>OX465581.1:52098062-54834591 GCA_950022655.1 Alentia gelatinosa
CCCTCCCTCCCTCCCTCCCTCCCTCCCTCCCTCCCTCCCTCCCTCCCTCCCTCCCTCCCTCCCTCCCTCCTCCCTCCCTCCCTCCCTCCCTCCCTCCCTCCCTCCCTAAATAATTTCTTATAGGTTATAGTTATAGCCTACTGTAATACACCTGCTTGTTGTGTCACTTGGTGAGCTGACCACATTTTTGCTTTTCATAGCTAACTAAGTAAAGACAGGAATCTGATTTCTGTTTTAGACAGAAGGTTTTAAATTGAAAGAGAATAAAAAGTTGTAATTGGGTTGGACGTGGCAGCTTTGGGACTATACTTCTAATTATGTGAGGGGTGGGGGTGTGGAGGCAGTAGGTGTACGAGTGGATAGTTTATTCAGCATATTTAGAGACAACAGGAAGTCAGAAAGTTTCGTAATTATATTATAGGATTCAGTCTAGACCCAGTCAGATATTGGGTTGAGCTACTTTATTGATATACATAGAAACAAAGTCTTGTCTCTCGTTCTGAACACATAGTCAGGAACAGGTGTGCATATAGCCAGATCCTGTGTGCAATCCATGAAAGTGTCGCTATCAGGCAACCTACCTATGTTTCATATGTATAGTGTTGTATGACGAAGGCGTGTAGCTGGATTGAATTTTAAAAAAGATTAAATCGGGGCCCCGATCTCTGAGACGTTTTTTTATGAATGAATGTTTCATATGTAGGTAGGGCATTGCTGATTGCCAATTGAAATCGCCTAAAGATAGATAAATATACTATGGATTCTATAAAGGTTAGTGAGTAATTGCATCCCATACGCAGAACACTTTAAAAAAAATTATTTTCTTTATTGTATCTCTCGTTGGAGTAAAAGTTTTTCAGATACAATTACACAAATTAATACAAGGGAATACAGTAACCGGTTTCAAAGTGATCTTGACCATGTTTCATAACGTTTTACTGGGATGAGATGTATCGTGAACTATTTGGTCAATTGACAAATACAATTCAATACTCAGCTTTCTGTATGGTTCATCACACATGTTTTGAAGTCGTCCACATTGCTAATACATTGGACATCCTTATGGAGAGCATTCCATAACCTGGCCCCCCTAAGATAGGGATTACAAAGGATGCTATTACTCTTGGTGTGATATAGTTCAAATAAAATCTTTGATAAAGTCTTCCAATTAGAGGTTAGGCGGTTCTTGTACATTATAGTCATTAACTGCCTTCTCCTTTTCCAAAGCGGAATAATTCCCAGCATATCGTGCAGGTTTTTTATAGTGACCTCTTATTGACACAGACAATGCGATTCGCATACCTCTATTGTGTAGCTTTTCGATTACTTGTAATACTCCTTTTTTTAAACTTTCATATAGGAAACCACAATATTCCATTAACGGCATTATTTTCGTGATATATACGAGCTTTGTAATGTCTTTTGTCAACTTACCCCACAGTTTTCCAAACTTGAAGAGTTTGGAGCTTACATTCTTAATTACGCTATGAGCATGATTTGTCCAAGTTAGGCACGAGTCTATATCCATACCCAGGTAATTATAATGTCATGACAACTGGTCTAACCCTGGACTTGCTTAAGGCGTATCACTGACTGAACTTTGGACTGCGACTGTATTGAGTTTAAATGCGTCCACCCGATTATTTGGTATTGAAAGGCCAATATTTCTATCATAAAATGCACACTTAGCTCTTGTTGTTTGCCATGTATTTGGTGTAGATCAATTGTGGACAGCCTTTTATATACTCCATCTGAGAGACATGGTGTTGCTAAATCACTCACATGGTTGAGTACAGTGGTAGCGAGGTTGTTCAAAGTTATGGTAGGACCATGATTATACTTTAGATTTAGTATTGAATGCGTCCACCAGCTAGTTTCAGATTTAAAGACCAATAGGGCTATTATAAAATGCAAACTTAGCTCTTGTTTTACTGATCAGCTTTGCCCTTTTAAGTGTTCTTTAAGACCCATATAAATTGCTGGGAATTGCTTTTAGGACATTCGAAAATAAGCGACAGCAGAAAATCACATCAACAGTGAAACTCATACGGGAAACATTAAGTAGAAATAGACATTTTAAAGCTATCCCAATTGCATTCGCACTTCTGTAATTCTTGCTTTTTATATATCATTTAGGTAAACACTTCTGCAAATGTAGCTGCACCCGCCACTCCAGACAAATCTCACAAATCCCGACGTGCTGTAAAAGAAAATGCTCAAAAGGTATGCCTTGTGGTTTTGAGGCCAACTCGTTTCTTTGCACCGTTAGCTCTTTTCTTAGGATATGTGAAAACTGATGATAATCCTTGCTCCTAAATAAGCTGACAACCGATATTTGATTTCTTCTCTCCTATTAGTATGTCGATATGTGTTGTACATTGTACATGAATTTTTCATCATGTAGTAAATACGGGTTATAATCTCTAGAATGCTGAATTGAAACAAGGTTTTATCCTACCCCTCGTATAAATCTCCATAGACTTAACATGTGTGACTGTATGCCATGGTTATGCCATGAAATATTTATATGCCACGGGTGACATGGATTAAGAACGTGTGACGGGTTAGTTTAAAATCTAAACATCACTCAATTTTATGAAGTTGTTTACATAGCGTCCATTGTCTTCCACTACATATATCACTCAGCTCCGCTTCGTGAAATCCTTCCACAAAGACAACTTACGCCAAGTAAACAATCTTATGAAAATTTGTTATGTTTCTTGAAAGTGTGAGCCCGGTAGCTGTATATGTAGTCAGATTGAATTATATTTATAGGCAGAATTATTAAGATACACATGTACATTTTCTTTTTACTGATTTATAGAATAAAACCGGTGCTGAAAAAACGAAAGCCAGTGGAAAGGGAGGAAATAGCAGTGTGCCAATCAAAATGGAACCATCAAAACATGTAAGTGAGAATTAGATATCGTCTACTAGTCATATCTATTACAGATTTGATATACATGTACATGGATAAGAGTGTAAGGCTTGGTTTTAAAATGTCCATGGTTTAAATTTTACATGTATTTAAAAATAAATCATCATAGAAAAACATTATTTACATGATCACAGCTTTAATTGTAACCTTACTATAAACAGACATTATTTATGGGAAGAAATTGATATACTTTCAGGACGAGAACGATTTACATCCCGTTGCCCGGACGTGGGGTGATGGCATCTATTTGTTCCTCTTAGAACTTGAACCCCTTGACCAAACGGCCAAGTTTGAAGCAGCAGGTATTGCATCGTCTTGCTTAATAATAATTCAAAATCTGCCCATTACATGGGTCAATAGCTGAACTAATAACCACCTATTAAAGTATTCAATGGAATCGAATTTGGCGTCCCAATCGTGTCAGAGGGGAACTTTAACCTGGTAAAAGACGTCCTTCTTTGCACCGTGCATAAATCTTTAATTTTGTCTCCCTCTTTGAGGTTCCTAATTAATGTATATCCCATGTACCTGAAGTCATTCAGTAGAATCTCTAAAATATACCTAAAAATTAAGTGGGTTTCACGAAAGTCTGACAATATTAATTTAAACATTCATTTTATGAAGGCCAATCGTTTTGCTGTATTATTGACACAACTACTTTTTGCGTGAACAGTCAGCGTGAGAATGAAGGGTCCCACTGGCTATCTTTCCGCTATTGAATGGCCTCTATTGCCGGTGAGTATCACAGGAAAATACATCATCTATTTATCGATGCAAACATTAAGCTTGACATCTGATACCCCATATTTCCATACAGAATAACTAGCAGCTCGTGATTAGAACAGGTGGCAAAATGAAAATATTGTTCATGTAGATATGATTAATTCTTAACGTTTCCTATTTCTATTTCTATGTCTGCTTTGTCATTAAAGTACGAACGATTAATCGATTTAAGTGTCTTACCCGATGATATTATATAACGACAGGAAATTGAACATAAAGACAAAGTATGCAAGTATACCGACTGAGTGCCATCCCAGGGTCGATAGATGTCTTTTTTTTTAAAACAACAAAATAAACATGCACCCTAGCTTGTCAATTGAGAAGTGTGTCAATTATATAGATATGACAGACTAGTGGAGTAGAGATGATTAGATGACAAGGGATTGGACGTCCTATGAGACATGTTATATGCAGCTTTCCTCACCATTTTCTTTTTGTAAATACCATCTTTTTTTAGTTCTACGGTACCATGTGCGTGATCTATGTGATCATGGCCCTCGTCTGGCTCGTGCTGTCTGCCTGTAATTGGAAGGACCTGTTGCGCATTCAGTTCTGGATTGGGGGAGTCATCGTTCTAGGTAAGGGAAAAACGTCAATTTTACATTGCTTCTACAACAATGATATTTCTTTTCTTTTTTTTTCGTTTTGTTTAATTCAGTTTGGTATCCATTAAACATTCACCTCCATTGGCGTTCCTTTCCTCCATGCATATTATGCAGAACAATAACAGTTGGTGTTTGTTTTTTACAGCAAATCAGAGATCATAGCCGTTCAGGCCTACTGTAGGTCATTTGACGCTAACTGAAGTTGTCTTATGAACAAGCCTTTCTTCTGTTTCTATTGTTTTGCAATCATAGGCAATATAGCTCATATTCTGAGAAAAGATTTGGAAAACGTGGCAGAAACACTTCTAACCCCAACAACAACAAAAAACCAACAAAAAAACCCCAACAAAATCATATTCTGATAAAATGAAACCTCAAGGACCCCATGATATTAATTCGGTGGAAAACAGAATAGAGCCTGGAAGACAAATAATTAAAAAACAAGATAATTGAGGTGCTTGATATGTGCAGTTAGTAATGGCCGCTTCAGGCAAGCCAACGGGAATAACATTATACAATAATTATTGTCAATATACCAAATAGCTACTACTGTGGTTCATGTACCTGTCTCAGAACTAAAATGTCAAAATATAAATGATCAATAGCAGATGTACCTTAGGAGATAGTAAATTATTCCAAAACTCAGTCAAACTCACAATAGTCTATCGACATATTTAGGACATAATACATTTGCTGATGATTTTCTGTTTGATTAATTTTCAGGCATGTTGGAGAAAGCAGTTTTCTTTGGAGAATACAGCACAATCAACATCACAGGACGATCGGGTGAGGCGCCTGGAATTTAATCAGTAGATAACAGCACAATAGATAAAACATTTATAAGATACATTGGAGAAGGCGGGTTGACGTTTTTCATTACTCTAAATGAGTGAATGAATATGTTTGTTTGCACTAAATTTAACCACAGAGGTAAATATCTAAGGTTCTAATTCTATTTTATATATACCCTATTGATCTTAAAAATGTCAGCCTTTATTCAAGATTGCAGTCTATGCCATGTACTGAGGTCCTGTCTTGAAACCTACTCGACCATCCTGTATCTTGCAGTCCGCGGGGCGTCAGTCTTTGCTGAGCTCGTGTCGTGCCTGAAGCGCACCCTTGCCCGCATGCTAGTCGTCATCGTCAGTCTTGGCTTTGGCATTGTCAAGTAAGTCTTTTGAAATAGTTTATGTAATGCTAATCTCAGAAACATATTTCTGTGCTTTATCTTATTGTTCCTTATGTAAATTAGTGTGTAACTTGAACTACTGAGATCGAGGCCTTCAGTGTCCCAATGTTGTGAGTTCGAGTCCCACTGCAGCCACGTTTCTCCTTTATCCACAGCAAAGGTAGATATATACTGCCATTTTATAAAGCCGGTGTTATTCAACTATTATACTTAAACCAGTATCTTATTGTTCCTTATGTAAATTAGTGTGTAACTTGAACTACTGAGATCGAGGCCTTCAGTGTCCCAATGTTGTGAGTTTGAGTCCCACTGCAGCCACGTTTCTCCTTTATCCACAGCAAAGGTAGATATATACTGCCATTTTATAAAGCCGGTGTTATTCAACTATTATACTTAAACCATGTCTATGTGGCGTGGGAAATGAAAGAACTGTTGTCACTCACTATTGACACAAGGGCACCTCATGCAGGGTGAAGAATGACCCACATGCCAGCATTGTCAGGTGCCTCTTTCTATTGAGCACCTTATGCTTTACTGTCAAGCAACAAAGAAAAGCATGGATAAGTACATTCAATGTGCAACATCCATGTCCAGTGCTCTCAGCCACACTGGAAAGAAAGAAATTCTGAAGTTTCTTTGGGAAACGAAAATTTTCGAAAAGCTATAGGAAAGGACAAAAGAAAATTTATGTGGGTAAACAGTCCCGTACAGGAGGTTGGCAGAAACTGTCAGCTGGCTTGACCTGTAGCCAATCACAGGGAGCAGCTTCATACTTGTCAGCTTGCTGACCCGATTGGTAGCATGCAGCAACTGGTCTGCCATTGTCAATATAATGTGACCGGCGGAGTTTTGTGACAATGGTCTGCGGCACAGCCCTTCAGTGAGGCAGCACTATAAAACAGGCATAGGATCCCAGTGCTACAAGCAGACCAAAGTTGAGTTAATATACCTTTCCAGAACCAGAAAGGTTAACCAATGAGTCCGTCTCAAAAGGATGTAACTAGATGTAAAACTACACAACAAACGAAAGAACTGTTATCTTTGGTAAAGGGCTGAGATTTCTACCTTTTGTGTAGTCTCTTTCACGACCGCTTGGGGCACAAGGGTCTGTGGGAGTCTACCAGTACTCGCTGCTGATTGGTGGAGATGCCAATTTTCTCGTTGGCATGCTATAAATAGATCGGATTCAAACCCAGGGAACACCAAACAAATACTCACGTGCGAGCTGTCAGATGATTAAAATTCTCTAATTCACAAAAACAAATTCACAGTCTGGAATTTCTGATAGATTTATATATATACTTTTTATCAGGAAATATAAAACTTTTTGGGAAAGTATTTTTCCTGTCCGAAACTGCTTAGCTTCTGCCTGTATATAAACATGTGACGTCATTACTGCCGCCATACTGCTTCCGGGTATGGAATTCCCTACCTCAGCCCCTAGACTTCTACAGGCCCTCCTTGACCGTGTACACGCCGTCTGGTGAATGGTGGCCGCACTACAGGCTACCTTTTGTGTAAACCAGTCAGAAAACCTTAATGTTGAGGAAGTCTTGAAAGGAGCTGAAATGGTCGACTGGTAAGATAAAACAAAGGCTATGTATAAACAAATTTAGACTGTTAACAAGTATGCCAGCCATGTCTTATGGGGAAAAGAGACCTAATGCTCACCTGCAGGTGCTGACTGTTAACATTTGAGTGCACTCTCTTACCTATCTAATGTGGATACATGTATTGTTAAGGATTTAAAAATCGGAATAGTATAGATCATTTAAATTTGAAAAAAAATTGAATGAATTATATTTTTGTGTGTTACTTATTTGACTAATCGTTATTCTTTCACACAGACCACGCCTAGGTCCAATGCTGCACCGTGTCATTGGAATGGGAGCGCTCTATTTTATCTTGGGCTCTGTGGAGGGCTGTCTCCGAATTCTCCGAGTGAGTGTCAATGTCATTTACCAGGGATGATGTGTCTATGGATACTAAAAACACTTAAGAAGTTAAGACTATAGCCGCAGATGGAGCGTAGCATATATAATTCGCACATGAGATGTAGTTTGCTCAATTGTCATCAAACTAAAATATAAAACGAAAATTACATTCTAATTAAGCATATCTATATATATGTATATAATAATTTGATCAATGATATAGATACAAGAAAGGAAACACATTGAGACTGCCAATATCTATACTTATACAAAAATATACCCTTGGTAATTACATGTATATGTATTTTTTTCAGCCCAAGAGTGATATTTCCAGTAATGCCCTGCTAGCGAACATACCGCTGGCGGTTCTTGATGCTGCCATTTGCTGGTGCATATCCTTTGCAAGACGATGCTTGATATTTGAAATTTGACATACAAATGGTTGA
The DNA here is from genome assembly GCA_950022655.1 of Alentia gelatinosa. NCBI lineage: Eukaryota > Metazoa > Annelida > Polychaeta > Phyllodocida > Polynoidae > Alentia > Alentia gelatinosa. The sequence goes on from OX465581.1 coordinate 52,105,958, forward strand.
AATGTCGCGGCTGACAGTTTATTTTCTTATACGTCATAAGATTTAATCATTTTATTTGAGGGAAAGTAGAATCAGAATGAGAGTAGGTTATCAGTTATAAATAACTCGCTTTCTTTAAATATGCGGATATATCATCATATTAGAGTAGAGATGGTATTCGGAAATTTATGATGTAAAAATTCCGTTCCGTGGAATTTATATTGTCATCAGAAAACTTCACATGGTGGGTTGACTTTTAAGGTTGTAATTTAGGATTCTCTGTAAGAACTATAAAGCATTGTGGAGAAGCATAATGTTACTTGAAAATTACAAAAAAAAAAGATAACCGGAGCAATTCTAACCCCAAGAAAGACTTAATATCTGCGAGCATTTATAAGTTTCTTTTTCTACCAAGACAATAGAAAAAACTTAAAAGTCAAGTAAAACTATTTTTCTAATCAAAAACCGCCCAGAATGTAAGCCAAAAAGCTGTTAGGAAATATCTTGTTTATGAAACATGTAGTTTCTATTGTGAGAAATATCCTTGACGGCTACCACGTATTCACAAGCCTCGTGCAGACGACGAGGACCCTTCGTCTGCGGAGAAACTTGGTGAAACTCAGTCTGTATCGACACTTCACTAACACATTGATATTCGCTGTTCTCGGTAAGTATCACACAAGTTATAGTGTAACATAAACTATTGATAAAGTGAATACTCATAGATGTATTTATTCATTTCGATTATACAAAACAAGGGAAACGCAATAAAAAGTTTTGTATATTGATGCATGTATATTTTTCTGATTATTAAAATTTATCATTCTATCGAAGAGTAAAGTATAACTGTGATTTCAGCAAAATTACATAATATTCGAGCCATCTATAAGAAAATACTTCTGGATGTGCAATCGCCGTTATCATAACTTGATTGGGTTTCAACTTTGCAGCATCGGTTGCCTTCATGATCTGGTCCATCAAGCAACACAAACTTACAACCTGCCTCACTGTAAGTAATTTTCCCTTTTGTCTTTAAATGTTAGATCTCTTTTCTGCACTAGGTACTTTTCTCAGCATAACTGGGTATTTTATATTCTTGGATAGCCGATTTAAAAAACTATTCAGAAATGAAATAAAGTATATTAGGAGCGCAAAGTTGTCTGTTTCTTCCCAGGGTCAATGTGCGTGGGTGCATATGGATAGTGGTAACGTTCCTCTTTCGATCGCAATACAAAATGCAGAACAGGACATCTATTAAACGAAATTTAAAGTACAGGAAAATGATTTAAAACCAATTGCTTTTAAGGTTTTCATATGTGGTATATCATATGTATGTATTAGACGATTCTTTCAGTATTTTTAAACCGTCATTAGAGGTAATTTGGATAGATATCCTCCAAGACCGATCACTGAAATAGTTTCTGAGAACGAATATTAGTGACAAAATAATGCTAAACGGTATTTCCCCACCAGGAAATCGCCGTCAATAGGGTGTTTTAAATGCTGCCTGCTATTTTGAAAAACTCGAAAGTTACGCATATTAAGTAGAAGACTTGTAATAACTTCCCATGATTAACGCTGCAAAACACATACAATCTTACCATCGAAGAAAATGCTATCCTTATTCAATTACCCTACATTAAAAATGTAAACATTTGACTGTTAATGCCATAAATATGTGTCTAAATTTATGACATGAAATTTTATAACTGCCCATCCGTAGTCAGATTGGAATACATGTAACATTTTCTTTGTTCTTAGGACTGGAAGGAGATCTGGGTTGACGATGCGTTCTGGCATCTTCTGTTCTCTATTATTCTTATGGTCATCATGATATTGTGGCGACCCAATAACAACAACCAGCGGTAAGTCATTTTTTCAAAGTTTTTTTTCCTAAGTAGATGAGTACACACTCCATTTATTTCGGGAGGCCGGGGCGACAACGGCCTTCTCTGTAGGAATCCCTGAGGTCCCCATTCACCGATACGGAGGGTAGACGCGTGTGGCTGCCTTGTCCATAAGTTATAACGAAATTACTTAAAATAATCTACCATGATGGTTTTTAAAGTTATTGAGCAAAGGCATTTTACGACTATGGGAAATTTCCAATAAAAACAAACTAAAGAGAACCCAAAAGATCTTTCTGAAAGATTAAGACCCCCACCCCCACCGTCCATCTTTTACTCGATACAGGGATGTCAGTTTTCCGGGGTTCTCCGGGTTTCCGGTGTTTTTTATTCTAAATTAAGTCAATGAAATGTAGTATACTAGCGGCCGGCAGCGGAAGCCTGGTGGCCGGTAGCGGAGGCCCGGCGGCCGGTAGCGTAGGCCCGGCGGCCGGTAGCGTAGGCCCGGCGGCCGGTAGCGTAGGCCCGGCGGCCGGTAGCGTAGGCCCGGCAGCGGGAGCACCAGCCCCGGGCCTGCCATAGGACTCAGTGGTAACCAGAACCACCCGTTTAGCGACCGGGTTTTCCCCGGAACACTCCCTGTCCCCACGTTGACCTGCCATAGGCTAAGAGTGAAACCCCGGAACCCCGGAAACCAAACCTGTGTAGGGAGAGTATTGAGGGCCACGCGAGGGCAACACCTGGAGCTCAAGCATCTGACCTATATTCTCCCCATGCCTGCCTAGACTTGTTTAAGTCTTTATGTACATTTTTTCTTAAATTCAAATTCAAGTAAATAATCGGATTTTAATTTTTGTTATCTTTCTGATATCCTTATAGGGATATCAATAAATATATCTCTATGACAATTAATGCAAGTACATCATTAACAGTAAAGAATTTTTGAGAAATAGGGGTTCAAATATTTCCGTTTTTTTGTCAAACCTCACTAGCATCCTTGTCGATAGAATAAAGAAGGAATTTAAGCAAAATTTCCCAAGGTTTTACCCCTCCCCAATCCCTTTACCGAGTACGTGCTATATGGATGGCTCTAAAGTCATAAGCCAAGATCCCTATAATATATCCAAAATTTTATGATTATTGGATTCAAGCAAAAACAGTGATATATCGATCGAATGGACATAAGAAATATATTCTATATCATATATTCTATATCAGTTCAGAGAAGTTACTATTACTCAAATTCGTTTACTCAGATTTTATCATGTATTCGAAACCCATACCTCCACTTTGCATCATATAATGTGTACAACTACTGCTTTGTGTACTGTAGGTATGCCTTCTCCCCGCTGCTCGACGCTGCGGACGATGAGGCCGAGGAGCCGATGATGAACGATGCCTTTGGTAAGCACCATCACTAACGCGGATCCCTGTGTTTTACGCTCCGTGTAAAAATATAAGCGAGCACCCCAGAAGAGATGGCCAGTTATATTTTAGATACACAAATATGCTGTATTTTAATAGTGTTGAAAATATTGATGGCATAAAATTCGGTGGTTTCTCAATGGACCAGCATTTAAAAAATATCCAAGAACAACACTTTTACATGCATTTATGTACTATGTCTTAGATAATTGCAAACTAAGACATCAGAAATGGTCAAGACTGAGCCTCAGCTTTGTGGGTCAAAAAGATACAACATCACTCATATGTATATCCATAATGTATATGTCCTGCAATGGGTTGATTCTTTGCTTTTATGCTAACAGAGGGGATGAAAATGCGGAATAACTCATCTTCACGATCCGCTTCACCGAAACCAAAGGAATCCAAAAACAAACCTGTAAGTACTAATTATTGTTAATGCCACATCTGTGATGAGAAGTGTATTTGAAATCTCAAGTAAAACCGGTTCACCAGAATGAAATTCACCTCCTCGCTCTCAACTGGTGAAATAAGCATTATATAGGGCACAGATCATCTGATGAATATTCCGTTGATTAAGTATCCTCTTTACCAAACATTGTTATGCCCACAAAGATGTGAGCATCTTTATGATAACAATACTAACCTCTCTGTTGTGAAAAGTTGGGACTGTCTGTATAGATGGGACGACTAGGTTTGCTTCCTGCACATGCGAAGAAAACAAAATACATATCAGAATGCGTACAAGGTCACCAACCAAAATACCCATCAGTGTAGGAACTTACTATATAAAAGCTGCTCATGTGATGGTACCATCCTGTAGTGATTACTGTGTCGGACTGCAAACTGCACTGCACAGCACAATACTCATTGCTGTGGGTCACAATGCTTCCCTGTCAACCCTTCTGACCAGCTTAACTATGGTAGACCTAATATGGAGATATATCCGCTATTTCATAATTTATAGCCAACCCATTGCAAACGGTTCTTTAGTGATAAGTTTGAGAACTTGGATCGTCACCCACCAAAGTGGGCGAGTCGTGATTATATGTTTCTTGTTTGTTTCAGGACATTCTTTCTAAGGATGATAAAAGCCTTACGGTAGAAATAGTTATACTGATACTGACAAAAAAGTGACTAGAATATTTGTGCACCCCAAATCATTAAAATATATAGTTTATTTACGTTGTTGGTTATTTACGACGTTATTTAAGCAGATATGTTTTAGGTGACTTAATTAGAAGAGCACCGTAGCACAGATATTGTAAGTGATCAAAAAGGAAATGCATATGGGCATAATGGAATCACAGTAGATCCATAAATCATTTTTGATCTCAGCATGAAACCGCTTCAATAAACAACATAAAAGATCTCCAGTCACCCGCTTGCCACTGCTAATCTAATCACCTAAAACAACTGTAAAACTGGTGATATTGGTATTCACTTTATGCCATTCAGACCGACCTCGCTGTATGTTACTCCAAATCACATGAAAGTGAAAAATACAACATTATAACTTCAGTTCTTGTTAGCCATTGTGAAAGATGTAGGGTTCCATGATTTTCGTTTGGGGTTGAAACATTTTATTCAAAATCTTTTTTAATGTTACCGTGTTCCGTTTAGGTTCACTTGTTCATTGTAACCTGGTAACTTGCTCAGTAGTCGCCGCAAAGCAACGTCCGCCCAACATGAACATGATAAATGTTCCTAAAAATCAACTAACGTTTTTTTTATAAACTTAATATCGTGTGGTATCAATTCATGCTTCAGAGACACATGTAATCAATATCTCTTAGTTTTTGTACTGTGCAAGAATTGCATTGCTTAAATTCCCACAGAAGAACTATACTAACACAATTACTAACAGTTCCGGTTGATTTCATGTTGTTTTAACACATTTGTAGAAATAACAAGAATATGCCTCTCATGCCTCTTCCACCTAAAATTCCAGATGGAAAATAGTTCTACTTTTTTTCATGACCCCAACTGACATCCCTGTATATATATGTTAGGAATATACCCCGTATATTCTCATATAAAGGCTCAGAGGCGCCACCTAGCGTCATTGACTATCTAACCTATTCACACCACACCTGTACAAGCGTCAACGGCGCCAGTCAAACTCGTGATTTATATATATATATATATATATATATATATATATATATATATATATATATATATATATATATATATGGAGGAATACTAATGACGCTTTTCTTCTGTATATATATAGATAAATTAGTGCGTGTCATAGATCGAGTGTGAATCTGAGGCTGAAAATATACAATTTCAACTTATTTCTTTGCTATCAGAAGCATAAATATATGGGCGACGTAATGACCAAATGTTTGTCTTTACGTCGCCGATTTTTATGCTAATATTTCATGATTCATTTGATGCGGATGGATGAGACTTACAGTGAGGGTGAGGCATAGGTTGAGGGTCAGTCTGAGGCTGAAACGATCAAATTTCAACTCATTTCTTCGTTGCCAGAGACATATAAAATTGGGCAATGTAAAGACGATTCCATTTGGTCTGTACGTCCTCCACACTAAAACTGATTTTTACAAAAGGAAGAATGTCTGAAAATTAAAAAAATAAAATTGACCGATATTTATAAAATGGTGACGTTATGTCGAGGACGTTTTAGCCACAAGGGTCTTTCCATGCTATTAGCATCTGGCGAAGCGTTAGTCCTTTTTCACGATTAAAATTTTTTTTTTTCCCATAATGATACACACCAAGGGTCACAACTTATACCAAACAACAGCGGTGAATCATTTTTTCATTATCTAATTTGATAGAGAAAAATGGCGATGTAACGATAAACCAGGTTTTAGCCAAGCTAAAAGTGTTAGAAAATAATTCTTAGAAAATAATTCTTCAAGACAAATTCGTTTTTAATCTCCACTTGAGACTTTTCGCTAGCAATGAGGCAGCTTGGTTGAGATACACTTTTAAATGAAAACTGTGGTTTCTATTTATCAGAGATGGCAGTTTTCTTTTTTTTTTCAAGGAAATCCTTGTTTTCATCTTCTGTAAAACAAAGAGAATAAATTGGGCATAATTAAAAAACGGTGGTTCAAACCTCCCCACACACCCGAGCCCCATTTTATGGCCCATAATCATGTGTTGTCCATGTTTTCTCAGTTTCTCACAGATAATAACTACCACAAGGGAAATATTTTCTCCTTTTTCATTACCCCAACTGTCATCTCTGATTTAGTGTCTGGCAAAAATGGGTGTTATTTCTTGAATTTCGTATTTTCCTATGCATTTTACGGTATATGGCGTTTTATAAACGATGAAAAAATAATCAGATAAATAACCCCTAGATTAAACGAGTTAGAAGATGGTGAACTACAAAATCCCGCCTCCTCCCGACTCGTAAGAACGGGTCATGTGTACATATTGGGGGCATATGACAAGTATATTCACATTACTTCCACATATGTGTTAAAACAACATTAAATTACCACATGCTTTTCAATCTTCGGAAACTAGGCAGCTCAGTGTTAACGTTTACCCACAGGTTGAATGACACGAAGGTTATGCTGCATGGCTTCCACATGACAGGGTAAACATAGGAATATCTGAACCTTTGCTTACTGAATGAAGTATCGTCCTAAAAGGGCTATTTCTGCTTTCAGGAGGACGATTTGAAATGGATTGAGGAAAATATCCCAGCTTCTGTAACTGATGTGTAAGCTCCGAACTTATTTCCATTTACGTTTAAGAGTAAATTGATTAGATTACCTTGCAACCAGAAAACATTTTCTAATTCTAATTTTTCTTTAAATTTATTATTGGTAGACTTTGCTTTTTGGATTTTGACCCTTGTTTGTCTAGATTGCATTCTTACTGTTACAACATTTTTACAATAGAGCATGAACGGTGATTGTATGAAATAACTACACATTGTGTTACGGGCCAATTACTTATCGATTTACTATCTTCTGAGGGATGAAAAGTTACAGGAGTTCTATATTTACGAGAGACGAATATTAAAATCAGTAAAATATTTCATGCTTTTTCCGCAGGGCCATTCCGGGCTTGCTAGACTCTGACGAGGAGATCATGACGACCAAGTTTGAGATGTCAAAGATGGAGTAGACTAAAGAACAAAGTCGAGATCTTCAAAGACGGTATTCTCAATGAACAACTACAACTAACTACAGAGGAATTCTCCCTCTTGCCCTCATCATGGCACCAAGTGGGATACCCCAAATGGCAAGCGAGTATATATATAGATATATGTGTGTGTACCACACGTGTGACAGTACTACAAATGGCTATGATTAGGATATCCGTCATACCTTAATCCTAGAGATCAGGGAAACCCCATCTAATGTCACTGGCTATAGGCGGAGTTTCCCTTATTGCGCACCAATACTTTGGGATTTCCTCCTAGGAAGGAACTCCTCTGTAGTTACGTCATTATGATATGGAGGGATAATTCCTTGAGCAGTGCAATCATGGACGACAGGCGGTGCTTGTGCTGCAGATTACCTTCGCCAGATGTAGTGTTGACCCACGAAACACAGGGCTAGAGCCTCTTTAACCCAACTTAACGTGTGCAAGGCAAGTTTGCGACTGCAAGTTATTACCAATTGCTGCCGACTAAATGCATGGCAACTGGGGTATTTTTCAATGATCTTCGCCCATGAAGACATATCTAAACAGGAAATGTATTTTTTTGACTGTAGGTAGGATTTCGTACACGTGTTGAAGGAAGTTAAGGATCTCGATGTAAAACTCATAACAGAATATGATCGGGTAGCGGGGTGGGGTGGAAGGGTATTAAGTATAAAGTGAATATTGAAACAGTGTTAAATCAGTTTACTGAGACAACCATGTCCAGTTACTGAATGCATCATATAACCTAATAGCATGTCTGGAAATACAAACAAAACGCCTACCTATAATGTCAAGTCAATCATTTGCTTTAACTTTATTTATCAACTATACCATAGTACCCCATAACTGATGGGATCCATATTACTATTTCATCAAGAGGTGAGATATATATGTGTATATAACCGGGGCCCTTCCCCATGTGCGTATGGTATGAGCTGCTAACTTGATCAAGGTCAGGGCGCCGTAAAGGATTTGTATTTATGAATTGTGATTCTGATGTTTGTCTCCAATGTAAAGGTCTACCATACAGTAGATAACGCTGTGCGTTACTGAAGACAGCGTGATTTTAATGGGTACCATAAGAAATGAACACTTTATTAAATGATAAAATCACATAGGAGCTTCGGTGAGGTAGTACTGAGTGAAAACCCCGAAGAGAGCACGGACAAGTTTTGCCAAGAACGAAATGATTATTGTTTAAAGAAATTACTCGCTTTGATTCCTTGTATGCCTGAGAAACAAACTCACAATATATGTTTTCAAGTTTTTATATATTCCATGTTCTTAAATAACTTACATTTACCATTTTCATTGCGTATGGAGCACTGCTATTGCCTCATAAGTTAATTTTGGGAAATATTTTTGTTGGTTTTGTTAGACATTGGGGGTAGCGAGAATCTGCTTCTGTATATGCTTTACTGAATGTTTAGACTTTGTGTACAGGGAATCTTTTATTTTGGTGGATGATGATAACATTACCACAAAACATTCGCGGTGCAAGGTCAAATTAACAATTGCAGTGCTTTGATATGTTTAAGCGGGATCCGGTCTCGAGTGCCAGCTTTCATTAAGGATCTGACTGTATTAACAAAATGGATAGAATATGATTGGTTTTGTACCTAGCACAACGTTATTATAGAATGAAAATGCTCGACAATTTTCGATACTGGGTTACCATCCTCTTCACCAACTGAAGTGTTCTTGGACTTTAGATGTTGTAATATGACCTACTAAGAGGTAGGTGAAAACTGGCTCTCATCCCTAAGAATATTTTTGTAACCAGTCGTAAAAACAAATCAATACTGACTGAAAGAAAGATGTTTGAGTAAGAAATGCCAACCGTTACTTTGTTTTACTTTCTGCTTCAATCAGAGAAAGGTCTCAAGACACTCTGGATTTCTTCATATTGCAACTTAAAACTAGCCGTTGATTACCTGGACGTTATTCAAGGAGGCAAATATTACATAATTTATTGGGTTTGTTAAAGCAGTTAAGGTTTAACATTAATGCTTATGATATTTTTATGGAAGAACGTTATCACTAGCAAGTCTTAGCATATCTACATAAATGAGGAGAACCAGTGAACTATGTGCGCTGAGCTTTCTTACAGTTTGACATATTATCATGCAATATCTTTGGTGATGCCAAAACATTCCACACCTATGTATCCTATGTCAAAGATTGATCTTCTTGTAAATGCCACCTTCTCCCCACTTCAGATGTGTTTTGGGCCTCGAAGAAGATGTACCTGTGCATATGACGAATATAATGCTTCAAATACAAACCCCGCTTGTCTGCCTTGGCCATAATTATTGAATTAATGTATAAAAAACAGGTTCTTCGAGAGAATGTTGCAAGAAAGAGAAAACTGTACATTTGAACAAGTGTTTGTGAATAATAATCTAGTACGTGTACATACTTTATATTTGGGCGGATATTTTTTAGTTTCTGGCGGACGAACACATGAGTGAATTGTGCACACTGTTGTACATAGTTCTGTAACCACGGATATTTGGGCTGCAACAGCTCCCAGGTACTGGTTAATTCTGTTCATGTTAAAAGAATTCTGTAATAATAAACCGGAGAAATAAGCTCATTATATGCTTTGTTCCCATTTCTGTCAAATTTTAGATTAGAATTCGTTGTCTATGATGTTGGCTATGATTTTGTAAACCTATATTTTAGAATGACAATGGCCATCTAGTTTGCAGATAGATTAATTCAAACTTTCATCTTTTAAAGGGTAATTACTGATGAACATAATATGAATGAAAGAGTAAACGTTCGTATTGTCTAATGATGCTTATACCGACCCTTTACAGTAATAACGAGGAGCAGACTGAACATAAATGAACATGAGCCTGCAGCACCCGACCCCCACTATCTAAAGTTGAACGTACCCCCGGAAACGACCTATATTAAAGTCCTGATACTATAATAGCCTGGTTCAGAGCCTCAAGAAATCCCCCAAAGGCTCTACATATTACAACCCATTTAAGTCCCAAAATCTGATAAACTGTGGCCCCACAGTCAAATCCTCGGGACAGAATACTGAGAAAGCCATATAGCTAGAATAATAAGGTTGCTTTCCCAAAACAAGGTATGCATCTTAGAGACAAATGCTGGTGGTTGGGTGATTTCTAAATTCTATTGAGTTTTGCAAATAACTCAGGATAATATAAGTTCCATATATCAGCAGTTAGAAAATGCAAAAAAAATGGCATGTCACCTTGCTAACTTGTATGGGAAGGCCATCTGAAAAATTTCAAAATGTACGTGCTTTAACTATTGGTGCCTATGGGAAAATGCAATATTTTGACTGTCTTGCTAAATGACACTGGTGTTCTATTGCTATCTTCAAATAATTCTGGATTATGATAGTTGGGAACATGTACAAATGAGAAATGCTAAAAAAGACTGTCACTATGCTAATTTCTATGGGAAGGCCTTCTGAAGAAGGTAAGTGCTTATCTAGTGGTGTCCATGGGAAATACTACATTTTCATGAAGCCAGATGGCAGCACCAGTGTTGATTGAGTAGAAACGGGTTTAACATCATAATTTTGAATTCTAAATAATAATAATAATAAAAATATGAATAATAGCATATTATATCACGTGATAAATCTTCGAGTTCAGAGAACGATGCCCCCGTCCCCTAGAATTGTACATAGTCATTAGTAGCCGTCCCCAAGTGTGTAGTTCGGCCATAGGCAGTCGTCCTTAAAGGGTTAAAGCTAAAATGTCACAGTCCATAAATTGTGAACGAGAAAAAAAGAGCTACAGCCGAACTTAAAGTTGTGTATTGTGACTTTGCAGGTCCAATTGATCCTACAGCATGAGATGGTTTTAGGTGTGCTTTATCGTTTGCAGATCACTCCTCAGGGGTAACTATGGTCTATTTCCTAAAGCAGAAATCGAGTGCAATAATGGCAACAGAAAAGGTCCTTGCAGATTGTGCTCCTTATGGTAAGATAAATTGCAACAGATCAGACAATGAGGGAGAGTTCATTGACTAGTATTTTGAAATTTTGTTAGTCAAAATTCAGATTAAGCATGACAGAATGGCTCCCTATTCACGCCACCAAAATGGTATGGTAGAATGATCATGGTGCATAAGCAGCAGACTGCCAGGAGATGTTCTTAACTCCTATGCGGTAGATGAGTCATTCAGATATCAGACCCTTTAGGATACAGCAGTGCCTTCATCTCACGGGATGATTACATCGCTGAGCTAGACTTGTCATCTGCCTATACAGCTTTATTACAATAATAGATAACAAACGCATATTGTCTGTTATACACAGATTGAATCAGAAATGCTTTTCTCAGGGATGTCAGTTTTCCGGAGTTCTCCGGTGGGTTTTTTCTATTCTAAATTAATTCAATGACATATAATGTACTAGCGGCGGATAGCGGAGGCCCGGCGGCTGGTAGCAGGTGCCGGCAGGCCGGTAGTGCAGCCTCCCATAGGACTCAGTTGTAACCAGAAGCACCTGTTGAGCGCCCGGGTTTTCCCCGGAGCTCTGCCTATGTGCATGGTATGCTGCCATAGGCTACCAGTGAAACCCCGGAATCCCGGAAACCAATCCTATGCCGGGAGAGTGATAAAAGCGACGCTTGGAGCTCATGCATCTGACCTATATTCCTCCCGTATCTGCCAAGGCTTGTTCAGGTCTTTGTGGAATTTTTCAATTTTTTGGGGGGAAATCTCTTCAAATTCAAGTAGATAATCAGATTTGGTACAATCGTTTAATATTTCGCTTAATATGGGTATCTAGTGCCAAAGTATCATATATGGCAAAGGATTGGGATAAATAGGGGTTTAGATATTTCCGGGTTTTTTCCAAACCTCACTGGTATCCCTGTTTTCTGTACAAATATGTGGTCTCCAGTTGTGCTTTATTGTGTTATCACACAGATGCATTTGTTTATTACCTACTATATCTAAAACGGTAGAATTTCGTCGAATCCGCTTGAAGTTGCTCCCGCACATAGAGACATAGTGAACCCGACCTGGGCCTGGAGAATGAAGGGCCACGAGAGTGAGATTCTCGTACAGTACTTAACTGAATCCTGCTACTATTTTTTGTTTTTCTCTACACAGATGTACTTCTATTCTTATGATTTATTTCATGCCATACTGAAAGAATGATTTAGAACTATAGTTTTCTAATCCACCTTTCTTGTGAGAAAACAATGAGATCACATTTCGCTGGTACAAGTGGTAAGTAACCAGCTTCAATACTCGGCTGATTACCCCCACCCACCACCAGCCTAAGTATTTGGCCTTATTGCTACAACTCGCTCTGTGGAGTAGTAAGGAGAGTGTTCGGCTGGGAATGCGTGTGTCGGGGGTTCGAATACCGCATTGGCTGTTTTGATTAGCCCTTTTAAAACTTCGCTGATTCCCCCCTCCCACCAACAGTCTAAGTATTTAGCCCGTGTTTGGTATCTGTCTCTGTGGAGTAGTCAGTGGAGCTGTCGTCTGGGAATGCAAACGTCGGGAGTTCGTACCCTGCTAACGACCGTTCGGCGTTTTATTTTTTGGACTCCGACTCGACGAAGTCGCTAGTTTGTTTTAAAAACCAAGTTATCTGTCCAGGAACTTCATTTGTCCGGCTGTGTGTGGTGTTAACTCACCGTCGCCATTCTAGTATTCACCATAAATCGAGTCCCACTGCAGCCACTCTTCTCCTTCATTCCCAGCAGCGGTAGATTTACTGCTATATCAAAGGCCAATCGTTCACATACCATGCCTATGTGGTGTGGGAACTAAAAGAACTCTCACCTCGGTAAATGTGTAGGGGTGAAATTTCTACCTGAATTCATTACATAGATTTGAATACCACCCAAGGGGTGTAAAAGAACCTTGAGAAAGTCTGGTGAGAACCTCTAATGGTTAACTGGACGTTAAACCAAACCAACCAACCAACCAACCAATCACCATAAAATTATAGTCTCCAGTTGTGCTTCATTGTGTTATCATACACAGGCCCATGTTTACTTGTTTAAAGCGGCTATTCCACCAATGCAGTGAAGGGCCTGGCCGGGCGCCTTGTGGTCTCCTATTGGTGTTCAGCAGCAATAGTCAGCCCAAAGCTCCCGCCGGCAGTGATAATCTGCTTGGTGGAACAGCTCATGACAGCTCATAGGCCCCTCACAGCCGGCTGCAGAATCAGTTTACCTGTTGGTGGGCGTCAGCCCATTTTGAAACTGTTCCATCAAAATACAGTGACAACAACAGAGGAGGCCGGCCGGGTGGCGGGGCGTTATGAGCGCAACCTCTCCCTCATCGCACCACCGGCGGAAAACTGAACATTTCATTTGATTTTAAGCCCCCGGCGTGCCGGCGTGCCAAGAGCTACACTGAGAGTGACGCCGAGAGCACGCAGAGAGCTGTTTTCCGGGTTTGAGTTGACCGCTCGCCCGCATATACTATGATACACACCGTCAATATTGAGCTGGCAGGCCCGGGAGGGGTACTCATGGACAGCGGACGGAGACTGAAAGTTTGGACAGTTGGGGTAATTTGGACAGAATTTTAGCCTTATCTTTATTTACCTTCATTGTTCGGTTTAACAAAGAATCCAGCACAAAATTGACAAGCTATCATCGCTTCTGTGCAAATCCTGACACGGCGACACACTGCTCCGCTCGATAGCAGTGTGTCGCGGGTTCAGAGCGTTGTAGTGTACCGCTGCTCGCCGCGCTGCCTATCGGATGTCCATCAGATGTCAGCAGCAAATCCGCTGGCGGCAAACGTCGGCTGGAGGGCACTAACCTGCCTGCTGAGAGTCTTTTTGGTGGAATAGCCGCTTATATGATTGTATCCTCAAAAATGTCTCTGAAAGTGAACCTGTTGTTTCTGTATTTTCCATCACACTATATATGTATTGATTGTAAGAAAGTAATTTGGAATGTCAGATGCACAGCATGGGTGTTCTCCAAAAGAGTGTTCTTTATGGAAGGCCACCAATGAAAAGATTATCATTTACAGACATATGTGTTTGATTAATATTGTCTGCAAAGATCTTGGATAGAAATCTAAATATATTGTCCTATACAGCAAAACTATGTGAATTGACTCAATATTACCTATCTATTTTGCAATAAAATGGAAGACTGGACCATAACCAAGTGAAAAATGATTTAAAAGTATGAGGACACTGTGGCTCATAATGGAAAGTTTTCCCTGTTTATTCTAACCCCGCATAAGCAGACACCCACGTAAGCGAACACCTTGTGTAAGTATACGATTATTTCGCTCAGAACGAAAAACCCTCCCTGTTTATTATTACATACCTATGGCCGAACGTCTATAGAATACTATAGGCCATTCTCGGCCTTTTTATGCCATAAATATGTCCCTCCACGTAAGCGGACACCCCACGTAAGAGGGTACTTATTACCTACTATATCTAAAACGGTAGAATTTTGTGATATCCGCTTGGAGTTGCTGCCGTATACAGAGACAAAGTGAACCAGACCTAGGCATGGAGACTGAAGGGCCACGAGAGTGAGAATTTCATGCAGTATTTAACTGAATCCTGTTACTATTTTTTGTGTTTCTCTACACAGATGTACTTTTATCCTTAGGATTTGTTTCTATCCATACCGAAATTATAATTTAAAACTGTAGTTATCCAATTGCTTTGCTCCATGATCAGGCACGAGAATAATTGCGCTGGTTGCTGGCAAAATACCTGTGTCATCAAAATAATAGGAGCTGTAAGGACCTGCAGTTTAATGCGGCCGATTTTCACCAGATGGCGTCATGCATGAGGGGGGGGGGGGAGTACACTGGCCACCAGAGCAGACATTTGCTACGCACGTTAGTCGTAGCTGAGCGCAGACAGGGGTTGGTTGCCAATCTAGGGGGGGGGAGTAGCAAATAGTTAGTAGCGAATCGACGAAGTCGCTAGTTTTGGTTCAAAAAGCCATTTAACATGATGGCGAATACATGTATGTCCTCTCTGAACGTTTTCTTTAGAAAATTCTCCGAGAGAAAGGATGAGGGGAATTTAGCTATGTATACTTGAGACCCTTCTCTATCAGAATATCACCAAAAGAAATAATTTTGAATATTGTTTTCTAAAAAGAACAACCCAATCGTACAATTTTCGTGCCGGTGGCCCATAACTGATTTAATCTTTACCTGTAGTATGGAAATCAAACCGGAAATGCATATCATTTAGTAAAGAATATGATAAATGATGGTTAAGCTTAGACATTTTTTACTTGGCTTTGACAGTTATCGTAGCATCTACTCCGTCCATGTTTTCAGAATTATAAATCTTGAGAATATCCCCATCGATGTCGTAGGTCAGTCCCAGACTAACTGTGACGTCATACCCGCTTTCATATCGCAAAGAAGGAACGAATATTTCCGTCGGCATTCTGATGGTAGGATCAGCGTTGAACTCCAAGCTGAAGTCTAGATTGTCATCATTGAAGCTCATGATTATAGGTACACCCGCCACAGCCATTGCGTACGTCCGCACATGAGGCTTCACAATACCCATGTTGGGCGTATCGGTATGACTGTACAAAAAAGCCATGTCCCACTGGTTCCAGGACACGAAGTATTCATCAGCCAGGTCCATGAATACCCGACACTCAACATTAATTTCGTCTTCATACGTTTTACACAATCCGAACTCCGAGAGAATCGACGGTCCGCCAAAGCGTTCAGTATTTGCTTTCTGAGCCTCAAAGAATTGAGGGAAGAGGACATTGTGGCAGAATTCCGTAGCTGCTTGTTTTTCCTCGTCTGTTGGGTTGTCACCGATGAACTCGAGAGCCCAGCAGTACATGTGGAAGTTGTATGAGCTGACGTTCTGGTAATCGGGTCCTCCGGGGACTTGACTAAATCCAGACCCCAGCAGCAGACCGTTACCTGCCTGGCCGTAAATCATTGGCTCGAAGAAGATGATACCCTCCCGGTCTGATTGCCGAATGCGGGTGTTGATTTTGTTGTAGGCTGGCATGAGATGCCGACTTCCTGCTAAACCTGAATCACGAAAAGATGAAAACGGTTAAGATGGAAGTGGGAAATGTTATACAACACCTGGATATATATATATATATATATATATATATATATATATATATATATATATATATATATATATATATATATATATATATATATATATATATATACACACAAAAGCTAGAGGGTAATCAATATACCAAGAGGAATCATTTCAACAGCAAAACTTTGTATGTTGCAACGATGTTTAAATCCATGTTTATCTAGTTTATTGTTTTTCTACTGATGTTTTGTATGGAAGATCGATTGTATAATCTAATGCAAATCTGAATAATAATAATGATAATGATAATGATAATAATAATAATAATAATAATAATAATAATAATAATGATAATAATAATAATAATGATAATGAAAGTAATGCTATTAATATTTCATCCTCATATTTATGTGATTATACTGAACTTAGCACTATCTGTACATGTACGCCCCAATTTTCCTCTATCAAAGGAATGCACTACCATAGGCAAATTCTATGGTAGAAAATGGAAGCATTAAACAGCAAGGGTAGCAATCATTTTAATTTCTAAAAAACAGATACTTTTTAAAAAACTTTAATTCAACTGGGAACGTACTCAATCAGAGACTGGTTTCCATGTTCGCCCAGACATAACATTTACAAATATCCTTCACCTTTGGTGTAATAGCTTGTAAATAACTTATGTACAGCAAATTATAATCTAATTATAACTGTTGACTGGTCGGATCGGAGTGCGCTAGAAATCAATACCAAGGCGTATTACAGTTCATTCTTTGATTGAAGGATCTTTGATTTTAACAAAAGTTTCTGTTCTCTTTTAATGATCTATGACGTTGGTAGAGTCCTCCTGCTCGGTAGCAGCGTATTCCACATGTTGTCCCCGTAATACATCACATTTCTTTTAAAAGTTTCGATCTTAGGTGTAGGTATAGCAAATTTCGGCGCCAGAGATGCTCGTGTCTGTCACGTTCTGTCCTGCGTTGGGGGCAGTTATCTTGATTTGGGATATTGATAGTTCAGTATGCATATTCCTCTATCTTCGAGGTATGGGACCTGAGCTGACTGTTGAAACTCCGGTATGTGTGTTCGTTGATGAGCCTTGAGTATCATACGGAGTGCCGAATTTTGTAATATTTGCAGTCTGTCACGTTCAGTCGTACTGCAGTTGCAAAGAGTACCTCTCCTTAATGGATTACGGAGATGTACTCTTTGCAAACTGTTCAATCAGGACCTAAGCGTTTTAACAGGATATAAGCGTTTTACAGCATCATAGTAATAAACGAAAAACAAAAAAAGGAGCAAAAAGAGAGTGACCACCTCACAGAAGTTGATACTGAATGACTTAATCTGTATTTTGATGTCTACACAAAAGTCAAAAGAAAAGTGAGGAGAATGAAACCAAGGCAACGTCATGTCAAATAGAATCCCTTGCTCAACCCCAACACATTTTTGTCCACAGTTTTCTATCATATTACATCACTTTGAAAATACACGTTCTCCTACATTCATCTTCCATCGATCTACGTTTGATTTCATATAAACTAAAACCTTACAACATAATCAATACTGAAATACTGCCATTAACTAGTTTAAGTACATGTTTAAGTACGTTTTTAAAGTACATGTACATGTGTTCCTAAAGGAGTTTAAGGTTGCAGCATTTTTGATTGGTTTTCACCATAAATCATTGAAGCCTTTTCCATGAAATCTCTAGTATTGATCCTTGTGATATCTCACTCTTTAGGCGAGTCTTTCAAATGGAGAGTATAGGAATGCTCACTCGAGATATGGTGTACCTCTTTAGATAATAGTAGTATTTCAATGTGACTAGAGGTTTATCACAACAGTCAAAGGCTCAGGGATATGCTATATTTTCTGGATTTTACTATTTATTCAAACTGCAAAAACTCTCTTAATCAGAATTTGATAATAGTTCTGCAAAAAGCGATGGTATATAGAATAACTTCCTTGTAATAACAACATTGACTACCAACCTGGTAGGAGCAACTCCCGATGTCCAATATAGTCACCGACCCAGGGTTCATTCATGAGGTCATACCCGATCACATTGGAGTTATCCATGAAGTTATCCGCCATGTAGCCCCAGAATTCCACCCACTTGTCCACGCTGCCGTTGTAGTTGTTGTAGAAATACTCGAACCCCTCACTGCAGGCCTGCGTGGCATAACCCTCCTCCCAGTATCCCACCTCCTTAAGGGGCCAGGGGTAGGGGTTAGGCGGGTCGGGGTAGGTGTCTACCAGCCACAGTGGGATGCCGTCGTAGGAGTGGTACTTTGTGGACATCACGTCCTGATGCATGTCCAGCATGGTATAGATCCCTCGGGATGCTAGCTATAATGTGCAAAGAAGTGTATCATTGTACATAGATCGTTTCAGCTGGAGCGATATCTTACTTGCATGGCAAATTCTTTCAGATTGATTCATCATAGAATCTATTTGTTTTCATGCATAAAAGAGATCATATGATATATATATATATATATATATATATATATATATATATATATATATATATATATATATATATATATATATATGGGTGTGGCCGATGGTGTATGGAATATGATAGTGTAAGGAATGTGATAAATTAAATGCGTTTTATATTTATGTTTATATATATATATATATATATATATATATATATATATATATATATATATATATATATATATATATATATATATAATATAACCCTGCCTAATGGACACCCTGTTTAAGTGGATACCCAGAGTAAGAAGTCACTTTTGCCCGGAACTCGGAACGGAAATTTTGACCTCACGTAAGTAGTGGACCCCGCCGTTAACACCCCCCCCCCCGCAAGATTACATGGTTGTTGTTTGGAACATATATTAAAGCGTTGTGTGTGATAGTGGGAAAAAACCCGATTACACAAATATACAAGAAAGTATTGGGCTGTATATCCAAATCATAAAAGTGGACGCCAGAGAGTGTGGTAACCCCTGTCATGCATAGATTGCCTCCGATTTTAAGCAGTTTTTTTCCTGTTAAGTATCAACACAGGGGTGAATTAACATCAGCTGGATTCCACACATGATGTGTCAAAGTGAGCTAATCACTCGATGGAGGATGGTTTCAAACACTCACTGACATATTGGAGCCATGAATGGACAGCCAACCCAGGGTATGTTGCAGAGAGTAAACAAGCTCTATCAGCCCTTCACGGAAAGGATCTGTAGTGGAGGTACTTGTGTATTTATCTCACTCCGGTATTTTTCTCTATAGGCTTAACATTACGGCCGTGAAGGTAGTGTACCCAATTCTCAATGGGTAATTTTGGATGTGTTATTTCATTGATTAATAATGTTCCTGATCATGTATACAGGGTGAGATAAAATCAGAAACCCACTCGATGAAAATAACTTGGTCCACACTCCACCTCATTCAACATCGATGGAGAACGGATCAACTTATTTTCATCTAGTGAGTTTCCTTCTAATTCCTATATACCTATAGCCGTACACTCTATGCTTACACCACGTTCTGGTGGTGGAGTAACTTATGTCTATCGTTATTAAACCATATTTGAAGGTATATAGAAATAGGGAAACCAAGTTTCCCTCTATTCCTAGGCAAGACCTCACAGATGCCCATATCTATTGGCCGCTGTGCACATGCGCTGGATCGAGGATTAACAGTGCCGATGTAACCTACCACAGTGTCTGATGTGAAATACCCGGTGGCTTTAAAAAAAATATTTATTGAACTTTCCAATTCTGGACAATGTGCCAGATTTTCCAATGGTAGTACAGGTTTTGGTGCTGGATGTGATGGCAAAACAATATAACATAGTAGCTTGAAAGGCATATTCAGTCCTACCTTTTCCACAATCTCCTTGAGGACATCTACGTATGTCTGGTTGTACTGGTCTCGTTGAGGTTCTGCTCCATTCCACATAGCTCCAAGTCTATGAATATACATCATTTCTTTTGAATTATGTCAATAAATAAATATGTAAACTTACATTATTCTCCAGATTCTCGTTATATTAGGAAGACACCCTTTTAAGGTTCACGTGAATGTTCCAGATGTGGGACAACATCAACTTTTATCATATGATAAGATGATATAATCATTTCATTTTCTTTGGCACCCCCAAGCGCTGCAAATATAGGGAAAACGCCTTAGCTATTCTACAGTAAATATACACATTTGAATTTAAACATACAGGGGGATGTACGTTTGCTAAAGCAAATATATTGGTCAGGGTAAAAAAAGGGCAGGGCGTACCGCTGGTGTGGACGGCCAAGTTTACGCTACGTATACACCTCGTTCCCGGCGACCCTGGCGGCCACAATCCGGGGCTACGTGGACCATCGTGGTCGAATCGTGAAAGACGTGACACAACTGGGATGGGGGGATTGACAGTATCATCCTGCCTCTCTGAGAGTAGAATCCTTTCCATATACTATCTCTTACTTAAGAAGACTAACCTCATGATATTGAAGCCCCAGCTCTGGAGGTCATCAAGCCGATTGTCATCGAGAAGATAGTCGAAATAGTAAGGAAAGCCTTTGTTGACTGCATTGGTACCATGGAAGATGCGCACACGCCCGTGGGTATCCAGATAATGATGGACCTCCGTAGACACCTGTGGAAATACATTTAATGCTGAATATCTTTTAACTTCCTTTTCCCAATGTTGATTCTCCAATTACTGACGCACATTCATAAACCACACATATCCGCGGTTGTATTTATTTGTTGATAACCTATACAGACTGAATAGCTGTTAGCATGCTGATTGTGCTGAATTTTTCTCTTCAAAAAGATGAAACAATATTGGGTTTTTCTTTTTGCATGAATGACATTCTCTCTAATGGCTCCCTTTGGTGAGGACGGGTGATATACAGAGACAACAATATAGGTATAATCTGCAATTGCATTCTATCATTCTTATAGGGAGTTGAATATTTTACCTTTTGGACACAGCTATCTGAAAACATCCCCATGCATATATATATATATATATATATATATATATATATATATATATATATATATATATATATATATATATATATATATGCACCGATGTCTAGCTACTGACTGCTGAAAGTCGTCACGTGGTGTAAATTCAAGAATCATCGCCTATAATCATTTAGTCTTTAATCTTCGTTGTAGGAGAGGTTTTATTTGAAGATTCGAAGTGTGGAGTAGCCATCCCTGAAGCAGCTTTACATTTCAACTTTTAACTAGAATACCTGTATTAAAAGTCGTTGGCACTTGCCGGATTCAAGTGCTTCCTGGTCGAATAGAAATACTAAAGTGCGCTCATTACCGAGGGCTGTAGTGAGAGTCTGCTTTGGAAGTAGGTTACCTCGTCTAACTCTCGTGGCAAAACATTTTTTTTCTCAAGTGCAAGTCTATTTTCAAATGGAGTCAGAGACGTTTTCATACAACTGGCGTATGTAGGATCATTACACATAAACCTCCGCAATGATGTCACGGAACAAAATCGGTCTAATAGATGGCCCACAAAACACGTGCCATACTCAGTGTTAAAATTATAAGGATAAGGTAGATTACTTGTTGCTATTTCAGAAACGTAATCCTTCAATTCATAGATGAGGAGATATCTGACAAGACAAGCTTAATAATTCGATCCATTTTGCTAACCTGAAATTGATTCGCACCCCTCTTGTCGGGGGGTGTTACTCTCCAAAATCCAGTCTGGGATATTTCAACAACCCCAGCTTCTTAATGGTGCTTCTGATTCTTTATTCCCATTCATATGCTTTTAAAGGCTGTCCATACATTCTTATATTGACTATAGAATTGGCCCTCATATATAGTTAAAATAGAATACCTTTCCAAGTTTCTTTCCCGAGTTTATAATGACAGCAGTTACCGTAGATTCTATAATCGGCATTGTGGGCCGTCCATGTAGCAGGGCTTTTAGTCTCTACGACCAAAAATGATTAAAGGCGGGCATCCATCAACCACAACAAGGCTACGACAAGCGCCGACAAGAAAGTTCTGTGTCGTAGAGGTCGCTGGTTGCCGTAAAAAAGCGTCCATGGTACCGACACACTACGACAGTGATATCGAGGAAACCACAACACTCCACGACAAAGGACTAGTCGTGGCAAAAATCGAACATGTTCAATTTTGTCGTAACCTTGTTGGAATGGCCCTGACAGGCCCCCGACAAGCTTCCAGTTCCAGCCTGTCATGGGCTGGTCGTAGACCCTTTTCGGGAACTAGGGTCCACCAACCACGACAAGGCTACGACAAGCCTTCCAATCGTAGGCCTGTCGTGGACCTTGTCGGAAAGCCATTGCCATAGCCTTGTCATGGTTGGTGGACACCCCCCTTAAGGATTGTATGACAAGCATGCGCACACGGAAGTGGAAGGGGGGCAATACTGGTCAGAAATAGCAAGACGTAATTCATGGACAGCTCCAATATGACCATCAGTAATCCTCGTAAAACGTTGACTTTTCTAATGTGATCTCCCCTGTATTTCAGCCATTTTGTAACAGGATGACCAGTGGTTGTAATAGGGAGTTTACTGTAGTTTGGTCGTGGTCCGTTAGGTATGTAGCACGACTCCTTCTAGGCCGTCGGGGTAAAAGAGTGTTTTCCTGCCTCTCTACTGTCCCACATTGATGGAAATTCCCGACATGCTGTATGTACACACAACACAAGGCCCTTCACAAAGTGTTCGTTTCGTGGACTGACATAATTTGGCATTTGTTACTACTGTGTACACGAGTAGCCTATCCCAGAAATATGTAAAATTAACTATTTTCATGCTGACATCACCTACGGCCAAGTAAGTCTTTGCTATTTCCCACTAATCAATACATATATGAATAATACATTTATTTTGATGTGTTGTTTTGTAAGCTGACATATATAGATCTGTAAGTACCCTAAGTAACAAGGTCCAGCCTGCTTTCTTTAAAAGTACATTTAAGCAGCTGGTTTATATATATTTGTGGGGATAACAATTTAATTTTAAAATGATACTAAATGAACCCTCATGATTACTGTTTTGGATATTTATATGGGCAGTAGAAATATGCCGTTTCGTAGACTGACAGGTTTTACGATAAATCAGTTTTTGAATTTAAGAAAACTCACAAGATTTCTTCCCATATCTCCATGCCATCACACAAGGTCACCTATGCACTTTCAACCATAATGGTCCTGTCTTCAAGATCTACATGAAAAGTGATTTACAGAAAATGTCAAAGTTGCACCACTTTCGTGTGTCCCTCACAGCGCGGAGGCTGCTGCTTTTATAGCAAGGTGATGACGTCCCAGGGTCCACCGCCGCCACCTCCACTGGCGATGGGTCCCATCCACTGGTGGTCCAACAGTGGTGGGTCCCTATCCGGGAAAATAGTAAGGTTCAAGGCGGTGGGCCCAGGCTACCAGGTTGTCAATGGGCTCCTCCACCCAGGGAAGCTCTATAGACCCTATTGAGGTATCCCAGAATTCAGTCTGTTTACAGTTCCCGGTTTGCGCTGATTACCGACGTTATATGGTAATTACCCTTGAACCGTAACCCACAATCTTTGCTTATTAACGGTTTTTTATAAATCTTCAAATGGGAAATCTGATGTCAGAAATGGAAATTTCAGCTATTTCTACATGTAAATCCGAAATTATATTCAGGTTACTCAAATATAAATAGGAAAACTGTGGTTCATGCGATCGTAGTGTGCACAGGCACTCGCGAGCGGAACTTGTGTTTACCCTGGGCGATAATCGGGAGACGAGTAACCTATGGAGGGCGTATGCCTAGTCGGGCCACTCCCTCTGGCTGCAGTGGGGGGACCACCAGAACATTGCTCCGCCGTTCCCATGATGCAACAATGGCCCGCACAGTGTCGTAATCCAGGATGCCCAGCGCCACCGGGAGAGGAGCCACAATTAACTGTTCCATGCGGCGCTTGGGGGTCGACGTCTTCCTCAGGCCACCTTTGCTCTCCTTCTCCTGACCTTCCCGGGCCTCTGGCTCCCTCTCCTTCTCCTCCTCGCAGGTCGCTGTGCCCTCTGCGGGGGCCCCGCTCTCCATCCCTAGCGTCACAGGTACTGCGATACCCTTGGTGGTCTCCTCGCCAGCAGGTGGTCCCTCCACCAGCTGCAAGGGGAGACGGGCCGGTTGGCCACCGTCCACCGATCCAGTGATGATGGGGAGTCAGGCCGCAGGTCTACGATGTCTTCGGTGGTGACTGCTGTTTTTCCCTTCCGTGGGGCCTGCTGGGACACCCCCTCCCCACTGGCAGTCATTTGTAGTTCGGCCGCCGGCCCATCCACGACTGGTGACAGGCCTGAAAGAATGGCCGCCGCCTGCCGGGACAGCAGGGAGCAACCCACCAGTCCCCTGCCAGCCAATCTGTCCTTTGCCTCACTGAGATCTTTCAGTATACGGGTCAGCTCTCCCAGATCTCCGGGCGAAAGTAGGGCAGCCGATGCCGGGACATCGGTCTTCGGTGTGGGGGCGGGGGGGGGGGGGGGGGGCTGCCGCGTGGGGGCCATCACCTCCTCCTCTTCATCGTTAATAATCCAACCCGCAAGCACCCAGGTTGACGGCGGCTTGGCTTGCGGGTCACAGCTCAGCGAGAGGGACTTCCTCTTCTTTTGGGGAGGACCTGATCCTCGGTGCTGCCCATCCCCCGCTGGCAGGGGGGTGGAGGGTTCTGCTTGCTTAGCAGTATGGGGAAACCAGCCGCAGCTGCTCTCCTTCTCTCGGGCTGGGGACAGGTGTCTCCCCTTCCTCTCCGCAGACCGGCCATGCTCCTGCGCCTTCCCCACCTTGGTGTGGGGTGACTGACGTCACACCCTCTCCCTTGGGCTTGGTGAGTGCGGCCGTGGGTGACACTCCGGCGTGGCCTCGCTCTCGCTCAGTTGAATAAGCACTTCTGCTGCCTCCTTCAGGGCTGCCCGCTCCTCGTGATCGGTATCGAGGCCCAAATACACCTCTTCTTTCCCCCGACAGTCTTGCTCACCAGCTTAAATTGCATGGGAGTGGGCAAGGGCAACTCGTCAGGATAGAGAGACCACTGGTGGTTGTGCTTCCTTAGATGTTTGACGAAGTTGGGCTTCCGTATACTCCGGTATTTCGCACCACAGTCAGGGCAGCCCCATCCCATTCCTCTTCATGTTGATTCTCTCAGCTCGTGTGAAAAGCGCCCCACACCCCTCTCATGTATGCTTTTTGTTTTCCACTATGTTGAATGCAGCGTCCTTCCTGTCTTTTCTCGCTGGTCTCATAACCACGCTCCTTACTCTCCCAGCGGGAATATCACTCTCCGAGCCGCTTCCCGGTGGGGCGTCTGCTACCACATCGTCTACTGCTTTCCACTCCAGTGCAGCCCTCCACGGTTAAGCTCGCTGCCAAGTATTAGATCGTTGTCTTGAATGCCTGCCATGCTTCTCTCGGCCGTTAAACCAGGCCCCGGGCTGCCGGGGACGGCTCTGGTGAGCATGATTCCCAAAGTAACAGTCAGTTATTGACTGGGTTGTATCCTTGTTGGATGACACTCGGTTAGTTACTTCACTTCGCACTAGGGAGCCTACCCACTGCACCTAATCTGGCGGTGGTGCCACCTTCAATAAATCCTTGTGTATCATCCGCCGTTTCTGTCCCCATCTGATCTCGTACACTGGCCCACCGATGTGCGTCACCACCGACCAGGGGCTGGTCCACCACGACTCCAGCTTAGGCGGTTGTCCCTGCCTCTTAAGGGGTGGAAATAGTACACCTTGGAGCCCACCGGTATCACTTGCAGACGCGATTGCTGGTCATAATTGCACTTCTGCCTTTCCACAGCACCTCGTCGGTATCTTGCTCTTCCTTCCTATTCGCTCGACTCGGCGGCAGTTCCTCCCCGGGAGGCTTGGCACCCTTTCCTGGGCTCGAGTGATCACCACACGATGCCGTGCGCGGCCTGTCCTCCTCCGCCACCACCACCTGCCAGTAGCCACTTACCAAATCCAGGGTGGAGAACCAGGATGATCCAGCCAGGGTGTCGAGCGAATCGTCCACCTGTGGCAAGGCATAAGCGTCACCGCACTGCGGGTTGTCTGCTGTCATCCGCTGGTCGTTGGCCGCACTAATGCGCAAGCTGAGTTCCTTTAGGCAGCACGCCGAGTGGTTCTCCATACACTATGCTACTCTGGCAGTTTAAAACCTGGTAATGGAGCGGAGCAGTGTGTAGCCATGTTGGGATTTGTATGGGAATGGTGATAGCTCGTAAATTTTCCATTGAATTTTGTGTTCATAATTACTAGCCGGTCGGCCTTCTTGGTGCATCTTAGTGGAATGGCTTCAAAGTGGGCTATTGGCCTCGGCTGGCGGTCCGCGACAAGGAACAGGCCAGCGGATTATGGCCTGCACCTGAGCAGCAGCTCACCTAACCTTCACGGCACTGCTCTTCCCAACAGGCGCACTTGTTAACGGCTCCTTCCTCATTGCGCTGTATCTCCCAGGACAACTCTTACTTCTTCACCTCCAACTTCCAATAGTTGAGACTCTGACGTTTTCTCACACCTATATGAACTGTTTACACTTGTTCACCACCGTTTACACTTGTTCATCATGCTTCTCTCAATTTTCCAGCCACTCTGAGTCAATCATTACCTCAACGAAGGGACATACATAACATTTTTACCTCATAGCACCCCCTCTTTCTCTACAATTATACCCATGCTTTGTGTCTGCTGGTAATGAACTATTGACTTTGTGGGCCAGAAATTGTGAACTCTTATGAATGTCACAATATAATGGAGTGGAACACCAGAAGTTGAGGAAATTCCTTGATGTATATTCAATAGCCTTTGGTATCAAGGAACAATTGAAAGGTATGATTTCTGTAAATCGGGCCCAACATTGATTTGATCCTGATTCCTCAGCTAAGCACAAACCACTACGCAGTTAAACTACATACGAAACAATTGGAAGGTAGACAGAGGGCGGCATTTTCTATTGTTCAGGAAATGATATCATTTTGGCATCTGAAAACTTCTCATGTAAATACACTGATGGACATGCTGACTGCTGAGGAAAAACTAAAGCCCAGTGACCTTTTGAAAATGATTGAGTAGTACTGCAACCCTAGACAGTCGGATGTATTCACGTCATGTAGATTTTGGAATGTTGCAAGAAAGAAGGCTCAGGAACTGCTACTTTGTAATGTTGATCTAATCTTGGTCAGGAACATTGAAGTTTGTAGGGAGGGACCACGCTAACCAGGTCAGCAAGATTGGGTTGCCAGGCAGTGCGATACAGAGCCGAAAGTGCTATCAATGTCCAACCAGATTGAACTTTACAGAGATAGGCAACCAATGATGTGTGAGAAAACAGTGAGCTCTGTGCCAAATCCGAGGGCAAAAAGGTACAGGGAATCACTTGTGGCCGCAACACAACACTGCACAAACCACTATGCAGTCAAACTACAAACGAAACTATTGCAAGGTAGACAAAGGGCAGCAATTTTCTATAGTTCAGGAAATGATATCATTTTGGCATCTGAAAACTTCTCATGTAAATACACTGATGGACATGCTGACTGCTGAGGAAAAACTAAAGCCCAGTGACCTTTTGAAAATGATTGAGGAGTACTGCAACCCTAGACAGTCGGATGTATTCACGTCAAATAGATTTTGGAATGTTGCAAGAAAGAAAGCTCAGGAACTGCTACTTTGTAATGTTGATCTAATCTTGGTCAGGAACATTGAAGTTTATAAAAGCTACAGACTGTCAACACGCTATTTGAAGGAAATGAAAAACCTAAATCCATAAAGAAAAGTGGATTAGGGTAACCTGAAATCTTCAAAACAAACAAAGAGGAAGGAAAATAAATATTCTGAAAAAAGAGAAAGAGAGGATAAATGACTGTATCTTCTGTGGTAAATCTCACAAGAAGGATGGGAAAAAGTGTCCTGCTTTTGGAAAACGATGTAGAAACTGTAATGGTTGGAATCATCTCAGCAATTTGTGTAGGGAATCAAGGGTACAAGCTGTAGAGAGAGACATATCCGATTCTGAAAGTGATGTGAGTGGAAAATGGTTGTCTGCAATTAATCGTGCTTTTGACACAAGATCCTATGTCATGATGAAAGACAGTGACTGTGATGTGAAATTGCTCGTCAATCCTGTTGCAACTGTAAACTGCATCAACTCTCTATGTACCCAAGTGCCAACTCAAAGAGTCCTCATGGAACCTGTATATATGTGGAACAACTTTAAACATATATGTTTGTGTGAAGTTGATTTGCATTTAAAGACCGGGTAAAGAAGCTTTTTAGCACATCTCTCTTCATAAAGGGTCATCCAAATTGACCATAATGGTTATCATGCATATTGGTCGGTATAAGTGGACGTGGTTACCTTTTGGTTTGAAGGCATCCGACGAAGCATTTCAGAAAAGACTCCATCATGCAACCACTGATCTCAATGGTGTGGTATGTGTTGCAGATGATAGTTGTAGGCTCAGCAGAAAGGCCAAGCAGAAGCAGATAAAGACCATGAGACAAACCTTGTAAAGATGCTCAAGATGTGTGAGGAGAGAAATATAATCCAAGATGCATTTGAAGGAAAGTGAAATCATATTTCGTTGTTGAAGGCTCTCCAGGGATGGCATCAGAGCAAGCCAAGATAATGTCAGGGCCACTCAGGAAATGCCTGCAGCTGAACATATATTTGTGTAAGTCGTTTATGTGGTATGGTGCAGGTTCTCAAACCTTGCTGATGACTTAGAGGCAATTCACTGACTAATGCATAAAGATGTTGATTTAGTGTGGTCCATGTGACATAGCTTTCATGAAGCTTATACACAAGCTATATAACTCTCCAGTGCTAGCATATTACAACACAGATAAGGAATTTATACTGCAGGTAGACGCTTCAGGACAAGGTCTTCCAACTGTACTACTCCTGGAAGGAAGACCTTCATGAAACCTGAAAGGCAATGACAGAAACAGGCCACAGCTAGAAAAAGAAATGCTAGCTGTTGTGTTTGGTCCTGGGACATTTTACCGATACACCTACAGAAGGAAGGTTATCATACACAATGGCCACAAACTATGATGATGAGGATATTTAGATAGATTACGACTTTATCTGGATTAAGGTTTTGCTGGTACTCTGAACAGAGCCTTTCTGTATATATAAAGTGAAGAACCAGACCAAAGAATTTGTGCTTTTGCTCCTATGTGTATACCATGTAAGAGAGTCGAGGAGATGTCCAATGTTGAGCAATCTCAGACACTGATCCAATACATCTGGGAAGGTTTGCCTGAGCACTACTATGAGGTAATTGAGGACCACAAGCTATTCTTTGATATTTGAAACACCCTATCATATGAGAATGATATGATCTTCAAAGGGGAATGTGTGTTCATTCCTAAATGTCTTTGGAGTCTCATTAAGAAGGAACTGCATGCATCTCACAATGGTATTGAAATCATGATGAGACAAGCAAGGAAAGTATGGTCAAAGAAACTCACACCATTGTAGAGGTATGTCAAAGCTGTCTAGAGAATAAACTACCAAATAGGGAGGAACAAATCCTGATTAACTATGTGACCAATGGGCCATAGGAGAAAATCGGATGTGATCTTTTCTAGTTAGAGGGCCGTGATTATCTTAAAGTGGTTGACTACAACACTAACTTTATTTAAGTCAAGTTCTTCCCAATTGCCATAAGCAAGAAGGTCACAAATTCTGTCCATGGACTATGAGCATAGTGAACTGATAATAGCAGAACATTTATACCAGAAAATTATGCATATGAAGACTATGGCCCCGGACAGTGAAATGTAAACTTAATTTGAAATATAAGAGACAATTGAACTTTCTCAAAATTCACAATGAATGTACTGGTTTGATAACATAGTTTTATTATATTAGTACTGATATATTCTATCATCTAAAATGCTACTACGGTTTTATTGAGATGTAAACCAGTATTTCTAAGAGTTGAAGGTCTATACTTCTTAACGAAGCTACATCTCTTAAAAGAACAGGAATGTTGATGGATATGTTTTAAAGCGCATCCACCTCTTTTGTAGCTAACCTAATCTAAAGCAATATAGTTCTTCAGTGGAGGTTATGCACGGCCGGGACTTCCATACACGCTCAAAGATGTAGACCACGTGGTTCCAAATAAATCCTGTTAAAAGCATGAAGAAGTGGTCTTGTTAAGAAGCTAAACTAAGACGTTAAGAAGAAACCCATTCATATATAGACAAATCAACAATATGAATGAACGTTAACTGCCATCTGATTATTATAACACAACTTATATGCACGCATGTGTATAGGATGAATGTACCAGGTCCTTTTGCGTTTACACATATCTTGTTTCTTGTACTTTTCATAGCCGTGCTCTAAGATGTGGCCAGGCTATCTGGATGACACTGAAGGCTATATCTTGCCGCGATTGGTGGGCCAGCCCTGCCCTTCCGTATCACCGGCCAGCCTGGAACTGCTTCCCCGTGTCCACCTCACCTACATCAAACGCATCGTCTGCGAGAACATACGCAACAGCCAGGTATGCTTGATCTATTTTCTCGTGAGGCAAGGAATGAACGACTTATAATAAGTATCATAAGTGGAATTTTATATGTAATCTACTGCTGAAACTTAGCACATGGGAACCCATTTCTTAC
Organism: Alentia gelatinosa; assembly: GCA_950022655.1. Classification (NCBI taxonomy): domain Eukaryota; kingdom Metazoa; phylum Annelida; class Polychaeta; order Phyllodocida; family Polynoidae; genus Alentia; species Alentia gelatinosa. The sequence continues at coordinate 52,137,053 of OX465581.1, forward strand.
GGGATGGGACGAACACACACAGGTGCCTCTAATCTTGGATTCCTCAGTATCAGGTTCAAATACGTTTTTTGAAGCAGGAATATGATAGATCAAGCACAAGCACAAGCTAAACTAAGACGTTAAGAAGAACCCAATCGCGGCAAAAAATTACTGCCCAAGGCGTAGCCGCGGGCAGTAATTTTTCCAAGCCTTACCTCGTACCTTTGACTTATTCCCACCGGAACACAGTTTTCCTCTAGTATAACATATTTATCAAGACTTAGAACTATTCCAGATCACGAATATAATGATTTTTGTTAAAGGTGAGGTAAGGGAATCCTTGGCACGTTAGCTATAGGGGACAGAGCCATTGTTAGTTCATGAAGCAGTCACTAGGTGGTCGCGGGACAAAACCTGTATTCTGGCTCTTTGTTCTTACTAAATTCAGCTGCCTTTCTATGTTTTACCAAGGTTCCTAAGTATAAAACCCAGGACATGATATTTTTCACATGGAACACATTATTTACATATGTGAGCAAGGCAAGAAAAGTGACATTTCCCAATTATCACTCACTTCTTTTGCACCTCCATTAGTGAAGAACAGCTACTTTTTCACCTCCTTTAGTAAAGAACACCTACTCGGGGGTCGTCATGGCGGCGCCCATGGATCATAGGCTATATGCCGTATAGGCTTGTCCTAACTATAATGGACCTACATCTAATGGAATATCGATGAGTATGCTCGTCGAATATAAATTCTGGTCAACAAACAATTAAAAAGAGCAAAGGCTTGGAAAAAACGCGTCATTGAATACTCAACCAGGAGTATTTGATCTGGCGAGGTATTTCTACCACTGAGTTTGCCATCTGATAATCTTAACTCAAAATGTAAAATGTCACAGGATGCTTGATCTAGGTACTTAGATGTGGATCTTGTATCGAATTTGCTGTACATGCTCATACCCAAGATCATTATACTTAATGCATAATCCCGCTGACAGACTTAAAGCTTTTTATTATAGCTTATACCTTAAATTAGCCATTTTGTAACATCTCGTTTTGTTGTCTTGGCGGGTTTCTGCACCTTACCTGTTGCATACGTATGTTGCCGTTATCCAGTGTCATAGGACTGTGAGAAGCCGGCCACTCTCCAACCGTATCCTCTGTTATATGCACGCCTACTGAATAGTGGCCAAACATATCGGCCCTAGAGAGTGGAGAGTCAATTATCATATCTTTGCGCATTCGCAGTTACACATCAGGTGTGTTGGACTTCCGGCTTTTGATTTGATCATTCAGAGGCATGTTACAAACTGCAAGTAATGCCTAGAAGTGCGTATTGAACAAATATCGAGGTATATAACCTCTGATGTTCACATTATACAGTTAAAACAGCTTAAATATGCGAAATTGATCAATAAATTTGTGGAGCAGCACAGTGTAGAGGCAGATGACACTGGAACTCGGTAACCAAGGCAAGATTACGTTGGCAACGCCTACTGCCACTGCCCCGTCACTTGGGAAATGTTTAACAGATGCTTGAGCAAAAATATGTTAAAAAACGTCACTCTCCAATTCATAGTCTCTGCTATTCAGTAAGCAAGCTTATAACAGAAGATACGCTTGGGGCGACTCACCTGAGATCGGCTGAGGTCAATGTCATATGATCACGTAGCCTGTCGCCACCTATATCATGTACGGGTATACATACTGCCTGCGTAGTAGAGGGCAGTATGTGTAGGATATACTGCCACAGGCATATAATGATACGAAAAACAGGCATACTGTGTCCGTATGTGATAAATACTTGGTAAAATTGACAATTAAATGAACTTCTGGCTTTGGCATCGCTTCGTTTTATAGTCAATTCTACCGCATATTCATCGTACAGCCACAGTAGCCCTGTTTCCGTTTACAGGAACTTCTCATAATGATAATTTCAGAAAATATAACGCTGCCTTCTCACATAGTGACCTGCCACCTGGCAAGGAGATTAGCCTTAGCACGTGAAAAACTGGAAGTACATGAACATGGAAAACTGGTGGTGATTTGTGAAGTAATCGGCTTGAATTTCCAAATGTATAATATCGCACAAACAGAGTACCTTCCACAACAGAAACAACTTGATGATGCGACTTTTAATGCCGCAATAGCGATAAACTGTTTAAGCTCAATGAGATCAGAGAGTACCCCACACTTCCTCCAGCACGCCCACAAACCTAGACCTTAAAACCAAATATCGCGCAGATATCGCACGACAACAACCGATGGAATACACTTCACCAGGGCTACAAAAGCGAAATTTACAAGAAATCTTCACCATACGTGTACATTTTACGATGACATCCACAACACATAAAATTATACCCTAGCCACAGGGGGAAACCTGAAAATTCTGATAAAGCCGAAAATAATTCAGTTAATGTACCATGATGTGAGGTTGCAATTGATGAGACAGTTCTGAAACACAAGAGACATACACAATACCGTCAGTACATACCTAATAAACCGTGAAAACGGGGACTTAAGTGCTGGGTGGTGGCGGAGTTGTGTATGGGCTTTGTCCTTCAAATTATCCCTTTTCTGGGTTGTGACAACTGTAAAGGCGATAATAAGATTGACAAATATAAGGCTCTTGAGGGGTGCAAATTTTGTGTTGACAAATTTTACACTAGTGTTCAGGTCCTCGAAAAGCTCCATTACCTTTAAACTTACCCGTGTAGTACTCTCTGCATGAACCAAACGGAGGTGCCGAATTCCTATATGGCCAGGAAACATCCTGAGTTGGTGGGGCGACACTATTTTCTCATAGTGTGGTTGTTTGCTATTAACGTGTTGGGTTGATCGTACGATAATTCGTATTCTGTCCACCATTCACGGCTCCACTATGTCTACTTATGAAAGAACACTACAGGGTACTGATGGTAAATATGCCAAAAAAGAACTCCCTTGTCATAAAATCGCACCGTCAGTACATGGTAGGGGTCGACTTGGGGCAGATCAGAAGGCCTCTATTATTCTTTTGGCAGGAAAAGAAGAAATGGCTGAAGAAATTGTTCTTTTTCATGATGGAGATCATATTTTGAATGCTCAGATCATGTACAACTCGCTTTCCGACAAAAATTTAGTTTGGTTGACTTCTCTCTCTGACCAATTGGGCCACCGACTGACCCACCAAATGACCAATCGACTCATTGACTGATTGACAAACCGACCGATTGTCCCACCATCCAATTAACTCACCGATCGATTGACCCCTGACTGATTTACCCACCAACCGATCGACCCACCAAATAACTGATCAACTGACCAACCTTCCCAATGACCGATCGACCCACTGACTGATTGACCCAACCACCAATTGACCCACTGACAGATTGACCCTCTGACCTTCCCAATCATCAATAGATCAACTGACCGACTGATCTTCCCATAGACCGATTGTCCCATTGACTGATTGATCCACCAACTGTTCGACCCATTGACCGATCAACCCACTGACCGATCAGCCAATCAACCCACTAACTGCTCGACCCACCGACCCTGCGACCAACCAACCTATTCCTCGACTCATTTTCAGATTGACCAACCAACCGATTGTCCCACCAACTGATTGTACCACCTTTCGATTGATCGTTTGGTAGGTCAGTTGGTGGCTCAATCGGTCAATGGGATGATCGGTCAATGGGAGGATCTGTTAGTGGGACGATATGTTGGTGGGACGATCAGTTGGTGGGACGATCTGGCGGTGGCACAATCAGTTGGTTGGTCAATCAGTCAGTCAGTCGATCAATCGGTTATTGGTTGGGTCAGTGGGTGGATCGATCAATTGGTTGGTGAGTCAATCTATTGGTGGGTCGATTAGTTGGTAGGCCGAGCGGTTGGTGGGTCAATCGGTCAGTCGGTCAATCGATAGGTGGTACAATCAGTCGGTGGGATGATTGGTTGGTTGGTCAATCGGTCAATGAGTCAATCGGTGGGTTGGTAAGTTGGTGGTTCGGTAGGTCGGTAGGTCGGTGGGTCGGTTTGTTGGTTGGTTGGAGGGTGGGTGGGTGGGTAGGTCGGCGGATGGGTCGGTGGGTGGGTCGGTAGGTTGGTGGGTCGGACAATTGGGAGGGAGGCAGGCGGGGAGGCAGGGAGGCAGGAAGGCAGGGAGGGAGGGGGGAGGCAGGGAGGCAGGGAGGCAGGTAGGCAGGCAGGCAGGCAGAGAGGGAGGCAGGGAGGTAGGCATGGAGGTAGGCAGGCAGACAGGCAGGCAGGGAGACAGGGAGGGAAGGACGCAGGCAGGCAAGCAGGCACGCAGGGAGACAGGGAGGCTGGCAGGCACGTAGGGAGGCAGGCAGGCAGGCAGACAGGGAAGGACGCAGGCAGGCGGGCAGGCTGGTAGACAGGTAGGCAGGTAGGCAGGCAGGCAGGCAGGCAGGGAGACAGCCAGGCAGGCAGGCAGAGAGGGAGGCAGGGACACACGCATGGAGGTAGGCAGGCAGACAGGCAGGCAGGGAGACAGGGAGGGAAGGACGCAGGCAGGCAAGCAGGCACGCAGGGAGACAGGGAGGCTGGCAGGCAGGCAGGCAGGCAAGCAGGCAGACAGCCATGCAGGCAGGCAGGCAGGGAGGGAAGAACGCAGGCAGGTAGGCAGGTAGACAGGTAGGCAGGCAGACAGGCAGGGAGACAGGGAGGCAGGCAGTCAGATTACTTACCTTGGTAAAAGTATGAAGGCGAATTAAGGGTCTTGCGAGCCTAGGGACACTTATGAGTGCCCTAGGGTAACAGGGACCCACCTTCCAATCCCCCTCAGCTATGCTACAAAATAATAATTTTTTCCTTAAATAAGGAATTGTTCCTGGCATACATACTCTTACGAATGATTACTATGCGGTACCCTGCTGCGAAGTTAAGGAGGTGATGGAGGTAATGTGACGTCATTGGGGGATTCCCCGGGGTCAAACGAGGTCCTCCGGGTACCTTGCCTACTTTTACTTTTATCGTTCGTTGTTACTTTCGTTGTGTCAACAGATGAACGTTAACACAACGATGTGCTTTGTGCAACATGCAGAAAAATGTTACGGTGTACTCTCATTGCACTCTCGTTCTTTACCTAAATTTACATGTTTTTTCGTTCCCGGTTTATGCAACGCCCCCAGACACTGAAACACTGTATAATATTTCAACCTGGAGAAAAGGAAATTCCTGCCTCCTGTGTACATTCATATCTACCAGGTAATACCAGTCTCGGATTTACAGCAGAATCAGTGAAGTATATGAAGAATGAGTATGTACAAAAACACCTAGGAATGGACTCAAGTCAATTCAGTCTACTCCTACAGCATCAAAACCAACAGAAATGAAAAAAAACCCACAAGATTGATCACATTCTTCTACTCTGCCTTCGCGATTCTGCTGGAACTTCCACAAAGGTAGAAACCTTTGTTTTTTTCAGGACTCCACACTCCTCAGTCCAAGGTGCTCCTATACCAGTCTTCATGGATGGCACCCAATACAGCAAGGACAAGGAAGTGGCACTACTACATGAAATTCTGTGTTGACTATGACATACAACCACCGCTACCAGCTACAATTCATCCTGACTGGATTGTTCCTGCAACCTATCAGTTGTTTGACTTTAAATTGTCCAGACTCTGCCAAAAACAAAATCGACCATACTATACTCACCCACTGAGACATGGTGAAGCAAAACCCCTTGCTAATAATAACATTCTCATACATGACATCAAACACAGGGGTGATTGGTCATCGGAATGTGTGTATAAATACATAAAGAACGACTTATTTTCCTTGGACAAAAATCTGTTAGGGAAATTGTTCTTGTTTCAATGTACTTACTTGTGTTTGAACTATTAAACATCACATTAAACATCATTATTCCTCCCAACTTCGTCCAATCATTTGTGTCAGGTAATCAGAATTTTGAGCAAAATAAATCACCTACGTTCATTGTGACAAAATTATGATAACCGACTTATGTCTCAACCATGCAGCATGGACCCTTTCCTCACTCTCTCTTCAGACCCAAAACACATATCTTTGTTTTGTATCTTCATTGGTCATTGGTCAATATATATATTGTAAAGATAAACTCGCAAGAGTATATCTAGATTGGCCGCCACCTCTGTTTACACTGTGTTTCAACTTAGAGGTTGGTAACGTTAAACCCTGGTCGTGTCCACGAATTCTCACTCTCAGACCAAGTAGCTTGCTTTATTTTGGGATTCATAGAGCTGAGATTCTCATTATGAAATATTCATAGCTAACAACATTGATAATAAAGTCTACCTTTATGTTTATTTGAATAGAAATACACACAAAGGGAAATATAAACATGGAAAAATGGTTTCAAGAGTGAGAATTGAATACATTCTCCAACCATAGGTCCAGATCACATAAAGGATCTGCTGGGAGAGTAAGAGACATGTGCAGGTAGTGGGTCAAGGCGGTCAGACCACTGAGCAAAAATAGATACACTGCAATGGCATGAAATACCCGCTACCACGCCATGTCAAGGCCCCTGTCGATTCAACGTGACCAGAGCTAACGTAGTGTAGCTCGGGTGGCCAGGGTAGAGTGTATCTGACTATAAATCCAGGTGGCGCTACTGATGGCCAACCTCGATACTGGCGCCACAGGCGTCACCTTTGTAAAGAATGGATCTTCCGGCGGGTGAAGCGTCACTCACCAACTAGATTTTATATATATCTAATGGAACTTTAAGCTTTTCTTTAAACTGGGGAAGTAGTGTATAACTAACTGTGATTCCTGGGTCTACAGTAATAATTAATAGCAAGGCCCTTTTATTGGTGGAAATTATATGCTTAATTACCGCATACATTCTTTTTCAGCTGCTACCAGAGCGCTCCAAAAGTAATCGTTTCAAGCTGAATTCAAACCATCCATTTAAGGCAGCCCTGGATGCCTTCGACTTTGCAAAATACGTCAAGAATGTCGCCTCGGTCTACAACCTCAAGGCAGACCGCGCCAGATGGGGCTACGAATGCATCCGCCTTCCGTTCCTCATTCTGCCGATGATCGCACTGCTGTTATGTCTTGGTACCGTAGCTGCAGGCACATACGAGATTGTAAACATATGTGAAAGGAGAATGAATTGTGTTTTTCCGTGGGTGCTCATCGTTATCAGCTGTGTCATCGTCGGTTCCTTTTTTGTTGGCTTCTTCAGCTTACTTTGCTGTGCAGCTGAGAGACCCGTCTTGATGCTCTCCAAATTCCAGCTACGCATCTGTAAGAGTTACTTGGAGGTGTGCCACAAACCTCACGTCTTCATACGTAAACTCCGTCCGGAGATGGAACCAGGACTGCGCAATGCCATCAACATTCACCTCGCTGGGAGTGCGGCCGACGGCTATGGGTTCTTCCCCGCACTGGCGGCCGACATCGGTTTGGATTGCATCCAGATCTTTCGCCAGGACATTGATATAAACTTGGTTTACACCAAATATACCGTGTATCCTATACAGTTAATACCAACCGGGGTCCCAGGGTACGTCTGGGTAAACATCCCCAAAGATGACACGCGTTTCGAGAAGGATGATTTAATTTACAATTGTAGCAAGCTTTACGGTACCTTGACATACATATCTGCTAAGCGGACATTGATGTGCCTAGCTGCAAACCTACCCCTGAAGCCACACGTGCAAGCTGGACATCCGACGGTTAAGTTCGCTGTACCGTTGAAGTGCCAGCGGGGGAACTACGACTTGGACATAGATATGGCATTCGCCCTTCCTCTAAAACCCTGGCCAACCGAGGCCCAGGAGTGGATATATCGACCACGATCCGGCGTCACCCACGGTCTCATTGATGAGATTGTCCAGGATGGCGCTCTACTGGTGGCCAAAGGGTGCCCAAAGAGAGGCTGCCAGCATGACCTTGACTGGAGGATTACCTTCACCCAAGCAGAGGTCAAACTGTTCCATCACCACGCTGATGACAAGAAATCCTTAAAACTCTGCTATATAATCCTGAAGTTCATAATAAAGACAGTTCATTTAGATAATAGAAAGCTTGATATAGAAGAGGGGGTCCACCTGCCTGCTCTCAAGTCCTACTATCTGAAGACACTTTACCTATGGATCGCAGAAAATCCGCCCGAATTTTGTGTTCGAAACCCAGATATGAATCGAATATTTGTTTTTCTCATTAAAAAATTCCAAGATGCACTGAGAGCGGGAAGATTGCCAAACTACTTTCTGCCGCAGATCAACCTGATAGCTGACCTGGATAGACATTCTATTAGGAAAGGCATAACCTGTCTAAGGATGATTCGTCAGAAACGTAACGTTTTCATACACCGATTTCAGATGCTGTGGTTTGACAAATTCTCCCGTGACCGTTGGAGAGGTGCTCTTGGTGAGAAAGACAGGAACAATCTCTGCCAGTACCTGATGCGCATACTCACCCTAGGCTGAGAAATGTGGTATAATGCATCTGTTATGGAGAACAGTCCCGATGCAAAAACTCCAGCTGAGACACAACTATCAATACCAAGGAGAGTTATTTTTTTGTTTAATTCAAATTCAAATTCTGTTATATAGATCTTCCATTGTGTGCTTACAGAAATGTAAGCTCTTATATATAGTTTCCATATTCTTCTTGTGCAATATGGGAGAGATAAATGATTAGAATAATGAAGCAACTGGGAGGGGACAGGGGGAAAATTACAAGAGAAGAGTCTCCTCATCAAATTTATGATTATAGCTAGAATTAATTCTGACAGAACATTCACTTTCTGGATCTGATTGTGATTTGTTTTCGGTTTGATGTCATATTTACCCTCTCCAAAGAAGAGGTGTATAATGCCTCCCATATACCTCAGCCTCATCATTTTTTTGCGGAGACCAATCCACCAATGTGTGATCATATCGCAATACAGGAACTCTTTAGATGAAGCCACCCATAATTTTAGTTTACGATATTTGGTGATATCCTGATCGCACACTAGCAGATTCGGCTCCGATTTGAACACTAGAGTCATGACATGGCTCTTTTCCGTATCGTCTACTGCACAACATCCTTCCTAAATGGCTGTTTCTTCCAATGAAGGTGCCTAAATTGGGAGATTCCGGTAGTCAATGCCTTTATATAATCAGTTGCGCTTTACAATGTATGCACGCAAGAAACAAAAGTATATCCTCCTTTAGACTACATTGACAATGACATATGCACATCACGGCGTGTCCTACCAATTTCTATTTCAGACAGCCCGCTCTAATAGACATCCCTTAGAAGAAAGTGATCTTGTGTAGAGCGTATTTGCATAAAGATGGTGCACCCTATGGAAATGGTTAAGTTCTTTTACAATTGGCGTCATATTTCACTTAGCATTTGATTGTAGTAAAACTAAATAAAATATATATGCAGTATGATAATATGCAAGAAGAGATTAGTAAAAATAAAGATCTACCATAAAATGGCAATCAGATAGAAGCAAAAAAGTCTTGTTTCCATATTGAGACACGCGAACCTTTTCTAATTACTGCTATTCAAACAGGCTTTGAAAATTTAAAGAGCCGATGTATCAACCCTTTCCATTCAGCAACCAATTACCCTGGCACATGATCGCAGAGAGTGTTTGCAGTAACACTACTCCTATCGCTAAATAAAAATATATATGCCGCTTGAAATTAGTCAAACATTCATAGAATTCAATTATTTCTCCACCTTTCGATTTGTAATCATCTTAAATTTGTAATTATGAATGATGTCTGTAGGCATCATGCTAAGTAAAACACTTGTGCATCTCTTGGAAGTATCGACAAACATATTCATCAGAACTGATGCATCATGCATATTTCATAATGATGAGCTTAATATATGAAAAATACTTGCGCTTATTCTGTCCAGTTTCTCCTCATTCCTCTTGTTGTGAAGATGCCGGGAGAACGCAACAACAAAGAGCGTTAAAAGTAGTGTCAGCTTCTGAAGACTCATGCTTTCTGAAGGAGATGAAGAACCTCGTGCATCTTTTATCATGAAATGCAAATTCAAAACCTATAACTCACACACCAATTAATACGATCTAAAAGTAGAGATTTGGAAAAGAAACAAAGACTGAATAGAAAAAAAGAAACGTCACAGAGAAATCTCAACTTGATCAAGATGACTGTACAGTGATGTTATAGCGCCACGCTTACCGAGGGTGCTAACTGTCAGCCGCGATTTGAACTAATAAGGCCCTACTGTCATTATATATCTGAGGCACACAGTTATTTGAGAAATAGAACAGCTGCAGTTACATATATCAGGGAGCAATGAACGATACATTCAAAATGATAAGTTATCATATTTCAATTGTTGCTCTTAAGTGCTGATTCCACTGACCTTGCGATATTTCTAGCGTAGAATTCCATTCTACGTTGTTTGAAAAGAAAACGGGGTTTCGGGTGCTGTCCGAGAGATTATTTACTTTCTTTATAGGCACCGTAGAAATTCCAAACAAAGAGTACTAGATAGGTAATGACGTGTACAAAATTAATTTTGCATTTAATTCGCTGATATGATCTCAGCTTTTTTGCAAGTAACCTACGTTGGCAATTTCCAATCAAAGTCTGTCTCACGTTGTTGTGTTTGGAAAGCCGAGCGCCTATAGAGAGCATAGACCCTCTTCACACTGGCGCCATCTTGTAATGGCCGCCTATGTACGTCAATCGAAAACGAGACGAGCCCTCTCCACTCACTCCTGAATATTGATAAAAATACTACTGTTTCTCTAACTTGAAAGATGGAAATCGCTCTCACGTCCTAACTAATCGGCCGATTTGTATAAACAATACATTGTTAGAAAGCTGAGACTTGGGCCTATCTGTTAGGTTATACATGATATACCTGTCTTATGAATAAGATTTCCTGTCATAGAATGAAAATCGGATTTGTTTAAATGAAAAAAAATTAAAACATATTACCTTCCTGTTTTCACAGTGATTTAATGAAAAATCTATCGCGATGACCTACAGAAATAATTATCCTATCTTATCAGGTATTTCATGACAATTAATATGATACCTATATTGCCAGGCTGTGATAAATATTTCCTGAGATAATGGTGTATTATCATAAATGACAAGGAGTCAAAAAGAGCACTAGAAAAAATTAGATTTCAGATATTATTGCATTTTAGATGCTGGCTTTGATACAAAGTTTTCAAAGATTGTTATATTTTATAAGTGCAATAATTATTCCCAAGTATATCTTATTTTTTAATTCTCCTACTGTAAAAGGTTTATTATTGTATCAGACTTGAAACATGATTAAATATTGTGATAAATTCCCAAATTTCCTGACAATTAACTGTTGCATTATTAGTTTATTACCTCAGGAAATATCTATCACAACCTGGTAATATTGGTATCATTTTAATCGTCTTGAAATAACTAAGAAGGTAGGATGTTTATTTCTATAGGTCATCGCGATAGATTTTTTATTAAATCACTGTGAAAACAGGAAGGTAACATGTTTTGTTTTCCTTTTTCACCCAAATAATTCGGATGTTCAATCCATGACTAGAAATCTTAGCCATAACACAGATATATGATATTATATCGACAGATAGGCCTAAGTTTTGGCTTTCTAATAATGTCTTATTTATAAAGCTCGGCCGTTTATCCACGACACAACAACAGATTACATTTCTAGTTAACTCTGTGCTTATAGTTGTGAAGCCATGCTGCTGACCCAGGTAACGTATCACGCCTCGTTTTCGAATCCGAGTCTGTGGCTGATTCCCGGAAAGCAGTGGCTAGCCACATGCAACCAGCGCAACCCGATTGCAGCGCCACGCTTATGTGCAAGTGGTGAATTAACCTAGAGCGGCTATTGGCCATTATACTGTCCACCAAAGCAAACACTTGCTACACAGTTGAGTCATGAGTTGGGGCCAGGCACAGACAGTCGAGGGAATGGGTGGTACAGCATCAGGTCCTTGTGGCCCTAGGCCAGCTCACTACAGCCCGCCAGTGGCTCTCACACGCACTACATGCTCATAAACCACTTTCAGCCCACCATAACACACACACACACCACTGCCATCCCATCATACCACTTCCATCCACACCAACACATTCACCAGTTTTCCTTCACCACCAACACACAACCTTAATACCAATTTCATCAGAGACGCCATATATCGCATAAACACAGGCTAAATATTAGACCAGAGGATGCGTCTACATCCATATTTACAGTTAACAAGCCAGCGGCTCTGATTGTTGTGTGGTGTTCACAGGATTATGGTGATTATTCTTTAAAAACATAATAACCAAGCCGGAAACATGAGCTGCTATACAAAAGAGAATCCAGTATTCAGGCTTGTGTGGACCACAACCTTACATTCAGGCTCCAACCTGAGATGGATACTCCTGAGGTGACAGACATGGCATCAGTCAGCACCCAACACAGTGACACAAGCTCAGTTTGCGGCAGGGGCGGAGAACTGGAACAAGGCATGGCGCAAGTCAACAATAAGGTAGACAATCTTGATAAAAAAATTTAATATCTTGTTGGAGGCAAGCTTCAACGCGGTCAAACCGTCATACAGCTCTACGCCGCTGCCTGTAGACTGGGTCCCGGACCCACAGACCGCTGTCAATGGGGAGCCCCTGCACCTACCGCCACCAACACCGGTCACGCTCCACGGGGTCAGTCTACCAAGTACAGCAACAGTCACTCAGCATATAGGAAGCAAGGACTTTGTTGAATGCTATCTACAGCAGGAAAGGTTTCAGTACCAACAACCAGACGGTTATCATGTTTTCGCCAATGATATTTTTAATGAGAAACTCATACCAAAGCCTTATATATCTATTTCTTGAGATACATGTCACACACTTAAGGCTAAGCTAGACTCCAGATCCTCCCTTGGTGCTCTTGAATATATTCCCGCATTTCTGGCAGTACTAAAGGATTGTAGGGCCTACAATCAGGCACTGATAATCACCCTAGTGCATGTGTTTATCCAACACACATTGAGCGCTTGATAAAGAAATCGATAAGGCAGGCCTGGTGGGCCCCTTCAACACCCCCCTTTTAGTAACTGGAGCCACGTCTCGCCACTGATGTCGCACCCCAAGAAAGTCTCTGATGAGTGCTGGTTCATTTTGGATATGATCTTCCTGACTGATAAGAGCATAAACGGTTATATTAAAAAAAAAATGGTTGCTGGTAAGATCAGGAGCCACAGGAGAGGCATTTGTGGGTGACCTGGTTGCCAGCTGACCCGGTGCGCACATGTACAAGCTGGACATTGCCACAGCCTATAAAGATTTCCGCTACGACCCGCTGGACCGGCCGCTTCTTGACATAGTGTGGGATGGCTCATACTATCTAGACACAGCTGTCTCCTTTGGATCTCGGGCCTCTTTAAACCACGTCCAGCAGGTCCCGGAGGCTATTGTGGCTATGTTGGCTGAAAAAGGGTGTCGCATGTACATTAACAGTCTTATTATTGTCTCTTCTAGTTATGAACAAGCTATCACCGACTACGCCATAGCTAGCCAGCTGCTGAAGGGCCTCCGGCTGCAGGAATCCGTTGACAAGTCTCAACCCCCTGCCACAGTGCTCACTTGGCTCGGCATCGAGATCAATGTGGCAGAAATGACAGTCTCTGTGCCGGCCAACATGACATTAAAGAGAAGTTGGAGCAGTACCTAGTCAAGAAATCAATGAGCAAAAAGCAGCTGCAGAGTGTCCATGGGGGCTGTACTTCATGTTGCAAAGTGCATAGCCCCAGCCCGCCTATTCGTTCGTCAGCTGCTCAACGCTCTCTGGGCCTGCCGCGGGTCATATCTCAACGTGTCATCCGACATCCACAAGGACTTCCACTGGTTTGCGGAGTTTGCGCAGTCGTAGAACAGTATCGGCATCATCCCAGCAGTCAGTCCGACAAAAGTCATCTATGTGGACGCCTACCTGTTGGGCATTGAGGGCACGGACGGTGAGAGGGCCTACGCAAGTCAGGTCGCCCCCGACGTCAGATTGATGACGGGGCTGCAAACGTGGCTCATCTAGAGGCTGCAAATGTTGTCGTGGCACTCCACACCCTCGTAAAGGAGAGTGACTTTGGAGGCCACATAAAAGTTTTCTGTGACAGCAGCAGTCAGTGTTCCCTCAACCGGAAGGGGCAGAGACCCAATTCTCCTTGATTGCGTGAGATCAGCCTGCATGGCGCAGTCCATATTCGATATCACCATAGTTATGAGCGTGTGCTGGGTAAGGACACTGAGGTGGTGGATGTTCTAAGTCGTGCCCATATCTCTAGCAGCTATTTTAACCATGTCAGTAGTTTCTTTGCATCAGGGGTCTTTTTGCGGCAGGTATCTGCAATCACCCATGTCTTCGATAGCCTTACTCCTCTGATACAATGCAGATACGGAGCTACAACCACTGCTGACAAGAGCAAGCCATTGCACCTGCAACGAATGCAGTGCGCCAGTCAACAGTGAAGCACTTCCTCCAGTTCTGCAAATCACACGGCCTCGACCCACTGATGATCCAATACCAGTAGGCATGCGTGGTTGTAGAGCTGTGGGCCTAGAAGGGACTGCCCCTGTTGACAATCAGGAACAAAGCTGGCCACCTGCGATTGCGAAGGCAGAGACATGCTCTGTTTAAGCCACAATATATGTATGTGTAAATAGCTCATTCTTGTATAATTACAAACAAGCTTCGCTGCCCTTTAAATATTTTATTAAGACAAACATGACATTGTTTGGAACATTGGTAAAATTATAAATAATGGTAAAACATTTGACAGTTCATTTGTTAAGAGCCTTATATTAAGGTAATTAAAAAGAAATGTATAATAGTAGAATAAGTACAACCCTTTGTAGGTGTGGGTGGGTGGGTAAAAAAGTTTGTAAATATGAACAGCGAGTGTACACGTCCGTGTCCAGTGAGTAAACGACGAGGACTGATCGTCACGTGATATGGACAGTTGGTAAAAGTACATGTAGAGGGCGCCAGCGTTGAAATTATCACCAATTTACAATTAGCCTACAATTACAAACAAGCTTCGCTGCCCTTTAAATATTTTATTAAGACAAACATGACATTGTTTGGAACATTGGTAAAATTATAAATAATGGTAAAACATTTGACAGTTCATTTGTTAAGAGCCAAGGAGTTAGATATCGCTGTGGCTGTGTGGGAAGAAATGTTCCGGGGCACATAAGCGCGGAGACCGGGGAGAGATGACCAGGCCCCATGGGCCATTATGTGGTGGTCCCTGACCCCTGTAGCGGCTGCCTGGCGGGCGCCCATTCTCCGGAGGCAATGTAAAGTGAAGGCGCTTGGGTTTGCGTGTCCCAGCGCTTTGAGAGTTTGTCGTGCTACGCGTACGACGTACTCCGGACGCAAGCCACAACCCAGTCTGTCAATAAATGCGGGGGCCGCCGGTGGAGCCGGGTAGTCACGAGCGTACGACCGCCAGGCCGCAACTGGGCAGTGGGGTCCGAAGGCCGCGTGGATGGGAATTACAAAGGTTCGCCCGCTGTCCGTGGTCTTTGTCGATGTGACAGTGATCAGGAGCGTTTGACCGGAGTTCACAATGTCTCCCCGCTCCAGGGTGTGCGGGGAGGTCCCGACTGGCCCCGTCATAAGCAGGTTTGATTGCCTGAGGATTGAAGCGAAGCCGATAAGAAGGGCAGTCTGTACCGGGGAGGCGTCCTTCCCCAAGGCATGGAGGGCGTCCAGCAGGCGCTTAAAGGTGTCCAACAGTAGCGCTTGCGCCGGGGCAGGCTTGTGCGTGGAGAGCTTAGTGGTTCCTTTAAGGGCGCGGTCGACCCACGGTGAAGATAGTACTGCCGTGTCCGATGATGTAAGTCGTAGGAATGTTCTCACACCTGACATGTAGTTTCGTAGAGAAGCGGGTGATTTGAGGGAGTTCGCCAAGAGTTGGATGTAAAGTGCCATTTGAGTTGGAGTAGGGTGTAGGTGGTCGAAGCTGTGTACTGTCATAAACCTGACGTATACTTCAGCCTGACGATATAAGTTGCCGCTTGTTCCTGTGGCTGATGCTGCTGCCCAGGTTGCTTCAAGTTGCTGGGCTAACGTTGGGTTCCGTTGTTCTGGAAAGATACAAAGAAAGGGAGGTGGGGTTTGAACTACGTTGGAGACAACACATATTTCAATCCAACAGTCTCACACCTTCTTAAACCTCTATTTGTTACAATATCAATCGCGATCTTAGCCTTAGCGTCATCAAAAAACACTCTAGAGAGGGCATCTGCTAACACTAGGGTACTCCCTCGCTCATGTGTGACCTGCACCTCAACGTCGTTTAAAGCCTCAATTAGGGCCAGCTCGCGAGCGCATGCCGCCAAGACGGGATCTTTAGTGCGGCCCGTTGTTAACACAAAGGCAGCTGCGATGTTGTCCGTGATGATGTTGATGATGTGACCTCTACTACTTTCTGGGAGGAGAGATTTTACAGCGAGGAGGCAAATTATTGCCTCTATCTGGGAGATATGGTGTCTTTGGGCATAAGCATCCGGTAGCTGTATGCTATAGTATTGGCCGGTACTCTCACAGAAGCCGCCCATACCCCTTGGGCACGCGTCGCATTCAATCCTTATGGACGGGCGGTCCTTGGTTATCAGCTTTTTGCCATTCGATTCGGATGCCAAGTCCACGAACCACTGGATGTCATGCCTCGCCTCCTGTGTGATCTGGATAGGCCCGTTGTCTGCTTGTCGTAACATGTCTAATATCCGGGATATGTATCGTTTTGCTGGTGGAATGCATTGACTTATGTGGTTGAGTTTTCCACACAAGCTCTGCAGTTGGGTTTTACTCATACACATCTTGCCCTGCCAGGCCGCGCATTCATCAACGATTGCTCTGAGTTTGTCCGGGGGTATCGTGATCTGCATGCTAATGCTGTCGAAAGTCATGCCCAACCAGGTGAGACATGTTGTCGGAAAAACAGATTTCTCGGGGGCAATGTCCACACCCAGTACCTCGCATAGAGTCTCAAAACCGGTGAAAGACTCCGCCGCCTTGGAAAAAAAGCTGTGGGCACCCACGAAATCGTCGACGTAGGCCATCCTAGGCACCCCGTGGCTTGTGTTCATTAGCCAACATATCGCGTTAGATACCCTTTGTTGGGCCCCCCCCCGAGAACCTGCAGCCGAAAGAGGGGTAGACGTCCACGTACATCTTGCCGCGGTGCTGCAGGCCAAGGAGGGGGTAGTCGAGGGGGTCCACACGAAGTTGGCGATAGGCTCGCTGCAGGTCAGCCTTCCACATTAAGGCTCCCCTGCCCGCGTTTCGAATCAGTTCAGCGAGATTGGTGACCGAGGGTAACGTGTACGATCTGTGAGCCCCCTGAAACCAGTTTTTAGGGATGCCATCATTCACGCTGTGGCCGTTCGGATAGCTGAGATCCATGATGACTCGCCGATCGTCAGTGCCGGGCTTCGGTCTTGTAAGAAGGGGACTGAAGTGGGTCCATGGCTCGAAGGGGTCCTCCTTGTTAATAAACTTGTCCACCGCTTCGGGAAAGGCGTCCGCTGTAGCATGGTAAAAAAGTTTGTAAATATGAACAGCGAGTGTACACGTCCGTGTCCAGTGAGTAAACGACGAGGACTGATCGTCACGTGATATGGACAGTTGGTAAAAGTACATGTAGAGGGCGCCAGCGTTGAAATTATCACCAATTTACAATTAGCCTACAATGCTGTAACTTTTTAACTATGATAGATAGAACAAAAATTAAAAAAAACGTGTGTATAGAATTTTCAGTCGGAACAGACCATCCTTGGAAAAATTTCGGGGGTACGCCCCTGGATGAAGAAAAGAATGAAGTTGAATGTCTCTCAGTAGTGAACTGTGCGGTGGTATTTTCTGGAATGAGTAATGTCTCTCTCTAAGCTGGGCTAGGACAGGTGAGTGGTGGCGCCCTCTACCGTTGCTGAGTATAACCGTATCAATGGTTGGTTTGATACCTGTAATAAAGGACAAGACACTTTGTATGTGGGCTTGTAGCACATAGCTGCCGTTTTTTAATCAACCAACAAATAAAAACATATAAATCCTCTGTGAATCACATTGAATTATGAATTTGACAGTTTGTGAAGTATCAAAGATATTGTCAGGTGTTTATTTTACCCAGGATTGATTCCATGAGAGAGTATGATATAAGGCTTGTTCAATAATAAAGGAACGATGATAAAGCCTCGACGATTATTATATAGTGGCACAACTTGAGGTGTCTGTTTCCCCCACCTTTCAATATCTAGGTGTTCCGATATCAAACGAACCCCAGAATCGGTCCCTTGAGAGAGTATGGTATAGGGCTCGTTTGATAATGAAGTAACGATAAAAAATCCTGGATTATTATATGGTGGCACCATCTGTGGTAGTTGTTGGTACTATATATTCTTCCACCCTTCACTGTGTAGGTCTGCTGGTGTGGACAGAAATTAGCAATCTGTTCACCCTCTTGGTCGCCTCTCCTCCTTGTGGTGCAGACCGGATATGCTTGCACGCAAGCCTAACCAAAGCGACCTTGGTGGGGAGTTAGCTCAGTGGTAAAAAGGACTGGACTTGTAATCCCAAGGTTGTTGGACTTGGTTGATTTGAATCCCACTGCATCCAATTTCTTTTCACCAACAGCAGTGGGAGATTTACTGCTATATCAAAGGCCAATCCTTCTCATACCCTGTCTATGTGGTGTGGGAAGTAAAATAATTCTCACCTCTGTAAATGTGTAGGGGCGAGATTTCTACCTACATTCATGTCATAGATTTGGCCAAACCCCAAGTAAGTCTAACTGAACAAATTGGACGTTAAATTACCCAAACAAACAAACAAACCACGACCTATCGTGATGTATGAAATGTATGTCAAAGGTACAACCCTTTTCAGAGTGATCTGACAAGCATGTGCAGTCCATAACTATCAAAAATGACTTGGTTTGAGAATTGCAATACACCATGTATGATATCCCTAGTAGGGGAGATCATTTATTATTAACCTTGACTTTTGCCACCTTTGTTTAATTAGTTCACAAACCATTAATAACAGCTTCCCTTAACACCAACATTTGACAATTTTTCAAGAAGAATGTCATGATGAACCATGTCAATTGCCTTCCTGAGATCTGCAAACACAGCCAGCATTGAGCAACCAACATTCTTATTAGTTAAAACATCCTAATCCCTAATCTGACAGACTATTGTTTTGACTAATGTAAGATATGTATGGCCTGTATGGGTCACCTCCTTTGGGAATAACACAACCCTGGCAATTTTCCAGCTCTCAGGAATTACAGAGGAGTAAAAAATACAATTAAAAAGATTAGCAAATGTTAGCGACCGGAATATTCTTGTTGAAAGCAGACAAGAAGTCTTGGGCCCAGAGTTCAATTAATTTTGGCGTTGGGTGAATATAGTTTTTCAGATCTGCACTAATTAATGTGCAAATAACGAATTTGGATTAATCTATAACCATTCATATCCAACTTGTGCAAAGGCCATCAAGTGGCCAACCAGATTAGAAGTTGATTCCCAGTCCATACTAATTTTGTATCTCCTAGGCTTATATGATAAAATAGATTTGGTCGTAACATTACAAATTCCACCAGCAATATAAACAAGAGATTTGGGGCAGAGGTTTAAATGGTTATTGGCCAGGACAATTAGGTCCTGCAGCTTCACATCTGGTCTAAAGTATTAATACTAGATATTGCTTCATATAGGCTACTAAGCTTTGAGTCCCCAAAACTACTTTGTTAGGCAGAGGAGTCCATGTACAAATTAAGGATTGCTCAAGTTTTATAATGTCAGCCTCAAGTTTGGTTGGAAAATACGTTCCTGAAGGTAAGAGGTGGCCATTTTAGAATTAGAGTAATAAATCAATCACACTAATGTGCAGTCATATCATATCTGTGTTGAGTTACTTCTGCTTGGTCAGGGCGCTTCATACTTGAGTTAATAATCAGCCAAGTTTATTTCCCTTGATCAAATCGTTGGTCAGCTAATTAATTTCACATAGATGAAAACCACAGCCCTAGAATTCGTTTTTTGTGGCTTCAAAGAGTGGCTTGTCCTTCGTTGTGAGCAGTTTGTCATGAAGTGTTTTGCTTTGTTCAAATTTAGCTGTAAGAATGTTATGCATAACTGTTTCTCTTGCTTTCAACCATGCCGTGGGCACGAACCTCGGACTGCCGGGCAGATGCCTTCGTCTGGAGATAGCGTAGCGCTGGATCTGCAGGAGAGACGGAGAACAGGCACAAATGAGGCATGTATACAGGGAATCATTTCGACGAGTGAATGGAAGTTCATAAAATAAGCAACTTTATCGTAGTTGCTCTAGGTTAGGTGGGCCAACTGAGGGCGTCGGCCACCGTGTTGAGGACCCTGGGGACGTGGGTGTAAAGAGACTCCACCTGTAGTTTTGCCTGTATCATCCACGCTTGCCATGTGGACTCGGAGAGGACTGAGTTCGGGGCACATCCAGGGGTAAGCGCCTGCACGGTCCCCATATTATCGCAGAACACCTCCATGCCGGTCCCTCGGTCCCGGTCCGGGAGGAAGGTGTTCATCGCATAGACTATGTTGAGGGCCTCGAGCTCAGCAATACAGGTGACTGGGTCGTCGACCGGACACACCTGTCTGGTTTAGGCGAGCCTCCTGTCCGTACCCCCGATGCCAGTGAGGCATACGTCAACGATGAGGGACTTGGTGGGAGGGCCTCTAGTATCAGGGCGTGCCCGTTCTATCCCTCGGTGAACTGAAGGAACCAGTCGAGGTCCTGCCACATCTCAGATGATATATTGATATAGTAACCAGACATCCCCAGCAGGGCCTCCAGAAGTTTGCTGAGGAACGGCTGTGCCAGCTGTACGCATTTGGAGACATGGAGGACCTTGCAGAGGACCGCCTGGAGTTGTCTCTTTGTGAGGGACCGTTTCCGGGACACCACCCTCACGTGTTCCCTGACATCTTGTAGCTTGTCCTGAGGCATCGATAGGGTCATCCTCGGGGCGTCTATCTCGATGCCTAGCCACGTGACTACCGGTGAGGGGGGCTGTGCCTTATCCATGGTCTCGGGGAGGCCCAGCTCTCTGAATAATTCATGTGCCATGAGGAAGTCCGAGGCCGCCTTTTCCTGGTCCGGGGACAGCCTGATGAGGTCGTCCAGGTACATCGCCACGTCGACCCCCTTTTTCCCGAGGATTTCCACTATGGTATCAGCGATGTATTGCATGTGGTACAAGGTGGCCAGGGCACCAAACGTCATGGCCGTATCGCAGTAGTACCCGTCTCCCCACATGGAGCACAGCAACAGCCTATCCAGGGGGTTGGAGGAAAAGTTCTTATACACCCTGGAGATGTCGATACTGGACATATAGCTCCCCAGACCCAAGGAGACGAGTCAGCCGACGAACCCGTCGACCGTGGGTAGTCCGTGCTCCCTTTCCTGACTGTAGACAGAGTTTTTGATTATATATGCATTCCGCAGTGGTCACGTGGGAATGCCATATTGGTTATGACTCTACGGTCTGATGAACCCCTCTTTTCACGTGACATTAGCGGCAACATGTGACACCAAGGGGTGAAAGGGGCATGGCCGAACGGCCCGAGCAGGTTGGAATGGGTCCGTTCTTTTTTGATGAACTTGTTTATTTGTCCCGGGTAGCCCATGGCACTGGGATGGTTTGGTGTCCCCTGCATATCGCTGACGGATCCCATGTATCCCAGGGGAAACCCGTACTGGATGAAGTCCAAGAGTTCCTCCCTGTTGGGCATCCATGCGAGGTATCGTTCCCAGGCTGGCAGGTTGAGGTCCAAGGGAACTTCGATGTGGGCCCCAAGTGCGTTGGGCAGGCCCGTGTCCCCTACCTGCTGGTATATATAGGCGTGGGCCTGGGGGCCGGCCATGCTGAACTCAGGCCAGTCTGCACGCCGGTGCTCCGAGAAGGCCCCAGGGTCTGTGCGGACCTCGTGCTTCACTTTCCCGGTCTCACAAATTTCCTTAATGATATCAAAAGGAGGAGTGTTATTTCCTACCTGGACAGTGGGGTGAAGTCGAGGCGCAGTAACACTAACACTCTCCATTGGTACGCTAAGTGCTGGCACGTGATCCTGTGGGGTGGGCGTGTCCACCTCTGCTTTGTTGTTGTTATGATAGTCCACGTGTGTGTCCAGGGTGCGTGTGGTCATGTAGGGTATGATGTCACGTGCATTGCACACATCCTCCCGGTGAATGGGTGCATGTGCACAGGCCGTTGTAGTGTGACCTCAAGCCTGGGTTACTCCTGGGGAGCATCCTGCCCGTTTTTTAAGCCTGTGTGGGCGGAAGCTCGGTCTGCCGCACCGTGTGTCCAGCCTAGGGTGTCCTGCAGGGTGCGGGGGTTGGTGTGGGTTAAGTGATGTCATACCCCATGCCATAGCTCAGCTTCCTATTACATGCATGTAACGAACAAAAAACGCAAAACAAACACATGTGGAGCCATTTGCTCCCGCCGTCCTGGTGGCCGTTTCATTGCCTGCACCCCCTCTCCGAGTTAAACGCGTGGCAAGGGATTTCCTTGCCGCTCCCCTTGCCGCCATCCTGTCCTCCTTGAACGATAATCACAAGCTGTACCCGTTCGTCCTGGATACGGCCGTAGTCACTCCAGTAGAGGCGGCCGGCTTCCACCTGGTCAAACTCGTGGTTTGACCACCTCCGTACGCCTTCCACTGAAATTTGGTGTAAGTGCCGATACAGATCATCACTGTCCAGGGGGGCCACGGCACAGTGATCATGCATCATAGGCAGGAAGGCACTGATGTATTCCAGTGGTCTCATGGTGCTCCTGACCTCGAGCTTCTGCGCGAGGGTATGAACACCTTCCCTATCCACGAACATAGGGTTTACTAATTGATGTAGAGATGTTAAGATCAGAGGCAAGCTTACCGGCCATGTGGTCTCGACGAATGGCCTCACAGTCGATCTCCCTCCGGACGTAGCTCCCGCTGGTGTACCATTCTTGCAGCTGGTGTGGTAGTAGTAGCATGCGGGCTTGATCCTAGGCCCAGTCATGATGTGTGCGCCCGCAGCAGACCTGACCGTGGGGGGATCCTCCTATGTGGCCCTCGAGCCACGGTTGGGCGACTGTTGCCTAGAGATGCGGAGTATCGTGTCGAGAACCCCGTCCATCTTCTTATCAATGAGATCAACGTTGTCCTTCACATTCCCTAATTGAGGGCGATGATCCTGGAGGTACGTACCGAGCTCCCATGCTCCGATACCGACTCCACATGGTCATTACCTGCAGTATGTCTGTATCGGGAGCCTAGGAGGTGCTCGGCGCGGTGTTTCTTGTTTTGGGAGCCATCTCTGCTCCACTTGATTCCCTTTTCTTATCCTAGTGAATGGTGAACTGTGTGCCGGCCTTAGTCTCGTGGAGAAAAAGGCTGCGAGCATGCGATGTTGCCAAGAGAATAATATGGAGTATGTGTGTACGGTATGGAGGGTCGAGCAAGAGTGAGCTAGATGCGGGGGCCGAGTGAGCGCACCTGGGTGCGTGGTTGTACGACCACCCGATCAGTTTCGCCGTGTCACTCTGAATGTAGTTAAATTTTTCTAACCTGACGTTTAGTTTCAACAGAATACCAGTAGCATTAAGTATAGACAGTTCATGTTTTGCTATCTTGCCCTGGAGCTCATTTACCCTCTCAATAATTTTCAGATTTATCGACTCACAGGTTAATCTCTTCATTTGCATTGATTTTGGCAAGATGGCGGCTGTGGTGTCTATCGATATAACTTGCGCAGGCGCAATAATGGGGGAGTAGCAACCGTTTCTGATTTTTGAGGTGCCGGCGATCTATTTTTTGTCTGATTGTGACAATTCCTTGATTTGGCTTCCCTTGCCATCGTTGATCTATGTTACGTAATAAATACCCCATAACGGTGTGCTGTAATGAGGTTAGAACGGTAACATGTTGAGAATGGTAATGCGGTAAAGGTAAAATGAAAATTGGGTTAGAATCGTGACGGTAACGCAGTAACAGTAACGCAGTAAGTTGGTTAGGTTGTAACCAGGACAGAAATATAACCCATTCTTATGTAGCGTAAGGCATGTAACGCTAAGTAACTCTAAGTAACGCGAATACGCATTTGTTTAAGCAGGTTTTGATAGGTATGGACATTTTTTGATAGTTATGGACATTTTGATAGTTATGGACATGAGGAATTCCGTAAGTCTCAAATCAAGTTATTTTTGATAGTTATGGACCGCACAGAGTGGTCATGTGATGAAAACAACTCAAAGAGCCAATTGGGAATTGTCTAATCTAATCTTCATAAATGCGAGTATATAATGCTGCTCTCTAACTGTGGCCAGAGATTGGCTATCTACCACCATTAGCCTATTCATTATCATCATCATCCATATATATATCTTTGTTTATGCTATTGATGTGTATATATGTTATCCCGAGTTTACTGTTTTCTACCTATAGATATTAAAACAAGTTGTTCCTTACAATTCACCATCTGCTAAATTTGGTTGTACAGGGATGATGGAAGAGTGAGGATTTGTATCCTTTCTGGTGATGTTCATAAAAAACGACCGACTTTGCCAGGTGCATACACTAGCGGACCCGTTCGCGTTACATTACTTAGCGAGTGTTAAACAAGTAGCAGATAGAATGTTAAACAAGAGGCAGATATAATGATCTGACAATGCTGTGCATCAGAATAACAGATTAGGCGATTAATTTGTGAATCAAAATGATTTCGTAGATTTGTCAAATTCTTGCCCCGATGCCATAGCTACTGCGCATTTGCTCGAGACTTGTTCTAAATATTTATCTAATCTACGCTTATCCGTCAACGATGTATTCCTATCTGCTGGTTAGAGTAGGTAAGAAAGTGGATCTGTAAACCCACCACACATGGACTCAACTTCCATGGTCTTTTGTTTTTGTTGTTTTTCCTGTGCATGTGCACAGTTCAGACTTGCCTCATGACGAACGATACTACAATTTACAATTGTTTAGGCATATTACATGTATGCAGTCACAAAGGTAACCTTTCCACAAACTGGGACCTCTATATGTTTTTATAATACAAACAAAACACTGTTCTTTATTCAATATCGTAAAGAGTATATGGTATACCAGTGCATTCTCCAGATCACCAGGTACCCATTTGAACTCTTTTATCAGGATCTATATGACGTTATTTATGAAACCATGTTGACTAATCACCTGTATGCTGTAATTATGTATCAAGATCTACCTACATAAACTTTAGGATTGGTCGATATAAGTACCACTCAGAAGTACACTTGATATTTGTTTGAAAGAGGTGAATATATTGATTATACCTACTTCCTACTGGCGTCCATGAATAAAGATAATCTTATCGTTAGGTCTGGCCTTATATACCTGGGAAATCAGATTGATAAACTTTACGTTGGTATAACTTCCTGATCTGTTGGACCAGAAAGCTAAAGTAGAATCCTAGACTTTGCGAAGAGGACTGGAGGCCACACCGACCTTATAATTGTAGGGACCCGTGCAAGTCGACTATGACTTTGGCACGTTTACTACGCCTTTCTAAGTATAGCCGCGGCCGGGACAGCCGACCAAGCTGAGGGACAGGTTGATACAACTTGTTTTCCCGCGCTTTTAGAGTAGGCCACCCACCGCTGGCTATTATAGACACCGTGTTGGGACCAGTCTAGACTGGTTTCTCACCTTTCAGGTTGAGAACCAGCAGTGAGGATTGATCCTGAGGAGTGGGCCAGGCAACTAGCGGGAACCACTGGTTTGCTGGTGACCAGGCTGACTAAGAATACCCCTTTGGGGAATCAGCGGGATTCTTGCACATGCTCAGTGAGGACATGGGCTGTATATAAGCAGCCTGCTGTGGCTTACTGAGACACACTGGGGTGTGGAGAGACTACGTGCGGTCTCTCTGCAGGGCTCTGTCTCTGTGCTCCACCGACGGGAGCTAGTTCTCAGGACTAGCTGTTGACCGGTTCTGGTCCCCTAGGGGGTGGAGTCAGAGTATCTCGGTTCTCTAGGAGGAGAAGGTCGGACCCGTGTGTCCCTTCTCCGGATAGAGTTCTGGGATCCCGAGAGATGCGATCAGGGTTGTGTCCACCGACCAGAGAGGTTTTTTGTTGTGTACCTGCTCTGTGAAGGTGTTTGACCTCCCTGTGATCCTCGAGGGCAGAGCCACGGTGCTGGGTGGTTGTGGTAAAACACAGCTGCGGGTTAGCGGGTGGGACCAGCACCGAGATGGCATCTTGGACCAAATACTGTAGTGGTGCTCGGGAGGAGCTTCGGCTGGACCCGTCACCCAACCATTACATTGGTGCCGTGACCAGGATGTCCGTCTCGGCACCCGGCATCGGTGAGCTGAGGTGTATGATGCCCCCGTGGTGTCATGGATGGTTTTAGCCGTTCGACTAGGGACTCGGTCGTACCCTGGTACAAGGCAGCAGTCCCGACTTTGCTCGAAGGGAATCCCCGTAGAGGGCCCTCCAGAGGCTGCGATACTAGCCTGCCGAGTGCCCGGTCGTTCGGCTTCCCACGTCTTCGGACGGTGCCGTGACACCCCGGTGGTGTCAGAGCCTCGGTCCCCCAGGGGGGTGTCACGCGGGTGACTCCCCTGGGCGTCACTCTTGACAGTTCCCCTAGCCTAGGGGGGGTCACCCGGATGACTTCCCCCAGGCGCCGCGGTAGGCAGATGGTGTACGGTAGATGGTGTACGGTAGATGGTGTACGGTGTACAGAAAATGTACGGGAAAAACGAAAAAAAAATCTGGGACACATTCAGGTGTCGGGTGAAGGCCTGGGGCCCGATATTGTTTCGAACACCCAGGGAAAAGTAATTCGGGGTACGGGGCATTTGGTGCGAGCCTGGTGCTGAGTGCCCGAACAGCCTTGGTGGATCGGTCCCGAGCCACCAGAAGCCTTGCGGCAGGTCCCGGGTTAACCAAGGTTGACCCGGTGACCACCAGCATGACAGTGAAGGTTGGGCCCCCGCCCTCCTTCGGAGATGGGGGGGGATACTTCGGTAATTCCCCATGGCCCAGAAAGTGGAGCTCGCTTCACCGGTCTGGGTATGGGCTCCCTCGGGAGCATTGCTCTGACAATTCCGCGGCTCTAGACTCTCCGAGTCTAGGACGGGAGGAGGAGATAGAAACGGGTGGAAAATCCCTGGTGAAAGCTTCGGCCGACACCAGGGTGTCTGCCATAGAGAGCCCCGCTTAGACTGATAGCACGGAGTCTCAGCCCCGGCAGGTGCCGCTTTCAGCGAAACCCGCTCGTAGGGCAGAGAAGTCCCGTGTCTAAGCTGGGTAAGACAAGTGGATCTGGTCCGTGAGACAGGCAGGATACCTCAGCCACTGGCAGAGGACACCAGCTCGTCTAGCCGGGTCCAGAGGTTGGTTCCAAGTTCGGCAGTAGAATACCCCAGTGGATATCTATTGCATGACTTGGGTTGTTGGTTAGTATTGACTCCGTCAAGAAAGCCGTAGACCGGTAGACTGTGCCGGCAAGCCGACTAAACTGGTCCCCCAGTGGTTGGTGAGCCGGACACGTCTAAAGAGATGCGTGTCGGCTAAGGGGGGCTGTGTAGGGACCCGTGCAAGTCGACTATGACTTTGGCACGTTTACTACGCCTTTCTAAGTATAGCCGCGGCCGGGACAGCCGACCAAGCTGAGGGACAGGTTGATACAACTTGTTTTCCCGCGCTTTTAGAGTAGGCCACCCGCCGCTGGCTATTATAGACACCGTGTTGGGACCAGTCTAGACTGGTTTCTCACCTTTCAGGTTGAGAACCAGCAGTGAGGATTGATCCTGAGGAGTGGGCCAGGCAACTAGCGGGAACCACTGGTTTGCTGGTGACCAGGCTGACTAAGAATACCCCTTTGGGGAATCAGCGGGATTCTTGCACATGCTCAGTGAGGACATGGGCTGTATATAAGCAGCCTGCTGTGGCTTACTGAGACACACTGGGGTGTGGAGAGACTACGTGCGGTCTCTCTGCAGGGCTCTGTCTCTGTGCTCCACCGACGGGAGCTAGTTCTCAGGACTAGCTGTTGACCGGTTCTGGTCCCCTAGGGGGTGGAGTCAGAGTATCTCGGTTCTCTAGGAGGAGAAGGTCGGACCCGTGTGTCCCTTCTCCGGATAGAGTTCTGGGATCCCGAGAGATGCGATCAGGGTTGTGTCCACCGACCAGAGAGGTTTTTTGTTGTGTACCTGCTCTGTGAAGGTGTTTGACCTCCCTGTGATCCTCGAGGGCAGAGCCACGGTGCTGGGTGGTTGTGGTAAAACACAGCTGCGGGTTAGCGGATGGGACCAGCACCGAGATGGCATTTTGGACCAAATACTGTAGTGGTGCTCGGGAGGAGCTTCGGTGCTGAGTGCCCGAACAGCCTTGGTGGATCGGTCCCGAGCCACCAGAAGCCTTGCGGCAGGTCCCGGGTTAACCAAGGTCGACCCGGTGACCACCAGCATGACAGTGAAGGTTGGGCCCCCGCCCTCCTTCGGAGATGGGGGGGATACTTCGGTAATTCCCCATGGCCCAAAATGTGTAAATTTTACTTTCCCATCTCAACCTTATTATACATCGGTATCAGTAAAAAGATTCTTTGTGAACGTTGAATGGTTAGACACGTATTCAGAACTGCTCGACTTAGTTATTAAACTTTTTCGGGATGTCCTCTTTGCAACGCAATGGTTGCCGGTCCCCCCTTCGTAAAAGCTGGGAGGGGTAATGTAGGGGTCAGGGCAGTCGAGCAGCGTTGTTTCACTTTAGAACTAGGTGGCGCGAGAGCCGATCCTTGCTGTGCGGTATGGCCGGCGGACCCGCAGTATGTAAATGCTGCGGGTTCACCCGCATTACGTAACTCGGCCGCTATATAAGGTCGAGTCCACAGCGGGTTGAGAGGACTTCTCACGGTGCCTCTTTACGGAGTGAACGTCTGAAGCCTCATAATTACATAATCAAAGATCCCTATAAAACAGAAACCCCATCTTTGAACATTTCTTGGAGAAAAATGTATTCAATGAACTTCACGCATCGCGAAATAAAAAATATAATCTTAAGAGTAAGTGTTGGTAGAAAAAAATCATGAGTGTAGTAAGAAAATATTTTATAAGGAGACTATTTTAATGATACACGTTGTTGAATTGATAACATTAAAATAATGGTGATGACGGAACCTTGTAAAATGATTTAATACACTAGCGATGAAGTGATGAAGAGGTGAAATGTGATTTTGATTTAGGTGAATGAGAAATGTTAATTGTGCACGGTGTGTTGGGGACGGTGTGCAGTGAAGGTCCATGGATAAGTTATCAGGGGGTTGCGCGGAGGAGTGTGTCCGTGGGCGCACTACGGAACTCGATGGCACGCCAGCGGGATTAACCTCCTACTACTAAAATTTTGGAGGTCATGGTAAAATTAGCATTCTAAAAATGAAAAGGAGGTTTAGGTGGTAATTTAAGTTACATCTACGAGCATGACACCTATTATAATAAATTTTTGATTCCCCGCGGAATCTATCTGGTCCCTTGCCCCTGTAGATCTTCATATAAAACTTTCCATAAGGATTTCTAAAACGAGGACAAGGTCGGCCCGAAATAGCTTTCCTGAATGGATGAGACAATTCCAAAGTACAGAGATTAATGACAATTGAAAATCGTCGTATAATCACCGCATTTGGATTAGCATGCAGCTCCACGGATGTTAACATTGGAACTGAAAAGAAACAGTGCGCATTTTATCAAATGATCGCCATTTTAGAATAATAAATGGAATAAGCTAAAAATTTGTTTTATCTGACACTGTTGACTTTCTTAAATTCATCAAAAAATCAGATGTTGCATTGATGCAGACAAAGTGCGCTTTCGATCCCCTCTAGTTTAGTCTTCTAATTTTGAATTGTATCATAATTGTCGAGCGATAGCTTTTTGGGGGTTTAAGATTAAGTAAATCGAAACATATCTCTTTGACATACTTGGCTCCTCGGATTAGTTGAACTAATTGCTAAAGTAATATATCTTCTGATCATTGGCCCCGTGAATTGGTTATAACTTGCATACCTTCAGGTAATCATAATGGGTAAATGAACGATGCAATCGAACATAGGCTGTTGTCGGTAATAGTGCCATTACCAATGAGGTGGCCATCAGTTGTCTACTGCTTTGTATCATTCGCCTTGTAAAAAAGTTTCTTAATCCTTTACAGGCAAGGGTCTGTGGCAGAGCTACATAGACTGGGACGGGTACGAGGGACGGGTTTGACGGTAGGAGACCGGCCGACTGTCGTCTGAACCCATATGCGACTATTTAATCACATAATATGACACCTCATCCATAATCTGATTATTTCTAAGCTACAATGTTAAACAGGATACCATATGTATTTTCTCCGCAAGCTTTATGTCTATTGATATTTTCCGGTCATTATCCGGTCTACACTGGTGAAGTCAAAGCATTATCCCCATTGTCAATGGGTTAACATTGAAATAAATAACTTTTGTATGAATAATTGAATAGATGACAGATGAATATTCTTGTTCCAGTTTTTGCCCTATTAATGAAAGTCTAATCAGAATACGCCTTCTGCTCATTGGATTGGAATAAAAGCTCCCTTGTTATATCTGACAGTGCTTATCTATACCGTGGTCCAATGTAACCAAGTTACGAAACACCGTCTTTTTCCTATCCCTATCATGATATCGATTCAAATGACTTGCGGGTATGCGGATCAACCATTTGATACCAGTAGTGGTAAACTCATAATACCTTTTCATACATTTGTCCACTGTTTCAGGACGACTTACTACAATATAATTCAATTGCTAATCGTTAGCCTCAGTAAATAATTTCTAAAGTCTCTTTGAATAATTTCTGGATTCTTTCACCAAAAGCTGAATTTCCATCTAGGGTCCAGATACCATCACAATATTGCCTTTAGTAATGTCTTAATGTGGCTCCAAAAATACAGAAACCTTTTCACAATATATAAGATGTGTTCAACGGTATCCACTTCATCACAGTATGAGGACTTGGGAGAGCCCCAAACCCTCATTTTATAACGATATGCATTGTCGAATAATTGTTAAATTGTTCTTAATTCTGAGGCAACCAAAACAGAATATTTTGCGAGGCAAGCATGCTGCGGTCGTTATAAACGGACCTGCACCTACAAGCATCAACTCTCTCCACTCAGTCAGTGACCACGCAGTATGACCATTCCCCACCCACCATCCCTACGTGAAAGACATCACTTTTATTACCATGTTTTCTCTAAAAGACTTTTGTAAATAAAATTGGTATATTGTATATGATGATGTATTTTCCTCAACCTATAGAGATTGATGTTAAAACACAATCTACTTACATGCGGTATTTTTAAAAGGTGTCTAAAATAATAAAAGATCCTTTTACCTGCACTTCTGTTGTTGCCTTACAATTAGTTGGAATAATTCTATGCAGAATGCAAAATTATCCTCTCTATGAATTTTACAGAATACCTTCCATTCACCAGGGGTGATGCGAAAGCAAAGTTAGTAAAGTCACCCTTCCGTGTTATCAGCCCATATATAAGCACATTAATGCAACCTATAATGTTCAAGGAAAAGACATTGGTTCACTGTTGTTACATTTTCCCAGCTCGTATAATCATATATCAAGGTATATATATATATGTAAATATACGTAAATATGTCTAGATATTTCACATCATAGTTTTTGTTCGATTTCTATGGTATTCACGATGTTGTTCACGAAATGCCAATAAACCCAGTAAAGGAACGAAGAAAAATTAAAGTTTGCCAAAAAAAGGACAAAAAGAAGAAAATTTTTAACATTAATGTTGAAAGACAAATCTGAAAAGGGCAAGGTTTACCCGTGGAACATGGCTGACCGGAGACGTTGGTGAGAGTGGCAGGGTCAACTGGGGTTATTATAAATGCATTACGTGTAACCAACCTGCACCTCTCTGAGGTCCCTGGGTTTTGAATGCATCATTACTTGTATTTTCCGTAAACATGTTTAATAGTTATTTCCTATTATGAACCAAGTATTGACGATGACCCTGTTTGATGCGGTGAAATCAGATATGAAATCGCAATTTCGCAATAGACTTTTATAATCTTGCATGCACATCGCTTAGGTTTACTAATGTCAGTTCCCTGCTATACCACAATCCCATATAGATAAGAGATTTCGTTTAACGATCATCGTCAGCATAGATAGGTTGATCTTATTAGACGAACGTCCCACACATCGACACCAGTTATCTAGATGTTTTGCCATAATACACTAGTTGAGTGGCACCTACTGAAACGAGCCGAACGGACTCCGCGGGACGAAGAACTGCCGACAACAATTAGTTCAAGCCATTGACGTTTTTGTTTTACCGAAATACCACAAGACAAGATGGGTGACAAGATACTAATACTCCAGGTAACATGGATTATAATACAACACTACTAAACAGTTGCACGATATTCGGATTATGCTCCACCAGTGTAGACAATGAAAACAGACACAATGAGCGATAGCCAGTAATCTGAAAGTTGGACAACGGTTTGGTGGTGTTTTTGATCTTATATCTATACGTTCTATTAAGAAATTCAACGGCATTCAATTGTAATATAAACAGGTATGTGCTCCTACTCCCATCTTGGAACTTCGACCATTTGGTCCACAATGTCTCTTTTTGCATGATTTTAAACTAGATAGACACATTTCTTGGCATAAATTGAGTAGAATATTACTAAAACGAGGAGAATTACAAGTAGATTTGATTCAACTTATTTTCAATTATTTTAGTTTGTTCCTGTGATGCGTTTGTCGTAAAAGCTACCAACACTGTCGGCTATTCATGCAAATAACCGGGATAGGGTTTTGTCCTATGTTAAGTGAATGGCCATAAAATACCCGACATGGGACAATATGCTGTTCTCATGTTACGATATGTCGTATCTATATAGGCTTTCTACATTTTTACAATAATGGTTAATTCATTATCTCAAACATTAAGTTAGGTGCCCCAGTTATTGTAGACCTCTGGGAGTCAGCATAACAATAACTTCCACTAAGACCAAGCAGCTACAATATGGCCGGTAGATTGTCAGTACATCCGAGTGGGAACCGGAGCAATGTCCAAAGAGTTAAAAATTTATCGAGTGAGATATGAAAGATTTCCGTATGACAGAGGCATTATTTGACTGACTACGGTAGTGTTGGATTGATTTAGAATATTCACAGTTCAACTCATCTGATTCTCACAAGATACCATGATACTTGACTTAAGGTACATTGGAATGGTCAAAGGCGATATATTAGATATAGCTATAAAGTCGCAGCTACAATGATAAGGGTTTGCTGTAAAAATACCCTCATCCACCTCATGTTCATTGTAACATATCTATTTGTGACAGATAATTGTAGTTGGTGGAATTGAGATGGGTTCGAATCTAAATTAAAATAGTAAAATAATAACCTTTCATATCTAAGTTTTCTTTGATCACAATTCAAGAAGTCCTTGGATTCATACTGAATCAAATCGTAACTTTCTTCTTCTATTATTTACACGAATAGGAGGATTCTTCAAAACAGGAAATAGATGAGGTACAAGTGGGGCGACAGAGGACACGGTCGGTGAGTTTCAGCCTTCCTGACGACCACAATGAGGAGAAAGAGAAGAAAATCGACTCCCGTGTGCCTGCACTAACCCTCCAGCCCAATGGCGAATGCAGTGTGTCCTTTGAAGAAATCATGATCACGAGGAAGAATGGCACGAAGGTAGGTGCCTGCCATGGCATGCTCCTCCAGGGGTAGTCAGCAGAACAGGCTACATTTATATGCATGCGGAATGTCAATTGTCATGACATTTGTAATTCATGAGTTTTATGTGTTTTTGCATCAGGGACTGGCTTCTAAAATTAGTTCTGAGAATATTTCGGAATCTGGACTCGGACTCTCTTAAGATGATAAAGAATTCCTCCAACCTATAGATCTGATTAACTAGAAATTAATATTTCGATGAAACTGTGACACCATTACCTTTCACAGACATTGCTCAAGATTTACTTTAGGAACCGGTCCCCTCTCTATTGTAATTGTACGTCTCACAATATGTATGTTCCTCCACTCTTTCCCCAAAATATGGCCGATATATTATGAGCAGCAATTACGAAGGCGTTGGCGGTAATGGAGGCAGAGGTCAGAGTATTGAATGCGGGACAGTGACCAGAAATGGCCTGACGACTAAACCAGCCGTGCGTGACCACGTGGCACTGGAGGACATACTGGAGCGTGACGTCATGAAGGTCATGAACGCGTCTCATACTTCACATCGGGCTTGCATCAAAAAAACAGTACCTCCTTCCTAGCTCGTTAGAATAGCTGTGCAAAACAATGGCCGTCTTGATAAGAGTAGGCCTATTTCGTAATCCTACTCAAGTTGAGTGATGTATCTGAGATAAAAAGAATAGATTCTCTTTGGTCTCTCATATATCTAACAAAATATTCTCATTTATGTTTCATATCAAGTAAAACCTTTGGGAATAAATTGAATTGGAATATAGATGCATAGGTGTATATGCTTAAAATAATCTTTTACATATTGGATGTTTGCTGGAATCAGGGTAGCACTACCCAGAAATAAGAGGGTCTGTTCTTTCTCAGTTATGTTTTTCTTTTCCCATTGTAGTAGATTTTTTATTCCGTGTTTTACCTCTCATAGATTAAACCATAACTGAACCTCAAGTTTATTTAATATTGACGTCCATGTTATAATATTGGACGAAGGAAAGTTGAAGTCGTTAAAATTGATTAATCTTGATAACATATATTCCCCAGCATATATCTATATTATGTGATACTAATCGACATGTATTCTCCTTCCAGGTTAAAAAAACCAGTAATCAGAGCTTCCCAGTAATAAACAAATACATGTATGTAACTGCATCTTCCAGATTATCATCACAGAGTCACGCGCCACATACATACCCCCTGAGCAACCAGCGAGCCATTTTCGGTTCATGAAGATATTCGCCATAGTTGGAGCCTTTATGTTTCTACCGCTGGGAATCCCCGCCATCATTCTCGCCTTCCGGGCTCACAGGCTCTACAAGACGGCACAAAAAGAAGGCGAGACCCCGGGCAGGTCCAAACGCGCGATGGTGCTGAGTGAACGACTCATCATCGTCTCAATCGTGTGCGGATTACTCTTCTGGGGAGTTGTGTTCCTCGTCATAGACAACATGTCCAGCTCAAGAAAACCGGCTACCATGGCAGACCTTGACCATTAACATTAATACCTAACTTATCTACATATCCTATTTATCCACTAAAAGGGAAATTATATATTCAAATACCGTTTTCATTTTGGATTATCATCGTGTTTTTCATCGGGGGTAGGGAGGCGGCGGGCAGGTGGAGAATTGGAAACAAATTGCCCTTCATTCGATCTCCTGCACCCCATTATTTACTTCCATATCATATCATAGATTCGGCCCGGTCTTGATATCGCTATTGTCTGTTATTTCACGACGTAAAACTACAACAAACCTCTTATCCATTTTGGTTGTGAGAGTTTCTAAATAAGTCTTGTGGTATATTCTCCTCACTGGGAGGGTGAAATACTAATCACAATTTCCAAATATACCGTGTGCTATAACGTTTATTTATTGTTTTACTTATGTGTTCTGCAACGTCTTCATGTGATAGTGATTCAAGACGAACTATGAATTTTAGAAACGCCGACGTGATGGCGAATCTAATGAAGCTATACAGCTATGAGAAAGTTTTTTTATTTAATCGGAGAAACCCCTGAAGTGATCCTAGGGTAAACTCAGTATCCATCTAATATATTGTGACTTTTTAGTACTGAGAAATCTTTTAATGCACATATGGCTCTGTTACTATATTGAATTGAAAAAAGAGAGAAAATGTGTTTTTCTCTGGATTCAAGTTTTTGTGGCGAAGGTTGAAATATGCAGAATCGGAATTACTAGATACCGACAGAGCTATGCTGGCAACTATTGATATATTGTAGCTACTTTTGGTATCTCACTGGGACGCAGGAAAAACATGCCCTTATATGTGCCAAGTGTGAGGAAAGAGGAAACTAGTACAACACTTAATATCCTGGCCAGGACAATATAGTCATTAAGCTTTTATATTCTCAATTACTAATGTCGAATAATCTATGGGTTATTCTATATTGCCGATTGTCTGGGTAAATGGGTTTGTTGTTACTGCCATCATGACGTATTTGTGAAACACAAGATATTGGAGTAAATTGGAGACGCATAAGAATTTATCTGTCCAGGAAGTTTCACAATACGAACTGAAAGTAACCATATTCAATGATATGTTCTTTTTATGGAAGGAACGCTGACTGATATTTTGCTATAAACTCTCGATCGAAATGCTCAGGGGAGTGGGGTTCCCCTATCTCCAGATATCACAGTCATACCTCAAGTATGGTTTATCGGTTTTGTAATTTAAGGACAATAGGGTCCGTGGTAAACAGGTCTAGAAAACAAGCTGCACAAACAATTTGGTGTCACGTTAAACTGATACTTTGTACCCATATGACAGGGACACATCGAGTTCGACGAGGATAGATATCATTCTGAAGTAGATCGGTGTCCAGCTACGAGATATGAAAGAAATGACTGGAAGCATAACTACTGCCATATCATCTTATCTTAAATCATCGCATTGACTGTGCAACCACATAATCACCACATTATCATCCTGTATGAATGTCTCTCCGTCTACTTGCTTTTTTATAAAGATTCTTTTATTTAGAGAATGTATCCCGAATTGTATATCCTGCTATTGGTTATATGAGCACTAGTATATAGTTATGCGTGAAATACTATTTTTATATGTATATGCATGGAGTTGTTTATTAAAATTTCAATGAAACAGATATTCTCGGGAGGTCAATGTGATCATCTCCTCTGGCATTATATATTTATGTTTAATTTATAATAAAGTGAATTCTTTGCAAATTAAAATTACTTCGATGTTGTCTTTCGTTGAATGATGGTTTTAACTACATGAATGTCTTTTCACGGATATATGATATAATATATTACATTTCCTGGTTTACAAATTTTATTCACATTTCATATTTAACCAACCAATATTTGGCATTGTAGATTTATACATGTATAGATCTATACCGAAAATCCTTAAATGCAACAGCATTATGACGGTATGTAGGAAACTCGATATCGATATCAGAGCTGCACCAGTAACCAATAACCAGGAAAATCACAGAAAAGTTTTATCTTAAAACATGAAAATGTACGATATCAGGACTGATACATTTCATGCAATATCTTTATAGAGTGTCTGAAAGAGGTTCTACTCTACTCCATCGGTAAATCTAGTTGATGGGCTGCTATATAGTAGTGTGGAATGATTTGTAAACATCGAAAACAGGCATGTGGTGGATACGATTGCTAGCCAAATGGGGGAAGGTCATCCTAGGATACATCCATAAAGTATCTCTATAGCATAGGGCAGTGTATCTCGTGGTTCCAAGTATCTTAGTCTTGTTTTGATCGGTAGGGAGTCTTTCAGAACACTAAGAAATACATCCGTCTCACTCATTCAATACAACTAACAAGAGGAAACTTTTAAAAGTCATGTCTATTGACAGTTTGATAATCATCATATGTAAGTTCCAATAAACTCTTATCAGTAGAAATTGCTGCATCATGTTATCAATATCACTTTGGTCTATTTCTACGAATTGCATCACAGGCATATATTCTATAGACATGATTACATAATAAGCTCAAGTTAAGCAGCTAAAGAGTAAAACAAATACTAATTTTTAACAGATTTATGTACATGTATGTTTAACTATGGTCTGTTTCACATCAGAATCAGCTAGTCTATTAATCATATGAAAATTATATACAAAAATTCGTTATAAAAACCTCTATCTGAGGCGTTAAGTAGAAGAACTGTAAACCTGGGAACATTGTTTACTCTACCTCTCAATAAGCGAGTGACATTTTGGTTCTATTAGAAAACAGATGGAAAAGATAATCCAATGAAATATTCACTTCAAGGCTTCTGCATCGAAAAGCAAGACAACGATAAGGTAAAATACAATGGTGTGTTTGTCTTGCGACCATATGATATTGATGTAACAAATATAGGATCCATGGCCAAATAAAATGTTTTTCCAGATGCATTGAAAGGCATTGTGGTTGGCCTATTTGACCTTATCTGATGCGGTGCGTCAAAACATATATATCTTATATTGGTGATAGCAACGATAGCTGGTGACCTCTCGATCAACTGGACTTTGCTTCACTCGATAGGGGGCGGTGCACCTTCATGATGGCCACCCTGCTGAGACCGGGCATCCCTAGCCGGGCCACAACGTGGAGATCCCCGAAGCTAAATTTGGTCTGAAATGATGCAACAACATTTATCATGAACACTGAATATACTATTCTATATATATATATATATATATATATATATATATATATATATATATATATATACACATACATGTATAACCATCCATACATGGGTATATGTACACAAGTAGCCCTACATATACATGCACATTACGTTCATACATACAAAAGCCTATGAATACTTTTCTTTAGTGGTGTAACAATATTCAATAATTCAAAGTCTAGTCCAGGTGAGGTGATATAAGGTGCAAGGTAGATACAAGGTAGCAATCACTTAGATACTATAACAAATGACGTGATAGGATAGTACCGGTGTGAGTAGGTGGTAAGCGGTTTTAAAATCAATTTATATTTATATAAGGTTAGTATATAATAATATATATATATCTATATATATATATATATATATATATATATATATATATATATATATATATATATATATCAGACATTTATGATTGTATTTCATTATCGGCACAGAGGGCTCCATCATACTGAATTGTGGGGTTTATTGTGCTACATGTATTTATTCTCTTTCTACAAAGAGAATTGCATGGTTCATTTAACATATTCCGCCAGAGAATGCCATATGAATTATGCATTACCAGAATATCTATATTTACCTGTAACACAGGCCCGTTGGTGTTTAGAACAAAGATAGAAGTTCCAGCTTGTAGATCCCACAAACGCACAGTATTATCGTCAGAACCGGAAACCACCATTTTGTTATCACCTGATATCTCTCCCCACCGAACCTGAGTAAATAATCATATAGAATTAGGGAAGTTCATGTGGGAAGAAGGACATACCACTCACCAAGCGTACCCATTTGTAAAGTTAGGAGACTAAGATATAAAAAAGGTGTACGATTTATTTATATTATGCACCATCTGTATGCAATCCAGATCTAATTCAATACCAGGCGGCAATACTGTTCCAACTGAATCATCTTTCTTTTCATCTTATATGCTAGCGATTTAGTCGATGCCTTGTGCGCCTCCAAATGTCTGTGAAAGAGACAGGCTCAATAACGAACCTCATAGGAAAGGCACTGTTTTCTATGGAAACATAGTTTGAAGTTGTTTTTAAGGTACGATTTCAATCTTTCATGGCGCGGCCAGAGAAAGTATTGCACAAGATCTATCCTGGGGGAGTGCTAGGTATTTTTGGAAGTTGTGCAGTCTTTAACATTGAACTGTATGGACATTTTCGGCTATATCTCCATTAATGCTTGACCAATCTCGACCAAATCTTGTGCACATGTACTAATCAAGACATGTTTTTTTTCCGGATTAGAAGGGTTTTTAACTCCAATATTTAGGGGTGAAAAGCTATTCAACAATTAGTTAATCATATCAAATTATACATGGAAGGAGGTCTGGATGGAGGTCTGGATGGAAGGAGGGAGGCATGGAGGGAGGGAGGCAAGGAGGTTAGTCAGTCAGGAGGAAGGCCAGGGGACCGAGAGGTTGGTTGGGAGAGTGGGAAGCAGGGAGGGAGTGAGGGAGGGAGGCAGGGAGGTAGGGATGCAGGGGAAAGGCAGTTAAGGAGGGGAGAGGCAGGGAGGTCGGCAGGAAGTCAGGGCAGGAAGCAGTGAGGGAGGGAGGTGGGGAGGGAAGCCAGGAGGCCCGGAGGTCTAGAGGGAGGTCGGAAGGGAGGTCGGGAGGGGGCCAGGATGCCGGAAGGTCGGGAGATCGGGAGGGAGGTTGGGAGGTGGGGAGGTAGCGATGGAGGGAGGTTGGGAGGGAGGTTGGGAGGTCGGTCGGTGGGGGGAGTTCGTGAGGGAGGAGGGAAGGGGGGCGGGAGGGAGGGAAGAAGTTGGTTCAGCATCGAGTCTTAGGGGATCTAGGCTGGCTCACTGCTGCCGCCTAGTGTTTCAACACCACACCAACACACACCACGCACTCCTATGCGTCACAATCACATCACCTCTTCTTCATTCCACTACGCCATTTTTCACCTCAACATCTCTGATAAAATCCTTTCCACGAAGAGGTACCTACTTTATCATATTTTAAAATATTTTATACTCGTATTCATAACAATATCAAATAGCTGCATATTTATAAAAGTTTATACACTCTAATAATTTTGTGTTACCCCAGCCAGGTTTCACCTCTTCATTTTTGAGTGGGGGACTAGTGAGGGGAGGGAGGGAAGGAGGTCCAGAAGGAGGTTAGGAGGTCAGGAGGTAGATCGGGAGGTAGGTTTGGAGATCGATAGGGAGGCAGGTCGGGAGGTCGGGAGGTAGGGAGGGACCTTTTTCTTATTTCCATAGAGGGCCAACCTTTCCTGTATTCAATTCGCAATTGACTTCCTTTTTGCGCGTATACGTGTTGGTTGGGAGGTGGGGGGCAAGGATTGGTTATGTATTTCACTATAATTGTGCTATGTAAGTCCTAGAGGGCGCTAGCGCAACTCTGATGTGAGACTTTACTATTTTCTTCCTGCTTCTTGCTTCGGCGCTGCTCACTTACTTTTTAGTAATGTTTGTTAATCAAACCACTATATTTCAGCAATGCTCATAGCCGCCAGATGCAGATCGTACTCATCCGTCTTGTTCACCTATAGAATTACCGACCAACAGGTGAGAATCATAAGAAATAATCTGGGGAATAGGCTGTGATTGGAAACTTCCAGAAGTACGTAAATGGGCATATTGTTGAACATCTTACCAATTCATAACATGAAAACAGAAACAAATAAACATTATGAAACATACCTTGTCAAGGTGTCCATCGAGGCGACAATGAAAACTGGTCTCTGACATGTTCCACAGACTTAGAGTTTTATCCGCAGATGCAGCCACGGTATAATTGAAGTTCTGTGACCTACTAACATGCGTAATTTCCCCCTCATGTGGCCTCTTAGTGAACACTTTCCCGGATCCAACATCGGCTGTCTCTAAATGTATAGCCTCCTTCACTTCGTCATCACTGAGAACTTCGGTAGATAACACTTTGGTCACAATGGTAGACGCCATGTCCAGTACTAGTAGATTTCCACCTTTTGTGCCAATGAACAGCCGGGTCCCTTCTAATGCCACTGTGGTTAAATCTGGGTTCTGGAGAAGCACATGACACGTCCGTGAAACATGTCCCACTTCACATCTCCTCCCTGTGGGATTCTCATTATCCTCCGGTGGTGCCTGATCGAAATCAAAGGGTAGTGAAAAGGACAACTGAGAAGGTGAACGTACAGGGTGGGACATAACTATTGCTGAGAGGGAATCCATCTTTTTGATTCTTCTAAATTTGCCTTGACTTAGTGATAAATTGACCTCAGAAAAGGAGGATTTGTACAGAGGATCATCATCAAAATCATCAGCGTTAGGTTCATGTGGTAGAGCATTATGTGGCATCCGAGGGCTTGGCTCTTGTTCAGGTGCAGCTGCACTGGTTGTTTTATCCAGATTATCCCCTGCTTTACCCACTTTACCCTGGGTCTCCTCCTGAACTGTGGTAGACGTATTAGCCACTGTATTATCCCTTTCACAGTCAACATTT
Organism: Alentia gelatinosa; assembly: GCA_950022655.1. NCBI lineage: Eukaryota > Metazoa > Annelida > Polychaeta > Phyllodocida > Polynoidae > Alentia > Alentia gelatinosa. The sequence goes on from OX465581.1 coordinate 52,178,991, forward strand.
TCTCTTTTGATATCATCATCTGCAGAGTCATCATCTTGAATATTCAATGTCTCCTGCTGGGTTAACACAGAATCTGTCACCGTTTCCCGGAGGTTTGAAGTTTGTAATTCTAGTTGATCTTCCTCCTCGCCCGTCTCCATAATAACATGCAAGGCAACCTCTCCCGGCTGCCTATTATGCACCACATTAGGATTATTCTCTAAGTTCTGCCTGTCCCCACGTAGAGAACCTGTTCCCGCTTGTATATCTTTGGTCCCATTGAGTAGATGAGGATCAGCCATATCTCCTGAGGGATCTAATTCAGTACTATTTGTTCTTTGCAGACACTTAGTGAGTGCTTCCTGAAGCTCTTTGACATCTAGGGCTTCGTCAGTCCCCTCAGACCTTGCATCAGTTTGGTCATCATCCTTATCAGCTTCTTGTTTTTCATTATCATTTTTGGATTTCAGATTGGTTTCTTCATCTTTTGACCCATTTTCAGATACTGATGCTGTGATTATCTCCCTTTGCTTTGCTGATATTTCCTTTGAATTGTATTGATCCTGAGCGTCCGTTGACGAATCAGCGTGTAAAACATTTTGACCTGCCTTCTCCTGTATTCCATTTTGCCTATCAGATGTAGGCTGGCTGCTATTAGTATTCTTCAGAGATAACATAGCTCCAGCATCCGAGCTGTCACCTTGAACTCTAGCGTACAAACCCACACCTAACAGACCCTCCTTGGGCTGCTGAATTCCTTTCTCATCATCGGCACCTTCACTTTCATCTTCAAATACATTAATGACTATCCCATCATATGTATTAGCGGAACTCTCATCCTTCAGGTCTAACTGATTGATGTTGCCTTTCTGATCTTTCACTGGATATGTATGATCTAGTAGTTCTGAAGGTTGGTTTGGCACAGATAGGAGACTACTATTAAGATGGGATACTAGGCTGGACCTGCGATATGATCTACCCAGGTTTTGTGAACTGTAACTCTCTCCAAATTCCTCTATGTTGATTCCAAGAGGAGTGACTGTCCTACTACGGGCGCTTGGCAATGGAGAAGGGCTGTTGCGAGCCCAGCTTGGCAGCTCCATGCTTATCTCCTTATATAGATCACAGACGATGAGAGGGTATGATGGGCTATCAACAGGGGTCAGGCAGATGAGGAGACGGGTGTTGTCATGGGATAAAGTGATTTCCATTCCTCCAATCTGGCTTGCCTTGATTTCAACTCTCATCAGAAGATGGGCCATGATATGACAGGTTACTAAGTCTATTATGTAAATGTTGATATGATCTGTAAGTAACAAGAATGGATTCATTATCTTTCCCATCCTTAGTAGTAATTTGATGTTAAATTTGGTGTAATATTGCCCCTGCTGTAAATTCTCATAACTGCATAATGAACCCCATAAACATCCTTCGTTCCCCTTATCATACAGAATATGTATACACACGTATTTTAACTTTAAACTTTAGATATTATCTTTATTTAGAATATAGGTTAATTTCTACAAGGCGGCATTAATGGAAAACCAACAATCTTTTCTAAAAGACAATAATGGGTTATTCATGCTTCCATTGTTTGTAAAATCCCAAACAGTGAGCAGTAGTACATGACCTATCGGATAGTAAAGTCTAAATTGAAAAAAATACATGTGAATCCAAATATAAACACTTTACCTGGAGGTACATCTGCTAGTTTTGTGACAACCAATGTCCGCGTATCTGCACTAACACATACACTATCCTGCGCCAAGTGACTGATATTTCTAAGTCGGTCCACCAACTGCCATTTATCCCGTTCCAATGTGTAAAGCTATACAAAGAAAAATACTTATTAGATTTTCCCATGAAAAATCTTGGTCTATACCGACATTTTAGAAGGATTATCCGGGGATCATTCTTAATCTTGTCCACTCTGGCTGTACTGCGGGACGGAACGGACCAAAACATATCTCAAATAGTACTCATTATTATAAACTGAACGAGAGTGAGTGGTGCTAATTTGTCGTAGCCTTGTCGTGGTTAGTGGACGCCCGCCTTAACACTACTGACTCGAGTTAAGTTTAGTCTTTTATCCTACCCTGTATCCACGACCTATCAAGCCAGATATCGAGGTATATAACGTAGGGCATTCTCCCGATACAGTTTAAATGACTCAAATATGCCAAAAGAATCGATAACAACAAATTTACTCGCGTTCCGCAGTGCCAAGTCAACAACAATTCATAGTCCGCATAATAGTATGATGTCGCTCAGGCTCTGGCCGCTGATTGGTCAATTTCTTTATTTCCCGTGTGCAATAAATAACACTTACCTGCACGCTCGCCCGAATACGAGCTCGAGATTGGAACCAGTAACCAAAATGAAAAGGTTTTCAGCTCGAAAGTAAACTTTAACAAAGTCGTCAGTCCCCATCTAATTACCAGATATTGGTTTGTTACTCTCTTTCTCTAATTTTACTTTGACTTCACAAATCATGGAGCATTGTTAGTCTGCTCTTTCTCATGAGAAAAGGCCGCCAAGTCTTATATAATTGATCGTCAAATATTGCCAAGAATTAATATGGTAGAATGTAGTTTCATACTCTACCATTAACTGCCTTGTGTAGGTTGTACAGACGAGCGTACATCCGTCATTTGCTATAAGAACCTTCCACACGTCATGACACTCTATAGTTGTCACATGGTTTCCTGTGGTGATGTCCCATACTTGGACACCCAGTTGCCGATTGGCAGAGATGACAAACCGGCCATCCGGGGATATTTGGATATCGTGGAAGACGGAGGTCGATATTTCTAGAACGTTAAGAAATATCGACTTTGATATTGAAATCAAACCGCGATTGCTTTTAATATCTATAACAAAATGGATTGAACAAAGTCTTCAAAACATCACTGTTTGAATAGCGTGATGTGATACTAACACCTGTTTTATATTTACTGTATTCTTTGGAACATATGCCATACATATGTATGTGACTTCAATATGATACAAAAAAGAATCATACATACCAGTTGGAGAATTTAGCACTGTTTTTCCACCCATATTCTTTGAGTATATAGTTTCCAGAGAATCCCTTGGGTATGAGCCTATGATATTTGGACTGACCTCATAGGTAGGATCATTCATTTTCCTATGCATTTTGTTCAGACATCGCAAATCATGAAGCTTGGCGTCCATATTGGGTATCACTTTTAGCCTCTCAGCCCTTATTTTACGAGTCACATTCGTCAAGCACCATGCATCCAAATACCCAGCCGAGGTAACACTGTACAAATACTGTTCGCTGTTTGTATCATGCAGGTAGAGTGTCTGTATTAGTCCTCCACAGTCTATAATCCAGAGAGAACTTCCACATATTACATCCCACATTATGATGGTACCATTCAAGTCTCCACCGTATACGAACGTGTCATCATTACTGAACAGTAAAGCCACACATAAGCTAGATGTCTGAAAGTCTTGCTTTCTGTCGCCTGTTTCAACACTGAAAAGTCCTACTTTGTGCTCTCCAGTTCTCACTATTACCAACTGTCCAGTACTACTGAAGCATGGCTGACAGGGTTGTGGTGAGGGTTGGTCAACACAAAGAGAGTCCCCATTCAATGTGTGCTTTATAGTACCATCCATCGTGTTAGCAATTACATGGTCTGTTGATACGACGCCAATCAAGAATATAGAGGAGTTAGGACTGAAGACGGCTTTTGTACAAGCTTCAGATGGAAGACTTAGCTTTCTTGTGATTGTCCATTGGTGAATGTCCCAGAGCAGCACTGACCAACTATTGTCATGCTCTGTCATTGCTAAAGTTGAGAAATCTGGAGAGAATTGGATATCTATGACGTCTACATCGGATACCTCTGTTGTATCTTCTGTTGTCAGCTCAATCTTCGATGCTGAAGCTACAGAAGATGTTCTTTCTACATCATATTTATTCTGTTCATTCGAGCAATTTGCCAACATCGCCTCCTCTTTCTCACCATTCCCAGTTAAGGGAAACCGTCGCACGACCTGTCCTGTGTCAAAATCAATGGTTACCAACGTACCTTCCCCCGTGATCATTACTATGGTAGAGCAGTCGGATGTAACCAACAAGGTCTTCACACAAGGTTTATCTCCATCATCATCCAGGTTCAGTTGGTGAAGAATAGTACCTGAACGGAGATGTTGAAGTGTGACCATACCCGTCTCAAGTATAACAACATGGCAGCCATCTTGAGAAATAACCAGGCGAGGCTGCTCCTGATCATTTGGATCCTCCTGAGACAAGAGGGCATCTTGACGAATAGGCACCATACTATGTAGATCTGTAATACTTACACCAGAGGCCGCATCGATAGTTACCATGAGGACACCCTTGGTGAGTGGATGCAATGTAATAGAATCAGCCATCATGTGAAGATAGTGATCTTCGTGATGGTGTCTATGATAGGGAAATACAGGGGCCAGGTGAACGTTTGGGGAATTTTGTAAGATAGACTTCGCCTGTTGGAAAATATTTTGCAAGTTTGACAACTCTGTATTTCCCTTGGAAGGATGTCCTATCACTAAAGCAGCAAGCTGAAGGCGAATTGTCTCAAAGGTCTCGACCTGCTCATAAACAAAGTTTTGTCTGTATGAGTTCAACAACATGAATAACTCATGTAATCCCTCGTCGTTTGTTTGGATTTGTTTTGTATCCTGGATAAGAGCATCAATAGATGACAACCATATCCTCAAAGATAGAATTTCTACATCGTAGTAGAAACTCTTCTTGGCTTCACCAAAGTCTATATCACAGTTACTAAAATGAAATGGCATCACATCAAAGCTTCTAGCGAGAGAATTTGGCACTGTTACTGGCCTCTTTCGGTCAGTGTTTTCTAACTCTCGGGATATTACTTTGTTGGCCGCTGTTTGAATCTGCTCTATGTACATCCGGGCCAAGCTTGAGTGTAAGTTCTTTGGGTATCGTTCTCTGATGATCTCCTCCAGTGTATTGTGTGACCAGGATATATATGTCTGACCGCCTTTACGCGTCTCACAAAGGAAGTTTTTCATGCTCTCCCTGAAAAAGGATTTCATATGATTATGGTATATAGTCTTTTATTGATATACTTTCATGTTCATTCAACACTAACAACATCATATTTAAAGTATTCAAGCATGTGCTTCTTAACAACCGATACTTTAGACAAATGAACGAGGTCAGTACAAGCTCGAATGATATGATAGAACATGGCTTATTGGTGAGGTTTTGTTTTATTATTCTGTGAGGTCGCCTAAACTTACTACTCCTTGCTTGTGGAGTTAGACAGTAAATTCTGATAACCTGACCTCTAAATATAGCAATTACTCAAACAGTCGTCCATGCCTTTTTGCTCTATGGTGATATCTAGGATTTGAGCTTGAGTTTCATGCCAGAAAAGGCATATCATATGACGAACCTTTGTTGTTGATATATACTGTCTCAGATCCGGCGTATGGATTGTTATGCTATAATATTAATTTTTGTGTGTGATGGAATATAACATAACAGATAGGAACACAAGTAACGCCCATTATAGTGGCACAAAGTAACGCTATAATGGGATGTATCACAGGCAGCCTTGGTATATAGTAATCAGCTTTTATAAATATCCCTCTGAATGACTATCATTTTGATACGAGGACTTGCAATGAGTAATGATGGTTCAACCTCCCTTACAGAAACACTGTGATAGATTTCTAGTTAATTCAATCTGGGAAATACTTTTTGCAATAGATGTAAATGAGTTTAAATGATAAATCATTATTAAAGCTCTATGGAATACTAAGAGACTAAAGCCCCGATTGAAGGGCAGATGTTTCTGAGATCTTCATAAACATTTATACTCACCTTAGTCTGATCAACGTTAAAGACTGCAGATTAGGTGTAATTTTATATTCATCTCGGAGCATGTCATTTTGAGCCAGCACATTCACAAGTTCTGTTTCACTGATACCTCCAGAAGCTGTTAATATGTAGCCACACACATTTGTCACCAAGCTACTACCAAACCTATTCTCAGCTTCCTGCAATCGCCCACTCACCAGGTCCTTAACAACAACCTTCACATGAAGGTCTTTTGTATCTTGGTATGATTTCCAGTTGAGCAGCTCTTTTGCCATCAAAGTCACATTTAGTGGAAACAGATCCTCAGCCTCACTAATGACCTTGGTGAGGAGATCAGTCTGACCTTGAGTTAGAGTATGTCCGACCTTTGCAATCAAAGCATTTGTAAGGTCAATGCTTTCAACTTTTGTAGGCATTGCCACAATGAAGGTACAATAACTCCCATTAATTGGATCTGGGATGTGTTTAGATCCTAACGAGACCAGTATATAGACCCCCTCCGGACATTTCTGAGGTAACCACCAGGTATAGTTTCCGTCTTCTTTCAATAGATCTAAGGAGTCGAGGATAATTATCAAGTCGGTCCTTAAGGAATCTTTGGTAATTATTCGTGATACGCTAAAGAGAAGATCTTGAAAGTACATTGCCAATGTAAAGACATCTTCATGTTTGAGCCCGGTAGGTATTTGTATTTTATAAACTGTACAGATTTGGATACAGAGACTGTGGAGTAGAGATTGGAGCGATCGCCGCTGACTATAAATCTGCATGAAGCGCGTTACACATATGCATTCCTTGTCCATCACAGTCTTAATATCATTTGATACTTTGGCAATCAAGGCAGATTTTCCACATCCTGGCTCCCCATGAATATTGAAGAGTGATCTCCCCTCTGATACCAGCATCTTTTTTAATTTCGAAAGGTTATCGCACCAATCAACATAGCCCCGACACAATTGTCGAGCAAACTCCAAATGCTGTATAACTTCTTCGTAAACCTTTAGTAATTCTCTAGAGAATATCATCCAGGAATTGTTGTTTTTCACTCCTTGATTGATTATGCGTTTTGTATCCGTGACAAAATGGCGGCATAACAGCTTGAGGTAGTTTGCATTATGCTGGCAGTGTTCTGGCTCTAGTCCCTTCACTTGCCACCAGGCGGAGTACGTGTGCCTGTTGTTTTCACTCACTACTTCAGGAATCGTCTGTTCTTTGAGATCTCGCAGGACACTAACGGTATCTTTGTCACGTTTATTTCGTGCACCTTTCACCTGAAGGTCAATATACTTTGCGGATTCTATGTTGTCTAGGTCATCTATGAGTCCCTCAAATGACCGTAGGTAGGCCAGGGAGCGCTTCCTGGTGTCCTTGTTTTTAAGAATGCCGTGATGCACCTCCAACTCCAAAGCTGATAAAGAAAATAATCATTAATTATATAAATCATCCATATTCTACACACATGAACTGATGAAATATGTTGGTACAAATCATGACTACAGAATGTAATAAATATTAATTTCCCGCCATAGGTATTCATGCAGATCAAGTGAATAGCAGAGAGTTTAAGTAGGCTATTACAGAAAGCTGACCTACAATTAATGCCTCCTATTATCCGTGGTCGTATTAATACGCAAAAGAAAGCGGTCCTCTTTTGGCTGTCATAGAGGTGGTCGTATGGTGCAAATGCAAGGCATATCATTTAGTCACCCGAACTAACGATAGGCAGACCTATCGGGATACGAAGAAGGCCCCAAAGACATTAATGCTTTGAGATTGTAACATAAAGGTAGTATATCATACACGATTCTATAGCGCTGATATTTATATCAAAGAAGGAACCTACCAAAAGGAACCAGTCAAATGATGTAAGGTCTACTCCCAACTGCCTTTGGGATGTGTTTGGAATGCTCCTTACCCGACATGTGGAATTTCCGGTAACAATCTTCAGTAATCATCTCCTGGGCATGCGCGATTTCAGCACCAGAGGCTATAAGGGTAACTAGCCTCTCTTTCGTCTCCGGCCACGTAGAATTTTCACCAGAGGGAGAGAGGGGCATGTCAATGGGTTTCTGGAAGAAGGCGATTGTATTATGTTAATCCTATTTCTGCACGAGCACGACTGAAGGTACTTTTATTGGAATATCATACTTTAAGATTCTGATTGATATTGAACATTATACAGCCATCTCTGTCAAAACTAATTTCGTTATCTCAGCTTTTCCCCGCGGGTTCTCACCCTTTTTTTTAACACACTGTGGGAAATAAATAATGGGAATTTTGCGGAAATTACCATGACATCCTTGCATTAAACCATAAGAAGATAAACGTAATAAGAATCACCCATAATAATAAAGGTGTTTATTTCACTGATAGGTACCTATGCCAATGTAAATACGTGAACAAATCAACATAGGTTCTGTGTCACGAAGGTGTTTCTACGCACCTCTGCAAGAATTATGAATCATGTAGCCATGCCAGTCATACTTCATTATTCATCTGTGTACAACCATCATTGATCTTTAACAACGATATCAGAATTGTTTGAGCAGAACTGAAGCTAATGTTTCACAGAATGTTGTCACAGCTAGGCCGTTTAGACCAGCCTCATAAAAAGGCTGAGGCCAATTGCCACTTTGTTGAGTTGAGATTATGTATGTAAATCGTCACATATATTGCTACCCTGAAGCTCAATAAAGAAACTTTATAAAAAAAAGAAATGCAAGCAGAAGTTATTGTTCTATTCTTCCTTTGTCACCCTCACCTGGAGTAGATACACTGGTGGCACACAGTTTTCGTTCTTGCGGTAACAAACAGTCAGGAGGAGAGCATCCTCCGGGTTCTCTCTCTCTAATACCGCCTTGAGAACATTAAAGTCCTGCTGAGAGATGGACGCAGGTAGCAGCAAAGGACCGCGCCGGTCTCCGATAAACACCTGTAATACCAACCTTCATGGATTACTATTATGCTGTAGGAAAATAAGTAGCAGATAAGTGTCCTATCTTGAATTATTTGTCAATAGTGTGACCACTAAACACTTTATAACCTTTTCATTAATGTAGATCAATGTTTTTCCCCAGTTATAAAATATAGAAGAATCACAGATATAACTTATGTTTTCCGAATCCTGCATTCACTGGATAATAGTAAATATATGAATAAATGTCAATGAAATACAAAGATTTATAAATCAACATTTAGTACTATTTACCGCAAAGGAAGGCCCCGCAGACTTGTAACATTTACTGATCTCCTGGAGTCGAAGACATTGCAAGTCAAAATGCTCTTCCTCCTCATCCAAAAGACGATCAGTGTGAAGGTCGATTATGACGAGGTCAAGGTCAAACTCTTGACAAATCTCTGCCAGTTTTGGGAATGCCAGGTCCTTTAGATGTTTCCACTCGTCCACCATATCTACATGAAAGCGATACCCAGACAAAAAAGAACATAACACATCAGACACATATATACACAATATAAAGGGGTATAGTTTTTTATCCATTGCTCACTATATTTCTCTACTTACCATAATCTATTATCTTTATATGTAATATTACTTACCAGATTAGCAAAAAACCTAAATGTATATGGATCGGACTGTCTACGCTGCAATGGAAGACCGTCACTTATGAGGCGAATTACTTGCAATAAACAAAAAAACACTAACATGATTTTCATCTGCATGTTCCTATTCTCCGCGTAGTTGACGCGTTATAATACCCTAGCGAATTCGAGGATATTGCGCAATGCCAACTCCAAAGGAAAGACAAAATAGGCTCCGATTTTCTTATGTATTACTTTGCATGCTATGGACCCTTTTCTGTATTCTCCTAGGAGAATACAACATTCCATATTCTACTCAATCTGTAGGCTCCTTACGTTCACTATTGAGACTCCATATTCAGTTGATGATAAAAAGGGAATACTTATATAGAACGACCTGACCATGTTGTGCATGCTAGAAAACGAGATGGTGAATTGTTATTTTTTCTGGGGCCTCGTTCCATAAATAACATCAATTCCCATCGAGTTTTGTAGCATTTCGATGTGTCCACAGTCCACAGACTGCTGATGTTTCAACTTGTTCAGTATAACAGTGTACTGCACACTGTGGGTTTATTGCACAATTTATACTGCATAGGGAGCAGCAATACGTATTCATCAAATATGCTGCATGGGTATATGATAAATAATACTATGTTAAATTCAAAAGTAACATCAGGAAAGCAAGATCGAAGGAGAATATTCTTTGAACTAGGATATATTAAGAAAACATTTTGGATACAATTTCGGTGAAGTAAACGATCTGTCGCATCAGTCAGAAATACACGAACCTGTGCCTGTTGAACTAAGGTATAGCCGGACCTGGCGCGAGGGCGGCTCGGGTACGGTTCCGGGACACCCACCCTGAAGAGCACGCATGACCTGCTCCTGTTTCTGTTTGGCTGACTTTTCCAGCTCCTGTTGACGCCTCCTGGTTGTCGTCCTTGACTTTGGGCGTGACGGCGGGCGTGGGCTGGTGGGTCGGCTACCTGCAGGAGAAGTTGCCTGACTAGGCACCTTCATGTTATCCAGAACCTCCACAGCGTCTCCACAGGATATTCGCTTTTCCGCGGAAACAATGCGCACGACGGGACCGGAAGTGGCCACAGACGCCGTGTCTGACCTTTCGTTTCCGATAAAGGTCATTTCTGGGGAACTGTGGAGGGTGGATCCACGGCTGTTGAGGCTGATGCTAGACCCAAAGGTTATTTCCCTTGGGGCCAGAGAGTCACTGATACCGTTGGATCCGGGGCTGTGGGAGCGGCCTAACGAATCATTCTGACCACTCAGAGGCAGGCTTACAAGGTCCGAGTCGTATCTATCTATGTAGCCGTCTGGGCTAGCCCTGTCTGGTGATATGCTAGGTAATACTGCAAACCCAAGAAAATTTCAATAACTATCAACACTCATTCAGACATTAATACACAAACCATTTTTCAATGACCCATTCTAAACTAATTATATTATGCACAATAATCATCGCCAGAATTCTATTGCCAAGAACATTCTTTTTTTCATCAAAGTGCTCTTAAGAATTATCAAAGTATATCATACAAGCTATACAATACTTACCAGGGTAGTCATTGGGCAGGTGGATATGCATTTCTCTGGTTCTAGAGTTCCGTGAGAGGCTATAGAGAAACGTAAATCAGACACTAATGAATCGTAGGGTATCGTTTTGTTGTACGTTATCAGGAAATTATGAATATCAAAGTAATAAAAACTTAAATAATCAGCGTAGGTCTTTTCTAAATCTAAATAAGCCAGATTATGTTGTATATTATGCTGAAAGGAGCAGGCTAAACTACAAGTGAGATGTCGGCAGGTGTCGGTTACATTCTCCTGGTGTCTCTCATATCAAACAAAGACCAGTGTTTATATGAAATCTGTTGTTGGAATAAGAGTATAGTTCCCCACGCTGTTGACTTGTCTAATGTCACTTAAGCAAACCATACTCATAGAATCAAAGACATTGAGAATGAATATATTGCAAAAGCAATTAAAGTCTTACCTCTCCAACTTAGGCGACATTAATATACGCGTCTGTTGTGAACTGCTTCGTTTTCCATCCGCCAGGGAGAGTGATGAGTGTGTGCTCGTCAGTCGCGGAAGGTTCCCCCTCTTGGCCGCCTAGAAAGATTTTATCCAAATATGATGTTTTGTTTGGTATATCACAAGTCTATTGTGTGTATGGATCATAAAGAGACTGATAGACGTTATCAGAGTAGATGTATTTTGATTTAAAAGGACATCGTACGACTAACGTTTAGGGACAAGTGTCTCATTGTCTCGCATTTTATTGTCAGCATTGATACAGCCGAGGCAATGTATTATGAATAAAGAGATATATATCTGAACTTACGCCTGACAGCTGACGGATGGCTTGGTTATCCACCTGCCATGGGTCTCCTGTCAATGAAACAAAACAATACCATGTAGACATACATTCTAAGCATTTTTTGAGAACTCCTAAAATGCAATGGTATTGGTTGTGTATATGTAAATGACAGTTTGATATTAGGCATAATGGCAAGGAAGAAATGAGGGTTCAGGATAAAGGTTGCTGGCAACCGAGAAATATTTGGTAGACATCTCTATTAAGAAAGGATGAGAAAAGAAGTTTACTACGTGGTGCAGATGCTGGGTGGAGTTCAGCAGGATGAGATAGATGGCAGCAGTATTGGGCTACATTATTGCATAGGAACATCAATAGACCTATCCCTATAAACTGATGAAATATGTGGCACGTGTGGTGTAACATCGATGATATGTTTCCTAGAGTATTTCATCGATGATATGTTAAAATATCATCGGTATTGCTAATATCACACCTTAGATATCTGCATCCTTCGCCACCAACGCCTTGATTTTAAAAGCTGACTCAAAACGCTTCCGACATAATTGTGTATGTATATACATTTGGTAAAAAAACATTTGGGACATTTGGTACAAACATAACTTTAAAAATACTACAAAGACAGAGAGTCTATTTTAGAGTTCATTGTTCGAAATATTGTCATTGGAATATTTTGGCATTTTATACTTGCATGTACATTAGAAAGGTCTGATATGTCCTTGAATAGGTAGATAACAGGGTTGTCCTCGTGTAATGTTCCACTCGTGTCACTCGTGATAGGCACATGCATTTCATATCGCTCCCCTCTGTATATAGTACTACATTCATCAGTGACCTCATCGCATTTGATTGCTCCGATATATGATTTACTCAGGAAGTATTCTTCTCAAATTTGACAGGGGAATCTGAGGCATGTCTTAATGATTAGGTGATTAGGCATACCCCTGGTGCCTAGCAATGGCTTGTCCAACAGTAACGAATTGCCTGCACTTTCATATGTGTAATAGAGTTCCCGTCAGTAGGTATGAAGCCCCATTGCGTATTTTAATGGAGAAATTAACAATAATGAATGATTCCTTAGGCATGCGTTACAGAAGAGTAAACGTGTATACACAAATGAATGTTAATAAATTTATAGATCCTGAGGACAGAAACTCTGAGGATATGGTTCAACATCTATAAGAGGTAATGTCAAAATCATGAGTATTCACACCGGTATATTCACATGTATATATATATAGGCCATCCGTAAAGTACCTAAAGTACGTACTTGGGTATGGGGGGGGGGGGGGGGGGGTAAAACAATTTGGAAATTTTGCGTATGCCCCTTGTTTGTTCTATTGCGTACAAGATTGGGAGTGGGGAGGAGGGGGGCAAAATTTTGGAAATTCTGCATACACATTTTATGGATGGCCCCATAGAGTCCTTGCACACTCGCAACATCTTATAATGGCTTCCAGTATTTCACATCAAAACGAGGCGTGATCCCTGATGTTGCTTCACAGTGCAGTGGGTGCCTATGTCATTACCATAAGGTATAGGCTTTTACAAACTAAAACCTATAAAATTAAAATATATTTGTAGATATTATTTGTAGATGTCTACTACATCCAATTCCAAATTTACATGATTTCATAAAGAAAATCTGATCCAGGAGAACTGCTTTACAAAACTTTCAAAGAAAATTCTGAAAATATCCGAATCCTGATCATATCCTCTATTCATCTCTAACATAATCAAGATTTAGTACACTAGCAACACCCAGAAACCCGGAAACAACTGAAAGAATGGTATCTCTGTATAACAGCTATAGAGTTCATGTATAAGAAAAGTGTTCCCTGTAATAGTCTATGAGATGTGGCAGCCTGTCTCCTCATAGTATTATGCATATACTGTATTGAATTTATCACAGAACCAACAACACCGGGATTTCTTTTTAATTTTCTTTTTAATTTTTCACTTGAGTTTTGTTGCATTAGTATAACATTGACACTACGTTTCGGCTATTTTAGCCTTCTTCAGGTGTGGTTATATCAACTATGTACAGTGGTGAGGTATAATTATAGAGCAATAATATGAGCAAGTTACTATGGTAACATAACAATGGTTGATAATAAAATGCGTTTGATTCCCATGTATCTGCTTCCTCCTGTGTTATTTAGTGACAAATATTTTCATTTATTTATAGATAAATACTGTAAATGGTATGCTGAACTGCATATATCACATTTTTCTTATTATATAATTTATATGGTAACATTCTTGTTAACTTTAACAGTAATATCATTAATTATAACATGGTAAAAAAATTTTTTTATATACTTGTATCATTCATTCTGTTGATATAGTTCATTAATGGTTATATTTCTTGAAGATTCCTTGGCGGTATAACTCGTCTTCCATGACCCATCCCATTGGTTGGTTAAAGCGTCTTATCATGTGATATAGATCGATTAAGAGTCTGTAGGTTGGTATGCTGCTGGGTCCTTCCAGACTACCTGTGTCTGGCCTACGTCTCTCCGGTTCGTGTCTTGGTATTTTGGGTTGTCTAGAGTCTTCTCGTCTCGATTCTGTCCTTGGTTTGGGTTCTTCTCGTGTTCTTTTGCGGTATGTGTTTCTCTCTTCACTTTTGTTTGGGGTGTTGTTGATGGTGATTTTGAGTAGTGGTGCTGGTTTTTCTTCTTCTTTGTGTGTTTTAATTTTTATGGGCGTTTCTGTAGCTTTTTCGGGGTTTGCGTTTGGCGTTTCATCTTTTTCAGTTGTCACTATTTCTGTAGTTTTTTTCTCCAGGTTGGTCTTAGTTTTCTTTGGTTTATCAGTTTTCTGTTCTTCTTCATCGCTAAAATCTGATAGGGTCATCCCCATCAGGTCGTCGTATGTTGGCATTGAAGGTTTTATCGGCATTGATGGTTTAGTTGCTGCATTTTTTGTTTTTGGAGTTGATGTTTTTGGTGGTTCATCTGTTTGTTTGTTGCTTTCCTCACTGGTTTCGTTTCCTGTTTCAACAGTTTTGGGTGTGTCATTTTTCTTCTGATATTTCTCTTGTTCAGTAGCAAGTCTATTTTTCAAGATCCTATTTAGTGGTAGTGTTGGCTGTGTTCGTTTTCTCGCTGTGGGATTTGGTGCTGCATCGTTAGTTATATCGATGATCGCATGTCGGACCGGCGGACGGTTCTGTTTGATTCTGTCTGTAATTTCTTTTAGTTTTTCGGGATTTGAGCAGTGGTAGCTTTCAATTGTGGGTTTTTTTGTCTTCTTAATTCCAGCATCATTTGTTGTGACTTTAGCTGAAAGAAAGGACGGGGCCCTGGTATTATGCGGAATTTTACATTCTCAGGAGTTATATTGGGGTCATATCTATTTTGTTCTACTTTGTGGGTTCTGTGTTTCTCTTTTTGCTTGGTGGTTTGGTTATCTAATATACGTAGTGATTTATTTTTATCTGCTATACTCTGGCCATGTTGTGATAGTTGGTGTCTACGAAGGTTGCTGCATCTGGTATAGTGTTTTTTACAGAATTCACAAATATACTTACAGTTGACTGAAGGGTTGCCGTGGCGTTTCTTCATGTGGTGTAGGACGCTTTTGCGTGAACTAGATATCCACTCGAGGCACTCCGTGCATCGTATTACGCTTTCCATAGTTTCTGCTTGTTTGTTGCTTTAGTCTTCTAGTTGGTTTGTGCCATGTATTTGTTGGTTTTTGTTTTTTACTGTCTTTAAGGTCGTTTTCGTGTTGTTTCACTCCCTTGCGTTTGTGGAGTGTCAGTTCTCACAGTCTTCGTTCTATTTATAGTGTCATTTGTTGACGTTGCTGGTTAAGTCGCCGTTTCCATGACGTCATATAACACGATTTATTGCGCATGTGTATCTATAGTTTCCTGTTTAGTCCGTTTGGGTGCATGGTCCCGCTTATGCGTATCCATGCTTCTTCTAATTTGATCCTTGATGTTTTGTTTGTGGCCGTGCTGTCTAATCCTACGGCTATCAAATTTCGTGGATCTACATCATGATCTTTATAATGCAGATACACGGGTGAGTTCCTGTCACCTATGCGGATGTAATTGATGTGTTCTTTTAGGCGTTGTCGTAGTGTGCGCCCTGTTTCTCCGATGTAGATTTGTTTACAAACTGGGCAAATTATGCCGTATACGACACTACTTGTCTGGCATGTTATTTGGCCTCTGATTTGGTAGGTTTGTTGATTGATTAATACTTTCTTGGTAATCCACATGTATTTGCATGTGCCACATTTCTCTTCTCGGCATGGGTTAGTGCCTGATGAGAGTGGCGAGGGTGGGAAGAGTGACGTTGTGAGAATGTCTCTCAGATTTGGGGCGCGTCGGTAGGCTACAATCATTTTATTTTGTCTAAATTTTGTAGTGTCTTGTCTGGTTTGTAGGAGGTTGTTGGCATTGTTTACTATTTGTGAGGCTCTTTTGTTGTATGGGTTGTATTGTATTATGAATGGTATGATTTTTTTGACGGGCGTGGTGCTGGGTGGTTTGAGTAGGCTTAGGCGTGTAGTTTGTCGGGCTTTCTCTATTTGTAGTTTTAGTGCGTTATGCGGGTGACCACGTAATGTGAGAATCCGGAGCAGTTTGGAGCACTGTTTCTCAAATTCTAGTTCCTCACTACAGATCATCCGATATCGGATGGCTAGGCTGTAGCATATGGCATCTTTTTGATGTTTCGGGTGGTATGACGAGTATTCTAAATATAAGTCTGCATCTGTCGGTTTTTTGTATAGAGTACATTGTAATTTCCGATTTTGGTCTACATAAATGGTGGTGTATAGGTAATTAATCTGAGTTCTGCTGGTTTCGTAGGTAAATTTGATGGTCGTGTGCATTTGGTTTAATGCGGTTAGATATTCCTGAAGTTCATCTTCTGAGCAGCGAAATATGGCGAAGATGTCGTCTATGAATCTCTTCCATATCTGCGGTTTTAGTTCTAGTTGAGATTCTATTTCTTCTTCTAAATTTGTCATAAATATATTGGCATAGGTGGGGGCGACTTTGGTCCCCATAGCCGTGCCTTGTGTTTGTAGGTAATGTTTTTCATCGAATGTGAAGCAGTTGTTTTTTAGAACCATGGTTAGTAGTTCGGCCATAGTGTTCTCATTGAACGGTGGGTTCGGTAGCCTACGGAGGGCCTTACGACAGGCTTCTATCCCTTCGGCGTGTGGTATAGATGTGTATAGTGAACTGACGTCCACTGTTACTAAAATTTCATCTTCATGTAAGGATCCTATTTCCTCTATTATAGTGAGGAAATGTTTTGTGACTTTTACGTAGCTTTTTGATTTCTTTACTAGTGGGTTTAGTACATTGTCTAATGTTTGACTTATTTTATCTGTAGGAGAGTCAATTCCAGATACTATGGGTCTACCAGGATTGTTGTTTTTGTGAATTTTTGGTAGCATGTAGAATGGTGCTATTATGCATATAATCTTACACCTACAGCTACAGTCTCATCATTTTCTCAGCTTGCTCTGTATCACACCTACTGAGACCTGAAGATGGAGACTGTCATTTGTGCCAACTGTAGTCTGCAATAGACACAGTCCCGTGTATCTTAGTAGTGATGCCTGGGACATATCCATTTAGGAAGTACACGCACACACTTGCAAATATAGTTCTAAAAAGAATTCATAGTCATAAATATTCCCCTAATATTGGATCCATTCCTTACGCGAAATCCATGAAAACATTCCAAGATATTTCCAAATGTTTTCCAAAATGGACAAAGGCTCAAGATGTGCAGGCAGGGGATACTTATGAAAAGTATAGATGTGTATGATATTCTAGTATAAGAGAAAACATGAGAAAACAAATGTATTATATGTCTAGAATTCATGGTAGAACCGCTTAATTACTTCTCTCAAAATGACATTAGAAAGTGAAATTATGGAATCATTTACGTACAAGGGATATATGCATAATCTTTGCAAACATTTCTTAAATTCTAATAATTAGCACCAGTGACAAGATTGTTATTCTTATTAGATTTTATTTCCCTTTCTCTTTGCGAAGTTCTTCCGGGTCAAAGATCGGCGATAGAAGTTGTGATAACAGATGGCTGTAGGTGTATTACTAGCCACGCCATGTTAATGTCTTCACTTTCACGGAACTCGCCTCGTTTTGGTGTGTGAAAACGTCGCTGGTGCACAGCTGGTACATATCAGGTGCATAGAACCAACGCAACCCTTATCAAGACCATTGCCGCGGCAGGCATATGTGCAAGAGATAAATACGGTCATGTCTGTACGGCAAGGAACATATTTGGTGAAATGCGAAGAAAATGCTTGTGGATAGAGGCGAGAGAATACATTATTGGGAATAGGTGACGAAGATAGGATCAGAATAAGTAGGAGTATCAAAGACCGTTATTCTGATCAGGAGGAATATAGGTAAAGAAAAGAGAGGGGTTGGAGAGGAGGGCGACATCCAAATATGATTTTACAGAATATGGGTTGAATCAATATACTATTTAGCACTTCATATATCCTGAACACGGTATTTTTGAAAACTAATAAAACATATCCAAATATTACGAATCCACTATTGCTGTTAATACA
This sequence comes from Alentia gelatinosa, assembly GCA_950022655.1. Lineage (NCBI taxonomy): Eukaryota > Metazoa > Annelida > Polychaeta > Phyllodocida > Polynoidae > Alentia > Alentia gelatinosa. Next base: position 52,197,314 of record OX465581.1, read on the forward strand.
TTCAGAGTTATATATATGAATCATGTGACTGTAAGTACTTGAGATACTAGAACCTACCCACAACACTGCGTTCCCGTTGCAGTCCAAAGATTGCCGGGAATAAAACCGGAAGTTCTAAATCGAGGCTAGCGTCACTGGCTGCAGACGCCGCCCTTTGATTACTTCCGGCACTTCCAGGTCTCGACATTTCTGCCTCCTGGACAAAGTAGAATATTGCGCATTGTAGTTAAACATTTCTAGTAACGGAAATCAGTTACAACAATCTATCCTCATTAAGGGCTGTGGATGAAGCAACACTTATACATCATTGCTTTCCAATTTATATTGATTAGAAAACGGCAGGCGGTCCATCCAAGCAAGCGAACCAGTTTTGCTATTGGGGAATTCTCTTTATCTTTTTACCCTGATAAGCCTTTCACCTCAGTATGATGCCTCTAGGACTTCTAAAGCGAACAACATCATCTTGTTTCCAGGCATCATTGCTAACTCTATACAAAATTAGCAGAAAATAAATTATATACAAAATTAGATAGCTAAAGATAACGTTTGGGTTCTATAAATCTTTGACAGGGGACATTTTGTTCCACTGTACCAAATTAGGATGAACCACACCGAAACTAATACGTTTAAGCACATCAAAACAATTCGGAACAGATTTCATTCATTTATACATTTGTAAAGTTAACTCAAGCACTGACTTCTTTGTTATTTCCAGATAAAAACCAAACAAATTCATTCAGGTACATTAACCCTGTCTCCATATATTACCATTTACAAACGGAAAGGGTCAGCATTAATTATTCACCTTCAAGTTTGTGAACGTATTGGTAACTCGTCGGGTTCTATTTCTTTCAGCATTGTGTGCATATATCGTGTGTCTTGGTTATATATTTCACCATGTAACATGTGTAGATCTCAATTATTCAAGACAATGTAGGTTTGAGCAGCCACAGTAGCTCCATCATAAAATATTTCACACAAACAGGAACTCACCATCGAAGGTATAGGTCGTGATAGCAATTAGTTTTTGTCAATTATGGCTAATAAAACCTTATGATATATAGCGTAATATATTCAAATTGACCACCAGCATCTATGCAGAGGTATGGGGTGGTTGTAAATCAAGGCGATTGTTGTTTACACGCACCTTACGACTTGAGCGGAACGTTATACTGTGTTGTTAGTAAACGCAGCGTAACCAAAAACAAAGTTTGCCAGAGTCCCTGCTGATGGAAAAGAGTGTAATCAAGGGCGGAAAGCTACCCACACATCCACACAAAGGGATCGAACCTAGACTTTCTTAAGCCCCGAGTCAGATTATATAAACTAGTACCCCATAAAGGTTTCCACAAACCTGCGGAGTAAATGTCTGTAGAATACATCCACGCTTTGATCAGCCGTTCTAGGAATAGGATTTTTAGAACAATTGCACTTGCGGTTTGGAATTAAGAACGTTAGGTCATTGATGGTATTATATACCTATGCCAGAAAATACTGTAAATACCAACCTCTCAGAAGTGGTAGTTGACACGTGCCAAAATACTGTGCCGGTATAGTGACATACCATCATACTTTGAATACGATTGGTTGTACCGGTGTCGTAGTGTGTCGTGAGCGCAGTGGATACCCCTTAAAACTGTCGTGAAATACAGCTTTGGAAAAAATCGATTACAAGACTGTCAATTCTTGCTAGGCGAGTATTGAAACCAGTCTTTTGTATTGAGCTTCTGCCAGAATAGTAGAATACCCTAAGAAGTTTGGTGTTATGAAAAAGTAAGTATTACAGCCAATATAGTGGTATGGTATAAGATAGGTTCGCGACTGGAAGTTAATTGGAATATGGATGTACCAAAGACAGAGATTTGGCGAAGTTAATTCACAGACTGCGTCATTCTTGTGGAACGATGTACCTACCACCATGATAAGTGGAAATATGTATTTTGTGTCGACTGCGTTTCCCTACAATCTCATCCAAAGCATCCCCCTCTATCCTAGTCGTCCTCGTACCCCATTCATAAAAACCCAGTGCTTCCAATATCAATGAATTTGTTATGAAGGAATTACGTTGTAGGTGCTTCATATTGCTCTGAAAACCTTCTGTATACTAAGATGAGTCAATAAACATATATATCTAAAAAAGGGTTCCATGACAGTATGTCAACATCAACCAGCCTGAAGTGTGTATGCATTTTTTCATTAGATCATAATATAATTATAATTTCAAATGATTATTAATTCACAGCGTGTTTAGCGCATCTATATAATGTTTATGTGGCTATATCGGTTCCATTTTATGCCCCATTCCATGACATCGGTGTAAGCTGATTTTTGTATTGGTCCACCTACAATGTGAATCCATAAAATGAGAGCGTATTGACGTTATAGCTGTCCCCTTTGTTATATGAACCATAATTATGACTAAGACTGCACTGCCAATTAAAATGTGAATATCAAAGACATTTTAAGAATACTAGTGTACAATTGAAAAGCGGGTATAAAAGCCATGATGACAAAATTGTACACAGGGATTATGACGACAAAAAAGGTATGAAATGATGAATTAAAATATCATGAATCACAGTTACTGTATTGATTTATCGGCTAACTTGAAATTGCGAGAAATGGCATTCATAAAATCTGTATGATGATACGTAATATCAGGAAGGAATGAGAAGAAACGAATGGTCGGGGTGGGGGGAGAAAATGAAAATGTACAAACGTCCGTATGGTCCAGTTGAAAAAACAAGAATAGCGTCTGTAAGCCTGTCACATTAGCACGTATATCGCAAGGGCGGGAGGGAATGTTATGTTAACTCTTTGATTATTTGTCTGAATAAAATAGATACAGCATCCCGAATTATCATCAATCTAACAATTAATAAACAATGATACATTCAACCCTTTACCTCATTATCAGACACCAAATATATTCGCCCTTTTGTCCACTTATGTTTAGCATTGTCTTTTTGGTTGTTGACTTCTTTCGAGATAGATAGGCTTGGTCATCAAATATCATTATAATATATTGTTTTTAAACGTCTCATACTTCCAAAAGTATATACTTCTGTTTGTCTTCTCCTTAGAATATCTTTCTGTATTTCGCCTTTATGAAGTTACAATGGCGTAGTATATATATATACCACGCTCAATGTAAAGAGCATTATTAAAAGGATATCTTCATTTTACTGTCGTTCTACCTAGAATCAGTCCCTCTAGAGTCTTAAAAATCAATGTTTCCCTAGAAATAGTCATTTACTCTTGAATGGATGGATTTACATGCATAAGCATATATATGTATTTACAAAATTATACATCTAGATATTCAGATATACGACCGATCATAGATACATAATCCTTTGGATTTTGAAACATGCATACAGACTCCTTCGAAGACGCCTTCACTTTCACATCGATCACCGATCTAAACAGTCACCAGAAAGTATCCCATGCCCCGAGGGGTTGGAAATATTACAAATACTTTTCTGAGGCTATGGCAGAATGTATGGATACATACATGCATATGGATACATATATTCTTACATGCACACATAGGCATATGCACACACCCATTCCCCCCCATACATTTGTATCCATATACACATTTATAGATAGAACTATGAATGAACACACCATACATTCACATATATAAACGCATACTTCTGTACATTTACATGTAACTTACATACATGCGTGGTTATTAAGCGCCAATAGAGTACACATATTTGATATTGCAAATCACTCGAATTGCAATCTGCGAGTGGAGAATACGCCTTAAATGTCTCGAAGGCTCGTCAGTTACCTTGATCCAGGAGCAGCTCTGTCTAGCCGTGAACTGCTCGTTTGTTGACAGCCAGCCAATTATCTCCCATGGCTACGGATCAATACCTCAACTATAGGTCGCGCCCGAGTGCTCGAGACCTGTAAATAATCAGATCTGTTCATGGTTCACTGAATTACAATTCTCCTTTTAAGGGAATCACGAAATTTTGAGACAGATCTTTATGTACGTATATGTGTGAGGAAAAGGAGAACAGGGAAAGGAAACGGGTACAAAACGGGAGTCGCTGGACCTTTACTAACAGAAGTAAAATTCTGAGACTCAGAAATCACAATATGGTGTGAATGACAGCCACAGTGCGATACAGGCAATTAATATTACGTCGACTATAAAGCCGGTGTACTAAATGCAAGGTCCAAGAATCAATAATATTCATCAGGTAAACATGATAAAATCAACGAATAGTGAATGCAAAGGCTTATTGTCTTATGACTGAATTTGGTATACCAATAAATGACTTGAATGCTGATTTCTATTGAGGAATGAGAGGTTATCGCCCTACTAAAACAGCCATTCTATTAAAAGAAATTTAAAGACCAGTCCTCTCTTTATGAATTTGTAATAAATCTACATAAATAGATATTCCTATGTAAGAAAAAGCATTGAGCTTTAGAGCTGTTTTTGTATCCATTAAACACAGGTAAACCACATATTTTGATAACCAAATAACAAATATGCAATCTTATTATATCAAAGTCAATCAAATCCATGATAACCCTTAAAGGCGCAGTGTGATATATATACTGCAGTATACACAGCAAGGAGGCGGCAGTGTTAAAGGTACTTGACTTACCTGCGTGCGGGCCGGGACCGGACTGGCTTCTGGTACCCGGTTGTGTGACCGCAGAGGGGTAGTGGGGCAATTATCGAAGGAGTCGACGGTTGCCGCCCCCACCCCTTACTTCCATATTGATCACCAGATTGATCAGTCGATCGATTGATTGGTTCCCACTGGTCTGTACCATGTTCGTGCATCATCCCAGTATGCCTTTCAGACTGATTAGGAAGTCGGAATTATATTATTGTGTGAATGACACGTATATCAATGTCTGGTATTATTATGCCTATATTTTTTTATTACAACATATATATATATATGCTACTATCAGCGAAATGCTTTGTGAGCGTGTGTTCCTACCCCAATTGCTACGAGTTGCCATTGCGTGCCAACATGTTAACAGTGATATCTGAATCGTATTCTCAAGACTCAGATAGTTCAGGTAGATAGATATAAACAGGCTTATTTTACCATTTAGATTAGGCCAAACTAGAGAAAATGTTTTATTTTACACATTTGATATTAGGGTAATCATGAACCAGTTTGGATTGATAATGAACAATGTTAAAAAGAGAATACTTTGGATTGATAGAGTAGTCGGATACCGGTTTTCGGACGATTGGGTTGTTTATTGTCAACAAGTTATGTATAAATGGGATAACTGAAAAATACAGATAGGAAGGGAGGATTTCACACTTAGCTTAAGCGAATGGAAAGATTGTATGTCATGTATTTTATTTCAGTTATTGATCAATGGTGGAGTGGTCACTTGTTGCACTGTGGATATACAGTACAATTATACTTCGTGGGATGGTTCACATGTCTATTTTAGTCTAAGCAAACAAAGTTGATATGTAATTTTTTGATCAATGAAAAGAGCTATGCGCGTATTTTAAAAAAAGAGCTAATGTTGAAAAGTCACTAGGTAGTTTCCCTGTGATTGTGAGGTACGCTGTAAAAGGAATTTTTTGTCCAGGGAAAAGAATGGTATTACATACAATCAGCAGTTAGTTTGGCGTTCATCTATTGAAACAAGCAGCAGATAGGCTACAGCGTAACGCGTTCCCTTTATATTATAAGCAAATAATGGTTGGGGCAGGTCATATGACTCTGCAATATTGGTATTTCTGATATATAGTGTTATTTGTTATTCACTATGAGAGTGAATATATACACAATATTACCATGATTTGGATCTGCGTGGTCGTATTCTCCGAGTAGGTGACGCGTTGTAATACTCCGAGCGATAGCGAGGTGTAATGCGTAGCGTCAACTACGAGGAGTAGACGCGTAGTAATATCATAGCGCAGAGTCAACTTCGAGGAGCATACGACCAAATTCTTCTTTCGTCCGGAGTGAGACTATGCCTGACAAGTGGCAGCCCAAGGCATACAGCATATCTGTATGCTCCGCGTATGGTGATACACACTCCCTATTTGTTTTCTATGGACACTTTGTATTAGGTTGATGATAAAGTGTACTATAGTAAAATTACTCAAATAGAAACAGATAAACATTTTCATTTGTTTGGGATATGTAATAGCAATATAGGTCATTGTTAGAACAGACATCATACCCTCGTGGCGATCCGTCACACCGAGTTCCAGTTTCTAAGCACCCTTCCCGTCCATTACAAACCAAACGGCACATAGAGTCTGCTGGGAGAGTGTACATCGATAGACAAATGGCGGCCTCACCTAAGAATGACTATATCTCCTCTATGATAAGGATTGAAGGAATGCGATGGCATAGTAGAACAATCAAGAATCATATCCCAACTGCTATTTTCGATATCTGATATCTTCCTTTGTCGAAGGTGCATCTCTCGTCTATATTGTGATAGAATAAGTGTTTGATTATTGCGTAACAACTGATAGAGCTCTGTCATGGTGAGATGGAATCTGGAGACGAGGATGAGATGAAATGTGTCATCTCTAGATCCCCATAAAGGCTATTGGTGGCCACAAAGGGCAGTAAATGTTATAACTGGTTATGTTCCGAAGTATTGTCACAAAACATCAATAGCTGTTGCCCCAGTGTAAGTATTGAGTATCGAGCTCATAAATGCAAACTAATCAAGTGGTGTGGTTTCCGATAACCTGCACGTGTTATGGGGACTGGTATGGTTCGTGGACTTTGGAGGAGTATTTGGTGGTGGGTGGGAGGTATGGTTAATGTAGTGGCCGCTTTATACTTTGATTATGTATAAAGTATCATACACATTAAATATAGATCGGTAAGCCAATAGAAATAGGGTATTTACATAAGAGTCAAATCTATCCGATTCGAGCAATGATGGGGTTTACTCTCCACAATTACCTTTTCCACATCAATGGTTATTTTCATAAACTACAGTTACCATACTACCAAAGTATATCACTTTGCAAAATATCTGTTCAGATACTTCGACATATTCTAACAAATCATGGTCGTCCAGGACACTGTACAGCAGGTTTGACTTTTTTTTTTATCAATATGGGAATGCAATAAATCATATTTAACTATGGAGTGCATTTCTGCTTCAGAATATCTAAGTATAGTAAGCGTCATATTGGTGCTATCATCTGAAAATATGACCTGCGAACTCTCTGCTCTCCAAATAGCAATCATCAAGAAGGTCCAGAGGGTGTCGAAGATGCCATCAAATGATCTCACAACATTGAACCTCGGAATGTTCGGTGAAAGAACTTCCCATCGTGGTAGAACCGTCGGGAATAAACAAAATAGTCTTTAGCACGTGGCGCCTGTGAGGTGCGTTCAATAGGTTATCCTTTTAAAGGAGGTTGCTGCAAAAGCTTTCATATGATATTCACTCTACAAAGAGAGCCCAGAGAGATGTGAGAAATGACTAGTTTGGCAAGATGGACTGCCGGCCATCTTTGTTTATTGGAGAATGGAGATTAATGACGTTCCCTAGGAGGTGGTGCAGTGAAGGATGAATTAAGATAGACCTACCCTGAAAATTTCGATTTGCATATAATATCATAGATCGTTAGGTATGGGAATGATTGATCAAAATGATATACCATAGACAAATGCATCGCTTCATAAGATCTAGCAATGAATATCCATACCAGCCCAAGCTTCAATTTCGGTGGGAAGGCTGAATACTATTTCACTTGGGAAGGAATTGCCGGTGCAGACGGACCTATTGACATAATTTGTGTCATAACGTGGGTAAACATCGGTTAATAATCCAGGTGGGATTATCGATAATCGTACTTCGGGGTCCTAGTCGGCCTTATAGCTAATGGCGCTATAACCATCAAAGAGTGCAATATTGTCGACGAGACTAAACCGTCAACGTCCAAATGTACAAATATGTATATATTGTATAATATATATATATATATATATATATATATATATATATATATATATATATATGTACATATACATACATACATACATACATACGTACGTACGTACGTTCGTACGTACATACACACATACATATACATACATACATATACATACATACAGATGCATATATTATGTATATACACATACAAATCCTTATTCATTTCAATATATATATATATATGCCTGCCTTTCAAAAGGTGCTTGCCTAATATAAATAGCTGACATAACAGAAGACGTACTTTATAACATTTATTAACATGATATATATTTGAGATATAAATACACAGGTCTAAGTACACATATACATATTCATCCTTGATGAACACTAGTAATATACACATGTCATATGTAGGACTAATAATCTTCACTCCTTGTCATGGGTGCATTATTAATTAATATCAAAATAAGCAGCAGTAGTGAAATCATCGAGAAAAGTAACGATAATACGCTGAGTCTTAGCTGCATATAGCGCAGTTCGTCGGCTTGAGCCTCATCACAGCCTGCAGTGTACCTGGCACCTCTGCTCAACTGCGCTGTCTTAGCACTCTGGCAGCGCTCGACATTGACGTAATTACCTGACGCTGACGTAACGCAGCAGGACTCGGGAACGCGGGGGACGTCAGCAGTGTCATTGTGTGTGTGGCTATGGTTTTTATGAGACTGGTGATACCAGACCGAGCCAATGTAGATGGTATCCTTCAACGGGGAGATCCCACAACAACGCCGGCCTAACTGGACATCGTCCCATTTCTTGGTGGTGCAGACATGGCCTGGAGAGTGGCATACCTTGTCCACTCCATAGTCTATTTTCAGTTCGTGGGTTAGTTTGAGTGTCATAATGTGACTCTTAGAGTGCTGCTCTGGCAGTCCATATACAGCCTCTTGACCGAAGCCATGGTAGACGATAGGTGCCAGGGTCATTACCAGTATCACATAGTGTAAGGTCAGCACCATACGACTCTTGGACATTGCGCCCCAACCTCCAAGGAAACCAGAAATGGTGAACAGCACCGACGCCGATATGGTGATCATGGCGGAGTGTTCGAGCATGACCACACTGTCGTATAAAAATAATGGCTCCTCCATCCGCATACTCTGCAGGGTGCTGCGTTCAAGGATGCCCAGTGCGAACCCAGCCAAGCCGAGCACAATAAAGAGAAGGTAGATGAAGCAAAGCAGTAGTTTTGTCCATTTATCCACGTCGCTCGTACTCCGGGGTATATTGGCAGCAACAGAGTGTCTTATATTCCTGGTAATTATACCACATCTGGCTTTGATACTGATAAGTATAGACACTACCATTGGGTGCTGAACGGTCTCATTGCTGGCCGTCCTCGACCCCGGAACTGACCCTCCAGGATATCGGGAAGGCTCCTCTTCGTATGCCGGAGGAGGGGCCTCAGCTGAAGCATCCATGTCCTGCATGGAGAAGGACGAAAACGGCCGATCTCTGTTATCTGGTGAAGCCAAATCCTCTGTCATTGTTAACTGTGCGTTTACAGATCTAGCGTCTTTGGTTTAAAATGTTCCCCCACCTCCAAAGGTGTCATGTCAAAGAAAGACCTACATCACCTCAGTTGAGATAAACTCCACCTACCTACACAGTTGATGGTGGTCAGTGACTCACCGCCCTATCTCCTAAACGTATTTACCTAGTCCAGGTAGACTCTCAGATATCCAGCTGTAAATATGTCCATAAAACCTAGAATCATTCGCACGTTCGGTGCACTATCCCTTTGCTTGGTGTATCCAGTCAAAGCGCCCACGTTGACTTTTGTGCATTGACTATTGTTAGTCGATGGTATGGCGAAGAGAATTGACGCCCAACACGGATCTACATCTATCTTGACAATGAAGGTTTGTAAGCTGAAGGTTGACGACCGTGGTTGTGATCCGAACCTCAGGCAATAGATCTGCCGATAGGTTATCTTTTTAGGACACCTTTGATTCGCTGGAGAGCACATGTACACAGGAGGTGGCCCATAATCATGAGGGACGTCTAAAGCTATTTTCTCAAAGAAGCAATGTATTACTTGAATTAAAAAAGGACCCTTCCCCAGCATAATCAGAATATATATAATAAGCAATGCATCACCTAAATCAAAGAAGGACTCCACCTAAGCCGATATAGATAAAGTGTTGGAGTATTTGTCCTAGATTCCCAGGAACTATTGCTGGTTGCTAAAAGAAGTAATCAAAAATGAAATCTATGGCTTGGGTTAGACATATGTCACCATAAAAATATTTACGCTATTCCAATGCATACACAATAATGACTGTGTTGACAAGCAGTCGTATGCTCCGAGGAGTTGACGCGTAGTAATATCCGAGCCCATGCGAGGGTATTGCGCAGAGGCAACTCCGAGGAGTACAAAACCACTTCCATCTAAAACCAGTCTATATTATATTCATCATCCACTTCTTCCTGACGCGTGGGGTACGGATATTAGTTAATTAAGGTACACACTATTTTTTTCATATGCACTATTTATCCGTACGCACTGGCTTTTGCAACCCGGAGCATACAACATATCTCTATGCTCCTGGTATGTAGATGCACGCTACCCATGTGTTTTCTATGGACACTATGTATTATGTGGATAAAAAAGTATAGCATTGTATTATAAAACAATGATGAGATGATTATGCAATAAGCATGATGTACTCACTGGAGCCTGGTAGATGAACACTAAATGTCGTAAATTATGTTCAATCAAATACTTAAAGATTACCTTATCGCATGCTGGTCTCTATCTTGTTAATACTTGGAGGGCAAAACTTCGTATCTTTTCTTTTATCTGTTTAATACTTTGTATTGAGTCAGATTCCAAGTGGTTTGATAAGACATATCTAGCGATAACGTGATCATGAACTTGATCACTCGTGCATCCCACGTGGTAAACCGGATTTCTCTGAATAGAAACTGGCCCAGACCATTTAGAATTACGCTCCAAATACGTATGCTTACTAAGAATTCTAAAAATCCTATCTTAGTTTATCGAAATAAACAATATAGACGTTCACATTCAAGAGGCCATGCATTAAATGGAATAGTGAAGTGCACTGGTATACCTTGCAGCAGTAAAACTCATTTTACCTCCTCAACTATCGGTGCCGAACATATAGAACATGAACCGCTCATGAGGCCCTGATGGGAAAGGTCGCCACCATGTTATATTCCTGTTTTCATGCTTAGTGTGCGATAAACACGTGTATCTTCTTCCAAATTTGGGGATCGGCATGGAACTCAATCAATTTTGAGGTTATTAACCCATTTCTTTTTTTTCATCATATATATCGCACTGTGAGCTACAACGCCATATATAATTTTGTACCTGGCTATATGTATAAGAAAAGACGATAAAATGAAAAATATCCATTTTTCACTGGTTCTATTTGCCATAAACATGTACACACTAGAAAAAAAGTAAAAACCACATTTTCCCCTCCTAAATTGATCTAAACCAAGCTGCGTCATTGCAGACAGTATGTTCTAAGTGTAAATTTCGAAAGGATTTGCCTTTAAAATCTATCCATATGCGCTATTATCTTGACTGTACTCTCTTTATGCTAGATTTACACCATCACCCCAACCGTCCTGGCAATGGATTTTGGCCAAATCGTCAGTTGGTACTTTTGTAACATTTTTACGGTCTGCACAAAATATCCCGTCGACTTGAGGCATACCACGTCCAGTTCAGACTGTCTCATATCGATGTGGTCCCGTCGGGGTCTAGTCCACACGCTGCTGTGGCTCTGCCATACGTCCACTTACGTTTGAAACCCGACAGGTCGCAGACACATTCATGTCGACCTAAGGCCACTTACGACATTCACGATTCAGGTACCATTCACTTAAGACTACTTATGATCACTTTTAAGACACAGGTCAAGTTAAGGTGACTTAAGGCAAGTTATGGAGGAATGAGGTACTTTCCTCCACATTCCTCCACGGCAGCTTCCCAACAGCTTACATAATGTATAAAAATGCGCTGCGTGAGGCTTCCTCAGCCAACATTGTCTCATTTCCTCCCCAATGAAAGCAGCGGAGACATGTGGTACTCCTTCCTTTGTTGGTGACAATTCCTGGAATGGTCAAGGGCCCTACGATGCTACTACGATTCCAGTGCTATTGCTATTTTTGACATACTTTTATGCATTATGTGGCCGGCGATCTTGTGCAGATCATGGTGACAATCAATCACTTATTATTATTGTGAACTAATTTTATGAGAAATACTACTTTATAATTACTACCTCTTTGTGTGCTGTTACTTTAGATTTACATTAATCCAGCCTTTTTGGTAGAGTGCTCTTGTATTCATGCTTTCTATTGAAGCCATCTTGGGATTCTTCCTTTTGACTTGCTCTGTATAGGCACTACTGTTCAAATAAATTTTGCTAAAGTATTTAATCTCTCTCCTTTATTCGCCTAGATGTTACTTGCATTATTATATCTTCACTTGCATTATTCCAGGCCATAGAATCAAGTGTTAAATTCAAAGTTCTAATTAAATGTTAAGTTGGAAGTTTTGATTAAGTATAATTGAAAGTGCTAATTAAGTGGTGAATTTGAAGTTAATGCCAGAAAATTATCTTTATATATTACTTTACAGTTCAATCAGTATGCAATTATCTATGAAGAAAAGCGATGAGAGTGAACTTAAGTTAAACAATCTATTAACAATAAACATCTTGGATAATATGTACAATAAAAAGACTCATCACATATCGGTTCCACCAGGAATCGGTTTCACAAGCCAACAAGGAAATATATTGATCAGCAATATATCAGCAATAGCATAGTTCGTCCTTGTACATAACAAGGATATAAATGTATAACGTCCATGTAGGAAAATACAATACCAATGTTCACAGTTTAAAGGACATCAACCACTCTACCTTTGAATCAGATAATTCTCCTGAATCATCGTCGGAACTGTCACTCTCAGAGGTGGTTGTGCAGGTTGTTGTAGGGGTGTCTGTGCAGGTGGTAGAGGTGGTTGTGCAGGTGGTGGAGGATGAAGTAGCAGGTGTATATGAAGCAGCAGGTGTACATGAAGCAGCAGGTGTACACAAAGCAGCAGGTGTACACAAAGCAGCAGGTGTACATGAAGTAGCAGGTGTACATGAAGTAGCAGGTGTACATGAAGTAGCAGGTGTACAGGAAGTAGCAGGTGTACATGAAGCAGCAGGTGTGACAGCGGAGGTGGTCGGCCAATCAGTTTTGCCTGCTGTTCCCACAGCAGGTCTTTGTGGTCGGTGTCCTGGGATGCAGTGGACCGCTTGTCATATAGTTCAGGATTATGTCAAAGGAAGATAATTATATCATCCTTCTGTTCCTCGCTGAATTTAGCGATGGCCCTGTTAAAGCAGCGATGTCAACTGCTGGGAGTAGGAGTGGCACACACATCAGGTGCAGGGTCAATATCTGCTCCTTGATCACCATCAGCATTCTCCGGCATTTGTGGAACAGCATCTGGTGAATCTGATGCTGCATCTTGTTGTGCAGGTTTGTCAGCAGGCGTGGCAGGAGGCATGTCAGCAGGCATGTCTTCAACAGCAGTATTGGCCCTTTTGTGTGATCTTCTATGTGGAGGTATCTTGGAGGGGAGTATGAAATGGTGTGTTGAGCTGCTCGAAGTGGAATGAAGACCTGCCCACCATGCCGTCTTATATATATCAAATGAGGACGCAAGTCAACAGGACTGAATCTTACCTAGTCTTAAGTCAACCTATTGGGCCTTAGGTGAACGTGAGCATGAAACAAAAGTCGTCGGGCTTCATTACCCTCTGGCGCACATATTGGCAGCAATGAACATGGCACGATGTAAGTCGTCAGGCTTCCAGTCGGGACTGGACTCAAGTCCAAGGCCTCTGTGCGAAGACCGCAACCGATGCCTGGTAACTTACAATCACTAAGCCTGTCAACTTCAGTAGAGTTACGCTCTGTGCCGGAAGCCCCATCCTTAAGTCTCTTAAGTCGAACCCAGACAGTCATAAACCACCGGGGGTTGCCTGGACTGCCTTGGCAGATTTTTTGACAGTCAGAAATTTGTCCTGGCAATGCCCCGGCAGTCGGGTCGATTTACGATTCGCAATGCAGACAGCATAAGACCAACTCTGAAGTACAAGTCGAGATACGGCAACGGCATGTTGGGGCTGCCGGGATGGTCGGAGTGATGGTGTAAACCTAGCATTACATTGCCATCCCATTGAACAATGAAAACTATATATATATGTATATAGTGGCAGGCAGGCAGAGCGCGACCACCGACGGTGGAGAGGAGGATGACCCACCTTTGGGGAGGGGTCTGGCCTGGTACGAGAAGCGACAGTAGGGAGGTATACCACCGCCGGTGGACGGGAACCCACCGCAGGTGGAGGGGTCCCACCGCCAGTGGAGAGGTCCCACCGCCGGTGGAAGGGGTCCCACCGCCAGGGGACGGCCCCACCGCCGGTGGAAGAGGGCCGCGGTGGCACCGTGACGTCATCACCTTATTATAAAAGCAGCAGCGCCAGCGCTGTGGGGACACTTCTGACATTGGACCTGAAGAGGCCACTTCCGGATTAGCTCTGCCTTTAGCCTGCCCCGCCCTGTGCGAGTACTGTAACTTAGAGTAGTTTAGAGTGAATGAAACAACACGGAACCAACAAGATCTGTGCAGCAGTCTTTATTTGTAATAAATCCATCGTGAACTCTATTTTCCTTGTCCTCTTTGTGTGTGTCTTTCTGTTACCATATATATATTTATCTCACCCCTGGTACAAGTTTAGCCATAGGAATAACATTAGAAAAATATACTCCACGATCACCCTGGTAAAGTGACAATACTACGCCACGGCCGTGACATAGTAGATTTGCTAAGTATATTCTGATTATTCTGAAGTTGTGATGTTATTTAAATAATAGAAAGGGGTAAGATAAATCCAGAACCGCACTCGAATCGTAAAATAGACAATACTCCACTCGTTTGGCTGTGCCAAAATTGTCACTCGGCTTCGCCTCGATGACGATCGCGGCCCAGCCAAACTCGTGGAGTATTGTCTATTTATACGGTTCTCGATGCAGTTCTATATAATTATATGGTCGATATTTGACAGCGCTTCAATTTTAGAGATGTTCAGTGCTGTATCTCTGGTATAAATAGATATATTTATGAATTCTTATGACCATTGCATGTGCCACGATGGGAGCTTATACTTTTACCTATCTGTGAGTAAAATCTGACCTATAATAGCCCAAAAAGCATGAAAAATTGCATCATGTACACGGAGGCAGAATCTGCCTCAATAGCAAGCAATAGATGAAGATATATCATTAGTGCAGTGTCATATAATAACCTTGCTTCGCTCGTATGAGAAACACAAGAAACCATGAAGAAAGAAGAAAAGAAAGAGAAGAAGAGAAAAAGAAAGAAAGAAGCGAGGAGGAGAGCCCCAAATGTTGATCAATACTCAGAATGGAGAATACGAGGTTGTATACAGGAAATAGACTGGTTCTATGTCCCAATTAAATATGGGACTTGTAACGCCTTCCTACGTAATAATAGTGCACCACCCTGAAGGGTCAGTCACACTACACTGAAAACCAGAGCTATATCAAATTAGCTCTGGTCGGGTCAGATATGCGGCCACCTTGACCCAACAACAGGACCAGTTTGTTATTCTCCAACCTGATCTTTTGTACTACTTGGAGAGTGTGTTATGTCATAAAAAGCAATGTTTTGTTTTCTTATTTCTCTTGTGTATTATTTCAAAATATAATGAACACAAATCTTGGTGCCTTTATCAATTTGTTAGCTATTTCATATTAAGTATGTCTGTTATTAGAGTATACATAGAACAAACGTATTTGGTTTGAGGCAAACACAGAGGGATACTGTATGTGAGAGAGGATTTAACCCGACCAACCCCTATACTGTAGAAGGGGTTGGTTGCCAACTACAGTCACGCCACCTCTCGCGCCAACGTCTCACGATTAAGGGAGCATATATTGCTGTAAGTAACACGCATAAAACACGTATGTCCAGCTTGATGTATTGTGTTTCTATGTAATTGTTTCTTATGAAAATCTGTATTACAGATGAGAAATAAAGTTTTTTTCAAACAAAACAAAAATAATAATTTAATGGCAGTGTGAGCCACATAGAAAACAGGTCAGTATACAAAATAGGTTATTTTTAGATCATAGCATGCGTAATGCGCAATATGCGCATCTATAGACTGTACAGATTACTTGCAAGTATATGCTTTCATAGTGGTCTGCTAAGGTGGGGCACACTTTCCTTACAGAGATCCTGCACTATACTTTCTGTGGCTGCTTGTAAGCACTAGCGCCGTGAAAGATATGCTGAGAGAGTGGGGAAAATGGAGACGTTGCCCATAATCCAAAAAAAAAAGGCTAAAGTTACCTGGCCTATAATGTGAGTGAGCACATCGGCCAGACTTCCAGGCCATACAGGAAAGAACTGTTTTGTGACACAATGCTGCCACCTAGTATCAATCAAGTAATTCAGCACTGTACTGGTTTGACATAGGGATGGGAATTCGAAACTATTCACACCCAAATCTCAAACATTGTGTCCTCTATTCCTCTTTGTTTTTCATACGTTTGCATAATATTGTATACATGTAGATTCTGCTGACAAAGACAGAAAGATGTTACACATTGAGATTTAACTGCTGAAATATCAGTAGGAGATTTTAACATTCAAGTATAGAACCCGGTGTATGTGGACCACCATCCTTTCCTAGCTAAAGTGTCTTCTGAAGTAGGTTTTTTATTCAAGTGTCCCTTCAGCGGGGTCTTATACTAATAGAATGTACAATGCATTTCTGAAGTCACGAATAATTGCATTCTTGCTGCGCCTACTTTAGAAGGGTGAACGTCTTTGGCCCATTTGTGCCTTTACTTTCAATGGATCTCCAATGGACAGCGTGAAAATAGTAATGCATGGTTCTAATAGTAGGTATATCAGTACACGAATATATGTACATTTAAGAAAATCCCTCCCAGTAGGGTTATTCATTCTTGAATAATCTCCACAGGTCCATGATATGCACGACAACAATATGTACATTTGGTTTACTAAATATTAATGTCAAGCATAACACTTTCAGGCAATCTAAAATAATTTGACAAATCTAAGCAATTTCTACTTCATTATAATCTTTCCCTTGATTCCCTTTTGAAATGGTATGCCTTTCAAACCTTTGTATGATAATGATTAATTATCAAGTTTGAAATGCTGCCGAGTATCCAATGATGTAAACTTGTTGCCGTACACTGCTGCCTAAAATGTAGCTGCATGCATAAAGGAGTGGCTTGTACACATTTATTTCAGGCGCTTATGTGATACTAAACACAGTTAAACTCCTGTAAACCTATTTACAATACATCTGCGCCTATAGACGCCTTTCAGTAAAACCCATTGGTCTCAGTTTTATGTCGGTCAGCAGCCGGCCCCCAGGGGGCGATGCATGAAGACAGAATGTGTCAAGACCTCTAATTGGTCAATTTGTTATGACGTCACGGGTAGGTCTGGTCCATACACCCCCATTGGGATAACAATCTTGTTGATGTTTAGGCGTAGACTGTAAACAGACCTTTACATGCCGTACATCTTGGGTTTAAGAATCACATACCTACCAAACCCGTATGTGATGTTACACATAATTCAATTGATTATTTGCGGTCATCACCCCGTGATGATGTTATAGTCTAAGGACAGAGGGCGCCACCCCTCTACCCCGGCAGGTAGTGAGGGGCCGCTCAGGTAGCCATTACGCTGCCTACCCTCACACACTCAAGACGCTTCGCTGAACATTCCATACTACGACCATTATTGATTTTTCAAACAATAGTATATGTGCTATGCAAGGCCGACTAAGAATGGTTTTGTGTGCATATATTTATTAAGACGGTTTTTTTTAATTATAAAGAGCTTGGCTCCAATTATTGACCATATAAGTAGGTACATGTCGAATTTGTTTATGTTTAGAAACCCTTTAACCCTTTAACAGCAGGAAGATGCCTCCAGGCATTCCCCTAGCTACGGCAGGAAGATGCCTCCAGGCATCATTGATACTTGTATACAAAATTCAATAGATAATTTAAAGATAATTGTTTGATTTAAAAGAAATCTTGACAATGTATAAGAGTCATATTGGTTTTTGATTTGGCATAACAATATATTATCAATCACCAAGGTAAATTACTTAAATCACATGACACATCACATGACATTGCTATTTCCGAGAAAAAAAAGGTGCCTGCCATAGCAGTGTCATTTGGGTAGGCAATGCCTGCCATGTAATGATGAACAGGGGAACTGGATGCTGCAGGGAAAGCGTTAACATGCGCCCTATCCATCGGCAAACAAAAGTATATCCACTCTGCAACAAGTGCAAATTCCAACGCTGAACAATACCTGAATTAAGAAATATGTCATGACATTTCACTCATAGAAAAGTTGTTGAATCTCAACATACCTGAAGTGTGCATATGAAAACAGCTTCCATAGAGTAATATCAGGGTTGCACTAAAATTATTCACCCCCTTTTCTTTCACAACCTGTGAACACAAACCTGTGAACACAAACTAATGTCAAGATTTAGTTCTAACAAAGCTATTACTGAATTCATGGATTGATGTATCAATATCCTGAGTTTGCTCCATTTTTTCCCCTCCCCTTATGCTTTCCCTTTCCTTTGTCTTTTTCCCACCCCCCTTTCTTGTCTGTATACCATTATCCGTTTATAACATGCTTGCATATATACTCCACCGCATAGACAGTACGCTGCTATTTATTCTGAGGTTTTTAGAATATTTCATATATACAATAAAGACTTTATTACAGACAGGTTAAATTCATTTCCATTTTCCAACTGTACTCTTATGTCACATCCATTGAGATGCTTAGTATTCTGAATTTTTACAGGTTCTGACATCCATCGAGATACTTAGTATTCTGAATTCTTACAGGTTCTGACACTACTTTCCCAATATTATGTATTCTTCTAGTACCCTCTAATCTGGATCTCTAGACCTTCACATGGAAGCCCCTCTTTGGTTCTCGAGGTCTCCCCCTATTTCCCCATGCTATACAACAATCATGACAGTAAACAGAAAGATAAAGACACAACATTATCACCTAACAAAGACATGAACTTAACTTCCTTGACATCATAAGGACTATACAATGGACATACAAAATGTAACAGGTTACCCTCTTCCTAAGCATCCTCAAATACTATCCCATATTTCCTTCTGAAGACGGTTTTAGCTTCGTCACTGGGGTCAGTTTGATATCGGACGAACGATAATGAGTGTCGTTTAACAAGGGTTTTGACCATGAACGAGACCTGTATGATGAGTAAACTGCATGGGAAAGTCTCGTGAAATTGTTTAATGCATAAATGTCGTCCGCACTCTCCTATGTCGTTTCAAAGTCTCGTAACGGACAACACCCCTGAGCTGAAGTTGGTACACGGTTGTGTTTAATAATTAAGTGCTGTTTCCACCAACACACAATATGTAGCGAGATTAGTCACGATTTGGTTGTCTTGCAAAGTGGGGCTAGGTTTGAATAATCGTGTGCCTATTTGTTGCGATGTTTCTTGAGGTGTCGCGATGGTGGAGCACTAAAACATGCACCCGACACTACACGGCTACATTTTGCGATAACGCAGGTAAGACATATCCCAACACCGTGAGATATAACAAGATACACCAAGACATGCCACGGCAAATCCATCATGTTGGTGGAACCAGCCCTTGAGGCTTCTACCAGGTAAAAGCATTTTGAAATAATGGAATATGTTTTGGTCAACGAGAGGCGACCACACAGATCTTGGGGGGGGGGGGGGGGGGCTAAAATTGTTATGTATAGAAACAATAGAAACAATGTACATGAGGTTGCGAGAGTGAAATGGATTGCCAGAGTATGTAACGACCCAGGGCCCTGTTGCTCCAGGTTTACGACAGAGTTGCGGATCGCAGAATAGCGATCCGAGGGGCTAAACGTTGCTCCAGAAATTTTGCAGATCGTGTCGTAATCTCATAGCCGCATCGCCGCGTAAAATACGGCTATTAGCGATACTTTTTACATGGACCCTCACACCAGGGCGGATCGTCTGCGGATCGCAATACTTTGGTTAGCGATGGCTTTGTCTGAAATTCTGAATAACGATGGGTGGTGGCACTACGATCCCCCCCCTTGTTCTTCTACCTATAGAAAATGGCGATCCACACCAACAGGTGTCAGATCGGTTTTAACTCTGGTGCCATCTGTATTTAATTTAAAAAACTAATTAATCTTCCCCTGTCTCATTCAATATGTGCCCCTGAATTGTTGTATCATAATCGCATCGCAAAAATTAGCGATACCGCAGAAATATAGCGATACGATCCGATATTACTGGAGCAACGCTTTTTTAGTCGCATCGTTAAAGTAATCGTAAAAATAAAATTACGATCCGATTATATCTAGCGATACCACAAAAACAGGAGCAACGGGGCCCAGAAGCGGACTGGGCTTGTATTTTCAGGTGTGCCCCGCGATGAGTGAAACCATGATGTGTGAAAACCATTATTTGTAACACATGTTCATCCAGAATTTTTCGTTTGGGCAGGTATATTCCCGTATAGCAATTCTGTAGGACGCATTAGGGATATTTGAGCCATGGCTACAGGGATACCATAAGTAAATGCAGGAATATGAGAGCGCACTTAATGATTGTTTTGGGAATAGGCCAAGTAAAAGCAACAAAAGGTCATTACTGTCTAGCTTTGACAAGAGACACCATGCACTAACAGCACTACTCACAGCATTCTCAGAGTTAAGTATATTCAAAAGAGTTAAACGTATCTCTACATATTGTCCATTCTAGTAGTGGATGTTGTCGTCACCCTAGACCCCCTCAGTGTGTTGTAAAATCCAGAGTCGACCTGCCTTGTCTTGGATCGCATGACGTCTGTTTAATTCACATCGACACATTCAATCATGAACTCAGGACCTTTGTAACGTGGCGATTACAATACTGTTAACAAATTGCAAAGTACTTGAGGCATTTTATGCTTGGTGCCAATACCCAATTCTTAACGCTTAATTTGAAGGTATCGTGGTAAAGATTTGTCGTCACCGATACCCAACCATAAATTCAGTTTCCCAGGGTTCTAAAAGGACGACTTATATTACGTTTCCTTCAGAGAGGAATCAATGACATTGAATTGTACCAGTGTAAACGTGTGAGAAAACTCTGATGTTCCGCCTGTGACAGGTTTGATTATTCTAATTGCATCTAAAAGTACTCTAGGTGTTTTTCATTCTATGATAGAAGCCTATTTTCCATAATTGAGACAAAGTTTAATTTCTCGTCAACGTATGTATTAAATCTATAGTATAATCGTATAATCATACCATATTACATACATATTATATCATAATGCATACAGGTATGTATTAAATCAATAGTATTTATAATCGTATAATTATACCAAGATATATATTCTTTTTCTGCGAATTGCTTATTCAGCACTATTTCAATTAATATTGATATAGAAAGACGGCTCGCAAAATTTTACGCAATTTTCGCCAGATTCCCTGCTACTGGGAACACTGCTATATGACTGGGAAACGATTCATTTACCTATTATCCAGCAAGACCACTTACCTATTGTCTAAGATAATTCTAGAAATTATATTAATCATAGCAAAGTATACGTATTTATTCTAAGATTGCATTTTGGCCACCCTAGCAAGTGCAAGGTTGAAAAGCCTTCGATGGATGGCAAGCTCAGAAAAACTGCTGTATAGGAGAGAGGGCTGAATAAACTAAATTAAAAAAGAAGAAGAAAAAATACGGGGATGACGGAATTTATCCCACCCCTAATAAAAAACGCCATAGGCTTAACATGGGATTTGTTTATGTCACGGGTGTGACATAAAGTGTTATTTATGTCACTACTTTCTAATGCTGAAAAAATGTGGAAACGGGGTAGGATAAAATCTAGAGAGACTTCATAGACACTAGCAAAAAAATGGTGAAGCTGAAATTAAAACAACATCTTAATGATGAGAACATCGAAGGATTCAGTCAATAATGAAGCTGCGACCACTCCAGCGCATGCGTGTATGACGTCAATTACAACCTTCCCTCACGTTGTTAGATTAAGTGCCTAGTGCTGACTTTGTTTCCTGCACCTCCAGCATCCAGTCAAGGACAAAGGGTAATAAAACGAACACACGGTGCTTCAGGCTTTCTCCGTCTGTACTCACTGACCTTTGGCAGGAAAGTCCCAACCTAGCTCCATCGATATGAGTGTTTGCACACAAAAGCTGAAAATGCCAGGAAAGGAATGAGTTTAGCATTATCTAAATCCCCTGAGTGAGAACACAGTAAGAGTGATTTGGGAAATCAAAATTAGCTCTGGTTGGGTTAGATTTGCGGCCACCTTGACCCAGTAGTGGGACCAGTTTGTTACTCTCCAACCAGATCTTTCATACTGCTTGGAGATTGTGTTATGTCATAACCTCGAAGCAAATTTTCCGTTTTCTTATTTCTTTCCTGTGTATTATTTCAAAATATAATGAACACAAATCTTGGTGCCTTTATCAATTTGTTAGCTATGAATATTTCATATTATGTATGTCTGCTTTTAGAGCATACTTAGAGCAAAAGTATTTGGTTTGAGGCGAACACAGAGGGAAACCGTATGTTATTTAACCCAACCAACCCCTATACTGTAGAAGGGGTTGGTTGCCAAACTATGTAGTATGGTGATCAGAGTATGGCGCATTGGATGGTAGGTGGTGCCGGTGGGGTGTGTAGTTGTGTGTATTGCACCCCAGGTAGAGACAATGACAACCTTAACCCATATTATTTTATACCTGTGGTAGTATATCCTACACATACTGCCCGGTCCTACCCATGGCGTATTTATACCCGTACGCCACACTGTGACGTACGGGGTATGTGATCACGTGACCAGGTAAAATTTCGCCATTTTTAGGTATATAATAATACGAAAACAGGCTGACTGTCTTCGTACGTCAAATACTTGGTAAAACTGTTGATCACATACATCCCGCTGCCGTAGGCAGAGGGATGTATGTGATCAACAGTTTCACCGCGTATTTTTGACGTACGAAGACAGTAAGCCAGTTTCCGTATATGAGAACACCATTAGCCATCAGATATTCCACCAATTTGGTTTTAAATTTGTACTTGGATATATGCATTGTAGATTTTTGTGTTAAATCAATTTCGTGTTTAATCACAAATTTTAATTTTAAAATACTGTTTTAGTGTGGTATTATAATGTGTTATACAACAGTCAAAACTCCCAATTAACCATCCATCCATATTGGTGTTATAGACCACTATAAGCCACACCTTCTGATCCTTTCTTACAGATATGCCCGTATTGTACATGTTCTGGTCATAGATATTTTGTACTTGCACTAAAGTGAAGCCCAAGATGATTGGCTGGAATAGTGCTGGCAGAACCTATCAACAACTGGATGACCTAAACACTGTGTCTGACAGAGCAGTGGCCATGGAGCAGGGTATAGGCCGAGGCCAATCTATCTTAAATAAAGTGGCAAATCAAAAGAAATATTGCCCCTTTACTACTATATTTATATTCCAGCTTTGAGAAGGTGTATTTTCATAGATGTGATGAACGACCGCATGTGGAGAACCATTTGAATGAGAAATGTATTGTTTTCCCACTGAGTGACAGCCACCATTCGCGTTGCTAGTTTAACTAGGGAAATATTAAAAGGGATGGAGAGGAAACTCCAGATGCATTCTGCCGTGGTGAAAAGTGGGGTGGGATAAGGAGCACCCTCAAGCTCGACAGGCTTAAATTGAGCAGTACCCTGCATGTAACAAGATAAAGATATAACTGTTATTACCAGTGTAATCCAACATGATCAAATATCTAAAAAAAAAAACCCATGGAAATGCAATGTGCAGGTGAGATCCTGGCGAGTATATTTGGAGTTCGGCCAATTACTAAATGGGATGATGGTTAATGGAACATGGAAGATCATTTGTCAAATTAGATAACAGCTACTTAAATGTTCTCTTTACAATCTCGTTAACTTGTGAGTGTTTGAATATCTACTACATCTACCTTCAAAAGCACGTTACCTGAGTACTATGGTGACTTCCTCTAATCGTTGTTTTTCATGTTATGACCTTATTTTCTCTGCACCTTCTATGTTGGAAATGTTTCTATCATTATAAGGTCCTTTAAACACACTGCTTTGCGATGTATGTCTTCGAACTGAAAGGCACCTGAGAACCTCCGGTAACCTGATAGTAATAAAATACGTCCATAGATCAGAAACACCTCGTAAAGAAATACCTCGTTGCAAAACAAATCCGAAGGCCTCCTTCAGGTAGCACAATGGCCCCTCGTCTGGAAGCCTGGCGTATGTACTCACATATCAAGCAAGGTAACCACAATCATCTTCCTGGCACATTGCAGGATGGCATTCAGTTGGTTCCTGATCAATACTAAGGACTTTTCATATCCAGATACCATATTTTAATTTTATTGTGTCAAAGGCGACAACTGTGTACTTTAATTAGAAAAAGAGATAAATGACTGAAATTACCATCACTTGCACTTGTCATACAGACTGGTTGGGGCACCCCTGGTGAGACGTTTTGGTACTGCTGTCTAATTCTATTATTAGAGAAACATTTTGATAAGTTAACTTTTATCTTTTGGAAGGTTCACATTCATTTATATTGTATTGTCTTTCATTCTAAAGCACGGTAAAGAAGTTATTTTTGGGCATCTCGTGAGGGACAGACGTTTGATTTATAAAGTTCAAGGTCGCTCCATACCACCTAATGCCTGTCCCATTATATATTTGGACAGGAAACCAGTCTCTATGACTCCTAGCTCATGCACTCCCATAGCTTCTCCCCTCTACCATGCACCTACCTACACCCAAATGACCGGATTGCACCGTGGTGTCCAAGAAACAGAGCATTCTTTACGAAATCTAATCCCTCGTCCCTTTTATTGTTCCTTTCTCTTGTTGAAATATTGATGTTTGGGAGGCGTTGGGTGCTTTAGGAGCACGGGGAATTGGATAGATGGCATGGGTAGCATAGGCCATGGACCCTGGGTTGGCTGGTGCTGGTTCTATATAATAATCACTGTAAGAAATTGTAACATATGTGCATTAAACCAGGATTTGCCTGATGACTTAATGTGTTCCTTTACTGGAAGCCGATATAATTATGCAAAAAATCTTAATAGGCTTTACGTCTATCAAAAGTTTTCAAAAGAGATATCATGCTTTCCTATAGAAGATACGGAATGAATTAAGGAGCTCTGGATGCACCTTTATTTAACCTGACTGACTCTTTGTTGCTATGCAACGTTGAAAAAATAATGATTCTAATGGTCCAATTAGAATCCGTCTTTTTTTCAAGCAAAGGTATCTTGACCAACAACAGGACAGAAAATAGGTGTTTCACTTTATATCTTTTAATTGTATTTGTATTTGATACGATTTTCTTTTTTACTATCGATCTAACTACTAATCTCTCTAACGACAACACGGACACTTATGACGTTGTGGTTTTTGGACCTTGTTTCTGTCTTTTTTTCCAAAAGTTATTGACCCTCAAAAAGTAATCACTTAAGGACATATTCTTATTAAAATATATCAAAATGAGGGACATCTTACGACAGCTTCAAGTAGCACTATTTAGTCCTTTGTTAAGCAATCTTCTAATTTGGGTCATATTTAAATACCGAATCTAATCCAATCCCTTGCTAATATATCCTTGGATATTTACGCCTTTAGTAATGTGTTGCTTTAATTATCTAATGCTGGTTAATTATGTTCCGTGGTGGGACATAGCTAGACTGGCCCCAGTCCCTGTATCCTACCCCTCCACCCCTTCTGAGTGACACAGGGCCAGTCAGAGAAGGACACATACTATAATGAATTGTATTCCAATTTTCTTTAACCATTTAATGAATGTTCATAATCAAAGACTTGAGCAAGTCTAGGACATAACATATAGTGGTTCTACTGTTACGGTGTCGCGGTAGTAATAGATGTAACGATAGAATGAGCGTATTTTTCGTGCATTTAGTTATATTGATGGTGGCTTCTTGGAGACATCTGGGCATGTACGGTACTTCGGGTAGTAGGGGTAGTAAAGTTAAGAGGTAGAAGTTAAGTTAGATATAATTTTGGTGGTTTTGGTGGTCGCCGTCTTGGTGATCTTGGTAGCTAATTTACCATTGATAGTGTTCAGGTAGTCATGTACATACATTGCATTGTGCCTGCCTCAGTTGTAACGAACAATTAAAAAACCATTTGACGAAAATATAATCTACATCACCCGCAGGGCATGTCTTTTCCACTTTGATCATCGTACATGTATAGTTATATATGAGGGAGTAACGACAGGTAGAAATGAAGGCAGACATAGTACTTTAATTGGTTCTGGCTTGATGGTATTGGTAATGATGGTACTTTTGATAGCGGCACGGGCAGAACTAGTAATGGTACTGGTGGTGGGTGAACGACCAGGTGGGTGGGCGGGCGACTGTAAAGTGCCAACAGCGCCTTGTAGATGGCGCGTAGTCACTGAGACGGCGGCGGCGGCGCGGGGAGTTAAAGGGGCGGGAGTTCTCTCCCGGTACCTCACTTCTCCACGGCGGGTGGTGGCGGGAGATCCATTCACGCGCTACCACCATATTGTAGCAGGAGAAAGAGCCGCAAGAAGGCTTTGCTTGTGCCCCGCGTCCTGCCCTTACACCCCCAGTGTCCTTTACTATCAACACACGGAGAGAATACTGTTATCACCCCTTCCTGGATTAAACCCGGGAGGAACACGCGTGAGGAGCCAGCATGGGAGTCCCGTCCGCGCATGGAGTGACCAGCAGCTCTCTTTGGGGTTGGACTCTACTAGGGGTAGTTGTGCTGTCCGGCCGGGTCGTCGTGCACGCCTCCGAGCACCCGCAGGAGGAGGTCGAGCAAGGCGGCTCCCGTGGAGAGGTCGGGGTTTCTCCGGGGGAGCGCGGGGGGCCTTCCCGGGAAGGTGGCTGCGCATTTTGTGACAGGGAGGCCTTTGGAACTGTGCACTGTAGGTGCAAACAGTACGAGTATGCAACGATGGACGGGGTGAACAGTTTCTACAACGTGGACCACTGCACGGGCGTCACTCAGGTGCCCAACTTCACCCTGGCCTGCACCGAAGACATCCTCGAACTCTCCCTCAGTGATAATGCTCTGGAGGAGATATCTAAGGGGGCTTTCAATGGCCTAAGCTTCGTCCCCAACAACCGCTACTTATCTGAGCTGCGCCTCTCGAACGTATCCCTCCACGGGCTCGACCCGGCTGCGTTCGAGGGAATTCAAGGTGTCGTTCATGTGCTCGATTTAAGTCATAACCACCTGGGCACCCTACCTGACGCTGTGTTCGGTCTACCTCCGGGCCTCCAGAAACTCCTTCTGAATAATAATGGGTTGACCATAGAAAGCCTCCAGGGCCTGCTGACAAGGAGGAAGGCCGGGGAGGACCGTCGCCGAGCATTGCCCCACCTAGAGTCCCTCAAAATTATCGACCTCTCCCATAACAACTTAAAAAATGTTCCTGATCTGCTACTGGGGCCAGGTGGCAACACAGGAAGTAGAAGTCAACTGGAGGAGATCCGTCTCCATGGAAACCCAATCATCAAGGACCTCTCGGCGTTCGTCGCGTTGCTCTCCAAACACAGGCGCCTGCAGAAGGTCACGTGGCCCCAACCAACGGTCAGCTGCTCATGTGCGACGATGGCGGCGCTGGCGCAGAGTGTGTACTCCGATTTCAACTTCCCTGTGATCTACCCGCGCGACGAGAGCGGCGAATTCACCGACTGGGCGGCAGTGACATGCGACGAACGCAGCGTGCCCGTCTTCGTCGACCGTCCCATCGGTCTGCTCTCCGACGAGGAGGTGCGAAGAGAATGTTGGCAATGGGCGACGACGCGCTTGATCAGCAACGTTGAGATCGCCGCTGTTGCTACCGAAGCGTCCGGATCGTATACGATTATCAAACAGAAACCGGGGACATCCGGGGGACAACCAACTGCTCATAGAAGTAGCATCGCATTTGTGTTGTTAGTAGGGAGCAGCTCATTGCACATGATGATAATACGACTGGTGGTATCAAAGTGGTAGTATGGCATTCTTTCGTCGAAGTCTCATACCGTATAATTAGAACTTTGTATTATGGTATGCTCAACATGGAGAGGTTTCTAAACAAATTCTACTGTGACCTATATTGGTTATAATATTCTGATGATAAATGACTGGTCTGACGTAAATCAGTTTGTCCAACAATGACATTTGAAGGGTTACAATGGTATTCGACACTTTGATATCACTCCATTTCATTTGGTCAGGGGGAGGGAAACTAAGGGGGAAGCCGCTTTAGAGAATTAATTGGTTCCCAAAGATGCTCAATCAAAAAATTCTTCAGAAAGGTATAACCATGGTTATTCAAAAATTCACATTTTGATTGCAATAGCTGAAGTAAATGGCATTTTACAATCACTTTCAGAATATTCATGGGTTCCACGTATATCAATCATGAGGTAAGGTTTATACTAGTAGATGAAGGGTTAGTCCGAGATTAAGTGTTCAATCCCATGGTTGGTGGTAGGACACATTTTCTTATATAGCCAATATTTAAGTATGTATTGGCCGCCAGACTAACATCCGGTTCTCTGGTAGTGGGCCGATAATTAAGTGTCTCAGAACCGAGATCCAGGTGCCCCATACAGAAGGAAGACTTCGTGCCGGATATTATTTTACTTCCTTGCAATCGCGACGCTTTGATATACAGGGAACATGGAGACAGTAAACTGTGAGTGATATGTTATACACCCAGCGTCAGGACCTCATGCGTCACTGCTCTATTAGGAAATTGAAAAACTTATCTTCTTGAAACTCTGTCTTCTTTCGATTATAGAATTTTCTAAACAATATCTCTGGAGATTCCTTGATATGTGCACCCTCAGAGATATGAACCAGTAATCCTGTTTTAAAATTTGAGCGAGAGCAACATGGTTTACCAAAATGACCTTTCTCATAGTGAGAATTCTTATTAGGCAACTTTATCATCTGTGATAACTGGTTGATAGAATCCGATTTCGTTATGTTGTGTTTTCCAAAATGCTAATCATCAAAAGAAATACGTCTGATATCTATGGCCTGAAATATCCATTGCTGGTGACAGTCGATATATGAAACCCGTATTTTTGTATACGTATCACCGAAGGGATATCAGTCTTGCATTCGCACAATATATATAAAAACAATGTATTAGGTTAGGGTAGGAGTTATTTAGTACAGTACCAGAAATTATATATAATGATGTAGTGTATATAAAATATTGTAATTCCTTTGGCTATTGATGAGATACCTGTATTACGATGAACAAAGTGTGTATGATCGAACACGAAACAAATCCTTATGTTTAATGTTTTGCAATGATCCAGCGCAGGATATCAGTTATTTGTGACCATTGAATGATGAGCCACAGCTAAAGACAGTTTTGAAAACATGAAGGGTACACGTGTACTCGTTGCAAATAGACATGTATGCTTAAGAAAGCCTTGATTTGTGAGATAACATACCAACAAGGAAACATTTCCAAGAACGGAATAATCTAAACGGTCAAATAACAAGACTTTGATTTACGAGTGATGTTCTACTAGCTTCTGCAATCATTCATAATTTGTACGGTTTTTATTCATATGATTCTAATCATTCTAAAACAATACAATAATGTGCAGTAAGAAATATATCTATCCATGTACAAGTAAAAAGAATTACTCCGGGGGTAGTACCTAGGCTGTAAGTTGTGTCACATTGCATAATCTTTAAAAAAATCAGTTCTGTTGATCTACTTCTAAGTTTGGGTTGTCAGAACTGAAGAGAAAAATGGTGATATGTCAATACACAAGGTTTGGCTCCCATTCCTGAATAATTTCATCTATTAACAATGACTAAATCGCCTTGTGCCTGGACTGTGTATTACATAAAACTGTGCACATAGTAATGAGATCTAGTGTGGTCAGACTGAGGTTCTAGACCTGTGCAGACATTTGGGAGTAGCAGTACTTGTTTGCTCTGCGGTGGAGTCTGTTTGATTTGTTGGACATTCTAGCGTAGATCAATGTATGAATAGTCACCGGAAAGAGGCCTAGCTTGGAATGGAAGGTTCTGTAATGCATCAGCTCAATTACCTGACTGAACTGTGTCGTCCGGTGTTCCAGCAAGGGCAGGTAATAAGTTTACTTTTACTTTGCGTTGGACCACGTTTCCGTTCAAATTTCCGTTTGTATGCCAGAACGAGGGTCTGGGCAATATCCACATTTTGTTGGAGGAATTACCTTGTGTTTTCTAGTAAAACAGCATGTAGCACATAATGAACATACACCTATTGTAAGATGACGGCCGGGGAATACTGTAAGACATGTCCGGTTAATAAACAGAGATGATGTACATAAGGAACATTCAACTCTTACTTGTTTACCACCTTTTTCGCATGCGTGCCAGCCTCGTTCTGAAGACTACCTCGCGTGAGACTTCCACTTCGTTAGATTTCACTTCCGTTTCCGGAATTCAATACGCGACACAGAACCCGAAAAGCTCCTCCTCCACAAAGTTGTTCTTCCTCCCTAGCGTGTCTGTGAATGGAGCGGCCTTTCATTAGGTGCGCATGCTCGTGATATCAACGGCAAACGTGGTTTTTTTTTAAAAGTTCGTGTTGGGGCCGCAGGGATAATCGATTGAGACGCCCCCTCCTTATACACACACCAACAGCTGTTGTTTCAGCTATAGGAATTAAAGTGGGTTGAATAAGGCTCAGGCACATTATATCTAACGACCAGAGAAAAACAACCGTCTACCGTCATCATAAGACACAGTCATGTAAGCTTGTCGCTGATTTTACGACTATGATATCCTTTGATTCTCTAAATACATATTTTCACACTCCTTGTTATATGTTTTCACTCAATGCTTCAGGTGTGAGCACACATTTAATAGCATTTTCCCTTCCCGAAAATATACTATCTATAGAGACCTAAATGTAGGGCTACAGCGAGCAGAAATATTTACATATTTTTCTGTAGTCTTCTGTTGGCACATCTACCAATCACTGAATCTCATCATCTGTTATCGCGTTTCTTTGAACAAGGAGAGTAAATCTGGTATTCTTTTTAGAAATTGAAGCAAGGTACCTTAATAGTTGTCGGACAGTCTTAATAGTAGATATTTGATGGTATGATAGATTCGGAACAAGACCATACAATTCTAGATAAGCGTATATATATGGCTGTGCCGGGAGCGGTGGAATTCTAGGCTTTTTATGAGATATATGGCTCCAGCAGTAATGACAATGAATTGGAATGCTCCAGAATACATACTATCGTAAAACTGGATGAGGTTTAATCTTGTCCACCGTATTCCACGACTGGAGTTTGGCAAAGTGACTTCATGAGGCGAAGCCGAGTGAAGTCCGGAGCCAAAACTTCAGGAGTGGAATGCGATGGACAAGATTAAAACGAATCAGGTTTGGATTTTATCCTACCCTATCTCCTCGATTTTGAAATATTACGTGATAACAATGCTGTATGCCACTAGTGGCATATACAACTCCGTATGCCAGTCAGCGTGGCATATGGAAACCCAATGTAAAGCCTATGGAATTTTATATTAGGGGTAGGATAAACAGTTATAGATGGTTCAGCTGGGGATTAGATTTATTGCGTCTCTGATTATAACCTTGTTTGGACACTGATCAAAACAATTCATTTTTCTAAATGATAAGGCTTTATTAATCCAAGGGGTAAACACATACTAATATCCACCTGCTTTATGATTGAGGATGCGATGCACCTCTTGCATTTTCCGTTCAGTTCTATCTACCCTAGATTCTCTCTCTCCTTTTCTCTCTTTTCTCCCTCATAGATGATTAACAAGGGACATTGTAATTAGAGCCCACCCATGGCGTGGCACTGACTGGCAGTGCTGTTAATCTCAAGGAGTGGACTTGCCATCTTTTCACTCGTGCTTGTCAGAAGCAGGAGCGGGGACCAGTCTGACTCCTCCAAGGCCCACTTCCTGTTCCGCCGCCATCGCTGCTGCTGACGGTGACGGGGTGTCTGAATACATATAGCGCCTAATGTCATACAACTTTAATATCTCCCCAAGTGTTTCTCATTAAGCAAAGCAGAGAATCTGATGATAAGGCATGTGAGTGGAATTAATGTCACCGGCGAGCCAATGAAATTTACCGTGGATAAAAGTGAAAGGGATTGAGGGAGAGGGGGATTTTACATTCATACCTGGCACTAATTTCCCAGACTGTATGAGTGTGTTATAGAGAGGACATGGTTGGAGGGGCCTTAAATGAGAATTTCTATTTAATTAGACACACTGCGAGGTAGATACCTCATTTTATGAGAGATTGATTCCACCACTATTTGTAATAATCACTTCAGAGACCCCTTTAATTGATTAACGCTACCATATTAAGAAAGTAAATGCAATTAAAACGTACATGATGTGCATTATTCCTATACAGAAGCCGTTTTACTTTAGCACGGTACATGCTATAGGAAGTTTATCAATTGTTTAGTTTTAGATTTTTATAAATACCATTTATACCTAATTGTTGTATTGGCGGTGATTTCGAAATCATTCATTTATACTGACGAAAATACAACAGGCGTCAGTGATCTGTTTTCATGAGTACATCAGTAGTAGTTTGTTAATTTGACAAAATGTGTTTACAAAAACGTAAGTTCATTCGCAATATCATTTGTCTAAATGCTGCCGCTTTATCCACATACCTGCCTTAACCGTTGAGCAATTCTTTCCAAACCGGAACCTTCGCAATAGGCAGCTTGTCAATGGATGAAAGATCGTCCAAATCGACCCACCCTTACCATAAATAGAGGCAGCGCATTCAGCGGACGAGTGTGCTATCAATACATCGTACACACGTTTACTTATGTAGATCCTTAACTATTGATCTATATATGGGTGCCTGCGGACGCACAGATTGCTTTGTATTCATGTATACCCCGTCCTATGGTCATCAAATGAAAAATAAATGGCATGAGATCAACATAATTATGGAGGCTACATTCAATCAGGCAAACTGGCAAGTTTATGCAAAAGTTTATGAAAAGACTAATACAGATACATGTTCAATTAACAATCACATTTCCAGGAAGGTATCTATGGTGGCCTGTTTTTATTGGTACCACTCAAAAGCTCTTAAAATGCTCAGACACTTCATGGTGCCTAATACAATTTCTAGGAAGTCAGAGAGTACCCCATCAGCCGACACAGCATTTCCGAGAACATCTCTTTGCATGAGGTTTTCACCTAGCCAAGAAACCCTCAATGTGTGCAGGTTCGGGCCAAAACCACTTTTCCTTTTTAATACTCTTGACATGGTAATATAAAACACGAAATAGAATAGATAGATTCCATTATGAACAAAAGAGGACCGGGTTGCCACTTTCTATATTAGGGTCTTTAAAGTTTAAGTTCTCATTGACGTATATCAGGGAAATCGAATGAACTCAGTGGCCAGCACTTGTTCTTTACTCTAGTCTAGCTAGGCTAATGTATATGAGACCTTACAGAATACAGTTTCTGATATACCTAACAAGAATATCAATGAGGAATTATCCATTGAACAATGGAACAGCCCATTTCGCAAGTTCAATTGTCAGGTCCTAGTTTATTAGACAGCAATAGTTAATTGTTCTTATAATAGTATCGTCATCAGGATCATCAAGAAAACATACACCACGACCTGGTGTCAATCTCACCTGATGCTTATAGTGGCAATGTTAGTTTTTTGAGGATCCTTTTCATAATGAACCATACGATATTACCAGGTAGAATCCCCTAGTAATACCGTATTATTGACATTAATGGCAAATCGAGCAGTTGTCACTCTGTTTGCAAAAGAAGCCATGCCTAGAAATATGATACTTGTTGGGAACATTATTCTTTTTTTTATAGTGAAACCCCGCTTAAGGGGATACCTCCGTTCCGAGCAAAGTGACCCCTTAAGCGGGGTGGCCCCTTAAGCGGGGTTAAAACAATCTATATAAGAATTTCTGTTTCGAGCAAACTGTCCCATTTAGCGGGGTGGCCCCTTAAGCGAGGTGTCTCAGAAGCTGGGTTTTGCTAGAATTAGTTGTTGTTTGTCCTAATGCAGTATTCTACGTCGTTTTCTCTTTCTTTCTAGCGCAGCCCATGTTCTTTTTCCTGCCTCAAGCAGTTATAAAGCTGCCAATACTGTATACTAGCACAGTTGTCGTCCAGGAGTGATACGTATAAATCATGGGTTAAAAAAACTATGCCATGTTTTTATTTGGTCAACATCTGAAAAATGCAACAAAGCGGAGCTGTAGAATATGAATCACGAAAATGCCGATGGGAAGATCCATCTCTGTGTGTGATTGTGCTGGATGACTTATCTTTGCCTGTCTTGTTCCGTTATTACCTGTTCATATATGTTCGACGATTACATGGAAGATCACAACTGTGCGAATACTATCTGTTGTCTAAATCATCCTTCTGACAAAACCTTCGAACCCGAAAGAAGGCCTAGCCTAAAAACACACATTTGAGTTGGGATGAGAAACTTATTTCAAGGCGTAGTAATTTCTTTCCTGATATGATCGCTCAGGCAGGGGTTCGTTTTCTACGCGGGGTTTTACATCGATTTGATGGAGGTATGTCGGGCACAGTTAATAGGGCCATGGCGGGGCCGACCACCCTCCTTCTGCGGCAGCAGGCTTGCATCGACTCTCTCCCGTACTTTAATTGTCTCCACAGATTACAAGCCCCACATTGGGGGTTCGATATGTCGATGCCGCTTCAGGGCGGCATGACCGGCGTTTCTGAGCAGAAAATCCCCACATCTAGGGTAAAGAAGGGTGCTGTCTCCCCATTACAGTTCAATTGTAAATACTTCATAAAACTCCTAGTAGCGTCCGATACACCCTCGATTCTAATATGCTACAGTTGATGGATACAACTCATATGGCTCTCTGCTCCTCTAGACCTACCAACGTTATAGTTCAGATAAACCTCATATATTGTATTTGTGAATTCATATATGTTCATTATATATTTCCTAATCATTATTATCATTATCATAAAATCTTCTGTTGTCAGGCTTTGTATTGAGTGATCTTATATGATCATAAGACGTGGTAGCGCACAGAATAGATCTCCGTCCGTAGCTACTTCCAGCGGGGTAAGGACCTTGTAACCCACATTGACCTTAGAGCAGAAACATATCCCTGATTAATATACTTCCTTTTCCCCTACTCCATATAATACCCAATAATCACCTAAATACAAACCAAGAACTTAGTCATTCTAAATCTCCGCTCCACAGCTTTGACCTAAATCTTGTCCTAAATCTGAGTACTCTAGAGTATTGGAGAAATGGCAAAGGATACTGACCCACCAGGATTACCATATACTAACAGCTAAGTTAAGTATCTAGAATGAACGGCACTAAGTGTGATCGCAGCATAATTATATAGTACTAGTTAATACAAAGTAAAATGCTTGTGGATTGTAGATCGTTATATTCTTTGCTGTCAACAAACCGTTTTTGTAAACACAGACCAAATGGAAGACCAAGGACTGTTTTTGCGATTAGGCTCCGATTAGGCTCATGTGTGAGATAATGATCAGAAATTTTGAAATTTTTGAATTAGATGGGGACTACCTAAAATCAATACTTTCTTAATTTGACTTAGAACAGAGCTGTTAGTGCCTGAAAAAAACTAACTTTATTGTTCTATGTGTCCTGTTAAACATTATCGATGCGATATTTCTTATATTATAGTGTATCGCATATCTAAAAATGAAGATGACACATCAAGATATGTACTTGTGCCATGCCATGGTAATATCGTGGGGCATATCGGGACCATGATCACCTTTTTTACAGGAGAACCCATTACGATGCGTGGTGTAGTGGCAAGTCTAGACATTTGTTTACGATATTGACCCTCCCAATAAGTCTCCAATATTACCTTTTGTATAGGTAGGTCTAAAAATCGTAGAAGGTGGATGCCGGGCCTTACACAGTACCAATCAAACCTATATTTACAGCGAAGGCTTGTCTATATCTGTTCTATCTTTCTCTGGACATTTATAATTTTCGGTTCATGATCTACTATTGTAGCTTTAGCGAGTGTATATACAATACTACCATGATTTTGATCTGAGTGGCCGTATTCTCTGCGTAATTGCCACCCCGAGCGATAGCGACAGATCGAAATCATGATAATGTTGTATCTATTACTCACCTTTCGACAAGTTATTGGGAAAAATCTCGTAAATAATTAGAAATTCGACGCAAGCGCAGTGCCTTGTTTGCATATAAAAAGTTCTTATAATGCCCGCCAGGTGGCCGAAAAGGCCGTATTCTCATAGGAGAATACCACTTTCCGTATTCTACTCAGTGTGGCCATGGCGTGCGAGTGAGTAGGTGACAGTGCACCCGGAGATATCAATCGGCTGTAATCATGGAGTTAAGGAGTTTCAACTTGTACACACCTTCTAAGAGTATCCATAAACAGCGCAAGGCTACACACAAAATCATTTGGAGTGAATAACAGGCATAAATCGGTGTTTTTGAACTGGGTTACCAGTACTCTAGCTTGTAACTCCTTTATCGCTCAGCGGACCGGCGGCACACAGTACCTACGCATACACAGTGTGAGTGTAGTGACCACGGTGCAGCACACAGACGGACACTAAACAAACAATATGGGCAACAAGGACAAAGATAAAGACAAGAAAAGGGAAGGTCATGGAGCTACCACGACTGACAGAGAACTCAGGAGCAGTAAGGAAACAGATGATGACAACCCAAATCATGACGGTAAATACCAAAGGTTACTTGATCTTATGGAAAAGTTGCCTACGAAGGAGGACTTTGGTAACCTGCCTACTAGATCTGAGATAAATGAGCGCATAAATACTCTTGAAAGTAGAACGAAATCCGACTTAAAAGCTGAGATATCGGTGCTGTATGATAAATTCAATGAAACTATCTCTGAGCTAAAGAATGAACAAAAATGCCTAAAAGAAAAAGTAAATGACCTCCAAAGGCAAGTTGACAAGATGGCGGCTGAAAATGCTGCTAACTTAGGAGTCAAAGATCACAGTGATACCCCGTCTAGATCATATGCAGGGACCTGTTTCAGTAGTTTCGTGACATGTCTGTATGGTGTCTGTGACACCATACAGACAGATCAACACAAGTCACGGCACTCAGGGGTGGACAGGACCCAAACACGGTGTGTCCGGTTTCAAAAGTATTAGACAATTTCAAGCAATGACACTTTAACTTGAGTAAGGGATACATATAACCTATAATCGTTCCAAATATGAAGAAAATTGGCTGCTCTGAACCGCTGATATTTGACATCAAACCCGACAAAAATATTTCCCCTGTTGCTTGCACTGTTGGTGCCGCTGTTGATGTCTGTCTAGGCCTAATGTCACAAAACTACTGAAACAGGTCCCTGATGTAGCTGGTGGGCGTATTGACGGATCAAGTAAATTCTACTACAGCACACGAGAGAGGAATGTGGTTATTTTAGGTTGCATGGAAAAACAAAACGAAAATCTACATCAATTAGTCTCTGAAATTTGTCGAATTACAGATGTCTTTCTCAGTGATGACGATGTTCTCAATGTGATCAGGGTGCGAGCTCGCTTTGCACGTCAATCAAATAAACCCCCCCCCCTATCGCTGACTAGCATAGCTGCCCGCACCAGGCTTATAAACAGTGCGCATAGGCTAAATAGATCAAACCTGAGCGACCTGATAATAACAGCTGATGAGCCAATTGCACTACACAGACAAAGAGGAATTATGCGAGTAATGAGAGCCTATGCCAAACGCCAGGGATGCAACTCGTATATTCGTGGGGATGTGGTTAACATAGGGAACAGACAAGTCCATATATCTGAGATCGATGTGGACAATCCACCCACAGACCTACTTCCTCCAGACTTCCAAGTAGGAACTAGGCCACGCACCGATGCAACCCCATTAGCCCCAATCAACAGAGTATTGGACAAAGTGGTATACCCTACTTTGAGCATTCACACCTCAAGTCTGAATACCGACTCAGAGACTGACCACCCTACAAGCAAGACTGCGCAAACATCGGACAAAGGTGACACCTCGTGGAGTGCCCCTGACCAAGGCACAGAAAAGCCGACTCAACCCAATCAAAACATAGTGCCTAGAACAGACCCTACACCGAACTCTGACCACAGTGCGCAACAGCCTGCGGAAACATCTGATCGCGGTGACCTCAGTGACCAACAAGTACGCATTCGTAAAACTCCCTTAGGTATAATCTTCGCCGGCCCTAGCGCCTACCTAAGTAACCTGTACAAATGTACATTCACAAGTGAACTAGTAGTTAAAGGAGCCGAACGGAAGCTAAACTTTAACTCTGTTGAGGTTGAATACTACGGATGGAATCCTTAATGCGACCATACATCCTGGACATAGTCTAAAGGAACTAGTAGATGTGGCTATACATAAGCTAGAAGGACATACCTCTGAAGTTACCCATGTATATATTTGCGGTGGTGTTTGTACTATTACCAAACGGGACACAAGGTACGCACTCTACAAAGCTGGTGAGCAGACGTGCCTTATTTCTAAAAAGCGATATCATGATCTGCAAAAGGATCCTGGGAAATTCTGTGTAAAGCCAATTAAGCAAGTGACTCTTAGATACGACTCGGTAAACGAATGTAATATCAAGTTTGCTATGGATATCAAAGAGGCCGATAAAAGATACGAAAACTGTTTTGGTAATATTCCGATGATCTATTCCACATTCTTTGGAGTACAACTCAGTGAGTGTAATCAAAATGGAGTACAAATACAGAACAATGAGGAGCGCCAGGTGGATCTCAACCAGATGGTAGATAATGCGAATAGTCTGATACTGACACGCAATCAAGAACGAGGTCTCATTACTCCAAGGCTGCATCAACTTGTCTTGGTATGGCATGTGAAACGCCGTCTGACTAGTATTATGTATTCAAAACTCTGGGATGGCTGCCACATACAAAAAGACCATGCAGACAAGTTGTTACATCTTCTAATTCGAGCCATCAAGCGTAATGAACTCCTCCACCATAAGTAGCAGGTCAGAGTAACTATGAGTCGCCTACAGCAAGAAAGTTACAAATAAGTGACATATAAGTAATATTTGTGAACGCTGTATGGGTGAATATGTCAATCACATGTCTTACAGGTGGTGTTTGTTTAGCATATGAACCCCATATGAATGGTAAATTAATTATTATCTTAAGGGTGGTGCTGATGTTATGTTATGTTATGATATGCACCAACTACATAAGTTACTTCTAATTACTGATATTTGTGAATGCTGTATAGGTAAGGGTAATTATGTCAATTACATGTCTTACAGGCGGTGATTGTCTAGCATATCAAGTTGCTTACCATCTTACAGGCGACAATTGCTCTAATAACAGAAGTTGGTTTACTGCACACCAATTACATGTCTTATAAGCGGTAATTGTGCAACAGCTGTATGCCGGCCTCCCTGGACACTGACGTTATACTATGAACAGCACACTGGAGAACTGATTGTAATATGCCCTAAACTGCAACTGCTTCGTATTTATACTGTACCAATATAGAACTCATATAACTACACTATATAACAACTGACACAGTATGTACGTGATTGTAGCTATTGATGTATTCCTTTCCCATGGATGGTGATACACAAAAACTGCCAAAGCGTAAATTGTTACCTCTGTTATGTAACAGAACTACGTCTACTACCCAAT
This sequence comes from Alentia gelatinosa, assembly GCA_950022655.1. NCBI lineage: Eukaryota > Metazoa > Annelida > Polychaeta > Phyllodocida > Polynoidae > Alentia > Alentia gelatinosa. The sequence continues at coordinate 52,237,239 of OX465581.1, forward strand.
GTAATTGGTTTATTTGTACATGTTATGCACTTAATCAACCTCTCGTATATTGTTCAATACATGTCGTACCGGCGGTATTGAAAGTATTTTTCATAAGTGCTATAAGCTATAGATAGTATCAGAATACATACAACAACTATATATGCATATCTTTTTATGATTGGTGTCCCGGGTGCGGTCACATATGGCTCACTCGTACTTAAGAAGTTAATTTACGCTAGTTACTCAAACTAGGTGTACTGTTGCAGACAAGACAACAGTACACTTCTTCCTAACACAACAGGCTCTACTGTTGGTTAGGACAATCTTTTTTCTCTTCTCTTTTCTTCTAAACCATCATCATTAACCTATTATTATAATAGTAATGAAAAGCCTTAATATAAGGCATGTTAATACTTGTAGTTTACCAGCTAGGATGGATGAACTTAAATTACTTTTTGTGGAAGACCACATACTGTGTATAACAGAATCATGGTTACATGAATATCACGATAATAGTTTATTAGGTTGGAAAGATCGTATAATAATTAGACAAGATAGAATTATTGGTAAAGGTGGTGGAGCTGCCTATTATATTCGGAAAGAATTGGGGCTGTGGGCAGCTAAGATTGAAAATCTTAGCTCTAGTACTTATGATTACGAAATTTTAGCTGTTAAAATAGAGAAGCCTGGGAACAAAAAAATGATTTTGATAAATTGCTATCGATCACAAAGAGGTGTGCTAATTAATTCTCTAGATAGGCTTGTTCAAATTCTTAATGACCCAATAATATCAAACAAGGAGGTATGGTTAGTTGGTGATTTTAACATTAATCTGCTTTGTCCCTCTGATCCTGGAGTATCAGAAATCAATAACTAAAGAATATGGGTTAAAACAATATATTAAACAAGTTACTAGACCTTACAAAAATGGTAGGGGAAGCTTACTGGATCATATTTATACTAACTCTGTACATGTTATTACAAGCGGCATAGGATCTGATATGCTTTATGATCACCACTCAGTTTTTGTACATAGAAATAAACCCAGAATTGTTAATAAACCTATTGCTTTTAAGGGTAGAACGTATAAAAGGTACACAAGGGCTTTATTACATGGTTATCTCACTGGCAGAGACTGGCAACTGTTTTGGCTCAGCACCGACCCAGAGTATTTGTGGGACACAATCATTGGCCTTATCCATAAGTTTCTTGACGAATATTGTCAGATCAGAAGTATGCGTTTTCGAGTGGAAAAAAATCCGTGGATTAATGACGAGTTAATATCTATCATAACTGAGAAGAGGGATTCAATCAGACGATATATGCTAAAGCATGATGATGACACTCTACATAAGATAAGAATAATAAGCAGGAAGATCAAAGCTCAGTTAAAAAAATGCAAAGACCAATACTGTCTAGATAATGTAGAAAGTAGTAAAGACAAACCAAGTGAATTTTGGCGAAAAATCCAAATATTAACTGAAGGGACAAAGGCTGATAATGAGTGTCATCTCATGGACGAAGATACTGGTGAACCGATTAAGCGAGAAGAGGTGCCTGACTATGTCAATGAATATTTTGCACACATAGGCTCAAAGCTGTACAATAATTGTGATCAAGACCTAATTCAAGAAAATATAGATTACCTGAGAAATAATAGTGTTCTAAATAATGAAGATATGGAAATGCGTGTATTTAATGAGGAAGTAACGATGATTATTAGCGAAATAAGTGTTCATAAAACATCAGGTATCCAAGATGTATCTGCACGGGTCATGAGAGATGCCATGATGATACTGGTGGATGAATTCAGATATCTCTTTAATTGCTCATTGACTAGTGGAGTGATACCTCCCTCGTGGAAAAATTTGGCAAATCACCCCAATACCGAAGGCTGGCGACAGAACCAGTATAAACAATTGGCGTCCAATTACCATACTTGCTATGCCTGGCAAAGTATTGGAAAAAATTGTTCATACAAGACTATACAACTATGTTAACGATAGGAATATGTTGGTTGACTCACAGTTCGGCTTTAGACCAGAGCTAGGCACTGGTGATGCGTTATACAACTATATGACCAACCTTTACCGGGCTACGGATATGGCTAATGTGATGGTGACTTGTTATATTGATATACGGAAGGCCTTTGATTGTGTCCCCCATGAACTACTACTAGAAAAATCGAAACACAAATTCGGTATATCGGGGAGTCTGTTGCACTGGATCACTAGTTACTTAAACAACCATTATCAACTGACCCGTGTTAATGGTATGAAGTCTGGTGTAGTCAACGTCCCTTTTGGTGTTCCCCAGGGGTCGGTGCTGGGCCCATTACTCTTTGTTTTGTATGTTGATGACATGTGTAAAGGTATCACTGAGCGTGCCAGCATACAATATGCTGATGATTTGGTGGTTTTTACATCGGATCTAAATCATCAGCTCGCTGCTGAACGACTGCAGAGATCCATTAATACAATTGCATCTTGGTGTAATGCCAATGGTCTCACTCTAAATCTAAAAAAGACAATGACGTGCTGGTATGGCGGAAAATATAGACTTAATAGGCTTCCCAATCTCTCTATTACATGTAATGGATCAATGCTCCCTTATTGCAAATCTTATAGATATTTAGGTGTGTTAATAGATGGATCACTATCTTTAAATGAACATATGAGATCAGTAATCAAATCAACTAATGCCAAGCTATTTAAATTAGCCAAGCTCAGAAGTGGTATATCAGAGCAAGTAGCAAGGCTGATTTATATCAGCACAATCCGTCCAAATATGGAATATGCCTCGTTTATCATTGATGGTGCTAGTAAAACTGATGTACAAAAACTACAACGCCTACAGAACAGAGGTTTAAGAACGGTAACCAAAACTAAGCCTACTGACATGAGTACGGAAGCATTACATCAGCATTGTCATGTTGAACGTTTAGATATTAGAAGGGCCAAGCAACTGCTTAGTATTATGTATAAGCTGTCGTGTGATGTGCAAAATTTAGATACAACGATACGGAACACACGTAGTGACTACAAAGTTAATCTACTCGAATATCCATTTAAAACAACTGGATACACCAAAAGCCCAGCATATAGGGGATCAATCCTGTGGCGAAATCTCGATTTTGAGACACAAAAGTTACCTACAAAGAATGCTTTTAAATATGCAATCAAAACAAAATCAATCCACATCCTATAGTCAAGTGCTGATTGTATCGTTGTTTCTAACTAATAGTACTAAAGATATTGTGGTTATATACCATCATACTGTAAATTCTTTTCCATCTTTTTCATCATCATATGTTTATTGTTATTTAGTGGCAGTGCTATTGTGTTTATCACCATTCATGGAAGATCTGTCTGATGACAGAATGAATGACGTTCTGAATAAAAAAAAACAAAATAATAATAAAAAAAAAAAACGATCTGTAGGCTCCAAAGGTTTAGTATGGAGACTCCGTATTAGGTGGGTAATGAAAGAGGGTATACCCTCTCGCCATTTGCGAAAGGCTTTGCGAAAATCAAGCTTGTGAATATTATTGCCTCTAGAACGGGTTTGATAATGGCAGACTAGCACACTACAGGAACTTACGGCAAGAACTTACGATAATTAATCAGAAGAACGGTTCTTCTCACTCACAACAAGCAGCGGTTGAGAATACACACTGAGAAACATGCCCAAAGGTGATTCTAACTGCAATAACGTCTGATCTGAATCGGGATTTAAACAATGCGCCTCATGTACCTGACACTGGTGTACTTTCCCCCAGTTCCCAGCAAATTTCCCCTGGTACAGCGGAGGGTACCAGAGAGGGGGCTCCCGCTGTCTGAAGAAAAATAGTGGATAGCATTCACATGGGAGGAGTTACCAGGTGCATAGTCTCGTCTAGTAACGCTTCATCACAATACATAGAAATTGTAATGGCGTTTTCTTTAGTAAAGCTTATCATTCCATCAAGGTGTCCTCGTTTAAATGGAAAAAATACCCCAGCAAAACTATCACTATTAGAAGAAAAGAAAATCAATAAGTGCTCGTGTAATTCTAGTACTGTAAAGGTAATTTTTTTCAGTATATTCCGATACATATATTCTCCATCACTCTGATTTTTATCGTATAGGGACACCTATGAAACTTTCCTGTGAAGATTTCAATTCTTACGGAGGACATTGTATTGGTCCTTTTCATCTCTAAATCACGTCTCACATACACCTCGAGTCCCAAACCAACTGCCTGGAGGGCCCTTGAGCATATATATCTTCCTCCAGGGCTGTTGGTGACTGATCGTGGGGGGGGGGGGGGGGGGGGGTCAGGTCCTTTGCCAAGGCCACTTTACCAGTGGCAGCAGTCGCCCACCACCCGACCCTTAAAGGGCAAAGGTGGACGGGTATAGAACGAATCGAGAGGCAATATGCCTCACTGAACTCTTCAGCAGTCTCATAGAATTGACAACCCCTGCATTCCTCTCCAACGCTGTCTCTCTTCAATAATATTCTGAATCTGTGACTGTGACTGAACATATCCTGAATTTGAGAGGATTCTAAATGAGTTCTGAAATTGTAACTGTAGAAGAAGGAACGTCGTATATCCGAAACAGCTGACAGATTGTGGATATTCATTCAAACCCATCACTAAATGGCCACCGAAACCACTCGCTTCAAGGGAAAATATGCTGTCGTATCACGAAGTAGCTCATCCGTACAAACACTAAAAATCCGCACGGTGTCTCATCGGTGCATTCTCCATCGCGGTTAAGGCCAAACACTGAATCATTTACTGGGCCCTGTTATTTGTACATCACCTACGAGCCTTAGCGTAGAATTAGGCAGGGCTTAGGCACGATGAATCTGGCCTGAGTCGCACCTTGCGCTGACTACATTAATCTTTATCAACTCTCCTGGGAGAGTCTCTAGTACCAAAGACATACTTTGCTCTCTACACCACTCTACTCCTCTTGACACCACTGTCGTGAATTGGTAATAGTAAAAGTGTTGTCATCTCCCTTATTCCCCTCCTCCTAGACAATAACACATCACCGCACACCACTCCACTCAACCGTACCCTACTCAACTCTACTCCACTTCTCACCACTCCACTCCACACGATATCACATCACTACGTACCACTGCAAACCACACCACCCCACCCCAAACCACTCCACGCCACACAATAAACACATCACTCCACATCACGCAACTCTACAAACCTCCCTCCACTTCATACCACTCCACACTACTCAATTCCACATAATAAATAGCACATCGTTCCACACTACTTCACCCCATCCACACCAAACCTATCCACTCCACTCCATACGAGTAGCACATCACTCCTCTCTACACTCTAGACCATTCCCAACACACCATTCTTCACCACTCCACATAACTCAGCACCCCTTTACACCACACTGACCAATGAGCATATCACTCCACACTACTTCACTCCACTCCACACCACATCAACTGCACCCCACACAATACGCACCTCACTCAACTCCACACCAGTCCTCACAACACTTCTCCACTCCAAACAATAAGCACATCACTGCACACCACACCACTCAGCACCACACATATAATAAGTACATTATTCCACATCACTCCATATCATCTACACCACACTACATCAATCTGTCTCAGACCTTGAAATGCCAGACCGCTCTACACCACTCCAACGAAATACTATATCACTCCACACTGCTCCACTCCATAAGACACCACTTCAGACCACACCAATCCACACTGCACCACATCACACGACACCACTGAGGACTAAACGATACCATTTCACTTTATGCAATGTAACACCATTCCACATCATCCCACACCATACCTCATTATACTACATCACACCATACCTCATTATACTACATCACACCATACCTCATTACACTACACCACACCACTCCTCGGAACATGACACGAAGCAAGGTATATCTAAATAGCGATAGGAAAATCCGGTGACAGCTGATCTTACTATATTCTGTGTCTATATTTAGAGCTTGGCCGTACCTTGTTTTCCATTCGGCATATGCCAGTCAGTGTTTAGTGTCTAAGTGGTTAACAAACGGAAACAGCAGTACAAATACATGTAGAAAGGCCATGAGAGACTCTGCCATGCAGGGTTGTTTTATCGCGCTTTATTCAGAATATCTGTCGTAATAGGGCCTTCCCTATCAAGCAATACAGACATCTTCCGGAATACAAAATATCAATAGTGACGGTAACATATTCATTTATATTTCTCAATCCGATTTGATTTGGTCGTTGGATCAAATTTCCTAGATTACCTGTTCTATACGATTTGTTCTAAAGAAGGTTACTATTACCGAAACGTCGACGACAGGTCCAGATGCCTGATGTCTACCTTCAGATCAACCAACTATTTGTAAAATAAAACTGTCTCGTAACATATATTACCAACTTGGAGTTGTGACGTTTTCTACACTTACTTGTAGTTCTAGAGTATCTTTATTTCGCCTTATTATCAATATTCATAAGTCTTAGTTTTCCAGAAAGGTGGTTCATATTTTTGTGCTAGCAATTCAGCCCATTCCTAGTACACGGTTTACCTACATATATGTTGCTGTTTCTGTAATGATGCCTGGTCGTGCGGTCAATGGCTGTCAGACGAGTAGCTCTATTGGTGCAGTGGCACAGAGCATGGTTGTGGCCCATTAGATTTTAGGTCAACTCTCGACTGTAGAACCGTCCCAAGGCGCTATAGATATCATATAAGGAGGTCAGGGTGAAGGTCGTGGTTTGCTCCGAATGCAGTCATTGGCTACTGGGACTACTCTATTCCTTATATGGTAGTTAATACAGAGGGAAAACTCCATGCAGCACAGCCCCAGTCTGTCGACGGCCGGCGTCGTATATTCAACGCCGTAGGCCCCTGCTTGGCTGGCCTCAGTCCCTGTGTACTACCCAACTATCCCTGCTAGCTTACTGCCACCACTCGCCGTGCTTACCCCTCCTCCTCCACTCCCCTCGTCCTGGTTGACACAGGTTGATTCCTGACCCTGATAATGGAATGCATTTCACCCTGATTTATTTCAATCATTCAATGACTGTTCACAATGAAAGACTTGAGCAGTCTAGCCTCTAGCCACAAGCTGATGTCGGTCGTCGACCGTGTGGGAGTAGGACGAATCGACTGACCCGGTGGAAGAGGCCCTTATAAGGATGCCATTGATGAAAATCATGGTGAGAATATTCAAAGGCAAAAAATATGATATGTTTAACAAATATTTTTGCCAAAAGTCATATGGCATGAAACTGGTATTCTACTATTACCTCACATCAGTAGTTACAAATACGTTAAGCAATATTTTAGTATGTAGACCAAATCGAGATCATGATAATGAGATACTATAAGTTTGGAATTTATAAGCCTGCTCCTCCCATTACCCCTTTTCCCTGGACAGAAGAGAGAAGCAGGAGTTGGGAAAATAAAACCTCATTGACTCTCATGAATAAGGATAAAATATTGTATTGATCTTATTAATATTTATCATTGATAAAGAGCTATTAATATGGTTACTAGTAATATATGAAATAATTGACTTATGGAGTAGTGAGTCAATTATTATAATTATATAAGATAAAGGAATACAAAACAAAAAAAGTGGGTTAATGTATATGAAGGTTTGTTGGTATTGGGTAGTCAGATAAAAATTGATATGTGTGTCTCATATGATAGTATAAGAAAGAGTGAGGTAGAGAGCTTAAAAGCGGAAGCACACGTGAGGTGCGTAGTGAGGGGGTACAATGACCATCCCTGGCCAAAGGCCATGGGTCACCCATCACCCCTTTTCCCAGGACAGAAGAGAGAGGCAGGAGAGGGGGAGAGGGGGAAATAAAATGTTAATGAATTCTATGAATAAGGATAACATTTTGTATTGATCTGATATAAGATATATTATCAATAGAGAATTATTAATGTGAATTATGAAATATTTGACTTATGGCGTAGTGTGTCAATTATCATAATTATATAAGATAAAAAATTATAAGATAAAAGCCAAGATAACTTTAGAGAATGGAAGAGGGTGGGTGGGAGAGAATAAGGGAAGAGGGAGGGTTTATGGGTTGGAGAGAGATTGTATTAGAATGATTGATGCAGTGGGTGTTGGAGCTCCTCCATAATGGATGGGAGTTGGATCTCCAACCTCCATACTATTGTATGAAGACCTCAGGCATTCGAATCGACCAATCATCATCTGCTACTCACTATGCGCGGCTAACGCCTTGCATAGTAATTCGCGACCTGTCCGTCGTGGAATAAACACTGACAAGTCTAACTCTCGTTCAGTTTCTACTAATTATCCCAAGGAATGCACTTATGTATTGTGTAGACCTCTTCACATTCAATAAACATATAAGGCTTCCTGATCAGCTTATGTGTCGACATGTCAAACAAGAAGCCATGCTCACCAGTTGTCCGGTCAGGTCATATGGCCAAATGGTCGAATTCCCCTTGCAGGTAGTCATCTGTGGTGTGTGTATCCCACAGCTGGCATGGAGGGATGGGGGCACTTTGTCTGCATGGTCATCCGCCCATGCACATGTCTGGGCCTCCGTGGGCGCCTGTGAGGTGCTTGGCCTTGTGGCCTGGTCCCGCGATCCCGTCGAGTATGTTGCCCACTTTCTCACTGATTTTCTCCATATCTTCCCTCAACACCGCATCAGACCCACCTCTAGTGCATCAATCTTTAAGATGACCGTATGCTTGCGCTATGGACCGAGACCGAGTCAAGCTGCTCGTCTTGGTTCCCATGGCAGTCCTCCTGCTGTGCCTGGTCTGGCAGTGGGCTGCTTGCATTCCCTCGAGTGTTTAAAGCCCATAAGACAGCGACATTTTCCACAGATTCTCACCGATCCGATCACCGACTATAATCGGGAACACGAATGTCGCTGTCTTATACCCTTTGCAATGCTTCCCGATCACGCCTTTTCATTTTATGACCTTGTACAGCGGCCCGATTGAGATCAAAGAGAACAACCGGGAGCCGAGCCGGGGTGAGCCACGGGCCGCTGGGGTGGAGTCATAGATGCAAATTAATTCAAAGTTTAATAACTTCGGATCCAATCAAGATATCGGGAAACGATTTTCAGATTAATCATTGCCTCTCTATACCCTACAAATCGATATAAGGCACTTGTTAATCGGACTGAGTAATAGGTAGTATTGCTATTCAAACGGCCTGCTCAGAATCGGGAACGGTCGGTGAAGTGCGTACAGCGACACGATTAAGGTCGGGCAGAGTCGGTCATTACCCCAAGGCAAGTAATAGGCATTTTAGAGGAACACAATAACCCACATACTTTCAAAAATCTTCCAAATATATTGACTCCCGATCACCCTGGTATGGTAGTATAAGATGGAGGATCAGATAGGGCATGTTGCCCAAAGATCTGTGGGGATAAGAATTGTGACATGTGTATTGTGTGAGAGTAGAGGTGAGAGTTATGCTGGAGACACACCAAGCTAGTAACGCGGCGATTTCCGGAATCACCAACACAAAATGGCGTATATGTGAGCTATTATTTCATATTTCAACGCCACCTAACGGTGGGTTGTTAGTTAAGCTGTCTCTAAGACAAACACGGCCAAGTCCAGTCACATGCGTATGGGGACAGACAGCAATCACACCTAAAGTATGAATGGTTGGTGTGATTGTAGGAGTGTTGGTTTTTGACATATTGAATTGGTGGAACAAATTTGGTATTGTATTAACGAGTCTGGACTGTCTAAACATCATAGTTGATGATTGTCTTGGTTTTACCTTGAAAGAAGATAAGCATATAACAGCTAGGCCTGCTAATATATTATTGTGAATGCAGTTTTGGTGATCCCGTCTTATCGAAGCTACATCTAAAAGATCATTCAGTTGATATGCATGTATGACACATCAAATTGGAGCTGGAATACCATAGAATAAGGTGCGAAAAGTTGTTATTTCTCTGGAAATAATGTACATGGGTATTATGAACGTATTACGCTCATACAATCAGTGATCCAATGCTAAAGAGTACGTTGGCAGGGGATGATTCAGTGCTAAAGAATACGTTGGCAGGGGGTGTTTGGCGTCAGGTATGGCGTAACCAGGGAGACAAGAGGCGACACCAGCTTGTAGAAAAAAGCCTATTGTTTTTGTTCCTTGTAAGTCTACTTGTCCATAATTGTTTGTCGTGTCTATGATTCCAATGTTCTGTGATGCTTCACATATATATATATATATATATATATATATATATATATATATATATATATATATATATATATATATATATATTGGTAATCCGATCCCATATTTGGTTTATTGTGTAATCGTGTATGTCGCTCTATATGTAGGTTCCGTCATTTAGATAATAAACCAATTGTTGTAGCAGACAAAACCAGGTAATATGAATCACATATCATGAATCATTGATTTACTGCAATGCTATAATCCATGGACACATAAGCAACTTCAAGGGACTCAACAATAACACTGAATAACGCAACAAAGATCTGACACTAGTTCCCTTTATAGAACATTTATTTTAATGTTGCAATGTCGAAGTATAACACCGGTATTTGTTTGAGCTGACTTACTGACATCTATGTACACCTTTATTGGTATTTGTATTCCTGTCCTTAGTGTGGCGAATTATGTTGAAGATCACATGTAATTCTTATATGATCATTATATGATCATCATAAACCTATACATTGTCTGGATGACTGAATTACATGGGGTCTAGATGTTTTTGTGGTGAAAATGTTATGCTCTTCCCATTTCTGCAAATGAAAGGGGGGTTAATGATTAGGTACAGAAGAAAGAGGGATAATGGTGGTATATTCCTGGGTAGATACTGGAGACGTCAAAGAAATTAATGGATAAAATAAGATAAAAGAATAAAAAATAGAGCGACTATGAAGACAGTATGTACTTCTTCTGTGTACATCCAACTTCCATGTAGACCTGTAATGTTCATCCTGTGCCTAGGTGGATAGATATTTTTGGTGCTGCATTTTATGCATCTATTATGCATTTATTTCCGAGTTTTTCAAGATAGTGCAAGAACTATGTGCAAACATTCTATATTTGTTTCTTTGGTATGAGGTTCTGGTATGTTTTCTTTTTCCAGTTGTGTTCAGCGTTGGAGTTAGCAAGTGTGGTCTATTGGATATACAATTGTTCATCGATGGATTGTTCACATGTTCATACAGAATAGACAAGTTACTACTTTGACTATGTAACAGCTTTTTTCGGAATAATAAACGAAGTTCAGCTCTCTTAAAAAAAAGAAGCAAAATAATATCAAAAGCTAACTACTGTTAAAGACAAAATAAAGAACAAAAACTATCTGCAGAAGTAAGATATGTCCATACCACCAAGCTACTTACATATGGTGACTCCCTAGTGTTAATCGTATGAAACACCCTTCAGTCCTTAATCTAGTTCACATAAAACGCCCCTCGGCAGCTAGTTCCCTTCGCGGACGATATGAGGCGCTGCACGCGGCCGGTGGCGGCAGTGGAACCGAGGCTGATGATGGATGGAGGCTGAGGGTATAAGGGGGTAGAAACTGGCGCCCGAACCCTTTGTCTTTGATCCGTCTTGTTAGAACCGCGACCACAGGGAGCCAAAGGATGCAGATCACAACACAAGGACCAGCCCTAGAACCCCCTACCACACCACACCCTCCCTCATCCACCCCCTGGAGGCGGTGGTCGGTCAGGCCCGGGTAGGAGGGGTGAATGAAGGAGGTATTGAGGTTTGACGAAAAGGGGGTGCTGAAGCTAGCTAGACGAACCAAAATACCCTTTCCTCTCTACAGGTCTGTAATATCTCACTGGAGGAATTTGAGGCACAGCTGGACAAAAGAATATAACACATCAATTAGAGTAAATAACATATTACATTATATATATATATATATATATATATATATATATATATATATATATATATATATATATATATATATATATAAATTCAGGCAGGGTTGAGGTACCTTCAGATCTCTGAAAAATGTGAGCGCTCTCGCTCCATTAAAAGGAGCTGCGCTGCGTGAGGGAAGGTATGAAGGTGATAAAAATACAGAACTACCCTCAGGTGAACGAACGGCTGCACTCTAATATCACTGTGAAATCAATTGTAAGCCAGAAAGGGATAGACTGAATCCTTATGCACGCGAACGGATGTGGCGCGGGGGTAGGGGTTGAAATCGGTGGTACCCATGACTTAAAGCTGAAAAACTTATTTACTTCCATTTCCCAAGCCAAATGTACCCGATGCCTTGTTCCGTGCTTTTATTACTGCTACTGTACGTATTGAAGACAGGGAACACTTAACCCTTTCCGCGAAGTAGGATGTCTCTCGGCATTCCCGGGTCTTCCCCAGCATAATGCCTTGAGGTATCATCAGCAAGGACAAAGGCCTATAGATATACATCTTTTGGGGAGCGAAGGATTCCTTGAATTTCCTAAAACCTGAACAATATAGAAGAGAAATATGGGTTGTCGTTTTAATATAACAAAAATATACATCGCGTGACTGTGCCATTTCTTTATTAAATATGTTTGCGGTAAATGAGCTATTACTTCAGGCACTAGGTGTTCCAATGTCAAGATGATTGAGTGCTTCAGAGTAAATGTTAACAAATTTTCCACATTATGCCCTGCCACGGCTTCAATCCATAAGATTTGTCAGTATAGTATGTTGCAGTTGTGAGGACTATCCCCTTCAGGTAATATGAGGGTTAACCCGGCAGTTGCTGCCTAAGGTTAGGATACGGCATGCGTTGCTGTAGGATGCTGTTGACTAATTGGGACTTCCTCGCTCCACTATCAATAAATCGCTGGTTTCGATAAGCCCCATTAAATCTCTTTATTTGAATGATTGATGATTACATTTCACACTTCCCAAATCAGCATGGAGCGTTAGAGACGATATGCACGATATGACAAGATGACTTCAGGAATAGCGTAATGATACTAGAATGAAATAAAAGAATGCCGTAGAAATGTGACGAGCCCGTACATAGACGGAATTGAATTTCAAATAGATGAATATTACCTGAAATTGAGATATGGGTGTTGTACTCTTGAGAGTACATACTGTCCATGATAGATATTAAAGAATGTCAAAGGGCGTCGTTAGTGAGCCTGTAGCTATTGCCGTTCGAGGCCTTTCGGATATACCATAAAATACGTTCCGATGTCAAGAACGGAATTGCTACGGGTTTACTCACCATGTTTTCTTCTTATTACTGTATACCTTAAAAACACGAAACAAAATGCCATCTTATGTACACTATAGGGGCACAGTGCGCCCAAGCATTCACTACGGGCTCAGTCGCTTTGGTTTCCCAATATGACATATCTGAAATTGATGAGAAAACATTATATTCACTAACTGAGTAATCGATTCATGTAAATCAATTACGGGCATAGTGCGGCCGAACATTATCTATACATTGTAATGTACCCCAATAGCAATGGGTGGTATTTCATAGACGTTCGGCCATAGGTACATGATAATAGAAAGGTGATCCTAAAAATCCCTTCTATTTTCATTTTATTTTACCCCTTCAAATGTTTAATACTGCTAAGAAATTACTGTCAATGGTCTATCTATCCAGCGGCAGACATTGCTAGCATACATTCCAAGCTGGGCTGTGCGGGATTATTTTTATCCATTTGATACATCGTGTCAATAGAAAACACATAGGGAGTGTGAATCACCATAGCCGAACACCTTTTACGGAAGTTTTACGGAATACGTTGTGTTATCAGTGGGATGCTACAACATCCTATATCTACACACATTTATAGTAGAATAATATTAATGCCAGGTATACATTTAAAAAACAACGTAGGCATACCAGACTGTACTTGACATAAAACTGAAGTTCAAAGGTTAGTTTTAGGCCCGCTCTTATTCATCATTTTTATCAATGAATTTATACCTAAACACATAAAGAACTCAAAACCAATTTTATATGCTGACGATTTAGTTCTCATTCTAAAAGAAAATGAACAACAGACCCTGAAGAATAGATTAGAGGAAGATCTGAGGATTATTGATGATTGAAAAGGTGTAAATGGATCAATGGTAAATTATGAAAAGTCGAAGGTCATTTGGGTAAACAACAAAAGAAACACAGACAAAGAACTATGTATCAATATGTCAAACCGTGAACTGAAAGCAGTAGATCATTACAAATATTTAGGGGTAATAATTGATAACAAATTTAAATTAGATTTACAATATGATAAGATACTTCGAGAATTTAACCTAATACTTTTCAGACTAAAGAAAATTGTTTAACAGAAGATGCAGCACTGAAACTGGTTAAACACATGTTACTAATGGTGATTGAATTCGGTGATTTAAAAAAGAATTCTTTATTGAATCAACAGCAGAAAAACTACAAACTATGATAAATAAGACTTAGAGTAGTTATAGGGTCACGAAAAGCAATAGACGATATGATCTATAAAGTAGGTGTAGAATCAGATTCCTAGATTATCAATGAGCATCACATGTACTACCCATGATAAAATAGTGGGCTGAAAATCTTGATGACCGTATTGCTACTGATTATAATATCATCCGAATCTCAGAAAAACCCAAAATATACTTGAAATCACCACTTTTTGTTGGAACTCAGTTATGGAATACCCTTAGCTCTGAAACGCCACAGCGGCAGAGGGATGCAGTATTCAAAGTGGAAATTTAAGAGGAACTGTTGAACAATAAACTATGATGAAAAGATCATTTCTTGTACTTATTTCTTGTTTCATTATTATTATTATCATTATAATCAGTGTTTTATTTTATTCCTATCTCATATATTCTATAATGTATTCCATAGATCTGGGTAAAACTTCGTTTTTACTTGCAGCAATTTTGACAAGACATTTGCTATTTTTCAAAGTGATGGCAAGCCCGTGAAGCTTCGGGAAACCTGGGGTCACTTAAAGCATCCCTGTACTATTTCTCCATACAAAATAAATGTACACTTCAATCACTTTTGAACTGCATTTATCTCCGGACCTCCGTGAGGTCCGTGATATATTTCATAAGTTTGCAGCATAATCTTGAGGTACAACTTCATCTGAGGTAACCACAGATATTAAGAATCAGTCCTCAGATGTATTCTTACCTCTGTGGCCTCTTGGATGTAGTATGAATCGTAGTGTCCAAAGAGATAACCGTTAGATATTGACATAGCACTGTGGCACTACTTCTGGAAGTTGATAAAGGAGCCCCCGAGGTGGCCGTTTCTGCACCTATCTTTTTAACATTGATGATCCCGCCATCTAGCGTTAAATTATGCTACAACCCCTGTAGAGCGATACAGCAATATCAAGAGGGATAAGGATATAGTCACCCAGCTGTCTAGCACATGACGTCGGACACAGACGAGTCACGTGTTGCCAGCTGTGCCATTCGGGAGGAGAACTCTCCAGTCGCAAGACAAATATTTGTAAACATCCCACCGATGACAGGTCAGGATACTGTTTTGAGCAGACCTACCTTTCCAGACCCACCTTAATAGAAGCCGTACTGCTTTTTCAAATTCCAGTCCTTTTTTCCCCCGATCCAATTTTATCTGGTCAGTTCATTTAGCATCACATTGCAAATTAATTTCTTATTCTTTAATTATTCACGATAATCATCACTGCTTTTGTATGACAAATGGAAATAACCAATTTCTACCCTGCAAATGTCAAACACGATATATAGATGTATCAATTGAATCTAAATATATCGTTAAAATATATCGCAGATTTGAAGAATGAGTCGAGTACAGATTTAGAGGTCATCCAGGGAAGCCCCTCATGCATGCGCCAGACCAATATCGTTCCTTTTCTCGCAACATGTATTGTGCCTCTTCCCCAGCTCCCCGTTAACAACAGCTTCGGAAACACCCCTGTTGCACCCTGGCGTTAGCAGATGGACTGGTGAATGAGATAAACAGAAGATGCCTGACAGAACCAATGGCAATAGACCATCGTCCAATATAACTACAGTCTGCTACTTTAGAATATTTTGGGTACAGTTGAGGATAGTAAACGTACTTATCTTGTGGAAATTTTCTGAGAAGCAACTGACTGGCCAACTACTCGTCAATATTATTCTCAAAATATGCAGGTGTTTAGAAACCCGAGATTTATTTTCCCCGTGACGGAAACAAGACCGGCGTATTTGTGTGACCTCTTCCCACAGACACGCGCGAAATATTTATAAACGACCTAGTTATATTCTATTTACCAACCTAGATTCTGGAATTGTCTCAAAAACCAGAATGTGTTTTGGACAAGCTCAACTGCTCCATCTGCTCACCCAGATACCTACCTCCAGTTCTCAGAAATACCTACGCCTCTGCCACGCGAGTATCGAATAAATTCGACTGCATCTTGTATCATATAAAGCATGATACTCTCCTTGCATAGATCCTGTTCCTCACTTCCTGCCCCGCTTGTATTTCTGCACTGGCCTGCCGTTTTTGGGGGCAAAATCTGTCCAATGCGCTAGTTTTTCAAATGTTCTAAATTTTGAATATGTCGGGGAGTATTTTGTGTTTCATTTTTTGAAAGAGATGTACATGTTTATTTGTTGAATAGTTTACACTCATTTCTGTTATTTGTGGTGTAAAATCAGGAATAGTCTGTGGGATTACTTTGTTCAGTGGAAAGCACCTTATGTGTTGTCGGGTTTTGTTTGTCAACATTACATATATGTGTTCATTCATAGGGGCAGTCTAATCAACTGTGGATTCACAGCTTTATTGTCTGTGAAGCTCAGTTAAGAATTCCATTATTCCACAATTTAATATATATAAAACTTGTTATTATTATTTATCACAAACCAACAACCCCTGGAATTTATATATGAATTTTTATTCTGGTTTTGATTATACATGAATCTTATTTGACACAACGTTTCGGGATATATGTTCCCTTCATCAGGTTAATATATATAAGTTGTTTCAGTTTCGTAATTTTTGACACTTACTCTTTCTTGAATCCGAAATATATTTTCTCTATGTGTAATCACTGGGTTGAGGCAGAGATTAGTAAACAAATCATGAAATTGTCACGATATCCGCTGCAAAAGCTTACAACTGGCTCCACTCCATGCCACCAAGCTATTTTCTCGTCGTAATTTGGACCAAAGAGATAGGCAAAGACGAACAGGTATAGATAAGGCAGACAATGACATATAGCAAGGTCTGATAGCGCATGCTGATAACACATTTATCATGCTTGTGCCATGAGAAAAGTATGCTCAATTGTTATGATCTTCAGCCAGAGTCCATGTTTCCCCTGATAAACTTGTCAATGGATTGATCTTGAATTTAATGATCTTATCAGAAACGATTAGTCGTGATGCGATGTCTGGTAGAAGACTTGTGGACTAACTGTCAATGTCCCGGTATGGTTATATCTTCCGTCAGAGTAGTATAAGTTATTGTTAATGCATGATGATAAAGAATATATTTCCAAGAAATAGACACACACCCTTATAAGGAGCCATATGGTCAATATTTTATTTGTTTTAGTGTTTTAGGTAAGTTGAATATATACGTATCACGTGAACCAGAGTATTACCAAAATACTAGAAATAAAATGAAATATACAAACAGCTTAATCATTCGTTTTCATTCCTCATTGATTTAGCAACAATTCATAAGCATTACACTATATACAACGGACAAATATCCCATAAAACAATATTTATGATCTATGCATTTCAGCAATAGCATAATATCCAAATAAAACATTGTTTTCATGCCTGTTAAGCCGAGCTCCCACTACTAAGATATATGCTTGTGACACGCTATGATAGCTTTCCGATAAGTGTTCCGACACTTTTTTTTATGTCGAAATTAACGGGGTTCTCGTAGCAGTGGACCTTGCGTTCCGACATGGTTTACGACACACCCCAATAGGGTTCCGACAGAATGGCCGCATCGCAGGCATTGCAATAAAATTGATGAAGATCGATTTATCGTAGGGACTAGACTGTGCCGGATTGTGTCGAGAGCATTCTCCCCTATATGCACCCCACCCCTCCTCCGTCATGGTATATGGGTCTATTTTTCAAAACCTGCATTTTTCACACGATTTCTCATGCACACATTTACACTTGATGAAACAGAACCCGTTCATATTTTTCTATATACTACAAGTATTTGGCTATCACGGGCACTATAATATTATTTCAATAAGTGACTTACTTTGCTGTTTTGTATTTAGTCATAAAACCATGTTTTAATTCAACCTTTAACATTACTTGACAGATAAACACAAACTTAACCATCAAATCCCGTTAACCTCATACATTGCCTTGCAGAAAATGATACCACAGTAGAGAGATCAGCTTTGATATTCATACGAAAATGATAAACGATATTCTTATCATGGATATACACGTCATCAATGAACTATAACGAGGGAAGGATATTTTAGTTGTTATTAAATGTAAGGATCCTTAAAATATGCTGTTAATTGTTTGCCTTGGATTTGCACTGGCGTACCTCTTGAATCATAGCGCATGTTGGTACCATGGTCAGCTTTTTCCGCAAAACCCCTCCGACGCACTGTGACACAGCCCTTCTGACAGGGCTACGGTTTTGGTACTTTTGTCGTAGCCTTATTGTAACCTTGACGGAGTATGTCGGAACCAATGGGAGCCCGGCCATAAAGCCGGAGACACACCAAGCGAATATTGCAGCGAGTTCCGTAATCGCCAAAGCAAAATGACGTATATCTGAGCTATTTTTCACATTTCACCTGATTATTGCTTCTGAGACACTAAGCTATGGGTGGGAGATATGACTACCAAATAATATCTCACATACATGCCATTTTGTGTTGGCGATTCCAGAGATCGCTACCTTGACTCGCTTAGTGTGTTTCCGGCATAAGCGAGATTCACACGAGCACCCACTGCGCTGCCAATACATCCAATCGACCTTACGACAGAATCGTAGCATTGTACCATACTTCTACGATGCATTCTACGATACACACTGATACACCAAGATTGGCTCCCGAAACGTCACGATTATACGCCGGAATCGTAAGCCTCCCGATAAAATCGAAACGTATCGGTGTGAATCGGTAGCCTGTTTCACGGATTAAATTTAATCTAATGGTCTAAGATAGATTGTTTTAGATAAGGATTATGATTCCACCACAGTTATATATCCAAAATCGATTCTTCTACAGCATTGTTTTATAAATACAGGTCTATATTATTTTTTTTTATATTGAAATGACTGTGATCTGCACTGGTACACTGAGTGAATCGTGAGCTAATGGTAACCTTGGTCAGCTTTTTGTCCCAGCTGGCACCCTGTTGGGTAGGTTGCGTACAATCGGTGACTCAGGGACTATCCCCGTGTGAATAGGGTTCATGTCCTGTCCCGGAGACTGGAGAACACTAAATCCCAGCGGTAGGCACACTTATCTCACCAAATTACCTCTATGATGTTTAAGCGGCGTTCACACGATGGGACTCATGTACCTCACAGGGTGTTTTTCTGAGACAAATTCTGTACTCGAACGCAATCCTTTTGTCTAAATTGTAGGGTTTATGGTCATTCACATGAGGAGATTAATTCTTGGTAAGAGACCCCAGGTTGATTTCCCAGACAGATACGGGGTACATGTATTCGGCCGTGTGGATTCTACTTTACGTGATATTTCTCCTCAGCATGTAAGTTGTAGCATCAAGAGAAAATAAACTTTCTCCATCATGGCATGATCCCAGGAAGTTGGTTTGTTTCGTGACTCAGTCTCGTTTGTTTAACTTGTGTTCTGTGGACCCAATTAGTTTTGATGAAGGAGCCAGCACTCCGGTATCAATGCATCTAAACTTGAGCAGGGTAGGAGAACTAACCCCACCCATGGGTGTCCGGGCACTCGGAGCTGGGGTATGGGCAAATCGTCTAGCAGAAATTTTCTGAGTGTAACTGATAGGAAATCACGTGAAGTTGTATACAGGTGAAGCAATAAATTTCAGAACACTGTGATTTAGAAATAATCAACACAAATAGGTCAATCTATGACATTTTGAAGTTATTTTTTTGCTTTGATGATTAGAGTAAAGTACCTAATATCCATGTCCATCGTACACTATGTTGAGGGAATCAGGAGCCAAAAACGATGGGACTTGAAAGATGACTTAAAACGCAACTGATCATCCCATCTCATATCCAATAACTTAACATTTCCATTTTTATCGAATGAACACATGTGGGTCAGATTTTCTCAAAATGTACTATTCCATGAATTTGGGTCATTTTGTACATAATCATCCATGAAACCTTTAATAATTAATATATTTAAAAACGGTTTTTGTATCTTATCAGGGACATTCTCAGCTTCAAATTGATATAGTTAGACTGGGTAAAGATGGGCAAAAAACAACAATACTATAAGTGTCATCATATTAAATATTACACTCCCAGCATATTAAAAGCTACTTTTCCTATGAGCTGTAACAGTTTCCCATGTCATACATAATCTTTGGGCCTATCTGGATATTCTTTCGTGGATTTTTCACAGGTCTGACAAAAAAATGGGTTTTATCACTTTTTGTTGCAGAACGTCCAAAACTAATGTATTTAGTGAATGTTTCTTTGCTTTTTTGGTATTTCGTGGGGCGCCTCGACTCTCACGGATGTGGGCCTGGACCGAAGAACTCTCTCTTCACCTTGGAAGGACAAGACAGGTCTAGCTAACTTCCACACAACATCTTTGGCATTAGTTGACTTCCTCAAGAGGCCCGAACACTCTGTTACTCTTCCGGGGAAATATGTGCTACCTACGTAAATTAATGTAATTTTTATTTCTAGAAATTATGTTAAATTTACGTTAATCAATGTAAATTTACGTAGGTTTTGAGACACTTATGTAAATTCACTTTTCATTTACGTTTCTAAACTAATTGAAGTTATGTAAATATACCAACAGAGAAATACGTAATTTTATGTATATGATAGGTTATTTTAAGTATTTTAAAAACGGAAATTTACAAAATATATGGATATATATATATATCTGGTATCTTTATCTACATAGGATGGGAATGATTATTTTGGGTTCCTCTATTAAGGAGACAAACGAGTACGATTAGCCTGAAGGTATATCCGTGGATTACACTCAGCTATACTCGGGTATAGTTTATTCTGTGTATTTTTTCTTTGTAAAAGGCCCCAACACTTGCCTTTAACTTTTTCTCAGCTGAAAAAAACTAGCCTAACATTAATATCAACACCACACACCTGCAGGAAGGTGTGGTGCCACCCAAATGACAAACTTTCCTAAATTAGGATAACTGCAGTGACAAAAATATCGGCCAATCAAAGCCTGAATGATATTAATGATAATTGAAACTGCTGGTGTGGTAAAGTAGGTAAATAAACCAACTTAACAGTACATTCCCTCCTCAAGAAGCAAAAATATTTGACAGAATCTACTGCCATGCCATCTAGTGAATTCATGAACATAAACGGTTTTGCACATCATGAATTTACGTAAAATTACCTAAAACTACCACACGTGCTACAGACGTAAGTACACGTTAACATTTGTACGTTTTTATACGTAGAGAATCTACCTGTGAGCCATGTGAATTTTCGTCTTGTGTTTACTGGGTTAGGCCACTTTATTGAGCATATTGCTCAAAGAGAGAAGTGTTTTAACTCTGTAATTACTTTGGCTATATAAAGAAACTTTATCCTAAAGAAATCCTCAATACTAGAGTATTGCAGCTTCTTCTCTTATCCCATGTTCCCGATCCCCAGATCTTTATGTTAAACGTCCTCTTTATTTTTCTATCTCTCTCCCCCTTGTCCTAGGCTAGAAACCTCTTTTATGATACAATTGACTATTCTTCATGGACATAACGTACGTGACTGGATAAGAAACAGTACTAATAATGATAATACAGGGAACAGATACAACTTGTAAGGGTTATCTCCCCCCCCCCCCCACCTCCCTCATACCAATTCTACTCTTGCATTCCTAGATCTAAATCCTCAGGATATTTGAGACATAAATCATTTCAATTTTTCGAAGCCCAGGGTGAATTGGTTTACGGGGTTTCTGTACAATATGTAGGCATCATGCTACATTGTTTATCCTACCCCTCATATAAATCTCCATAGACTTAACATGGTGTGGCTGTATGCCACGGTTATGCCATAAAATATTTATATGCCACGGTGATATATGCAATTAAAAGCATGTGACACGGTAGGATAAAATCTAAACGTCACTCAATTTCATATAAATGTTTATATGGCATTCGTTTTCTTCTGCTACAGATATCACTCAGCTCCGCTTCGTGAAATCCTTCCGAGAAGACAACTCACGCCATATAACAATCATATCAAATTTCGTGACGTTTCTTGATAGTATGCTTAATACAGACATGTATACATTATATATGTTATCCTACAAAACGTTGCCCTATTTAACAGCACATGATTTATGCTTATATATATTGATGCCTGTACTGAAGGACATCTACATCATGCTGACAGGTGGTATTTCTTTGAGGGGTTAAAGGTAGAAACGATTCCTTTTCGGCAAAAGAACTAGTTTTGGAAACAGGCTACTATAGTACATTGTATTCCTCAATATTACACATGCAATTTGTTAAACTGACGAGTTTGGTCAATCTTCTTGAAGATATGATCTACTGCGTATAATGAATGCATTGTAAACATGACTCACAATCAGACCGAATATTGATCATGAATATTCTTGACCTCATATTGATACAGGATACGACGTCATATAAGATTGCAGTGTCAAAATTGCTCAATGAGAAACCTTGTTATGTTTCTTTCTTATACCAGGATCTACGTCACATGTGAGACGAGAAAAAAGACATAAAATAACAAGTAGCAGATGAGCATCTATCATTGACTGAACAACACTGAAGCAAGAAGTAGGAAAAGTGGACGTTGGCGGCACTATTGTGCTTTGCTCACTTCCCGTTCATTCAATAGGGGGCGCACTTCTACACACTGCGCAGCTCCGGCAGTATGCTACCATGTTGGAATTCCTATGGGAATTATGAAAGCTGAGAGCTTGACAATTTTCCATTGAATACTGCATTCAACCGAATGGTGAAGGTAAATAAAGATAAGTGTTGATGTTATATAGCACATTCTGATAATCATGCCAAAACTGCTAAAGCTGTCAAATTTTGAAATTTTCAGCCTCCGCTCATAGGTTTGCGGCGCGCGGGTATCGCCCTGGGTCCTTGACATCCTTCCTTGCAGCACTTGGAGCCGGGGAGTGGTCAATTTGAGTGCCACCCACTGAATACTGTGGTTAATCAAACAATTACAGTAAATATAGATAAGAGTTGATGTTTTGATTGCATGTAGCACTCTCTGGTGCTAGAATTCTGTCCAAACTATCAAACTTTCGGTCTCCACTCACGGGTTTGCAGTTTCTTGGTACCACCTGGGGTCCCTGACCGCGTCCATTGCGGTGGAAGTGGGGAGCAGTCAACAGGGAGATTATGGACTGCTGTCACTTCACAAGTTTGGAGATGTTTCACAAACCCCCTGTTGAGCGTAAGAATGCGTAATGACCAAATATTGGTTCACATTGCCAAGTTATGCTGACTGATAGTCTGCCTGTGTGTCACCTGTTATGGATATTGGCAAGTGAACTTGCACTATCAATTGATTCTGCATATTTGAGCATTTTACACTATATTATGTTGCCTAAAAGCAGTCATCCCCGCACTTTCACGACCTGGATTGCACAACTTCCAGAAACACCTAAAACCTGATTGCGTGTGTGTAGGTTCAGCTGCAACGTCATGTTGCCTGTCATCAGGTGGAAATTATATACTGAGTGAGATATGGTGTAATCGTTCAAACAAATACAGAGGGCTTTGTTCTGTTCTGTTGCAATTTTTCTTAAGTTCTGCTTGGTTGCACCATCGATAAAAATGGCAGAACAATCGAATATCGGAAGAATAGCCGGTTTGTAAAATTGAATGGCTACTGCTTTGGTCAACATGTGTTGGATTCTTTGGAATTGGAAAGGTTTGTGGCTGATCTGTTTAACAATCCTTCACAATTGTTTTCATAAGCATTTAAGGCAGAGTTCACCGTGATGGCTAGATATTGATATGCATCAATTGTAACAAGTTTAGTCAGTCTGCAATATAAATCGGGGTTGTTGACATTCCTCATATTATTGGGTGAAGAAAACCAACATACATTTGTCTTTTTAATGTTGACAGCTAAAATATTTGATTTGCACCAGTCCATAAATTCATCCATTTCGTCTTGGCCAATATAGGGGCAGTGTTTTGGGGGTCTTTATTGCTGGCATATAGTACCAGGTTGTCAGCATATCATAGGAAGTTGTTTTGTTTAAAGGCATTCTTCACGTCGTTAATATAGTAGATAAATAGTAGGGGCCCAGGACAGAGCCCTGGTGCACCCCAAAACTTATATCTTTCCATTTCAAGGTGCTGTTCGAAAAAATCACTATCTGCCTTCACCCCGTCAAATATGACTTTACAATAGGTTGTGCGGCTCAGCTAACATCAAATGTTTTGTTTTATTAGTTAGTAAGCCGTGATTGATCCTATCACACACCTTACGCAGATGAGCAAAAGTAGCGCCGGTTGTTCCACGTGATTTGCGAAATCCAAATTGTTAGTGGAAGAGGGTCATATGCCCATAGGGTAATTATTGCCCTCCAGTTGTTAGGGTTACATAAACTTCCTACTTTTTTATAAGAGAGCTGAACTCCGTTTATTAATCCAGAAAAAAATCAGGTACATAGTTAAAGGAATAACTTGTCTATTCTGTACGAACATGTGAACAATCCATCGATGCACAATTGTATATCCAATAGATCACACTTGCTCACTCCAACGATGAACAGTAAATGGGAAAAGAAAACATAGCACGTATCAAAACAGGTTTGTTATGATCGGGCAAACTGGTCCAGTGCGAGTATCATAAACTCTTAAAGCACTGGGGTGCGAATTTCCCTAATGCCTAATGATTTCCCGATTGATATGTCAGTTTTTAAATCATAACGTGTCTTTTCATCTACAATTGATGCAATTGATCAGGAGGATGTTATATAAATGGATTAGCTTGTTCAGTTTTCATTATTGATACCTTCATATTCGTCGGAGAGCGCCTACCCAATGCCAGCGAAATAGGTATTCAAGTAGTCGGTAGATTTGTCTGGTGGGATGATGTTCAAAGTAGTCAGGTTAATTAGAGTAGGAAGGGTTGGCGTTGCTTGTGGTTTTGTGATCTTTCTGATTTTGTGCTAGAGTGTTTTTAGCATAACCCATATTCGCGTCTAGGGTAATCGAAATAAGTATGATTTGGCATGACGTATTGCTTTTCTTATCATATTGCATATAAGATCTACTTAATCCTAATTATTGATTTAATCATTTTCTTGTAAACACCCAATGAACTATCCTGGGTGCCAATGTCTAAATCATTCCAAAGTGGCATAGCTCTGTATATTGCGCTTCCCATAAGAAACACGTTCAGGCCTTTTCAATTTTATCTTTCTCCTTGCTCTCTAGCGCGTGGATTTTCCAAATGAGAAATATCAGCAGTAAATTTCTTCATGTGAATTAGCATGAAATGATTCATCCTTTCTGAAAACGCTTGAATCTTTGTCGTTTGATGCAGTATATGTATAGTACGTTTACCCGAAAAAGTTCGAATATTAGTTTGAATATAAAATGAAATAATCTAAGAGTAAAAGGAGATACATATGTACATATCGCCTTAAAGATATGCTCAGAATGCAAATAGTTATCTATTTTGGAAAACGTCATGGGGCTACATGTATTTAAAAATATGAAACACAATGTCTCATTTTGAGATTTGCCAGAACTGTAGAATTATAAATTCTGGTTATAGAAGTAGCTATCTGTTTTTTAGTGCGGGGAAAATGGGTTATTTTCATAGCAAAACATCTCGTCCTAGACGGTAGATGGCATTCCTGCGCAGACCTCGCTTTCTGATTTACATATCTGTACAAGTGCTGCACCTACACAAAGGCGACTTTCACAGGATCTGTACTAAAGCGCCATCTCCAGTCAATTCACGCAACTATAGCATGTGGCTGATATCTGATGTACACTGGCAACCAGAGACACACAAACTTAGCTCTGGTCGGGTTAAATAAGCGGTTGCCTTGGCCCAGTAGCGGGACCTGTTTCTTACTCTCTAATCAGATTTGTCGTACTGCTTTGAGAGTGTGTTAAGTCATAACCTCGAAGCCAATTTATCATTTCGTTATTTCCTTCTATGTGTATTTTAGAATAAAACTACTATAAAGCCAGATTTAATTATCAGTTTGATGAGCTATAGATTTTACCTATTTAGTATTTCTTCTTTTATAGCCTAGATATAGCTACATACACCAAAGGTATTTGGTTTGAGGCGCACCCCGAGTGATCCCGTGTGTGATTTAACCCGACCAACCACTATATCGTAGCAGGGGGTTGGTTGCCAAACTAATATCTTTGACTGCAAACCCGTGAGTGGAGACCGAAAGTTTGATAGTTTGGACAGAATTCTAGCACCAGAGAGTGCTATATGCAATCATAACATCAAGCTTTAAGGTTTTTGGGGCCAGATTATGAAACGTTTCCTCAAAAGGCTTCGCCCCTTTCTAAGAGATGCACGTCCTGAGATGCTACAGGTGGGGGTATGTTGATAACAAATAGCTTATAATTTGTAAAAGGTTAGAGAAGGTTCCACAAAATAACTATATTTCTCGTTTCACATTTTAGACATTTGGTTTACATAACATACAGTAGGACATAATACTAGAGATTGAGGTTTATTTTAAACTTGTTTTAAACGTATATACACCAGATACAAACACACCCTTCTCTCTAATTGGTATAATGAATAAAGTCACAAATCCACGTCACAACATATTTTTCAGTCTCTAGCACTATCCATGAGTCATGTCAAGTGCACTGGACCATGCCATGTTTCGTTCCCCCATTAGTTGAGTGGCCTCTATAATGCCCTGTGTTAAATTAGGTTTTATTATAGTTATTAACGCAGGATAACTGGTTTGATATAACTCTAAATATGGTTGATACGCAGGACCAATACATGATTATTTCACGCTTATTTCTGATAATGAATGGTGTCGTTCTGCACTTGGGATTGCGAAACGTATTGAAGAACATGCTGTCAGACAGTATTGCACCAGAGGCCATTGGTCTCCCTCTCCTGATACGATTAGTCTCTTTCAGAGCATGAATCCTTTCATGTACTGATAAGAAACGGTTTCTATGACGGGAAGATTTAAATGGGTTGATAGGAGTTACGATTAGTACGATTATATATCCTATCCGTTTAAATAGAATTTCATACCCTGACAGGTAACAGGGTCTGGTACATGTGCCGCATTTCTGTCAGGAATTTATAAAACCTTGGATCATAATCACCTTTTTGGCACAAGACGGTCACTGGGCGCCGATGGTATATTCAATTTCGTTATAACGTTAAAACGAATGTGATAAATTACAACCAAATAGTGTACAGATTAGATGTAAACAACTTGTAAAAAGTGAAACCGGAAAAGGATTAAAAGCTAAAAGGCAATGATTAAAGATGAGGCAATGGTGTAGTCTCTAAAAAGAGAATGATTCAGATTGTCATAGACACATCATTAAGTGAGCGGTTACCTTATAATTAGTAGTTATGATGATACCATATTTCAACCAATAGAGATTTATGCATGTGTACAATCCCTTTCTCAATAACGTTCTGCCTCAAATATCCCATCCTCATGCTGGACACTCCCTTGAGACTTTGTTACCACTCACGCCAATGTCTTTTCTACTTCTGGGCAGACTTGCTCATACCTCTCCTTCTACATGAAGTCCACATTCGTACTATATTCCCTGCAATTACGTCGGTGTTCCAATAATGATTTTGACATTAGTAACTTTGAATCAGTACAACATACCTTTGTAAGTAATAATTCAATTTTAAAGTTACAAAATTTACGAAACGTGATCTAATTACACTAACAAAGAAACCAACGATTAGGGCATATATGACGCATGGGGCAATCTATTATAACTGAAAACAAGGACAGACTCATCGACAAAACAGAAACCTAACCGGAAACTGTGGTCTGATCAAACCCGGAAATGTTCCTCTCAAGAGGTGTGCTTGGTGGCGAACGATTCGGTCACCAGCGATTGTAAATGAATCACCTCAATAATCCGGCTATGATTAATCCCAGTCGTGATCTTACACCATATTCTCGAGTCCGTCTGTGGTCTGTATGTAGACCTATGTTTACATTAATGACTATGTATCCCATGGTTATGTACTTGTGAAGATTACGCATATCTGTACGTAGATCTAGGTTAGAACACGTGTGGTAGTCTGCACCAAGGTATACAAATGTAATTACATATAAGTTATATGTTATCCTTTATAACATGAGGAATTGTAAATGTATTATTCACTGATCATTCGCCAATAATAGTACGAGGATATGCAGTACTGTACTGTGGCCGTAGTGAAGGCGATCTCGATCTTACGAATTATTTAGGGAATATGAGTAAACAGGATTTGCTTTGTAGGGACTCATATCATACCAGCTCGAATACACCAGCCGAAGAAGTGAAGAAACAATGAAACTCATGTGGGAATTGATCTGGATGGGGACAATTTGTCTGTTAAAGCCATGATGCTTTAATTAGGATATCCTTCACATATACGTCTGACACTGACACTGTGACTTTACAGAGATTTCTGAGTTTGTGTGCTGCTGGTTCTTACAGGTATTCTCCTTCATCTTCGTCCGGGGGCGCCTTTCTCTGAGTCACCCCAAGGAAAAACGTGATTCCTCTAGCGTCTCACTTTGTTAAGCAGATATTTATTTTTGAAAAAAGTCACATCGTTTTACCGGGGTCTACGAGCTAAATATAGCAATTCATAATTATAGCGTCCCTCTGGTGTCAGACGTTCACGGTTCGTTGGTTGTCTAAAATCCCGTCTCCGCCCAAATTGTCCATGAAAAATGTGTCCTGCAAGCAAGGTCGTCCTACTTCTGTAAGGACTGGGAAGTGTTTGGGGGAATTACATTTATTGTACTGAATAGTGGAATAGATCTGATAGTCCCTCTTTGTATCCTCTACACAATACCGTTAATGAAGGTTCTCTATATAGAGCAACATGATTTATATATAGCGCTATGCCAACTTAAAGTTTTTCTTACAAACTCCGATCTAGCTTTAAACCGACGTATATTAAGTTTCAAGGAATATAAGCTATCCATCGGGCACTAAGGTTAATTTCAAATGAAAGCATGACATGGAAAACAATCCGTTGTAAAATTGAAAGAGAATTGTCAGATTCCGATGTTAGTTGACAGACGAATAAAACAATAATTTTTAAGATGTCAAAAAACATGACGTTAACTGACGAAAGAGAGTTACGAACCAGGTCTAATGCTAAAGTATGTTTATAGAAAGAACATACAAGAGCAGTTCGTACGAGAAAAGCCCCAGAGGTGTCACACCATGGAATTCACTCCCGCAACACGTACAGAAAGCAGGTAACAGAGATTTTCAAAAAAGAAATGCGTTGGTTAGGAAAGTGCAGGAACATAACTCGTGAACTGTTGAAGAATATATACTAACACACTCTCATTATTTCCCCCTTATAAACTCCAAATTGAAGATATACAATTTTGATGTAATTCTCTTTACCTCACTGGAAGAACAGTTAAATGTAACAGAAGTAAATAAAGATTTTTGTAAAAAAAAAAAAAAAAAAGTTATTTCTAAAGCAATATGATATTGCCGCATAAATAGCTAGTCACACAAGTCGTACTGACCTGTAGATTTATTATCATAGAAGGGCTGTCGACAAAGTCACAATTAGTAGTTTTCTATACATTCTGTAACAAATCCTCTTAGTGCCATTAACTTTTTTTCCCTCAAAGTGCAATCCATTTCAATCATACGACAAAAATGTGGCTCCGTTTAACACCGAAGCTGAGAACTTCCATTCGTTTTTAAAACGAAATTTAATTTCCTGGATTTTGTTGCAAAACACTGATTAATTAGCGATTATTGGAAATTCATCAAGATTTTTGGTTGGATGTGAAGATATTTCTTCTACCGCTGACCTGTTAATTCCCTGTGACAACGTCTCTAAAGTGTAAGGGGAGAAATCAGAACGAATACTAAGAGACTTGAATAAATCTGTGTTATTTGGCACACTCTGGTTGAGGGAGGAAGGGGGTAAGAATGGAGGATGCGTGAAATTTCCGCCAGGTACAAGGGGTGGGTAGGGCTAAGAGGTGGGGGTTGGCAAGAGCCGTTACATTGGTGAATTAAGAGTCAACATATAGCAAAGAAACTTTCTGGTTTTCAATGAGAAAACTAGACTGGAACCACCATCACACGGTAATTTTCCCATATGTATTCAAGCATCTTTGAAGATTGCTGAAAGATACTTGATATTCAGAACTAAAAGATTCAGTCATTATATTTGGTTGCATAGAACAGTAATAATTTTTAAAATGAATATGAATGTACTCATTCAAAAAAAGGGTATCACTACCTTATATTCGATATAACAAGATATATTGTAAGGTTACTATTTGTCCCTTGACATTCTAGTGTACACTAATGTACATTATGGGAGGGGAAGGCAAATGACCAATCTCAGTGTAAAGAACCCAACCATAAACAGAGAGATGGGTGACTTTAATGTCATTGATGTATTTAGAATTGGAACTCAATTGTAGAATCAATCAAATCTTTATTTCATTCGATACAACCTCAATAGGGGATAGGAGTACTAATTTCCGAAACATGTACTGATGAAAGCACTTTACAGAATATCAAACACTCAGAAGCAATTGTCTAATGTCATAGCCTCACAGTGGTTCACACCGGTTCTACCTTATAATAGGCTCCAATTCACCAAAACAACATACCATTTGATATTAAGGTATTTTCCTAAATAAACCATGAGTTCCAGTCTTAAATATCTAATCCATCATTAAGATCACATTCCTTGATTAGGTTTTATTCACTTTTGAACAATTGTTCACATCCAGCGTGGTTGTTGCTCTTGATCTACTCCAGTGTCCAACACCTATGGTGATGGCCGCGGTGTGAGTGAGACGTGCAGAACGGTGGTGCTTGCTACAACAGCTAAAACTCGAGTCCTATTGAAAAATTGAAGTTCCAACTTGACAGACAAGACCGCAAAAGCAACAAGACAACAATGCGTGGAAAAAATAGATCATCCAAGAAGAAACAATCCCCACAGAGGAAGGAAAATAATTCGGACACTCCGCAGGATAAAACAGTGAGTACGGAAGCGGAAAACACCCCAATATCGCTCACGCACGTGGTAAGCGTCAAAACACCTGCCTTAACTCCCTCTGCCTCTAATGAACAAATAATAGCAAAAATCAATGAACTTGAAAAGAGGGTTGATACACATGATCACACCATCAATACCAGTATAGATCTCCTGAACAAAATAAGTGTCAGAGTAGTTGAGAGTGATAAATTGCAGAAAGCCACGGCCGACACTCTAAAGGAGCTCTCTGTCAGGTACGAAAGCACGTGTGAGACCGTTGATAATCTTGAAACAAACGTTGAAAGTCTTGGGGATGATATGGAAGAACAGAAACAAATCTCAGACGATACAACAAAAAATGCTTGTGACACTCATGAGAGATTGATACGTATTGAAAGTGCTCAGCGTAGAAAGGTATTGCTACTTGAGGGTGAGAAAGAGGAGCAAGATGAGAATCTAAGGGACATATTTACTCAGCTATTGAACGACATAGGGTTAGAATCAACCGCTGTAGCAGTGGATGCTATATATAGGACAGGTAACCCTAAACAGGCAAGAATCAGGACAATATGTATCCACTTAGTCAGTCTAAATGTGAAGGGGCTTATTTACACACATGTAAACCGACTAAAGGGGCAGGCTAAGTGGAGAAGAATTACGCTCACTGACGACCTCTCTATTGAAGATAAACGAAAAAACCAAGACCTAAACGCGATCAGAGCAGCTGCTACAAAAAAGGGCTATAAATGCCAAGTCAAAGGCACTAAGATAGTTCTAGAAGGTAAAGTGTACAGTTATCATGAGACAAATGAACATCCACATGAGCTTGGGCTGAAAAGCATTAAAACACTGACTACAAAGGATGGAATATTCTTCCAGGGCAGACACTCCCCTTACTCAAACTTATTCCCGATTGACTTTGAATACAAGAACCAGCAATTTGCCTCCGCTGAGCATTGTTATCAGCATGAGGCTGCAATCGCGGCCGGTGAGAAGAAATTAGCAGAATGAATCATGAACGCAATTGACCCCATTGACGCGCTATATATAGCCAGAGCTTTGAATGAGTCTAGACAGTGGGCGGATTCCAAGGTCGAGGTAATGACGGCAATTGTCACTGCTAAATTTTCACAGAACCCACTCCTCAGAGCCAGACTCTTAGAAACCGGGGATCTCAACCTGTATGAGGCAACTAAGAACGATTTCTGGGGGTGTGGGATGCATCTCAGAGAGGTTGGAAAATTCAAAAAGGAAGACTGTAAACAGAACAATCTCGGACTCGTTCTACAAAAGGTGCGTACTAGCCTTATCTGAAAACTAACGCAACATTGATTGCGGTCAGACTGAACTCACAACCATGGCTACAGGCTACAGACCATCATACCAAAATTTCTCAGATAAACTATCCAGGGATATTGCCAAATTAGAAAAAGTGTTAATCAGAACGTGGACCCCTGGTCCTAACCATGTAGTGATTGGTGACTCGCGTACAAAGTACTTGTATGAGGCACTAACTAACCATAACACGAAAGACCAGAAATTCAATGTGTTCACATTCCCGGGCGCAACTCTCCGGGAATTAATAGTACTGAGTGGAAATCATCTACAGCATCAACCGCAGTCAATCGTTTATATCATGGGTGGTACATGCGATATTACGGCGAAAATTCCGGACTCTGAAAACCCAAAAAAATTCAAACTGGATATGACATGGGAGAGTGAAGATGAGCTGTGCCAAACTCTAACATCATATGCACGAACAGGGTACAATTGGTTGGAACATCATCATCCCAAATCGTGATTTATAATTTGCCCGCTTCCCTGCTCATATCTCCCTGATTGTCTGACACCTACGTACACAGAGGATGACACAGAAGAGGAAATAAAAAACAAGAAAGAGGACTTACAGTGAAAACAAGATCTCATCACGAATGCAACAATGTCCTTCAACAAAGAACTAATTGACATAAATTCGGCACACTCCACGAAATTTCCATGGTTGACAAATAACATGCACAAATGGAGGAAAGGGAAATTTAGACATTACTGGAACCTTCTGAAAGATGGAATCCATCCAACGACACAGTTATTGGATATGTGGCAGTAGAACTTCTGAAAACTTTTGAAAAGAACATTCCTCTCACAACCTCAACATGGTAAACTCTGGTAAAAGACATAATTGCCCAGCTGCGGATGTTCATTAACTCACAGGCTGTTACCTATGGCATGTGACAAAATGAAAATCCAGTATACTTAAGATCTTTCAAATTTCAAAATTCTAAATTCTTGATGTTACAACCGAACTGGCACTATCCCAATCTTCACAGGCTGTTACCTATGGCATGTGACGAGGGGTTATCACCAGTACATATATGTAACATCCTAAATTCCGAGGCTTAATTTACTCACTAAGTCAATACTAAACCCAACATTTTATTTAGTATGTGTTTGATAGCTAAATCGAGATGAGATGGTATGGATGCCTTGCCTAGTGATTGTGACAGTCTTGACTGTAAGTACAACTTACTTCTATACTATACTCCTAATAATATGCGTACCTAAGTAAGTGTATACTTGTGAAACTAAGTGGCACAGAAAGCACCACCAAAAGACACTGTCCCACGAAGAACTTTTGATTTCTACTTAACTATTAGCTTAAGATTGAGCGTGATGGCTGTAATTGCCGAGGTTGTGCTCATGATTTTTGTTTATTTGTTGTTACGCCGATATCGGCCAAATGTGATTACATACGCCACTATCAATGAACACACATTACTTTGCTTTTTAATAGGGACCAAAACGCATATTGTATCTTATCTTCTAAGAACTTTTTTTGATATCTTACTATGAAGTAAAAGAGGTGACGAAAGAAAAAGGGTGTAAAATCATACATACCAATATTAGGAGTCTTAAGTCGAAATTTGATAATCTCACCATAGATGTAAACAGGAATAAATGGGATGTGATTACTATTTCGGAATCCTGGCTCACGGATTATGATAATGTTACCTCGTATCAATTAAAAGGTTACAATCACTATAGAGTAGATCGCGCATGGAAGAAAAAACCAACTGATGTAAAACCCAAAGTAGGTGGAGGATTATGTGTTTATGTCAAAGAGGAAATTACGAGTGATCATATTATCCTATCTCACCTTAATCAAAGCACGAAAGATTTGGAAATTCAGTTTGTAACTTTGACCAATAGAAATAAGCAAAAAGTTGTTATATGTAACATATATAGACCAAACAACAGAAGTACCGATAATTTTATCAGATTGCTAACCGACAAAATAGATATCATTAAAGATAGATATACGACAGAAATGATACTAATAGGGGATTTTAATATTAACTTCAATAATAAGGACGATCACACAGTACAACACTTAAAAAATGAAATGGGAATATATGGGATGACTCAACTCATAACAGATTATACAAGACTATCGGATAATAGCTCGACCATTGATCTGATTTTTACCAGCTGCAGAGATATTGTCAAAGTAGGAGTTCTGACAGATGCCTTTAGTGACCACCAGACCATTTTTCTAATCAAAAAACATATCAAAATACATACTAAGAAGAAAGAAATTTATGGAAGATCGTATCTAAATTACTCAAAAGAACATATGAAAGACTACCTAAATAGACACAACTGGAATGATTATTATTTGTTAGATAATGCAACGGATAAATGGAACTACATAACCAGGGTTATAAATAGCTTCCTAGATATACGATGTAGATACAGAACCTTTTATGCCAAAGAAACAAAAATTCCATGGATGACTAATAGACTGCTAGAGCTTATAAGGGATAAAAACATATTACTAAAAAAAGCAAAAAGAACTAATAATATAAAAGATAGAATAAAGGCTCAGAAGAGTCGAAACCATGTAAACAATACAATCAAGCAGGCACGTGAAAAATATACCATATCAGAACTTGAAAAAAATTCCAATGATTCGAAAAAATTCTGGCGTAATATAAATGGGATACTACCTGGATGCGATAGAAATAAATCCAGTGATATTCTACTCAAAAATGATGAAGGTAACGACATAGTTCTCTCTGACGCTCCAAACTTTATTAATAATTACTTTTGTGCTATCGGTGAACGTTTATCAACTGATATGTATATGCCATGGTGCAGATATATGATGTATGTGATTCAGTACTTCCTGATTTGGTAACAAATGATGCCGAGATCTATTCTCGAAATAGGTCGAAACATATGTATACACAAGCAATCGATGTTAGAGGGAATAACATCAAGGATTTTTCGTGATGCTGTCTTAATTATTCCATATGTGTTTACAGAATTAATGAATTGTGTATTTAGTTCTGCTAATATCCCAGTATCTTGGAAAACCTCTATCATAATTCCTATACCCAAAGGTGGAGACTCATCTCAAGTTACAAATTTGCGTCCTATCTCATTATTACCCTGTATATCGAAAATTATGGAGAAGATTGTACATAATTGTCTTTATAAATTTCTTGTTATCTGTTAAATCAAAATCAGTATGGTTTTAGGAAAAACTTTTCAACTTTCGATGCCATATCTAAATTGAGTGATGATATTCTTCTGGGGCGAAATGTAGGTAAAGACACAATAGCACTTTTTATTGATTTTATGAAAGCTTTTGACACCGTGAATCACAGTGTTTTATTACAAAAATTAACTGATAACGGGGTGAAGGGAGTAAATTTAGCATGGTTTAAAAATTATCTCAAAGGGAGGGTTCAACAGGTCAAAGCAAATCAAATTTTATCTAGCGAAAAACCTGTGATTCATGGTGTCCCCCAAGGATCCATACTTGGGCCCCTTTTGTTCCTCATTTACATAAATGACATTAATAAGGTTGTTAAATACTCGCAAATTATTTTATACGCGGATGACATGGTTGTTTATATCCAAGGAAGACCTAACATCTTAACATACAAATGCTTACAGGAAGATCTTGATGGAATTTTTACTTGGTGTCAACAAAACAAACTATCAATGAATTTGAAAAAAACGAAATGTATGGTTTTTAGATCAAAATCCAAGAAAAAAACAGATGATCACCTAAAATTGTATTGTAACGATGTGGAACTAGACAAGGTAATCTCCTACAAATATCTGGGAGTTACCTTAGACATGGCTTTAGATTATCACTTACATATTAACTGTATAATCAAAAACATCTGTTATAAATTGTATCAAATGTCAAGGATGAGACCTTATATACCAAATAGTGCAGCGGTAAAAATATATAAAATGGCAATTCTCCCTATCATTGATTATGGAGATATACTATACAATACAACCTATCAAAAATATTTAGAGAAACTCCAAAAAATTCAAAATAGGGCCTTACGTACATGTTTAAGATTACCTTTGTTAACGCCCATAACCAATTTACATAAACTGGTTAATCTACCTTTGTTGAATGACCGTCGTCAAGCCCATACTCTTATTTACATATATAAGAGAAGCGGGAAACAAGAATTCTTAGTCAAATATCCATTAGCAACCAGATTATATAATGCTCCTGTATTGTACCAAAGTAAACCAAATTGTGATGCTTATTTACGTTCACTACATTATTATGGTTCAAATTTGTGGAACCAACAAGCTGTGATAACACGGAATATGGAATCATACAAAGGTTTCAAATCACTGACGAAGAGAAAAACAATGGACAAACTATTATCTACTCCCTATATAATTATGGATTAATTTGTTTAAAAAGATACCTCTAATTTTCAGATTTTATGTTATTCAGTAATTAGGTTTAATGACTACATGTATAAATGTATGGTTCCTTATCAAAACACATGTATGATAGTGGATCCCCTGTAATCAAATTTTATAAAGATAAATGTCAAGTACAGACACTTGTAAGGCGATACCAGGAAGAACAATTGCCAAGCAATTGAGGTATACGCCTCTTTGTTGGCCCGAAAAATTGTAACACTAAGTGAAAAATGAGAAACTCTTGTAAACTTCTAAATGGACCAATAAAGAAATGATGATAAAAAAATAAATTAAAAAAATGGTGAGTAAGACTACTCTGTGTTTTCTCCCAGTGAGGAGCAGTCTGTAGATTGTCGGTAGTCTTTCGGCCCACTGAGCAGTCATTCCACACACACACAAACCAGCAGTTTGCACCTACACAAGGTAGAATAAGGCCTCCAGTGCCTGTAGGAGCATTGATATTGCTCCCATCCAACGAATAGCACTAGCAAAGCTGAGTTTCTATATACAGATGGTGCTTTCTTACTATCCAGTGCTGATCGTGCAACTCTCTGATATACTCAACTATCAACCAATAGGCCATCTGCTCCCATATAATGTGAATAACCATACCTTATACAGCACATATATGCATGTTTTCAACTCTGCGTCAAACGCTTTCCTTCAGTACTTCATCTAATTTCTTCTTTAACACAATTCACAATTAATTTGTATACGTGCACACAGTGCATAATTCCCCCCCCCCCCCATAAAATTAACATTGGGAACTCATATACAACGCTCATAGAGTATTTAGAAAAAAATACTCAAGGGGGGGGGGGGGATTATGTGACAAAGGTTAGCCCATTAGTCAATGTGAAGGGTGAGATGAATTCAGAAACATATTAAGGTTTACGATCAAACCTTGATCCCATCTCCCTTGGATAATTGTGCAATTCACGTGGCTTTGCCTTGTGAGTAACTATGTAATTAAAACTCGATGGGATACGAGCTCTGACCCTAACGTTTCCCGTTTCCTCTACAAAACATACCAAGGTCAAAACATTTGATAGATCGATGGTGCTTCAGAGTCTGAAATGAGGAACTTGAAAAACGAATGTCTCTTTTTTTTCTTAGGCACATTCAAATATACATTTGGTTTTGTTTCTGATGAATATAATCAAATATACTTTTAATATATATAGATATGAAGGTGCATATATTTATTGAATGTCATTGAATAAGGAAATTACACGTATAGTATATGACTGTGGTCATGTTTGGTGTCTGCACACAAATAATTTGATGATTACGTGTACATCCATGATGGACAAACTACCTCACGGTGATTGTTGTCGGGGAGGGGAGTTGATCGAGTGGCAAGGGGGTGGGGGCGGTGCGGGTGGTGGAGAAGCCTATGACAAACTCATATTTCGTCTCATAATCAGTTTTAAGGTATGTCCCCTCCCGCCGTTATTTCCTAATTCGATTTCTGGTGTTACGTTTAGGGAGGGATACCTTTCTTTTAGATAGATTTACTTCAGAATTGAAAATATTCTAAACATGACAAGTGTGAAGTTTAGCCATGAAGTCTATAGGACTGAGAAGTCCCCCCCCCCCCCCCCCCCGACTCCTTCCAAAACACCACCCCCACACCCACCCATGAACCACATTTACTTACAGTCTGTTTGAAGAGGAATAAGTCATGCAGGGTCGGCAGAGACCAAGCTGACATTGTTACTATAAATAAACCTGATTTAGACATTGTGTAAAGAATAACGCCGGTGGTGCCCCCTATCATCGCCCGCGCTCTTTTTGGTCTTGTCATGATGGTGATGATCAATGATGATGCTGTTCTGGGGTTTTCACCATGGTGACTGCCATGACAGGGCCAACATCTCCGTATTAGTCAATCTCTATGATGAGAGCTATATTTAATTCACTGTATGATGATGAAATAGGGGACGAGAACGTTTGCAGTTTGATTCAAAGTCATACTATAACTATACTGTAACGACTGGACCACAACCTTGCTATTCCCCGCCCCATGATCCAAAGGACTGATGCCTCGAAGAGCCGTTTGGTAATATAATGGTTATCAAGATATATTCTAGAATGGCCATGGAGAGCATTTTATCTTCAGTATTCTACAGGTTTTGTTGGTCTTTTATAAAACAGATTATCATTTTCTCAAAAATAATAATGATGAATAAAACCCGGAAGACTTAGGCATACAACCCTTAGGCGCACCACAATATTCAAAGAATTTAAGACAGGAAACAGAATATGAAAACTCTCGGAGGAAGACAAACTACATTATAACTGTACATATGAGCTTCTGCTGGTGCATGACTAATGTTGAAGCCTAAACTGGGCGAGGCGTGACAATTATGATATTTTCATCAATGTGGAGAATTACATATACAAACAGGGATTGTTCTATGATAATCAACACTATCGCTACACCAATGGAGTATTGAACTCAAAATCCACGTCCAGATTGGAAAAAAACAAAAACACATACTTTGTACTGAATTACCCCCACCCCTATGAGAAATCAAAAACAATTCTAAATAACATTTCAGAAAAATGAAGCAGCAGTGGACAAGGAAACTTCCGTGTATTTTCTAATATCCATGTTAAGTTAAGATAATGTATGTCTGTATGTATGACAGAGACCATAACACTGTCATTTCAATAACTATTATGGATAATAAAAGTTGGTTATGTGAAAAAATAAAATAAAATAAGAAAAGCACTATCAGTACATTCTGGTAAATTGTTTTAAGATTGATAATGATAGGTCTACCTGTAGGGTAAGTCTTTGATGCAATTAATTGCCTCTTCTCAATTTAATGGTCAATTCACTGAATAAACGATGGCTTTCACTGTTTCTTAAATCTTGTTATTCACATTACGTTGTTGCGTATCAAACACAGTTAGAATAACAAAGGAGCTCCATGAGGACTGGGGATCCATGAATACATGTGTACATATAACATTCAGGAAGAAAGATAATAACATGTTATAACCTTGCAAGTTTGTATCATCTTTGGTATCACCTACTTTAAAGGGTATTGGGTATATGATTTCGACCCTGCCCCCCCAAACTCCCAACCTATTGTAGTATGAAAAGTATAACTTAAAAAGCCTGCATATGCGCAGGGAATCCCAGTTCAATATCTCAATTCTTTTATATTTCTCTGATTTACTTCGTGTTTTTCAAGATTTAGAGTGTAATAATTGGTTGGTTACTGGAGTTACAGTATACTATGTTACCTTCTATCCTGGTCCCTATTAAAATAAAAGAAGTTTTCTGATAACACAATGCCCGAATCTAGACTTTCGTGTAACTAAGTAGGAAGCGGGTGATAAAATGAAACAGACCACCCACCCACACCACACCCTGTAGGAGAGTTCCAGGAATACGAAAATGATATTATCACTAGCATTATCACTTTGATTTCTGCTGACTGGCTCTGTTTGCATAATGACGCCACCATGAGAAAATCATATTCCATATACCAATATTACCGTTGTAACCTATATAAACATCACAACATATTTTTAAAATACTTATCATTAAAAGCCACTATGGTCATTCTAATGGAAACACTCGCTTACTAAGAATGTTTGCCTGTCATCCTTATGCAGGGGCGAATTTACGGAGCATGTTAGACATGTTGAGAATAGTATTAGCACATCGACCCCCCTTGGGTCTGTCTGCAGGAGGCATTCTACATCATTTTCCACGTATCCGCAACACATCGCTGTCTTGGAGGATGTTTCTAGCAATAAAGGCTAATCACTGTGATTAACACAAAGCTTACACGCAGCACTGTAACCTTTAAGCGAGAATGCCACAGCGACCCCCCCCCCCCCCCCCCCCCGGTACGCAACAAAACACGTCAAGGCTGGTGTGAGTGCAAGCGGGAACGTGGATGGTGTATATGTATATTATTTTATCTCACCCCTAGTATTTCTGTCCCATAGGGTTAACATTGGGAACTCGTTCTCCAAGCCCCTGCGAGAATTGCTGTCCGTTCTCCATAGTCTATATCCTGAGTGTCTACCACCCTTCTTTTAGTGTGCATGTACAGGGGTGAGATAAATACAGGAAACAACTCGTTTCAGTCAAAGATGTTGTTTTACTACCTGTTTGAATGCTACATGATATTCACCAAGTACCTAGTCTTCGACCAATTACATTGTTACCTGTTCCAGGCAAACCCCTTGAGAAAATTGTACAGGGTCGACCCATGCAATATTGTGAAGAGAACAAGCTTTTATCTAAAATGAAACAAGGCGGTTTTACACCCTGCCAGTAAACTACTGATACTAATGCTAGATTTACAGAGGACATGGAGTTTGTCTGGACCAGAACTTGACCATATCTAGCCACATCGACTCTGTTATACGAATAGCTGCTCACAAAGCGTTCACACTAAAAAGGCTACATACTTATATAAATGTCAACACTGCAATAACTAAGTACAAAAGTGCCGTGCTGTCCTACTTTCATTATGCTCACATACTGTACGATTGCGCACTAGATATAAGCTGGAGAAATCACAGAGTATTCAAAACCAGTGTCTGCAAACATCTTTTAGTTATAAAAGTTGTACTCTAGGTATGATATGACATCAGCGTTCCATGACACAGAATTTGAA
The DNA here is from genome assembly GCA_950022655.1 of Alentia gelatinosa. NCBI lineage: Eukaryota > Metazoa > Annelida > Polychaeta > Phyllodocida > Polynoidae > Alentia > Alentia gelatinosa. The sequence continues at coordinate 52,279,015 of OX465581.1, forward strand.
AACTCGTCAAGTTAAATACTTTAACAATTATTATATATACAATCAATGCGCACATGACGATATGGCACAACAAGCCAAGGAAGTCCGAACGCGACATTTCGATGCCAGAATCTTCAAAGTCATTAAACCTAATGAGGAGGGGTACAAAAGAAATACACTCTATTGAGGAGCTTTAACAAATGTTCCACAAACCGCGGGGAACACTAATAATAAACCCAATTATACTTCACTTTGGATGTCTGATCTCTAAATTCTTGTGCATGAATTCATTTGCTGTGAAACAAATCTTTGTGTTTGAGCCTTGTATGTAGCTTCCCAGTTAACATCGTGGACGTTATTTTATGAGCTCACTTATTTTTCAAACTGTTTGGGTCAAAATAACAGAAAAGCTAGATAATAACCAATAGCAAATATCTCATACGGTATTGTTCTTAATATATAAAACTTGCTATTTCATTGTTATTAATCTGTTTATGTCGATTTGAGGATAAATAAAGTAATAAAAATGAAATTATCTTTTATGTTGATCATCTTACTAAAGAAATTCATGATCAGAACAAGAACGGTATCATTTAGTTGCAATACAGATAGAAGTGACGTATAGGCCCATAAAATGTCCCAGAACATATAGCGAACAGTCCCATCTGTTTTGCAAATACATCATGAAGTCTTTCAAATTATAGATGGACTATTACACAATTGCTTACACTTTGAGGGTATTCACAGAAAAAGATCCTCCAATACAAAGATCGTATCTCCTAGACAATACTTTCCTAAACCCCAATATATATACGTTCTATCGAACAAAGGTAATTGTCGTTAGGATTGTATCAGATAGAGGGTTTTCCATTTAGAAGGTTCAATGCCGCCTGACAGAGTAGCAGATGTAGGTGCCTGTTGGTATTTGATTAATAAATTGTCCTGAATATTTGAGCGGTAATTTTTTTTACGTCTGCGTTATAGCCTTTTAACAATATCAGCTATACAGTATATTATGGTTTGAATAACAGTTTCCACAGCATAACAGATTTACCAATCTGAAGAGAACCACAAGAAACACATGTTTTGCGAGATATCATCACATAACGATTCCACCTTTTCGGGCAGTATTCGTATAATTGAGAATGATACCACCATGCTTGATTTCAAGAATTACTATGCCTCATTAACGTACCCCTAATATAAAATTCTATGGGCTTAACATGGAGTTTCTGTATACCACGCTGACTGGCATACAGAGTTTTATATGCCCCTAGTGGCATACAGAATTGTTATCACATGATATTCCAAAATCGAGGAAACGAGGTAGGATAAAATCAAAAACCTGATTTGTTTTAATCTTAGCCACCACATGCCACTCCTGGAGTTTTGGCTCCGGACTTCACTCGGCTTCGCCCTATGAAGTCACTATGCCAAACCCCAGTCGTGGCACACAGTGGCCAAGATTAAAACTCATCCAGTTTTACGATATTACTTTGAGATCTTTATAACAATATAAGCATATATCAATGTAGGGGGCGGCGCTAAAGATCGGGAATAGACAGAGAAAATGAGGACCTCTTGCCGTACCATCTGGTTCTAATGCCTTACCCTCAATCTCAAGTTAAATTAACTAACAACACGTCAACCATGAATAGCAACAGGGAATATCTAATTATTTTGAGCGCAATCTCCTCCGCTGCAATTACCGCTATAACGTGTACATAGTATGGATACTGCACTTCAGCAGTAAATATTTCAGGTCTATCAAAAAATAAAGTGGTTGTGTAGCAATAAAGAATGAGTGAATGGTTTGAGGAAAGAAGCTCCCTTTAAACCTTGATGTATCACTCCTTTATTTCACCCGCAATTTTCTCTATAGGCTTGACGTTAAGAATTCATACTCTACGGTCGTGAAGGTAGTGTACCCAACACTCAGTGGCTAATTGGGTGAGTTACCTTTATTGATATTGTTATACTAGGTAAGATAAAATCAGAAAACCACTTGATGAAAATAACTTGGTCCGCACTCCACCTCATTTGATCGCTATGTAATTCACTCAGCTTCGTTTCATCAATTATTCGGCAGTCAAACTCAGTGGAGTATGGACCTAGTTATTTTCATCTCATGAGTTTCATTTTAATACGTCTATTATTAGATCGTTCTATATATTAGGGACACATTAGAAAAAAAACCTCACTTCAATCTATGATATATTACACCTTTATGTCTATCTTTAGATAGTTCCATATAGGAAGGCTTAAAATGTGTTTGAATAGTAGTTGCTGTCTTTGGGATCCAGGCACTTTTCGCCCACGTGGATCCCTTCCTTGTCCGACACTACACTTGGGTCTCAGGCGCAGAGTTCTTATTTAAGTTGTATAAACAAGAAGACATACAGACAGACAGGGTGTGTTCTTTGAACACGACAATCTAATCCTTACTTACATAAAGGCTCAACTGGCTCCTGGCGAGATAAATAGAGAAAATGGGATCGGCATTATTATGTGTAAGGGTGATCTACAGGGTCACCGTTAATGGGAATGTCATGACATATCTGGTTATGAATATTAGCGAAGTGCTGTTGAATTTCTTATCATAATTATACACGTAAAAGGAGAACGAGCAACATGTCGAAATTCATTAGCATATTGGAGCTAATTTTCCCATAAGATATAGAAAATTGTAAAACGGACGAATTATAGTGACCGTCTGGCCAAAGGAACGAAATGCCTTTACTTTTAAATACATAAAAATTGTGTGAGGGCGAGTCTATCATGGTATGTCATGTGTTGGATGGAACAGACAATATCTAGATGCGTTTGTCTATTTAGGGGCCATCCATAAAGTACGTACGCAGAATTTCTAAAATTTTGGACCCCCCACCCACTCTCCCAATCTTGTACGCAATAGAACAAAGAGGGAGCATACACAGATTTTCCAAAATTTCTGACCCCTCCACCCCCCCCCCCCCTCGGTGCGTACATACTTTATGGATGGCCCCTTATTTTGGTAGTTTAATGTCTAATTTGTTCAATTAGACTTACTTTGGTTTACTTTACTAACATGTGCATGTCCTATTGGAATAACAAGGTATGCTGCTTGGTTGATCAGGGCATGTTACTCTTCTCGATTATGTCTTATTGAAAATCTTACATTCCTTGAGGAAATCAAGAATCCGGATATATTTGATCCTCATAATAATCTGGAGATATTTGAGGACAGATACTTCCAGGCAAAATTGTAAAATAAAATAAAAGAGTCATAAAATATAAAACACAGAGGAAATATGTCTGGTTTGACTGAATCATATGTTTTGTTTTTATTTACATGATTATTTTGGATCATGTCGCGAGGATATATATATGAATAATTTACTGAAATGTTTACACAATGGATGGGTCTTGCAAGACCCAGTAATATGATACAACGTGCATACGGTATACTAAACGTCCAGCTGACGTAAATCTATACAGAGATCAGCAAAAAAACATGATTTCAACTCGTCTCCTGAAACATGTTCACATGGCTCAAATGATGTTCGCATTCAAATACGAAGTTCGGTTTCATACACCAGTCAGCCTTTGATTAGAAATCTCTATAATATCTTACATGAGATCCCCTCCCTCTCCCAGCGTCCTTTTTGCTATAACCCGCAATAATGACAATGATAATAATAACACATAGTTTCTATAATTCTTCAACACATCTGTAACCGTATCTTATCACATATCGAGAGAACTCAACAAGAAGGCACGAAAGTCAAATAGAACAGAACCTGCAGTCAGCTTTGGACATTCTGCAATGACCATGCAGAATGAGTTCACTCCTGTCTCAGTTGACACGCCTTCACACGTATACAGTGACTCAGCGTGTTTGGGTTGGGCACTAGGGGATGATACAATGCAAACATACTGTATTTATAAACGTCTGAACAGGGTCGGACCTATTCCAAAAGCCAGGTCGAGCCCCTCAAATCCCACCAAAAATATAGAAATATCTTATATCGCTCAACGACCCAAGGGAAAACGTAAAGGTCAATGTAGATGACCTTGAGCGTGAACCTTGACAAATACACCAGGCGTACCTTGAAAAATAACTTTTGCAGAAATATCCATACAGAACACGAGGTACATATATCTGATAACAATCCGAATACCACCTCCAAATGTCATCGATCTAAATGAGTTTTTTTTGTTTTTTTCTTAGCTCAAGAATGATACATTCCCGGAGTCAGAGGAACTCTAAGGTGTTTCGTATCTCTGAGAATGTATCAAGTCGTTAAGCGAATTTTACACCTATAGTTGGCACTGTCTAATGGTTATTAACGTCGAGTTTGTGTTGTATTGCACATGGTGGGAACCGGGTGTGGGGGTTCGCCTGTACGTAGCACCTAGTTTCCCCACTACCACAGCAGAAGACTCCCCCTGGTGAGTCAGCATGGCACTACATTAGTCAACAACCCACTCCCGAAAGACAAACAAGAGACTTGCAACCTTAGGTTCATCCAGGTATCCTCAAGTCAGGTTATGTTGATATGATTCCTGTTTTTTAGTTCCAAACGCATCTTCCTTTAAGAGTGTTGCCTATAATAGCAATTATGAAAAATAGGCGACAGATTAACACAACTACACTTTCCAAACTAAATTCAATCTGCGCTGTCGTTCTAAATCCGCATATCATATCGCTTTTGGAATAAAAACTCTCGTTTCATGAAACCATGCGAGAATACCACATGGTCATATTGGAAACAACTTATATCGCACTTGAAATACAAAAGGTGTGTGGGTCTTTGAAGAACCTCCTGTATATCTGCCGTTTGATATTGATCTCAGGTTTGCTATCATTGGTAGTGATGAAACACTAACTGGTCAGTGAATGAGTGACCGTTCAAGCTTGGTGTGGTCAATGACCTACCCCTTAGCCCTCGTCTTTAGAGTGTATCAAAGTGATGCTAAATCGTACAAAAATATGGTCAATTGTATAAAGAAACAAAGGCACCCTTTATAAACACCAGGCTAAATGCTCTGCCTTCTTTCTGCAGGTCCCTTGTAAATGTTTGCGTTGATATGACACATCTGCTTACTTCTGAGGCACTTTTTTCATGATTGTAAAGTGACGTACAATTTCATGCTTCGTTCAAACACATGTACTCTACAAAATGTTTCAACTTCTCATTAAAATACCTGAGTTGGATTAGCGACTGCGATCTATCGCCTCCTAACGAAAGTTTGATAAAGTTGTCATTAACTTTCACAAGCTTTTAAAACAAACTTTATCCGTTGTAAGGGAAACGAAACCAAGGCAGTTTAGGAGCCCCCATATTGTCCTTAAAATTTAACCCTTTTGCAGGTTCTGCCCAGCAGTGAAGTCTGTTTCCCTGATTCAACATCGAAATGACTTTGCCTTCCCCCCGCCCCCCCCCCCCCCCCCCCCCCCCCGCACCATTTCCCATTTAGTTTAAGAAAAGTTAATCAGGAATGTAGGATTTTACGGTAGTCGGCGCTGCGCTGGTAGTTATTGGGCCACTACCATAAGTCAATGAGCGTCAAATCCTTCTGCCAGGCAGTGATTTGCTCTTATAAGGCAGATGGTACATGTTTTATGGTACATATGCCACCTGTCAATCAAAGTCATAGACCACGCCCCATCAATGGAGCACCGCAGAGCAGCTGTGAGATGCTCATGCCGGAGATCCATCAGAACCCATCAGAGTTGAGCTACAATCGGAGATAAAAGTTTGATTTCATCACCAAAAGAGTCAATTGTAGACTCAGTGACGTTAGTCTGTGTTTTTATCGGGCTTACTGAGTCTTTGAGATCCCCTCAGTTCACCGCTATCAGTTGATATACCATATCACGATATCTAGTCTCTTCGTCACCTTCTTTATGGCATACTTTCCGTGCGTAGTCCATGTCTGTGTTATATTGTCCATCTTGGCTACATGTATATACTGTATATTCATACGATATATAAGTCGACTAGAGACATTCAAATAATGAGAGTATGTCTGTGTATGTGATCGGAGTTAAGTCTGTAAGTAGTAAAACCATCAAACTGTTCTACACACAGCTCTCCAGAGGCAGCGGGGAGATCAGGGAACGTTCTTGGGTCCCCTCCTTGAGACTCTTCTCAAACTCCAGCAACTGGCCCATGAAGTTGAAGTTGGGGGCGATAATGGAGCGTTTGGACTTGACGGCCCGGTAGGTGTCCACCATGCTCATGTTGGAGCACCTCATCAGGTAGGAGATGGTGAGGGTGGCTGACCGGGACACGCCCGCCTGGCAGTGGATGAGGACGCGGCCTCCTGAGGTACGGGCTTCCTCTGCGAAAACACAAAACGTAACAAAACATTAGATATATACAATAAATCTCGCATATTTCATTCTAGTTGGTTTATTCTATCAGCGACCGTGGTCCGTGTTTTATTTGGATGATGGCGTGGCGCATTTCTGGGTTATAGTTAATGGGTTTAGGTTGGTCACATGACCTAGACATCAATGATGGCAGATTAAAAAACATACTATGTATGTCGACCTAGCGAAGAGTACCAGAACTAGAGAAACATCCATATACATGTATAAAACGTGAATTAAAAGCTAAAGCATTCCCATACACTACATAAAAATACTTGTGTAAAAAGTAAATATCAAAATATCTGGAGTTTGCAATATTTTGTGATTGAATCGTAGGGTATGAAAACCCCTTCAGCTATAAGGCGCATTCCACTTCTATCATTAACCAACACGGCTCGTGATCAAAGCCCGCACCCGGATCTCAGTATACAGTGAGTGATTACAGGGGGTACGACAGCAGGGCGACGAGTCAGGGACACACGGCGGATGAAGCGCCCGCCATAATCAACACGTGCGCGCGTGTGAATATTACGCGTCATTTGTAACAGGATACGCGCGCGCTATACTCCACTTCCCAGGTGACTCACTCTTCACGCCCGCGTGGGTCACTTCCTGAACGATCACGTGAGTTAACGCAAATAAATCGCCTTTTCAATTAATTAAAAAGATAAAACAAAGAAACCCGCAAAAATTCACAGAATAAGTATTTGGCATCCACTTAGGAATTTAAATTCCGCGAGGCATTTCAAACTCGTGCTGGCGTAATTAAAGATGTGACATTTCACTGAGTTGCATCGATGATCTCCACATTGATTACGCGTGGGTTTCCTAGGCGACGTCATCTTACACACCTGAGGAAATGCGTCATTAGACTAAAACGGAACTCCAGAGTCAATAAAGGCGGGCATGTTCACGATAGTAATAATTATCTCTGGTGACTCAACGATAAACACCTGGGTCCTCTTAAAAAGAGGATGTTCTTGGACAAAGTGTCGTTTTCTAACTGATATTCACATTGCCCTAAATGGAGAAAAGTAAGGATGTGAGGTGTTTACTATTAATGGCAGTAATTAACCATTTAAGTGGAGCTAGAATGAGCAGTAAAAATGCCCTCTGTGTTTAAGAACCGACCTCTGATGTTAAGCTAGCCTGACAAAACTATGTGCAGTCTTTTATGGACTTTAAATCTTTATTGGTATTTACCTATGAATTCAAATGCGTCCTGGAAGTATTGGCTGAGGTTCTGCTTGGCGCAGTCTGTGGCGGGGAGGCGTTTGTAAACGAACTGTCCCTCAAAGTGGAACGGTAGGTGCGCCGTAGCGTTAAGTATGTGAGTGATACCGTGTTCCCGTAACAAGGCTTCGTTTGAGGCATCCCGCTCGCTACCTATAGACATGATACAAGAGAAATATGTCAATAAATATTTACATGTTTATGAAACAATTATTAAGTAAGTTACACATATTTGCAGAAATTGGAAAATTTTATATTTCCGTTTTGGAATTATATCCAGGTCGTTTTTTTGTGGTTTTTTTATGAGTGGATATTTACCTCAAGCATATTCAGATTGTCAATACAAAACCTAAAAATCTTAATCATGTTAGAAAATGATAGAATCTACTTTCTCAAATCGCGCCTATGCACGTGTTATATACACAAAAATGTATCATCCTGATTTTGAAATCACAACCTCCAATAGAAAGTTTATATGCCGTTATGTAGAGCAATTATTATTTAACATATATGTTTATCCATATTACTCACCTAAGAAGAGGTAGGGCAGGATCTGGGAGGCTGTCATGGTTTCGATGATACTGGCGCCTACTGTAATGTTGGCAGTCTGGTTGGTGGGACTGTAGATCGGGGAAGGCGCATCCGTACACCGCCGGTCGCACAGGTCCTGGTACCGCTGCTGGAACTCCTTAATTCCACCTGGAAGATACAAGAAAGGACATTGAAATAACTTGTTGTCAGTAAAAAAAAAATCGTACCATTACCACATAAACTTAATTTTAGATCGCATTGAAGCAAACAAAGACAAAAACATCGAAGCATTTGTGTACTTCTGTGTATCACACATTCTGAGACAAAAAAAAAAAAAAAAAAGGATTTTTTTTTCAAACACAACCAGAAATGTTAGACCCACTGTTGGAGTAATATGTAATTAGGAGGGAAGGTGTAATTATAGGTGTGTAATTAAATGATGAGGCCAAGCGAGGCGGTGTAGGAGGCACTGGTGGTGTGGTTCTCCTGGGAGCGGGTATTTGTGATGGTCGTGGCAGTGGGGAGTTTGTGGTAATTAGTCGGACCCACAGTCTTGTATGATGAGTGTACAAACCGATGGTCAACAACCAGATGATGTCAGTGTCTATGGACCGTGGGAGCCCGAGTTGGTTCCCACGGTGACAAACGCACCCCTTTTACAAGAGGGGTACGGAGGGTGAATCATCCTGGGTTGGTCGTGGTGGTAGGGAGGGGGTTAAGTCGGTGTGCCACATGTTGCTCACTAAAGAGCTTGGTCACCACAAGAACGTGTTGGGCAGGACGAAGAAAGGAATCGAAAAAAAAATACCTAAAAAACTTAATAAAGTTAGCTAGACCCAACCCAGGGAAAGTTTCCTCATGACGTGAGGCCCTACGGACTACCACATCAGAGAATATCCTGCATTGTGGTCAACCTATCCCACTATACTAGCTGCAAACACTGGCTGATCTCATCCAAAGAAAACAGGAAGAACCGTCAACATTAAGAAATGTATAAAAAACAGACGACAATGCATAGAGCCGATAGCACTTCATAAAGGATAGAGCATATGATAATAATGCATACTCATAGAGCAGGTGTCATTTGGTACGTACACAGCTCTTACACTATCCTATTAAACTCAAACATAGTTGGTAATATCACAACTTGTTTCTCTTTACTTAGTTGAGTAAAACTTACCGCGTATGGATGGTAGGTCCAATTTTATGCACATGGCCCTCATTCTGATTGCGAGGCTGTGTGGTTCCCTGAGAGTGAACAGTGTTGGATCCACGTGGGTCCGGTTGTTGGTAAATAACAACTGCGAAGCCACTGCCGCTATAAACTCACTGGCATGCCGTGTAAGATGCTGAATGGCAATTCTCGTATAAACTCCACAATGTAAGTATGTATGTTCACCTTCTTAGAAAAAGGTAGACTCAGTGGAGAATGTAAGTAAACACAGTCCCAGCTGTATCCAAGTGTAGCGTATAGGATCCAGAGTCTCCGTCACGGTGAGAGTGGGGTGTGTGTGAACTGATCAGGGGAAGGGAGCAAAGTGACTACCAGCAAGTCACAACCCCGATGTCTTTCATGGTGATGACTAGGTGGGTGAGAACCACTAAGAGGCAGCAGACTCGCAGAATGGTAGTGACACACAACAAACGCCCGTGGACTCTGACGCGTACTCTATCAGTGCGTGTTGACACACTGTGTATGACCATGACGAAAGCTACGTATGGTGACTCACAGCACACTTTGTAATCCTCCCTCACCCGCCCCCACCACCACTACACCCGTATCTCCAACAGCCACACGGAGACCGACCAGTGCCGCCCCCTACCAGCGAGGCCCGGTATCAGGCTGTGAGTCATCGTGGAAGGCGCGCTGGATGAATCATCGGCCTTGTACACCTCACACACTGCACCACCTCTTGTGTTCGATAAGGCGTGCCCAACAGAGAAATCTGCTGGGAGAGTGAGCTGTATAGTGCTGGTGAACTAATCCCTAAGCACAGTGATCTCAGCTATATACTATCAAATAGATGCGTGTGATCCTATTCCTCCACTATCTCCTATGATACTGTTACATTGCCAATCACGTATTCAATTAATTTCTTTCTTTATTTTTAAATCTTTGTTGAATACTATAGGTCCGCCACATACTATGCATGCATTCCATATCTATAGACTAATATACTTTGGAAGACCACTACAGAACAGGTCACATATATAAAACTCAACAATATATATACGGAAGCAGCAGCAATGACAGAAACGAGTCATGCACTAGTTGCCAGGGTCACCTAGTTACAGAAGTTTTCTCATCAATTACGTGCACGACACACGTTGGTGGATACCAGCATGGATTTCCCGCTATGGGATTTTCCATCCGGGCTATTTAAAGACGCTCGAGGACTCCGTGCACCAAAGCGCCTTTTGGTGATGTCTGTTGGGGCTGCTCTGTGACTAGTAGCTATGGAGTCAGTGTTGATGTTCGTATACCAGTTGCCTACCACCCACCTCAGTGCACTGAGTTGCTCATTGATCCGACCACTGGAGCAGCTCTGACGGCAGGGTTTTCGCGCAATGATTTGGACGCCCGTCTGGCGCCAGGAGCAACTGAGATGTTGCTAAGTCATTCTTGACTCACCCACTGGCATGGCAGGCATGCAGGGAATTTGGGGTGTCGGTCATAGGGAAAAAACACCTTCGGGGAGTGATTGGGCTTCCGGGTTGCCATGGTGACTATGGCGATAGATAACCTTATCAGACTAGCCCGTTGGTAACACACAATAGGGTTGCATCTAAATATAGCAGCGTTTCAAAACTGTGTTCACCTTGCAGTGAAATGCGGGTGGGTATTAAGCATTACATTTACGTATATATATATGCAGTTTAGGAAAGCCCTGCTGGAACTGGTTCTTTATATAAACCCTCCTATCTTTCTTTTGGAATGTTGTGTACAATTGTTAACTTGGGTATCAAGATATGAAACCAAACTTCTCATCAATTAGACATATTAGAAATAGGATGTGTTTGCCATTTCAATCATATGGCCTATATCTAAATTCAGACAGAGTGATTCTTGAACGGCTCTTACGAAATTCACATTTCCTTTGCTAGAGTATCATTTCAAATTGAATCCCCCTAATTCTCTCCCCTCCCAGAGGGGTTTTCTTAGCAACGTGAATGTGTCATTTTGGGACTGGGGTGCATAAGTCTCAGCTTTATCTGAGTGGAAAGTTTTCTTTAGGAAACGAGAGGTATGACTCAGTATAATACATGACACCACACCTCAGTCTTTCTTGCACCTTGGGTGTGATTGTCTACGTATGTATGAAACTTCCTGTGTTCTATTCTTTTCGGTATTTCTTTCCATATCACAAAAATACGCAATCCACACACTAGATGTGCCTGTTCTCTTACGTGTAGACGAAAAATGTAGACAAGGGAGACGCATAACCTCAATTCACCTTGGATGAGTGTAGAAGCTCAACATAAACATTACTGTTTTAGGGTGAAGTTGACGTGCACGAGTCATACCTTCCAGTTTGCGACTTACATTCAACATGTTACGTGCGTATACCACGTAAATTTGCATTCTCAGATCCCGTGTGAAATGATCATTCCGGAAGTGAAACTATATACTTTTTGTGTTGGCTATCGACGAAGACGAGACCTCTGTTATACAAGTTAATGTGCTTATAAACATGTATCAATAATGATTTTATCAAGGGGAGCTGGCAAGTCTAGGCGAGACGCGGCATCCAATGGCGAGTGTTGACATGGAGTTCGGCAGAACGCCAGGTTGGCCCATGTTGAGCTCGCGCCGAGGCAACCAGCTGTGAAGAAGTGGAACAGTGTGACTCATGCCTACCACTGTGCAGGCGATATCGACAACTACCACATCATACAGTCCAAATCAGATATAAGCTGGTCTCAATATTTTTATCAGTTTGCCACTGCCAGCTATAGAATAGGAGGCTATTTTAGGACACACATGTTGGCAGCTTGTCTGCCAAATCAGAAACTAATAACTAGGGTCTAAAAAGTTCCATGGTGAGATAATCAATGGAGATCTAGTATTTTAGACCATCCTCTTTTCTATTTCTAATTGTTTAATTAGTGATTGAAGTTCCTTTTGAGAATACATACAATGAGAATGTATTTGTGGGCATAATGAATCGATTTGCTCTCCTATCATAGGGATAGATTTAGTACAAATCATATACAACTAATTTTGATATTTCACACACTGTTGTGTTTCTCTCATACTGTTCGGTGTTGCTGGCAAAAAACAACCCACCAACAAATACCATAGTGAAAGTTTATCTTACTGTAGATTGCATAATTTCAACTACGCTCCATCAATCAGCTATAGCCTACATGTATAGCTACATGTGTATGTGTGATACTAAATAATGGCAGCAGTTGTCGATGTAGGTTGACTGGTGGTCCGTGCAGACAGCGCATTAATCTAGCTGGCCTGAATACACACAATATGCTGACCATGCATAATCTGGACGCTCTGTGCCACCTGTGTAATGTAGAGCTCCCCCGACTCCCCCTGCCCCCTCTACACACATTGAGTTCTCAGCCTAGCTCTGCTTATAGCGAGCGCCGCAGTTTGGCAAGGTGACAAAAAGTTGGCCGACATCAAGCGTTGGAACTGTGTGCATACAGGTATGTCTACCTGCACCCTACATTAAACCTCCAGGAGACCCCCCCCCCCCCTCCCCCCCATACCACTAACTACCAGCCCCCACCCCCAGGCGACGTCCCATGTTTTAGGACGGTTGGCAAGCCTTTCGCTTGGACCTTCTGGTTAATTCAAGTGACCCAAAGAGTCGGTTAACTTAGGGCCATTCGTATGATAGCTATTCAATTAAATGTAATCAGAATTTGATAGTGACATGATATGTCCATTCACATAGCACCAACTAAGTAATGTTAATTGAACCTTTTCACTGACACGGTAGATATTCATATAAGACATCATTATATAACATTTATTTCGGACAGAGAGATTTTAGTACTGTAGATAAATACACATATCCTGTATCATTGACGCAAAAATCACCAACCAAAAGTAGCCATGATATTTAACTCATGATATATATATAACTTTGATTAACACAGACGAACTTGATGTTGTGCTTTGCACCTTCAATCTAGACCAGTGAATTATTACCGAGACCAATATGACAGGGCTGATAAATTAGAGGCCACGGATCTGCAGTTTTACCCTATAGTTTGTATTTTATGAATTGCATGAGACATAAAAAATGAACCTAGTTTGTGTTGAGTTGAAATCTAACCTACCTTTGAGAATGATTGCATTTTTGCCTTCTTTAACCAAGTTTTTCAAGACGAGATGGAGTGAACTTGATGGATTGAAAACATCGGCGTCTTCCGTGTTATCGTCATACAGCACGAGTTGTACCGATGGTGACAATGTCTTGAAAGTTTCCTTTGCATTCACCTGTCCAGTCACAATATCCCCTATGGAAACTTTTCCTCCAGCCAGCCGACGTTTACTGCAACGGTCAGCACAGCTGATGTTCAAGGCCCCGGCTATGTGGCCGAGGTTGAAGGCGACGAACGACCGGCAGTCGAGAAGGAGAAGCCCGGTGGAGCGGCGCAGGCAGCCGGCCAACTCTGTCGGAGAGATGGTCCGGGTAGCCCGGGCCGACAGGCAGTCCTGGCAGTGGAGAACCCGGGAGACCGGCGAAGACGACCGGCTGGTATTCCGACCGACATGGCTCGCGACGGACAGACTTAGGTTCATCCTCTCCTTGTTTAAAACGTCTTGTGGTACAGAAACAGATACAGACATCAGTCTATAATAATGTGAACTGTCAGGGAAATAAACTCCTACTGAAGTGACAGGTGTTCGTCGAACTCAAAGCTCCTACGAACCGCTGAATGTATACATACAGTATATGCTTGAAGTCTTTTTCGAGGAGGATTCCCGTTTTTTCTATGCGTATAAATCCAGTTTGTGTAGAAGATATGAATTTAGAGTGAGAGGGTCTAGTCAATATCTAAATAGCGTATTTCTTCTTACTTTACCTAAGGTTTATAAACTGTTGCAATAGTATAGAGACTCCCCTCACTCCTCTGCCATCCTGCAAACCCGCAACGTTATATACAAACCACTACCTGACGTCACAGCCATAACACTCTTCTAGCATATTCTACCACCCGTATCTGCAGCGAAAGATATAGCACGCAGTGTTCGGAGAGTGAGTGTGGTGGTGCGATCACCCGTCTATTTTTAGAAACAACTCCAAGCGAAATATCCCGACATCGACCAATCACAGTGTCCCTTGTGTTCACTCTTCAAGCGTACTGGCCCAAACTGACTTAGCGTAGGAGAGTTACCGCGTTTCACCACTGATTGGTATCGCTTCAAAGAGGAACTCTGGATTATCCAGGACGTTCGCGCACTTTCTGTAAATGGGGAAGTGAATAATTTACAAATAATATGAGTTTATAACTATGACCATGAGAACAGCTTTGATGAATTTGAGACGAATTATATGTTATTACATAAGCAAAGACCAATTCACGATGTCTATGGGGCCATCCATAAAGTAGGCTACGTACGCACTGACGGGGGGTGTGGGGGTAAAATATTTCTGAAATTTTGCGTATGCTCCTTCTTTGTTCTTTTGCGTACAAAAAAGGAGAGGGGGTGGGGGTGGGGGGGGGGGTAAAAAATTTCATATTCATACTTAAATTTAATTTTTTTATTTTTGCTTCAATTCTAGCTATGCTTAGAACAAAGTTTGGTAGGTCTACTATAATTTCTGAACTCCCTACCTTGCAATTGAGAGCAGCGGCAGCAGCTTCTCGAGACTTTCAGAATATTGAGCCATTCAAAGTGAAAACCCGAACAAAGCCCATGTTTCAAACGTGTTCTGTATAATGTAACAATGCTACGTATTTATATAAAGTAGGTGCATGAGATTGCGGCTTGTACAATCATGGTAGGTCGTTCTATATTTACTATTTTCCCATACGAAACAGTGTTCACCGCGTGGGAATATAATATATTTGATTAAATCTATAGGGCACATGTATAGCTATTGTGTTGCGTAAGCAGCCATATTGCCCCCCCCCCCCCCCCCCACGACTCCAAACAAAACACGGATCCAGTTATCAATGGACTTTTCAAGGCTTGCCATTCAGGGGTATTAGTCTCGTCTCACAATTATTTATAGATTATGATAGAAGGAAATAGTAAATGTCTCCCGAATACAGTGGTGCTATATTACAATTTCCTAGCGGATGGTTGTAGAACTAACAATCACTCTGTGTCCTACTAGGCAAAAAAAAAAAAAACACAACAAAAACAAAACGATCGAGAACACGGAACATACATTTAAAAAAAATGTATATGTATTTTGATATTTTCTGTCAATTACACAAGAACCTTTCCCGGAACGGAGTCGGCCCTTAAATGGAAGGAGAACTCCACCCCTCTTCGAGAAGACGCACCGTGATTTAGGCCTCGAATATATGTTCACTTGTAAGTATTGATAACATATCATTGATGCCCTTGATTGGTTTAAATTACAAACACCATACATGCACATACACAACGATTGACTTTGCATAATGCAAGGAGAGATGAGAACGGTGCGAGTTGTTTCAGGACGAAAGAATCCCTGGGCGACTACGTTTCGGGACGAGTTTTAATGTCTTCGGTCTAATGACATGACGGACTTGTGCGAGTGGGGAGCATAGTAGTTAGATGCTTATGGTAATAGCCTATTGGCTACGCTACAGGGACGAAAATAAGTAACTCCAGATGGAGTGATGATAGACTTCATAGATAATAGCTCAGATATGTGCTTTTACCAGCATGCTGATGCACATTTTCCCTCTTATGTTAACAATAATGAGATTCAAATATGTTATTAGATTTATAAATTTTCCTATTCTACAGTTTGGCTGTATAAATATCAAAATTAGTATTGTGTTATAAGACGTATAGATCCTGAGCGGACAACTGACCGATAGTATAACATATGTATGACGATCTGAATAACGCGGCTTTGGCCACCTGATGAGAACTGAGGGAACTATAACATGTGGCCCTTAAGGCCAACGCATTGCGAACATGGGCATTGCCAACTAGTTGAGTTACTTGAATAATGGCACACTCTCCGTCAGTTGTAACACTAAATACGAATGCCATTTTACCGTTGTTTTTTCAACATACCAAGGATATGGATTCATTTAATGACACAATGCAGCCTACACACACTGAGTTGTAAGTTGGTATACGAAAGCTATGTTCATTAAGATATGATCGATATATGTGTTTCTAATATCATCCTCAATCATCAGTGAAAGGTCGAAGTTTTTTTATTTACTGAATTCAATGATATAACATTTGACTTCCACCCATATATATAGGGAGAATTTCGATGGTCGAAATAAAGAATTGATGATGACATTAATTTGATCTTCACGGATGTAGATTACTTGGTCAAGTCCTGGAATAATAAAATGTCAATAGGAATGATCAAAATCGTCAATTCAAATTGGGTTAGTTTTAGGGCATTAAAGAAATAATCTGTTTCATTTGGGAATGTAATGTAAAATTATCAAATCCACACTCAGGAAATGCTCCCAATGCCTTGTCGTGGTCAAATAATTTTACTAAAATCCATGATAATAATTCACACGGGCCGTCAGAAATAAAACATCCGTAGGCCCCTTTGCTTTTCTGTAGAGCCAAGTTACATGGCTGTTCTATTTGAGTATGGTTTCATGTTAAACTTGAGTCAGCATTATGATGTCGAATATGGAATTACATCCAGGATGCAGGGAGTTGCTCTGTAGTATGAATACCAGCGCAGTTATGTACGGGTATGGTGTCACTGGTCAAAGCACTAAGTGGTAGATTGTTTAAATTGGGGCAGCTGTAGAGTTCATCACCTACTTATGATGCAGCCCGACAAATTTTGATATCGAATATCCAGGCGGTCACTCAATGTTGTTCATTTAACCAGAAAAATGTATCTGAACATGATCCATATGATTATGCTATGAGGGGTAAGAACTGTTCTAAACTATAAAAGAACAGCAGGGAGATTCGCAGCCCAGCTGTATATATAAGCGATGTGCAAGCTTACTCCACCTTGAGAAAGAAGGTACCATCAAATGTTATTGGTATTGTACAAGTGCATTGCTAAAGCGGAATGGATAGATGCCAGGGAAATGTATCCTAGGTCAGACAATAACATCAAGTTGAAAGCACCATGTCCATAATCGGTAACTGTTAGACGGTCAGCATATTGGCGGGGTGTGAGAGCATGGGAAAAACTACCATCAAATATCTAAATATGTCCTGATGTAAATGAGTTTAAAAAGCTGATTCAAAAAACTGTGATGCTGCGTGACCTCAGATATTTAGGAAGACATGCACATTTAAAGGACAATTTTATAGTTATATATTCGTCCACCCCACCACCTTCACAACAGGCCTCCGGGAGTTACATAAGATTTACATGAACTGATTATCAACTTGGATCTACATGAACTTCTAACATATAGGGTATTTGATTAACTCAATATTGACACTTTGCTGTCCTGTTTAATTCCCTTGCTTTATTGATATGCAATTCTCTTTGACAGAAAATCTACGCTACGACTTAAAAAAAGATTGTTTGGGAACAGTCTAGAGAGTGTATTGCTGGCAAGTAGAGTATGTTGTAAGATTTACCGGAATCTGAAAAGATAGGCAGGGACAAAACATTCACCACAAAGGATTGATATACATGTTTATTCAGGGATATTCTTAAATATTCATATATATCTTTTGCATGAATATATTTTCACATGTCCTTAAGTTATCCTCATGAAGTAACTAGATATACATGTATAAAAATAATTGACCGCGGGTGCATTTTCAGTGGTGCGTGTATATGGTTAAAACTGCAATTGAGACTGGATTTATTTATCTCATCACCTATTCTCATCCGTGCACGCTCTTTAATTACTACACCATGTGTCAAATACACTCACCAAGCATTGCTATGATTCATAATTGTTGCCCTAATCGTACTGACAAGCGGATAGATATTAATGCACTTTTTTATGCCCCGGGGTGCAAATGAATAAACGGGGGTCTGGGTCATGGGAAGGGTCAGAATGACAAGGACATCATCTAGAATAATAAGGAAAACCAGTGGTTATATCAAGGAAATTGGGAACTCTCCATAATGAATTTCATTCGCCTCCAGTCCAATTATACGGAACCAGTGAGGCACGGACTGTATATAAAAAAACTATGCTTCGGGAAGCGGACACTGGCCGAGTCACGCGTCACGAATTTTGAATGCACCGAGTCGTGCGCCCTTTGTGAGTCAAAATAAGTGCAAAATGCCACGTGCGAATGCATACACGTGTATATATATATATATATATATATATATATATATATATATATATATATATATATATATATTTATCTTATAGACCATACTTTCTCCGCTGCTGGTTATTCTTGAGAAATGGAAAACAAAGGATTACATACCCGCATTTAGTGCCTCAATATAGAGTACAATTTATGCTGAACACGGCGGCCTGTTACACATACATGCCCATATTCAAACGGCATATTCACGATTTCGGGAGCGATGCGAAATAATGCTTTACGGTATTTCTTCTTTCTCTTTAGGACTTACCATGCTGTATCATTCTTCCATAAACATGCCCCTTTTACACAATTTCCTTCTTCAATTATTTCACTTCCCATTGAGTCCTTGGCCAACTTCCGCTCTGTGCTTCTTCCACATTCCCCCACCCCCTGTAATTAGCCACAACACCAGAAGGGCATATTAACCGGAAGTGGGGCAACAGATACCAGTTTGCGCAGACTGAGTACTGACCAAACCCTTCGAACTTGACCAGTGCACTGACACCACACCCAGCCCGACCACCACCTTCTGTTCTTGTGGTTTTTACCTGTGGTCACCATCCTGTCATAAGCTGTCACGAGTAGTCTTTATATGTTCTTTGGTGCATTCAGAATTGTCCAGAAATGAAAAGCATGTCTATGCGGAATAGGAAACACGACAAGGATGATAAAACAGAGAGACTACAAATGACTGTTTATAAAGTGGAAATGCGCACAATGCATAGGTCTGTAGCTAGAAGTATTTAAGTCATTGATAATGGACATCATTTGATATCAAACTGCTTTTCAGTATTTTAACCTCTCCTATTAGGAAATACCCAACAGGAGGGTAGGGTGGTTGTAGGTGTACACCAACCCGGCGTTTATACGAGACGATTATATGCGACGATTCTTGAATCTAGCTGCACCTGGCGACTTCCAACCGTTAATGGCTATTACGCCATGCAGATTACGCTATTTGTCTCCATCTGGCGATTAATGCAGACGATTTGACGCCGACGACTTTTACTAGGCGGCTTGAATTAATAGTCTAGAATCTGTCGATTCTGTAAAAACTCACTCGACATAAATTTCTATAAAAAGTCGGCTAGTATAAATGCTTGAGGAAATCCCTGAGGAAATTCTTTGGTCGACGGCTACTGCGGCCGATATTGCGTATGCAAGCACCACCCAACGACTACATATATTGGCTAGACGATCTACAATCGTCACGATTATAGTCGTCTGGTGTAAACACCGAGATAAGACCCAGAGGCTAGAAACCAGTCTAGCCTCTAGCCTAATCGAGCTCTCCGATAATGACCAAAACACGTTGGTATATCTTTCCAACACAGCATGATATTATATGATACTAAAAGGTTATTGATAAACGCTATCTTTACCTCGTTAACCCCCGCCCTCCCCACGTAACCCCACTACAGATTATACAAATACATAACTAGGCCAATTGTAGAGTTAAATACATTTAATGGTACAATGGACCACTTCTCTACACTGACAGTCTAAAGACTCAAATCTCCAGAGAATCAGCATATGGCTGTTCTTGTAATCTGAGGAGTTTAGAAAAACCCAACTTGTCATTGAAACACAAAAATCCAAAACAAAATTGTTTTCAATGTTAACAGGCCCAAACCAGAATAATACACAGATATAGCTAGACATAAAACGTTCAGAATTCAAACTAGCGTTGAAATAATGGAAATAGTTGGTTTTAGCTATCTATAGGAAAAGAAATGGGCGAATCATTGCACCAATGCAAAAAATACTTTAACTCCATTTGCCTGTGCGAGTCCTGCCTAACGCATCTGAAAAAACCCAAACCTTTGGCCTATCTCCCAAAAGTGTGTTACAAACACTAATTAGTTTAAACTCTCAATTTACTCTATATTTCTGACGACTCCATCGTATCAAAACAATTTTTCAAATAGTTCAAAACTTGTTATGAAACAAGCAAGTTATGGAACGATATCAGATACTGTATATGTAAATCATTCTCGTTCGTGCTTCCCGACGAGGGAGACGTTGGGAAAAAAATCAGATATTGTATATACATGTATGTAGAGGGCACAGAGTGATTGCTAGTTATGCCATCACCTGTCAGGAGATGGTAAAATAGCGCCACTGTAGTTGGGGGCAGCTGCTGTTAACAGTTGTTAAAATCCATAGATAATCATAAGGCAAGCCTAAAACCCCTTTATGACAAGCTGAAAATAAAGAACCTATTGTTATCAGGACCCCCCCCCCCCTCCCCCCAAGCTGGTGTTGTTTTTGGGAGTCGGTGGCGAGATTACCACCTCCATAACACAATAACTATCTGCCGTCTACGTCAGAATCGGGGGAGGGGTGTGGGAGGTGGGTCGAAAACAACAACAGAAGTATGCAAGGAATCACATTATATGGTATGTCGGTTGCGCATATGCAGTCTGTGGTATACTCTGACAACTGCGAAGATGATAGATCTGCTGTTAATAAATGAGGAGAAAATTTAAAAAAGAAAAGTCACATTTAAAATAACTAGGTAAAGCACTTGAGACTTTCATTTTTTTTCAAGGAAAGTCAGGTAGTATATAAGATAATTATTATTTGCCTGTTTTATGAAAACAATCCCGAATCATTTTGAATATAACACTGTCTATTGATTGTTGTGTGTGTGTATGTGTGTGTGTGTGTGTGTGTGTGTGTGTGTGTGTGTGTGTGTGTAGGTGTGTGTGTGTAGGTGTGTGTGTGTGTGTGTGTGTGTGTGTGTTTGTAGTGTTCGTATTGAATGAGGTGCCGTACGGAAATACCAACATGGGGTAATTCTTTGAAATTGAGAGAGGTTCATCCCGTGAACTGCATTTATGATACATTTCAAAGCAATTACATAGCATCCCCCCTGAATTTATGCACATTTTAACTGTTCTTAATTTCCTAGGTTATCGCCTTATCGCCTGCATCATTTTATCTTATATAGACATATTGACCTGTATGATCGAACTGATAATAGGTAATGTGCTTATGTGCCTTGTTTTTATCGAGAGTGTAATTTTTTTTATGGTGGCATGCCACAATATAATGTACGTATTGTGGTACAGAATATAGTTCCGTTGGTAAGAAAAGTGTTTAGAGGAGCTGTAGGAGAACGCTGAAATTTCATTTGGGGGTGGGCATTTTCACTCCATGAAAAAAGAACGCGTTAAAAGAATTAGCTTTTTATAAACTTGGTTTTACAAGACACTTATCAGTTGGGGGAATTTCATTTGTGGGGGACTTGATGATGTCAGCACTGAGGAAATGCAGACATGGACCTTTTTCAGCAAAGTGAAGTACGCCACGTTTGAGATATAGTCAGCTCTCCCCTCACGAAGTCATGTTTCCCTATTACTAGTATCTGTATTTCGTGTTTGCTATATTAGAGGATTATTTCTCATCGTACTGACCTTATTACCTTATGACTGCGCATGACCCGTGGGTTCATTCTAGCTAGTTGCCTTAATCCGCCATCACAATGCCAAAATAACCTACTGACTTAACCAACGAGAACATACACGTACTCGTGTTTAGTTACGCTTCTAGTACTTAAACCATTGCGGACCAGAAAGCCAATCTAGTAACAACATGTAACTATTATCATTTCCCATACGTATAGAAGTTTACTCAAGTCAAGTACACGTGTATATGTATAAAGTATACACGTAGTTTGTCACGCGTAGTAGTACATCTAGTGTGAAATTACAAAATCTTGAATTCCCATAAGCTTTTTTCAGATATTAAAAGCCTTGAAGTGACTTTAGGGATGGCCACATGTAATAACGACTGGGAATCTACTGCAAGATGGTTATCAAATATTAGCGACTGCTGAATGTGAGAGATTTTACTTTATTAGAAACGAGGAGAACACATTCTAAAGTAGTGCTAACAGCAGGACAAACCCCTATTGGAGGACAAACCATTAAACGGGACTGGGTGCATGTGTTCTTCCAGAAACGTGATTCAGATGATCCTCAATGACTGAATCGCCGATGACCTCACAATTAAAACACTGATCACGTTCTGAAGGGCTGCTCAGACATCATCAACCATAAGTTAATGCGTAAATAAGAAATTCATGTATATTCTATCCACGGTTAGTTGGCGGCTCCACTACCTCATATTGGCATGATTGACTATTTTCCACACAAGACGGATATATGTATATGCGAAATATTGTAGTTGGGCTACAAGGATTTCGTTCAGATTTCGTTAGGCATCATAGAGTCTAGGACTGAGTGCAATCATGTATATGTATATGTATTAGTCGGTATCGTTTTGAAATAGTAGGCATGTTAGAATTGTATAAAACTCAGGTATATGTAGGGTTTCATAATGTAATAGTAGGGTATCATAAACATTGCCGGATAGCCAGGAATGCCAGTCACTGGATAACGGATAGTAACAGGAGGGGACGCGTCCCCAACAAAGCTGATCACGTGACGTCAGTGGACATGGGCAGGAGCCAATGAGGGAAAAACATGCTCCAACCCTTAACCCTGGTAAACTAACATGTCCTCAGGCGATTGGCCAATGGTAGGAAACAAATACTGAAAAACAGAATAAAAGGTGTGGTTTCTGAGGGTTTAGGTAGATACTGGAGGAGAGACTGAGCGACGATGCTAGGAGGGACGACTAACCAGGAGTGCAGAAATGTGGACTGAAGTGAAGTAATCTGGAACTTTGTGAGGCGCTGCAGCAATGAGTTGGCAGGTCTCCCCTTCACCCAGACTGTATTGTCCACACTGCACGACTACCGTCTCAGCTCTCCTCTCATTCTCCTTGTGCCAGCCCGCATCATCCTGCGAATAATTACCTCATTTAACATTTGTATTACCATCTCTGTTTGTTCAGCAATTGCTAGTGAGTTTTACCCGATTACTATCAAAGGTAGTTTCCATTGTGTCATCACCAGGTTGTACGTGCCTTGTTGTATTTTCGTGTAGGAGTTAGTTGAGGATTTCATTGTCTCTGTCCTTAGTTTAGTTTTACAGCACTCAAGTCCTAGGGGATATGACCATGTGCGCTGCCTGAGAATAAAACCTTTCATGAAACATTGCTCCCAAGCTTTGTTCAAAGTTGTGATTTAATGTTGAGATTAAGGGGTTTATTCCCATCCCACTCATAGATATTTTAACATATACATAAAAATAGAGAAGAACTAATAAAGTAAATATCTGTACGATCGGCACAAAAACTCTCCAGCTACCTATGACATACTTCATTGGATACAACAAGTAATCATAACTGATGCCAAAATTCATGATCCATAAGTATTATGAGGCAGTTTTAATAGTGATATTCTTTTGAGAATTACAACCCCATTGACAATGATTCTGTATAGACATTAGACATTATACTATTTCACATTAGATTATAATATTGTCGGTCCGGAAGAATTTACCCGAAACTCCACAGTTGGAAATAAATTGAAAGCGATGGGTGAAGGAATGCCATCTAAGCCTCGTTGATCAAATCTGGAACTATTTGACACTAGACTCAAAATACTCATTTAGGGTTTATAAAAGCTTTAGTTTCCATGTGCATCATCTAGTGTTGAATGGACTATATGGACATGCTATCTTTCCCCTTGTAGACTGAAGTGGATACGAGACTTTGCCCATGAGGCCATACTCTGTTATCTATGGTGGTGGCTATCAGAGATATGGAGTTATAAATGGTCTATCTCAGGTTTTGCACACGGCACGATAATCTCGATTATTTCTTATCAAACAGGCATTGTTGTGAGAAGGATGAATCATACTTTTCAGTAGTTTCATATTCTAGAAAGAAGTTGAAAATTCAAGTGACTTTCAAAAAGTTTTGCAATTACGCACCCAGCGCCTAAACTCTATTAATGTGGTGCCATTTAATCACTCGTTTACATGAACTGATTGCTGCATATCTAGGGTCAAAAGGCATACCGCATATATATATAATCTCACCAAGGGTACCCATCTAAAAATGAGAGAGTGGAAGAACAGTTTTACACATCACATTTCATAGATATTTCTCTATCATGGAAACCTTGTCGATTCAGAGCGCAAGCATGAGTTAGGTGTTTGTTAGCAATGATCATACATACTACACATGTAGCTGTGTCCATAACATGAAGTCTTCTTTCTTATCTTTTCATATCACTATTACGCAACCGGTATTGGCTGATTTGTTACAACATGAAAAAATGAAGGAATATACATGTACCCCCCTCCCTCCCCATCAACTATCGCCACGCACTTTCTTATTTAACAGTTTTCACTACATACTTACGATAATTCCCTCCTTATAGTTATATTGGTATTAATACTATCCCATACGTGTATCAGTGGCAAACATTGGAAGACATAGGCATACCCTGTATGTACAAACGTATTGACAAGTACAGTGACAAGGTTTATTATTTCAATGTCAAGCTTTTTTTTTAATTTCTCCAAAATATCATTCAATTCAGAAAACAGTGAAACCCATTTATTTACGATGCATTTCGAATTCAAAAGGTGATATTGCTAACTGTCTTAGTGATAAATTGAAGAAAACATGTAGTTATAACACGTTTTTCATTTTATAAATATGTAATGCAGCAATTATAAGAATTGCTGTTCCTGTATTGATATCTTACAGCATATGGCTGGTCTGTAAAAAATATGTTATTATAATTTCCAGACAGGTGGTGCCATAGGATTCTGCCCATGGTGATGCACAGTTGAATTTTCTTTTTTTTAGAATTAGATGTCACAACAAGGGGTTAATCATGTTGACGAGAGTGACGAATACGACCTTCGTTCAACACTTCTACTCCAGAGAAAAGGACCACAACCATAAATAGCTATAAATTAGATATAGAAGACGGAAAGACAGAAAGAAGCTATAACTCCTCTATGAGATCACATCCTACTTTTCTGATACCAAAGTGTCCGTAACCAAGATATGACTAAACCACTTTGTGGTTTGCAGTTTTACTTGTCTTTTTTTTCTGCAAACGAAAGCAGATTAGCCACTTGCAGACCAGTATCATTGGCATGAAGATAAGTTGTGCGTGGAAGAGGAACAAAGTATATGGGAATAGCGAACCTTTTGATACAGTTGAGAATTTCTTGAGTATATGCATGATCATAAATACCCAAACTGTACGAGGATTGTCACTACAGTTTCTTCAATTGATTAAACACCAGGGTGGACAAACCTCTGCAACTGGGGGATTAGGAATGATTTTCATACCGCTCAATTTACGTAATGCTGAAGCTATTTTGGTTAGGTCTCAACCAATAACTCTATCTAATATGGCTGTAAGTAAGGCTGTATAATTAGCAATCCTCTTCTTTATACACCTGTCTATTCATTAATAAAGTCTGTATGCAGGGGCAAGTAAGTTAGATAAATAGGTCATATGCTAAACCTAAGCAGATAAAACCAAATTAGAAAAAAATAGTCATGAAAAGCGATTCTTAACTATTCAATGTTAATAGAATCCTTTTTCTTAAACCCTTAATGACGCCTGAGGCTTTGAGCCTTATACATCAAAAGATCTCAATTTTCCTAGAAAATTTTAATTTACTGAATGATAAACAAGGGCGTTTCAGGAAAAAACACTCAACTGCTTCTACCATTGCTGAACTCACCGATCAAATTTTCAATAACATGAACAATGGCGAAGTAACTCTTACCACATTCTTAGACCTATCCAAAGCTTTTGATACTGTCAATCACAAAATATTAGTCGATAAGATGAAGAGGCTGGGTATAACGGAAAATTTGATAAATTGGAGTAAGAACTACCTAACAAATAGGTCGCAAAGTACCCTAGCGAACAATGTTTTACCTCAGATGGAGACTGTCAGCTGCGGTGTGCCCCAGGGCGCTATACTTGGGCCCCTGTATTTCCTTATATTCATTAATAATATAGATAGCTCTTTACAACACTGCTCAGTTAATCTCTATGCAGATGACCCTGTAATTTCAACCTCCGGTACTGATATCAAAACATTGACTAAACAAATGGAGGCTGACACCATTAATATATGCAACTGGTGTGATAATAACCGCCTAACCATTAACCCGAAGAAATCCAAAACAATGCTATTCGGCACTAGCCAAAGATTAAACACTTAGCTAAAACAATACAACGGGTATCTCACAAATTACATGTACTTGCCCACTTGAAGAAATTTTTATCTAAAGAACAAGCGACTTTAATATATAAATCAAGGGTACTACCGTATTTTGAATACGCAGATATCATATATCATAACACAAATACAGGGTTACTAAATAAATTACAACGATGCCAAAACAAAGGGTTACGGATTTGTTGTAACGCAGTTCCTGATATACGAACAAATGAACTTCATATCGCTTGTAAAATAAATAAACTTATTGATCGTAGGGAAGCAGATCTTCTAAATTCAGCATTCACAAGAACTAGAAACCATGCTAGGCTCCTAGAGATGAATCGTATTACCAGACTCCATGAAGCACCAGTATTAAAGGTTAGCAGTAATATCAAAATAAACAAATATAAGGATTCAGTTGAGTTCAAAACAGCTATGTATTGGAACGCCCTGTCAAAAGAGCATAGGAATATTAATGATAAGAATATCTTTAAAAAGCTCATGAAGCAAAAACTTAAGGCAAGGTTAGGTGCTATTGATCAATAGATTGTATTTGTTCAACTTTACTCAATGTGTGCCTCTAAATTCGTACATGGTATTGCTTGTACAAATATAAATATGAATATAATTATGTGTCAAACGGATTTCAATACAATGACCAGATTTAGCCCAAGTATCAACTTGAACCAAATGTCTCCCCTAGGTAAAATGAATTTAGAAATATGGAATCATATATCTTCCCAATCACTGTATTTACATTTAATGACGAAACAAGTTCTAAATACCTGAGTACATTACTCATGTTTTTTGTCTGTTAACGTAATGATTGATGAGAAATAAATATGAAAGCATGTTGTTCAATAACTTACCAAAGATTGGTATCATTGTATGTATGTATTTATTTTATGTATATTCTTAGTTTGTAATCTTTTCGTTTATAAATCTGATGAATTATCTTTGAAGCCATGTAAGTCCAAAAACTGGACAGAGGCAAAGCATTTATAAACTTTTTCAACTGGAGCCAGCGGAGGATAGGCATTGCATTACCAAGCTGTTTTACTCCAGTATAAATAAAAACCTTAAAAAAAAAAAAAGTTTTAAACAAAGAAATCATGGCCCAATAAAGATATAATTTTCACAGAATGTAGGAATAACATCGTATTTGATACATTTATAGAAGAAGAAAAAATGTTATAAAAGACAGCATATTATCTCACGTGATGCAGCAATAAGTTCTTCCCTAGCATAACATGCGGACACCAGAGCCCGTCTTTTTTGCACGCCGGCATGCCGCAGGCGCCCGTCATTAAAGTGTTAAGTTTGGATGTCACCCAGATACTGTATAATACGATACGAGCTATCTGTTGGTGTTCGATGGTATCCTCTGTTTTTATCGCATGTGCTTCTTGAGAACTGAATATTGAACTCAAATCCATTCTTTTGAAGGCCCTATGTTTTGATTTCAGGATTCACTATCAACATATCAGTAAGTTTCCATACAATATTGACATGTTGTTCCCAGCAAACACAAGTACGATCTGCAAACGTAAATTTACGTTATTATGTTGGAGAATTTACGTAAATCTTTACGTAGTAGGAACGTGAAAATGTTCAGGTTTACTTACGTCTGTAGAACGTATGTGTAAATTTATGTAGGTTTTTCGTAAACTTACGTAGATTCACATAGTTCAGAAACGTAAATTTACATTTCTAAACTACATGAATTTATATAAATATACCAACAGAGAAATACATAATTTTATGTAAATGATAGGTTATTTTATGTATTTTAAAGCTAATGCAAGAACCAGTTTTGACTACATATCTGAGTATTGATATGAGAAAGCAGGAATAGATCCGTGACTGTGCCCGGGACCTCAACGGGAGACTATCGATTACTAATGTGCTTCGTTTAAGTGGAGTTTTGATGATGATCTCAAAGCCTCAATGCATATTTCACAACTTGAGGTGTTGAATGTAAGTATCGCCCTATCGTTCCCTGCTCTCTTGGGGCTGCGCAGGTTAATGCCAGTACAGACAGTTCTTTGATATACTTCTATCTGCTGGAGAACGAAACCATGGCCATTGGAGCCCACCAAAAATAGGGTATCCTCACCCTAGTGGATAAGCCAAGTAAAATAAAAGCTTAAAAAGAAACTTGGCCAAGATGTTTTGCCTGAATTCTGGTAAATCGTATGACCCAGTGATTGCTGCATGTTCCAGAGAAATCGTGCTCATCAAAGCTTCTCTTCAACGGAAGGTCGTCGTCTCCCATGATCATGGCACCTCAATAGTTCTGAGCGATGCTTAGTTTCGCCTATCAAAGAGACAAGAGTTTCAAGACATTGCCTCCGCCCTTGTGAGAGAAAAGAAATTGAAAATTAAGTCAGCCATGTCCACCCGGTTCTGTTATCTCTTCTGTTTTACTCTAGCATTGTCTGACAGTCCCTCAGTGACCAGGTCCTTCACACGTTGGATGACGCCCAATCTATTTCTACCTGGGAGAACGTGTGCTGCCAGAGGGAGCTCTACCTGCAGTTTGACACTTCTCAAGATATTTGTCCTCTTGGGCCATTTTTCGGTGGTGCTTTGCTTTACATACAATATTCAATTGGATGAAATCTTCTTCAACTGTAAGGAACTATGTGTCTGGGGCGCGCGCCGTTATTACCGATAGCATGGGCGACCCTTCGACTTTCTCTTCACCTCTTGTTTTAAAAAATTGCAAAGGAATCGTCAACATCAGGCATCAGAAAGTTTCCCCGGCTCCATCTGTTTCACCGTCTATGGTTAATCTTCACATGGATTCTATATTGAAGATGGGGCCCAATGATACGGGCGAGGCTGCGATTAGCGCGCTCGCCTTTTCTTCACTCCTTAGGCAAAGCCATTTTGTCTGGACTAGAACTCCTCATCGTTTATTAACCCATGGCTAGGTTAGAGACCTAGGCAATCACCTTCAAATTGATGTTTCGTCTTCTAAAACGATTTTTGCAGACGCCCCAAAATATTTGCCTCGTTCCCTGCTCATCTTGGTAATTAAATATTCACAATATAAATGCTGCTTTTCAGAATTGGTTACGGAAGTCGATGTATACATGCAGTATGAACGTTCTGTTTTGCAATAGGATCTCGCTCATCCATTGTTTTATCAAATAGGCCTACATTTGGTATCCATGCACAGCATTATTGGAAAAACGATGGTATACAGCAGGATGTTACAATATGCTCCATGATCTTTATGACTTTGAGTTAGGTTTATCTAAAACCAAAAGAAACGATGTATGGTGATATTTGCACTGAATAATGTTTTGAAGCGGCAAGGTCTATCCGTTACTTCTCCTACATCATACATTTTGATAGCAATGGAACATGTGGCACCAATTTCCTTGTAAACACATATTAAACACACACAGAAGACCCTCTGTGGGCCACCTTTGTCAAGTGACCTATTTGCCTATGCCCATTCTGGTCGATGGCAACAACAAAACAGACCCAATGTCTATCAGCCAAGTGCGCCTAACCCAAGTTGTGGGAAACCCTAGACAGCCAACCTAAATAGCAAAGAGCCCCTGAGGTTAGGTGAGGACAACTTAGGTGCTCCTAATTCACCTTACCGGATGCCAACTCATATGCACTTGCACAGTACAGGGCCCGCGCATTAAATATAAATGTAAAACACTTTCTCCCTACTTCTGTTACATCCTCCTAACCCCATCCTTCTATCGTCCCTGTCCGACCACTGAAATGCTTCATCTACTTCTGATGAAACCCCCTCCCACACATCTCTACAGAACTCATATATTACTGGCTGCACACCCACCAACGTCACAGCGACCTCTGTGTGCTCAGAGCGGCACTAATGACGGACGTACTGAGATGATCACATGACCACGTGCTATGAGAACCTGGTGAGTGTGTCTCTCTCTATGTGTGTGCTGGGGATGGGGATGAGGAGAGGTACCAGTTTCACATGAACCCTACTTTCGTCTAAAATAGTGGAAGCTCCAGGATACAAAGTGCGTCATAACATCGAAGAACCTCCATCCGGAACCGTCCAGATGAGGGACTCAAATACGCACCCAGATATACACCACATAAACACATTCTGTTGATATTAGCACTGATAGTAAACAGACAGAGACAAACTAAATGGAAATGAGGCATCTCTCCATTGAATCACAATAAACCAGGGTCAGGGCAAGTTGGTACAGTATAGCGGCTGGACATCCTAGTTTTCAGAACCCCATCAAAAACTTTCACTATACGTATTAAAGGTAGAGTGATACCCCCAAAAAGGAGGATGGGGGCGAAGCCATCCTATTTCCAGGTGATAAAAAATAATTCTCCATACATCAAAAATGCTTAACATAATTCTTAGTTCAGAAGCTAGTGTGAGATTAGGTAAAAAAATCCTTTCAATGATGTGACAAGCTTATTTGGAACTTGAAAGTACTGAACATCTACCAAGAGGATACCTTTTACTATTATACAGAACAAATGAAACCGATTAACTTTGAATTTAGTCAGGGATAGATTAGTGCGACCTACTTCAATAGTTTGGTTTGTTTAAATTGAAAAAAGGAGCACCTGCTATTGAACACTCAAAAAGAATAAAGCTAATGTTTTAATCATTTTATGTTGTGATAGCATGTAACACACTGGAATCAAACAATACAAGTTTTACTTAAAAAGCGAAGAAAAAAATGTGGTGACCTTACTCATAACAATCTTTCATCGGAAAGGCTCGTGATGTTTTTTTTTAAAAGTATATTTAATTGAAAAAGAAAAAAAGGTAAATAGTGATTAAATAAGCCAGGTAAATTTCAGTTTTCACCAAACAAAATTTTTCTAGAATGATATTATTCCGTGTATTAAGTTTCTATTAAGTTTGATTTTCTATATATAGAATAAATAGAGACATAGTTAGTATGGCTGATTGGAATCTGTATAGAGATATTTGGACAGACATACTCACCGAGTTCCCGTTGAATACATCTGAAATAATCTGTATTTGATCTTTTTTATTCATAGGGTTTTCAGCTTTGGGTATTCATGCCTGTGATGTAAATATCGGGTTGGAACGTGTTGAATACATTTTACCTATCTATTATGAGATTGAATAGCCTACATGAGCAAATGGAGCCTGGCATTTTGTTGAATTACACCTACTGAGATTCTTACCCGATATCTTAAGATCTGCAGGTGGGAATGGTACCCCCCTCTTTCTTTTTGAAATGAGTGGGTTTACTATGAGAAACATATTGGTGTGTATTATCGCACAATTTCAACAAGGCAAACCGAAGCAGACTACAGGGTCGTAGTCGTGGTTGAGGGATTGGATCATATCTGTAGAATTTCTGCTGACGTAACGTAAAACATGTCCTTCTGACTCACAGTGAATGTGGTAGCCGCTTGCACTTGAGGAATGAATAATTGTTTCCTAGCAACGTAAACCGGTCATGGGAAATTGTTAGGACCCACAAAAAGCAGACAGAAACATAACATTAAACAAAGAAAAGTAAGAAAGGAAAAGGAGATCCAAAACACAAACCGGAAGGATACTTAGTAAGTTTCACATAGTAAGTTTCACATATATTTCAAATTAAAGGGGCCCTTATTTGAATCTATCATAGTGAGGGATAGTAAAGTAGTACATTGTTACAATTCAATTACAGTGAAACCTTTAGCCCTATCGGGTCTATATCACATATAATTGCATTTCTGCCATTTTCGGCAGCAATATATTAGTCCGAGGTTTTTATGGTAAACTACTGCGAATGCAATTAACCGAGTTTTTTTTCTGGAACCGTTTTAGAACCGAATTGTTCCTCTTAATTCAGACATATGTTTGAGGAGCTTGAAAAGGTTTAACAAAGATAAAAGAAGTCGTTTTGATGAAAAACAATAAGTAATATCCACAGTGTATTTTACTAAGCACATCAAATAGGAGGCGGCGTGTATCGGTTTATTATAACGACTACAGACATCACACCATTGAAGGACCAAGGGCGAAAAACTAAAGGTCTATATATGTTTATTTTTTAGGTCTGTTTCATATAGCATTCACATAACATTAACAAAGCAAATTCAAGAGTAAATATTGAGTGTCCTTCATTGATTTTCAATATTCCCCCAACACTGAAGATAGTAGGCCTAGATCTCTGGCTTAGAACTAAAAGGCAATTGAGTAAGGGGTTACACATATCAGTCCGATTGCATTATGGACTGGTCGAATTGTGGATCTAATAGGACATTGAAGATTTTATATCGAAATCTTTCCCTATGGCAAAGTAGAGAGTCAAGTAGACAGCTACCTATTCGACATTCCTTTCTCTGGTTATCCAAAGTGGATCCTGATATTAGTTTCCACCCATTTTTGGAGGATAACTTTGACAGAGATACAGAGCCGATCTCCTACAGCTACGCATGTAAAACCACTGTTATCAGGGAAATAGAATCATTTATGAAAAATGAGGGAAATAGAACTATTTATGAAAAAATACTTCGAACAAAATCGGGGTGTGTGGCCCCCGACAAAGGACTAATTACGATACATCTGATATGATGGTGGGGAATTTGGCATATATAGAATTGAAAAATACAAGCCAAAAAATACAACAAACCATTATAACTGTAATCAAAATATCTGCAGTTATTAGTATCTAATTGTCATCGCTGTCTTATGGAATTCCTCTAACCTGACATAATCTATATTGAGAAGCTACAGAGACATGGATGGTTAATGAATCCAATAGAAATTGTTGTTGCACTCCCAGTCCCACTAGAATTACGTCATCGTGTTTCTACTAACACAGGGAAACGCAAATCCACTAAACATGAAAGTATCATAAAGCACTAGAGCATACAGATGATTTGAGATAAAAGTAATTCTACAACAGATATATTTGTATACATAGAATGTGGGAGTCATTACATGACGGATGTTAACACATTGTTGATGTAGGCAGCAACATTAATTCAGAGGAGTAACGTGCAGCGTAAATGGATGTTCATAGATAATGTCAATACCTGACCCATCGATCAATGCAAAATGAAATGCTAAAACTCATCAATCCATTCATAAAATAACTGACTTCCAGTGACACGGTAATTTCCATATGAAATGATAATGTTCTAATAGCTTGTATCATACAATGATATCACGAAACATCACAAAATTTCATATGATTGTTCATATGGCATGAGTTGTCTTTGCGGAATGATATCATGAAGCGGAGCTGAGTGATATCTGTAGCGGAAGACATAAATTTGACGTTGAGTTGTTCTTTTTACTATCCCAACACAGTATTGTTTCTATATGTCATTAACTATAAAGAGTAAATTGCGTATTGAAACGATTGCAAACTACCATTGAGCTGCCAGACAAGCTTATCTATGATTGTTTGTGGCACATTCAGCCTGAAATCAAATTGTAAGTGCTACAGTTACCTATAATTCTATAAGTCAAGTCATATGTGGTTTGGCATGATAAAACAAAGTTTTATTTTTTATTTAGCACAACAATCAATACCGCATGCATACAATGCATTTATGAATTTTTATAATTATGTAAAACATTTTATAAATACTTGTTGAGGGATGGTGGGTGGGGAATAATGGCGTCAGTATCGGTTCATGTAGACTGGTTGGCGCGGGAATCGCACATGCGTATTTATAACCATTCTTTACCTCGTATATACATATGCGGACTTGCCTCCGAATTACCTAAAATTCAAGCATTTAACACAATTTGTAGAGCGCGCATACAGATTTAAAACTCACACGGGAATCATGAAACTAACCTGTTCGTTGAGGATTTAGTCAAATCAATGATTGGTAATGCTTATTATCACAGTATATCACCTGCTCAAACTTCTAGAATACATATCACACAATATCAATCTTATTTGTAATTATAATTACAGGGGGGAAGACATGGAGTTTGCCATAATTGGAAAATCACCGAAGACAATCGGCTGATTTCCGGTTGAACATAACAGAGTAGCACACCCTCTTATTCACAGGAAACTGATGTTATAAATCCACCAGAATCTCTGAATTTTCCGGCAGTAATGGGACGTATCGGTGAATTTTGGGCTAGATCTCGAAAGGGGAGGAAAGGAACTCCGGATAAATCAGGGGATTCCTTGGATTCTTTGGACGACCTTAGAAAGGCCATCTCCTTACTTTTTGAGGCAACTAACAAGGGAATAAGGGAGGCCCATTTGGAGACCGAAGTCCTATCTCCCAAAATAGATCTCAACACACCTCATCAGGAGATCAGCACCCTCGGATACTTTGCTGAGGGGGCCGGCCAGGATTTGGAGGGCATGGAGGGGAGTATCCTGGACGAAGGAAAAGGCTTGAGAATTAAGAACATGCTAGAACAGGTCACTTGCTCAACAGGAGGTAGTATCAGAAGGTGTCGAGTCCCTTTTTATATCAGCTGTGCAAGAAAATTGTCAGGAGAAATTGGGGACCATAGTCCTGGACATTTTGTCAGCAATGGGTGCTAGAATTCAAGCCCATCGAGAACGACATAGTCAAGAGATTTGGACCTCATGACAGAAGGAAACTAAGAAACATTCAGATCAGTCTTTTGCATAAGAAAACTCGCAATGACGTATTGAGGAAGAAAAACAGACTTAGGGGGCGGTCTTCAGAAATATCACCCCAAAAATGATAATAGCCCAAATTAGGGGAGTGAAAGCTCATGCTCAATCTAAAGGAATCAATTCCAGAATAGTGAATAAAGGGGATGGACTGATTACAAGGCATCAAATACAATTCTAGCTCCCTCCACAAGCTTCCACCTGAAGCTTCTCTGGATAACCTGAAACTGAAATCCCCCAAAGCCTAACCGAAGGGCAACTTAATCCAATATGAAATTAAAAATATATCAAAACAGGTTCACTATCAGTTCGGAAACAACCGCTGATACCACAACAGGCTTTGTGAGACTGGCCAGAAATAAGTTGGATAACAAGGTTTGTTGGAGACGAGGCGTAGTTTCGAGAGTTCTCTCACCCACCGCTTGCGACCACGTAAGTTGGATAACAAGCGCAATGCATCTCTGACCAATATCATATCTGACAACATCGAATGTAACTGTAGCCAAACACAGCGCTAGGCGCTCGATCAATCACAAGCGCCTTTACTCCATACCTAGGGGCACGAACCAATGAAAACAGTCATAACGCGGGTAGGAAGGTGAAGCGCAGTGATCGAATGTACCGTGTCCCAAAAGCTTTACTTCGTTCGTGGTCGTGGCAGCGCTAGGTGGTGGTTCCGAACAACGCCCCGTAATTTAATCTATCGTATATTTGAATCCTTTCCCTTCGATAATTCTATGAATATTCTACATATATCCTGATATATATATTTTGCAATACAAGTAGTAAGTTGAAGTTAATTGATATAACTATATAGAAGAGTAAATTTAGTTTGGCTTGAGAAGGATCCCCTTTGGCCTTTATTTCGTGTTACAAATTACAAACCTAAATTATATCTATCCGACATAGTGCCTTTGATGCACTTGAGTATCACTTTGTAAGACAGGAGTTAAGGATCAGAAAGGTCCAATATTATGGACATAATTAAATGAATGTTTATCTAACAATGCCTGGTTTCCAAACTATTTTAAGGTATCCACAGGGAATATGATCGCTTTCAGCTGGCACTTTCATTAGGTCTAATAAAGAACGATGATTCTGACAGAGGTGGAAGGGGTAGGGTATTGAAAGAATGGATCTACCTATTCATCAGCAACCTATCCATGAAAAAGCTTAGTTCCTGGTAAAATTGACACTAGATTGGTTTTAGCAAGGAAATAATGCAGCACAGTTCATTGACCTTTCACAGACTGTAGGAACAGCATCATATTTAATATTCCTGTCAAAAGTAAAATAGATCATTTAGGATTACGCATCAAATTATGTGATGATACCTTCGAATTCCGAGTTGTGAAGACTATATATGCCCGTCACCTGGCGGGATATGTCCTGTAACCACCGCCTGGCCACTCGGCCACTCGGCCACAGGCCACACCATCCTTAAAAGGTTATAACATATTCTGGATCGAATCCAGAAGTGGGCACAGAAAGAGTTTGTATAATAAGCTTTCGGTAATATGTTTGTGTCGCTGACGCAAATGAAATTACTTTTACCAGGATACAGATGAAATGAGTTACCTCATATTCAGCCAGTAATAAGACGTAAACAACTCTGATCATGAACTTTCCGATTTCTAACCTCATACTTCTGAAGTCACTACTGAAAGTCATGCGTTATCCCAAGTCTATCTCAAGCGCCTCAGTCAATGTTTATTCGCTTACGTCTGTGAAGCTTATAATGGTCGCTCTATTTGTCACTATCCTTTCTATAGTAAATCGATGATATGGACATCGTACAATCTATAATTTCAACGAACTACCGTTTAATCATGCCATCCGCATTTGATCTAGATTTAGTATATTGCCTCCTTATCAATTTGGTGATTGTAAGTTGATTAACCCATGACCTCATTGAGCTGTTCTTCAGTATTCATCACTTACATGTTATCTGAAATCAGTCGAGAGATAATTTACATACGTAGCTCTCTATTCTTCTACATTTTCTACATTAAAATGCAACTAAATTAAGTCCAGATAATAACTGGCCCACATCGGATATAGAAATTGTCATACAAAAATCCATAGAAGAAGGATATTGATCATACTTCTTCCAAAGTTATTTTACTAACCAAATACGCCATAAAGTATTCTAACCCCTATAATATCTACATGTCGATTTATCTAATTTATCTCCTGAGAAACGATACATTCAATGTCAGCTGGCCAAGACGCTGTCAAGAATCATTTTATCAATCGAAAGACCGTGCATGCACTGGTACTGGCTCTATGTGGACTTACATAGTCTATATATCAACTCGGTTGACATCTAGCTATATTCAACTGATGTTTTTTGGGGCAGTAGCTGAAATTCAGTTTTTAACAATTGATTGGCGTAAGGGATTAACCCCAAGTTTTACCCAAGACATTTGCCTGAAACAGCACAATGGTGTTCATTGGGTGCATATTTTGTGTTTTATGTTGGTTCGTTAATCCAATAAACAGATGTTAGAAAGATGTTTATCCCCAATAGCCTTGGTACACGTGAACGTAAGTCACGTGTCTCTTTTCGTTCTGACACGCTCTCCTCGCTACGGGGCATTCGTTATGTGACCACATTGTGTACAAACAAAGCTCCTATAACATGACCTTTGCTCGACCCCAAAGGTATACACCTTTTACGTTTCAGGCATGGTCAATGCAATGATTCATTTAAGGCAATACAAAAGAGGGCAGAGTCACAATTTCTGTTCTTGCAGCCTTGAACCAACTGACTTCTTTGTTTGTGTAATACACCTTAGGAAATATGTCTGTCCTATATTGATTTAAACAATAATAATCCGACGTCTACTCATCTTAGGCGTAGTTACTGTAAAAGGCACGCAGGCAGTATAAACGGAGAAAAATATCCTTTGGGGAAATGGAATAGGAATAAGCAGAACACAGATGAGATAAAACATTTTTATGTCATTCGATAGTGCTTGTAGAATGCTATAAATCTATACCTGCCCTTTTAGCCATTGTTGAACTTTTAGCCCCCACCCCTCATAAAGCCCGCCTTTCATAACATGTCTGCTTTTGCTTTTGAATTTTACCTTCTTTCCTATCATTGCTGCTTCTAGTGGGGCCACACGCATTTTCGTCTGTTTCGATGTTCAGTTACAGCACCGAACCTGACATTCTAAGTGAAAGTGTGTAAATATCATTGATGTACTAAATTGCTATAAGTATAAAATTATATCAACAATGGCCTCTTGATCCTTTTATCCACCACCCCGATAGTACTGTATACTAGATACATTCAATTTAGCATGCGTAGGCCTATATTCACCTCTTGTATAGGGTACAGAGTGATTGCTAGTTCCGCCATCATCCACCTAGAAAATATCAGACAGCTCCACTGTCATCGGGGAGCAACCACTATTATCAGTTGTTATAATCTATAGATGTTACTAAGACGAGCTCCTCCATGGCAAACCTCAAGAAAGATTTTTTTTATAAAATCCATTAATAATTGGTCTTACCACCTGGTGTTTTGGATGGCAAAATGTATATTGCTATTTATGAAAAGAGGTGATAGATGCCAGTCTACTCTAATCAACGGAAATATAGTATCCCGACCTCATGAGGCAATATCTGCGAGTTGGCGATGTGCCATATAGCTGATCTAAGCCCTTAGAGCCCTGACAAGCTGAGGTCAGTTCCTACAATCGGTCATGAGAAAATCTTTGCTTGAAGTGTCAGACTCCCCAACGTTGATTCTAGGAACTGGATCCTGTTCTAGGAAGGATTACCGGGAATATACAGGGAAGGGCAAAAGAGGAACAAGAGTGGCCATGAACAAGTATTGGCCATTAGAAAATCTAGGCTTTTCTGTCATATGTTATGGGCCCCTATACCATGGCAGCCTAAACCCCCCACACTTACTGCAAGTCTCCTGAAGATTTTCAGGAAGGTCAAGCGACCGGAACATTGTCTAATATATCCCCGGCACTCAAGCCGGTCTCTTATGAATACAGTAAAGCCCCGCCTAACGAACACCCCGTGTAAGCAGGCACCCCGCGTAAGCGGCCACTAAGGCCCGGAACGGAGGGTGTCCGCTTGCGCGGTGTTTTACTGTACTTGCATGTTGGATTGGCAGACTTTCTTCTGTAGACCACTGTGATAACTGGAGCGCAGACTGGTTGTTCTGACGCCAGAACAGGACATGTGTCTGACTGTTTAGAAGCAGTGATACTAAAAAGC
Organism: Alentia gelatinosa; assembly: GCA_950022655.1. Classification (NCBI taxonomy): domain Eukaryota; kingdom Metazoa; phylum Annelida; class Polychaeta; order Phyllodocida; family Polynoidae; genus Alentia; species Alentia gelatinosa. The sequence continues at coordinate 52,318,507 of OX465581.1, forward strand.
GTACTTATCCACACAAAGACCAAGAGTTGTGTTACAGTAATATTCATTGCAATACATATAAGGTGTGGTATAAAAGAAGTACAGACGACGTGGCACACTGTATATTCTAATATCTATTCCAGGTTTGTAGAATACAAGTTCATGGTAAGGTAGTGTTAGAGATCCAGCCTCCTTAAATATGGAGTCCAAATTAATTGCAACTGTCCGGTCGCGATCTGGGAGCGGCACGCTGAGATTCACCCAGTCCTGCTGCACAGCCGCCCAGCACAAAGGGAAACCTTGCGCAAGGCGCTTACAGTATATTTAACAATAATGCTAGCTTATGATTAACATGGGGAACTATTTTATGTAACAGAATGTGATTTAGGCTGGGCAAGAGAGTTAGTGAATGGAGGATTAATTTAGGCTTCATTAGCCAGATTTGTCTGGAGTGGGGAAATATTGTTTGGAAATGAGTTTGGAATATGTGACGTATATAAGTGTGTTTTATTTGATATTGTTCCCTTCTCTGATTATTATTAATTTGTAAATAAATATGGCACAACGGTTGACATATTATAACGCTATATGAAATGAGGGATACAGGATACTCAATTGTATGCTATTTGAGATAATTAGTATATCCAAGATACCAAGATATATCAGATAAGTATAATACTGACATTGCATAATCTTATGTAATCAACTGCTGCATAAATAACGTATTACAACATAATTCATATCCATCCATATGTGAAATATAGCTGTGATGATAAAGGTTATGTTATATTACATATTGCGTAATCTAGAAGCTGGATATTATAAGGCATGTCATCTTATGACAGGTGGATGGCATAAAAATGGATGTTGGAGACCATAGACAAGTTTATCATTATGTAGAAATCATCCTTTTCAGGCACTCAACTGCACCAGCCAGTGAGTTGAAGTACCTTTCTTGCTGTTGCTTAGCATTAAAGGTGTCTCTGTTGCTGCCCCTTGTGGTTCACTGATGTCTGGCCAGTGCACCTCTTGTCTCCAGAGGGCAGGAATCAGGTATTGGTCATCTTCATGGGCCACCTTCTGAACAGGGATGGTGGGAAACCGAATCCACAGTAGGTTGTGGAGCATGGTGGCTGCCTTGATGATGTCACATACAGTTTCAGGAGACTGTTCCAATATTTCAATGTGCCCAGGGAACATCAGAATCGCTTCGCCAGAATACAGAACGTGTTCTCCACCACACAGGATATCCGGTAGTTGTGGATTAGTTTCTCATTTTCCATCCCCCTTCTCCAATACAGCTTTATCATGTAGCTCTTCATGGCAGGGGTGTTGTCGCCAAGGATTGGATTTTACAGAACATCCCGTTTCTAGTTGTAGTTGGGGAAAGGGCATGGCGGTGGCAACCTATTTTGTTCCTCTTTGGGCCTTTCACTCAGGCCACATTTCTGATTTCGGCATTAGACATGTGGCCAAGCCCACCAACTTCAATCCATGTGAACCAATACCGTGACTCCATCAAGGCAAGAAGAGGCATGCTGACGAAACCCCTTATAGTTGTGGTTCAAGAAACCAGTGTTCGGTGGCTTGGTGATGGCAACATGCTTACCGTCCAGAGCACCAACTGAATGAGGCATATTCCAACACTCCTCAAACTACTTGGCAACGTCTCTCCACTGATCGGGGGTTTGGGGAATGGAGAAGTCTTGTATACCTCCATGATGGCCCGGAACACCTCAGGAACCATCTGGCTGATGACTGATCTACTACATTAGAAGTAATTGTCTGCTGTGGCAAGATGTCTCAGATTGAGGGACAGCTTTAGTCTGGATTGCAAAACTCTATGATAATAAAGGCCTCGGGGACAGTATTTTGGACCATAACTTATTACCACTATGTTACACTATAACATCCCGGTACCTACAACACATTATCATACACTAATGTACTCCCCAAACATGTCAAAATCACTCTGAAGTATGATATTATAGATTAGATTGATTTCAGAATTACAGGAACAAACGACACTGCGTTTAGAGTAGGATTTTTACTAATTTTTCGCAATTGAAGTCACTCAAATATGACCTTTTCATGTGAGTAGGTCAATAATAATTGTGGTTGTCATGGAGCACCCGCATGACAATATTGTGCCAAAATATCAAGCACCTGCAATAAATAGTTAATTTATGATAGGAAAATATTCTTTTTAGTGGAATTGTCAAAATATTATTGTCATATTACATGAAACATGCGATTTAGGACATCAAGCTACTGATCTAGCAATGCTATCATACCTAGCCATGAACTAAAAATTTATAGTTATTCAAAAAGGGCATTGGTAGAAATACTCTCTCGAAGTGGGTACATTTTCTGAAATTTTGCCCTTTGGCTCATGGACTAACAGTTGGCCACTGACCCACTCCGCTGGAAACACTTATCCAGCAATAGGGCCACAACAGATGTTCCCAGCAGCACGCATCAGCCAGTTCATATCTAAATGTTGTATCGCTCCACATAAATCACCAACCTTTATCTCTGTAACAAACATTTACGTTTTGAAACTTTTGATATTTAACTATGGCTAATACTTACCAAAGCCGATTTATGTGTGTATATCATATACCCAATTTACCATAATGTTAAACTGAATCAAATATTAAATGACATTCCTGCTTTCTTTATACTTAAAAGGTACTAAAATAATGCTGCCTGCAGGAGGAGTAACTCCAGCCACCGCCTCCTGTGTGATGCTGTGTCATGGTAATCGGGTACTGCAAGGAAAGGGTTTATCACAGGTTGTAAGCCTCTCGCTAATAGAGATGTCCATTGTCTTCTTTTTTGTGGTAGTATAACACTACATACGTCTTGTCCATAACTGCTAATGGAGAACTGGGAAACTGTTCTGGGCAATTTCATTTTGTGTGTTTGTAATACGGAGCAATTCCTTGAAATTGTATGTTCGCTAGAACACAATTAAGTGTTATTCCTATTTCAGATTGGAAGGCGGCAAGCATTGGGTGCACACTAGTATTTCGTCTGAAACTGCTTTAGTGAAATTCATATGGTATGATTCATGTACATCACATGGTTCAAAATCTCATGAGATTCTGTTAATTTTCAGGGGTACATGTCTCAAACAATTACAGGGGAGAAAACACATCTCAGGGAAATAGAACCGTATAATTTAGACAAAGATATTGTGTTTGAGTACAGAATATCAGCAGAATTTGTCTCAGAAAAACACCTTGTGAGGAACTTGAATCCCATCGTGTGAATCCCACTTTATGAAGGAACACATGCAATCGTAAATCGCAATAACTTTACCGAATTGCATTCCTAGTTCTTCTTGCTTAATCAATTTCAGGAAAAGGCCAAGCCTGTACTAGATAAGTAGCACAACTATACATTTTAAATGAACTACATTGGTTCTGTTGTGCGCTGACAGCATTATTGGCGATGTTGCAATTGTATTTGTATAGAAACATCTCTTTGGACAGTTACGCGATCTCGACCATGCAAGACTGTTAAGTGGGATTCACACGGTGGGAATCATGTACCTCACAGGGCGTTTGTGACACAAATCCTGCTGATAATCTCTACTGGAACACAATCTTCTCGCCTGAGTCGTATGGTTCCATTTCCCTGATACAAAAATTTTCCCCTGCAACTGTTGGCGACAATTACCCCTAACAAGGTACAGAATCCTATGATTATTTATCATGAAATCTATTGGGGAATTTTGGTGAGACAATTGGACCGAGTCGCCGACTAAGTACTCAACCGAGCCAATAGGAGGCCAGCAACTATGATCACATGTTTCTTACACCGTTCACACCAGTCCCAGGGTGAGTGTTCACTGAGACGATGTCTGAGACTATGTACCAGGTGTGCCTTTCTTTCCGTGTGAATCAAATTCACCATTTTCTCTTGAGACTGCTAAAAGGACTTTGTCATGAGAATTTTTACCAAAGGATAATTTTCTGAGACTGGAGAAAAGGTGCGAATAACACCTGTCTCAGGTACACTAGTCTCTACGTGTGAATCCCGCTATACACCCACCCTATGACCAACCCCTCGTGACCGATTCCACGAATGAGTCTTATGAAACGCACAGCTCACGCACATGGAGGTTTAACAAAGACGGGACTGTAATGCCAAGAAAACCTCGTGTAATCCTCTAGTGACTACACCCACACGGTCTACACGAATGCTAGAGAGTGCAACAGAGTATTAGCTGTCATTCTGAAGTCATGATGTTATTGTTCTTGTCATAATCCTTGTGTTTACTTCATGTAAATAACCGTGTAAATACAAACTTACATACACTCAGTCAAAACAAGAACCTCATCGCACATACTTGGAATTAATGATGTGGTAAACATGATTATATAGTTACAACGGCTATATATACGTATAATTATATACATCTAAATATAAATATACTTAAAGGAGTGTAAATTACTGAATTAAACACACACCCCGACCCTTCCATGAATTCCTCTCATCCCGAGTATACATTATCACTACCGTTAGTTATATATCCTACTCAAAGGTCTGTCCCCATGTCTGGTATTGATCAGTTTGTGAAGGCTAGGGAACACTTCTACACATGGTCATGTGCACAGGTGTTGTCCAGTGTCAAATACATTCATATTACAACCCGTTATATGACGTATAAGGCACGCAAAGTATTTTATCTAGGTTCACATAATAAAACACTGTACTACAGTGTAAAACATATTCACATGTAGCAATATGCTTAGAAGGGTAGAGTGAATTGTATATTGGATTGAAGATATTTCCCTATATGACAAATGATATCAATAGTATTTTCTAGTCACATATTCTTTCACTATCAAATTTACAGAATCATATATGTATATATGCAGCATCATACATAGACATTTCTGTTTATCAAATCCTATATTGGTCTGCACAATTATTTTAGTTTGGATACAAGCGCATTTTGCTAGGTGAATAAATATATTTGATATTGTCTTGTTTTGAGTTTGAAACGCTAGTCATGATCATTAATTATCCATCTCTTGATTTGGTTCAGATATCCGTCTCAGTTTCATAATCCTTCAGACAGACCCTGTAGCCTAACCTTAATTACCATACCATAGATGAAGTCTTGGTTACCATCATAGCATGGATTCTAAAACATGTCAATATCGTTATGCATCAGAAGAGAGACATTCGAAACTCCTGGACTTAGTCATTAAAATTCCCCACTGACACAGTGTATCCGTTGGCGGTTATGTAATGTAACCATCAAAAGTTCCACAGTAAGGCGAACCTCTGTAAATGGTGCATAGTCATCTTAACCACAGGATTGCTATGTAACAGAAAACTTTAAAAATAAATATATAGAAAGAAGAAAATAAAAAATGCCTGAAATTAGTTGATGACTCATCGATCCATTAAACTTCATCTATCATTTTTGGTGGGACGTGGCATATTCTCAAGTCTCTATTCTTAAGTGAGTTATTTCATCAATTAATAATGTTATCGGGGGTGAGATAAAATCACAAACCCACTTGATGAAAATATCTTCATCAGCACTCCATCTTGTTTGACCACAGAGTGATTCACGAAGTTTCCTTGTTATATATGCGTAAATAGCCAATTCATATACTACTGTAAGTTTTTAACTATAGCAGATAGAAACAACGCTCCAAAAGGGTGTATAGAGAATTGATCACAATAGACCATTTTTGGAAAATATTGGGGGGGAGGGGGAGGACACGTGCCCCTGTGCCCCCCCCCCACCTGGATACCCCCTGAATGTGACGACTGTAGATCGTCTAGCCAATAGTCGTCAGGTAGTGCCCGATGACGCAATATCGTGACCAAGAATCATCGAGGCAAGAAATGGTTGAAGCATAATTCATTTACACTAGACGATAGATATTTGACTTACTTCCTGCTTTACACCTAAAAAGCCGACTATCACACTATACGATCATGGGCGACGGTACTTGAAGGTTAACCCTGCTTAAACTACAGGCGAATCTTCCAAAATCTTAGGTTCAAAAAGGTTATACACAATATAGTAAATAGTCCAATAGTAAATAGTTGAAAATATAGAGCAAAATTTAATGTTTGACCTTGGAATGAGAGGTCATGACCTTGAGCAAGGTCATTGACTCTCTAATGGCCAAGGAGAACTTAAATAGTGCTACATACTGATTTTTTAAATTTTGAGAAAAGATCCATTTTTACCAAAATAGAATACAAAGTATATATTTTCTAAATATACCTTCTTTTTGGCAGGTTGCCATGGAAATGGGCCCCCTGTGTCACTAAGCTGGACATCAGAAATGGCCCCCTTACTTTTTCATAAACTCTGGATACATAGCTAACTGAAAATCGTAATGAAAGTTTCTACCTCCATTTGAAAGTCAAACCCATATTTTAGGCCTCTGGCTCAAGGACTAAGTGGGAAAGGTATCAATTCCTCACCAACTCCAAAAGAAATGTAATGGGTAGAGCTAGAATACCAGGTTCATGAGGACCTGAAGCTCGTCCACCCGGAGTTGCAGGTTTCAATTATATAAGAAAACGTAGTGACTGAGCCAGAAACATACCTAAATATAAAAAAAACGCCTTTTATGTACTTATTAAATGTACCATTTGACCCAATAGTCACAGTGCGCCCGAACATTATTTATACTGTACTCCTAGCAGCGGGTAGTATTTCATAGACATTCGGCCATATGTATGTAATAATATAGAGAGACATGGTTAGTGTGGCCAAATGGAATCTGTTCAGATATATTTTGGTCAGAGATATTCACCGAAGTCTGAGACTGACCAAAATATCGATGGAATTCAGTCACACTCACTATGTCTCTTTATTACTATATACCGAGAAATCGTTAAAAATGCCATTTTAAAACTCACTGTCTGATGGTCTCACCCTACAGTAAGGCACGTATGAATCGCCGAACATTCAACTTGATTGATAGTTCTCGGGTGGTCCGCTTAGTGGCGCCTCCGCGATGACGTCAGAACATTGTTATGGAGAGTGATAGCTGGGGTTGTAGCAGATATTCCAGCAAGCGCAAGAGCTATGAAGGTTCTGCTTGGAGAGTGAGCGGTAGTAAGGACGTCATATAGTAACTTTTGCTAGGAATTTAAGCGTGCGGGCAGCTGTTCTTTTCATATATTCTAGGGTGATAGTGTATTTACGATGCCTACTATTTGTTTATTTATTCTACATCAATTTCGGGTGGGTGTGTAATGCTGGGCTATCGTACTATGCAAATAATCTTCTGAATAGGGAGAAACGTCCGCCATTTTGTTTGTTTATTTTTTGTTCCAATAATGTCAACAGATCACGTGGTACAGTGGGTAGTAAAAATATTTTACGCCACGGTGCAGCCGAACGGTATCTTTTCTCTTATCGCGTAAAAGTGAGACATTCGTGCACCGGTATATAGTAATAAATGATTCACTATTATGATAGACTAGAAGTCATATGAAATCTAACAATTTATCATCAATAAGATGCTCTAACATATTGTAAAGTTTTCGTATTATCTGTCTTGAATTATATATTGTGTTAGCCAAGCATGTACAGGACACGTTTTTTTGTTATCATTTCCTTTATTGCAGAGTTTGTATATTACAACTTGCACGTACAATTGACATATCATGATACATAGGAGAAAAGTACAGTTCTCAGTAACTTTAAGTTATCATTACATACCTATGGCCGAATGTCTATGAAATACTACCCGCAAGCAGATCCTTCATAGCTATTGCATTTGCTTGAATCTCTGCTACAACCCCAGCTATCACTCTCCATAACAACGTTCTGACGTCATCGCGGAGGCGCCACTAAGCGGACCACCCGAGAACTATCGATCAAGTTGAATGTTCGGCGATTCATACGTGCCTTACTGTAGGGTGAGACCATCAGACAGTGAGTTGTAAAATGGCATTTTTAACGATTTCTCGGTATATAATAATAAAGAGACATAGTTAGTGTGGCCGAATGGAATCTGTTCAGAGATATTTTGGTCAGAAATCTTCACCTCAGTCTCAGACTTCGGTGAATATTTCTGACCAAAATATCTCTGAACAGATTCCATTCGGCCACACTAACCATGTCTCTCTATACTACTCTTTTCAGATGTCGGGGGTATTTTATGCCGTAACCATATTCAAAACACTCTTCGGGATTAACATTTATCCTACCCCTAATAAAAAACCGCCATAGACTTAACATAGGCAAATTTTATGTGGCAGGCCGTGACATAAAGTGTTTTTTATGCCACTAGAGTAATAACATTATTGACCAATCAGAGAGCAGGATGTTAACTACTATGAAAAAAGTTCTGTTGGTCGTTGAGTCAATATTTATCTTTTAGTAATACAAAAGCAGAGACGGGGTAGGATAAATATGAAACCGAACTTGAGTTAGACTTGTCATTGCTATGCCACTCTGGTTAGGTCTGCTCCTCACTACACTCGGCTACACCTCGTGTAGTAATACACGACCTGCCCATCGTGGCATAAACATTGTCAAGTTTAACTCTTGTTCGGTTTCTACTAAATATAAACAATCAAAATGAAATTCATTTTCAGATATTAGAATATTCGCAAGATCTGTTAAGCACTTTGGTATGTTGTGGCTTTGTCTGGCGAACTCCCTGAGACCTATTAATAAAGGGTAATAAAACATCTTGAGAACATTGTCCTTAAAAAGCCCGAGACAGGGGCATCATGTGTCCATGAATGAATGACCATAATGTTGTCTTTTTAAAACAGATCTATTACCGCAATCTAACATAAAATTGTCCTTCATCTGTTATTTCACGATATTGAGAGGGATTTTCCTGCCTACTTTATATTTACACATATTTGTTCAGACAGATTATAACAAGTAACAAGGAAGTCAAACAAGACAAGAACGATCAAAGCAACAACAGAAAACATCGCAGGCGTTTTATGGGGCACTAGAATGTTTTTCAAGACACATCACGGTAAACTCTCCTTATATACCATATCATTTATTCAAACGCCTTTCTAATTGATTGCCAGAGGTTTCCCTCGTCGATTCCACCTGTGTTTGTAACACTTTCGGTTTCTGATTCCTACCTCGTATTTCCCAGAAGAGGATACATATAATATAAGGGTATATCGTAATGAATTTGGTTTTTGTCTTTCCGCCTTTATATTCATGGTGCTATAAATAGGCGTTCACTCCTACTCTATGTAAATATATTTTCCTGGAGCCGTATAATATCTAGAAGCATCTTATGTAAGAGCCTGATGACTCATCGTGGAGATTAGTCATCTCCTTTATCACAGTGCAGCGTGAGCGTCAACTCTCCACATGGAAGAGATGACAATTCGAGCAACTCAATGCCACTCGAAACCGCAGCTCATTCAGCTCTCTACCAGCCAAGATGACCATGCATGGTCATTTCCTTAATACATTATATCTAGATACATACCAGGAAAATATAGAAAAAACAACTTGTTCACGACATGGCTGAAAAAGGATGGTTTATCAAGTAATGTTATCCTGTTCGATAAATATTGTTGACAGTTAGCACGGTGACTTGCTGACCTCCCAGCTGGGATTAACCCAGGGCAGAGCTGACATCACCCTTAACACGCGGGGCCAATATTTATTTCGATTGTGGTTGTCTGTTGTGCACCCTTTGCCCGCACAATTGTGGTAATTCTGTACCATTTCCATATTTCCATGACTGACTTAATTTAGGAGGATGGTAAATCCCCATTCTTTGCTACTTCTGTACAGGCAGATTTATAAATAGAGGGGAAATCGAAAACACTTCAACTTTGATGTTAATAGTGGATATCCATGGATAATAAAGCGTCTAGACTTATCTAGAAGTCTGTAGCTGAGAGATAGTTTAGTCTACCAGATATATTCTCATTCGAAATGGAATATCCAAATATTTTGATGTGCCGCCGCCTAAAACATTTGCCTACATCACATGATATACTAGCCCACATACATTCGATAGGCAGTCTTTGATCTAAAATACCCATCCACCATCCGTGTACGCAATTGTTACACAATGTCGGGCTGAATGAGTATTTTTTTTGCCGTCGTCCATTATCATTCGGACACACAGTAATTGTGATGTCCATTAGAAGGTACCTAGAATGGACTATCTAAATCTTAGTATGAACATCATCACTCAGTAATTCATACAACGGAACGAAGTCGATGTGGAGAGGAGGGTTCGGGTTGGCATACATGACTTTCAAAGGGCGTTTTTCAAAAAATGACATCAGCAAAAATATGGACATATTTATATAAGCATTGTATAATAAACACCAGATGGTCGATCAAAAGCACTTTTGTAGCAGAATTTATAAAGAAACATTGAATATCCAATAGTTGACCCAATATTTAGGCCCTCAACAAAGCTGACAATACATGTACTTACATTCACTTAGTTTAATAAGCTTTGGTAGACACAACAAAGCGGATACATTACTTTCATTTACTGACTCAGTGAGGAAACAAGGTAATACTGCTCCTTATGTATTTCACACAGGTTCATACCCTTTCGCTGCTATATATCACACCATTATCACTACTTCACGGAAGAAAAGGTTGGTCTAACACTTTCGGTGGAAGACTGCAGTTTGTTTTTATAGCCAATAGGATATGGGTGTTAAGGTTGAGGGTTGACTCACGAATGACTCATATGAAAGTTGAAACTTAGAGGTTAGAATAAAATAAGATATAAGAGTAAGAGCTGGTGAGTAATGCAGTCGGATTCCTCATTTGCATATTTTTGTGCTACACTTGACGGACTAATATATAGGACTATCACTTAATTAGCATCAAGTTACAGCCTTCTCTATTGAGAAACAAAGGATATTGGGATAATAGCATCAGCAAGTCTGGTGTACAACTTAACGATGGGACGTGGAATTATTGTGCTGATAAACGGATAAACCATCGAAACCGTGTTCTCTCCTTCGTTCGATATTCTACTTTATTGTGTTCTATGGGCGAAACATATTATCAAATCGATTAGTGGTAACTTGTCTTTTACAAATAAAACTTTGTATAGATATTTATATATATATAACACTCATATTACTCATAATGATTCGACCTCTAAAGATTTGGGGTAACTAGGAGACTATTTTGATTTAACAAATGTCTAAACTATGACCGGTTTTTTTATACAACATATTGAATCTCATTCTTTCATATGCATGTTAGCTGCTGAAGAGTCCCTTGGAAAAGGGATTTGAAGGGGATATCCATATAGGAAGCCAGTCTCTATGTTGCTACTTTAACACATAATAATACTACTTTCATACCCAAGGAAATATGCATGACTTTACTTTAGGGTAACTACAATTCCGATGAAGGTCAGTTGAATTTAACATGCATTTTTTAAATTTTCCTGCGGCCCACAAAATCGTTTTATCAAGATTAATCATCTTGAATCTGTTGGGAAATGTACTGCGATGACCCTCTTATGAGGAGGAAGTCCGACTTGTGAGTGGTCGCCTGAGATATATCCACGCCAAGCTGCATTGCTGGGTAAACTGCCGTGCGAGCTGCTCGGAGCAGACGTGAGCGAGTCAGTGTCCGTGATTCACCATGTCCAGGTGGCGCCACCAGCGCGTTGGTAATAAGTGATGTGTGTGTGAGCGTTTGGGGCGGGGTGGTGGTGGGTAGGGGTAGGGGGTCGGCAGTGTGGGGGTTCGTTGGGTTGCACCCAGATGGCACTGTTGCATTCCATTCATGCCATTCCAATCTATGAAGTCCAAATTTGTATTCCAATGAGTTATTTCTAATTTGAAAAAAAAATCAAAAATGCACATAAATTGAAATCATACATCATTATTTTGATATAATTCGTCATTTTATTACAGAGAAGATATTCGGGTCGAACCATAAACCTCTATCGGCAAATATTGAGACAAAACGGTCTGAATGGAGATGCTAGGAACGAAACAGAAAGTGGTCATATTATTAATATTCCTCTGGGAAAACAAGATACAAGTGAAATTTATAAATTTTATACTGTGGGCATTCAAAAGAGTGTTCGTATAGTGTCCAGATTAGGCAGTATGGAGAAGGGTCTCTGTTGTTGGATGGTTGATTACCTTGTCACATACACTTTATGTGACTCGATTTCCTCCTTCACTTTGTGAAAAGTGTTTACTCTAGCATATGCACAACACAAAAAGGAGAACAATTTTTCGCCCAACAGTAATATTGGACTCAAAAAGACATAGGGAGCCGGTCAGAAAAGAAGTTGCATCTTGTCCAAATCACCTGAATGACACGACGCCTCGACAAACAAGATTTCCTGACGTCATAACTGCGGGTTATCCAGGGCTTCTTACTTGATGGGGCACTAGTGTGTTTACACACATCGATCTTGGTGGGCCTGGTAGCCCTGGCTATATCGCTCTCCCAGCAGGTACTCAGCCCTGCTGAATCCCGAAGAATCCGTTGGGAGAGCGCCTCCATACCTACTATCTGGGTCACTATGACCTGGAGGAAGAGCCGGAAATACTCGAGCTGCTGGTGTCTGGCGAGCATCTCCAGCCAAAAGTACCCCTCACTGACGTCATCATAGCATTTATCATCACCTGATGACGTCAGTGCGTTCCACGGTGGACAGAGCGTCAGCGCTGAATTAGGAAGAGCACAGGAAAGTGTCAGAGATATTCTATCTCCTCAATTTCCTCCTTCATGTTTGCGAAAAAGGGAAGATGAAGGGTATAGTTAACCCTTTTACTACGCATTACATTTGACTAGTGTGAAGAATCCCAGTGGTTGTGTTCCTTGAAATTACTTTCTCGGAACAGCCAGTGTTCCAGAATCCAGGATACCAGTGTAGTGATTAGAGCAGTATTCCTATTTGACTAAGTATCGCTTCTAAGGTACTCTGATGTCACTTTGTATGACCCTTAACTGTTAACCGATCCAATAGATAGAGAGTATACTAAGACAAGGTTCCACGTGCACTGCGCGTCTAGACATCGAGAACAGATGTGCCCTTCCTTCTAGTTCTTTGATTATGAAAAATCTATGAAAATCTATGAAACAATTCAGATTAGACTTAATGATGACTTACAGCTGGTATTCCAATAATGGATACTCGAATAATGGATACTATCATGTTCACTCGATCCCTAATTCCTGGACCCAGATTGAAATAGGCATAACTGTTCTTGCCTACTCTAGCCTCCAAGTAAAATGAAAGTCTTTAAAAATAAATCCTAGAATGACGACTTGTCATTCCATTTAACATTTCGTCATGACTTTCGCTTAATCTGTCTAGATGACTTAAATAACTGATTACTGTCAGAGTTGAGGGCCAACCCTCAAAACAATTCCCATATTTCAGACATGCATACCGATCAACACACTCAGCGATGACGTGAACTATTAGACCAAAATATATCAGCGTAACGCGGATCGAGTCAGAGGCCTCCCCCACTAGTTCTGTGATGTATGATATAAATTGACTAAAGATAGGACTTCATGCCCGACCAATAATGGTGACCGGCCTAAAATGTAAAATAGAATGAAGTAAAAGGTAGGCTAGAGAAATATGACTGTGCTAGTTTTATGGGATGTTTGTAGTTCTACCTTCTGTTGTTCGACACAGAATCCCTAACCTATTGTAGGTTAAAATTGAGAAGCAATTCGAACCTGTAAGTGCAATATGAGTAACCAGTATCATGTATTGTTATTTATCATCCATCATTATATCTATGGTATTTCATGGCACAAAATCATATTATAATCTCTTCATCGACTGTATGTAATATATTCTCTAGTCTGTGATACATATATTTACAATGAAAATCGATATACATTTACAAAATATTGATTACAGAATCAAACATTCATTCGGAACAAAATCATGGAGGGTTTTCTGGGTTGTATCACTTTACTAAAACTCATATAATTAACAGCTTAGCCAGAAAACCTCATGAACCTTTTTATAGTTGGACCGTATGAATTGGTACATTTTTACTTAAAACTGACTGGAGAATTGCATGTGGATGTTACCTCAACATGGAGATGCTAATTCAAATTGTTAGATACCAATGTGTTATAAAAGGTATTAGTTCAGGTCGGTCCAAGATAGTTAACATTTTGGAATAATGAGAATTAGCCCCATAATAGTATCCTGTACTGCATTTAGTGATTAAGAAATTTTGAGGGTTTCCTATCCAGGCCAGTATAGTTTCTAATATATACATTAATTCTACCACTAGAAAGCACACAATTCTAGAATGATATGGAAATAAGGGTTCCTTGGATGTGTGAATTACAAAAAAAACCAACCGAATCTTTGAAAATGATATGTCCCTCAGGCAAATACGCCGACATTTATTTATGTAATCACAGATGGAAAATGCCATTTATTTGTTGAATGTAACATGTCCTCCTTTAATTTCATAAAGGCAAAGGAAGTAAGAAGGAAAGAAAATTAAAAAAGGAGGACCTTCTTAATCGGAATGTATTCTTGTATCATGATTTCACATGACTACCCGGAAGCATCAGATCACTTCATAATAGAATTGACACAAAAGAACGAATTCCGTGCTGATTTATGCAGGCCAGCAGGAAGTGGAGAGTAGTGGTGGAGCAATGTAGGGCATGTTGACTTCCTTCTGTAAGAGTTGGTGGACACATGTCGTGTGTAGCAGATTGGCGAGCAGCGAGGGTTAGTCAGCTAGCGTCCTCTTCCTGTCCCACCAGCTGGTGCCGTCTCTGTATGTCAGTGAGAATGGCTGCCAGCTGACCACAGCTGTAATGGCCATCATGCAGAAGACGCGTGTATGGTGTTTTTACCTACACACAAAAGAAAAAGAAAAACCAAGATAAAAAAACAACAAGAAGACTAACAACAAGAAATGAAACGAGTCGCAAGGAGTGTGCGCAAAAACGGTACGAGAGATCCAGTTACACAACTATCTCAGGCAATTCAAGCAACTCAGCATTTTCACTGCAGTGAACAAAAATAGACAGTTTTAACTTTTTTTTCGGAAATGATAATTCGCAACTTATGTATTTGTTGTTTTGAAAAAGTGCAAAGTAGGCACGTCATGGGAGAGTTAGCTAGTCTTCATCATTCCAGTGGAAATAAGTAGAATCAATAGAAATGGACAGGCTTGTTTCTTTAGTTTTAGCTTTTTAATACTTCTTTATGGTATTTTTTCTTTTATATCTGACACATTATACCAGCAAATGTATTTCTACAGAGCCAGATGCATTGAAAAGGGCACGAAGGGCGCAATATTCATATCAACCTTTGTCTGACACTGTCGAAGAATACAGACAGACATGCTGGGCATTTGTATAAAAAAGAAACTTCAAAGCTGTCTTTGAAAGCCACAACATCATACCCTCCAGATGACTATGCTACGCCACTAGTATTGAAGAGCGTGACTAATATTCAGCAGTGAGATCTTATATTGACAGATAACATACAAGGTTTGTACATATCCGGAGTACTACAGAACATCTAATTTTCAGGAAGTGACCAACTGGTGTGATACTTATCACGTGCAGTACTATTAATAGGTTAGCCTAACTTTGACAAATTACTAAGGGGGGGGGGGGGGGGTGTCCTCCGGGATCCCGATACATACACAATATTGACTGGTTTCAGATACTAGCGGCCGTATGCTCCTAGGAGTTGACGCGTAGTAATATCCGAGCGTATGCGAGGATATTGCACAGAGTTTTAGTTCGTTTTATTTATGCACTATTTTTCCATACGCACTATTTTTCCGTATGCGCCACCCGGAGCATACAACATATCTGTATCCGCCGGGTATGTCCATACAAACTCCCTATGTGTTTTCTATGGACACTTTGTATTAGGTGGATAATAAACAACGATACGCTACGATTTTGACCACCCGATACAAAATCAAAATCGCGTACATATGATAAATCAAGCCATGTGGGTGATTACGCTGGTTGCGTTGTGAGCTGTGTTGGGGAGTATCTATGTATGCATGTTTGATTGTCGTAAACCCCTTACGATACTGGTTGTTTAATAGGGAGCGGGGCCTTGCAAATTGGTGGGTACCGGTTGTTTTGGTACCGGCATCATAAAAACCTGGCCAACGGCCCCGATGTGAGCTATAATTTCACTGCGATTTTGATTTCGCATCGGGAGGTCAAAATCC
The DNA here is from genome assembly GCA_950022655.1 of Alentia gelatinosa. Taxonomy (NCBI): domain Eukaryota; kingdom Metazoa; phylum Annelida; class Polychaeta; order Phyllodocida; family Polynoidae; genus Alentia; species Alentia gelatinosa. The sequence continues at coordinate 52,334,668 of OX465581.1, forward strand.
TAGTGTATTGGTGTGTCTCGGGAGGCCGGTGGTCTCTACCCCCTTTAAAGCGTGTACATTTTGTATCGTATCAAATGTTTTGTGGATCAGTTATGCTCTTGAATGATAAAGTCTGTTCTAGACAGAAGATGCGCTACTGAATTCACCACTTCACATTGGCCACTCCTTTCGGTCTGGTGAAATCGTTTATCATACACCAGTGCCCATCAGTCTAACAATCGATCACGTCTGTTCTGTACGTAGGGACTCATCCATAAGGCTAGTCTACTGTCATAGATGGACACGTATTATTACAAAACGCCCGCTTTGAAGCACAAAATGCCCGTTGGCATGGCGCAAGCTCATTGGCTGAGTAGAGTATGAATTTCAGGCTATGTCTCAACTATTTCAATTCCTGAAGTGTGATGATGTCCTGTCTAACCCTAGAGCACTGTACAAACGGATGTCCACTCCAAGATTTGACAATAAAACCCTTTATTCAATTTCTGTCGACGTTTCGGCAGGACAGGAAGAAATGAGGAATGAATGAATAATTATTTTAATTCCTGTATCATTATTTAAAACAAATAACAAACATTTGAATTTAATTTAGGCCACTATTTGTCCTGCAGGTCTGTGATAAGTGACATATTTCTGTCTCATTTTATCATATAATGATGATCTAATCTACCATCTCTCAGTATGACTATTCAAATTGTCAATATAGATAGATACCAATGACCGAATAAGACATGGTTATAATAGCAATGACAACACGTTCGGACGACGCTAACCGCTGAATGATTCACAAGACCTAGTAAACATTTATATTAGAAATAGCCTTTTATAGATAATAATAACATTGATATGAGGCATCTTCTGAGCAGGTCCCAGCGCATCGGAAATGATCCAAAGGTGTAAATGACGTGTATGTATTATTCATTACCGCAACGACCCCATCAGTCAATCTGACTCAAAGCAGTCGAAGTGCATTATCAGTCTGGGGATAATGACATCAGCATATCAAGGCATAAATATTACATAGAGCTTAAGAATAGAAATTGGCAGGTGCGTTCCAATCAACACTTTCTAATGAATACGAACGAGAGAATGATATCTTCAGTATGATATTGATGACTGCGCATGGGGTATGACTTTTTTTTTATCAAGAATTCCGACATCGATAGATTTTAAAAAGAAGGAAGCCTCACATGTTTGGTATCTTATTGTTTAAAAATGAATTACATTGATCATGTTAGAACTTTTGTTATATAAATAGATCCTAAAATCGATTTCATATAATACATTTAATTTTCTATGTTCACGTCATTTAATATTCTATCATAGACAGTGGTTGGCTGAAATACTTCTTTTATTCAGGAGACCTAGTAAAGTGACGGAAAAGAACAATATATATGTTATTGATATTGAAATCTCAATCGTCACGGGATGAACTTTTATGTTCAATTAAAGTGTAACTCAGATGTTTATCTAAACTTCATAAACCCTTTCTGATTTTATTTAGTCATTACCAACGCATCTCACTGTAGCATCATCGTATATTTCTGTGCATTGCGAAACACTGGTTCTAGGCTTTCCTTAATCATATTATTAATCTCCCACCGCCACGTCACTGGACAGCCTCGTTCTGGTGAATTTCATTAGCAATGACGTCGCCAAGGGCGGCGGACCACAGAGCTGCCCATGGCGTAGTTTGCGGTCTGTACGTACACACTCGAGTGTGGGAAGATGGCTTCAGGGGGTCTTTTCACGTTGACTCATCCAGAATAGGACAAAGGTGCGGACTGCGGCCGCGTATGCGTAGGTGATGTGATCTCACAACGCCAGTCACATGCCATACGGTCTTGAACACAGATACGTAACAAGTACCATTGCCTATATTTTCCAAGTTTCAGACATATATGGGTATATGTAGCATTAAAGATATCTTACCCATTTCCTTTCTAAATAACAAAAAGGGAAGAAATCATATAATTATCTGTTATTGTTATTTGAATCTTGCATACATTAACTCATCAGCTTTTTTTTTCTTGAGATGGCTATTCTGTGACCCTCACCGGTTTTTATTGACTTATTTCAGTTATTGTCCACATGGTTATTTTCATTATTTTTTTCATTAGTCAGGTTCGCTACATACAATAGTTGCGGTCTTCCACCTTCCCAAGATTCCTTTTCGTTCATCGTATTACACACAGGTAATTTCTACTCTATATCTCTTCTCTTGGTCGGGTTTTTTGGTACAGCGATGAACATAGACACCACAAAACATCACATATTGCACAACAAATAAAAGTAGGTGAAGGGAAGGTTGCTGCATGGCCAATCATGTATGTCTGTGTTATTCTCTTAACCATAGACTAGGTTGTGATGCTAGCTAATGATTTCAGAAAGGATTTCAGGTAGATCTTATATGCATAATTTGATCTATACAAGTCTCGAGGAAGTATATATGAAGTTTTGTTCCTGATTCCTCGTATTTCTGTTACTTACTACGAGAAGTGCTGCGTCATCTGACCACCAACGCACCCATTTTATTCTCTTTTGTTCCTGGTCCCAATAGCTGTTCTCATGCAATGTTGGGATGTTGTATCGGTATTGCTTGGGCTGCTTTTGTACAACATAAGTATAGATACAATCGACATAGACCATTTACGGTAATATCGGTTGTTTCAGGATTGGCATTCGTGCTTATTGTGGCATCAAATATTCACTAACCATAAACGATTATGAAATTCATATGTGGCATTGGAGGAGGATGTAAAACAATGGCTGAGTGGTTCATTGACTCATAATCTTTTTGCTGCTATTCTCTTATAAACTATGTTGTGATACTTCTGACTTGTTCTATGGACACACACCACAGTATCGTCCATAGCTCTCCACCGCACACCCAATAACTACCGTTCTCATAGAAGAGTGAGCCCATCCCACTGTGACTGTACCCCCACAGGGCCACAATAGTAGAACTATGGGAAATACATTTAGACCACTAAAGAAAGTTCTTAAAATTTGAAAGACTATGTTTTGGATAATGATCTATATGTGGAATTAAGGATGTATACATGTGCATAATATATTTTCCCGCATATTCTAAATCGACTAAATCATAATCAACGGAAGCAAAATCTACATGCATACGTCTCAGCGAACATTCGGGTCTTCAGGTATTAAAGGAAACAGAATTAGGTGTTTTTTTTTATAAACTAGTGCATATTGTTCTTATGCCCACTGACCTCTGTTCCCAATATCGCCTGGGTTTGCCTGCCCCGATCGACTTCAAATAGCTATCTACGGCAATCCTACCCTTTAATCAATTCTTAACATTCGATGGTGTTTATAAAAGGAAAAACGACCTGGCGCTTAATTTGATTAAATTGTTTCTTACTGCTGAACTTGTAAGTGCGCCACTACAGGCTAAAACGTCTGGTACAAGCAAGCCTAGCCTATCTGTGAGTTCGTAACAATACAGGTGTTGCCGTTCAGTGCCGCATAACGGTCCACTGTCTAGTTAGGCGGCCGCTAGGACAAGCACGCCCAAGTCCGCCCACATGTGTATAGAGATATACAGCATTCATAACTAGAGTATGAACGATGGGTGTGATTGCAAGAGTGTTGTTTTTTGACGGGTTAAATTGTTGGAACAAACTAGAGTTGTGTATCAGCGAGTCTAAGCTGTCTAAACTTTATAGTTGATAATTATCTTGGTTTTAACGTTGAGAAAGGTAATCATATTAAGGCTAGGCCTGCCAATGTATTATTGTGTATACAGTTTTGGTATACCTGTGTTAGCTAAGCTATATCTAAAATATTATTGAGTTGATATGCATGTATGACATACCAAATTGTAGCTGGAATACCATAGAATACAGTGCAACCTCCTCGATTTCTCTGGAAATAATATATACAGGTATTACGAACGTATAACGCTCATACACTCAGTGATTCAATGTTAAAGAATACATTGCCAGGTGAATGTTTCGCTTCTGCCGTGGCGTAACTAAGTAGATAAGGTGTGACACTGGCCAGTGGAAAAAGGTCTATTATCAGATTAAGGCCCGGCGTTCACTGAGTTCCCAATGCACTTATTATACGACAGGCCTTATGATACACCGCCCCAAAAGTCGGCCTTAATCCTTAGCCGATACACCCGATGATGCATCCCGATGCACGCATCATGAGGTCTATCGCAGTGCATCGGGAGCTCAGTGGACGCCGGACCTAAATGTCCAGTCTTTTTATCTATTGTGGCCTCTGATTTCGGCAGATCCTTTTCCAAATAAAATGTTTTGCGAATTTATAAAGTGCAGCTGAATATAGACGTTGTCATACTCCGTCTCAGTGACTGACTATATGATTTCGATCGACTTATTTTGTTTAGAATTGGACAAAAAGCATCACTCACTGAAATAATAACCTAACATGGAGCAAATCACTTTATGAACTGAAACGAACTCATCGAATTCTGACAATTTGATAATGAACCTCTTCAGGACAAATATCTATTAAAAAGTACTCCCACAAGTTCTCCCAACCGTACCATGTTGTATTGAAAAGGGCAATTATAAGCCCACTTGAACATATATATGTTGTGCTATGAGCATGCTGTAAAATACTGAACAGGGAGCAATGTAAAAGGATAAATTGCACATAAGAGATCGACATATATACTACCGATTCTCACCAAGCCGATGCTCGGGGTGAATCGGATACTTTCAAGTTAATATTATACCCTCCCACAGCATCCTGATTGAGATGTAAGAGAACCACCGACAGCCGTGTCGCTGAGCACTGTGTCGGGTGGTATGTATTCGTAAGGAAAGGAATTCATTAACCTTTGATCTAAATAGAATATTGGGAAACCGATTTCACATCTATTATGATCGCCTTAAGCCTATAAGACACCGACCCGACCACTGTGGCCGATTCTACCTTTGCCCGACCGATCCGTCGGGTCTGTGACAATCGGGTCGGTGTACGCACTTCACCGATCCGATTTTATTGCTTTTCCCGACGCGTCGGGCATTACCACCATGTCAGATATGACCGACTCTTCCCGACCTTAAGATTTCGGTGTACGCACTTTCACCGACTGTTCCCGATTCTGAGTAGGCCGCTTATATAGTGATGCTATGAATCCCCTCATTCTACACCCGAGTATTTTATACCGATTTGTAGGGGAGACAGAGGAGATTATAGATCTGAAATCCTTTTTGTGATATCTTGAATAGAACAGAAGTTATTAAACTTTGCATTATTCCTATATATACTTAACACCCGGCCCGGGGCCCAGCCGGGTCCGCTCCTGCCTGTTCTCTTTGATCTCAATCGGGGTCGTTTTACGAGGTTATAAAAGGAGGTGTAATCGGGAAGAGTCCCGACTCTCACCGGTGTCTTATAGGCTTAAAGCCTATAAGACACCGAAATTTGTTCCCGATTCAACCAGACCATCGGCTCGGTGAGAGTCGGGAATAAAATTTCGGTGTCTTATACCTATAGACACCGATATGTAGACTCTTCCCGATGACACCTCCTCCTTTTATGACCTCGTAAATTACCCGGGTTAAGATCAAAGAGAGCGGCCGGGTGCCGGGCCCGGCTGGGCCCCGGGCCGGGTAATAAGTACATATAGGCAATAATGAAAAGTTTAATAACTTCTGGTCTATTTAATATATGAGAAAACGGTTTTCAGATCTATGATCGCTTGTTTCTCCCCTACACATCGATATAAGACACTTGTAAATCGGACCGAGGGATAGATGGAAACGCTTTTTAAACGGCATGCTCAGAATCGGTAACAGTCGGTGAAAGTGCGTACACCGGAATCTTAAGGTCGGGCAGAGTCGGTCATATCTGACATGGTAGTAATGCCCGACGCGTCGGGAAAAGCAATAAAATCGGGTCGGTGAAGTGCGTACACTGACCCGATTGATGCAGATTGTCACAGACCCGACGGATCCGTCGGGCAAAGGTAGAATCGGGCACAGTGGTCGGGTCGGTGTCTTATAGGCTTTAGTCTCGCCTGTAAATCGATGTATGATACTTTTGTATCAATCACGGGAATACACGTAGGGTCTTACATCCCACTCAGAATCGGGAAGAGTCGGTGAAGGTGCCTACATCGACAACCTAAAGTGAAAAACAGACTGTATAATTCCGTTTTCACCGACTATCTCCCTTTATTGTAAACTAGTCTTAACGTGTCTTACGCGAATTTGCACAGGGTGTCGACCTTTACAGCAGGGTACCAGAAAGGGGTAGTAGGAGTTAGTCCTATGCAATTCTGTGACCACTGTGCGATGGAAATTTTTTCTTTCTACCCAACCAACTGTGTAAAGCCTATAAAGCCTATAAGACACCGACCCGACCGCTGTGCCCGATTCTACCTTTGCCCAACGGATCCGTCAGTTCGGTGACAATCTGCATCAATCGGGTCGGTGTACGCACTTCACTGACCCGATTTTATTGCTTTTCCCGACGCGTCAGGCATTACTACCATGTCAGATATGACCGACTCTGCCCGACCTTAAGATTCCGGTCTACACACTTTCACCGATTGTTACCGATTCTGAGCATGCCATTTAAAAAGCGTTGCCATCTATCCCTCAGTCAGATTTACAAGTGTCTTATATCGATGTGTAGGGGAGAAACAAGCGATCATAGATCTGAAAACTGTTTTCTGACATTTTAAATAGACCAGGGAGCTGTTTCAAAACCATAGACTTAACCCACGTTTTGAAACAGCTCCCTGAAGTTATTAAATTTTGCATTATTGCCTATATACACTTATCACCCGGCCCGGGGCCCAGCCGGGCCCGGCACCCGGCCGCTCTCTTTGATCTCAATCGGGTTGTTTTACGAGGTTATAAAGGCAGGAGGTGTCGTCGGGAAGAGTCATCGTGGCAGTGTCTTATAGGTATAAAGCCTATAAGACAGCGACCCGACCATTGTGCCCGATCACACCTTTGCCCGACGAATCCGTCGGGTCGGTCAGAATCGGGTCACTGTACGCACTTCACAGATCCGATTTTAATCGGGTCAGGCATTACTAGCGTGGGGTTAATGACCGACTCTGCCCGACCATAATCGTGTCGCTGCACGCACTTCACCAACTGTTCCCGATTCTGAGAATGCCATTTGAACATCGATGCTACCTATCCTCTAGTCCAATGTACAAGTGCCTTATACCGATTTGTAGGGGAGACCGAGGTGATAATGAATCTGAAATCTGTTTCCGGATATCTTAATTAGTTATCAAACTTTGAATTATTTTCTATGAATCCACACCAACGGCCCATGGCTCACCCCGGCTAGGCTCCCGGCGGCTCTCTTTGATCTCAATCGGGTCACTGTACAAGGTCATAAAGTGGAGATGTGTGATTGGCAAAGGGCATAAGACAGCAAAAATTTCAGTGTGTTATAGGCTTAAGACACCGACCAGACGGCTTTGCCCGATTCTGCCTTTCCCCGACGGATCCATCGGGTCTGTGACAATCTGCGTTAATCGGGACGATGTATGCACTTCACCAACCCGATTTTATTACTTTTCCCGGCGCGTCGGGCATTACTACCATGTCAGATATGACCGACTCTCCCTGACCTTAAGATTTCGATGTACGCACTTTCACCGATTGTTACCAATTCTGAATTGGCCGTTTGAATAGAAATACTAGCTATCATCCAGTCCAATTTACAAGTGTAGACCAGAAGTTACTAAACTTTGAATTATTGCCTATACACATGAATATACTTATCGCCCGACCCGGGACCCAGCCGGGCCCGGCACCCGGCCGCTTCCTTTGATCTTATCCCGGGCAATTTACAAGGTTATAAAAGAGGAAAGTGTGATCGGGGACAGTCATCATGTCGGTGTCTTATAGGTATAAAGCCCATAAGACAGCGACATCTTTCACAGATTTTCACCAATCCGATCACCGATTATAATCGGGAACAGGAAGGTCGCTGTCTTATACCCTCAACGACGCTTACCGATCACACCTCTCCACTTTATGGCCTTGTACAGCGACCCGAGAGAGATCAAAGTGAGCCGCCGGGAGCCGAGCCGCGGCGAGCAACGGGCCACTGGTGTGGATTCATAGAAAACATTTTAAAGTTTGATAACTTCCGATCCAATTAAGATATCGGGAAATGGTTTTCAGACCGATCATCACCTCTGTCTCCCCTACAAATCAGTATAAGACACTTGTAAATCGGACTCGGGGAAAGGTAGCATCGCTAGTCAATCGGCCTGCTTAGAATCGGAATAAGTCGGTGAAGTGCGTACAGCGACACGATTAAGGTCAGGCAGAGTCGGTCATTACCCCAAGGTAAGTAATGCCCAACCCGATTAAAATCGGGTCTGTGAAGTGCGTACAGCGACCCGATTCTGACCGACATGACGGATTCGTCGGGCAAAGGTGTGATCGGGTACAATGGTCGGGTCGCTGTCTTATAGGCTTAAGACATCGACATTTAATTCCCGACTCTCACCGAGCCGATGGTCGGGATGAATCGGGAACATATTTCGGTGTCTTATAGGCTTAAGGATTCTAGTCGTTGGTCAACTCAGGTGTCCTAATCGGTCAGGGACCATATAGGTGCTCGGAAGGTGCAGAGACTACACTGATTGTACAGGATGTTACCTATATTGTCAAATGGAAGATCTGAGCTTGCCCAGATTTTTTTAATGATAAACACGTCAAATAAAAAATAAAAAACTATTGCACATGCGTGCGGACGTGTGTAGGTGTGTGTGATTTAAGCACGTTACTTGTTAGAGTGATGACGAAAGCGAAGTGGTCACATTAATATCTTCCCGGTGAAATTAGAATTGGGAAAGAGGGCTAACCTTTTCCGGCAAGCCAGCGGATACGCATTGGTGTTGTTTACGCAAAATATATAATTATAGTTCCGTTCCGACGCAGCGTTTCTTCACAGAATCCCTGATACTAAATACTCAAAGACCACCCCCTCCCATAGACACACATTGAACTAAACCGCCAACAAGATACCACAGACGCCAATAACAAACCAACGTAACAGAATTAGTGGAAATTCTGAAAGTAAGAACGAGAACTTCTATATTCTTTTACATTTACTGGTTGGTTATTCTAAGCTATCGGTGCGTAGCTGATCTCTAAGAAATAAATGCATCATATTTTACCAAAATTCACAGGGACTTTTCCCCAGAAGATCAAACTAGGCTTACATCTAACATCGAGGAGAAATAATTATTTTAGAGTTGGTGTTAGTAAGTGTGTGTCTATAGGAACTATTTCCTTTCTGTTTTGCATATATTTGTAATTTGTTATCTATAAATGATTCAGAGATTTTGGAAATCTCTGAAACCTTTTAATTCATTACGCTTCGAATCTGATATAAACCATTACCAGGCCTTACCCCAACCAGTGGTCCCTTAATGTTCAGGGTGATACTTTGGTATATATTCCTTAAGGACCACTCCCACGCCCTTTCAACGGTGACCATAAAAGCTTATGTATACTATATATAGTGGTATTGTTGAACACAGTATTACCTCACCTGTTCATACCCTGCCCCTCCTACTCACCCACGCGGACGTTACACAACATATACAAAACCTCCAGAAAAGATAATACTTTAATATTTATGATACCCTTCAATTAGTATTTGATAGCGGTAACGTACGGTGGTTACGTGTCCGCCTATAGAAAGTAAAATGTGCTTTTAGATTGTGGGAGTAATACGTTTTATTAAGATATCGATATTGTTAGTAACGTTGGCCAGAGTAAGGTTAGATTGACCACTGATTTTATGGATAGGCAGGAATGGGTTTGTGTGGTATGTCGTTTAGAGCCCAACTTGGAGGGCAGAGGTTGTGCGTCAAGAATAGAGATCTTGACCATTGTTTATTTTCTTCTGGTGATGGTAGTTGTCCGGTGGACCCGGGGCTTGACAACTGCTCTTTTTTTAGGTTTACAGTAGGCGGAGGCTAGACTAGGTGCTACTTGTATAGAAATTCACAAGTGCGTTCACAAGATGCGTCGGATTCGTCGAATCGTACACAATCGCACACGCGCACAAGCCCGGCCCCACAGGAGCGATTGTATGCGATGCGAAGGACGGCGCCATTTTTATGGCTTTTTATTTACTTGCGACAATCGCATCGCACCAGTGGGCCTGGCCTTTAAGCCTATAAGACACCGAAATTTGTTCCCCATTCAACCCGACCATCGGCTCGATGAGAGTCGGGAATAAAATTTCGATTTCTTATACCTATGAGACACCGACATGTGTGGAATCATAGAAATTAATTCAAAGTTTGATAACTTAGGATCCAATTAAGATATCGGAAAACGGTTTTCAGATTTATAATCCCCTATGTCTCCCCTACACATCGATATAAGACACTTGTAAATCGGACCGAGGGATAGATGGAAACGCTTTTTAAACGGCATGCTCAGAATCGGTAACAGTCGGTGAAAGTGCGTACACCGAAATCTTAAGGTCGGGGAGAGTCGGTCATATCTGACATGGTATTAATGCCCGATGCGTCGGGGAAAGCAGGGAAAGGTAGAATCGGGCACAGCCGTCGGGTCGGTGTCTTATAGGCTTAACACTCCCAGTCTTAGTGCGCAGGCGAATAGTGTTTATGGTGGTTTTAACCTTCCAGAGTGACTTTGAAGGTTGTAGGTCTCAGCTAAACCCCTGTGTCGTCTGGGACATGTGTCAGGAAATAACAGACGATATTGTTGATAAGCGATTCGTTCTTGAAGGGGTGTATAACGGGTTCAAATCATAGATCTATGATGATTTGTTGTGGTGGGTATTTTTGTGAAAATTACGATTCGATACTTGAACCTGGATTTTTTGGTCTAATGACGTCGATTTTGGTCGACGAGATTCATCAAGCTAAGGTAAAAGTAGTTTGCCACTGTCCAGCATGCGTCCACGCAATGGGGGCAGTGGCAAAACAAGAATTACAGTAAAACCTCGCTTAAGGGACCAACCACCGTTCCGAGCAAATTGTCTTCTTAAGCGGGGTGTACCCTCAGCCCGGGTTTTAATCTGTCTATGGTTTGGCTATGTTTTATATACTACCTTCATACAGGTGATAGTATGACTAGAGACGCTGTTGTAACCACACAGTCAACCCATAGATGTATGTCTGACGCCTACAGGAGCTAATGCAGGATATTGGTAAAAAATTGTATTTCGTTCAGGAAAAAGCTGTCGGCAGTTTCTTGTTGGAAAAAATTATTAATGCAGGATATTGTCTGGTGTCTCATTGTCTAGAGACCCCTCACGCAGGGTTCCCCCTTTAGCTTAGTGTCCTGGAAGCGGGATTTTACTGTATATTGAGGGTAACACTATTATGTTAAAATCTAAAATTTTAATCATAGTCATGTTTCTATCTTTTCCCCATTCTGAACGACTCAAACTGAATGTAATCGTCCCTAAACTATTGTTTTTTGAAGGCCTTCGCTCACTTCCATCTACGATACTCGTAAACTAAATCTTTCTGTGCTGCTAATATAGTAAAATAAAAAGGTAGTTCTTAACTCTCATGCAACGATCGAACAGTACAGGTATGTTATTGATCGCTCCTATGACTATACATGCATTACGCCTTCTTCAAACGTGATACAAACCCTAGCAGCACACCCATACAGATGGATCATATCTATTTTGGCAATAGCATGTGACCTAGTGATGTGATCATCAGCAGAATAACTGATAATTCATGACTAACCTTTTGTCAGCAGTAATATCATTGAAAGATAATGACTACAATTAACACATTTGAGACTAATATTATGTTCAAGAAGATAACAAAGACTATACTGGAAGAGAGCATACCATTATACATATTTATTATTCCTATTCAAACTGGCTATTTAAAAGTATGAATAATGTTATTACTGTATAATGTATAGTGACAAGTATGCATATGAAGCAAGTATGTTGTTACTGTATCAACGAAAGGCTCCCTGAGGAAGACCAGCAACGGGCAACCATGCTGACAGGCTGCCATCCTAGATTGGTTATCGCCAACTAATTACATTGAATTTGTGTATAAAATGTAAATGTATCGCTATGACGCACCAATAAAAGACATTTTTGATTAAAAAAAAAAGGAGGAAAATGCAGGTGTGGTTCAGGCAGGGAGGGGAAGGCCCTGATACTCGAGAACTGGGTTTGATTCCTGCTTTTATGTTGCAACCTTTTCTCTTACCCCAGTTTTCCAGATTGGGTCTCGCCCAATCGAATAAAGTTAGCAAGACAAATGTAATGGGCGTTTATCGTGATGGAGGATATTCGTTGCACGATTGGAAGAGTAATCCTCGTATCTAGTTTGGCGATAGGGGGCATTACTGTCGCTCGCGTCTTTTTAATTTTTATTAATAAGTTGTTAATAAATGTAGAATGAAACGTAACTGTCTACAGAAAGCAAATGCTACAAAAGGTAATGGCAATCCTTTGATCAGAAACACTGATTTTAAAGCTACAGAATATGATAAAATCATTCTATTTGAAATGGGATGAATAACTTTCAATATGAATTGGTCGGGGCACTTTGATAATATGTACTTTCATTTTTGATGTCAAGAAAATTAACATACTTTCTATGAATATGAAATTGTAGGCGTTGTTGATAAATGGTTTCTATTCAATCTCAGACTAGGCTCTCCTCTAATCGTAAACCCCATGCATCGACAAGTAAGCTAACCAGCGTAGCAGATTACTGACATATTACCCAAAGATACATATGACTATACGATCTCCTTATTTCACATGCTTATTATCAGTAGCATTATTCTCGAAATCATGATCAGACAGATTTGATCAGAGGCTGCTGGTATAGAGCTGCCAGCCCCGAGCGTCCATGATTTTGAGCACAGGGGACCGGCAACTCTCCACATAACACCCCTTGTCTTTGTAGTTGTAGACATTGGCGCGTCTCTCGCATGCCAGCTGTGCACACTGGGCGGCGCTGGCGACAAGCCTCCAGCCACGGAGTACACACGACGACGCGACACCTGGTGGATTAAAGCGAAACCAAAGTTACATCACTCTGCCAACATCTATCATTAAAATTTCACGTTTTGAGCTTGAGCCACACGCTCCTATATATACTATTCCACAAAGTTACAGTGATCACATAGACTTTGAGCTCGCTGAAAAAACCCCAAAATAAACCCAACAAACTAATCCTTCACCATCTGCGTACAAATACTTTTATAGGAGAGGAGCAGTGTATCTCTTGCGTGCCTTGGACTATGACGAATCGCCAGAGCCCGAGATACCTATTCGACCTACTGGTGCTTGTTATATTTGTATCCTATTCTCAGGCAGTTGCAGAAATGGCAAGCTGACTGGGTGCAAGTGACTTACAATATATGACTCATTGACTGAATTATACAACATTTTAATTGTTATTTATCTATGATTCATAATGAACATTCATCACTAATGAACATACCATTTGCTCATAGTTTTTATAGGAACACTCATATGTATCCAAACTCATATGCAAAGCCCATGGTGCTTTCCAGCTAGATTCATTTTATTCCTCTAGGAAACTGTAATAAAAGAGACTCAACTGGAAACTAAGGATAATTTCTCAACAAGTATAACCCTTTTACGTTGTATGAGTAGGTCATGCAGAATCTGCGGAAAGAATTGCTAAAAGTAAATATTTTGACGGGTGATAGATATGGTGGTTGTTTAACGAATCCGCTTTCCCCTTGAGCTGGGAATATATATGTCCGGATTCTGTACCAATTGCAAGGCATGGGACAGTAAGAAGATATTGCCAAATGAAAGAGTATATAGTATGGTTATGATCAAGTTTCAGTCACACAATGCATGCACGGAATGTTAGGAACCTAGCATGTCATGACTCACCAATAGATTTATCGTATAACTTCAAAAACCGATCTTCGCACCGTTTTCCTGGAATACCAAAGTGGAAAGTATGTTATCCTGAATAACATATCCTTTTCTTTTAAACTTCATTGAATGAATACACTTCCGTATATATGTATGCTTATCATAGCCAACTTGAAGGGTTCAATGGTATAGCTCTCGTTATAATTGGAATGACTTGATTCCTAGAATTCATATGGAGACGTTGTCAGATATAGTTACTTATTTTTTTTTCGTTTAAAAAGTTCCGCATACTAACTCATGATCTGTGAATGATAAACATTCCAACCTCCGTTGTATGTTACCAAGTGGATACCAAGGGGGTCGCACAGTTTAATGGCACATTCTGCCCTGAAAGTAAAATGAAATCAGAGTGATGTAAATGGATATAGATGCGATGATATTTGATATCTAGACTGTACTCTAGCCTTTTTTTCTTTCTTTCAACACAAGACCTATAAATATGGGGTTTATCTGTTAACCCCATTTGTGTAACAATATCTATTAGGTTCTTTAGATTTTTTTCCCTTTTCAACTTTTGTGTGTGTGTTTCATATCACAATAATTCATGCAGTTTACAATTTCCATCAGGGATCAGGTATTTATCGTGATTTCAATCGGTTTATTCTGCGCACATATTTCCGGGCACACATGAATAATATGTATTTGTTCACCAGTGAAGATCCTGAGAACTCTGGGGCTGTAGTGAAAAGGGTGTAATGCTCGCCAGAGGCTGACTATTTCACGAAAAGTATCAGCATATATTTTTAATCGGACTGAAAATTACCCCCTTTGGCTGGTCCGGAAGTTGAACACAGTCCCGTTGAGTTCGCAAGTTTTCTCCATACATTCCTGGAATGTCGTCAATTCCGGCATTCCCAGGTGGGCACAGTTCGAGTAGACGCCAGCCGACTTGCGGAACTCCCGTCGAAAGCCCATCTTCCGGCAAGAACCTGAAAGGAATCATGCAAGAGGGTGGTGCTTATAATACCACACTAGGAGCAAATAGTATGTTCATCATAGATGAATGAGCGTGCAATTATAAGTGAATAATAATTAAAAGGTTTGGATTAGATCCAGACTATGGACAGTTTTCTCTATCCCACTTGCACCAAACCAACTTGCTTTTTCTGCAACTGACTAACTAGGATCAAAACATATCAAGCACCGGTGGGTCAATGAGGTATTTTGGTCTTAAGTGATTGGTCATGGTCAGCTGGGCACACCTCTAAGACCCTGAGACACTGGCTCCCTGCTCTGTTCTTACTATCACATTGAACAACATGCAGATAGTGAAGGGATAGTTATCTGGAAGCAGACTGAAAGTTCAATGTGACCACTCTAAACTCTAGATGATGTATTTAGCGCGTGCAAGCACGCTCTAAAAAGGCGAATTGCGCACCATGCATGACTATGTATTTTGTTGTAGGTTCGAAAGCGTCAAGATTTACTCCAACCCTGACACTTGAATGGCATGGCTGTGCATAGAGATCTGCGGCGACGCAAACGTCTGCCAAATTCGGCCCCCTACTTTCGTATTCCGTATAAATATCGAACTCCTTTTCCGTTTCAAGTCTTTCTTACCAAACATGTGTCTTCTCCATACATCCCATCCTTCTACAGTTTGAATTGGCATCAACCCGAGCCGATCACAAAAACGAGGCTGGCACTGAGCCACCCCCGTTGCGCTCTGGGCAGCAGGCAGGAAATTGAACACGTTAGCGCCGAACCTGAAAGATGGAAACAATTGCGTCTTAGTCGCATCGCACACAATCACTACTGTGAGGCTGGGCTGGTGCAAGCGTGCGATTCTATGCTATGCGACGGATCCATCGCAATGCACATCGTGAAATGTTAATGATGTGCGATGGATTCGTCGCATATGCATGGTGAATTTCCTATGTATCAGATATATATGTGTGTCCAGGATATTTGGACTATATATGATATGTATTGACCTTTTACTTTCGTTTCCTTACTGTATATCTGGGACTGCTCTAACCTACAATACCCACGAACGCCGATACAAGCCGATACAAAATTACAATATCGTAGCCTATCGGGAGGTCCATATCGTAACGTATCGGGGCGCATCGTAACGTGTTGGGAGGGTGCAAGAAAAAGGTACCTTGGTCTTGATACACCCTGATACAGCTCACGACGCACTCACACGCCTTGATCTATCTTATATATAATCCTTTATAATTCCGGAAATAATGCATATTGTAATTAGTATTTTACAAAACAATATCATATGATATTTAAGACATTAAAAACTCAGTTCCAAGTTAAAGTATGAAATGATCACATTTCAGGAGGTCAAATTTCGGATGGTCAAAATCGAAGCGTATCGGTGTGTATCAGAAGCCTGCTGGACAGCTCCCTTATATATAAATAAATAAATAAATATATATATATATATATATATATATATATATATATATATATATATATATATATATATATATATATATATATATACCGTGTTACCGGGCATACCCTATACTTTTCATGCGATTGAGCGCAACAAATCTGTTAAGGGGGCATTTATGGGGCCATAAAACATGTGCGACGAATGCATCGCACTTGTGGACCGGGCCCTATTAAGCATATATGGGCATGTTCTGTAAACATTCACATGGGTCACTATAATCAAATGACAGGTAATACGAATGGAGCGTTGCTTTTGTTCAGAGCAGATTGCAGGGCCTTCGGCCTGACACTGACAGAATCAGATGCCTGGCGGAGTCAAAATCCGGGCTACCCAGTGGAACGTACCACACACCCTTAACCATGCATAACTCTGATATCAATAACCTGGCGAGTTTATATACCGAGCGAGGATGTTCTGAACCATTTGTAACTCAGGGTCAATATTTTTAGTCTCCTTTCCGGATCAGTAAATTATATTTGTCAGAAATATTGTCAAGTTTTATCGCGCAACAAGTTTAATGCTTCATGATCCCACTGCTGAGTATGCGCAAGCGATTGCGGACTGTGCTTGGTTCAATTAAAGGTGTTTCCACAATACAAAAACCCACCATATACCTCTTTGCAAAGCAGGAGGTTGAAGGTATTTCATGCAGTTCCTTTATTCACCACCGCGTGGCAAAGCATCGCATGTTGCATGTATTCTCACCTAGATGGTGCCACACTATTTCGGGGTCTGTGTCATCATACTTCACTTTATATCACAGATTATAGGGTGGGTAAATGCAGAGCGGCGACCGACAGTGAAGTCAGGGTCGTGTGACATCGATCACACCAGCTGGATTACTCTTCTCCACTGGATCATTTTAAAGGCACCGCGCTGTAAATAGGAGACGGATAAGGTGTCGGGCAGAGAGGAGCAGCTCACACCTACTCGTTGATAGATGGACGGGAAAGGCGTCAGCGGCTGGCCGGAGACTGTAACCCATCCCATTGAGTCTCCTTCTATTCATTGACCTTCTGTAATTGTCCTTCCCATGAGACTAATATCTGTACTGGGTTTTTGACCTCGCTGTTTGTTTTACTCACAGAAAACGAAACTTGCAGAAAACGCTCACAGATTAATTTGGCCTATATCATGCGACAAGGCCACAAGTGGCGGATTTTCTTAGGGATTGACAGAATCAAAACGGCTTGATTTCGTTAGCGATCCTCTATATCTAAATGTAAAAATTAGTCAAACTGGTCTATATTATCATCTTATATTTTCTATTACTATTTTTGATATTTCAATTGGGTCTAATGTAAACACTCACTTGCAGGCCTCCCTTCGGCAGTAGTCCAGAGTTTGTCCTCTCCGCCGACTGGGCCGGGTGTGACGCACATACGGGCATTGCGATATGACGTCATCTCCCTCCTTTGTAAATTCGTTACAGGAAACGCCAGTACCTTGCTCCGACTCTGGATGCAGAAAAAAATTGTATCTCGCCTCCTTCACTTTCTCTGTCAAACGCACCTATTTGCGTCTATACACTGGCAAAACGACATTTAGGTGGTGTTAAATAGAAAAAGTGCACGCTGGAGAAAACTGTGTGAAAAATGCTGTATTTCATCTATACACCACCGTGTAAATTATTATTATATACCTATGCACTAACTCAGTCTATATACTTAGTGTTCTTAGGGGTACAGTAAGTAGTTACATATTGCATGATATGCCGTGTATCTTTGTACGTATATACATATAGCACGCTTCGAACGTCATATAGCACGCTTTGAAAAATAACGCAATCTGATAGGCCGAGAGGTCGACAACATGAATCTTGGCAGCAAAATTGCAAATGGCAGATCCCTTCACTTCACGTGTTCCAATGTGTCTCACACGCCCAACGCAACAAGTTATCACATGTATTGACCAAATATCGAGGTGTATAACGTGTAGTATGCACGCAATACCGTGTAAATAGCTTAAATATGTGTATTCCATCGATATCAACACTGACGCTAACCGAGCGGGCGTCAACAAAGGAGACCTTATTCGCGTGACATCATTTTCGGGGTTTCCCTATGCTCTGGGAAATCCCGATGATGACGTCATCGCCGACGAGTGTAACTTCACGGCGAGTGTTATCATCGTTCGATCTTGCAAGTTTCAGCTATTTAAATGGTGTCAGGTTAAAGCTACACATTAGTTGCTTCGATATTTGGTAAATACACGTGATAACTCGGTACATTGCGCGTGTAAGACGCACCGCAACACGCGAATTGAGACACTATGAACCAAGGCGCCATGGTAACCAGAAAAAGTTAACTCACTCGCCGAATCCGATATTCCATTCCGTTTATTCATATAAACGGACAGTAGTGATACGATTGGTGATGTAAAAAGTGAATCCGGGTAACTTCACATTCTCCATCTGTAGTTCAGGTTCGTTAACGCTATCGATTCAAACCAAAAATCTGTTCGGAGAGCAAACTTAACTCGCGAATGAGTATGGTGATGTACTTGCCGCGCTGAGATAGAGTGATAGTGTCAACAGAGTCGATTTCGGAGGATTATAACCAAAATAAGGTATATAATGATAAAAAAACACAGTGATGACGTCAATACGATGTTACTTATTCTCGCAGTATGACTGTCATACACCTCGAATAAGTAACATCGTATAGGCGTCATAACTATGTTTTTATATATTATTACATACCTATAGCCGAATGTCAGTGAAATACTACCCGCTCACGGGGGTGTAGTATATCGCGACTCCGGCCCACTATGGTGCGCTTCGCCGTACTGCAAGATTCTAACGTGCATGTAACTAACTCACCGCAATGCGGTAGGCGTGCGTATTCGACGTCATCGTGACCAAAAACAACATGGCGAAAGTCGTCAAATCGCGACTTTAAACTCGCAATACACACCCCCCATAACAACTACAAGTTCCTAATGACCAATCGCGAGGTAACTAACGTGCGGCTCTCACCTGACACTGTTTAAATCGCTTAAATATGCGAAATCCATTGATAATAACAACACGATCCACAACGGGGGACGCACAGACACGCTTATGCTGGTTGTCGACATCATAATTACGTTGGCTACCAGAGTTCCAGTATCACTGGCGCCACACAATTCATAGCCCGTTGCTGCGTTTTTCCGCTAGCGGGGCGCTAGCGGGAAGAGAGTCAGCGTTTTATGATAGAATTAAGGTATGTAATAATAAGAAAACGACCTGACTGTGGCCAAAACTATGTCTTAGTTCTCGGTCACCGATTGCCGACATTCGCCCCTCCGCCTGCGGCGTCGGGGCGAATGTCGGTGATCGGTGACCTCGAACTAAGACATAGTCCGGCCACAGTATGGGCGTTTTCTCATATTATTGGCATGTTTACAATATGTGTATACACATATAATGCACGACATATACAATTGTGTTTTTCCTATATACGTCAGCATAATGTCTGTATTTGCAGCGAAGATATATGAAAACAAATATCCTTGGCGTGACATGTATACGCGGGTCGTATGCACGTTACCTTCATTTTTACATATACAGGTTCATGAATTATTCATTTATGCTAATTCTCACTCAGAACTAGACCTCCATTTGTTTAGTTGGCCAGCTGATCAAAAGCTAGTCTTCTTATTGGCTGAAATCACAGACAAAGAACGGCGGGAAAACCTCTAAACCAATAATCTCTTCTTTTATATCTCTGGGTAGGGAGTCTGGCACCAAAGCGCCACTCTCTATCCTATTCAGAATCTGTTGTACCCCTAGTGGGCGCGCTGTGAACTAATTTGTTGGAACCTGACATCTGGCGGATGTTTGGCGAACTAGTATTCTGTTGTATTCTGTGGGGGAGAAAGCGTTTGTATCTCTCTTTCTTGATCAATAGTTTCGACCGTCTGGTCTCATCAGACGATTGTGGTTTACCTAATAGGTCTTTGTGTATCTCTTGGAATACTATTTGATCCCTTGAGCCAATTTTTTTAGATTTATTATATTCTTCCCGAATAAAGCACTCGCTTGATATTTTCTTTATGAGGTATGCCTGAGACTTTTTCTAAACACCAATCAGCTCTTTAAAGGGGGCTTTTTATATCTGGTGAGTAGAAAAGAAGCGTAAACAACGTAGTGAAGGTAAACAGAAAAAGGTATCAACCAGTAGTAGCGCCCTCTAGGGTAAATTGAGGGAGCCATGCATATAAATACCCGTATACCTATACTTTATATGATTCAATGCGTTGATTACAAACAATCAAAACAGATGACAAAGGGAACGATGGGTGGGAGAATCAGTTGTGGCGTGAACCAGACGGTGCATCATTATCAACCTTTAGGCCCTGCACCCACCAACGTCGATGCACCACGATAGACTTCCAAATACACTATGATTAGAAACGGCTAGATCGTGGGGTATCGGAAGGTCCCCGAAAATTCTAATCGTAGCCTATCGGTATGTGTCACAGTGCATCTGAACGGTTCGTTTGAACAAAAAAGGTGACCACAGTTACGATTGGCTTATGATTCAACATCTCAATGTGGATCCCAGGCAGAATTTTGATATTAAAGTATACAATACTTTTGGAAATTCTAACAGGTTTACTTGTTTGTTTGGGTAGTGTAACATCCAATATGTTATTATTAGACATACTTTGGGTTTGGTCGAATCTATGAGATGAATTTAGGTAGAAATCTCACCCCTACACATTTCCAAAGGTGAGAGTTCTTTTACTCCCCACACCACATAGATATGGTATGATAAGGATTGGCCTTTGATAAAAACAGTAAATCTACCACTGCTGAAGGTGAAAGAGAATAGTGGCTGTAGTGGGACACAACCAGCAAATACTGATAACCTTGGGATTACGAGCCTTGTGTTCTTTGCCACTGAACTAACTCCTCACCCCAGTCACTTTAGCTATGCTTGCATGCAACCTTATTCGGCCTGCACCAGGGGGAAGAAAGGCGACCAAGGGGTACATATTATCATATTATGATTCAGTCACAAAAAGAATCACATTGAAAAATACAATTGTGGTAGAATCATGAAACTATTTTTTTTCAGACATTTAGACTTAATCAAATAATGTCATATTTATACCAACTATTTATCCCTTTAGTTATGCTGTCTAACTAAAGGGCCTGTTCCAGCAGGACGAAGATATGCATCTCAGTGTCCACCTTGTACTGGAGGCATCGGCAACAATATTTCGCTGATTATTGTTAAATTATGGTGAAAAAAGGCATAAAAACAACACCCTGGCAATATCTGCTATCATTTTTTTTCTAATTGTGACACCCCGCCGATAGTGTCCTCTTATCACTTGCAATAAAATGTAACTGAGATGTGATTAGAGGTCAACCTTTACTCTTCACAAGGCCGACTGCACATCGCTTGATGTATTGGACAGAACTCTATTTTCGGGCAATATTCCTGGTAATAGGACTGTGACCTGTTTTCATTGACCGATAATTGCGCACTGACCTGTAGTCGCGAACCACCTATCGATAATTTGGGAATGCCGACGGGAAATCGGTGAATGGAAACGGGCTGACATTTAATATGGTCACCATTTGGCGGGATTTGTGCATGAAGGTCACCACCACCAACTTGGTCAATGACTGAAATACAGTGAAAACGTAAGGCATACATTACACCTTTTGTTACTGACATGCAGTCGGTGGCGGCCACCCACAGACTAGGATAACTCATAAAATCGGTCTATGAAAAAGGATCCATGTAAAAATACTTGGGAAGGGAGGAGTGGAAGTGTTGTTTTGCCAAATTCAGGCGAGTGCATTCAATGTGTCGGGAAGATTCGTGAAGTTTCGGAGAGGGAAAACACTTCTTCCACTGCCCAAAATGTGATTCAAATTTTTCCGAAATTTCTTTAAACATAGCTGGCGATATTCTGGTTAAGAGGTTACCGATATACAAGGAATTTTCCCCGCAAAGTTTAAATTTTAAACTTTCCTGCCGAAATTTAACGAATTTCGCCTTTTAATGTGCACTGTTGTTGTTTTGATAGCTCGCGTTGAACCCGTTTAAATGACTTAAAAGTCGCATGGTGGATTAATTTGATGCTTAAGAACATGAATCTGATACTTATTTTCACTTCCAATCATCTATTAATCTGCAATTCGCGTCATTGAATAAGAAGGGGAGGCACGAAATTCTCCGAAAATCTCCGAAATATTACGAACATCCCCGAAACTGTACGATAGAGATTTTTGAGGTGTAATTGCGTAATCTTCTCCAAATTAATCAATAACCATAATAAATGCGGGGTCGTTTCCATTTACTGATCCATCATCAATGTATACAAACTGTCTATCGGTGGTGTCCAACTACAGATCGTGGCGAATTATCGGCCAATGGAAACAAGCCTTTTGAAAACGTTCACGACAGTAACTCAGTTTTTAGAAATCCAATCACGAAAAGGGTTTTCTAGGATTATGTAATTCAATGAAACGATATGTATTTTCGTCCCTCTCAAATTTTATGATAAAGGTTACACTAATTTCAAGGTGAGTTAAGTATTAGATTAGATATCTCGGTCGGTTCGTGCATTACTCACCTGAGTACACTAATGCTGTGACCTTGAACAGTAGCAGGAATCGTAGAACGCTATATAGGAGCATCACGGAGACTGATTTGCCTTTAAGCTGAGATGTGTATGTATATGTGTATGTGTCCCACGATGGATATGTGCACAACGCGATATTAGGCGGGGCCTGTACAGTAGAACCGGGTTTAAAGTAGGCATGGTCTGGAAACTACTGGAACTCATAGGAGTCCAACTTGAGCAGCATGAATACCGAAACGAAGCATTCACACGTAGAGACCAATGTATTGGGACTGGTGTACTTTACACCTTCCCCCTCGTCTCAGATAATTCCCCTCTGGTACGAGATTCTCACGACATGGGTTTTTTGATAGTCTCAAGGAAAAATGGCGAATCTGATTCACATGGAAGTACACACATAGTAGAGAGTATCATAATCACAATGAACACTCAAGTACCCTTCAGATGAATGGTGTGAAAAAACGTGAACCTGCTTGATGGCTTCCTATTGGCTAGATTAGGTACTTAGGTACAAAAAAGCCCTGTACATTTTAAATGTGTTGTTTAAAATCAAAATCTCATAGAGTTCTGTACCTTGTTAGGGGTAATTGACCAGACGAAGAGAATGTGTTCCAGTAGGGAAAAGGATTTGTCTCAGACAAACACCCTGTGAGGTATTTATATGAATCCCACCGTGATAATTCCACTTGAGAGATGATATATATATAGCTGGCCTTAAAAACGATGTTTACAATGGTAGTAATGCAATTCTGGTTTAAAGGAACAGGGGTGATTTCTAATGATAAATGCCGAGGACTAATCTAACTATAGATGTAATTGTTGTTGGGTATTTGGATTTATGTAAATATATGTAAATATTAAGTACTATCTTCGATCTCGATGTACACTGCCTTTTTGGTAACAGTCTATCTAAGAGAGAAAATTAAAAATTATAATAGCTGGAACATTCGTAATGGACTAATGGTTTGCTGTCTGACATCAGTCATGGTGTCCAGGCAAGGTTATGTTATGCTGGGTACCTGTGACACAATAATCCATTGTAGAGTTTGACCTGGAGAAAGAACAGAAAACCTGGATGCAATGCAAGTTGCGAACTTACATTCCTGTTGCGACGTTTTCAAGGGCACAGTAAACTAGCCAAAAGCAGTAAAGAATGAGAGAAGGTATGAAAGGGGTGTAGGAACAGATCTCTTATATGATCCACAGTTAGGAAATAAACCATTAACCTTCAAAAATGAAATCTTTAATTCTAAATAATGTAACACTGATCCCTCTATATTTTAATAGTATTCATCAGTCTATATACGATAGATCCCTGAATGGTGGTCCACCTATCGTGGATCTACTGTATTCATACATTTATATCTCTATATATAGCATACGTGTACATATGGGATATATATGACGGGTTGGGTACCAGATAGAAGTCAGATAGAGGAGTGTACCACAGGCAAATTGTGCTGGCATCGCACTAACTGTTACCATGGCACTTCAGGACGAGGCTCAAGCTACCACCACTCATCATCGTCTCTCAATGGGAAGGGCAGATTGGGAAGGAAGGGTGGGGTATGGAACAAGAGGGGGTGGAGGGGTTCCTGTGGGGTGCCATTGGAAACTAAGGATCGTGCCAGGATTCACCCATATAAGCCCCTCGCCGTATGCGATATAATTTCCCGTTACGTGTCATATGGCCAATATGCTGTAGACCTATACAGGAGGAATATATGAGAGAGTAACCATTGTCATAAATTAAGTACTGTGGATAAATTCATATATTAAGTCATAATATTACAATGTTTTTTATGTGTTCTAGAAAGGTATATGGCGACCACAAATGTGAAAAAGGTTTTACACACACATATATGTTGGAATCCATTTACTCTGATGGGCGAATACCTACATCAACAACTATCATAATTTGACTTGACAAAGGCGGCTTATTGCCGAAACGTTCTAACCTTTTTGTTCTAAAAGAACCTTTACCGAACAGAAATACGCTAGGTGCAAGTGCTACCTATCTCAACTTCTTTCAGAAGTATGTAGATATGTAGATACTGCTTCTCGATAGATTCAAGATCTTGTTTATACATGTATATGCATACCATCTCATCTCATTTTTCAATCAAATTGTACTATATGCATCGTAAGATGCTTTTGACTGAATTGTTCAATGTTCATTTATTTTCTGTAACAATTGTACCGCACGTGCCACCCTGGCGCTCAGAAACTGTCTACTGACCATTTATTGTGGGAAATGGTATTAGAAGACACAAAAAACCTGCAACCAGCAGAATGTCTTTGTATCTCTTTCATGTGAAATAAAAAAAGTAACAAAGTCCTGTTTCTTATGTGAACGAAGCTCCTCAGATGAATATCGAGACTAGTTTTGTGAAAACAGACCACACCTAGCAGCGAGCGGCATGATACCACAGATCTGCACATACTCATACATGACCTACTAAAGCTAACACATTACGCGCCTATCAATATGAAACGCTTTACCCGGGGAGCAATCAAAATATGTTCAACACGCTCTATTACCATAAGATCACATCGAGAGAGGAAACAACTATCGCATGTGTTTTGAAAAGGAGGAGTTCAGGGTGTACCTCAGAGGCCAGTGGTTAAAGTAATAGTGATAGATTGAATATGCATCGCAAAATGAATGTTTAGTAACTCATAGCATCGATGGAAGAGTTGACGGTGGGACAGGATCGAAAAGATAGACACATTCGGTTGAATGGGGGGAAAAACGCTAATACATTTCTTAATCATATCAAATGAAAAACGACATACAGAATATTCCTAAAATGTATGATATTGATAAGTATTTTTCAATGAAGACATGTTATTGTAATAAAAGAGTATTCTGTGTGTGTGTGTGTGTCTAGCAGCAAACCAAGCTCTAATTAATGAACTAATTGAATTCTTCAATATGCTCTTCACCATGATACCTATGTTCCCCTTCCTTGTGTTGATATAATCTAGTCAGTTTCAAGAGTGATTCAGATACACCATATCGTGTCTATGCTCAGCTTTGCTCTCTTTATTGAGCGCGGAAAAACACGCCTTTATACGTCACCTAGAGGTTAGGACGGTCACATAGTCTTTCAGCATGCTGCAAAGAAAACAATACTAACCCTTCACTCATCATGTGCCAGCTGTAGAGGTCTGATAAAACAGCCAGGTGTCCTGTAGCCCAGCATGACCATATGGATCCGCTGTCCCACTACTGACTTAGTTTCTTAGTTTTTTTATGGTCCTTTTGAGGACAAAGGATTCACTATGTCAATCCTGCCATTAAATAACAAACACTCAGTTCTGGATACTGTAATCTGCTACTTGAAAAGGAATATATTAGATGACAATTGTGACTAAATATGATATTTACATTTTCAAATCTGATTGGACTGACCTAAGTACACTGTCGTCAGACTGTCATATCTGATGAGGTAGGCTTGACTACACAGTATTCAGATCCACTTTGTACAGACCTGATAGCCCAGTTGTACTTTCATGCTGCCAACAAGCCTTGTGCCTGAGACTTAACAATATGATTGCTGAAGCCCTAGAGACAGATAAAGAATGTGATACGCACACTAACAAGTCAGACAGACAGAGACAGAGACAAAGAGACAGTTAAAGATGCAGCTAGACACATCCAAAGAGAAATAGTATACAAGCCAACAAATAGGAACAGAGACTAAGATATAATGACTAGATCATGGCAGCCCTGGTCGCGGGTCTGTCATAATCCTATGCAAATGGTGGCACCCAATGGGTCACTAGGGTCACCTAGTGCTTATCCGTGCTCTCCATTGGGCGAGATCCCACACAAAGAGTGGCGGGAGAGCGGCCTGATCAGTCAGAGATTGGCTGGTGTCCCTGTTTGGGTTGCAGGGAGGTCTCTGTTGTCGGGACCTCTACTGGAGAAATTTGAAGCCATAGTTGGCTGGGGCCCACTGTTGCTGGTTGATATATGTAGGGTGCTTGTACTCAACATAAATCCAGATATCTAAATTTTCAATAATAAACATCAGGCTACGTTCGCTTATTGTTTTACCATTAGTGTGTGTTTTGTTTGTGCACTTTTGATCACGAGTTTGTTTATTCACTCCACTGGGTGGCAGTGGCCCACCCATGGAGTGAATACATTCTATTGTGTCCAATCACTTTTATTCTCTTGTTAGTGGTGGTTTAATGGGTGTATGGATTATAATTTGGGCGAAACAGTTTCCATACTATTACGTATAACCTCTTTCCCCTGAGTGGGTGGGGGTGGATTTTTTACATGGCATTCAGGGGCCCATTAGCCGTCCATAGCGTTGAGACCCAAAGGTGCCTAGGTTTTCAACCTGTGTATCCAATTGTATTCAACCTTTAGCCTCAGTTCGCTGGCTGTCTTACTGTGGGGATGGCTGTAGATGAAGTCTTTAAGTTTGAACTCCAAGTCAGGCACGCCATTGCGTCTTGCCTAGCAAAAATGCTTCAGGAATCACTTGTTTGCTCCTTTTCTTCACAGTTCTCATATGTTCTCTCATACATTCCTTGATCATTTTCTTGGTTTGTCCAACATACTTGGCTTTGCAGGATTTACACGAGATTCACTGTATTACATTGCAGGTGCTGCAGGTCACATTGTGCTTGGCCGAGTGTATTTTCATGGTGGATTTGCTTTTAATCTCGCCATCTGTAGTGATCAATCTTACACCCCACCCCATTCTGCCCTACACTCACACGCCACTCTTTCCTACACCCACAGTCTACTCTGTCCTATACTCACACCTCACTCTATCCTACACCCACGTCCTATAGAGGAAAATTATGTAAGTTTACAGTCAGAGATTGTATCCCATCGAGTTTGAATCACATAGTAATTCACAAGGCGAAGCGGCTTGAAATACGTAACAATTTATAAAAGATGGGATCGAGCTTCTCACCCTAAACTTGAATAGGTTTCTGAATTTATTTCACTCTTCACATTTACTAATATTTTAATATTTGTGATATAATCCCCCATGGGATATTTGTCCTAAAAATCTCATGTCCGTTCCCAGCAAACACAAATACGTTCTAGCAATGTAAGAATATGTATGTATTTGGGAGAATTTACATACATTTTTACGTATAAGGAATGTGGAAATGTTAAGGTTTACTTATGTCTGTAGAACGCTTGCATAATCATAATGTGATTGAGCATGTGATCGCGACAACACACGCGTCACTGGCAGAGCGCAATATTCACTGGGTCTGAATGAAATAACGTGGAGAAAGTCCAATCAAAGTGGATAGGGACCACTATAAAACTACTGTGGTATCGCAAACCTACAAGATATGATCAGGCAATCTACACGGCTATCGAAAGAGACAGGAAAAGGCGCGGAAAAATCCAAGATGGCGCAAAAGACGGAGGGAACTAAACCAATGAAAACACTTGACGAAATATGGGAGCTGTTACTAACCATAAGAGAACGAGTGGAATCTACGGACGAAAAGCTAGACGACCACAAGAAAACGACAAGTGAATCGCTAACATCAATAATATCAGAGATCAAGGAGATCAAAGAACAAAACACCCATATGAAAGGGGAATTCTCTAACTTGGCGACGAAAGTAGACGAACACGACGAAACGGTGAAGTACCTAGAGGCAGAAGTGGCAGAACTAAAAGAATCAAACAAAAGATCGACGGAGGAAAAGAAAAGGCTGAATCTTATAATAGATGGGATCCCGGAAACAAGGAATCATGTAAGAGTGGACTGCAACGATTTATTGGAGGCCATTGGAGTTCAATTTGACACGGACGATATAGAAGCCTGTTTTAGACTAGGCCCCACACCACAAGAAGGAAAAGGTAAACAAACAAGGCCCCGATCCATTCTGATGAAACTGAGATTCGCAGCTCAAAAAGGTGAGATCTACGGAAAAGTCAAGAACCTGAAAGGAAAAGATAAACATGAGAAAGTATTTATAAATGACGACTTACTGCAAGACAAACTCAGACTCCATCATGATATGAGGGAAATAGCAGCGGTTGCTAAAAGCCACAAAAGGGACTGCAAAGTGAAGGGCTCAAACCTGGATCTGGACGGCAAGAGGTACACAAAGAAACAGCTTCACACACTACCGGATTACCTACAATTATCTGAGATAAAAACGGTCAAAACCCAGGAAGGATACGCATTTCAAGGGGAACATTCGTTTCTTTCGAATATGTATCCAACTAAAGTCGAAACGGAACATGGCATCTTCAAATCATCGGAAGCCGCTTATGTAGCAGAACACGCCCACTATGTAAACAGGAAGGAGTTAATCCCACAGCTAAAACAATGTGACGATGGCTACCAGGCGAAGCAGCTAGGGAAGAAATTACCCGACACTCAGGAATGGCAACAAGCCAAAACGGGAAAAATGAAAAAAGTCCTCAAGGCCAAATTCGACCAAAACGCAGGACTCATGGATCAACTAAAAGAAAAGAAGGGCAGTCTATATGAAGCGACCGGGGACCAGTTCTTCGGCTGCGGGCTGCCCCTCAGGAAAAAGGCCGAAATTAAACCAGGCAGCATAACTGGCAAGAACACGCTAGGCACACTACTTCAGGAGATATGTGACGACTCGGAGAAGTGACTGATCAATCTTCAATTATGAGGATTACTATAGTAGCAGACTCCAGGGGAAGGAATCTTACAAGGCATCTTCACTCAAATTGCCCGCAGCTTATGATCAACAACAAAGTTGAGGTTTACACACAGTCAGGGTCAACTATAAGAAGGTCAGTCGAACATTTCATTCAATACATGCTGGCCACATTTGAGACCCAGGATTATATAATACTCATGACCGGGGTCAATGACTTATCGAGGCGTGACAGTGCTGGCTCAGTAAGACTAGCCACCAGTGATGTAGGTGAAGCAGTAGAGGGAATAGTAGATAATTTTCTGAAAGCAAGAACTATTCTAGAGCGTTTTGTATCGAAAGTGATCATTGCTCATCTCGCAGGCTTAAGTCTGGTGAAATACAACACGTTTAGAAAGAAACCCACCTACGCAGGCATAGACACTGACCAAACAACCCTGAATGATATAGTGAGGAATGTAAATCACTCGATTACCCTGTTAAACAAAGAAAAAGAAGTGTACGGCCCAAGATTGCATGCTACAATCCACTACAGACTGGGGAACAATCTATTTAACGCGTATGGACGCTTCTATGATGGGCTACATCCAACCGACCGAACCCTCGACACCTGGGCAAAAGCCATAGTGAAAACTATGGACCGACTAGATGGTTGAAGTGACTCTGTGCGGGTAGGTAGGTGGTGAGTGATATGGGGAAACGGGGTGATTCGCAGCCCATCCCAGAGAGGAGACTGCATATATGAGCCCTTTTTTCCCAGAGCACAACCCCCTACCAAAAGAGTAATTACACTGGTTCTGTACTGTAGGGGATTTGCAGTCCATCCCAGAGAGGAGACTGGAAATCACTCTGCATGGAAGGAAAGATATCGAACTGACTATTTATAAAGTGACTAATAAGATAATAATGCTCTTATCCATACGCTATAAATATACATTGTGAAATCTTTGCACTATAATAAGACCGACAACGCCTGTGGCCATAGAATGCTGAAACAGGCAATATTGTGTAATATTTGTTTAAATTTAAGAGGTAAATTGACTTGGATGAGCGATCTGTATATGATGATTGGTTTGTGTAAGGCGAGTATGAAGAGCAAGGGGCATAGTTACACCTGGAAGATATCCTGTAAACTGGCATTTAAGGGAACACTACTAACTCAATGCATAAGAAAAAGGGTATAAAGATGTCCACATGAATGTCTATAGTTTATGGGCCAAGATAGATCTGATTCATGTCTTACTTGTGGATTCCGATATAGATATTCTATGTGTCAGCGAAACCTGGCTCACGACCAATATGCCAACATACTTAGTAGATATTCCAGGGTATAAGTTCTTTAGAAAGGATCGGAGTTGGTCTGAACCGGGAAAAGTTGAGATAAAAACGGGAGGGGGTGTTGGAATATACATTAAAGACAACCTTAATACTAATGATGTGATCTTCTCATGTCATAACACCAGGTCAAAAATTATGGAATCCATATGGGTAAACTTATTACTAAAGGGAACAAGGCAGATTATAATAGGATGTATCTATAGACCGCCGGGACAAGGTTGCAAGGAGTTCTGTCCGGATTTGGGCACAATAATTCAAAATGTATTAAATAACAAGGCTAAGGATTTATTTATATTAGGTGATTTCAACGTTGATTACATGATAAAAGAAGACTTAGACACTAGAGATATGAAACAATTTGAAAGCATGTATGGTTTAAAACAGTTAATTACAGAGCCCACTAGACATGGAGTAAAACAAAGTTGTCTGGACCATATTTATGTTAATAATAAGATATATACCGAATTCGGCTTAACAGGACAAAAAGTAAGTGACCATGAAGGGGTATTTGTTACAAGGGCCAAAGCAAAAATAGCAAAAGAAAAGGTTAGTTTTGAAGGACGTTCTGACAGAAGATATGACTATAATAAATTTAAAGAAAAACTATTGAAAGAAGACTGGAACGTATTCTTCAACCTAGAAGACCCAAATACTCAATGGAAATTTATGTATGAGGTTATATTGAGGCATCTGGACTCACTTTGTCCAATGAAATCATTTAGGGTCACAAAACTGCGGGAGACTTGGATAGGCAATGAGATACTAGAAAAAATAAAGGACAAAGATAGACTTCTAAAATGGGCCAAAAAGAAAAATACTCAAGAAGCTTGGGACACAGCAAGAAGGGCAAGAAATGAAACCACCGCATTTATAAAAAAAGCCAAGGGAGATTTTATAAAACAATCGCTAGAAGACAATAAGAACAATGGTAAAAAATTCTGGGAAATTACATCGAAATATACCAAAAGTAATAACTCGAAGCATGATACGCTAAAACTGAAAATGGATAAGGATAGTTGGGTAGCAGCAGATGAGACTGCAACATTCATTAATACTTATTTTAGCAATGTAGGAGCAACCCTAGCTAAAACGCAAAATAATCCTTGGCAATATGAAGGGATAGATAATACAGAGGTTTTATCAGGAATAACGACAAACGAAGATGAAGTCCTAAAAATTGTAAAAGACATAGACTGCCACAAGTCATCCGCAGTTTTGGGTATTACTTCAAGGTATTTAAAGGATGCTTTAATTATCTTAAAATTCCCACTTTACCTATCTTTTAAATAACTCGTTGAAAAGGGGAATCTTCCCAGATACTTGGAAAGAGGCACTCGTGATACCACTTAAAAAAGGAGGTGACTCAAGTGATGTATGTAATTTAAGACCGGTGTCCCTTCTGCCTCTACCTGGTAAAGTCCTGGAAAAGATTGTTCATAAACCAACCATTGAATTTTTCGAAAAAGAAACGATATACTTAGTCCTATTCAAAATGGCTTTCGGAAAAATTGCTCAACAATAGATACAGTTTCTAAATTCACTAATGATATCTTAACTGCAGTTAACAATAAGCAATCAACAATAGCGGTATTTATTGATTTTAAAAAAGCTTTTGACACCATAGATCACCACATCATGACATCAAAAT
The DNA here is from genome assembly GCA_950022655.1 of Alentia gelatinosa. Classification (NCBI taxonomy): domain Eukaryota; kingdom Metazoa; phylum Annelida; class Polychaeta; order Phyllodocida; family Polynoidae; genus Alentia; species Alentia gelatinosa. The sequence continues at coordinate 52,367,214 of OX465581.1, forward strand.
TATCACACCTAGGAATAAGGGGAGATTTATTAAAATGGTACAAGAGTTATTTGGAAAAAAGATCTCAGGTAACCTTGGCGAATGGTATAAAATCTGATTCTGCAAATATTACTTATGGAGTGTCCCAAGGCTCAATCTTGGGGCCACTTCTGTTTATTGTCTTTGTTAATGATATTGCGAATGTTCTGCGAGAAGATATAAGAAAGGATCAAGGAGTGAAATATTTATTATATGCGGATGATACGGTTTTATACAAATCAGGATCAAACTTAAACGATATAATAACACAACTCCAAGATAGTCTGAAAAGAATAGAAAGATGGTGTATGAGAAACAAACTAACCATAAATGTAAAAAAAAAAGAAATTTGTAATGTTTGGAAGTTCAATAATATTAAATAGACACCGTTTAGAAAATATAGCTCTTTACCTAAACCGGGAACCTCTACAGAAAGTACACTCATACAATTATCTTGGGATAACATTAGACGGTAAATTATCATATAAACCTCACATTAATCAAAATGTAAAGCAAGTTAACCATAAACTATATCTTTCGCAAAACTACGGCCCTACCTGACTGACCACGCTTGTACTATTATTTATAAAACTATGATCTTGCCAATTACAAATTATGGAGATGTGTTATATGATACTTGTAATGGACAGGACTTACAAAAGGTTCAAATTTTGCAGAATAATGCCCTGTGCATCATAACAAAAAGTAGACCGAGAACCAGTGTAAGTCTTCTCCACAGATCAACACAAATGCCTTACTTGAATGAAATCAGGAAATGTCATATAAACACACACATGTATAAGTTAAGCAAGTACAATGAACTATTACAATCTAAGACATTGAATACCAGAGCTCAAAGTGCACCTTTGTTTAAAGTATCGCACCAAGAAATAATATGTATAAAAAAAGTCTACAATATCATGGGGCAATATTATGGAACTCTCTACCACCAGATACAAGAAAGATAGACTCTCTATCAAACTTCAAGAAGGAACAAAGACTGTACTTGAGTACAACTATAAAAACTTAAAACGAATCGACTACAGACAATGAGACCACCAATAAAAATATCCATAAAATGTCAATCATTTGAAGAAGGCCCTAAGGCCCAGTAATGCTGTAATGCTGTATTGCATAACTTGTTATCTAGAAGTATAGATTATTCATCCAAGAGAAACCCTGTACCATCATATATTGTGTATATACGTTGCATGATTGCATGCCCAAAAATGAAACAAATGGAATGGAATGAATCTATTACCCTGGGGGCACGTTAAGACCAGTCTGCAAAGACTGAGGGCCTACCCAGGTAAAATAAAAGTCTTAAAAAAAAAAGAAGTAGGTCTACATAAATTTACGTAGATTCACATAGTTCAGAAAAGTAAATTTACATATCCTATACCCACAACTCATTGTCTCATACACCCATACCCTACTCTCTCCCACTTCTTCCTTCACCCCAACATAACTGTGTCATACACCCACACCCAACTGTGTCCTACAACCAGACCTCAATCTGTCCTATACCCACACCCAAACTATGTCCTGAACCCACACCCTACTATGTACTACACCCACCCCCCAGACTATCCTACACCCAGAACTCAGTCTGTCGTACACCTGCCCCTCACCACACCTGACTACACCTGAAGCCCATTCTGTCCTTTAGCCATACCTTACTTTGTCCTACATCCATATATACTGCTGTGTTCTACACACAACCACTTTGACCTATACCTACACCCCACCCTGTCCTACAGCTCACCAAAGAGGAAACCTATGAAAGTTTAGGGTCAGAGCTCGTATCCCATCGAGACTGAATCACGTAGTAATGCACAAGGCGAAGCCGCGTGAATTACGTAGGGATACAAACAAGATGGGATCGAGCTCTGACCGTAAACTTGAATAGCTTTCTGAATTTATCTCAACCCTTACATTGACTAACAGCTTAACCTTTGTGATATAATCTCCGATTAGATATTTTCCCTGAATACTCCATGGGCGTTGGATACGAGCTCCCTATGTTAAGTGTATGGGGCAAAAATGCCAGGGGTGAGATAATAGAGGGAAACTATGTTCCGGTGGGAATAAGTCAAAGTTACGAGGTAAGGCTTGGAAAAATTATTGCCCCAAGGCATAGCCGCGGGCAGTAATTTTTCTAAGCCTTACCGAGTAACTTTGACTTATTTCCACTGGTACGTGGTTTCCCTATTCCTATATACCTTCAATTGTCGGCTAATATCGATAAAAAACGAATGTCTCTGAACGTCAACCTGGACAGTAAACGTCAACCTGGGTAGTAAACGTCAACCTGGGCGGTAACTTCAACCTTGGCAGTAAACAGAAGTTTACTCTGTCCTACACCCACACCCCACTTTGTCTTACCGCCCAACCCCATTCTATCTTACAGAATACACCGCCATCCCACTCTGTCTTACAGCCACACCTCACTATTTTTTTTTTTTTTTTTTTTTTAAATTTTCGTTGTTTACCCTGCAAGGACTTCAGCTATATGCCGGTGTGAACTGTCCTTACAGTACAAGGTACAAGCTCAGTACAAATTCCCAGCTTAGCCATACAATCGTAAGATTTTTCCTTAGTTACTAACACAAACTACAGTACTGTTTCACCTAAAAGGTTTACAGATTTCAATATCAACAACAATACAGTTAAATATCAGTCTGGTATGAGGAAACACCTCAAACTTTTGGCAGATCAAAAAATAAATAGTCTCAGTTCGATTTGATAGTTTGCATCCAAGGTAACCTAATTACTATCGTTGAGTGGTCCGTTTCGAGGGCTCTCTAGTTGTAAGCCTATTTTCTATGTTCTATGTTCTACAACCACACCCTACTCTGTCCTCCACCAATTCCTTACTATGTTTTACACCCACATCCCAATACATCATACACCCACAGCACACAATGTCCTACACCCACAGCCCACTCTGTCATACACCATATCCCACTCTGTCATACACCCACACCCCAATACATCATACACCAACAGCACACTCTGTCCTACAGCCACACCCCACTCTCTCCTAAACCCACACCCCACTATTCTATACCCACATCACCCTCTGTAGAACACCCCCATCCCACGCTATTCATACACCAAAGCCCCACTCTCTCCTACACCCATACCCCACTCTCTTCTACAGCCACAACCCACACTAACCTGCCCCCACAACTCATTCTGTCCTATACCCTCACCTCACTATATCACAAGGCTCTGTGCTATACCCAAACCCCCATTCTATCAGACACCAACACCCTACTCTGTCCTACACCCACACCCCAATTCTGTCCTACATCCACACCACACTCTGTCCTACACCACATCCAAACCACATCCCACACTCCACTCACTCCTACACCCTCACCCCACTGTCATATACCCTCATCACCCTCTGTACAACACCAACACCCCACACTATCCTACACCCAGAACCCACTTTATCCTACACCTGCAACCCACTCTGTCCTACACCGCACCTGACTCTATCCTTCACCTGCAGCCCATTCTCTCCTTAAGCTACACCTCACTTTGTCCTGCACCCATATATATACTGCTGTGTCCTACACCCACAACACTTTGTCCTATACCTAAACCCCATCTTACAGTTTACTATGCCGTAGACCACCTCTTACTCTGTCCTACACCACACCTGAACATTGTCTACACCTGCACCCCACTCTGCATTACACCTATCCCTATTTTTGTCCTGCATCCACACTCCACTCTGTCCTATACCCACTCACCACTCTGCCATATACAAACACCCCAGTCTGCCCTACATCCACACCCTACTGTATTACACCGCTCCCATAACCCATAACCCATCACCCACACCCCACTCTCTCCTACACTGCCACCTCACTCTGTCCTACAGCCACACCTCACTACATGTCCTACAACCACACCCCCACTCTGTCCTACACCCACACCCTACTCTGTCCTCCACCCACACCTCACTAGCTGTCCTACAACCACACCCTAATATATCATACAACCACAGCACACACACCCACACCCCCACTCTCTCCTAAACCCACACCCCACTGTTCTACACCCACACCCCACACTATCCTAAACCCACACCCCACTGTTCTCCACCCGCATCACCTGTACTGTACTGTACCACACCCACACCCCCAACTATCCTACACCCACACCCCACTCTGCCCTACACCTACACCCCACTTTGTTTTACACCCACACCTCACTCACTCCTACTCCCACACCACTCTGTCCTGTACCCACGCCCTACTCTGCCTTATGCCCACACTACATCATGCACCCAGATCCCGTTCAGTCGTACACCCATGCCCATTCTGTTCTGCACCTAAAACTTACTTTGTCCTACATTCACACCTTACTCTGCCTGGCATGTGTGAATGTTGGTTTTCATGGGTGTTATGATGGGTCTGGATGTTGATTGACGTAGGGGTTGGGGTTGGTGGGTGTAGGTGATGGTGACTGTGAGTGTTGGTGGGTAGAGGTGATTGTGTTGGAAAGTGTTGATATTGTCAGGTGTGAGTTTTGGTGTTGGTGGGCATAGGTGTTGATGTTTGTGGGTGTTGGTAGGTGTAGGTAGGACTGGATTTGTAGCTGTAGGTGATATTATTGGTGAGTGTGGATAGTAGTAAAAAGGCAAGTGTCAATGTTGGTGGGTGTTGGGGCTGATGGGCTTGAATTTGGTGTTGGTGGGTGTTGTAGTGGATATTTTTGTTCATCGGCACTGTTCTGTTAACGACGTATGTGTATATTTGCTACTTGTTTGAGGTTATTGTGGATTTAACGGTGGGTAAAACATTTGGAGTATTGAAGGATATTAGCTTGCACTACACATTTTACAACATGTACATACCCAATACCTCGACAATTTGTTTGATTCTGCTAGCCAGGTAGTTCCATCTGTACTTTTTTTGTTGCCCTTTCTTGGATCTGCCTTACTCAGATGAGATTGTATAATTCCTAAACATTAAACATTATCTCGTGCTTAACAAGAGTTGATTCTTAATCTGCCTGTATCTCGAGTGTCTTGAAATCTACATGAAGACTTCTCTAGTGTACTCTTATTGCTAGCCCGGTGCACGTAAGCCTACTATTAGTAAATGATTTAAGTATCTGTCTCTCATCGGAATCTATGTAAATAATTCGTGCAAGCATTATTAGCATCTAACTTATATTGGACGCCTATTTCTGTCTAGGAAATAAGTAACGCATCATAATACGGAATGATTTTCAAATTTGAACATTTATTAGTTCATTCAAAACAGCAACAAAATACTTATTGAGGTTGCAAACCTTGACATACTCTAGATCAACAACAATTAAAATGGTAAATGTATGCAGTTAAAGCACTTGATGCATTTGATCTTATATGTTAGTAATCTTCTCAACAGATTATAATGAATAGTATTTGCCATAAGTTAAGATAAATAATTATAATATCAGTTCAATTATTGATTTTAAGTACTATTCCTGCGCGATGGACTGAATGATTGCTGAAGTTGTCATCCCTTCAAGAATTTCCATCTGATTGATGATGATGTTGAATTCCTTCCTGAGCCAGTTGGTAATATCAAGGGAAATAAGGGAATCCACACCGTACTGCACCATAGGCTGGTCAACATTGATATCTTCAGGAGACATCATTAGTAAGTTTGCAATCTTGTCTGCTATCTTAGATTGGAGGTCTTCTAGAGAAAGGTCGGAATCACCTACAAAAGAGTGGAGTTAGAGAACATTATTATAATATCAATCAGGTTTCTTTGTAATACATGCATTGTCTCAGGTAAAGTCGATTAAATAGATGTATATATACAAGTTTTAAATCTTACAGAAATGTTCTTTGGAAAGAAACTTATTTTTCAAAATATTGACATTTCTTGTAACCACTATTCAATGACTAGCTCCATGACTATCAATATACTAGTACATAGAATAAGTGTCTCGAATATTCTGTACTGGCAATTTACTTAAAGTTTAAAGAGCTCAAAAAGATTGATTGTATATTACCTTTGCTACTGTCTATCTACCCTTTCGATATAGTTAGATAATTGCAAGAGTTACTTACCCCCCTTCTTTCCTCCAGGTACTGTCAAATGGTCCATGGTGAGTCTGTTTTGGGTAAAGCCAACTGCAGCATCCCAGTTCTGTAAAAAGAGTAATATGATCATTAAAATCACAGAAGGGCAAAACTAGGGATTATTATGCCATTTTGCAGTTAAACTGACAGGTTAAGTGTCTAAATACTTCCGCTATATACCTCACGCACAGCTAATCAATTGAACAAATTATGAAGTTCTTGATATCAGAAGTGAGTATGCTGCCACTCCAAGGTGTTTATTGCTTTTAGGTAAGGGAACATGTTCCGAGATGACATATCTATTTTTTAAGCCACAATGGTTAGATCCTTCAATGTTTTATCATAGTGAACAATCGATTGTGAAATCTAGTTAAGAGTCATCATATTCAATAGAACTGTCAATGTACTTACCTCATTGGTGACTGCAATGACTGGTGGCAAGTCTTTGTTGAGAATCTTATGCAGGATGGCTAGGAATTCCCTGATATGAAGTGATGTGCGTTTGGTGTAGGCTTTCAGGCTCTCAGCCCTTTCTCTGTCCTCAAGCATTCCTGCTCCACGTATCCAGCCAGCTTGAATAGACAACGCTGGGAGACCCTGCATCTTCCTGCTGACGGCCAAAGCATCTAACCCACTTGAAGCAGCACAGAAACTGGTGAGAGTTGGTGGGCCCCAGATTACCTTTGAGGACGACATCATGACAAAGTGGTCCAATTCGATCTCAGGGGTATTTGCCAAAATGTCATTAATGATTTGAACACTTTTGACCTTTGTTTGAATAGATATTTTCAATGTATCTGGTGAAAGATCCTCGAGCTGTCCTTCATCATGAGTTCCTGCCAAATGGAAGATACCTTTCAATGGTGGAGAGCCATTTTGAAGTAGATCGGTAAATGTCTGCCTTAAGGCTTTGTCATCACAGAGGTCTAACTTGACATCAACGAAACTTGCCCCAAGGCCTTGAATATAGTTAACCATGTCAGTGTCAAACCAGGTATTGCACCCTTTAGAACTAACTGAAGTAATATGGCGTGCTCCCTTCTCAGCCATCCAACGGACCATTTCATTGCCAATTCCTCCTGTGGCTCCTGTGATCATGTATGTAGCTTTAGACTTAAAGAGTTCTTCTGCTGGCTCCAACTTCGCTGGTTGGAACATAGTTGGAACTTCAAAGACTAGAGATCCATGTGTAATATCATCTCGCATGTTGTTGAGGACGTCTTTGAAGTTCTCCATCTCATGCAAGACTTTGGGAAGGGGTTTCAGCTGTCCTTTTCCAAGCATTGTTATGACGCTGTTGACAGTAGACCTGAATGCACCTAGTCTCTCCATCAGTGAATTTTGACTGATGGAATGAAGTGAACAGTTATTGAACAAGGCATCCATTGCTACCTGGGAGTTGTGGAAACTGGTTTGGGTCACTTGACAGAATCGACCATTTCTTGCGAGACATTTCATTCCGATTTCCATAGTATCATTTCCACTTGCTGCATTGAGAACAACATCTGCACCACAGTTGTCAGTTAGTGTCATGATCTGCTGGTTGAAAGTGACTGAGGTAGCATCTAAAACATTTTTCAATGCATAAGTGCTTTCCACAAACTTCTTTTTACTTTCAGTATCAACTGCACAAATGACATTTGCACCAAACTGTTTTGCCAAAGCAATTGCTGCAAGTCCTGTACTTTCAGATGCTGCCATCACCAAGAGAGTATCATCACTTCCTAGATTGGCCCTGTCTACTAATGCATGATAGGCCGTGGTGTAAGCACTGCATGATGCAGCAAAGTCAGATACAGACACATTTTGTGGGCACTTGAATACAAAGCGAGGATCAACATCTACATGTGATGCCATGCAACCATCTGCAAAGACAACTACTCGATCTGTTACTTTAAAGTCTTTGACCTCTTCACCAACAGCTTCAATACTTCCAGAGCATACCTTTCCTGGGCGAAGGGCATCGGATCTTGCCTCACTATTGATTAGCTCAACTTCATCAGACGATATTCCGACAGCTTCAATCTTGATACGAACTTCGTTGATCCTCAAGGGGCTGGTTTTCATTTGACGCATCTCCAAGTCACTGAAGTGTTCCCTTATTGGCCCAGCCTCTACCTTCCAATCATTTGAGGGGATATTTTCAGTTGACAAAATCTCTGGACGTTGAATGACTCGGCGAACATATGTGGTCTTTTTACGGATGGCGACTTCTGTATTGTTATGAGTGTGGGATTCAAACACTGACAGCAGACCCTGGATGTTGTCTTTGAGAGAACCTTTTTCAAGATCAACGATGAATCCGGCCATGTTCGTGATAGCTGACATTGCTGAACGCAGGAATCCAATTGCCATACCTCCAGCTAAGCTTTTACCGTCCATTGCCCCATCTTCTGTAATAGCCCAGAGCTTGCTAGACGGTCGGTCGCCAAGTTCCTTGCATGCTTTGACAACCTTTAGGGTTTCTATGAGATCTGAATCTTTGTCATTCCAGAAGAACACAATGTTCAAAATACCATCATATAATGCCAGGGCATTTGTCATTTTAATGAATTCATCTACGTTGACAACTTTGGCAGTTCTGGGAAACTTCAGTTTGAAAGCAATGGGAATTGCATAGTCACCCATGTGGACCAGAACCCACATAGGTTTCTCTGTTGGTTCTATTATCATTTGATCTTCATCACTTCTAGCTTTGATTTCTGGATACATGAGGTTCATGTTTGTTTTGCGGCCTATAATCAGGGAGTGATATAACTCTTTTGGTGTTGATACTGCCACAATGTCAGAAAAGCCTGACTGCTGCAATACGTTTTTCCAGCCGCTTTGGTTAACCCAACATCTGTCCTTGCGTTGGTCCTCGAAGATCCAGCACAATTCAAAGGCACCGAAGATAATCTCTGATATATTTTCACTATGTGTTGCTTCCATTACCATCAGCCATCCATCCTTGCACAGAAGATCTCTGATCATACTGCAGCTCTCAATGCTGTCTCTTGTGCAATGCAGCGTGTCGAGACAAACCACGAGGTCATAAGCATTTGGAGTAAAGGTCTGTGTTACAATATCACGCTCAACATCCAGCTGCTGGAATTTAACATTTGGGAACCTTTGCAGTCTCTCTTCAACCATGTGGAAGAATGCAATGTTGATATCAGTAAATGTATATTCTACTGAACCTTCCTTTAATAGGTCCTCAATGGCTGTCAGGATGTACTCACTAAGACCGCCAAGACGACCTCCAATTTCGATTACTCTGACTATTTGCTTCTTCTTCTTAGCCTCCAAACAAGCAAGACGTACATTGTCAGCAATGCTCTTATAGAAGATTCGTGTACTCACTGAATCCAGGAAATAGTCTTTCATCATGTCCTCCTGGAACAGCTCTGCCATTGCAACCTTTGGATCCCTCAACGATTCTGGAAGAAGGTCACCCATGCGCCTCATCATCTGCAGCTCCTGACGAGACTCCGGACATTCCTGGATAAGCCTTTCCGTCACATGAGGAATATCTTCAAACTTCAAATTTGTTGGGAGAGTTTCAGCCATCTGAACAAGACGTTTATAATATCTCTCATTCTTTGAGTGTACTTCTGATTCACTCACATTTGCCACAGCGTGCTTTGCATACGTTATTGCCACTTCCATCACTTGTGGAAGGTGCTCCTCAGCATTTTGCACCAGCTTCATCTCTTCAGGATACATATTTCTCAGGTTCTGTTCTTTGAAGTATGCCATGACAGTTTCAGTTGGAGGCATACATGATTCCACTGGCTGCCATTCCGTGGTGTAGAGACAGGAGTCATAGTCAATATTGGTCTTAATTGTTGTTCTGTTCTCAGCAGAGAAACCATTGACTTCAACTAAGACATTTCCTTCCTCATCCATGATAGCAAAATCGCCAGTTATACCCCAAGTATTAGCTCCTGTTAAACGGGCATGTACCATCAAGGATTGCTTTTGAGGGACTTGAGCTACATGCATCTTCAGACTGTCAATTTTCATTGGTGTCATGAGAGTTGTGTTGTTGGTGAGGGCCGCCATAGTCACCATAAAACCTGCATCAAGTGTGCAGACATGCAAACGCTGGAACTTATCAACGAATGGGTGCAGTGATGCAAGGGCCTCTCCATCACCAATGTGAGCCAGTTTTACATTCTTGAATTTGCATTCATCTTCATATTGAACACCCATTTCCGAGAATTTTGCGTAGAAGTCCTCTCCTGTCATATGTTTCGTACATCTGGCTATAATAGCAGCGATGTCAACCTTCTGAGATTCTACCTTTTCTTCTCCACTATGTATCTCCATGTCTGCATAGACACGATCATCGCACACCACTGATACCTTTCTCCCCATTTTGATAGATTCCTTTGCAATGCTTAGAACCTTTCGCTCTGGTTGCACACCGTTTAAGTCATACTCCTCTGGCAGCAAGAGGTTGTCTTCATTGAATGCCACATTTCTCAGGACAGGTAGCGCACCCTCATCGAATTCCATTTCCATCGCGTACTCCAAGAAGCCTGATTTGGGAAACACGATGTTTCCATTGATGAGGCAATCCGTGTAATACTGGAGTTTTTCTAGCATAACGGTGCCATTGTACCCTTTCAGGGAGCGGTCTTCAATGTTCAAACGGCGACTTCTGTGCAATTCTGCTTCGTATCTGAAGGTCTGATGCTGCCATGCATATTTTGGGAGCTGCATCCAGTGTCCACAATCGCCATTGACATTGGCCCAATTGAGTTCTAACCCAAGACCATAGAGGGAGGTTAAAGCCTTAAGGGCGGATAATCTGTCATCTCGGCCTCTCTGTCCAATAGATACCATTCCTGCTGGCTGGACCCCTTCTTCCTTAGCAATTGCTCGAATTGAAGACAATAGAGTAGCGGCTCCAGAAACTTCGACAAAGACAATGTTCTCATAGTCCCTCATGATTCCTTGGACAGCTTCAAGGAAGTGAACTGGTTCGCGAATATTGTCCCAGAAATACTGAGTGTCCGTTTCCTGATCATGCGGTTTTCCTGAGCCAGTGACTGTTGAATACATTGAACACAAGTGAGGCTTTTGACCTTCCATCTTTCCTTCCATCAGTTTGACGAAGTCATTATGAATTGGTTCCATATGAGGTGTATGGAACGCACATTTCACTCGGAGTTCCTTGGCATTATCAGGGTTTGAAGCACAAAGATCTTTTACTTTTTGTATTCCACCAGCCATGGTAATAGATCTCGGGGCATTGACACAGGCGACATATAGATCTGTAGTGGCCTTGCATATTTCCGCACCTTCTTCTTGGGTAACTCTCAGAGCAGCCATTGATCCTGTGCCAGCAAGCAGGTCTTGCTGAGTAGCACGGTAGTACTGAACAATAATTGCTGATTCGAGAGTTATGGAACCACAAGCATAGGCAGCAGAGACTTCTCCAAGACTGTGACCAACTACACAATCAGGCTTTATACCCCAGTGCTTCAGCAAGTGGATGAGGCCAATATGTAAGAAGAGAATGGCAGGCTGGGAAACCAAGATGTTGTTGGCTGAGTCAGTGTCATATTCCTTTCCAGGTTCCAATGCACAGAACATGTTGTGTGTCTCAAGGAAAGATTCACCTGTAATTTTCCGATAGACAGCATCGCAGTCATCAATTGCTTTTCTGAAAACAGGTTCATCACGGTACAGAACTCTCCCCATCTCAAAGGACTGTTGTCCTTGGCCCGGGAAGACGAAGCAAAGGCTTTTCTTTTCCTGGTGATTGGGCATCTGGATTTCAATGATCTCATCATGACTAATCTTTTCCTGGTACATCTGGAGTTTGTTGCGGAAGTCTTCGCCAGAATCGGCCAGTACAAGTAGTCTACTATTATAGTGAGATCGACGAGAGGAGAGCCAACACACAACTTCTTGAGCATCTTCATCTCTTTCATACTCTTGCCAAACCTTTGCTGTTGCTTTTAGAGCTGCCCCTGTCTTTGCTGTCAAAGGAATTAATATCTTAAGTCCTTTCTTGTCGTCACCTCCTATTTTCCATCCAGCAGACCCGTTCTTATGCTGACCATAGCCAGCTGGCGGTTTGAATTCCTCCAAAACCATGTGAGCCAGGGCACCACCAAAACCAAATGTGTTTACTCCAATGGTGTATGTCTTCTCTTCCTCAAATGGCACCAGCTTTTCTGGGACATAAATATTCCAAGCTTCACCGTCAATGGCAGGGTTCATCTTACCAAAGTTAATGTTGGGATAGATCACCCGATTCTTCAACATGAGAGCAACTTTCAGCAGCTGTACCATACCAGCGCCACACTCTAAGTGACCGAAGTGGCTTTTCGACGAACCAACAGGCAGAGGTTTCTTCCTTTCAGGGTTATCAATAGTGAAGGCCCTTGCAATAGCCTCAGCTTCCAGGGGATCTCCAACTGGGGTACCTGTGCCATGGGCTTCTATAAAGTCTACGTTGTTCTTGTTTAGTCCAAACATGGGGTATGTACGCTTCATAAGGTCAGTTTGAGCATCACTCGAAGGCATGGTAATACTGAGACTGTATCCACTATGACCGAGCCATGTTCCCCTAATGACACAATACACATTGTCTCCATCCTTTAAGGCTGTTGACAATGGCTTGAGAAGACATGCTCCGACACCTTCGCTCCTGACATACCCCTTTGCATTAGCACTGAAAGGACAGCTAATACCTTCAGGAGAGAGCACTCCCAGAGCACTGAATCCCACACAGACCTCTGGTGATATGATTGTGTTGCAGCCACCAACAATTGCCATTGGACATTCCTTGTTCCAGATGCCAAAACTGGCGTAATGCATAGCTGTCAGAGATGCAGCGCAGGCTGTATCAATGGCAACACTAGGTCCACGTAGATCATAAGCAAAGCAAACACGATTTGCGGACACACTGTGTGCCGTACCAGTGTGTGAATAAGCATTCATGCATTTGGCATCTTCAAGGTAAGTAAAGCCGTGATCCATTAGCCCAAGTCCAATATAAACCCCGGTGTTTCTGGGAAGTTTTTCAGAGGGTTGACCAGCATCATCGAGAGCTTCCTGAGTTACTTCTAATAGATGGCGCTGCTGCACATCTGTATTGGCAGCCTCACGAGGTGAGGTATTGAAAAAGGTGTGGTCGAAATCATGGACATTCTCGAGGAGGCCAGCTTTCCTGTTGCAGTGTGTACCTACATGATGTGGGTCTGGGTGGTAGTACCTGTCTAGGTCCCAGCGGTCTTCAGGAATATCCTTTACCACATAAATATCTTCTTCCATGACTTTCTCAAAATCTTTAGTAGAGTTTACATTTCCGGGGAAACGGCATCCTGGAAGTATAAAAAAAATTATTGTTTAAAATAATCCTAAACGAGCCTGAACTAATTTGTATCTAATAATTCTAAAATTTGATTTGATATCAGAAATCCATTTAATTTTCCGCATCCTACCTAGACCAACAACTGCAATGGGGAAGAATTTATCATCTTTTCCCTCGAAGTCCCAGTCGATTGGTCCTGTAGGGACGTCTTGTGCGTTGCTACCCATGGCTCTGAAAAATCAAGAAGACACACTTTGCCACATATGTCATAGTAATATTGTTGCATCATTATTACTAGAGGATAGCTTTAACGGATCGACCCCTGTATCATTCATATATGAAGCCTCTTTATTAATTGCACTATGCTTTAAATAGAGTTCTATGATTTGTATATTTGTTGATTGTTCTTCATGTTTTGTATTCTTCCTTTCTCACACCGAATTAATTACAACTATCACATGTTTCTCATGCTTACAAGTGAATTACTCCATGGTAGTATGCAATTGTAAGATATTGACTTCCACTTTCATGACAGTGTAATAGATATAAATGCTAAAGAAAGGACCGCGAAGGAATCACGTGCTATTAGTGTACCGATAAACTACAGGCAATGAGTACGTTGGGGACCCACAGATGGCTGGCCAGTGATTACATGATAGCGGACGGCCTACCAATGGCAAGAAGTTTAACGGTGAGTTCCTTAGTTGGCCGCCCGACTTGGAAATGGCGCTGCAGTTATTGAACACTTTTAGTTTTGACACCTTTTGGATATCAATTCTATGGAACTGAAGGCAGCCGATATATACGTACAATTGTATATAATGTGTAAATGTATTACCCAGAACCGCAGTTCAACTGCAGTCATTATCTAATTGAAATAGTTGATGAGGAAAAATCAGGTAAGAATCAGGTAGCGAAATGATATTCTACCTTCTGTACTGACATTTATTTTACCATCTGAACTGAAATTTTCATTCCAATGGGATTTCAGAGAACTGAAATAAACTAATTAAGACATCTTATACTTCAGTGCTAAACCTGACGCCGTAATTGACCTAAAGTGTAAAATTATGCTCAATTTTGGTAACATCGGCACCATGTTATTCGGTGGTGGATTCAAGAAATGCAGTCATTTGCTCGATAACCAGCGAAGACCGTCGTCATTGCTTTTAAAGTAGGAGGACGCTTCTCTATTTCTTCCAGGTTTAATTACCCAGCCGCCTCCCTCAAAGCCTTCTTTCTTGTCAAAGTAATCACACTGTGGCGGTAGATATAAATTGCAGTTTTGTATAATGGTTTCAACGTTTCATAGCTGTTCAAAATTGTGAAAATTCTGATATTGACATTAAACCGTATTGAATCTTCAAGCACAATTTCTCCCGCTCTGGCATGACTGATATCAGAGGAAGATATCTATGGTAAATACATGGAATAATTTCCGTTAGAAATTTAAAAATTTTCCATTTTCATAGAAATTGAACGGGAAGTTTGGAATGAATATGCAAATCAAAGGATGAAAGTTGACGTCTTAATTTGCAATTTACAGAAAAACAATTCAGGTATTCATCAGAGTAACGAATTATTTGAATGAAGGGACGAAAACCATGTTTTTCAGTATATTTAACCTATAAATCCATGAAACACCATGTTCAGATGCCTGCCACACCCCATTTCCCGCAGCCCACGTTATAGCCTTATAGCAAGAAACAGCAAAACTGGATAGGTCAATTGTGAAACATAAAAAGTTGTCAAGGGCTGTTCTTGAAATCAGTACAGAAAATGTTTCCAGAATAGGATGACCATGATCAATGTTTTCTTAACAATTCTAGATACTAGGAAGCGGATCAGGACTGCAATGAGAAACCGAAGGAATAACTTTGGACTTACCTTGGTATTTTCGTGTCCTGCGAAGGCTGAAAATATCCTGGGTATCAGAAGATAGTAGTCTTCTTGCGGAGAGGTGGCTCTCTGTGCTCTCTGTCTTGGTGGTGCGCTGCGTCCTATGTGGGGCTACGAAAAGTGCCTGGTGTGCTTGCTTTGCTCTCCGAGGATGCAACTGATGTCCCAAGGTCGTCTACTCAACCTTATATACCGAGACGTCGGGCAGATCCTGGTTGGACGCTCGGGTATGACCAGCTGGCGTTGCGGGGTCGGGGTGGTGGGTGCAGATGCGGGCGTGCGGCATGGCAGGAGGTAAATCTGATGTGGGTGGTTTCTTTTTCAGAACATGTCATCTCTCACTACCCTTGCGTTCACGTACCTCCCACGTGCCCTTAGCCTGTCTCGCGCGTGGCCATGGTCTGTCCAGACTGCCCATAGTAATTAACTCGTAGACGTGATTGTTAAGGCAGATGCGCATTGGTCAAGGTGGGCTGTCAAAGTATACGGGTTTCATGTTAGAACAAAAGATATGGCAACCATATGCCGCGGTCTCCCGTGCATGGCACGTGCCAATAGTAGGAATTCTATTTTTGTTCGGTCCTAGGATTATTTAGATCATTATGATGAGAAGTCAATCTGTCTCAGGTTAGGTATCAACTGCTAACAGAGGCTCTTACTTTATCCTAAGATAATATGGGTTTGTTTCTATGAGTCAATGTAAATAGTAAGTTAATAGTAGTACATTTTGAGCGTACCTACATATTTTGAGCATACGTATTTCACCGAAAAATGTTCCTAATATTCTTGCGAAATAACTCAATTTGTTCAATTTTATGTATGCCGGTAAAATTATAATTCGACCAGAATAACGCACCAATGGCCTTATAATAACCATAAAATCATAATACTAGCCACGTGCACCCGCTCAGACGAATAAATACTATCGAGTGGTCATTTCTTTTCAATCATACCAGGCTGGTATTCATTATCAATATCATATTCAGATCATGTTTCTATCGTTAACACATACCTGCTAGAGTCATATTCCTCAACTAAACCGACATCATATAGGTTGGTTTTGCTTTGTCTAGATTTGGACTCCCTAGTAAATGCTACTTTTTCTGAATTGTTTGCACTTGTCTTTTTTAATTGAAATCCTGAGAGATCTGATGTTACTTTGTCTGTGTAGGTCCCGTTTACTTATATTTCTCGAATCTCTTATACCAAGGGTTACTCGTAAGCTGTTCCTTACTGCCGCTTGGAGGTTCCTTTGTTGGGTTTGATCCATTGATGAAATATGAAAAGTGATGAAAAGGGAAACGGTCGGGTTGCTTTCACATTTGGTGTTGACAGTAGGGTTTTAGAAAAAAGGAAAGAATGTGTCGGTTTTTGGTTGGGAATGTGCTGGGTATTGAAGGTAGATGGGGCAGTGGTATGGGTGTATGCGGCAACAATGACACTGCGTAATGTCATAAAGCACACAGTCCACAATTATCAGACTTGTACAACATACTAGCCTAAACGAATTGTTATAACACATAGTGTATCTCATATGCATTTCTGTAATAACTATAAAACTGTAAATTATTATTCTTCACTGCGCATAAAACAAAACAGAAGATATTCTGAAGTCTGATGGATCAGGAAAGATAACTTACTATAGAAAATAAAGCAAAATGCATTAAATTTCACTGGTATCTAAAAGGTCCTTTCAGATTTATACCTGCCTTGTGACTACCTTCATTTTAATATAAATATGTTCAGATTGCTGTTAAATCATACACTTTGGTTCTGGCCAATTGATTGTCGAGTTACAAATACATATATATATATATATATATATATATTGGTCTAATATAAATACAGATCACTTCAGAATGACTATGAAAATCACTTTCTGATATCTGAGATCAAGGGTATTCAACTCTGGGTGAGCCCTTATACGAGACCCAGATGGCAGCCCCTAACACAGATTGTCGAGACTAAAGAAGCCCCTATTGGTGGGCGCCATGAATGCCAGGGGTTCATTTCAGTCACCCGCCCCTCATGTACGTTCACCACCACTCTACAATAATTTCGACAGTATATCAAAGCAGAGGAAAGCTTAGTGTGAGACCAATAGTAGAGACTGGCTTTAGGGAGGTAGATATTGTGTCTCACTATAGTTCTTTATAGATACAATCTACCCCGTTCTCGATATACAGGACTGAGAAGTTTAAATAGAGGATTACAAAGATCTCTTCCATTAGACTCCAGGTATGGTTTATATATTAACAAATCATGGGATCTACAGAAGTTCGGTATTATACGGAAACGAGGTTACTGTGGGTGTACGTGATAAATACGCGGTAAGTTGGATGATCAGATGAACCAATGCCGAAGGTAGAGGTTCACCTGATCGTCAATTTTGGCAAATATTCATCAAGTACAGACACAGTATACCTGTTTTCGTATTATTGCTACTTAAAATAGCCCTTTGTTTTACCGTTGTTAATGGACGATTTGTTGGGTTTCACCACCGAAATATCAGGAAATGTCCTTAGGCCCGGCGTCTACGATACACCTCCCGATAAAAAAATCAAAATCGCGCCGGAAGGTCCCCCAATATCGGGCCGTTGACCACGTTTCTGCGATTAGACACCGATAAAAAACCCATACTATGCGTGGTGGTTTGGCATGTCTGGACATATGTCTACGATTTTGCACCTTCCCGATATGTCTCCGATATTTACTTTTTGTATCGGTGCCATGTCGGTAGGTCTAAATTTTTATCGTAGTATAGGTGGACGCCAGGCCTTACTGTAAGCTTAAGGTAAATATACGGCCTGACACCGTAGGCGGGAAGCCGTTTTTGACCGATGTTTCCTTAGTAATATATACATCTTGAATTAATTAAAACGCCATTTTAATCACTGCACAAAGTCGTAGACTCACAGCCTACCCAACACACTTGCTAGTACTGAATCCATACTGCCAGCTGACGCTTACACTGATTCCCCGGGCAATCGCTAAGAGACGCGGCAATTGAAGACGATGGAACGCATCATAGTTCACTTATTATTTTCGCAATTTTTAAAAACAATTTTTTATCTATTTTAACATTATAGCATTTAATCAAATGCGTTATGTCTGTTGCTATATTCTGATCGTTATTTCAATTAATTATGCTATTTTCCTCACTGACAGGGTTTGTTCACGTTTTCCAGATCTACGCTTCGGCGGTTGGTAATCCATTGTTGTTTAACGATTTTAGGACGTTGTTAAGACATTTCACTGATTCTATTTGGTGTTTCACTGATAGTGATATATATCCCAGTTATCGTTTGATTGAATAATCGTCTTGCTTACTTCTTAAGAGTCAATAAATTTCTGAATCGACAAATGCGATCCGCCATTTTGTTTTTGACATGCCATGTAAATGAGATCTTGTTTTTATTAAGTTATTTTATATTAGTGCGACGCATTAATTCACACCTGGGACCTATTTCACTAGTTTCGTGACATATCTGTGACACCATACAGACATTGGGGTTGTCTAGTGTCGTGACAACACAAGTAGCTTCCCTTAGGAATAGACAGACCCAAAACATAAGAATTAGACAAATCTACACATCATGTACCTGTTTCACTAGTTTCGTGACAAAAGTGTTAAACCGGACACACCATCTAGACGCCATCTAAACATGTCACGAAACTAGTATTCCAGATCTTGTCCCCTATATACAACGGACTATGCTTAAATTTCTCAGTACGGGGGGCATATGATGTTCAATATGAGCTTATCACTACTTCTAGTTTTTACTTTTGGTTTTTTTTGGGGGTAGATTTTCAGGATTATTCGTCCACCATTTTATCAACTGCAGGGTGTGGGTTGCTTGTCTAGTCATCAAACTTCTTATTCGACAAGATTCTAATAAATCGTCTACACTTACTTCACGCGGGTCCTTAATATATTTAGTTACCCTTAAACACATACATACCCCGTACGCAACGTACGTGTTGTATGGTAATACATACGACATGGGTAGGAGCGGGCAGTATACATAGAACATACGGCCACGGGTAAATAGTATTTCCCTGGAAAATAGGAAAACTGCCATCTCTGTATCAAAGATCCAGAGATCCCCCTGAAGACCAACTGCACTGTGACACCACATAAGAGATCACGCCTCGTTCTGGTGTATTATCACACCTCGGTATTTTTCTCCATAAGCATAACGTTAGAAACTCGTACTCCACGGTCCTGAAGGTATTGTATCCAATACTCAATGGCTAATTTGGTGAGTTATTTCATCAATAAATGAGGTTAATCGGGGTAAGATAAGATCAGAAACCCACTCGATGAAAATAACTTGGTCCGCACTCCACTTCGTTTGACTGCTACGTAATTCACGAGGCTTCCCCAATCAAATTCGATGGAGTACAGACCAAGCTTTTCTCATCTCATGAGTTTCCTTTTAAAAATACAGGACGCCATCACAAGATGACGCGAATGTAAAATAGGTCGTACTTAGACTTGTGTGGCTGATTATCATATGTGCATAATTGATTATATAACCTTATATATACTACACCAGGTATTTAAAAATTACTATATCTGTTATTACATCCCAGTTTTATTTACATTCCTGAATTTATTTATTACATCCATGTTGCTATATATCAAATATATTTACCGCCAAGCTCTCTTGTCGTTGAATAATCTCATCTTAATTCAATACTTATGGACGACCTTATGGATGGCTTAGTCTGTCTCGGAGAACGAACTTAAAAATCATTAAACGATTATCCTTCATACAGATACCGATTTTTCTACAATAATTCGGGAATCGGTACAAGTTGTCACAAAAAGAGTATTCTTTTAGGAGTACTACACAAAGCCATGATTAGTGTGACTGAATGGAATCTATTCCGAGTCGTTTTGGTCAGAAATATTCACCGAGTTCGAAGAGTCTTTTTGTAGACGAACGTAATTTGTCCTCCTAGTCAGTAAAATATTCGCCTATAGGTATATAAAAATGTCATCCATTTTTCGCTTCATGCAGCCCATTTTGGAGTTAACAGACGGCAAGCTCCAAACAAATGACTAAAGACTGAAATCTGTCTTAAGCATTGTCCATAAGGCTTAGCGTCCACCTACTACGATCGAATCGTAGACCTCCCGATATGGCACCGATACAAAATGTCAAAATCGGTGCCATATCGGGAAGGTGCAAAATCGTAGACATGTGTCTAGACAAGCCAATCCACCATGCGTTGTATGGGTTTTTTTTCGGTGTCTAATCGCAGAAACGTGGTCAACTGCCCCGATATCACGTAACCTTCCGACGCGATTTAGATTTTTTATCGGGAGGTGCATCATAGACCATATCGGTGCCATATTGTAGTAGGTGGACGCTGGGCCTCAGTAAGCGGAATGACCGTTGGGTTATATATGTAGCTATGTAACTGGCAGTCATAGCATCAGTTACCTGGATACTTCCTAGGAGCAGTGCAACAACGTAGCAAGGTAAATAACTTCTGTTCTGCAGTGTATTGCACTATGTGCTTGTACAAAAATTACTAAGGATTTGTAGTTAATATGTGTGTGTTATAACATAGGGAAATATGAGCGAAGTTAAGAAACAATTATAGGACATAGAAAGGTATAAGAACCACAGGTGTTCCCTATAAGGAGAGTGCTTGGTCATATGATGAGGAGGCATTGAATCTATTGGAGTTGAGGATGATATCTTATCCTACCCCTAATATAAAATCCCATAGGTTTAACGTTTAAATTCTGTATGCCACGCTGATTGGCATACGGAGTTTTATATGCCACTAGTGGCATATCGAATTTTTATCACGTAATATTCCAAAATCGAGGAGATGGGTAGGATAAAATCAAAACCTGATTTGTTTTAATCTTGGCCACCACATGCCACTCCTGGAGTTTTGGCTACGGACTTCACTCGGCTTTGCCTCATGAAGTCACTATGCCAAACTCCAGTTTTACGATAATACTCGGTGCTGCAGTCGGCACTGCTCAGTCCGCAGAAAGACACGGTGTGATAAGGACTGACAAGTAGCGTTCGGCACCGACCCCGGTGTTGGGTGATCAGCTTCCCGGCAGGGATGCTGAGCTAGGCTGAAAGGATTCTACATTGTGACTTGGAAAGAGAGTTCAACAGAAAATTGGCTTTCTGCTCTCTTCCAAGTTACATTAACAAATGGACTTAGAATCATCCATGGAATATGGAACACAGCTAGTGAACATCAAGACTATGAACATCAAGACTGTGAACATCAAGACTGTAAACATCAAGACTGTGAACATGGATTACTGTTTAGTGTGTAACATTGTAAGGTCTGTATTTGACAATTACTAATGTTTGTGTATGTAACCATTACCACTGAGAGACTTATTATATTATTAAATTATTGTCAATTATATTCACTGCACGAAACTAACCACTTAACATATATATGTGAACAGCGTATATACGTATGCTTTTGCGTATACAAGGTTGTCCTATTCCCTGTGTGTATGTACTCCTTATGTGTAGGCGCCTGATTCATATATACGCCTGATTCACATATACGCCTGATTCTGTTGTATTTACACCACTATCTATTAGTTCCAATCTCTGCCACTTGGGCACACCACTGTTAGCATATTTTATTTTCCATTAGTCATTAAGTCGAAAATCCAAAGTTATATTATCAATTTCGATTATAAAATTGTTCTAAAACCCTATATATTATCTTTTCAATAAATACATGTGATAAACCTAGCTTTTGGGTTGTTTTTTTTAATGGTTTTTAAATAGATTTTACTTTTCAAAACACCACTC
This sequence comes from Alentia gelatinosa, assembly GCA_950022655.1. Taxonomy (NCBI): domain Eukaryota; kingdom Metazoa; phylum Annelida; class Polychaeta; order Phyllodocida; family Polynoidae; genus Alentia; species Alentia gelatinosa. The sequence goes on from OX465581.1 coordinate 52,389,355, forward strand.
TTCTGTAGTCATACGTTGGGTACTGTATGCATAATACAAGGTCTGGTCAGATATCAACCTATACCAACTCCGACTCCTACTCCCTCTCTACTTCTTCAGAGCCTCCCGTCAGTACCCACCACCTTCCGCAAGCGCCACAGGTAGGATTAGGCCTTCCCCAGCCAGGTCAGTGTGGGCGGGAGGTGGCGGGCGATGGCGGGCGATGGCAGAAGGGAGCTTCACTGAGCGCTAAAGTGCTAAAACAATACACTGATATTTCACGGCAGCGGTCGCTGGGGGAGGAGGACTTCCTTTTTTATTTTTTATCGGTGCACATATCGCGAGAGGACATTTCCTCTCGTATACGCCAGGTCTGAAATATAGCCAAGACACGTCCGTATACCAAAGTTTCATACGCTGGTGCGGATTAGAGGTGTATACAAATGTAAACAAGTAAATTTACAGCCGATACGTGCGCTGCCGCTATTGCGCATGTATGAATAAAGCCGTTAGTTTAATTGGATTGACTGGATTGTATTCACATGAAAAGTGTAACTACACAGATGTGAATAAAGACGTTTTTGAAAATAAATCCTAATCAAATAATCTCAAACTAGTGTAGGATAGAAGATTAAATCTGCAACTTAACATATACGCTGCATTAGAGAAAATAAAACGGAAATCTATCGCTCTGTCTCAGAGCAACCATTTTAGAATCAATCATAGAGACAACACGAAGAGAATATTTACACAGCACCAATATGAATTTGCGTGTGGTGTACGAGGCACAACGCGACTAACGAGCAAGTGACAGAATCGAATTCGCGGGCAAGACGTTCCCGCCGTTTCGCATTCACCCGTGGCCTACATTTCTCGACCGTGATTGGTGCGCCGCGTCACGTGACCGCGGTCCGACACGCGGATTCGCTGTTGCTACGGACGCGTTGTTAGCTGAAGCTGGTTGCGCGGTTTGACGGAGTTTTCGCTGGTTCTCTAACGTAGTCGATGTCGCAAGGCCTATGGGCGTTTTGCGGTTATCGACTGGTGTCGGAGCCGTGAACCGTTTCTCCTGTATTCCCCCTACCAACTGGTGGTTATTGGGTGAACTTCTATGTAGGTTATCAGTGATGGGAAGTGTCTTAACTTAGATTTCCCGTCTTACTCGTTAGTTTCGACAGTGATATGTCGCATCAGGCGTCTACTGTGTCCTTCTGTGGTCTCTCAGCATCATGACAGCGTTTATTACGCTTTAGATGCTACTGAACTGGACTAAAGGTAAGTTCTTCGGGTGGTGCTCGACACTGTCACTTGTGTGTGTCGCTGCGGAAGAACAACATGTGTAATCATTGCGTAAAGTTTTTTGCCGTCGGATGGGTCTCCGAGTCTCAGCTGTTTGACAGCGTGTTGGTTCGGCGTCATTTCGACTGGAAAAAATATGAATTTGCAATGAAGATTACTGAACGTCTCCGTAGGCACCCAGAGAGCCTTTGACGAATGGATTTCTTATTCTAGCTACCTTTGATGTTTTTTTTTATCAACTTTAAGCTAAGTGATGATAAAGCAACGGATTTAATTTACTGAAGTGAAGGTAAGCAAAGGGCCTGATCCCTTTTAAATCGAGAAATAAGAAGTAGTAAATTTTCTGAGAGGACCATGCCTGAAGTATTTGATTCAGCAAAGTCCTTGATACATACATGTACTAAATATCGCATATCTATGAATTCAAAGACGTGTTCGATGTTATTTTATATATATGTAGAACCCTTATAAACATGTCATCAAATTATGAGCGACAAATTTGATAACTATTGTAAAAATAGAACCATTTTTCAAACTATTATTGTCAATGAATACTTTGAGTGTGTGATTGTTCAGTCCCTAAATATTCTTGTACATATGTTCCTATACAAGTTTAAAGGAACGCCTTCAGAGAAATACTATTTGTCATAACACTATATCTGGAATAAGAAAAAAAACAACATCCAACAAAAGATAAGCCGCATTAAGCGCAATTGTTTGAAGTGACATACAATATATCTTTATTGATTCCTAATTTCCCTTTTGCATTCGAGAGATGTTCATTTGAATTCCCAATAAACTCTGTATCCGCATACATCACACTGCGCGAAAATCATATTCATATTCATATACACCATCGCGGAAGTCCATGTATAGGCTGTATGTTTACTTGTTTTCATATGTATACGCCCATATTTCACGCCAGCGTATGAGGCGTATACAGGACTATTTTCTCTTATATACAGACATGTCTTGGCTGCATTTCACACCAGGTGTATACGAGAGGAAATATTCTCTGCGCGATATATAGATACGCCGGGCGCATATGTGTACCGATAGAAAATAAAAAGAGGTTTGCTCCTGCCGCCTCCCGCCCGTTTGTGTTGGTAGAAGTATAGGTGGTCTCAGTGGGAAGTCCCCCGGCTGCCCCCCGGCTGCGGCCTGACTGCCCCCCGGCCGCCCCGGCCGCCCTCGGCCGTCTCCGGCCATTCCCGGCCATCCCGACCATCCTCCTCTGATGTCGCCGTTCCACACCTTTGTGTTGGTAGATACAGTTAGAAACCCCTGGTCCCACCTCCCCTGCTGCTGTCTCTCCCTCCACTGTCAGTGAAGACCTGTTCCCTGGTCACCCGGCCCCCGACACCCCCGGCCCCTGACACCCTACACTCACTCGATTTATGCACCAACACCATTGTCTGTGATCTCAACCTCTCAAAACATTACATAAGAATCCTACAGGAGAGCGGCAGAGGACGCGGGGAGGGGGGTCCTAGATAGGCAGGGGGTATGCGGGGGGTAGGGGGTATGCGGGGGGCAGGGGGCATGCGGAGGGTAGGCAGGGGTAAGATGATATAAGGAGTCAATTACAAGTTTGAACAGGGCTATTATATGCTAAACCTAGACTGACAACACATAGAAATGGTGTTTGAAAATAAAATCTATTAAAAAATATTAAACATTACGACAAATAACTCGTTAGTTTCGTGCAGTGACAGAATCAGGCGTATATATGATATACATATGACTGCAACATGGACACGTATATATATACGCCAATAGATAAGGCGTATACACGACGGAAAAAGGGTCAACTTGTATATGCAAAAGCATACCTATATACGCCGGGTGCATATGTAAAATGGTGGTTCTCGTGCAGTGTCAATGATACCTTCAGATCTCAAGGATTGCATTGGTTACTTTCTAATAAAAAGATTTGTCTGTCGTAAATGTTCTGTCAAATATTTACAAAGTGTTTTCTGAAACGATAGATATATTTCTCTTCTAATTGATTTAACCAGGATTTGACCACATAAAACCATATAAGACCTCAGTTGTATTTTCTGATCGATGGGGCCTTCTCTGAAATAAAGTATCCGATTTAACGTAATCACATACGTGGGACATTTGTATCAGCTCGATGATAACTCTGCCCCTATTTGAAAATGTTTTCTGAGCTTTCTCGCAGGTATACTGCATGGCCCGCATTTGATATAGGGCGTGGGCAAATTGTTTTTATATTGACCACTGAAATTGACATGTTGAATCATGTCCAGGCCTGTGGGCAGTGATGGTCGTAACCATGTGGGTACTTATATACCCACGGCCGTTATACAAGCACACTGGTGGCATAACGCCCATGATGTCAGTGATGAATCAAGTTCTAGCTACTTCTGAGAATATTTCATGTTCACAAAAGTAGGAAAATTAATCCTCATGGTAATCCTCATGATGTCTAAGTGAAAGGGATGGAATGAATAAATGCATAGCTATTGAAGTAAAGGCATATTTGATTTCTTATGATGATTGTTTTTCACATTGACCTTGAGGGTCAAGATTTAAAGGTAATATTGGATGGTTAATTGCGTTCAGTGTATGTTTTGTTTCTCCTCAGATTAAATCTACTATTTCTATATGATCAGGCGTGTAATGTTATGATCATAGTTTTTTCAAGTAGTAAATATCATATTTCAAATGTCAGCGTCAACATTACATATTACAATCACTCCCTGCATAACTTCGCGGCCAGTATATATCATAACCCTGACACTATAAAGGGTTTATAGAATAGACTCTTAAGCATTCTCATCTATTTCCTCCGTACACCAGTGTAACCTTGGCCAACCCTCATGCACGTATCTCTATCCAATCCATCTCAATTACTTGTCGTAGTGGTTGGGATTCACAAAGGGAGAGGGTAAAGTTTGCACAGCCTATTGACACAATCTCGGGGCGTTGCCTAAGTAGCATCTCTAAGGTCCGGCCTTTACAACCAACGCCCCTGCGGGAGGACGTAGCAGCCAGCCTCTCCTACCAATCCTCTTTAAATCCTATTACTGCAACCAAATGTAGGCGTAGTTCCAGGAGCTAGGACATTGACCTTTAAATCAATGCCCTTGGCATCATTTGTTGAGTCGCTGAACTGCAATTTTATCCTCTTATCGGTGGAGAGTGTCGGGTTGTATCGTGTATTTTAACGTGCTTGATTCTTTAATAAAATGGTTTTTTTCATAGTTTAGATATGATATATATGCATATAAGAAACTCAAACGTACATTTCTTCACGAGACACTGAATACTCGATACTACTCTGGTAAAACGGAAAGAACTCTTTATTCCGTCAAAATAAGCCATTTGAGCTGTTCCTATGAGATTTAATACTAGTCTTGTAAAACATAGTAATGACGCCAATACTCACACACTTATCTGGGTGTCTCTGGTGAATTCGTTCAGAACGAGTTCGTAGAACGGATTTAGGTACATGTATGTGTGTATTGGCATCACTACTATGCTTTTCTATAACATTAATACCAATTCAAAGACTGTGTGACTACCTTTGTACTCATATATATATATTTATTTAAACTTGTTACACTATGTAGTTTTAATGTGAACAGACGTTAGCCAGAATTCAAGCAGACGATCAATCTAGATGTGAATGCACCTATAAATTTATGTTTGTATTATCACTGCATTAGATCTGTAATTAAGTCGAATTCCACCAGATGGATGGAAGCAGTATCCTTCTCAGGAAATATCAACCTACTACATTGTGTAACTTAAGAGTATCATTATTGTTTAAATGTAGCGAGGGTATGGGTCTGTTTCAGCACTATCATTATCATAATTTTTATCATGTTTTGAATCAATCATGCTATAATTCGTATTACTAAATCAATTGCAAGTAATATCGAATCTATATTTGTAGCTGATGTTTTATATTAATTGTAATGTACTATATTGTATTATTTACCACATGATAGACTACTGTATTGAAACTTACATTGTAGCAAAGAAAGGCAGCAAACATTCCAAACATCGCTTTAAAGAGTGTATCCCTACATGGCTCACTCTTCAATCGTATCGCTCGGCGGGTGGAGAGTTAACAAACATATTTTCGTGCCTGAGAATTGAACACATCTTGTGTTTTTGACATCCGGGATAATTCTGTACCGTTTCAAGAGTTCAGAGTCGTATTAAATACTTTCCGGAACAGTCAAAAATCCATAATTACTAGATGTCAAGGTATATAACGTAGGGTGTGCACGTGATATAGTTTAGATTTGCGAAATGAATCGATAAAAGCAAGTTAACTTGACAATATTTGAAGTGGCTAGCACTCTTGCATTCCACAAGCTCGTGCAAACCAAACATCGCTGCGTTGCCTTAGTTACGCCGACTGACAGCGTGTCGCCCGCTAAAGGACTTGGGAATTGATCTTGTTATCAATTGACTTCACTAACTTCGCCATCTAAACTGTATCAGGTGAATGCCCCATCATAAATACCTCAATTTTAGTTATTACGCAATTTTGCTTGTTACAGTGAGTTTTTAAAACCTATCAGAACACAGAATCAGTGGCCGGGGCCAGCCGGGGTGTGGATGGGACTAGGACCTCTCCAGCTGCCTATGTAAAATGGTGGTTCTCGTGCAGTGAACATTAAGATTAAAACAAATTAGGTTTTGATTTCATCTTACCTCACCTCCACGATTTCCTTTTCTATTTGCTACTTGTTGTTAATGGAGCGAGTCGCGGTTCACACACTGCCATCACTTCTATGGCATGAAAATTTATGCTTACATATATGTTTACATTCTGCGTATCCACGTCTACTTGGGCGTAAATAATTTGTTCTCATTTAGCATTATATATAAACCTGATTTTGGATGTATTCCATGCTAGGCCAGTTGGAGTTGTGTTTATGCATATTCATGCCACTGTCCAATTATTCTGATCTCTGCACCTCGGGGACACCACTTTTATTTCATTTTCCATTGACCATCTAAGTTTGTGTTATATGAAAAATGCAATATTATATTACCATTATTTCATAAAACCTTTTTAAAACCTGATTGGCTATAAATTGGTAAATTACACATAATAAACCCAGCATTCTGGTGTGTTTTTTTGTTTGTTAATTTGTAATCGAATCTGGAAAGTTATGCTCTTGTATGATTTAACATAATATCTGAACAAACGCCTGCTAGCCGCCTAGCTAACCAAATCGTAATGCAGTCACAATCTAGGGACCCTCGAACATTGCGCCATTCGGTGGCTGGGAGCTGTGTAATAATTTAGAGGACTCGCCTAGGCCGGTTACCATTATTTTATAAAACCATTATAAAACCTGATTGGGTATGAATTGATAAATTACACATAATAAACCCAGCATTATATTCGTTTTTTTCTTCTCGATTTTCTTCTCGTTTTTTGTCTGTTTATAAGCTGAATGTATCAGGAGACTGTGATTACAGACATTGGCTCGGGCGCAGGTTTATATATAAAATGTATATCACACACAGTATATTTCTTTTTATATATGCTTTGTGGCAAATACAGCCATTACACTGATCTACATACAATAACAAAAACAGTTGTTTACGCCATAAACGCTGGCGCACAATATAGGCGTTATATTCTGTATCAAGCTGGCAAACATTTGAACGGGCACTTTGAGAGCAACTGTAACTTTTTGTGTAGAAGCTTAAGTTCTGGTCGCTGATTGGTCAATTCTTTGGTCACATGATTGCAATTCCGTATATGCCACTAGCGGCATACAAAATTTAGTATGCTGGACAGCGTGGCATACAGAAATCAAATGCTAAGCCGAAGGGATTTTGTTATAGGGCTAGGATACGAAGGAATATATGAAAATTAGCCTAAGTAGTAGCTCTTTTGCTAACGTGCCAGTTAGTAAAGTTATGCAGCACCAAGGGAAGTATTGTAGTATACTTACTTGACAACTTCATGGATTCAACCATACCAAGATAAAACCTAAGCCGTTGCTTCGTCATATACCATGAAAAAGGACATTGAAATGTATGCTTATGTATACCTTATCTATCATAAGCCGGTAGTAGAGTAATCCTGCAAACTGGTTGAAGATGTTATCGTACGGTATCAGTGAAGGTTGGTGGGAATAGTGGTGCGGGGAAATATCATGAAGGGGTAGGGTTCCCATAAGTGGTTGATATACAAATGATGGATAGCATAGGAAGTAACAGCTTCCGCTGGATACGAAAACAGGGACAGATCGCAGTGCTCCGCCAGTAATTCTCCTTTCCCACACCACAGCTTTGCATTTGTCCCTGTATAAATTCCCAGAAGATAACGTCCTCACCGGAAATCGCGTGACTGCTTTACGCCAATGTACATCATCGGTATCTCTAGGGGGCATCTCACTGTGTTCATGGCGTATAATATTTATCTGTAACCACTTTCTTGTGCTGTTTTATTATCAATCTAATGTTTGTCTTTATTCGCTTATTATCCGTATCCGAACTTTTAATTTGTTAAGCCGGATGCCCATCTACTGATTTAGGGTTGAACGATTAGTTTCCAAATCGTATAGGAGTCGGTCACCTTGTCGCAGACAAATTACGTAATCCCTTCGCTCGACCCACGGCCCTCGAGGAGAGGGGCTGGTGGGTATTAGTCCTAATGATATCAATCTACACCTACCGACATATATAAGAAACAGAGTGTGGCACCCCTCTACAAGCCTCACCAAGCAATTACTGTATTTACTGCATCGGCCTGTGTTGGCCAACCAATCAACCCTCATTTCCCAACGTTCCGTTGTCGCCGACCACCTTTATCAACATGTTGATAAACTGATCCCCACCGAGTTTGGAACATTGAAACCACAACTTGTCAGCGACAAAAGGACATCTGAAGGAGGTGGTACACTAATCGATGGGTAACCTGGCCTAGCTGTCCTACATCTACCGACTCCATTAGGATGGCTTGGCTGTGACAAATTACCCTCCGTTTGTCGTCGACAAACGTACATAAATGTTCCGAAATCGGTAGATGGGCATTGGACTTTATCGAATCCGGAAAGTTATACTCCTGTATCATTTTAACATAATATCAGAGCTGTTTCATATCTGAACGAACTCGCCTTGGTCGGTCATATGCTAGTTCTAGAACTGTCATAGGAGGTACCACATTGAATGAATTTGGATTGTCCTTACAAAGGACAGGGACAAAGATGGAGACTTGAAATGTCCTGACCTCGCTCCTGAAATCTCTTTTTTTAGGAAGGTGCTGTAGCTTAACCAACCAAATCAAATCAATGTTCATGCTTGAATAGTATCCTTCAGAACTTCTAACAATTGTATGTAAATAATTCATTTATTCCCCATTGAATAATCTATATCGTAGGGTGTCTATGATATTCGATCATGCTTAAGAGTCGGTGGCGAATCGGGAGCATTGTAGAGTATCCTTCCTGGGAAATCAATCTTATGTGTGCGACATTAAACAGGAAATTTTGGACCTTAAGATCTGCATTAATCTACTAGTTACATTGTGAGGTGTCTTAGGACTGTGATCACCTTTTTCTTTTTACCTGAGAACCCTTTATAGTGCATGGCGAGGTGTCAAGTCTAGAGATTTTTCTACGATATGGACCTTCCCCATTAAGTGGGGCGTCCACCAACCGCGACAAGGCTATGACAATGGCTTCCTGACAAGGTCCTGTAGAGGTCTACAATAGGAAATTTCACATATAGTTGAATACTAGAAGCTAATGTTATTTCCATTTACAATGGAAGAGCGCAGTATACCTAAGTTACTTCATGAAATAAAAGTAAAAGAATATGATAAGAAATTATGTATTTGATCCATCTGTAAAACTAAGTATCAAGAATGTTTCAATAAACCTAGAAAATTAGGTTCTCAAGTGTCATGAACAGGATTACATAATGAAACTAATTTCTTGTATTAAAATCATTGTATACATCCTAATGCATTAAAATGTCTCTGAATCAAGTCTTATATGGGTCTGTGTATAACAGGTTCAATAACCTGGTCAGTGGATGAAGGTAAGGAGTGTGTGTATTAGAGTAGGGAGAGGTGCTAATATGGAGTGACTGGGTTGAGATAGAGTCATATGCCTACCCTTCCACCAAACTCATACCTCCTTACTGGGTCTGTGTTTCTTTGAAGAGCATAGTGAATGGTCTGTCCCTTCAAATATGGAAGTTCCAATGCTACACAATCAGGTGTGTCCCATCAGATTTGAAATGTACATGCATTATAAAGTGGTAGGAAAGCAGTGAGCCAGAAAAAAACACAGGCTCTTGAGTGTAGCTAGTTGGTCAGTAAAGTAGATGGAGTGGTTGTGGGTGGGGAGGGGGTGAGGGCTATTCTGGCATGGCACATCAAGCATTTATCTCTGTCCCTGTTGTTTGGCATGTATGTTTGACTATTTTGCTATGCTTTGCTATGAAAATTGATGATCAAGGGTTTCAGCAAGTCTATGTTCAAGTCTCAGGTGCAAGGCTTGATGGCAGGGTTGAAGGGAGTAAAACTGGTTTGTCAGGTCTGTACAAAGAGGGTCTGAATACAGTGTATTTAGATGTGTCCCATCAGATCTGACTCTCTAAATACAGTGTATTTAGATGTGTCCCATCTGATTTGAAATGTAAATACCACATTTAGACACTATTATCATCTGATTGTTTCCTTTTCTAATAGCAGATTACAGTAGCCACAACTAAGTGTTTATCATTTCATGAAAGGATTGACATAGTGAATCCTTTTGTCTTCAAAAAGACTAGATATAAAAATGTTTATTTTTAGGAACCAAGTCAGAAGTGGGGCAAGGGGTATGGTAAGGCTTGATACTGGACCCCTGCTCATTTAACCAGGCCTTTATAGTTGGGACATTGATAATGAAGTGTTAAATTCTCTGGAGTAAGCTGAAAGCCTGTGTGAGCATTCCTACCTCTAGATGACATACATGAGCACGTGTTCTCGTGCTCAATAATATATGAAATAGTAACAAAGATGATTTTACATGGTATACGTATACATGATATGAACATTCAATAAGATTGTTGGTTTTCGGCCCGCAAAATGGCAATTGCCCCTGGAGCATCCCCAGACAATTGCTCAGTCACCACATTTTGGTATCTCTTATGATTTCTTAAAATATGTTGTTAATTGTTTGCCTTTGATTTGCATTGGAGCGCCTCTTGAATGGTGGCGGATGTCTGTGCCGTGGTTCTTTTTATTTCCGCTGAACCCGTTCCGACATACTCTGACAGAGCCCTCCTGATAGCTCAACGATTGGAAAATTTTCAATTATAGCCAAATCGTAGAGCTTTTCCTAGTGCGTCGGGACAGTAGGAGCTCGGCTTAAGTCTACGATTTTGACTCTTTGTATCAGAGCTCGATCTGTAGGTCCAAATTTCTATCGTAGTAAGTAAAATGCCAGGCTAATATTCCACCAGATCACTGCCGACAAAAATACTTCTCCAAACCCTATCGCCGACTCTGTGGACCGTTTTAATCGCAGCTACTGCATTGTATATCTTACCTTTTCCAAAAGCACTCCAAAAACTTTCATATGTCAGCACAAATTCTACTTCAATCACGTTTTCTGAATAATGTTGCCTTTCAGGAGGATCCGCATAAGTAATTGCTGAACAAAACGTTTAGTTGGGGCTAAATCGTCTGGTGGTGAGCAGTCATTTTGGATACAAATAGGTAATAAATATGGGGATCATCAAATAGGTAATAGATACGGGGCTTACCCAATCAAAAACGCTAAAAAAAAACGAGAAAAAAAAGGTTTCATTATTTGGAATTTTAACTTGAGATCCGAGTCTGCTCTTTTTCAGGTAGCTGCATGACTAGGCGCCGTTAAGCGCAAATGGCCTGCTACCAATTTCAGGATTCGGACTGTAATTGTAACGGTTGATAGAGGATTCTAAAAAACAATTCGAAGTTCCAATTTGTGTGTGTGTATTTTAGTGTTCATTTATCAGAGTGTCCCGACCAGATGGGCAATGAAATATCCCTCATTGGTTATGACATATTTTCACTGCACCTATACATCAATGATAATACTGTGCTAACTAAACTGTTATTATATTGTGAGTCGCAGTATTCCTTAATTACCAAGTCAGGTAAAGTATATTGGAAAATCCTATACCTGAATATAGAATATATATCGTTATGGTATAAAGGTTCAGACAAATGTAGATATTAAATTCGTTATTCAGATGGCTACATCTCTGTTTTAGGGACCCCAGTGTAGAACTCCAGATCCTATGGATTTGTTCTCCCCTAGTGTAGCATCACACTGAAACAGTCCCATGAGGAGGACGGATATGGAGAGTTCTGCACCCAAAGACAAGCGTTATGATTGGAAAGGGGGGCCTCTCAAGGCTCATCCTCGATCAACTCCTATGGAGAAGAAAGAGGATAAGTTTTCATCTGTTTATGAACTGGAATGCAAACCTCTTACACCAGTGAATTAGGGTCCATTTTATCTCCCTATGCACAATCAGGGAATTCCTGGTTACACCAATAGGAGTCATGATATTTCAGCTTCCAATATTGAGAAGGAACAGCCTGAGAAATTACGCACTTTACCTCCCACTAGAAAGTGTTGGTTATCCTCAGAATTAGGAAGTGCTAAAGGTGGTGCTCAATGGCGCCGATTGTTGGTCTCCGAACAATCTTCACCCAATCTCCACCCATTCTCCGATTGTTCTTGCCTCATGCACGACCACGAGGAGAATAAGGGTGCCGATTAAGAACCGCTAGAAGTGACGACAGTAGCTCCACTGCAGCTCCACTATCGGCGACTAGGTGCCGAGCGGCCAGCGACCAAATGATCGCCCCTAATAATCGCAACAGGATCGGCTGCAGTGGAGGACGGCCTTAACTCTCTAGGAGATAGGGTTGTCTTTGTCTGCAGTATGCAGATAGAACTCGGACACTGGCCTGGCTAGTGGGGGCAGTTGATCTTAGTGCCAACAAGAAGCTTACTTGAAATTGGCTGGGAGAGGTATGACCAAAACAAAGAACCTAATTCAGGAAACGGGAACAGAGGCCAGTACCAATAATGATTCCAGTCGGGACGACAGGACAGGTGATATGAGGACTTGTATTGGTACCAGAACAGGTATCAGAACGGATGCCAGCCACAGGAATCGCAGGACAGGTTGGTAGTCCCGGGGCAGAGGAAAGGTGTGGGGACTCAGGACTGATGATGTGAGTAACTATTATAATACATAATGTTGGAATAATCACTTTCAGGCTGTAGGTGTTGGTAGGGCTGCTGCAGAGTGGGAGACCGTCACTTTGAACAAAGGGTTCTTGATCAGGGGAAACGTTCATCTTCAGCCATAAATCCCAAACTTAATATCGCAAAATCATAACAATAAATAAGATATTGGAAAGGCAAATTGCGAATATGCTAGAGAAAGGTGTCATAGAAACGACTTTATCCCATGGAAATGACTCATGTTTATCTTTTTTTCTTAAGGAAAAGAGTTCTGGAAAGTACAGACCTATTTTGAACCCATCTCACCTGAATACTTACATGCATATGTCCAATTGTAACTTACAAAACTTGCACTCCACGAAAAATTTCATATATACGCCACCGTGTAAACACACGTATACAATGTATATCAATGTAAAATCTTTTCCTTCCCACTGTCCCCTCGGTCTAACGACGGAGTTTTATTGGTTTGTTGGATCGAAAAGAAATTTCTTATCAAAACCTTCCTATCAAAAAGCACGGGGAGAAAACATCAAGCAAGACAAAATATCACATCCAACAGCTCAAACGTGATATACTGTATTGAGTGCAAAACGTGTGGCAAACAGTATGTAGGACAAACAAAATGAAAAATAAAGGAACACATCTCAGAACTCCTGAGATCAATACGGTCACATTCACAAATTAGTGATGTACCAACACACAGCATCACTTCAATTTACAGTCAGTTGCTAACACCGCCATTCGTATGTGGAATACTGCGTTTTAACTAGTACTTTGAATTCTCTTTTGAGAACTACTCGTTGCACGGTCCCACTGAGTTTAGACCAGAGTTCGTTTCCCCTGTAGTGGGGTGAGCGTTTGTAATGACTCAAATAGATACGTGGTATACAGAAGTTCACTTTGCCTTGGCTGCGTGTTCTTCGTGGTCTATTATCTATGTTGCATTCCTGTTGTGATCGTTTGTGCATGAGGCTCAGGAGCTGCATGTTCCTTCTGCAGTCAATATAATCGATACTGTGGGCTTGGTGGAGGTCTTGTATCTGTTGCCTGCGCCGTGTGTATCCTTGAATTATGCGCAAGCCCCAGTTCTGGGCCAGTTGTAGCTTAGTGACCTGTGCCAAGGGGGCACCATCCGTAAGAAACAAACAGTACTCCACTGCCGGTCGTATGGCGGTCAGATAGATTCTACGTGCAACATCGGTACTCAAACACGGACGGAGTTTACTCAATTTGAACAGTCTAGAGTGAATGCTCTTTACAGATTCATTCACATTTTGGACGAAGCTTAGTGTGGAATCGATTACCACTCCAAGGTATTTATACTTGCTTACCACTGATAAGTCGCAACCACAACATTTAATCTCCAGGGGCGGTAAGTGAGCCAACCTACGACTAGAGCCAAACCAAACAGTCTTGGTTTTACCGGTGTTTATGGTCATACCGTTTTCCGCACACCATTTATCTACCTTGTCCAGAGCTGATTGAAGGTTACTCATAGACGTATGCGGATCTTTGTGGGTGGAATAGATGACCAAATCGTCAGCATACTGTGTGCACCGACTGGTTTCAATATCCGAGCACATATCATTAGCAAACAGGTTGAATAAAAGAGGCCCCAGGACAGAGCCCTGGGGCACTCCAAAATTTACACCCATGTCTTCAGAGACTTCCTTGTTTATGATTACACATTGACTCCTCTCAGTTAGATAATCCGAGATCCAGGCTATCAGGTGGTTTGAAAGGTTAAACGGTGTTCGCAATTTGGCTAACAATAAGAGGTGTGAAACAGCATCGAAAGCTTTCTGCAGGTCGATAAAGCACACTGCAGTTACTAGGCCCTTGTTGATATTTTGATAAAGGTGATTGGTGAAATCAAAAACAGCATCGCCCGTTCCCATTAATTTACGAAAACCATAATGTTTGTCAGAAATGGGATTTATTTGTGCTACTTCTTCGTTTATCAGTACATACATAAGTTTTTCGAGTATTTTGCTAGGACATGGCAACAAAGATATTGGCCGCCAGTTCGTGATTTGATGCGCGTCCCCGCCCTTCGGAATTGGTATGACACTTCCACGTTTCCATTCCCTTGGGATCTTGGCTGTATTAAGAGAGCAGTTAAAGAGTCTAGTGAACTCAGGCACTAAGGATTGCATGGTGTCTTTCATTGCTCGTCCCGAGATATTCTGTATACCAGAGCTTTTGCTCACTCTTATTTCATTCACCAATTTGTATACTGTAGCTCTATCTAATGTGTAGCTTTGATTTTCAAAAGCAGGCTCGTCAGGAGAATTATTGAAGTCATTCGGCAACTTCCAGTAACCAGATAGATCCCTTTTATCAAATAGTTTTTGCCCAATGTTGGTAAAGAATTCATTAATATACGGTGCCGTTTCAGAAAATTTTACCTGTTCACCTGTACATTCATCAACCAAAGAACAATCACTGCCTGTTTTGTCAGACTGAAAGAGAACTTTGATTATTCGCCAAAACTCGCTTGGGTCATCCTTATAATTTTCGAGCTGCTCTTTAATGTACGAGTTTTTAGCATCCTGCAATAACCATCTTATTTTCTTATTCAATTTTCGGGCCTTTGAAATACTATCAAAATGACCATTTTCATTGAAGGCACGCACAAGTTCTCTTCGTTCAGCTATGAGTGAGAAAATTTCGTCGCTAACCCAGGATTCTTTCCCTTTCTTAAAGGTCATGTTTTTCATTGGACACGTTTGATCCAGGTAGTCAGTTAGAAATTTTTTAATAGTCTTCCACAAAAATTCTACATCATTGCTGTTCCAGAACTCGGACCAGTCCTGTTCTGCCAGATAATCAGATAAACTATCCAATCCATACCCTCGGTAACTACGCCCCATAAAACTGGTGCTAGAACACTTCTCAGCTACCTTCTTCCTGATCGAGAAAACAGGTGAGTGGTCACTGATAATATCATTGTACACACCGCTATCAGAGGTGTACATGCTGTTCGTGAATATCAGGTCTATTATTGTACCACCTTTCTTGTTTGGCCTAGTTATTTCATTTATTAACTGGACTAGATTATAGCTACGAGTCATATTCAGAAGCTTCTCCCTGTTTAGACAGGCCCTCTCTAGCATATTGCAATTAAGGTCCCCTAGGACCCATACTTCCGTTCCCAGTACCTTGGGGTCATTCAGAATGTCATCTAGTACATTAAGAGTATTATCAATGTTCTTTTCGGGGGGTCGGTACATGTTGACTATGGTCATTTTCCTGAAATTAGGTTTAATAACAGAAAGCGTCAAGTACTCGATTTCATCCGTCATACCCGATAAGTGCTCGACTTTAGTGCAATAAGGCGCAAATGATGTTCTCACGTAGCAAGCTACACCGCCTCCGATTCTTTCCTCTCTATCTTCGCGGAAAATTACATAATCATCAATCTTTACAAGAGCATCATCATACCTACTATCGAGCCATGTTTCCGAGATGCTTAGAAAGTCAACACCGTGAAAGATACTTTCTACTGACAATAAATTCGGGAAATGACTACGAACATTACAGTGTACAAATTGCACGCCCTTATGCTTACTACATGAGTTGATCGATATAGATGAATGAGATGATTGCATAGTAGGTGGGGATTCCCAGCCACTACACGACATCACTACCAGGGTCAAGTCAGCCTTGGTAGGAGTGACACTTATTCAATAGAAAAGAGGAGCTCTATCACTCCACATGGCACTTAATTTCCAAAATTCCAGCGCTACCTCCACACAGGCTGGTTGAACAAAAGTGACAGAAAACAAATGCAACAGTACAAAAACAATTTATGATCAATAAGGTACTGAAAAAATTGAGAACCAAGCAAGGGTAAGGCTAAGGTAAAGGTAGAACAGAAGTAAACAGCTATCTATGCTAAGTGGTTAGACATACAGATAAGAAAAACAAAAGTGAAAAAAGTGAAAAAGTGAAAAAAGTTGCCAGGCCTCTATTACAGATTGCCTAGTAACTCCTTCAAGTGAAAAGAAGAACAAGCTAACAAACACCGAGTCACATAGTTGTTTAACAGTTCGAAGGCCAGTCACTACATGTGGCAAGTTGCTTAGATAAACCAGGCTATTCTCATGGCTCCTACTCTTCGATTACCAAATGCGCTGTTCCTTACGGATTACAGCTTAAGGTAGTTCTGTAAGGCCAGTTCCTAAGGCAGATTCTTATAGGCCGCAGGATTATTCTCACAGCTTTGCGATGCCAACACCTAGCAATATGACACCCATCATGAAGCTTCTGGTAGTGTATGTAGAGTTTTCCTGTCCTCGTCTGGGTAAAGTAAACCAGCGAAGCTATATGAACCATGGCCATTCGGTTGACTTGGTTGCGCCTCACTATCACCTCGTTTACTCGCATTGCCATAGCATCAATGTCAGCCTGTAGGTCGAGTGAGTAAGATACCGGACTATATACATCAAGCTTAGTGCCAAAAAAGGTACCATAGCATAAGTGAAGGTCTGGGTAAAATAGCGAGAATTTAGCATCTATACCAGAGATTGTTTCCTCCATATGCTGTACTGCTTCGGTAACGCTATCAAAACGTGCCTTAATTTCGCCACTGGGCCTGAGTTTCACAGTTATGTCACACTACCCTCCTACAAGGAAGACAAAACTCAGGTTCGTTCCTGCTGCCGGTACCATCCTAAAAGCCACTTCAGCTAATTCTGCGTAATCCCCGCCTGGGATTCCACGCGCATCGATGACATATGGATCCAACCTAAGCGTCCCAGTGAAAGCTCCTATCCTCGAGTCCCCGACAATAAGGGCCGACATCGTAGCTGGACACTACAATTATTCAGTTCTCAATGTATTAGCTTAAGAGTCCATTAACTCTCCTCGTACATCAGCAAGTAGTTTTCCAAAGGTATTAAACCCTGGGGACAGGTCACAATGGAAACTACGATCGTAGCTAACTCCCGCTCCCCAGAAGAGACTGTGTGTAGCTTCGATCAGCGTGACTGGCGCCGTAGCAATAAGCTGGGTCTTGAGGTCCTCGTGTTGAGTGAATTTAAGTAACACTAGTCGTTTCAACTTTTCAACCTTGACTTCCTTCCAGTTACTTTCACCTTCTTGTACACAGGAACCTAGTCTTTTTGCCTCAAATGGACATTCGGTTTCATAAATCCTACCAGCTATCTCTTGAGATTGATGGAACAAGGCTTTGCTGAACTGGTACGCGTGTTCTACTGACTGAAAGTAGAACGTTTGGTCTACCGCTCCCTCTACAATGCGCGCCTCAATCTCACACTTGTATAGGTTGCTCAAGTAGGCCTTTGGGCCAGCGAACACTATACCATGGGGGGACCAACCGATGTTACCCTCACCTCAGTTAACCGGGGGCTTATTGACATGGACAGGTTCTGCCTGATTTGGAACACAAGTACCCTCGTCTTCCACCGACTCTAGTGGCGGTGGGCCCTCATCCATGCACTCAGGGGCCGTAGCTTCTACAATCGGTAGTGTGACCTGGATATGATGATTGGCTTGGACTCGACGGGCTTGTCCTGTCCGTGCTACATAATCAGGTGGCAATAAACGAACTGGCAGCTCCTCCGCCTGTTCAAGGTGGTACGAGACTCCTGCAACGAATAGTCTATCCCCCTCTAACCTGGCGTCTTTACCAATTCTACGCTGGTAGCCACTGACCATCCGTAATATTCCCCGGTTCCGCCTCAGCTCATATGGTTCATCGATCCCAATTTTGACCTCGTTCAGTTCAGTTCGCTAAGTTTAGGGGCTGCTTTTAGTAGTTGCATAAGCGTGGCACAGTTAGTAAAGCACACCATAATAGGAGGTGGTCTGGTCGAACGATTCGATTTGTTTTGATTACGGTCAAGGCGTTCGATTTGCAGCACATCCTGCTTCGGAATCACTATATCTAGTGTGTTACATATATAGCCGAGAATTTGATGTAGATTTTCCCCGTCCTCAGTCCCATAGCCAAAGATGAGAGCGTTTCTCTCACAATCCGTATAGTAGTAGTTTGTTTTCATGTCAGTAGCCGTTTGAGTTGTTCCCCTTTTACTGTAATCACAGTCTTTGGTCTGATTTGGGACATTGGGGTGCTGACTTTGTTTCAGGTCATAGATCTCCTTTTCTATCACTTTCATTTTGTTATTAAGACGCACCTGATCTTCCACCACTTCAGTTAAGTCTTTGGTAATGTTGGTTTTGAACGCTAAATAGTCACTTTGGAACAGGGCAAGCTTATTACTCATCGCGTTATCAGATAGACTTAGCCTATTGTCAAGATCCTCTTCAATGCAGTGAACCACACCGTTGTTGAGGATGTGTCGGTACAGATTTTGGACTTCATCTACCAACACCCTAATAGCAAGGGTGCAGGGAGACTGAGGGACAAAATCGAATACAATTGGATCCACAGGTTATCAACCCAGGCTCCATGCGGTCTAAATACTATGTACAGTTAATATGGATAGGTCAATTCCAATGCCACGTAAAATTTTTTTTTGATCCAACAAACCAATAAAACCCCGTCCCGAGGGGATGGTGGGAAGGAAAAGATTTTACATAAATATTAAACTCATGATCTTGATCCATAGACCACTGAAGTGACCAGAGAAAAACAGCTGTGTAAATAGATACAAGACATATCTATGCCTTGGCAGAGGACTGAGGAGATTTTCATAATCAAAACTACTGAGGACGGAGAATTAGAAAATTCTCCGATGTGCCAACAAGTTCATATGGTTTTTAAAAAACCCGGTGAGGCACTTCTGAAACAACCCCCAGCCCGGTGAGCTTATAAGCCACAAGGCGGAGCAGTATAGGCAGATAGGGCACCAGATTACCCAAACTCACTGGCAGCAAATACCCCACTGGGTCCACCTCCACCACACACTGCTCAAACAGATGTACTTTGTAAACCACTGGACTGGATCGGCCACATCGACGATGGCGGGATCGATCTGGACCAATGAACCACAGCGACACATCCAGTAAACAAAACTGACCAATGGGGATTGATTTCAGTGATCAGCAGCAGTCCGCAACCTTGCCACACCAGCGTGAGTGTCGCCGGCCCGGTCACTTTCTCAGTAGTCGCCAATGACGCCACGTCTCAAACCATACAATATATATATTGACCTGTTTTATATACAATGTCCATATTGCGCGCCAGCATATGTGGCATATACAACTATGCTTTCCCTTGTATACGGAAGTGTAATGGTTGTATTTGCCGCAAAGCGTGTATGAAGAGAAATACACTGTGCAAGATATATATACGCCAGTCGTATACATGCTATATATACGTTTGGTGCATATGTAAAAAATTGAAAAAGGTTTACCTGGCCGTCTAGTCGCCCGGGTGCCCAGCCACCAAGCCCCCGCCTCCCCGTCTCTCCTGTGGAAAAAAGGACTAACTTATTTACGCAAAATCATACCTATATACGCCGGACGTATATATATGTAAATTAGGTTTCTTCACGCTGTGTTGCCAATATGGGCCACGTGACGTGTACCACAGGCTTTGCAATTTTTCATCACTCCCCCTTGGCCCTCTGCAACCTCAAACCCTTCACCTCCTGTAGCCATTTTGACTAAAAATCAGGCAGAAGGCAAAGATGAGAAAAGTTCATCTTCATTCCTCGGAGGTTGAGTGACAGACTCACCTTGTTGGATGCCCACCCATCTTGCCTTTCTCTAAGACAGACAACACCACACCTCTGGCATTACCTCTAATTCCTGGGCAAGTAGTTCGGCAAATAAAATCTTATTGAGTTTTATAAGGAAAGTAAGTATTTTAGTTGTCCTTATGAATATTGATTAAGTAATATGAATCACTAATTAATGATATATATGAAATAATTATTGACTAATGTAGTCATTTATGAATATATAACATATAATGAAACATAATAGAAAAGGCGTGTGTGTGGTGTTGAAGCTGAAGCGAGAGTGAGGGGTCGAGCAAGAAAACGGAAATGGAGGTGAAGAAAGTGGTTCCCAGTTGAAACACCAGGGCGGCGCACATATGGTAAGCAGTTTAGAGGGGGAGACACCGGGAGGGGGGGGGGGGGAGGGCAATGACCACCCCTGACCAAAGGCCATGAGTAACCCATGGTTTCGTGTGCTCCCCCAAGAGGTATGTCCTGCATTTGAACTAATCATGCCGTGCCTTTGCATAATTCCTCACATCGGAATGTGTATCATTGGCATTTTCTACCCTAATGAATTTTCATATTCCAGTTCGTATCCAGTTATAATTGAGTTGAATTAGAAATTTGTAAATAATTGTATATGGAGAACTGAAACAAGTTTTTCAGGAATGAGAAGAAACTTCCCTTCCCAGAGTGGCACCGTTTTTATTTTAACACCCAGCCTCCGCGGACGATCGGCACAGATTTGAACCTGCCCATACACACCAGTGAATAATGAATTCATTCTAGGGCTTTGAAATAGTTATGCCATGCCTCAGCATAATTCTTCACATCGGAATATGTATCATACAAATATCCATGTTAATAAATTGTTATATTCCAGTTTATATCTAGTTATAATTGCCTTTTCACGGCTATCAATTATCGATAATGCTCTACAACATACCTGAACACATTCATAGCCTGCTGCCCATCGCCTGCTACTTGCTATGTGTAGTAGGCTACCTGTTATTTGCCGCATTCCACCTGCTTCACACTACCTTCCGCTGCCTGCTCCCCGCCTCTCTCTTACAGCTGCCGATCGCTTGCTGCTCGGCGCCCACCGCCTGAGCTTGGATCCTCCAGTCTCTTGGAGTCGTCAGAGGGGGTCGGAAGAGGAGGAGTGGCGGAGTAGTAGTATAACGGGGCGGTGATTTGTACCAGGCACGGCATGCGCTGAGCTGAAGGTCTGCACAGCGGTCGACAACCGCCCGACGCCCGTCGGCCCCACAGCCCTGCCCCGCCACTCAGCGCGCTCCATGGGATCCACTCCCTCCTCCAGGGCGTAACAGATCAGCTTCAGGGTGGGACAGAGGACCGACACAGCGGTAGGCATCCTCCAGTAAAGGCTCGCTGCTGCAGGAGTCGTGTGGTGTGTGCCCAGTTTGAGTAGAACTGAGCCACTCGTCGGGTTTTTAGTGTTGGTCGTGGAGCATCCCATGAGCAGCTCACAGTGACAGTGGTCCCTGAGTTACTGCTGACTTTATTGTTAATTGAACTCTGGTCGAGGACTCATAAGTGAGACACACCGGAGGACGGATAGGTTTACGTGGTGTGAAAACAGGGCGAGAATCAGGATGCTTTAACACACGGGGTTTATTGGTTGTTTTTTGAGTCAAGACAAACTGACTTGGAAATATTAACACACGAATGGGCCGAAACTAGAGGAGTTGAGGATCACTGAAAACCAAGGATTTCACTGCATGTCGATGACTTCTCGGTATTTTCAAGGTAAATAGTCATTTTTCTGTATGTAGGCCTACTAGATGCTAATGATTATTGTTATTTGTCGAATGGGGTGAGGATGCCGCCGCCGCTGTGGACAGGATGCTTTGGAGGTAAGGTTCGATATTGATATGTGAAGCAAGCCTCCAATATAACTTATCTGCATTATATTTCCTGTTGAGGGTGTGTGTTTATGTGTGTGTGTGTGTGTGGGGGGGGGGGGGGGGGCGTAGGAGATGGACTTCTACCGAAGTCATAGTGCTGTTGTCATTACAAGTTTAACCAAAACTCGCATGAACTTGCTGAATACATTACTTCTTTAACATATCATAAAGACTATACATCAATGTGACTGTACATGTAACATTACAAAGGTGTATAACTGGCTGACCGTCTCCGAACGTCTAAAATCATCGAATAGAAATGTCCAGATTCCGTAAGCAGAGGGATATTTTTGATTATATTGATGCCAGATCGATTAATGGAAACGAGACTTGCAAAGAATGCTTCCCGGTTAATTTGGCATATATTCTATAACAATCTTGATCACCACCGACGGATTTTCTTACAGAAAATATGTGCGTACCTTGAAATAATAATAGAAACAGTGCATGCAAAAATAAACCCTCACAGATTGTTTGATACCGATATACAGTCGATGGCACCACCGACAGACCTTTAGTTTAACTAAAAAAATCTCCGCCGTTTTTGTCGGTCAATGGGAACAAGGCTATGCGGCTACAGGAATATCATAATCGCTCACAGACACCTGTTAGCTAGTAAAGTCGCTGGCACGGCTCCTTTGTTGCTCGTTTATAGGCTTCTAATGTTGGAACTATATGTTCGTACATCTAGGTTAGAGTTAGGGCCAGCCTCGGGTCAGAGATCACAGTGTGATCAAATCAGGGAATTTACGTGTTGACAACCAGCCACGCGACGCATCAGAGCTCATTGTGAGCAGGATAGGGGGTTAGATGGTACAGGAACACGACACGAACACAAAACGAGTGTTTATCAATTCTTAGCTATAGAAGCAGAGTTAAATCATTCTAGCCATATTCTCATAACATTTGCAACGTTTATTGACATTATTTAATACATTTGCGAAACAGGCTGAGTTACTGGTTGATAGCAATGGCAATACTTTCAATTTTCGAACAATTTTCAGTCTTTAATTATGTCTTATGAACCTTGGACATAACAGGTATACGATGGATTGCAATTCCTCATTTCTAATAGGTTTATATATATATGATTGTAACCTAAATGGCTATTCATAAGGATGTCGCCGAAAATAATCGACCGTCCCTCAATAATGAAAAGACAACATTTGAATGGGGTGTAGCATATTTTCTGTTTATATTACACACATATTGGATATAGAAAATTTCAGTTTATATAATCATTTAGAATTATAGATATATCATATGAATAGTAGGAGGATAGAGGGAAAATGGAAATGATAATACATCAAATTAAGCCCATACATACGGAACGTGGATATATGCAATCCAAGGAGGATTGAGTTCATGCATTTATCCTACCCCTCAAATAAATCTCCATAGACTTAACACGGTTATGCCATATAAGATTTATATGCCACGGATGACATATGCAATTAAAAACATGTGACAGGGTAGGATAAAATCTAAACGTCACTAAATTTCATATAATTGTTTACATGGCGTTCATTGTCTACAGATATCACTCAGCTTCGCTTCGTGATATCATTCCGCAAAGACAACTCACGCCATATAAACAATCATATGAAATTTCGTGACATTTCTTGATAGTACTATGCTGTCAGACCATAGTAAACCCAAAGGAATCAAACAACTTCTGCAGTAGGTGTGATTGCAAGATGTTTGAGTCAAAGCACGATTTTCTGCCACCCAGTGCAAGAGTGCATAAGTGAAAAGGTATAAGAGTATGAACGGCGTATGATTATAAAACTTGATATTGATCAGTACCTATTTCATTGTTCCGGACTATTCTGGTCGCTGTTGTAGGAAATTTTTACCGGCAATTAAACCCATAAATGTTTACACATCCAACAAGATTGCAATCTTAAAACCTAAAACATCTTGGATGAGCCAACAGAGGGGTACGAACCGGTTCCGAAATAAATCGTGGATCCAAAGTCAATATTTCAACACAGGAAGATATAGAACAGGATGGTACTAAAATGAAATTATCGTTGTACAAAGATCGACTGCTACCCTCCAAACCTCTTTCTATTGCTGTTAGTTGACAACTACTCCCAACGGAGGTGCAGCTGTCAATTATCCTGACGGGGACGTGGTTTAAGTCAATAGATGATAACTACATTTGAATATGGCGGAAAGTGAAAATGGCTATGGGAAGTACATGGAGGAATATGGGTGAACAGTCAGATATTTCTTTGTATCTTTGACCCAATTAGGAGAATACCAGATAGGCCTATTCTGAAAATCAGCGATGTGGTTGTCATTGAGGCATGGATACATGCCCTTCGTAAAGTGTGAAAGATCACATGAGCTACACTTTCCCTAATCGCAAGCATTATGCGGGGTAGTATTCCGCATCATTCTAAATTCACAAATAGCAAAATGACAAGACTGCCACAACGTGAAAGGATTAGAATACGGTTTTCTTGTGGACACTTAGTTCAAACATCATTATACTATATTGCATTATAATTGCCACAAACCACATCCTAAAGGGAAGTGAGATTCTTCTTTCTGTCCGTTCCCAAAGGAAGATACATGAGCCTCATCCTAGACCCTAGACAGTTGTAGAACACGTAGCCCTCTTCATACTGTAATCCATATAGGTCTTTTTCGTATAGGACAAATTGACAACAGAATAATTGATTGTGAAGCAGCGTGGTGGAATGGATAGCAGAAACGGACTATGTTTTATGGGCAAGGTATTGGCAGATAACAGAACCTTTATTTCAAAATGATTGCATTGATACAAAAACAAACTTTCTAGCTATTCCCTCTGTTTTGAAGAGGTATTTGCTGATTTGCCACAAGCCATCGAGGATGTATCGAATACACATTTTGTAGGTCCAGCTTTTAAAGACTAGAGGCGGGAGAAAAAGTCGTATTTGCACTCTGACATCAAATGTAAATGACATGTGACTACTGGCACGCTGGTCATAGGGATGTATATCAGTCCGATAATGATCTGTCTGATGCAGTTGGAAATTGGCGTTTCCTGATTGAGTCCGTACTTAAATATGCGAATCTGTCATTCACTGGCCAATATCTTTGCCTTTTAGGTTCTTCTCTTGTCTTTGCCTCTGCTAAAATCGATTTACCCAGCATGATTTTAGCAGGCAGACGTTTCCGTTCTTACGTAACAGTACAGGGCACAGACTGCTCCAGACAACGATAAGATCGATATTACTATATACTCATAGGCGAATGTCTCATGTCTACTGACCAGGAGTACAGATTCAGTCCGTCACTCATTGACGAAAGAACATTCATACATTCCTCAGTACCACATGTCCAATTTCATTCTCCTGAAGGTGATTGTAAAATTGCAAAATGGCGTTTTTGATAATTTCTATGTATATAATGAGGAGACATAGTGAATGCACCTGAATTCCATTCATTGCTCGATATTTTAGTCGGATATATTCACCACTTTCTTCGAACTCGGTGAATATTACCGAGAAATATATCTTTGAACAGATTTCATACAGGCACAGTAACCATGTCTTCATATATTATCTACTTATATCTTTTTTTCATTCAGATACCTGTCATGGGTGGGGAGGTCATATTATCTGAAATCCATATTGAATGTTGATACCGGATACATATATTACTTGTTTACAAATGTGGACACCTCCAGACCTAATAACCTTTCAAAATATGATAAGCTTCAATGTTGCGTGCTGAACAAAACCAGGTTCATATTTGGACTGAAATTTGATCTAAGAGATAAGATGTCAGAAACACATTTGACATGGTGCCAGTAAGAGGGAGAGGCGAATTCTGGTTGCGTGGTTCAGTGTTCCACATCTTACCTTGTTCTCCACAGACCCTTCTCACTATATAAATTGGTTTAAATGCGGTACAATTTCCATCTTGCTGGCCAAGCTTTAAATAAATCCATAATCTCTGTTGAGGAAGATTAAATTCGAAAATTGCAATCAATCACATTAAACCTAGGGCATCAATCACTCAATTTAGCCGGTAATTGAAATGGTCAGGACCGTAAATTTAATGGGGCCTACTGCAACACGAAGACCCAATGAAATCACAGTCATTCATGTTGACATTTTTACACAAATACTCTGTAACCGGAGACAATATCGCTCTCAACTAAAATGAGTTCAGTCAATTAAAGCTGGGGGAAGTCTATTTCAATTGATTTTCTGATGTGTTTGGATTAATTCTAGTGCTACTTAAAAAGGAAACCGGTGTTGCTGTGTCTGTAGGATCGGGAACTTCTCTGGATCTTTCTTTTTCTCGTACCTATTGTGGAAAAAATGATTAATTTGGAATCTCAAAGTTTGGAGTTTAAATCAACTTGAATAATTTTAACAAGGCGCACCTACTTAATAACATAAAAAAACATTGTTACTTTGTGATTATATGATAGAATATTATGTCGGGTTGAAAGAATACTTTGTCGGGCTATGTTTGTTACTATTGTTTACAATATGAGTCTTATGATAACCTGTGTATATTGTAACCCGTGTACTGTCATATTGTCTTTCGCTGTGAAATCATATTACGAATGTCTTGCTATGTAATTGTTCTAAGTCCTAATTTGCAATAAAGACTTAAGACCACTGTTGTCGAGAATCAAGTACGGATCAAAGAAATAGTACACATCAGAGAAAGCGACGTCATATCGTCTGTTTTAACCGCAACAGCGATGAACTGTCTTTGCTGCGAGGCAAAGCACATATGTCCCATTAATGGACTCCCTAGGTATGTTATCAACTTGATATGTGGGAAGAGGAACGTCCTCCCAGGTGACTGCACATTTATCCTACAATTTGTTTAATAGTAATGTAGAAAAAAGAAGAAAACAGTATATTTTCTACCAAGGCAACCAAGGTTTATGTGGTTCAGTTCAGGGTATCAACAGGATCACGACGTTTCGTTTTCACACAGATGGCGGTTTTACCTCTAAGTCTCTGCTTGGCAATATTCTTTCCATTATCATTACGCCGAAAGACTGTTCAAGAGTTGTGATTACAGGTGGTGACTAGCATCAATTAGAGACTCTAGTCTGGTACCCTTTGTTTCTCCTGGCACTTTTATGAAGCAATTTGAAAACACCATTATCTAATGCAAATGGACGGCACATTAAGCCGGGACGCCAGAACATAAACAACTCACAACGACAAAGAGATCCGTTTCCGCAGAGGCGGGGGGCAATCTACACTCCTTTTCAAGTTCTTGTCAGTAGAGAAAGTATATATTATCCTCTGAAATTACCTCTGTAATAAAAGAAAAACGGAATATGTAATGTCCAAAGTGGAGGGCAGGCGAGACAGAATAGGCAACAGTCGATACTGAAATGGTTAGGTATTGATTGAAAAGAATATAGGTGTTTATACACATTAGTCTGTCCTGCCCTATATGTTTTCCTTGTTCTTTGGACAATTGTACATTGCGTGAGGCCCGGAATAATCTACGCATTTCTGCCGCGCCGGTAACGGCACCAACCAAGGGTGCAGTCTTTGCAGTCATTACCTGTTATTGTTTACAAGCCTTCGTTCTACCACAAGTCTCTTTTCCCCTTAATCAGCTGAACATTCTTTTCATTTCTGTCCCAAAGCCACTAAAAAGGTGAAGTATCGGGATTTATCTATTACAAATTGGATATATTTTGTGTAAACTGTCGAAGGCAAACCCCTCTGTACTTGCACTTGCCGACAATAAATCTTCTTTGTTTATATTTCCCTACTTTTTACCCAGAGGGAAGGCCAAGTCGAAAAGCATACACCTTTTTATCCTCAGCTTGGCAGCATTGGCTTGGATTCCATGCTTTGCTGATCCTTTCCAAAATGTCTTGACATAAAAACCCGAGTATCAATCTCACTGTGGGTCTTGTATGAGGTACCGCACCTGTGATAATTTAATGTCTTCAGGTTAGCCTATAATTATGGTCACTCTTGACTCCTCCATATGCTGTCGCGCGTTATCTATTACTCAAGTTGTAATGAAATCCACAGAAAACCAGACAAGCTGATAAGATTAAAAGTGAATTTATTGGGGGTAATTATACATCGAGATAACGGGGGGAGATTTGAGTTAATGGTTTACAACGTTTAGTCTACATTCAGTAGACCTTTTCAGGCAGTTTGTGTTTCTCTTGTGGTGATTCTCTTCATAAGTACCTTTTTAGGATCTGCTTTGTTGACAAAGTTTGTTGTTGCTAAGATACGGGTTGCTTAGTGAGGCTTCCTCTGTTGGTAAGTTGTTGATTGGTTTCATAGAGATTGTTGTTCCTTATGAGCCTGTACTGGCATTAGTTAATCTTTAAACCTGGTTTTTTATATATTGTAACATTGAAAGAGTAACATGTAATGAGAACAAGATTGATTAAAGTGAATTGTTTTAGTTTGTACATCATTTCTTGATTAGATTGGTATAAATTATCTATTAAGTTAACACTGTGAATAATTACAGTCGATTGGTTATTACTTATTACTACAGGACCTGTTAGTAGGAACTCGTCGAAATGCTAGTAAAAGATTAAGGTCTTCTATTTATAAGGTCTTTCTCTTCTTTATCAGCAACGTTTGTCAGAGTACCTGGATCTGTATGGATGGGTCACTGTCTGTCTTCTGCTATTTCACCATCCAGACTAACACTCTATTTTTCTGTTAGAACTGTGAGTGAGTCAATGGCTTTACTCAAGTATTTTCTTCAATTTAACTGTTAATTAAGCATTTTATTTCCCATCCTAATTAGCCTGTCTTCTATATCCTTCTCACCCAACCATTTAGCCTTGAATTTCATTTTGGTCACTTCTTTACACATTTCTCTTGTAATCATTATTATACCACCCATTTGATTTGTAACTATGAGCACTGGTGACAGTGCTCCACATGGAAGAACTGTTAATGTTAACAGATTGTGGAATAAAATCATTATAAAATTATTTTTTTTAAATTCAACAGGATTTAAAGATCCTTGTTAACATTTTTAACTCCAACAACGACACCTACGTACCTAAATTTCATACACGTCTGTCAAGTGGTTATAATAAGTTAAATTTGGTCGCCTATCCTGGTTCTAGCTGGTATTCATTATATCTCTTAGATGTTCACACCACTCGAGCACCATGTGGTGGGAACTTTAGGGCTGCCTGTTTCCGGCCGCGGGTAAATGGCACAGGTCTTGTCCAAGCCACAGAGCCATTTATCAAACATAGCTGTTCTCGGCGAATGTGTGGCGAGGTGGGGATAGAGGTGAAAGAAGAGCTTGAACCTCACCTCATATTGCAGCTGAGCAACTCGAATAAATGTTCTCAGATTCCGTGTTGTGTTCAAAAGCTGCTATCGTCTACATTTGCCTATACACGGTCGGTTGTTTGATATTTACTATTGCTATTTAGATGGTGCGATGATATATGTTTATAGTAATATGGAGCAGCGTTTGTATCTATATCAAAATTCAGGTAAACCTCGTTATGTTAAAATATATACATATATAGTAGACATTAGAAAATCACCCCCTGGTGATGAAAGACGGAAAAGGGAAGGTGAGTCTGGAGATAGAATGAATGTGTATTAACGATGGCTTTGCGAAGAAATCATTGGCTGAGCATTTTCTACAGAACCTAAAAGAGAATTATTTTGCCAAATCTAATATTTAAAAATATAAAATCACAGTATTTACCTTCCTGTCTGTAGAATTGACCTTTCTCTTAGTTTCAACTTTATACTAGGGGCTGTATCTAGAATAGTGATATGTGGATAGCTACATCTTTGGTTCGTCTGCTGCCCAATGTTCAAAGTCGCCTTTTCATTTGACTCTCCAACTAGGTTCCCTTTGAGTGACGTTCAGAAAATGATACCGTAATTAGTGGAGTTTCTTCCCGAAAGAGATGACAAGCCATCATGCTTAAGTCTGGAAATACTAGGTTTTACGTGGCAGTGGTCATGTAAATCGGAGGATTCTCAAATGAAAACCAAAAAGATAAAGAATGCAGTCCCACTGTCTTTTAAGAGAGTTTTTAAGAGAAAAATATGATGCACTAATGGATTTTTGAAATTTTCTTTTGATTTACCTTCTTCTACATTGATACATCAATAACGTAACTTAGATTTTACATCCCTTAGGTATGACAGCCTGGTAAATAAGCAGGGAATCTTTGCCTTCAACTTGAGGTACTGTTTACATAATATCATAAGCTGCAACTTATACTTGTTTTTATCTAAAGAAACACACATCTCACCTTGTTGTTGAGGCAATGGATATCCTCTCAACTCGAGCATTTCTAATTTCTTTTGTGTGTGTAGGACTTGCAACTAGCAGAGGCTCGAGTTAAAGATGAACTACGGTAACTAGGCTCTACTACCTAGTCCAAAACAATAAGCCCCGCCCGCACGGCCGTGAGACACCTGCAAAACGGTCATAGCGTGCACAAGATATATGAGGTTAGACGTGGCTTAGCGAAGATTTGTGTGACTTCTTCCCATCGCGATGGAATATTTTTTCTAAACATGGAGTTTCTTGTAAACCCCGATGGAACGAAAAAACGATAAAGATACGAACTGTAAAAGATATCCTGGAATTCTGAGAAACACATTGAAAAAGACGGACTGACATTCAGATCGAGGTCACCATCGCACGAGGTTAGGTTGGTAATTGTTCAGCCAATATCGTTCTTAGCTTTAAAACCACCTTCCAGGACACAGTGAGGCCACCTCTGAGCAGTTACTTTCAGCTACACTGGTACATATAAAGGCTATGGTCGCTAAGGAAACATTACTAGGAAGACCGATAGACCCTAAATCTAGAAATTCACAAACAAGACCATCAAGATAGCTTCTCCGGCGAGACCTCCACTCACACACGTGAAGCACCCCTCTCATAAAATCTCACACTCTCTAAGAGGTATTCTGTATTCCACTGCAAATAAAGCCACTAGAGCGCCAAGTACACAGTATCCCCGCTAGGTGGCATCATTGAGATTATATGAATCTTTGGGTTGCATTGATGTACGTGTTTAGCACGAGAAGCAGGCCAGTGGATTCTCAAGGCTCTAAGCCTAGTTCGGTAAGAATTCTCCTCCCATAGAGCGTAGTGAGAACTTTACGAGAGGGGTGCACCAAGGTCTTAGGACACTAGGATATGTGCGCCTTCGTAGTTATAGCCGCCTTCGGTGACAATTTCTTGATAAATGGCAGCAGCCAAAGGGACGGTAATAGCACTATCCATGAACGGTGAATCATCCTCCACAATCTTCGAAATAGCAGTTGAACTCATTCCTGTTGTCTTCTTCGGTGACGTATTACTACTATGGGTGTGCATATATGTATTGCACATACCTGCTGTGTAAGCCTCACTCCCTCGGGCTGCCCTGATCTTAACCGCTAAAATAGCCTCCTCCAGACTCTCAAGGTGTGCCTGAATAAGGTCTGTGTTCTTTTCAGCTCTAGTGACTCTTCCCTAGTCGAATTTTATTGACTTCATTGACACTGCACGTCGCAACCTATTGCAAATCAGTATAGTTCCAAAAAAACATAATTCTAGTGCGTCTAGAGGAAAGTGCTAAAGGTTCTGGTGAAAAGTTCAAATTCACGGGAGCCACTGCTCACGTGACCGTAAAGCGGGAAGAGGTCTATTCAGTTAATCATAGCTGGCGCAGCAAGCGTTGCTATACTTAGTGAGACAGTTCCCTCACAATCTATTGTAGCTCACATATTCGCCTCAGTTACTTCTCTGAAGGTTATTGTCATGATGCAATTCTTCGGGTATTGAGTAGCACAGCTGAGTAATCATTGCCTATTAACAGTAAGATGACTAGGATATTTGTAATGTACGGTTTAGGAGCACCTGTGTTGATGGTATTTGTACCCAATTAGTATGTCTGTAAAGGAAGATTATTGTAGATTATTTGATATTCAAGTATCTTATTATGATACCTCAGGCGGCTAATCAGGGTTGGTTGGGGAAGAGACTAACTCGTATCTTGATTATTTCCAACAGCTTAATGATGCTTACGTATTCTGGATTCGTGTACTTTCCATCAATAAAGTCTGTTTACTTGTTATGGTAGAGGTACTACAACGATAGTTCATAGAGTTAATAATGGTTAATTTAATTATTCATTAGGTATCAAGGTGGTGTGAAATACAGGGTGAATAAGTGTAAATCACTTGGTTCATAGATTTTCTCACAGTATTCCTTAACAACACAAAAATATGTCCATAATAGAGTTCACTCCATCTCCATGAGAGTCCAAGTCCATCTCACAGATGAAAAGTTATGATGTTGATAGGTTGTGATGAGGTTCAGTTCATCCTCTCAATATCCCTGAATATATGAATACCACCAGTTCAGAATAACCTCTTGTAATATTGAATTGTCCAAAAAGTAACACTTGAAGATTTTGATAATAAGCACACACATATTCAATATCTAGTTCCTAATTGACACGTTCTTGAAGTATACTGTATTCAGTTCCTAGAAAGGTCATTCAAGATAAAAGTGAGCGGAACGCAGGTTCTCTGCTATACCATACAGTGTAAAGTTCTTCTGTTTGCAAGCAATGTAGTCAACAACTTGAATTGATGAGTAAATTCTTTCTGAACTCGCAATAACTTAGTTTTAGAATCATTTGTTGGAAGGAATTAAGCATTATAGTTCGTCAGATGCTTATTCATGGTGAAGGTTCAACAACCTGGTACAAATTGTTAATTTTCAAAAAGTGAACCGAAGAGAAAAAGAGGCAAATGAATGGCCTCTGGAACTGATCATTAATCTGCTTAAACCTAGTCAGTGTATTCAATGCCGGAGTACCGATGGTTGGCAATTGTCTTTTGTCATTCGGTTTCCTCTATCCACTGTCCAGTTCTAGACATACAGTGAATACTGTCTCCTAGTTTCCCCTAGAAGACCCAGCCTTGATAGGATTCTTGGCACCGTGTAGGCAGAGGACTTAGGTGAGATTTCCCGCCAGATCCGCCATGACATCTACTGAACGCCAGATGGTCACATGGGCTGGCGGCCGTAATTGTGTGGGAATCACTTTTTCTGGGAGACCGCGACGGAGTCATTCTCATGCAATTCGCACAACCAGAGTGGAGATAGTTACGTTGAAGTCCACAAGGGGTAAAACCAAATCACCTGACCGGGACCCCTGTAGTAATCCTGTTACATGGCACCGCACTACTTTTTCTCTAACCATCTGGGTCTCAGATGCCCGCTACTAACGGATTTATATCATATGCTAAACAGTTATAATTGAGTTTTAAAGGACGGAGTTTTTATACATTTGGCAAGATAGAGTCATGCAACAAATAGATTAGTATATAAAGTAATCAATTGTTGTTCATTCATTCACGTCACTCTATTCTGTACTGCGATGATACATTTTTACAAAGGAATCATCTTTTGATGCGGAGGTACAATATTGAATCATTTTCAGTTATACAGTGCCAGTACAAGAAACTATTTTACGAAACCCCTTTCCCTGGTAGTTTTTTCCAGTTGATAGATTAAAAGATGGAAAAATGGCGCTGGCATAAAAATCGTACAAAATCACTTTTTCAGATATAGAATTGCTATTGTCTTACCCCTCCAAAGGGTGACTGCTCAGTAACGTCCCTCACATTAATGAAAAGGGAGTGGGTATGGCCTACGACTATGATGGACAGCTCTCAGAGAGCTGTGCACAGAGAGAGACATGGTTTTGCACGTTTGGGCAATTTACGGTAAAGCCAGATGAATCTATACATGGGGACAAGTCGATACTTGACAATGAGTGACGAACTCAATAAGTTCTAGACAACGTGTCTCACACTGGGGAATGAGGATGTACGTGATTCTGAGATTCATTTTTCGTCTCGAAGGAATCTTGCGGTATTGATAAGATGCAATTTCTGACTTCTATCGTGTTTCCAATCACCAGAAAAAGGATTTTTTTTTATTATTGAACAAAAGCAGTTCTAACGCAGGGTTAGATCTAGTCTGGCTCCAGTCCCTGCATGCTATGGCGACCCTCCTCGCTGGGATACAGGGACTGGTACAATCGGTAATGGTGTTGAATTTCTGGCGCTGTATAGCGCCAGTATTTCCAATACTCTCCATACAGATATCCTGGCCAGTGATCAGGATATCTGCTGGGAGATTGACAGTCAGGAACAGGTGAAATTTATTGCTATGATAACTCAGGCGGCCAGGGAACTGGAGGAGGGGAGGGGGAGGGGGTAGGAGGAGGTATAGAGTTCCAGGGAGCAGCTTGGGGCCATAAACAGGAGATTCTGTTCTTAGTGGACAAGTCTTTGATTCATGGGCCAGTCAGAGAAGGAAACACACTCTATTGAACTTTATTCTGATTGCGATTAATCATTCAATGAATGTTCATAATCAAAGACTTGAACAAGTCTAGGTTAGATCTTACACTGCAGTAAATATGCGCGATGCATCATTACAATAAGATTGCCACTTAGCCAGCGTGACAAGAATCTCCTTTTCAAGATCAAAATGATAAAACAAGTTATCGATTTGAATATTTACTTTTGTTTCCAGATACCTCATATTAATGTGAAGGTGATAATCCTTCGATGGATTTAAACCATAGTCTAGGTTAATCAGTAGGACGTTACATTAAAACGCTAAATAAATAACTTTTAAAAATCTTGTGTTGGATATCATACTACCTTATAAAAATATATACTTAATAGTTTCATATTTGAAAATTTAGGCGAGCATTTGTAATAAATACATCACGCCACTGAGTTAAGGTCATTGACTTATTCTACCACATTGGTTTGCAACACTAGAAGTGAGCGTCTAGAGAGTTTGTAGGACGCCCAGTAATTCGCCTGCAGACCGGCCATTAAGCTAGGACATTAACCATCAATTTTCCTGCGTTTTATTTCATTCAAAAACTATCAAGGGGATTCTGCCACTAGAAAGATCTGTCGTCTATTGGAATTCTGCTCCCTTTGTAGTTCTGTAGAAAAGAAGGAGAAGTGATTGAGTTTGCAGTTTCAAACTGAACAAACCTAAGGGTACAAGCATCCTGGAACAGAGACTTGGGCACTTAGAGGGATCGCTAGAGAGACAGAAGCCAAAATACAAAATGAATGACAGATAAGCTGAGCCAGAAAGGCGGAGAGAGTGAAAATGTTGAGACTGAGAAAGAGTAAATTTGCTATCTCATGAATTTTACGACGGAATAATCACCATATCCGTAGGCGAATGTCTCACATTCAATGAACGGAAGTAAAGATTCCATTTGTTTCTGAGGGGGCCCATTGTACATGATGACCAATGGTTATTTTCACGAATACAGTCTTAGCCCCCCATAAGGTCGTACATAAGTGTTGAATAAAGTTGACCCACATCGTCCCTGGGTCTCCTTAGCGTAATGAAGAAACAAAAGGAGCGATGAATACGAATACAGCTCATACAGAGGTAGCTTTCGAAGAGACAACGAGAACAGGATTCTGACATTACTTCTACATTCAACTTTTTTTTTAGTTACGAGTACTACTTATCATGTGTAACTTGTTACTGACTGAATCTGCAGTTGCAGCATGGACAAAGCCCATGGGCAATGTCAGGAAGACAGTGTAAGTCATGGATCAATAAAACATTCAGGAATCACCTTGAAAATCACCACAGACTGTATTATGCTAATCAGTTCAGCAACTGAAGTGGATATTAGTAGAAACCATTATAGATAGTTCCTAGGATTTATATACCTGAAAAGGTACGTTATTGACCTAAAATGTATGTAAATCGCACCTGACGTAGTGTCAAAGTATTCTTGAAACTAACATTAAGTTAAAGAATAAATACTACTTAGAAAGAAATTACAAGAGTCTGTTGGTTCTACAAATTAGATTGAATAATGTATTTGAAGTAACGACGTAGAAATAAAATAACTACAGTCTATTTCTCGCTGGATTGTTTAGATCATTCAAAACCAGGTTTTTACAAAATACTGCTCCTTTCAAAAATCAATATAAATTACGGTGGTTAGGGTTGATGGGGTTTTTATACTGTAGAATGGTAAATAAATGTTTACGAATAAGTCCCCAATCCTCGTCGGCCCCTCATGGGCGCTAGGCCTGCTCCCTTGTGACGTCATTCATTATTTATAGAATGTGTTTTGCAACCTTGAAGTGGAGACTGATTGGCAGGCCTTCCTTTTTGTCCCTCTGATGTCCCCCCGAATGATACTCATCAAAGTCATTTGACGCAAAGAACGAGATTTTGTAAAGCGATGTTTAATCAGTGTTTACTCAACTGATAATTACACAGATAGAGGCACATTGTGAGCTTTTCAAAAGCGGCGATGGTGTAAAAAACCTCAAGGGCATTGTTCAAGAAGTGATTATAATGAAGAAGGCCATTTATCTTCCCCATCATTTTCCCTAGGCTTTGATTATTTCGGAAAAGCTCATCGACGTTATAAATATAATTAAATCGTCCTCATAAATCATACATTAAGAGTTGCTATAATATGATAGTACAGAGCCATACTCATATCTCACATATGGGAAACGTAAAATGGCCTAGGGTATATCAAGGTAGCATTTGCAGTAGTGACAGGAGCTCTAATATCCTGCCTGTTTAGCCACATTATATCCCCCTGTTTAGTTTATCCGGGGGCATTTCTGCGCCCCATCCTTCGTTCCGTGCATACCGCATTTACTGCTCCTACTACCGGGGGGCGCTTACCTCTCAGCGCCCTCTGCCATTATTGACGGACGCCCAGTGCTACTCGTAATCACGTGACCATAACACTGGCGTCTCTCGCAGTCACATGATCGATAGCACCTGACCCTTCCCAGAAGGCCATTAAGAAGGGACACGTAGATCTGGTTCCGGTGTAAAAGAGTTGGAGTACTCTTCAAATAAACGGAATGACATTTTTATTTCGGAGCTAGACGACCGAAGGGGATTCATCGACTGGTGTCGTGCCTCGACTAGCCATGTCCTGTGTGGACTTACCCAAATCCATAAGACCGAAAAAGATGCTTAAATAACCATTTTTACTTAGGCAGTCTCAATTTCCTGAACATTTGCCTGGATTAACAATTAGGACGAAGTCGAATCGTTGGTTTTATGTGTACACATATGGATACCAAGGCCACTTTTGCCTGATTACTTGAATCTGCACCACATATGAACATGAACAGCTGAAATGCCAAGCACTCTTTAAGGCGCCACACTAGTTGGCACCTAGGCATTACCAGCCATGTCCCGAGGCGAGTCGTTCTACCATCACGTGACCCATGACGTCATCCGGCGTCTGAAACTAGTGGCTCCATCTGGGTCGTGATGGCTGGATGACCTTTTCGAGCAGACATGGTGGTGTGTGTGGGTAGGGGGTGCTTTTATTAGAGGTAAATGCTTGGTGCACTGCGGTGAGAATCCGCAAACACTAAACGTGTCAGTAACCCTGAAGGAATATGTAGGAAGATCGGCGTTCTGGGAAGAAGACCTTTGAGGAGTATTTCATTATGAATGCGCTCTGGTTTTACTGTTCCTTAGTCAGTCGATCCGTGTTTGCAGCTCTTTTTACTTGTTAGCCCCTTGAGGGGAGCATCTACTCCTCTACCTGAAGCAGTAGACAGTATACATGACCAAATGTTTTTTTTGTTTTTTAATGGTTTTTATTGCCTTCGATTCATTATAAATCGCTCTTCCAAGCAATATGGTATACAACAAACAACATTTGTAGATGATATTTACAATGAATGAGAGGTGTCCTTCAGCGGTCTCAAGATTGCAACAATTTAACAATGTTGATGAACGTAGTTCTATGTAAGACAGGATTATCAATAAAAGACAGTCCAATCGAATAGAGTGAACTCGTTAAAACTATGATTTAATATGTACACATGTGCATATACAGAAATAAATGATCTGATAAGAAATACCGTTCATCATTTGAAGGATAAGATAAGTAATAACGGACTTTGTTATACCCCCTTCCCCGACGTAAGGTGTGACCAATTAAAAGACACCCAAGCTACTGCGAACAAAGACGCATTCCTCATGTTACCGATCACGTGTCACACATGGCATCTTCATATCTCAAGAACATCTAAATAGTTGCGCAACCTGTCCCAGGTGTCTCGCAAAGCCTATTTGCTGCACAGCCCGAGGAGATCAGCGGCATCTCAGGCCCACGCAGTCAGCATACGAGAGCAACGGATCAATGCATTAGAACGCGGATGACTTTCTAATTATAATTCATGTATATATATGCCTCTCATATAACCCACGAAAACAATCACACCCTTCAGTTATCTTTCAATGACTCACTACATATCTCTTAATCCCATCACTCTCATCAGATTTTCACACAACCCTACCACTCCGTAAAACACAAAAACACATATTTGGTCTTTCTGGCCATTTTATCATATTTTTCGAATTCTAATCAATCTCTAAACTACGTAGCATACAACTTTATCTGTATTTACAAAAAGACTGGGTGTCCGGTACAGCTAAGCTCCTCCCGACCCACACCACGGTCTTGTTCCAGAATGCAATCCCAATGCTGGTCCAATTTTTGAACCCTCAGCTGTCTTTTAACACAGCCACCCAGCACCATGGCCCTGCCCGAGAGGATCACAGGGAGAGCCCTGAAGGCATCATCACCTGCTCTCATCTCAGGATCCCAGAACTCCATCCAGAAAGGGGGCCCCGATGGTCAACCCTCTCCTTCTAGAGAACCAAGACTCTCTGAACCCACCACCAAGGGACCCGAAGGTCTAGCGCCCCTGGCAGAGAACAAAGGCAGAGCCCTGTAGAGGGACCGCACACATCCCTCTACACCCCAGTGTGTTCAGTTAAGCTTCAGCAGGCCTTTTATATACACCTGCTGGGTCTCACTGAGCATGTGCAGAACCTTGCTGGGTCCCCACTGGTGGTTCTATGTAAGTCTGGTACCAAGCTGACCAGTCAGTTCTGCTGGAACCTTACTGCTACAGAACCAGTGAACAATCTAGGTACCTGCCAGGTGGCCAGATAACCCGTTTAGACTGGTTCCAACACGGTGCCAGAAATAGCAAGTGGCTTGTAGCCTCACAGGTGGCTTCTAGCAGGTAACTACATACCCGCCATGCGGCACCTTCTCACCACGGCGGCTGCCACAAGCAAGAATAGTATTCTTAGAATAGTATAGAAAATAGAAGTTAAACGAAACCATCCAAATTGCTTTATATGAGGGAGTTGTTAATTTATGCACAAAATACAACAAATATGGTTGTATTATGGGAAGTATGTAATTGACGTATGATGGCTAGATTGTGTACCAAATGGTTGTATGTTCTACTTCGGTTTATTTCCTTGTTGACCAGATTGTGATACAACTGGCTGAAAGAAATATGTTTACTGGTACCCGTTTGTTGTTCAGGTCAGATTGTGTTACAGCTGACCACTGCCAATACCACTGAAATGATGTTTAATGAAGGAACTGGTATTATCCTTGTATGTTGAAAAGGTCCTGTAAAAAGTCTAACCATAGGTCTGAATGATTTTGATTATCAGACTAAGTCTAGTACATTCATGGAAGTAGAATATTGTTCAACGATAATGCTAACAGCGAGAACTTTAGAGAAAAATACTAGCCAATTCACGACCCACTTAACTATTATAAACATAACTAATTATATGTGAAAAATGCTCAGCATATATAAGTGACAAAGACCTTATCATCCATTTCGTTTCATCTCATTGTGTTACCAGAAATTGATGATTGCCTAAAAAAGTATATTGATTACATGTCAGACTGATTCCAATCACTGACACTATTATTGCTTCATCGGATCAGTTGTACCAAAGAATGTGGGACCAAGCGGCAGAACGGCTAAGGGCGAGCTTGGAGACTATTGTAAAAAGTCATGTACACAATAAAATTATTTTAAAAAAATAGATTAAAAAATCACATTGAATAAGGAATATGACAAATTGTGAAATATTAAAATGATGTTCAGGGCTTTATTCTACCCAGAATTGATTTTATCAGAAATCACTACATAAGACTCCTTTAATAAGAAAGGAATGATAATTATTTAGTGGGGATCAATCTCTAAACATCGTACAAAAGTGTATCCGTATTTACAAAAAAAACATATATTATCCAAACTCACTTGTCATTCTTAAATTCATAAGGCTAATAAGGTAACGATAAGTGAATTATTTAATGCATTACCTTCTCCGGTATTGGCGTTTGGAATCTAAATCCTCTGGCGAACAAAATCTTATTTCTATATTTTTTCGTTGATATTGTGTATGCAGGTATCGTATCGCATCCCACAATGTACTATTCTACAATATACATTAGTTATTTATGGACTATATGGAATAGGTATGGTTGCCCACAAGAATTGTATAACTATTCCCTTTTAGTAAATGTACATTTTTCACAGAATACTACCGCTCGGATGCTAAAATAAACCGTGGTCAGTTGGCAATCATTCTGCCAGGGTGTTTTTTTGTTCCATTTGTGAATAAAAGCAAACTACTTTAAAAAAACGGAAAAAAGCAGAATTGGCAACGACGACGCAAATGTTCTAATCTAGCGAGTGAGGTAAAGACCCTCCAGGGCGCCCTGTGGACGACTGTGACGGCAGTTTGCCTGCTGATGCAGCCTCGCGCCAGACGAGTATCACAGACCCCATATGGACGATAGAAGAGGTTCCCCATTATCGTATCGGCATTTGT
Organism: Alentia gelatinosa; assembly: GCA_950022655.1. Classification (NCBI taxonomy): domain Eukaryota; kingdom Metazoa; phylum Annelida; class Polychaeta; order Phyllodocida; family Polynoidae; genus Alentia; species Alentia gelatinosa. The sequence goes on from OX465581.1 coordinate 52,430,179, forward strand.
GTGCCTAGAATAGCTCCTTGAGTCCCTGTGACCACAGAATCTTCTTTGTGTGCCTAGGAGCCTGATAAGGTTGCAGGTTACAGCATAGAATTTTCTGAGCGCTTTTCTAATCAAATGCTCCGGTGGATAACAGGAGATCGAGTGCTGAATGATAACCTGCAGACTATGAAAGGGGATATGAGAACAAAAGAAATTGGGATTGGAAATAGGAAGAGAAATAAGACATGGAAAACGAATATGATCTATATTTGCTTACAGCTGTGGCTCTCATATTTCTCATTCCATGTTCCTCTCTAGGAGGAGGAAAATTCCCTCTTGTTTGTATATACATCCGATGGTTTTGAATGATAAGCTCAAGATCAAACACTGCACGAAAACCACAATTTTACATATGAATGCTAAAAAAGTATATTGAGGGACAAAACATCCTTTTTTGCATATACAAGTTTGACCTAATTTCCGTCTTGTATATGCTATACGCTATAGGCTTATATAAGGGTCCATGTTGCGGTCATATAAACGTCATATATACGCCTGATTCTGTTGTATTTACACCACTATCCAAGAGTTCCGATCTCTGCCACTTGGGGACACCTCTATAGTACATCTCATTTGCCATTAACCACTCAAGTGGGTCCGTATTATATGAAAAATCAATCTAATATTACCAATTCATTTTATAAAATCTTTATAAAACCTGATTGAGTATAAATTGATTAATTAAACATAATTAACCCTGCATAATGTTTTTTTATTTACCTTCTTTCTAATAGATTTTACTTCAAACACCATTTCTATGTGTGGTCAGTCTAGGTCTGTATATATTGGCCCTGTTCAAGCTTATGGTTGACTCCTGTAATCTAAGCCGTCTATCCCCCGCCTAGCCCCGACTAATCCCCACCTAACCCCTGCTTAACTCCTACCTAACCCCTGCCTAACCCCTGCTTAACCCCCGCCTAACCCCTGCCTAATGGCAGCGGGGGCGAGGGTTTCCCTCTGAGACCACCTATACCTCTACCAACACAAACGGGGGCGGTGGCGGGTCGCAATTCTTTTTTCTTTTTTTTATCAATAATCATATACCCCAAATGTATGTAACATATGACACCGTCATATATACATGTGGCACAGAGGATATTTCCTCTCGTATACGCCTGGTGTGAAATACAGCCAAGATGGGTCAGTATACAAGGAAACAGTCTTGCATACACCTCATATATGCTGTGGTGAAATATGGGCATATATATACATATGAAAACAGGTCAAAATTCAGCTGATACATCGCACATCCGCGATGGCATATATATGAATAAAATGGTGGTTTTCGCGCAGTGAATGTGAATTGCGACTGGATATAGAGAATAATTGAGATGAAAAAGATTGAAGGCAAAGATGACAGGAAGTTGTAATACGGGACCTAACTGTTGGTCTACCATGGGGAAACCTAGGAAGAGCAGAGGGACAAAACATCCATTTTTTGTTAAACTTTATGTTAACGATTGTAGTTCTAATTTTAGCTGAGAACTTATGTAGAATCTCCATGATGATGTCTTGTCTTCTCCCAGAAATCCTGGCCGCTGATTGGCCAGTTCCTCATGACATCATCTCCCATCATTCGCCACGACCATGGCACAGTATTATCACTTTATCGGGGTGATCATTGCATATAATTCTTATGACTAAACTTGTACCAGGGGTGAGATATAAAAGTAGTACTCACATGCTGTGTAACACAGTACAGTAGGCTGCACAAACGACGGGTTCATGTGTGTATAACATATGCGTATATGTATACGTGTCTGCGTGACCATTAGTGTTTGAGCATTACCTGCTGCGACTGTGTGCGACTGTGTAAAGGTGCTAGTATACCAATGAATATTGACTTGCTATCAGTCAATCACTTTTCAGGTCTAGACAACCACGGTATAAAAAGGATGACTTTATAGGACAGATTCACGCTATAAAGTGAGCTGAGATGAATCAAAATTCTTGTATCTCATTAACAATAGTAACGCACTACAACACCCCCGAATGGTATAAACAAGGAGTGACTCGTGAGTGGGTAAATGAAATTTCATTGAGTAGATACAATTTTATTGTAAGATAAAATAGATTATAAAACATGAAAATATGAATAAATGTTTTATAAGATGTATGGGGAATGTAATATAGAATAAAAATAACACCCAAGGACCAAATTATTGTTGTGTTGTTTTAAAAGAATATTTGTGGATTTTTGGGTAGTGGTGGGGGGGGGGGGAGAAGAATGGTTTTTATGGTAAAAAGGAAATAAGAGGTTAAAAAAAAAGAATTAAAAAAAGGGAAAATAATGAGTTAAGAATGAGAGTCAGAGTCATTCACTGTATAGCATTCAGAATTGCGACTGAGACTTCGTTCAGTGGAGCAGTTATGTAGGTCTCGTATGCCTAGGACCTCCAACCACCATATTGCTTTATCTTGAGGGCTGACACTCCTGCCGAGAAGGCAGTCGTCGTCCCTGCTTTTCTTAGCGAGTGTAGCGAGTAGAGGCGGGGGTAGCGCTGCCCGGGGTCAAACACTGCACGAAAACCATGACTGTCTTGGATTGATCGTATCTCTGCATGTTCTTTGCTGAGGTGATCCTCAGATACATGCCGCCATCTGCCATACAAACGTCGCCTCTCGTGAGGTGCCTGGTAGCGTTTGAATGACTTAACTGTTGGAGGTAGCACCTCCGTCTGGCGGAGCGCCGTCGCGTACATGATGATGAGTGGGCTCTTTACCAGACAGTCTTCCACTTCTGCCGTGAGACTCTTGAGTATGTGTCTTATCAGGGCCAGGCTGGAGCCTTCACGTTCCTTCGTCGCGTCTTGTCGCGGTCCACTGCTTCCAGGGCACGCTCCCTGCGTGGGCGGTGAAATGGCGATGTGGCGATGCTGGCGAGCTGGAAGTAGTCCTGATCGCAGGTGACTGGCCTTGTTTCTGATTGTTGACGGAGAGAGATCTTTCTCGGCCCACAGCTCCACAACCATGCACGCATACCGATAGGGGATCGTCAGCGGGTCCAGGGCATGCAACTGACAGAACTCTAGGAAATGCTTCACCGTCGACTGTCTCACCACATTTGTCCCGGGGCCCTGCGTTGTTCTCAGCAGCGAGCGTAGCTCCGGATCTGCATGGGATGAGTGGAGTAATGTCATAGAAGACATGAGTAATGGCGGATACCTGTTGTAACACCCCAGATGTGAAGAAACTATTAGCATGATTAAAATAGCTACTAGACAGGTGTGCACGGCTTAATGGGTCCGCTACCTCATTGTCCCTCCCGGGGACATGCTCATAACTAATGGCGATGTCAAATATTGACTGAGCCATCCAGGCCGATCTCGCACAGTCCAAAAGCATAGGATCTCTTCCCCTGCCGGTTGAGAGCATGCTGAACGCTGCCTCATTATTACAATAGACCTTCACGTGGGCCCCACGATCGCTCTTCTTGACTAGCCTGTGGAGGGCCACCACCACATTGGCAGCCTCCAGGTGGGCCACATTTGTAACCCCGTCCTCTATGGGGGCCACCTGTCCTGCGTAGGCCCTCTCGTCATCGGAGCCCCCTATGCCCGTAAAGGCCTACATCCACCAAAGTTGATAAATCCGTCCGTCAAAAAAAGTCGACTAAAGTTGACGGATTTCAGTATCCGTCAGCAGTGGAAGAGTAATTCTCCGTCGACGTTTCACTATTCCGTCGGGTAAACTTGTACGGATCCTTCATTCTCTCTTCCACCTAGCCAAAAAGTCTGCAATCCGTCAGCCTTTGTATATAATTAGCTGTACGGATTTTGGTGGAAGTCATTTTTTCCGTTCACCGTCCCTGTTTAGTCTGTGAAATACCAACGGAATACCCACAAATTTTAAATTCCAACGGACGGATCCAATATCAAACCATGTTTGATATTTTTCCCCGTCAATGGATACCTACTCCGTCCGTCCAAAAATGCTATCTGCCCTCCCTGCCTGGGGGTCGTTGCATAAACGGGCCCGGTTTGGTCACGGGCCCGGTTTGATCCCGGGCTCGGTTTGGCCCGGGCCCGGCCGCACCGGCGCCCGGTTTGATCCCGGGCTCGTTTTGGCCTTGGCCCGGTTTGATCCCGGCCCGGTTTGATCCCGGCCCGGTTTGATCCCGGCCCGGTTTGATCCCGGCCCGGTTTGATCCCGGCCCGGTTTGATCCCGGTTTGATCCCGGGCCGGGTTTGGTCCCGGGCCGGGTTTGGTCCCGGGCCGGGTTTGGTCCCGGGCCGGGTTTGGTCCCGGGCCGGGTTTGGTCCCGGGCCGGGTTTGGTCCCGGGCCGGGTTTGGTCCCGGGCCCGGTTTGGTCCCGGGCCGGGTTTGGTCCCGGGCCCGGTTTGGTCCCGGGCCCGGTTTGGTCCCGGGCCGGGTTTGGTCCCGGGCCCGGTTTGGTCCCGGGCCCGGTTTGGTCCCGGGCCCGGTTTGGTCCCGGGCCCGGTTTGGTCCCGGGCCCGGTTTGGTCCCGGGCCCGGTTTGGTCCCGGGCCCGGTTTGGTCCCGGGCCCGGTTTGGTCCCGGGCCCGGTTTGGTCCCGGGCCCGGTTTGGTCCCGGGCCCGGTTTGGTCCCGGGCCCGGTTTGGTCCCGGGCCCGGTTTGGTCCCGGGCCCGGTTTGGTCCCGGGCCCGGTTTGGTCCCGGGCCCGGTTTGGTCCCGGGCCCGGTTTGGTCCCGGGCCCGGTTTGGTCCCGGGCCCGGTTTGGTCCCGGGCCCGGTTTGGTCCCGGGCCCGGTTTGGTCCCGGGCCCGGTTTGGTCACGGGCCCGGTTTGGTCACGGGCCCGGTTTGGTCACGGGCCCGGTTTGGTCACGGGCCCGGTTTGGTCACGGGCCCGGTTTGGTCACGGGCCCGGTTTGGTCACGGGCCCGGTTTGGTCACGGGACCGGTTTGGTCACGGGCCCGGTTTGGTCACGGGCCCGGTTTGGTCACGGGCCCGGTTTGGTCACGGGCCCGGTTTGGTCACGGGCCCGGTTTGATCCCGGCCTGGTTTGATCCCGGCCCGGTTTGATCCCGGCCTGGTTTGATCCCGGGTGCGGCCGGACCGGTTTGATCCCGGCCCGGTTTGATCCCGGCCCGGTTTGATCCCGGCTGCGGCCGGACCGGTTTGATCCTGGTCCGGTTTGATCCCGGGCCCGGTTTGATCCCGGCCCGGTTTGATCCCGGCCCGGTTTGATCCCGGCCCGGTTTGATCCCGGGTGCGGCCGGACCGGTTTGATCCCGGTCCGGTTTGATCCCGGCCCGGCCCCACCCGGCCCGGCCGCAACCGGCCCGGCCGCACCCGGCCGGCTGCGGTTGGTTGATTGCAGGGTGGTCAGGTGGGTAGGTCAGCGGATGGGTCAGTTAACGGGTCGGTTAACGGGTCGATCCCCGGGCCCGGTTGGATCCCCGGGCCCGGTTGGATCCCCGGGCCCGGTTCGATCCCCGGGCCCGGCTGGATCCCCGGGCCCGGTTCGATCCCCGGGCCCGGTTCGATCACCGTGCCCGGGTTCGATCCCTTCCAAGAGGCAGACAGGAAGACATGGAGTCAGGCATGGAGGCAGGCAGGCAGGCCGGCAGGCAGGGAGACAGGGAGGCAGGGAGGCAGTCAAGCAGGCATGCAGGCATGCAGGCAGGCAGGCAGGCAGGCAGGGTGGCAGTCAGGTAGGCATGCATGCAGGCAGGGAGGCAGGTAGGCATGCAGGCATGCAGGCAGGCAGGGTGGCAGTCAGGTAGGCATGCAGGCAGGCAGGCAGGCAGGGTGGCAGTCAGGTAGGCATGCAGGGAGGCAGGGAGGCAGGTAGGCATGCATGCAGGCAGGCAGGCAGGCAGGCAGGGTGGCAGTCAGGTAGGCATACAGGCAGGCAGGCAGGCAGGCAGGGTGGCAGTCAGGTAGGTATGAAGGCAGGCAGGGAGGCATGCAGGAAGGCAGGCAGGCAGGCAGTCCGGCAGGCAGGCAGGCAGGCTGGCAGGGTGGCAGTAAGGTAGCATGCAGGCAGGCTGGCAGGGTGGCAGTAAGGTAGCATGCAGGCAGGCAGGCAGGGTGGCAGTCAGGTAGGCTTGCAGGCAGGCAGGGAGGCAGGTAGGCATGCAGGCAGGCAGGCAGGCAGGGTGGCAGTCAGGTAGGCATGCAGGCAGGCAGGCAGGGAGGCAGGTAGGCATGCATGCAGGCAGGCAGGCAGGCAGGCAGGGTGGCAGTCAGGTAGGCAGGCAGGCAGGCAGGCAGGGTGGCAGTCAGGTAGGCATGCAGGCAGGCAGGCAGGCAGGCAGGCAGGAAGGCAGGCAGGAAGGCAGGCAGGAAGGCAGGCAGGGAGGCAGGCAGGAAGGCAGGCAGGCAGGCAGGCAGGCAGGCCGGCAGGCAGGCAGGCAGGCTGGCAGGGTGGCAGTAAGGTAGGCATGCAGGCAGGCAGGCAGGGTGGCAGTCAGGTAGGCATGCAGGCAGGCAGGGAGGCAGGTAGGCAAGCAGGCAGGCAGGTAGGGTGGCAGTCAGGTAGGCATGCAGGCAGGCAGGCAGGCAGGGTGGCAGTCAGGTAGGCATGCAGGAAGGCAGGCAGGGTGGCAGTCAGGTAGGCATGCAGGCAGGCAGGCAGGCAGGGTGGCAGTCAGGTAGGCAGGCAGGGAGGCAGGGAGGCAGGGTGGCAGTCAGGTAGGCATGCAGGCAGGCAGGCAGGCAGGGTGGCAGTCAGGTAGGCATGCAGGCAGGCAGGCAGGCAGGGTGGCAGTCAGGTAGGCATGCATGCAGGCAGGCAGGCAGGGTGGCAGTCAGGTAGGCATGCAGGCAGGCAGGCAGGCAGGGTGGCAGTCAGGTAGGCAGGCAGGCAGGCAGGCAGGGTGGCAGTCAGGTAGGCATGCAGGCATGCAGGCAGGCAGGCAGGCAGGCAGGCACGCTGCCTCCTTCCCTCTAAGAGGCAGAGAGGGAGACATGGAGTCAGCTCTCCCTGCCTAGGGGGCGTTGCATAAACCGGGAACGAAAATACATGTGAATTTAGGTAAAGAACGAAAGTACAACGAAAATACAACATAACATTTTTCATTGTGTTGCACAAAACACATCGTTGTGTTATGGTTCGTTTGTTGACTCAAAAGTTTGGGGCTCAAACCAGGCCGGGCCGGGGGTCAAACCGGGCCGGGCATTAAACCGGGCCGGGCCGGCGCTCAAACCGGGCCGGGTGCAGCTGGGCCGGGGCTCAAACCGGGCCAGGCCGGGCCGGGCCGGGGCTCAAACCTGGCCTGGCCGGGTGCGGCCGGGCCTGGGGTCAAACAGGGTTGGGATCAAACTGGGCCGGGTCCGGTGTGGCCGGGCCGGCGCTCAAACCGGGCCGGGCCGGGTGCGGCTGGGCTGGGCCGGGGCTCAAACCGGGCCGGGCCGGGCCGGGGTCAAACCGGGCCAGACGTCAAACCGGGCCGGGCCGGGTGCGGCCGGGCCGGGTGCGGCCGGGCCGGGTGCGGCCGGGCCGGGTGCGGCCGGGCCGGGTGCGGCCGGGCCGGGTGCGGCCGGGCCGGGTGCGGCCGGGCCGGGTGATCAAAACCGGGGATCAAACCAGGGATCAAACCGCTCAAACCGGGCCGGGCCGGGTGCGGCTGGGCCGGGGCTTAAACCGGGCCGGGCCGGGGCTCAAACCGGGTCGGGGGGGGTGCGGCCGGGCCGGGTGCGGCCGGGCCGGGTGCGGCCGGGCCAGCGCTCAAACCGGGCCGGACCGGGCCCGGGATCAAACCGGGCCCGGGATCAAACCGGGCCCGGGATCAAACCGGGCCCGGGATCAAACCGGCCCGGGATCAAACCGGGCCCGGGATCAAACCGGGCCCGGGATCAAACCGGGCCCGGGATTAAACCGGGCCGTGTCGGGTGCGGCCGGGCCGGGCCGTGTCGGGTGCGGCCGGGCCGGGCCGGGCCGGGTCGGGTGCGGCCGGGCCGGGCCGAGATCGAACCGGGCCGAGATCGAACCGGGCCTGGGGTCGAACCGGGCCTGGGATCGGACCGGGCCCGGGATCAAACTGGGACCGGGTTGATCCCAGGATCAAACCGGGCCCGGGATCAAACGGGATCAGTCAATCAGTCGATCGATTGGTCATTGGGAAGGTTGATGGGTCAATCTATCAGTGGGTCAATTGGTGGGTGGGTCAATCAGTCAGTGGGTCGATCGGTCAGTGGGTCGATCGGTCATTGGGAAGGTTGGTCAGTCGCTCAGTGGATAGGTCAGTGGGTTGATTGGTCAGTGGGTCGATCGGTTGATGGGTTAGTCAGTCAGTGGGTGAATCAAGCAGTGGGTTAATTGTTCAGTGGGATGATCGGTCGCTTGGTCAATCAGTCAATGAGTCGAATGATCATTTGGTGGGTCAGTCGGTGGGTAAATCAATCTATGGGACGATCTGTCGTTGGGATGATTTGTTGGTGGCACAATCAGTCAGTTGGTCGAACAGTCAGTCAGTCCATCCATTAGTTATTGGTTGGGTCAGTGGATCGATCAGTCGATTGGTTGGTGGGTCATTGTGTTGGTGGGTTGATTTGTGGGTAGGCCAATTGGTCTGTGGGTCAATAGGTCAGTGGGTACAATCAGTCGGTGGGACAATCGGTCGGTTGGTCAATCTGTCAATAAGTCGATAAATGGGTTGGTTGGTTGGTCGATGGGTCGAACGGTCAGTGGGTCGATCGGTTGATTGGTTGGTGGGTTGATCTGTCGGTGGGTCAATCAGTTGGTGGGTCAATCAGTCGGTGGGACAATCAGTCTATGGGAAGATCAGTCAAATAGTCGATCGATTGGTCATTGGGAAGGTCGGTGGGTCAATCTGTCAATGGGTTGATTGGTGGGTTGGTCAATCAGTCAGTGGGTTGATCGGTATGTGGGTCGATCTGTCATTGGGAAGGTTGGTCAGTAGATGAGTTGATCAGTCAGTGGGTCTATTAGTCGGTGGGTCAATCGGTTGGTGGGTAAATCAGTCAGTGGGTCAATCGATCGGTGGGTCAATTGGTCAGTGGGACAATCTGTCGGTTGGTTAATCAGTCAATGAGTCGATTGATTGTTTGGTGGGTCAGTCGGTGGGTCAATCAGTCAATGGGATGATCGGTCAATAGGACGATCTGTCGGTGGGACGATCTGTCTGTGGGACGATCTGTCGGTGGGACGATCTGTCGGTGGGACGATCTGTCGGTGGGACGATCTGTCGGTGGGACGATCTGTCGGTGGGACGATCTGTCGGTGGGACGATCTGTCGGTGGGACGATCTGTCGGTGGGACGATCTGTCGGTGGGACGATCTGTCGATGGGACGATCGGTCAGTGGGACGATCGGTCAGTGGGACGATTGGTCGGTGGCACAATGAGTCAGTTGCTCGATCCATCATTTATTGGTTGGGTCAGTGGGTTGATTAGTTGGTAGCAGGGTCAATCTGTAGGTGGGTCGATTAGTGGGTAGGCCGAGCGGTCGGTTGGTCAATAGGTCAGTGGGTCAATCAATAGGTGGTACAATCAGTCGGTACAATCAGTCGGTAGGATGATCGGTAGGTTGGTCAATCGGTCAAAGCGTCAATGGTGGGTTGGTGAGTTGGTGGTTCGGTAGGTCAGTGGGTCGGTTTGTTGGTTGGTTGGTTTGAGGATGTGTGGGTGGATAGGTCGGGGGATGGGTCGGTGGGTGGGTCAGTAGGTCGGTGGATCGGATGTTTGGTGGCAGGGAGGCAGGGAGGCAGGAAGGGAGGGGGGAGGCAGGGAGGCAGGCAGACGGGCAGGGAGGCAGGGAGGGAGGCAGGCAGGCAGGGGGACAGGGGGGGAAGGAGGCAGGCAGGTAGGCAGGGAGGTGGGCAGGCAGGCAGGTAGGCAGGTAGGCAGGCAGGGAGACAGGGGTTCCTTTCCGCTACAAATCCGTCGCTGACGACGGACGGGCTTCAATAATTTGACGGACGGATGGTTGGTGGAAGCTGGTTTAGCCGTCCGTAGGGTAACCGTCGACAAACATTCAGCCAATCCGTCGAATTTTGCGACGGACGGATTGATAATAGGCCGGACGGATTCATAACCAACTTTGGTGGATGTGGGGCTTTAGACAGGCGTCCATGTAGATGACTTTTGTCGGGTTCGCTGCGGGGATGACACCTACGCCTTTCCAGAAGTGGGCAAACTATGAAAACCACCGAAGGTCCTTGTGCATGTCAGAGGAAACATTGAGATAGGACCCCCGACATGCGCGGAGGGGGTCTAGTAAGTGTCCCACAAACAAGTGGGCCGGGGCTATACACTTGGCTACGTGAAGTACAGCTCCCAGCACACTTTGTAGCTGCTTCTTGGTCATGGATTTCTTTCGCTGGCATTGCTCTACCTTCTCCTTTATGTTGTCCAGTTTTTTGGCCAGCATGGAGACTGTCATTACCCCTACCCTGGATAAAAGGAGAGAAGCAGGGGCTTGGGAACATAAAATTTTATTGAATTTTATATGTGTAAAATTTTATGCCGACCTTATTGGACGACATATGAATATGATATTAATATGAGTAATAAGGTAAATGTAATTGACAAATGGAGTAATAGTCAATTATGATAAGAAAATATGGTTAATTGACAAATGGAGTAATAGTCAATTATGATAAGAAAATGGTATACAATATAAATGTAAATTGTACGTGATACAATACATGACAAATTGTATATTGTAAATAAAAATGGCCTACGTGAGTAGGAGAAGTATGAAAAGGGGGGGGGCCTACGTGAGTAGGAAAAAGTAGTGAGGTTGAGGGTGGGTGGGACGAGAAAGACTGGAGTAGGTGTGTACTGCAGTACAGCTGGAGAAGAAGTGAGACCGGGACCGGTGGCTTGGCCGCGCTCGTGACTGCGCAGTACGTGTGAGACCCGCTAGGGGGCAGGAGGGGCGCTCGCGTCGCGCGAGAGGGGGGAACACCAGGGGGAGCAATGACCACCCCTGACCAACGGCCATGGGTAACCCATTACCCCTACCCTGGATAAAAGGAGAGAAGCAGGGGCTTGGGAACATAAAATTTTATTGAATTTTATATGTGTAAAATTTTATGCCGACCTTATTGGACGACATATGAATATGATATTAATATGAGTAATAAGGTAAATGTAATTGACAAATGGAGTAATAGTCAATTATGATAAGAAAATATGGTTAATTGACAAATGGAGTAATAGTCAATTATGATAAGAAAATGGTATACAATATAAATGTAAATTGTACGTGATACAATACATGACAAATTGTATATTGTAAATAAAAATGCCAAAGATCCATTAAACAAGGAGAGGGTGGGAGGGAGTAATTTAAGAGTTTTTGTTGAGTAGTGATAGTACCAACGCCCGGTTGACAGATTCGGCGTCATTGTTCGTAATGTACGTCCTATGGGCGTTGGACCTCCAGCCGCCATACCTCTGGATGGAGAGTTCCGGCATACCGGCGTGGTATGCCTGTGTCGCTGCGGCCTTGCGAAGTCCATGCAGCGTAAAGGTAGGCGGCTGTTGGGCTACATGTAGGAGGGCTTTCCACTCTTTAGTGAGGATCCTGGTCGTAACGGTCGCCCCGTGTACGTGCTGGAGGAACGGGTCCTCGGGGCTGGCCGTAGGGGACGCCACCAGCATCTGGCGTGTAGCACGTACTGGGCAGAACCGTGGATCGGGTGACTCCTGCAGCGTGACCGTTTTCTCCTCCCCCACGTGCTGCATGTTTTTGGCGGCCTTCACCCGGACGGTCACGTGTCGACGGCCAACGACCACATCCCGGCGCGACAGGTGTCGTGCCGCGTCGTACCTCGAGGCCGTCGGGGGCGCTACTTCGCTCTGCCTCAGAGCCGCGTAGTAGATGATCAAGATAGCGGCCCGTAGAGCGAGGTGAATTGGTGAGTCCGTAAGGGCCGCGAGGACGGCTCGGATCACGGCCAACGGCACTGGAGGTTTCACGTTGGGCTGATACGTCTTGTTCCGCCGCATCGCCTCGAGGGCCCGCCTGATCCTGAAGTCCTCCGTGGGTGCGACATCCCCTCCCGTCAGTCGCAGGTGCGACCGCACGTGTGAGAGGTGATTCGCGACCGTGGCCGGCGAGGGGGCGTGGTCCGCGACGTATTCGAGGTACGCCGTGGTAAAGCTCACCGTGGGCCTCTGCGGGTCGGCCCCCATCCGCCGGCAGAACGCGAGGTAGGTCGCGACGGCGCTCCGCTGGTTCGCGACCGTTCCGGGGGCACGTGCCTCGGATTGGCGAGCAGATGCCCTCGTCTGGAGACAGCGTAGCGCCGGATCTGCACACGAGACGTAATACAGGAATAAAGGTCGCGTGAGTACAGGGGGTAACTTTAGTGAGGGAATGAAATTTGGTGAAGGTGGCCGCTTTGTCAAATTCCCTCGAGGTCAGGTGAGCACGGCTGAGGGCATCCGCCACGGTGTTAAGTACCCCCGGCACGTGAGTGTATATGAAATCGATCTGCAATTTTGCCTGTACCATCCAGGCCTGACGGGCACACTCCGCAAGGACTGAGTTCCTTGCCCGTCCGGATGTGAGTGCCTGGACGGTGCCCAGGTTGTCACAGAAGACTTCTACCCGCGTGCCTCGATCCCGGTCGGTGAGGAAGGTATTCATCGCGAATATGGTGTTGAGTGCCTCGAGCTCGGCGATACAGTCGACGGGGTCGCTGACAGGGCACACCTGCCCGGAGTACGAGTACTTCCCGTCTGTACCTCCGATGCCCGAGAGGCACGCATCGACGATGATACACTTGGTAGGCGGGCCGCGAGGTATGAGGGCGTGGCCGTTCCAGCCCTCAGCGAAGCGGAGGAACCACTGCAAGTCCTGCCGCATGTCGGCGTTGATATTGACGTAGAAGCCGGACATCCTCCGTAGGGCCTCGAGCAATTTACTCACGAACGGCCGGGCCGGCCGTATGCACTTCGACACGTGAAGTATTTTGCCGAGGACCGACTGGAGTTGGCGTTTCGTCAGTGATCGTTTAGCGGCGACCGCCCTAACGTGCGCCCGTACGTCCAGCAGCTTGTCCTCGGGGATGGTGAGCGACATCTCCGGGGCATTGATGACGATGCCCAGCCACGTAACGACCGGCGCCGGGGTCTGTGCCTTCTCTCGTGCCTCCGGGAGCCCGAGTTCTTTGAAAAGCGCACGGGCAATGTTAAAGTCGTCGGTCGCCTTGGCCCGGCTCGGGGACAGGATGATCAGGTCGTCCAGGTACATACATGCCTCGACCCCCTTCCGGCCGAGGATACCCACGATGCAGTCTGCCACGCACTGCATGTGGTACGAGGAGGCACGGGCACCAAACGGCATGGCCGTGTCACAGAAGTACCCGTCCTCCCATGCAAAGCATAACAACGGCCAGTCGAGGGGGTCGCACCTGAAATTCTTATATGCCCTGGCGATGTCGATGGTGGACATATAGCTACCGGGCCCGGAGGCCACCAGGCGGCCGACGAAGCTGTCGACGGTCGGGAGGCAGTGGTCGCGCTCCTGCCCGTAGACTGAGTTTTTTATGATGTACCCATTTACACTTTGCTCCTTAGGGTACGTCATATCCGTAATGACACGACGGTCGTTGGAGGCCCGTTTTTCGCGTGTCATTAACGGCGACACGTGGCACCAGGGTGAGAACGGGGGTTCCTGGAATGGCCCCAGTAGGTTACTGTGCCCGCCTTCTTTCTGGATGAACTTTCTGATCTGCTCTGGGTACCCCGTGGCACTGGGGTGGTTGGGTACCCCTCGGGTGTCGCTGGTCGGGCCGATGTACCCCAGAGGGAACCCGTAGCGCACGAAGTCCAGTAGCTCCCTCCCCTCCGGTGCGTCCCCGAGGTAACGTACCCAGGCCGGTACGTTGAGATCGGAGGGGAGCTCTATCCGTGCCCCCAGCGCGTTTGGGAGCCCGGTTCGCCGCACCTCCGAGTAGATGTAGGCGTGTCCCGGCGGCCCGGGCCCGGCGAAGTCCGGCCAGTGGGCCCGCCTGTGGTCCGCGAACGCCCCGGGGTCCGTCCGGAGGCCGGGGGAGGGGACACCGGTCTCGCAGACCTCCCTAATGGCCGAGAAGTCTGGTGAAGCGGTTGTGTCCATATCCTCCCGGGGCAATTGCCGAGGCAATTGCTCGCTGTACACGCTATCACCGATAATACTGGGAGTGGATTCAGTGTGCGTGTCGTAAGCGTCCTTTGTGTTGGCCACGTGCCCGGCGGGAGGTGTTGTTGACACGTGGGGTGTTGCGTCACCCCTGCCGCACCCTTTGATCGTTAAGCCCCCCTTCCGCTGTGGTGCGCACGTACTGGGCGGGGGGGGCGAGCGACGCGCCTCGCTCACTCGCGGGGCGCGTCCGGTCCGTTTTTTGAACTCTGTTGTGGGAGTGCTTTGGTGTCGGCCGCGCGAGCCGAGTGTCCGGCGTGGTGCATCCGGTGTGGTGTGGGTGTCGGTGTGGGCACAGTACTGTCGTACCCCACGCCGTACGACAGCTTGCGGTTACAGGCGTGGATGGAGTGTGTGCACATCCTGCCGACCGAGTCGCAGAAGGAGCACACATGTAACCATTTAATTCCCCGCTCCTGGTGGCCGTTTCGCTGCCGACACCCTCTCTCCGAGTTGTATGCCCGGCATGGGAGCTCATGCCCTCCGGACTTGTCTCCTCCTTGACTCGCACCGTTCCCAGCCGTAGGCGTCATGGCCAGACGAACCCGTTCATCCTGGATTCGTACATGATCCGACCAATAAATACGCCCCGCCTCCACCTGGTCAAAAATGAAGTTGGACCAACGGCGCACGCCGGCCCACGGCCGTGCCTGCGCGTCCACGGAGACCTGGTGGAGGTGACGATACATGTCCTTACGGTCACACTCCTGGGTAGCACGGTCGTCCTCCATGAGTGCCAGGAAAGCACTGATGTACTCGAGGGGGCCCAGCGTACCCCTGACCTCGAGTTTCTGACTGAGGGTATATATGCCCTCACGGTCCACAAACATGAACGGTTTGGAAATCAATCGAGAGGTGGTCAAATCTGAGGCCAACTTACCAGCCGTTCTCTCATGTCGTAGGGCCTCACGGTCGAGCTCCCCTTGTAGCAGATCCTCCGGCATGTACTGCTCCCGCAGCTGCCTCGGGGGTGGTAGCCGTGCGGTCTGCTCGTGCGCCCATTCCCTGGTCCGGGCCTCCACGGCCGTCGGTTCCGTCGGCGGCCTCGACCTCGAAGCCCGGGACGAGGATCGTTGGCGAGACATTCTGTTGATTGCCTCCATCATGGTATCCATCTTGTTCTCCAGGGCGGTCATCCTCGAGGACTTAACGGTCGACCCGTTGTCGGAGACCGACGCCACGTGGTCCGTGCCTGTCTGTCTGGAGTCTGAGACCGTACCTTCGATGTCTGGTCCTTGGGACGGTCCCGCGACGGGATTACTTCGCGTATTCGGGGGACCCATGTTGAACTCTTCTCCTCACTCGTGATGCGTGTTCCTCGTGATTGAATGGACGTGCCGGCCCGTACTCGTGGAGTATGAGGCTGCGAGCACGTGGCCAAAAAGACGAGAAAGACTGGAGTAGGTGTGTACTGCAGTACAGCTGGAGAAGAAGTGAGACCGGGACCGGTGGCTTGGCCGCGCTCGTGACTGCGCAGTACGTGTGAGACCCGCTAGGGGGCAGGAGGGGCGCTCGCGTCGCGCGAGAGGGGGGAACACCAGGGGGAGCAATGACCACCCCTGACCAACGGCCATGGGTAACCCATTTGCAAGGCATTAATCTCCACTCCCAGCCATGTTACGATGTTGGCAGGGGGTTGAGACTTGTTGACAGCCTCCTGAAGCCAAAAATGGCTGAGCAGATGTCGAGCTGTGGCGCAGTTGGCGACGGCTTTCTCATAGCTACAAGAAACAATAATCAGATCATCAATATACATCTGACATCTGACTCTTAATTTTGACAACATGTCAACAATGGCATCCACAACCCACTGGACATGGTTTGTAAAAGCCCGTGAACCAAAGGGAACAGCTGTGTTTAGGTAATATGAGGCATTCCAGGCTATGACAGGAGGGGCCAGTCCACCGGATCAGTGCAGAAGTTTTTATAAGCTCTAGCAATGACTAGAGGCCCATATAGCCCAAAGGGGAGCCATAGGTGAGATAAGATAGTAGTTCCCAGTTATCGGGGGAGTCTGGGAGAAGACGCACCCAGGCTTGTATGTTAAGGCTAGAGACCAATAGGATCCTCACACCCATTGGATTGGGGAGGCCTGTGTCCCTAACCCACTGGTAAATATTGCCAAACCTCGGAGGGCAACACCACTGCCGGGCCAATGTTCAATATGGTAGTTCATGAATGAATGGGGAGACATATTTACACATGGGTCTACCTTGTCTGATTCACACATGAGGCGTATAGCTTCAAAATTGATGACCATTCATGGTTTTCGGCGGTGGTACTTCGGCGGACTTGATCTTGTTGGTTGGACAGTCTGGAGTACCTAGATGACATGGGTGGGACTCCCTGGCATGTACGTTTGGAGCCCAAGGTGCCGGGTGGTCCACAGACGTGTTGTTGATGTGAGGTGTGGCATCGCCAGACCCCCGGAGCACTGAATCATCGGTGCCTGTGGAGGTTGTCTGTGCAGCCTGGTGCGCCGTGGAGGATGCCCAGAGCGCCAGCTATGCGTTTTCTGCTGTCGACGACTGCTGCTGTGTTGCCTTCTGTTGTGGCTGTGTATGGGTTACGGTTGGCACTGGAGCTGGGGTGTTTGATGCCTCCTACGACGGCAGTGAGCAGAACTGTGTGTCAACGTACGTCCCGTAAGTATCACACAGAATGAACAGTAGTGGAGCTGCTGGGCCGCCCCCTCAGTGTGATAGGAACAATGGTGGCAGCCTCGCTGGGTGTTGACGTTGCGGCACAAGTCGTTGATGGACGTACCAGCATGGGCACTAGGCTGATCGGTGAACCTGGATTTTGTTGCAGCTGGAGGGGCGATCACCATCATCACTCTGGCATTTTGGATGCGTTGCTTGTCGTCCCATCCTAAGTTGCGTTTCTCGACACTGTCCCATACGTAGTTGGACCGGCGAAATGGCCTGACAGTGTTGAGGCTCGCCTCCAGCAATATATCAATTTTTTGATCCAAAGTGTCTTCCTTATTGTTGACTTGAGACATGCCTTGTTCCAGCTCATCTACCCTGTCGCGAACTGAGCTAGTGTCACTCTGTCGGGTGCTGACTGACGCGATTTCTTGTTGACATCTGAATGTAATATCTTGGTCTACACGAGTGATAACTCCAGATTTTTGGACTGGCAGGGAGATGGACAGGGGGGTCAAGCCTTCGACCCCTGTTCCGCCTTCAGCCTCTGCTTCTGACTCTGAGAGTTGGCTTTTGCTGCTGCTCATGTTTCCCGCATTATGCCATGTTTTTAGAAAACAATCACCATAATCCTGTGAACACCACTCATCTGTTGGAACCCTTGGCTCGTTGACTGCAAATATAGTTGTAGATGGTTCCACCAGTATGGTATTTAGCCCTTATAAATGTGTTACAAGGCCCGTCTGATGAAATTGATATGGAGGATGTGTGTTGGTGGTGAAGGAAATATGGCGAATGTGTTGGTGCGGACAGAAGTGGAACGATGGTTTGGAAGTGGTGAGTGTGTTCTATGTGTAGGTGGAGTGCGAGTTATGTATCGAGATATAGTGTGTGTAAGAGCCACTGTAGGCTGTAGCAATTTTGCCTAAGGCCACAAAGACCTGTCACCCAAGGAGAAGGAGACTAACGAGAACAGATAGAATATTCCTGAAAATCAAATATTGAATGACTGATAAATATATGGAGAATCAGCAGTGTAGTAGATTGGAAAAATGGTGGCAATCTAGAATAGGAAGACCTGAAGGTTGTAGTCCAGTAAGGGGTAGAGGTATACCAGGTAACCATGTAATTATAAAGTTAAAATATAAAAAAAAGGAGCAAGACGAAAGATGTGTGTAAGAGACTGCTACAAGTTTACAGTCAGATAGATATGAGAACAAGACAACAAAGAAATAATGCAATGTACTGTATGCTGTATACTGGAAAATAAATGCTGTGCTCTATTAAAAAAAAAAAAAGAAAAAAAAAGGCCACAAAGACCTGATGCCGCACCTTATATATGATTTCATGTCGGGCTTTAAACTTGAATTGACCTCCCTCAGGAAGAATAGTCAAACTGACTTTCATTTCTCTTGAACACTAGAAAGATTTCTTTGTTCTTGCTTAGGGGTACCTCGTTTAGTATGCTAAGTAAATAAACATTCATGTTGTAATTGGGATTTTAGCATAGCATTTAGGTGATATCACTATGAGATCCAGTTTGAACACTCTATATGCGAGAACAGGAAAAAAGATAAATTCTCATTAAGGCTTGTATATGTTTTCATCACATAAAATTAACTTTCCCACAGCCTCGAATACCACAGTTTAAACCTTTCCCTTAAGTATTTCCCACACCAATAGTGTATTGACGACAAAGCCTACCCATGAGAGACATAATTGACTCATTTATATGCTCAGATCACGCTCTGCCTAGTTTTATGGAGAGCCATACTTGTGCGGCGTGCAGCTATACACTTTTTGTGAGTCCTACAACTATGGTACATTTAAATCGTTAGTCGCACATACATTCCCTAGATTAGTATTCATTGATCTTTAAGAAGATATTCCCAGGTTACATAAACAGTGAACCTTATTTCTAAGCTAATTCCAAACCTTAATGACGCTTGGCACATATGCGCTGCACATGGGTATAAAGAATGATTGACATGGTATTAGGTTTCATTTATAAAGTTCTGAAGACCCCAAGGATAGATTCAAGGTTGGGAAATGAGAGAGAGAAATAAATGCAAAACGAAACCCCATTAGGTTTTCCCATTTTAATAATTTAGAGCTTCCTCGGATGAACTGTTATATGAGTGTCATGATTTTACACGTTGAACGGCCTTTGTTATTGGGGAATATTTTGTTATAGGACGGTCGTATGCGAGGTGAGTAGAAAATGGTATAAAAACATGGACGTACCCTACTAGTGTATTGATAGGATAATTCCACACTTGTCCCATCATATATATGGAGGTTTATGGCACCCTACGTTCATAGTTGTATAGCCAGAGGAAATTGTCAGTGTACTGTGTTGATTTATCACACAAGTCAATATTTGCAAAATGCTTACAGCGGCTCGGTGCGGCTGTTGGGATGCAGACAGTGTTTTGATGCATCTAAATTGCTTCTTAAGAGCAACACGAAAAGCATGTTTCATATCAATACAGTCAAATGTGGGTTTTATCGTCTCAATCGCCTCAGTGTTGGACTGGATGTCGCTTTCCTACAGCCCACGATCTGGTTTGGGTGAATATCATGAATCAAGATTTATAATACGCTTAAATAAGATACAGCTTTAGTGTACCAGAACAATCGGTAATACCCGTTACCACAGAAGATAGGCAGTGGTATAGATACGGATGAGAGGAGCTTCAACCTCCTAGAAGCCTTGAAATCTTAAAGGCACTCTCAAAATTCAACATCACAATCTATTGCTCAGGTAGTTGGTGGTCGTAGTATTGGGCTGGTGACCCTAGTGAGCTGGTCGTTATGCGGGAGTCTATTGCATTCTGACATCATCTTCAAGTAATCTTATGCGATTCGCAAAAAAATAAGAATAATGAAATGTTTGATTTGATGAGGAGACCAGATGCTAGTGTCTCCAGTGAATGTGTCCAGAGGTGATAGTGATGTCTCATCAAAACGCATTTTCTAACCACGCGAGATTTACTAGAGTTCGCCGAAACAGGTTAAACATGGCTCTGGAAACTGCATACAGTTGATCGTCTTAAAGGTGAATATTAAAGTAGGGATTCTGCTAAGCCTGATGCGATCAATGCATACTGCACCACAGGTACACACACGACGCGGGATGTCTACGAAACAACGCAGTCTTTGTCTATGTTATACGTGTGTTGTAATTCCCAGACAGCTTGGGATACACCTTCGAACCATCACAACGCATCGCCTTAATCGTGAACGCCACGAGGGTGGAATGAACGCATCAAATCGTCCGGACACACATTGGGTTCCCAGCATATGGGACATTCTGTGTTGGCAAAGTGCTTTCGTAAGGCATGTCGTAATAAATGGATCCCTCGTTGAAGGTTCTTTCTAAACTGAAGCCCCGCACCCACCAACGCCGATCGATAGACCACGTAAAATACTTGGCGGAAAATCATGAAATTTCTTAATTAGATAGACCTCATAGGGATATATAATCGGTGTAAATATGAATTTATTTGATTAAGTCAAAAGGTCTGAAAAAATTATGATTGTGCCACTGTTATATTTTTCTATTTGGTTGTTTATATCTAAATCGGGAGCTAATCGTATCCATGTTAACCGATACTACATACCGATAGGCTACGATAAGAATTTTCGTGGACCTCCCGATATTCCGCGATTTTGCCATTTCTGATCGCAGTGTATCGGAAGGTCAAACGTGGTATGTCGGCGTTGGTGGGTGCAAGACCTTACCGAGATTTATCGGCCCAATTTTCTCCCAATACACTCCGATAGGCTACGAAAAATCTAAGATGTTGGATCGTATCGGAAGGCCTACGATTTGCGTTTTTGATCGTGACACGTTGGGAACCGATCGTGGCATATTGGTGAGTCAATCGTCGAAGTGCGATACACTGCTGCGATTTTATCTGACCTCCCCATGAATTTTTTATTCCAATCGGGAAGTCCATAGTAAGGCATATCGACGCCAGAATGGGTATTGGTGGGGAGTTAGATGAAAGCAATGGGAGATTCATCCAAATTTTTTTTTTTTTTTTATAAATTTATTTTCGACTATGACTTTCACCGAACTGGTGTTTTACAAAGCAATAGTCGCACGACTATTTTACATTTGGAACAGCATATAAGAGTTTCTCTACAGAGAATATTAACTCATATATTCTTTCTGGTGTACATACCTTATATATTAATCCAACTTAGTTGGATAGCCATTCAACAATTCTGTATCTATACAGATTATAATTTTTCTACCCGCTATCTCTTAGGATATACATACATGGTTGAACAACTATATATAAACCATTGTCATGTCAAAGTCTGCTTCTTATTTTTCCTTCTATTATTTTTTAGTGTCTATAGTAGTAGGTCGCTCGACCTTAATCTATTCACTTTATTATTGCGGCTGGATAGTCAAATTGTATTTAGTCTTCTGACATAAATATGTACAACATAATCCAACATGAAAAGATTTGTGACAATACACTTTACAATACAAATGACAATACAATGACATATGGGGACAATTTTCTGAGTTACTTACCATGTATAAATTATATCAATACATACAATGGTCACATTACCCTCATGTAATAACTCTATCTAACCTACAAATCAAGACGCCCACTAATGACTTCTTCTTTTAATTTCATTTTAAATAGATCTTTATTTATAGTTTGCTTTAGGTCTCTGCTTAACAAGTTCCAAAGTTTTCCTCCTCTGTAAATAGGGCTTTTCCTAAAAATTTCCTTTTTTGGTCTGTCAATGTACGGTCTATTATCCTCTGATTCCCTTGTTTCATATCTCACAATTTTCATTTCCACCTGTTTTTCTTCAAAAACCCACCAATGTATTATTGGTAAAAGATGTATTTTCCTTCTTACTGATTGTTGCATCATTTTTGCTCTATTCAATAAAGTGTTTGTGGACATGTCCCTTACATGTTTTACTCCCATTGCTATTCTTAGGGCTTTGTTTATCCATATCTGAAATTTCTTTTTAGTAGTTTCCGAGAGTGCATCATATATAAAATCACAGTATTCTATTTCTGGGAGGACTATTTGTTTCACAATTCCAATACAGGCTTCCTCTGTCAGGTATTTCCGACATTTTCTTAGTCTATACAGTTTTGCTTGTATAGACCTTTCCACTTTAGATACTTGCTCCTGCATAGTTAACGCATAATCAATAATCACTCCCAGATAATTGTACGATTTTACATTTTCTAACCAAATCTCTCCAACTCCTATTTTCATATCACATACCAAATGGAGTTTGTTTTTAGGTACACACCACATCCCCTTTGACTTTTGATAGTTCATTGATAACCTCAATTTCTTCGTCAGACTAATAAATTTTTCCAGGTTATTATTTACATTATTTAAGACGTCATTTGGGTCCCTTCCACTTGCCATAATTACCATGTCATCAGCATACATTTCACACTTACAATTTGAAAAAACCCTCTGTATCATATTTATGTAAATAATAAATAGGACCGGTCCTAAGACAGACCCTTGAGGTACACCACACTCTAGTTTCATACAATCTGAGATCATTTTGTTAACTTTAACCACCTGTGTTCTTTTTTCAAGAAATGCTCTGAAGATATCAATAAAACGTTTATCAAAATAGTCTCCCTTAACTAAAATTTTTAACAACATATTATG
Source organism: Alentia gelatinosa (assembly GCA_950022655.1). NCBI lineage: Eukaryota > Metazoa > Annelida > Polychaeta > Phyllodocida > Polynoidae > Alentia > Alentia gelatinosa. The sequence goes on from OX465581.1 coordinate 52,452,628, forward strand.
ACTAACACAATCGAAGGCTTTCCTTAGATCTATAAAAAGTAATAAGCCGAAATAACCTTCATTACGGACAGTATACAAATAATTCAATACTTTAAAAATAGCATGACCTGTCGACCTGGTAGGTAGGAAACCATTTTGTTCCTTTACAAAAAATTCCATTTGTAACAATTGTGTTACAAATTGTCTGTGGATCTCTCTCTCAATCAATTTTGAAATTAAGGGAAGAACGCTGATTGGTCTCCAGTTATTTAAGTGATTAAGGTCTCCTGTTTTAGGGAGAGGAGTCACCAGAGCTTTTTTCCATATCTCAGGGAAATGGCCACTTTTAAGAACATCATTAATAATTCGCATTAATAGTCCAGGGTTTACCTTCAAAGCCAATTTCATCCTCATCCCATCTATATCTGGGATTCCTGTGGATTTATTTACATCAACATCTTCTATTAGCTCAGTCGCACGACTTTTGCTAATAACATGGGGCATAATCCTTTCATTTTCATTTGTTCTGATATTTAAATCCAAGTGTTCTATTGTTACATCTATTGGTATACCATCGTCCATGTTTTCAGTTAATTCTTTACCTATGCTACAGAAGTACTTATTCATTTCATTTGGAATCAAATTTCCTTTAACCATTACATTATTTTTGCTTACTATCTGATCAATTTCATCTTTTTCACCTGAACTAGGGGACCAAATTCCTTTTATTTCTCTCCAAAAAGCTTTTGGATTTAATTTATTTTCGACAAGTTTCTTTTTTATGAAGTTCCCCCTCTCCATGGTTATTTTTAGATTTATTAGTTTGCCAATCTTTCTTATATTCTTCAATTCCGCTGGGTCCTTCACTAATGACTTCCTAAACGCTTTAAAGAGCTTTCTCTTTTTTCTAATTAGTGATAGTACATTCTTACTTACCATTTGATTCAAATTTTTAACAATAGTCTTACTTTTAACTGGGTGATATTTGTCCAGATATGTCCCTAAATGTTTTATAAAACCTTGATATTCTTGTTCCACATTATCGTAATCAGATTTCTCATATAACTTACAATGGTCTATATATTCTTTTACAGCAAATTTAGTATAGTTTCTGGTTTTAATTCTATCTTTTACCACCTTATCTCTCACAAATCTTCGCTGAGCAAACACTGGGACATGATCAGCGTACATCTCATTTAAATTTCCTTCTGCTAGCACAAATGGACAGTTTGTATAGATATGGTCTAATATTGACTTCCCATAATAATGATAGTAAGTTGGTCCTGTTTTAATAATTCTCAGATCATTCTCTTTTGTAAACTCTTTCATTGCTTTATACTTATTTGAGTTCCTATGTAACAGGTGTACGTTTAGGTCACCCATAACCCACACTTCATAATTACAGAACTCAGGGTCACCAATGATTTGGTTTAATCTATTATAACATTCTTTTACCTTTCCTGTTGGTGGCCTATAAACTCCCAGAATTAACATTTTTTTCCTGTTTTCTCTGTCATATTTACAAGTTACTATATCATAATCATCATTACTTGTGGACCAGTTCTTTAGTTGAACAACATGTCTGGCAAATGAATTTTCAAAATAAATGGCTACTCCACCACCTTTAACCAATATTTCTGATCTTCTATCCTGTCTAAATATTTGCATTCCATTCATTATCACCATATCATCTTTGTATCTATCATCTAACCATGTCTCAGTGGTCACTAGTATATCAACACCATTTAAACTATTGTTTAATTGATTCAACTTGTGGTTGAGACTTTGCACATTTACTGTTATTAACTTTAGACCTTTATCAGACATTAGATTTTCGGGCTTCTTGTAGGTCACCATAGATCTAGCCATATCAACTCAGGATTATTATAATGACCAAAAATAGTTACCAATGTCATACAACAAAACAATGTTTTAAACAATAAATACACAAACACACAATAGCTCCAGACATAAACAATTGTTACACTATTCTCCTGACTACTCAAAATGATCCGTATTAGGCATAATACAAGCGACTGGATTTTCCAATCAATCATTCGAGAATATCTGTATTCACTAAACAAAGTTGAAACAAAACATAAAGAACAAATGTGCAATACGAATCTCCACAGCGCATTGATAGGGCTGTGGTAAGGGTAACTTTCCAATACGGTATTACCCATAGTGATTAATTAACAATAACAATCTTACTTCTAAATGGAGCTTAGGGATTACACGTTATACTTACAATATTAATATTAATTAATATTGATCCATACTTAAACTACATCTTATTTATCAAGCTATAAGGTAAGTCCCATTAGCTGGTTTAAGATACTATTCCATCAACAACACGATTTTCATCAAATTTCACTGTTTTCTGGTCGTTTTCTGGTTGTACGACCATACTCAGATTTCAAGTTTATCAATATATATTATATTAGTGTGACGGTCGCACGACCATTTATATTTTGCTTACTTCATGTTTGTTTTTGTTTTTAGGTATGGCAGCCTTTCCTCACATTATTTCCGATTGCTAAATTTAAAAGTCTTGCCAATCGTTGCTGGACATATGGCCAGGGATGAATGCCATCCTTCAATTTATAAAACTGGTGTATAATGGGTTTGTTCTTACCCTTATACCGATGGATCTCTCTGCTCAAGTATGGTGTTTCTACTCCTTCTTCTGTACTCTCTCCTAAATGCTAATCACGACCTATGGATAAAGGTCGTGGGAATATGCAGTGAGGTGCGCTATCAGGCCGGACGTAGGCACGCGTTAGGCAGGGTCTAGGCGTGGGATAGGCATTGCAAGCCGCCACCGACTCCTGCCTAATGAAGAGAAATGATATAGCGTATCTGACACATCAGACCGGCGATCATCGGATAATAGAGTGGTATCTACTCTAATTGGGAACATCAATCCTCCACCAGCTTGCTTCTTCTCATACATTAACGTTATGTAAGTTACCGCAACGCCCACTCATAACTCACCGTGTCATGTGAGAGAATTGCGCGCCCGCCTTTATATCTTAACATACGCGACCTAACATTTAAGACGATGATGACAGGGGAAATCTTGACATCAAGAGAGCAGGTAACCTCAAATCGGTCCATTAAACCTGTTTCCCTCTTTCAGATGCGGTAGGTTCTGTTTCATGGAAATATCATGATGCATTTTCTCATTGGAGTTCAATTTCTCGTGGAGAATTATTGACCTTCATAAACAGGGCTATCCAGAGTAGTCTCTGTAGCCGCCACGTCAAACGTCTTGAATCTAGGAATATGCTTTTATTTTTTTATAGATTTGAGATATCTTTCAGTTGTCATAGATAACTGCACTTAAGAAGGCAGAGGGGATGTATCTGACCCAAGTGACGCAATAGGCCTAGATAACTCGGGAGGTGACACACGGAACTCTTGAATATACCCTTGTCTAGCCCTTTAAGGACAGGTGTCTCCGGCAAAGCTACTTTCGTAAGAACGGGTGCCGGTGGCAGTTTGTCCCCCCTAAAGGACGGGCACATCAGACAACACCAGGTGATAGATAGTTCAGTCTTTGGAGTTTAACGTCCTCGGGAACTCTTGACACTTTGAATCCTTAATGCTTCAGTTTTGCCTTTATAAGAAATCCAACGCTACGGTAAAACAATATGATTAATGTATTACAATAACCCGGGGGTAGGATAATAATCTATTCCTGCGAAAGGACAATGTACAATGAGATCTCGAAGGAGGATTATCAAACGCATATAGAATATGAGGTATGAATACCTACTAAAGTTCTAGAAAAAGATGATGATCTATGGCAAGAGTAAACATATAGCATCATTTCCACCCTCTCAGGATGGGACCACTGAATATGATACTGGTGCTATAAAAGATATTAACCTGTGGATGGCATTGCAGTTATGTTGGGGCTTAACGCTAATGCCACCCTAGGGAGGAGACGGCTTGTCATCTCCCGTCACTAATCGGGTGATAAATCATCGGCTGTTTCTATAGAGAGGCACCTGTCCCTATGGTATCACAGTCAAGGACTTTGGTGTGTGGCCTGATATACTGATGTGGAAAAGACGACTGAAAATCCCAAAGCGATATATATTAAGGTGCATTCAAAATGAGGAGTATCTGTCATCGACGCAATGGTACTTGGATGTATGATCAGAATTGGCGGTGGTTGGCAATTAGATAATGTCATAAGAACACTTGGGTAATCAGAGTCAGTAATGTGAATACCACACAGGAATACTAACACCGTGATGGTGCGTTTTTATAAGAGGTTTTTTTATTGCCATGCAAATGATAAAAGCGTAGAACAAAACGGTGGAGGTGGAGTCCCTACTATTAGATCTACTATTACCATCAATATTTCACCAGGACTAATTCAATTTAGAGCAATTATTTTGCCGACACCTTACATATGATATGCATATAGAGCATATGGACATGTTTGAAACGCATAATCGCTCCTGCTTTCCCTTACATGGAGAAGGGCTGTGGAGATGTAATTTACCCTCTTATGTATCAGGTGGGAAGCATCGAAAGGTGCAATGATGCTGAGGATTTGGCAAGCAATGAGAGGGGGCACTCTATATATTTTTTCAGTATGCATGTATAGTTTGTAGTGAGAGGTACAACGCCATATATACCTTGGTCAATGCAATGAAAGAAACAATATGATTTATAAAACAGCAATTTTTCACTGTTTTTTTGTTGGCATAAACATGTACACAAAGAAATAATAAATACAAACCTTATATTCACTCCTCCATGATGGTTACGCCCTTAACATATGAATTAAACATGAGATATCAGCCTTTAAAAGATGGGTACTCATCTTTACGCCGCCCACTTATAAATATATATTTCTCTATGAGCAAAGATCTAAATAGAAATTTGATGGTTTCAGCCTCAAACGCAACCTCAAGCTGTGTCTCACCCTCACTGATAGTCCCACCCTGGTCATATGATTTGAACATGAGATATTAGGCCCCAATGTACTTGAAAAACAGAGTGTCAAAACGGGTCACCTGTATACACACGTGTGTTTGCGTTTGGTTAGGTCGCTAGAGGTGTTTTCTGCACACACCCCACAACCTGAAACTTCACAACACATACCTCACACACCAATGTAAGTTACCTTTTGCCATTTAGCAATTCCTGCTCCCCTCGACTCCTTCAATTCCTCCCTACGATGCATACATCGGAGTGCATCCTATGGTGAATTGGCTACTTAACACAAAAACACCTTTCTGAACAATACCAATAAACCGTTCAAGAGCTGTATCCCTCTGGAATTACATGTTTCCGTTAAATCCAGCACCAAGTATCCTGTGACTCATAAAACCTAACTATCTTTATCACGACTATGCATCAGGCTATGGTTTAAACCCATTGGTTTAAATACCACTGGTTTACGATATATTTATAACTTTGGCAAAAAACGGGAACGACTCGTCCCGGCACCAGAGTCCATTAACCCAGACTACTATGTCACAGAGTGTGTCGGGGCCCGTTATTAAGGCCTTGACACACTCCTCGCTACACTGCCGCCAATATTGTGGTGGGCGTGGCGGGCGCTGATTGCCAATTCCAGCGTTTCGTTTCTGTTAATCCGAACCTGCTCGCCTCCCGCTGTATTAATTATGGTTTCTGCAAGTGATGACGCTGTCCTGCAATGGTCAGGTGTGGGAAAGGCATTTGTCAAAGGGAGGGCAAAGAGAGGAGGATTATTCTTTGTTGGTTAAATGGCGCGTTGGCAGATGTGGGGAATGGATTATTTTTCTGATTCACAAAGGCATGGGTTGGGATGAGGGCGTATGCAATGAGGATAGTTGTGGCAGGAAGGGATTTGGGCAGGGGTTCAATAAAGGTAACCGTACATAGATTGCAGACTGAATGAGACCGCGGATATATATATGTGAATAACACATTTCAAAAGTAGCAACATTTATGATTATATCTGAGGCAAAATATTTCGCGTACGCGTTCGCTGCCCTGGTCCCGGGTGTGGGTGTGGGGCGTCTAGCGTTAACAAAAAATTTTTTTTGTTAACGCTAGACGCCCCACACCCACACCCGGGACCAGGGCAGCGAACGCGTACGCGAAATATTTTGCCTCAGATTTAATCACACACACCCCCATCAACGCCAAAGCGACCACATGTGGCGGTCTTCAAAATGAACTCCATTTAAATCACTCTCAAAAAAATAAAGAATCACTTTTACATCCCCAACATGGAAGTAAAACTCACCTTAAAACATCCACAAACTATTGGACGTTACATATAAAAAGATCAGCCAATGATAGCCTGACGATATTGTACGCAATTGAAACTGTTGATATGGTCCAGACAGTCCCATACTTCTGGACAGACACTGTACACACACTCCTAACTCCCTGATCCTCCACCAGATGGCTCAGTCCAGCAAGACACTTGCTTCACCCAGTCCACCACAGAGGGCGCCACCACACAACAACAAACCAGCTCCCTCAGTCAGTGTCAACAAACACTGATGAACCAGCACAAATGATTGGCCTCACATGCTTCCCGCCTCTCTTTGTCTTAATCTGCACCAATCGGGTGCTAATTAGATCACCATGTGACTGGAAAGGACCAGTGTGTGCCATGCTTTGAAAGTGACCGGAATTAATTAGCTCAAAACGCCTCGAAACGGCCGAGTGAACGCCGCCACATATCAACAGTCGCTCAAGCAGATCGAACGTCTTGTCAACCTTTCATACACTGTATCTACAAGCCTAGCTGTCAGCCAGCCCGACCGCACCACTGACAAACATGGCAAACGCTTCACAACGCGTGATCACCCCTCCTACGGCCGCTCGGAACCTTTTCCGAGTAGAACCTATGGACGGAGAGGACGCAAATCCGCCCGAGACGACGCACACAACGCCGACGTCGAGTGGGAACTTTCGGATTGCATCAACCACAAACAAACGTAAACGCACTTCGGAGGACGTCGGCACGCCGAAAGAAAGCTCGCCGAGTGACCCGATCTCCGACTTTGGCGCGTTCGGCCGGCTCGGTAACGCACCAAAACAACTCACGGAGGACGAGGTAAGCCACGTTATTGCGCATTACGACTCACCATATTCGTGTCATTCGATTTATGATGATATACTGTTGTCTCCGTGCTCCAACTTCACCGTTGCGATGTCTCGTAATGACGTGCCGGGTATTGAAAGCCCGCCGCACGTCACTCAGACACCGCGGCCGGCCGTCCCCGCGAGGGAAGGCCGGCAACACGGCACTGACAGCCGTGCTCGGACACGGAGACGGCCCGTCGACACCGCGGTTCGCGTCCCGATACCCGGGACTCGCACCACGGCCGACGGAGCCATCAAAGCCTGTAGAAAGACAGTTATCACTGATTTCTTCAAGCCGATCCTGGCCAACAAACCGGATCATTCTAAGGAGTCTAGTGGAAGTGAAAACACCCAAGACAGACTTAGATCCCCCAGCAAAGCGCATGGGGGTACTGGTAGTGACAGTCACAATCGCACTGACACTACCAACTGTCACAACAGAACCAAGAGATCTGTAGACAACCAGTTGCTGACACCTGGGGCAAATCACCCAGATAGTCACAACAATGCCAATATTGTGGAAAACAACTTCCACAATTTAAAGACACAAAACTGTGACTTTGAACAAAGTGACACCAGTACCGTCACCGACCATGAATTGGAGGTCCCCACTGGCTATGGGGATATAACCATTCTGCAAACCCTACAGTCCCTCGACACATGTGATGTCGCAGAGACCCGCAGGGAAGTTGTCCAAAACCCACCCGAGCACGATGAGGCTAGAGGTGAGGTGGACAAACCGATAACCAATCTTGAGTATAATGATAATATCATAGATAGTATCTCCAACTCAGAAATATCTCATAAAACACAGTCCCTTAACAATAACAGCGAACCTGATCACAGGCACAAACGCTATTATCGAGGTATTTTGTATTATGACTATGCCACCATTGATCAAGTCTCCACGACAGACTTTCATAACGAGGAAACTGAAAATGCTTCTTTTTCTTCCCACCAGGTGATTGATGAGCTGCTTCCCGAGGTCGCCCGACTTGCATGGAGAGACATGAGGGACGCAAACTCTCGGTACCACAAAAGTGAGGCCAGGGCCGGCTTCTACGAGGCCTGCATCAAGTTTGACCACATCGAGCCTTGGACAGCCGGTCTGGCCCCCACTCCCATCTACGCTGACTCCAAACTGATGGAGCGCATCACTACCGAGCGCAGGGAGTCAGCCCGGCGCATCGCGGAAATGACAGCCAGCCACCTGCGAACCCAACAAAGAGTTGAAAGGGCCAGGAGAGAGCAACTCTCGGACATGATATACAGCATGATCAGGTCCCAGGGCACCGTGCGAGAGGAGAGTAAGCGCATGATAAACCAAACGCGGGCTCACTCCGATATCACAGCTAAACGTGATCACAAAAAAGAAACGGACATCCTCAAAGACCGTCTAATGAAGCGTGCAAACAGGGCCCCAACTAAGGCCCAACTGAACGATCCTTTTAAGGCCAGGGGCACCTTCACGGGCAACAAGCCGACGGCCACCGTAGTCAACCCAGTCGACGCACGAACCCAGCAGGGTTTTCCAAAAGCCCCCGTGACCCAAGCCAACCCCAAGACAGCCAACCGGGGAAAGAACAGGGGCCGCGGGGGCCGAGGCGGAAGAGGCCCCAAAAGGGGCGGACCGCAGGGCAACCGCGATCCACGCCCACAGCAGCCACAGCAGAGTACAAGCCTGTAAATATCGGTAAATCTGTTGAATCTCCATGTTTGTCAGTTGACATTAAAGATTCCGTTTGTTACCCGTTGTCAAGTTCTTTATTTCTTACAGATGGACATGTAAATGAATCTAATGTAGAAATATTGAGTACCAAGCCTTCAGCAAATAATATAACCGAGAACAACCAAATAGAATCCCTTATGGATAAAACTACCACAGTAATCAACCTGTCCAGTAGAAATTTATCCAAAAGTGATCTATCTCTCTTGAACAAAGGTCTTAACTTTTGCCCGACCGAATCACGAATAGAGGAAGGGGACGTTAAATCAGACCTAGATAGCTTCCACCGTAACCTTAGAATAAAACAATTCTTCGAGAAACCAAAGCCCGACACGGTGTCAGGCGTCCCATCAGGGACAACTCCGGACCCCGGGACTTTCCCGGGGGCCCCGTTTCAAAAAATGGACCTCATTAAGAAATTGGGCGATAAATCCAACTGGACTGCTCCACAAGGGTCGAGCAGCCTTGAGGGATTCATCGCTGTCAACGAGGTCTCCCTGTCGAGTAGAAACGTGAATAAAGGCCCCTCTTTTTTCAACCTCGACAGGGAAGAACGTAAATCCCTGAAAAACCTAGCTCGAGACCAAGAAATCACCATCAAACCAGCCGACAAAGGAGGGGGGGTGGTGATTTTGAATACCATCGACTACATTTCGGAAGCCCACCGACAGCTAAAAGATACCACCACCTACCGTAGGGTAACCAGAGACCTAACCCTAGAACACAACAAAGAGGTGGATGGGTATATAGACAAATTGGTGGAGAATAGAGAGATAACCGAGAGAATGGGGAGGTCGATCAAAACAACCACCCCACGAACCCCACAGGTATATTTCCTACCAAAAATACACAAAGGGAAAGTACCACCTCCGGGCAGACCAGTGGTTTCAGCCAATGGCTGCCCTACGGAGAAAATCTCGGCCTTCGTGGACGATTTCCTGAAGGAAGAAGTCCCGAAGATCAAATCCTATATAAAGGACACAAACCACTTTCTGGCAAAGATCCAGAAAATTGGACCATTAAACCCAGGCGATATATTGGGCACAATGGACGTTAGTGCCCTGTACACTAACATACCCAACGACGAAGGCATCTCTATCATACGCAGTAAGCTAGAGAAAACAAGGAAAGTGAACGACCTACCCAAATCGGAAAGTATAGTCACACTCCTAGAAATGGTACTCAGAAAGAACAATATACAATTCAACGGGGAAAACTACCTCCAAATAGGGGGCACAGCGATGGGAACAAAACTCGCCCCTTCGTATGCCAACCTATTTATGGAGAATCTTGAAGAAAGAATGCTTAACGATTACCCACTCAAACCCAAGGTTTGGTGGAGGTACATCGATGACATTTTCTTCATTTGGAATCACGGAGACGAAGAGCTGGAAAAATGGCATACGTGGTTAAACAACTACCACGAGACTATAAAACTCACGATGGAAACCTCACGCACTGAAGTGGCGTTTCTCGACACCAAAATCGTGAAATCCAACGAGGGGAAGCTAAAAAGCGACCTCTACGTAAAGCCGACTGACCGCAACACATACCTTAGGTATGACTCGGCACACCCGCCATCACAGAAACGAAGCATCCCTTACTCACAACTCCTGAGGGTAAGACGCATCTGTACAAACCAGGCGGACTATGAAAAACACGCTCAACAAAAACTCAGAGAATTCCAAGAGAGGGGGTACCCAAACCGTATCCTAAAGGAATGCAAGGAGAAAACGGACAATCTGAGAAGGGAACATCTCCTCAGTAAGACGAAAACCGACCCAAAAAAAGACGGACAGGATAAAACATTCCTGATCTGCACATACCACACCAATGGCAACATCCTTCCCAAGATCGTGGACTCCAACTGGAACCTTCTAGGGAAATCGAAAACGACAAAGAACATCTACGAAAGTAGACTGATCAAAGGCTATCGGAGACCCAAGAACCTAAAGAACTACCTGGTGAGGGCACGTACAAACTACAAGACGGAAAACGGGAAACCCCGAAAAAAACTTGATCGCAACATTTGTAAAAAGAAAAACTGCAAATACTGCGAAACACTCAACACCGATGGTAAGGTGAAATGCAAAAGCACGGACAAAAACCACAACACCAAAACCGGAGCGACCTGCAACAGCTCGAACCTGATATATTGCATCACCTGCAAAAAATGCGAGATGCAATACATAGGACAAACCAAGAGAAAGATCAAAGAGAGAATGAGGGAGCACTTCAGATCCGTCGAAACAAAGAGCAGGATAAGTGACGTCCCCAAACACTTCAACAAAAACGATCACCACGGGGTATCTGATATGGAGTTCACCATACTGGACTACATACACAGACATCCCGATAGCAAATCTGCCAAAGAAATCCGGCTCAAGATCGAATACAATTGGATCCACCGGATGAAAACACAGGCCCCACAAGGCCTGAACACTATGGACAGTAGATACGGTTGATAGGGGAACCATTACGCCACGTCAAAAAATTTTTTTGTTAACGCTAGACGCCCCACACCCACACCCGGGACCAGGGCAGCGAACGCGTACGCGAAATATTTTGCCTCAGATTTAATCACACACACCCCCATCAACGCCAAAGCGACCACATGTGGCGGTCTTCAAAATGAACTCCATTTAAATCACTCTCAAAAAAATAAAGAATCACTTTTACATCCCCAACATGGAAGTAAAACTCACCTTAAAACATCCACAAACTATTGGACGTTACATATAAAAAGATCAGCCAATGATAGCCTGACGATATTGTACGCAATTGAAACTGTTGATATGGTCCAGACAGTCCCATACTTCTGGACAGACACTGTACACACACTCCTAACTCCCTGATCCTCCACCAGATGGCTCAGTCCAGCAAGACACTTGCTTCACCCAGTCCACCACAGAGGGCGCCACCACACAACAACAAACCAGCTCCCTCAGTCAGTGTCAACAAACACTGATGAACCAGCACAAATGATTGGCCTCACATGCTTCCCGCCTCTCTTTGTCTTAATCTGCACCAATCGGGTGCTAATTAGATCACCATGTGACTGGAAAGGACCAGTGTGTGCCATGCTTTGAAAGTGACCGGAATTAATTAGCTCAAAACGCCGCGAAACGGCCGAGTGAACGCCGCCACATATCAACAGTCGCTCAAGCAGATCGAACGTCTTGTCAACCATTTATGATTATATGATTGATATTACGATATTCTTCCTCTTAGATCTATACCTCAATGGTGCAAATTGAGCATATATCATATAACCTACTAATAGTTCCCGTAAATGCTGTTCTTTAGGATAATTGAGCTTCCAAGCACATCAAAGGGTACACGTATGTGCCAGAAACTCCTTAAATAACAGTTTTCCAGGGGGCTGGCTCCCTGACCATGTGTGCTAGATTACTTTTTCGCCCCCTAGAATAACGATTAGCCTGCCAAGGTATGCCCCTCTCAATTCTGCCTTCATCTCCATTATGTCAGCATTCCTGCTGCCCCTTTTCCTGAGTTCAACATCCTGGTATCAATGGTCACCATTGTACTGTGTAGTCTACAGTTGTCTGTTATACATATATATCTGTGTATAGGCGTTTGTCTTTTAGTATTTATTTCCCACTGAGGTCTCAGGGGAGGGCTGAACATGACGGTAATCCTTTGCCGATAAAGGGAGGCACTCTACCAGTTCTACCTTAGGCCCAGCTGAATTAAGATAAGGGATATTTCTTATGATCATGTCTAAGATCTTTTAATAACATGAAGTATAAAGGCACTTCAGATGCATCAGGATTCCATTGGTTATAAAATCAATACATGGATTGAGGATCGAAGGACAATTGTTAATAACCGAACAATGCACAACTCCCAATAATATGTGAAGCCATAGTTATGGTGACAATACGGGGTAGATTTATGAGTTGTTTCGGAGAAATTCGTTCTGAACGAGCTGGTACAGCGATTTCAGAACAAATTTCTCCAAAACAATGAGTAAATTCCACTTTTATTGGCACCATCACTATGGTTTCATATTATCATATACCTTAATTCAGTCTTAATTCGCTAAAACTGACCGTTATTCGACGTCAAAGTCACATTTTACAACTCGCAAAGACATTGTGTACGTTAGCAGACATGCCGGAAGTTGACAACCGGAAGTGATCACTGCGCAGGTGCGAATACATTATACCGCCGCATAAATTAACGCACGTTCACCCTGCTAAACTCGATCGTCCCGTCGGACGGCTGTACTCGAGCGGTGCTAGTGTCTGATAGGGGCTTTGCATTTGTTGACATTGATGAGTCTCCCGCTCGAAATCGATATTTCTCGCATATCTAAGCTATATAGTGTGTTTCACATGATCCGTACTCGTATTCCACCTCAATGTTTGATAAATGTACACACTAACTCATTCAGTGGTTTCTGTACGATGCCACAGAACTCCCGAAGTGAAGGGATCCACCAATTTTGAATCTTGCGCCGAGAATTCTGTTGTCGGCCTCTTGACCAATCAAAATGCGTTATTTCATCAAAGCGTGCAGTCTATCAGCCAAAGCGTGCAGGTAAGGTTCAAAGGATGCAGTCTGTTAGCCAAAGCATGCAGTCTGTCAGTATCCAAAGGCACCAGTACAAAGATTCACGGCATACAGTGCATTCTGTGTACGATAACTGTACCCCTAGGAGCAGTACATATTTACCCTGAGTTAGTGCATAGGTATGTCATAATATTCAGGTTTAGTGATAAGAACTTTTTCCAATAGTGCTTCATGATGCCCATTGTACATGATAGGTGATTACGTCTGTCCTCTATCACGGATTGTGAGTCTGACTTATTTCCTCCATCGAGGGTTCCTAAGTCCGCATTACAGAAGAGGGTCACTGAGTATATGTCCTACAGGTATCACACACACTAGTCAGACCAGAGTGACATTTACAGACTGGCTGCCGAAGCATCCTTGCAATTTGGAAGTGCCATATTAGAAATTCTGTCGTGCCACCTTTTGGCATCATGCCAAACCTGGTCTTTAGTGAGCTCTTATTTATATGTACTGACATAGAATGTTATAACAATATACAATTACTTCTCCGTCTCTCTTTCCTTTTTCTCCTTCATTCTTCATGTAACAGCACATTGCATATATCTCTCCCCATCATATCCTTTATCATACCTCCTTTCCGGGCCTTTCCTCCTTCTATCACACTCTGCCCTCACTTCCACTTCTTTCGGAACCTTAGGCCTTCATTCCATATTCCCCTCCTCAGTCCTTTCCGACGTGCCTTCCCCTCTTATTACTGGCCGACACAAACTTGCTTTCCCTCCGCTCTCCCGCAGGAAATCCTTGGAGGACGATGGAAACCAAATTACCTAAATGCTTCCATTGAAGCAACGTTTCGAATTTATAACAGCAACCTGTGTGGGCGAAATCCTAGGGTTGGCAATAGGCAAGGCATGCATGTACTCATTTATTATGGAGTGGAATGAAATGGCCAGAATACTAAGACGTATTCCCCAGCGTGTGTGAAAAGGTCTCTATGCATAAGATGATGGCCCTCTATTCAAGTACTACTTAGCAGAAATAAAAATGCCAGCGGATAGAAATCTTCACATATCAGACCTTGGGAATTGTTGGCTAGAATGCTTTACAATTATTAATGATTTTTTTCCGTTGATTCAAGTTTGAACCCGTTTCTTGGGAAAATGTCCCACCTCCAAGAAACGGGTTCAAACTTGAATCAACGGAAAAAAACATTAACAATTAGCACACACATGGGATGGTAACCCTAGGGCTCGAAACGAAATAAACCTTGGAAATGGGGGACGCAGTCTCCACCCACTAAATCAGGGAGTGGGCCCTCCTCCACCTGAGCCACAAATAACCCTAAAATATCACTGACATAGCTTTCCGAAGCACCTTGCCTGATGATACAACTTAGGATCGTTGAAACCACAAATAACCATTAATTCTCACATTTGGGCACATATATGGCCTGCCATAGCCCTCACGGTAGAGACACAGAGTGAGGGACACTGATCTCAGCTGACCAGCACACAGCGCTGGCTGGAGGGCAGTATACACACACACCCCCGACCCCCACTCCCAGGTACTGACCAATGCCTACCACAGAGTACGGTGGCAGCACACAGTCAGATCCAACCACCACCCTGTTCACATTTTGTTTATGTGCGAGAACCAATAGAAAATGGACTTACTGAGTTTAGGGAATCTAGCGTGAAAAGGCCCGACTGACAGGGGTTTCCAAGGTTCATTTGTGGTAGCGAGCTCGACAAGGCAACGTCTAGCTAACCACTAGAATGCTTTACAGTATAATTATGTGTTGCTTCTTTTGTTTCTAGTACATTAAGGTCCTCAGCTTTTGTGGGTCTTTTTTAACATTCTCTTATTCAGAATATAAGAGTAATCATCCCAAAAGGCTTGTGTGATCTACCCTTTCAGTATCCTTGCCTGGGTTTAGATCAGTCATCATTTGGATGCCATACTACATAATGCACGATAAGTCTATTTGTAGGAAGAGTTTCAATACTTTAAACTGTAAGACAAACAAAAACATATATAGGCAATGAGTCACTTGTCTCTGTGAAATATAACAATGTATTGCTGCTAAGCTGTTACTCCTACAGATCTCGTATACAGTTTGTTCTAAACTAACATATACTATTTACTCTTTTCTCAATATATAATTTCTTCCTTTCATATAATCTTGATCACATCAACTGTTGCAGGAAGCCAAGGATATTATCTCATCATCAACACTTCTATTGCTTTCTTTTGTCAGATTCTATCAAAATATATCATATACCTCGATGCTTCGAATGTCAAGGAACAATAGGTTACAAATATTTGCTCCGCTATATAAGGCACTTTGTTTATACAGCTCCACCCTGGGCCGCGCAATTTTATAAATCACTGCATCTGTTTGCTTTGTGCTGCATCTTCTTTCCCTTATTAAATTCATATCACTTTTCCTTTTGAACATATAATTTGCCAAATGTATCTCTCTTCTATCACACATTTAGGACATTTTCGCCTTTCTATGTACATCGAGAATACTAGCACCTCGGGAATTTTAGAGGCTACTCTTAGTGCCCTATATTGTGAAGATATTCAAGTTTGTGAAGTGTTTTCTAAGCTACTTCACATAAAATATATCCCTATAATCCGTGTATAAGGCATAAGTAAGTTTATCAGATACAATGCCAGGTATATGAATGTGCACAATATAGATTAATAAACGGCAATTCTAAAGTGATTAAGATGACATTCAGCCCATCTTCTTTCCATTTTCTTTTCTTGTATGGTTTCTTTTGAAACTTGAAGGGTTGAATTAAAACTTAATGGTGTCCCTGTTATTGGCTATAGCTATGCATTTAATTTTCACTGCTGTACATTGCAAATACACGATTTATGATGCCATTCAGTTTTCTACATCAGTTTCGGGTTTTCGTGCGCTGAGTAACAGTGGAAGTACCATTCCCCTATAGCTGATCAGACAAAGCTTGTGACCATTCGTGCACATGTAGACGTGTGATTGTCATAAAATGATTTCTGCCGTAAATGCAATATCTTAACGATAAACATTTATTGCTCATGATCCGAGTTTCCTTGTCATTGCCATATTTTCAGGACTAATAGAATATATTTGTCGACCAGGAAAATCGTATAATTGCTTCTATCCCTTTCTTTGCATATCTCCAAGAAGCCCTAACTCTATTACATTCTATAAAAAAAGTGCTCAAGAATGTCAATCATTTGAGAACAATTACAGGTATCTGACTCAGCAATGTTTCTTGTGTACAGATTATGTGCTGGGAGATGCAATATCAGCCGCCCTTGCCCAGTCCAAGATGAATCTACTATACTCTAAGATTGGCCGTTTGCTTGTGCAGTAGATTTCCTTTGCTACATCCTTTGATATTGACTGTCTAATTTTCACTAACCTATAAATCCCATTGCTCGCTGTTTTTAGTATTTCTTTTATATGCATAGATTAGTCCAAGTTTTGATCGATAGTGACACCTAGGTACTTATGCTGTTTTGGAAGCTAGGTTACAGTCCCCACAGCGAATTTCCAGGTCAGGCAGATATCGCTTGCATCTCCAAGAGTACATGCTGACCCCCCCCCCCCCCCCATATACATCAGGAAATCATTTTTAACCCTGGAATTTCAAAATTGTTGACTTTATAAATATGAACGATTGCTAACCATATAATTCACCTACAACGATATTGTGATTACACATACGTATATTCCTATATACCTATGAGCGAACAACTTATGATAACTTAACGCTGCTGGGGGTGGAATAACTTTTGTTTACTGCCCAGGTTGAAGTTACTGCCCAGGTTGACGTTTACTGCCCAGGCTGACGTTTACTGCCCAGGTTGACGTTCAGAGACATTATCGACATTAGCCAACAATTTAAGGTATATAGGAATAGGGAAACCATGTACCAGTGGAAATAAGTCAAAGTTACTCAGTAAGGTTTGGAAAAATTACTGCCCGCGGCTACGCCTTGGGCAGTAATTTTTCCAAGATTACCTCCTAACTTTGACTTATTCCCACCGGAACATAGTTTCCCTCTAATACTGTTTAAGAATGGTTTCAAGAATAGTTTCTTCATTAATTTCATAAAATACCAATGTCAATCTACAGTCGTAGCATTCAAGAAGGCCAATGCCTGTACTGCCACGCCGCTTAGTATAAGAACTTCAACACTCGAGTGGACCAAATATCTAATACGATGATAGCATATAGTTGACAGCCATACTCATCAAGCCAGTAATATACAGTTCATAAGTATACAGTATTGGTTCCATCTGGAGAAATCGCAATTTCTACTCATACCGCGTATAGCTGATAAGAAAATAGGGCTCGCTCCTTCCAATAAATCCTGCAGAAAATCTCCCACGATCTATCCTTCTCCTTTGATATCGATCTACAATTCAGCTCGGTGAATTCTATCTTGAAATCCCATCACCTTATGAGACCCTGAGCACGGTGGTGCGGTGAAAGCGTCGGCTGATGGCGCTTATCTCATGGGTGGAATGTGTTCTCCAGGCAGTTATTATCATTCACAAGGACTTCCTTATCTCTGCGTCTTCGATCACAATTGATGCAGGTAATATATCATGCCCCTCCATCCTACCCGTTTGCGACTGACGCAACACACATGGCAATAATTCAATTCAAGCACGAAAAGATCAGTCGCATAATGCTAGATTCGTTATTCAAGCATTGTACATATTTTGACGATACATTTCAAAATGTTTACTTTTGTTACGATCCCAATTCCCCCCCCCCCCTTTTCACTCGTTAAGATTAACAATGCTTAAACAAAATACAATGGATGCAGGACGATACCGGGGTGACAGGATTGTACAAGACATACTATAGCAAACAATGGCAACACACATGAAGTATCTTATATTTCAGATCATGTACAGTCTACAGAGCCTAGGGTTCTTCGTGCTGGTGTTTTACATACAGCATTTGTATAGGGTCATCCATCTTGTGTTAATGTTCAATAACAGTAAGGTTCTTGTACAAATTGACTCTTTGATGGTGTGAACATATTTCTTCATACATTGATAGGTAGTACCATTTTCATACATGATAAACCCAATGTTCATATAGGTCATATTCAGTTTGTTCTACCACTATAGTTTATGAGCGTAATATATCAAGAGATATATCCAGATGTGTCCATATCTTTTTCCCCCCATCATTTGCCTGTTGGCACAACAGTCTAAAATGATATAGTTGGTGTTCAGTTATTGTTATTTGTATGTGTCAATACCACACAGCAATTCTAGTCTGTCTAGTATTTTGACGCATTTTTTTAAGAATATGTCTTCTGCCTCACACATAAAGCGTTCTATATATGCAGTTAGTGTCTTAATCCTTTACTCCAGTCAAAGACATCTAGCTTATTTTTTTGAGAAGTTTGTGGCATATTTTAATGTTTCCTTTACCTAACTGAGCACTCGTGCACGGTGTATTGAGTCGTGTCTTATTGCTTCCTTACCTCATAAAATTGCTGCAATACGGAAAATAGAGAGCAATCATCTCGTAGCCAGAGTCTTTGGAACTCTTCATCCAAGATAAGAGAAACTGTAGCTCTTTCATGGTAAAGCACCGATGTCGTTATCTATAGTTAATTACGGAATAGTCCTTCAGTGCATAAAATCCATCTCCGATTGACGTCATATTTTGGGAGCTGATAAGGTTTGTCTTACTTTGATTGAATGTTCAAAGTTTTCTAAGATACATACACATCGTCAATCCATTGGACACTAAGTAAGCAGAGAACATATCACGCCATGTATGTTATTCCCTGTACGCAAGACGAGCAAAGTATATGTTACTTGATAAGGGTCATTGACTGTAGATTCTAGAGATATGCTTCAGCAAGTCCTTGTAGCATTGCTGATAGTTATCATAGTCGATCCATGTCAATAATTGCATCGGTGCTACAATGGGTAGAGTTGGCACATAACCAGGTTGCCCAACACGGAAACTCCTAGGCCCTGGGGGCCGGCTAGGCCGCCAGCTATGCTTTAGAAGGAAATACATTCTGCTTTCACTCAGACCACAATTGAGAAACGATGAAGCATCCTGCTAGAGCTTAGATGACGACCTGAATAAGCTCATATTCCAGTAGATGAATAGCACACGCAATATGCGACATCTCTACCAGCAGTTGAATTGAAAATTAAATGATTGAAATGGATTTTGATTATTTGTAATCAACCAATGAAACCTTGATGTCACGGAGTGTTTGGGCTTTTGTCGTCACAGGCAGTGTACACTCATTATTAAACCAACGCTCTCAGAAAAGTTCATCATCCCGGCCCACACTGGGCTTGGAAACAATAAACAATACTTTTAAGTGATGGTTAGGGCCCAGACGCCACTTGCCCTCAAGGTTTCTTGGGTTGATTACAATTATATATCGTTGTCTAACATATTCTAAAAAAAATTACTGCGAGAGCTTAAATTCTGTATGTGGTATTATCAGTATACCCTGTCCAGTGTTTCGATTGTAAGCGTAGATATATGGCATTATTGTCATTTTCTCGAGATGTATTATCGCTAGAATCGGTATCATGTATTTTACCAAATCTTGATACATGTTCCTTCTGTATATAAGTTAACAATAATTCGTCGCAATATTACAGTTTGAGTCCGATCATGTAGGCGTTCGACAGTGTGCACTCTGGATCGATCATTAAGATTATATATAAAGCCTTGTTTGGCATGCGTTAGAGTTTTTCCAATCAGACATTGATCAAACCCTAAACAAAGATAGTTAAGTGATCCAAAATTGGGAAGATTTGTATTTTATTGAGTCCAATCGCAACTTCAGTAGACATTAAGTATTGAATCTTGTTAGATGATTAGATGGAGGGACAAACATGTTTGGTTGACCAATGACTTGGATGGGCGGCCTAACATTGGTGGGCCATTTATTAGTAGTTTGGTGGAATTTCAAATGGATTCTTCCTAAGTACAGGGACAAGTGTCGGATAGGTCCATTGATTCTGATGACCTGTTCATTGCACCAGGCACTGTTGCCGGAGTTTCTGGACTTGTGAATTTTTATGACGACAAGGATAGTGTGCGCTCCTGCACAGTCTTCCAGCCATGCAGGTCAGGCCAGAGACTTAAGGCTTGGGGTTTCGCTTGAAAAAGAATGAAGTCTGTACCAAGGGATTGTGAATCTATCACCCCTGACAATTTGTTTGTGATTGTAAAGTTGATGATTTGCCTCCTCTGTCTGGGGTGGCTGCCGGTCGTGCACCGGGTATGGCTGGGGAGGTTGGGGATTGCAAGGCCTCTCGTGCTCAACGTGAGTGCATGATGTGTCAATGGATGCAGTTGATGGGCAACGCACTGTGGATGGTGACTCCAGGTCTAAGGTTCCTAATATAAAGATCTGAAGTAGTTCTAAGTAATTCTAGATATATTTTTCTTAGGAATACAGCGCCTACGTACATCAAATAAATCTTATGAATATTTTGGCCTGTCCCATAATGGTTCCCCAGTGTCCAAGATGACCGCAATAGGCATTTACCTCTCCTCCAGTTGCCCACCTACTTATTGCAACCTCTACAGGTTATTTAGACTATATCTAGTATGTAACAACTCTCCACTCACAGCGGCCGGGTAAGGGTAAGCGCATGGACGTGCAAGAGAAAGTATTGCAAATATTATGAGGTTCTGGAAGATAGAGGCAGCATAACATCATAAACCTCAAAGGAGAAACATACCACAAAAAGAAATGTCACATGTAACAGCTCGAATTTGATCTACTGTTTAGAATGCAGAATTTGTTATATACACAATCAATGGGTCAAACCAAACGGAAAAAATAAAAGAAAGAATCAGAGAACACCTTAACTGCATCCGGAAAAAATATGGTAAAAATGATGTACGGGCACACTTCAACGATATAGATCACGACCGAAGAAAAGTTGTCGGAACACATACTAGACTTTATTTTCAGACATCTTAACAGCATCGAAGCAGGCAGTTTAAGAAACAAAATTTAATTCAACTGGATTGACAAACTGAAGACACAAGCTCCTGAAGGACTGAACACCATGTATAACTGATATGGCTAGAAGGACAATAAAAGTGTAGACAAATAGTATGGATGTATTCTTTACACCTCTACAACAATGCCACACATAAAAAATCCGTCATCCGGCAACGTTAGCAGAGTCAAAAAACACTACAATACCAAATACCAGACAACCAAATAAACTCAACTAATCACTGCGTTGAAAAACGCCCAACTTGCGGGTGAACTATATGTCTTACTCTCTGAATAAAAAAATAATTACAACATAGAAGAAATAGGGATCACGGCTGATTGGAGAAAGAGAGGCAACAAAAAATCTACCCGCCTTTTTTTTTCTTTTTTTTTTTGACACGTTTTATTCGGGTAAAAGATACATTTTTTCAGAGCTCGGCTGAGCCGTTCTTCCGCTCTGTCCCGCTGCATTTGCCAATATGTGTGTACATGAAATGAGGCATATACAGTAATCGTATAATGGTAATTCTTGGTCTGCTGATATATTTTAAACACGTGCACCAATCAAAAATAGTGGAACTACAGCATCTGACTGTGGGGTCAATGTTGGTAATAGTCATAGAACATCGTTAGTATAGTTAGACTGGTATGTCAGGTCCCAGTTATGCATCTGTACACAAGCCGGGGAGGAAAGCCATCTACAGACCCCACAAGCACTCTATCGTATGACACCTGATGATACCTGCTGAGGTAGAAACCACAGAGGATGGCGTTTCCATTGAATGATCGACATACAGTGATAAAGGAGCTACATGGTGCGATTTCATGCAATAAGGACAATAAAAAGAAGACAAGAATGAAGAAGTAACGAAACACATTTACACAAAGTGATTGTAGGCGCAGTCCTACCACACAAAAAACATCATGGTGTTGGGTGAGGTCCCACCACAGGAAAAAAGAAACACGGCAATATTGGGACAGAAACCATTACAAAATGAGTGGAGGCTGGCGCAGCACAACCTACAAAAAACAACAGGAGTAGGCGGCTATGGAAGTAATCCCTCCAAGTATTCCGCACGGCTTGCGCACACCATGCGCACCCATCTAGTCATACACATCCAGTCCTGCTCAGCAAGTAATACGCATCAAGGAATGCGCAGTTTTCTTCTTTTTTTTCTTTTTTAAAATTTTTTTTTTATTTAGAAGAAGCATCTCTCAGAGTGTCTGAGTTTTTCAGATACTCGAAAGTTATTGTATGGGGGTCCGTATACCCCCAACACTGTCCTATACTCTCGTATATCTTTCTGTGTCTACCCCAAAGCACTGATTTCCATCAATTGAATTTATATAGACATCCTTATGTGTCATTTTGTAGAATGGCACACTTGTGCGGTCCATAACTATCAAAAATGTCCATAACTATCAAAAATGACTTGGTTTGAGACTTATGGACATTCGTCATGTCCATAACTATCAAAATGTCCATAAGTATCAAAAAATGTCCATAACTATCAAAACCTGCTTAAACAAATGCGTTACCCATTTGCGTTACATTGAGTTACTCAAACCACATTACGCTACCTAAGAAAACGTTACTGATCTGGTATCATTACAGTTACCGCGTTACCGTCACGATTCTAACCCCGTTATCATGTTACCGTTACTGCATTACTGTTCTAACCTGGTTACTATTCTAACCCCATAACAGCATACCGTTACCGTTCTAACCGCGTTCCATACTAACCGCGTTACGCGTTACCGTTCTAACCGCGTTACATTCTAACTGCGTTACGCGTTACCGTTCTAACCGCGTTACATACTAACCGCGTTACGCGTTACCGTTCTAACCGCGTTACATACTAACCGCGTAACGCGTAACCGTTCTAACTGCCTTACATTCTAACCGCGTTATGCGTTACCGTTCTGACCGCGTACATACTAACCCCTTTACGCGTTACCGTGCTAATCATAGAAACGTGGTCAACTGCAATGGTACCAGAGACGGACGATTACTAAGTTAATAATGGTCGTAGAAACACGAAATAAAAAACAGAGGATAGGTTTCAACCCCCCACACACATCTGAGATTTTTTAATTCTAAATTTTTCAAGATTTCAATTTTTTAACTATACATAATATACCGGTACAGTATAGACTTGCATAGGCCTACATATTACACTTGTACACATATTACATATTCAATACTTACCAGCTCATAACCCTTCTCATAACTTATCGATGTCAATATAAGGAACAATAATAACTACAAATCACACTTACAACTATGATTAAAAATGATTCAATTATATTTGTTGGAATTTCCTCCACCATACTGCACATCTACCATATTTTCCCTCAACCATACTGCCCCCCCACCATACTACCCCTCCACTATACTGCCCCTCCACCATACTTGAGTTTGCCCTCTCCCATACTGCCCCTCTACTACACTGCCCCTCTACTACACTGCCCCTCCACCATACTGCCCCTCTCCCATACTGCCCCTCTACTACACTGCCCCTCCACCATACTGCCCCTCCACCACACTGTCCCTCCACCATACTGCCCCTCTTCCATACTGCCCCTCTACTACACTGCCCCTCCACCATACTGTCCCTCCACCATACTGCCCCTCTCCAATACTGCCCCTCTACTACACTGCCCCTCCACCATACTGTCCCTCCACCATACTGTCCCTCAACCATACTACCTCTTTCCCACACTGCCCCTCCACCATACTGCCCCTCGACTATACTGTCCCTCCACCATACTGCCTCTCCACCATACTGCCCTTCTACTACACTGCCCCTCCACAATACTGCCCCTCTATAATACTGCCCCTCCACCATGCTGCCCCTCTCCCATACTGCCCCTCTACTATACTGCCCCTCAACCATACTGCCCCTCTACCATACCTTCCTTTAACCATATAGTCAGGGGGCCAGTTCCCTGAAATCCTGTTATTTAAAGAGTTTCGTTCCATGGAAGTATAGCAGCAATTTTATTGTATCAAATGAAAGCTGAGACGTTGGCCATTCCAGATATGGTAGCCATTTTTCTGTAAATGTGTCCATTTGACCTTTTATTAGAGGTCAAAGGTCAAAGGTCATCAAATTTAAGAGGGTTTTGAAATTGAGACATATTTTGTGATTTCTCCAAAAATATTAAGTTGATTTCTTAGATATTTGGTAAATATATTAAGACACCATAGACTCATAAGCCTTTGTCACCATCTTGATTTTGATCAAGGTCAAGGTCACCAAATGGAATGTTTCCACCCAGAATTTCACCCAATTTTCGATAAGGACTTACAATAGTTTTCATAACTTGTTGCAATATGCGTGTATTTCAACTTGATTTATATATTTAGATGCCTGACAACATACTCTAGTGAAGCCCAAAAGATAGAATTCCCATCATGCACCATTAAGCCACAGCAAGGTCAAAGGTCAAGGTATTTGTTCATACAAATGACTAACATAGGCCACTGAAATTGGAACATATTTCTTCATTTCATCAAAAGTATTTGGTGGATTTCTTAGATATTTGGCAAAACTATTGGGACACCACAGTCCTATCAGCCTGTGTCACCATCTTGATTTTTCTCAAGGTCAAGGTCACCAAATGGAATATTTCCTTCTGAAATTTCACAATATTTCCTCTAAAGGACTTATAATAGTTTCTATAACTTGTTCTAATATACCTATATTTCAACTTAATTAATATATTTGAATACCTGGCACCATGCCCTAGCAATGTCCTAAAGCAAGTCTTCCCATCATGCACCAGTAAGCCACAGTGAGGTCAAAGGTCATGGTATCTGTTCATACATAGGCCTCTGATGTTGAAACATATTTCGTCATATCTTGAAGAATATTTCACCGATCTCTTAGATATTTCACACAAAGATTGATATTCCATGGTACTCTTAGATTCTACAACAATCAAACATTTTTCCCAAGGTCAAGGTCACTAAAAGGAATGTTTTTGTCAAAATTTGACCAAATATTCAGTTAGAAATTGTAGTAGTTTCTATAAATTGACTTAAAATACCTGCAATTTAACTTGCATAACATATTTTTTTTAAATGATATCAGTACCTCACAATTGTCTTCCCATCATGCATCATTAAGTGACATTGAGGTCAAAGGTCAAGGTAAGATTCCATAGAAAATCACAAATACACCCAATGTTATAAGAAATTGAGATTGAAAATGAAATTGAGAATGTCTTAAGATATATTCAATGATAATCATGTTGAACCCTTCCGTATTTGACCAAAGGATGCATATTGTACAGTGCTATTGAGCTTTACCAAGGTCAAGGTCACCAAATAGAATGTTCTAGCCTGAAATCACACAGTTAATCAAATACTTTAGAACAGATAGGACCTGTTTTTAAAAGTATTCCTAAAACATTTTGTATATAACCTCATTTACCAAGAATTTGACAAGATACAGTTTGTAACTATGGTTTTCATAAGGTCCATATCATGGATTAGCCTATTTTGGCCTTTATTTAGCCTTTAATGTTTTTGACTTCCTGACCTTTGTTATTGTATTGTATAAGCTATAACTGTGCTATGGTCAGAAATGAACCTTTGGCATATAATTTGTCATTAGCGATATTAGCAACCACATTTTACTAATTTTAAGGAAATATATAATGGAGAATAGCTTAACAATGCCATATTCATTATTAGATCTGCTGTCAATATTAACTGTAATACTGATGCCACCAAATGTAGTTAGGTACACAACTCACCCTACTATTGTTGTGTCAAAGCATTGAACTCACTACCTGCACCAGTTCAAATGGCACAGACTAAGCTAGATTTCAGCAAAACTATTCTATCCTACTCATAGATGTTGCTCGATGCCAACCAGTAGGGCAGAAACCAAACTCATCTCATCTTTCATATGCTTTGGTAATGATGTGCCTTAACTCTTTCCCTGTAGCACCCTCTTTCCCTGTTCACCTCTACACGGCAGGCATTGCCTCCCCAAATGACCCTGCTACAGCAGGCACCTTCTTTTGGAAATAGCAATGTCATGTGATGTGTCATGTGATTTAACTAATTTACCTTGGTGATTGATCATATTTTATTATACCAAATCAAATGTCAATATGCCTATTATAAATTGTCAAAATATCTTTTAAATAAAACATCATCTTTTTATCTATTGAATTTTGTATATATAAGCATCAATGATTCCTCTAAGATGCCTTGAGGCATCTTCCTGCCATAGCCAGGGGAATGCCTGGAGGCATCTTCCTGCCATAGCCAGTGGAATGCCTTGAGGCATCTTCATGCTGTTAAAGGGTTAACTAATAATTATGTGAAAACTCAATTTAATGAGAGATGCTTTTTCCATAAATGTTAAATCACAAAAAAACTGAATAAATATATGACTATATAGTTGATAAAAAGATATCTGAAGTGTCTTAGTTCAAATATACCTGGAGAACTGTTATTAAATTTGGACAGGTGAATCAATCATTGACATATTTTACACATATCAAAACATATGAATGCTTGCACAAGGACAGCGGTGCTCCTGTATGATACAACAAGATCATAGCTGAGTGTGTAGTAAGGCTCTACTCCCTGGCATGGCTCCATACCTGCATGTCATGTCTAGGTACCCTGTGGATACCAGAAGGAGAGTGCTTTGGTTAGCTACATTAGTTGCTCCTAGGATCACCTGCTTCACATATGCATTCTTAAAGAAAGAGATGTCTCCACCATAGGCTGCTATTAAAGACCTCCCCCAAGATATAATTGTACCTCAATCTTAGGGTGGCAAAGGAGTTGCCCATGAACTATATGTAGAGTGTAGTCTTGTAGTGGGGTGAAAGTTGAGCAACATTGTAGCAGAAATATGGATGTAGATGGTGGGTTGCTGGAATCTTTTGGTGAAGGTTGAAATCAAGGTTGCTGTACTCTATGAGGCATCATCTATGTGCAGAGTGGCAATGGGTATGAAATTATCAAGCCATTGAAGATAAAGGTGAAAATACAATAGGGCTTTTTAAAGTAAAATCAACCTGGAGGATGGCTTCTGAAGAGTTCAGGATCCTGAAATATATTTAGAGGTTAAGGTAAGCCAGCCTTGCCTGAATGACGTTGAGGCTAATGTCAAGTCCTGCCAGAACCAGTCAGATTTCTCTCTTGACTATTGCCATCAATGGCTCCATTTTTAGGCCAGTATTGATTTATTTGCAAGTAGTTTGAAGCTTGACGCAGACAGACAGGTATTCCCCCGGGGATACAGATGAGTCTATGGTATTTCAGATGATTGGGACCTATTGCCTGAAGATGGTAGTCTTTCTTGATAAAGCTTTGGACCATTGCGGTGCTTATGCATATGACAAATACCTGATCATCATGGGTTGCCATGCCCCTTTTTATTGGGTGGTGGGGACCTACTTTTTTTCCTAGAGTAAACCAAGTGAGGTCTGTTTTTGTATCCTAAGAGATGACTATCATGCATATTTTATTCCTGAATGCCATGAGGGCTTGGACAAGATGGATAACAAATATTCCTTCTGGCCTGGACCATCCACTTACTTATTTTACCATTTTACGGCTTATTTTACCATTTTGGGACTGGTCCTTCTGAATACCATAGTCAATGTCTCTTGGCCAGTTTTCACATGAGAGGTTGTGCTTAGAGAGTAGATTGTGTCATGGTCCACCAAGTTGATGTGGTCATGTTGGGCTAGTACCCATTGTTTAATGACTTTTGCTGGCTTCAAAAGCCTAAAAGGCAGGTTGCTTCCAGGCCTCAGGGACAGTTGGGGTCATGAGATGGGTGGCTAAATGTCTCTGTTTAATCCCACACTCAGAGCAAGGTGTTGTGGTATGAGGGAAGTTTCAATACATTTAAGCCCCGGTTCATGTGCTACAAGGCCCAGTTTTATGCACCTTGCACATAGGCCTCCATCATGTCCTCCTTATGCAATTAAACTTTGTCTGTAATCTTGATTTTTGTTTTCGGTACAGGCTTAGACATGGCATTGGGAAGGCAACTGGCCAAGTGGGCAGTGAGAGAGTGATACTAAGAGCATATGTATGTGGTGGACACCTGCCCAAGCAATAGGCAGCTGACATTATGATGAGGCTGTGAGCCTACTCAGACCAACCTTCAACCTATTCAGTCATACTCCTGAGCATCCTTGAGGACTTCCTCAATGTAAAGCACCATGAGAGGTATCCAGGCCAAGTGGAAGGAGTGTCTCTTCCACTGAAAACTGACCCCAAGAACACCCAGTTGTAATGCCTAAGTCTTAGCTGGGCTCAGAATACAGAGTTGTGTGAAAATGACCTCAGGGCTCCAATTATAGCTAATACAGTATAAGTTATAGTTTCTAGGACCCCCTGACTAGGAATTTGATGTCCTCATTGCACTCAGCTGCCTCTACAATGGTGATAGACAGCAGGCTAGTTGTTCTTTGGGAAGTCCCTGAGCAATGGAAGGATGGCAGTTGATTCAAACTTTAGTTGCTTCTTCCTAATATATATGATCCTTTGAGTATAACAGAGATTCAATCTGGGTGAATTTGCCATTGATTTAGGATGGACTTCTCCTCCAGGTATTGCATTTTAGTCAACCAGACAGTCTAAGTAGTGGGAGGACTGAGAGCAGTTTAGAACTAGATGAAAATGCCATTTATGTATGTGAATGTAGCTGCCCAAATGGAACAAGAAGGCATAACATCTGCAGTAGCTATACATAATAGACCATATAAACAGGAGAGTAAATTGCTGTATCTTCCTAACCCTTTACAGGCAGTGCTCTGTCACATAGCCACATTGGTCAGGATGAGATATCACATCTCGCTGTCAATTCTACAATTTTCTTGGACTAACAGTGCTTAATATGGTTTTATAAGTACATTCTCTGCAAGTTTCATATTTTTAATCTATATTATTGCTTGATAGAAATGATGCCATCAAAAATATCCAAGAATACCATGCTGTAGATTATGATCCCTGGGACCCTACAGGTGAATAAATATGTATTCGT
This sequence comes from Alentia gelatinosa, assembly GCA_950022655.1. Taxonomy (NCBI): domain Eukaryota; kingdom Metazoa; phylum Annelida; class Polychaeta; order Phyllodocida; family Polynoidae; genus Alentia; species Alentia gelatinosa. Next base: position 52,482,027 of record OX465581.1, read on the forward strand.
TAATCTCTGATTTTACAAAGTGACCAAACCAGTAGAATATGACACTATTGTCTAGTGTACTCAGACATTCAACAAAATTGTTCAAGGATGGCTATTGATCTCAGTATATGGTCTTATCAGATGGACACATAGTTGTCTGAATTCAATGCTTTATGACATGATCCATAATACATCTTCCTTAACCCATTCCAGTGGGTGATGCCTTTAGGCCTCAACTGTTCCATCATTAGAATGTCTGAAATGTTGCCTTTAGACGTCTTCTGTTATAGTTTTGTTGTTGTCTAGAGGCATGATTTCCTAGATTGAAATATGTTTTTGGTAATAATATAAGATTAATGAATATGAATTGACAAACTATTGTAAGTCTCCACATGCACTTCATTGAGATTTCAGGCTAGAACATTCTATTTGGTGACCTTGACCTTGGTAAAGCTCAATAGCACTGTACAATATGCATCCTTTGGTCAAATACGGAAGGGTTCAACATGATTATTATCCAATATATCTTAAGACATTCTCAATTTCAATTTCAATCTCAATTTCTTATAACATTGGGTGTATTTGTGATTTTCTATGGAATCTTACCTTGACCTTTGACCTCAATGTCACTTAATGATGCATGATGGGAAGACAATTGTGAGGTACTGATATCATTTTTAGAAATATGTTATGCAAGTTAAATTGCAGGTATTTTAAGTCAATTTATAGAAACTACTACAATTTTTAACTGAATATTTGGTCAAATTTTGACAAAAACATTCCTTTTAGTGACCTTGACCTTGGGAAAAATGTTTGATTGTTGTAGAATCCTAGAGTACCATGGAATATCAATCTTTGTGTGAAATATCTAAGAGATCGGTGAAATATTCTTCAAGATATGACGAAATATGTTTCAACATCAGAGGCCTATGTATGAACAGATACCATGACCTTTGACCTCACTGTGGCTTACTGGTGCATGATGGGAAGACTTGCTTTAGGACATTGCTAGGGCATGGTGCCGGGTATTCAAATATATTAATCAAGTTGAAATATAGGTATATTAGAACAAGTTATAGAAACTATTATAAGTCCTTTAGAGGAAATATTGTGAAATTTCAGAAGGAAACATTCCATTTGGTGACCTTGACCTTGAGAAAAATCAAGATGGTGACACAGGCTGATAGGACTGTGGTGTCCCAATAATTTTGCTAAATATCTAGGAAATCCACCAAATACTTTTTGAGATATGAAAAAATATGTCTCAATTTCAGTGGCCTATGTTGGTCTTTTGTATGAACATATATGTTGACCTTTGACCTTGCTGTGGCTTAATGGTGCATGATGGGAATTCTATCTCTAGGGCTTTACTAGGGTAGGGTGTCAGGTAATTAGATATATCATTCAAGTTGAAATACAGGCATATTAGAATAAGTTACAGAAACTATTGTAAGTCCTTATAGGAAATTGGGTGAAATTCTGGGTGGAAACATTCCATTTGGTGACCTTGACCTTGATCAAAATCAAGATGGTGACAAAGGCTTATGAGTCTATGGTGTCTTAATATATTTACCAAATATCTAAGAAATCAACTTAATATTTTTGGAGAAATCACAAAATATGTCTCAATTTCAAAACCCTCTTAAATTTGATGACCTTTGACCTTTGACCTCTAATAAAAGGTCAAATGGACACACTTACAGAAAAATGGCTACCATATCTGGAATGGCCAACGTCTCAGCTTTCATTTGATACAATAAAATTGCTGTTATACTTCCATGGAATGAAAAGCCACTTTTTCAGGGGCTGGCCCCCTGACTAATACTGCCCCTCCACCATGCTGCCCCTCCACTATACTGCCCCTCCACCATACTGCCCCTCTACTACACTGCCCCTCCACCATACTGCCCCTCTCCCATACTGCCCCTCTACTACACTGCTCCTCCACCATACTGCCCCTCCACCATACTGTCCCTCCACCATACTGTCCCTCCACCATACTGCCCCTCTCCAATACTGCCCCTCTACTACACTGCCCCTCCACCATACTGTCCCTCAACCATACTGCCTCTTTCCCACACTGCCCCTCCACCATACTGCCCCTCGACTATACTGTCCCTCCACCATACTGCCTGTCCACCTTACTGCCCTTCTAGTACACTGCCCCTCCACAATACTGCCCCTCTATCATACTGGCCCTCCACCATGCTGCCCCTCTCCCATACTGCCCCTCGTCTATACTGCCCCTCCACCATACTGCCCCTCCACCATACTGTCCCTCCGCCATATTGCCCCTCTACTATATTGCCCCTCCACCATACTGCCCCTCCACCATGCTGCCCCTCCACCATACTGCCCCTCCACCAAGCTGCCCCTCCACCATGCTGCCCCTCCACCATGCTGCCCCTCCACCATGCTGCCCCTCCACCATGCTGCCCCTCCATCATACTGCCCCTCCACCATACTGCCCCTCTATCATTTCGGCGCTGGTGTTTGTCGCCCAACTCTCAACCATGTAACCCCCCCCCCATTCGTATTTGGATTTGTCTTTGTCCTTTTTCGTGCTTATGTTATATACGGAAATTAACTAAAATAGCTACAATCATGTCCCACTTGTATTTAATATAAGCTGTTTTGCCCATATTAGTTAGGCTGCTTTCACAGATTGGTGGGACTGAGGGTGTTATACCACCACCTCTTGGTGGTCTGAAGATGTTTATGTTGAGAACTACTTATAACACTTGTATGCATAACCTGTATGTGCTGTCTGGATTGTAACATCACTGTTTTGTTTGCAACCCTGTGTTTCTTGTCTCATGTACTATATGTTTATATGTAATGGCAGAATGGTGTGGAAGATCACAACTTTGTAGATGTGAACCTTTTTCGTCTAAATAAAAGCCTTTAAACAAAAATAAAAAAATACTGTCCCTCCACCATACTGCCCCTTTCCCATGCTGCCCTTCTACTATACTGCCCCTTCACCATACTGCCCCTCCACTATATTGCCCCTCCACCATACTGCCCCTTCACCATACTGCCCCTCCACTATATTGCCCCTCCACCATACTTCCCCTCCACCATGCTGCCCCTCTACCATACTTTCCCTCAACCATACTGCCTCTCTACCATACCTTCCTTTAACCATACTGCCCCTCCACCATACTGCCCCTCTACTATACTGCCCCTCTACTACATTGCCCCTCCACCATACTGCCCCTCCACCATGCTACCCCTCAACCATACTGCCCCTCCACCAAGCTCCCCCTCCACCATGCTGCCCTTCCACCATACTGCCCCTCCATCATACTGCCCCTCCATCATACTGCCCATCTATCATACTGCCCCTCCACCATACTGTCCCTCCACCATACTCCACCATACTCCACCATGCTATCATATTGCCCTCCACCATACTACCCCTTTCCCATACTGCCCCTCTACTACACCGCTCCTCAATTATACTGCCCCTCCACCATACTGCTCCTCTCCCATACTGCCCCTCCACCATACTGCCCCTTTCCCATACTGCCCCTCCACTATACTGCCCCTTCGCCATATGGCCCCTCTACCATACTGCCCCTCCACTATACTACCCTACATCCTACATCCCTACATCCTACATCCCCACATCTCCACATCTATACATCCTACATCCCTACAGCCTACATCCCCACATCTCCACATCCATTTATCCTACATCCCTACAGCCTACATCCCCACATCTCCACATCCACACATCACTACATCCATACATCCCCACATCCTACATGCCCACATCTCCACCTCCATATATCCTACATCCTACATCCCTACGTCCTGCATCTCCACATCCATATATCCATACATCCTCACATCCTACTTCCCCACATCCCTACATCATTACATCCCTACATCCTACTTCCCACATCCTACATCCCCACATCCCTACATCATACATCCCTTCATCTCCATTTCTATACATCCTACATCCCCACACCTCCACATGCATACATCCTTAATTCCTACATCCTACATCTCCACATGCATATATCCATACATCCCAACGTAATGTGGGGATGTATGGATGTGGAGTTGTGGGGATGTAGGATGTATAGATGTGGAAATCTGGGGATGTGGGATGTTGGGAAGTAGGATGTGGGGATGTATAGATGTAATGATGTAGGGATGTTAGGATGTGGGGAAGTAGGATGTGGGAATATATGGATATATGGATGTGGAGATGTAGGATGTAGGGATATAGGATGTATGGATGTGGAGATGTGGGGATGTAGGATGTATAGATGTGGAGATGTAGGGATGTGGGGATGTGGGAAGTAGGATGTGGGGATGTATGGATGTACTGATGTAGGGATGTTGGGATGTAGTGATTTAGGGATGTGCAGATATAGGGATGTGGAAAAGTAGGATATAGGATGTATGGATGTGGGGATGTAGGATGTAGAGATGTGGGGATGTAGGATGTAGGATGTAGGGAAATGGGGATGTAGGATGTGGGGATGTAGGCATGTAGGAATGTGGGGATGTAGGCATGTAGGGATGTGGGAAAGTAGGATGTAGGGATGTAGGAAAAATGGATGTGGAGATGTGGGAATGTAGGATGTAGGGATGTAGGATGTACGGATGTGGAGATGTAGGATGTAGGGTAGTATAGTGGAGGGGCAGTATGGTAGAGGGGCAGTATGTCGGAGGGGCAGTATAGTGGAGGGGCAGTCTAGTAGAGGGTCAGTATGGTGGAGGGGCAGTGTGGGAAAGGGGTAGTATAGTGGAGGGGCAGCATGGTGGAGGGGCAGTATGGTTGAAGGAAGGTATGGTAGAGGGGCAGTATGGTTGAGGGAAAGTATGGTAGAGGGGCAGCTAGGTGGAGGGGTAGTATGGTGGAGGGGCAGCATGGCGGAAGGGCAGTATGGTGGAGGGGCAATATAGTAGAGGGGCAGTATGGCGGAGGGACAGTATGATGGAGGGGCAGTATGGTGGAGGGGCAGTATGGTGGAGGGGCAGTATGATGGAGGGGCAGCATGGTGGAAGGGCAGCATGGTGGAGGGGGAGCTTGGTGGAGGGGCAGTATGGTTAAGGGACAGTATGGTGGAGAGGCAGTATGGTTGAGGGACAGTATGGTGGAGGGGCAGTATGGTTAAGGGACAGTATGGTGGAGGGGCAGTATGGTTGAGGGACAGTATGGTGGAGGGGCAGTATGGTGGAGGGGTTGTTTGGTAGAGGGTTAGTATGGTTGAGAGACAGTATGGTGGAGGGACAGTATGGTGGAGGGTAAGTATAGTGGAGGGGCAGTATGGTTGAGGGACAGTATGGTGGAGGAGCAGTATGGTGGAGGGACAGCATAGGTGGCGGATGGGCCGCACAGTGGTAACGATAACGCGATAACGCGATATGACCTTAACGAGTTAGAATGGTAATGTGGTAATGTAGTAATGGTAACAAGATTAAGATGTAATGCAGATAGAAAGATAACACGGTAATGGGCTTTACCATGGTAACATGGTAAGGCCTGGCGTCCACCTACTACGATATGGCACGATATGGTCTACGATTCACCTCCTGATAGAAATAAAAAATTGACCACGTTTCTACGATTAGCACGGTAACACGTAACGGGGTTAGTATGTAACGCGGTTAGAACGGTAACGCGTAACGCGGTTAGAATGTAACGCGGTTAGAACGGTTACGCGTAACGCGGTTAGTATGTAACGCGGTTAGAACGGTAACGCGTAACGCGGTTAGAATGTAACGCGGTTAGAACGGTAACGCGTAACACAGTTAGTATGGTAACGCAGTTAGAACGGTGACGCGTAACACGGTTAGTATGGTAATGCAGTTAGAACGGTAACGCATAACGGGGTTAGTATGGTAACGCGTAACAGGGTTAGTATGGTAATGCGGTAACTGTGATGCAGTAACAGGGTTAGGATGCTAACACGGTTAGAAGTGTAATACTGTAACGAGGTTAGATTGGTAATGCAGTAACGGTAACGTGGTAACGATAACGCGATAACGGGGTTAGGATGTAATGTGGTCATAAATATAACGCATTCTTAGGTAGCGTAACGCAATTAGAATGTAACGCGATTTGATCGGTAATGTTTTCTTAGGTAGCATAACGCGGTTGAATGGTATCGGGAAGTTACGCTATGTAACGCAAATACGGTAACACATTTTTTAACCAGGTTTTGATAGTTATGGACATTTTTTGATACTTATGGACATTTTGATAGTTATGGACATGACGAATGTCCATAAGTCTCAAACCAAGTCATTTTTTGATAGTTATGGACATTTTTGATAGTTATGGACCGCACAACCCTACTATTATACAACACAAAGATTCATTGTGGCATATTTCTCATAACATATTTCCCTATCTAAGATCTGGAGTTCTTGTTTTGCTACCAGGGAGTTCCTTAACTTTACATTTATATTATAATGAGTGATATTGGCGTGCGAAATACTTGCAGGGATCTGCTTCCATAGGCGGCCGCTGGTGGCAGCGTCGCTGTAAAATAGGTCAAGCCTACTCCATCTGAAATATTTGGTCGATGCATAGAAAGGCCTAGGGCAGTAGATGCAGCATTACTTCCCAGTGATGAGGTGGAGACACGCCCGCACATTTTGAAGGATTTTCTTTCAAACACTCAGTAAAATCTAAAAACAATAAGCCCCCCTCACTAACCCCCCAAAAAGACATCTACAACCTAGACAACGAGAAGAATATCTTAGAAGCATGTCCCACCCCAAGCTTAATAAGAAACAAAATACTATGGTGAAGACAACAGAGGGTTGAAGATGGGGGATGGCTGGACCTTAGTGCGGTGGTTGTAGATATGGTGACAGCTTTTAAGCTGGTGGGCTGGGCCACCAACAAGGTCAATAACTTATGCCAGGCCAGTCTCAAACAGTACATTAAGGGGCCAGTAATGTCCCTCACAAAGAACGATCAGAGGTTTAGAGATTGTGTTGGGATCGAACCTTTGACATTTCATCCAGGAAAGAGTTTTCCAAAAAGGTAAAAGGAGTGTCCAAACTCTCAGGACCAGATCAAGGGTGAATAAGGTTATAACTACAAGCAAGGTGCGAGCTGGCACGTGGTTTCAAATGAGGCTTTGGTCAGTACAGAGAAGGGACCCGTTGGGGGAGGCAATAGAACCAGGTCAATGTCAGTACCGATGCCTGGGTGCTAAACCAGGTCAGAGGGTTGACAGTTGGGGTCACTCACATTCCGGACCAGCCTCTTGCACCTGAATCAAGTATGGGGCATCCTGTAAAGATTGGTGTGATGAGGGAACAAATTAATGAAATGTTGGGGCAGGTATTGTAGAGAAGGTAAGGGTCTTGGGGAGGCCTCATGTCTCACACTCCTTTCCAAAAGAAAAATATCAGGAAAATTCAGGCAGATTTTGAGCTTGTCATATTTGAATCACTTCACTGAGTAAAGACATTCTTTTTTATCCAGACATGTTTATTAACATCCAACGAGTGCACTCAATTCATATTTGGGTCGATCTTTCATACACCATTTTAAGATGGACCATCTGGACAGGGTAGTGTGGATGGCTAGTGTGGATCTGACTCAGGTATACCATTATTTAAAGGTGAAGACCAGGGACAGCGATCTTCTGCAATTCCAGTTTCAGTTTCAGCGTTACAGATATACATGTCTCCCTAATGGTTACAGTCCAGGTCTTTGGGTTTTGACTAGGGTCACTGAAGGCAGTTGTAGTGCATCTGACTTAAGTGTATGGTATGTAAATGTTCTTTTATATTGATAACATGCTGGACCATTAGGCTGGTCTTTCAGTGAGGCTGTGGATAAGACGGCTAGTTTTAGAGTACCGGTATCTGTGATTTGAGATAAACTCCAGAAGTCCTGGCTTTGCCCAGATGGGTGCATAGAATACCTTGGGTTCGAAATTGACTCATTTGTACAGGAGGTCACGATTACGATTATAGGAATGTGATCAAGTTCAGGAATATGATCAATGTGAAGCTTAGGAAAAGGAGGATGCATATTCAGAGGGTAAATTGTTGGCAAAAACACCTGGCGATAACAGGGCTCTAGTACTTGAGAAGCAGCTCATTTGGTACAGAAAGGGGAACTTATGTTTCTGTACGTGTAAACGAGCAATGGCCTTTTTTAGAGCTTTTATTTCATTCTGTAGTAAACAGTTCTTCTATGAAATGGCCTTGAACTGCCATGCCCAAACCCAAACCAAGGATAAGGCACATACCCCGAAGGAATGGAGATGATTTCATCCAAAAATGGGGAACTTTGCTGATCTGGTGGTAATTATGAGGCAAATATGAGGCTTACAGATGAGATTAAACAGTTCCTGAAGGAATGGAAGGGACACCTGCCGTGTGCACGGAAAAGCTACCAGGACAGGAAGGTTGAAGCCACTGCTATCTGGAAGCGTAGGATTTTGAATATGCGGAGGCCTCGGACTAGTCTCTACGTAATCACCTCGCTATCGCTCGGAGATTACTACGCGTCTTGTCCTCGGAGATTACCGCCGCTTGTATCTGAAACCAGTTAATATTGTGTATGCAACTGAAGTATTGTCCTACGTAACAGAAAGTGGAAGTGGATAGGGCTTCCTGAAATTTTGTTGTTGACGTATTATCCAAGAAATAAAGATTATGAGTTGCACCTCTTGTCTTGCGTTAATTGGATAGAATTCATTGGTCAGTTGAGTAATTGGAAATTGGTCACTTTAGTTGATGCCGGCTTGTGAGTTGGCTGTCAGACTGAACCACCTGTTGAGAGGTAGAGGCTTCTAAAGTCACCCACCTTAAGAAAAAGGGAGGATTTTGACATTTAACCTTGAAAATAGAGGTCATGACTTTGAACAATATCAGGGACTCTATGTTATAATGATAGCAGCCACAGAATACTACATTTTAATTTTAGATTTTTGTCAAAATATTTATTCAAATAGAAGCTGTGGGAGTAAAGGTGTATTGTCTGTGATTTTGTGATTATTGGGTGTTTCCATGGAAACGACCCATCTCATAAGCATGCAACTCGATTTTTTATAACCCTGAGACATGTCCCTTTCCAAAAATCATAGGTTGAAATATTTCTGTCCATTAACATGAAAAAGAAGGGAATTGAAAGTGATGTACTTTGAAAAAATAGAGCAAAATTTGATGTTCAACCTTGAAATGAGAGGTCATGACCTTGAGCAAGGTCATTAACTCTATAATGGCCAAAGAGAATGTAAATAGTGCTACATATTGATTTTTTTAAATTTTGAGAAAGGATAAATCTTAACCAAGTAAGAATACAAAGTATGCATTTTCAAAATATACCTCCTATGTCGCTAAGCTGGACATCAGAAATGGCCCCCTCACTTTTTCATAGACTCTGGATACATAGCTAACTGAAAACCATAATGAAGATTTCTACCGTCATTTGAAAGTCAAAAGTGGTCTGGCTCATGGACTATTGGGTTGGTTGGATGTTCTATTGTTGCTCGGGAAAATAATTATCGAGTGAGTTGAAATTAACCCTGACACCACCATGACCCTAGAAGGTCACATGGGTTCAATTAGATATGAAAAGTATCAAGTTGAATGAAGGCACAATCCAAGACAAATAAATAAAGTTGGTTTATAATATGGTATTTTATTGCTCGTTTTAGGTTACAACGTTTCGGATGTTATTTGATCCTTCATCAGGTATCAAAAATGAAAAGGTTGAAATGAAGTTTAATCGGTTCTATCAAAGAAACGTTTCAAGAATAGACTAAAAACTGCAGCAAATATCCTCTAAGCATAGCATGGTGTTATATATTTTACGGTCATTATATAAGACCTATTTCGTTGATGTCGCTTCATCATACATACATTATGTGTCATATTTATTCATTATTATATGTCCTTATCTATTGGTGGTGGGACTGCTTATTACCCATACATTTAATCGTTACTAATATAAAACATCATGTTATCATGACTAGAACTTATCAAATATCCATGTATCTATAGCAAAGGACACAAATTTCCGTGCACATATGGCAAACAAATTCTGGAAGCTCACATAATAGACCTCGGGAAATTCCACCACAAATTCATCAATGGATGTTCCAAAAGATGATAGCAGAATTACTCTCTGAAGACTCGCATTTAAATCACACAAGTATGGTGGGAATTGTCAATGTGACACGATGAAGTAGTGAAAGTTTGGCGGATACAGTCCATTGTTCCAGGAAGCTTATATAATAGACCTTCGGAAATCCCATCACAAATCCAACAATGGATTTCCCAAAAGATAGTAGCGGAATTACTCTCTGAGGAGTCGCATTTGAATCACACAAAGTACGGTGGGAATTGTCAATGTGACACGATGAAGTAGTGAAAGTTTGGCGGATATAGTACATTGTTCCTGGAAGCTCACATAATAGACCTTGGGAAATCCCACCTGATGAACATTCAGGGAGAGATCAGAACAGAATTCACGATTAGAACGGTTCTTTCCCGCAGTAAACGATGCTAAAGTGCTTTGTATATCAAATTTAAACTTTACAGAAACCTGTGTCCTTTGCTTCATAGCAGATCCAAGTATGTGAATTGTGTCCTAGTCTCTTGGTTTTGAATAAATCATCGCTTGGATCTACTTGATCCTATCTGGACCTTGCTACCCAAGGGGGCCGGGAGTGGTCGAGGGCGGTTGCTCTGTTGTGTCCGGTCAACGTCCCCTGGGGATGGGCTGGGATACCCTCGTATTGAGAACGAATATGCACATGTTTCCCAATATTTACATTTATCCTTAAGACACTTAAGGAAATATATTGTATATATATATATATATATATATATATATATATATATATGTGTGTGTGTGTGTGTGTGTGTGTGTGTGTGTGTGTGTGTGTGTGTGTGTGTGGGTGTGTGTGTGTGTGTGTGGGTGTGTGTGGGTGTGGGTGTGTGTGATCATAAATTTATATCCCCCTGAAGCGGATACATGTATATGTCAACTACATGTATATTTGTATGTAGGTGAACGAGGCTTAGCTGTAGTGAACCTTCTCCCACCGCTTGCCAACCATGGGAACGCACGCCGAGCCCAAAGGAACGAAGAAATTCTAAATACATGTATATTTGCATGTCATGTATATAGCCGAACATGCTATGAGTCCCCCCCCCCCCTCCCCCACTTTCGATGAAGAAAATTGTCTCTGGCTCGGGTTTGTGCACGACCGTTTGGTGGCGCTGTGCGCATGTGTAGGCGGTGGTGTCGCAATTTGATCTCAATACATTTATTTGTGCGCGGGTAAATTGCACACTTAGCTCAAAAGAAATAACTTGAATGCCTTGAAGCACAAGGCCACCGTCAGAGGATTCAAAAGAATTACATTACCAAGGTACCAAAGTATATGTTATTTTTTGAGGAATTAAGCTTATATCTGTCTTCGACAATTTCAATTTCGATTTCGCATGTAGATCAACCTTTGATCAAAATCAGTACACAGATCTAGACGACACTCTGAGTTGAATATCCTCTATAGGCTTGTTTCCATTGGCTGACGAAGATTCTTTGAGTTACCCAGGAAGTCTGTCACTGGGGCCACCGACTGTGCGCCGAAAAATCGGTGAGGGTAGTAGATTTCACCAAGTGGCCAAGCTTTCACTCAGCGGTGGGTGCTGCCACATTGCAAAGTCTAAGCCGAAAAAGTTGTGGGTCATTTCAGGAGCTGGGTCATTTCCATTGCCCACCTTTGGGTCAGCAGCGCCAAATGTCCGTCAGTGGTCAATGGAAACGGGCCTTATGTGTTCCAATCGTTCAGGTTTATTATTTTGCACCTTGCCGGCTTTGCTTCTGCATCGTGGGCATACAAAGCCAATAAAACCATCCTACTTGCAGCTGATATCCGGTTGCATACGCACAGAAGACGAGGCGCGATCTGTGGCGTCTGTTTCTGGTGGGATTTGGAATACGGAGCATCAGAAAGGTTGTCTATGCAGTGATTCCCTGTTGCACCGGCTGGTACTAAACAATCTCTGATGGTTCCAGACTGAAAGAGAGCCACTTGCGACATAATCCCTCTGTCCGTGCGCCACATATCGTTTGCGGAATGAGCAATATATTTAAACAACATGTCCGTATTTTCCGCCAAAGAATTCAGGGAATGGTTCCATGAACAATCATCCCAATGTTATTATTGCACAATCACTGCTGTTCTACGGTATAGTTAAACGAAAAGGAACTGCACATATATACATATTCCGCAATAAGATATCCATGAGCCTGTCAGGATTTATCCGAACTATAATTTTAAGGAGGTTGCTTATTTTTCTTGCTCTCTCCCCGCTGCTTTCAGTATCACACCATTTCGTATTTCACAGGAAACAAAGTATCCGGCATGGTATAACAGAGACTGGGTGCATTTGATAAGCCTCTTCCAGGAGTTGGCACAGACATCTAGTAGAATGTGGGTATATATGTAGATCACGGTAAATTGTGGGAGGGGGAACAGCAGATTACTCCGGTGCTCGGCCGACACTAGGTTAACCCCCAGCAGGTGACATCCCCTCGGTAATACCTGAGAGTATTGTATGACATGGTCGACAACGGACCTCGAACTAATTTGCGGTCTAGATCGTCTCTGAATCGAACTAATTGCTTAATCTACATCTATCCCAGGTGGTGCTAATTCAGCATTCTCAAGTCTTGCGGGTGATGGAATGTAACCACAGTACATTGGGGTAGAACAGTTCTAAATCATACCGTTATAGATCTAGAGTTATAACATTCCTGTTGTCCAATCGATGGTAACAATCATGAGTAAATATGACTTTGGATCCACTACTGTTGTAACTGAACAACGTGTGAGAGTTTACAATAAACAAGTAAAAAAAAAAAAAATCAGCGAGATTATACGGTTCAAGATTGAGTCTCCACGACGAAGGTACCTCTGTCTATAGAGAGCAGGATAGTTATGGACTCAACAGGCTAGAGCCGTAGTTAGAGGTAACCGTGACGGATAGACCTGACGTCACTGAAGCTTGCGGCGAGGACGCCAGGGGGCGTTATATGCTGCTGTTTGGATCAATGACTGTCGCTAGGGGCGCGCCAGGCGCTACCCTTTACGTCACGTGATCTGGTTGCTTGGCCGTACTAAGACATTGGAAATGCCTAAGAGGTGCAGAGGGAGAATGTCATTTACTTTGTCACTGCCAATAATAACCGTAGACATTTCCAGCTGAAAAAGACAACTGATTCTGTCAGCCGTCATCGACGATGCCGTTGCTTACAGTTTATCATGTAAGGGAATAACCAAATGGTTTAGAAATCTGAAAGTATTTGAAAAGATATTACATGCAGACCTGAAAGAGCCCTTTCAATAAACTAATCATAGCAGGAAGATAAAGAATACCTTTAGAACACGGTGTTGCGAATTTTATGACGCCACGTTTCTCTTCACACCTGCCTATCAAAACGCATCTGACAGAATACATGAACGTTTCATTATCATTCATGTCGCACGTGATTTTCTACTTAATCTAACTGAGTTGCGCCGTGGCTACTCTTTTATTTATACCAGAAAATATGGATAATGCGTTATCCCTGAAGACATGCATGTCCTCTCAGAACAAATACACGTAGAGAAAAAATCTCCATATACGATTACTCATACAGGCATATTGCTTGAAGGGCAAAATAGTAATTGAAAAGGGCAAAAGGACAAAAAACGCCATGGAGGCTCTCTCCATATGTTATGATAGTAGTTGACAATGTGGACCGTCCGTTATAGTCTCCCACCTGATCCCCCGAAGCCCTAGCGGATATGGCCCATATAACACTGTTGTTGTTCGCCGACGTTGAGCGATCCCTTACTCCCATGTCGACCATTAATCCTCGACATGGCTCCCCCTGTCGGTCATCGCTGGCAATGTTCCCAGCAGGCGCCCTTCAGGCTCCCGATCCTTTGATGCCCACTTCTTCTGGGCGGTAGTAGCCAATACCAACATGGCTTCCCCACCCACATGTCAGGCAATTCCCCGTTAGATGAAAGCCAACATCCGGTGTCCTCTTTGAAAAGCATGCGCATGCGCACCGTGCGGACGTCCTCTTGAGAGCGGAGGTGGAACTAGATCGGCAAAAAGTATGCTGGAGTTGCAGTTTTCTCTCCGTGGACATGGGGAGCTGAAGGCAGTGGTCAATGCCGGGAGACTTATCCAGGTAATAAAAAATAAACCCTGTGGTGTCAAACCAAAATGAAGGGATTCTACTGCCGCGTTGATAGGGATTCACACACATTGCTCTGACAGGAGATATGGTCTTTTTTGTCTGGGGGTTAGCTAGTTAGCAATATTGAATACAGATTCTACTGAGATCAAGGTGATGCTTATAAATGTACATGTATATTCTATTATGTAGTATCATAGTAGGAGGGCGGAGGGTGTATATATATAGGGCTTGTATGCTCATATTTCAACACGTGTGAAAGTTTTACTGGGAAATGTAAATGTATGAGATACCGGTACACTTACCAACAGTCTATGACTATGACTAGCATAAATGAAGATCTATCATCTCTATCATAGTAAAAACGGAGCGAGGTGGCTTAAGCCGCGGACAAACCAAGGGAGAAACGGAAGCCATTTCCGGAGTTAACAATAAAAATATGGCGAGTATTTGAGCTATTATTTCATGTTTCACTTTAAAATTATTGCTTCTAAGACGCAAAATTATCAGTGGAAGATAATGTTATGAAGCCCATGGGGAATGATTTTGAAAAAGACATATCAAGCTGAAAACTCTGTGTTAACCCAACTCCACACCAGATGCCACGTTGAAGCAAGCCAAAATATTCACGGCATAAGGCGGATGTTTTGATTAATATTTCGAAATTTCTCCTCTTCCCAGCTAGCCAATATTATTCTGGAACAAAGCTCAGAGTGTGGGGGAATATTCCAGTATAAGTCCCTGCTCATTTATTTAATGTTGAAACCTTGTGCAAAATTATTTCCTAACTCACCTGCATCTCTCAGTGTCTCCCCATTGACCCAGGGTTGTGTGCAGTTCGATGTGCGTGTTTATAAATTTATGTTCTAATCATCTAACCTTTTAAATTGGACAAACCTTTTGTAGGAACAAACCTCAGAGTGATCTACACTAATGAACCACCGACGGACTTTTGGCACTGCTGACCCAAAATCGGTCAAAGGAAACGACCCAGCTCATGAAATGACCCATAGCCTTTTCTGCTTAGATTATGCATTGTGGCATGCCACCCACCACTGAGTGAAATCTACTAGACTTCTATATTGACGCACTGTCAGTGGCACCACCGACAGACTTTCTGGGTAGCTCACCCATTTTATTGGCTAATGGAAATAGGCCTTATGGGGAATGAGAAGCCCATCTCTCTATATGTTATGTTGTCTTCATGAGAACCTGATGAGATGGGAAGCAGAAGGCTCTGACAAAGATTTAGATTGATGTCGCCACATCAAATTCTCTGTTTATATCCTTTGAGTATGTCATGTATGTACGTGCTTGGTGTACAACGTGATTGCAGGTTCCGTGTGCATGTCCCGTGTGTATAATATGGTTGCACATTCTGTGTGAGCGTCCTGTTTGTATATCCTCTATGTATGCCCAAAGTGTACATCAGGTTTGCACCTCTCGTATGTACGCCATGTCTGTGAACATCCGATTGGTGCACTCTATATGCTCATCTTGTGTATACATGTCCTTTAAATGTATCCTCTGTATATGTCCCACACACACCTTGTGTGTACATCTGCTGTTTACATCCCGTGTGTATATCTTGCACATCCTGTAGGTATATCCTCAGTATACATCCTTTGTGTATGTCCTGTGAACGTATTGCCACGTGTATGTCATGTATATGTCCTGTATATACCTTCTCTGGAGACATCTTGCATACTTATACTGAGGTAAAGCCGAGTGACGATTACGGTCTATCCAAATGAGTGGAGTATTGTGTATTTAACTATTCGAGTGCGGTTCTTGATTTAACCCCCTCATTTTCACTGACATTAAATAGCATCACGATATCAGAATAATTCAAATGACTTCCCCAATCCGGTTGGTTGATATGACGTCATCTCATATACACTCCGCCATGAGTGTGGCTTCGTATTGCCACTTTCCCGGGGTGATCGTTGAGTATTTTTTCGAGCGTTATCCTTATGGCTTATACCAGGGGTGAGATAGATATCCTGTCTGCACGTTCCGTGTGTACATCCTTTGTGTATGTCCTTTGTATAACATGTCTTCTGATAAATCCTACAGGTGTGTACATCCCGTGTGTCAACACACCCTGTGTATGCATGGTGTTTACACACTGTCTCTTCATCCTGTCTCTGCATCGTGTCTCTACATCCTGCTAGTCGACGACAAGCCCAGTCGGCACTTCAGGCCTCCACTATCGCCCAGCCCATCTATGGGTGCAGTAATCCGAAAATAGCATCCTCGCTTTTCCCATTCCGTCCAGCCCAGCCTTCAGTGGATCACTGCTGTCACTCACAGATAACTGGCTTTTTTAGAGGTCCAATCTCTTTAAGAATACCTATCATATTAGGGATTAGGTAATCTTTCGGAATGGTGAATAAATTAGGTTAGCAATCATAAAATAGTGTCATTCTAAAAGTGAGGTATACATGCACAAAATCTTGTCCTAATTTAAGCCGGGGACACACTCAGCGAAAAACGCAGCCATGAACAGAATTGCTAAAAAGGATACGAAGTACATAAAAGCTATATTATTTCATATTTCGCCTGAGTATTGCCTGTGAGATTCTAACTTATCGTTGGAAAATATTACGATGAAATGATATTTCAAATTTGTGTTAGTGATTCCAATGGCCTTGACGCGCTTGGTGTGTTCACGGCTCAAGTACCATTTCACATTCACTTACACATGTATGTATAGATGAATGCTTATTAGCATGAGCTTCTGGGTTTGAACGTTGACGGCACATATTTGTTTTCTTGAGCTAGTTCATTCATATGAAGCAGGAGTTGTTCACATGGCATCAGAAAACGACGAAGGATACGTTAAATTAGAAAAAATATTTATTCATTCATATTCCACCATCAACTATGAAATTTGAGATGGGCACATGAACAGGCAGAGTGGGCGCCCATTTCCAGCACTGTATAAGATAAATCTATGGGATACGATCATGGGAATCATCCCCAAAATTTAACATTTCATTCACCTGCGTGTATGTGTGTGCGGCAGTGGATTATGCGTATTTAACAAAGATGTTTACACTAAACAGGACAGGTCTCCAAAATAAAGTCAAAGATATAAGCCAGACCCACTTAATGTAGACCAAAAGAAGAGTTAGAGCTTCATTATACAAGAAAATAAAAAAGGTCATTAAGAACACGTTGTGATTTATGGAGGGTGGCGCCAGGCACTGAATTGCAATTCTCTCGCGGAGGGCGACGAGGCGGCTCAGGGATTTACCCTAATCGGCGTTGGACGAGCGGCGGGGCTGGGGGCATTGGGCTTCCGCTCCGAGCTTCCCGTCGGAGGAGACGGCTGGTAATACTTTATGACGATTGGGGAATGTACGCGGCAAACCTGGTGGCAGGTATCGGAGAGTGAGAGCCATGCATTCTTGTTATACGCTCTCATTTTTCCCTACACACTCCTCATTTTTACACAATGTCTAGTCTACATTCCGCTAGTCTAATGCGTTTCTCACAAATATCACTCCCGTCGAGACATCCCTACCCCTCTTCCATGTATGGAAGTTAGTCATTAATAACCTATCCTATACCTTTTATCCCACCCTCATCTCTATACCTATATCCCTGCATTCGAATATATATGTATGTTTGCAGAAGGCTGATCATTACAGACATATAATTAATGACATATGAGATACAAACGTCCCATACCAAACGGGCTGACGCTCCAGACAAGGAATATGCAAGTTCTACATCATACTGTCTTGGCAGCCTGTGAGCCTTGCAGAGATGATCATGACAATGTTTTCGTAACTTATTTCTAACTAAATAAGCAGTTTCAAGGATATCAAAATTATTACTCAGTTGTTTCAGCATGACTTTAAGGTAAAATGGCGTCGCAATTCCACCGGTGGTTGTATCCCTACATATAAACATTTTTATGTTTAGAAAATATGGATTCATTTGCTTTTCTTTCATTGCAGAAAGTGAATATACAACGTTATCAATAATACTATATAGTTACCATTAGGGCGTCTTCACTCTACAAAGCAAAGAGGATAAGAAGTAATCATAAAGATCTATGTGACGAAAACTCGAAAGTTTTGGTAAATTGTTTGAACTGGTCTACATTAAAAAAAAATAAAACCATTTTATTCATAAGCAGATCACGAGCACCGACCACTCATAGTAGGCAAACATTTCTTTTTATAACCTATTTCCTCATATAGCAGATGGATAGAAAGTTTTTTTAAATATGTGGGAAACGGCAGTGATTGTGATTCACCCTCTACTAATAGCTCGAAGATGTTTCTCAGCCTCAAATCACATAGAATATGCAGTTTATATTGAGGGAGGGAGGGGAACCTGACGTTGTAGGCTAAGCACATTGCTTATAGATGTGAAGTCTGCATATGGCATACACTCGACACACAATCCAGCTGGCAGATAATGACACGTCCAACAAGAAAATGATCGAATGGCTGGTTGTATTTACGCTGCTGCCTTGGCTTGATGACAAAATCCACGGCATTTCTCTCATATTTCCAGCCTCCGCCCTTCACGAGAACACGTGCTTGAGTATTTGCCTAGAGCCTTCCCGACATGCATCTTACATAATGGCAGAACTCACGCGAGGCGCTCCCTTGTGGCCCAACACGTCTTGAGGAGTGCAAGGGGGATTTTTACCATATTGTTTCGTAATGCATAACTGACCGCTGATGGTACCATACATTACTTAATTCTATCATTTCAGACATTTGACACATATGTTGTGTGACCTTTGAATTGGGGACTAGAGTAATATTCTCAGTTCAAATTTATATAATGAATGATATTAGCATTTCCCCAGTACTATGTGCCAGGGAGTGTGGGGATCGGTATTGCACTTTCACTCTTGCTAAATAGATTTTAGTCAATAAATGTGAAATACGCCATATTTAATATTCTGCATATTCTTGTGGTAATAATAATAATAAAATGTGACACCCTTCCAACCTGCACCAAGGCCATCCGGCTTAACATTCCCTCATGGGAAAAACGTTAGGACACAGTAGACTCTAACCAGAACAGAGTTGATCAGACGAATAAATGAGATACGAGAGGGATATGCCTCTACGTTCGTCAGTTGTGTATTCGCCGGGATATAGAATACTGGTGAGCAGCAATTCATTATTCAAAAATATTAACATTATTGATAGATAAAATGGTACGTATACTTCTTCCTTCAGGGTAGCTCTTTCCGATCCTGAATATATACAGCTGAAGGAGGCCATGTAGAACTGTGGTCGTTATTCGGCCCGTGTGACGATGGTAGCCCGTAGTGCCATGTTATGCAATCTAAATCTGCTATGCCATATCATGCATCTAAATCTGCTGCAAGCTATCGTACTGCACCATGAATATTTTCTATACAGGGGAGGCTATTCCATCTCAAATATTCTACCCATCTTCCCTGAATATCAATATGCACGCTGGATTGTCGACTCCTAATAGCCAATGATGCGGCTGTAACATATTTGATTGGGAACCCTTAGATAAGTTTATATGTTTCAGACCTCAGTTGTAAGGAATACTTAAACTTTATTATTTCTAGCAATATCACTTACATGATATGATGGACAATTCGACGACAAAGTTATGTAAGGTATACCTGTTAGCATTTTAATTTTATTTCGACCTACAAAGCTTCAGGCAACACGACATGGCTATAGCAGGAGACTCTATGAAGCGAATACATGCTTGAATGTGCGTTAGAGAGAAGGAATTTAGCTTGATATCTCGTTTCTGCAGTCCGTAAACTTAAAGTTAAACTACCTTCTCGTTTAGGAAGTATATAACATCACATGAGACCTTCCTTCGAATTCCTGTAGATAATGAATAGACACCTGTCCATGGGCGTCCTCCACTCCACCCCGCCACACCTCCACTCCTGAGACCCCCTTCCAAGAAGATCAATGCTGCCTGCCCTCACCCCAACCATGAATGCCATCGAATGTGGCGCTGCTTCCAACAGCATTGGGGGAAATCAGGCCCTCAGTAACAGTGAGAGCAACAGGATTTGGACCTGAAGTAGGCAGTAGTGGGCGAGATGAGGAGACCTTTGCAGAGTCCTTGCTACCATGCCAAGATGGATTGATGTTTGATGGTGCAGAAACACGACACAGGACTCAAAAGGCTCGTCTTCTTTAGTAGGAAAGTAGTCTACATATAATCTCAATTGGATTGGGCTCGGGGACGGTAGAAAAACTGACTACTGCTCTTCAATGTCTGTTCTGATGGGACTCTTAACGTTTTATTCACTCTCCTATGGTAATTGTGTTGTAACATCTTAAAGATTCGAATTTTTCAATTGTACTGTGCATTTCTTAGCAAAGGCATATCAAAACCAAACCATATTAAAATAAGTTATATCAACCCATATTAAAACCTGTATCTTTATGTATTTCCCTTAGAGATTATCTAGGTCAAAATCAGGGTGTTTCGAACAAATTATTTAACCTACGTAGTTAACGTGAGCAAAGCAGTAACTGTCGCTGGCCTAGTATAAACAGGGATTATTTATTGGCTCTTTCCTTCTACTTTTCTCTTTGTCATTCCCCACGTCTATGTTTCTGTTTGTCTCTGTCTCTTTCTCTCTCACGCAATGTTTATATATATATATATATATATATATATATATATATATATATATATATATATATATATATATATATAATATAAAGACATAAATTAGTTACGAACTGATAGATGAAGAGTACTCCTGAAACATATCCAGGTTATTATTCAATTAGTTGATATCATTTTGCAAGAACTATCAACAGACATTGATTCTGATTGACAAAGTGAGCTACGTACTTTTGATTCCCGAGACATTTTAAACTCTATAGTAACCATTTTCCATGTGGTTATATCGAAATACAACGAAATACAAGTTGAAAATGAGAAGTTGGAGTGGCAAGTGGAAATCTATCCATGATTCATATTTGCTTTCCCTGTGTACACATATAGGGAGGAAATAATTATCATATCATAATGCACACTGTTCTAAATAAAACAATGCTGCTGTACACAAGTAGAAGCCAATTATCCTATAGGGATTTACGTCGATTTAACTTTGATGGAATAATGAAGGCGATAAAATAGCTTAATTACGGCCTTCTTCATCTCGAAGTCAATTAATTATTCAGACTGTGGGAAGTAGTGAGAGGCTTAATGTGGAGGTTGACGATGTGTGGACGGATTGTGGTGGTGGATGATGAATATTTGCTGAGTAGCTGAGCAGCTCAAAGCAGTTTCCCCCAACACCCACGTCACCACAGATAGACAATTAAAACACTCATCGATCATTGGAATTCAAGTCACCATTGATTCTCATGGACGGATAATAGCCATCGAGTCAGTGTATGTGTGAGGTAGCCATAAGTAAATAATGGGGTTTTGAATAGGAATTGTTATACTGCACTTGTTGTATTTTTTGTATATTGGCGTTCTGTCAGGCATAGCACTCAGTATTCATTTACCAGGACACATGGCTGTAGCCAGCTCTGGTTAATGCTAAAAGCTTGTGATTGATGAATGGGGTTCTACTTGAATATTGCCCGATCGTCACCTGATTCATGGTATTAGTCGCATGTCGTCTGGGCATATAGTAGGAAAGCAAATGATTGTAATTTTAATTACTTATATCTTTTTGATTATTTGCAGATCGCAATTATTCTTCAACTAAGAGGATAAGTTTTATTGCTCTTTCAATTCCAACAAATAATATATATGTAACCTATATTCATAGTGTGTTCTCCATCAGGATTATCATTCTACATTGTATAGAAAAGTGCAACGAAAAGGGATCTAAATAAACCATAACATAACCATAACTCTTGTCTGATGTAACTATAGGTAAAATCACATGAAATAAGTATCTAGCAACTTTTGACTAGTTTTGTAAAAACGTATCACAGACACACTTGGTTCGCTCTTACCTACCCAGTTGCTACATCAGCCTGGAGGAGGCTAAATATAGACTTGGACTCAAAGCGCAGGTAGGCAATCAGGCCTGAATCAAAGTACATATTCATTGGT
This sequence comes from Alentia gelatinosa, assembly GCA_950022655.1. NCBI lineage: Eukaryota > Metazoa > Annelida > Polychaeta > Phyllodocida > Polynoidae > Alentia > Alentia gelatinosa. The sequence continues at coordinate 52,504,270 of OX465581.1, forward strand.
GGGCATTGATGGACGGGGCTAACGGCAACTACCCGACATGCCCCGGTCTGGCCAAGTAATAAGGGCTACGTATCTGTAGAAAGATGAACTAGACCAAGCCCGGTTCCATGAAATCAATCTAGAAAAGTGCATTCGGGTAAGCGATATAGTTTCATACATAAATATATATTTTTTTTTTATTACCCAATGAAGAATTCATTATTGTTAATATAGAACCAGAATTATCAACCGCTCAGAGCAACCATTTACCTGAAAAGTAGCATATTTCCTGAGACTGAATGAAATAAAATACATAAAATACTTGCCATATAGCTCTAAACGTGGGTCATACGTGTACACTCATTAGGTCTAGGAACAGTTAGCGAAATCATGTTAGGAGCTGTGTTTGCATGGTGGTTCAGACATCAGTATCGATCATAGATGAGACTACATTCAGTTTTCAAATACGCATTTCCTAACAACAGTGCTATAAATGTATGTACGATAAATATTTGTATAGACCATGAGTATAAATCTTTTTAAATCATTCCGTTTAGTGAGTTCCGTCATTGCTGAAATATTTTATGACAAAAGACATTTTAGTGCGTTAATTCAATTACTCAAATTCTCAGTAGCTTAGATAAAGTGATTTTTATGGGGAGAATAATGATGATATCAATAAGGTAGACCATGTAACGACGAATTCCCATCAGATAACTAAGTGCGAAGGAGGCGTTGGGATTGGAAGCTGAGAATTTGAAGACCCGTATTTCTATTTCTCTTATTTCTGTATCACTCCGCAGACTTCCCCACCTCGACGGAATTTCATTATTCGTACAGAAGTAGTCATTTTTGTTCATTTCACTTTGAGTCTCGTTCTACTGCAAATCGCTCGTCACTTTCCGCTTCCTTGCAATAATATTGAAAACTTTACGAGGCATCTAGCTAATCTTTCAAACAAAAGAAGCGAGACACCGGTTTAAGGGCCTTCGCCGTTCTCCACACATTTCAGTATCTTAATGGTTTGCTATTAAACCGCGCCTGACCCTGCATTTCAATCTAACGTAATGGATTGCAATTTAATCTTGTAGTTTAATCCATTTTACCTACGTGTATAAAATCTGGCATGTTTAGAGAGTACTGATTATCGCGAATTGCACTGTGGACACACACGTGTGTGTGTGGGGGGGGGGGGGGGGGAGGGGGTGGTTAGGAGGCACACGGGCGGCCAGGTAGTTGTATAATTCAATGACAGAATGTGTCTTATAAACAAATTTAGGCTGATACCCACAGAACAATAATGTATTGAAAGTAAAAACTATTTAAAAAATATATAGATACATAAGAATGTTGGGTTTATTATGCCTGATTTTTTCAAATGAAAACCAATCTCATTTTACTAAGGTTTTATAGTAAGGATTGATAATATAAGATTGAGATTTTCAAAGGCCTCAGACTTGGATAACTATTTGGTAAATATTAATGTAATACTGTGGCGTCCCCTAGGTGCAGAAAGTGAAAAAGAACTCGGACAGTGGCATAAATAAGCGTTAACATAATTGCAGCTGGCCTAGCACAGGATTTTATTCCACCCCTGGTACATGTTTAACCATAGGAATAACGTTAGTAAAAATACTCAACGATCACCCTGGTAAAGTGACAATAGTACGCAATGGTCGTGGCGTAATGAATACGAGATGACGTCATAGGCGATGAACCAATCAGTGAAAGGATTGTGGCTCATCCAAACTGGTGGCGTATTGTGTATTTATACGATTCTCGATGCAGTTTTATGTAAATCTTCTGCACGTGTTCATAAGCAGGAGTAGATACGACGCTAAATAGGACAACCGTATTCACGCCATATAAGTCATGATGTGTATTACCATGGGAAATGGCCTGATGCTGTGATTGCACACTATTTTGTTATCCCTTTGATACCATATTTCTGCAATGGTGAATCAAAATAGACATAGATAATGATATAGATGCCGATTTTGTTTACATTCCCTATGTTAGCAAATTGATAATAGTTCTTAGGCAAATTCACTGTTTCGACAGACCGGATTGTCAATGACAGCAGACTTGGTGGGTAATTAACACGCTCCCGGAAGAGATCCTCTGCTGGCGGCCATATAAATAATCCACGAAGAATCTGCCGGACGTGTGTGATATACATACTATCCACATCATACTCTTTAGGGATACGTATAATAGAAACCTATAGGAGCTACTCAATAATGCTCCTCGTCAGTGACGTTGCGATTATTTCAGCATATGAACGTCCCACTTGTATACTTCTTTAGGAAGCATTTCTAGAAACGGCTTTTCTGAGGCAGGCGCATACTTTACCGACCGAAGCAGTTTGGGTGAAGTCATTATAGCATTATAGCATTCCTCATGACCCTTACCACTTAAGGTATGGTGTGTAAAAGCGTACGTTATGGTCAGTATCCAACCTCTGATCCTGTCTCTATCTTTTCGTACCTCCAACCACAAACACTTTTTTTAAATATCGGCTCTTTGGACTGTAACCGAAATATAAACCTTCATTTTCTATTTTTCTAAATCAAACATCATCTCCTAGAATTCAGGTCCTGCAGCATAGATCGGAAAGCTTTGATAATGATAGGGGCAATAATAATTCACATATCCTCAGTACTGATATGATGAAAACTTCCACCCAAATTGTGGAAGACTACGTGACCTAGTATCTTATCATATCATCTAGTAGATTGATAGTACTAGGTGTCACATTGAAGAAATGGAGAATGCCTTTTCGTAAGATCTATGCCCCTTTTATAGATCTTTTGACGGATAATCAACAGAGCAATTAGATGGCCTTGGTTTTTTATTGGTTTGGGGATATCGGAGAAGGACGAAATTCAGAGTTAGCTGGAGAAGGAGTCTGTTATTTGTTCATGTATATTAGTGCATAAATATCACGATTTTGTCAGACCTGGCATCCCCCTCCCCAAGAAATAGACCTAACATTAGGAATTTATACTCAACGCCCATGGGTATTGTAAATAATATTGACATTACATCAAACAAAATTGCCAATTACTAAGTGATACGACTGAGATAAAACCTTACTCGAATTGTAGCCACTGAAAATACCCCATTCGTTTTGTAGGCCACGTAATCGAACTCGGCTTTGCCAAGTGATATTATTCCAAAAATCATTACTGATTTTCAGCAACAATGCAGTTCCTTATTATGACAAAAGATCATACTGTAGAGGATTCTTCCCCATCTACAGGAGTTCTAGGCCTGGTTACAATTGTGTCTTCTCATTATATTTTCTTTAGTACTTTATTCTTGAATTAAACTTTTTCTACCTCTTCTATGTGTTTCGGCCATGTTTTCTATACTATAGTGTGGACATAACTCAGGGCAGATAGAACCAGATTCTAAACTCGCACCTAGTATTTCTTTTCCACGTTTGCATTTCTAATATCATTTCAATCTCACAGAATAAATCAAGTTTGAAAAATAAAGACATTTTGAATCGATCTCCCCTTTGGAATGTAATATCCAATATCATTGGTGCGAATGCTTGCCCCTTTTTTTGCCCGGGCTCCATTTTCCGTATCCGTACTGTTCAAGTCTGCGTGGTACCTAGTTGGGGGCATCTCAGTGTGCTTACACCTTCCTGGATTTAACGTGTTGCTCACCACTGGGGGATAATCAGATTGGGAAGTGAGGCTTGGGCACCTCCTATAAGCTGAGCCTACCCGCCCATCTCAAAAGCTACTCAAGCCACATTGCTTACCCGCGGGAGTAAAAACTGTTTGAAAAAATAACTTTAAAGAAAAAGGAAGTGACCAAACGGTCGCTTGGTGGCCCAGTGGGGGGTACTCTCACGCAGTAGTGTTTAACGCTAGGGGGCATGTCGCGAGCAAGAGAGGCCGTAGACCGGAAATTGATGTCGTCTCAGCCGGAAGTGATTGGCGTTCGGTGCCGAGGCGGGACAGAGGGGTGTCTGTGGCGGCTGACATCAAAGGGCAGCCCGGGCCCGCGGCTCGCACGCAGCATACCCCGCCACGCTGCGCCTTGTTCGCCACATCTCCACCGGAACTAGAACGTAACGTCACATCGATCTGCTCGCGCATGAGGTGGTCACGTGACTGGTCAAGCACTCGCGAGCTGATTTTACAACAAGGATGAGGAACCCTAGTGACTGGTCAAGGAATAGGGCTGGAGGAGCATAGGGGGTGGTTGGGTTCAAAACGAGGGGAATACCTATCAGAACGAGACATTCATTTGAGCTATTCAAAGACGTGCAACCCGCTAGTGATTCCTGACATACCATGAGACGTGTATTGTATCATTGCTGCATTACCTGACACGACCCAAGGTAGGCCTCATTCAATTTCTATGTTGAGATTATCTCTGGAGTAGTTGATTGATGTATTGGGTACTAAATCTGGTCTTAAATTAATTCTATATTGAATTGATATAGCATTACAATGGGCATGTGTTCGGTAGTGGTTATTGCTATGATGACGTATGGTGATCGTTTTATTGACCAGCTGTCTCAAAGGTAGGCTGTCTATTATTTCTACCGGCGGTGTTATGGTGGGAGTCCATTAGTCAACCATTTAGTATCCTATTTCTAGATCTCATTTCAAAATGTATGGGTCCACATTAAACCATTACCCATAGTTTCTAAGGTATCAGAACTGATAGCCATTGATTACGGATTTAAAATCCTTTGTTAATCGGCTAATTCATAGACTACAGTAAACAGTTTTGTGGTCCATTTGTGTATAGAAAGCAATAATTTGACCCCACTGTCAGACTCTATACTCTGACAATTCCTGGTTTCAAATTACTTGGGAAGAGGGATAGAAAATACAACAAACGATAGTTTTGTAAACATGTATTGCTATTATGCGTTAATGAATGTTATGTGAATGATAGTGAAGACTTTGATGCAGCATTAACACTAATTGTACCAGCAACATTGCATTTGAAAGGGTGCGGTAAAATCCTGACAGTAGCCTTTACTAATAGAAGAAGGTTGTATGGTATGGTAATTTTTATATGACTTTTTTTTATGTCATCTAATGAAGATCGGCTAGCATGATATTATCATTCACATGGTGTAAAATGAGAGAGAAATCCAGGAGTTTGATTAGCAACCTACGGCAGGTCGTGAATATGCGTCTAAATATAAGTTTAATCCTTTTCTAAAGACAGGTAAATCATAGTAACATTCTGTAAATCATAGTTATTTATATATGTATATATATATATATATATATATATATATATATATATATGTGTTGTGATGTATGTATTAAGAATATCACAGGGTGCTTCCTAACAGGTCCTCGCTCCAGATAGAGGTTAAGGCCTAACTGTTTGGACTGCCACCCCCAGCGTTTGAACCATCCCCTGTCTTCGTTTGGACTGACCCCCCGATAGGGTATATAAGGAAGCAGATTTCAACTCACAGCTCACTTGGAACCCAGACACAGTGGCGTCAACATCTCCATGCTACTCAGCATTACTACCACTGCAGTGTCAGGCTTGAGACACCATAGGACTCTATGCTACAGAGGCCTTTACTGAGGATTGGGCTTCTCCATAAGCTACTATCACCCCAGCACTGGAGGAAAAGACACTGATGACTGCTACCACTACTTGGATCATCTATATCCACAAGTCAAGGAGACATTGAACAATAACTGAAAGTGATAGACTGTGAGTACTGCTTAGACCAAGAGGACTTATATCATATGTACACTACAGAAGTGTATATGATTTTGTATGTTGATGAGAATTGTTATGTAACTGTATACTTTGTTATAATATATGTTATTAATACATATCTGTGTATGGTTTTCTGTCTTCTTCATTTAGTATAGAAGATATTCTGAATTCTCTTTTCTTGTCACTGGGTTAGCTAGTCTATAGGATTAGGCCTTAGCTACTGTACGTGACAGAAATTGGGGGCTTGTCCGGGATTATGAAAAACTGTTCTCTTGATGATAAGTACAACAAATTGAAATGTCTAAGTACCAAGCTTTTCTACAGTCACCCTCTGTGGAGGAACTAGAACAGTTCAGTAGGGATGAATTGTTAGCAATAGCTAGGGAGTTAGAACTTGATGTGAAAAGGTCTAGCCGAAAAGCTGAACTGAAAAGAGCTATTGTTGAAATATTGGTTGATGATGAGTTATTACCAGAAGATGTTTTACATGAATCAGATTTTAGTGGTTCCTCAGAAGCAGGTCGTAAAGAGAGATAAAACTCAAACAACTGGAAGTAGAACATGCTCGACTTCAGGCTGAAAGGGAAAGAGAAAAAGAGCTTGCTCAGATACAGGCTGAAAAAGAGCTTGCTCAGATTCAGGCTGAAAAAGAGCTTGCTCAGATTCAGGCTGAAAAAGAGCTTGCTCAGATTCAGGCTGAAAAAGAGCTTGCTCAGATTCAGGCTGAAAAAGAGCTTGCTCAGGTTCAGGCTGAAAAAGAGCTTGCTCAAGTCCAGGCTGAAAAAGAGCTTGCTCAGATTCAGGCTGAGAAGGGGCTTGCTCAAGTCCAGGCTGAAAAAGAGAGAGAGCTTGCTCAAATTCAGGCTGAAAAGGAAAGAGAGCATGATCGGATTCAGGCTGACAAGGAACTTAGGCTTAAAGAAATGGAGCTACAGCTTGCTGCTGAGAGGACAAACCAACGGAACATATGTGATGTTAGTAAAGATGTACGGCTAGTGCCATCATTCAATGAAAATGAGGTTGACAAGTACTTTCAACATTTTGAGAAGGTTGCCCAAAGCATGAAATGACCAAAAGAGAAGTGGGCACTGATGTTACAGAGTGTTTTGAGGGGTAAAGCTCAGGAAGCTTATTCGGCACTATCTTTGAATGACAGTCTAGATTATGAAAAGGTCAAAGCTGCTGTTCTCAAGGCTTATGAACTGGTACCAGAGGCATATCGTCAGAAGTTTAGGAGTTACCGTAAACAAGATAATCAAACCTATGTAGAGTTTGCTCATGAAAAGGAAGTGTACTTTGACAGGTGGTGCAAATCTATGGAAGTGGAGGATAGTTTTGATAAACTCAGACAACTGGGCCTTGTTGAAGAATTTAAGCGTTGCACATACAATGATCTCAAGACTTATCTCGATGAAAAGAAAGTAATGTCCTTGCATGAAATGTCCACTCTTGCTGATGATTATGCCATAACCCATAAGACTAGTGTTCAACAAAAGAAGAGTGCACCTCAAGGGAGCAATTCTAGTCTTGGAGCAAAAGGTGGTGATAGCAAAGATCTGAAATCTAGTGTGAAGCCAAAAGGTGAGTACTCAGGAAGGAGTTCAGGTCTAAAATGTCATTACTGTCACAAACTGGGTCACATTATGTCTGAGTGTTGGGCACTGAAAAAGAAGAAAGCTGAGCCCAAGCCAAATGCATTCATAACATCCAAAAAGTCAGAGTGTGTTATTGTGTCATTTGTTACAGATAAGGTAACTGATATTAGAGAAGAATACAAACCATTTGTACTTGAAGGTAATGTGTCTCTAGGTAGTGACACTGCAGATTCTGTCCCCATTCATATCTTGAGAGATACTGGGGCATCTCAATCCATGGTTTTAGAAAATGCTTTGCCTTTCAGTTCAAGTTCAGCCACTGGTGAATATGTCATTATTCGTGGTGTTGAGTGTGGTTTCATGAGTGTACCTCTTCACACAATCAGACTAGAGTCTGATTTGGTATCAGGGTCTGTTGAAGTTGCAGTAAAATCTGAACTGCCAGTTGACGGTGTATCAATGTTGCTAGGAAATGATCTAGCAGGGGAAAAAGTCTTTGTAGAACCAAAGATGGTTCTTGAGCCAGTCACTTTGTCATCAGAAGATGATGTCATTGATGAGGAGATACGTGAAGTTTATCCCTCTTGTGCTGTGACTAGGGCTCAGGCAAAAGAGTTAAGCCAAAAGCATTCTGTGGATGTTGAGACTGAGGATGATATCATTGATTTGTCTCTGACATTTATCAACTCAAAGGATGAACACCTTAAAGGTCATTCTTTTGTCGGTTCTCAACCAGGGTCAAGTCAAAATGATGACAAGACTAACTTGAGTAATGAAGTCCCTCTTGGCAGGAGTAAGTTAATTACTGAACAAAGGCAAGATCCTGAGATCTCATTGCTTACCCGCCATGCACTTTCAGAAGAAGAGCTTGACAAAGTCTCCACAGGGTACTTCTTTAAAGATGGTGTTCTCATGAGAAAATGGAGACCACCAGATGTCCCAGCATCAGAGGACTGGTCTATTGTTTACCAAATTGTGCTTCCTAGGGCTTATCGCTCTGAGGTTCTCAATGTAGCACATGAACTACCCATGGGTGGTCATTTGGGTGTTAACAAGACATCCGAAAAGATCATGAGGCACTTCTATTGGCCTAAGATGAGGCAAGATGTTGCCCAATTTTGTAGAACCTGTCACACATGTCAAATGGTTGGGAAACCTAATCAAAAGATCCCTGTTGCTCCACTACGGCCCATTCCCGCAGTAGGAGAAGCATTCAGCCATGTCATTATTGACTGTGTAGGTCCTCTGCCCAAAACTCGATCTGGTAATCAGTACTTGCTCACAATAATGTGTGCTTCTACAAGATTTCCTGAGGCTATACCACTCAGAAATATCTCTGCCCCAAAGATAGTCAAAGCTTTGATTAATTTCTTCTCACTGGTTGGCCTTCCACAAGAGATTCAGTCTGATCAAGGCTCAAACTTCATGTCTGGCTTGTTTCAACAAGTAGTTCATGAACTAGGTATAAAGCAGGTTAAGTCCAGTGCTTACCATCCAGAGTCGCAAGGTGCATTGGAAAGATTCCACTGCACCCTCAAGAACATGATGAGAACTTACTGCTTTGAGAATGAGAAAGATTGGGATGAAGGTATTGGTATGTTGTTGTTCGCTGCTCGAGAGTCTGTTCAAGAATCATTGGGATTCAGTCCTTTTGAGCTGGTCTTTGGTCATACAGTACGAGGTCCCTTGAAGGTATTGAAGGAACATTGGTTAGGAGATAACCCTGAAAACAACAATGTCTTGGATTATGTTTCCAAAGTTAGAACCAGGCTAGTTCGTGTTTGTGAGTTAGCACGTGAAAACCTGAAAGAAGCCCAAAGAAAGATGAAGGACCAATTTGATAAGAAATCCCAAGAGCGTGAATTTTCTGTGGGAGACAAGGTGCTGGTGTTACTACCCATTACTGGGCATACACTCAAGGCTCGTTACCATGGTCCTTATGAGGTAGTAAAAAGAATTGGTGAGGTGAACTATGTTGTCAAAACTCCTGACCGAAGACGATCTACTCAGTTGTGTCATATCAACATGTTGAAGCCTTACTATAACAGAGAAAGTTCCAACAGTGTCAAGGCAGTTGGGTGCATGAATGCACTGAGTAATGAGGAAGAAACAACTGATTTTGTACCTATAGACTACAGTGTAAAACTGAACAACTCAAATGTTCTTGCAAATCTAAATGCCAAGTTAGGGCACCTGCCTCCAGTACAGAAAGAGGAATTGAGCATATTGCTCAGAGAATATAAGGAAGTCTTTCCTGATGTTCCTAGTCAAACTGATATTGCCATCCATGATGTAGATGTGGGAGAAGCTCTCCCTATCAAACAACATCCTTACAGAGTTAGCCCACACAAGGCTGAGAAAATGAGCAAAGAGGTATATTACATGTTAGAGAATAACATCATTGAGCCAAGCAACAGTGACTGGTCATCTCCTTGTATACTTGTACCCAAGCCAGATGGTTCTGTTAGATTTTGCACTGATTTTCGCAAAGTAAATGATCTCAGCAAGACAGACTCATATCCTATTCCAAGAATAGATGACTGTATAGACAAAATTGGCAAAGCCAAGTATATCACCAGGTGTGACTTACTCAAAGGTTACTGGGCTGTTCCTTTGAGCAACAGAGCAAAGCGAGTGTCTGCTTTTGTTACTCCTGATGGCTTATATCAATACAAAGTGATGCCATTTGGTATGAAGAATGCTCCAGCAACTTTTCAAAGAATGATGAACCAGTGTTTGAAAGGTATGCCAGGCGTGGAGGTGTATGTTGATGATATTGTGGTTTACAGTGACACCTGGGAAGATCATTTGTGTAGGCTGCAATCTGTGTTAGAGAGGCTCAAACAAGCAAACCTTACTGTAAACCTGACAAAAAGTGAGTTTGGACAGGCAAAGGTGATTTATCTTGGACATGTTGTTGGTCTAGGTCAGGTTGCACCAGTTGAAGCCAAAATCAAGAGTATTGTTGAATATCCAGTTCCAGCAAACAAGAGAAGTTTGATGAGATTTCTTGGCATGGCTGGATATTACAGGAAGTTCTGTATAATTTTGCTGACATAACTGCTCCACTGACAAACTTGTTAAAGAAAAAGGAAAACTTCATTTGGTCCAAAGAATGTGATGATGCTTTTGATAAAGTGAAATCTATTTTGTGTTCTGGACCTGTTCTGACGGCTCCAGACTTTGGCAAGAAGTTCATTTTGATGGTTGATGCAAGTGACCATGGGGTAGGTGCAGTGCACCTGCAGAATGACGACAATGGTGTTCAGCACCCTGTATGCTACTTTTCAAAGAAGTTCAATTGTCACCAAAAGAACTATTCAACTGTTGAAAAGGAAACTTTGGCATTAGTGTTGGCCTTACAACACTTCAGTGTTTATGTGTCATCCCCTCTAGATCCAGTACTTGTGTATACAGATCACAACCCCCTGACATTCTTGCAGAAGATGAAAAACAAAAACAGGCGATTGTTGAACTGGAGTTTGCTGTTGCAAGAATACAATCTTAAGATTTTTCATGTACGAGGTGTAGACAATGTCTGTGCTGATGCATTGTCACGAGCTTCTTAAATGCTATTTTTGATTATGTACATACTACGATTTCAAGTGTTATTACCCAAAGATGGTAAAAGGTACTAAATGTGATTTTGACAAAAGGTAAATGTATGTTGCAGAATGCCATATATTACATTGTATAACATATTTCTTGATGCATGACGTTAGAAAAAAAAGAAAATTTTTTTTTTTTGTTTAAGGAGGGAGGTGTGATGTATGTATTAAGAATATCACAGGGTGCTTCCTAACAGGTCCTCGCTCCAGATAGAGGTTAAGGCCTAACTGTTTGGACTGCCACCCCCAGCGTTTGAACCATCCCCTGTCTTCGTTTGGACTGACCCCCCGATAGGGTATATAAGAAAGCAGATTTCAACTCACAGCTCACTTGGAACCCAGACACCGTGGCGTCAACATCTCCATGCTACTCAGCATTACTACCACTGCAGTGTCAGGCTTGAGACACCATAGGACTCTATGCTACAGAGGCCTTTACTGAGGATTGGGCTTCTCCATAAGCTACTATCACCCCAGCACTGGAGGAAAAGACACTGATGACTGCTACCACTACTTGGATCATCTATATCCACAAGTCAAGGAGACATTGAACAATAACTGAAAGTGATAGACTGTGAGTACTGCTTAGACCAAGAGGACTTATATCATATGTACACTACAGAAGTGTATATGATTTTGTATGTTGATGAGAATTGTTATGTAACTGTATACTTTGTTATAATATATGTTATTAATACATATCTGTGTATGGTTATCTGTCTTCTTCATTTAGTATAGAAGATATTCTGAATTCTCTTTTCTTGTCACTGGGTTAGCTAGTCTATAGGATTAGGCCTTAGCTACTGTACGTGACAGTGTGTGTGTGTGTGTGTGTGTGTGTGTGTATGTGCATGATCTTAACCTCCTTCCTACTTGGTGTATCATATTCTCTCTCTTCTAAACAGAAGAGAGAATCACACATCACGGCAATTCTATCTTTACTGCTACACCACGCAGGGCAATTTTTTTAATCGGCCATGAACCTCATATCATCCACACTGGGCACTCAGATTGTATGGAGCAAAGGTGACTAAATCAATTACGTTTGTCTTAAAATGGTATGAGTATTCACAAAGCCAGAGACAATATACTATAAAGTCTTTTATAGAAAAAGACTCATAAAAAAGATTCGTAAAAAAGGCATAACTTATTATCAGAAATATCATATAACTCTTTATAAATTTCGGCTGCAACCAATATAAAAAGATGATTTAGGTTTTATAAAAAGTTTACTTCATTCGTACCACAATGTGTCTGTTAGATACAATATTGTGACAGACAATTTGGTAGCATATATGTATGTATAAATGTACATGTATAATGTATACATGGCAATGGCGAAGCTTACTTTCAGCCCAACATTGTCTGTTTATTTTTCCTCAAATATAGTCGGAAAGGATATTGCTTTTTGCCCCATGACGGCCAAATACGTTGTTTCTATTGGAACTCCACGTGGGGTCTCACTCTGCTATTGACCAGTCTACAGGAAGGAACATGGCGTACAGCATCCCATCCTCTTCCTTCTCCCTCTCTCCTTATCGATTGAACAACTCACCCGAGGAGACCCACACTTGTGTTTGTAGTGGAAATTGCATTTCCCTATTTCATCAACCTCGCCTTGGGCTGCTGTCTACACAGGATAATGGTGTTGTCATGGGAGTTGGGTGTGTGTTGTGGGGATAGAAGTAAGGGTGAACTAACAGACTAGGGCAGAAGATTTGGCTTCGGGACCCACTGCTGTCTTTGTTTGTGGAGCCAATGGTTTGGTTTGTTCATCGTTTCTGTGGTGAGATCGATCCTCTGAGGTTTACAGTAGGTCTGTGTCTATTGTCTGCCAGTCCACAGAGGCAGGTAGACTACATGTGTACACAAAGTGCCCAAATTGTTTGTACCGCGTTTGCAGCGATGCATTTAACGTGTACACTAATCTTATTTGATGTTAAATCATGTCAATGACGGTGACGGTACTAGGATTGTGGACACAGACAATAGGTAAATCTAGTATAATTTACTAATTCATGCATTTTGCTGATGAATTCACCCTATAACAAGTTCATATTTAGTCATTTTAATTGGACCTGAGAATTGATTGTCATGGAGTTCCCTTTTACTTCGACGGGATAAATTGACATGAAATACTATGAGATCAGAATATGAGACCTTAAGACAGAGAAAGGAAAATATACGATAAAAATGTTCCGAGCGAAACAATTGATATCTAAAGGAACGATTTGAAGATGAATGATAAACCAGAGGACAGCAACTGAACCCCGTCCTCCTCCAATGACCCTCTACCGCTACCTACTGAAGCGGTCATGGGAAACCAATATGTCTTGGGCAAAGAATAGCCTCGCCACTAGCCTGGACGAAATAGACTGGCTATCGCACTTGTCCTCTGCCCCAAGATAAATGCTTTGTCCGATCTGGTCGAGTCGGACCTTCGGACATGTATCGATAGTTTTATAGCCTATTGTCTCGTATCCTAACTGTATTTTGTAGCGACCATGTATCCTCCCTTATGCATAAACCTGTGCTATCTTAGAGATAATTGACCAATCAGCATTCAGAAATGATAATGCGACCGACCCTAAAAATGATTCGTTAGAATTGTCACCTTTCACTAAGACGATTCAATTGTACACTACGTTGTAAAACTAAAAGTTTGGCAATCGTCTTCTAAAACGTCTTCTAAAACATTATATATCTACATCACTGTTTTTTTTGTATCAAGAAGTGTTTATATGGCACGGGTACAATTAAAAACATGTGACACTATAAAAACAATCATATGAAATTTTGTGACGTTTCTTGATATTACAAAAGAGAAGATTATTTACAGGTGTGATAACATGCTCAATACAAGACGGGACACAACATATCGTATTCATATCAATTAGCTTACAGACATGGTAAGGTTTCTTTTCACTACACAATTCCAGGATTTGCGGGTATTTTGTTGAATATTTCTCGATATTTGCTTTAAAACTAAAGCTATATCTCTTTAGATGCAGGCTAAGTGCTAGTCTGTCCCATAATTTCGTTCCTACATGTTCAGCTCTTTTAAAGACTTATCCGTGTTTAGTTTTTCCAAGTAATATAGAGGAAACCTATGGAAGTTTACGGTCAGAGCTGATATCCCATCTCGTTTGAATCGCGTAGTAATTCGCAAGGCGAAGCCAGTGAATTATGTAGTGATTCAAACGAGATGGGGATTGAGCTCTGACCCTAAACTTTTATAGTTTCTGAATTTATCTCACTCTTCACATTAACTAATGGGCTAACATATGTGACATAATCCCCCATTGGATATTTTACCTAAATATCCCATGGGCGTTGGATACGAGTTCGCAATTTTAAATCAATCGAGAAAAAATACCAGGTGTGAGATAAATACAAGATCCCACTGAAGTAGTCTCAAACTATATATACTCTCGCCGATGGATATTTATCGTATAGTTTATGCACAGGGGGCAGGACACCAAATCAGGGCCCGTGTCAAACTCCCAGAGCTATACTACTTACCCGGGACATTCGATTAGCTCAATTTCTCGTATCGGGAGGATTTGTGGACAGGGCATGCATGTTGTGAAAGATGGATTGCAAATAGACGTGATACAATGGTATGTTTGAAGGATAGGACGATAAATGGGTGAAAATGGGGCGCTTATGCAGAACCAAAAAGAATCAAATTTCTGCATATCTCTGGATCATAGCAACGAGTGCCTTATGCCCATTGGTCATAGACTCTGTGGGAAATAGAACAGGTCTAATGTTACTCGCGACCTCCATTTCGCCAACAGACAGCTGTATTCCTTACAAGGTATCTGCCTCAAGCCGACAAATTGGGTTTTCTGTGAGACCACCAGGCGGTGCGAGTCAGGCGGATAATGCGGGTGGCGCCCTCTGCAGGTGGTAGCCGCTGCACCCGGCAGGTTGCTGTTCATCATGGCTGGTACATGCATAAACTGTGATTAATGTTGGTCTAGAGCCTGTAAATGATCCTTAGTGATATATAATTGAGGCATATGATATGAGCTCTAGCTATATGTCACTGTGCTTCATTGCGTTTTAGAACCTATTGGTGTGATATCCAAATTTCAAAGTTTGGTTATTCAAGCTGATTTTAAAAAGCAGTCAGTAGTGGGCTGACTACTCATTTGGATGTATATAAAAGAGAATATTTACCTTTCATATATGCATGTGTGTAAGGGAAGGCTGGCTCGGTAGCCTTTGGGGATAGTGAAGTAAGAAAAAAGGCAAATTATATAAATAGGAAGGGAAGAGGCATTTACGTATGTACACCCATGCATGTATTGATACATACATATGTGAAATGAATCTCGCCCGGATGCGACTGTGGTTGTTCCGAGAGCGTAAAACTAAATCACCCAACTAACCACCCAACCACCAACATATTTGACCTCCTGGGGGAGGGAGGACAGAATGGATGCAAAGCTAGAAGCAAAATAGTGAGGAGATGTTTTATGCAAACTAAATCTTACCTGAATAAGTACTACCCATGCTGCACGCGAAGCTCTAATCCCATTTGTGACCGCTAGGGCAGACAGATTGTGTGGGGAGGGGAAGTGTGTGTGTGTGTGGGGGGGGGGGGGGGGGGGTCGTCGTCCACACCTCCTCCTCTTGGTACTCCCAAGACTTTACAGCACAGTCCCACCTGAAGGCAATGCCTGTCACCTCGGCACACTCTGCAGGCCCTTCATCGTGGAAATGCTCTCACCTCTCCTGGGTCCCAGAAGACGCAGTGATCTCCTTGTTGCCACTTCTCTCTGCAGGCTCGTCTTGAGTCCTGTGTATCTCTTTTACCTGTGGTAGTCCCACTCCCGGGGAAGATCAGAGAGTGGAAAGTGATACTTTTCAAGGTGTTTTCTATATTGCATCTCATATATACCCGAACTTTATTTCCGACTTCGGGGCTAAAATATTTACAATGTCAACTAGTACATTACTTTCCCACTATAAAATATATTGGATTTTGTGTGTTGTAAGTTGCAGGATTTCTCCAATTGCTAGTTCCAGGCCGTGATATAGAAAACGATCAGGGAGCTGTTTCAAAACGTGGGTTAAGTCTATGGTTTTGAAACAGCTCCCAGGGGTTGTTAAGAACGATAAAAGGTTTGAAAGGCTCATTTGAAGTTTTAGGAATATTGCTTTGCAGATAGACATTTCTCCAGTATCGGTGTAAAATCCCGAAAGAAGCTCGTACTGAAATGGTTTTTCGAATATCGTTTTCTTTGTCGGTAGGAACTCCTAGGGCATCAATGTGGGTCCAGTTGGGGATGCAGATTGCTTTTAACATATGAGTAAAATATTAACTTATAGCAACTACAAAGCCATAGAACCTTGTCTGAAAAGAAAACAATGGTCACAATGGCTCTATTGAGATTTGGATGGGTCTATCAGATATTCTCACTTCTAAAGATAGGGTCTGTTATCACTCCCCAGCACTATGCCCAGGTTTTACACTTTTATCTAAACTGTTCATGGCCACAGGCTCAGTCAAGAGTGATATTCCCTTTTGATTTCCTGGTTCAGTTACAGTAACCCAAGGCGTCCTTTCCGTGCCAATTTGAAGTCGCGAGTGTCGATATCTTTCTGACAATTGGGAATGTTCCGAGTAGAAGAATCAACGCGTCGGAAATGCTGGGCAACTTACTTCTTCGACTAAAGCATGGAAGATCGTCGAAATCCATGGGCGAATGTTTAAGTCAATAAACACTTCTATTTAAAAAAGAGTGGGAAAAGTGGAGTAGGAAAGAAAGGCAAGTGGGAAGGAAATATGTATGAAAGAATCAACGCATAGAATGATAAATCCTCCAACCACAGAAAAATTAATCTACCTGGTATCTCCTTGTAAAAGGGGGAGGGAATCTCATTACTCCCCACCCTGATACACAACGCAAACCTTGCACACATGCCCCTCATGTTTCACAGATGCACGACTCCAACCTGCAACTCTCACCTTCACACCACTTTACAGTATCGTCACCCCTGCACCATCGGCTACGCTATCACAAAATTCTATTTTCCACCCTTAACCACATATACCCACATCACGATTTCTTTGTAATTGCATTACATGTAAGAACCCACAGCACATACTGTATGTGACTGAACCATACCAACTCCTTATTCGTAAGACAGTGAAGACAGACTCGGCCAAACTCGGGTTTCATTGAATCACTCTGCTCGCACACTTCTCTCCGTACGAAGCCCTAAATGCACAACTGTTCCTTTCTGTTAGAAGCCCAAGTAATACTGTTGAGTGGCGACTACTATATTGCTTATTACTGCCGTCGGATCTTGATATAATAACCTAGGGCATTCCTGCTTCGCCAAAAAAGATAAAGTCTTGATGGGATATCAGGTCCAAGCTGGATTTAGTAGTGGTTTACGCCATAGATGCCGTTAGGGTGATATTGTAGAAAGACAGAACCTATGGTAGGGAGATTACAAGCAAACAGTGACAAACGAGACGTAAAGATTCTAAAACAAGAACAGAACTTGCGCCTCTTTCCTCCATTAATAACTAATGCGGAGAGGAGCTAATTTTGAAATATTAATTGAATTTCATGAAAATGGATAAATATTTTCCCTAGCCAATTGCCGGGGTAATTGAGGAAAGTCCCTCACAAAGCCCTAGAACAGCGAGTGGAGTAAGAACTGAGAGTTATTGTTCTTGTAGGGTGGGTTGGACATTCCGTAGCGAGCAGCCGAGAGGGTGAGACCGGGTGGACGCGGTGACCGAGGATGAGCCAGAGCTTTGCAGGTCTCTAGGGTGCAGGTGCCGGGTTCACGTGTAGCGTACGTAGCAACGGCTCAGCTCTCTCCGCTCACGCATTAGCTCTAACCTCCCGTTAGCCATAATGACCCCCCTCAGAATAACCAGGTTTATTCCATTTCATGGGGGTGTAACTGCTAGGCTAATGTTATGGCGAGAGCAAATTTATGAGAATATTATGGAAAGAACACCTCATGGCCACACCTTGCAGCAGTGACGCCGTACTCTCGTAGGGGACGAGTGGTCCGGCGAATGAAACACAGAGGGAAATAACTTCGGCAAAAGCTCATCGATTGCGTTTAATTAACCCTGTCATCAAAAGGGGGAGAAATCCACGTTCATAGGTTCGTTCGAATGAGTTCTCGTTTGTGAGGACAAAATCGGCCTGGAAGACAGTTCGGGGGACACTTAAACGAGGGTTGATAATCACTGCAGGTGGCGACGTATATTTTGATAACTATATAATTTCATTATCTGTAATCATAAATGGATCTAACTAAATATTTCGGACATACTCAATAATTCAGTCGTGTTTGATATTGTGTATAAGCTTCATCTATAGACGTATATATGTTGTAAATGCGCTGTACTTGACATGGGAATGCTCGGAGGCATCATGCTGCAGTTCGCCTAGGAAGGCCGGTAGGCATCAGGCTGCGGTTAAAGGGTTCAGGAGTTTCCTCATGTTGGTATGAGATGGATCGGCAGGGAATCAGCCTGAAGACTAACATCAAATATGAACAAGATGAAACAGTCCCCTTGTCTAACTGAGGGCCAAGTCATTTTAATTGTGTGCTGTACTTCATGGGTAGGTTGTGTAAAACCCAAAGACATGTGGTGTTTTGTCGGTTAAATATCACAGAACCCCAACACAGTTATCAGGAGAATAGGGTGTCACTTTGTTACGTTTACTATTGCTGTAATGAACAGAGGTATTAATTAGGTACAATTGGTATGTTCATCATTGACGAATGAGCGTGGGATTATAAAAATGTCTTACCAATTGTTGGTTTTATCCAATTTGTAGGTCATAATACTGTAACTCAAGCATCACGTGATACCCTCAATAACAAAACGACCATCTTATGACATAAAGCTACTATACCTCTGGAAATGATATGTAACTAAGGAGTGTTAGGCCCATAGGTATATAGTAATGATAGAAAAGTCAGAGGGAAGTAAGTATCTCGCACCAAATCTGTTTTATTATTTCCAGATTATTTTTAGCAAAAAACTCATCTGTTAAGTGAATATTACCTACAATAGACTATAGTGGGGCTTATTGAATGTCCCTGAAGGATGTTCTTGTTCACGTGCCTGACTTCACAGGAACATATCACTCCATAATAGGTACTGCATTTTGCGCCTGAAAGTACCTTAAGGAGACGTCCGTGTTATCTTTATGGATTATCCAGATTAAAACAACAGATGGCGCTGACGGCTCGCATCTCATTAGATATGGTCATGTGATAATCGCGTTAGGCACGCTGGGAAGGGTCCTCACAGTGGCGACGCCAAACGGTAACGTTTTGTGTTACCCACCATCTTTGTCTTACTAACTGTCTGGGAGGGTTCTTTTTTTTAAAGAATGATACATAAGACTGAAGCCTTTAACAATTCGGACAAATAAAAAGTGGCCTTGTGGCAGTTATATAGAGTATGGCGACTGTATTTATCATTGGACAAAAGTAATGATAAATAAGGCTCTAGGAATAGGCGTAGAAATAAGAAAGGCGCAATATATGCAAATTACTGCATAAAATATATAGAATTAGACATTATTCATGAGGAGAGCAGGGCACTTGCTCACTTTGATTAAATGGTGGAGTAGAGATAATAGGAATAGAGATAAATGATAAGAATCCGAAAACCAATAACAGAATAATATAACAGATCGCCGATCTATGAAAGCAATAAATTGTGAGATAAACTACAAGCAGAAACAAAACATTTAAGTAGGTACAGTTAAACAGTTAAGGAATAAATAAAAATCCCTCTAGGAGACAATATCAGGTAAGTCATAAGACTAGCACAATCATGTTAAAATGCGTGTAACAGACCAAAAGTGAAGTTGTATAATCTTATAGGATGTTATCTTCGAGGAGCCTTTGGTACAATAAAAAGACAACCTTCGTGCTAAAACAAGATTCTCAATTACATCGATTGTAAAGACACCATGAAATTCTCTACCTAGCAACGTATCTCCACACATGAGTTCCCTTTAGTCTTTTTAACTGCACCCCGTTTTCATCCGTTGTGGAAACTCATTTTGTGGATCTCCTTGATAAATTCCGTTATTGATTCCCATGGATTGTAATTGTAATTCATCCTGTCTGTCTCGTAACCTGCTGGAACCGCTAACGGGGATTTGACCAATGATGTGGTAAGAATACACATTAGTATGATAAATCGGGACAAAAAGTTGGAGAAAATGCAAGCGGCAAATTAAGATGACATTCAATGGAAATGAAGAAGCGTGAAGTTTAAAGAGCCTTTTCTTTACTGAGTATTGTCAGTTCTGAGCTCAACCCAAACAGATAAATACGCCACTGGGCAATTGCAGCATAATTCTGAGTTGGAAGTGTCAGGGGATACTATATAAAGGCGTAGAGAAGCAACAAGTAAATGCACTTAGATATAAGTGGTGAACAATGGACCGAGTTCTCGTTTCAGAGCGCCGGGCAATGTCAACGGCCAAAACAGTGCCTAGAGGACATCTCGAAGATGTCGGAGAAAGATGAGTGGTCAAAGTAGAAACAACACAGAAAATATTCAATGGAATAATAGGTAACTGATTGAGATAAATGTAGGATAAATGTTATATATATATATAAAAAAATATATATATATATACGAAACGGCTGTTAGTCTACGAAACGGCCAGATTTGCTTCTTGAAATGATCAAAGTGACGTGAAATTTAAGTCCTTTTTGCCCAAAAATATTTAATTCAAAATGAAAGGTTTCAACAGAATGAGTAAATGTGCATTAGATGTTATGAATATTTATTGTGTGCCGTTATTATTTGCCGTTTCATAGACTGACATATAAAATTTTTAAACTGCAAAATTGAATATCTGGGTACCTAGGTAAACTTTGCCACAAAATCCCCAAATACTGTAGGAATAGATCATATACTCATTAATCAGATTAACAGTCACCGATTTTTTTCGAAATTGCACCACTTTCATGGGAATATATATATATATATATATATATATATATATATATATATATATATATATATATATATATATATATATATATAAATATATATATATGTAAGAGGTAATGTCAACATTTTTTACAGTCAGTTCATTTTAATTCAATAATGTTAGGTAATTCGCAATTAGAAGTTATGGCTTCATCACTATTCCAGCAGTACAATACTGGGTATATTATGTCGGGAAGTGAGGGTGATCAGAAATATAGATTTACGTTGCATATGATCCCACAGTAATGATTTAATAATTCATTAATTTAGTTATTAAATTAATGTTGATCTAATGATCTAATGACATTACCTGACCCATTGCTTCGTTAGTAAGAGTATAGTTTGATAAGTCCATTAATAGAACATAGTTTGGTTAAAAATAGAAAACGAAAGGTCCGACCCGGTCCAAATCGATCTTGAATCGTCAACAGTAATAGGCCTGGCTTGGAATTGAGAATCGCCTAAATTCCATTTAACACCAACCAAAACTCTTTTAACTTTGTGTGAATCCGGAAAAGGTGTATCGTGTGGAACCTTTATCACAGAAAAATAATTCATAGCGGACGAATATTTGAATTTATCTGTCATAAAAGAAATATACATACAGATCAAATCCTCCGTGGCAGGGAGAGGTGAAAAATTAACATCTCTACAGAATCTATAATAATGTGACCACTGACACTTTCTAGTTCTGGCTTTATTTATAGAACCATGAACTTTGGTAAAAATCCACCATATGTTTTAGATCAGCGACTGAAAACAGCAAATATTGGAAAAATAAGATACAGGCAAGGCACATTTGCGTTACTTAGAGAATAATCTCTACAAATAATCAGGAATAACTTTGGTATATGTAGGAATGAAAATCGGAGATAACCAAAACAATTCCCTTAAGCAATACATGGTTCCAGGCGATTTACTAGGACCCGTGTTTATTCCGACTACAACTTGGTTGTTGTCAGAAAAATCTCTAACCTTGTGTCCACTAACGGATTGACCCCACCTATAGGACGCAGATACTATTGGCTATAGTTAGAGAAAATTAATGTTCAAAATGTCCGTTTCACATGAGGGGCCATTAGCCCAATGATCGCTGGTCAACCAAGATGCACTGACACTGTCAGTGTTCCAAGTCCCCACCAACCAGTCAGGCTCGTAGCAAGCACTGAAGCCTGACATTAAAGAATCAGTAGAAAGTTTAATCTCCGCCAGAGAAATAATGGAGGAAATTCTTTTGGAAAACTGATGCTTTGTCCACCAGGATAAATCCTGGATTATCCACTCAGGGATAAGTTGAGGACAATTACAATTGCGGATGTAAATTCCGAAATTTATCAGACGACAAGAAAAGTTTGTCCACCCATTACAACAGATCTACAGTGAGCTAATCAACCACATATAACATTTGTACATATTTATACATTACGCACAATTCTTCTTCAAATTCTCTTGGCGAATCTGCCAAACGGGATTATTTTTTCCAGCGGTAAACTCAGTGTCATTGATACCCTGTCGATTTCAATGACAAGAAAAACTATCCTTGTTGACAGACTCACAATCTTTTTCCAGGAAATGGAAAAACCTAATTCCCTGAGAAAAGATAGAAGAGTCAATTGTCCTCGTAAACACTCATCATGATTATCCCCTAATATAATAAAGTCGTCTAAATAACCATTAACATGTAAAAAAAAAACATTCTTGGCCATGCACCTAACCACAAACTCTGTTATTTGGGTGAAAATAAAAGGGGCGCATTTGAGGCCAAAAACTAAAGTATTTGACTGGAGAAATCATGATTCACCATCGATTTCCCAGCGAAAACCTTGAAAAACACGTTGACCGGGAAATACAGGTATCAAACAGTAAGCATCTTTAACATCAATAATAGAAAAGTAACAATTATGAACCATAGCATCAGTTACCTGCTCCAAGTATAAATAGGAAAAATAATCGCAGGTTTCGTCCATGTATGCATAAAGGGCGTACAATTGACAATTTGCCCTGATCCAACTCCCTGAGCACAATGTCATCCATTTCTATCTTAAAATGCTGATTGTAAATACTAGCGTAATTATGAGTGTCATAACTTCTGCTAACATTGCAATTTACAATTTCAAATCCACACAGGATTCAAAGGGTTATGTACCCCCCACCCCTAGAAAATAAATTTTGGCACAATCGCCAGAAAAGCAGGGATTTTCTGGGAAAATAACAGTGTCTCGTAAAGATTGACCCACAGAGCTTTTAGAGCCTTGACACACTGATTTCACTCTCACATTGTCGAGTACCACTCTAACCACAAGGGACATTAACAACAGCCTGCCCTACTTGACCTCCTTGACCACCTCAACCTAAATTGCTGAGGTCTATACCTTGATGAAAATAAACCGGTTGACACCCATCATTGGGGTATAAATCATTCAATGCTATGTACAGTATTAACAATACTTGTATCAAAACCATGTGGAATAACATAATCAGATGAGTCATAGCAGTCACTAGAATGGCGATCGGTGAGTCGGTCCAAAGAAAGGTACCAAAAACCTTTCTTTTGGCATTTGACCACAGAATGACTGCCCTCACATTCAGAGCACTAATGCTAGTATCGACATGAAGAAAGATTACAACTGTCCGACTTATTAAACTTCCAGCCTGTACCAAAAAGTTTACCCTAGCAAAACTTATGGCCTTTAGAGGTCTTAGCTTTCTCCGATACCTTTGCAAAGGCCATGGTTTTTTTTACATTTAGATATTTGGCACACAAGAAAGGATCGCCATAGCTGAAGCTAGAAGACCCCAACAACTCCACTTTTTCTCTGCAAGCTAAATCATAGTCCGCCAATGCCTGGCTGGTAATGAATGGCCTAAGGTCTGATTAAAAGGTGATATGGTCGGCATATCCTGTGGCATCTATGCCCTGGGCTATCATGTAGCCTAACATAGACATACTTGCCAATACAACATGATCAATGTAGGTTTTGTGACATCACAGGGAAGGTGATTTTCCAGATTATAAATAACACACTTATGGTGGCGGTGACAGCAGGAATGTCCATGATCCGTTGGTATGCCTGTTGCACCCTCCAACCCAGAGAAGTAGTTGCAAACACAGGTAGGAGAGGCTTAGGAGTGGTTGAAGTTTGAGCTTGAGCTTAAACAGATGCCCCTGGAGTAGTCTGAGGAGAAGCCGATGCCGTCTTGGTTTGGGAGAACTCAGAGGTCGAAGAAACAGATTCTATAGCCCTCTGGAACACTTTGATCATTGTAGCACGATTTTCCGTAGCAATTGCCCCTAGAGGCAATTGCTCCGGCGGGCGCTCGTGCCCAAATCAGATGTAGGTTGACTTGAATTGCCTCCTGCATTTTCCTGTCTTCCCTGATCGCCATCTTGAGATGGTCTGGATGACATAACAGCAATTTTTAGCTCTGCCATCATTGGCATCAATGTGGACATCTCCGATCGCATATTCAGGATTTCTGATTCAAAATCTATTTTCCTTTTTTAACTTCAGAATATTGTCTGCTTCTTACACAGAACGGTGAGACTGCCTACCGCACCAAGATTGTCCTCGTCCAGTTCCGGCGACTTCTCCAGTTCTTTCAAACTCCGTTCAGTTGTTCGAGTATCTTTGATACACTCCGGATAACCTTTCGTCTCTTTTTCCCGGCCATTGTACGTTGTCGCGCATAAATCGCAAACCACCATAGTGAGAAAGACACACCCAAACTAGCGCAACATAGATGAGAGTAGCGCAGTCGAAGCCGTAGTGGGTAGCGAGGAGTGGTAGCACAATTCAAAAGACAGGTGAGTCGTGTGTATAATTACAGGTAGTGTGCTTGCAGGCGCTAGAGTATGGGGTTAACTAGTGGCGAAACTGTCAGGTGGTGCCTCCATACATTTATATTCACAAACACCTGAGTGTTGAATGTGATATATATACATATACATATATGGTCTAATCCCACGAAAGTGGTGCAATTTTGACATCTTCCAAGTAGATTTTGACTGCAGGAGAAAACAGACTGGACCTTGTTACTTAACATGCTTACAGATCTATACATGTCAGTCTACAAAACGACACATTAAAACAGATGTGCAATTCATATTTACATTGATTAGTGAAAAGTTCTCAAGATATACATGGCCACAGGTGATATCGACATAAAAAAATAATTTTATATAATTATTTCTGTGATACTTTTGTACACAGCAGTAATAAACGCCCTGAAAATATAATGACACATTATGTCAGTCTAGGAAACGACAACTATGTGAATGACCTACTGCTTTTTGAAATATTTCAAATTATATCAAAATTAGCTGCAACATCTACATTGAAGTCTACGGGAGAAGATAAATCAAAACTATTTACTGTATATCTTATTTTTTCTATGCAAGGCTAAACTCAGGCAAGTCAAAATTGAAAATGAGATTCATTCACAAATATGCAGTAGAAGATAAGATACAGGGAAAATGTATTTAAATCTTGAAGAAAAATAATCTTTTTATCATGTAAGGTAAATAAAATCAACATATGTTCATATTTTCTTGAGTAAAAATAGTCTTATCACGTGAAATTTAAGCCCTTTTTGCCCAAAAATATTTAATTCAAAATGAAAGGTTTCAACAGAATGAGTAAATGTGCATTAGATGTTATGAATATTTATTGTGTGCCGTTTTTATTTGCCGTTTCATAGACTGACATATAAAATTTTTAAACTGCAAAATTGAATATCTATGTAAGAGGTAATGTCAACATTTTTCACAGTCAGTTCATTTTAATTCAATAATGTTAGGTAATTCGCAATTAGAAGTTATGGCTTCATCACTATTCCAGCAGTACAATACTGGGTATATTATGTCGGGAAGTGAGGGTGATCAGAAATATAGATTTACGTTGCATATGATCCCACAGTAATGATTTAATAATTCATTAATTTAGTTATTAAATTAATGTTGATCTAATGATCTAATGACATTACCTGACCCATTGCTTCGTTAGTAAGAGTATAGTTTGATAAGTTCAAAAATAGAACATAGTTTTGTTTAAAAATAGAAAACGAAAGGTCCGACCCGTCATTGTCAGTCGATACAGTCCTTCTTATAAAAATCCTTTAGTGAAGGCTGTTATATGTACTACTGAATTCTTTACATTAGAAAATTAGAAAATGGATTTCCCTATATTTCCTTTAACAACGCCGTAAGTGTTAGATAATAATATTTAGATTAAGTTAACTTTCTACTCATACGCTGCCTTTCGCGAGAAATGTTCAGACTCAAGAGAAATGTTCTTGGAATGTTACGACCAGCGCTCCGGGTGCGTAATATAATAGACACAACGTCATGCACTGACAGTAGCTATTTCGGCACTGCTCTAATAAATCTGATTACTCCTCCGTCGGTATCTTCCGTCAGTCTCTGTTGAGGATCTTGTATAGGTGACCCATTAGACTAGTAAATGACAAGGTATAGATATAGACCGATTATTTTCATATTATAGAGAGCTCATGTCTCCCTATTATTATAGACCAAGAAATAATCCAAAGCGCGATTATATAACTCACTAAATAGCAGAATGATAGTGGTCACGTGGCATGGAAGGACGTATGAATATTTTTTCGTTACTCAGTGTCAAACGGAATTTGTATACTCCTAGTCAGTAAAAGGGGGACATTCGCCAATGGATATATGTACTAATAAGCCGTTCTTGTGATGAATCAAAACTCGCCTTATTTGAATACCATATAAGTAGTAGTATTAATTATATTTCAATATCATATAGAAACCGTAACCGATAGGAAATGGTGGAGTAGAACATATGCCAATCATATATGACATAGAAGAACTGCGTATTAAAGGATGTAGAATATTAATCCAAAATAAGCTATGTGCATAATATGTGCAAATTATTGTATTTTAGGTTATGTTTAAATTGGTACATTAGAGCCGGCGTCCACTGAGCTCCAGATACACTCCGATATGCCCTACGATGCACCTCCCTATAGAAAATGAAATCGCATTGAAAGGTGATCTCTCATCGGAGCAGTTGACCCCGTCTCTGTGATCAAAAATGTGGGTTTATGATTTCGTCCTGATGAAAAACCTGTGGGCCGTTTGATAATCCAGGATAAATCATAGAAATTGTCCTCTGATCATCCTAGGGCCAATGTCGTTGTATAAGCCATTTGGTCTCAGAGCTAGGCGAGTTCAAGGATACAATATCATGCAGCCTTTGAAATGCTGTAGTATAAATGTATCGTACAACTCTCCTTTGTCCTCCAAATTGTCATAAGTAGTCTAAAATGCTCCTACACCAAGGACACTTATAGGGCTGTCGTACATTTAGTTTTTAGAATACAGTATAATAAGTTGTGATTTTAATTATATTCAGTGTTTTTTTTTAACAAAATGGCTGGTCATGGTGGAAGAGAAAGGAATATGCATCAGTTAAAGGAAAAAAAGAAGCTCTGGAGAAGCTGGATAATCGTAGGTTTATTCAGCAGTTCCTAGGACATGTGGCCTGTTGAATAATCCAGGATATTTCCTAGAAATTGTCACACGTCTATGGGGCCTCAGGCTTAGTTTTGAGGGACTTATCCTTAAGAGACTTCTGCAACACACTTAGAACAATTTCCAAGAGGTATTTTACTGTCCACAGGGATCTCATTTATGAAACGATATTTGGTGTGGATCGTCCCAGACCTCTTCCATCTTGAGTTAGATCACGGACACCCCGCGTTAACGGACACCTTTGCTCGGAACGGATCCCTCTATTAGATGACCGCTTGCGCGGGGTTCTTCTGCACTGTAGTCTCTTTTGCTAATCTGGGGCGTCCTCCATTGGTTGGACACTGTATTCTGGACAACAAAATGTGCATCATGCTCTTTAACGGGCCGATACATAAATTCTATAGAGGCATTCTTGACCTAGTATGAGGAAATCAGTCTGTTTTTGTGGAAACACAATTTAATTTCCTTAATCTCTGTAACTAACTGGATATGTAGGTTTGACGTAGTGATGGTAGATCCCTATCATCACAAGACTTAAGCCCAAAGATCTTCTTCGCCAGACTCACTAGCTCAGAGACACTTAAGATTAACAAGCGGTTCTCTGTTGCGAACAGCCCTGAGCAGTTCCGAACATCTCCGAGCAGCTCACAGTCAACTGCTTTCCTTACACATAAAGCCCTTCATTGACTCGACGCGAATACTTGCCACTCCTCCGCCTAACCCAACTCCCGAGGAAAAATCGAAATGCACCTATCTCATCTCTATGACACAGCCACGTAATAGCCATGCCTCGCGAGATCTCGAGGGAGTTGATGCCCCGGACGCTGATGCCGTCGACATTCAGTTCCGAGCGAACCTCCTCCTTATGCATAGAGTACCATGGTTGGCTGGGGACCAGCAGAAGTTGCGTCCTTTAAACCTACTCTGATGGGTAAGTCACCCCTACTCGGGGATTTTATTGCATTTAGGTTTCTTTTTTGTCGCCCATAATTGGAGTCTGGGATGGATTTCTAAAACGCGTCGGCGGGGCGGACGGCGGGTGTGAGCGGATACCGCTGAGTGATACCCGGGCTGGGAACGCGTCATTTGCTGCGGGTATATTGCTGCTGGTGCTAGAGAGGTGCGACTCTACATTTCACTGGGGACGAGTGCAGGGATGGAAGTAACGCCAAGTCCACGGTTGGTGAAGCTCTTATTCACAGGAGGGATTGCTGCGGCAGAATATTGTGTACCAGTCTTCCGAGCCAAACACCTCGGTGGTTTCACATAGTTATGACGATAAACTGAATGTGCATTCATCAAGAGCTTGAAAATAATATTCTGTGACATCGAACGTGATATGTATTCTGAGAGTGTAGCGTCGCTCACGGACTGACATTGGATGGTTTTTGAATTACTGGATAGTTTGCAGAGACCTATAATGCGTTTCCACAGGCAGACAAATCTGAGCTTTACATGTTCCTAAGTTGAGATTAGATAATCATATTTTGTGATGCATACAACTTTTACTCTAAACTATATATTATGTGTGACTGAATATCTTTGTTCAGCGGATATACTATCGATGTCCCCGTGCTTCCCCTTATTGACAGTTTGGAAATATTTGTGTTTACCTTGAGTCCTTGTTTTCATTCTTAGTACTTATGGCTTCATCAAGTTCTATAGCGAGAAGGTTAAGATGCTGTAAATCACCGTTCTGCAATGGTACTAACAAATGAATTGCTGGAACTAACATTATAAACCAGTCATTAATGAATTTACGGCAATATGACGGTGTATTTCCCACAGATTGGGGGAAATATTCATATTCGGATTAAGAATTATATGATATGTATGAAAGCTATTAATGTTCTTTAGATGTTATACATTGTATTAGAATTAGAGGAAACAGATCTCTTCAGGTGTTCACTTTCTTTGGAAACAACTGCTGAATACAGTACCTATGGCAGATACAAGATATACATTGTCTTTTTTTTAATCATTGATGTTTATTGTATCTGTCATTGTGGTATGGATTTTTCAGATGCAGTCAAAACATAGACGATATATTTCCCAATCAGTGTATACCGATAATAGCAAATAGATGTGATTATATAAAGATGGGTTCTAATATAGCGAACGGTATAGATATTTTTCTTTTGAAATTTTCAATTCGGTTACCAACATGAGGATTAGCCACCGCTTGTTGGCGCTAGTGGGCTCTACTATCTCACTTGGACTTTCACTAACATCGCGTGACTTGTAAAGTGACCTGTAACTGCATTACAGCTGACAGACTTGCAACAAAACAGTGCGTAGGGTTTATACTATGGCACAGCGATTGTTGATAATAGTGGTTTGTATCTATTGTACTAGTTTTCAGAATATAAATTGAATTTTGAACACCTTTTTATTATATTACAATAAATAATAATATTGTACCGTTGTGGGGTGCTGTGATAGACACCGTTAATCATGTTTCCTTTGCTGAAGAGTCTTAGGATTGACTTGCTATATGATCATAATCTAGCTTATCTTGTATAATAGTTCAATTTAATACGGGATTCAGCTTGCAGAATTGATCATTGATTCAAATATTCCTATGAATGATGCTTATGTATCCTTGTATTTGTATACCTCGTATTATCAAAGTTCTATTCAAAACTTATGGTATCGTTAATCTTTCTTCACTCTTGCTGTGTTGCGCTATAAGAGCACGGTAACTTCACACTCCTACTGACGTAAGGTACCAGAACTCTAATATCAAAGTTTATAATATGACGGAGTTACGACGTGAATGAGAGGTTGTACCTAGCGCAGACTCCGGACCTCTCTTAGAGGTGAATGACGAGGCTGTATTTAGCGCAGACTCCGGACCTTTCTTAGAGGTGAATGACGAGGCTGTATTTAGCGCAGACTCCGGACCACTCTTAGAGGTGAATGACGAGGCTGTATTTAGCGCAGGACTCCGGACCTCTCTTAGAGGTGAATGACGAGGCTGTATTTAGTGCAGGACTCCGGACCTCTCTTAGAGGTGAATGACGAGGCTGTATTTAGTGCAGGACTCCGGACCTCTCTGAGAGGTGAATGACGAGGCTGTATTTAGCGCAGGACTCCGGACCTCTCTTAGAGGTGAATGACGAGGCTGTATTTTGCACAGACTCTGGACCTCTCTTATAGGTGAATGACGAGGCTGTATTTAGCGCAGACTCTGGACCTCTCTTAGAGGTGAATGACGAGGCTGTATTTAGCGCAGGACTCCGGACCTCTCTTAGAGGTGAATGACGAGGCTGTATTTAGCGCAGGACTCCGGACCTCTCTTAGAGGTGAATGACGAGGCTATATTTAGCGCAGGACTCCGGACCTCTCTTAGAGGTGAATGACGAGGCTATATTTAGCGCAGGACCCAGGACCCAAAATCTAAGACGGGAGCGCCTGGCCTTCGTCTTTACTTCACAGTTTAAAGTAAGGTCTCCTACTACTGTGGGAGTAAATGAGTCTCACGCCCTCTACAGCGCAACTGCTCACACTAGTCTCTCTCACTCTGCTCTGGTGCCTGTTTGATAATCTAGGATCGTACATATAGGGTTTAGTTTTTCCCTTTCCCGTGGTTGGGTTGGAAAAAAGATTTTCTACTTGGACCACAGATGGGAAAGCAGTTGGTATAGCACCTCACCTGATGAGACCTCTTTGGAAGGTCGAAGCCACAGAAAGGCTAAAAAAAACCTTTTTCCTTACAAAGGAGAAAAATAAAACCCAAAATACTCTTGGTGAAAAATACAAGTTTTGTGGACACTTGGCTCCCCATACCACAGGACTACCACAGACCCTCTATCCACCACCACCCACCCCACACCCACCCCCCCTGTTTCCCCCCCCCCCCTACCCAGAGTAACCCCCCCCCCCCACACACACACACACACAAACAAGGGTGCGCACTCAGTCAACAACCAGAACAGAACAGGGCCAGGCACACTCAGCCATGGCCTGTAATAGACTGGGGTCACATAGACAATCAAACAAGAGTGAATTGGCAATCCGCATCGGGTCAGATGGCGGGAAAAACGGCAGGTATAAAAGCCTGCTGGGGCAGACCTTTCCGCACTGTGGTCGTGAGCTTACACTGCGCAGTCATCCACACATAGGATCGTACATATAGACCTTTTAATGTATGCCATAGAGACCCAAGAACAAAGTGGGTCAAGTTAATTCAACACTTATGGACGACCTTATGGACGGGTAATATACAGAAACTGGCTTACTGTCTTCGTACGTCAGAAATACGCGGTGAAATGTTTTATCACAAAGATCCCGATTCCGCAGGCAGAGAAATGTATGTGATCAATAGTTTTAC
Source organism: Alentia gelatinosa (assembly GCA_950022655.1). Classification (NCBI taxonomy): domain Eukaryota; kingdom Metazoa; phylum Annelida; class Polychaeta; order Phyllodocida; family Polynoidae; genus Alentia; species Alentia gelatinosa. The sequence continues at coordinate 52,536,029 of OX465581.1, forward strand.
CAAGTATTTTGACGTACGAAGACAGGCAGCCTGTTTTCGTATTACTATCTACCTAAAATGGCGAAATTTTACCTAGGTACGTGATCACATACCCCGTACGTCACAGTGTGGCGTACGGGTATAAATACGCTATGGGTAGGAGCGGGTAGTATACGTATTTCATACAGCCACAGGTGTAATTATACTGTCTTAGCCAACATACTTAGATATTATCAAACGATAGTCCTTGCACGAGGTACAGAAAGGGGACTTCGTGTACGATCCTAGATTAATAAACGGGCCCCTGATCTTCAAGCTTAGCGCTGCATCCGAGGCATGCTTTATATATACACCTGTTGGATCAATCAGCACTGTACACGTTTTTACTCCAACGTGTGACACTTTATTCAGCCATAATACCTCAGCGCATCCCTTCTGGTCTAATTATGTACACTCCTGAGCGTGGCTGTGCTCATACACTCTGCCTTTAGGTGTAATGCAGCGCCGTAGTACAATATGCATCAGGGGGTCATCTAGATGAATCAAACGAGGTAGTTATGTTTTTTCACAGACATCTATTACTCTCAGTTCATATTTATATAGGTGATGTTCTTTACCCTCTGGTTTAAAAAAGCTGGTCCTACACCCGCTATTATTGTACCAGCTGGTACCAGCTGGTGTTTTATTCCCCTTAATTTCTATGCCCTGGATATTTATACCCGTTTCCACTGACAGTATACAACACTGTGTGTAAGTCCTATACACAGACCCGCCCTCTCTTTGTGAAAGGACGGGTCTATAATTTTCTAGAGGTGAATGCTTTATTACGATTTTAAGGGATTACACACGGATTGTGACATTCCGTGAAATAACTGGTAGTTTGGTAAAGGCTAGGGGTATCCTTTTGATTGAATAAACTACTGTGAAAAATGCCCAAGATCTCAAGACATGATGTCATTCGCAGTACGCCACAAGGGGGGCGGGGGTTGTCTTAACTTGGTAATAACACTGGGCACAAAATAAGTCATCATTTACCATGGACGGAAATTATTGCGTAAAGAAATACTGTTAATTAAAGATACGGAAGAATTTGATATGGGATAGAGTCACTAGGCGCTGTAAGAAATGGGTTAAGCATTTCTCATTATATTCCCATCTGTAGGAAAATATCTATTTCCCCAAATAGATTGGCTTCCCATCCTCGAGTCTGACATTACGAGCTATCTCATTTCAGCATGGTTGTATACCCATCAATAGCCCCTGCTTCTATTTCCACGTGTGTAATATCAGCACGTACATTTCCCTCCACCTCTTTCCTCATCACTAGACTGTTGGCCATTCTATTCCTCCGTATTGGCAGATCCAGTGACCTACTTGACCTCTGAGTGACATGGCTGACCTTGCCCTGCGTCTTGTTTGGCGTCGGTAGCGCCCGGAGTTCCACAGGGCGGGAGCCCGGAGAGAGTCCATTGCAAAGCGTGCCACCCGCTGTATTGTACGTAGTATGATGTCGGAGGACAAGTTATTCTCCGAAGTACAATGGTGTCGCTACTAGATCACCTGTCACGTGTTGTAGAGCCAGAGTGAAAGTGTATGTATACGCGTATATGGTATGATGGATTTAACCACAAAAGTGATTTCTTACCAAAACTATAGCTGCTATAGACACCTGGTGTGTATAGGAATATGAACGAGATAAATATGTTCTTCTTCTTAGATCTTAGATCCTCATCAGCACATACTATATGTATATCCCAATCATATAATAGATGTAAAGTCCATTTATGGGATGTCTGTGATAAAGAAAGTCAGGCCACTTGTGTTAGGTTGGTGTAGGAACCCTCTTGTATAAAATTCATAAACTGACCTGTCGGTAGTTATGCATTAACTTGACACGTGTTTCCACACCCCTGATCCTGAGGGGCGATGTATATATATATATATATATATATATATATATATATATATATATATATATATATATATATATATATATATATATATATATATATATATATATATGAACTGGGCGGTAGTCGCGATCATTATACGCCTGTGTGCGATTGGGTTGAATGAAATTTGGCCTAGGATTGGTCAAAAGTCTTAGTGAATCGAAGTGCTTTGAATCGATGACCTCATGAGTAGATAAAATGACGTATTGTATCATGATTTTGAGGTATATAATAACAAGTAATTATATAGAACGTCCTGACCATGCTGTACAATTCACAGAACGAGATGATAATTTACGGTTTGTACGGACCGAGGCATTTATGCCGAGTTCCGTACAAACGGTAAATTATCATCGAGTTCTGTGAATTGTACAAGCATGGTTGGACGTTATATATTTACTATATACCCGAAATTTAAAAAAAAATCAATTTCATTTAGCTCAACAACCAATTTTTTAATAAACGTGTATGGCAAGGTGGTCCGTATTTTAGTGTACGGACCGGCGGTCCGTACAGTATTTTTACGTCATCTGCCGAAACGGTGCGTATTTACAGTATATACGGCATGGGTATATAGTAAACATGAATACTAAAAGCTTGGAGTGGTGCAATTCTCGGACACCCAACTTCAGTAATATCAGTTTTCTGGCAGGACTAACAGGTAGTGTCAATAGTAGGATGAGTCCATCCTCGTATTACTTCATACCCAGTTGTTGATATTAAATAGAGAAACTGCGACATGATTGAGGCAGCTGTCCGTTACTAGGGTACCCGAGCCATACTAACCTGAACCACCTACCTGACCCTGCTCTCCGGATGACGGACTGTACAAACAATATGACGAGAGGCCACGATAGAGCAGAACGTCTAAGATGTCGTTTGGAGCTCTCCATCTTAGTGCATAACGCATTCTCGTCAATATGCAACTGGAAACAACAGCTTCGAAGCATTTCTCATTTGTACATGTTCCCAACTATCATAATCCAGAATTATTTGAATATAGCAATAGAACATCAGTGTCATTTAGCAACAAAGTAAAAATGCTACATTTACCCATAGATAACAATAGTTAAGCACTTACATTTTCAGATGGCCCTCCCATAGAAGTTAGCATGCTGACATGCCATTTCTTTTTTGCATTTTCTATTTGCTGATATATAGAACTTATATTATTCTGAGTTATTTGCAAATCTCAATAGAATTTAGTATTCACCCAACTACCTGCATTTGTCTTTAAAGATATACAGTAGAGACCAGAGTAACGGTGTTGACTTAGCAAGGATTGTGGACTCAGGCACCGTTATGAGAGCGTGCTCGCACGTGTATATATATATTGCCTAAAGGTTAGAGTGGTCAGGTATAGACTTCCAGCATGCTGCAAAAAACTATCCTTTCACTGTCTGCGGACTCTTCACTATGATAATGCGAAAGGATCAGGGAGCCAGTGTCTCAAGGCCTTAGAGGCATGTCCAACTGACCATAACCAACTGGTGCTTGATACGTTTGGATCCTAGACCCACTGGCAGTTGCAGAAAGGGCAAGTTGACAGGTTGCAAATCAGTTACAGAAAATGATCCATAGACTGAATATCCAAATCCTTTTAATTTCTATTCATTCATAATTGCACGTTCATGCATCAATGATGAACATACCATTTGTTACTAGTATACCAAAGCAGCCATGTGAAATATTACATTTTTGGTAATGGGCAATACCTCAGAATCCGTACAGGTTCATATAGCATGTATTGATGTAGAAGGTCCGCTCCCAAGGTCAAATACATTAGTGCTTATCTCCCCTGGAGAAATGAGCTGTTCCAGGCAGTACTAGACCTCTTGATGAACAGATCAGTGGAAAGAGTTGATAAGAAGGAAAACCAGCTTGCATAGAAGAGCCAGCGCGACGGTCTGAACCCATAATTACCGGCAGGCTACTGACCAACGGCCGCTGCGTCCGGGGACCGCATCTATCATGCCTATCCCATCGTTCTGAGGCTAGGGCCTTGGCATGGAGCCACTGGTCTAATACTTTATGCATATTTCGCGAGCTTTTAAACCCATTTTTTAAAGCTCACCTCATTTTAGACTAAGACTGTATTGACAGAATACATGTATAGAGTTCAGTAGGATTTGTTTATCAATCTGTCACTACATCTAGCGTACTATTTCCAGTAACTACGCCCATGGGCATTTAAAAAAAAAAAAAAAAAAATCTACATGAAGGTATTTTGATGTCGACCCAGCATTTCTCTAACGTGATACGACCGTGGCAGTATTTATATAAAACGACCTGACCATGATCTACAAGCTACAAAATGAGATGTTAATTTACGGTTCGCAGGGAATGAAGCATTTATGCTGAGTTCCGTACGAACCGTAAATCATCATCATCGAGTTTGTAGCCTGTACAAGCGTGGTGGGTCGGTTTACATTTACTATATACCCAAAATCACTAAAATGATTAACTTAATTTGACTAATACCTGATATTCTAACTAATATTTTAAATGACGTTTACGGAACAGTGTTCCGTATTTTCCCACAGGGAACACTGTTCCATACAGTATCGTTACGTTATGTGGCGAAACGGTGCGTTTATACGGCATGGGTATAGTAATATAGAAAGACATGGTTAGTGTGGCCGAATGGAATCTGTTCAGAGATATTTTGGTCAGAAATACTCACCGAAGTCGTAGACTGAGGTGAGTATTTCTGACCAAAATATCGAGGAACAGATGGAATTCAGACACACTCACTATGTCTTTTTATTATTATATACCGATATTCCATTTAAATGCCATTTTACTACTCACTGTCTGATGGTCTCACCCTACAGTAACTTATGTAAGGCACTATGAATCGCTGAACATTCAGCTTGATCGATAGTTCACGGGTGGTCCGCTTAGTGGCGCCTCCGCGATGACGTCAGAACGTTGTTATGGAGAGTGATAGTGAGGGGTTGTAGCAGAGATTAAAGTAAGCGTTAGCGCCACGAAAGATCTGCTGGGAGAGTGAGCGGTAGTAATGACGTCATATAGTAACTTTTGCTGCGAATTCAAGTTAGGCGGGAGGTTGCTCAATTACACAATTAAACTTGTTTATTCCCTATATATATTGTCCAAATCCTCTCTTTGTTCTGCGAAATTCTCTGTGTATTTTCGTATTTCCGTGCGCTTTTGCGTGATTATACGGACCATTATCGATACGAATCGAGGGGAACGGCCGCCATTTTGTTTGTTTATTTTTTCCCGAAAATGTCAACAGATCACGTGGTACAGTGTGGCGTAAAAATATTTTACGCCACGGTGCGGCCGAACGATATCTTTTCTCCTATTGCGTAAAAGTGAGACATTCGTTCACCGGTATATAGTAATAGCAATATACCCTATTGATACACCCAACATACTTATCGAATGGTGCTGGGATAAAAGATATGCATGCATAGGATATGTGCTATGGAAGGCTTGGCAAATCTAAACGTAGGACCCTGCTTCATGGGTGATCCACCATTATCTCGTTACTACCAACTAACCTTTATTGACCAACCGACTTAGATAATAATAAATCAAAGCTATCATTCTCCGGTTTCCACGGTAAAAACTACTCAGAGCTGCTCTGCAATGCCACGCCCATCCATCAGTAGGCAATTATAAGGGGCGAGGCCCACGGTGGTGATTGGCAGCTGGACACGACAGCTGCTGCACTGATACATGGCGTTTACTGTAAACCTCCTCCATCTCTATTACAGAAGCGACCACTGCGTGCTAACATCTACCACGGGAAGTTCCTCGCTTGGTCGCCCACTATGAGAGCGGGTCTAATTGAGCAACTCCCTGGTCACGTAATGGCCACGTGATCGCGACGTGAGGAGTCACGTGAGAAGTCACGCGAGAGGTCAAGTGAGGAGTCACTTTAGGGTGTCGTGGTTTATGATCGCAAGAGGTAATCCAGAATTTCAGATGGCAGGGTTGAAATGTTGGACATTTTCAAGGATGAAACCACATAAGCTATACTCCCAAAGAGTTTTACGGTAGGGTTGAGTTGGGGATGAGACGTCCTTTGCATTCTTTGAAGTCCCCCACCCCCTACTAGACCGACTATCCACAGCATAGAGTGGTGCAGGGGGTTCTACCGTGTCTTTTATGCACGATCCTTCACTCCTTCTGTAAAATTCTAACTACAGGAGACCTCCATTTACCACAGTCATCACGCGATCACTATTGTACATCATAGGCGGCTGCGTCGAAAGAGCCTGATATTACTTTTATCATATTGCTACTCGATCAAAATTGTATTTTTCACATTCTGTATGTATACTCGTGTGTCTCTTTCTCTCTCTCACTGCAGAGTTACTTGCCATATAACGGGAAACACCTAGATGCGACAGACATAGCATCGGTATATGGATGTACTGTGAAGTCCTGTCTGGTTCTGCTAAGCTCTTACTAGCGGCTACATTCTCTATAACGATAAATATATATAGAGGCAAGACATACCATTCTGTGAGGACAGTTGCCGTACAGAGTAAAATTGAATAGTCCCTAATTTCTGACGTTCCACAAAGCGAAGTATCGTTTCAATCTACAATCAATTGCAAAGTCGGTTCATGCATCAATATTGGTTTTTATGCAAAGTTTCTGGTTGATGATAAATGCGGGGATTTTCATATCACATCTTACACATTTATAGAATATCATATCTGATGGATTTCATTACGTGTTGTTGTATGGGATTCGCATTTTTCAATCAGTGATCAACACGCAGTGATATTCATCCAAATGATCTGGATTTTTTGTATTATTGTAAATTATTTCATTCAACCTGGAAAATACAAGGCAATATCTGCCTATTTTCTGTTCCCTTCACAAATGTGCTCAACAATAACAGCGATGATGAATGATTTTGGTGTCGCCGAAGACCCACACTGACTTCGGCGTTGACTGGATTTTTCGTTGTCAGCGATCCAGCTTCAACAAAAGACCACAACAAAATGAAAGCAAAAACCCATCTAGCCATAAGAGCAGCTGACAACAGGATACGTTCGTGAGGCGCTGGGAGGGAGGGAAGAATCACCTTGGGAATTGCTGCAAAAGGTCATTCATTAATCACTGCTGTGAGGCCAAATCGCCTAGTGGTTTAAAACGTTACAAAACGTGCAATGCAGCTAGATTCGTCGTAACATCTTGAATGGTAGAGGGAAGACAGAGTATAAAATGCCGTCTCAAGGGCTTTGCTCTACAACAATGCGTGAAAGAAGTGTAATGTATATAAAATATGACCAACCTTTAGCGCCAACTGCTTCAGGCCTGAAACCGCCAACACAAAATGGCTATATTCCACCTAATTATTGTTTATGAGACGACATTATTATTTGGGGAAATTGCTTTGGAATAATATCTCACATTTTCGCCATTTTGTGTTCCGGAAATCACTGCGTTTTTACCACCCGCTTGAAAGGATCATGAATCTATACTTTCCATGGTGTTGTAAATGGGCTAAATAAAAGAAAAGCCAGCAATAAGGAAAGATTCTAAATGCAAGTAAAGTAAATCAATAGATGCTAGGGAAAATGTCGTAACTGTTGGAAGGTTCGATGACAGATGCTATTCGTGACTCCCCAAGGAACAGCCCTTTGCTTTGCTCAGAAGAAAAAGTAACATTCTTGAACCAGTGCGCTATTGTTGGAACCCTACTTCAAGTTTAAATCTCCTCCTTCGCTACCTTGCGTGATTTCTGCCTTCTCTTAAAATGTGAAAATTAAAGTAGGAAATAGCACAGTGGCCTTACGGGTTACACATTCTTAGAATATTGACCGCGCATAGTCACGCAAGTGGGAGAGGGTGAGTGGGCTTAACGGTAAGAGCATGCATAAAGATTCTATTTTTTTATTTTTTTATCTAATGGCACTTCTTCCTGATAAATCGCTCCAGCTCGGTTTCGATTCAGTAGAGCCACATACTTTGTCCATAAATCACATTCTTTTCTAAAACAGTGGTTCCTTAGCATTCCCTAGTCTGGCAGTATGATCAAGATTCAAATGTGTCTGGTGGCTCTATTCTAACCTCTAACATCACAATTCTGAATGCTGGGTGCAGGAATGGCTGTAGTTCTAAACCTACTTCTTAAATCTTAAAACTTATTAATCCGTTTTTCAGTGCAATGCCCTTGAGTATCTTCCATACTAATCCAAAGCCATGAATATTCGGGAATACCTCTTCGACGGGTATATTTAAATGGCGAATGGATACCGCATTTCTGAAATACCAAGAAATTCTGCCCGATTTAATCCACTGGCCCATCTCTCAACGAAGTTACTGACATTGGTCGGTTATGCACCCCTCTAACTCCAAAAATACTTTGATGTTGTTGGAAATAGAAAACGATTATCGTTTGTAGCTGCGAAATAGTTTCATAAAACCATATCCAAGTATGGCTGTTATTAGTTTCGAACTGTGTAGATGAAGAGCCTTCCATGTTAAAATCAGAACTGAGATAATACTTCAATTGTGAGAGAGAGAGAGAGAGAGAGAGAGAGAGAGAGAGAAGCAGAGACGGATATAAATATGGCAGGAGAGGTCCAGGGGCCTGTTTAATAATATAAGATCGTACATGTAGACCCTTTTCTGTACCCCAAGGAGACCCAGGGACGAGGTTGGTCAACTTTATTCAACATTTATGGACGAACTTATGAACGGCTAACACTGTCTTAGCGAACGAACTTAAATTATATCAAACAATAGCCCTTGTACGAGGTACAGAACAGGGTCTTCTTGTACGATCCTAGATTATGCAACGGGCCCCCAGGGTCAGAGGTAGAAAGAACTGTATAGAGCGATAGATGAAGTGGAAAACACATGGAAAGAGAGAAATAGCAGATCACATGTGAGTGATACATGGAGCATCAGACTGTAGACAGACAGACGGACAAACAGAGACGGAGAGAATGTGCAGAATCCATGGTGATAGATGGCCCTCATTTTACCACCGATCGTCCACAGCTAACTAAGAAGGTGTTTAAATATCCGTTAAATCATTATAGACTCACTTCATAACCCAGTCATGCGTCAACCAATGTCGTTGACTATTCTATACTCATAGCACGGCAAACGGAATTAACAGCTCCGGGATCAAATCAAGGACACCTTCATCAGAGCATGCAGAACCTACAGAAGTATGCACAAATGTAATTACAGCTATGGATCTTCTACCCATCACTGCTCGCATATCAAGTGGCACTTCATGGTCTTATTATTTACGTCCGCAGAGAGGGACGCCAGATGTAAACGTAGAATTGTGATTAGAAATGACGGCTGGTGTCATTTCTAATCATGTCTTCCCTGACTATGAGCTACCTACCACCACAGGGCTCCAGGAAGTGGGAGATTTCTATCAATAAAATAGTACACAGGTGAACTACGAGCCTAATACTTAATTCAATTAATAAGGTCATTCTGGTGCAGGGGCCAACAGATTTCGATGAATTAAATTTCATTGCCATGATTCCTCATTGAGACATCAGCAAAGTCTGATTGTAGGATAATGCAACAGAAAATGGGAATATATAGAGTAACGATTATAGGGTTGACGAGTTGCAATGTCCAGATTCCCTTTACTACTGTTGGTATCAGCCCTGGTCACCTTAGAGACAGCCCTTTTATAGCCCACAGGGAATTCACTCCCCGTGACAGGCGCAGCCAGAAATACTCTTCCGTATTTGCAGGCCCTAACATGTTTGTTAATTTGTTAATGATCAAATCGTCTATGAAAAACATTTTAACATTCAAACTAATCCATCGGGTCTGTACCATTCTTATTTAGGTTAGAGAAAAATACAACAAAGGTGATCTCTATCCCCAAAAAATTGGAAATTTAATTATATAATTGATGATAATTATCCTGATTGACCCGAGGTTTTCATCACTACTATTACCAACCACCATCACATTTTATACTGTCAGACCTGCCCTAGATAAATCGGTTCTTCCTCACCTTTTACTATTTGATATATTTGGTGTTGCGTCACCACATCTCACGTAACTTTTTTCCTTCACGAAACTCTGCACTCACTGCACGTGAAGAGAACTAAAAACCTTTTACATCAAATGACACACACCTACACCGCCAGTCAGTAAAAGGGAATACCCCGGCTTGTCCATTATTGTACGGCATTTTGCAGGAACGATAAAGCTGACGCCTTAGACCTATTTTATGCTATCCTTAATAAAAAAAGGTCGTACAATGTTACGTACGGGCCCCTTTGAATAAAAAAATTAATGATAAAAAAAGTATCTTACAAGTCTCGTTGGTGGCAAACTGTAGTATAAAAAACTATCGTGGAGGTGGACGAGCATTGAACGAGAGGATAAAATGAACGATCGTAAGTGATGTTGAATAAAAAATCGTTCATTTTAAAAATATCGTTTACTTATCGTTCAAGTCTCATCGCGGACGACCACGTTTTCGGCGTCGTAGCCGATGTCAAACTCGTTTTTCATGCACTAAATCCATTCCAAATTAAAAGATATTTTCAACAGAGATTTCTATTCATACTTGATACATGTATACCAAATTTCAAAATTTATTAACGATTGAATCATTCTTTTGTGAAATGTTTGAAAATTACTGGGAAAACAAGTTTGTCTTGGATGGGGTTAGAACTCTCAACGTTCAGGTTGAGAGACCAACGCCTAACCTCTTTGCCCACAGAATTATACATGGTTAATGGTCCCCATGGATATAGGTCAATTATACGATCATTCTATGATAATTAAACGATATTATCACGGACGACAGTGCTCACATGGACGAGCAGTCTTATGCTACACTGAAATTAAATTATCGTTTATTTCTCGTCTATCCTTCACTGTGTCTTATCGTCAAGCCTCACGGACGACAGTTTTTTATTCAACGGGGCCCTGGAAAGTATCAAAGTATCAATAAAGCGACTTTACATTGATTTTAAGGTTGTAAGTACTTTAACGCGTGTGATCTAATACATTCGCCGCCAAAGTGTATAGTCCCAAGAAATGTCTAACTAAACTCTACTTAAACCTTACGCCCTTATAAATGCGCTACAGCATGACCCGGAGCGTGATAGTATCCGATGCTTATCATATACCCATGATCTCTATTAATGAATCAAAAGTTTTCTTTATCCAGATATTCGCAATCAATGAAATAATTTCAGTCAACTAACTCTATGTTTCTCTAATCTTTCCAGATTGAAGGGTAACACACATAGATCATGGGGCTCTATCGCATATCACGAATAAAAGGGCGGCATCATTCTACATCATCGGAGCATCGCCCATGCGTCCCCCTACCTGGGACACTCTTCCGCACGATCTGACTATATAGTGGGCACACACAGATTCAACGGTGTAGTGCCTGGAGCTTGATATTGGGATCATAACGGAAGTGCCGTCACCATGCCACAGTCATCTTCCTACGAAAGTCTTCGGACACGTGAGTATTCATGATTATGTAATTAGATTCAAAGTTGTTCGGTCGGTTTTACTCAATTTTTAGGGCCCTGGTAAGAAATACTTGAGTGATTCTATAAAGTTTACCGAGTTCAAACGCTCAGGCTTTCAGTTGTGCTTGTGTTACCGTAGGGGTTCCTTCCTCCACAAATTGATTCTATAAAGTCGCCTTGATGAAATCTGCTTTGCTTTAATTGGCATTCGATGAGGTATCTCTCTTTTTTGGAACATCTGCGGGCCCTTAAGAATCATTGGCTCACACACTTAGATAAATCGTCGTTCCTTCGAGGGTGTACCCATATGCACCAACCAGATGTTTTGCCACGGAGAGTATATTATGCCCCAGAATTCTGTAAAAAGACTTCAATTCTGTTACCATCATTCATGGTTTTTGTTGTTGTTTCTCATTGAGTTAACTTTAACAGCGTACACTAATTAATCCTGGGCGTTCTTCCTTAAAGTAGTCGGAACAATGTACAGTCCAGATAAAGCGAATACCACAACCACACATACCGCATCACAAAGATAAACAGTAAACTAAACTTTCGATTTAAATAGTCCATAATATCGCCCTTCAAACATAACGTAGATCTAATGAGCTAATAAATCACATGAATCAATATCAATTTGCTTGACCTTCCTGATGAACTCTGTGATGAATCGTAAAAGTAAACGATTATTGATCTTAACCTCATAATTTAGATCTGTTGATCTGATATATCCTTTGTCTTAATGTTTGATACTTCATGTTTTACTTTATACAGTAAAACCCCGCTTAAGGGGGGCACTCTCCGTTCCGAGCAAAGTGTCCCCTTAAGCGGGATTTTCAGTCTGTTGATGGATATGTTATCAATGTGTATACAGGTAGCACTATGGTATAGAAACACTGATATAACCACACAGAGAGTCCACAGACGCCTACCTGATGCCTACATTAGCCTACATAGTCTGTTGCCTAGTATCTGATCATCCCCTGACGCGGGGCTAAAATAAACTCTTAATAGAGGGGAAAATTTCCGTTCTGAGCAAATTGTCACCTAAAGCGAGGTTCCCCTTAAGCGGGGTGTCCCAGAAGCGGGGTTTTACTGTATTTGAATATTTCTGCGCTTGCCTGTTTTTGAGCGTTTTCGTCTAGTTCATCCCAAAGTCTAAAGCCAAAATATAACGGGGGCTCTTTCGAAATGTTTCCTTATTTGTATTTTCATGATTCTTTTGATTTTTTTTCATAGCAGCATTTATTGACATTAAAAAAATGCAATTACAATGAGATTTCATGATAACGTTTCAGCAAGATGTTAAAGGAAGAACAGTTAATAACACATATCACATACCAGTTCAAGCAAAAAAAGAGTAATACAATGATGAAATTATTGCTGCTTATTTTTGATGGACACTTAGATCCTTCACCCAACAAAATACAGTATAAACATAGGTATTAAAATCCACTCTATTTCAGGTATTCATCTTCTAGTTCCATAGCCTTTGTAAGTTAAAACATCTTCTGGAAAGGTAGACTACCATTTTGAGTTGTAGAGTGTGACTCATTCTTCTAATAAACAAACTTCGATGTTACAACATTCATCCAAATCACTGCTGCTCATATCTCTTTGATTTCTTAACTGTTTAACTAACCTCAAAAAAAGATGTTCGTCCGTATACTTCCCCGTATTCGGTTATCATACACCAATGCATAATGTCCGCGTATTCAATAAATGGGACAAAGACCTGCTCAGTTCTGCATTTGATAGGTATCTCATCTTCTTAAAGCTGAACAACCTAGAACAATTCTCTATGGAATCAAATGAGCACCCCCCCCCCCCCCCCCGAGAGATTATATCCCTGCATATTATAGCGGTTATTGAATGCAATTGAGCCATTGGATAATGAACCTAGGCCTTTATGCCAAAGATCTGACCTCGTTACATAGGGTTTTATTTATCTTTCTTTGATGCTCACCAGAGGAAGGGGAACAATAATCATGTATATCGTTGATTGAACGACGAATGAATACAGTCGCTCAGTATCAACGGGTCAAGAGCATCAAGGACAAATGGCACAATAGATCGTGGCTACCATCATGTTGTTTATATGATCGCTACAACTAATGATATTTCAGTATTGGATATTTCTAGATTCCAATACAGTGAGATTTGGCAAGGAGAACACCTGCGATAGTGGAATACTTTACTATTGTAGACTTAGATGTCAGTACAACTTGTGTCTAATATTGTTGCCTGCCACTGAAAAGGGGTAGTGTTCACAACATAAGCTTTGGGTACTTCCCCTTGTTCTAGCCTATGGGATAACAAAAGTAACAATAGAATAGGAAAATCATCAGAATTGATTGTATTCACAGCTTCATACGCATGCCATTTAATAAAGATAAGTGAAATTGAGGCAATTCAGATGAGCATCACCATTTTAGCGAATTCCCATTACACTTACCTTTTATCGATATATGCACCACATATGGCATTATCGTATGTTATTGATTCTGCTTCAAGTCCAGTTTCATCTACCAACTTGCAATTCTTGTCAGGAAGGATAGCAATGAATTGCTGAGCTGGAAGCATGCACGTGACCTGGACATTGATCTAGAACCTATCTATTTTGAGAATCACTCTCGCAAACTTCTAAAAAGGATAAGGCAAAATATCTCTCCGTTCAATAAAAATCCGCCGCAGGAGTCGTAATATGTTTGTACACAATGGCCATAGTACCTATTACTGATTATTTGGCAATTTCTATTGAAGGTACCTATAAGACATTGCTTGAGAAACTACAGCAGATGCAACATGAGGCGTTATGGGTCTCCTTGAATGATCGCTCCATGATGCATACTATTGAACGCTTACATGCCTTAAAGCTGATACAAACAGTTAACTCCTGGAGAAAGTGACCACGATCAGGGAGGGGGTATATCCCTGACTAGCTTAGAGGGTCAATGGGTCAATACTGTTTGTTATACACTGCTCACTACAGGTGGGGCATGGACAAATCACGCATGGATTGACAGATATATAGATACATAGACACAGATATATACAGACAGAAGACTTATTGCCTCTAAATTGTCGATTAAATCCTGTTGTAGACAGGAGTGGCAGAGGTCAGAGCCTGGCAGTCATGGTGATATGTCTACTCTCACAGTCAGCCATACTATGATCATGACCTGAGAGAGACCTCTGGTATTTATAGATCTACTGCAAGGATAGAGATCTGTCACGACTGCCGAAAAAACTCCCCAGGTATAAATTAGTACAAGTTCCCAGAATAATGGTTGGAGATTTTCCAAACAGAATGGGCGCGTGTTGGTATTGGTCAGCAACTCTCCCAGTTGTGAAATGACCTGAAGGCTCCACTCTACACAGCCTCTGAGCATGTGTGGGGTGGAGCCTATTTTTTAGAATTCATTAATTAACCTAGGCTTATTGGTTTCTATCATCTTTAACACAAACTGCAATGTTGCAACATCGCCAACTAGACCTGTTAACATATACGCATAAAGTTTCATTTTGAAGGTTTGGTTCGACCGAGGATGGAGCATTGCTTGATAATGGCAACGACACAATACAGCTGCGTTCACAAACAAAACACCATTTCAACTATGCGAACCATGCGAACATGTGGAAAAAACACCAAGCTATAGAGGTGAAAAAGCATACAGTGTATTACAAAATTCAATCAAATTTGCAACTTCGAAAAGCTGTTTTAAGAAAAGATTAAAATCAGCTATAAATCTCATGTAAATTGAGTCTCGATGGATATAAAAGTACTCTAGTTCGAGGTAGGCATACACAAACATGATTGTCGGCAAGCTGACGGATATAACTCTTATGTTAAATAACAATTATCCACATTATACACGGTAAATTATTTTATAATATCTTATCAAGAATTATAAAGAATATCTTGTTGGAACGACAAGGCCATGGATAGAAGACCATCCTTTTGATGAAACTGTGTGCATGATAAAAAAAATTATATCCCATGATCCAAAGGACTTCACGTGACTGACGAAGCTATCTTACCGCCCCGGCTTCATGAGGATAAAGCCAAACCAAACTTAGCGCTTCCTTTCTTACAGATATCAAAAGACGACATGATGATTTGTGCATTGCCATTCTCTCATCAATGTTTAAGCTTGTAGTATTCTAAGCACATTCTCTAACGCCGCAGCTCCCGGCAAAAATCAAGTTTTTACGACAGGAAAAAAAAGCTGAATATCATCTCAACCAACAAACTGCCCCAAAGCAGTTACGGCTTAGAAACTATCGCGGACAGGCATCCAGCAGGGATAGGGAATAGGCAATTGGGATTCAACCGTGGTGATATATCATTATAGGGCAAATAGTCATTAAAAAGATAAAAGATTCACAAATTAGCATAGTTCTTTCTTTAGTATTCAGCTAGAGTACTTCGCTAATACTCTATGCCCACAGGGAGTGCGGGGTCGCTTATAGCAGCAGCACTAACAGATTTATGTTCCACCTTTACACTAAGCACACATATCTTACAACATTGGAGGTACTTCCTTCATCCCTCAGCAGGCCTAAATAATGTTCTCTATATGGCGCTGCTATGAACTATGTGAACTGACCTGTATAAATAAATGGGCCTAGCACCAGCAGAAATCCCATAAACTTACTTTTAGAAATCCTATCATGCAGATTCCTTGCACTAGATTTATACTCTACGTGAAAGAAGTCGGTTAGTCCTCTGACACCCGGCAGGTAGCTTTACAAAGACAAAAATACAGAGAAGGGCCTTGCCAGATAGGTTACGTGTTTAGGATACATTGACATACCTTGATTTCAGGTAATTATGAATTACATCTATTGAGCCCTGGAATATCGATACTGAGGCACCTAGGACTGATAGGATTTATATGATCGTCCACGTGTTTCCTTTGACGTCACAATAAATGCAGTCCCTGAATTTGAAAATCCAGATTTCAAGTAGAGTGATTGCTACTTCTCAATCACGGGACCCTTACGTTCCTCTGAATAACTTTTGATAATTGAGAAATTAACTTAAAGACCAATACAAATCAATTAAACTTTTTACGGCGTGCCGTTATACAAATGTATTCCAATATACTGAGGTCCGGTTAGGTGCTACAGCAGGTAACATGAAGCACAGCTCATTGAACAGAATTGCGCCTGAAGTGGAAGAAAATTAAGTCCACTAGAGTGGAAAAATCGTATTTGTGGAACAGTTTCTTTTGTGAACGCCAAACCTCATGGGCAAATATGCTGCGGATAAGAAGATGTTTTCAGAGAATTAGCGTGATGTGCGAGACTGCATAAACATTTAAAAACTAATGGAACAAGGAATCACTTCACTGTACATTGGACGTCAGCGCAGGAATCTATGGAGAATACGTAGCGGAAGAGGCAGGGCGTAAGATTGAGAGAGAACCAAAGAGTGCGAGAGAGCCCTGGAGAGAGGTCGAATCATACATACGTAGACAGAGACAGTCAAGCAGTCAATGAGTTATCTTGGCGTGAATTAAAAAAAACTTTCTTTAGTAGATGACGCGATGCCCTGACCCAACGCGTCACATTCGCTACTGAAACCACAGCGTTATTATAGGGGAAATTGAGCACAAATTAAAAGGTTAATATATGTTGGCTATTCAGTAGGATGGTGTGGGTTATTGACCAGTAATCACTGTCAGTGAGGGAAGCTCAGAGGAGCATGGATATTAGTTCTGGGGATAGCCGCCAAGGGCAGCAGTGCCTTCAGCAGTCTTGTGTAAGGTGTCAGAATGTCCTCATGCGCGTATTCTTGTAAACATACTGCCTTATGTAGGAGATGTAAGTTCCTACAGCTAAGAAAGTAAATGTGATGGAAAAGACAGGAAAAGAAAGAGAGTCATCGAGACAGAAACAGAGAAGACGGAGAGAAACAGACATACTTACAGACACAAATAAAGAACGATGGCAAGACAGACAAAGAAAAAGAGAGGGACACACTCTGCGTGTTGGGATGCACCCATTTGCAGAGCGGACTAAGAGGATGGGAAAGATCTGCTAAGTACATTAAGCTGAAACATGATGATTATAGAGAGGACAAGAAGCTTGTAGACAGGAACGACCAATTAGCAATATTGAGTTATTGGAGCGATGCGCAGTTAAAACTCCTACAGAGAGACGATTAGTTCTGTTTTTAGGTATTATTGGAGGATTACTATCTAAAGGTCGACTTACACTAGACTCAAGCCGTCCCAACAGAATAACTAGGGCAACCAAACAAAATGGACATCGATATACCTAGACCAAAGAGGGAGAGAAACTTCGTAGATGGCTTAATGAGATAACAATATAGAATTCCCTTGCAAAGACAACACAAGAAACATACTTTAAATGCCTCTTTAGGGCCAATGTAACTCGGATAATACGTGATTTATGAATGGTTGATATGATATATATACCTCGAAACAAATTTCTTTGTTAAATGTCTTGCAGAGTTATCATTGTATATGTTCAGCTACTGGCGAATAGGCATCAATCATCTGTAGTTATCATTTTTACATGTACTGGATTATCTGGTTATATATACTTCATTGAAGAATGACTGTACATATCAAATGTCAATAATGGAGCGTTTCATAAACTCCACTAAGCAACATGTTCCCTTGAAAATGCTGGGAAAAAGGGACTGAATGCGAATCAAAGGAGCAGTGGTTTGGACGGACCCACTTACCCTTTTATCACCTTCAGGTCTCCAAAATTTCCATCAGTGAATCCAGGTTTTTCAATATTTGGGTATGAACGTAACGTCAAGGGAAATTGTTATAACTATAAATCTACCCGGTAGCACATTGGATATATTTGCATTTAACTCTTTTATTGTCCTCTCAAGCATGACAAGAGTTTTGAGCATTGAACCCATCTCTCATCTCCCATCTCCGTACACTCCCTTTATCACCTAGAGATATGATTCTCACAGAAAACACCAGGTGGCAGCACCACCGTATGTGTGCATCCTCTTTTGGAGAGACAGACCATAGACGATCCTTTCTAGCTTTATCTCCTATTTCAGGAAACCAAAACACAATCTACATCCAATCATTTTCTATGGAAATGTTAATCGAGAATTGAATGTCCTTTTCGATTATTGTTTTTCGATCATTGATTTAATGTCAGGAGGGTATTCAATTAACTAGAGTTGCAATCGCCATAGACTATTAATGACTATACATATAACTATAACATATTTGTCACAGTAAGCCAATAATCTATAAGCAGGATAGGTTGAATGGTTGATTTAACGGTGTTGGCTAAAACAAGAAAAAAAGTATTATACAATTATGCAACATTATTCTAATTGATTTACGATATGTATAACGGGAAAAAATGATTGTAGTATATCTATAGAAAGGAGTCAAATGGGTCTACAGGAAACATTGTTATAGCACTGGTTATGATTTGGCGTTCAATGATTCAATTGTCATAATTCAAATGAATTTTATAGGGGGCATTCATAAAGCACGAACGCACTGACGGGTACAGGGTTGGTAGCAAAACATTTCAGAAATTTTGCATATGCACCTATGTTGTTTTATTGCGTACAATATCGGGAGTAGGGAGGGGGGTAAAATATTTCGGAAATTCTGCGTTCATACTTTGTGAATAGCCGCATAGCCACTCATATCCCTATATCTAGCTGAATGTCAGCCCATTCCCCCCACGTTACCACTTGAGGAACCTAAAATACCTTCTTTGCAGATTCCCAGGAGACAAGAAAGCCCTAGTTTCTAGTATCTGTCATGATTCATTGGAGTGAATACTACGCGATAGGATATGGAAATTGCACAGCCTAAACAAGATTAGACGGCAGCTAGAATTATTAGATTACAGATGATTTACTGAAGCACTGAGGTTGTTTCTGATTCGAGCTGAACGGTTGTGCAACGTAAAGTGAAGCCTGCAACCCGATATTGTTATTCCTTCATATGTGACTAATTGCTTTACTAATAGGTTGATAATTGCCTTATTGTTTAGGAAAAACACAGCACTGCTTAGATGATTAAGAATGATTATGAAAATACCGATACAATAATCTACCATATCACTCTAACATACAGACCGACAGATGTGCGGCTAGTGGAACACATTTCTAGTGATATAGTTAGAGAAACCTAATGTCAATGCCTGAACAGCCATTCGGCAAAGGATCTCGGGCAATATTTAAATGATACTTATCATGGCCCACCACTGAGAACAAGTAACGAGGCAACTCCCAAACAACTTGATCATGGGAGCTCAGCACAACTGTTGGATATCAATCAAGAAAGAACATAATAGTAGGATAGGGATATATGTGGGACATATATGCGGCACAATGCTCCGTGAAAGCGAGAACAATTCCTTTCACAGATGAATAACGCCGAATTATTTTTGTAAATATCATGTGATTTTCAAAAATAGCACGATTTACTAATGGTTGGCGCACCATAATCGCTAATTTTTTTACACAAGGAGCTGCTGCGATTAAACAATAGAATACACATGGAGCAGCATAGAGGTCTGATAGAATACCATCCATTTGATTTGCACCAGCGCCTGCATTGTTCATTGAATGTGTGTTCATTCTCCCAGATGTCCCACCATGTCCCCTGGGCATTTCCTCATTCTTCAGACCGTGACTGTAATGTCTGAGACAGGAACATTAATTACGTATCCCCTCTGGGAAGCCGCCTGCTATTGGCAGTACCGACGGCACAGTGCCTCGTCATGGCCACTGGTATTTCCCACGGGACTAAAACCGCCGAATAGAAGGATCGAAATTAGGATGCCACCTCCTTTGACGACTGGTCTGGAACATTGATCTCAGAATATATTCAGGAAAACACTGACATATCTATTGAACACAAATCTAATTCGGAGATTAACGATGTCTGTGTGGTCAAACCTGTACCCACCATACCACGCTATTTGATGTTTAAGAATGAAAGGTTTTATGGTATGATCGATAAAGGAATACCTTAGAGGACAAAGTCCTTCTACATTCCACCCTACGGATTTCCTTAAATCTCGTCTATATTTGGTTCAGGTTTTATCGTTGATTTGAAATTGTATTTATTTCAGGCTGTAGCATCTGGAAAGGTCGCATTTTGGTAAGGTTTTGATTGGATTTTATTTGGTTCAGGTCTTATTGTTGATTTGAAATTGTATTTATCTTAAGCCGTAGCATCTGGAAAGGTCGCATTTTAGTTGGTTTTTTAATTTTTTTTTATGACTTTTATTAGGGTAATTTTGTACAAACAAACACCGAACTCGGCACAATCGCCGGTCTTCCGTCCGGGCCCTCTGAGGCCACTTGGTACATCAAATATGATTATGGTCTTTGACAGATTATTATTTCTAAGTAGTATTTTGAACTCTGTACGATACAAGGCAGGATGGGATGGGCTAATGCATATGGTTGAATAACTAGTTGGCTATGTTGCTGCTTTTCATATTCCAATGAAAACAATTCCATAATAGGCTCCAAACAGTAGGGATAGCAAGACGTCCTCAATACAATGATAGATAATAAGATGATCTGACTCTTCACATAATATTTTTGCCAATGGTAAGATTAGTAAGATTTTGATTGGATCTTATTTATTTCTTTTTAATGGAGACATATTGGATAGGGTTTCGATCTGTCCACTAATCTCTATAAATGTGTGGTATTGCACTTTAGCGCAGTACAGCGCTCGGCATCGGAGTGTGTGAACGCAGCTAGACTCTACTTTGTAAATAGAACAGGGAGCAAAGTAAGAAACTGTGCATCGGTGTTGAGGTGTGCAGGGCGCTGATTGGGTGATCTTGGATGCAACACTCAGAGTGGAGATTCAGAATTAAGGGGTGTAGTTATCGTGTACATACACATAATGCAGAGGAGCATAGAGACAGCGTGCGGCGTGACCGGTGACACCACCTTGGGAGAAAAGAAAGAAGGCAATGAAAAACCAACGATGCACCCTTTTAGAGTGAGCTGAGGTTAGGAAGAGCCACGCGGCCAAACTATAAGATGGGATAACAGCCCATCTCTACAGTGAGGATGTGAGTCGGCTCTTGGGAAATGGGAGATTCCGAGGCATGTGGAGGTGAGACCCCCAGGGGTGCCACCGGCTGTCTGGTGGCTCTACCTTGTAAGTTAACCGATAAGCTGTGAAACGTGGGATGAGTATGTAGGGTTGTTTTTTATATTTTTTTATTAAAGCAAAAAGAAGATTTACAAATTTTCAGGTTGCAAGCTATTGTTGTAGAAGAAATGACAACAGAATAGCTCCTTAACCAACTGTTCTCACATCCTCAGGACTGGTCATGATGTGTTGCTCCAGAGTGAGGCGTTTGTAAACATGGCTGGTCCCTGGTGTGTAGATGTATGTGAGTGCCTTCAAGTTGTAGGCGGCTTGGGGACCAGTGGTGGCATGTCGGAGAGACAAAAGATAGCGGCTGCCTGAAGCCTGTTTAGCCTGCGATGTCATTCAAACTTTTCCTTATACTGCTCGAATACCATCGCAATAGCAGTCATTCGAACTGGAGGCACAAGGATGGGGCTGCTAGGAACATGGGGACGCCACATAGAGACTCTGAGACCGCTAATAACTGCCCAAAGACCAAGTCACAAAAGAGAATCTGTGGAGGCATGGTGGCAGAGGAGCTGAGATGTGACATCACGATTGCTCTCCTAAGCAGTCGTGCGATAAGGAACCGCCTACCCACCATACAGAACAATAAACATTCTATTATTTGTAACTTCTTATTAGGGATTTATTCTTCATAGTCGATTAATTGCCCCGGCAATTGCCTAGGACAGACAATATTATTCTTCTATTAATAAAAATCTTTCCAAGTTATTTTCTCTCACGTGCTAGCCATAATATTATCGATTCACGTATTTGGAAATCAGAAGTGGATATTTCTGTCATATTGACTATGCCTGGAGTATCACCACGGGGGACGTCCATCCTGCGCACAGATTCACCATGCGGGAGGTGAAACCGTTCATAAATACATCTTGGACACGATTTACACTCCATCTCCAGATACTTTCCCAGGCTTCCCCAACAGTTCCTCTTTCTGCTATTACCTTTATAAAGACCAATTGAAACAGGCTTATAGGTAATTTTTACTCTAATCCATATCTGTATATATACTCAACATGTTCAACACAAAGGTTTTGGCACCTTCAGTTATGTACCGTAATACCCTGCAACTTTTTTGTTTGTTTTATGTTCAAAGAAATATCATATCAGATATATTTTTACTACTCCTGTCACATGTGGCTCCTCCCCTCTATCTATCAATCTAATTTGGGGACAGAGCGACTTTACTGCGCCCTCAAGGACGACCCTCAGTCGATATAACGTGACACCGGCAAATAAGTGCGCATCATTGCCGTCTGACGAAAATAGACCAGTTCAAAAAGCCACCCTTCAAAATAGATCACCGTCTGTTATGTTGAAGCGATCACCATAAAATGCCATCATATTTTACCTGAAAGGCTGTTGAGACTTTATCACCAGCTCCAAAAGAAATGTTACAGCCATTCTCTTTTTTTTCATGCAGCATGAAATATTCCAATCGCGAAAAGCGACATGGATTTTGGAATGATTAGCCTGGCGTGTCCCAGGATTGTTATTCCCATGTGAACAAAATGTCGCCACTTAAACAACACGGTGACGAACAGAAATAACCTGGTTTCCATGGTTATCCTTTTTCTGTAATTAGAATACTTAATGTGTTTACATGACACACATAGAAGGGAAACGAAAAGATTAAATTCTGTACATTTTACGTAAAGGGAAACAGAGAGACTGGAATATAGACATTTGACCTTTGAATATTGGTAGTATTACCTCGAGTCAGCATTTATATAACTGGGAAAATCATATAACTGGAAAACATAGCTACAGGAACAAAGTTGCAAATCAATTCCTTGATTTACTAATAGATAAGGTTATGTAGGTAGGGAGTTATGCAGAGCATACGTATGGAAATTGAAAAGATAGGAGATATGAATCAACCTAGTATATCCTACAACCACGACAACGAATTCAGCTTATTGATAAGTTACTGCGTTGTCGTGTCTATAAATTACTAGAATGAATCATTCCTTAAAACGCCCAAGACCGACTCATGTCGGACTAATAACATTAACAAATCCTCCTGAAAGGGTATGTTTAATTAGTTCGTAATTAATCAGAGTAACACGACTGTCCTTCCCAATCCCTGACATCTCGTGCATGGCAGAGGGCTCTAATCAGCACGACTGTATGTGACTCCACAATAACTACACTACATGAGATACTACGTATTTCACTCATATTGAATGCCCATTAGAATTGTGAGTTGTCAATGTCGGATGCCCTAATCCTACCCCTCATATACATTTCTATAGACTTAACGTGGTGTGCCTGTATGCCACGGTTATGCCATACAGGTAAATACCATGCTTAACATGCATCAAGATAAACATCTATGACAGAGTAGGCTAAAATCAAAACAACCATCTCGTTCGCTGTCTTTCACTACAAAAATCTGTGAAGACAACTCACGTATTATATATATACTAGGAGCAAATGGTATGTTCATCATTAATGAATGAGCGTGCAATTATAAATTTATGGATAACAATTAAAAGGTTTGGGTTACATTCAGTTTATTGATCGTTTTCTGTAACCCACTTACACCCAGTGAAATTGCTATTTCTCTAACTGCCTGAGTCTAGGATCAAAACATATTAAGCAGCAGCGGGTCAATGAGGTATTTCTAACTTGAGTGATTGGTCGTCGTGAGCATACCTCTAAGACCCTAAGACACTGGTACCCTGCTCCCTATTCAATAGCACAGGGCATAGCACGCAGATAGTGAAGGGATAGATTTTTCTCAGAACGCTGAACGTGTATAGGCCTATGTGACCACTCTAACCTTTTATAGGCAACGTATATATATAGCGCGTGTGAGCACGCTCTAACTAGGAGCAAATGGTATGTTCATCATTGACGACTGAGCGTGCAATTATATGTGAATAACAATTAAAAGGTTTGGATTACATTCAATCCATGGACAATTATTTGTAACCTACCTGAACCCAGTCAACTTGTCATTTCAAGAATTGCCTGAGTCTAGGATTTAACCATATCAAGCACCAGTGAGTCTTGAATCATTTCAATCTTCAGTGATTGGTCATGGTCCACTGGGCATGCATCTAAGGCCATGAGACACTGGCACCCTGCTCCTTTCCCAATATCACAGTGAATAGCACATAGATAGTGAGGGGATAGAAAACGCAAGACGCTGAAAACCTATATGTGACCGCTCTAACCCTTAGGCAACATCTATAGGCGTGCGAGCACGCTTTAATGAACACATCATGCACAGGAATCAGTAAAAGCTGGTTGGCAACAAAGCCGTGACCGGGACCCACCGATACCAGCCAGGACCAGACGGAACCGGTGCGGGACCCGCCGAGACCAGCCCGAAATTGCTGTCATCCTGATGGAATACTCTCTTTATGAGTAATGACTTTCGCTGCCATCTTTCAAAGGGATCGCTGTACTTAACTACTGATCCCTGCGCCCAACGGCGCTCACTCGTACCAACTCTTGCCCTTTATTAGCCACCCACCTCGTTTCTGCACTGAAATACGAATTATTAGGGGTTGGTATGGTTAAACCTTGGTCGTGTCCACGAATTCTAACTCTCAGCCGAAGTAAATTTTGATACTCAGTTCTGCGAGCAAAAATTCTTATCAGGAAATATTCACAGCTCACCAAATTGATGATAAAGTCTACCTTTGTGGTTATTTTATTCAAAATATACACAAAGAGAAATATGAATATGTAAAAATGACTTCAAAAATAAGAAATATCTCACTCTCCAAACATAGGTACAGGTCACATGAAACATCTAGGAGAGTAACATAAGAACTTGCCCTAACGCCATCTTCCAGCGTTACTTGCTAAAAATCTTTCTTTCAATAGAGAACGCTTGCCATTTAGCGTCTCCAAGGCTAAATATAATTGGTATAACGATTTACATTTCCACCCTGTCTGTGGAGGTCTTTCTGAGAAAAATAGAAATGCATCCGAAACGACATTGCTGATCATGGCCCTAACTTTGCAGACGACTCGTTTATCCTGGGAATAGGAATCCTCTCGGACGTTTCTATCTACCAATAAATATTCTGATCCATGAGGATATTTGCACGGATATGAGTGTGGATAGCTCGCTGAGCCCGGTGTATGCAGAGAGGTCAATAACTGTGGCACCAACTTCTAGAGCTGCTCATATTCATAAACCTGCTCATATCAGCTCTGTCCCTCATCGTTAGGGACTGTGGAATGTTTGTTTATAGAAATAGCCACATTATTACAGGATGTTAAACAGCAAATCTGGAGGTTATGCAACTAATATTTATATCTATTAATTTCTAAAATCAGATATATGAGCTAACATGAAATATAAATCACATTAGATACCAGTCTTTTGCAACTTTGAAATGAGTGAACAAAGTTACCTCCTGAAGTTTAATATCTTTGTGTGGCACGTACATGAACATTGAATAAACAACATAATTCAGTATGAATCTGTAGGTAATACATCAAAGATAATGTACATTACTGCACACACCCTGCTAACCATCGTTCGATGCTGTCAAAGTCAGACCATGCATGAACAGCTGGCCAAGGTCGACAGTTATTATTATTGGTTGGCTTTTTCGGAAATCATGGTTTATATACCAAGAAAGATAGTTAGATTAGTACCCTAGATGTCACAAGGGACGAACTCCGCAGACCCCCCATGACCCCTGACGCTGTTATATGCATGCAGGCCTCTTGCCTTGAAGATCAAATTTACGGTGTACACAGTGTCACATGACGTGGAGGGTAGGATGGGCGATGCTGAGACAGGCTCTGCAACCTGGAGACGAAAGCCAGCACAGTATGGGACGGAGAGCAGTGTCCACCATTGCAAATGCATCATTGGTCGTCCTCACTACATGGCACCTGGCGGATAGGTCAATACATAACCAAGCTTTTGGGGGGCTATTATTCCAGGGCGAGTATGAATTAGTGCATTTACATGTGAAATGTCAAAATACCAAATGCACTCGGAAGAGAGAGAATTACAGTCCGATGGCATATAAGTGCCCAATACATATTGTTGATTCTTTTCGAAGCTGAACTTGTATCTTTTCACATGAACTCATACGATCCAAAATAGATTATGGCCTACTCTACAGCCATGTACATACTGCCAAAACCCATGTAATAATGTCCCCTCTCATACTGCACATATATTCAGGGACGTAGCTATTCCGAGTGATGAATAGATAGAATATCCGCTGCTGCTATATATACCCATTCTAGTCATTCAGTCTTAAGTCCGCTTGGAGCATTACGCGGCCGTGAACTATCAGTCCGGAGAGTGTAACACGGTGGCATTTCGTGCCAGAGCCTCATCCTTCCAGCAAGTAGTCTGCCAGCCTACTTTAGAGGAACGGATGGTTGGGTAATATATAAGACCTTCCGAAGTTAGGGTCCTGTAGGCCGACATATTGCATCCCTTGGTAGATTCATAAAACCTTGCACAGTGGGCCGACCATGAATGTTTCTATTATCGCCCCGTCTTGTGTTGAATTTTTCTTTTTAAATATGTATAATCAAACAAATTCACCGCAACGGTGGTCTTCGATTTATGTTATTATGATTTACATCAAAATTCATTTTGCGCTTTGCTTAACCACACAGGGTTAGGGTTTCTCACATGTAACTATAATATATTTATGTAAATTGTTATATAGAAAAAGTATTCTTCTATAATATATAAAACAGCCGCCAGCAATTTGACATTGATGAACAAATGAGGATGGGCACAATAAAGGGTCCGATATGACAAATAAGGGCGGAGGATAGTTAGCGCATTAGAATTGCTAAATATATTAGATATATTTCAGAAGGAAAAAGGCTAATGAAGTGTGTTCTTGTAGATGCAAGATGAATGCATATGTACAATCACCAGGCATTGGTGGTTCTAAGAAAGTCTAGGTCGTATTATCTTTCTGAAAGCATTGCAAGCACTTATCTGGTAAGGGTCTATAATAGCTGCTACACTATACGTCATTCCTATCTCATCTACAGCCCCGTTTATCACTTCTGCGGTCACAAAGGCCAACTCCGGCTCATGCCAAGTGCCAGCTCCGACGGAAGTAAGGAGACCGCTTCGTCTGGGTCTACCACCAGGGGCAGGCTGGGACCCAGCCGCCAAGGCCTCTTACTGAAGGGACGCCATCGCTGGGGCGTGCTTTCATGGGCCTATGGTCAGAGCCATAACACTTAACGCAGGTCGTAGCAAACAAGATGTCTACCAGCGCGAAGGGCTATTGCTAAGGGCCATTGCTGATAACCTCAGAGGGAGGATCTAACGGGGCGTATCGTTTACTAAGGGCTTATGGCCTATTTGTTGTCTAGGTACCAGAAAAGATAGGAATTCATGGGGTTCAGCCGAACGTTATTTTTGTAGGACCAATATTCCATGAAACATATTCACGGAAATGTTGATCAAGCGATTACTAAAATAGAGATATATTAAGTAATAGATTAAGTAGCACGCTATGAGACTAAGACTCAAAACAAAAATCTGGGTTATCGTCAAGCGTTATATTATTATTTAATGTAATGATTTCTATATGGCGCCTCCATTGAGACACTATATTTGAAAAATAGTTTTGGTATGCCTCTGCGGTCACTTAAATAGCTCTGAAACTATCGTCATCTACATTTTTTCTAAATATGAGTTTCTGAAACGTGTCATGACTCACTTTATTGACTAGAATGACGGTATTTATTAGGTGTCTATGTTGATGGTAATAATTGGTATATCAATCCTTTCTACTGCAGAGGAAAACATTATGTCTTATGGATAACATAATAGCACTGTGCAAGCCCCTTAGCACAACTTTGCTTGTGTCTATGTTTTGTAGGTTATACCTTAAAGATCCAATACATGATGGTCATGTAATAACAGTTGGCTCTCTAAGATATGCAAGCACAACACTTTCAATTGCTATTTGCAAATAGGTGCCTGCAATGATCAATTGTTCTAAACGATTTAGAAATTACAAGGCACTGTTATAGTCGAAATGAACGCCATTATTGATGTTATACAAGATAGTCCTATAGTCATCGCTGTAGTTTAATGCATAGGAATGCAGGAGTATTGATCCCAGTAAAAAAAGGCATTAGAAACCTGAGGTGGCCAACCAACATATAATCACTATTACACCGGAAGGGCTTGTGAAGGAGATGCACGGGACCAGAGGGGCACTAAAAGGGCTGGTACCATAAGATCAAATTGCCCAACTGTCCGAGGCTGCCACTTAGTATTTTGCACAGTAATAACATATATGATAACATTCAGGGTATTCAATGCGTTTACATTCTGATACATTAGAAACATGATAATCTGGCACCTGCAATAGCCCAAAACGCACTCATAATTAGCATGAAAGATCATTGGGAACTGTGTCAACTACTTTTGTTTGCTACTTCCAACCAGTCTAAATCCGAACGCAGTCGCAGGATATCTTATCTTGTCACAGCATTTTATCAATATCATCAAAACGGCCTCGCATGGGTTATATCTCTTGTCAATATCTTTGGCTCCAATCTATCCTATAAGACCATGCATGATACTACTGTAGCGGTTACCCTCTAGTCGCTGAAAGTGTGTTACCACTCTCTGCGATCGTCAGTCGACCAGAGGTTCCGAGACTAGTCGCTACCCTGTACTTACCGTGCCAATACAGGTGGGTTCGGCTTTACCCACTGGAGAAGGGAGGGAGATACGAGATCTACCAACTACCACTTAACCGCGAATAGAAAACCAGACTCCGGACAGTTTCAGTTTACCGTTCGTTTATTACTGGAAGTAATACACAATCCGTTGGTGCTACGGGGCACCAACTAGCGCGGGAGGAGATACTGGTCTCTTCAACGTTGAAAGGTGTTTCAACACAACCTAACCAACTCGTGAGGCTCCAGACGTTCACTCCGTAAAGAGGCACCGTGAGAAGTCCTGTCAACCTGCTGTGGACTCGACCTTATATAGCGGCCGAGTTACGTAATGCGGGTGAACCCGTAGCATTTGCATACTGCGGGTCCGCCGGCCATACCGCACAGCAAGGATCGGCACTCGTGCCACCTAGTTCTAAAGTGAAACAACGCTGCTCGACTGCCCTGACCCCTACATTACCCCTCCCAGCTTTTACGAAGGGGGGACCTGCAACCATTGCGTTGCAAAGAGGACATCCCGAAAAAGTTTAATAACTAAGTCGAGCAGTTCTGAATACGTGTCTAACCATTCAACGTTCACAAAGAATCTTTTTACTGATACCGATGTATAATAAGGTTGAGATGGGAAAGTAAAATTCATACATTTTTAATGCTGAAAAAGGAAGACATAAGGGTAATACGGTATATAAAAACGGAGTAGCCTCGCTACCACCTTGGTAATAAATATAAACGTAACAATATCACCCGTCTCGCCGATGTTGTTGGCTTTTCCCTGGCTTCCTTGAGTATCGGGCGGAGAGGACTCACCGGCTCGGACCTACAAGGGGTCAGCCCTCACCAATGAGCACTCCGCCTCCCACTGTTCCGGAGTTGTAAGCCAGGGATAATGTAGTATTAGTGTCGAGCCTGGCAGACCCGTCAGCGTGGGGACCTACTCGATCCAGCCCCCTGCTTCCGGGCGCCAGGCTTCCGACTGTCTTCCTAGCACAGCTCCAGCATAGTTAGGGGGAGCAATTCCGCGAACCCCCCCCACCTTGTTGACTTCACATGGCCCGTCCTGCAGGTCACCGTTGTGAAGAGGGTAATATGTGTATAAGGAGAAAGAAAAAGATAGCCAAGCACACTTTCTTCTCCATGTAGGAGTTCCCATCTCCGTAAAAAGTTGGTATCAGCGTCCTTATAGCGTGGCGCGCTATATCCATCTCTTGGATAGGAGTTGCAGGAACCACTGAAGGCCCCAACCCCTATCCACACGGTGATTCACACTTCCCTCACTGGCAAAAGACCAAGCGAGTCCAGCGTGAATTACCCCACAGAGAACTGAAACCACTTGCCGGAGCCTGGTCTCAGCCTCATATCTCACCTTCGCTTTCCGCGGTGTTAAACCGGAGTCTAACCCGCGAAAAGCACCACAGGCCGGAGTGTTTCGCAATGGGGCCCTACAACGGGGCTACCATCGAGAGACCCTTCAGCCTTCTGAAACTCAAGTTATGCAGCGAAAATTCACCACGGGGGTGATTCTCCACGGCCCAACCCGAGATCGCTTTTCTATTTTGATCCACCTGTACTACCCCTCCCAGCGACCACGGGGGCCGCTGATCGAAGCACCACTTATATGGGGGACCAAACCAGTCACCCTCTCCACCTGAAACTGAATTCAGGTGTGGGTGATCCCCAGGTAAGAACTGCTTGAGTTAATATCTGAGGAGCCGGCGGACGGACAGACACAGACAACTAGGGTTGAATATGTCGATCCATCCTCTGTGGCAGGAGTTGTCCTGCCTCTCTCCATCCCACAGTGATACCGGGGAACCTCCGTGGGTTCTCTAGATTCAGCGTAGGATGGACTGATGCTGCCTAGCTACAGGCCCTTCAGCCAGCTGGCCTCTCGCCGGAACAACCGGGTTGTTCATCGGGGGGGGGGGCTTCAGCTGGAGGGGCAACTGTAGATGACGGGGTAGCGGGCCTCGTCATCTACGGGCCTCGTCATCTGTGACCCGCTTAGTCCACCTCGTGGTGGACTAAGCGGGTCTGTGACCCGGAACCTAGACATCACCGCATTCAGGTCAGCCGTGCTGATGTCGTCAGCGATGTCGGGAGAATCCCACGTCACCGTTGAGGTGAAAGGCAACGGGGGGAACATAGGTCCTTATTCTTCCAACTCCCGGCCAAACGGGACTTGCTGCTGCCGGGGAGGCACGCTAGCTGGTCTCGTTCCGACACAGGTCACTGGCGGCGGCTGCCTCAGAGAAACCTGTGGAGATTCCGAGGAACTTCCACCGGTGCTCTGAGACCGGTTGCATGGAGCAGTCTCCATGGCCGAAGCCTGGGACGACTGTCTATCTAGGGCGTAATCCCTCTCGGGACCCCAATCTAACAATGCGCCTGCTTGCTGCATTGTCAGGGTTGGAGTCGACACAAAGTCGAGATACCGCCCCCTTCGACGCTGATGTAACAACCAGGATGCTTTCGCACCTGTGATGTTAGACGGTTCAACGTCGAACATGCTCACCCCCATTACAGTGCAACACTTGTAGTCGTACTCCTGCAGGGCAAGCTCTGAACGCGCCAACCGCGCCTCAACCGCCGCTAGCTTTGCAGCCATGTTTTCCAGTGGCACTTGCAAGAGGCTAGACATGCGCTGATGAGCGATGACGCACTCGTACTCCGCGACCCGCATCTGTGCTACCCTAAACTTGTTAGCATTGATAATCGACTGTTTATCAACGCGGTCCAAGTAGGTTTGCATATGATACGGGCGCCAATCTGTCTTAGCTATAGTAGCCAGTGTCAGATGTTGATCGCCGGAGTACACATCAACCTGTTCCCCGTGCTTACCAGGCTTAGTCTCTTCCGCGGGCGGAGGTCTAGGCTGGCTCACTACCTTAGGGGCAGGGTGCAGTGGTGGGGGTAGAGAAGGGTACTCCTCTTCTCCACCACCTTCTGCGCCACTTTCCTCGCTAGGTTTGGGGACTTTTGCTTTCTTTGGGCGAGCACCAGCAGTGCTAGTCGACGCTGAAGCGTCAGATGAGACCGTTGTCTCCACAGAACCCTTAGAGGATTTCAACTCTTTAGGCGCACTCGACCCTTTCCGGCCAGGCTTTTCCTTCGCTGGGCCCGTCTTTGAGGAATTGAGAACATCCCCCAAAGTTACAGAGCCCGGCGTCTGGCTTCGCGCTGACCGGCTCGACCTCGAGTCGTCGTCTGAGTCACTACTGGACTTAGACGAGCTCTTAGTCTTCTTTCCAGCAGGCTTGCGGTTCGAGGAGTCTACACTCCGGTCCCGTTTCGCGCTGCCGCCACGCGCGGTGTCACGCAAGTGCTTCATCCGTTCCATATCTGGTGAGCTTATCCGCAGAGTCGTGCCGAAGCTACGATTCTGTTTCCAAGACACGGTATATATCCCGTCAATAGCCTTGCGCTTAGGTTCGACACCCTTAGCCCGGGCTTCGGAAACTAACCCTATTAACTTATTGAAAAGCCGCATTGTTCTTTCCCTACCCTGAACAGCACCGATCCCGTGTTCGTCCAACATGTGACGAATCATCCACAACCGGCCCGACGAACCCGAATCAGCGGAGCACCGGCCTGCGTTACAACGGTACCAGGGGAACTCAGCTAAATGCATCTCTACGAGATGCTGCGCGTACAACCTTTTCATGGCGTAGGCAGGTGATGTTTTTACATCCCCGCCCTGGCAACACAAAAAGACACAGTGCCCTCTGACAGTAAACTGTCGCAACGCAAAGTTCAACTTTTCCTTCTGGAGGATGTTGTACTTCTGGTTGGAGGCACTCTTGACTCCTTCCACACGGGTGATATACCACGTGTTTGCAGAGCCCTCGTCCTGAAGCCACTCTTCGTCATCAGACACGCCATCTTCCCCTACCGGTTCCGGTAGCCAATGGCGGTCTTTGACGCGGAGGTCTTCTAGACACTTCGCTTTGCGCCCAACCAGACAGCTCGGTAGCTTGCGGGCCACCTTACGCTTCTTGGCGCGCTTAGCACCGGGAACAAAATCACCGGTCTCACTGTCTGCGTCGGAACCGTGGGCAAGACGCTTTGCATCGTCAAGATCCATGATCTCGCCCCAGTCTCCGGCCCGACCACAATTGTCCACCACAGCGGATTCAGACTGTTCATCTGAATCTTGTGATGCACTCTCGTGCGGCTGTCCAGCTGACGTTGATGCGGGTTTCTCCGAGCCCGAAGACCCGGCCCCCTTCGTCTCCTTGCTGCCACCAGGTTTAGGATCCGAAGATCCCTTGCCTTTAGCAACAAGCTTGCCAGCACTGGACTTTCCAACTCCCTTACCCTTTCCTCCCTTGCGGGAGGAACTGGAGCTAGAGCGCTCATCGCGGGCCGCTTTGTCCGCTGCAGCTTTCGCTGCAGCGGCTTCCCTGGCCGCGCGAGTCTTGCGTCTACCCCTACGGGCAGCGGAGCTACTTACTGGCTTTTCAGCCGGTTTATCTTCCACGGAGACAGGTTCCGTCGACTTTTTAGCCGGCTTCGCCTTCTCCGTGGCACACCCTTCAGCGGCCTTTGCTCCTTCCGAGGAAGTAGCCGGCTCCACTGACTCCGTGGAAGCACCAGGGGTTTTGTCAACCTCCATAGCGCTCTCCGTAGCGGCGGGTGTATCTTGGCTAGTAGCCGGGGCCGGAGGTGCTACCACCGGGGCTTCAACCCTCGAGGGGGATACCACCGGTACAACATTCTCCAGGCCCTGACTAGCAACCCATCGATCTACTAACCCCTTCATAGCCAAAGCGCGTTTGTCGGGATCAGGGATGTTCTGTAGTTCCCGGGTCCACCGGTCCCATGGACTGGCTGGAATACCCCCGGGAGCAGGAGGATCAGGTCTGCTAATTGGTTTCCCGCGGCCGCGACCAACGGGAGTCAACTTAACTCGCTGAGCATCTCCTTTCTTCTCTGCTGCTTTCACCGGCGTAAACGTCGGTTTCGGCAAACGGGAAGCCTTGGGCTTAGCAGGAGTAGTCGAACTGACTTCTGCCCGTACCCAGAGCTCTTCACATGGGAAAGGTCTAGTTTCCCACCTTTCGCGGAAGCAACTCGCCCAGAGCTTTCAGCCGAAACTGATGTCTTAGGCAAACCGGGTCCTGCCTCTGCCACCGAAGTGGAAGGGTTGGACTCTCCGCGCTGTGCTGACTGGGTGTCATCTGGACCGGAATCCAGAGCACCCGAGTCACCACTGGTACTACCCCCTAGGGAGTCGTTACTGCCCAGGCCGACAGACGCACTGTCTCCCGAGCTCGCAAGGCCCTCGGCCGGAGCCGAGTCCTGCGGGACCACCTCTTCCTCCGCGGGAAGGGTGGCCTCCTCTTTGCGTTGTTCAGCCAGGCTGAACGCAGCAATACACTCCAGGGGCGTCACAGGGACGCCACTTGGCCAGAGTGATCTGTTCTCCGAGAACAATGCCTTATATACAGGCTGTTGACTTCAATTAAAAGAGGTCATGTCCTCGACCAATGAGAGGTGTTGAGACGTTCATCATCCAAGCGACTCCACGCCCCCTCGACCGCGAACTGATCAAAGACGCCGTTACGTTTCATTTGATTCGTTCTTTCACACTCTCCCAGCGGGTACAGACACCGGCCACGCTTCACTGCGCCAAGCCGAATCTATGCCCGTGGGGGTTTCCAATTCCATCTGACCACCATTACGCATCTCAAGAAGGTATAAGTTGATGATCGAGAGATTAAAAACCATCAAATTAGAACGTTATGGCGAATAATGCAGCCTCTGGAGGGCCCTCTACGGGGAATCCCTTCGAGCAACGTCGGGACTGCTGCCATAAGTCTGTCTTTTATCAGGTTTCAACCGTCATCGCGTTCAATCAACCAACCCTAGGACTCGCAGGTTTGGTCAGCGTTTACTTCTCGTTGTGTTATTTTTGACAACAATTACGCACCACTACTCTTTGTAGCTGACCGGCTTCTGGCGCTGTGGCGGGTGGTCGAATTGTTTTCCAATTCTATTTTCATTTTTACTGATCTTCCATGTTTCGTATACAGTAGGGCCTTTGTAGTCCTCTGCTTCGGGCTTCAAATCCTCCCAGTCTTTCTCTCTCGAGTCAGACGGGGGTATCTTTACCTTACGCGGACGACCCGGCTTCCGCCGTGTTGGCGGAGGGCCCTTGCAACTCTTACCGGCTTTGACCCGGGACTTCCCTGCCCTGCGAGCGGGCTTCGCTGAAAGCGGTACCGGCTGGGGCGGGGACTCCGTGTTATCAGAGCCAGCTCTATTGCGCGAACAGTGCCATGTTCTCAATCGAGCAACATGCGACTTATAGCGCTTCCGTGTCCATTCATCTTCGATGACTACTGTCATTTCTGACAGCACTTCAACTATAACAAACGGACCATCCCAGTTTGGGGCGAGTTTTACGTTCACTAAAGGTGTGTGATATCGTATCACTCGGTCTCCAACCTGGAACTTTCTCGGCTTTAGTCGAACATCATGTCCCGACCTCTGCCACTCCGCGGCTTTCTCTAGGCCTCGCCTTGCTCGGTAATAAGCCTCCACAAAGCGTTCCCGAAGTTTTTCCAAGAACCCTATAGGGCAGGGTATCTCAGCGGAGACTCCCGGCACCCCATAGACAATGTCTGCGGGCATCACAATCTCTTCTCCGAAGACAAGTAGATTAGGTGGACACCCCGTACTAGAATGAATAGTACCATTGTAAGCGTGCGCTATAAATGGTGCTAACTCATCCCAGTTACTGCGGCTCTCATTGACCATAGTGCGCAAGCACTGTATCAACGTTCGATTGAATTGCTCTACCATCCCATCTGATTGAGGACGATACGGGTTGGTGCGTGTTTTCTTGATCTCTAATATTCTACACATTTCCTGCCAGATTTGAGACTCAAATTCTCTTCCCTGGTCGCAGTGTAAAATACTCGGAGCTCCGAAACATAGCACCCAATTCTTCACAAGTGCTTCCGCGCAGGTAGCAGCTTTGTGATCTTTCATGGGATAGATCTGCACATATTTTGTGTAGTAATCCATCACCACCATCATGCAGGTATTGCCGTCATCGGACTCATCGATACCAGAAATGATATCGAGAGCAATGCCGGCAAACCGGACTCCAAATAGCTCTTGTTGTAAGGGCATCTTCCCTATGCCTTCGCCGGGCTTAACCCTACAACAGACTGCGCATTCTAGAATCCATTGCTCTATGTCGGCGTTCATTCCGGGCCAGTAGTAATGTCGCTTTATTTTAGCGGCAGTCCTCTTTTTTCCTAAATGTGCCGAACTTCTATGCTCATGGCACAGAGTCAAAAGTCCAGGACGCAGTGCTATGGGTACAACCAACTGTAAATGTCTCCTTACTGAACACACTGTGGTTCTCATCCTATATAACACGTTATCCCTCACAGTCAACTCCGCCCATTGACTACAGAGTATTTGGAACTCCCGGTTCTCTATTGAGAGTTCCTTTCCTCGTGGTCTATGGAGGCCATTCTTTACCAGTTTAATCAACCGGGACATATCAGGATCACTCTGTTGAGCTTCTCAGGTCTGTTCCAGTGTCCACTGATAAAACGCGGGATCAGGATTACCCATCTGGTGCAACGCAGCCAAGATAGCATCATGTTCCCCACAGTCTACACAGTCGGGTCGCCCACCCTTACGCAATGGTCTCCGGGAGAGACTATCCGCGTTAATGTGTGATTTACCGGGTCTGTGTTCTATCTGACAGTTCTTAAGTCCGAATTCGGATAAAGCCGCCAGCCATCTTCCGATCATTCCTCCGGCATCTTTAAAGTTAAAGAGCCATTTCAACAAGGAATGATCCGTACGTAACGTGAAATCTCCACCTCCGAGGAAGTGTCGATATTTCCTTACGTATACTACTACAGCGAGAAGTTCTCTCTTTGTAGTACAGTAGTTCCGCTGTGCCTTATTCAAGATATTACTTGCAAAAGCAATGGGAACTTCTACTCCGTTCTGTATCTGTGACAGTGCCGCTCCAATACTGTCATTGCTCGCGTCGGTATCAAGGATGAATCGACCCTGAGGCAATGGATAATGGAGGACCGGAGTCTCTTCAAACTTTCTCTTTAGTCCCGAAAAAGCTTCCTCGGCTGCGGAATTCCATAGTATATCCTTCGACTTTCCGGCTTTGTCTTGGACTACATACTGTTGCAAAGCATGGGCAGTTTCGGAAAAACCCGGGATAAAGTCACGATAATATGAACAGAATCCGAGGAAAGATCTTACTTCTTTTATATTCCGGGGTCGGGGCCATTTGGCCACTACATCCAACTTGGATGGGTCAGCGCGGATACCATCACCCGCAACTATCCTACCCAAGTACTCCACTGATCGTTTGAACAGTTTACATTTCTGAGGTTTGAGTTTCAAGCCGTAAGACTCTATACATTCAAAGACCTCCGCTAGGTTATTCAAACATTGTTCCACGGTTTTCCCGAAAACAATTATGTCGTCTAAATAAACCAAACATTTCTTCCACTGCAAGCCTCTCAGTATCTGATCCATCATGGATTCAAACGTAGCCGGGGCATTGCAGAGGCCAAAGGGCATTACTGTAAATTCATACAGCCCTTCGTGGGTAGTGAAGGCAGTTTTCGGCTGATCCTCACTAGCCATCTTTACCTGCCAATATCCGGATTGGAGATCCAAGGTACAAAACCATTGGTTCCCCCCGAGAGAGTCGAGACTCTCATCGATCCGTGGTATTGGATAGGCGTTCTTTCGGGTGATACCGTTCAGTTTTCTGTAGTCAATACAGAACCGGCAAGTACCATCCTTCTTAGTAACCATCACCACAGGGCTGGCCCAAGGGCTTTCGCTGGGTATGATCACATCTTGAGAAAGCATTTTCCGTAACTCCTCTTCCAAAGCTTCCCGCTCTATGGGCGGTAGTCTCCGGTAGGGTAGTCTAAATGGAATGTTTCCCTCTGTATCTATGTGGTGCTCTGCACGATCAGTTCTACCCAATGGGTCTCCCAGCCGCGCAAAGATCTTATTCCACCTTCCTAGCATAACTCTTAATTCCCGTTGCTCCGCGCTCGTTAGGGCGTCTGCAGCAGTGATTAGAGTTTCTAGGGTCTCGTGCAGAACTGCAAACCCGGGATCTTTTTCCGAGTTTGTGTTCACGCACCCAATCCTGTCTTCCCTCGGGTCGTTGTTGACAGATGAAATACCTAGAGGACGGACCTCCATTGTATCTACAGAATTAGCCAATATTACTCGGCCAACAACGTCACCTTTCTTCAACACTATCCTCCCCGTAGTATGATTACTCACGGGTATAGATCCTATCCGAGCTCCACCCATAAGGGTGTCCCAAGCCTGTAACCCTTTGTCTGGAAATAACATGGGATCAGGCTCAAACATAGCATCTGCCAACGGCAAGTCACCTTCCCCAGCTATTAGCACATTTACCATCTGCTGAGGGGCGATGCTTACATCCTGCCTGACAGAGACCACTGAGGAAATCCGTCTACAGGAACATTCTACTTCCAGCTGTTCCGGGTGTTTAATCCGAAGCAGGCCTTGCTGAAGGTCCAATGACACTCCATACAACGCTTGGAAGTCTATTCCGATTATTCCATTCTCTTCGATATCACTGAGTATGGGACTCCACACTAATTCAGTGTTACCTACTGAGATCGGGATAATCACTTTACCATAGCACTTCAACGGAGTACCATTAGCAGCCCTTGCACTTGCTTCCGAAACTTTACATTCCGGATCAAATTCAAAAGTCTTATATAAACTGTGGTTCAACACAGAGCGGCTTGCTCCCGTATCAACCAACAAATCTACTTTCAACCCCTGAATTCTCACATACCATCGTCTCCCTCCTAGAGGAGAAGGCTGCTGAATAAACCGGGAAATACCATCGAGGGTGCCGAGGTCCCATCCACGCTGGCGTAACCATTGTAAGCAGGGATGTCTCGGAGATAGATAGCGAGAACAAATTGTAGCAATCTGACTCGAAATCTCTTCCTCTCTGGTCCGAGTAAGATCCACTTTACTCGCTGGTTCTCCAGGCGTACAGTTGTACTCAGGCGTACAGTTGCAGGGGCTACTGTCTCGCCACTTACCGTAGCCCATTCTAGTTTACCGGATCCTCATGAGGGGAAGGCAAAGCTAGAGGACCGTCTGTGGTTTCTACAGCAGCCAGCTTCTGGGGACATTCCGGAGAAATGTGCCCAGTCTTTCCGCACTGCCAACAACGTCGAGTATCTAATTGGTTTTTCTCCAATTGCGATAACCTTTCATTGATCTGCAGCAACAATTCCGTAACAGTAGGTGATTCCTTGGAATCTTTACCCACGGCCTGTTCTGTCACCTGAGGGTTCCCATTCCTGGGGCTCCCTGGATTCAACCGGCCACGGCCCCTACCGCGGAAACTACGGCGTCCGAGTACCATTGACCGCACTGCGGAGAGTACATCCTCCATTTCGGGGTCGCTGGTTTCTTCGGTCGCCAACTCATCCTGTTCCCAGGATGGCGTTAGCATGGCAACCCGGGCTTTACTCGCAGGTTTTCCATACTGTCCAAACAGGGCACACCTTTGTTCATAGGCGTCCACTATTTTCAACACCTGTATGAGGGTCATACCAGGCTCCCATTTCGAGACCACCTCTGTGCGGATGTCCTCGTCTTTGAGACCCTTCACAAACTGAGTTTGTAGATCCTCATGCAGTGCCGGTGAGTCCAGTCGAGTACCGGGGTAAACCTCCATCAGCAATTGCTGTAAGGCTAACCCGTAAGCACGGGCGGACTCATCTTTACCCTGTATCCGACTTAGAAAAGTCGAACGAGGGTTCAGCGTTACTAGCTGCCCACAGTAATAGGACGCCACTTCTACAAGGGCATCCCATCCATGCGTAGCTGAACGCCGGTAGGCGCGTAAAGCAGCCTCACCGGGTCCATCGCGCAACGCTCTCATGAGGAACGGCAATGCATCGGTAGTACTCCACCCATTGCACTGGACATCCTCACAGAACCCGGCAAACCAGTGTTCCCACACCATTCCTTTACCAAAAGGCTTCGGAACAATGGCGTTACGTCTGGCCGTTTCTGCCGGTCTCACAATCGGGACATCCCTAGCCTGTGCTAGAGATCGATTGAACACCCGATCCGCGTTACTCTCCGCAAGGCCAGGGTTTAGTCCTAATTCAGCTATCGCGGAATTAGACGGTACTCCCCTATCACTAGCATGCGTAGAGTCTCTCAGAGAATCCGTTGGGGAAGCAAAGTTCACCATTGGAGGTCTCCGATCTATTCGTGGCGTAGTAAATACACGAGGACCCGTTGCATTCCCTTGTGGGGAGTATACGTGATCCTTGGTCACACTCTGCCAACCTGGCGGTGGAGTCCTATACTTTAGAGCATAGTCTGCCTCTGCGCGCTGTGTGCGCGCCAATACCGCCTTTTCCTGATCCTCGGCCAAAGCAAGCTGTTCTTTCTGCACTCGCAGTGACTCAGCGGCTACCTTGGCCCGAGAATACACGTCTTGCAACATCAACTTAGCAGTATCTTGCTCTTTGAGTAGACGCTGCTTCCCTTGACGTTGCTCGGCTTCATGATCGATCCGAGGATTGATCTTAGGCCGGGTTACTGGGGTTTCCCCACGCTCAGGACCCTCCTCGGAATCGCCTATTCGGCTTACTCCTTCCAGGTCCTTTTCTTCCATGGAGTCCGCTCTAGGGGTCCCCATGTGGAGCACGGTTGAGCTTAGTTGCTCAGCCACGTTCCTTGCAGCCTTCCTCCACGACTGGCTAGCAGCTGCCACTGGAGTACGGACATCTTGTGTCTTCTCCGGGCTGGCTGCGCCTTCTGCGGCAGGACTCTGCTTGGCGATCTTTGACCGGGTTTTTACACCCGGCTTCTCCGCCATCCTACCTCTCCAGTGATCTTCGGCTGT
The DNA here is from genome assembly GCA_950022655.1 of Alentia gelatinosa. Lineage (NCBI taxonomy): Eukaryota > Metazoa > Annelida > Polychaeta > Phyllodocida > Polynoidae > Alentia > Alentia gelatinosa. The sequence continues at coordinate 52,577,169 of OX465581.1, forward strand.
GCAAGCAGCCAAAGATCCTGGTCACGGCACCAATGTAGCGGTTACCCTCTAGTCGCTGAAAGTGTGTTACCACTCTCCGCGATCGTCAGTCGACCAGAGGTTCCGAGACTAGTCGCTACCCTGTACTTACCGTGCCAATACAGGTGGGTTCGGCTTTACCCACTGGAGAAGGGAGGGAGATACGAGATCTACCAACTACCACTTAACCGCGAATAGAAAACCAGACTCCGGACAGTTTCAGTTTACCGTTCGTTTATTACTGGAAGTAATACAAAATCCGTTGGTGCTACGGGGCACCAACTAGCGCGGGAAGAGATACTGGTCTCTTCAACGTTGAAAGGTGTTTCAACACAACCTAACCAACTCGTGAGGCTCCAGCGTTCACTCCGTAAAGAGGCACCGTGAGAAGTCCTGTCAACCTGCTGTGGACTCGACCTTATATAGTGGCCGAGTTACGTAATGCGGGTGAACCCGTAGCATTTGCATACTGCGGGTCCGCCGGCCATACCGCACAACAAGGATCAGCACTCGTGCCACCTAGTTCTAAAGTGAAACAACGCTGCTCGACTGCCCTGACCCCTACACTACCGAAGATGTAAGATACCCAATTTGAGAACCGAGAGGCTGACACACTTGCAGAAGTATATGCTTATTCAAAAAAATATACCCACACCTGTTAACAAATGTTGCTGATTATTTTACAAGACCATTTGATGGGCAATGACAATAGCTTCAAATCCATTGTAAGAATTGAATTATTGGACCATAGATACCCAGCTAGGATGGGGGAGGGGTTCTACTATCATATTTTTTCTGACACTTTATCTTTGTCACTTATAGGATTTATTAATTGAACCTGCAAGAAAAACGTTCCCAATGCTGATTTCAGAAACCGAGTTCTACTTACATCGTAACTTATATAGTAATGGCACCGTCTACAGTGGTATGATGAAGATATATAAGTCCTCCAGAGCGATTTTAGCCAAGAATCGGTCTGGTGGACAAGGTTCTACAGCGGCCTTTATAGATATCATCTGTAAGCACCAATACCTCAGACTGAGAGAACATACAGCAAATCGAGAAGCTCAAGCAATATTAATATCCACTTATAAAACAATACTTCTCAATTTTTGTTAAAATGCAGGTGATACCATTTGCGCCAGGTGTTTTATATGCCTTGTGGATATCGTTATTATCTCTTCCGACATGATGAAGTGGTAATCAAAACTTAATTCTCCTGAAAGTCGTCGAGCTAACAGGAATATCCCCGCTCCTGTTCACATCAATCACCATTGGAAACTCGTACGGGGAAACAGAGAGAGGCACACATGCTCCCTGCTTCAATTCAGTATAATAAGAGGATTGGTTGTAATGTAAGGGAGAAAATGTGATAATTCTCACATCATTCACCCACGTCATGTAGTTCCCTTTTTCAATATATCCCTATGTAAGGCTGCTGTTAACCAATTATAGATATCTAAAAATACTATTGACTATCCTTTAAATTCTGCAGGACATGTTGAAAAAGAGCACTATTTAAGGATATACCTTACACCTCAATTTAATCAGACAAATCATATACAAAAATGAACTTCAAAATGTGCCCTGCCAGAGAGTTAATTGTTCTTGAAATAGTTTTGTAATTTCTTTTTTATGGCAGGAAGAAAAACGTATAAATATATATTTCAAATTGAAAGAGACACAAGGAATAAACTTGAAAACACTTTCCTAACACTGTAGATATATCAAATACGTCTGGAATTAGACACTTGTTTGGAACTAACCACACATCACTTTGTAGTCATCATGCATGTTTCTGATAGGATGAGATATAATTATTTGGAGTATTCAGATTTCAGGAGTTGTTCCTGTACACATGTATGCACCAGAAACCCTCACCCCCTTGTAAACAGAGATGTTAATGCAACGTATGACTCAGACAGACAGGAGATAAGGTTCTTCCTGCTCGTCCCCAATTCCATGTATCTCATCAGGTCTACAGTTGTTATTTACGGGGTAATTTGACGGTCACACGATACCAACCTACACGCCTTACAAGGTATTGCGTGCCAGGATATCAAGTTATTCCTCCTAACTGTGTGGGTCTTCCCTTCGCCTACCAGTTCCCATATCTGTTCCCATTGCGTGATGGCTGTCCAGCTGGTGTCTTATTTGGGGCTTGCTACTGCCAAGCTTCCTGTGCATTCTGGTCGTTATTCTCTCTGTCGATATTATTCAAGGTTGTCATTTCAGGGCATCTTCGATAATAACCCTTTGAAGACGGGCATATTTTCCATGAATGTATCTATAAATAAGATATGAGGCTCGGCTGTAATTCAAAAGCTTAATACAGTTAACGTTGAAGTAGACAGTTGTAAACATGTAGGTTGAGGTACCGATAACAGGTTCAGGTACCAGATACCCGACCAAACGCGGCAGAGAGCGTGTCTAGTACCGAGATGAAGAAAGATGAATTTAATCGAGGGTGGTGCCGAGGTGTGCTGTGGTATGCAACCATCCCCCCCCCCCCCCCCCCCCGGGTGCATGGGGAAGCTTTGTGCGTCTGAAATATGCCGAGGGCCGAGAGCGCTGACCTGATGAACACTATGGGGCGTGGCGGCATGAGAGGCATTCTGGTGTGGTCGATGAATGACAAGGCAGGAAGAAGAACGGGCATGACCATAGGGTATGCCTACAAGGCGACCACTGGACCAGAGGGAGAATCCGGTATACAGGGTAGGATGCGTGTGACTGCCTAAGATGGTTTAGGAATAGGTTTGGAAGAGGTGATGTGTATCAGGAGGCCGACATTGGCATGAAGGAAGTCCGCGCAGCGTAGATTGTGCAGGCTTGGTGATGATGATGCCGGAGGTTAGACCTCCGGAGGAAGGAGATAAACCTGATGAGGGTTGCGACGCGTAGCAGGAGGCCCATCCGAGTGCTAAGACCACAGACGGCACTGTGGAGGACGACGTTAAGCTGGGGCATAGAGAATGGTGCAGCGTTGTAACTAGGTCCACTTTCCACAGTGTGCCACGCAATCATTGCATGTCTTTCATATTTTCAAGTTAGTTGATTACCGCCCCCCCCCCCCCCCCTATGGTCAACACTGAAGAGGAGGGAAGCGGCGAGACCCTGATGCAGTTTTCGTGGTAGGCTTATGACGTCAGTTGCATAGATTATTTTGACGTATGTTGCTGCAACGATTCTCACGTAAGTACAGTGGCGTAACGGAGATTCTATTTGATAAATTAGCGATATAAGATTGGGTTTTCCATGTAACAAAGTCTTGGATGATTAATGGCAAATGAAATAAAAAGCAACAGTGGTGTCCCCAATATGCAAATATTGAAATTTTGGTAGTGGCGTAAATCTGCGTGAATATAACTCCAACTGACCAAGCACGAAACTATCCCTTAGGTACATGGTCGCGGGCGTAAATATTAAAGCAAATACAAGGTTGTTATGTACGCCCAAGGAGACCTGTTTATGTGAGTATATCAAATATATGGAAACTTAAAATATCATCCTTTGATGAACCTTGTTAATTACTCGAATCTGAAACCTATACCAACTTTAACTATCACGTTTCTATCTTTAGAATTTTACTCTATATCAATATTTACACTTGGGAAATTGGGACTTTTAATCATTTATCTCGGTTTGTATCGATCAGCTGTGGAATGTATCATGTTGAATACAATGGTTCAGGATACTAACATGGAATAATAACGGCGCTCCACTGTTTTCTCATTGGTATCCAGTGACTGCCACATAAACTGATACATGGCTTCTACAGCCTCCTGTGACTGTCACCTGACATCGCTAATGACCAAATCTCGCCTAACCATACGAGATCGTGGGACGTGACCCAGGTGACCGAGGATAGCATTCCAATGATGTCAGAGCCAGACTCAGGGTCACCAATGATAACAAAAGCGGAGTCGCTGGTGGCGTGTTAAATCATATACAAAACTTCGAACTATGTACATAGTGTACTAGGATAGTCTATTATCTGTGACTGCCATGGATGGTCTATCTTCGGTGTCCCCCGGCCAACAGGTTCGCAGACACGATTTCATTTATACACAACATCACTTGCACAATTCTGTTTACTGTTCACTGCACTTTATTAAATACAACCAAATTATTAATGGTCCTCTGTTATTAGGGGAAAAGCCCATACCTTACGTCCTCACCCATGACACATAGTGCAACTGTTATATCAAAAAGAAAGGGGTTCAAAATCGCACACTGGAATATCCATAGTCTGTTTAGTAAGGCGAAACACATTGGGGCATCCATCACGTCATTCGACGTCATAGGTATTTCGGAGACACTGTTGAAAGATTATATCTCATCGAATCATGTGAATATTTTAAACTTCGACTTCCTGAGAAATGATAGGATGTTGGGAAAAGGGGGAGGGGTAGGAATTTACTTGTATCAAAAATGGTCCTCTTATGTCGTAAGGTATGATGATATGTGTCGTATGTCGCTGAAATTGGAATTGTTGGTCATTAAGGTCAACAAACCCGGTCATAAATGTTTTACAGTAGTAAATTTGTATAGACCTCCTGGTTATAATGTTCAACCACTATTAGATTATATTGACAAAATTTGTTTAGATAAGAGATTCGCAAAGACAGAAATTTGGTTTATGGGGGACATAAATTTGGATGCACGGGACAGGCGGGACCCAAGGAACAAGAAGATGGGAGAAGTTGTGAAGGTACATAACCTAAAAAGAGTTATAACATCAATAACAAGAATAGGTATCGGTAATTCCTCGAGCATAGATGCAATTCTTACGAATGCGGCAGATGTGCAGGAAGTGGGGACTCTAGACATATATTTTAGTGATCACCTTATTGTATTTGCGCAGAAAAAAATGATGAGAAATTCACATCGGGTCAAGAAGGGTAAAGTGAGAAATTACTCTCGGGTAAATCAAAATGAGTTGAATGAAAATTTGAGAGAGAAACTGCAAGAGACTAGTCTCTTATGCTCAGGGGAGAGTTTGTGGGATCTATGGGAACAAGAACTAAATAATTATCTTGAGAGAAAGTAAAAAGATTTACGTAGGAGGAATGGATGTGCAAATCAATAAAAAGAAATATCGTAAAAAAACGAGACCTGTGTAGGAAACTTTGTAAAAAAATTGGGAACGCAAACAGAACAAGACCAAAACGACAATAAAGTGGAGCTAAAACTTTTAAGTAAGAAAATACGAAAAGATATTAATAAATCAAAGCGGAAGTTTATTCAAGAGAAATTAAGGGTGCATGTGTCAAATCCAAAACAGTATTGGAAAGAACTGAATAAACTAATTAAACCTGGAGGGAAAAACACTGAGGTATGCTTTAGAGATAAATTGGGTGAAGTTTTGCAATTAAGTGAGTGTGCTCAACACGCAAATACATTCTTTAGTACTATAGGGCAAGTTTTGCGTGAAAGTCTAGATGAAAATGTAACCCTTAATTATGTAAATAGATGTAATTTCCGGGGGTGGGAGGTAAATACCGGGTGGATAACAAATGGAGAAGTAATCAAGCTAATACAGAGAATATCAATTGATAAATTATCTGGTATGGAAGGAGTAAAATGTCTTATTTTACAAAATTCACTGTTATCCTGTTCATTGTATTTCGCCCACATCCTAAGACAACTGCTTGCAGAATGTGATTTTCCCAGGGCTTGGAAGGGTGGCAGGATTGCCCCTCTCCCAAAGACGGGAGATCTGACTGATGTGGGAAACTGGCGACCGGTTTGTGTACTACCCTTTCCGGGCAAGGTACTGGAGAGGGCAGTACATACACAACTTTACAACCATTTAGAAGAAAGCAATTATTTTTTTGAGGGACAATTTGGTTTTAGAAAAAATAGAAGCACGGGAGGGGCAGTATTTAAGTTAGTTCAGTATTTAACGGGGAAAGATGATGACAAAGAAATCTCTTTAGCAGCATATTTTGATATAAAAAAAGCTTTTGACTGTGTCGACCACTCCCTATTAGTCTATAAGTTGTTGGAAGCCGGGATTGGGCCAAACACTGTAAAATGGTTTGTGAGCTACTTAAATGAATGTTTTATTTATACAAGATACGGAAATTGTGCCTCAAAGAAGGAGAAAATATTGTATGGTGTCCCGCAGGGTTCCATACTGGGCCCTTTGTTGTTTCTTATTTATGTGAATGACCTTCCAAATGCGGTGCCAAATGATGTATTTGTTTTAATGTATGCGGATGATCTGGTTGTCGTGGCCAGCGACAAATGTCTACAGAGGGCAGAGACCAAAATGCAAAGGGCAGTAGACAGGCTTGGGGAGTGGTATTTATCAAATAAATTGAGTGTAAATATTAAAAAAACAAAAATCATGTATCATGGAAGTAGGATAAAGATAAAAAAAGAAAACTGTGGTAGTATTACCTTAAGGGGGGAAATAATTCAAACAACAGAGGAAATGAATCATCTAGGTGCTGTTATTGATCCGGAGCTAAATTTCAATAAACATGGGTTAAAGCTACTGAAGACGGTTATTGATAAAAATGCTATGTTTCGGAGAATAAGACACTTGGTAAGTAAAGCCACTGCATTGAGGATAGTAAAAGCCTGTCTCCTGCCAGTAGTTGACCACTGTTCCTACTTAGTAGAGGGGGCAACTCAGGAAACCAAAACGAAACTCAATAGGGGGATATTTAGAACTTTAAGGATTGCTCTGAAAAAGGAGGCCTATAATGAAGGGAGGTTTATCAGTACTAAGGATTTAATCGAAAAAGCAGGGATTATGGATCCTGATATACGCAGGAGGGCTCTATTAATGGGAATTATTAAGAGGTTATTTGATATATCGCAATTACAAGAAGTGGAGCTGAAAAACGGAGGGATACAAACAAGATCGCAGTTTAAAAGGAATCTATACCTACCCCGACCTAAGAAGGAAAGGTTTAAGAAATCTTGTATATATTTTGGGCTGACCCTCTGGAACAAATTATCCGCAGAATTACAGAATCAGGAATCAAAAAATATCTTCGAAAAGGGTGGTATAGAAATTTTTTTGAATGACCATCGTTAATAAGTGTGCAGATAAATATGGTCATGGAACAGTGTGAAGGGTTTAATAATACCATACTTGGGTCCATATTGACTGGTTGTATTGTCATCAATGATGACGTATTGTCATAAATGAGATATCTATAAATCTAGCTTTGGATTATGTTGACGTTTATAACTACGCTGTTACTGGAAGTGCGATTTTTGTACAAATCGAAGTAATAAAGCATTTACAAAAAAAAAAAAAAAAAAGCAAATGGATGTCTGTTGTAGATGGAACAGCACAGTTTCAAGAAAAAAACAATATCATTTATATACTGAACTTTTACAAGTGCTTAATTTTAAAGTATTTAGTTTCACAGTATTTAGATTTGACATACTCATATTTATATTCATAGTTGGTCTTACATTATGGCCCTAGCAATCGTACAGCATCAAATCCATGCTGAAGTTCAGGTCGCTCAAAAAAGTATTTTAGCATAAAGTCTTAGGCATTATGAAGTGTTTAGATATTAAGTTTTTAACCAAAGGACATGTTTAGATGATTCTAATCTAGCCTTCCAATGCTAGGGAAGGGACGAATTATTTCATCAAATGATCGAATGATCGAATTGACCAAAATTCATCAAATGGCCAAATGTTTGAAAGGTTGGGAAGTTGGTGGGGAAGTAAACCTATGTGTGGGCAGATTGATGGGGAGGCAGGCTGATGGATAGGCAGATTAGGGTTAGGCAGGTGAATGGGTAGGCAGGTTTTTTGTCGTTTTCTTTAAATCTTTTATTTTAGCTGGAGGTCAACTTAGGCATAGGTATGCCTATGAGGAAATAGTCAGACAAAAGTATGAAAAGAGAAGTAAAAGAAGGACATGCGTGTGTGCCCACCTCTAACAATACATTCAGTGGATGTTAATCCTTCCCGGTGGATAAACAGTGTAGCCAATTTCACAGGACATCATATAGTTCAACGAGCTGCAATAACAGGCATTAAAAGAATAGTTTCATATTTATAGCACACAGAAAAATGACTCGGTTATTGATTTGTTACATCAGAAAGTAAACGGATTCTAACGGGCACAGCTATAATAGTTAAGCTATTAAAAGTGAGGAGATTGGGATTTCTGGGGTATTCTCTTACAACCTATAAGCCATCTGGACATGGAAAAAACAGGACCATAGGCAGGACGCAACAAGGAAAATTCAGGACAGGCAAATTCAGATATTTGTCAAAAAAATATTAACATCAATTTCCCTGGATCTATTGGTCACTTCTTTCTCTGAGCATTTATTTAACATTGAACGAAAATCCTGGTTTTTATTTAAAAAAAGAAAAAAAAGAAAAGAATTCCTTATCCTGAGACTTGTTGTTCCAGGCTTTAGCTGTTTTAAAATGCACTGAACATTCATGCATTTTATTAGAAGGAGGTTCACTTACTAGTACTAGGGCATCAAATAATCTTGTTGGTCTGGCTTGGAGTTGAGTGTCATGAGCTATTTGTGCACTTACAAAAGCGAGTTTTAGATGGCAACTGTGAGATTTTGCTACTTTAAAGCAGATTTTCAAAGCTCGGTTTAGGCACATTTAGAGTTCCACAAGAAGTGCTAGGTTTCAAAATAAAAGAGAACTTTGAGAAGGTAAGATATCTAGGCAGACGGGATAATCGATTTATTCTATACCTAGCTTGTTTAATATTCTTCCTTAAATAGTCCACATAACTAGGCGTAGGATCAAAAGTGATAGCTAGGTAGTCATAGGCATTTACCTCTTCGAATGTTACATCCCTGAGTTTCAGATTCAGTTCAATGTTGCTTTGCCAATTCCAATGAACTTAAATTTACGTGTGTTAATTGTTATCAATATCTTCCTACAATTTGGCTTCAGCAGCAGATTAATGTGTAAAAGGGAGATAAATAACCGCATCATCAGCGTGGAGCTTGACCCTGGAGTTTTTAAAAATCCATAATCGAGGTAATAATAGCTCAACAAGTAGGGAGGTTGGGAGGTAAAGGGATAGGAAGGTCAGAAGGTAGGGTGGTCATGAGGTAGGGAGGTTAGAATGTAGGGAGGTAGGGGGGTCAGAAGGTCGGGAGGTAGGGGCGTAGGGAGGTTAGCATTTAGGGAGGTCAGGAGTTGGGGAGTTCAGGAGGTAGGGAGGTGGGAAGGTTAAGAGGTAGGGAGATCGGGAGGTTAGCAGGTAGGAAGCTCAGGAGGTCACTAGGTCATGGGGTCACAAGGTAGGGAGGTCGTGAGGTAAGGAGGTCGGGTGGTAGGGAGGTAAGGAAGTCGGAAGGTTGGGAGGTAGGAAGGTAAGGAGGTAGTGGAGTATGGAAGAAGGGAGGTGTGTAGCAAACTTTGGTGCTAATATTCTGTCCAAACTTTCCAAACTGTTCAGACCCTCAACAAAGATTGTGCCACCAGCATGTAATCCCCTTTGAGGATTGCATCATGATTAGCAACCTGCAACAAAGCGTTGCTTAAGGTCCATAGTCAGTTTGAACAAATACTGTCCCACTAGCGTGTCGTCAACTCTCAAAATTTCATCAGTGACTTGCAACGATGCATCACGCTGATTCCATGCTGAGATCAGCCTCTGGAATTGTGAGAACAGGGCTCTTATCTGACCTTTTAATGACAGAGGTTAGCTGGTTGCCAATAAAAAGTTCCTTTAATCTCTGTGCATCGTTACAATGCTCAATAAACAAAAATCTCGAAAACACCACATAATACGATCCTGAAGTCTCCTACTCATGTATGCTAGGTAACTGACAACGCCGGTCCATAGACCGTCGCTGTAAACTATGTAAAGAAGTATCAATTGCACCACCAACGGTGTCCTGGTGAAACAGGCATATGGATTAGCGAGAGAGGTTCTATTGTTGCCATATCAGCAGGTCTGACATGCTATGTCCGCCAACCCAATACATGCTAGACAGGAATTACTTTGGGGAAGTCATACTGTTTGTAAAAGATCTTGACATGTTTACTAGTTTAGTGTACAAGAACTACTAAATGTTTCATGGAATTCAAATAATGGAATTAACAATGGATTGTTGCAAATAACATGCACCTTACATTTAGCTTCAGTGATTTTTATTGGTAATTAATATTTTGGCCTTGCATACAAGCGCTTATCAAGGCCTTTACACTGTTACGCCCGATACCTCTACGAATTAAGTCTGACATGACATTTTCTGTTTTGGGACTCCAGACCAGATTATGTCTACTGCATATACACATTTTCATACAATATAGGCCTTTTATTTATACAGAGAGCTAATAGAATAGTAAAAATGGATTAATTTCTCAGACGGTCGAACCGTCTAAACTGACATTATGTAATTGATGAGGAAGCAGAGGGAACAAACCCCGGGGTGTCGGACAACATGCCGTGATATAAGTCATGATTCTGGGGTTGTTTCCTATCAATAATTGAGTGGTTTGCTTTGGAAAACGAAGATTTCTATCATTTCATTAAAAATATAAAAGATTATAGCAACAAATATTATTTTATCCAATGTTCTGAATGATTTTATAAACGTGTTGTTCAACACCCCTTGTGTTGTCCGACACCCCTGTGTGGCCCAACACCAAATATGGCTCAGAGCTTTTGTTTCATATCTAATATGTGATGGAGGTGTTTTGGGTCATAAATAGCATATATTAGTTTCTTGAAATTTCAAATATTTTATGGGGGTGGACAACATTCAGTATTATGTAAATACGACGTGTGATCGGCGAGCGAAATCTTTTTTACCACACTTTGCAACATTCAGTATTATACACAATTTCAAAAGGCTCTAAAATCTGAACCATTTGTCTGATTTTGTTGGAATAATGTTTTTCTGGAAGGTACTTAATAGGAGGCTAATATGAAATATAAAAAGAAGTAATATTCTACAATTGTTTTTTGAGTGTATAATCCCAGGAAGAAAGCGTAATTTAGCAGGTTTCAAAAATCTGACCCATTTGGGCACTGTGTTGTTGTTACAGCGCATTTACACATTGTGTGAACACCCATGTGCAAATCCTTAAATAGGTCCCTTAACCGTCTATGCTGATTATCCATGCTTTAGTCGGATTGAATATATCCTTCTGCCTACTCCGTTATAACCTTTTTATTACAAATGAACTTTGTATCGGTAAATATCTAAGGAATATTGCCGGATTTCCTCCCCTCTAAGAACAACGATAGCCGAAAATTTCTGAATGATTATTCACAATATAGCTTCCTCTTGTCTTACCAAATAAAAAAATATTGCCAGGCTCTTCGAATTTACACGTATACATGTCTGGAGTATCACTCCTCTGATCGAAAGTTTTAACCATCAGATGCAGTCAAGTTGTTCAATCTTCCTGTGAATGATTTAAAAGATTTGTGTTAAAAATATTTGACTGTGAGCCAAATTCCACAAAAATTTCGTTGGACAAATTTGTTTCCTCTAGTGACGCCAGTCCAAAACACTGCTAAGAAGGGAAACTAATCCATCGGTCTAAGTTTACACACCAAACCACAATAGGTCTCGCTGTTTGCTAGATAGTATTTCCCAATTACATTTTCTTAAAATCTGGTGAGACGTTTTTCTAGCTCCTTATTTTTTACAAACGCTATGTTCATTTTCAAATAAATTGTCCTTTTATACTATTTGGTTAGGACTTCTGTATTTACATAGTAATAAGATTTACCTGCACGACATAAGGAACATCGAGTTTACGCGTGTCAAATAACTTGTATATCCGTTGTTGAATGTGCCTGAAAAATGAACCTAATATTATTTCAAATTTCTGGAAAATCTATATACACGTTCAAGGTACATTATATTTCAACCTAGATGAAATGCAATATAAGATTTAGTTTCGGGTGAATAAGATTATATTTATTATTGAAAAGATTTTATTTGAATGTATAATATTGAATATCAATGATTGATATTAAACAAGTAAAGAGGGGTTTGTAAAATGTATTAGCCACTATCAGATGGAATTCTATGAAAATTAAATAAATGAATTTTGGTGATGGGTGGGTGGGCAAAAAGGAATATTTATGTTGTGGTGTGGGTTGAAGTGAAGATAGCGGGAGTGTGGTGCATGTTTGGAACTGTGGTTGTGAGGAATTAGAAATAGTGCGCTATTCTAGCACAACTCCCCTAATTCATTTTTTTCTTTTAGAAATCTTTTAGATGTAGGACAATATTGACCGGGTGTCAAGGCAAAGGCTACAACTTAATGAAATGCCAGGTAGCCTTAAAATGCCGAAGGACAAAACCCTCCCTCCCTCCAACCCAACCTCAACCCAACAACTACTCACTGACGTCTACTAACAATCGGAGCAATCCAATCTTCACTAAGCCCAGGCAACGCGTAGCCCACTTGCACGAGAACCTGAGAATTGATTATTTGGATAGTCGAAGGCAAATACAACTGTTAACAATTATGCACAAGCTTGCCCGTAATGTTGACAACCTTGACTCCCGTATTCGCAGGACCAGAAGTGATGCACTAATCAAATTCAAAATAGAGCGAATATATACTAGTCATTTTGAGAGATCACCCTATCGTAGGGGACAGAAATTATGGGAGGGTTTGGATTCTCAAACTCAGCACCTAGTTGGCAAACAAGAGTTCAAAAAGGCTCCAGTGGAAGATCTGTCCCCTAGGACAGAACTGGCTGAATAAAAAAAATATATATAAAAAAATCTATCTGATGGGAGAGACTCCCTACATGGCACAGGGCAAGCAGGACCAGTCATTCACACTTGTGTTCTTACTGACCACATAACTTAACGTTATCTAGACAGGAAATACAGGGAAATGGTTTGGTACTACCCAGTAAACACAAATACGTTCAAGCAACTTACATTTACTTATTAATTTGGTAGATTTGGCAAATCTTTATGTAGAACAAACATATAAATATCAAGGTTTACTTGCGTCTGTAGAACGTTTGGTTGTTTTACGTAAATTTACGTAGATTCTTGTAATTCAGAAATTCTACACTATATGAATCTACGTAAATATAGTAAAAGAGAAATATGTAATTTTATGTTTATGGTCGGTAATCTTATGTATTTTAGAAATGGAAATCTATGTATACGTACTATATATGTCTCTCATATGTTAATCTACGAAGGAAGAGGTCTTATTTACGTTCCAGGAATGTATTTTTATGTTACACACACCTCCATGAGGGTGAGAGACACAATGGAAATAGGTTTTTTTCTAACCATATGTCCACATATGACCATCATTATGACCAACATGACTTGAATGAGATTAACCATAATCAAAACTACTGGTATGGTAAGTCTGGTAAATAAACCAACTTTACAGGCCATACTCCCCCCCCCCCCCCCGAAGCACAAACATTTGGCTGAAACTACTGCCATGCAATCATTGAATTCACGCATATAAACATGTATCCATGGACATAAACTCAAAATTACGTAAATAAACGAAAATCTATTTTTCAGCAATTAAATTTTTCAGCGTGCATAAACGTAAAAACACATTTTTTCCATATATCCAAGTAGTTTGTAAAATACATGAACCCACCTACCAGGAATGTAATAATATATGTTATCCTACCCCTAATAAAAACCGCCATAGGTTTAACATTGACTCAATGTATTTGACAAACGTTGGATAAAGTTTCATTTATGCACCGAGGTGAATAAAAAAACGGACCAATCAGGGACGAGATAACGAAAGTAGATCCGGCAGCATTGATAACTACTAACATGGATAATTACAAATATTCTCTGTATATCGGTGGGATGGGGTAGGATAAATACGAAACTGAACTCGAGTTAGCCTTGTCAATGTTCATACCACTCTGGTCAGGTCTGCTACTCACTAAACTCGGCTAACGCCTCGTGTAGTAATACACAACCTGCCCATCGTGGCATAAACATTGACAAGGCTAACTCTCGTTTGGTTTCTACTAATTATTAAGATACATCAACGTAGATGAACGTTTTCAAAATACGTGAAATTTCGTAGAACTACCCAACGTTCTGCAGACAAACATTTAACATTTCTACGTTTTCCTACGTAGAGAATTATGTAAAATTACGTAGGCTATGTTCGAAATTGTATGTATTCCTTTTACTCTTGTGAGCAACGTTTGGTAAGAAACGAACGTATATAGATTTACCTGTGAGATATGTAAATTAACGTCTTGTGTTAACTGGGTAAGTCATAATGCTTGTAACTAGCTGTATTATCGAAGTGGTTATTATGTGAGAATCTATTGTACTATAGACGTACCGCGCTCATCCATTGTAAATGGAAATGTCATTAGCTCCCAGTCTGGAAGAAAGCTGAAAATATAAATGTGTCCTCTCCATTCTGCTCTACTGTACCCTATTCTGTTGCGATATCCATATGGTGATATTTACTCAACCGCCACCTAATGTATATCTTGCAAATGGAAACTGATAGCTCTCATTAATGCAAGTCTAATAACACATAGTGGTTGGTTTCGCCTGTTCATTCAATTACAAACAGAGACCATAGCACACGACAATGTATAATTGGACAACATATAATAAATGACGTGTCACTGGCCCTGTAAATTCTTTGTGGTCATCAGTCCTCCTGGTACTTTCCACATAGGCGTTTATTAAATAGAGATTAGGTGAACAGGAATTTCGCCCCTATTTCTGAAACATACTCATAGATCAATTGCAGCTCCACTAAATGTCTGAACGTTCGGTTCGTGAATGTTTCAGTACACGATCAGTGAAGCCCCGATGTTGTATTCACCTCAACTCTGCCCAATACAATATGCATTGAGGTACATCGCCTGAAGAATGCAAATGGATGCATGAGAATACAGGCTAAATATTGTTCAAGTATTGTTCATCTCCATGCCTTCATTTGGCTCCGCGTTGTTTCAGCCCGGGGCAGGGCATCAAGCTGACTAGATGTTCCCGGGATGAGTTATTTTATAGTCCAGGTTATCTTGATCCCAGTCGAAGACTCATTACATACGTAGGGGTGCAGCTGCCTGGTAGCTTCTGTGATCGATATGTGATGCGAATATCATCAGATATAATACTGATTAGGCAGTTGATATATGATGTAATGGGTGTCATAGGTGAATACGTGTGAAGTACGACAATTAGTCATATCTAGGTTAGGCTTCATAGAAAAGAAAGAGTGGATAATGAATGGCCCAAGGCCGAGTACTGTTGAGTTAGATTTATTTGAAGTCAGAAAAGCTTAGGCCCTCAAGGTATCACCACAGGTAAATCTTATAACAATATGAAATACCTTGGAAATCAGAGTGTAACGTACATATAAAGATACTTGAAGTTTATATAAAGGTGAAATTCAAGACAATTAAAAATTAGCCCTCCCCAAAGAAGTTTCTTTCGGAGGGTGGGTGGTCAGGAAAATTTATAGACGTGTAGACTCTTTTGATACGGCGGTGAGGAGTGTCATGTGCGTCGCGTAACCATTAACCGTCGGTTTATGAGACCTCTGGTGGCGCCAGCGGGATTTGAAGCGCTTGGTTTGCCTCTCACTTATTAGACACTTCCTTCGGGTCAATTGCAATGAGGCTGGTAACTATTGCGTTTTATAATTTCTACAGGTTTCTCATCGAAAGGTGAGGCTAAATGGTGTAGATATTAGATATGAACAAATAGTGAAATCAGAACGCATTGAGGCTAATTACGGAATTGGCTATAATTGTGGGGTGGTGGATCGGTGCTACTATCTGACGACTACCGGTTCAAGGGCTAAAGAGATGGCCGCCCACAAGAGAGGACTCTGGTGAATATGTCACATAAAGCTCAGGATTCTCAGAATCGGCTTTTAGTGACTGGTTCGCTATCATCGATAGAAAAGTCTCCGGAATTGAAGCTGCGCTTGCGGAGATAGTCGCCCACCTTCCAGCCAAGGACAATAATGTTTAACCAGATCTTAACCAGATCAACCACACTTCCCATGTCAACGCCTATATCAAGAAGGAATGTGGTGAGCGGGCCCTCATCTGTCCCTTTGGGTCCCCTCCCTCAGCCCATGGAACACCGCATCCCCCCTCATGACCAGGCTGAAGATTGGGTCATCTACTAGCCGAGTCATCGACGAGCACCCGATCTTCGTCCTGAGTGCAGCTCGTTGTCTACATGGATTTTATAACCTCAACCCTGTCCGCTGGGAAGACGATTGACCCCCCCCCCCCCCCCCCTCTACTTGGCTGTTGCCTGTGAGATATGGTTTGAGGCAGCCCTGACTGACATTGACATTGATTTACAGTTCGCGGACGGTCCAGAAGATGTTTTTCCAAGCGGTCGTGATAATTTGGTTCTTAACCCGTTGTTTGATCTAACCATGTTTCAATCTTCGCCTTTTAGGCGCCGGCTCTGCCCTGCATGCCCAGATAATAGTGTATTGGTGTCAGCAGAGGCTCCATTGACTCAATGCAATCTTCAGATTCAGGCGCAGGCCTAAGTCTGGTTTGCCATTCTTTTGGAGTTCGACCATCTATGGCCGACCAACACTAATGGCTCCCTCTTCACACAGGCCTTGGCTAATTCTTTCGGGGCACTGTTGGCCATTAAGACGTGGAATCGCTGCCACGGAGGTGACCACGCCCCCCTCTTCTGGCGGTCCTTCGAGGATCCCACCCCTCTCATCTCAAGTGACGTCCACAGTTCCGGCGGTTTGCCTTCCATAGCTCCAACAGCTGGTCGACTATATCCCCAGGGCCTGCCTTTCAGCCCTGGTCTTGAAGGCCGCTGTCCTGGTTTTGTATTTCACCTATTTCACTTATTTCCCTTGCGAGATACATTTTTCTCTTTAATATAATACTGAAAAACATTTTCACGTGATAACTCTTTAATAAAGAATATAAAAGCCAACTCCTCGCCTCCTTCATAATTGTGGAATTGGCTATAATTGAGGGGCTGTGGAGCAGTGCTGCCATCTGAAGCATACCGGATCTAGCGCTTAAGAGACGGCCGCCCACAAAAGAGGGCGCGACCAGCAGTCCGGCCGATCCACACTCAAGTTTTGTACCCACCCGACCAACACCAATTTTCAGACAGTGATGTTTTATAGGGCTTTATGCCCCTATGCCCGTTGGCATTATCTCCCTTGCGAGATAAATTTTTCTCTTAAATATAATACTGAAAAACATTTTCACGTTAACTCCACTGCTTCCTTTATAATTACATAACAGAAGGACGTTTTTTGAATGGTTCATAATATCTCATTTTGGTAAATTGTAATCGAACCTATCTATAGAATCAACATGGGCAATTTTTATGCTGACCCAGTCATACGGTAGGTATACATAGTTTGAATATATATATATATATATATATATATATATATATATATATATATATATATATATATATATATATATACATAGCTGTGGTCCGAAAATGAGAAGGCATTCATGCGGAGCCGTAAATGACGTTGTAATTCATATACGGTATATAACAGGATATATATATATATATATATATATATATATATATATATATATATATATATATATAGAGAGAGAGAGAGAGAGAGAGAGAGAGAGAGAGAGAGAGAGAGAGAGAGAGAGAGAGAGAGAGAGAGATCTTTTTAAAAGGCTGGATCGTAGATAGCAATCGGTGTTCCGTCCCTTTATATATACTTTCACTATCAATTGTTATGATTTTAAACCAGCACCCCCGCCCTCCCATGCTGCAGTGGGTTTAAAATTTAAGGGAACGGAGAATGGTCACCGGTTCGGTATATAGTTAATAGGCCTTTTTCCACAGGTTGGTGTCGCACGTTATCTACGTGGTTACGCAATGCCTGCAGCCAAACAAGCCCCTGGCAACGTATTCTTTAGCATTGAATCACTCAGTTTATGAGCATAATACGTTCATAATACCTGTGTATATCATTTGCAGAGATATAACAGTGATTTCATTGTATTCTATGGTATTCCAGCTCCAATTCGATGTATCATACATGTATATCGCCTACATGATACTTTACATATAGCTTAGATAACACAGGATCACCGAAATTGAATATACATTAATACATTGGCAGGCCTAGCTATTATGTATCTTTCTCCAAATTAAAACAAAAACAATTATCAACTATACAGTTTTGATAGTCCAGACTGGTTGATACAATGCCTTTAATTGTTTTAGTAGTCCAATCTGTCCAAAAACAACGCTCCTGTAAGTAAGCGCGTCTGACGTCATTTCACCATGCTCGCCTGGACCGTCTTCACCACGGATATCAGTGAATTCGATACCCAGACCACTTCGATCCGATGGTGAGTTCGTTACAACAACAGTTTCGGTCCACGAACTTGATATTGCCTGCTGTCCTGGCCAGCTACAAGGTGTGGCAAACCCTGACTTACCCCTAACCCTTTCTTAACCCTGCCCAACCCAATCCCGAAACCTAACCCATCCCTAACTCTAACTTATCCCTAACCTTGATCTATCTATTACCATAACCTAATCTTATCCCTAACCCTAACCTATCCCAATCCCTATCTCTATTCCTATCCCTAACCTAACCCTAACCTTACCCTAATCCTATACTGGGCCACCCATCCTGACCGCCACACGGTCTGGCGTGCCCAGTAGGCATTTTGATAATCCAGGATTAATAAACGGGCCCCTTAATAATCTTGGATCGTAGATGAAACCCCTTTTCTGTGACTGGTACGAGGGTTATCGTTTAATGATATTTAAGTCTGTTTGGTAAGACAGCCTTAGTCGTCCATAAGGTCGTCCTAGGGATAAGTGTTGAATAAAGTTGACCCACATCGTCACGGGGTCTCTATGACATACAGAAAAGGGTCTACATGTACGATCTTAGATTATTAAACGGACCCCAGGAAAATTCATAGAAATTGTCCTCTGATCGTCCTAAGGCCAATGTCGTTGTATAAGCCATTTTGTCTTAGAGCTAGAAGAGTTCAGAGATACGATCTCATGCAGCCTTTGAAATGTCGTTGTATAAATGTATCGTACAACTCTCCTTTGTCTTCCAAATTGTCTAATGCTTCTACACCAGAGACACCTATAGGGCTGTCATACATTTAGCTTGTTTTTAAAATACAGTATGATAAGATTTTAATTATATTCAGTGTTTTATTAACAAGATGGCTAGTCATATATATATATATATATATATATATATATATATATATATATATATATATATATATATATATATATATATATATATTCATTCAAACCTACTGGGACTACAGTTTGTTTTTTTTGTTTTTTTTCTTATTAGCGCCTCTTCAGAAATTCGAACTATATATGTGTATCCATATTGCACGCACATGACTGCTTTTCCGCAGCAACACTTCTACTTTCCTCTGTGAAGGAACTAGGTCAGGAGCCTAGTGTGACTCTTACTGGGTCGATGCTGGCCATTGGTTTTGTGGTTGCTATGGCAACGTAGTTTTAGCTCAAGGGACACCATCGTTAGATCAATTGACGATAACACTAAACTACACTTAGTGGAAGACCTACCCCTTGAGGTAGGACTGGCGGTAACAAATAAAAGAAAAAGAGCCAAAATAACTAGTCTAGCAACTGATTTTTGAAAAAAAAAAACACCCGACGATTTCACTGCCATGCACAACCAATGGATATTGGAAAATATTGATACAGTATAGTTCATTGAAACACAGGAGAACATACTTTGTCCTTTGATAATTGAACATATCGCAAGATATGTTTAACTGAGAAATACCGTTCATTGATACTTACGGGTTTCTAGAGCATTACCTCAATTAAGACGAAATTCATTTTTCTTGCAATCTTATTACCTTAGTAAATGTTCGCAGCGCAGAGCGAATCACTATGGAATGTTTTACATTGAACCATCATGTTATGTGTTATGTGATAAAACACAATCAGATGAAAGCTATTAGCAGCAGAATAACCACCCATCGTTCATAGCAGTTTCAACTATGCTAAGAGACCCACTTAAAGAAGGAGTCTGAGCAATGTATTAACATTTTCACGACGTCTTCATCAATTAGCAATTTGGCCATCTACGACTCAAAAAAGTAGATGGGCTGACAGGAAGTAATCAGGGATAATTGAGAGGTTCTTCCCAATGACCCCTTTCTTAGTGTGACCCTAATGAAAAAGATTCAAGCTTGATGAGAAGGAAATGAGAAAGCAAGATCCAACTTCGCAAAGGAATGATTTGGTGGAGAGCATTGAATGACGACGCAACAAATTTCTGAGTACTCTTTCTGACTGATGGTTCAAGTACATTTGCGATATTGATTTCTAATCATCAGCTTATATATATCAATTTGATTCTGGTAAATTAAAAAACTTTACTATGGTCTTTGAATCAATGACACTCAGGAATCAAATATACTGCGAGAATATTGAAATTACCTGTATGAGTATAAAGCGTATGTTCCACTGCGGTGTTTGATTTCGCTAGCGGCGCCGTGCTGAATCTGGCAACATCTGGTCTGATCTGGCTGGATCTTTGTAAAATATTACTTGTTTGACTGGCGGGATCAGGCAGGATATTTGCTGTTCACCGAAGATATCTCAATCATGCCAGAAGATCCGACAAATTCTCGACTTTTGGTTTGTCAATTTTCTGCGACGGCCCCTGTTATCTCTCATGGATACTTGAATCTGTTTGGGATTTATCAATATCATTTATGTATGTTCACTTCTATTATACACCTAAATCATGTAGAAAGCCCCGCAATCTAAAGAAGGTATTCAGGCTACCCGCTAGTTGACCTTGGAACCATCATATAGCCTGTTGGCAGGAGGTAAGGCGTGTATACCTGCCGTAGAATCGGTTACTTAGGCACCGTAGACGCGGCAGTTGTCTGGGTGGACACAGACGGTGCGCTTACTAATACAAAATGTTTCATATCTTAACCTCTCGTTCCATATTCAGTGCTGATATCTAGAACGAAGCATACCAAGACAGGTCCATAGCCATTGTGGTATGAAGCAAACGTTCTCATTTTCTGGTAGATTTGAGGCTTCAGCAAGTTCATTTTGTAATGGCTGACACAAAATTATAACTCAACTATAACTCACGGACAGTGAAACAGTTATTTTGACTGACAAGCCATTCCGACGTGTATATCTAACTGTTAAACCATTGGAGGTGCGCCATGCCTTGGGGCATCCCCACACGGACCGGGTGGCGACTCAAGGCATCATGAAGCCAGACGGCTTTGAAATATAATGTGCCTACCTTTACCAAATAGCTATGTGTAGGTATGACAGTTAGGTCACAATGATACCCGAGAGCCTCATGCATATAACTTGCCATGTTGGTTAATTACGACCTCAGGAATCTGGACCTGATGCTCATTTGTTCCAAAATAGTGTAGCATCATGATTGTTTCCATGGTAACAGAAGGAAAAGATATTTTGATAAATGCTAACATATCTTACATACTTTGATACTTTTCCATTTTCTTAGAAGAATTGTTGCCATGCTTTTTTTGTTTTTTTATCGAGCAAAACGCAGTTTTTCCTAGGAAAGATCTTTCACTGGTTGGAACATGGTAACATTCCAATTTTTAGGAGAACCCTTATTTGTGTTTTTCTTATGGTCCTTGATGTTGAATGAAAATAGTTATTTTATGAACGACACATAGAAATTGTAAAATATAGCAACGGTATACAGCAATAGTAGGCAACACCATATTTTGAAGTCATTAAATTGTTTCCATGGCAACCATCACAATGATTTGTCTATGACCATAGCTTCCAAATAATGATATACTGACTGGATATTTATTTGGCAAGTCTGAATGACATGGCAACTACAAAAGCAGTAGAGTATAAACAGGGTCATTAGAAAGTTTACTATATACCCATGCCGTATATACTGAAAATATGCACCGTTTCAGCATATGACGTAAAAATACTGTACGGACCGCTGGTCCGTACACTAAAATACGGACCACCTTGCCATACACGTTTATTAACATATCGGTTGTTAAAAATTAAATTAACGATTTTTTTTTAAATTTTGGGTATATAGTAAATATATAACGTCCAACCATGCTTGTACAAGTCACAGAACTCGATGAATGCCTCGGTCCGTACTAACCGTAAATTACCATCTCGTTCTGCATGAAACCTACCATGTTTGTCAATTATTACATGGGGTATCTGATTCTGCCACTCACGTGACCAAATGAATGTAGCATGGCATCTGTTTCTATGACAACATAAATGCATAATGATTTACTCAGAAACCACTATTTTCGTATAAATACGAACAGTTAGGCCTGGCGTCCACATACTACAATAGAAATTTAGAACTACCGATATGGCACAAAACATAATCTTATATCTAGACATACCGATCCAACACACATCTTTCTGTGCCTAATCGCAGAAACGTGATCAACTGTTATTAGGTGAACTTCCGATGCGATTTTTATTTTTTATCGGGAGGTGCATCGTAGACCATATCGGAGCCATATCGTAGTAGGTGGACGCTGGGCCTGAGTGAAAACCGGGCTCCCACTGTCCCGACACACTACGAAAAGTGCTGCGATTTGTCTATGATAGGAAATTTTCCAATCATAGAGCTATCGGGACGGCTATGTCGGAGTGTGTCGGAGTGTGTCGCAGTACGTATGACCGGGTTGAAAAGAAAACCACGGTTACGACACCGGCCACGATTTAAAGGGTGCGCCAACGTAAATCTCAGGTAATCAATTACAGGCATATCCTACAATTTACGGGGGGGGGGGGGGGTTTGGAACCCAAAGGGGGGGACTCAGCTTATAAGCGGGTTATAAGTATATATATATATATATATATATATATATATATATATATATATATATATATATATATATATATACATACAATGCATATAATATATATACAATGTATATAGATATTTATTACCCACCGATTACGGAGTCTCCATAGGAAATGTATAGGGCACCTGGAATTAGCTACTGGGAGATTCTGGAAAAATAGTCCTGTCCATAATGAGGTTGAATCATCATGTACTTCGAAATAAGTTTCCTGAATGTTCATTTAATGCTAATTATTTAGATTCAATCATAATAATCTGATTTACCATCAGAAATTACTCTCATAACACACTTTGCATGCTAAAATCACAAGTTAATGGCGAACTTTATTATTGGTGTAAGTCTACACCGAATTACTGCCACACTTGACAGTGCTGTGATGTCTGGAACTAAATGGTTCACAGAAACTTCTTAATTGCAGTAGATTTGATATTAATCCTGTAGGTGGGTAATAAATACAATAACAACTGGTTCTGTAGACGAATGACTGTAATCTCCTTGTAGTTGACGACGTAATATCCTCGCTAATTGCTCGGATATTACTACGCGTCAACTACTCGGAGATTACGGCCACAATAGCAGCCACAGGCGGAATTGACTGAAATGCTGTGACTGAGCAATTGTCTAGGGACGCTCCCGGGGCAATTGCTAATTACTTGAAGAAAATAACCTCGAAGGATGTAGAGGAATTTGAAAAAGCTGAATTTCACAGAGTAAAATCCGTGCTATTTTCCTCAAACTTATACAGGAGATAGCTATTGCGGAGACCTATAGATTAAATTTTTCAAATTATTTGTTGCCATCTTTGTTTTTTTGAAAAAAAATTGAGGAAAACCACATTTTTCAGTACATTTAACATATCGGGAAATGATCCCGACACACTCCGATGAACTTTTACCACTGCGATAAATCGAACATGATTTTGTCGGAAGCCCTGCGACATGGTATCCAGACCCGAGCCCCAGCGGTATGTACTGACACGAGTACAGGGAGCTGTCTCAAAAGTCGAGTGAAGTCTATGGTTTTGAAACAGCTCCCTGGACCATACGGGTAAAATAGTTTTGCAACCAACCCCTTCTACGAGAGAGGGGTTGGTCGGCTTAAATCACAAACGGGATCAATCAGGGTGCGCCTCGATCCTCGTTACACATGTAGGCTATACAGGCAAAAAGAAATATTCATAGCTAAACAAATTGATATTTGTTCATCGTATCCAAGAAATATACACAAAAGGAAATAAGGAAATTGAAAATTGGCCTCGAGATTATCACACAACACACTCTCCAAGCAGTATGAAAGGTCTATTAGGAGAGTAACAAACAGGTCCCGCTATTAGGTCAAGGCGGCCGCTTATTTAACTTGACCAGAGATAACATTGTGTAGCTCTGGGAGCTGTTTCAAAAGTCGAATGAGGTCTCGCCAGCGGCACGTCACATTTTGTAAGTGAGAGGCCGGCAACAGCGAGCGGCACCTCAAATCAAAGCGGCAGCGAAACTACTACCAATATCCCATAGAGAGCGGCACCTCCACCTCGACAGCGACACCTCAAGTTCCATTGTTGGCCTCTCGCATTGGCGATGAGTACTCTCGTTTAGCACCCTCCCGACTTTTGAAACAGCTCCCTGGTTGCCAATGTACCTTGTAAAAGCGCTAAGTCCCCGCTACACATGAGATGCCTCTAGATCTTTTTAGACTCGACCAGGTAACTGTTTCAAAAGTCGAGTGAAGTCTCGCCAGCGGCACGTCGCATTTCAAAGCGAGAGACCCCAAAAGCGAGCGGCACTCTGAATCAAAGCGGCAGCAAAACCGCTATCAATACCCAATAGCGAGCGGCACCTCCACCTCGACAGCGATGCTTCAAGTGCCATTGTTAGCTCTCGCTTTGGCGGTGAGTACTCTCGTTCAGCACCCTCCCGACTTTTGAAACAGCTCCCAGTCTTGGGCAGACCTAGCCCAGCAACATTTGTTGGTCTTGATCGTGAACGATTTTCCAATGTCCCCAGTTGCCTAATGCGATCAGGATCTGTTCGGATGAAATAGCATAATTATTCACCATGGTGTATGGAGGTTATTTGGGATGAACAGTCTACTTGTGACAAAAATTGGATTTTCTGTGAATTCAAGGTTTTTCTTAAGCCTGATGAGTATGCTATTTGTTTAATGGCGGTTCCTGCCCAAATTAGGGATAGAGACAGGCCTGAGGTATGCTCCCATGAAGGTCAGTAGCGTATGCATACTAGATCTCCATTTCTATGCAAATGAGGCGAGAAGATGAGATATTAGATGGTGGAACAAGTGGAGTGTATTTCAGTGTAACCTTCGTGGAGAACCAGGAAAAAGTCACGAAATGAAATATTAGAATTAAAGAAATTGCCGTTAGAATAAAGGTATACATGCTGTTTACCTTAATACATATTCATACGATATAATCATATGTATCTCGATTAGAAAAAACATGACACCTAGCACCATCATGGAAAATTATATGATACAAAAGGGGATTTATCAATGAAAATCTCCATAACCAATAATAGCAAAAACTAAATAAGTAAAATATTAATGGCGTTAATTTGTTTGCTAGTTTTCAACTCAACACATGTAATATAAGACTGATATTGCAGAATTGCATCACATAAATGTTTAGAAGGGTCACGTGAGTTGAATGTAAGACAAGCTGATAGATAGGCCAGGCGTCAGCCTTGTAATGCTAAGACAAAGTAGAGGTTCTCCTCGTATACAACATCGAGGAGGGGGATGGGATGAGGTTATGGCCTTGGCGACAGGCACCCATTCCCTCTACCCTTACGCCCTAAGCCTAACGTTGTATGGGCGGCAGGGGCTTTTAAATCACGTCACTTGGGAGTGAAAACACTTAAAAGGACACGACACCAATAGCTATCTACAGTGTAAATTCTAAGTCTTCCTTCAACCCAAAGTGGCTGATGTACAAAACTCGTCCCTTTGCCCAGGAACTATAGAGTAAAACGTTCGCAGCGTTCCCTATACAGCTATTGTATTGTAGGCGAAGCTAATCCCTATTAATCAAGTGCACGATATTATTTTACGAACGTGACAATTAGTAATATATATTTAGGGGTTGTGAAGAACGGAAATAGTATTTGATATGTCAGTGTTAAAAATATATTTGGTTGTTAATTCAGAGATTCGGAAAGATTGATAAAGCAAATGCAGATCATATGGAAGAACACCGGGCAATGAGTTTTAATTCCCAGGATGATATCATGGTGGGATCGAATTAAAAGAAGGTGGTGAAGAAACTGAACTAAAATGGACATTTGAAAGTTCAGTGATGACATGGAAATTGAAAAAAAGTCTAAAAGTCCTACAGGGGAGTCCAAGTTATTTTGCTATTTTCGCATACATACTACACCTTACCTAAAAAAACCAGTCTGCTTATTGATCGGTACTTGTTACTAGTAATGGGCAAGAGGACATACTGCCTGGTGTTTCGCTCCGCATGAATATTAATGACCGAGATGGAATTTTGCAATTCCAAGTATGGATACCGAGACGCCGTTCTAAGTATGGATGCGGAGATTGAATCAATAAAATCTGAAGCTGTAAAATGGCGTATCTGATTATTTCCAAGTATACGATGACAGGGAGGCATACAGTGAGGGTTCACTCAACCATCCAAACTGTGTATCCATTCATTATGCAACAGATAGTTGGTCTGGCTATGTGCAAACGCATTACTAATACAGAAATATTAGAGCAAGATGTATTGGGTGGTAGTATGTGTACATGTCATATTTTGCTGATTACATATTATCCGCTATATGTGGTCCTCATCTAGATACCTGCCATATCATAATTGACACTTCGGATTGTTCTTCACATGTATACCCTGGTTCCCTGGTCGGTCATCCGCTAGGGGGCATAACGGAATACCTCGCGCATCATATTGGAGGGCGAACCAGCCAAGCGTTCGCAGCGATTCGCACGGTTGTGAGTGTTTTGTTCATCTAAAATTTAATTCGAAAATGTCAGTACTGGGTTCGTATTTATGGTGCTGAATATGTGTTTGTTTAATTTAGGGTCATCGTATTAGGCCTTCGTATTGTGACAAACAAACAACTATACTTTAAGAACGTTATTCTTTTGAAATAGCCGAAACTTGCTTGTCTCTAGTGATATACAGCAAGTATACATATACATGCTGCATGCATACCAATGAAATGTGTCACTCGTAGCCAGTACCACCTATTATCGAGGTCATAGGTGTTAATGTCTTCCAAAGCCTAGGTTTCCTTTTTGCTATGTATATAGGAATCTCTTTATGAATCTGTTGTCGCAGATGGAAGAAGGCTCATTATTTGGTAAATGGTCTTAGAAATAACTTCGACACGGTTCTAATGAGCAGATTTGTATAGTTGAACCCTTATCATCAACTACCGTTTAAAACCTTTGAGGTTGTTTTGAATTTTAATGGCATAACATTGATGTACCTTAACTGTTGGCTTGTCAACTGCTGGCTTACATGAAAAAGTTCATAGTCTTTGTGTACATTGTGCAAATCTATTTGGGCAAATCTATTTAGGCCTAGATGCATACTTTTATTATGTTCATTTTCCGAAATTGCCTTTATCTGTACTGCCAAATAGAAATGTGAACTATATGTTGCAATCAGCGCAGATTCATAGGAGACACTTAAGTATTCCTCCTTTCATGGGCTCGTTTACGCTGCTTTAATGGAAGGAGAGCTGTGATTGGCTAGTGGGTCGGGCTGGTTCTTGTGTGGCGCTGGTTACTCTGTCCGCGCTGGCTGGGGCGACAGATTTACCGGGTTGGCTACAGGAAGCGGCACGGCCACCATTAAAGGCGCAAAGCTGGGTACACGAAAACCAGCTTCAGAAGCATATTTCTCGCCTAGTCCAACGGTCCTCCTACACCCCTAAAGAAACATCGACCTGGACTGGAACCACTACAAACATTGGACTAATTCCCGCTGGGTGTAGGGATTTCTAATGCCTATAGCAGGGCTTTGTGTTGGTGTTCCATTGGAAATTCTTATAGCACAGGAGTTGAACCTAATCCCGTAAGTGCTGCCTTTTCACTGGAATCTTCGCGGAGATGTTAACCATTAATATGTATCTATTGTCGGAAAATACGTCTAGCTATTATCCGTATTACCCGTTTAGCACCTCTGTATTGTAATCAATATCATTTCTTCGAATCTTACAGAAACATGAAATGTCGTCTACAGCCTGTATCACGGAGGATGTTGAGTGACACCCTTAGTGTCAAGTAACTGTCTGAAATTATTCTTTATTAATTTGTGCGATGTTTCCACGGTCCCAGCCGTCATCTGGGAGGTCCTTCATGACCTGTCATGAATGACGCTGTGCCATCCTTAATCTTTTTGCGGGAATTGTTCTGAAGAACACCAAGCTTAAGGTCAAAGTATTCAAAAGGGATTTGAAACGGTTCCCTCGGATGTGCCAGTATGCTCACCTCGAGAGTATAAAAGCTAATTGGTTACGTATTTTAGGGGATCACTCTGGATTCAGGAATGGTACCTCGCAAATCAAGCTGTCTTATGAATACTTTATCTGATGAATAGACAACATAGCAGAGAACAAAACAGATATTCCTTGTGAATCGCCTTTCCGAAGAGAAGGACAGATGGGATAGTGATAAAGACAGTGTAACGGTATTGCATTATAGTCTAATTAATTTATAGGTGAATTATTCGCATGCAAATAATGCCACTAACCCACAGGAGAACGGCTTGTTGTCGACATCACTGTGCTCCATCCACATTGACGTCTTTAGTTCTACTACTCTCCGTAAGAGGCTTACTCCCAGGGCCTCGCAGGTTTCCGGTCGTTGAGCCATAACATTAGACAGCTGCTTCGTATCACCAGGAAGTTGTCAATTATTTTAGACTTGAGATTTATGATATCTGCTTCAGCCAAATGCCCCTTAGGTTTCCTCTCTATATTCATTTATTAGTGTTTGACATCGGTTCGGCCTTGCTTTAATCCTTCGATTCAACTAACATGCTTAATGAATTCAAAGTATACCTGGTGGATGCTTAATTAACCATGGCGTTAGGTCTATTGATTGGATGCGATACGCATGGCAGATATGTTCTTTGAATACTCTAAGGCCTCATAGGCAGTATACTTTCTTCAGAAAGATATACGAACAAAATATTTTAATATGTTGAACTAAAGACAGTTACATCCAACCTGTATAAGGTACATTATGATTTGATATCATATTATTTACTGCTGTATCGTATATAGCCAGGCAGTGTTACAATAGAGACAATATAGGTTGTAAATGAGGCCCTGGGCTGAGGTAAAGCTCACTGTTCGTATGCAGTGCCCAAACTTACATTACTACTGTCTTCTGAAAGCAAACGCGTCGGACGAGTGTGTTTCATAAATGATGTAGAAAGGCACCTCGCTTTATATCATGCTAACTCCTCGGGGCTATGTATATTTAATGGCGCTTGTCGGTATACTGCTGACATAGGACACTTAGCAGGCGGCCCGTTCCGTTGACCTGAGAAGGGCTACGGTTGATTTCTGAATAGAAAACAAAGAATTGCTGGAGGCCGTTGTGGACGTTAGTTGACAGCGGAGTTCTACCGACAGAAGGCCTGCCAGCAGAGAACCAGCGACGTGATGTGATATTTTTCAGAGGTTCTGGCCATATCTACTCCCAGATTCATATCATTTGTGGGACATTAAGTGAGACAGGCAAGTTGAATCTCTGGGGTTTTCTCACTAGGGGGATGTCCCTTATATTTATTTATATTTTCAATCACACAGAAGAGTAATAGGCTCGGGAAACCTTGGATACGAAACATCTGCATTCGCCATACCGGACAATAGCTGAGTGGACAAACATTCAGATTCCGTTCGCGTCAAAATGGCGGGCAAGTTATCCCGACATCGTGGAGGATTTAATCATCTTGTGGAGGAATCTCCAAGGTCCGACACCCCTCGTACTTCTACTCGTGAGTATTCGCAACTGATTTACTCTTCGGTATTCACAACTGATTTACTCTTCGGTGCTGTTAATTCCCATTATGATCTCTAATGTGTCGACAGTTGATAGAATGAAGACGTAAACTATCACCATTAGAGAGTAAACGAGGGACGGCAGGGCTAAAAGTGCAACGCTTATTAGATTGAAGAGCTACTCTAGTCTTACTGCCGTCTGCCTTTTTCTAAAAACAATTGAAAGCCCAGCTTTATCTTGTCGGTGTTGCATCTGTGATGCTTTAGCAGAGCCATGTAGGGTCATCAATAGATTAATGGTTCAGCTCGAAATTCTTCAGAATTTGCATTCTAGACATTTCCAACTTATAATAACGAAGTAAAGTACGGCTGACTTCTAGCACCGATCATTAGCCTATTCACATATATATGTGCCGAATAATTTCTGTCTGGCGTAGTGATATAGATAGGGTAAAGTGGATGTACTAATAGGCGTTTTTCATCCTATGAAATTTAAATGAATTTGGATTGAATCCGTCCATAAATACCTATGTGGATTCGCGGCTTTAGATGGCTCTGAAAGTGCTACTTACAAAATGGTAGTTTGAACCAGGGCCCTGTTATTTTAGTGACGACCTTCGTTACAGGCGACATGTTTTTGCTGTCAGTGTACTATAGCCGCGATAGTTTAGGGGGTCGGGTAATTATTGCTGCTCTAAGAGACTTAGGGTGGTCTGAGGTGTGCTATAGTCACGACAAATGTAAGGTCACGTGGGTAAATTTGTCTCCCAAACTGTCGTAGTCCTAAGACATCTATGGACATGTCGTACCGAATGCGGAAATTCACTTCCCGTAAGAATTAAGTAATGAAATTTAAACACAAGTAAGGTAACCATATAACCTATAATCGTACCAAATATGAAGAAGATCGGCCGTACCTTCTCTCAGTACATTCTCTCAGAAAAGACGTACATAACTTGTAGGAAAATATTGACAGTGAAGTTGAACATATTTCCAAATTTTCTAAAAGTTTAAAACAAAAAAATCATAATCTTTTCTTTGTTTTCGACATTGCTAAAGGCTGCGACGTAAAAATGAGCACATTTTAGCCATAAGGACTTTCCATGATAAAATATTTAAAGGAAAATTTTCTGAATTTTCAATTGGAACAGATTGTCTGCAATGTTTAGATTAATTTTGGAGGGATGAATGTGGTTTGTATTTCATTATTTTGTGTGTGTACATTTTTTGACAGTCAAAAAACAGTGAAAATGGGTTGTTTTTCAACCATAACGTCTCCTCTGATGCATTGACCAAGGTAAAACCATATGTGGTGTTGTAGCTCCCACTGAGCTCTATATAACATGACAAAAAACAGGTCTATAACTTGAAAATTGAACGAGTTACAACGTGTTGAACCTGAAAACAGGGGTTCCTCCCATTTAATGAGAACGGGTCATATATATCAATATATGGTTACGAATAAGGAGCAACAGGTAATCAAACTTTGACAGGCGATACATTTTGATATTACCTTGCTGTTTATCCCAGGCGTCTAGGGCTATACCAAATGCCTCTCGCATGGGAAACGCCATTACCCCAATAATTTCATATCCTTGATGTCTGGATATGTATGAAAGCCCATCCCGATAGAACCCTCCCCTGGACTATCCGGATTTGTTGACGCCGTCGTCCCATCACCCATCCCATGCATGCCTCCTGAGCCTCCGGCGTCTCCGCGGAGAGCCCGGCTCAAATTCCCATTTTGTAAGTGGCAACACGACCCCCTGGAGACGCAGTCCAGCGTTTTGTACCCAACTCTCCAGTTCCCCGTATGCCCACCAGGTGGCACGGCGCCATTAGGATGAATCACAGTCGCGGGGCTGGGGATCCGACTGATGGCGCCCTCCGGTGGTCGTTCCTATTACTATAGAAAATCACCTTGTATTTCTGGGAGCGCCAGCCTCGAACAGATTTTGAATCAATGGTATAATGGAACAGGTGTCCTTTAGAAAAGAAATGTTTGGCTTTATGGAATACATGTCTCATCCAGGGATTAAAAGTAATTAAGGGAAAATATGTTAGAAATGGTTCCAAGATTTCAATAAAAGGTACATTAGGTTAATTGGATCAAAACCTTCTTTCATATCTCAACATCATTACCAAATGATCGGTGAAAACATAGTTGCCTTCCAACATACTGTCATGAAGACTACTGGAAGGTGATATTGCATTCAGTCAGATTAAATCATCAGTATCGGCATATAACATCTAAATATATAATAGATGTAATTTACTTTTCGCAGTTGCGAAGGCAATTTTCATATCTATTTCTCATAAAAAACCACCCTCTAATCCGCATTCCATTAACCAAGTGTGGTTTCTAACACATAGCAAGATTACCTCACACCATTTTAACCTATCTCAATGAAAGAATATTGAACTGGTAGTAATAATGGGTTCATCATATGACCGATAGCGGAAACGAGAATTGATAATTGAAACAATACCTTGTGAAAGAGATTCTAATGAGTTTCCACTACACCAAAATATGCGTAGGTTTAGGATCACATGCATTCAAACACGTGTACATGTACACAAGTCCTCGATGAATAAGTATGCATCTTTAAGAATTTTCACTTGACAATCTGTGTATATATCATAAAGCGTAGAATTCTGATTATATACCATTGCGTAATAGTACTTCGGCTAATAGCATATATACATTCGTATGATATTGGAATGATACAATAGCGTCGGACGTGATCCTCACGGACAGGTGGCAGTTACAATTGTATCGATCTGCCTTTGTTGGCGAGACCATCCACCTGTGGTTAGTGTAAGGCCATCTTTTCAATCTATCACCACCACCCAGGGCACCTAATGGGCATTAGAGGTTTGTTGCTTCTCAATTATTCAATTATTCTCAATTAGGATGCTATTCCATTATTTTGATACACGGCAGTATTGATGCAGGCTAGAAGAATTGTTAATATTCCACTGCTTTTTCTTTTATTTTCTTGATGGATTGTACATGTGGAAACAGAAATAGATTATGTCAGTCGTGAAAGACTCTCTCTTTTATTGCTACGTGGGAGACGTCTGAGTCTGTAATGTTTTAAGGAAAGTGACGATCAGGTAACATCGCTTTAGATCATTTTAGTTTTCCATATAAGGCTTAGCTGAAAGTGAGATTGCTCGCTTTAAACGTTCAACAGATCAATTTAACTATCATATTCTCCTAAATCGGACACATCAAATTCATGACGGACGAACTTGTAGGTCTAGTTAGTGCTCACCACCATTCCATTTGGTATTCTATACCAACCTACACTAACGTCCCACTCCTCTACACATACATACAAACGCTCGAGCAGGTTGAGAATCAGCCAGGTGCTCTGGGTTATGTTTGGAGGGTTCTGTATATTGCCTGCCTGTGTTTGTGCATCGAAAGGGTGACGCCGAGGCATTAGTGGAACTTTAGCTCTCTGCCACCCTGCATATTACTGTTGGCACTTCGGCTGGTTAAAATAGAATACTTATAATAGATAACTGCTAGGTGTTAACGGATAATGCCACCAGGTGCTTTAGACATCATTATGGCGGAAGTTGCTGCATTATTGACGGTATGATGGGGTGACAGGTGTCCATATTGTTTATCCGGATTCAAACAGTTAGGCCTGGACCATACACCTGAGGGAGTATTAGACCATGGAGGTAGAACAATATGCGGATCTACCTCAAGGCGTTCAACTCGTATAGATTGGAGTAGATTAACACCTGCACATTTGATAATTTTAGACTAAGCACATTAGTAGGTATAAACTATATACCGGGTATTTGATTTTCTGACATTGGGTCCAGACACTACTATCTACCTGTGTTTCTTTCTGACCCGGACTATACTGAGACATACCTTCAGAATGTGGAGCCACAGAAGTCAACCTGTGCCAGGTAAGTCCTTCGGCAATCCCATGAATATATAACAAGGCATGTACGATGTAGAAAATGAATTTGAGTAGCGACTAAATGGGATATTTTGTAACTAACAGTGGAGGATTCATCTATGTTTATTCTAAACGATCATATATAAATACTAAAGAAGACTGATTATACTCTAATCATTTTTCTTTAAAAGAAACAGATTAGGAATCGAGGTACTTGGTGAACGTTAAAGTAGAGTGGTTGTTGTCTGATGGTTGTCTGAATTGGGAGCCACATCTATTCAATCTAGCCAACCAAATACTGGGTATTTATGGCAGAATTCTGTTCTCTTACTGTCTTTGAATTAAGTTTCGGATAATCTCATGCATCGTAAATTGGGTGGACCAGTCCTTAGATGCCATATAATAGAATAGTTTACAATGAAAATGATACAAACTCGTATAGTTTAAGCACTTTTTCTCGTTACCAGTTATGACATGGTGTTACAAAGACTTCTTAAAACGACATCACAGTTTCCATTCAGTTCTAATGGTACACTTCCTATTGCAATGACAGAGTCACCAGAAACCAAACCAAACCGCTCTCTGGTGAGAAAACTGGACACAGCCTCAACGTTTTCTTCTCTATTACCAGGCGGCGCCACTGTTCCGTGTGGCGTGTGGTTTCAGTGAGAATTCTACCCTGCCGTAAATATAGCTGAAGTTATTGGTTTGTTTTTTTCTTTACATTAAGATACATTTGCTGGTATCTATCCCGGCATGCACCACGTATTCCGAATATAAATGCAGCCATTAGACATCTAACGTGTTGTCCTCTTTACATTAATGCAACCATATAAAATTGATGCACTCTGCTTCAATTTACCTCCATGCCCATGTGCATATGTAAACTGGTTACTGGTTGAAACTAACTTCTGGTATTAAAATCAATGTCTCCTTATGCATTAACCCATTCATAGTAGAGTAAGGTAAGGAGTGTGAGCGGGGGGTGTGTGCTAATATGGATGGAGTGTCTGGGTTAAGGTTGACTGGCGTCCTATACTTACTACAACTCCTCACTGGGTATGTGTCTGAGACTGGGTCTGGGTCTGTCTTTCCTTGTCTATTTATCTTAACCACTACCCATTGTTTATCAGTGGCTTTACGGTTTACGCCTTTTCTAAATACAATTTCTAGTAACAAATATTATTATTAGAAACGGTGGTTCAGAAGTATAACAATTGATCGTTTTGGGATAGCTGGCTCTGTAAACCACTCAAAGTTTACAATGTAATGCATTCGCTATCGCTCATGTGTCACTATGTGTCAACCTCTCATGGTTTACGGCTTTTGTCAGTCTGTGTTTGTCAAAGGTCTGTGACTGTCTATGCCTCTCTCTCTCTCTCTCTCTCTCTCTCTCTCTCTCTCTCTCTCTCTCTCTCTCTCTCTGAATATTTGTATATCTGACTCTGACTGCCTGTTTGTCTCTGTCTCTCTGTCTCTCTCACCGTCTGTCCGTGTTTGTATATCTGACTCTGACTGCCTGTTTGTCTCTCTTTGTCTCTCTCACTGTCTGTCCGTTTATCCTAAACTCCTTGTCTGTTTTTGTTCCTGTCTAACTGCATGTCTGACAAACACAACTCGGATGAGCTGGGTATGTTTTGGTAACGTTCTCCCTGGGATGAATATGGTATTAATGCTATATCCGATCATCAGACATAATTATATATAAATATAGTTTATATACAATATAGGATGGTCTGCCCCATCAAATATGGAAATTCCAATGCTGTATAGTCAGATCTGTCCCATCAGATTTGATAGTTTGAATTAGACATGTATTGTGCATTCAAAGTTGTAGCAGAGCAGTGAGCTCACCTAGTTGGTTAGTAAAGGCGGAGAGAGAGAAAGGGAGTTTTTGTGGAGTGGGAGGGGTCAGGGAAGACTCAGTGATGTTTCTGACTCATGGTGAGGTCACTGATCCTGATCTTAGAAGGAGAGAAAGTCAACTAGAGAACTGTCAGGGAAGCCAACTACAGAAATTTGATTGTAATTGGTCAGTTGCAATAAAATGGGTGCCACTATCCATTTGTATCGGATACTGCCACTGCTTTATGAATAGCATAGACACATGTGTCTGATCAGATGTGGCTAATTCACTGATCTCCGAAAGGAGAACATTTGAAGAAACATACAAGATGTATTTGTATGTGCGGTGCATAATTATGTATGAGCAAAAAATCCAAGACGGATGCCCCCATTAAAAAGGCATGGGAATTTGGCAGAATCTTTTTTTTTATCTAGAAATTGTACGCTTTAGAAAATGTATAGGTTACAAAATCTCCGTGAAACTCCAACAAACCTGAATTATCAAAGTGATGAACCTGACTTTTTCGTTGACACCTCGATAATGAAGGGTTAGTCATTTTTGCAGCAAGCTCAAACTCTATGCGACTATTCTAACATGTAGGCTCTGCATGTAAGTATTTTTTTCTGTCTTGCTGTATGAATGTATGTCTGCTCTTTCTATCTCCGTCTATCTACCGATCTTCCTGTATGTCTCGGTCCCCCTCCTTCTCTGGCTGTCTGTTTGTTAGGATCTCTCTGTCTGTCTTCGTTTTTATCAGTCTGACCCTCTTACAGTATATCTGACTCTGTCTCTCTGCCCTTCTCCCTGTCTATATTTCACTGCTTTATCTATTCCTGTTTGACTGTATGTCTCAATTTTATGAAGAGAATAATGGGGCACAAAAAAAATAATACTTTCAGTACTTGTTACTTTTCACAATCCCTACTTCCACCAAATTAATTAGAGAGGGTGTCAGCTTACATAGGGCTCTACTGTAGCTCATTTATTCATTAACATTATTCAACGGTTTCACTTTTAGTAGCAGATTACAGTATCCATTACTAAATGTTTATTATCAAATGTAGGATTGACTATTAACAAAAAGCCTTTATAATTGGCACACAGATATTAAACAGTTAGTCTTTTTGCAGCAGGCTTAAAGTCTATTTGACCATTCTTACCTCTAAGCAGCATATATGACCGTGTTTTTCCATGCTAAATAACACCACTTGCCTGGTTGAAACGTTGTATCGACAGATTTACTCTCTTAAAACTACATCCTTTGAAACTTCGGCCTCATATGATTAGATTGCTGGTGCTTTTTGATTTTATGAAGGTTTCCTCAGAAATCATTGTAAAAATGATGTGTACTTTTGAAATCAGACAACTGGACCCATTTTGCAAGCCGATGTAAATCCCTCTTATGAGAATCACATTCAGAAAACCCGATTAACTGGGGCTTGATGGATGATCGGTTAAGCAAACGTGATTGCTCATCACTCACGCTACCTGTTCTTTACATAATCTGAAACGTATTACAGAAAAAACAATCCTTACACCTCCAGGGAATAATGGGGCAGGGACAATCAAATGCTGTAAAAGTAATTTGCCTCTCCTGGATAGCATGCCATTCCACACTAGAGATGGATACAGCAGAAACGGACAACGTCTCGAGGCAGACCATGCTAGGAGCAGATAATACCTTAATGCATGTTTTTATCTTTATTTTTTGAACCACAAAGACATTAGGATATCATACATCTTCAAAGTGATGTTTAGAGGACATAATGATCAGTATGATTTTGGAAATGGGAAATTTGATTTACTGTAAAAACCCTAGACCAATACGAGATTTGTATCTACGTGTACAGAAGCAGGCGTATTTACGACCCCAAATGGGTTGACCTTTGCGCGAGGGTACTATATGCATGAATTAGGCATACATAAAGTCAAAGGTTTGTGCGGTGTTAGTGAGCTTTCCTTTCTTTAATCAATGCCAACTAAGTGCGTTGTCTGCAATTATTGAAGCGCAGATCTCTTGTGATTCCCATAGAAAGAGTGGAAGAGTGTAAAAATCGAAATATATACCAAAACATACATGAACATGGTAATGCTGGGTATCACCCTAACCCGCAATATCCTTAATAACCTTGTCCGTTAAATCATTAGATTTCCATTTCCATTTCCATTTCCATTCCACCTATACTCTTTTTCAGGACCTCCTTTGAAGGCCCTAGCAGGAAAATAAGTTTTCTTTTGAATTTCTGTGAATTACTCTATCCTTTTTACAGAGTTCGATGATGTTAATGGTAGATTGCCAGAGTAAGATTAGTGGTAGAGTAATTCTTAGTGCTACCTTCTCTCCATATATTCCATAGAAATATGTATTTAATGGAGTAATGAAAGAAGATTGCATACCATCACAAACCATCAGCTCAACATTCACTGATGATACAAAAATATCCACCTATGTTAACCTTGACACTATCTTTAATAATTCACACCATGTTTACAATATTACAGAAAATGATTCCGCGTTATACTGGACGAACTGTGAATGACAATCTGGATTCGTATGTGAAAAATTGAATCTCTGACCTAGATCTAAGCCGCCACAATCTGCAAGCTGTGTGTCACTTCATAGCATTGTTACTATGCGGCCCACAAATTGATTTCATGCGCCCTTTCATCCAATGCTGAGAGCTTCTCACACGCTTGGAGCTTTTAGGAAGATGGTTATATGATGACCGTGATGACACTCTCCAGTCAGAAACGCCCATCCACTGCAGAGGCACGGCATGAAGCCAAACCTCTGCAGGGAGAGTGTCAAGGGGACTGCAGGAGTCACTGGTGCCCATCGTGCGCTGCTACTCGTGTATCCAGAACGCGTACCAAGACCCAGCGTGAATCATTATGCTAATTAGACTCCGAGTAGAGATACTATGGAGCGCCGAGTGTTTAGAACAGTACAGGGGACGCCGTTTTCGAATTACTTATGTTTTAAACTGGCAATTGTATAAACCTACGTACCGAAAATAGTTGGCTAGAACTCTAGGAATAGCTTTGAGAAGGGAATATTGTATGATATATTGCACTTACATGGATCATGGTATGATAGACGTGTCTTTAGGCAGGTAATCGATACAATCGATATTGAGCATAGATAAAGATATATATCCCGTTATTGGAAATTATTAGTAAAGATGTTTCTATGTATGTACGCCATATCAACAATATCAGATGCTAGCCCTGGATAGATATATTTGTCAGTGATCATATACATCGCTCATCGCAATTCAACGATGTTCAGATTTGCATTTTGCAACACGTAAAGCATTAATCTATTACCAGGATAGAATGATAATTACAAGAATAGAATAATAATTACAGGCAGGCTTTTCCACTTTGGGTACTCAGTATTTCGAATACAACATAAGAACACTATGAATGTTTACTTCGAATTATTTACTACTTCGAATTCCAACACACTTTAGCTAAAGGTTTGATAGTTTAAAATTACTATAATGAGTCTATACTTCGAGCGCATCCACTGGTGAATCGGTTGTAGTTTTCCATAAACTAGTGGTGCATCTAATGTAAATTGTTTATGAGAAGTCTCAGTCTTCATAGACAATGAATTAATTGTAAATTATCAAAGTATGCAAAGAGTACGATAGTGTCATCCTTAATTGCCGTTATATTTTACATAAGCATTAAAAAAAAATTCTAGAGTTTTTTTGTATAGAGTTTTTGGTATTACAGCAGGCGACAGTGTCTTGCCACCGTAATTAGTTTTCTTATTCCTGCCTTAATTAGATTCGCTAATACAACACAACGTTTGAGTGATCGTTATCATGACATCGTCATCTTCACGATAACTCTCACGAATCTGGCGCCTAGCGATTTGCGGTCAATTACCCATTGAGCCAGCCTGATACATTCTCTTGGTTGTATTGTGACCTGCTCGGGTCCTTTGTTAGAAGCACCTGCTATGGTCGAATTTTTTCATTCATCTGCTAATTGACCAGAGATCCATTCTTGGTGGCTCCACTTGAGAAAAAACATCCGTATAATAGTATAATGAACGACCCCATTACCAACTAAAGCTTTCCGCAGAACCTACTTACACTTGCATGATAGGGTACTCCTGAATGTTTCTGTTACGGGAAGGGAGGCTGAAGAAGCTGTGTAAGACAAGACACTATGTAAGCGATTTCCGAAGTCAAGGGTTGAGGGCCTGATTGTAAAAAAAGGGCTCCTTGGCCTAGAACCGGAGCAGGGATTTACAAAAGCTTCACTGCCTACCACAACTTGGGCGTATTTGGCGAGCAGAAACGGTCGATGAATGTTTTACTAGGCTCCCAGTACAATTGAATTATTTGAGTTTAGTTTTTTTTGGATTACAACGACAAGGCTACAACGGCAAGGCTACACCTTTACCCCACTTTTCTTTTAAATGGACTGTATCTGCTTGGCGCATAACTGATCCGTAAATTGTTAAGAACCCAGGGTCAGTAATGGGCTATGATATGATATACGATACAAGACAAAATATGTTTTTACATTTGATACATTATGTAAGGTAAGTATAAGCTATGACGCCGTTCTTATCGCTTGTATCTGATATTAAATCTCCCCGAATTACCCAAAACCGTTCGCACCACATAGGCGTCGCCTAACAAGCGTACGAGGTTCCATCTAAAGGTAGAAGCTGCAGCAGCCTAGAGTTAGCCTGCCCATGTAAAACTCGGCGAACGGAACGGTACCGCAAGGTCGCAACGCAGGCGCAGAACCATCCTCGGCGCGCTGCTGTTCCAAGGAATTCCCACATTGGTCCCTGGAGGTGTGGCAGTAAGCCAGCAAGAGAGGCCACAGTCTTTCTCCCAGGCGACCGGCTCGGAGCTGTTGGTGTCAGACTCGGTTGGTGCGCTCCTCATTCACTGTCAGTGGTGGTGGTTATGGCAGGACATTCATACATTAAGGCGCGGGTTGCACGGGCACGCCAGCAGCTGCCGCACCATTAAACACGCCTCACAAGGTGAGGGCTGTGAAACAGTGAAACGCTTCTCCGGCGAATACAACAAAGAGCTACACCCGGAACCAAACATGGGGAAGAAAAGCAAGGAGCAGCTCGTAAAGGAGCTGGAGGAGAAACGACAGGGTGAGCAATTCGATGATGATATTAATCTGTTTGTGTTAGTGGTGGGTGGTCTGTGAATGCTGTATGGACATGCATCTGTCTGTGTGTCGGCTGTACTCTCTGACGCTTCTCACTGTCAAGACACTGCTGATAGTAACACGACTCCAAACGCTGCGACCTGCTAGACTACACCATTGCATCGCTGACAGCTCGTTAAATCACACGTGACATACACCCTCAACCATTACTAATGCTCGTTCACTAAAGGTACGCCTGTAATCTCCTGATTCGCAGGAGAATTAGGTATGAGCTGTGATGATCGTGGTCTCATAATGATGGTGTGGTCTGGTAGTTGTTTTTCTTTGGGTCCTGCTGATGCTGACTGTAATCAGCGTGTTGTTACTATAATTGTAGAGAGTAGAGTGGTGGATATTGGAGCGAGTGGGTGATGATATTGTGCATGATGCTAGTGGAGGGGTTATATGGATGATGGGATAGTGCTAGTGATCTCTATAATAGAGGTGGAGCTTAGTATTGATTATGCAGTGGTAGCTAACAAAGGTGATAGTGGGGTTCAAGGTGATTTTGATAGTTGTTATAGAAGACTGATGTTTGGTTGATGGGAGTACCTTAATTGTAGTGATCATCGCAACTCACACTAAAGATCACGGTTATTCAAGTGTGGCGGTTGTACAAGTGGTTTCTCCTTTTTTTATGGTAATTAGCTGCACAAACTCTTATTGTTGGAACAGCGTTTATCATTAGGTGGTGGTGTAAGGCGTTTGGATCGGATTGGGTTAGAACCTTTTTCTCTTTATATTTCTTAAATATCTCTGCTGGCTATGTTGCTGTAAATTATAACATATCGGTGGCATTGGTGATGGTTATTAATCAAAAACGAGAACACACTAGATGGGATTCAATGGATTGATTTTCACCCCATTATTTAAACAAAAAAACATATTTATAACAAATTTTTTTTTAAATGTAAAAAAACTAAATAACAGAAACTGTAGAGAAGAAAAGTTCATGATCGTTCCTCAGAGGTTGAGCGGTGACTGGTGAGACCAGACGCACTGGCTCTTCATGGCTCTGGTACGGATGGCACCACTGGCGCAATCGAGTCATTATCATAATGGGCATCATAACCAAAGCTAGAAACATCTATATGAATGATATTAGAGGTTGGTGTACCTTGAATACACACGCTTTCCCGTTGACCCACTCGGAAAACCGAGTCCATCACCCAAGAAGATCCTCCCTAAAACTTTTAGATTATTTCACATATCTCTTGTCTACAGGAGAGGAAATTCTGAAAGTAAATTAATTACTCTGTGAGAGAAGGTCCTCCTTTTCCTCACTTCAGTCGAACAGTGAGATAAAATTCCACACAACCTCTGAGATTTATGGAGAAAAGGTTGAGCCTTCTAGCATGATTCGAAAGAGTCACCCATTACCAAAAATAATAACAGAATAACAGAATAACAGAAACCGTAGAGAAAAAAAGTTTAAGTTCGTTCCTTTGAGGTTGAGTTAGACTAGTTAGACCGGGAGCACCGGCTTCCCAAGCATTAGACTGGTTCCCTGCCCAAACGAAACAAGGGACTGGTAACTACTTCTTACGTAATACTATAGAAAGACCTTGAACCAACAGTCATGCCACCCCTCTTGGCTGTACATAGACTAGCTCAGGTCTTTTTTTCTTCTCTTTTTTCATTAGATCATAGATCCAAACATTACATTTGGTTTCCAAACCAGGCTAGATCACAACAAAAATATGTCAATTTAAAAGTGTTACAATCAGCGATCCTATGGTACTGGCTGTAAGGAAGATAGGCCTAATACAAGTAAATGAAATAAAAAGAAAAGTATACAGGGACTGAGGCCAGTCTAGGCTCTAGAGTCTCAGTCTGCCAATGTGACAATCTCCCAGCAGATCTTTTGCGGAAGTAGAGTACAATATATCTGCTGGGAGAGTGCAAGAAATGGAGGCGGTACCCATAGTGCACCAAAAAAATGGAACCAGTTACCTGGCCTACAATGTGACTAGGCCAGGCTTCCAGGCAACCCAAGCCTCTGGGTCCCGTTGCTCCTGTTTTTGTAGTATTGATAGCTATAATCGGATCGCAATTTAATTTTTTGATTACTTTAACGATCCAACTAAAAAAGCGTTGCTCCAGTAATATCGGATCGTATCGCTATATTTCCGCGCTATCGCTAATTTTTGCGATGCGATTACGATACAACAATTCAGGGGCACATATTAAATGAGACAGGGGAAGATTTACTAGTTTTTTAAATTAAATACAGATGGCATCACAGTTGAAATTGATCTTACACCTGGTGATGTGGATCGCTATTTCCTATGGGTAGAAAAACAAGGGGCAGGGGTTGTTGGTGCCACCATGGATCGTTATTTGAAATATCAGATAAGGCTGTATTTAACCCACAACGATACGATCCGCAGTGCTGTGAAGGTCCGCGTAAAAGTATCGCTAAAAGCCATATTTTACGCGGCGATGCGGCTATGCAATTACGACGCGATCCGCAAAATTTCAGGAGCAACGTTTCAGCCCTCGCATCGCAATTCTGCGATCCGCAACTCTGTCGTAAACGTGGAGCAACGGGGCCCTGGTACGGGGCACCCCTGGTGTTGAAGAAATATATTAAGAGAGAGGCTACTAAAACACCATCTAGTAGTTAATACATGAAACAAACTTATTTACTTTAAACCATATCATGTGGTAGCAATAATTACATATGTAGTGATTTTGAAGAAGTGTTGGCAGAGGTAACCTCGGTGGTTTTGTGATGGTCAAACCGGTAGCGGTGGTGGCAATTTGGTTGATGGTATCAGTGCATGGTTTCGATGTTGATGTGGCAATAATGGTTATAGTAGTGATGGCGGTGATCGTATTTCAGTGAGCC
This sequence comes from Alentia gelatinosa, assembly GCA_950022655.1. Taxonomy (NCBI): domain Eukaryota; kingdom Metazoa; phylum Annelida; class Polychaeta; order Phyllodocida; family Polynoidae; genus Alentia; species Alentia gelatinosa. Next base: position 52,620,835 of record OX465581.1, read on the forward strand.
GACCTCACTGGGAACCACATACAATGTTGCCATGGGAACCTCTCACATGGTAGAGTCAGGCAGATAATACTGTTATACTATTCTCTCATAGAACCAAACCATGCCTTTCACCGGTGTCTCGTTAATGCGTAGCACACGCATCTAACATCTCTGTTGTTTCCTGAAATGATTCTGCTATTTGTCTAGGGCTGTTCCTGTGTTTAATACTGCTCTAATTGAAGCGTTCTCTATAAATGTTGACATTTTGTAATATATACACCAATCGTCCTAAATTGGGAGAAGGGCTGTTCCAGCCTCTGGATTCCAATAAAAGCCACAACAGATTACCCACATCTAATCCCAAACCATATAGTCATTCTTTAATGATTGCGAAAGATAATTTGCCAAGTTGTTCCTCCTTAGAAGGAAGATTGATATGTGAGATTTAGACACACAAATGATATGCATATGTTTTCGCGAAATAACAAAAGATATCGTGATTTAAGATATTAAAGAGAGACAGATTAGACATATAAATGATTGATGAGCAGTAACACTATCGGGAATTTCCGGTGAGTTAGATAACAATTGGCAACTATTTGCCAAACTAGAATAATCGAGGCTCTATCCTCGGGCATGACGATGAGATATAAATCATGATAAAGGAAGTCTTGGACGATCAACGCCAAATGCCGTTTCATAGATCAGATCTCTGGTGGACACAAGTCCCTCTGGAAAATTGTCCTTGGTGTGTCCCAGATGGTTCTTCAGGATAAGACCCTAGACCTGCCTGTTTAATAATCTAGGATCTTACATGAAGGCCATTTTCTGCATGTCAGAGACGATGTGGGTCAACTTTATTCAACGATTATGTCCAAAAGTGTGACCCCTCCCCCACCCCCCTCACTGCGTACGTACTTTATGGATGGCCCCCTGACAACATCCAACGTAACCTTGATTAATGTGAGAATAGAATATGATTTGTAACGTCTCACAAGGAAGGGAATATCCGATTGATATCTTCCGGTGTCGACCACTTTGTAAACGTGAAGGCCCGAGTTGCCATGTGATTGTTATTCTCTATGAAAAGGTACAACTTCGGCCATAGACTAGAACATGCAATTCCAATACTCTGTCTCTGGCATGTGCTATCCAATGTGTAGCTTGTCATCCCGTACAAAAAACAGTAATTAGCATCTGCATTATGATAACAGATACAATATATATGCATTCCAATATCAATATTCCAATATTGATATGGTCTTATCTTTATCTACACACCAGCTGCAAATGAACTTGTACTATATATATAATCAGATGGCTAAAGGCAAGCCCAGGGCGATGGTACCGCCATACATCCTGATGTATATATATCAGACAGTGCCGGAGGGTTGCTACATGCTTACCGTGTCAATCATCATTAACCAAGGTACTCATGGGTCTATCTCATATTAGCCTAACCCTATCTACAAGCCAACTCTTCTAATTACCTATCCTCCCGCAATCATACAACCACGAGAAATATAATTTTCATCCTTACTGGCAGTCTGGGGATCTTAATTTTCCCCAAGGCTAAAAGCAAACCTTTAGAAACGTTCTTCTTTTCCTTGGTAGATCTATGACTTGGCTGTGGAACAAGTTGGCCGTGTGTGTGTAAGGGCGGGCGTCCACCAACCACAACAAGGCTACGACAATGGGTTCCCGACAAGGTCCACGACAGGCCTACGATTGCAAGGCCTGTCGTAGCCTTGTCGTGGTTGGTGGATCCTAGTTTCCGAAAAGAGGCTACGACAAGGCCATGACAGGCTGCGACATGAAGCTTGTCGGGGGCCTGTCGGGGGCCTTCCAACAAGGTTACGACAATATCGAACATGCTCGATTTTTCCCACGACTGGAGCCTTGTCGTGGAGTCTTGTGGTTTCCTTGACATCACTGTCGTAGTGTGTCGGGACCATGGACGCCTTTTTACGGGAACCAGCAACGTCTACGACACGCGCCGACACCGCTGTGACAAGGGCCGATTGGAACTTTCTTGTCAGCGCTTGTCGTAACCTTGTCATGGTTGGTGGACGCCCCCCTTTATGTGAGGTCATCACCGCCTCCGTTCTCCGCTCGATTTCAGGTGTAGTGAGGTGGAAAGACACATGCAGTATGGATCTATACATTTTCTTTTTAAATAATATATCTTATAATTTTATTGTTTATGGTAAAAGAATAATAAAGAAATATTGTACATCAAACATTTTTGCATAAAGGATATTTGCAGCTGACTCCAGCCATTGCATATTAGAAAACTTAATAGTTCAGTTAGCGATAATTAAGCTCCAGCCAACCTCCTGCGGCGTACTACCTGCCATTATCATTATTAATATTTCTGTCATATATTATTGATACTTACTTCCGTAATCGACACAGTTGTATTCTAGTACTGTGTACACTGAGAACGTCGTTGCCACCTCCTGATCAAATGTCTTACTTGAAATCTCCATCTTTTCCTATACAATACAGGCATACTTCAATTTAGACAGCGTTTGTACTAAACAAAGCTTTCTCTGTCGTAATATCCTTTTAGGTTCCAGTAAAAGCTAATACCTGTTGATATGTTAAAGTTGATACTAACCATTCACTCCCTGAGAATGTTAAAAATAGATCAGGCCCGCCCCTTACACAGTGAGAGCCGGGCTGTGTGTATCGTGGTCAGTGTACCTGCCACACCTCACTGCTGATCGTCCCCAAGTCGCACTACAATCAGGGGTGGCTGATATACCCAAGTGGCTAAATGGCTTGAGGTTCGTTAGTGTGTGGGAAGCTAGGGATTTTCACACCACAGGTGGGGTATGGATACATCACACTATAACATGGCTCCAAAGTGAGTGAAGTTAATATATTGTGTATGAGGAGCTGGTTTACACAGATACACACAGTTACATAAACAGAGATACAGAAAGATGTAGATACAAAGACAGACATCTACACACAGACAGTAAAAGATAAACAGACAGACTCAGTCACATACTGGCATGTGCATTCTCAGATACACACAGACACATATACTGACAGAATGAGATATACAGACAGGCAAAGACAAAGATATACAAATACAGATATATAGATACACACATAATACACGTACACAACCTCCTCCCTACACAGACAAATCATGTTTACAAATATCCTTTGCAGGACCAGTACAACCTTGACCCTCTCTCATGGCTCACTGCTCTGCTCCCTTTCTCTCATCTGGCCTTGTAAATTCATTAGGAGACAAGCACAATGCAGTGAGACTACCCTGTGTAAAAACAGGTACACAGATACCGGTACACAGATATACATAGATATAGTGCATGTATTATATTAGTTACCATGTTTTCTTGTTGTGGTCAATGTACTGCTGGTATTGCTTGTCAGGGTCGGTGATCGCGCCTATGTCTGCATTCTCCTACATTCCCTGCATGACTTGATCCCCAAGCTGCTTCTCTGCCCTTATATATATGCAAGTGCTCAGGGCACAGCGGATGTCTCAAATTTGGGACAAGTCAGACTCTAGGGAGAGTGCAAGGAGAGCTGTCATTCGCGACCACTACCTCAATGGGAACATGTGTAGCTGAAAGTAACTGGTCAGAGGCGGCCTTACTCTGTTCATGAAGCACCCTATTGATAAATGTACCTGTAAGCCCCGTTTTACTCGTGCCTGAAGTCCATGTGGGCAGGGCTTACTCTTTAGGATTAATCAACAGATCTTAATTTGTTTATATAAGCTTTAAAAGGGGGAAGGTGAAGCATATTAAAAGAAATATATACATGTCTTTTATATATGAATCATTCCATTGAAGAAGAATAAAGATTAATAGGATGAAATTCTCTTTTTGGTCGAGGGTTTCTGCCTGTCCCTGTGGCATGGTTGATCTTATAAAACTATCCTACGTATGGCATACTGTAAAGTTCTGGTCTCTACATCCCCATCATGATAAATTATATTGGTTTTTATGCAAAGAGATAAGTCATCTAAATTCCACATTAAGAAGTACCAATGAGAATGCATTAACACAGCTTCCATTTTGTAGTAGCTCCTCCTTGTCTTGATGTTGACTGTATGGTAGCCATGTAGTGAACGGCATGTTTACCCTCATTGTCGCTCACTCTAGTTCCTGGTCTGCCCATATGGGGGCAGGGTACTCTGACATGAAACCTGAGTTGTTAGTGACATGAGCAGCCCTCCTGGCATGTGCGACTGGAACAAGACTGGTCAGTCCTCATTGGCTGTCGCCTCAACAACCAATCACAGCACATTACTTGCATGCTCACTTTTAAGCCAGATGCTGTCTATATATAAGCTGATGAATCAGTCATTAAAATTAGTTAAGTTCTTGACTCATAGAAATTGGAATTCAAATTCAAAGAAATATAGGGAAAGATACCTTGGCCACCGATATGGATCTAATGAAGGCATTTGATACCGTCAATCATGGTATCTTACTTGACAAGTTACAACACTATGGTATCCGTGACCAGTTACTCGAATGGTTTAAAAGCTATTTATCAGATCGCCATCAATATGTTAAAGTTTAAAACATTTGCTCTACTGAAAAACTGGCTGGCAATGGTGTCCCATAGGGTAGTACTTTGGGCCCTCTCTTATTTTTAATCTTCATTAACGATCTCCCTGCTGCCCTGGGAGGCACCAATGTCATACTTTACGCTGACAATACAGTGGTGTTTCGCCATGGCAAGATTGATGAATTGTTCTCAGATATGCAAACAGATCTTGACCGACTTTATTTATGGTGCCTACAAAACAAATTGTCAATGAACATAAATAAGACCGAATATATGTGCTTTACTGCAAGGAACAAGCAACTATTTAATAATCGCCATCTCGATGTAAATGGGAAGAAGATCGTCAAAGCGATATCATATAAGCATCTTGGAATCTACCTTGATGGTCTGCTGGATTTCAGGTTGTAACTGAACAATTTAAAAAAGACTCTGTCGTTCCGGACATATCAACTGTCGAAAATGCGGCCATACTAATAAAGAAAAAGCTGCTTTGGATGTTTATAGAACAGCCATTCTTCCTTTCTTTGACTATGGGGACATCCTTTTAATGGGTTGCCCCCATGGTCAATTGGAGCAACTACAAATTTTACAAAACAAAAGCTTAAGCATAAGTCAGGAAGATATACCAGTAATATCCAAATTCACTCTCAAGCGAAGATACCTTTTCTCAAATTCCGTCGGCAGGCGCACATGTTGAACTTCATGTTTAAAAGGGTTTCTAATAATATCAATATACTAAAGGGAGAAAAACAAACAAGGTTATTTGAGGCACCTGAGTTCCATTAAAAAAACTAATTGCGGAGCTTATATGAGGTCAGTTCACTTCATGGGGAGCTCCTTCTGGAACGATCAACCACCCTTAGTACGAAACACACCGGATCTCAAAACCTTTAAGTCATTAACCAAAGACAAATTAAAAGCTACCATTTATACCAAGTAATAGTAGATGGAATCCCTTATGGAGTGACTGATTTTCTCTGGTACTTACTTGACGAACCAGACTTAATAATATACTGAGCCTTATCTATATAAGCAGCATACTGGATAATGGTACTACCTAGACCAACTCTGTATGCGGTTTACGACCTTCATTATGTGATATTACTCTTAATACTTGTGTTACACAAGCCCAGTATTGTGTGTAGGACACTCTTCTTTTTTCTTTTAACTTGTATCTCGGCAATTGAGATCTTAGCCCCTTTATTCATCCTAGTATATTCCTATGGAACCGATGGAACCGATGCGGTAGCTACTGGTGAATAATCTGTGTGATTTTTCACAAAATAACACGGAATTTGTGGCAAATATGTATATTTATGTGTGTATATATATGAATATATATATATATATATATATATATATATATATATTAATATATAGGTTATCAAAAATAGATAGTATAACAGACAACAAACAAGTGAATTGGTTGTATATCAGTCATTGGTATATGGAAAATCCAATGTTATATGATCAGTTTTTATTATGAAAATCTTCTAAAAACCCCATTGATGATCTTTTGATTGATTACATATAATAAGCCAAGCATTGTGTGTGTATGAGTGTGTTACACGTATGTGTATACATATATGTGTGTGTATGTGTATACATATATGATAATATTTTGAAGGATATCGGACAATTTGCCTTGAGGAATTAAAAAAAATTGAACTTCACACTCCGACACACTCCAACACACTCCGACACACTCCGACACACACTGACACACTCCGACACACTCCGACACACTCCGACACACTCCGATAGCACTCCGATAGCACTACGACAGAATGGCTGTGTCGTACGCCTTCCGACAAAATCGAACATGTTCGATTTGTCGGAATGTGTCGGAGTGTGTCGGAAGCATTCTCTACTATTTGTAAGCTATGCACCCCCAGCGATAAGTTATATGGGTTTATTTCTCCAATTAAAAATCAATAAACCTGCCAAAATAAGATTTGACAAAAATATATTGATAATAATGAATACATATTATTATACATATATATATATATATATATATATATATATATATATATATATATATATATATATATATATATGTGTACATGTATATATTCGACATCTACACATAAAACCCCGCGTAAGCGAGCACCCTCTGTTCCGGGCCAAAGTGTGCGTTTACGCAGGGTTTCCACTTACGCTGGCTTTCCAAGTTTCCTCCAGGCCAATATTGAAGTCTTATATACCGATATGTATTGGAGATAAAGGGGATGGTAGATCTGCAATCAATTTCCCAATATCTTAATTGGATTCGAAGTTATTAAACTTTTAATTATAAATGTATTGGAATATGAATATACTCACACACTCTCATAAAAAACACAGATTAATCTATTTCTGGAAGAGTGTCAATCAGAAGTGCCCACTGGTTTTTTTTCCAATCGTAGAGCTATCGGGATGGCTCTGTCGGAGTTTGTCAGAGTGTATCGCAGTGTGTCGGAACGGGTTTTGCGGGAGTAAAAATAAGAGGTGGGGGCCTTTATCATATCACTCTTGATGAATAAAAAAAAGAAAAAAAAGAAGCAAATAGTAGTACCTAGTTCATCTGTGTTTGAATTATTTTTCCATTATTCCTAAGGGCTACACCTAGCTAGTCTAAGCCTCTAGGGTTTACTATATGACATGCTTTTTAGTTCATGGTTGTCTTTCCTGCCTTTTCCCCCTGTCCTTTCTGTCATGATCCATGCCTTTGAAAATCCTGAAGGGAACCTCAGCCTGTCATTTGCAGTGCCAGAACAATTTTACACAAGTCGGGCTTAGAGGTCGTTTGTCTTTACTCGAGCTGGTATAAAAAGATAGGCTGGGCTTCAATAAATGAATTATTTAAAAAGATCAATGTTATAGCTGGTAGATGAAAAAGCTAATGGCTGCACCTGCGTTGGTGGTGCGTGGCATGAGAGATGAGAGACCGGACTATATTAGCCTGAAAAATAGAATAATTATGCATTTATTTCGCTTCACCCACCCCGCACCCCCATCCAGTCTTCGGCCAGCTTCTGATATCTGTGATTGTGGCTGTCTGGATATTTTTAATTGTATTTCTTATAGTCTTCCCGGGTTTTTCCAATATCTTATATAATCAATATATCGGAAGTATTTCTATTGGCGTTTCTCATCATGTCCCCTTGGCTTGGCATATTCTAAGGAAACTTCATAGTATAAATTCATACACCACTGACATACATGTACATGTATCATCCTGTTGTACACTTCCGACTGAATATACGTTCTTCTTTGCTTCGGCTCTTAATTCACTAGTGTTCCAGGTTCTTCTCTCCTATACCAAGCATTGTCCGGCAGTAACAAGAACGATATCTCACTCTATGCATATATTATAAACGAGCATTCTTTTCTACAGCAATTCTTCCCGGATATATTTTTTTTCTCATAGTTTTTTATTAGGGAAAATGCATTGTGCATTTTTGATATTGCCGGATTCGGCAACACAGCCGTTCTTCCATCCGGGCCCTCTTGGAACATAGTAGTCGAATAATTAAGATTCATACAAAGATAATCGTTGTTTTCATCTAGTTAGTTCACTTCTTAATGAGATGAATGATATGAGTTATGATACAATTACTTCTCCGGTGTACAGTTAATGGGTCCTCAATGCACTCAATCAACAGTTATCACATATCATCAATCATCAATTGTATCACGTATAAATACCTTAACACTCACAATTGGATAAACAATAATTTCGCACATTTCTAATTATTTCCAGTTGTTTCCCCAACAACAAGCTACCGATATAAGCTTATCTGAACTTATACCTTTTAGCATACATGTATTTTTAATATATTTTGTATATCTATATATATACATGTTTACAGTTGCAAACACAATCTTATTTCAGAACCCTTTTCCAGACAATTTAACGGATACGATATAGCGGCGTTACTATGTTTTTAATCCTACCCCATTTGCTACGATTAACAGAACAATAAAATCCCTCATCCCTAATACAATTTTTTATCCAGTGAATTCCTTTTTATTATCATGATATTATAGCAATTGTTGGTGTTGTAATTTAATGATTCAAACTCTCTTGACGGTGTTTGTGGTTACGTCAAATGGTTAATAGATTTAGTGATATGACACTGGCAAAGCAGATTTTGCTTCGAAAAAGTCGACTAGCAAATCTACCTGGAATACATATAACCTTTTTATTCTCTCTCTAACAAAGGAAAAAAAGAGCATGTTTACAATCATGGAGAAAAAGAGAAAGGCTGAAACAGAAGGAGTTAGCCAGAGAGAGAGAAAGATTATTGTTATATGACAGCAAATGACTTTTGTAAAGCTATGGGCACCTATAATGCACTTTCTATTTTTGTTCCTTTTTACCTGCCTCCCACGTTCTGTGCACAATTTCCGCCCAGTCCCGGCACACACTAAACAGGCGTGTCCCGGGCCCTCCGACGACCTGCCCTCTACCTCGCCTCGGTCCCGGTCCCAGGTCGCCTGCTGGAGTCATCCTTCACAGCGCTGTGTACACACGAGCAGTGACCGGACTTGCCGCTTGGAGGCGCGGTACTGTATTCGTCTAGCTTTGTTAAACAATGATGACCACCAGAGACAAGCCTGAAACCAGCATCTGTGGCTGTGATAGATTGGTCTACTGTGGTCTAAAGCGTCCAGAAAATATCGAGGAAAGAACAATTCCGAATCCCATCTGTGAATTGTGTTACTGTCCAGGTCTGGCATTTATCCATAAAGGAGACTAGACTCTGAGGTCGCGGGGAGACAATTCTGAATACTGAACAGCGCCCTGTTAGTAAGATAGATGTTTCCAACTTCCCCATCGCGCCCACTATTGTGGTATCAGGAGACGTTGTGGCGAATAGCTTCTGTATTTCATCTGTCGTGTACAAATGTAAAATCCCTGAGGTGCCTTCACTTAAACAGGCGAATGGTACCCTAAGCAGCAATCAGTGGATGCCCAGAGTAAAAGATTCATCTATTTTCCAGAACCTCTGCAGCAAGTATTCAGGGGAAAGAAGCAAGTAGTACCATTTAGCTGTATCCTATGTACCGATTGTGGTGTAATTTATGGACTCTTTTGCATACTAATACGTTCTTGGTGAATCTAATATAGGAAAAGGGTTTATCATTCGTATGATTATAACTATATTATTAAAATTTCGCCAAGAAGCAGTGTGTTGTGTTAAATGTTACCAGACAACACCGCCTCTAGTTGCTCGATATTGGATCTATAGGAGTGCTCTTCTCAAATTGGATCTATCCCTCACTTTTACGACCGGTGGTCGTGACTGGTGTCACAAGTGATATAGATTAATCATTTCTGACAAACCCGCTAAAAACAACAACCATAAGAAAGTCACCATCTATTATGAAAGTTGAACAGAGCAGGTTTATTCAAAATGGAGTTATTTATTAACATAAAGATCTATTTAGTTGAATTTTGTCTCAAGGCTAGCTAGGCCTCGGCATATATTTCAAGAGGCAGTTGAGTTTAATTAATAATTGGAAGGTACTATGTGATTACAATCCTCAGCCTCTGGAAGCGATGATGACAATCGTCTGCTGGGACGTACTCACTCATTTTTAGATTTAGGACACCTCTAAAATCCATTGTGACAGTTACAATACAATCCTAAAAACATGTAAGACTTTCTAGAATTTTTATTTAGATCTATTCAATACATGGTCGGGCGTAACAAGTAGACTAGCTAATTATTGATGAAAGCACTGTCAGACGGGGTGATTATAAAAAGATGACAAAAGAATACCCTGCATCATTAGTTTACTCAGTAAATGTAAATTCAAATTGAAAAAGTCCAGTATATATGATGAATTAGAATATAAAATCGTGTGAAGACGGAATGCAATCTGTCGTTACATAGGGGTATAGGTCTTTTGCTTAAGTAAAGGTGGAACAGCTGATGGTTACGCATTGTTCGTTGCACAAAAGGGTATGTCGAGGGGAATGGGAATGTTATCCGAGTCCAAGCCAGATCAGGGGATAGAGGAATGGAGAGTGTATAGGTCTAATCACATAATGCCATGACGTCGCACGTTCGTCAATGATGTTTTTGTAAGCTATACCATGCCAGGGTGCGTATGCCCCATTCACCTAAGCTAAAGCCTTATTTAGATTGATGCCGTTACGTGTACACTGGTGTTACATTATATGCCACATCCCCTATTGGCGAGTGCTAACATTGTGTGGTCCAATGGCGACAGCAAGTCACACGATCTAATCATCAAGCTTCATCTCTATCTCCCCCCATGCGTCAGAGTGCCTTTCTTCTATACTACTATCCCGGCTTCACCAATGTCAGTCGAATCTATAGGAGAATATCTCGGACCTATCGGCACACTGCCACCCCTCCCCGGCAGATTTCCCCTTTCTCACCACCAGGTTTAAAGCCCTTCCGTTCTGCCCCAAGCCCCATCTAGCTGTGAACACCCCACATGCCATCCAGGCTCTCAGCGCCGCCCTGCCGACCAGCTCACCAACCAAACCACCCCGTTACGTTTGCCTTACCCCACCGTCCCGAGCACATAATGTCCCCGTCGCCATGGCAACTCCAGCATTCCACGACAAATCTAATCTCCTCCAGCGTCCCGACCCCGTGGAGGTCGTTGTTGCCATGGCGACGGGTTCTATGGCTGCAGCGGTCAGCACCTGCGTTCTGACTGCAGTCACGATCGAAAGAAGGATGGATTTGAAAATTGGAGGAATAAGGGATGGTGTAGAGCCAGGTGGCCTTATTACTCTACATGTCTGTCCACTCTAGTCTGGTTTAGCCTCTCTAAAACGTTGAAATGCTGTGTGATATTTGTGGTTGGCAACGCAAAACCTGAGTAAATCGCATGACTTCAAACTCTTCACAGTCTCTTCACAATTTTTTCTTCTCGGAATTGTGCCTTTTTTTGGATGTTTCTACCAGTAGAGACTTGGAGGGTCACTGTTGAAAGGTGGTGAGATAATGCTCATACTAGATATCAAGGTAGTGTCACTGGAATTGTATTTATACTGTGCTGTTTCTTTTGTGGCCTATGGTGGATACCTGTAATCAGGCATATCAAGTTAGCGTTTTTGTCAACGATCTCGATCAACATACGGATTTGTGAGTGGATGTAGGTGTTGTCCAACGGTATAAATGGTGTGCTATTGATGCATAAATTCATAAATTAAAAAGCGGAGTAACAAAGATTTGGAAATTATTCCCATAAAGATTTTACTCAAATTGTGCAAATGGCTAAAGAGTTATAGGGGTCTTCTTTGGGTCTAAATATACATGGATATGCTGGCTAGTATTCCAACTGTCTGTCTCGTATTTTTGAGAAACGCTGCCACCACTGTGTTTTCATAGTGATCAACGAGTTAGATCAAGGCATCCTATGTTGATAGAGATTTGTTCTCTGAGTTGTACAAGTTGTTTTAACAAACTAGAAGAATCCCTTATTAGGGTCATCACAATACAATTCATTTATGTTGATATCATCTTATCCTCATTTGAAATAATTAGGAAGAAATGGTAGTTTCATTGTTGATGAATGAGCGTGGAATTATAGAAAAGGTTTGGGATATATTCAGAGAATGGGCCGTTTACTCCACGAGTTTGGATGCGCCGCAATCCTCATTGAGGCAAGGCCTAGTGACGATTAGGCCATTCATAAAAAAACTTGTTCTTATCACCAAGCCATGAAAAATATAACGAGAGCGCTTTTTTTCTTCTCTTTTTTTGCTGGATCAAAGATGGCTTTTGAAGTTTCATAAAATGGGGTTCAGACATACAGTAAAACCCCGTTTATAAGCGGTCACCTTCTGTTCCGGGCTGGGGTGTCCGCTTATGTGGACTTTTCATATTTTTACTGGTTATACGTTGAATGCATACCTGACATCAGGAGCTTTAATTGGATACTAAATACACATTCCTTTCATAAATTCTATCAAGGTTCTTTTTTTTTTTTTTTAATTTAAAAAATCTTCTAGAATCGTTTTTTTTTCTGATACGCGCGGTGATGAGAAACACATGTTTTTTTAGTGGCCTTACGGCCTTACGGAAGTATTGTATATTTTACGATTAGAGGTCGGTTCTGGATTTATACTTCCCCTTTCATGGATATTAGTATAGCATCACAATATCAGAATAATTCAAAGTATTTCGCAAATCCAGTTAGGAATGTATAAATCACCACATTGATGTCTTGCCAGTTTTCTGAAATTCTGGCTGTTGATGAACCAGTCGATTCTTATATCATCTCACATCCAAGACCATGGCGTAGTTTTGGCACTTTATGTGGGTTATTGTTGTTTATTATCCATCGTATCCAAAGTCCCATTAAAAATGTATCAGGCTTCAGTAAACCATGATCCATTATATAAAACCTGTCAGTTACGATAACTGTGGTAGACATATTCAAATCTGTGGTATTCAAAAACATGGTACATACGGGAAAAATGGTCCCTTTGTGCTATAGAATAAAGAAATAGTCCCTATTGTTAAACCCTTTCATATGGCAATTACTGGGTTGAATTTATTTGAACGTAAGATAGATAATAAATGCAACAAACGATGGTTATGTGGAAAGGCGGCTCTGTAAACAACTTGAGGTTGACTTCGTAATACACTCGCTAGCGCGTCAACCTCTCATGGTTTACAGCCACCCGTCCACAAAACCATGGATTATTGTCTATGTATACATGTTCAATGTTAATCCTTTGGCAAAACTTGTACCAAAGTTGAGGTAACATGGCAAAATCATGTGTTTGAGAAATCTAACGCGCCTGTCCTCAAGAATATCAAGAGACACTTAAGATGGAAGATGAGGCCAGCGGCGGAAAGTAAGTACGACGAGGCTGGCGAGGACCAGTACTATGCATGGATATTTGCTCCAGGGGGACTCCCAGTTGCGAGGCGCTGTGGGCCCCACAGCGCCAGTACAAGTGCTTCGTGAGAGCTTGTCCTTAATGACAGCTGCAGTTATAATTGCTCTGATGAAGTCGCTGAGGCATGAGGTGAGACATGAGGCATGGTGTGTCCATGAAGGAAGGAACATTGAGTTAAGATGTAGTGTCTGCGATGTACAACTCCCACGCCGTGACGGGGCAGTATGGCGACCCTGGGATGCATGGAATCACAACGGCCTTACAGAGTGAGTGAGGCCCCATCCAAGAGCAGGCTATGGGGGTGAGAAGATTCTACGCCCGGAATAACCAGCATAGTATAGCGGCTTTTAGAATATGGTGCATGGGATATGGGCTCGAAGAAGCATCACAGAATAGTCTGATGTTATGAGGCAGGACCAGCAGTGACCTTAGAGTCGTGTGCAACGAGAGACATGCCATGCCCTGAAACACCGCATTGAGATGAGTAGTGCAGAAACAGGCGATAGTTCCTGTGTTGTTGCGTAGCCGCGTCCGAGCCCGGTATAAAGTTACGTGTCACTGTCCTACCAGAGTTAAGCTCGTCTGCATATCTAGATAGAGCTGCATGAGCTTGGAGAGTGAATAGGAAGAACTTCATCAAATCCTTGTATATTTATAACCAGCAAAATTGTCGATGTCTGTGTGTGATTCTGAGGCGTGTTGAGACTAAGGTAAGGCATAAGTTTACCCCACCTATTGCCAAAAGGGCTGTTTCAGCCTAGGCTGATCCGGGTGGCCCTGTGGGGGACCGCGTGTGGGTCTTGATGCGAGAGTCTGAGCTTTATCTCACCCCAGATATTTTTTCTCCATAGACTTAACATTGGAAACTCGTATCTAACACCCATTAGATATTTAGGAAAAATATCCAATGGGGGATAATGTCAAAAATGTTAGCCCATTAGTCAATATTAAGGGTGAGATAAATTCAGAAACCCATTCAAGTTTAGGGTCAGAGCTCGATCCCCTCTCATTTGAATCACATAGCAATTCACGGGGCTTCGCCTTGTGAATTACTACGTGATTCAAACTCGATGGGATACAAGCTCAGACCCTAAACTTTCATGGGTTTCCTCTATAGTAGTAGCCTTATGATGAGCCCTCATCCTATAATCCGCATCCAGGTGCAGGTGGGCTAGGCTGAGGACATTGAAGCAGTAGCAGTAGACCCCGTGTAGGAGTGATTAACTACAGCTCCGTCTAGTAGATGCTGTTGACACCCTGTCGGTCCCTTATATGTCGGGCAGGGTGGGCACTGCATTGAAACAATGCCCTGCTTGTCGTTATCATACCTGCTGGAATGTTGGCTGTCGTGTGTGTGTGTGTGTGGGGGGGGGGGGGGGGGGGGGTCCTGAAGCAAGGACCTTGAAGACCGTGTATGGAAGTCCGTTCTCGAAGTCCGTTCTCGAAGCATTTATTGTGGTGAGTAGGTGTTGGATGGCAGCTATTCAAGTGGAAAGTTGAAATATAACATACCATCCTGCAGAAGACATAAGGAATAATATCGTATTTTTAGTTCATTTAAGACATGGACACAAACTATTTTGGTATCAGTTATGGATAGAATAGAGATTACTGGCAGTTATTACCTGATCCTTGAAAGCTGGGGGCCGTTTGATATTTCGGGACAGTGAGAAGGGTTAGGACAATGATAGGAGAGTTCCTTGGAGAACAACGACGAGGATGGGAGAGTCATTGCGTTAAATAAGTGTTGTCCATATTTTATTCTCCTGCTTTGGAACAGGTCATGTGCAAGCCTACAGGAATGTGATTGGTTCTCTTACGTGTCTGTCCTGGGCACTGATTGGGCTGCCAAGTTGAAATCATTGGTAATTAGAAATCCTTGGGTCCAAACCCCGAACAAGCCCAATTTTTTTTTTTTTTTTTTTTTAATTTCAAAAATGTCTATTCTTCTTGTTCAATGGAAAATAAATGTATTATTTGCATACAACTGTCAAAGGCTCTGAAAAATATCATTCAAGCGTGTACACTGGTTATATATTGGTTAGTTAGGCTACCAGCAGTAGAAAGGACACCTAGATTGAGATCTCCTTCCAAAAGGAGAGTTTTCAGGATCGAGGTCAGGACAATAACAGTTTTATCAAACGACCTGAAAGGACATTTCAAGTCTCCGTCCTTTCAAAGGACAATCCATGTTTATTGTACGCGGTCCTTCATATGACAGTCCTAGGAGAATCCTTCCTGATATTAAATGGCCCCCTGGGAGGTGTATTTAAAACTAAGAACGATATTGGCTGAACGATTAAGATTAGGACTAACCTCAGGCGATAGTAACCACGAACGGAGTGTCAGTCCGTTTTTTAAACTTTGTTCCTGTCTTAATGGAAGACGTTTCGTTATGAAGGATTGAACCCACCGAACAACGCACCCAAAATCAGATAAATCGTGTGACCTTTAAAAAAACTTGAACAAAAAAGAAATTTTTCTGATCGTCTTGTAAGACAGTCGTCCATTAAAACGGATCATTTTAGGTAATGAAAATGCAACAAAGACCACGATAAGATCAATTATTTTATCGTTCTTAGTTTTAAAAACACCTTCCGGGTCCCTTACCAATACAAGAAAGACGTTGCAACTGGGAAATATGTTATTTACATAATGTTTACAGGAGGTGATGATCATTTCATGAATGTACAACTAGGAACGGTTTCATTAGTACAACTGTTCAATTGATGGCACAGGCTGGAGTTCTAGTCCAAGCCTCATAGATGTAAAAGTCATTTTGAGTTAGCTCCACACACAAGACCCACCATAGTTTCATAGTTCTGTAGAGGAGATATTATTCTCTATAAAAGATAATCTGTCTCGATCTATAGTACCGGGTTACCGTAAGCTTAGACGCTGTTTGTAATCACTGCCCACGCAGTTGTTTATATATGCTGTCTTGATCTCACAACTCATTGGACTGTGGTTGAGTAATTACTTTACAATTGAATTAGTTAGCACAGGTTCATAAGCTTCCCGGCACATTCTACAACACCAACATTACCGATAACGCCATCCACCCTATGGCAAACTTGGCAAATGGTCCTTCTACTATATGATAAAGACTGCATGATTCTTTTGGTCGATGCTGTGATTTTTGTTCATTTTGATACTGTCATTAACAGATTGGTGGGATAAATTCTGGACGGCGCTTTTTTGTTGATGCCGTTTATTAGTTTACTAATTTTACATCCAATCCAATCAGGGACAACCCAGGATTCTGTTACGGATGAAGGGAGCAAACCTTAGAAGATCGGCGGAGGTCGAGCTGTGAAGCCCCTCCAGGGGGTACCGGGATGGAGGAAGACCCTGAAAGCACTTGCATTGTATACAGTATACAAGATATACCCAGTATTATGTTTCAGAGAAGTGGAGTTTCCCAGCTGAGACAACCTGGGCGGATTGCTAGTGGTCCAGTCGTAGAATCCCTCCTGGGGATCCAGGCCGGAGGGATACCCGTTAGAGCGCTTGAATGTTTAAGATTATATAAGCTGCATGTATCTAAGATTCTTTTTCAAGGAGAGGGTTTACATATCTAAGGCTGTCTGGGACTATTCCTAGGGAAGTCAACCGCAAAGTCTCTCATGGGGCTTCAGGGGGTGAGGCCCCGAGGATCACTTGGATTCTATACATCCAAGCAGATCTCAGGATTCAGTTTTGAGGAAGAAGGCTGGGAATATTGCCTCTTATGGGGTCCAGGGGGTCAGCACACAGGATCGCTTGGATACTTGAGACTACCTGCGTATATAAGTGGGGTTTCAACAGCAAGGTCCCACATGGGAATCCAGGGGCGAAAGCATTCATACATTATACAAGTTATATCCCGGACTTTATTTTTGGGAGCAAAATAATTACAGAGTTGCTACTATACCTGGGACGATTGGAAGGGGTCTAGGGTCAAAGCGCGTCTTTGGGTGTTGCTTTGTTGAATGACACTGTAACAAGAGTGTATAACATCTGAATCTATTACAGGGGGCGCACCTCGGACTACCTATCCTGTATCCTCCTTAGTATGTCCTAGAATGTGGTAATATGGGCAGTGATATATGTCTTTCCCACACGAAAATAGCCCATTGGTTGTATTATCGGAACCTTCCAACTAAAAAAGTGTCTTTTAAAAAGTGTCTTTGCAGAATTTTTAGTCCATCCATGCGATAATCGGGGGGCGGGGACACAGGGGACACATCCCCCACCCTTTGATACGCCACTATACCAAAGTGTTGCATAGATAACATTTTTAAAATCCTTGCACATGGCGTTCTTTGGTAGTACATGTATTTAATAATATATCTTATCTTCCATGTCATTCAACAGCCGCCTGCTATCTGAATTGATACTCATTATAACGTTGATGTCTTTCAGCCATCATGAGCTCTCCCATGGCGGGCGACAAGGAGGACCTGGACGACATGGCGCTGATCGAGGCGCATGCGAGGCGGACGTCATGCGGCGTTTACCTGGCCGTCACCCTCCTGGGGATGGCCGCCACTCTGGGCAACAACGCCCTCTGGATAATGGTCCCTGTTTCTGGAAAACAACTACCCAAGGACCACCGCATCCCGCAGTACCTTGTGGGGCTCCTAGAGCTTGGAAACATCAGTGCCGTTATTTTCCTGCTCAGCCGGCGTTGCAGTCGCCGCGGGGCAGTCACGGAGGCACCGGCTATATACCTAGTGTTGGTGGTATCTGCAGGGGCCATGGCCTTACTAGCACTGTTTTGGGACCAGCAGTCGGCCTTTGTGTATGGGAGGTATAGTTTGGTTTATCTGTCTGCAGCGTTCGGGATCAGTCAGGTCACTTGCCTTGCTGCAATGACCTACCTGCCGTTCGTAGCCCGATTAAAGACCACATATATCACAGCGATGCTGCTTGGAGAAGCACTCGCTCAACTTCTGCCACACACGTTAGCAATTGGCGAAGGTATTAGCACCCCACCTGAATGTGACTCTAGTGGGCATATGCTTAACAGTTCAAATATTATCAGTGGGTGGCGGGCCCGATTTGAACCTACAACAACCATCAAGCCAGCCATCCCACCCAAACTACGCTTTGATGTCTCCATTTATTTCTTCGTGATGACTGGAGTGCTAGGTGTATCGGGACTGTGTTTTCTGGTGCTGCGGTGCATCCCGTCGGTCCGATTCGAATACGACCAGATTCAGGTGGATTGCATGGAGGAGGTGGAGATGGGTAATGGAGGTGGGCGTGGAGCTGGAAGTGGCGTGCATGGGGGCATTGAAGACGATGTGGACACATGGCAGACCGGACATACTAATTCCGCAGTACAACCCTCCCCGCACACCGCCAAGCCGGTTATCTTAGACGACGGCTCCATAAAACAGCCATTTGCAAGGAACCAGAAGCAGCAAACGCCGCATGGGACGCCGAGCAAACGCCACCATCCTAACTCCTCCTCACTGCCACGCTCACGGACCGTGTCCAATTCCACACCGCAGCGCTCGGTCACCACCACTGTCACCATAGAGACGAAACCGGGGGATTCATGCATGGACCTGGCTCCTTCCTTCTGCCTACTCATGCTGATCACCCTTTGGACGAGCTTATTTCTATACGGACCGCTCTCTTCGGTCAAAGCCCATGGCTGCCTACCCATCGGCAACAATGCTTTTGTGGCTGGCACATTGATGACGTCCTTGACGCCTATTATCGTCATCATCATAGCGACGCGCGTCACGTCCGACTCCAAGGTGACGTTGGTGGTTGCATTCACATCTCTCGGGACTATTTTATTGACCTACTTTGTGGCCCTAATTGCTTTTAGTCACGAGTCGGAGTCAAAGGAAGATTCGCCAATATTTAAAAATAATGGAGAGCTTTTAACGGTAAGCGAAGCATACTTCTTACAAATATCACCTTAAATAGATATACATTAGTATTTTCTTTATTTCTACCTGTCAATATCTCAACTTCTCTGTTTTATGTTATATCCATGCACTGCAAGATCGTGCATGAGCTAGACTCACACTTGACGAACACCTCGCTAATGTGACCACCCCTTCATCCTGAATCAGTCCCAAAACCTTCTACTGCGCAACACAGTATAATGGTTTTTTAGTGTAGGAAAGAACGAGGGCGATTTAATAAGATTAAAAAGGACAAGGTTTATTGACCACAACTGCTGATTGCTGCTACACACCACTCAGGGCCAATCAGACCAATCAGGCACCCATCTCCGAGCTTCTGAGGATGCCAGCGGGAATATTCCCGTAGGCCGTCCCAGACCTGCTGTGAAGTGAACTCCCAGCACCCGAAAGGACCCCGACGAGAGTCACTCTGATGTCATTTCCGGGAACGGTGCCCTCTAGCGAGTTGTGGGCTTTCTCGGAACACCAACTCCAGGAGCCTGCATTTAACGATTTCTCCTATATATTCACACCCAATAGATAAAATGAGCCAATTTACATTAGCTTTCTTTACATAGTAAATGTACTGAATAATAAAGTTTTCTTCAATTCTTTTTTTTTTAAATAGTACAGTGACCTGGTTACGTTTTAAATATCCAAATGACTTATGACTTTGTAATAATGAACATTTACTATATTATCTGAAGCTTCGAAGGATATCATAGAACTGCATCGAGAATCATATAAATAAACAATACTCCACGAGTTTGGATGTGCCCGAATCGTCATCGAGGCGAAGCGACATCAGACTATCAGAATAGTTCAAATACACCTGGCAAATCCATATGACGACATCTCACATTCATTATAGGCCACGGCCGGCGTAATATTGTCACTTTACAGTGGTGATTGTTGAGTATTTTTTCCTAATGTTATTTCTATGGCTAAGCTTGTACCAGGGGTGAGATAAATGATATGCGGTATACCTGTATACATGTATCCTATCATGGGACTAACCTCTAGCTTAAAAACTTTCCACGGTGCCCTCCACTTTTTGAATTAAATAACTGTTCTACAACAGAGAACGTCGTATTCAGTTAATACATACATATTTGCTATATTATCCTACCCCTAATATAAAATCCCATAGGCTTAACATTGACTTTCCGTATGCGCCCGTATGTCGCATACGGATAAAAAATCGCATACGGACAAAAAATGGATCAATCAGAGATCAGCAGCTGAAAGTAGTTCCAAGTGCCTTCAGAGCAGCAAGGAGAGCTCTATGGAGGACTTCAGAAAGTTTTTATAAGTTTTTTTGTTATTATCCTCACATAAAAATATCGTTCACAGGGGGTAGGATAAAATCAAAACCTTAATCGTTTTAATCTGGGCTCCCGTATGCGACAACTGGAGTTTGGCGTAGTGATATCACGAGGCGGAGTTTTACGATATTATGTGTAAGCTTAGATTAATATATAAGAAAAGCCTGTATTAAAGAAGCATAAAAATATGGGGAAGATCTATAGCTGACACCGAGAATGTACAGTCCTTCACGACGTTGGTGAACTGCTCGAGTCAAATTGGTAGCAGGTAAATACCCACTGGAACTGCTGCCAACTTGACGTGTACCTCTTGGTAATATATAAGTCGTGCTCCTGCGTAAATATGCTCAATATGGTGCCTATATCAAATGATGTATGCTATTCATGGAAGACCTGCCATCTGGCAGAATTTTCTTTTTGAACAGTCATTATTTGTTTCAGTGAATAAAAGCCTTTGTGAAAAAACACACCTGTACATGTAAAAGTCTACAAATACAAAGGCAGAAAACAAAGACAGATGTACAGGGGAAAAATGAATGATGGTGATACACAATCTCTATATCCTAGTAAAATGCAAACATTTCTGACAGACTATATCAATACTTAATGTGTATATATACAAATGTCTATAAACACTTGTATTATAGATATGAAATAATATCCGATTCTACACTCTCTCCTCACAGACGGTGGCCTGGGTGGCCATTACAGGCCTCTTCACCTTTGCACGGGTCACCATTGCTCTCGTCCTGCGAAATGCTAACAAGGACACCATGATTTGGTTCGCCGGCGTCACGCAAGTAGGGGCTGCGGTCGGTACGCTATGCATGGTCGATGGATACAGCATCTGCCGCGTCTACCGGAACTACTTGCAGCTCATCTGTGAGGCGGAATGGTCGTAATGCTGTCAATGTACTTTGGCTTCTCATCTAGAGCCACTCTTATCATAATCCGAGTACATTATGTATATTGGTATGGATGTGTGTATTAATAGGAGAACATATTTCTGTTTGCACATTTTACACCACCTGTTTGTTCTCTTGGTTTCTAGTAATACACACTCAAAAGATAATGGAAAATTACTTATTACATGCCTTTACTTTGAACTACGATATAAAAAACTCTATGGGATATAATATAATTTCAACAAAAGGACAGCACAAGCGGAGTCATATCGAATGATTATTAGTGTACAGAGTCTGCCGGTTCTGACGTTGTCCTTTGTCCTTTATGGTGTAAATATATATATTTGCTGTCGCAAGTATCATGAAAACCATTTTATGATACCGATGGGGATGAAAACCTAGCATATCTTATCTCTCTCCCCATTCCATATGTAAATAGACATACAAACCTTTCATTTGCTGAACCACTTCAATATGTATTGTGAAATGTGAATCTATTTCCTGAAGTGAAAGAGACGACTTACATATGGCTCAGAAACAGTAAACACGAAAAGCTTTATTTTTGATACAAAGAATATATATCAAATAATGGCCTGACCCGTAATATATTTTAACTATGAGAGGCGATATGGATACACCTGTATTTGCTTCGCCATTTCAGAACCTTAAACTTATGAAATGAGGTTATATCCATATTGTTATCTTTTTCAGAACCAGGCTATGGTTTTAGTCTCAATGAACCAAAATATATATACCTTTATCTATACAGTTATGATTTATACGATATAGCTAGCAGATACGATTGATATGCACTGTTACTATATACCCATGCCGTACATACTGTACATACGCACCGTTTCGCCATATAACGTAAAAATACCATACTTAACAGTATTCCGTGCGGGAAAATACGGAATACCTTCCCATATACGTTGATAAAAATATTAGTTGTAAGGCCTAAATAAATTAATGATTTTTCCTAATTTCGGGTATATAGTAAATATATAACGACCTAACATGCTTGTACAAGCTACAAAACTCGATGATAATTTACAGTTTGTACGGAACTCGGCATAAATACCTCGTTCCGTAGGAACCGTAAATATCATCTCGTTTTGTAGCTTGTAGAGCATGGTCAGGTCTTTCTATATAATTATTGCTATCCGTGGACAGCTAGTATTAGAGAATTTTATCATCACGGTAAAGGAGTACCCTCATGCAATATCAGTCTAGGGTTGAAAGATTGATTAACAGTTAATGAACCAATCAAAGCATTCTTAGTTATTTGATATAATATATGTCCACAAGTCTTTGTTAAATATAATTTGCGTTATGGATATATCCGTATATTACTTATTATAAGTATTTATCGGATTCAGAGAAAGAGCAACCCACAAGGTCATCATTACAGCGTACATATCCTGTATCCAGTAGATACTTGTTATTTTTATTATACATCCACCAATACATATTGAAATCGAAGTAGTGAACCAATATCCTATCAAAATCGAAATACAGAGACAGGTTGGTAGATTGTAGAATAGTATTTGAATAAACAGACAATTTATACGAGACCCATGTGGATTACACTCCCGTGGCAATATACGGAAGGGGCGATGGAGACTATCGAGTCCAGGCGAGCTCTAAACTGTATAGAAAACCAGAGCTGCAATCAGTTTCAGGGTCAGACCGGTCCAATAAAGCCGACCTCCCACAAATCTATCTTGCCTTAACGGCCAATACGATATTGACTTCTACTTCCACCCTTTGGTGTTTTATGGTACTGTTGTATTCAAACACCCACTGCTTGCCCTCTGTTTTGATCCCTATATATGCCGTGGGTATGCGGAAGTTACATTCACAATAGATTAAGGTTTTTCTTAGGTGAAGATATTGGAGGAATAGAGAATATTTGAAAGTATACTCAAGTCAAAGCTTGTTACTAGCTGTATGTTATTGTTTTAGATACAGAACAAAAAACCAAATGATATACAATGCCTGCTATAGACTATACGTAAACACGGTTACACATGTGTCATGTTTGATAAGGATTTTTTTCGCTGGGACTGGTGTTTCCTATTACGGAAATAAACGTCAACACAGCTTTATTGATTTTGAAAAAGGTTTTGAGTAAGTCGCAATGGTTATACGTTTAGCAGTCGCCAAAGCTATCGCTAAAACCTCAAAACTCGACATTTTACATGTGATTTTGAGAAAGAATCGGGATTCTCCACACACCTTTGAGAAATGACCACCTTAACGAAAGCATTACTAGTACTAATAATGTTATACTTTTAGATTGCTTAGGCTTATATGTATGTGGCTCGTCCGTGGGTGATAGCTATAATGTTTCATGTCAATTATCATGTAGTAAGTCAAATATTGCGGGGAATATGTGGCATTTGGGCATTATGCAGCCTTTTAAACATTGTAGTAATGCTGGCATTATTAGTTGATTCATCACATCAGACTAAAGATGTACTTGCTTTAAAATGCCTGCCATTTTGTATGAATGGTCCCAGACTTCAGTGTTCACATCGAGAAGATACGATATTCATGTGCTATTAACATTCCACTAGCTGTGCATCGCACCAGATAAATCAGATTTATTCTAGGTATATTTGAATACTAGATTTACCAAAATCCCAATTTATTCAGCATATTTCCAAAAGACCTTTAATCCCTCGTTAAGGTATGTAAAATTAAAAACCTTTGTAAATGGTTTAGTAAGATTTGATGTCAATAGCACATAGATTGTTATATTGATTTATGTAAATATAATATTATCACGAAATGTATGTTCTCCAGTATCTTACGTCTGATAAATAAAACAGATATGCATACCTGTCTCTCTTGTCCATATGCTAATTCAGCCATAACTCTAAACAAAAAATAGAAGAGTACTCTCTTAAGTGCAACACATTAAGAAAAAGCGAGAGTAATAACATTTGAAAAAAATCAGAGTTCCCCTTGTGTCGAATTCTAACATAATGGATATAATATTGCCCTACTTCCCTTCCTCCCTTCCTCTGTCTGTCTCTCTATCTCCCCCCCCCCCCTCTCTCTCTCTCTCTCTCTCTCTCTCTCTCTCTCTCTCTCTCTCTCTCTTTCTCTGATTATCTGTCTCTTTAAACTGTTACAAATTTGAACATCTAGTTCAGCCAACCGCATCTACTGCTTCAGGTCTGAAGTGTTATTTGGCCAGAACGAACCACTGGGATCTATCTTTAAGAACTAATACTGGGAAGGAGGATACATTGTTTATAGGTTTGAGGGTGAAAGGTCTTCTAGCCTCTCTTGAGACATCGCATAATAGAAAGATAATAGGGTGAGCTAAAGAGAAAAAGGTGTAAGAAAATAATACTCGCAGGTAAAATTCCATGACCGTGAAACACGCCATGAAATACATATTATAGCTCTCTCTTGACCATCCTAGTGACAGGAAATGAGGTTGAACGGGTGTAAACTAATGTCGGCAGCATACAACTGAACAAGAAAAGATTAAAAAAATGGTGCTATAAAAGCAGATGGTCTAAAGCAATGCTAAACACTTGCTGTAAATTCTGGTATTTCGGGTAATTCCTTTATCAAATCAGATTAACGATTAAACGAAGAGGTCATATGTCCATAACATGTGAAATCCATGTCTAAACATGTCTAACCAGAGGCTAAGACTGACACTTCTACTGCCATGCACTTGTCTTTTATTACTCGATTGTCTTCGCCATCAATACGGCTTAAAGCGCTGCGCGCATCCTCAAATACACATAAGAAATACTAAAAAACACTAGACAAAGAGGAGAGTGCAAAAAGGGGGAGGTAGACAGAGAGAGAGAGGGAGAAACATAGAGATGGAGCCAGAACGGCAGAGAAACAGGGTGAAGGGCAGAGAGATAGAGAGCGACTGAAGCGCACTGGGTGACATCAATTATGCATGTTTCTATATCTTTTATGAAAAATTGTATATGGGAGGAGCCTATTTAGGGTGTCTCAATGACATTTGTTAGGAGATGTTTTGGTGTGTTTCGATGTATATTATCAAGTTCCAAGAGCAAGATGCGTCTAAATACGTGTACCCAATCAACAAGGAATATAGTTCATTTCGGCACCCTCGCTCTATCTCCTTATTATCATCACAGACTTTGTTGATATAGGTCCGTGTTATTATATATACCTTGAAATCTTTAAAAACCACACTTACCATGTTGGGTTACTGCAAGTCACGTGGTACAGAGGGACGAACCATATTCATTCGCCGATCGGCGATGCATGAAGTCTATACAGGTGACCAGTAAGTGTGACACATTCGCGCACCGGTATATATATATATATATATATATATATATATATATATGTAATGAAAATATCGAGTCTACGTATTGATGACATAAAGGTCGCTGAGAACAATTGTGTGCCTATACTTCCGATACTTAGTAGTGCAGTGGACATCTGTGGGATAAGTCATTCCAAATATCCAGAAATCGACATTTCTTTATTGCCGGGGGGAGATACATATTACAAAGAGTCTGTAAACAGTTATTCAACCTCAATCTGATTAGACTATCTTGATTAGTCTCGGTCTATTCGCGAATTTTGGGAAACAACCACAAATAGTTTAGGCCACTGTATTTTTCAAGTTTCATAAAGCAAAGATGATATCTAGCGCAATTTACCTGCCGGAATCCAACGCACCACAGAGAACCACTGGCGCCATCTACAGTAATAGATTGAACGACCGAAGAATGGGGAAAGGTAGTTTGGCAACCACCCCCTTCTACGATATAGGGGTTGGTTGGGTGAAATCCCACACGGTATCACTCTGTGTTCGCCTCAAACCAAGTCGTTTTGTTCTATGTAGGCTCTTGAAGCAGAAATACTTAGGTAGAATTCATAGCTTTACAAATTGATAAATAAGTCTGGCTTTATGGGGGTTTTATTCTAAAAATACACACAAAAGAAAATAACAAAATGGTAAATTACCTTCAAGGTTATGACTAAACTAGCCTGGAAGCCTGACCTAGTCACATTATAGGCTAGGTAACTGGTTCCATAGCCTGGAAGCCTGGCCTTGTCACATCATATGCCAGGTAACGGGTTCCATTTTTATGGTGCACTATGGGTAACGCGTCAATTTCTTGCACTCTCCTAGCAGAGATCCTATACTCTTTTTCCACAAAAGATCTGCTGGGAGAGTACCACATTGGCAGACAGAGGCTGTATAGCCTAGACCATCAGTCCTTGTATCCTTTTCTTTTTGCTTCATTTATTTTATCTGGACTTGAATTAGACCTGCAGACCTATCTTCCATACAGCCAGTAAAAAAAGGTTGCTGTTAAATATTCAGCAGCAGTATTTCTTCAGTGAACCAGTCTAAATGGCAGACTGAGACCCTAGAGCCTAGACTGGCCTCCGTCATTGTGTCCTTTTCTTTTTATTTCATTTATTTCATTTGGACTTGTATTAGGCCTGCAAGTCTATCTTCCTTACAGCCAGTACAACGTTAATTTGATTGTTACACTTTTGAATTGACATATTTTGTTGTGATTTGGCCTGGATTGAAAACCAAATGTAATGTGTTCGATCTATGACCTAATAAACAAAATAGGAGCCAGGAGAGGTGGTGCGACTGTCAGTTCAAGGTATTTCTTTAGTGTTACGTAAGGAGTAGTTACCAGTCCCTTGTTTCATTTGGATAGGGAACCAGTCAATGACTAAATCCGCTCTCCAAGCATTACAAAAGGTCTGGTAGGAGAGTAGCAAACAGGTACCGCTACTGGGTCAAGGAGCTTATTTAATCCGACCAGGGACCCATTTCAATAGTCTGTAGGACGTCCGTTATTGGGTCTAGTGACACAATAGCGGCACTTCGCGTTTCAGTAGTTAAGGGACAACCGATTTTGCGACATAGGGTAACAGACAGGTGCAAATAGTGGCTTGTACCATTTCAAAAGAGACATGTCCAGTCACTATTGCTGCCACTGTTGTGTCTATAATAGCGAGAGGGTATACCCTCTCACTTCTATTGTCACAAATGCGTAACTTTACTTCCTGTAGGAATTAAGCTATGAAACTTTAATCCCAGTTAGGGACACATACAACATATAAACATGCCAAATATGAAGGAGATCGGCAATCCAACGATATTCACATTTGAATTCTGTCATAGCAAATGCTGCTCTGGTGGCCAGTGTAGAATTATTCAAGCGCTGTCGCTAATTTATGCAGTGACCTTGTATGATGTGAGATGGGGTACCCCACATGTTTTTCCCCTATGCTGTCCCAAACTAGGGACACGTCCACAATAATGACAAGACACACCTCCCCATCAGTGACATGCCTTATGAAATGAGACTTAAATTTTGTCACTATTCCTGTCACTAGTCATGTCACTTGTCATGTCACTAAGTGGCTTAGTGACGCATTCTATTGAAACGGGTCCCAGAGCTAGTTTTGTCTAGCTGTGGTTGCCATGGACTGGTTCCCTGCCCTAATGAAATAAGGGACAGATAACGGGTTCCTACGTCCTTCACAGCCACGACCTTGTGGCCTAATGGTTTGGCTGGTATCCGCTTGTCATACACCTAATTCCGCCAAGCCCTCTAGCGGATGACAAGGGAACCAGGAGGCATTACAAATAATGCACCACAAAACTGAAACCCGTTACCTGGCCCAAATTTTCATTTCCGCTGCCCCCGCCCCGGAAACATTTGTTTTATTGTTTTATCTTGTAAATCCATCCTTCTACAACAAGTGGAAATGTTAACTAGAAGGATGGATCTATAAGATAAATCAATAAAACAAATGCTCCAGGAGGGGGGGGGCAGCCAACTCCTTAAATAAGGCTCTTTTCCAGATTGGCCCAGGGACTACTATAGTTTAACTAGGCCAGGCTTCAGGCTATGGTTGCCAGGCTATGGTTGCCAGTGTAGAGTCATTTGCAGAAAAGACTATGTAGCTTCTTGAATGCCTGCAAACTCCAATACTAGTTACAAAAGATACGGTTGTGCATGAAAACGGAAACCCTTTTGTAGTATGATGTCTTACCTTTTCTGCATGAATACAAGATAGTGCTCTAACACCCAAAAAGGGATCATCTTTGAAATAGATGTCCAACACAGCATATAAATCGACATTAAGTCACATTCAAAGTAGTTGCTGTTGTTGTTGGTGTTGTTGTTATTGTTGTTGTTGCTTTCTCCTTGGGAGGTGAGGTATTCGAGAAAATCTATGGACGTCCAACATTCGCGTACAGATATTGGTGATCTACCTATTAGGGTCGGCACAGGACACTTACACAGGTCTACAATCCCAGATCAAGGGGGAAAAAATAGACGTTTACCTGCTATTACAATCCAGTTAATTTGAGATCTAAATTTCTCTGACAGCATAAGGATTCCTTGTCAGAATCCTGTTTAATACTTCCAACTCATTAGGTCGAGATCTAACAGTCTTTAGCCTATTTTACAGTTGATATCGATCGTCTTCATTAACCGATATATTATGTATACATGTTATAAACTTACGAGTACCTTAGAGGATCCATATTACATTACTTTAAAGGATTGCACAATTAATCTCCTAATGAGGCGTCCATTGTCCTTTTATGATAGTACACCATGTGATGTTGGACATGCTAAAGCCATCTGGCTTTTTCTGCAACGGATTCTTAAGTTTTGAATGCTAGCAATTGCAAGGGCATCAACAGATGATTATACAAAGCTCTATCATCCCACTCAGAGCAGCCATTCGCTGAACCCGGACAATACATAACTCGCATGAATAATTGAGGATGCCTACAAAATAATGCCGGATAGAAGCAGCAATTTACGTTAATGACTACGTTCCGTTTAATGGCAAAGGTGGAACTCGTTGATGTGGATCTGCCAACTAGTGTGTGATGAATTGCAGAATGGTGCCGATGATATGTGAGTCCATTTCAGTTTGGAATTTGCGACCAGGAGAATAGCTTTCACCATGACACCTGAGATTCGTGCTATAAAAACAAGGTAGAGGGCTATCCATCATATATGTCTTTTTCATGGTCACCAGTGGTAAAATGTTCTTAGGACAACATTCTTACGGACATGACAGCGCATTCCATTCTGGAACAGGAGATTATCTTCATTCTCCGTGGTGGGACCAGGTTGTGTTACAATCCATGGCAGAATATATCCATTGTAAAGTTAGTTATTGTACTCTGATCTACGTAACGTGTTGGAGTACATTCAGTAGAGCAATCTCGTGTCATAGGGAAATCGACATCCAACATCAGCAAAAGGGATCTGCTAATTATCTAAAACCAAAATTTAAGTTTGTTTCGCGACGCGGGTGTTTTGTTATCTAGATGTGTACCATCAGGAAGACATCCTAGTCAACTTTGACATCCTTCCTTTGTCGACTAATGCGCCTTGAAATTAGCGATAATGGCCCTAGTTGAGTATCTATAGATACTAAAGAAATGTAGCGATTGAGCACTGTATGTTCCTTATACTAAATCAATGTATACTTTTAGAAAGAATCTGTTTGAAATATCCTATAGATAGAAATATTTAGCTGCTGTTGTGAACAAAAAGCCCTAAAAATTTTAAACTGGAAATGATTACTTGGATGCCTCGAACGAATTTCCAATTACATCATATAATACCATGTGTCTATATCATATTTGAACGTCGTTGTAGATGCTGCACTGGAGTATTACTGAGCTGAAATCTTCTACGATAGGCCTTACAATGTTCCTAAAATACGATTGTGATGCATGCCGATGTTGCTAGTCTAGACGTTTGTGGAAGATAGAGAGATCGTCTATGATTTCTTTTGCCTTTCAGGCCGTTGACACAGATCTTCCCACTCGTCAATTGCCCAAACGAAGGGAGCAAGGGCTTTCATGTCATCTTGGATCTCACAAATAGGTTGGGTTCCTGTTCTTCTAACATAACGGGTTTTATCCTTATGATACCGTATCTCAGTATCTAATTCTACAAGGTCACTAAACTTCATAACTGACTTCCCCGCGTTTTTAGTCATTATGTCATGTAGTGCATCGAGAGGTTTTACATTTCTATTGTAGTAGGTTGACGCCAGGCCTTAGCAATTAAGTTAAAGAATATTAAATGCCCACTATGGAAGAAACCAAAGTCATTTGTAATCACCATCCGTGAATGTGAATCGTACTGTACCGTTACGAAATCATGAATCACGCTATAAGCAATTTGTTTAATTAGGATGGATATGGTTTCACTCGCTGTTGGTATGATATAAGTTATCTATTGGCTACATTACACGCGCCAACAATGGTTTTATATTCGCATTTTATGACCAGCTGGCCAAAGCAATAATTTCAAATACAGATAACTGGCTGCACTATCAATTTGTCCTCCTGCAAATTGCAACTTATTCTGCTACTGTAACTGCTAAATGATGTAAATTCCATTTGAAGGGTGGAGTTTTCAGTGGAAGCGACCTCTTCTTTTTCATTTTGGCTCGTAGCTCGTGAACAAAGGAATTGGAGAACTATGCACAGAAATGGACGATAATAAAAAATCTATACTACTTTCTTCCACGTACCGTACTTTCATGGGTTTACTTGATTGTGCACATACTTAGTCCCTGTTGTATGTGGAATTATTCTTTCTTTGACACCTAAATAATTAGGCAAAAATAGTGAGGGCGAAAAAATTTAAATCACATACTTCAAGAATGATGGAACTCGAACCAGTTTGGTGTTGTGTCACACCATCCTATAGTGTTTCCTGCGACCAAGTATATGATTTCATATTGTCATGGCGGAAGAAACGGATCTTTGTCAGTGTACTACGCAAACACTATCATTATGGTTAATCTAGAAAAAAGGCTCGGGCTTTATAAGTACTGTTAATAACTCAGACACCATTGTGATGATGTGTAACAAGACCACCAAAATAGCTACAATGTTTTATTGATGAAATAAATATGGCAAATGTTGTAGATAATTGGTTGATGTTGTAGGGTCACACTACGAAACGCTGTTCTATTTCGTGATTCTTACTTGTGATGTAGGTCAGCTTCACCACAGACTTTACACACAACCTCTACCCTTTAGTGGTGTGCTATATTGTCAAGAGATCATATCAATATTTCCCAAATATCATTACCAATGAATGAAGTAGATAAAAAAAAGGATATACAGTCCAACATTGCCCAAAATAAAGGTCTTAACAAAGTAGATATAAAATTCAAGAATATGTTGAAATAATTTCATTGGGATTAGCAGACTTTTGTATCTCGTATTCGTGTTTTACTCACCATTCAATACATATTATCACTATATAGTGATATCACCGACTTTTTACACCCACAAGTTATAATGACGTGATATATATTCTGCAGCCAGGCTCTAGTGATATTATGTATCTACGGTTCCATGCGGAACCGTAGTCAATGTGATTGGATATATAGGACGAAATTAACCTATGAGAGAAGCCATGTTACTAACATTCGAACCCTTATGAACACTTACAGAAATTTGTGATTGTGTATTTTCGCTTTATTTCATGGATTCGATGTGTCTTCCCTGATAGCATTCCCGCATCTATATAAGCATTATCTACTCCCATCTTGCCCTCCCACATCGTTGTCGATTTTATTGAAAAAATAATATTCAAGCACACTGACCCCAATTCCTCGTTATTATGCAATTCAAGATCATGAAAAACACCTATTTACTGACATTATCGCTAATTGGCCATTGGACATACATTATACATATACATCGATTCTAGTTGAATATTAACTTAGGTTTTCTTTTTTAACTGAGGTAAACGTTAGTCATAGCGGCCGCAGATATTATCTGAACGAAATGAGTAGCAGATGTTAGTATTTCATACATTCGCACACAGATATGTAATGATAAGCAACCCAGTCCTTATCCACTTCTTTGTATTTATACATGTACCGTTGTGTGTCCTGTGGGCCATTTGATAATCAACTGTAGGATTCCACAGGGAAAGATCGATATGTTCTTTTCCTATGAGTCACTAAATTTCTAATCCGTCTGGCCTACTTCACTTACAGGCAATAGACCTTTATCATTTCTGGGTATGATATATTGAATGGTTATCCAAATGGGTTCCTACTTTTCTTTTTGGATCTCTCAATTCCAACACGATATATTAAGGCAACATGCCTGTTTCCAGTGTAACCCAGTACCAGTCCATTGCTCAACTTGACCTCACCCCTATCTGCCGATAAACTTGTATTATGTGATTACCACTGAGTCTTATTTGTTCGTTTTCATGCCCCTTCAATATGCCCAATATGTGAAGAAGCAAAGAGGGAGATTGACACAAGGGCTTTCGGTGAAGTTCCCTAGAATTAGCTCCTATGTCATCTCAGTGATTAGCCGCCTTCAACAACGAGTGTGAGTTTAGAGTCTCCTTTATCTGCCTGCCAATCATTTTGAAAGGGTGTAGTGGTCACTGGCTCAGTATATTTTTCAATTGCACTGAAGGTTCTGATCACTGTCCCAGTAAATCCATCGATCGCCTAGAAAGTCCATCCATCACTCAGTTTGTCATTCATTCCTCCGAGGGGCGTAATCATTGTCACATCCTTCACTATTTTTTTCAATAGATCCAAACAGTCTAGAGTACAAAGTCAAGGGTAACACAATTCCAGTATCCTTTTAATGATAGGTAATATATGAAATACAGTAAAATATTAGAGAGTAGTGTACTTTCAAAATAAGAGTGTGTTCACTTCTTCAATCAGCCTGTCGCTCATCCTCAGGAGCCGTGTATATGGTTTTGTATATATGACACACACATTGCACTGCCATTTTGAAATGAAATGTTTGCCTCCTGCCCCTTACTTCTCAAGGCTAGCTTTCAGTGTTAGGATAAGATCATCAAATGGTATTTTAATATTAATTACTCTTTGAGGTTTATCCTTGTGTATCGGTTTATCCTTCTGTAATCCCTTATGTGTTCTCTCTTCCTTTATAATTTCTATAGCTTGCTACGGTCACCGCATAACGTTCACAATATTCCCCTCTAGCAGACTATTCAATTAGGGGTAACCCATAAAATACAGTAATACCCCGCTAAAGGGACACCCTCTGAGCAAAGTGTCTCCTTAAGCGTATTGGTTCCTTAAGTGGAGTGGTCCCTTAAGGGGGTGTCCCAGAAGCGGGGGTTTACTGTATGTACGCTGAATTTCCGAGATTGTTTACCCCTTCCTCACCGCCTCTTGTAGGCAATAGAACAAAGAAGCAGCATACGCTAAATTACCGAAATATTTGACCCCATCCCCACCCCTTTCAGTGCGTACGTACTTTATGGATGGACCATTGGTGATTTGATGGAGCATCCAGGCAGCAGTTATGCGGTACCTCATGGTTCACTGCGTGTTGTTTGATCGAATCAGAAACCAAAAGACAAGGGTCTGGATCAAAAGTCTGGCATTCCTGCAACCTCTATATTCCCGGTGGTCAAATACAGGAATGAGATTTAGGATAGCAAGCTATAAGCCATACATGAGTTGTACCACTAACAAAACAAAATTAGGAAGTAAAACATATATACAAGAATAATTTTTACTCTAATCCTTTTCATATTGGAAGCAGCATATATACATCTCTGCTTTATTCATTTCAGGAAAAAGAGCAATATTATTCAAGGAATGGACATGGGGTTCCGATCTGACGCCTAAACTCAAATACCTGACTGCCGACCAATTAAAGGCCATTTAACCTCAAAGCAGCTCTACACCACATTGACACTAAGTCTTATTGCTACTCACTGTGTGGCAACGTTGCATCTAAATGGGAAAGAGAGTCACTCAGACCTAGGATTTGGATTTACAGTAGAGTTTCTCAAAGTCTCTGTAGATCCTGCAGATGCTGATATCGTTCAACATGAAGAGAGCGCCGAGGGTGGCACCGAGCTGCGAGACGGCGGCGTACCACACCAACATGTCACGGCGGTGCTGGCGGAGCAGGATAGCCACCATAGACTTGGTGAAGAAGAAGAGGCCAGTCACTGATGCCCACGCAATGGTCTGTAAATATAAGAGGTGGTATGTGTTAGATATTTGTTGACCATCTAATGTCGATATTACTTTCTATTTTTTGATAGGTAGAAACACTGATAAATCTCTGTAACAATGGCCCATCGTTTTAGAAATCGGAGACAACCGATTTATTAATTTCATTTCCGTTGAGAAACAATTTTATGTTTGATTTTCTAGTCAAATCTACATTTGGTTTTTATAAAGCACCTTTGCACATTCAGACCTACGTCGGGTAGAATTATTAGCCATATATTTTGTAGAATGCAAATCTAACTTTAAAAATGGGGGTCACCGTGCTAGTTTATGATTTAGAGATTGAAATGAAGATAGTATTATGACAGAATACATAAACATTCTTCCAAGTTATTTTCACATAGTAAAATCATATCATTTCTCAAACTTTCACAGACTATATCAAATGTTAAGTACAACATATCTATATTTTGGAAATCATAGGTCGCTTTGTCTTTTTTTGAAGAATTGAAAAACCACTATATTTTCCACTCTATTTCCCATATGGAACAATAATATATAAATCGGCTTAATTTACCTATTGAGTTAGGTCCAACTCGATACTATTTTATATTTCAGTATTTCTGTATTAGAATAAGTAAAAGGAGCCGGATCGAATTGAAAACTGTCGGTATTTAGATATCACCAAGTGGAGTCACTGTGTATCTTAGGATGTGCCTTTAAGAAAGCAGCTGACTAGTTTTTGTAATATATGTAAATTCCATTAGATCTGTTTCTATAGGTAAAATCAGGTTAGACAGCACCTATCTCATTTCCCAGCCCGAGGGGTTGTTGATCAGAATGATTAATTTCCTTCTCGTTTAAGTTTAATGAACTTGCCAATCAGAGACTAATTCCATCCGAGCGCTTGTTCTGACAAACATGCAAGGGATTTGTATTTTATGACAAAAACGTTTGATAAAAATCAGTAAAAAAGCATTGATTATGCCAGTTTTTTATCTTTGATAAAATCTTCTTATGAATTTGTATCATATTTCATATTTCTATCACTTAAATGATGTGGAAATAGACGAACAACTCAAATCTGTAAGATATTACCGGAAAATAACATGATGTAGGAAATTTCTATCCGAATGCAGAATGTGCCATTTCTCCATTTCTTGGAATAGCTTTAGGTAAAAAAAAAGAATATTCCCAAAAGTCTTCTCATATACAGTCAAAACCAACATCTGATCTTTTCAAATTAAAATGAATTCATTTTAAGCTTATCAACACCTCCTCACATTTAAACCATGTTTCTAAGATTAGTTTATGGTGTTTTTCCTCTGAAGACGGTCAGTTTAATGGTTAATGATCTGTTATTTTGAGATGATTTTGACATTTGACGAAATCTTCCGCTTGAGTTTATTCCATAACTTCTGGGAAACAAAATCCAACGCACGACTAAATATTTAGTTCTAAGGTTCGCGGAGCGACAGTTGATCAGGGTCAACTTGCTTTGATATACATCCACTAACTTGATGCAAACCTACATATATAAATGAGAATATCATTCTAGTTCCAAAGCATTTCATAGACTGAATACGCTTACATACCTTATCTTAGTACATGAATATCCTCTAATGTTATCATATATATGCCCTCTCAATGGAGTCCAAAGGAACGGGCACACAGCGCACTTTAATTGCCTGTTTTCTAAAAGAATTAACATCGTGATGTCCATATGCTTTCCATAGATCTGTTACTGGCGACATATTTCATGACAGATAGAAATGTGTGATTCTAGGCTCATGGGCGATTGCAATGTTTATGCGATTTGCATGTATTTTAATTGCCGAGAGATGATATGAGAGGTTTTATATCAAATTTGAATTTGATAGGATTATTACCGGATCTCACTAAGCAAAAAATACGGTAGAATTTAATCTTACATGATTGATTGTTGTATCTTATTATAGAATTTTGACAGTGACAGTAAATACATCTTTGGCATCCAGTTCACACAAAAACTGAATATGACGTTATCAACATCAACATAATCTGTACAGATTAAAACCTCCGTAACGAAACAATTTAATATATAATCAGTACGTAGCCTCAGCATGCATAGCACCTAAGAACATGTTTGGTGGTCCCCATGGGCGATAGTCGCTGAATATGACGTTTTATTTCAGCCCGAGTATTTTCCCCTATATACTCGTACTCGATGCCCTTAGCCAATTACTCAGTTATCAGGGTGAGATAAAATCCAAACAGCGCTCGATCCATAGCCGCTGAAAATACACCATTAATTTTGGTCTGATACGTAATCTCACTTTGTTTTGCCTACTGATGGTATTTTCGGTGGCTACAGATCTCGATGCAGTTCCTGCTTAGCATGTCTTAGCTATTTCATCGTCGGAACGTCCTTTCAAACCGCTTTCCTTCGACAAAATATTAAATCAGCTCGTTGAGCGAGTTTTATATTTCTATCGAAAAAAAAACAAGGTATGAGAGGACGCCCCAACAAGGTGAATATGTTCCCTTTGTATATACCTATGATTATCGATGATCAATCAGATATCTTACAAAACATGGCGATATGGAACAGCTTTTCTAAGTGTGCTGATAGAGCACCCCACAGCGTCTTTGTTTACATGTTAGTCTCGCATAGAAACAATAAACCATTTTTTCCTAAATTTTCTATACTCATAATATCATTCTAGAAAGTTTGGTATAATTTTTTATAATTCCTAACTAAATCAGTCAGCTTTCTAAACCAATCACAAAGCATATTGAAAGTGTGCTGGAATGCCAATATAGATGAAGTGCCAAAACCGCAGCAGAGGTTAGTATCTGCAGTATATTCCAGCATATGTATATATACTTTTGTAGTAACTGGATGTCGGTTGAGGGCCAAATCTTCTTTCGAGAACAACCACGGTTTCGGTACCGAATGCCATCCCGCTGCTGGTCCCACCCACGAACCCGCAGCTGTGTTTTACCACAACCACCCAGCACCGTGGCTCTTCCCTGGAGGATCACAAGGAGAGGCCCCGAAGGCGTCAAATCCCTGATCTCATCTCGGGACCCCAGAACTCTATCCGGAAAGGAGACCCGACAGTCAACCTTCTCCTCCTAGAGAATCAGGACTCTCTGACTCCACCACTAGAGGACCCGAAGGTCAAGACTAGACCTGAAGGTCTAGCACCCTTGGCAGAGAACAGAGACAGAGCCCTGTAGAGGGACTGCACATAGTCCCTCCACACCCCAGTGTGTCCAGCTAAGCTTCAGCAGGCCCACCAGTCTTCACTGAGCATGTGCAGAACCCTGCTCAGTCCCCACTGGTGGTTCTATGTAAATCTGGTACCCAGTTGACCAGTCGGTCCTGCTGGTGCCTTCATTACTCTACAGAATCAGCCCTCTCTTATGGGTACCTACCTGGTGGCCAGATAACCCGTTTGGACTGGTCCCAACACAGTGTTGAAAATAGCAAGCGGCTTGTGGTCTTACCAATTCTGGTAAGGTATCAGGTCACTACACTGCACCCACCTCACCCGGCCGTGGCTAAATATAGAAAGCCTTAGTAGACTGACCACTGGTCCCCCTGACCCTTTATATAGCACCATCACGTGATCATCTTACAAGGTTACCTCATACTCCCTATATATATATATATATATATATATATATATATATATATATATATATATATATATATATATATCAGTATTTCCTACCCATATAACGCTGCTGTCCCTAACGAAGCCAATTTTATTATCTACCTATTACGGAGTCTCCATTGGAAATGTATAGGGTACCTGGAATTAGCTACCCGGAGATTCTGGCATGTCAGAATCTCCAGCAGGAGATCCCGGAAAAATTAGTCCTGTCCATAATGAACTGGAATCATCATGTACTTTGAAATAAGTGTCTTGAATGTTCATTCAATGTTAATTATTTAGAATCAATCATAATAATCTCATTTACCATCAAAAATTGCTGTCTTAACACATTTTGTATGCTAAAATCACTGGTTAATGCCGAACTATATTATTGGTGTAAGCCTGCACCAAATTACTGCCACAATTGACAGTGCTGTGGTGTCTGGAACTAGATGTCTTGCAGAAATCCTTTTATTGCAATAGACTGCTTATTAATCTCGTAGGTGGGTGATAAATACAATAACGACTGGTTTTGTATACGAGTGACCGTAATCTCCTCGTAGTTGGTGAGAATTTCCAGGGTGTTTAATGATTTGTTCCTCAAATCCCCCAATCCCACCGGTCTTGAATACGTAAAACCAGAAACCTTAATGTGAGATTATCCCGTTACAATAGTGTTTCACCGAATAAAACATAAAGGAGAAACGATTCATTTATGTAGGAATTGTTGGAAGGGAGGTGTTCATACTAAACCTTTACATAATTACTGGTGAGACAGAAGATTTCCTAGCACCCGTGTTCTACAATGTCAGTGTGAGGAGGGTTCACAATGGTGGTAGAATTGCTATACTGAACCATGCAGGATGTGTTCGTTCCCTTTCGCGGAACACACCTTTCTTATAGTTATTTCTCCTTCTTGTGGTTTGATCTTTATGCTACATCTTATATCTCCTTCCTTTATACCTGTCAGGAGACTCCTGTCTCGTATACATTTTTTATTATGCTATTTGATATATCTCACTTGTTGCTCTCTAAGGTCTCTTTCTTATGTCCCTATCTGGTATCGTATTTCTTATAAGCCTTTTTCATCTTATTTTTGGTCATATCTCAAGGCTTCCTTGAGCCCCATCCCGTTACTTATATACCATGCACTAGAGATATATAATCCAAGCAGCAGGACATGACTCCCAACCCCCAAGCATATCATATCAGCTGAAGGCTGAGCTTGCATGGAGTCCCAAGCGGAGTGCGGTATCTGACTTCCACCACTTTTCTAAGCAGGTCAGAATACTTTATGAGAGTCACATAATGGCTAGCACGTGAAAAAAGACTTTTTGTTATAGGCAATTGACGGGGCCATTGGTCAGTCAATGATGAATAAAGCCCTATTGAGAGGATACGAAGAATAGGAAAAAGACAATGTTCTGTCGGGTGGGTGGGATGTTCTGTATCGTGCGGGGGAACAGGAGAGAGTGAGTATAAGTACTCGGCGTGACCCGTGAGGTGGAGGCGCTCACGTGACTAGTGGAGAGTTACAAGTTCGAAAGACCTGATCAGGCTCAAACTGGAAAGCTTAACCACCAGCTCGTTTCAACTCTCTTTACTCGGGACAACTGGTTTTATCAGTATGGGGCACTGCTAACGGCACCAAACAGCCATGCGACGCACGCTTCCTGTAACGGCTCATAAGGTAAATCACGAGATTTCCCTCCCGAATTTTTGACTTGTTGTCAAAAGTTTGAGAAAACAGCTCTAGGCTCCCTCACTATTGGCAAATACCAGTACAGGTTATCCAGAATTATCTACGACCATGGCTTATAAGCCCTACATCCACTCCTACCTACACAATGTCGTTGAAGGTATTCAACATTTCTCAGAGAAATTATTGTCTTGGATCACGGACACCAGCCTCACATGCATGGTCCAACAAGATCATTATCCAAATCCGGGCCATCACCACTCGCCTGGACCTTCTGGACCCCTCGGGCCAGAAGTAGGAGAGGGAGAAGAGCCACGATGTCCTGGACGACCCCTGCTGGCCTACAATTTCTAAGTTGGGTGTGGCAAGCCTGAAGGCTATACAGTAAGTAGCCGGTAGGCCGGTAGGTCATTACTGTTCCTAGTGTGGAGCCGACCTCGGCCTCGTTCATCGCCATGCTGAGGCCGCCTGCAGGATCAAGGCCAAGGTGGATGCCGAGACTCCCATCACATTTTGCCAGTATGCCAGGCTTATCTGGCCTACAAACATGCCGGGATGGTAACAGAGCCTTGGTTCACAAAACTACTGGTCGCATCCTGTTTGACCAGGCAACCACCTCAGTACCTCACCCTCCAGGCCCATCTCCGCCAAATCACACCTCAGCATCTTATATAACACCTCACAACAAGCCTCACAACAAGCCAGCACAGGCGTTAGACCTAAGGGAGCAGGCCTTGATCTAACTGGCCCACACTTGGAGGCTATGCCCCTTACCAGTATAGACCATGGACCTGTTTCACTAGTTTTGTGACATGTCTGTGACACCATACAGACATTGGGATTGTCTAGTTTCGTGACAACACAAGTAGCTGACCTTAGGTAAAGACAGACCCAAACATAAGAATTAGACAAATCTACATGTCATGGACCTGACTCACTAGTTTCGTGACAAAAGTGTTAGACAGACATGAAAAGCGGTACCAACAGTGCAAGCAAGAACGGACAAAATGAAGTCTAATGTCTAGTTTTGTGAAACCGGACACACCATCTAGATGCCATCTACTGATCTAGACATGTCACAAAACTAGTGAAACAGGTCCCAGGCCCCCCTCGCAGGGCACCACTCGATGTGTTCCGCCTCGGGACTACCTCTGCCATGCCGCCCGGCAGAACCCTTCCTCCCGCCGTCTGGCTATTTCACTCTCACATTGTCACATCCCTCCAACTCTAACCAGGCCCCTTCCCTCGGTGGGCTTCCCCCACACCTTCAGGTCATTCTCTGCTTTCCCTAAGGTGGGGGGAGGGGTCAGCGGTGAGCTCCTCATGGGGCCCCAGGTACCACTCTACCATCATGCAGTTTCGAGCCTAGGTACCAACCACGCCTTTCATATGGGCGCCGGTGTAATGCGAGATTTGGTTACCCTGCGAAATTCTCTATTTATTGCCCACTTTATTGCCATCTGGGGCGCATACGCAAACATGCGCAGTGTTGAAGTCCACAATTGGAGAGTTACAATTTATCACCGCTCGATGCCTTAGTTTGTTCATGTGCACTTAGCAAATTTAGCGTAATCTCTGTTTTGGTGCAATTTGCCGAAATTAAAAAGGCTAGAGTATGTCCAATACTTCTACGCTGGTTCCCAGGGTACCCGCTAGGGGGCTCGGCGGAGATACACCCGCAGGGAGAGCCCGATGAAATTAGTCAGGATTCTGACCAATTCTGTGAGCGCATGCGCAGCCACAGAATGAAAACAAACAAAATGGCGTGTTTGAACGATGGTTAGAGGCAGGGCGGAACTGCGATCATACTTGATGTATGGAGTTGTGTAAAACAAGTATGTGGGATGGAAATTGTGAAGAATAGCAATGCTTTTATTGTGCAATGTGTTAGAGGTACTGCAAGTTTATTCTTAGATTGTATGCACAGCCTTGTCAAGTGAGGGGAGGGGAGCCACCAGCTTCAAAACAAACAACATGACGAGTCTGGTGCAAATGTGAGTAATAACCACAAGTAATGGAAAATGCACACTGTAACTAAAAATATTGTGATAATTATGATTGGGAAATGGAGTTTCATAAGATATATTATCATTAGTTATATTTTCATATTCTTATTGAATCATACCAGTTTAATACTTCATTAAAGTGTATTGCTTATGATAACCACATCACAACTTGCTCGATATCCGTTGGCATTTGAAAACTGAGCTTGTTCCCGGGTGCGTTGGCCACTTCTGATGAGTGACTCCAAAACCAGCATAGAACCACTGCCTGCTCTCCAGCTTGGGAGCACTACCTGCCTGTAAGTAGCCAGCGGCGTACACAAGCGGAACCCAGCCAACAATAGTTCATGCTAGCTGAACGGAAGAACATGCGAGGCGCATGCGCGTATTGGGTGGGCGATTAATACGGAATTTCGCAGGGTAACCAAATATCGCAGGACACCGGTCCTCACTTCGACCTCTAGCATTTCAACTCAGTTCCGACCGCAGACAACCTCAATTACCTCACTAGAGTATGCTTGTTGATTTCAAAGGATGTTTGATAAATATCTTCACTACACTTATTTTTCCGCAATTGTCATTATGGTCAACATGTTAGCGCTAATACACCATAGGAAGGGTGCACACTCTCCATACACATTCCCAGGAGGTCATGGTGCAACACGCAAACCACCGACCCCATGTGATCATGCCACCCTCTTCATTCCAAAAAAGAACAAAGCAACTAACGGGAATCACCTCCCACCCACCCTACAAAAAGCATCTGTACTAAACTCTCTCCTCACCCTCTTCATAGGGCTTTCGACTCAATTGTGACTATGGACTACATCAATTACTTCGCTATAGATTATGTTTGGTAATTCTATAGGATATTTGATGAATATCCACTATACGTGTCTTTTCACGTTAGTCATCATGGATATCCGTAATTATCATCCTATTATAGTTTTATGAACAGTTATTTCATGTTTTATATTTTTCACGAAAGGCCTGTCTCCTTACAATGAATTCTTAGTTAGAAAACGGGCAGATATACCTAAATGTATTTCCTTTATATTGCATAGTTATATTATGACCAACGATGACACTCGTAGTCATTGGGAAAGTAGACATGTACCTCTGCTTAAGGAATTCCGTTGATAGTCGAAGTGACATTAATGTACCACAGCTACATGTCTTCTTTTCTGCTAGAGGCGGACTTTTTGATAACTAGTAGACGAATGGTGACGGATAGTATGGAAGTGTTGTTGTATTTGAAAGGACCCGTGAGAGCTTTCCCATCCTTTCCTCGTTATTATATCGTACAACATATTATGTCCTATTATGAACGGCATGGTTGGGCAAGCCGTATGAAATATGTGTTGCTCTTGTTGCGAAAATAAAGCCACCATCACAGCAGTGACTATGAGAAATGACATTACTGTGGGGTGGTCTACCCATAAAATGCTTTAGGAAATATCCTCTAGCGGGGTTTTTTTTTCAGTTAAAGGGAAACACCAAGAATGCAACTAGTCTAAATCAATAGCAAACAAAACGATTTACAAAAAAAGGTATTATGGTTGTAATAAGAAAGGTTTTCCGAACATGAAGGCTCGACCCTATACCCAGATCTAACATGTCATACACACTGATGCGCAGATAGCTGCTTCGAAAGCAAATGTCTCTCACAAGTGGATAACCCTAAAGAAAATCACAAAATTTCGGAATTAGGTAAAACGCACACTGGTGTGAATATGGTTTGCTTTGGTTAAGTTTTATTATCTCAAATCAATCTTTTTATATTCGAAACATGATGCTGCCAGTCTGACTTCAAGTTATTCAATTTCAATATGTTTTATTGTCTGGTATAGTATGATACTGTTTTGTATTTTCTGGTAAAAAAAAGGTTGATATATATGCGATATGTCCTGGTATGTAGTGTAATATATATTTTGATATTAAAACCCTCATTGGTAGTGGTGTCGGAAGGCTGGTCGCTTCGGGATTTGCATGATTCAGGACCCTGGTCACATTTTTCCATCTGCATTAAAGACGACAGGATGCACTCCGACACAGTCCCGAAGATAGATTATCCCTGCTTCTGATGCGGTGCATACGCAACTGTGTTTGCGTCGGGAGCACGTCGGAATATCTGCATTGTCATTGGTGGGTGCAGGGCCTTTCTACACTTTCAACTGCCATATCAATAAACAGTAAGGCCCGGCATCCACTGAGCTCCTAATCATCTAAAATAGGCCTTAAGATGTACCAAAAAACCTTCCTTGCTATGGTAATGCTTGTCATAGTCGGTCCTCACGGCTGTGTGTGCACTCTTTCACCTACCTGGCTGGAGTGGATCACCCTGCAGAGGAAGATTGTCTCTAAATAATCAACACAGATAGTTTTTGGAACTAAGATCTTTTCAGTCCCATTAAATAAAAACAAAAAACTCCTCCACCAATGTAAATCATCTATTCAAAACCCAAAACCCAAATTTTGTTGCAGTTTAATCAACATATCTAAATTTTCTGGGCTCTCCCTCTTTGACTTACCAACTACTAATAACGGTAAATATCTACAACACCTTTTCTTTTTATGCATCTATCAATAAATTCTGACACCTGTGAAAAAATGAACAGGGCACACTTAAGGCCAAAAATCAACCTG
Source organism: Alentia gelatinosa (assembly GCA_950022655.1). Classification (NCBI taxonomy): domain Eukaryota; kingdom Metazoa; phylum Annelida; class Polychaeta; order Phyllodocida; family Polynoidae; genus Alentia; species Alentia gelatinosa. The sequence continues at coordinate 52,665,397 of OX465581.1, forward strand.
TCATAATAATCCTAAACATCCCCGACCCCCTTGGGATCTCATTTAAAACGCTGAAATTTACGATGTTCGGGTTTAACAGGGATTGACCTATATGGGTCTTTAATTTCAACTACAGCAAAGAAATCACCCTCTTCCATTCTCTCTGTGACATCATCAATTTGTTCACAAACAGAATTCTGTGACTTATCGATACTTTGCGAAAACGGCTGCATGCAATCCATTATCAGTCTGAACTTACCCCTTTTTTTTCTCACTGCCCCTATCGAATGAATACAAACTGGGGGATCAGACACCTTATAAATTTTCCCTTCTTTTAACTCCCTGCAATAGTTTCATCCATTTGTGGTTTAAATTCTTCATTATAAATACTACAATAGTTGATTTGAAAAAAAAAACCCTGAAAATAACAAGAACCAACGCATGCGTGATAATGGAGAAAACTTTCAGAAAAATCCGAAACCTTTTGACCATTCCTCTGCATACTGTCAGAGTTTTTTTTGCGGTTTCTGTTTTGTCCGCTAAACCAACATAACCGAATTCTGCGTTAACCTTACCCTGATTGAAGTGATCTGAAAGCTGGGTGCCGCCATCTTGGTTTTCTGGCCTCATTCCAATACCGCTCACTCTCCCAGCTGAATCTTTGCTTTTGTCTACCAAAACTCTTTTCGAAATTGAACATCTTTTCCACCATGATTTTCAGATGGACACTAGCTAAACGTTACACAATTATTTACAGTATCAACACTTGTCGAATCATTTCGAAAATTTAAACAATGATTTTCAAAACAAAAATCAATATCCTGATCCGCCTCGGAAATCATGGAATCTGGGCTTTCGCCCAGGATGACCTCTATGCTGGAGACAAATCGCTGTTCACACTTTGGTCGCACTTAGAGGTGTCAGTGAATCTTTTTGCTCTATTTTATTTTTGCGGCAATTCTGAACAGAGTGATTTGCTGTGCACTGAGAGTATTCATATCTGTAGATACAGTTAGACCATGTACAACCATATTTTGAATTGAATTACCAACATAGACCTTGAATTTGTGTCAGAGTTTTGCGAGTTTTGCGATTTTTTAGTCACAAACTTCTCCTTCTCAGACAACTCCTTCAACTTTTTGTTTATATCTATGTACGCAAAAGTCGTCTCGTAATTTAAGAACTTTTCTGTCAAAAAGCTATCCCTGTAGCCAAGACCCTTACTCCTGGTCTGCCACACTTTTCTCGCATTGCTTAGTCACAGTCGACCAGCGATTTTCCCATATGTGTTAGGCCCGGCGTCCACCTACTACGATATGGCTCTGATATGGTCTACAATGCACCTCCCGATAAAAAATCAAAATCGCGTCGGAAGGTTACCTAATATCGGGGCAGTTGACCACGTTTCTGCGATTAGACACCGATAAAAGTCCCATACAATGCGTGGTGGATTGGCATGTCTAGACGTATGTCTACGATTTTGCCCCTTCCCGATATGGCACCGATTTTGACATTTTGTATCAGTGCCATATCGGGAGGTCTACGATTCTATCGTAGTAGGTGGACGCCGGGCCTAACTTACCTGTCAACTAAATAAGCAAAATGATCCAAATACCCAGCAGTATCTACCCCAGCTTGAACCATACTGCGCAGGAGTCCCATACTCTTTCTTCAATTTACTTTCCTAATTTTCTAACTCATTCATCTATTCGGATATTTTACAGAAAGGACACTCCCTATGAGATTGTGCATCAACTCCCCTCATACACGTCAAACACTTCCGCATTTTGTGTCATGCATAGTGCGTAAGAGCGTGGAATTAAAGAAAAAAAATTTCGTTGTGAGCTGTCTGGCGGTCTGAGTAGGTGTGAGGTCCAGCACCCCTCACAATGGACAGTTCACCCTCACACCTGGTGGGGGCGCCATCACGCATCTGGACTCCTATATTTTCTTTATAAAAGTTCCTTTTATATTTCATATTTATATATATATATATATATATATATGTATATATATATATATATATATATATATATATATATATATATATATGGAAGACGTAGTTAGCTAGCCAGACATACGTGACACAGACAAAAATCTATGTATCAGCTGTTGACATGAAGCTGGATGTAACAGAATACAGGCATACTCTTCTGTTAAGCTGCAAAATAAATGTATAAAGACATGTCTAGAATCACATCAGGAACACCCTGAAATGGTAGTTAAGTGATCTTTTCTTCCCTACTTACATAAGCCTGAACATAGATTCAGGATAGATCGACCGATGGTTGGTTGATATTGTGTTCGTGATCTCTTATTTCGTTGTAAGACACGAGGGGCTTTGACATTGGAATGATAGAGTAAATTACGCATTAATATATCTTACCTAGAATTAAAAGACCATTCACCTCGGAACGTAATGTGAATGGCAAGAGAGAATTCGAAGATCGAATTGATGATAAAGACAATATATAAATCTAAATCCTGCAGAATACAGGAATATCTTTTATTTAATCCAATTTAATCAGATCAGTATACGTTGTTATTATAAACCTGTGCAAAAACAATCTACACATACAGCCCTCTCCTACCCATAACGTATTTATATCCGTACAGCACCTGGGTGCTGTACGTGTACGTGGTCACGTGATAAGTGCGGCATCGGTTCGTTTTATCGTCAATTTTACCGCGTATTTATCACGTACAACCACAGTAACCCTGTTTCCGTATAATATCAGTACAATGAACCTGTGTGAAGTGAAAGTAGCCCATACCCACAGAAGAAATTATCTTAGAGGGAACAGGGAACAAGCTTACTGGAACTGGTGTATATATAGAAGCAAGGCAGCCCTAACAATAGAGGCGGTTGATCGAACTTCCCAAGCCAGATAATCTTCTTTCATGAGCGCTTCCTTGATGCCTAAATCCATAGCAGACAGGCATGGACTTCATTTGTGCATCGGAATGGTAAAATACCTTCAGTGAGGTATCCTATTCGTAACATAAAGGCCAGCCCCCACCTACCACGATTCTGGTCCCGATGGGCCCTACAACTGCTTTCCCGACACCATACCGATTCTATCGTGAGGTCAGCAAAATTGTGTTAGGTGGAACAGGTTTCTGCGATTCCGTCTACTATACCTCACGATAGTCTGTGATTGACAACACCAATTATAGAGGTCCCGATAAAATCCAACATGTTGGGTTTTTCATTGCCTGTTGTAGCCTATTGGAGGTGATTAAACTGGAAAATATCTCTATATCCACTTAAAGGGTTTTTAAGTAGGATACTCGAAACCTACTGGGGATTATACCTGATTTGCTGACAGTAGTAGCACAATCAATGTATCCATAAAGGTTTTCGATATGTATACCGACTAAGCAGTTCGAGCCACTTATACATATTTCATTTCATCACAAGACGCCACAAATACAAGTACCTAAATCACAAGTAGGATTTCACCACACAACTACCTTAAAAGCGTAGAAGGTGGTATTAGGATTGTATACATATATGTATATGCACCTACCTTTAACTTTATAATGTGTAAACATGTGCCACTCACCCCTCTCTGTAACATCGTTTTGCATATTAGGCTCCGATGCCCTTTTGACTGAAGGGCTGATATCAGCTCTGCACACAGTCAAACATGGTAGATTATTACATTTTGCCGTATGCATACACAATATTAACTGGCTTCAGATACAAGCGGCAGTAATCTCCGAGGACAAGACGCGTAGTAATCTCCGAACGATAGTGAGGTGATTACGAAGAGTCTAGTCCGAGGAGATTACGGCCGGTTTTATCTGAAACCAGTTTATATTTTATTTATGAACCGCCGTTCCTTGCTTATAATTACGATGCTCTTCAGAAACCTGACCCGATGCGCCTCCTATCGTTAATAAAAAATATAGTTCCTAGATAGCCTGTTAGGTGGCAGTTAGTGTGTATCTCTTCGCCATGTTGGATTCATGCTGTCATCGGAGGATGGATTTTACACAAAAATAGAGGATAAAACAAGGTAAAAACTTATTGACGACTGTAATCGGACCGATTATAGACCGATTATAGAGTTAAGGGGATGCTGTCACAGATGAATTCACCAAACCTCAATTGTAAACAATGTCGATTACGATCTAGTGATCACAATATTGTCTGCTGCTGTCGTATTGTGGTGATAGTTCGAGTTTCGCTCGCTAGGGGCCCGATGACGTTTGGGGAACTATTTCCAGTAATCTCCTGCAGTAGGTTACGGGCCTCTGTAATCTCCTGGTAGCAAAATACTCACACCCAATGCTATTCCTATGGAGACTCCGTATTAGGTGGTTAATAAATACACATACACCCACCGGATGGCACCGTTCCCTCTTGTAATACACTACACAGAATCGTATACAGCACCATAAAAGGCCCCTCACGATAACTCACACATAATACTCAAAGGACGCGCTAAAATGGGATACATCATATTCCACGAAGAACCTGTGTAAATATCATGTGAGGTGTGTAGATATAGAGGGATTAATTAGTGTAAGCCAGAAACGAATTAATGAGAGAGTAGCGGCTGTCTGAATCTTCAACACTAATTATATACAATACTGGTGATAAGATGAAACGTGTGATTTAAAAGTGGAGTAATTGGGAAATTCATAGTGGTTATTGGCTAGATGGCCGTTACTGCTTACGTAAAGTGGAAACCACACGCTGGGATTCATGTACCTCACAGGTTATTATCTGAGATAAATCATGCTGGGATTCGGTACAGGAACTCCTTATCTGAATGGGAGGGTACCGTTTCTCTCATGCAATTGTCCGCGACGGTTACCTGTTGATAAGGTAAAGAATTTCAAGAGATCTTGCTTTTAAACCTGTTTACAATTAGTAGGGGCAATTTGGTCCGGCAAATGTACCCATTACTGAGCCGCCGACGAAGTACCCAACCTAGCTAATAGGAAGCCATCAATCAGGATTAAATGTTTTTCACACCCCAAACTTCAAGGGTACTTGAGTCCCAGGTGTGTCCTTCCATGTGAATCTAATTCGCCATTTTTGGTAATTATGGCCTCCAAATATGGTGGAATTAGATTATAGATGGTGGGTGGTAGGGCCTAAGTAGTATCTGGAATTGTGGATTTGAAGCTGGAGAACGGATTGCCACAATACTAGCAGATTATGTCTTGTATTCTAAATGTATCTAGATATCATTAGATTCCAGGCAAGCTTAGAATAATCAAATAATTGCACATTCCCAAGATGTTCACGCAAGAGATCAGTAAGTATCTATTTAGAACTCTATGAGTACATTAGTGCAAGTAAACTCTATGCTGAAAAATATCAAATGGATATATCTCAATAGAAGCTATGATATTATTCGTCTTTCATTTTATTCATATTGCCAAGTCTTGAAAATACGATTTCTTAATAGAAGCGTGTGTTTGCTGGTAAATGTTACATTGCTCCTGTTTTCACTGCAAATACTGATCTAAGTTAGACCTTACCCAGTCCATCTTTATGCGGAGGAGGTTAACCTTATGAGGAGTTACCAAATGTCACTGCCAGCCAGCAACGACCCTTGGTCGAGAGAGGGAGGCTGATTGGCAAGTCAGTGAGGGAGACCATTATTAGACCTCGGAGTTCCTTGTCTTTGCTGTGAATTGCTGTACAGTAGACAGCCGATAAAAAGACCATCCTGCTACACAGACCGCTTTTTCTCAGTTAAGACATTGTCCCTAACCGGCCTGTTGGGGGTAATGCGGGGCGGACCGGGCCCTGGTCGCTAGGGACGCTTCGCACCCTACAAACAATAACTTTACCCTCCTTGCCTCCCCTTTCTCGGCAACTAGGGCTTTGATTATATTATCCAGAGCTATTGCCCGGGCAATTGCCTAAGGACGTTTATTTCAACAGTTCTTCTATTTGTGGATATACAATAAATATTGTGGGCTTTGTTTGTTTGCATCCTCTAATCTATCAGATATTATGGGCCGTCGGCTGTGACACGGCTGTTTAGTCACTGCTGATGAGTGTGTTGCTTCATTCACTACACAAATTGCTTTAAATACCTGACAAAAAGCTGCCATGTGGACACTGTGCAGGCCTCGTCTAGTGCTATTTTGTGGTCGAACAGTCGACCCAATGGAATACTCCCTCAACAGCAATGGTGTCACATGACGTGATTTGTGTAACTATAGAAACATTTTCAAATGCTTCGCAAAGAGTTATGCCGGGATATCTAAAACATAATTTTTGTAAGAATTGTGTCATGCTATTGAGCATTTCACGAATTAGGGTTAACCGGAGTGTTGGCGGTAATGCGAAACAGAGGAAACTGTTGCTACCCACGCCCACTCACGTGGTTCCGGTCACGTAAATACCCCACGTGACTCCATCACTCCCCACACCGCTGTCATCCACTTCTTCCTGCCTGGTACGCCATCGATATCGGAACCACCCACCCACCCTACAAGAACTCTTGACTCTAATTTCCTCAATTTCACCTACTTCGTAGGCGAATTTCAATAGCTCATGACATTTCTTTGATTTTTTGTTTTATATTTTATAGTATGCTTACTATAAATTCAATTCGTTTTTTATAAGGGTAACTAAATAATCTTTATACGTTTTCTCTGTGTCAGGCATTATTAGCAACTATGTTGCAAAATATAAAATGATACCATTTGGCATTAAGGAGTTATTAGTTTTGGTCAAAGCGTGATCCCCTTAGCGTTGTATCAAGATGCTGTACATCACATGATAGCTTGTGCATCAGGCTGAGGAGCGCTTCGTCCATCTAGTCTTTCTGCATTAGAGAATGGATGCAACGCTTCTGTATTCAAATTACTTGGTCTGCATCTAACAAAAATTCGAAGGCCTCTGTTTCGTAGGCGCTGTAGCTTTGAAGTGTCGGATTTATTTGCACCAACAGGCATAAATGAAGCATAAACCATATTGAGTTTAATTGTGCTGATATGGATTAATCTTGCAAGTTTTTCAGGATGCGCTTCAAAGTGCCTTGTACTTTTCTTCATTTACTCCAACTCCGAAGGGCCATTCCTTGGTTGTCAAAAATGACCTTTGCCCTAATTAGGGAAGAACTCTGTGAATGTCACCATTAATATACGCACATGTAATAATAAAAAACTTTATCAGGTTATGAACTCCTTTAGAACCTCGATACCAACAAGTCAGAAGTACTGGTGTATTAAATATAAAATTCCCCAAATGGACACTGAGCGTTGGTCTCATATTTATACTGATGCCTATAAGATTTCTAGGGAGACAAAGCTCCAATTTTTCCAATACAAAATTGTTAATAGATTAATCCCCACCAACTCGTATTTGTATAAAAGAAAAGTGACCTCATCCGATATCTGTTCATACTGCGAAAAGGACACACTGGAACATTTTTTTATCACCTGTCCAAAAATTGTAGAGTTTTGGGAAAGCGTGCAAAAGTGGCTGTCCATGGCTCTAGGGCTGTCAGGCAACTGGTCTAAGGAAAACATATTATTGGGCTTCCCGGGTAAAGGCTCAGAAATCCAAAGACTTAATTACATAAATTTATGCGTGAAATTTTATATATACAGACAGAGACTCTTCCATGATAACAAGCTTGCCTTATACAATTGGTCAATAGAATTCAGGGAAAAACTCCATATGAAGCAGAACTTAAGCCACTTGGAAAACCAACCTAACAAATTTAATGTGTGGCTCAAGACTTACAAAAAGATGTGTGATGGATTTTTGAAGTAACTGCTTATACCCCTAGTACACATATATGAGTAACTCTCCCCAAGTTTGTCCAGTTCTGTCCTGATCTTGTCAAAAATGTCTAGTAATTTGTTTTTTTTGTCTCCTTGTCCAAGTAACTGTACACAAATCTTTCGTTCAATTTTTTTTTTTTTTCCTCTCCTTTTTTTTGTCCTGTCATGTTAATTGTACCCCATGTTCTGTCCTTTCAAGTACCTTTGTACCCTGTCTTCTGTGCTATCATGTGCTATGGTTCATAATTTGAACACAGTTGTAAAACCTATAAAAACCTTGAATATAGCTGAGTTATGTATTAGGATTGTCACAATTGTCATATAAAAAAAAAGTAGTGTTCAGACATAAACGTTCAAAGTCTAAAGATAAAACCTCAAACGTAGTCTAAGAATTATGATAGAATTACTGTTAAGATCATTTGATGTGGCTAATATCAATCACTGTATATGTGGATGGAAATGGAATAAACACTGCAAAAAAAACAACAACAAAAAAACAAAATCTTGCAAGTTTTTCAGATAAACTACTTCACAATTTAACATATTTAAACAATTTCGCATTGGCTGATTTGAATACATCATATATGTTCGTTATGAGGTAAGGATCCATCTAATATCGCTTCTAGATATGTGTATGAATTGCAATAAGGGAGGACTGAACCATTACAAGTTATTTGCAAATTAGGTGATCTATTCTCCGATTCTTACCACCATACAAACAGGTCATAGTTTTTGTTGAATTCATGGTCTGTCTATTAGCACTGCACCAGGAGGAAATCCTGTCAATAGCTTGTTGAAATCTTTCTGAGGCTTAGTGAGAATTTAAATCCGAAGTGGGCACAACCAAGTCATCAGCATATTGCATACTGGTTCATTCATTCATATTACAACACAAGTCGTCTATATACAGTATAAACAATAGTGGGACCAGCACCTTCCCCTGCGGTACGCCAAAAGGAACACCTACCACACCAGATTTCCTGCCGTTACCGTGTCAGTTGGAAACCTTTGCTTAGATAACTAGTTATCCAGCATAGGAGATTTTTGGTAAATCAAATCTGTGTTTTAGTGTGCCTAATGGTAAATTGTGGGGGACACACTCATGGCTAAGACTAGGCTAGGACCTGTCCCCTTTATTTAGCGCTATAGACATCGGTTCATGAGGATGAACGCAAAAGATTCTTAAAACAATTAAGAAATATAATTGAAATGAAGAATCACAAAACAAACAGACACAGAACAAAATTGTTGAAAGGGATTATTATTGATTGAGTCTGTTGGGAAGAAAGTTATTTTCATAAATCGTGTATCATACGCCAAAAATGTTGTGTGTACATAGAGATATACGATGTACAAGCTATATGCATTGCAACTGCTTGTATACGGTCTTGTAAAACACCACGTGATTTATTATTCTTACATCCCCCTTCCCACCCTGCCCATCATTTTTCCATGGCCTTTCATTCCTCCCTTTAGAGACACAAAATTTACGTTGAAGAGACCGCATAAATCAGAAATGGTTGCCATGGCAACATGCATCATTGTCCGTATAAGGTCCCATTTCTCATAGGCACTCATAGTATAGGCAGCGTGTCCCCCTAGCGAGAGTATGGGAAACTAGGGGACAAGGGGGGTTAGGTGAGAATGGGGAATCACGGTTCTGTATGTGTGTGACGATTATACCTGTTTTCTTAACATCGGTCTTTTTCTTCTCTCACTCCTTCGGTCGACTTCCCGCTTCCCTTTGTCTGTCCGTCAATTGATTTGATAGTGCCAAGAAGCCATCTATGAATCACGTCACGTAATGAATGGTAAATGCGGGAAGAATTAAGGTGAGCAGTAATGTTTGAAGATACATCACAAAATAACTGGATGGTTCCAGTCATAGGCTGCATAGAATATTGTGAAGGCAAAGGCGTATACATCAGATTTTGATAAGGAAGCAGGCGGGCATATCAATATTTATCCTACCCCTAATAAAAAAAACTCCATAGGCTTAACATTGAGGAAGTGCATTCGACTGGGCGTTGAATAAAGTGTTTTCATACACCGAGGCATGCATGCACTGAAGAAAAAATACACCACACGTTTTAATGCACCATTATCGTCACTAGGTTTCGCCTCGATGACGATTGCAGAGCTTCCAAACTCATGGAGTATTGTCTATTTAATTTATACGATTCTCGATGCAGTTTGGCTGTAAATAGGGTTTTTATTAGATACGATAATTCGATTTTGTCACTTGGTAAAAAAAAAAAGATCTGATAAATGGAGGTGTAGAGGCTATGACGGATCCCCGATGAGTAAGGCAGATCCGAGCTCCCTCGTGGTTTTTATGGTCCTCGGGCAGTGCCCTCTAGCTTGAATGCTGTGGTCTCCCAACCTCTGTCCCAGCTACACTGACAACCAGGGACCCGTTTCGATAGTCTGTAGGACGTCTGTTATTGGGTCTAGTGACACAATAGCGGCACTTCGCATTTCAGTAGTTAAGGGACAACCGATTCTCCTACATAGGGTAACAGACAGGTGCAAATAGTGGCTTGTACCAGTTCAAAAGAGACATGTCCAGTCACTATTGCTGCCACTGTTGTGTCTATAATAGCAAGAGGGTATACAGATCACTTCTATTGTCACAAATGCGTAACTTTACTTCCTGTAGGGATTAAGCTATGAAACCTTAACCGAAGTTAGGGACACATACAACATATAAGTATGCCAAATATGAAGGAGATCGGCTCATGCAATCCAACGATATTCACATTTGAATTCTGTCATAGCAAATGCTGCTCTGGTGGCCAGTGTAGAATTATTCAAGCGCTGTCGCTAATTTATGCAGTGACCTTCACCTTGATGGCACTTGTTCCCGGTAGGACATGAGTATGTGAGATGGGGTACCCCACATGTTTTTCCGCTATGCTGTCCCAAACTAGGGACACATCCACAACAGTGACAAGACACACCTCCCCTACAGTGACATGCCTTATGAAATGAGACTTAAATTTTGTCACTATTGCTGTCACTATTGCTGTCACTAGTCATGGCACTAAGTGGCTTAGTGACGCATTCTATTGAAATGGGTCCCAGAGCTAAACAAAATTAGCTGTGGTAAGGTTAAATAAGCGGCCTCTTTGACCCAGTAGCGGTACCCGTTTTTTTACTCTCACCAGATATTTGGTATTGCTTGAAGAGTGTTAGCCTGGAAGCCTGGCCTAGTTAGATTATAGGTCAGGTAACGGGCTCCATTTTTATGGTGCATTATTGGTAACGCCTCCAATTTTCTGTTGCATTGTGGGATTGTGCCATCTTGGCAGATCATAACATACGCTGGTTCCCCGGTCATCCGCTAGAGGGCTAGGCGGAATCAAATTGTAGGTGTATGACAGGCAGATACCAGCCAAACCACTACGCTGGTTCCCGGGGCATCCTCTAGTCACAGGCGGGCACCAGCAAAAGTTGAAGGTCGTGCCTGTGGAACCCTTTACCTGCCCCTTATTTCATTGGGGCAGGGAACCAGTCTAGAAGAGTGTGTTTAGTCATAACCTTGAAAGCAATTTACCATTTTGTTATTTCCATTTGTGTGCATTTTTAGAATAGAACCACCATAAAGACAGACTTATTTAACAAAATCTGCTCTGCTATGTGTTTTACCTATTAAGTATTTCTGCCTTTAGAGCCTACATAGAACAACACTACCTGCATCGAGGGACTGTTCCAGTATGTGGTTTTACCTGACTAACCCCTATATCGTAGAAGGGGTTGGTTGCCAAACTATGTCCCAGCAAGCGAGGAGGACCCCTGGTATGATGTTCCTGCACTAATCCTTTATATGTTCATAAATGCTGGGCCATTTATAATTCACACACACACACACACACACACACACACACACACACACACACACACACACACACACACACACACACACATACACACACACACACATATAAATATATATATATTAAATACAACCTCAGTGTATTTCACTGTAAATATACACTAGCGACACACAGATATGAACGTACTACATCGTACAAGTGACACTCCTACAGACAGGTGGGATACTACTGACGTACCATAAGTCCCATTCATCTGGGAATTTTTTTCACCTGACCAGATGTTACCATGAGGCGCTTCATATTGGCTTTGTTCTTGGCATTTGTCATCCGTTAGGTATGTAATGTGAAGTACGATGGACAAAGGTATAAGCGCTGCCCGGAATGCACTGATTCCTCAGCACAACGGTTAGAAGAATTAAATCAAAGTCTGAGAGATTTGGCAAAGCCTAAAAAAGTTTTAGAAGGCACGGTAGGTGGCGAAGAAGAAAGCGTGATTGGCGGCAGTGACGAAAAGACGATGGCGAAGCAATTACTGCGGGACGCCTCCAGGGCAATTGAGATTTGTTTATTTGATCATAAAGACAGTACATTCACCCTCTCTTGGGCGTTCTTCCATGCGTCGTCTTGGAACATATATACAACGAGACAAAACAGCATAGTACAGGACAGTGACAGGACAAGACAAGTCTTTGGTTGCTCCATGTTCCTAAATACTATACAGTAATCTAGTAATAGGATCACAAATTATGAGCATATTGCGCGTTTTAGGTGGTTACTTTGATTTAAGACTGTATATATCACGTAAGGTCATATAACTTTTATTTGTATACCTGTATCAGGTTCAGTCTCTCATGAATCAGCATTATTCACTATGTTTGATTTGAGTATTGGTTATATTGCCAATATGACTCTGTATACACTCTTCGTTCAGTTCAGTTCTGCCATTATATCAGTATGGAGGAGGTATAGTTTTATATGTGTTTTAAAGTCATTTTTTGATACAAAACGTACTGTTTCAGTGAGTAGGTTCCAAAACACATTTCCTTTGTAAAGAGGACTATGGTTGTACCTTTCCTTATTGGGCCTCTTCACCCTCACTTTGATCTTATGTTTTTTGCTCCCGTATTACACCCTTCCTGACTATCGATAACATTATCTGGATCATTCTGCCACCAGTATATCATCTGAAGCAATTGAGTCGCTCTATGGTTTTATGAGAGGCGAATAGATGCTAGTTCAAGTAGATCCTTTACATGCGTCTCATATGGATTTTTATGTAGAGAGCTGAATAAAAACGGGGTATTTGGCGCGGGATTAGTGCCCGCGTCACCTGCCTACCCTTGCATAGACCAATTCCATTGGCTGTCAGTCCTTGTCATGTGAAACATTCTAGTTTATTGGGTGCTTTTTGCCACCGTTTACAGGTGTATTGCACCTGTGTCTTGACCACACGGTTATGTGGGACAGTGTGGTTCATAATATAAATGTGTATTTAGAGGTCTGCACTTACAGAGTTCTGAGAGGAGCAGGGGGATCTTTTCTTTTTCTTTTTTGTGTAACCCAATTTAGAGGTGTGTCAGTGTGGTTCATGTTAGCTGTTTTAAACCTTTCCTGTGGTGGTTTATGTTTGTTACCCTTGTTTATTTTTTCGTCCTATTTTTGGACGTTAGAGGGCTCGTGGTTTCGATTGTTCTACAATCTCATCCGGCATGTTGCGGTAAAGAAAATAGCTGACTCTCTACCCTGGTTTATTACAAGATAGAGGATATGGCAGCCCCAAAATATAATTTTTTGTGTTTTCTTTATTTTGATCATGTCTGAAACTATCACTGTGCTAGCTGATTTGGTGGTATTTTTCTTTCCGTTGGAATTTATGTGTACAACAATTTCTTGGTTTGAAATAATTTTTAGACATGGCATTGGTGTGATAGTTTCAGCCGTACCTATTGTCCAAAGTGTTTGCGTCGTCTTGCTGCGTCTTTCGATTCAGGGTGTCTGTTTATGAAGTCCAAGATGTGGATCTACACATCATTCATCCCTCGTTTGTCTTGGTTGAAGTGGTTGGGTATTTCGTTCTTGCTTAGGTATTTGTTTATACAGTGTAGATGTTCCCTTAATTGTTCCTTTATCTTTCGCTTTGTTTGTCCAACATACTGCCAGTTGCATGTTTTGCATTCTATGCAGTAAATCAAATTCAAGCTGTTGCATACTGTGACATGCCATTTTGTTTGGTATTCTATCCCGGTGCTCTTTGCTTTTATCTTTTCGTCCATTTGTAGTAAATCACAGTATCTATAGTTGATGTTTGTGCATTTGTTCTGGTCTTTTTTTTCTCTGCATCCTCCTTTTTTCTATTTGGTCGTTCTTTCCTATTTTGTCACCATTATTCATTTTTGGTTCTGTGTATTTAGTTCATGCCCTTACCAGATGCTCCCTAATATTTTGGGTCTCTTGAAGCCTTTGATGATTTTTTTCTTATGGATGTTTTTGGTTGTGGTGGACCTTGCGAGTATGTCCTAGTTTTCTCAATTGTGTCCCCGACCGAATTGTCCCCTGGTTTGCATGTTGTCACTAGTACTATGCTTTCCTCATTTTTTCCTCCGTTATTTTCTTCATTCTTCCTGTCGATTAGGTCTTCTCTTTTCTGTAGATCTACTTTCCGTTTGCATTACATTAGTAATGTATCTGAGTACCCACTCTGTTTGACCTCGGCGATCTTCTTATTTGCATGTTTCTAGTTATCTGCATCCCTTTTTCAGTCTGAGAAATTGTGAGTAGGATAGGCTTCGCTTGGTAGCAGGTGGATGGGCTGAAAAACTTTTTCAAACCAAGAAATTGTTGTACACATCAATTTCAACGGAAAGAAAAATTCACTAAATCAGTTATTGGCAATTACTTGTAATCTTTCTTGTTTTTTTTACACGTGAGCAATAATAAACGAAGCTAGCATACTCTAGTTTGGGTATTATCACTTGTTTCACAATCTTTAAGGCTGTAACTGTATCTATAAAGTATCGTATTTGTCGCAATTTGTACCAGCGTTGTGTTACTACGCCTAGTGTTTTTCCACATGTTTATTGAAATTCAGCTTGTTGTCTAATAGAATACCCAGGTAATTGTAGCAGTCTTTTATTTTCAGAGGCTGGTTTTTAATCATAAAACTTAGGTCATCAATGTTAATTTTGGCATTGTTGATCCACATGCTGTTTGATTTTATATGTCAACTGTCAATTTCTTGCTGGCGATAAAGTCGTTCATTATATCTGACTCAGTCTGCATAATATTTCTGACGGTATCTGAGTTTTTCCACTGACTATCATTATAAATTCCAGTCTTACTCTCTCAAGAAAAAGGAAAGAATTCGCAAACGGGATATTGACAGTCTAGTTGGAAACTGGAAATAGCTTTAATGAAAACTTCCCCTGTGACTTCCCATATGCAAATGGTTAGAAACTACAACAAACAATCAATTTAAGAGAGATCTACCAATTCAGCTTGCTGTACGTATTCTATCAGATAATTTCCTTAACCTAGCTTATGAAAGAACCTCACCTAGAACATGACGCTGGGAAAGAGGCGCAGTGCAAGCCATGGTCATAGAGTTCTAACTCTGCTTGGAGAACGAGGGGAGCGTTATGAGGTGCGATGGATGGAGGCGGAAATGGGTCTGCCGCTGTGAACCGACGCAGCCTGTCGGACGCGAGTATTGTTTGGTCAAACAGTTCGCGCTGTCTAAATTCGTCGTCCAAATGCGACACAGTCCTACTCGTAACAACACCAGTGAAATATAGATGGCCCTCGTGGCCTGAGCAAGTAGGTTTCATCTATAGGTCCCTTCTAGGAGAAGTAATGTTCTCCGCCATCTTAAATCTCAGATCGACCCAGAGCAATTGGATCAAAACATAATGTCATACCATGAGTATATACATGTACGTCCCTAAGTGACGATTTGGCCGCATATGTCTATATGTGTCAATTATTGTAGAAAATATTTCTTTCTCGAAAGTCAGGTTCCATGATAATTTCTTCATATCGTCTAACACCATGATGTAATCGCTGATCGTAAAACTGTCATCAGTGAAATGTATGTAAGGTCACTTACTATCTATGTGTTTGGATATCATTGCGCATGTTGTATTTTTTTTAAATACTTATCACAGGTTTTCTTTTAAATTCCTCACCCCGACTTAAGAAATCCATTCCATCCTCAAAATCGCGAGAAAGGCAGTAACAACATAGATGTCTTCTTATCAATGCCAACTCCTTCGTAGCCACGGTTAGTCGACCAAGTCCCCACCACTGCCAACTCAACATTGAGTATGGAAAACAGGTATTAGCCTTGTCATCCCATGTCCGTGTATGGTAAGCCATTTGCAAATCTATTTTAGTCCTCTGCATGCATAAAATTAGAATTTCATGAATTTCGGCTTCACAGAACAACGTACAAGATGCGATGCCAATTTGGAATGTCACCGTTATATGAGGACCAGGTATGATGTGAATTTGAAATATTTTAAGCATTTGTCGTCGAATGTTATCAATTATACATGTACGTTTTGCATCGAACAACTACGGTAGTTTTGTCTTCATTATATTTCAAGCACTGTGCAGATACAATATCTTTTGAAACTAAATATTGGATTGAGTTCTTGCAGCAACCAACGACTGATTTTCATTAGTCATATTTTTAATTATAGAATAACAACAGTATATATATATATATATATATATATATATATAACTAGGACATTCGTGAAGCTTAACCACTCAGTCGTTTTCACTAAATTCATGCCTTCCAATAATGTCTATGAGCGTTCCTTGAGAGACTACCGCCTGTAGCTTAGAGACATTTTGACTTGCAGAAAGTCAAATTTCCGCATCGAATCCATAAAACCTGGTAGAGGAGTCTGCGTTCAATCAAAACACCTTCTGCTCATGTCTTTATATGAGAAGATGGAAAAGAAGGAAGATATTCAAATCATCTATTGAAGAGGAAATATCAACTGCAGGGAAAGCGTGCTGCATGGAGACGGCACTGCAGTTGGCTTATATTATATGTAGAACTCCACGTCATTCCCCTCAAGAGCCTCAGTGGAAAACACATTTGTAGTTGCCGTGCATGGGATACTGTCTCCCAAAAGCTGGTGAACCAATAGCGTTGCTGGATTTAAATAACGCCAAAATTCAATAATTACGTTTTTCCGATATGCGACGCCATAAGCGAAATGTTTGACATCATTTCTCTCTGGGAGCGGGGCATTTCTTCTTCATCATTACCATAGGAGGTGTGTATTATTTTATGAGGCGATCCCATTGTGATCTGTTTTCAGTAATGGATCCCTTGGGCTTCTATTCATGGTGCATTTATTTAACCACCATTCTCACAACTCAATAATCAGTAACCTTCCTTCTCTCCGCGAGGAATTCGGTCTATCGATAAATGATCTAAATTCATCTCGTCGGCACCAAAGACAATTAGGAGACAGCAGAGTAAATATGCAACTTTACTTGAGTTATTATGAGAAAACTGTGCTGATGATTAAGACCTATAGTTCCACTAGAGCAATATGGAGTCACTAATCCAATATCACCTCCCTACAAACTGTGGAACTATTGCCTTACTGTCTTCACAATGCTTCACTATATCACGGTTCCAAATAGGTTACGTCTAATCCATCCATCTGTCCATTTGTTCATGTTGGGCGCTATATGGCTCTATTCAGTGCACCCTCCTGAATCTATGCCTAAATGATGAAGAGCGATGTACCGAGTAAGATCATTTGTCTTAATAAAAGCGACATAGTGGTTTTCAATCTCATCTGTGTTCTTAACCTTGACGGTGTCTTCCTAATTGTTTACATAAGGCCTCTTACCAGTCCTTCCTTCTGTGATGGGCACTGATATATACCCCTGGAATTAGCTAGATTGTGCTAGAGTTCAATATCCGGTCAATACGTCCCGTTCCGACGTCTTATCACATTTTCAGACTGATTGGTACCCAAAATCACCATGGTGCTACTGCTGGTTTTATCTTTCGGCAGGAGTGCACCAATATATAACTAGGAAGAAATGGAATGTTCATCCTTGATGAATGAACTGGAATTATAAAATTTATAATAACGACAATATTTTAGGTTTTATCCAGTCTATAGTTCATTTCCCTTGGCAAAACACTTGGCACCCAGCCAACTAAAGATTCTACAAACGCCTTTGTTGCATCCAAATATGCCAAGTACCAATGCGTTACTGAGGTGTTTCGGACTGTGGTACCTAGTTATGGTCAGTTGGACATGCTTCTTATACTGAAATACTGGCCTACTTCTCCCTATCAACGTATTGATTCATATACAATTAGATCGATGTGTCTTAAATAGATTCCAAATAGTCTCTAAATGCAAAAACGTTGAAACGCACAAATATTAGAGCTTTAGACCCTGAAGGTTCGTTGTGCATAATAAGAAATAAGGTTTTACTCTGATTGCAATGCTTCTGATATAGAAATAAAGACGTTACCCTTCATATATGTTTCTTGTAGTAGTGCTTGCCAAGAAAAGACATTTTCTTGTAAATTTGGACATTCGTCGACTACTGATTGCCTGCAGTGTCCAATGTTTTAGTACGTGCATTCCTCATCAGACCTCTTGATTGCAGCCTGCACTGCGTCTCTCGGAGAGGCTTCACATACTCCCCACTGATATTGCGAGCAATATATAAACGGAAAACACATGGTTCATTAACGCATACAAATCAAAAAGATGCCGATCTATATAGACTCACTATAGGAGAGAAATATAGAAGGACCTTCACAAGAGTCTTATTAATTTTCATGCCATGACATTCATTGTTGAACAAACAGATAAAACTGTAAATAAATCGTGAGAGGTTTAATGGGGTTCACTGAAAATTATGTTTCTTTTTGTCAGTGTCTCTTCGTGGGATTTTTCTTAGATGTGTCACAGAACACAAAATCACAAATAAAACTAAATCACATCAGCCGATTCCCACAATTTCCTCCTGCACTGATAAAATAAATCAACCTTTTTAGACTGAACCTTCTTTTTGCAATGAAAGTGGAAATGCAAACGAACATTGGTGACAAATCTGGACAAGAATCACTCACAGACTTATGTGATATGTACTTGCTATATAACGAGATACGAAACGACAAAAACGAGTAATGGTGTGAAGGAGGGAAAATGTGATTTGTGCCTCAATACTTGAAAAAAGGCACAGAAACCTGTCCCGATACGCATACTTCCGCAAATCCATTTAATGATAAATTATGCATACTATTTCTGCACCGTATGTTGTTCCTGCTTCATAACATATACATGTTCATTTCGTCTGAATTACCTTGGGAAGCGTACACAAAACGCATTTGGCAAATGCACTATGAATATTAAGAGTGCTGTATGCACAATATGTTGGCCTGCTTTTGTATTATCTGAATTACATCTATTTGATGGAATTCTATGTTTGGGTCTTTTGTTTACTATATATATATATATATATATATATATATATATATATATATATATATATATATATATATATATATATATGTAGGGGCACTTGTATATGGTTGCGGCACTTGGGACAAGACAGACCCCAAACACGGTGTGTCCGGCTTCAAAAGTATTAGACAGTTTCACTCATCTTCCGTGAGAATTAAGCAATGAAACTTTAACACGAGTAAGGGATACATATAACCTACAATCGTACCAAATATGAGGTGAATTGGTTGCTCAAAACCGCTGATATTTGACATCAACTGTTACATGCGTTTTGAAACCTGACAATAAATTTTCAGCTGTTGCTTGCACTGTTGGTGCCGCTGTTGATGTCTGTCTAGCTCTAATGTCATGAAACTACTGAAACAGGTCCCTGAGCTACCTTGTATGTCTGCTATTATACAGAAACCCATCATTCATGTTTGATATTCGCAAACGTTGACAGTACCCTGTGTTGGAGTGGTGGACTCGGGGGAGGAGGGGTATGCTTCTCTTAGTTCCCCACCACACCCGCTCCATGCCATATCGCAGTCAGCAGCTGTACAGAAGATCAGTATTCGGGATGGTGGTTGGGTGCGGACTGAAGATTATGGGGGACACCCCTTAAAGGATCCCATTCTCATGAGTTCCGAGAGAGGTATACAGTAAGCAAACATATTGTACCGACGAAATTGAATCCTTGGTCGTATTTTCCCTAGAAGTGTTTCATCACTCCATCGTTTGTGAATACAATCTCTGTAGGCTAATCCGCCTGGGGAATCTTGCAAAGTACACTGTATAGCTATAGATAAAAGCGGCAGCCACACTAAAGGCATAGGACCTTTTGTGTAGATGGATTCTTCTTATTGCCGTGTGAGTCCAATGGTCCTGTTCTTTGTAAACACAAGTAAAATGCCAATGTGGATATAAAGTTACTTTCATCCATTTCTGCAGAAGCAGATCCACACACAAAACCCCAATCTAAATCTAGGAGGTAATCCATGTGAGCGCTGTATTGTAAATTCCAACAGGATGGTCATTCTCCTCTCTTAACGAGCTCTCCTATACTTCCGAGATGTCCCAGGTGACTACTGCGCCCCTGGCGGGTGCCAATTTTAAGGCGACCGGAAGTCCTACTGGTAGTCAGACCTAATTCACTCAGAAAGCAGATCGATGGGTGGCGCCCCCTAGTTTGCTGGGTTCTATTGTCTCTTTCGTGGCCTGATTTCTTCCATATCAGATTTAGGTAATGGAAGGCGGGAGTGTACTTTGTGTAATTTCATATTGGGAGACTTTGAATACAGATTTATTTTCCCTTTGTTTACTCAGGATGCCAAAACCCCCAGAGCACGATCCGAATCGGTTCTTTAGCAAGGGCCAGTCCCTGCAATCATCTTAGAAAACTCTAGGAAAGTGTATTATTGATATTCATTGAACATTCTACCTTTCTCATCATCGTCCATGACAAGCTCTTGCCGTCAGAGAGAATTTTAATTTGAGTGGCAGGGATAAACATACTTCACATTGGAAATAAAATTCACTGACCCGTTTACTGGGAAAATATAGATAGCCTTATGTGAATAGAGCAATGATATGGTTCAATGAATATAGCCTATTAATAGAAACAAAATAGGGAAATGTGATAATGAGAACTACTTGAGTTTTACCGCTGGTGCAAAATTGAAATTCAAAAGCTTGAATGACTTATGAACGACATGAATTCTGTAAAACTTCAGAAAATGTCGACATCTGTATTCTGTGGATCTAATAAATTCTATTTATAACTGATGTGGATGGGAAATGTTAAATACACACCCTGTAATGAGTGCACGAACGAATCCCCCTCTGATATCGGTTACGATTTTATTGTACTAACTGTAAAAGCAATAATATTCAGACATGTAAAGATATATGGTTTCAGAGGCATTTCTGTAATAACATTTTATCACTAATGTCTAACTGAAAGTATCCATTCATCCGACGGTATAAAACATTAGATTACTATTAGATAATTTAAGACCGGAATGTTTTTGTTGACCTTGAGGTACGCCTATAAACCCGTTTTTATTGGCCGTCTGCGGTCAGGAACGATTGATAGGTTTTGGGTAAACCAATCTCAGATCTTTTTAGGCCACCATCGACAGATTTTCTCACAGTCTGACAGAATCAAAATGGCTTGATTTCGTCAGCGATCCTCAAGATTTTAATGTGTAAATTAAATCTCTGTGTACTTGGAACATAGAGTAGAAACAGTGCAGTACTCTACGATAAGTTGACTCCGACATCCAGTTGGTGATACCACTGGCAACTACAAGAATCTGAGTCAGCATCGAGCTGCGGTCAGGAAATTTATAACGACAGATCAGTGAATGGAAACGAGACTTGAAGATAATTTTCAGAGATTAATTTGGCATGAATTTTATAAAAATGATTGACTGTAACCCTGTGCTGTATCTGTTTATTTGTAACCATTTGTTGTCTGTTGAACTGAGCAAGGAAGAGCGCCTTCTCAAGTGATTGTACCCTGTTCCTCTTTCTGAATGAAAAAATTAAAATAATAATAATGATAATGATATTAATAGGCCACCATTGACGAATTTTCTCACAGACAGACAGAATCAAAACAGCCAATGGGAACGAGTTTTATACTGAGATACTCCAGAACATCATGGAAATTCCTGCCCTACCGTGCTTAAACCTCACCTCACACAACCTTCGTTGGCGGAATCAATTTTCGAACGTTCAACTAAGTAAACACATTCCTTGGAGATATTATCCTGTTGATCCTTCAAAATGGCCTTGATATACCCCTGGCAGTTGCAATAGCATAAAACCTTATCAAGCCAAATATTGCATAGAGGCGAACGCTATGAGGTCTATTGCATTTTGGTATTACATGAAAATCAACAATCACCAATCATCCCTGATTGATTGCGGTCGGCAAATTCCTTCGACTTGCTTCAGTTTGATTCCTGAATGCAGTCTACAGATCTGATTTTGATGAAAATCTCCAAAATGCCTGAGCTTGGCTGACTGCGATGTTATCTTGGTGTATTACACCTCCCAGTTCAAATAGGTTTAAAGGTCTAGCTCACGGCGTATCTAAATCAATGATTTAAAGTAAAGACCCCCAAAAAGACTGGTTTTCACATAAAGGCATGGCGGCACTTAGTTGAATATGTTTATTAGATGAAAATGGTATAGGGTTATTCGCTTGCACATTGTGCCAAAATCATAGTAATGTCAAAAATGTAGTTGGCCTGTTGGGCGAGGATATCGCACAGCAACAAGTGCGTAGCCTATCGCTGCAGGTTATCAAAAGGATATAAATCGGAGAGAAAAGGTTCATGTTAACTGGCTTTTACACTTCAGACAGAATCCAAATGAGCGGATGTGATGCCTGACCATGGTCTGCCACTATTCGCAATGTGAATGGCAGTCATTGTGAAGATGATTGGTTCTGACCCTGGAGGCAATGCGTCGGCCCACCCTGCCAGAGCCGTCATGAGCTACATTACCTGGTTTATTGGCGGCAGGGTGGATGGTGCCACGCGCCCAATGGACGTGGTTATCTATATATGTGACCTCTGGGCAATCGGTGTTTGTATTATACGAAGCGGAAAAAGAGCCCAAGCAAATGCATTGAGGTGCCAGAGAGTATAAACTGGATCTATTTTGGATGGAAGGCCCAAAGGCTCAATCGTAGTCTAACAGGTAATGCCGAAAAAGACCGCATGAATTTGAGATTTGCTGTATAATTTACATCGCCAAGATATTGATTTACGTGAATATGAGGTGAATATGCAATGAACCGCAGACCCTGTTGTCTAATCGTGCCACACTTGTATATGGTACTCTGAGGACAAAGGTGGATAAACCTGATGGCCATAGGTATATGGTGGCTTGACCGATAGCAGCAGGTTTATAACTGATGTTGTGTGAGCTGTAACTTGTGGCTTTACGTCATCTTTAATGGCTAATAATCCACCAATGTCATCTTTATAAGTACTAATCCCGAATTGAAAGGTTTTATTCACGACATACATTTTGCTCGAATATCATAAAGACCTTGCGCGCATGTCGTTCGTCTGTTCATGGGCCTGTTCATGAATGCCATAGCGAAAAATTTGAAAAGCGGGATTGCATCTATAAAGGCATCTTCCGTCTTCAGGAAAGCTGATCATCGCAGCTGAGGTGTTTGGTGAAATAGTCCAAACTGTAATCTGTATCATCCCTACACTCTACCAGGCAGACGAGTGGCGGAACTGTGAGAAAGGGCTGGAAAATACTGTAAGAGAATTAACATTTCTAAGCAGATCATACAAACACCACCTGGGGACTTCACAATGATTGACTTAGCCAGAGCCTGTCAGAGGCTCCATGGCGAAATCGGCTTCTGTCGGGACACGCAAGGAACCTTGAACTTATCCGCAATGATGAAAGAAACCTATTAATCCATTGCTCCGTTTTCTTTGTTATTGTTATTGATCCTACTTTTCCCCTCTATATATTTACATGTTTTTCTTGTGTTCATTCGAGAAAAACGTGGGTGAAAGGGAGAGTGAAGGCAGGCGACATGAGCACATAACCTTCAAACACCTCCTTTACTTGAAATGCCTTTCTTTTAAATTCTATCTATTTTTGTTGTAAATTACATCGACTATTGCACGGATGAAGGATTTCCATGAGCCTGGCATCACGTCATTAACGTGTTCGCTCCTCTTTAATTCAGATGTCATCAATTAAACAGGCATAATTGGAGCTAAAGAGACCTATTTGGGTGGTCCCTCAGTTTTGAGATACAATCATCATCAATTCTCTTTTCTCTTTAGTCTCTTTTAGCGGGACGTATGCTGTATTAATCCTCTCTTTCTCCCTTATTAAATTTCTATGTAGCGCTTCATTTCAATCATTCAGGTTTGTCTTGGCTTTCATGAAACTAAAAGCTTCGAGCAATTTGTATCTGTTTCATCAGTGACTATGTCTCCTTGCACTGTCAGCATCCATCTCAACTGTGCTTTTCTAGTTGGGTCTGCAGACGCCTGAGCTATGTGTCATTGTCGTCTGCTTGTTGTAGGAGAAGCACTAGGGACGTGTGCTCCCACGAGTGTCTTTGATTTAACTCATGTTAGGGATTATATAAGGATAATTAGATTCAGAAATATATAGATATGCTTTTATCTTCATCTATTTGAGGGTATTGTTCCTAATGTACTGCCAGAATTGGAATCAGGTTGGAGGAGACCTTTTAATCTGAGTCTCATTTCTTTCACACACATGCACTACGTTACCTTCAAAGTGTTGTACCCACGCATTGCAGAAGGGTAATTGATTTAAGATTAAATTCACAGACAATAATATTGGAAATCCACTAATACCTTACTGAAATATAAGACTATGTGACTAATGTTAAAAGAACACCACCCTCTTTTAGGTTTAAACACCGCTCTGATGTTTTGAGACTATCTGTGAGACGAGGTGCTCTGTAAGCTCAAAGCTGCCTACTGGTGCTGCGCTCTACAATCTGGAGGAAAGGGTTGTGTCCTGAGGACGTGATAAGTGATGCCTCCAGGGACACGGACCCTATACATGGAGTGAATCTAAAGTGAAAGTCTTCCACCTGTATTACAGGACTACATCACGACCTGACAATAGTCGGTGCAAAGGTCTTGGCAATGTGCGGTTGGGGGTTGGGAATGTTGGGGTATATGTTATATATAAATGTAGCGAAATGTCCTTCAGTGACATTGCCCCTTTCCGAATTACTATCTATCTATCCCCTTGGATTGTTACTAGCACTAGTGCTTGTTAGGAGTAATGGATACCGAGCCACAGTACATTATACATTGCGTTTATTTGTTGATGATAAAGGATGGGAACAATAATACTGCGGCAGTGGATTTAACAGACCAAAATGGAATTATTCCCACATTTCTTATTTTAACATTTATAACCAAAGCAATTATGAAGAAAAGATAATCTAATCTATATTATTGATCACAGTCACACCAATATGATACAACTCGTATCAGTCGCAAGAAACGTTGGCCGGACGCCATGCTTTCGTGTTCGCATGGGGAAATCCTTTCCCGTTGTGAAATGGAGTATTTGGGTATGTGGGGATATCAGTCATTCCAATGACCACTATCCTTATGGAGGATGATTCATGAGAGCCATTCCCTGATTAACTGTGCTGAGTGTCTGTCTTGGGTGCCTGGTGGGGCCGAATGTTTAGAAAGACTGTGGTAATCAGATCTGGAAAGCCCAATTTCTTTTTGTCTATTTAAAAAAAAATTAAGGCCTGTCTCCACTGTGCAACTGGGGGAGCTTGCGATCCTGTACCTCCAGTCTCAGACTGGAGGTACCAGCTTGGCGTACCGCATGTACCTCGGATCGCAAGGTATCATCGATTCTGTATGGAGACACCCTCACTTGTGACTGGAGGCCTTGCGATTCTAGGTACATAGGGTACGCCTAGTCTCAGACTGGGCGTACCAAATATCAAACATGTTTGATATTTAAAAACGCTTGCGATCCGGGGTACATGCGGTACCTCCAGTCTGAGACTGGGTGTACCGGTACGCCCAGTCTCAGACTGGAGGGAAACTTGCAGATTTTTTCTCTATCTGAATATATACTGGTTCTGTGTTGTATATTCAGGTGCTCCATGATAAATATTGATCATTTAAGGTGTTGATAGAATAAAACTTTCTAACCACGGCACCTCTCAAGGTGTCGCGGGTATACATGTACTTGTGAAACTTGAGTCTGTTGATGTGACTCAAGATCAGTGTATTCAGTTTGTTTCTATGCATGGTCAATGACATGGCTCAACAGGGTTCGGCCTCTCATGAGCTCTGAGATAAAATATCATATGCCTTCCTATATGTATTAAACTAGCACTCTTTCAGAGTAATTGATTGTTCCAATACCCTATTGCTATGCTAAAGTAATATATTCCAAGGGGGGGGGGGGGGTGAATAACAAGAGATATTGTGAAACTGTTTTGATTGAAACAAAAATCATTTCGGAATGAGTGTCGACGCAATTCACAAGATATCATATTCATAAGGTAATGTACTTGACCCTTTTGATGTTAAGAAATGATCTACACCTTTTCTGCAGCAACAAACTGCTATATAATTTGCTGAACGACTCAATGCACTTACCGAGAGCAGCTCCCCTGTGTTCATGAATATCGGCGAGTCCTCCTTGGACTGCGACTCGTGGCTGAATGAGATGAGGGCCACGAAGTAGGTGAGTACGATGGTGCCCAGAGAGGTGAAAGCCACTACCATAGTGACCCGGGAGTAAGGATTGACCCGCATCGTGACGATCACCGCTATGATGGCCGCAAGTTTGGTCATGAGGGTCCCGCTCTGAAAGGCCCGGTTCCCCAAGGGTAGACAGGTGTGCGCCTTAGTGGAGCTCAGGGGCCCGCTGACCACAAGGCAGGCCCAAAAAGTGAAGGTCAGCATAAGGCATATGTTAGGAGGTCGAAATGGGGTCAGGGTCCTTTTCATCGGGTTGGTGTTCCTCGAGCACCGTGGATAGACAATACGTCCGCTGTTAATGATGGTTGCTTCATGTTCCCCATCGCCTACCATTGGGAAGACCCTGGAGTACGGGTGGTGGGCGTGGGGTGCCGGGGGTGCCGGAGGTACAGGTGGGGTGGGGTCAGAGTCCACGTAGCGATTCCTGAATGAATTGTATGGTTCCTCCTGAGTCCTCGTGGCGCTCCCCGGAGTGCCGTGGCGTATGGACCCGTCATCGAGGATCAAAGGGTGCGGAACCGTGGAGGATGAGTTGATGGTGTCGATGTTATGAGGGTGGTTGTGGTGTGTATTGAGAAGTTCCTCATTATCGTCCTCTATCCCGCGAATGCGTAGCGGCCGACGGAGCTGCTCAGTCGCCCCCATGCCGTCTGGGGCTTCATAATGAACTCGCACCGATGGGATACAGCGTAGTAGAAGGAAGCAGAACCCAGCCACGCACATAACGCCGGTGACCACGAAAAAGAAGATGGATTCATTGAAGCGTAGCGGGGGTGGTATGATAGGGGCTAAGGTAGTGGTCGGACGGAGGCGGGAACGGTAAACGCTGATACTCCAGGTGAGGTTGATCGGGCGGTCCGGGCGGCACGCCGGGGGCTCCCCGATCCCCTGTCCGATGGCGACTAAATGCGGGATAAGTCCAGCAAGGCCTTCCCCCATTATAACAGCCGTGATGTATTCCGCCTTCATACTCTCTACGAACGGCACATAGGTGGCCGTGCCCACACAAGCGACAGCGGCCATGCATAATGCCGCCGTGAGGTACACTATGTGGTACTCCTGATGACGTAGCGTCTCCGGGGAATCCCAGAACAGCGCCAGAAGTCCAGCCGAAACGAGACTCGCCAGAAGACACGAGTATATAGGCACTACTTGGTGGGAAACTGATGGACTAGAACAGCGTCGGGTGAGCAGGTAGGCCAGAGTTCCCACGTTCCCGACCACGGTGAAGATCACCAGGAAGGTGGTGATTCGCTGGCCTTCCGGCAGGTGGTCCGAGGTGACTGGTAACGTCACCCAAAGCGATTCCAGACCTAGCGTTGCTGAAAGGCTGAAGAGAACGATGACCAGGTAGATACGAAACGACCAGACTGGTTTGTGGATGTCCCTGACGTCATCATCGTGCTTGGAGTAAGGGCTCGCTGACGTCGCGTCGCCTGTGGAGGTAATTAAATGGTTATAGAACTGGAACACGTTGATAAATAAGGTAGCATTACTTACTGATCCGCAAATATTTATCTCTTGCAGGGTATATCACAAAGATCATGATAGTTTAATTATGTTATTTCCAGATTTACTTTTGTGTTTTTCCCTCTGATTTGTAAGTGCCCTAAGGGACAAAGCTGGATATTAGAAACTTCAATACTTGTATATTTTCATGATTATTTGAATGATTTTTTTCTTTTGTTATTGGATCCTGTTAGCTTACATACGAATCATGGTCTTCCACGATCCCTACGGGAAATGGCAAAATTGTATCCTACAGAGAGGTTCCCGATAATTCTAATCATAGACATAGCTGTCTATCGTAGACTGTTGGAATGGCTTTGAAGGACCAAAAAAACGTGAATCAATGTCAGAATTGACTCACGATTTAATCCGTGAACCAATGTAGTACTGAGGCATGGTATTGAAATTGAAATATATTATAATTTTGGAAATATTGAATTAAGCTGAATGACAACATATTTTGATATCATTTTTCAGACATTAAACGCTCAAATTTAAAAATATAATTGTAGAAAAGGCAAACTTCCTATATGTAACTATTATTTTCAGACACTTAGATTTAATCAAATAATATGATGTTCACAGCACTCATATTTCTATATACGCTCTACCTGATTCCGGAATTTCATAATTTCCCACTAAGTATTTCACCCGCAAGAGATACTTTCCTACGAAAAATCCAACATCCACGCATTTTATTAGGAGCTCTACGATTGGCGTTTGTAATCGTAGCCTATCGGTATCCAATCGCGGGGTAACATAGAGGCAATCGTGGAAACATGGTCCGCTGCCGGGATTTTGTCTACCTGGACCAGAATCGGCGTTGGTGCACATGGGTGCAGGGCCTAAAATGTCGGTGGCTAATCGGGAGCATTTAAGAGTATTCTGCTATCTAAAAAAATAGCTTTCACTGACCAGAAAATGATGGAATTTTGGAATTAGATAGGAGAGGACAATACGCACTGCAAATCTGGTGATTTTTGATCAGGTTTTTTAAGTGTGTCAAATCAATATTTTTTTAGTTTGTCTTTGAAACGAGCGTTTAGTGTTAGACCTACATTAATGTATAGATTGTATCTTGAGGTGCATTGGCACCTTGATAACTTTTTTTACAGGACAACCCATTACGATACGAATTGTCTATACATTTGTCTACGATATGGACCTTCCCGATAAGTATACGGTTTTGACTCTTTGTATCGGAACCATATCGGTAGGTCTAAATTTCTATCGCAGTTGGTGGACGCCGGGCCTTACTTTACAGCAGCACCCTTGGTGATGCTCGGGATAGGGGTGATACCTAAGATGCTAGTTTCAGCCAAATATTTTTGGGACACCTTACATTCAAGTTAACCAGGTCCGTCTGTACTGTAGAGTAGCATGCTTTCCGAATTAGTTTCCAGAATTGCCTCTACTTAGCCGTACACCGCAGCCCACACCCAGCATCCTGAGATTAGTGCTCAATCAGGCGGTTAGGAGCACACTAGGTTCCTTGTGTCCAGAAGACTGATTTCCCAAAAGGCAATACGTCAACTGCCCACCCAATATAACACCATCGACACTAGGGGTCGCGTCGAGCGGAGCCCACGAGCGATCGTCCGCTAGGAGCGTGCGTGTCGGTAGGTGAGCAATTTGACTCCTTCCGGTCTGATGGTAGGTGGGCAGGCGGGGCCAATGACTACCACCTCATCCATTAACCCCTACCTCGACCCGACAAGGTGGTGTAAAAGGACACATACCTCGGTCTCATATGCATCAATCCACGTGACATATGAGACCTTGCCCTATAGAGGTTACCACCACCAGGAGGCTTTTAGTCTTGGTTGTATTTGATTGCCACCAGGGGGATGCTCTGACGTAGCATCTTGATAATTACGTAGTTGACATCGGTCGTGTGAGGTGTAATAGGACATTTGTCTAGGTAGTATAGGTAGTCTAGGTAGTCTCCATTCGGAGTTTCGCCAAAGAGACAGGTTGAGTAAACAATCATCTAAGATATGTATACGTCATATACAAATATGAGCGAGCAAAGATATGTTGCATGAACACCCTACCTCCCTTAACCCTAATACGGAGAAAGGAAGGATACTCATTGTTTGGTTACATCTCTATTAGTCGCATTAGTGTAAAATCTTTCTAGACGTAAAAGATAAAGTGCTTCTAAGTAGAGCAAACGAAAGCTCTCGTCTGCCCCTTCCATCTTTCTCTTTATCGTTTAGTGTGGTCAATATCTTCGTTGCCTATGTAAAAAGGCATCATAACCACATGTTGAATATGTTGTAAGTAGTATCTACATACTGTAAAAACATAAAAAGAGAGGACGTCAGAAGTGATCAGTTATTAGCTTGTTTTTTATTTTGATCATAATTGTATTCTCACTCATGAAGTCTTTTTTTTTTTACACTATTACTTTTAACTTTCGAGATCTCAGGAACCAATTACGGTCGAAGGTCAAATTGCATAAATGTTCATGAGGATATACCATGGTATTATAAAATAATATACTGTATAATATAAGGAAAGGACGAAAAGCCATTGAAGAAATACAATCAAATAGGCAATTGTTTCCTTCAGAAGGACCAATCAATTACGTTTCTATTTGTTAAAAGTCCATGAATAGACTAATTACCATTACAGATGGGGCACTGGTCCTGATTCAGTTGATTCTGACTTATTTAGCAGACCATTATACCTGACAGGTTATGACGTCATTTCCTACCTCTAATAAGAGTTTATATAGACTATCACTCTTTATCAAACCAAATGTTATGTCATTAAAGCAGTCTGCTGTATAGATGAATGAAAAGGACACCTCCCGAGTGTTAAGAGTCAACAGTATATTTTTAATTTATCAAAAAAAAGTTATAGCCTAATTTTAAATATATCCAACATTTCATAAAATGAATCGATCTATAAAATGTCCGTAATGGCCCATTTGTGCGAATGGTGTGAGTCATTAAAATTTCAGACTTTTTTTCATAAATTCTTTTAAATGAATACATGTAACTATCCAATAAGATTATTGGTATGTTTCTTAAACCACCAACAATTCTCGGCATCGAATAGGGACCGCAGAGCAGCCGACCTGCCCACAGGAATAATGGTATTTTGCAGACCACAGTCTTTAGCTATCCGTTAACTGGATAACAATTTCTATCACTTGAAATATCTTTTGGAAAGCGAGATTCGTGCCCAAGCACTTCTCCCTGAATCTTCCCCATGGAAGCTACACTCACAAACACCCCACATACGCACGCCATGCAGACCGTGGTCGTCACCCGATCACCTCCTTGACCTACCCGCGTCCTCCACCTTGGCCTGGCACTTCATGGTCGTAGCGGGCAGGGATCCGATCCTCATCCGTGGCCGGCACCTCCAGGGCGCGGTACCCAGGTGACAGTAGCGTGTACAGGTGAGGAGTGGACACCGTAGCGTCCTGCCAATACACGGGAATAGAGAATAGGTCATGTCATGCATACAGAAGTATATGACTCACCTACGTGTAGAATATATATAAAAAGATATTAGATGACAACTGAAATTTAGCAACATTTT
Source organism: Alentia gelatinosa (assembly GCA_950022655.1). Classification (NCBI taxonomy): domain Eukaryota; kingdom Metazoa; phylum Annelida; class Polychaeta; order Phyllodocida; family Polynoidae; genus Alentia; species Alentia gelatinosa. Next base: position 52,696,804 of record OX465581.1, read on the forward strand.
AGAGACTTTATTCCAAAACCAATCTCAATGTGTATAGCTACCCAACATGTAAAATCTCTAACTGACATTCCTGACTTCATTCTTTATGCTAGAGACACACCAAGCGAGTAACGCGGCCATTTCCGGAATCGCCTACACAATATGGCATATATGTGAGCTATTATTTCACCTGATTATTGCATCAGAGATGCTAAATTATTGGTGGTAGATATTACTATGAAATAATATCGCACATACACAAAAAATTGTGTTGGCTATTCTGGAGATCGCTGCCATTACTCGCTTGGTGTGCCCCCGGCATTAACCATTCTGCATGAAGACACCTACCCTGATTAGTGATAAAAGAACTTCCACTACTGTTAAAGAGAACCAGAGTTATTAAGCATTTAGGGGTGTTGTAACGTGACGCCCTTAACTACACCAAATTGCATTATATTGAGTTCGAGGAAGCCATGTAGACCAAATCTTTTATTTTGAAAAGATGCATATATGTGAGTCATTAAAAACTGGAAATCTCATTCAATTCTTCTGCTTTTATGTTTTATGTCATACATGATTTTACGAGGGTGTAAAAACGTGATGCCCTCACGTTTTTAGGCATAATTTATGTAAATATCATAGTTCAATATATTCTTAAGGTTCTACATTGTGTCATACAATGTCCTATACACGTTTGAAACCATTCTCCAAAAAGGGAAAAAACAAATTTCCTACCACAGAGTGACATAAAATCTCCACTCGAACGAAAACATTTCGCAAACAAAAATTCTCCAAAAAGGGCTTTTAGAAATTTTTTTAAAAGCTGAACACCCGCCATTCGAATGAAGAGAGGATGAGCTAGGTTTAACTGAGGAATAACCAGTGACTGGCTATTTACGTATAGGGCGGGAGTGGAAGAATGTCTGTATTGCCGCACTCGGTGGTTGTACACACGATATTCCCTCGATGAAATTGACAAAAAAAACTCACACACATACATGTACATACATACATACATACATATATACATACATACATACATACATACATACATACATACATACATACATACATACATACATACATATATATATATATATATATATATATATATATATATATATATATATATATATATATATATATATATAATGAGTACAGGATCAGGCCCAGGGCAACCCAGGAGTGAGCGGTTCAGGGACCTGTTGAATAATTTATGATTGTCACAAAGGCACTTTTTTGTACGTTCATGAGACCCAGGGACGACGAGGGGCAACTTTATTCAACACATATGGGTGACCTTTGGTCAGGTACGACAGTCATACCTGAACAAGTTTGAATATTATTAAACGATAATCCTTGTACAAGGCCTCCTTATACCCTGCACTTCCGTAGGAAAAAAGGTCTCTCATGGAGTCTCAGGCCCTGCGTGATCTCACGATGATGCGGGTGTTGCATGCTTTATAATGCCAGGGACACACCAAGCGAGTCAAGGCAGCAATCTCTGGAATCGCCAACACAAAATGGCATGCATGTGAGTTATTATTTGATAGTCATATCTCCCACCGATAGTTTAGTATCTCAGAAGCAATAATCAGGTGAAATATGAAAAAATAGCTCATATATGTATACGTCATTTTGCGTTGGCGATTACGGATATCGCTGGTATACTCGATATTGGTGTGTCTCCGGCTATAGGAGCACTGCTTTCTTTGGTCAAACCCTTTAGTCGGTCCAGCACATGGAGGGCAGACATACTGACTAGCCAGTCGTTAGTTGTTGTGAGGTTTCTCCAGGGGTTACATTTCAGAATGTACCGGATCTATTCAGATCCGGAATTACTTGTTGTGCCTTTATTGATTTTCTTTTTATTCAGCAAGATTATATACAAGCTTAGCCGTCTTCTGCGGAGCAGGTTTTCATCGGGCTGTATTTACAACTAGGACATATTTTTCAACAGGAACAGATACCATCATCAATTTGTACAAAGTGTGGTGGGAGGGGAAATGATGATGAGAATGAGATGAATAGGTTCGTTCAATAAACATAAATCACTCCTGTTGGACAAGTAAGAATCTCTCCAATTCTCAGCAAGGATCTACAAGTATCTAATCTATGCAGGGCACCTTTAAACGATGAGGTATTTGCTACTATATGTATGTATACTTGTGGCCGTCTTTTACTACATCCATTCCTCTAAATACAATAGATGCAATTCAAACAAATATGATTCAGGGTGTACTTTTCAGTGTCTCTATTGCCTACAAATAAAATTATCAGTAGTGCCATGAAGATTCACACATGGATGCGAGTATCATCAAGATGTGTTATCCAGTTCATGTCTTTCACTGCATCTTAGTCAAAATTTTGTAAATATTGTGGTGCAATTTCACTTTGGCTCCCATATCACCTTGGTAGATAGTAGATACCTATGCAGCGTTGTTAGCATTGCTAGATTGAATGTGAAAGCAGGTGTTATTGTCGAATTCGACTAAATAGATATCAAAAAGATATTGACAGTAAGGCTGATTGATTGATGCAGTTTAAGTCAGTTCGAGAAAAGAATTCACTTAATTGTCAGACTAGTTTCAGAATGTGTCTGTAATTTGAACATGGTTTAATATTACCTTTTAATCTCGAAAGAAACATGATGAAATGTTTAAGTGAAAGGGAGACATTCATATAGATTGTATTTCGTTTTGGACTATTGGGATTATAGGAAACTTTTTCCCAACATGAAACAAATCACCCGACATCTTCAGAAAAAGGAAACGTCCTCGAATGTTACTTTTTAAACCGCACTCATTTCAGAAAGGGCATCAAGTGAAAAGATGACTGATTAAGCAAGACCGTTTTTCAGAATAGGAAGTCGGTCATTAAAATCCAGAAATTGTATTGATATGTGATGATACCTGAAGTTGATATCCATGAATGCTGGAGATACGAATTGTATCTAAGAACGTATAGGGATACAAATGAAATCTTCAAACATCAAAGATATTTGAGAACGGCTGAGATGATATTAATATAATATGTGGGAATAAAAATCATAAAGAAACATATAAATGATATCTGAAACTGAATAATTGACCGCATTTTCATGTATAATCAACACAGGGCCGTATTTCAGAAGAGAGATAGGTAGAGAGATAGATAGTGGGTCTTTTCTGTATGAGCCACTCGACTTTACCTTTCCACAACCCGAGTGCCGTCTATCCGCTGGTCTTCATTCCCAGGTAGATTTCCAGGCAATGTCTCTATCATCCTCAACCCCTCCCCATCCCCACCACATATAGCTCTGCTCAGGTTTACTAGTGGGAACTTCTAATCATTTGGAAAGGTTTTAACCTATCCACGCTTATGTTCAGATAAGTTACTTCTGACTGTTGTTTCCGAAAGAAGGTGCTCTGTGTAATTGCTCATTTAAAGGAGAAGCAGACAGACTCATTGCTGCAGTCTATCTGAATCAGTACCTACTCTTAAAGGCGTGTTGTGCCTAATTGTAACCCTACTACCATTCTATCGCAATTATCTAAAACTTTCAAAAAGGTGGTTTAATGATGATGACAAGAAATGCGTGAATAGTGACAGCAGAAGGCGATGACTACGGGATTGAATAATAAATCAGTGTATTGAGCAATAGAGGCCATAATCCATGGACCAAATCCATATGAATTTTATTTTTAAAGACTGAGATGATCCTAAAATAATTGTTTTGCAGAGAATGAATGCTAAGATTACCTTAATGGAACTTTCCAGACAGTCAGCACCCGTGTAGCCGTACTTCAATGGAAGATCTGTCGCCCGACAGAATGAATGTTTGTTCAGATGATAAAAGGTGGTAATCCTGATAGGGCTTATGTATCGAATGAATTTTACCTCAGGTAAGCGTAAATCCGTTAATAAGTGAAATCTTAGTACTGAACGCGATGCGATGACCTCCGTGATTATCACATTTGGGTAATGAGGTGAGTGCTTAGTTTAAAGGCACGCTCCCCTGGCGCCGGTCTCACGCCTCTCCTGGTCGAGTGATAATGTCATGCAGTGTACTGTACACCTGGCCTGAGTGATACACTGAGCCTCTACCTCACTCCTCACTGTCGCCATGGTAACGGGTCATCTGCTAGCACGCACTGCCCCTCCGTCCTGTCTCGGGCTCGTCCGTGTTGTGTGTGACAGGTGGGAGACCGCGGAGTGGCTGTGCCTGTGCTACACGCTCCCGGTGGAAGAGTTGGTGGCGATCTGCTCGTCCTGTCGCGAGCAGCTCGGAGCGGCCGCACACACTGCGCAGCTCAACGCATTGATTGTGACTCACTGCGCAGCTCCTGGCTTCTATGTCGTTGCCGAATGAATCGCTGCACTGCTTGTCACCTATTCCACGCCTCATGGCATTACTCGTCGCAGCGATCCGTAACGTATTGTATCACATGCCGCCTCATTCTTGGTATGTTACGTTCCCTAGCCCTTCATCTATGTTGCACTGCACAGTCAGTCACCTCATCCCTATTTCACTGCAAAGTTGTCATCTCCATTTCATTTTCGTTCCATCTACCCTGTATCTATATATCTGTCTATGTAGAATCGCTTCTTCCAGATGATAAATACTTAAACAAATGAATACAAAGCTTTGGACAGCACACATCTGTATTGGTGCCCTATGAGTCCCCCATATATTTCGTGTGTGAGACGGGATGGGGTAAGTGCACTGCGTGAAAAATGTATACATTTCATCTTTACGCCACAGCGTAAACAGATGTATACAATGTATATCAATATATGTGTATACGGAATATTATATGAAACCAAAGTGGATAAGTACAGAATCAGGGGTATATATGAAGCCAAACAGGACCAAATTATTTACGCCGTGGAGAGTTGTACGCGGAATGTAGATATATATAAACAGAAATTGTCATGCTGTGGTGAGAGCTGGTCAAGTTAAGCTGGGAAATGGCTGGAAGGTCGAGTGTCAGATTGTCAGTACCTAATGGATGGTGTTGTGTTCACGCGGGGATGGGCTGTGGGAAAGGAGCCAGTTCACAGAGCCGCTCCACAGATCACGTCTATCTCAGCTCTCAGCTTACAAATGAGTAGTTTTAAAGGTCCATTTTGGTTCTTCCCCGAACATCACTCTCACCTTAACAAAATAGCATTTTTATTTTGCAGCCCAGGCGCTAGACTGTTTTTTGGTTTTTTTACATTAACTGTCTTCTTCTTTGCCGAAGGTGACTGACGGTCTGCCCATTCCAGTGAACTGCTCATCTACCACAGGGCCTAGCCTGCAGAGATATATGTGCGGTATAGGCGAAGCAGCTCGGAGTTATTCGCTTGGGTATTTGGCAGACACGAATATTAGATCAGGTAGATTACGGCGGATTAGGTAAGGGACCCGTGCCCCGACGTATTGCTTGCCTGCAATATAGTCCAATATACTATACAAGCGGTGACAAGATCGAGTGACGTAATCCATGCTTGTACTATATTTATATAGAATTTAAAATGCTATGCTGATGTGCATGTGTGTGTCTATATGTATATTACGTATATATATATATATATATATATATATATATATATATATATATATATATATATATATATATATAGAAAAACATCTATTCTTGGTGAAAAAGAGGTATTTGGATACTATTGTTGTCAGAAAAGTCTGCAGAATGTCAGGTCCTTATGAAGAGGACAACGGCAAACAGACGCACACGCCCAATAAATTCACCATCAAGGCGTCTTATCTTTTCACGTTTCTTTATACTAAACAGAGAAAAGTAATCCATGACAAATATCTCTAGGGAGGGTTGCTGAACAAGTTCAACTTGAAGGTTGTAGCACAGATCATGTAAACGGTAACCGAGAGGTAACCTAGATATATATAGGGTAGTTGCGTTGAATAAAAGAGTGGTATTTCTCCAGAAAATATTATAGGGGAACTGTGTCATCATGCCAACTTACCGATGCGAGAATTCATTGTAAGCCTAAAAGAAGTAAGGCTGCATTATTGGCATGATAACCTCATTCGGCTTTCATGATTACATAAATATGTCCGTAAGCATTTAGATGTTCATAAAAGGCGATATGTATAGAGGAATAGGTGTCATAAGTTGCATTCGATACCCGCAATGCTACTCACTGTTGTTGTCACACTTTCCGTAATATCCTTTGGCAAAACCAAATATTCTAGAAATAATTAGGTCAGCAAAGCAGTAAGAAAGGCATATCTTTGTACCATCCGTATTTTCCCGTTACCAAATCGAAACACCACCATCTTGATGAGATTGTATCGCATTCCAACTCAGAAAATGTTGCAAAGTAGTTACAGCACGAAGCAGAGGCAACTGAAATTGTATACCTCCGGCCAGAATACGGAGTCCGCAGTATTGCAATTTCTGCTATTGTTTGATGTTATCTGTGTTTGCCTCCTCTGTTATAAGCACAATAATTTAAATTTTGAACTGCATTCCCATGTTCAATTATATCCATATTCTTAGTTATTTGTCTCTTAATTATTGCTATGGTAAGTCCTTCGCAGGCAGCGGTAACCTTCACTTCATCTGCGATACTATTCGACTTGTGCTAACACCCGGAATTCGGTGATGTCGCGAGTAGCTTGGATATTCATAGGGGACTGTTGGGCTTCCACGTCTCAGAACGCGGTACTCGTCGCCATTGCACGATATGTGACCCATTATAACGATAAGGTCTCATGTCGCATAAACAATGACATCATTGGCTCAGGAAGTGTACGTTTCCTTTGCAAAATAGTATTTAAGTAGCATTTATCATGGCCGATATGTGTTCTACTGCTATTCTGTTAAGCTGCAAAATAAATGTATAAAGACATGTCTAGAATCACATCAGGAACACCCTGAAATGGTAGTTAAGTGATCTTTTCTTCCCTACTTACATAAACCTGAACGTACCAATCCTTGATTTGTAATGTGTTTTTATCCTTAGGCCCGGCGTCCACCTAGTACGATAGAATCGTAGACCTCCCGATATGGCACCGATACAAAATGTCAAAATCTGTGCCATATCGGGAAGGTACAAAATTGTAGACATATATGTCTAGACATGCCAATCCACCACGCATTGTATGGGGTTTTTATCGGTGTCTAATCGCAGAAACGTGGTCAACTGCCCCGATATTAGGTGACCTTCCGACTCGATTTTGATTTTGCATCGGGAGGTGCATCGTAGGACATATCGGAGCCATATCGTTGTAGGTGGACGCCGGGCCTAAGCTCATAGCATGTCATTAAAGAAGAATCATATTATTCAATATACGGACCAATATGAAAAGTCGCCTAAATATATCATGGGATAAAATACCTGAGAAAATACAAAATATGCGTATTGGTGACATGTTAATAGTTAATCTAAAAGAACTTATAAAAGTGAGTATATGTGTACTAGTGTATGAGTTTAATTTGATTGCTACTTATCTAGGAAAGAGGGGAACAGGAATAATTGTAATTGAAATTGAGGAGCTCAATATGCTCGAATGGTAACGTTTTAACTTGAAATTGGACCGGTTTTATAACGACATTCCACACACAGGTCGCACAGAGCAGCTCCTGGTTCCACACGCCTCTCCTGTGGAAATGACTCGTTACCGGCCGTTATCAAACCAAGATGTACGCTGACACGCCTCAGAGGGTTTTTGTTCATTGGTGCGAGCAAATCCTCGCACTGAATGAGTTCAGCTTTAACCCTTTATACCTGCACTGTTTAACAACTACCCAGTGTACCCTACAGGAGGTTTACTATTGTCCATAGGGGATATTTGAATATGATCTAGGGATTTAGTCCATCTCTTTCTTTCTTTCTCTGTCTTTTTCTCAGCCATCATCTCTTCTATCTCTCGGTTAGTATCTCGCTTACGTGTCCTTCTCTCTTTGTTTGTTAAACAAAAATCTCCAAAAGCACCTTTGCTTCTGAATAGGATATCTTCCTCGGGACTTTAGTCCCTAGACTACTGTGTATGTGACAAATGAGTAAGAAGTATATGGAGGGAGTGGAGGACAGGAAGAGAGGTAGACATTGGCCTATTAACAATTCAAAGCCACTAAAATACATACTTAAAAACAAATTGGTTGATAAGTTATTATGGATTATCTACCTATTGTGGCCTTAGGGTAAATAACACAACGTGGCCTTGGAATATAGAACACATATGTGATGATACATACTATATGTTAGTGAATGTTCTGACTGATTAAATCTCCCAACAACACCTTTTAGTAGGACTATTGTGTACCATCAAAGGGATGTAGGTCATGTTTTACTATATTACCTGCTGATATTCATGAGTGTGTACTGCTTTATCACAACTGTTCTACCCAGCTATAATGAACTTCATGGACATAATAAATATCTGTAAGGGCATGGAGATTAAATCTAATTGTACCAACCACCAAACAACCGATGCTGTAGCTCCTTTCTTAACTGCGTAACTGATTCTTAACTTCAAATCCATAAGATAATGAAGGAATTTTGCAGAGGAAATCTAAGGAGATACTGGACGGTCCTTCGGGAAACAATCCGGGTCAACATGTCGAGTAAGGAGATGTCTTTCCAGAAGATGATTATCACGTAACTTGGGTTAAAACGTCTCATCACATATCAAGATCAATATACTCAAAGGTGTAATATCTCACTTGTTTCCAGGATTACTGTCAGTTCATACATACGTATATCACACGTCAGGGTTTTTTGTCACGTAAATTAATCAGTAATACCACCCAGCCCATGCTTGGGTTGGACTAGCATGTGGTGTCACCAATACCTAAAGGGTTAAGCTGCTTAGTATGAGCGGTTCACAGACAAGGAACGTAATTCTGAGCGGCTCAGAGCAGCTCCTTAGAGGCGGGTCCTGCACGGCTCACCACGGTCAGTGTTTACACTCGAGTGCACGTTTTCAGTAGAGGGTTTCCCCAAGGATCGTTCTGTCTTCCTCCTTATAGCCTTCCGATACTTGTCTCTGATAGTGTATAAATCTTCGTCACTCAAAGGTGTAGTGCATCAGTGGCAAGGGCTTTGCTACTCATTAGGTGCATAATATATGATTAAAACATAGGAAGCAGTCCGCATCCTACACCTACAGAATCAGGCATGCTTCTCGGTTTATAATAAAGGAGATCGGATTCTATTTCCTTTAAAAAATCGGGTGTTTTATGGATATTAGGATGAAGATACTAGGAACACCACGGACTATATCTACGTTCAGTTATTATAGAGACTGCCATTTAGCCTACTCCATACGTGCATGCACCTATGCCCCTGGATATTGCAGACCAGAAAAGCAAGGCGCTAAAACCCCGTCTATAATACTCATCCCCAATTTGGCCATCTTTTTTTCTATTAAGCAATCCATTTCTGGTCTGCGTGCCAGTTCTTCCAATGGTAGTACATTCGATATGTTTTGTATATAACAAGTCTGAAGTAATATAATATACATATAGTTATATTAATAAAGTTAATAGTAATAATAGTAATAATTAAGGTAATAGTAATAATATGATACATAATAATAATAATAATAATAATAATAATAATAATAATAATAATAATAATAATAATAATAATAAGCTAAAAATAGTTCTGTGGTGTGCAGTATTAGCAATATGGGATGGGAGGGTTAGTAAAGTTTAGTCCATTCTTTGTTTATAGTGGTAGTATCGGTTTAACTGATCTGTTGAATGCTGAGGTTCCGTCGATTTTCTGTACTTTTGCACCTCGTTTATTCCGTTATGTGCGCCCCCTGAGAAGTGGTGAGCTCTCGTATTTGGTGCTTCGATGCTTTATCGTTTCGAAATCATTCTTTAATGCCAATCTAGTGCTTCTTTGTGGGATCTCTATATTTTCTGGATTTTTCTATCTTTTATGCATGACTTTCAGCGGTTGCAATTGTCTTCTCAGCCCTAGGCTTTCCAGCCCACCACACGACTGTCTCAGTTTTATAATTGGTTGATAATGGTTATGGTACCCCTGTACTACTCTTAGTGCTTTATTTTGCATTCTTTCTAATTTTTGAATATCACGTTTTGACGCTCCGTCTAGTAGGAAACTGCAGTATTCCACTATTGGGCGTATACATCTTGTATAGATTTCAGTTGCAGTGCATTTTGCTAGTTTAAAGATCATTGCTAGTTTAAAGATTCTGTTGTTAAAGTTTCTAGTTATTTTAAAGTGTGTTTTCCAATGTCCAGTGATTTGTGTAACTCAATCCCTAGGTAGGTGTAAGAGTCCTTGGTATTTATCCATGTTCCGTTGCAGAGCAGGTGTAGTTTATTTAGGTGTCGTACTCTGCTTGGTGCAGCATACCAACATGTTTTCGTTTTCTGACTGTTTGCAGCTAGACCATTTGTGTTACAGCAGTCTACAACATGTAACAATGCGTTTTCGAGGTTTAAATCACTAACATATAGGACAAGATCTTCAGCATATTGGATTCTTTTACAGTTTTCTTTGCCCATGCACACATCGCTGACAAAGATCAGAAAGAGAAGCTGCCCTAGTACTGAGCCCTGCGGAACTCCGAACTCGGTTTTGATTTCTTTCGAGGTTTTGCCGTTGGCTACTTCTGACTGCTTCCTATCTAGCATGTAATCATCCAACCAATTGCCAATAATTGAGGAGCTGTAAGCTAGTCGTCTGATATTCAGTGATAATGATTCATGGGATGGTATCGAAGGCCTTTCGAAAGTCCACAAATGCGGCTGCTGTTACCTCTGACCTATCCCTAGCCTGATATAAGTCCTCAGTTAGCCCAATGACGGCGTCCTCGGTGTCCAATCCAGGCCTGAAACCATACTGTGCGTCGGTCAAAAACTCCCGCTCCGATAATTAATTTAGTAACCTTTCGTGTACAATTTCTTCTGCTAGTTTTCCTGGTATCGGCAGGGTTGTGATTGGGCGCCAATCTCGAGATTTTCTGGTAGCTGTTCTAACTCCCTCTTAAACCTCGCATGTTTAACTATGTCACTCTTGTTGAATATCTCACGCCCGATATTTCCAAAATATTCATTTACATAATCAGCCATTTCTTTGCTCTTTATCATCCCGTCTTGACTTATTAGATTACACTCCTCTTTATTCTTTGTTCCAACGTACAGATCTCTTATTTTCCTACAGAATTCATTGGGATTCATTCTTGAGAATTCAATATTTCATTGCAAAATTCATCTTTTGCTTTCTTTAGCCCAGATCTTATTGCATTATTCAACCTTTTTGCTTCCCTAAGGTATGCCCGGTCCCCATTTGTTTGATCCCCTATTCAAGGATCCCTTTTCCTTTTAAAATTCATAGATTTTATTGGACATTCTTTGTCTAAGTACCCAGTGATACTATTCTCAATGAAAGCCCACAGGGATGATGCCGGTTCAAGGTTCCAGAACTCTTGCCACTTCAGCTCCTTTAGATATTTTTCCAATTTGTATTTCTTATACGATCGTCCCTGGAAGGAACATTTAGTTTTTACTTTCCTTTTCTTTTTCTTAATTGAGTAAGTCAATAAGTGGTCACTCAGTAATATGTTATGGGTCTCTGATGTTATTAACTTTTCACAATTAGTATACATATGATCTATTAGTGTACCACTTTCCGGTCTAGGCATTGTGTTTATTAGTTGGTCTAAACCTCTCCCCTTCGCAATATTTATCAGTTTTTGGCAGTTAGGTACCCTTTTGTCCAGCCAGTTACAGTTGATATCTCCGATTAGCCAGTATTCTTTATCATGAGCTTCTTCCCTTGAAAGTATTTCCTCTAAGTAGCTAACGAATTCATTCATACTTCCCGAATTTGGTCTGTAGCAAATTACGATTAACATTTATCTATGTCCAGGTTTTTTATACTTAGTGTAAGGCATTCAATGTTTTCATTTATAATCGAGCTATCTGCAATTTTCATAGTATACGGATAATATGCTTCTGAGACGTAGCAAGCTATTCCTCCTCCGATACGGTGTTCACAATCTTCTCGAAACCTTATAGTCTGGGAGATTTATCATGGTGTTGTCATATTGTGAGTTCAGCCAAGTTTCTGTAATACCAATTACATCGAATCCGGTAATGCATAATTTAATTTGAGGCAGACATCGGTATAGGCTTCTCACATTAGCATATCCTATCTTAAAGTGCATGGAGGATGATGGAGTGTGGGTGCGACAAATTGGTAACAAATGATAATAGGAAATACAAGGGCAAAGAGAATATACACAAATTGAGCTTCCCCGCGTGGCAGTGCCAGGCGGGTAGCAAAAAGTGGCCCCACCTTGGTCAAGTCAGCCATGTGGTCCTAGTTTTTGTTTTGGTTTCTGAGTAATAAGTCAGAGGATTGATGCCACCACATGACTATACATTGTATTTTCTTAAACACACTGAAGGGCCATCGTCTTCAGGCCTTTGTTGCCTCTGAGATGGGAGATGTCATTCTCAATAACTGCTGTTTATCATGTTTGGGTTTCTGGCCTGCTCTACGGGTATATGAATAGATATGCCCTGTGATTAGCTAATGTATATTTTATCATTTTATGTAATATAGATATATAGTTTATTGCAGATGCCAACCTCACTGGCAGCGTATATCTCAAGCATGGTTTCTGTGTGTGGATATCTATCTATCCTCTGCTGGTCCTAGCCATGTGTTTACAGTAAATATCGAATCTCATCCCAACACAAGGCTTTTTTTTCTTCTGATTCATTCATTTATCCTGTACCCTTTTAGTCTCTGCGCCTGTCTTCCGTTGGGCCAGTTTTACATCATTATACAGCTCTGCTGATAGACTTATAAGTGACATAGGTCTTTGTTAGTTCATGAAAGAAGGCTAGTTTAAAACAATATCTGGGGGATGATCCTTCCTCCAGGTCATTGGGCTTACTGCCTATTCTCATCTTAGAGGTATTTGTTAAGGCGTGCTCGAATGCCTATATATACGTTGCCTATAAAGGGTGAGAGGGTCACATACACTTTCACATACACTTTCAGCATGCTGAGAAAAATCTATCCCTTCACTATATGCGTGCTATTCGCTGTGCTATTGGATAAGGAGCAGGGTGCCAGTGTCTGAGGGTCTTTGGGGCATGCCCAGCTGACCATGACCAATCACCCAAGACCGAAATACCTTATTGACCCTCTGTTGCTTGATATATTTTTATCCTAGTCTCAGGCAATTAGAGAAGTGGCAAGTTGACTGGTTGCAAGTGGGTTACAGAAAACTATCCATAGACACAGGCACTGAATGTAACCCACACCTTTCAATTGCACGCTCATTCTTCAGTGATGAACATACCATTTGCTCCTAGTTTTTTGCTACATTTGCAATGCTTCTACTCGTGTGTTCCACGAGAGCGGTTTGATAATTTTCTCAATGTGCAGCATTTTCTCATCTGTCTCGGAAAAACTTTACATTTCATCATAGCTTTGCATTAAGTTTTCTAATACATTCTTATTTTTATCTAGATAGTTGAAAAGGGTTTTATGGGTTTCGTGGGCTCGAGCGGTTGACTGGAGGCTATTCGACAGCACTGCGGTTTGGTAAATTACACTCCGGGTGAACAGGTCGCAATTCGGTTTTGGTAATTTTAGTATTACTCGTGTGTAGGCATAGGTATTTATTGTTCGTTAGTCAGTGTATTCTTCGTTCTATGGAAGGCAATTTCTACGAGGTTTTTCGTTCGAGGAAGTCAAGTTTTAATTACTGTGTAATTCTAGGGTACTTGGTTTGGGGTAGATAGAGGTGGCTAGCCGTAGACATTTGTTCTGGGCTGTTTGCACTTTCGTGACTAGGGCCTTGGGGCCTTTATGATAAACAATATCCCCATAGTCGCAGTGTAGTCAACCACATTGCAAAAATGTTCGCTGATATAGGCAATGTTGGTAAGACAAAGCAGATAAATAATAAAAATCTCGTACGAAGACCAAAACTGGCGAAAAAGTACAAATGAAGATAGCAAAAACTAATTTAAGTGGGATTCATACATAGGGACAAATGTACCTGAGACTTCACACATTTTCATCAGTCGCCGACAATTTCCTACTAAGTACAAAGTTTTACAGATTATGATGTTCTACAGTCTCAGGGAACCATGGCGGATTCAATTCACATGGGAAGACTTATCAGGTACATAGTCTGAGCCCTACACACCTACACAGGGTACACAGGGTATACATTCGCCGACTCAGGGTACTTCCACGCGAGAATAGGTGATATTTAGGACCACTGCGACTCACGGACTGGGGGAGAATGCGTGGAATACATTTGTTTCACCAAAATATCCCTCTAAATTTTGAATTTTAAAGTCAAAATCTCATGAGATTCTGTTCCTTGTTAGGGGTGATTGTCGCCGACAATTCCAAGGAAAAACCTGTCTCACCAAAATTAAACTCTATAATTCAGACGAGGAGATTTTGTTCCAGTACCGAATCTCAACAAGATATGTCCAAGACAAACTCTCTGTGGGGTACATGGATCCCACCGTGTGAATCCCACTCAAGGGTCAAAGAGTCAATGTTTAGGCAATCGGTCAGAAAATGTATTAAGTGGGATTCACACGATGGGATTCATGTACTTCATAGGGTGTTTTTCTGAGACAAATCCTGCTGAGATTCTGTACTCAAACACAATTTCCTCCTTTAGATTATAGGTATCTATTTCCCTGAGACATGTTTTCCTCCCTGTAATTGTTAAAGACATTTCCCCATGAAAAGGAACAAAATCGCATGAGATTTGGAGCCCTGTGAGGTACATGAATCACATCGTGTGAATCCCACTTTAGGTTGCGTCTCTTTGTGGAAATAGGGATGAAATAAAGGAGGTGAATAGCAAGCTATAAGATTAAAAACGAAGACGAACAAGGGGAGGGGGAGAAAGAGAGAAAAAGAGATGGCAATGAAAGGCAAAGCCAGGAACGTAGACAGGGAAAGAGACGCAAGGAGCAAGTTATACCAGAGAGGTAGTGCACGTCTCTGAATAGGGGAGTTTCCACTTAGCTACTTCAGGTAAGTGATGTCAAAGTGCTAAAAGTATTGATAAACTGGCCAACTGGCTATGGCTTAAAATGAACATCAGCTATCTTAAACGTTTTTATGTGGAATATAATGATCATAAATCAGTATACATGTGTGTGTTGCAGAATACCACAGGATTTTATACTGGGCCCTCTATTATTCCTAATATATGCAAATGACCTGCCTGATCTAATTAATGTAAGGAGCAAATCCGGTTTACTTTGGAGATAAAGGATTATAGATAAACACAGAAAAGGTAGGTTATACCTGCATAATGACCAAATAGCCAACAGTAACCATGTATATTAGCCATTAGACTCTAAATTGAAATGTGAAGAAAAGCTAAAATGATTGTCAAATATGTGGTTTATGTCTACGCCTGACCACTCTTCATTTTTGTTAAAGGGAGCCATTGTTAAAACACAAATGATGGTAAACTGAAACATATTTTAAGGGTTTCGCATAGCCTAGGTCGAGATGCTTACCAAAATAAAGTACTAAATACGATAAATAACTCATTGAAAACTGTTCTGAAACCAATTATCAGTAGATTACTGTAGTTCTCAGAGATTTACGGAGAATATTGAAATCAAAATTAGAGCCTCAAGTAGAAAATGGAAATATTCATTAAGGTGAAGAGAATGAAAAAAGGATTGTATATATATCCAGAAACCTACAGAATAAAATCCGAGATTCAGCAATATATGTTTGTTTATTGAATTGTGTTTCAAAGAAAACACAATTAGCCCTATCAGATTAAAAGAAGGGCTTCACGGAAAATGTGAAAAATCCAACCAAATTTTATAAACAGATGATGACTGTAAAATAGGGTTAAACCCTATCCTAAACACTCGAGCCCTTGTATTATAAAGCCTTGCATTACATCACGAATTTGCCCTTTCATATTAGGACGTTCTTTAGAAGAATGAGACGGGAATCCAATTACAATTATTGCATGAATGCATGACCTTGCAGTGTTAATTCATGTAAAGACTTGCAATCAAAACAGGATATATATCTGCTTTAGGTTTATAATAGATGTGTCAACATCAATGCAGTAAACGTTATGATATTATTGATAATAATGGTCGGATGGACACGACTTCAACCAGACCACTTAGTGGCAACTGTTTGATGAGCATTATACGAATTAATGTAATACATAAACTTTTATTACCAGAGGAAACTAAACCATTGAAATAATCATAAATGTTTAATCATATTATGTTGCCTGTACCAAATGTTGCAATCCTAAAGACATTAAACGATAATACGTTTTATAGCCGTCAAAGAATATTGTGTTCCTTCTTTCTTCTTGTACAGCCTCGCTTCGCTTCCCGTCCTCTTTATTTTCTGTTCCAATAAAGGAAGAAAGCACACTGTAAAAACCTAAGGTTCTGTAGAATCGAAAAACGGATAATAGATTCATCATTATTCTGCATATTGCTTGGGTATATGTATTGCAGTCTTTAAACTCATCATAAATGCACGAGAACATTTCCGACATCGTTTCGGACATCCCCTTCATTGAGTGGCTACCAATAAGATTATTCCGATTTTGTAGAGTTTCTGCTCTGTAAACTTCCAAATGTAACCTTCATTCACATAACAGGTGGTACTTCATCTTAAAAGGTGAATTCGCTCTATCTCTCTCGGGCTTGAAAATTGCTGAAATACGTGGATTAATGGAAATGTTCCAATTCTTCTACAGCATCATCAGAGATCTTGTGCATGGTGCGAACTACTGAGCACTAGAAAAGGCCGGATTTAGATTCGTAATATTTAATTGTGCAAGTCTACTTATAAGAGCTGAGATTTCTTTTTGTTGAAAATCATGGCCAGTGCAGAATTTATTCCCATCCTAATCGGTCTAAATTCGGCAATCTGCAACTGAAGAGGAAGAGTCTAAGGCAGTCTAAGGCTAAGTGGAGATAATTCAGTAGAGCGGTGTTTAATGATGCGTAAGGCCCACCCTCAGCAGTGAGCCGCCTGTCTGGCTGGTACGTGGCGCCATCTAGGAGTATTAGAACGCGTTGTTCAGCAGGTCATGGATTTGCTGTTTTGAACGCTCTATGTTCAAACATCCACCTAACTACAGTTTTCCCAAGCTGAACTCGAGAAAACTGTTGCGCAATATGCAGCTGTCACACCGAAAGTTCGGTTAGGTGAATTTATTCCAAGGTGTGATGCTACGTTTACACCATCACCCCGACAGTCCCGGTAGTGAATTTTCCTTGTGTCCGTACTCTGTTCAGTCTGTCCTAGGACACCGTAAGTCACCGGGATTTTGAATTCAAGTTCAGAAATTAACTAATGCCAGTACGGGCTCATGAGGAACAACAATCTCCATGAAACCAACCAACAACCGACCAACAGAGGAAGCCTCCCTAAGCAAACTGCCTGACAAAACGTTGCAAACCATTAACTCAAATCTTCCCCCCTCATTTCGATGTATAATTACCTCCAATAAATTCATTTTTAATTTAATCAGATTGTCTGGTTTTCTGTGTATTTCATTACAACTAAATGAAAAAGAAAAAAGGATCTGTGAATCAACATCCAGGGGATGTGGAGACTTGTGTTCTTTTTGTAATCTGTTCATCATCAGAAGTTTGCATTCAATGGATTTTTAAAAAGCTTTATTCACTTCTCGCCGAGAATTTTTTTATCAGTGATAGCTTAAATGTAAAGCGGCTGATCCACCAAATCTGACCCAACAGACACTTGGCAGACAGGATTTTAACATCCAGCCGACGATCCTTGCCAATGT
Source organism: Alentia gelatinosa (assembly GCA_950022655.1). Classification (NCBI taxonomy): domain Eukaryota; kingdom Metazoa; phylum Annelida; class Polychaeta; order Phyllodocida; family Polynoidae; genus Alentia; species Alentia gelatinosa. Next base: position 52,714,571 of record OX465581.1, read on the forward strand.
CTGTCAGCTGGAAGGCCCGGACCAGAATATTGGGGATGAACAAATAAAACAGCCACAACAGTTGTCATCGGCCGTTGGTCCACCGTCGTGTCTCCAAAACCCTGTCTCTAAATCCTCTAAATACCCCAGCTTTAAATAACATTGTTTTTCTGATCCACCAAACACTCTGGCCAACAGATCTTCATCTCTTGAGCGTCAGCCCAACCTAATTTGCATAATTTTTAGATTCTATGGTCCGTTGGCTGTAATTTCTGTCGGCTAGATAAAACTGACTCATTTGACGTGAGCTTTCCCGGGATCCCCGGTGACTGCTTGCCCATATATACTGTGACACACACCATTAACATGGAATGGGCGACCCCAGAGAGTGGCTAAAGTTTAGTTAGTTGTGGTAGTTTGGGCAGAATTTTAAAGCCGGAGTCGAATATACATATTCATAACATCAATGCTTATCTTTATTTACCTTCATTGTTCAGTTTAATGTAGAATCCAGTACAAAATTGTCAAGCTTTGAATGTTCCCATACAAATCCCTACATTGTGGCAAACTGCTTTGCTCGATACATTGCTTTATGGATCCAGAGCGGCATAGTGTATTGAGAACTGCTTGGCGCACCTCCTATCACATGAACAGGAAACTCGGCTTGCGAGGTAGTGCAGCCAGCGTCCACTCGACGGCAGCAGCAAACCAGTGACATCTTCTTCATTGCCTAGCCGAAAGCCGAGCACCATGTCTCCATCGTGTGTAGCCGGCTGGGTGGGAATAAGGGGCTTTGGTGGATTAAGCAGGTGATCAACAAAAACCGACCCAACAGACACTCTGCAGACAGGATTTTAACATCTGGCCGACATCTGTTTGCTGGAAGGCCCGAACTCAGCAGAATTTCTGAGCAAGGAGATAATTCCAGATGACAGGCATTTTGGGCCAACAAATGTGGCCTACTATCACATGGAGACCACATAGCCATTGGTCGGCTCTAGCTGACAAGGCTCTAGCCTTGGTGGATCGGCCACGTTATAGTTATGAAACATGTAAAGAGCAAAAGCTTCAAATGATCAACTAAATCTATATGATAATCATGAAAATGAACAATCTAACAATGTTTTTCGCTATATATATTTAGTGTCGAGGGTATTTCCTAATACATTATATCCTTGCATAATATATGTTTTACAGAATGTGGGGCACGTGAATGCAGACATAGCTTCAACCATGATGTATTGATATCGTAATGAATTGTTCTTTGTTTGTCCAATTTCCTTTTATTGTATTTCTGTTTAAGATAACGTTCAAATCTACGTATGATCTAGCATTCTATAGTAATACTGGGGGAAAGACATTTGCACCATTTTTAAGATAATATCGTATTTTAGTTGATCAAAGTCCGAGAGCAATTGCAAACACACATGTATTATATGAATAACTGTCTCTGTCGTTCTGTCTCTTCATCTATTTATATATCTCTTTTTCTATCTCTCTCGTTTCCTTTCTCGTTTTATAGCTATGAACAAATCGCATAGAAATGTTTGCAAATAAACCATACCATTTTCTCTTCAGATCTGCCTCCCTTACGATTTACAGATAAATTGAAACGTATGCGTACAATAACATATTGGAGTTTTAATATATCATGAGGACTAGCTGGAGCATACCATTTTCAATCATGCATTTATAGAACATGGTCACCACATATGAACCTTGTTAATGGGGACTAACGGTAGATTAATCTGCTATTACTTCAGTACGGTTTCCATACTTAGTCTTTGTCTGTAACAGAGTCTCCCCTTTCCAATTTTCCAATCGATTTTCGCCCATAACAATGACAACTGGAAGGCACATATAGATGAGCGCACAAAGTAGTAGGGTTCAATGCATAATAAATATATCGGTCTCATTTCAACTAAAAATGCATATCTTCAGATATGACTCACAAGACACTGACCTATTGAAGAGCAATGCTGGCCTTTATTTTAAACCCAGAGTAATATAAATTGGATATATATTGGAAGTCCCTTGCACACAAATCGGTTAATCGATACCGGAAACAAAAGCGAGCTGCAGGCCCAATTCATTCCTATTCACAATCATATATGAATAATTCCTATAAGGACAATCATAGTATGGCTTGAAAGTGGACAATAATACATTGGGTGTTACGGTTTAGTAGGTACACAAGACGCTCACGCTTATTGTCCGGGGAGCGGTTCATTGCTTATTGATATTTGTACGAGCATGTATTTTGTATGCTAAACAGAGCACATAATACTCTGTGGCGAATAAATGGATATGCGGTATATCTGTCTCATTCCTCAACTTGGAGTGGAAGGAACAACTTGTGAACACTTACCTTCATTGAAGTAGAATCCAGACAACTCGGGAAGGTTACCAGTTACTACATCAGAATTGATACCATTTCCAATCAAATTGCGGTATCGGTCGCCTTCCACAATTTGTCACCACCGTTGACTCATAGAAGGAGTACCTTCGGAAAAATCGGAAAGTCATTCGGAGTCGGAGTGAAAGTTATCTGCCTGTTAATAATGGTAAGTCTCTATCTTTCACAGCTTGATCATAGATGATATTGATGATTTGGCCTTTATGGTAAGTAAACCTCTGATATGTCATAAGAATGAGGACACAATGTAAATATCTATTCTCAGAATAATAATTGAATACAGGAGTTCAAGATTGTGTATATATGAAAGACGCTCAAACTCGAGGAATAAATTGCATCTTGATTTTCCTGCTTCCTTTTAATGGAATATTGTCTCCCTGCTCAAATATCAATACGGACTTCGGTGTTCTTCCCATCCGCCAAAGCTGAATTAGAGTGAGCTCACTGGGTGGGTGGCACCTAGTGCTAACTCCAGGATCTATATCTGATAATTCGTTAAGTGACACACCTCTGTGACAATTATGTAAATATTGAATGCATTTCGTATTCTTACAGGCCCAAGGTGGTTTCACAGATGAACAAATTGCAGGTAGGTTTACATGTATAAACGGATCCCCATTAGTCTTATCAACTCTCCATGGAATAATTGTCCATGAACAGAATGAGGAAATAAACCTCTCTATTTTTGTTGAACAACTAATGTAGTACTAGGTCACATTGACTAAGTTATCCGAGGGCAACCCTATGGGATAGCGTCCTCCCGAGGTTACTTCTACCTTGGTATGGGCAGCAGATAGGCAGGGAGTTGGTTTTGTGAGAGGGGCCAGGCGGGCTGTCGTGTGGCAGCCGTGTAATGACTAACATAGAAGCACGGTAATGGACAATAAATTTATTGAGTTAGACCTAAATAATAACGAGATAAGTTTTATATAGTAATTAGAGTATAAAATGTAGTTAAAAGGATAATAGAAATGTCACATGCTATTGAGAGTGCCATACGAAGTAGGGGAGGGGGAGGAGATGAGAGTAGAGAGTTTTTCTAGGGTGGGTGGGTGGTTCTTTCCTTGTTGGTACCCCAGGTTTGAATTGAATGATGACGGGATGGAGAGGGGGGTGGTCACGTGATCGGAGTCACCTGACCGGAACCACCTGAGTGTAAGTCCTTAGTTACTCATTACTGCAAACTCTTCCAGTTAGCCCTAATGGGAGGAGAAGGTGGGGGGTACGGGGGAGCAAGGTCAGTGTAAGAAGTTTGTTAGCTGCAGCTGATAATGTGTGTACAGAGGACTATGGGTAGACTTTTTTTTTTTTAATATTTTACATGTCAAATAAGATCTATACGCTGTCTAAGCCAGCATTCAATATGGGCATATTTATATGAAAACACTAGTAAGCATTATGAATTGACCGTCTATATGACAGAATGTGTTTTTTTTATAAAATGAAGAATATATGATATAAGGTCCAGAGGGGTTTTTTCTCGCCTGTTTTAGAGTTTAAGGAGGCGTTCTCCCTACTGGACAAGGACGGTGACGGAAAGCTGACCACCGCTGAGCTTGGGACGGCGCTCAAGTCAGTCGGCCAGAACCCGACACAATGCGAGCTGCAAGCCATGATCAGCGATATAGATACAGACGGTAGGTAAACTATTTTTTGTTTCACAAATAGCGTTCCGATTGACATTTTTTGCCACAAATTTATTATTCATGATAATTATTCTAGAGTATGGGGAGGGGTAAGGATAACTTTGGGTTTTCAAAAAGGAGTTGTTCAAGTAAGACGACTCTGGCTCTCAACTCTAAATCTAGACCGTCACATCATATTAGAGTGTTATATCTAGTATAACTATCAGAAGATTATATCAAAATAATAAAGGCTGCAGGTGGTTCTATGGCATTAGTAAAGACAAGTAGACATCTCTGCCGAAATTATTCATAACTTAGTATCTATATCACCGATATCAAAATGTGAAATATCAATTTCCAAAATGATAAAGCATTGTAGGATCTAATGATCGTGTATGTCAAAAACAACCAAAGGACTGGGATCGTCTGTCCCACCAATCTGTTTTATCTGGAGTTCAGGGTATTGATTTGTTTAGATGGTATGTCAAATTAAGGAGATGTGTAGGGTGAGAGTAAAGTAAGATGATATATATATATATATATATATATATATATATATATATATATATATATATATATATATATATATATATATATATATATATATATATATTTGGCAGTTTGTTAGCAAATAGACATTAAGAGTTAGATGTCTATATATGTCAGAATATTCAATAAAAGATCTCATTTCATCTCCATGTACTGGGGTCAGTATAAGATTTTACAATGTCTCAATTTCTATCATAAGGCCATAAAAAGGTATTAGTGATAGATTGAATTAGGCTAAAACATCCTGGACTGGCCAGGATCAACCATATACCATATATCCAGACGTTACTCTTGGGTTCGTTTCGCGGTCAGCAGACGCCAGTCTAGTCTGGTCTTATCTAGTTGGGCTCGTAAAATATAGCCCATATTTCACAGTCTCACTTTTAACTCTCCCATTTGGCTTGTCAGGTAACGGTACGGTGGAGTTCTCGGAGTTCCTGGCGCTAATGCCATATAAACAGGAGAAGACTATGGAGCAGTTGAGGGAGGCCTTCGATATTTGGGACAAGGACGGCAATGGCTTCATCTCAGCGGCCGAGCTGGCCAGCGTCATGCATAACCTCGGCGAGGAGCTCTCAGACGAGGAGTTGGCAGAGATGATAAAAGAAGCCGACAAGGATAACGATGGTCTGATCAACTTCACAGGTAAATAGTTTTCTAAAAAAGAATCTAATATTTAATTTTTTTTAATCTGGACTTATTATTGTAGTGTTTTTTCCTCGGATAATGGTCTTCTTTATTCTTATGCGTCATTTCTTCTTTTTAATCCCGTGACTATACGGCCTATCTTTTTTCCGTTTACTTTTAATCTTTAATGGGAACGCAGAGAAATATCACATTCAAATGAATTGGGTTATACAACGAACCGCCAGTTTACCATTAAATTCCATTGAGCTGATAATATGGAATCATGGAGATAGGACACTACAGTAGCATAGTATTATGTACCACAAGATTTATTTCAGAGAATCTAGTTTTATGTAGATACTTTATATGAACAGATAATACTTGGTAGCATAGTTAGGTACAATTGGGCGAAGTGCACTGAAGTATCCCCAACTACCGTTTCAAGTCTTTCTTTTTCACTTGTCGCATGGTCCCTCATGCGACTTTTCACTCGGTACTTGGCGAATATGGGCTCGTTATTCAAAACATGATAAAACTAATAGTTCCAGTGGTATCTAGGGAAATTAAATATGTGTACATTTTACATTTCCAGAATTCCAAGCCATGATGCAACCAGACAAGCCAAAGTAATAATGGTTTGCTTGCTGTTGCCGCCTCAACACTACAGTCATGACTTCACAGGCCCACCTGAATACATTGAAGATTGGCTGATATTCCTTAGATAATGACGTTTAATCAATAACTCCTGCTTGAATAAAATATTATACATCCTGTTCACTCTTTTTTGTTTCTCTAAATTCCATGTAGAACCAGGTGAAGTTCCTCCCTAGACTCAAATTGGACAATGAACACATATTGAAGTAAAATGCTTATCTAGAAAGTATCTTTATCGCATAGCATTAGGGTAAATTACAAGGGAAAACGTTCAGCTCAACGCATTGATTTCTATGCAAAGATGTACCAATATAGGTCAGGCAGAAAAAATGGTTTTAAGCAGGGATGCATCAAGAAAATGAAAAAAGGATTGGGGAAGAATGCAGCCATTCAGAAGTCTTAAGGTATGAAGAGTGACAAATAAACACTGCGCTATGTAAGTCCTTGCTGGTGTATATTACATATACACGTGGAGATCATTTGCCTTAAGGGAGATGCATAAAGTATGTACGAAAAATATATAAAGATTTTACCCCATCCCCTCTCAATCTTTTATGCAATTGAACAAAAAAGATACGCAAAATTCCGGAGATTATTGACCCCCCCCCCCCCCCCCCCCACCACCACCAACACACCCACCCACCTATCCAAGCCCATAGTGCGCGCGTACGTTATGGATGCCCCTCATGCGACTATATCTATATGCGGAAAAGTTTCATAGTCATATCAGAATCTGGTCAAATCTCTCACTATGAAAAACACTTAGTCTCCATATTTCTCTTCCCCAATTCCCCGACTCGGAAGTAACATTGTACATATCAGCCCTTCCATTATTTTATGATGTTGATGCTCCAAATAAATAGTCATATCTTTATACAGAGACCTATTTTGAAATCCATTATTGTCTTTCAATAAACATCGTTTCGAAAAGTTATGGATGCGTGTCTTATATGTTCCTAGCGCATGCTCATTGGCTGAGAGGCCGGAAGGACTCGTATGGGTGGAAAATTTAAAAATGGCTAGCACCATCGAATCGCAAATTGGGAGGCGTTTTACAAATTGCAAACGTCTGATACAATAGCCGTTTAGTTCGGGCTTTGCCCGTGGAGGCGCTGCCGTCGTGACACACCGAGGAGGAGCCGTTTTTTTGGTGTTTTTTTTAAAGTTTTTTATTATCCTGGAGGGCTCTGCTAGGTCATACATGACCTATCTTCCACAGGCTCCAGCTATTGATATTCCTTGATGATCATTGTGTCCAAACCATGGACTTACAGACAGCTGATCAGTATGATAGACTAGTACTTGGGTTGCAGGTAACCGTATGCACACTACAAAAAATATGTTTATACAATTCCAATCCATACATATGACACATTATCACTACAGTTTATGGCATCTTAGCATTAGTACCGGACATAACAATTTCCAAATTCTAAGTTGATTATTGCCATTTATCAATTGTTTTCATATATTTGAGCTATTTACACTGTATCACATATTAGTGCAATGTTATTTAGGACAGGGAACCAGTTTACATCCATAGTATCACTCTCTAGGCACATTCTCTGCTGTGCTTTAGTTCGAAATTTATGAGAGGTTTATGACGTCACAAGTATAAACCCGAACATCCTGTGAATGTCGGCGAAGTGATCAAACCAATTGAATTCTGGATTTTACATAAAATTACTGTAGGAATCCGACTGATCTGGGTATAAAGTAAATATAGAACGACCTACCCTGCTTGTACAAGCTACAAAACGAGATGATAATTAACGATTCATACGGAACTCGTTCCGTATGAACCGTAAATTATCATCTCGTTTTGTAGCTTGTATAGCATGGTCAGGACGTTCTATATAAATACTACCATCTTATACAACAGAAATGTATGTTTGTTTATGTAAATATGTCAATCGAACCGATATCAGAAAAAGATCTTTTTAAAAGCATATATATCCGCGACAAGCCCCATAAAAGTCTGTGCTTTCGAGTACTTCGATTGCATCCCTTAGCCTACCATTGCAACCACTAAGCCTCTATCGATTTGCCCGTGGCCCTAGCCCCCTTCCAATCGATACGTGTTTTTTTTTTTAATAATTGAGGAACTAGTTGTGTATGCATGACCGTTCTTTGCGCTCCGACAAAATGTTAACGGCAGTGGCGCGGGTGGCACAGAAGATATGGCATTGATCTGCATACATGTATATCTGGACGTGGTCTCTGTGATGATATAATACCGTTTGGGGACGTGTCACGCAATGTACTCAACTGATGCATGACGAGCGAGTTGGAATGATACAGGTTACCTGTAGGTAGTGCATTGGACCAGGGAAGGAACAGTACAGTCCATACGGGATTACCCACGTGTTCTCCGTGAACCTACCAAGTGTGGCGATAAGTAGTAGAAAGAAAGGATGGTAAGTTCTACGCCCTACTTCAAGTAATCCGAAATCTGTGAAAAGTTTAAAATGGTCTATCGAGAAGTAAATAAGAAAAAGAAGGGAGACTTCAGAATTAGAAATATCGTATGCATGTATAAAGAAAGGGGAAACCTTACAAAAGATATATATATGTGCCCATCATAGTACTTCACGGACGTGATTCTGTATGAAATGTTTCAGCTGATGATACACATAGGCGCGCAAATGCTTCCAGTGCATAATTATGATTTAATGTTCGACATATCACCTAAAGTAGTTGTCTATCATTAGGCCGTAAATCAGTATGCGATTTTGCCTTGAGTCACAAGGTTAAACTGTCCTGATATATTTCTGTAGGTCATTCTCTTAGATTTGATGAATATTATTTTTTTCTTATCAATATCTAGGCAAAAGGATATACAGATCAACAATGGACAGGTAAATCAATTTCTATCGTAAAGTGTTATGTAGTATCATTTCCAGGGAGATTAGATAATATCATTGAAACAAATTGAATATAATTTCCCAAATCAAGCTGATCGGTGTTGCTATATAAAATTAAGGGTGACGGGATTGTGCCTAGCAACTGCCCTTGTAATATTGACGACCTATTTTGTAACACAGCGCTGACCAGTATAGTCTTGGGATCCCCCCTCTACTCCCATAAAATATACATTGATTAGAGAAACGCACAATTACCTTTTACTTTCATATTTATGGTCAGAACATGACTATGCGGTGTGATAAGTGTTCATGGTACAGTTGTATATTAAGCCTGGTATTTCTCCCCATAGAGTTAACATTGGTAACTCGTATCCAATGCTCTTGGAGTATTTAGAAAAAAGTGCTTAACGGGGGATTAGGTCACAAAGGTTAGGCCATCAATGTGAAGGGTGACATAAATTCAGAAACCTATTCAAGTTTACTGTTAGAGCTCGATCCCATCTCATTTGAATTACTACGTAGTCCATGCAGCGTCGCCTTGTGAATTACTACGCAATTCAAACCCGATGGGATGTGAGCTCTGACCCTAAACTGTTATAGGTTCCCTCTATACTATCTCTTTACTAAAAGTTGTCTATTTGTCTTTGTGTTTCTACAGAGTGTAAGGCGGCGTTTGACATCTTTGACCGTGACGGCGATGGACACATCTCTACCCTGGAGCTGGCCACCATCATCGACCACCTGGGCATGTCCTGGGATCAGCGTCGTCTGCGTCAGATGATCAAAGATGTCGACAAAAATGGTCAAAATTGTCCATTTTCTTTAAAGAAAGAATGTGTAAAGACAAACGAAAAATGAACAAAACGTACATTCTAGAAATATAACCCAGCAGAACTATCCCTAAAGACTTTTTTGAAGGCCGCTATAATGATGTTTCCTCGCCAGTCCCAGTCTAGTGCCAATGCACCAATGTATTGAATACATAAAATCGCACTTATACACACACACACACACACACACACACACACACACACACACACACACACACACACACATATATATATATATATATATATATATATATATATATATATATATATATATATATATATATATATATATATATATACATGCACACGTATACCTACACACTTGTAATACCCACATTTCAACACACACATACATGAAAACACGAACGCGTACCTACATCTAAACGTTTGAATTACAGGTAACGGCACCATTGAGTTTGACGAGTTCCTTCAGATGATGCAGAGGGAAGAGAAGCGGAAAGAGGACGAGGCGGAGCTGCTCGCTGCCTTCCGGGTAAGCTATAAATAGATCACACCTCCACATGGAAATTAGCTTCACTCCCATGACAGCTAGCCCTGTGCTTCCAAATACACCCAGCCCATGACCGCCCGTAATTTACCTCAGACACGTAGGTTTATTATACAGAATAGGCACACTGCACAGTTATAATGATATACAGAGCTGCTCAACAAGGTTAGGGTACCAGATTCCACTAGTGTTGTTTTAGCATGAATCTTGATTATATTTCATTTAATTTGATATTACCCAATAATTGTGTTGCAGTTATCACCATTTCCTTACTTCTAAATGAGATGTATCCGAATAATCAGTTGATTGGGCCTGAAAATGTTCAACAAACAGGAATACGTGGCTTAACTCTTTGAGCCAGTGTGAGGTCGGACAATAAGTTTACATGTACACGCGTTGGCCTAAATTAAGATATTCCAAAGAGCCCTATTACAGGGATATTTTTGTTTTAAGGATTTGAGCAATAATGCATATAGGAAGGAGGCAATGTGTTTTGCCCTAACAATTCCCATTAGCTGGCACATCATGTTTCGAGAGTTTCTCATTAGAACTGGAGCCTCTAGGGTTTCTCAGCCGAGTTCTACAGCCAAATTAAAGACTATGTTCGTGCGACGTTTTATATCAATTACCCCTGAGTTGATACTTTATGAATTCAATCACTAACTCACTAGTAACATGCAATTACTTCTTTCCGGGGAATTCATTGAGAATATTGAGTTTGCGCTATTGTTATGGTCCGCAGGTGTTTGACAAGCGGAAACGAGGCTACATTACCTGCGACGCCTTGCGAACGATCCTCACATGCGTCGGAGCCACGCCATTTTCCAATGATGTTGACAGTATTATCCAGCAGGTCACTGCAATGAGAACAGGAAAGGTTTATTACCCAGGTAATCTTCCTATATTCATAACAGAAAAAAATACTTTCTTGTAACAAATCAATAGCATGGTCGGTCTTCTGTTTATAAAACCCTTTGAGTAATCACTGTATATGCAACTATGTACCAGCAGCGCGGGGGGGGGGGGGGGGGGGGCTCAAATGAAAAAAACGAAACGAAGATTAACAAGTACAATGCTTGTTACAAAACACCAGCAGCGCGGGGGGGGGGGGGGGGGGCTCAAATGAAAAAAACGAAACGAAGATTAACAAGTACAATGCTTGTTACAAAACGAACACACAAAAAAATATGAGCGGTAAAGAAGCTTTGCTGCTATCAAAATACATAATAAACAGTCAACTCTTTTCAAACATATAACACACATATACATTGATGATTTTAAGGGCTGGGTCATTAGAATGTTTCATGACAACTAATCTTGGCACAGTTAATCTTTATTTTTAGGTCACTCCTTTCTTGTTTCCGCAATTAAGATTTCGCCTCTGTTTTGTAGCTCTGTTATTAAATAGTTTCCGTGACTGTTTCTCCAAATTTCTTAGCAGAGCACAATTAGTATAATTTAGATAATAGTTCTCAGCATTTTGGCCCATATCACTTTTCCTACAACAGTGGTATACTGTCATACTCGTTTTGTTCTCTTACAATTGCAGGTGTAATAAAAAAAATATGTCATACAAAGAAGTATTGATTCGATAAAGAAGAAATGTCGCTGCAGACAAACCACGTGATTATTGCTCTGCTAGACTTCACACTGGATCGCGGCACAAGTTGTCATGCCCAAAACAATCCGGCGATCTATTTGTCGGTGTGGCTAAGAAGAACCTCTATGAATATCATATGAATAAGAATCGGATCTTAGATTCTAAACTAACAATGGTTGCGTGGTCAGAAGCGATCGGGGTAATTATTGTAATTGGGTTTTTTTACATCCAGTTATTAACTTGCCAACTTGAAATATAACATTCTGCCTACATATTAGATACTGAAATCTGTATATATATGCTATTTGGTTGGTTGGTCACTCAAACTACGTCATTTGAAGTGTCTCTTTGTTTTTTTCTTCTTATTGAGTAAATGACAATCTGGTTAATGTAGCATTATATCATTGTGTCATTATTCTATCCACTCAACGATTTAATTACATTTAATCATAATGAATCAAATACATGATTATTTACATCTACTGTAAAGCCAACTTTTTGTAGATGATTGTACTTATCTATCGTTTTCTTTAATAAAAGAATTACATGAATGGCATGTGATTAAATCTTTTATGTATTATTTCCATTGCTGAGATAGCGATAGAGAAAATGGTGGGGCAGCTTGGAATACATTTATTATCAATTGAAATTATGAATGAGTAAGATAGTAACAATAAAATGGATAATAAATTGATGAATACATTTGTTGTAAATTGTTCGGGTCATTGATAATAGAATTGATTTGGTGACAAGCACAAGCAAATGCAATCTTATATTACCAATTTATTTTTTAAAACCTGATTAAATATAAATTGATCAATTACACATAATAAACCCTGCATTATGTTGGGGTTTTTTAACCGTTTTTCTAATATATTTTACTTTGAAAACACCACCCTTCTGTAGTGTTGAAGTCCTCTCCCTACACGTGTGAATACGGCTGCCTGGCCCCCGCCCGTCGCCCGTGACAAATCTAGACTCCACTCATTTGAGTTTGAGCTTATTTATGCCACTCATCTTGTTGGCCCCATAATTAATGTCACTCGTCTTCGACTCGTGAAATTATGGAGCCAACAAAATGTGTGATATAAATAAACTCAGACTCAAACTCATGACGTCCATTGATATTATTCAACACTTATTGCCTCCCAGTTGATCACCCAGCCCATTGTGATTGCAAGAGCAGACCCTCATTAGGCAGACTTTTTCATTTATTGCACATCCTTGTATGAAAATTACTAAGGAATTATAACAATTGTGTGTGTGTTATAACAGAGTGTAGTGTGGGTGAAGTTAGGACACAATGAAAAGGCTTCGCAAAGATATAAGAACCACATGTGTTCCCTATAAGGAGAGTGGTTGGTCATGTGATGTTCAGACGATCGAGAAGGTGGTTTTTGTTTTGAGTATGAGAGTGCTGCTCAGTGCTGAGAAGAGAGTAAGAAGACAACACCTAGATGATAGACAGGTGAGCGCTGCTTTGCAGTGACCAGTCTGCTCAGTATGTGCCGGAGGCCTCATGCACTCAACCTGGAGTGAGGTTGCCTCGAGGGTTAGTGTATGCGTGAGAACAGTTCTACTCTGTGAGTGCCTAGAAAACCAACATTCATGGAACGCACTCTCATAGGAAGAGCACACAGAGAGAATATGCCAGGACTGTGAACAGAAAAGGATAACATCAGACTCGACGAATAATCAGGAGAAATTGTGGTGTTAGAGCTTAAACAATGCAACTGTGCAAATGGATATTAGGGACGATGGATCAATGTGAATTGTGATAAGTGATATCGGTTTAATGGGACAATGTGATTGATTGGAATATTGAAAGGAGAAACAACAAGAATTGTTTATGTTGGAGGTTTACTGCTGAAAGTGATTAGTATTTTGTAACAATTTGGATTATTAGCCTATAAATAGACAATAATCGATGGTATTGTGGACAGGCGGCCGTAAACCACGAGTTGCTGACGCGTAGTAATACACGAGCGCTAGCGAGTGTATTACAACGTCAATCTCAAGTGGTTTACAGAGCTGCCTGTCCACAAAATCATCGTTTGTTGTATTTATTATCCATACTTTCGAATAAATTATACCCAGTTATTGCCATATTAAAAGGTATAACAATAGGGACTATTTCTTTATTATCCATCGTATACAAAGCCCCCATTGAAAATGCATAGGAACTCAGTAAACCATGACCCATTGTATACAACCTGTCAGACACCATAACTGTGGTATACGGATTCAAACCTGTGGTATACGGCCTCAAAACCATGGTATACGGGAAAAATAGTCCCTTTTGCTATAGAGCAAAGAAATAGTCCTTAAGTCGCCCCCCCCCCCCCCCCCCCCCCCCATTCTGACGCCACTTTGGTGTCCAATATAGCTTCACCTGAGCTAACGTCAATGAGCTATGTCAGCCAGAGTATTTGCACTCTCCTTGAGCCGTGAACACGTCGTCTGGTGATTGTTGGCCGTACTACATACTGCGTCTTTTTGTGGCGCCACCTAATGGCTATAAATATCAACCTTCACTGCTGTGATACCTGAATCAGAGAACATAAACTTCCGGTGGTAGACTTCCGTTTGCGTTTGCTTTGCTGTCAGGCATTCGGGCGGATAGAAAAATGGGGAATTCAATAAAACCCCATATTGAGCATGCAGAAAAGACAGGGGCGTGTAATCTAGGAAGCCAAGGTCTCACAGAGGTAATGTGCTGTTTCATTTCATAAGCAAACCTGGAGTAATACGAAGGTTTCTGGACGTAGTCATTTTCGAATTCGACACTTCCTCTCCTGAGTCTCACTCAGTCTGACTCGGGATTCAGAGTCAGAGATAATTCTGAATATCAAACGGCGTTTAATAAATAAAGAATTCAAGTGTTATCAAATAACATGTGATGTTAGCATAATAGCAGTGACAGACGTCATTGGCGACCAACGGTAATTGATATTCCTATTGACAGGTCTACTGATCAAATAAATATGCTGTCATGCCTATATATCTTGGCTATGAATATGATTGCCTGGCATTGGCCAATGTTTTTACGAATTTAGATACAGGTCTAGACTTGATGATGTTGATAAACAAATGATAGAGAGCTCAGTGCAGCGCCATTGTTTTTTAAGTTCTATTCCAGACTTTTGAGCCTAGGACCATTTGAGCTTGATTGCAGGACGTTAGGAACCAGCGGTTGCACTTGCCGCGCCGGTAGGGAGAAATACCAGAACTTCAGAAGGGGACTAGATCTAGATCTAGGCCCAACAATATTGCAGAAGTGGTTAATGTTAAATCAGTATCTCTCTTGTCAGTGTTGATAGATTACCTTAAGCTGCAGTGGAGCACGGCTGAAAGTTCAGACAGTTTTGAAAGATTGGACATAATTTCAGCACCAAACTATGCTTTAAACATTCATAACATCAATACTAATCTTTATTTACCTGCACTATTCAATTAACCGCAATATTCAGCGGAAATCCATGAGCTGTCAATTTTTTTCAATATTTAATTTTTTTGTGTAATCCTAAAAGTTTAGTAGTACATTTGGTAGATATTGTGCCTAAAAGCAACAAACACACACATATATTTCACCAAACACTTTTATTTACAACAATACATATATAGACTTGCATTAATATTACACTTATGCATAAATACTGCACTAAATTCTTACAATTCACCAATACATATACACTTATCAATGCATATATCACAAGGATACATAGGTTTCAATTGTCTGCAACTTCATGAAGGTGGACTTTACTTGGTCTTAATGTTTACAAGAGCACCAGCACACTGAAGGAACTTGGTTGTGGTGAGTTGCTTGTCCTGGTATTTTTGCCACAGCTCCTCAAGCTTGCCTTCCACATACACCAATTGGTGTGAATGCCACAATTAGTACCTACTCAGCTCATAACCCTGCTCATAACTTATCAATGTCAACAGAAACCATTATAATTACAAATTACACTTACAACTATGATTAAAAATATATTAACTATATTTGTTGGAATTTATCATACATGTAATCCAATTAATCAGATTTTCTAGTATAGTATAGAGTTAGTCCTTATTACAGTTATACTTATAAAAAGTACCATAGCCATTAGATATCAATGTGATCTATTCATCAAACTGTATTAAGGTAACCTTTATAAAATAAAATAAACTGTTCATAATGTCTTAAACACATTATTCTTTAGGCGCATATTACTTTTCTGAATAGTATATGCATTTTCATTCGCGGTAAAAAAGCCTTGAATGCGTGTGCGGGTGAGCGAAAAAAAATGCGGGGGCCGGTAACGCCTGGGGGCCGGTCGCGCTCGGGGGCCGGAACAGCCTAGGGGCCGGTGAGACTAGGAATCAACACTTCGGTAGTGGCAGTGCTTGAAATTAGACAAGATATTTTTAATAAACATTGCAAGAGAAATACCTGTCTAATTTGAGCAGACAAAGCAAATAATTCCCAAATTCGGCTGATAGGTTTAAAAAAGAGAAACACTAGATCCGCTTCAACGAAAATAGCCAGGTTCGGCCGATCTGCCCTCTAGGTAGATTGAGCCTTAATTTAGATCACCAGTCATTGATATTTTAAGTTGGGTCTTGAACAGCTTATATGATTTACAAGTTCTCGCTTGAGGGGGAAGACTGTTCCAAAGTTGTAATTCATAATAGTTCAAATATGTAAAAAGCACATTTTGGAAACATCTGTATTAAAGTAACAGCTATACACCCTCCAGAGGTTACTAAACTCTATTATCGCCCCGGGTAAGTAAAAGTTCCGCTCCCGACAGACTGGCCGCACTACGACCGCATGAACCAGTTTCCTTATTTATAATAGGAGAAACTGAATACAATTGCGGATTTACAAGTAGAAATAGCTGAAATTTCCATTTCTGGCGTCAGAATTTCAATTTGAAGATTTCTGAAAACGGTTAATCTGCATTAACTCGGGGTTACGAGTCAAGGGTCTATCACCATACAACGTCGGCAACCAGCGAACACCGGAACTTGTAAACAGACTGAATTATGGGATACCTCAATAGGGTCTATATTAGACCATGTATGGGAACTCTCCCGGAAAAAATTGGAACCCCGATTTCTCTGAAACTTTTTTTCAAAGTTACTATCGAAACCATGAGCAAAAGAAATCCCAATAAAAGCCTGTAAGAAACACACAGCACTTCGGTCAGTGAGCTGCTTGAAAAATAGGCCCCCAGGTGGGACTGACGTAGGTACACCAGCAGCGGCCAGACATCCGCGGAAATAGGGCACAAACCAACTCATCCTCCCGTCCAGTTGGGTGACCCCGCGATATATAGGACAGCGCACACTGCGCCGCTCCGGTATATTGTGCCGCAAAACCTGAGTTTCCGAAGGTTGCTCTAGTGGTGCAGTGTGAGGACAACGGGTCGGGTTGCTAGGCGGCGAGCGACGCGGCCGAAAATGTGCATTCGAGTCAACCAATCACAGCGGGTGATGCCAAAGAAAGGAACCAATGGTGTGAGGGGGAGACAGGCCGGAGAGTCTAAATCCGAGTTTAGAAAACCGAGAAAGGACACTCGTGGTCGCTAAATGCTACAACATGCAACGTCTTTATATCAGCTTTATTAGACCTTGTTGTATGTGATTTGATTGCATATGAATATGCAAATAAATTATCCCCATAATCCAGCAGTTGGGGCACCATACATTTGTAAATTCGTAATGCTGCATCTGTTATAAAGTAAATTCGGATTTTCTTGAGAATGTACATTTTTGTGACACAGTTTTGACTAAATTACGTACCTTTGAGATTTTCTGTGGATGTCTTGAGATAGGGTGATATATGAAATATTTAGTCAGAAGATGAAATCACACAAAGCTCTTCGTAGAAAGTATTTTTTTCATTGTTATTAGTTCAATATTAAAGACTGATTGTGACTGCCACACGCTACACAGACTGGCCTTGTCTACAGTATTAAATCTCGTAATAGTGGTATTCTTCCTGTCAAGAATTCAATCCTTAGATCTACAAGAACTTGATTAAAGCAATTGTAAATTTGCACTCGACTCGCTGATTAACTATCTTGGTGTGCTCCATCCCATATATTAGCAACGAATATGGAATATTGGAAAATACTATCCATTCACTATCCTGTTAACATTGAATGCTATGCTCTCCAGAATAACACAAGCAGAATTTACCCTGAAAAATAATTTGCACAATATCATGTAACTGAGTTAAAGTACAGTAGGACCCCACATAAGCGGAAACCTTCCCTTCCGGATGAAAGTGTTCGCTTGCACGGGATGACCGCTTACACAGGGTTAGAATAAACATCTAACAGAGGGATCCGTTCCGAGCAAAGGTGTCCGCTGACGCAGGGTATCCATTAAAAGGGTTCTACTGTAGTTCGTCTATGAAGAGCTGAATCATCTATCCTTTTAGTGTGAATCATACAGTGTATTGTCGTGCGAATCGTCTGTCAGTATGAATCTTTTTTTTTGTGTACATTCATTAAGGGAAACTGATCTACTGTGGTGGGATGAAGGGGTATACCATTTTTAGGGTTGTATATTTATATTGTTTATATGTACATTGTTGTGATCAGGTAGGCTTCAATGCAAGTTCAAATTTGTCTACCCTCGTCACTATATCAAATAGAGCATTTATTTTGCCATTTCAACTATATAGTCTATACATATATTTGAGAAAGCAAGATAGATGTCTAAACGTATAGACAGTGAAAGCCAGCACTAGCGAACACCATTGCTCGGAACAGATCCCTCTATTAGATGTGTTTTCTAACCCAAATAATGCTAGGTTTACACCATTACCCCGACAGTCCTGACAATGAATTTTGGGCGAATTGTAAGTGGCCGCGGAACTTTTATGGCATTTTTATGGACTCCGCCGTGCGTCTACTAACGTTTGTAGCCCGACAAGTCGCCAACAAGTTAATGTCAACCTAAGGTCACTTACGTCGACCACGATTCTGGTCACGTGATCATAAAAAGACAGCCGTATTTGTTCATGGTAACAATTGTTAAATACGATAGCCATGTACTGCCAGAGTGAGACTTCTACATTAGCACAGACTTCTAAGGGTCTTCCAATTCCATGGCATTAGTAGTAATTTTGTCTCGATCTATTTTCAGTTTCCTGAGGCATTGGGCCGACTAACGAAAAATCTTCGGACATTAGATCTGTCAAACAACAAACTTGTTTCTCTACCGCCTGCCGTCGGACAGTTTACAATGCTTAAGTGCATGAATGTCAGTGGAAACAGGCTAGGTACAGTATACCGTAAGCATCGTGAGCACATCTACTAACACCTTTCATTCACCTGTCAAACACATAACCGTGTTATATCCGTTAAGCTATTATTATGATTGCAGACAGATTTCTTTAATATGTGTATTTTAATATATGAATGATATACTTCTGTCGACTATACACCCTTGGTGATTTCCGTTGAATTTAAGGGAAGACTTTAAAAAAAAGAGAATTGGAATACTTCCAAAGTTGCTTAGATATATTTAGATAAAGTAATTACTTGATCAATTTAAATCATCATAATATCAAATATTAAGAGTAGAATTAAACATATGATCGAGACTGAGCAACATACGGGCAGTGTTTGACAGGTTATGCTTTTCCTGCACTCTATTGAATTATTATTCTCGTTAATTATGTGGCATGTTGTTGACATATCCAGTCGCACATGCAACAGCGGCTCGTTCAATGGTCAGTGTACCTTGACCAACTTAGGTAGGTTAAAAGAAAAAAAAAGATCCAGTGAAATAACTTTCCTGATTTAGGTAGTGCACATGTTACCCTGGTTTCTCTCACGCTGAGTACTTGTTTACGTGCGAACAATTTTTCTTCGTGCACTGCTGTTTTCAAATAAGTATATACACTTGTGCACTTTAGTTCTGTAGCAATATACGAGCAATTCATATCTGTGCTAAGTGCTTTTTAACAATTAAATACAATACGTGTAACATGTTGACACCACCGATGCTATTCTATCGCACTTGTGAAATAAAGTCCAGGCAAAATGACTAACTATTGTTAAGGGGACCTTGAAATATTGACGGAAAAGGAAAGAATATGCTTAGAATGGCGAAATTGCAACCAGATTTTGAAATTGGCACCCAAAATCTACTCTTTGTAAAAATTAATTAATTTATTAGTCATTTTACCGGGAGTTTTTCCTTTGATATACGCTTGTATAAGACATAGTCTGTATCCCGTCATAGAAATCAAGAACTGAATTATGTATTTCCATGTCTCTGAGGCAGTAAATTCCATATGACAAATATTCCTAATGTTTTTACCCATCTGACATCACTACTTTTTATGACTAGTATTTGCCTTTAGGCAAAACTACAAATACATATATTTTCTTTCATATATAAATGAAAAACCCAAGGCCTATTTCGGCGCTATGAAGGATGGGTTATGAAGCAATTCACTGCAAAATGTTGTTATGTGTAATTCATCCCCTACGGTTAGATGCTTGTCTAAGACTGGATATATCTTGACCTAGTTGCACAATGTTATATAAATGCAATATTGATACCTTTCTGGTAAGCCGAGTTATGATCGCTATTTATGAGTCTTTATCAGTCCACCCTTTAGTGGGACTCATATATTGGTACATTTTCTGGTTTCCACGCAACACACGGGTTCGATCCTTTAAGCCATTGCAACAGTTGCCATAAATGCCACTGCATGGCTGGTCAATCTCCTTTCACACTCTCTGATTATAAAATATATAGAAACATATCATATTCACTTACAGTAATCTTTTCTCAACTGTAAGTTGGTAAATAAGGCACGTGAGATGCATATTAGAATTAGCCACGAATCGGCTATTGATGCATTTGTGACCTGTTTCAGCACCAGTCTTTGATATTTAAAAATTCACGAGAAAACACATATTTCGTTACAAAGTTCAGGTTTGAAAATAAAAGATACAGGATGAAAAATAAGTGTTAAATTTAATATTTTAACAATTAACAATCTGCATATATCATTGTATCTATAAGCAAACCTACAAAAATATGCTGATTCATATATCCTATGTATCGTAAATGGTATGTGGATAAATGAAAAATCATAACCTAATATTGTAGATTGTCGTGATATTTTCATCTGATGATCCATGTATGCATGGATCCTGGAATGTTATTTATATACCAGAAAGAAGAGGATAATCACAATGGACGTCCATAACTTTCTCCGCGCGCTATCACTTTTTGTCGCAAAAAAATGTGTTTGTCCAACACGAAACTGCAATTGTGAGATTTTAACCAGATTTCACTAAAATATTATATTTTGTTTTTCCTATGACAGGTGGCATTCCTGCAGAATTAGGCAAACTTAAGAAACTTGAGACCTTGGTGGCAAATAAAAACAGACTCTCTACATTGCCGCCCACGTTGTCCACGCTTAGTGCTCTACGGGACATCAATCTTGCCAATAACTTGTTAAAAGAATTCCCCGCGATGTTGGTGGGCCTTAAACACTTAGACGTCATCAATCTATCGGGGAACCAGCTCACCTCTGTACCGGATGAAGTTGCTGGAATCGAAGCTATTGAAATGAATCTGAACCAAAATCAGGTTAGTTTATGTTCGCAGCTACCTCTGATATATCTTTCTATTCTTCTCTTTCGGTATATTCTTATCCTGATATACGATAGGGGGCCCTTCTAAATTAGTTCTACGGCATTCAAGCAGTAGCTGCACTTGAAGCAAGACATGCTACGTCTCCAATAAATTAGTTCTACTCTTCAGTAATTACTCTGTCGAGTGGAATTACCTTTCAGCATGTTAGTGCTAGTTTCGATGAAATGATAACTCATTCCTGTGGGAATGTGTGAGCCGAAAGACTACCATTAAATCATATCATTCATGATATTGTAGATCTCACACCTGTCGGAGCGTGTGGCAGAGTGTCCCCGTCTGAAGGTTCTGCGTCTGGAGGAGAACTGTCTGGAACTCGTCTCGTTCAGCCCGCGAATCCTGAAGGAGTCTAACATAGCACTTCTTGCAGTCGAAGGAAACCTGTTTGATATGAAGGCATTTCATAATCTTGAAGGTTTTGAGGAGGTAGGTTACCAATATCAGAGGTTTTGAAAAGAGATGATCATGGAAATATTGTTTTACCGAGATTCCAGAGAGCACACATCTCTTTGCTTGTTGTAGCAACACTGACATGGGACTGGACTTTTTATCCGTTAATTGTAGACCGTAGTATATCATACTAAGATCTCTGCTAAAGCTGGGATATACAGTTCTATCGCACAGGTTACATTCTATTTTATCAGAGTGTGTCAGTTAATATCAGTCCTAAATTTCTCAGTCCTAACTGACAACTGTACCACTGTAACTGACAGAAGTCCATATTGTTCACATATCCTATTGACAACCAGCACGAGAGTGGTAGCAAAATATAAACACCCACGAGTACATAAACACATTCAAAATACAGATCTGACAGTAACATGACATACATTTATGGTATATCTAAGCAGTAGGATGTCCTAGAAATGAGGCAAAGTCCCACTGTATCTGAAAAGCCTAAAGAGGGCGAAACTGCACACTTTATTGATAATCTGAGACACACAACTTGATTCCTGGACTTCAATGACACAGGCTACTGGTCAAGGCAGGTCAGCCAAGTTCATTTCCGCTTTGTTGATCAATAACAAAACCAGGTCCTAACCAATGATTAGGTAAACGGGAATGCCCCTCAGGCACGAAAATGCAGTGGTTCAAAATGTTGCCTTGTCAGTTTTGCAGTCGTGCTTGAATTAGACAAACACTTCGTCTCCCACCCCATATTGCACAATTCACATTGAAAATTAAAACCCATGCCATTTTCCGAGACGTTAGATAAGATGACCACAACGTGTTGTAGAACACATGCCTAACTTAAAACCTGTATTATAAGACAATTATTACAACATGGCTATGTTGACAAAATAATATACGACTATATACAAATTCTAAAATGTTGGATTTCACAGAGTAAAACCCATGTCATGTTATTCAGCCTTTCATGAAATATAGTATATGTGTAGTACGACAAATTTCAGTACAAAAAACTAGGTCACCGACTTTCTTATTGAACGAAAAAAACCATACACTTCCAATATATAAAAAAATGTGTATGCCACGTCTTTCGCCGTATGTCTAATATATAAATCAAGCAAATGTAAATAGGCCTCTTTTACCTATTGGGTGAAGACAATCTGGACAAAACGTTTATTTTACTTTTCTGGCATTAGAATAAGTCTCAAGGAACTAGTTTTTACTGATAGATATCAATATTCAAAAATCACCAGGAAGCGCCACTGTGAATTTTAGGATGTGCCTTTACGTCTTAAGCCTTTAGGCCATTATTCATTTCATACTATATTACACAGAGATGGCAGCTTTTCACTTTCCCAGGAGCATCTTTGTTTCCATTTGCAGTTCATAGAATCTTTTTCTTGTGTAAAACAAAGTTACTATGAATTGAGCTTTATTCACGCCAATAGACAGTGGTTCAAACCTCACCATACACCCCAGCCCAGTTCCATGGCAATAAAGATGTGTTTTCCATGTTTCTAAAGCAGTAAATTCCACATTTCTGACGACCCAAATTCATATCTCTGATAGAATACATCAACCATGAAATAGTAATTAACTCTATAGATAATTATGCAAAATCATTCTCTAAAAATCTGTGAAGTGCTTAAGTCTATATAAATATAAATGAGTCATTTCAATTAAAAAACATGCTCCTGGTCATTTTCAGTACATGGAAAGATACACTGCGACAAAGAAGAAAATCAACTGAGAAGTTCAGCGATTATGCTAGAGAGACAACACTCTCCACCAGGGAGTCGTGGGCGAATAGCTCGGCCCGGGCTCAGAGTATGGACGGTCGAGCAGCGACCTCCGCTTGGGAACTTCCCTAGTGCTAGACCTGATAATCCTCATGTGCTTGCGTCTACTGAGTTTGTTCTGGCCTCCTAGCCGTGGGCCGCCGGTGCGTTGCTTTCAGTCCAGAGCAGCAGAGTTAATCTTTCAAAGAATGAGAGAAAGAGTGTGTATTGTAAGAAAAGAAAACCCCGACGTATTACTTACACCCCGACATAGAACCCGTGGTTATGATATGTAGGCTCATCAATGTCAGTGGAGGGGTATCCTACTCCCAAGTTGACATGAAGAATACATAAGCCTTTAGCTTAACCGAATGTGTGTTAATGGGATAAAATGTTTGTGAGAAAGTCATTCGCAATCCCTAGACGTGGGACTAATGGCTTGGTATTTCAACGTTGTGGTGATATGTTGTTTATTTTGTTACCAATTTTTATTTCCAAGGAGAAATGTAAGTTGTATATCATCCTCCTGGACGTTTATCAACCCTGATCAATCATTCTTTCATCAATCTGAACAATGTTAGATAGAGCAGACAAATTAGGTCCTGGTTGCATCACCAAGAGAAATAATAGTTGAGGTCTTATATTTCTCAAATCTTAATTCATTAACTATTTCTTGTGATCTGCGGAAGCTCTACTGTTGCACATTCCTGGAATTGGGTTGCTTTGACTTTGGTTACTTTCCGATGACTTCATCAGGTCTGCTGTCTTCATTTTGAATAGACTTGTCAATCTGTATTATTTTCTAAATAATTAAAATATTTCTGGATGTCTCTGCAGAGCAGAATCAAGATCTGCAGTAATTGAGTCATTCTAGGCTATGAGTTTACTATTAGTATTTAGTGAGGAACTTGCTTCAAGCTGTGGTTACATATACCTTTGTTGACCCTAGTTTCGCAGACGTTAGTACAGAATGTGCGTAACTTGACTTTAGTTGACGTCTTTTGTGTGCATTATACGAATGGATGAATAGCATAGTGTATTCCCACCACTAAAGAACATTGGGTGCCATATTACCATCATAAGATGATCTAGGACCGTCTTAACTTCAGATATGTAGAGTGAAGTGTTTCCCGGAACTTCTTCATAGACCATTTCAAAAAAACGTTGTAAGTGTACAATAGAGTTTAAAATCCAGTTATGTTACAGTTGTCGAGTCCTTTATTTCAGTACAGTAGTTATGTTGATTCCGCCTTTGTTTTTAAGCAACCTAGATGTCATTTCTGATATGCAAATTAGATAATAGGGCAGTAAAGATGTCTTGTACTATTTTTAATGTTCAGCGCAGTTTAGATTTCATCCGAGTCAGTGAACCACTTTCATGTCTTTGAGCTTCTCTCCTTTAAGAAGATAGTGGGTAGTGAAAGAATCGGGCGATAGCGACAACATTCAATACAATCTGAAATATGAGTAGATTTGTACACTTCAAATTGTTATTTCATATACCATGTATTCTTTAAC
This sequence comes from Alentia gelatinosa, assembly GCA_950022655.1. NCBI lineage: Eukaryota > Metazoa > Annelida > Polychaeta > Phyllodocida > Polynoidae > Alentia > Alentia gelatinosa. The sequence continues at coordinate 52,739,605 of OX465581.1, forward strand.
ATGGAATAAGATGAACGCTATTCTGTAAATTGAATTGTAATATCGTCTTACTTCCAGACTGTGTATTGAGTAGTACCCGCATGTTGTAATGTGGGAGTACCCGTACGAAAATTATGATGATAAAACGAATCATATAACTTCACTGATTATAACAACCGATTTCAGTAACATTATACACAGTGACAAAAGAGCACCTTTCAAACACCCAGACTCTTTAGACTGGATTATTTGTAAACTGTAATAGTCCAAGACGACCATGTGTCCTGATATGCTAAAAGTTTCATACCAGGTTAAGACTATGTGTGTAATAGAAAATTGATGGATTTACAATAGCGTTCCCCCGAAACGTTGCTAGGAAGATTAGTTTGGCAGTAGGCTTGACTCAGTGGATCCTGTAGTTCTACGTACCGAACTGTGTTCATTCCACAAACGAAGTTATGGGAGGGAGGAAGCCAGAACTGTGAATAATTCAATTTCTGAGCAATGATATTGTTTCCCTAACAATCGAATAAGATGTTATAGCCGCACATTGGAACGTGTGGATGTTCGCGGTCGAAGAAGTGCTGAATATCGTTAGCCTCTGTAGAAGAGGAGAATTGGAGTTAATCCACCTGGATTCTCTAAATCTAATACTGATTACAAATCATTTTAGATTTATATCTTAAAATATTAGGTTTGAAAAATCTGGGCATAATCTCAACGGAAAAACATTATAGTGACCTTATTCTAAAATGATCTTACTGTAAATAAGCGTTAAAACCACGTTGAAGTGAATCTTTACACTCTACTACTCTCAACCTCGTCAGTACTTTAAGCGAGGCTAGAGCTGTGACATCATCATGCGCCGATGGACATAAAATTACTCTCGATAATCTGTATAACTAGAACTATATTTGGCGTACTCCTCCCGAAATTGAGGTTGGATATGGATGCCTCACCCTCTTAACACATCATTATTTTTCACCATTTGTTAACATAAGATAAGATACTATGTGTATGTGTTGGGAGATCGTAGTAGCCTCAATACCATAGACCGCATTAGTGTGACGTTATTCTCCTGTGTGTATTTCTTGGTGCTGTGGGGACCAACAGAGGGCTGTCACCAATAAGTAGACACAGGGCCATGATGAATAACATCGAATTCATCTTACAATGATGAATTTTTAAATTTAAAGACTATATGTACCCCTAGAATGCTATCTAAACTTAATCATGATGTTATTTGTTAGAACTGTCATATTCACTCTCCTCGCAGATATCCTATGCCCTACTTCCTCTGGCTGCTTGTATCTCTGCACCGACCTGCCTGTTTGGGACAGAATCTGTCCATCCGCCAGTTTTTTACCAACTATCCTAAATTCTGAAAGCTTTGGGGAGTATTTTGTATTCTATTTATCTATAGAGATACACATATTGATATGGTAAAGGATATACACTCATTTCTGTTATTTGTTATTTCAAACCAGACACAGACTCTGGGATTACTTTCTTTGGTGGAAAACACCTCATGTGTTATTGGGTTTTGTTTTGTAAACATGACACATGTGCTCACTTGAAAGGGCAGTCTAATCTACTGTGGATTCACATGATAAAGTGGTTTAGAGCTAAAAAAAACAACCCAGCTGGATTGTCTATGTAGCTCATTCAACAATTCCCACATTTCACAACTCATAATATATGAGTTGTTTGAGTTTCAAAACCTTTGACAGTTGCCTTGTTTTGAATCTGAAATTTTAGCTGGTTTCCCTGTCCTTATTTAGATACCAGGGAACCAGCGTTGGGTTGAGGCAGAGATTAGCAAGCGCTAGTGCCGCGAAATATCTGGGAGGAGAGTGTGTCATATTTTGTTTCTATGAGTAACCCATCTAGAGGACCTACTGTTTTACTGGGTTGGGTGTGTGCAGGGTGCCTCCCACGCCCACCTAACGGTCGTGGTTGCGGTGACATAGCATGTGTCTAATCAGTCACTTAGTCATAGCCTGGCCACTGATATTTAATCTGGACTGTAGTGGTTGGAATCTCCCCATTAAGGCAGGAACCAGGGTGTTAATACATTTGAGAAATGTCTTGAGGTTCCTTCTGAGTTTATCATTTTTTTAAATCTCTAAGTTTTACAATAATATGACATAATTCTCATAGGGATAGGCTAGGGCCCGGTGGTCTCTTGGTCCCCCAGAACACACATGGTGGAGAGGGGATCCAGTGAGTGAAGTCAACACTAATGTGGTCCCACGGTGGTGGTCCCTACAGGCAAATCACGAAGTAACACACTGACGACATCACGCATCCTCGTGTTGCGCTAGGATTTTTTTTATATTAACCGCCAAGTAGAACTGTTGATCGCTGTGGAGATGATGTCGCTCCAGCCACCACGAGGGACCTCGTTTAGTTGACAAGCACGACTTAGACAAGATATAAACATGGCAAAAAGCGTGACAGCTTGAACAAGCAACGTGCATAGCAACATGCGGTCATTAAGGTCCATACAGAGTAATACAGAACTCTCGGCACGTACAGTATTTTTACGTTATACGACGGACCGGTGCGTATTAACGGTATATACAAAATGGTTATATCATATGATATATGCTATTTGCCCTGTTCTACATGTTTTATTACTGAAATATTTCAAATGGAAATGATCTTCAATATCATTCCAAGACAGACGTAGTTTCACAGGTGGATTAAACCCAGATTCTTACACCGAATTTTAATAGAGTGAGAGATACCTTGATCATACTTGGCATGATCCTAACAATGTTTATATTTGTATGGGATAGGTTGTTCCTTTACAAGAGGGAAATTTCAATAAATTCCTAGTCATATATTATACTGGCATTAACAGAGTCTTGTAAATACACCTAGGTAATTGTGTACGTTATCGTACTTTGTATTAACTTGTTCGCTCTTGTCAACAGATACACAAAGGCTTAGTGCAGATCTTTGGAATGGTTTTGATAGGACTCCTATTAAAATGCGATTAACCTGAATTGGTGCTAAGAAAGGGCATGTGTCGTTAGGTTTTCTTGTTAGATCGGAGTTCTGACATTTTGATCTTTTGTTAGCTGAAAATTGTTCTATATTCTCCTAAGCAACTGAGACTGTGAAAAAAATCCTTTTCATTTTAATGAGGGATGTATTTTCTAGACGGGCACTTCATATGACCGTCCAGTTTATATGTGATCGAAACTCAGACGAAAAACAAATTTAATAAAACATTGTTGTGAGCCATGGAACTGTAAGATTCTTTACAAGATATCTTGTTCAATCTGATATGTTTTCTGTGTGTGAGGTAAAATCTAAACTAACACTCCCGGTTCTTCTGTAAAAGTATGTGCTTGGATAGTAGTGTGCGCTGAAAATTGTAAGGAGTATCTATAATCAGTGTTGAAAAATAATGAAATCATTATATTCTCTTTTCCCCTATCTTATAAACTGTATGTGGCGATAGACAAAAGTCCCAGGTTGTACCATTTGATGTTTACCCATAGTACGAAAACTGAAATTGTTATAAAGTCGGTAGGTAACTATTTAGAAAGGTCCTTTATAGGAAACCCCTTTATATATAGATGACTATTGTACATCCGCCTCCCATTTAAAACAAAGGCATCCAGTAACCCTTTGTGATGATTCTAATTTGGGCTGGGGGTAAAAGATGGACTTTAAATTAAATTAAATTATATCGGACTCGGTTCCTCAATGAATCTTAAATCCTTAAATCCAATGATTATCATAGAATAACATAGTTCCAAAAGAAAATTCTGGAATACATCTTGCTTCGTTATTACCTTGTACACGGATATATATAGCTATAATCGTATGTATATAATGAAGACCGGCTATATCCATGTTAGTACATATGACTAAATGAAGCCTAAAGGGTATACCTTCATAAGATGTACCCATTCAAAGGGGCCCCTATTTGTCGTACTGGTACTGTATAGGTTCACTCCAACACATTCCTATTTATAACAAGCGCAGAGGAAGTGTTGGACAGATATTGATATATATATATACCGTTTGATCTGCAGTTCTTTATATTGAACTGGAGAGAAAACATGTTTTCCAGCATTACATAAGCTGAGGTGATAGATATTATATATATTCAATGCCCGTGCGTTAATTTTTGTTACTTTGTCGTAAGTACTCCTTCTTTCTTATAAAAGCTGATATTTATTCTGCACATGATGCTGTGTGTTACTTTATGTAATTGGGAATAACAATTGCAGTGTACATGTAAAGGTGTTTCTAAATTTACAATTCTTTAAATTCATGTATTTCAATCTTAATGTAGACCTAGAAGTGACTTAGCCGTCATGCGGTATTAAGTACTCAGGGTTACTTTCCATACAACAACGATCTTTTCTCAGGATCAATAAATCAGAAAATAACTAGAAGACATTTAAATATATCAAGATACACATTGTGCTTTTTTCCGGTATTTGACAGATTTACTTTACCCCTGTAACTACTGCATATTTTGATAATTCACTGACTAAGTTAATTATGTATTGGTGTATCACTTATTAAGATAAAGTACGGAGTACTACATGTTAACATTGTTTACTTTTTTTTTTATCAAGTCTCATTTTTAACATGGAAATAAAGCAATAAAAGAATAAATGTCTTGTCTTTGGTATTCTCGTAGTGATCCAACAAGAGCATGCCTCAGTAAGACAATAGAAACTATTTAAATGGTCCAATAGTCGTTTCTAGTTTTGACACGAAAAATGAGATCTATCCCTTCTCGTGGTGGATATATTATATCGCTCTATTCAGGACCGTTCACAGGACTTGCTTTTTCAGTTGACCTTGAAATTAAGGGGATATTATAAGCTGTCAATTTGTTATTTGACTTTCTGTCCCATGTATATTCTAAGGAAAGGTGGTGAGGGGATTCGTTTCTATAGAATGAATATACAATTGCATTAATTTTGGGGAATGTTCGCTCATTTCGATATTTTAGCTATTCTGCTAGTTTAAAAGTTAATGAGTTCGATAATGTCAGCTCCCCTCTGCTTTATCTAAGATTGATAAATACATTAACCCATTTTATAGATATAGATACTATGATTAGGTGACAAGGCGGAAATAGTGACCTATCACAGCAGTGATACATATGGATACTTATTCGTTCTGAAACATCATTGTGGTTTTGGGCAAATTCAAACGGGTTCTACCACGTGCTTCAGTTTTTTATACGCCAGTTGAATCTGAGAATCTGCTAGAAAATGCAAGAGTTAGATCTATGTACGTTTGGATCTAACTCTTGCATTATGTTATTTTTGAAAATACATTGGACTTGCTTTCCCCTTTTTAGAATGAAGATTTATCATTGTGTATTCTGCCATTATTTCTGGTTATGATAATATTTGAGACAACATGATAAGTATGACATTTGAGCTGCAGCAAACACCAGTAATGGTTAGTCATTTATGCAGTACAACTTCAAATACTTTATGTTAGATACCAAAGCAAACTCGGGACTTGCTCAACGCACTACAATGGCTGACACAAGTAATTCACACAGGCATTATGTTCACAGGTAACGAGAATGCCTACAGGCATTCACGATATATTCAGGCATTTTTCAACTTAAGGTGTTGTTCATTCGATAGCAAACAAATGTTACCTCATAGACAATCAGATACAGTCTACATTTGAATAGGCAAAAGAGAGACCATAAGTTCCATAATAGAAATGAATCATTCAGCCCAAATCAGATCTAAGTTGCTACATTGCAGGGTGTTTACAAGAATTTGTCTCCTTTGCTATGACTGGACATGTAGAGGGATATCGAATGGGGTGACACCCTCTCCCGTGATTACTAGACTGATGGCACCACGGACCAATGGCACCTGGACTGATGGCACCTTTTCGGACCGATGGCAACATTTTCCCTAGACTGATGGCACCAGGACCTAGACTGATGCCACCACTCACAAAGACATTAAGTACCCTTTATGATATACTTGCTTCAGCCTTATGGCACTATGAACCTAGGTCCAAGTTGGATTCAATGGATTTAAAAAACAATTTTTATATTTTCCCGGCCGTTCCTCAGCTCCAGCGCCGGCCCACTCGGCGCCAACAGAGGTCCCGCCCGGGTCCCGGCCGGCCATCCGCGGTTCCCGGCCGGCCACACGGCCGGCCATACACGCTATTTAACTTTAGATTTAAATGAATTACCACAAGGTTACAGGATGAACAATAGATTAAATGTATTTTCCATTGAAACACATAAATCCAGATAAAAAATGAGGTGGTGCCATCAGTCCAGGCACGGGTGCCATCGGTCCAGGTAACACTGAAAAGAGGTGCCATCAGTTCCGGTGCCATCGGTTCGTGGTGCCATCGGTCCAGTTACCACTCCCGTTAGAGCAACTAAAGAGTGGGAATCCAAGGCGTCGTTCTATCGAGACGCTGAAGACGTCAGGCAGTTTGCGAGATACATGCGGAATAGGGCGACGTCTTCTGGCGTAGGAAGACATAGCGCCATGAGGACAAAGAACCAACGGTACAGGCGAGCTGAAACCCATTTTCTCTTCCACCTACTTTGCTGGGAAGCCTGAAAGTACAAAGTTGATAAAGGCCAGTTGACACTGTGCAACTAGGGGTGGGGGGTACTTACGAGCGGCTACCTCTAGTCTGGGACTGGAGGTACCGCGCTTGAAACTAGAGGTATGCGCAAATATGTGTGGTAACCCAAGGGTGTCAGAACATTTTAAAAGTGTAGGGGGGGGGGGCGAACTGAAAAATTGCTGACTCTTTTTTTGGTATGAAGTCAGACTTTGACATTGGCCTGTTCCACTGGATTTGTCATGAATCTGTGAAAAGTGTGAAAAGTCAGGTCTTAGCCTTCATTGCATGCTAAAAGGTCAGACTCTGGCATTTTTCCACAGTGTAAAGTCAGGGCTTAGGAATCATTGCATGTGTAGGGGGCAGGGTAATCTAGCCATGTTTTGTCCGTTCCTCAGAAGATGGCGCAGACAGTCAATCCCCGCTGCGCAGTGGTTCCAGGTAACGCAGCACACGAGAGTGGCGCAGCGAAACCTGGGATTACGTAACTCGGCTTATATGGGTCATTCCACCAGAAAATGTACTTTTGATAAAATAGGGCTAAAAAAAAATAAATTGCCCAAAACAAATTTTCTTTTACTTGTCTGCAAAATATACACTTTCAAGTTTTAGGAAAACATGATTCAACTGGGATATTAGTGGGGGGTCAGTTTTTGTGAGGCTGCAAAAATTGTATATATTATTGCCGTCACGTCCGACATATAAAAAAACACTCATACAAAAGTTGATGATACAGAAATATATTTTATTTTTTGTAAGACATAAAGTTTGGACCAAGTATGCAAAGCATAGTCTTATGTTTTAGACAAGTGGAAAAAATGAACTACATATGAAATCTTTTTCTGTGCTCCCTCAAAGATGCAAATAAAGAAGGTCTTCTCCAAGGCATTACAAAATGATTTTTTTTCCCTCTCACTATCTGAATACAAAAGTGTCACGTTTTTAAATAACAGAAATACTTTTATAGGTTATATACATTATTTATGTCTAATTACAACATGTTCCATGCATTATTTCTTCACCTAATAGCTTCTAGGAAAAAGGTTTAAAAATCTCTTGGACATGATTTTTTTAATAACGGACGTGATAGAAGAGTGACTTTCACTTTCTTCCTCACAAATCACAAATCTGTACAAACTTGTTGAAAGTTGTTGTTTCTTTTTCAATATACATACCTTAGCTTCAATTTAAGCACATAAGACATTACCTTAAATGCCAATGACCTTCTTTTTTCCAAGAAATACTACCAAAAATGTACAACTATTGTTTCTTTTGCCACTCAGAACACAGCAAAGAATATGGTTTTCTTACACATTGTGCTAAAAAGTGTCTGCACACCTTTTCTCTATGCTTTTAAATGTAAAAAACATTAACTTGAACCTTAATATTCCTCGAAATAACACATTTTTGGTGCACAACATAGATCTCTTGGACGTGATTTTTTTTATAATGGACGTGATAGAAGAGTGACTTTTACTTTCTTCCTCACAAATCACAAATCTGTACAAACTTGTTGAAAGTTGTTGTTTCTTTTTCAATATACATACCTTAGCTTCAATTTAAGCACATATGACACTACCCTAAATGCCAATGACCTTCTTTTTTCCAAGAAAAACTACCAAAAATGTACAACTATTGTTTCTTATGCCACTCAGAACACAGCAAAGAATATGGTTTTCTTACACATTGTGCTAAAAAGTGTCTGCACACCTTTTCTCTATGCTTTTAAATGTAAAAAACATTAACTTGAACCTTAATATTCCTCGAAATACCACATTCAGTGTGCACAACATAGATCTGTTGGACGTGATTTTTTTTATAATGGACGTGATAGAAGAGTGACTTCCACTTTCTTCCTCACAAATTACAAATCTGTACAAACTTGTTGAAAGTTGTTGTTTCTTTTTCAATATACATACCTTAGCTTCAATTTAAGCACATATGACACTACCTTAAATGCCAATGACCTTCTTTTTTCCAAGAAATACTACCAAAAATGTACAACTATTGTTTCTTATGCCACTCAGAACACAGCAAAGAATATGGTTTTCTTACACATTGTGCTAAAAAGTGTCTGCACACCTTTTCTCTATGCTTTTAAATGTAAAAAACATTAACTTGAACCTTAATATTCCTCGAAAAAACACATTTTTGGTGCACAACATAGATCTCTTGGACGTGATTTTTTTTATAATGGACGTGATAGAAGAGTGACTTTTACTTTCTTCCTCACAAATCACAAATCTGTACAAACTTGTTGAAAGTTGTTGTTTCTTTTTCAATATACATACCTTAGCTTCAATTTAAGCACATATGACACTACCCTAAATGCCAATGACCTTCTTTTTTCCAAGAAAAACTACCAAAAATGTACAACTATTGTTTCTTATGCCACTCAGAACACAGCAAAGAATATGGTTTTCTTACACATTGTGCTAAAAAGTGTCTGCACACCTTTTCTCTATGCTTTTAAATGTAAAAAACATTAACTTGAACCTTAATATTCCTCGAAATAACACATTTTTGGTGCACAACATAGATCTCTTGGACGTGATTTTTTTTATAATGGACGTGATAGAAGAGTGACTTTTACTTTCTTCCTCACAAATCACAAATCTGTACAAACTTGTTGAAAGTTGTTGTTTCTTTTTCAATATACATACCTTAGCTTCAATTTAAGCACATATGACACTTCCCTAAATGCCAATGACCTTCTTTTTTCCAAGAAAAACTACCAAAAATGTACAACTATTGTTTCTTATGCCACTCAGAACACAGCAAAGAATATGGTTTTCTTACACATTGTGCTAAAAAGTGTCTGCACACCTTTTCTCTATGCTTTTAAATGTAAAAAACATTAACTTGAACCTTAATATTCCTCGAAATACCACATTCAGTGTGCACAACATAGATCTGTTGGACGTGATTTTTTTTATAATGGACGTGATAGAAGAGTGACTTCCACTTTCTTCCTCACAAATTACAAATCTGTACAAACTTGTTGAAAGTTGTTGTTTCTTTTTCAATATACATACCTTAGCTTCAATTTAAGCACATATGACACTACCTTAAATGCCAATGACCTTCTTTTTTCCAAGAAATACTACCAAAAATGTACAACTATTGTTTCTTATGCCACTCAGAACACAGCAAAGAATATGGTTTTCTTACACATTGTGCTAAAAAGTGTCTGCACACCTTTTCTCTATGCTTTTAAATGTAAAAAACATTAACTTGAACCTTAATATTCCTCGAAAAAACACATTTTTGGTGCACAACATAGATCTCTTGGACGTGATTTTTTTTATAATGGACGTGATAGAAGAGTGACTTTTACTTTCTTCCTCACAAATCACAAATCTGTACAAACTTGTTGAAAGTTGTTGTTTCTTTTTCAATATACATACCTTAGCTTCAATTTAAGCACATATGACACTACCCTAAATGCCAATGACCTTCTTTTTTCCAAGAAAAACTACCAAAAATGTACAACTATTGTTTCTTATGCCACTCAGAACACAGCAAAGAATATGGTTTTCTTACACATTGTGCTAAAAAGTGTCTGCACACCTTTTCTCTATGCTTTTAAATGTAAAAAACATTAACTTGAACCTTAATATTCCTCGAAATACCACATTCAGTGTGCACAACATAGATCTGTTGGACGTGATTTTTTTTATAATGGACGTGATAGAAGAGTGACTTCCACTTTCTTCCTCACAAATTACAAATCTGTACAAATTTGTTGAAAGTTGTTGTTTCTTTTTCAATATACATACCTTAGCTTCAATTTAAGCACATATGACACTACCTTAAATGCCAATGACCTTCTTTTTTCCAAGAAAAACTACCAAAAATGTACAACTATTGTTTCTTATGCCACTCAGAACACAGCAAAGAATATGGTTTTCTTACACATTGTGCTAAAAAGTGCCTGCACACCTTTTCTCTATGCTTTTAAATGTAAAAAACATTAACTTGAACCTTAATATTCCTCGAAATACCACATTTCGTGTGCACATCATAGATCTGTTGGAAGTGATTTTTTTTATAATGGACGTGATAGAAGAGTGACTTCCACTTTCTTCATCACAAATCACAAATCGGTACAAAGTTGTCGAAACTTGTTGTTTCTTTTTTAATATACATACATTAGCTTCAATTTAACCACATAAAAACTACCTTAAATGCCAATCACCTTCTTTAGAGCTGAAAAAACTTCCAAGAACGTCAAATTACTGCTTTTGATCTATAAAAGAATATAGCAAAGGACCTTATATTTGGACATTTCCTTCTCTGAACCTTCTGCAAACCTTTTCTCCATCCTTTCACATGAAAAAATAAACAACTTTCACCTGAATATTCCTAGGAATACCACATTTCGTGTCCACATGATAAATCTCTTGGACGTGATTTTTTTAATAATGGACGTGATATAAGAGTTACTTCCACTGTCTTCATGACAATTAAGGAATATGGAGCTTTTTTTTTTTAAATATTAGTTGTTTTGGAGAAAACAGACCTGAGCTTCAATTCAAGAATATATTAGAGTACCTTATATGCTTATAACTTGCTTTTTTCTTTTTTTTTCTGGAAAAACTAAAAGAAATGGTGAACTCTTCCTTCTAATGCCACTCATAATAGAGTAAACAACCTTTTTTTCTCATATTTATTTCTTAAAAACGTCTCCAAACCTTTTCTCTATACTTTTAAATGCAAAAAAAACTAATTTCACCCTTAATATTCATTGAAATACGACATTCTTGGTTTACATCATAGATATATAGGACGTGATATTTTTTAATAATGGACGTTATTGTGCTAAAAAAACTTTGACAATATATGAAGTAATACTTTGTGACATGTTAATGTATAACAAACTTTTAAAACAGCATTATAAACTTCCCATGGAAGCTCACTGCTTAATACTTATTCAAATTCTGACACTTTAAAAATACAATTTTTACATTTTACTAATGCGGTAATGCCCCTCAAGAGAGTAAATACTGCACCTCAAGTACCTTCTAATACTATGTATATACCTGCTGATCCTGCACTTAAAATATAATAATCCTGCACTGCCTCTATTTATTTTATAATAAACTACTTATGAGTTATGGGATTTGATAAAGCAGTCAATCTACCACTGCTGGCTAAAAAAGAGCTATGCAGAGAGAGTATGTTTTACTTCCCACACCACATAGACATGGTGTGAGAAGGATTGGGATTTGATAAAGCAGTCAATCTACCACTGCTGGCCAAAAAAGAGCTATGCAGAGAGAGTATGTTTTACTTCCCACACCACATAGACATGGTGTGAGAAGGATTGGGATTTGATAAAGCAGTCAATCTACCACTGCTGGCCAAAAAAGAGCTATGCAGAGAGAGTATGTTTTACTTCCCACACCACATAGACATGGTGTGAGAAGGATTGGGATTTGATAAAGCAGTCAATCTACCACTGCTGGCCAAAAAAGAGCTATGCAGAGAGAGTTCATGTCTGAGTGGATAGGAAAGAGGAGATAATAGACCCTTTTAAGTGGGCTAGGGAAGCCCCAAATAGAAGTTCTGAAGAATAGTTGATTCCCTCTCTTTGGGAGGTGAGGCTTTACCCCAAGGGTTGCCCTCGCTTGTTGTGTCCCAGCCTTTTAAAAAGGGCATAGCACGATCTTGTTGCGACATGTCAAAGTAGGAAAAAAAACGATCGTAAAGAGGAGATAATATACCCTTTAAAGTGGGCAAGGGAAGCCCCCCCAAAAAGTTCTGAAGAATAGTTCTATCACCTTCGTATAGAACTAGATGATAATGACCAGCAAACTTTAGTGAAAGTTCGGAAAAGTGAAGCATGGCTGTGCGAAATATGTATTGCCTGTGATGATGAGCATGCTCGGATGCCCCATCCTTTGTTTGATGCAACAGGTCGTGAGCAACGAATTTCTGGAAGAACTAAAGTAATACCAAGAAAGAGCTATGATCATCTTTTGACTGGACAAAATTAGTGAATGCAGTGATCGAATGCAACTTGTCAAAGTAGCAGAAAAAACGATAGTTAAGAGGAGATAATAGGCCCTTTTAAGTGGGCTAGGGAAACCCCCCAAAAAAGTTCTGAAGAATAGTTCTATCACCTTCGTATAGAACTAGATGATAATGACCAGCAAACTTTAGTGAAAGTTCGGAAAAGTGAAGCATGGCTGTGCGAAAAATGTATTGCCTGTGATGATGAGCATGCTCGGATGCCCCATCCTTTGTTTGATGCAAGAGGTCGTGAGCAACAAATTTCTGGAAGAACTAAAGTAATACCAAGAAAGAGCTATGATCATCTTTTGACTGGACAAAATTAGTGAATGCAGTGATCGAATGCAACAAGTCAAAGTAGCAGAAAAAACGATAGTTAAGAGGAGATAATAGACCCTTTTAAGTGGGCTAGGGAAGCCCCTTTGTTTGATGCTTCGTTGTGTGCGGCGTGCTATGAAGATACACGCCTCTTTGGATGTACTTGCCGCTCGGGTGGCTGGACCAAATACTGCTCAGTGTGCACAAACTGTGGAGAAATGTTCATCTGTGATTAATAACTCACACTGCAAGAGGTCGTACTGCTACGGCTGCGTCCGGGATCTCGTGAGTAACAAATTTCTGGAAGAACTAAAGGCTGCCAGTGACGTTGACAGATGGCAGTGTTTTTTGTGTTCCGACTATGATGAGTCGTCGCATGGGTTGCTGAGACCGCGCACACCAAGCGAAATTAAAAATAAGCTGAGGTCAATGCACTTTGGAAAACCATATCCCAAAACTTCCTGAAGTGTGCAAAAGAGGGAAATATTTAAATTAAAATGCATGCACTTCTCCATTTCACATAGAAAAAGAGTTCATATCTGAGTGGATAGGAAAGAGGAGATAATAGACCCTTTCAAGTGGGCTAGGGAAGCCCCAAAAAAAAAGTTCTGAAGAATAGTTCATGATTTCCTCTCTTTGGGAGGTAAGGGTTTACGCCCCATACTTTCAACATAGGGTGATATGTAAGGGGCTAGGGAACACCAAAAAAACAGTTCTGAAGAATAGTTTAAAACAAAAAAATGGAAACTTGAGTGCCCTCAACACGCTTGCGTTTTGCCTCACGCTTGCAGAAACTGGCTTTTCTCATCTCCTTGTTCCTCCAGTCCTTAGATGAGTCCTTAGGAGATTTCCTCTCATCCAGAGGTAACGGTTTTCACCCCATTCATAGACATGGTATGAGAAAGATTGGGATTTGATGAAGCAGTCAATCTACCACTTCTGTGGTGTGCTGCACGTGCAGCATCTATTTTTCTGCGGAAAACCTTCCCTTTGTCAGTGAACTTAGAAGAATGCTCTGGAGCTTTCCTCTCTTCCAGAGCTAACGGTTTCCGCCCCACCCATACTTTCAAGAGATGTATGGTAGGTATGAGATGAATGTAGGTAGAAATCTCACCCCCTACACAAGTACTGAGGTGAGAGTTCTTTTACTTCCCAAACCACATAGACATGGTATGAGAAGGATTGGAGTTTGATGAAGCAGTAAATCTACCACTGCTATGGGGCAAGGAGAAAAGACATACTGAAACTTCTAAATACATGGCTCACTGTATGGAGTGGTAATTTAATCTGAATACTTAGAAAAAGCTGCTTCAATAGCTGCATAGTCATTGGTAGTTAACTGGAAGTAAATCTTCCTGCGTGTGCTTCCTTCGCAAGTTGGTGGAGATATCTGAACAAGGACACTCTCACAGTCATACCATTCAAGGTCTTTCCTGGCTGGCCACTTAAACTTTGGTGGAGAAGAGGTTGTTCGTTCCATACAGTTCACCTCATACTGTAGGACTCCATCTAGCATACGGCTTTGTTCCACCTGGCCTAGGTACCATTCATTGTCGTAAACGACAGCCAACCAGCTTTCTTTTTCGTAAGTTATTTCAGTGTCGCTAACTGTAGAAGAAACAGTTGCCTCATGTGACTCAGCATGCGAGACATCCTCATCATTCAAAGACACATCGTCAGATGCATCACCATCCGGAAGACTTGGCGTTGGCAAAGAAAAACGGAGAACCCTCCTCTGCCAACCAGGACATGTGAATTTCCACACGCCAGATTCCACATCAAAGCAGCATGCTTTGTAGCATGAAATGTCTCTAATACAAAGAACACCTTCCTCTGCACAAACAACAGCATGTGTTTGCATAGTGCGTGGGATAGGAGCAACGCATGTAAGAGAAGACAGTTCTTCACGAGCAGAATTCAGTGTCGCTGGCAGTACGCATATGTACTGAACAGATGTCCCCTCTTGCTTATTCCCTGCCTCGGCAAACTGGTTTGCATTTTCGATGTTGTTGTCTTTCTTGACCTCATTGTCGGCCATTCTCTTTGCTGCTGCACCAATGCCGTCGCAGGCACCCTTGCTGTGACCAGACTCAAAATAGCACCAGGTGGCTTCTCTCTCAAAGAGTTTCTTGTGCTTGCAAATGACACTGAACATCTTTCTATTACGGTATTGAGAAGAGGGACTGTCGGTCAGGTAATGTACCCAAGATACGAAAGGAAGCTGGTTGGTAATAACCTGATTTATCACCTTAAGAAAGGCAAATACAGCACCGGCATCATGACATCGGTCGTCAGTAACCAAAGCAAGAGTGAGGAGCTTTGTGACATTGTCATCCTTGTAGTGAATCACTACGGGATGAACAGTAACAGGATCTTTAGAATAATAAGCTGGCTGTGGCTCATAGGGATAACTTATTTTCCAATTTTCTGCAAAATCCATGTGTATGGAACAGTGGGTATGTGGAAGCTCAAACCATACAAAGCGTGCGGCCCCATGTTGGGCATACACTTTCTCTACATGCTGTGACATAACAGTATGGTCGCTAAGAAGCTGTGTGGTGAAATTGTCCCTGTCGGACTCCTCGTCAACAAGTTTCAACTTTTTGCACACCTGCTGATCACCGTAGGTGACCTCAACATGCTTCCACTGCTGGTACTTAATGACTTCAGGGGCAGCAAGGAGTTTTTCACGGATGACATTTTCTGACTGCTTCACAAAAGTATCAGGAAGTGTTGGCAGTCCAAGTGTTCTAACAGAATAAAGTTTGAGAGCACAGTTTTGGTGTTTAACACACAAGCACACATTGCAATTGTGGCATGACACAGTGGCATGCGGATACTATAAAAGTAAGATCTGCTGAATTTTGCATTAGGAAATTCAGTGTTGTACTGTTTATGAAGAATGTACATGAACTCAGTTAGTTGTACTTTTTGTACCTTTCTCTTGTTTACTTTGACAACATCTTTTTTGCCTGGAAGAGTAATGGAGTGCTCACATCTAGTGAGGAAGTCAATGACATTTTTCTTTACACCACTATACTTTCTATGTTTAAGAGTAGGTGCACGAGGACCAGATAAAACTGTTCGTCGGTCAATATCAATATCTGCTGCAAGCTGCTTCTGGGCAGGAAGAGACTTCACTTCCTCAGGGGAGGACAAAGAAGAAAGCAATGATTTTTTTTTACCGACACTGGATTGTTTTTTCATGTTGGAACAAAAAGTTTCATAAAGTCCAACCTTGCGCCAAACACAGGGAGCTTTACTTGGGGAGATCCCCTCCTTTCTAAGTTCCCTACTTGCAATCTCGGCCGCATCAAAAATGGTTGCCTCAGGGACTGCGACATTATCACCTGTGGCATTTACCTCTTGTAAATCTACAATACCTGGGTGTATCTCAACCACATCATTTTCAGGAACATTGCCTGGAGCTAAAACAACCACACCCTCTTGAGGGACATTGCCTGGAGCTAAAACAACCACATCATTTTCAGGAACATTGCCTGGAGCTGAAACAACCACATCCTCTTGAGGGACATTACCTGGAGCTAAAACAACCACATCATTTTCATGAACATTGCCTGGAGCTAAAACAACCACACCCTCTTGAGGGACATTGCCTGGAGCTAAAACAACCACATCATTTTCAGGGACATTGCCTGGAGCTAAAAGAACCACATCCTCTTGAGGAACATTGACTGGAGCTACCTCGTTCTCTGCATCCTCTTCAGGAAGATTGCCTGGAGCTACCTCGTTGTGTGCATCTGTAGAGATGTCCTCGGCCGCATCCAAATTGGAGACATCACTATCGCCATCTTGTGCCTCTACAGCCTCAGGAGTAGTGCCTGGAAAAAGGGAAAAATGCAATAGCTAAGGAAAAATTCTATGTCTGTTTAAAATGCAGTATTTCCATGTGCGGAGATGTGCCTGGAAAAAAGGAAGAATGCAATAGCCAATACAAGATTCAATGTCAGCATTTCCAAGTGAGGAGATGTGCCTTGAAAAAAAAGGAAAATGCAATAGCCAAGACAACATTCAATGTCAGGATTTCCAAGTCAGGAGATGTCCCTGGAAAAGAGAAAAATGCAATAACCAAAAAGAATATTCACTGACAATTTGTATTGCATATTTTCACGTGTGGTAAAGAAAAGAAGTACTTACCCAGACCAGCAAGGAAGTCCTCATATGACACCTCAACAGGTTCTTTCTGCGACTCCAGTCGTCGAAGCCGCTTACGTAGGGCCTCAACCTCCCATTCTGCTACATGACGGGCCTCCCTCTCCAGCCGTAGTTTGTAGTAGAGGTGGTTCTTCCGGGGAGTACGCTGGCTGCTCGACCCTTCAACAGAGGATGGCGTCCTGAAGTGTGCAAATGAGGGAAATATTGTTCAAGAAATCTTGCAGAACTCTTGTAAAGTTCAGGGGGATAAAGTAAGTGAAATTTAGTTAGGGTGAATATTAAGAATAGTGTAGTTACTGCCATTTACTCTGCAAGTATTAGTAAAAATTTATTTGGATGGTTTGGATTTGAGAAAAAAGAGTATTCATTATTTTAATAAAAGAGCCATTTTAAAAGGTCACTATAAAAAGGCATAGCACAATTATGAATTTCCAATATAGTAGTTTGACTTTTACTTTCCTGTTAGTAGTAGTTCAGTAGTGAAAGAGAAATTTACCTAGCATGACCATGCTATATTATAACCTTCAGCCAGTCTTTTCTCCCGCGAAGCACTTCTCCATTTCACGTAGAAAAACACTTCTGAAGAATAGTTAAAAGAGAAGAAACAATGGAATTAAATAACTTCAAACAATGTAAACAACAACAACAACAACAACGGCAAGAATGACGACGACGACAACAACAACAATAAAAAATAATGCATATTATTTACCTTATGTCGTGAAGAAGTCGCTGACACTGGTCTGGGGTTGGAGTCGATGCTACTGGCACTGAAGTCAGAGATGACTGCGAACTTTGAGACAGCTGTGAAGCAAGAGATGACTGAGACGGCTGTGAAGTCGGAGATGACTGACACGGCTGTGAAGCAAGAGATGACTGACACGGCTGTGAGGCAAGAGATGACTGACACGGCTGTGAAGTGAGAGATGACTGTGAGGCCAGAGACAGAGATGACTGTGAGGCCAGAGAAACTCCACTGCATTGCGTTTCGCCTCCCGCTTGCGGAAACTGGCTTTTCTCATCTCCTTGTTCCTCCAGTCCTTAGATGAGTCCTTATGAGATTTCCTCTCTTCGTGAGGTAAGGGTTTACGCCCCATACTTTCAACTTAGGGTGATATGTAGGGGGCCATCCATGAAGTATGTACGCACTGAGGGGGGTTGGTTGGGGGGGAGGGGGGTTAAAATTTTGTGCATACGCTACTTCTGTATATCATTGTGAACAAAATAAGGTAGGGGGGGGTTGATGGGGTCGAAAATTTTGGAAATTGTTCCTACATACTTCATGGATGGCCCTAAAAACTGAAAAAAGAGAAAATACAAAAATTAGCAAACTACCTATAAAATAATATTAAAAAGGTACATTTCTTTTGAAAAATTGTCTTCTTTGTATCACTATTGTTCATACTTATATCTAGAATAGATAATTTGCCCATGAACTTAATATGATGGCTGTCAGAACAAAAATATTACCAAAATCAGATTTTTGCCAAAAATGTGAAAAAAAAATTTCCTCAAAACCATTTCTTATTTTTCATCATACCACAGAATATAACTCTTATACTTCAAATATGGTTTTGAAAAATCATGCATCACATCCGACATGAAAATGAACCACTATAGATCGTAAAAGAATCTGATAATCATTTCAATTTTTCATTACATATGGAGTACAATAGGCAAATATTGAGAAAAAACAAAAGAGATAATGCTTCCACTCATTTTCATACTTCTTATGAGACAAAATCTAACTGCGCGTCACCTCCGACATACATATAAGGGACGTGACGGCGGCTACACAAATGTATGAAAAAAATATATTTAAACGGTCAAAATATTTTACCCATATCACGTCCCTGATGGCTATTACCACGTGATAGGCGTACCACCGGTGCACAAAAAATATGCAGTCTTTTAAACATACATTTTGTCATTGGGAATACATCGGAATATATATAAATTCTCAACCTCTTTGCACATTTTCTCATAGATCAATCGAAAGAAGAATTTCCATGTGGGACGTGATGTGGCCAAACAAATTTTTTCGAAAAATTCACTAACACATTGAAAATACCCCAAACGCTTCCAGAAGCAGCCATCTTGGGAAGGCATCAATCTGCTCTTTTTTTCAAACCACAAAATTTCGGTAAATACTTGTCAACTTTATCACTGTTAACACAGAAAATCATGTCCGGAATGGAAAAATAATGCTAGCAGAGAAGAAATGTGGAGTACTCACATTAGCTGGATGTCTCCTCTTCCCGCTGAAGTGCCGGAGTGAGGGCGCATGCGCAGTTAAGAGGGATAACATCCGGTTCTTGTGATCGGCTTTCCCGCCTTCGATTGATCTCTAGGACGTGATAAATATCACGGACATGATTCCTCCAAAATTACTTTCCCTGTTCTCGCATAGTGAAGGCACTTAGGAAGCATTTTATTACTCCTACACTTCAGACCCTATGGGCACATTATTCAGTAAGTTTTGTACCAAGTTAGCACCAATATGGAGAAGTGGAGAGTGCCAAATGCAACTCATCACGTCCATGATATCAATTGTGTAAAATTGATTTTTTTTTTTGTAATTCGGCTGGAAAAAAAATCCTGTTGCAGTTGGACTAAAATCATATACATATGTCAAAAATTGATGTATGTCCAGAGTTTTAAGTGCATGTTTGGAAAGTATACCATTAAAATATATTGTCATCAGGCTATGTCAAATATAACCTATTGCATTTGCTGAAAAAGCACACTTTTTATTGAAATACACCTAAAAATTTTGTGGAGCCTGAGAAATAAGGGAAAATACTACTAAACAAGAGCCAATATACATAAGTTCAGGAATTAAATCAATTAGGGAATATATCTTTATATTTTCCACCCAAGAAATAGTGCTAAACTTAAAAAATATCAAAAGGACATGCACTTTTTTACTAATTTCTGACTTTGAAAGGCCACAGATTTAAAAAACATGTAGATAGACCAATAAAGGTAATGATTTTCTGAAAGGGCAGGGTGTTTTCTGTCTACATGAAAATTTTTTTTTCAAAAAAATTCATTTATATTGAAATGATAGCCCATCAACCCCCAAAAAGTGTGATTTTCACCAAAAGTACATTTTCTGGTGGAATGACCCATATATATATATGCCAGGTTTGCAGTGGGTTGACAGGCTGTCCTCACACGTCTCTCTCAGGAGCAGACCTTTGGGCCCTCATGGTTGGTAGGGTTCTCTGAACTCTCCTGGTGGTTAGGTGTGTCTGGAACCTCAGATTGGCCTCTCCAGCGTTACCTGGCACGCCGTGTCAGGGTATTGTACAATGGGAGTGGTCTGACCAGGATCACTCCAGGAAGTAGTAATAAACAACCTGGAGAGAAAGTGGATTACATTTTTCTATCTGCAGGTATCAACAATCTTTCAACTAAAGACAGACTACGCAGAGTCTATATTGCTGATACTGACATTTGGTCGCTAGTTGATAGCTATACTGATGAGTTAACCACTGCTCGTGATGTACTACTGTGCTACAGCCACCACGTCATAATTACACACTTGATTGGCATCGACCTTGTAATGTACAACAAATGGACTAAGGTACTGCTATACGTGGGTATTGAGAGTGATCAACAAATTATGAACTTTGCAATAAAGGCCATAAACCAAGTCATCACCAGCATCAATAAAGACTCAAACCTAATCAGTCCTAGACTGCACACTACAGTACATTTCACGATGGGAAACACTGACTACAATACCTACAGTCGCCTATATGACGGCTTACATCCCAAACCTGATCTCATCTCTACCTGGGTAAAATGTCTAGACAAAGTGATTAACAAGTTGTAACTGAAATTGCATGCAAAGGATAAATAGCAGGTACTGTTCTAGCCTCCCAATCACATTATTACATTATTGTGGGGATGCAGGGGGGGGGGAGAGGGAGGAGGGATCCCGGTCCGTCCCAAGGGGGAGGCCGGGGTGCCTGACCCCTACCCCTGTCTCTTGTTGCCATCATAATATGTCTCATACTATAGAGGATACTTTGACGCCGAGCTCATAAAAGTGTTCACTATGAATGTGCTTTTGTCTTACCCACCTCAAGGTACAGAATTAAAGGAGGGAGACGATACCCCCCTTGTTTTTTTGTTTCTTTTTTTCTTCTTTTCCTCTTTTTTTGTACATTTTACTTGATTGATGCACCACTGTGGCCGAAGATGCCGAAACGGTGGCTAATAGTATTGTATTTATTTATATGTAATTATATTGTACTTGTAACCATGCAGACCATAACCGGGTTTTTTTGCTGTGTTTCTTATGTCCAATACTGTATTGACCTGACTTGTCACAGATGCCTGATTCCCATGTCTGATGTTATAAAAGCCACATTGCATAAATGATTGACACTCACAAGGGGCTAAAGCTAGCGCATTACAATGTAAGGAGCCTTTGGCCATCTATTGATTCTGTCCATCAGTTGCTTGTAGATTTGACTACTGATGTGTGTTGCCTGACCGAAACCTGGCTTACTGAAGATATGCCTACATACCTAGTGGACTTACCAGGCTATGTGCTACTTAGATGTGACAGATCATGGCATGAGGAAGGCTCAGATAAAATAAAACAGGGTGGCGGAGTTGGTATGTATTTTAGTGACAGGATAAAATGTGACTATAGTAAAGTAGCTTACTTGAACATAAGTTCTGCTGATATTGAGATTATCTGGATACAAATTATATTACCAAATACAAGACCCATTTATGTTGCTGTTGTTTATAGACCTCCACATGGTAATGTAACAAATTTTTGTAACAAGATTAAGGAAAAACGATAAACAAGGAAGCCGATGTCTTTATCCTTGGAGACTATGATATTGACTATTTGGTAAAAAAAACTCACCGGAATATAAAGAGCTAAGATCAATTGAGACTGCTTTAGGAATGCATCAATTAATCAGAGAGGTAACCCGTTATAGCAAAATCAGGGATAGTTGTCTAGATTTAATACTTACAAATAATAATAACTATATTGACTCTGGTCTGACAGGTACTCACTTAAGTGACCACCTGGGTATCTTTGTGACATGGAAAAGACCTACCATTGCACACAGGAAGGTTACCTTTAAAGGAAGGTCACCACGAAATTACTCTAGAGAACAATTTGAAGTTGATTTATTAGCTTATAACTGGGAAAATTACTACACCCTAGATGATCCAAATGAATTATGGAAGATTATGTATGGCGTCATCTGGCGAGGTCTGGACCAAATGTGCCCTATAAAAACGGTTAACCCTTTAAAGACGTGGGTCTATGGAAGAGCCCTGTTGGTCGGGACGGGCCAATTTCTGTCTAAACCCATATTCCATTATTTGATCACGTAATATGACACATCATTCTTATTTATATTATTTGGTTTACCAACCAGTATTAAATACCATATCATAGGTATATTCTCTGAAAGTTTCAGATTCATTGATCAATTATTTCTTCATAAAACAATGATATGGCAAATATTACTAAATTTCATAAATAATGCCTCAAAGCATTATCCGGTTTCTGCGGGGGAATGCCTCAAGGCATTATCCGGTCTGTGCTTGGGAATGCCTCAGGGCATTATCTGCCCTGAAAGGGTTAAAGTTAAGGAACATAGGGAACCATGGCTTTCTAATGAGCTCTTAGAGATTATTAAAGAAAAAGACAGATTACTGGCTAAAGCAAAAAAAAATAGAACAAATGTAAACTGGGAAAATGCTAGGAAAGCCAGAAATGCAGCCACAAACTCGATTAGAAAGGCCAGAGGAAGCTATATAAAGGAAACTCTAGAAATAAATCAAAATGATAATAAGAAATTTTGGTCAACTTTATCACAATTTACTAAAGAAGATCAATGCAAGAACTCTTTTATTAACCTTAAGGATATTGAAGTTGACACACAGGAAACAGCTAATTATATAAATAATTTTTTGTGGTAATTGGCCCAGACCTTGCCAAAAAATGTACTGAACCTTGGGTCAATGGTGTAATTGCTGGACTCAGCAAGCTTAATGATGTACAGACCATCAGAGAGGAAGTTGTAAAATTGATAAATCAGATTGATGTATTGAAGTCTTCAGCGATTGAAGGACTAGCAAGTAGATATCTAAAGGACGCTTTTCAAATTTTGTTGGATCAGCTGGTATATATTTTTAACACCTCGTTAAAGCGAGGGATTTTTCCAGATGCCTGGAAAAAAACTACTATTATTCCACTTAAAAAGGAGGGAAATAGCTGAGACGTAAATAACCTTAGACCAATTTCTCTTCTCCCACTTCCTGGAAAATTATTAGAAAAAATTGTTCACAGAAAAACCAATGCCTTCCTAGACGAAAAAAGCATTTTATCAGATAAACAGAATGGCTTCAGATCAAACCGCTGAACCATCAAAACAGTTTCTAAGCTAACACATGATATTTATAATAGCCTAAATCTAAAACATTTTACTATTTGCACTTACATAAAATTCAGAAAGGCGTTCGATACAGTAAACCACACTATCTTACTAAAAAACTTGAAACAATAGGAATCCAGTCGACCCTTCTTCATTGGTATACCAGCTATTTAACAAATAGAGTTCAACAGACAATGGCAAATGATGTAAAGTCGCCCCAGAGATTGATCACCTGTGGAGTTCCACAGGGATCAATCCTGGGGCCACTATTATTTATTATCTATGTAGACGATTTAGAAATGGTTATATCGAAATGTAAATGCCTGCACTATGCGGATGATACTGTGATTTACATATCTGGCAGTGATATCAATGATATCACTTCTGATGTGCAAACTGATTTAGATAGACTGGCGCTGTGGTGCAATCAAAATAGACTATTCATAAATGTTAAACAAAACTAAGGCGATGTTATATGGTTCTTCAAAAAAGTAAACAAAGACGTACTAAATCAATGCAGACTTTTAATAAACGACAAGAAAATACAATTAGTCCAATCATACAAATACCTTGGAGTCATACTGGATCAAAATCTAAACTTTAATTCACATGTGAATGCACTTACTAAAAATGTATCCCATAAGCTTTTCATTCTGAGAAAAATTAGAAAATACATAACAACTAATGCGGCACTTACTATTCACAAATCCATGATTCTTCCACTCTTCGACTATGGTGACATATTCTTTGTTCAAACCTCCATAGCAAATATTAACAAATTGCAAATACTACAAAATGATGCTATACGTACAATCTACAAAGCCCACCCACTAACACCTAGAACTGTATTGCACCGCAGCACGCAACTACCTGTCCTACACGACCGAAGAGAGTACCATGTAAAATTGTTTATGTACGATATGAAAACGAATGAATCCATGTTGAAAGTGAATGTACGAAACACTAGAAATACAACTGGTATTACCTATAAGCAATCCCATCCAACGTGTACTAAATTTCAAAAGAGCCTGGACTATTATGGCCCAGGCTATGGAACGAAATGCCATCGCAGGTACGGAATATTGTCAATCATGAGGAATTAAAAAAATTGCAAAAACAACTCTTAAAAACCACGATACCATGAGGCATATTGTTCTTGAGGGTGAAAAACCTTCTCATAACTTTGTTAATGCGCTACCACTTTATTTACTTTACTACTGAGTTAACATTTCAAGTTCAAAACGCTGTGCAATGTCAATAGATGCAATAATCACCTGAGATAACAACAGGGATTATCCCACCTATAGTCAGTCTGCTGTAACTAGACTGTATATTATTATTTTCTTATTATCATTATTGTTATTATTATTGTTATCATGATTATTTCTACTTTATCATCGAATCGATCACTTACTGCCCATGTACTACAACAGAGATTACTGTAAAGCAGACACTGGTCGAGCAAGGACACCAGTTTTATAAAAAAGAAAACTGAGCTTTACTAGTCTAAATAAAAGATTTAAAATCTAAAAAAAAATAAAAACCTGTTGTTTATTCCAGTTGTGGAGTTTTGTGTGACTAGGTTAGCTCATACTTTCCGAAAACCGAACTGACCTACGTAATTGTGCGTAGGGTGGGATATCGCCAGGAACTAGACTTTCTGAAGATAGATCTTCCATGCAACTAGAACCAGCAACCACCACATATGCTAAAAAGTCAGACTTTGACATTTTTCCACAGTGAAAAGTCAGGGCGTAGCCATCATTGCCCATTAAAAAATCAGACTTTGACACTTTTTCACGGTGAAAAGTCAGGGCTAGCCATCATTGCATGCTAAAAAGTCAGATTTTGACACTTTTCCACAGTGAAAAGTCAGGGCGTAGCCATCAATGCCTGCTAAAAAGTTAGACTTTGACACTTTTCCACGGTGAAAAGTCAGGGCTTAGCCATCATTGCACACTAAAAAGTCAGATTTTGACACTTTTCCACAGTGAAAAGTCAGGGCGTAGCCATCAATGCCTGCTAAAAAGTTAGACTTTGACACTTTTCCACGGTGAAAAGTCAGGGCTTAGCCATCATTGCACACTAAAAAGTCAGACTTTGACACTTTTCCATGGTAAAAGGTCAGTGCTTAGCCATCATTACATGGTAGTCAGACTTTGAAATATTTCCATGATGGAAAGTCAAGGTCTAGCCATTGTTACATGCTGAAAGGTTGGACTTTGACATTTTCCAACAGTGAAACGTCAAAGCTTAGCCATTGTTGCACACTAAAAGTTACACTTGGACATTTTTCGATACTGAAAAGTCAAGACAGC
Source organism: Alentia gelatinosa (assembly GCA_950022655.1). NCBI lineage: Eukaryota > Metazoa > Annelida > Polychaeta > Phyllodocida > Polynoidae > Alentia > Alentia gelatinosa. The sequence goes on from OX465581.1 coordinate 52,765,430, forward strand.
TTTTTCACTTGAATTTGAAGCTGCTGAATTTTTTTGTGCTGGCAAAAAAGTGGGAGGGCAGTCGCCCCCGCCCCTGCTCCGCCCTATTCTGACGCCACTGTAACCCCCCCCCCCCCCCCCTCAACACACACACCATTGCGACTGGAAAGCTTGCGACTGGAGTACCCCCAGTCTGGCACTAGTGCTACCAAATATCAAATGTTTTGATATTCAAAAGATGCTTGCAACTGGGCCTACTCAGGCAGTTCAATGTGCGTTGCTTTAGGTGCCTATGCATGCCCAGTCTTTTGCGGTACAAAGGTACGCCGACTCTTTGACTGGGCGTATACGGTATTAGGTTCCCCTGTGCCTGAAGTCTAGGAGGGGTGTGTTGAGGGGATGGACGCATATATATATATTGTCTATAGTCCAGATACACGCTCGAGAGGTGCACATTCTGAATGTAGGGGATCGTCGATTCACTTGAGCTTCGCTGTTATCAACAGTGTTTTTTTTTACTGCTTTTCTATGGCATTGTAAACATTCCGGTTAAGATATTCAATATTGATATTTAAATGTTATAAAAGAGATTGTTTCAATTATTCATGGGAGCACAAAGTTTGTACGTGGCTTTTCAAGTACACTGGGCGACATTTCAGACCAAAAAGCGAATTTTTAGGTAATTAGATGACCTCTCCAATTGAAAGGTCAGATCAGGAAAGCAAGGGTAAACCCGCTTATCACCCGCGACATGTTTCTGAATTTAAGTTGTGCAATATCACTTGCGAAAGTTCCTAGTGGTTCATTCAGGTGCAATCTATTTCAGGTAAAGGGATATATGTTGGTGTTTCTGAAAGTCTACTAGTCTTATTATCAAATCTTTGTAGTGTTACTTGTTAATACTCTAATCGTCATTCATATACCATAGTAGTGTTTCACAGTGAAGAATAGGAGCCAATCCCAAAGATCCCAATCAGCTTGAAGCTGAAGACTCTCTTCAGTTGTTGCTGGGAGTGCAATTTCAGAAAGGGGTATCTATCACTCTAATGGTACAGTCATAAGTAGTTTAATCTGATGATGGAATATGGACCAGTGGATGGTGAACTCAATTTCCTTACTAATTTCGCTACACAGGAATAAGGGTCCTCGTGACTCTTCAGCTGTGTCAATACGATCTAGGATTGTCGCCCTCCGCTAACTACTTGGACGTGCGGTTGATCCGCCCTTTCCCATCTATTAGAGAGGCGCCCTACCTGATTAGAACTGGCACTGACCTTTTAGTCAATCCTCGTCGCCTCCTTAGCTAGTAGTGCACTATTGACGCTATTCATTAAGCTTCACTAGAGTCCTGCTTCAGAGGATAATTATTGATACGTTCTCTGTAATTCTATAGATCTGCACCTCACTTGAAATCATTTTTGTTTAGGACTTGTACATAAACCAGACTGTCAATAATCATTGCTCTTTGGAATAGTGGTGTCAACAAAGTAGCCTATAGCGCTATTTGTCAACCTATCGATGACGGAGGCCTAAATCTTTTGAATTTTGAAACCATGTACGAGGTCTCCAGAGTTAAATTGGTTACAAGGATCTGTAATGAGGCGAAGACTTGTTGGAATTATGTCGTGCCTGAATTCTAATCATTCTCGAAATCACACTTGGTACGATCTAACATACATTTTTTTATAACCAAAAATAAAATTCAACATTCTCTAATTCACTCCAAATTCTATCACGACCTAGCTAGGATATGGAACAAAATTTACCTCAGGTTCCCTATACATGAAACAGCCCGACAATTCAAATATATTTGGGATAATAAATTCATCAATCTTCATGATCATGAGGACCTGAGAAAGTCCTGGAGCCCTGCGGGTATCAACTCCCTCCATGACATCATCTCAGGTGATACCATCATGTCGGATGTTGATATTCGGTCCCGTTTCAAAGTACCTTGCACATTTCCACATTTGCTCCAACTCCGAAGAGCCATCCCTTGGTTGTCAAAAATGTCACTAACCCCCATCAAGGGTGAAACTAACCCGTTGTATATCAATGATTCTGTAAATGTGGCCATCAACATCCAAGCTTGCAGTAACAAAAAGCTGTACTATGTATTAAACTCTTTTAGAACCTCCATACCCTCCAGTAAAAATATTGGTGTATACAGCATAAAATATCTCTTGTGGACATAACACGATGGTCTGGTATTAACGCTGGAGTCTATAAGGTTACCAGAGAAACAAAATTACAATCGTTCCAATATAGAATAAGTAATAGATTAATTCCAACAAATTCGTATTTACACAAGAGGAAGGTTGTTCCATCGGACACCTGTTCATACTGTACTGAGAAAGATACGTTGGAGCATTTTTTCCTTTCCTGTCCAGAGGTCAAGAGATTTTGGGACTCTGTCAAGAATTGGTTGTCCAGGGTCCTAGGGTTGTCTGGCAACTGGTCCAGGGAAAATATCCTCCTGGGCTTCCCTGACAAAGGATCAGAAGCAAAAAGACTCAATTTTATAAATATATGCTTGAAGTCCTACATTTATCGCCAGAGACTCTTCCATGAAAACAAGCTTGTACTATACAACTGGTCCCTAGAATTTAGGAAAAAACTACGGATGGAGCAATTTTTATGTAAATTGGAGAATCAACCTAGTAAATTTGATAAATGGACTGGTATTTGGCAGAAAATTGTATAAGGTCTATGACTAATACCGGGTGAATCCTTCTCCCCAGGTATGCCACAAACCACGGCTATGTACTCTGTATTGATAATTTCCCCTTCCACCTGGTTCTCAGGGACCACTCTTGCAAGAACAACCCCATTATAAGTTAATTGCTGTCCTGTTGTACAATAACCATAATTTATTGATTTCCTGTCCTGTGCCTGTCCTGTGCCTGTCCTGTGCCTTATTCTTGTGCTGTCCTGTCACATGCTAAGATACCTTTCTGGATGAAATCTCAAATACGTTTGTTGGAGTTCAACGATATCTGTGAATTATCATACTTATCACACACAAAAAAGAATTTTTAAAAAGGCAGTGTCTGTGTATTACCACGTATACTTAAAAAATTGTAAGACTATGATTAGAATGATACTACAATCAATCACGATGTTAGTTATTACTTACTGTATAAGCATACAGATGTTCAAATCACTTATGTATATGTGAACATTTGAAATAAACACTGCTATATATAAAAAAAAAAAATCATTGCTCTTACTGCAGAAGTTTAAAAGTGAAAGCTTATAGAATCCTCACAAATATATCACCTTAACCAACTACCCGTCATGATTTAGGTTACACTATGTCATTCCGACTTTATTTCCAAGAACTATCAATTGCAAATCGATAGGCTTCTTTGGAAGCACAGCCAATTGAAATTAGTTTGGTATTTGAAAAGATCTGTTTTCAATGCATTAAAGACATATCCTACAGTGGCGCCACATGGTGATTTTCAAATACTGACAATTATTAAATAAACTGGTTCATTTGACTTGTTCTAATACAAAGTGAGTGAAATATAGCATACCGGTATTATCTAGTTTGGACTCTCCTAGCAGGTAAATTAGGCCGATTGACATTTAACTGATTTATATATAGGGGAGTTCAGGGAAATCCCTGAAATTAGGGTTTTTATAAAACACAGAAATATTGCCCTTACTATAATTAAAAGCGTCTATATAACCTATGTTTGTCAATGCCATATTCTTTCAGGAACCCAATATAGACAATTTCCGTAAAAGTGCGTACATGATTATTTCCATGATCTTCAGGGTTTTCGCTGACAAGCTCCCCGTACCGTATACAATACACGGATGAAAATCCCTGATATCCCTGAAACTCCTGTACTGTTACCACACAAACTACTTTGAATGCATAGCTAACACTAGTAACCAGCTTCATACTACCCATGAACATATTTGGTTTAACATCAATATGACATGGAAGGTAGGGCTCTCGGACTTTTGTCATGGGCTGCCGACATCCTTGGATACAGGAAATGCACTGAAAAATATAGTTTTCCTAAATTTTCTCAAAAACAAGGACGGTGACCTATGGTTCTAAATTCTAATCTGTACTGCTATACATTTATACTATATTCTTTGAAAGTTTAAAGAAAATGACGTGGCTTTACTAAGTGAAAAGCAACCTTTTCGAATTTCTATATATATTCTATCATAATTTTATCTTAATATTAGTAAATCAAAAACTAGCACGGCGACCTCCATTTTTTTTAGATTAGCAATGTCTTCTATAACATTTCAAGATGATCATATTCAATTTCCAGGAAATTGACATGGGTTTTTATGTTCAAGTTAAATTGTCCGATATGCTTTCAATAGACAAATGATAATCATTTTGCTATCAGTAATTCCAGATTTGTTGTCATATATAAGGCCTATTTTCTCTCATAGCCTTTTCTCCCTATCCCTTTACCTCCCTGTTTCTCTCCTCCATTTTCATTTCTCAGTTTCACGACAATGTACGCATAAGCTGTAATCCCATACAGGGGAGCCATATTCATACAACGGGGGAGACTAACATGCCATTCCTTCGGTCCGGAGGTCACCGATTCTTGCCAAACACAGTAGGGAAGAACCTGCCAAAACCCAGCAGGACAGTTGACAGACGAAGCATACATGTGCAGTCCTTACCTAACTTGCAATTTATAGATTTAAACAAAATTACTAAAGCACATGGGATACATTATTTAGAAGAGGATTAAATATAATTCCCTGCTTTCATAATTTGCCAATGGTATAATGAAAAATTAGCGTCCCACTGTGAACGGGTCCATACCAAAGTGGATAGTGTGGGAGCGTTTGCTATAACTATATTAAAACTAATGCTTTGAAGGCGTCAAGAACGGGAGTGGAGGAACATAGTTTGTGATACTCAGAAAATAGAAGACATGCTTCCCCATCCCTTACATACGATGGTGTACTTTCCCTATTTCTAGTAGCCTGTGATTACATTATATGTCTCTCCTTGCAAATGTTCGAGGAGGGATATCCCAGGCTCCCCCATCCATTGTGATAAAGCCGCGTAATTTTAAAGGCGTCACTGATCATAAAGCCGCGTAATTTTAAAGGCGTCACTGATCAATCCTGTCTGTCAGTTTTTGTGTATACACTTTTTCCATGCAGTGGTAAGGGATAACCTTTGCAAAGGAAAATCCAAAAGAAACCCCTTTCTTTAACAACATTTTAATTGATAAATTCAAAGCATGAAATGGAAACCATTGAAATAGTCACAACTGTCATTGAATGGGTTCCTAATGACTGTTATAAATGCATATATGTCAACTGAGGCAGACGTCTTTAAGACTCTCATTCAACTGTATGCATTTACGTAATTTGGCAATGGTAAAATAGCGCGTTGCCCTGTCCCGGCAACTTGCTAATGACCATTGCCAGGTGCTTGATTATTCGCCCACCATCAAAGTATTCTCCAGATTAGGAAACTAATTCTGCTAGACAAAGGACACATTGCCATCTCTGTAGACACGGCCACAATCATATATGACCAGCTTTCTACAAGAGATTAATTGGAGTGCTCATGCAGATGAGGTCATGTAGGTTCATATATGGGGATCTGTTTAATCTGATCCTGTCTCCTCAAATGACTCGCGTTGTTATGGCCCACCGTGAGGAGCGGGCTACGCAAATCTCGTAATGCATAAATGTGTATTAGCGTACTCTTATAATATGCCCTGTCTGACCCTATGACCTTTATTATAGAACAATGTTCAACACTCGCGAAGCTGATATAGTGTCAACTAATCGTCTTGTTCCGCTGTACTACTATTCTCAATATCTATGAAGCTCATGATATGATTGTTCTTTACTACAGTGTAGCAATTGTCAATTGTATAACATTACAATATGATGAAATAACAAACCTTTCAAATCATTACACGCATCACAGAAAATGCAGATTTGCCAAGAGGTAAATGAATTGCATAATTTGCACTACACAATCCTAAATTTCGGCGGAACTCCAGAGGCCATGGTCGCGTTCAGGACTACAAAAACATCAATGTAATAAATAGCTGGGATGATAGAACAAGAAACCCCCAATGCCAAGTCAAATTTTGAAATCATCAACAAAATATTGGGTTGCATGAGAATAGCGATATGGGAGTATCTTTCAACAGAAGGGATGATTCCCCAGACATTTATGATCGAGGATACCATTTGTGGGGAAATAGTAGAGAGTGAGACACCGGTAATAGGGAAGTTGTTATCAGTCTTTATGTCACTGTTCTTTATAAGATAATTCTTAATTATTGATTTTGGTTGGAAGTAATCCGAAACGTGATTATTCATAAGTTGGTACACCAATAAGCTCGTGGTTTTCCATTACACCTTCCTGTGGATCGTAATTTAATTAATCTACTTTCGCCCCGTACCTTACTGCAAAATTTCTTAAAGCGACCAATTTCTATAAATGCAAATTGCAATTATGTAAATGCTTCTTGGCGTCACATAAACCGCTTCGACTGCGCCTGTTCCAAGGACGGCCCGTGGAGCCTTTCCCCCAGTATGTGTGCATGCACTGGTGGGACGTGGCCGTGGCCTGTGATCACCGGCCTGCCTGCCTCTTACATAACTCGATACAAAGTGTCCACTGCTCGTGTGCAGACAGACGGGTGTGAACACGGGTGTGTGGTAGGCAGGGGGAGCAGCTCACACGCCGTATGCTCAATACCTGTCCAGTGGCACCTTCCTCCCGGGACCACGTACGTGAAGGCTACAGGAAACTGAAATACCCTACACTGGTTTTTCCTCATACCATCCAAACAAGTGACTCCTGCTCAAATTGTATCTAAAATGTGGTATATTTATGATATGCAAACATTAATATGCGCATGTGTTAATTGTGTTCTGGGGAGGATATCATCTTCATACTATCTATAGGTGCAGATATAGACAACAGTTTCTACTCAATATATTTTGATAAAGGTCTAGCAAAAACATGATATTTCAAGTATCATTCACGTGGATCATGTACATGTACTTACTGAAAGGGTTGTCGATAGTGGCGACAACCGTACCCTGCATATAGACCTACATATCATTGTGATTACAGACTAAAGCCAGGGCGGCTCGGTAAATTGTGTATGTATGTACATGCACAATTGATTCCATGTAACAATGCCCATGCCCTCTGTCACACTAAGGGAGAGTAGGGGTGCTTATATTAACCACTGAAGAGTGGTAAATACATGTACATGTAATTAAAAATTGTTGTATGACTTATTGGCCAACACCGATACTTTTAAAATCCAAAACTCTTCTTTTTTTTTCAAAGAAAAAAGTCATAACTAGAACGGTCAAGCACAAATTGTTGTCTGAAATAAGCAGCCTCAGCTTGGCAATCGGTTGGTGTTGATTGATAGGTGTCGCTATCGATGTGTGTTGATGTTGAATTGTATTGGTGTTGGTGGTATGAAAATTGCTAAAATGTGCTTCTGCCTCAATATACACATACATTTATCGATATTTCCATAAGATCTGCTAATATAATTTTAAAAGGATACAATATGAGTAAACTAGGACCACAACTGTCCCTGGGTCAAATTGAATCAAAATCCCCCCACATACTGTGGAGTTATACAGGTAGATATTGTACATGGAGGAGGATTCTGCCTCAGTGTACAGTAACACTTCTGCCTCTCTGTACATAGGTTTTTCTCTTTTCATAGTATAAATGGGGTTGTATGTAGAATGAAAAGGAGACCTGAGACATAATGAAGCAGCACACAAGCATCCCACCTGACAACTAAATCTATGGAAAAACTAAATCTGGGGGGTCAAACGTTAAGGAGAAAAAAGAAATGACACTTTGCCAGAAAATATCATTTTCAGTTTAAAATTGCTTTGAAATGAAATTTAGAACAATTCCAAATAAACCACACACATAATTCCTAAAGCAGAAGTAATGCATAAATTACAATTTTGTGATTTTGTTTCTGCTTCTTTGTACACTTTTGCCTCCGTGTACAACGTTTCTATATCTTATAGCTATCAGCTGAATGCTACCAGATTCTTGAAATTAACCACAATTGTTGGGAACATTACCCCATATCCCTGAATATAGAAGCGGAGGCCGTACTTGGGCTAATACAATTCTATGGATAATATTTTCGAGAGACCTTATTAGTATGAATTATCAAAAAGCAGTTATCAGTAAGAACAATTAATAATATTGAATATAATTGACTAAAGGAGCTGTGAGTCAATTATCATTATAATTAGATATAATCATATAGTATGATAATTTATAGAATAATGGCCCTATAAGTGAAGGTGACATAGGAAGAGAGGTGAGGGTGGGCGGGTAAAGTTTGAGTACGTGAGTACTGTGTGGGAGACAAGATGGAAATGAGGAAGATGGAGCTATAGCGGAAGTGCACGTGGGGTGCATGGTACGAGTATGAGACACTAGAGGGGGGAGCAGAGGGGGCGCACATGTGGTGTGTAGTTGTGAGGGGAGACACCGGGGAGGGGCAATGCCAACTCCTGACCATAGGCCATGAGTAACCCATGCTCATCAACATGTACATATCTTTTTCAAAATTCTTATGGCACTTTAAAAAAAATTGCAGTATTCAAGGAAAATAGCCCAACTCTGGGAAAGATATCTTTCATAAATTTGGTATCTAATATTTTTATTATATTGATAATTTTGAATTGATATACCTAAATACGGAAGCAGAAATATTAAAGAGACTATTACTTCAATATGGTCTACTTAGCCCAACATTAGTAAAAAAATAGTCATTTTAGGGATATTCCCACAAAACTGTCTAGATTTAGATTCATATATTATATAATATATCATAATATAATATTAATCTCATTGCATAAATAAAGGAGAGACAATGGGTTTGGCTGAGTAAATGCAATAAACAGACCAAACAACGTGCCAAATACGAGAACTACTTTAGACAAACATTAAGGCGAGTATCTGTCGCGAGTGAAGTATCAACATTGATGTGAAGATACCTAGATACTACATTAGACAAGTTACCTCCGGGTTTGATTGAACGCATCAAGAGCCCCTTGGACTCCCTAAAGGAGGCCCCACCATGCATGAGGGAATGAGAGCTTATAGCCTCGTCACCCAAACCAATTTTAGAACATTCTTTTTTCAATCTAAAATTGAAATAATTGTAAGCCATTGGAATAATACCTGAAAAAGATGGTAGGACAAATAATCTGTCTGTCAAACAAAGTTTAAACTCAGAGATCAAAAGGTTGAGCGAAAATAAGAGACGGAAGGAGAATCAATAATCTTTCCCAGAAAATTCGAAAATGGTTTCTTATAGAACTGGTCAGTCTTAGATGACCTTACATTGTATACGACATGGTCACATCGCCCACACGTAAGGAGTGTGGATAATCGGTGTAATGACACTTACGAAGAAGGGACTTGAATCCCAAGACACATCTGGACCAAAATACCAAGTCGTTAGTTATGGGCGTAATCTTTTTGTTCCAGTGGAGAGGTTGTACTGCTCCATGGTTCGAAATTTGTTTTACTTACGCCCATAGCTGCACAACACCAGGGGGTTCTAGATGTGTTTCCCAGACCAGTTAGGAATACTAGTTATAAAGAGAACAGATGTCCAATTTGATCGTCTGAAATTCGAAGGGACTGACATATCCTTTCCCCAAACTGGTTTCTGGGGGAAAGACCACAGAAGAGTACCTACCGCACTATGCCTAATGAGACCACGGGAGACAAATCAAGGGTAATAACTGGCAAGGGAGAGTTTTGCAAGTCTTTTAGGTCATCCTCCTTGTCTAGATGTAGACTGGGTGTTGGGGAATGCTGACGTCCCCAACTGGAGAGTTTACGCTGTATAAACTCCATATATACCCCCACAGATCGGGCCAGTCGGGTGGCACGCTTGTGCTGAACGTAAACGGCTGTACAAACCAAAAAATAGTCACATGACACACACGTGACAACTAATCAGAATGGTCCATCGGGGTATGCAGATGAGGACGAGGTAACTTTCGCGTCTCCCTTCCTCTTTCTCTCTATTTGTGGTCGCATTGCGGTAGGTGATAGGAATCTCTTGGCTACACCTCGTTCACCTCCACCAAGTCGTTAGGTAGCCTAAGATCCAAATTGGAATAAATATGTCTCAATATTTGTTGGATTAAGAGAAACCTTATCGTAGTGGTGTTACCTGTTGGGCGCATGAGGTCCTTGATCAGAACCTTTAGTTGAAAGTCATAAACAAGACAAATAATTGTTTATGGAAACTTGAGTTGAATATGAAGAGAAATAAGTTGCATAAAGTCAACAATGAAAACAATGAAAAGCTTCTAATCAATAATTAGAACAAAATCTCTCATAGCGTTCAACCAGGGGAATGACTGTAATTAAAGGAACAACACATATCCATTTTTGTCAATGATGTTTTAGATTTTTCTTCACAGCCACTCTTAGTGTTTCTCGACAAGTAATCTGCTAGAAGGTTTTCCTTGGATCTTATATATGAGGTATGAAGCTCCAGATTGAATATGAAGCATATCCAGGAAATTTCACGAAACCAAGACATGTACGTCTTGTTACTGCTCCTATTTGTACTCACCATAGCCAACACCTGCATGTTATCTGTCACTATGGAGACCTTAGAATTTGATGATATTTTCCTCCAACGTTTCGGCCCCTCTAGAACCAGCCATAGCTCATAAAGTTAAACATCAATGTTTGGATTATTTACTTTCATTTCTGGAGCACTCTCAATATATTCAGACAATTCCGGAATATGCAGTGAATCATTCCAGGTACCCAAGAAAAAGGTTATATATATATATATATATATATATATATATATATATATATATATATATATATATATATATATATAAACTAGTTGTCTCGACGGTTCAAGGATGGAGATATATATATATATATATATATATACATGATTATGTTAATTAATAATAACATAAGATATGATAATATAATATACATAATAATAAGTAAGACTGCGTTTGGGCGTGTACATAATAACATTTTATTTGGTCACATTTCGGCCATCATACTCGTCAGCGTCGATAATTCGCTCCGTATTGAAGTTACTTCATGTTGACATTTTGCATTGTCTGATCGGAGCGTGGCAATTACCTCACGGGGCAATTGCTCAGGAGGTGGATGATTAGAATCGAAGCCTCCGATGGCGCCTTCTTCGGTGCCTTCGTTCCTTTCTAGGCCTTGTAAACTTCTTTCCAAGTCCTGTAAACGCTTTTCACCTGATTCCGGACATTTTGGACATCCTTTCCTGTACGTTCTTCCGTCGTACGTAGAACCACAAGTCGTACATACCGCCATGAGGAGTAGTAGTACCCACCGCACTAATGCGGACCAGCGCGACATTGCGAGGATAGTTAGGGGTACGTCCGAACAGAAAAAATTTCGGCAGGTGAGTGACGCTTGTAGGTTCGCGCTCCTCATACCTGACTCTGGTGGCGCTTGGTGGCGCTAATAGGATAGGGCCGTCAGTGGCGCCATCTCTATTTTATAGTAAGATATACCCCGTCTGTGTATATCTGTACAATATATACACACATATAGTTTAAATATTCTATAACTATAATGAATATGCATGGGAATTAACTACTCCCCTGCCTAATACCCCTTGTGGAATGAAACCAAGCTTCTGATGGCGTGCAAGACTTTCGCTGATATTTTTTATTCTAAATTTATAAGGGTAATCGGAGGTCAATTTTAAGGTTTGGGTCTGTTGGAATTCTCAGGGGAATAAGTTAATGATACCCATTCATTGCTTAGTATTAAGGTTATTATCAACAAAAGCAAATCCAAAAATACTTATAAAATCCAGCATCTAGTCCATTTGACCCCGGACATTTATTATTCCTAAGTTTTTCTAATGCAAATAGTAGCTCATACCTCCATTGGTTGTTCCAAGAAATCGTGATCTGTTAGAAACCTTAGGAATATTTTTGACATCAAGAAATGAGTCAAGATCCTCTATTGAAATTACCCTTTGTCCCCCACTGATCAACTAAGCAGGAGGCAGGCGTTAAAGAAGTTATCAACTATTTGATGATAGTTGGTTGTTAAATGATATTTGCATAATATAATACACCACCCCACAGTAAACAGTTTATCCAAGCATCTTAGACCACTTGGCCTCCCTGCTGCCCCAATGGAACTATAAACAGTTTCAGTTTATTTGAAAATGTACTGCTCTTTTACTAATAACTGATTTTATTACAAATAAGGTTGAAGTTTATTATATTTGCGGTTAAAAAAGTTATTAAATTTAAGGATAACTTTTTATTACAAATAAGGGTTAACAGATTATTACATTTAAGGGAGGTGTTATTACATTTAAGGGAGTTTATTACAAATGTGGTTAAAGTTTTATTACATTTATGGGTTATTACTTCTGTGGGATTTTGTTACATTTCAGGGTGTAAAACGCTCTCAAGTGTTTTGACGGCCGCCATTGCAAAAAGACACTATAAGTCAAAGGAGAATTGTGACTGCTTCCCTAGGCCTGACAATGCTCCTATATTGCTAAGTTACATAAAATGTTTAACAGTGTGTCATCCCAAGAGTCCCTACAGATTAATAAGGATCTTTTAGAACCACAGCAAAATATCATTGCTGACATGTTGGGTGTTGTGCACCATTCACAAGCCCTATATGATCGGAAACAGTAGGCGTAAATTAACAAAGACCTCTGAGATCAGAAAGAATGACGCCTATGTTGGCTTGTTGGATTCAAACCTCATCCTATCCAGGCACTTGCTTAAGCAAAATCTTGATGAACAAAAACTGGGGGAACCTGATGTCTAATCACAGCCCCACTATGCCAGAGTGGCTTGGGGTGGGGGAAGATCTTACGAAAAAGGCTGCGGACGAGATCAGATGACTAAGAGGAAGTTTGAGCCACAAACTGAATGGATGGACTCCTACAAAAAGGACTATGATTTTGAGTACAAGAAGTGGAGGTTTGATGTCCAAAAGGGTTCAAGGACAAGACCCGGTACAACTGCAAGTCGGGTTTTCACAAGCAGGGGTCGCGGTAAAAACTCCACGGGTGAGTGACTCCCTTGCTTTGCCAAATTATTGTACCCTTGTGCTGGTCGGCACTAAATACCAAGTGAATGAATGGTTGATTTTCAAACAATCTTTACATCAGTGAATAGGTAAAAGTAGCTTGAATTTATTTCGATGAGATGCCAGTACAATCTGAGCCACCTAGACAATTTGCTTTGTCATAAGAAGCTAGGAATAGCCTTGATGTTGTAAGTAAGAAGGTGTCACAACTGTTAGCCAATTAGTCGATGATCGGGGGGAGATATAATCTGAACAGCACTCGATCCATAGCCAGTGAAAATCTGCCATTCATTTCGGTTTGCTACATAATCCCACTCGGCTTTACCTCATGAGATCATGTGCAACCAAAATTCATGGCAAACTTTTAGCATCGAATGATCTCGATGCAGTTCCTTATTAGAGTATATAATTTCACCAAGTAGTCTAGTCCTTTGATTTTTGAGGGGTGGCGGTTTTTTTCCTTATTGGTGCATTTAAGCAGCGACTATACAGTATATCAAAGGTGAGTACCAACTGCTTCCGACACACTACAACAAGGCTTACGACACACTCCAACACCAACAACTTTTGAAATACACCCAAAAATATGAATTTCTTCTATTTTCTGAAAAGGAAACTTTATAAAAGATTTAGGAAAACCGAACAAATATCAATAAATCATGTATGTCAAAACCTTAATATAATCTTTATAATTCCTATCATACCACTGCTTGAATGTGTTCAGATGACCATTGGTAATGCATATCTCTTTGGAATATAAGAGAAAAACTTGTATATATGATATTATAAAAGATTTATAAATATCCATGTATGTGTGTGTGTGTGGGGGGGGGGGGGGGGCTGCATAGTAAAGAATGCCCCACGACACACTACGACACAAAGCTGCCTTTACGATTCTTCAAATTGTGTTATGTTGTGTCGGGAGGGCTACAACATGGCGCCGTGTCTTTGCTGTGTCAGAGTGTGTCAGAGTGTTTTGGAAGTCTGTGTCAGAACGGGGTGTCCACTGTTACGATAAAAACTTAAAACGGTTGATTCTGTGTTGGAAGTCTTGTTGGAAGGCTTATCGGAGTGTTTCAATAGCACAGTGGACACTCCCCTTTAGTCCACGGTCCAGTGTCTCCCGGACACAGTCGATTTAAGCCGATCGTCCTTCACGTATTAACTAAGTAAAAGCAACAGGCAATCAAAGCCGCTCGAGGTCGTTGTTCACGTGTTATTTATTCCTATTGTCAGGTTTAAGCAAGCATTATTGACTGCTGGACAAACGCCTCTGTTTGGCAGTGCCTGCTTCGCTATGTATTGGCATCAGGCCGTGAGCAGTGAAGCCAAAGAGGACCCCCGACTACAGAAGACTGCTCCGACCACCGGCCGGACCCCTTGCCGCTTGCTCCCTCGTCGCCCGGAGGCATTGACCATGGCTTTGTGTTGGTCGAGGAAACAATGCAGGAGGATCGGGGGGGGGGGGGGGTTCGATAAGGCGCAAAAAGCAGACCATACCTGGAGAGAAACGTCTTATATCAGATTGTACAATGATTTACAATGTTCACCAATGGATTAGGCCTGTACAGGTGGAGTGTACTGTATATGTATGTCTGCCGGAGCGGCTATGGTCGCCCAAATCCAAGTACAGGTGTCCATTTCCTTATCCTCTAGTTTAGATCCCGCCATAACATGGCCCTGCCAATCGGCACTGCGTAATACAAAACGAATACAACCACACTCTAACGTCCATGCATAACTGAATCATTCATAAATTCCATTATTTGATGGATTGTTATACACCATTTGATTATCAGGTTTACATCTGTCCATCACACCTGATCATTACCTTATTATGAACATCCTTGTTATCACGCAACAGAATAGCTATTGTATTGAAAGAAGTTTTTGTGGTGGTTTGATGTTTGTTTTGAACATTCATTTAAGCTGGATCGTGCTTGATGCCCGGAGTGCTCCATTGGGCTAGTTTCATTGTACGCCCAGAGATATACCCAGTTACAGTTTCCTTTAGGTATAATCGGGCCTGAATAACTGAATGAAACATCTCCTTTGTCAGAACGACTCCATGAAGATCGTATCATTCTCCCCAGCCCTGGCCTCGTCCGTGTTCACAGTTTATCGGTTCCCAATCCTCTCTCCCAAATCAAAATGTCCTCCCTCCCCGTGTATGGCTGTAGGTGTGACATACATAAGGGACTGGGGTGGTTGACAGGCAAGGCTACTTACTACTCCTAGGTTAAACACAACCATTTTTACAGGGGACAAGGGGGCTGCATGGTAACCCAGTGTTAGATTGTCCGTGGGGATCGTGCCAATTCTAGATTGTGAGAGTTCAGGAGGAAATAAATGTATCACCAGTGACGGTTCCAGGATTTGTTTTCGGGACATGGGGTGGGGGACAAGGAAATGGATGGGACGTTTCTGCTTTTGAGAACGAGTGATACATACCTAAAGCCTAGCTTTCATGAAAACATATATTTGGTTTTTCAGTTTCTTTCTTCTCTTCTGTTTCCTCATTACAGCGTTTATTTTCCAAAATGATTACAATTGAAAATACAGGGTACGCGATATTTGATAATGATAATGATAATGTGGGTGGATAAAACATCAATTCCTCGTTTTTCAGTAAGAACACAGAGGAGAGCAATATGGTTAAGCTGTATTTCTCTTTTGGCGTTTTTCTTTTAACAACATGCAACTTGTCAAATTTTAATAAAGACAGGAACAAGACTTTTAACATCAGTACATACATAAGAGGTCAGATGTGGTTGCACAAGACAATAAGAGACATTAGGGTAGAAAGCAGACATGAATAAAACTTTGACATACAAAAGTCAAACAAAAAAGAAGCTTAGACAGACACACGTGTGAAAACCTTTTGATGTGTTCTTTTCTAACAATGTTATGAATGGTCATAAGAGCATAAGTCCATTTAGTCTGCCCTCTCACATTTTGCTCCGGAGTCTCCTCAGCTCTGTAAAGGTATGGCTATAGGGTGTCTATAGCATTTGTTAGAGGTTCTTCCTGTTTCACATTTTGAACTGCTAAGGTTGTTTCTTTCAATTCTTAGAGATGAGGCAGGTTGGATCAAATGCTTTCCTGCTATTGATGGAGACTCTTGAATCAAACTCACTGTTGCTGTTAACAAGTAGAAGATTAGTATTATTTTCATCTCATCTTGTGTGTCATATTGTACTTTATACCAATATAGTAGTTTCTGACAACACTGGACGTTCTTGATATTGTTTAGACATTTCTGTGGTCACAATTAAAACCGACTGTATTGCTGAAATGTCACCAATAAATCAATAAAAAGAGTCATTTTGGCATGTACTTTTCTTTGCTTCTTTACTTGGTTTGTCCTGAAATGAGCATAACATCCTCATAGAAACAAGCACATACAGTTGTGTCTCTGTTCCATGATTGCCCCTATTATAGAAATTCAAGGGCTGCACCTATTGGAATCACAAGCTAAATTAAGCAAATCTACCCATTTTGGTTGGCATTGAGTTTTAAGCCTATGGTATCTTGATTATGTTTAAATCATGTCCACAGCGGCATACCTTGTGGAATAGTGGAATAGGGTGGGTGGCAGGATGAAAGAAGCATAACTCATTTACTGTATTGAACATCAGGTAGACGTCGAGAAACACCATTCTGTTCGCAATACGGCTTTTTTTTTTAACCTTTAGTAGGAATTGAAAGAGTCGTGTGAGAAGGCCCCTACCTTTACCCCCCCTCCCCCCGTATATTTTGGGGAGGACCGCCCCCCCCCCCTAAATCCACCACTAGTCCCTTATATTACAAACTGTTGAGTTGTTCACACCTGATATTAACGAGTTTGATAAGTTATTAACCTAAGAGTACATACTATTTATGCCGGAAACACCAAGACTATAAAGAATATTAATAAGATAGCTTGGTTAGACTTTACTGACCACGGGAAGTAAAGGGTTTTACTGGTACTAATATATAAGAGACCCGATGATCAATGTGTCCTATATGCTTAGTACAATCCATATGCACACGCGAAATGATCTATATACCATTGCTACCGAGAGGGTTCAGCTAAAGGTTTGACCAATGTCATTCAAATGGATTTCGAAATGATTTATTTTGAAGCCAATGGGATATCAGTCGATTTTGAATATATATACTTGTTTTCGATGGAAGTGCAGCGAGAAACCTTTGATAGAGTATAACCACATAATCTAGTAAATATTGGTAAACAGCAAGTATTGTAAGAGCAGACTTGTATTTACTCTTAATGACAAATAGCCAGGATGATTCAGTTTTAGTAAATGACCTCTAGTTTCAAAGGTCTAATATTAAAAGTGTACGTTCACAGCGACTAAAATAGCAAATAAAAATAAACCACCAGATGACTCAAGATCGTTACATTTAGTTGCTCACGTTGGATATCAGTATTTGAGATGCCTTATTCCTTAATCATACTTAGCCCCATTTTCAGGAAAGCTAGTAATGTTCTTAGAAGAGAACCTAATGTATAAAACACTAGGAATCCTATTTATTCATACGATGTATTGTGTCCTCTTCATAAGAAGCACCATACGCAAACAAAATATTGATCTCTGCTCTCTTGGTATTTGGATAATTAATATTGTGTTAAATACTTAGTTCTTTGAGTCAATAGGTTAGGACATTCTGTATATAATACATTTGACGTCTTTATATTAGAAACAAGTAATTGTAACAACATTTCTTGTGAATTTGATATTCAGACGTTCGGAGAGGTAAGTAACAGTGCCTGGTAAAGGTTTTGTCAAGCTGACAAACTATTGTTCGTCTCCTTAGCTCAGACTAAAACTTCGTGATTTGGGCTTGTGATATGAAGCTCTTTCAAATTTCCATTACAGCTATGCAACATAACTTGCAGGGATAACAGGGGAAATTACAACATAATGTGATTACATGTATCCCTCATTACTATGCAACGATGCTTACGAGAGTTGTAAATTTCTACTTTCATGAGAATTTATCAGAAATGTGTGCAGCTTGGCCTAATTCGTATTCAGGACACTCATTATGTGAAATCGGCGCAATGGAATAGAGCTATAGCCTTAAGGAGCGGTGTTTGCAACAGAAGCATCTACCGTCAGTTATCTTTGTGCTGGTCTATTCATACATGCTAATTACTACGTCAGTCGCCTTTAACAGTAGACGTAGACACCAAATAGCCAGTTTTTGACCAGTTTAATATTTTTAATTGATACCAGTTACTTAACTTAAATGACACATCACTGTGATTGTGATATGTCACTACAAGAATGCTCAGATCCCTGGCAGGCTGCTACTGAAGTCATAACAACTTATAGATGGCAGGTGTTAAACATATGTTAAATTAGTACGATTTACCCATGACAACATTCAGCATGGGGCAGGTCAAGTAGTTAATTTTTCATTTCTATGTGCCGAGCTCTCGTTCCCGCAGCCGGTGTGCCTGCCGCCCAAAGGTCGTCTGCTCACACTTGTGTAACATCACTATTTCATGGCCGCGCTCATAAAATTGGGACTACGGAATCTGATAAATGACGCTTGTATTGAGCGAGCGATGGAGGGGGTGATCTCTAGGAACGTGTATCAATAATGAACAGTGACCTAACTTTGAAAATCAATGAGACTTGGAGACATTCTACACTGATGTAAGAGTAGACCAAGGTCATGAGGGCCAGGTATTGGGACAGGGACGTTATTTAATCGAAATATCATTTTCAGAGAAATAATTCACTGTATTGAACAGTAGATATTGAATGTTCCGTGAAGCAAATATGTTTCAGAATATCGGTATCTTATTCACGGGATATGGGATATTCTGTCCATATCAATGCAGTCAGCCTACGTGGGTTAGATTTTGCAGATGGTTCCATGATGGTTTGGCGAAGTCTATACTAAGCTGTCAAGCTTGTTTAATTTCATGTATTTCTAGAAAATAACTAGTCTTTTCTTGCTTGGACCCTCTATAATCTAGGTTCCAATGACCGACTATTCGCCACCAGTCTGCAGTCGGTAACCACCAATCCATATTTAGAGAATACCGACGCCAGATAGGTGAATGGAAACAGATATGCAGAGAAGTGTTCACCGATTAATTGTGCATAGATTATCCAAATAGGCCACCACCTACTGATGTGGTCAACGACCGACAGAATCAAAGGGGTTTGAAATCGTCAGTGATGGTCATTGGGTTTGGAGAAATTCTATCGGTATGGACCTGTCAAATGCGGCAGAAAAAAATGCATTCATAGTATCCTTACCGATTTTTATACCACAACGTGTAAGTACTGGATACTACTGACCAACTTTTATGTGAATTCAATTAATCGGTGCCGTTTTCGTAGGCCAGTAAAAATTGCTTTAAATCTCAGTAATGTACTCGCAGGGCTTCGTGTATAGTAGTGAATGGTATGCTAACATAGGTATCGTAAGGCCCGGCGTGCATCGTAGACCATATCGGTGCCATAGCGTAGTAGGTGGACGCCGGGCCTTAGGTTTCTTGTACAGTTTGACCAGGGGGCTCTTGGAATACAATTGGAACTCTGTTTTTTGTTTCTCCTTCACCCCTCATCCAACTCCCTCTCCCCCTCTCTTCATCCCTCGCATCCGCTATTTCCCTCTCAATAAACTCACTAAACTCACTTTCTTTCTTTTTTCTTGGACATATTTATCTATTGACGGTAAGGTTCATAAAGATTATATGATTCACAACCAACTCCGTCCAAATGGGTATAAGAACATACAAACACGAATCCAGCACTCCGACATGGGCGATCTAACTTCTGGGTGCAGAGACATAATTGACAATACACTTATTACAGTTACATAACATAGACATAACATAATACGACACAGTAGTTACCTATAGGGCATGCAGCGAATAATGATCTTTTATTGAGGCCCAGCCCCACTGGTGTAACAGATTCATGGCAAGTCTGTAAAATTAAAAAGTGTGTGTGTGTGTGTGTTCGTGTGTATGTGTGTGTGTGTGTGTGTCTCTCTCTCTCTCTCTCTCTTTCTCTCTCTCTCTCTCTCTCTCTCTCTCTCTCGCTCTCTCCCTCTCTCGTGGGCACCATGTCGTAATAACTAGGAGCAAATGGCATGTTTATCATTGGTGAATGAGCATGGAATTCTTTTTTTAATGCAATTAAAAGTTTTGGATTTATTTAGTCCCCAAGTCATTTTCTGTAACCTACTTGCATCCAGTCAACATTTACAACAGTCTGTCTAGGTTCCAAATGTAGCACTATGCTCCTTTCCCTTTGTCACAGTATTAGCACGCGGATAGTAAATGGATAGTTTTTTGCATCGAGCTCAAAGTCTACGTGACCACTATGACCTTTAGGCAGCGCATATAAGCGTGTGGCCCACGCTCAATAAAGAGATCAACAGGGGTTCACCCGAACAACAAGCAACCAGATATAGATACCCAACTGACCGCTATACTATTCTCATCTGGGGGTACACAACTAATAGTCTAGACTTGTAGAATTGTTCAGGGAGGGAGCACAGCGGGACAAAACACGACCTCCTCAACCGCGGAACCAGCAGGAGAACTCCAGTAGCCCCGCGCTGACCCGACCACCAGCGTCTCCTCCAGTGCCTCCAGTGCCAGCAGCCTGCCAACTTATACAAGGCGTCTTAATAAGTCCCGGCGCAGGAGTCGATATTCATTATGTTGTACCGAGTGGTGAGCGCGTTAACGGATGGGTGGGCGGAGGGCGGGGGTACGGCTGGTTCGTCCACCTCCTGCACGGGTCCATATACACCCATTACCTGTTGTATATATGCATACACTGGAGGAATGGTGACGACATCGGCTATGGTGGTGTTTACTGCAGGTAAAAAGACCTTACTACCCACCACCTGTGTAGTGCCACCACCCAACACCACCACCAACTGGCACCACCACCAGTGTCAAGAGACAAGCACGTGGTGAGTAATACGGGCGGTTTGGTGGCGCTTCGAGCGTGCAAACTGAGAAGTGAAGGCAAGTAGCGGGAGGGAGAGCGAGACTGCTAGTAGACACCATAGCTCATTCAGTCAGAGGTCCCCACGGTGGTCGGACGCCAGGCAGGTAAGACGGAGGGTGGTGGTCACCAACAACCAGCGGGACGACCGGCGCGCCGCCCGGCGGAGTACGGGCGCGTGTTCCTGCACCAGCGACCAGCCACACGCACTTCTCCAGAGCGGATATGAACGGGGCTGACTGAAGATATAACACCGTGGATTGCTCATCTTACGATGACGGATCCTGCAGGCCCCAAGGCGGGGACGACTCCACGCTTGCCCCCGGCCGGCGGGGGTGGTCGGAGTGACCAGAACCTCTTCCCGCCGATTGGCAGCCGCGAGCGCGGGCCCCCGCCGGTAAGCGGGTCGTCGCCTTCCGCCGGACTTCCGGACATCGGTGCGGGACACCGGACGTCGCCCCTGGCGTCAACGCCGTCCAGTCGGAGCAGCTCCGTGCATCAAGCCCCGCCGGTGAGCCCGACCAAGCTGCCCAACATCGTCAAGAAGTCCTCCTCCATCAGCAACCTCACCGCCCTCGCCAGCGTCCGCCGCACAGCCTCACTTCCGGCGGAAGGACTACGCGCCGATCTCTGCCGGTCGCCATCCTGCCCGGCGCTGTGGTCATGTGACCTGAACGATGATCACCTAGTGGAGTTCCAGCTCGACGCTTTACAAAATGGCGATGTTCACAGGGAGTACCCAAGAAGATCACGTAATCCCAGCACCAGCGACAGCCCCACCAAGCTGCCGAGTATTTTCGGAGGGAGTAGTGTATCTTCTAAATCAGTGGCTAGTGTGCGACGCTCGACCAGTTTACAGAGCAGATTGAGCAACTCGCTCGTGGACAACCCCATCATTGGCACCTCCCGCAACCCGCGCACCCTCAAGCGGGAGACTTCCACATTGACCGCTCTCTCCATGCCCCTAGAGGCCACCACCTACCAGCGGACGGATGTATCACCAGGCAGACGCTCCCTCAATCCCATGCTTCTGCCCATGCGTGAAGGCGGCCGACAAAAACTCAAACGTTCTGGTAGTAAAAAGGGAGGAACCACCCCTGGTACTGTCCAAGCCAGTGAAGGCACTAGCGGCGATTCGGGTGTGTCCGTCGGGTTTCGGCCAAGTGATCGGAGCGATTCGTCGGCGGCTCAGGACGGATCGGAACAGGGTGTCTGGGGGGCGGAGGTGGAGGTGGAGGTTGAAATGGACGATGAGACCCTGGAAGGAAACTGTATTCAGGACCCCACGGGTTCAAATAACAGCAGTTCTGCGACTAAAACACCTCCAACCCCCACTAACGTCAAACCTAAAGAGCACCATCCAGCCACCACCACGGGCGGCGCCAACTCAAACCGGAAGCCGGACGACCACAGAACCGCACTCTCGGCCGAGAAGTGTCGTGAGTGGTTGGAAGGTGTGTCTGATGATGGAAGCTCTGGGCTCAGCACCAGGGACAAGAAGGCGTTCAAAATGCCCAAAATCAATTAATTTAATAATGAAATAATGCTTTTTCGTCAGCTTTAAATGTGATACTTGGTCAAAACCATGGCTTAAGGGTGGGGATTCGACATGGGGTGATATTTTTTATCATGCGCAATGTACCATGCTGGGGTATGAGTGAAGGAACTTATTTCTGCGCACCTAGTATAAAAATATCACTGGATATGAACATTGTGAGAAAAATACAGCCATTTAATGGCCAACTAGGAATGACAGCAGGTTAAATATTTGACCATGAAATGGTCATTATTGTAGTAACAGAACAACTTTTATATGGACCAAACAACTTCATTTTGCCAAGAGAGTGGACCTTCTTACCGTGTATGAGGATCATACTGCATTGAAGTGCAATGGTGTTTAAGACTTACTCTTTCGTGAGCTATTACTTAGGATTTGGAATCGTTATTTTTTTGTATATATTTCTTTAAAGTCAATTGAATAATGCTTTACATCAATGGTTACCGATTTAAGTCAAGTCTTTTCATAGGTTTGAAAAGGTTATGTGCATTAATACCATTAAATACTTTCATCGGAACGTAGCTCAGGACATTCCACCTCGAGGTAACGTATGCAGAACTCTCCAAGACACACAACGGAGTATCAATTAAGATCATAATTAATGTTAGGTCTGCGTGCCTTATCAGTGTACATAGTTATAGAAGATTAAATCACCACATAAATCATTCATGAAGCTTATTAAAACACATCAGAGAGCAAAGGAGGTCTATTTTTGTGTGCAGAAATAATTCGCCCTTGTGCCAAACCTGCAACAGCGGAAATGGAGTATTTGGCATGGGGCGGACTTGAAGGACCACAGGTAGAGTGCTGGGCCTTTGGTGCCAAACGGTGACCAGCACATGGCTCTGTTGGGGCCGCCAGGGTGCCTCCGGTGTCCGGTGGCTACCTACCGACAGAGGGTCTCCACAAACACATATAAACACCGGCTCATGAGTGATGCTCACATGCCTGGCAGTATACAATAATAAGGAACATGAGAGAAGTGTGTTGCATTGATGGCAGGTATACTGTTTTTATGGGCTTTACCAGAATGTGATTATGGTTATAGTTTTTATGATCAAATATGTATGTTCTGACATAATATAACATTATCACAATTCATAGGTAAATGATGATATGGGGCCATCCATAAAGTACACGCAGAATTTCTGAAGTTGTTGATCCCCCACCACCCCTGCCGATCCTGTACGCAATAGAACAAAGAGGGAGCATACGCCGAATTTCCAAAATGTTTGACACCCCCCCCCCCCAATCCCCCCTCAGTGCGTACATACTTTATGGATGGCCCCTATACATTTTAACCAAGACCAAAGATGATACTCATATAAAGAATTAACCAGTGCATTTTACGCACGGACTACCAACATCCTTAATCCTGCCTCCTGGTTAATATTCTATGTAATTCATTTCCTTTGATTCTTTCAACAAATCTGATTGTCCCCCACGGCAGATTAGAATTGAAAATTATATATATAGACGGACGAGTAATTAGATGTATATCGGTAGCATTGGAAGAGAAATTAGATTCATTAAACTTCAATACGGGCGTAAACATCATGACAGGCGGAAATTGGTATTCGTTAAGGCTTTGAATCTTTAAGTCTTTAATGGCAATTCCAATAAATCGCCAAGCAGGAAGCTACCCAGATGACAGGCTTAGAATTGTTAAGCTTTTATAGGATGCTGTCAGTGTGGTAGGCTTAAAGTCCTCAAGCTTAAGACCGTCTGTATTTGGCCTCCAGATTCGCCTTAAAGCACTAACGGGCCTACAAGAGACCAAGGAGTCGAACTTAGCGTTCAAAGGGTCAAGGGTTTTCAAGGAATTACAACGAGTCCAATAGGAAACCCACGATTATAATGCAGACGGAAATATTCTCCTTGGCCGATCATGATAAGGCTATTTAGCTGCATGCGAAATACTGACCAGTTTCGTTATCGGCTATCACAATGTGTGATTTTTGCCTTATTATAGATCATATTCTAAATATTCTGATAGATCACCAAAGGTTATCACAATAGTTACTAGTCACTATTGATGGACAGTAATGATAGACCTGCGACATGCATTAGTAATAGACAATGACTATTTATATATGGGATAAAATCATTACAATATAGATACCAACTACCATACCATAATGTTACACCCAGCCACATGTAGCGATAAACTTCCAGATATCTAAAGGAAATAGTGAATAATTAAAATCTAATTGATTTGATAACCACATTTCTTACATTGATCGGTGTTCATCTAAAAGAATTAAAAACAAATATGGTTTGATGTTCGGATATGAGACATGGAATATGATTATTTGCTGAACCGCAAATATTCAGTGGTTGTCTTTTTTTTTAGATAAAAGAACACATGGAGGTTTAATATTCTGGCAGAGTGAATGGAGATATTTCCGTAATCCTATGAACTCTACACTGATCCGACGTCAGTCAACACAAACGTAGTTAGATCCAAAAGTAACAGTAATATTTTACTGTTCATTGATATTACAAGTAGTAATCGACATGATAGTCATGTTTGTTTGGGATATAGAACTTATTCCTGCCATTATTTTCAATTTCTTTTTCGTTATAATGGGTCCTCCCTATTTTCGATATGACTGGCAGCTACCATATTTCATATCCTAATGAAGGTATGATTACAGTTCTGAAACTTCGTAGACATTCAGCACAATATTCGAACCTGTATCACGCTAGACGTGCATGACTGGACAAACATGTGGAGATACATGAGCAATATTCAATGATCTTGTTTAACAGCGTTGGGAATTGATTTCCGGGGTAGAGTTCATTAATTGGACTAGCGAAGAAAGACCCCCATCCCCCACTTCTCATAACCTTCCGTGTATACACACGAACAGCCACACCGATACACAGACGTGGTCGATGCAGTAAGAGAGCAACACAAACACACACAATGCGCTCTTAACATGCCCTGCAACAGAAGACTGGTGAATAATTTTTGAAGGCCTCCATTGCTGCGCTCTGGTTACTTGGTTGGTCGACGTGCGTGGGGGCCTGTTTGTTCTCGGTGTATGGACGTGCTATGCAAACAGGCTGCCCGGGATATAACTAATATAAATACACATGGCATAACTGCTACGATCTCGTCGATATATACCAAAACGCCGGGGTCCTGTAGTGCAGTTCTATATAACCTCCCGCCATCTCCCCCACCCCCAACTTCAAGTCTCCTACCTGTAGCCACCAGGCTGTGAGCCCTCCCGACCAAACCCTTAACCCCACCCTCCCCCATTCCCCCACGGTAGGCCACGGTAATGGGATACATACCTAAAGGCGGTACCAGGTAGGGGGGGATCTGATGGGGACGTATAGATTCAGGGCCCTGGAGGCAAACAATGCACGGCCCACCGGTGACCTCTTGCTCCTGGTGGTGACCCCCCCCCCCCCCTCCCTCCCCCACCGACCCCCACCGTTCTCCCTACATTACAGGACTACTACTACTGACTACCTCCTACGGTTAATTTGTCTGGGGACCCTACTCCTTCTGGCGTCCAAGTAAACAGCATTAGACGTAATCGACCCTGTGTGAACCAGGATCACCCTCCCCGACCATCGCTACCACCACCCACCCATCCACCCACTCTCTCCGCTACACACATACTTCCCCGACCACCGAGGAAATGAGATAAGTCATAAGAGTATGATCCATATATTAATTATCTTTCTTTATCCTTCAAGAGCTCCAGCCTTTAGGCCGGTGTGATCTCCCCTTATAGTATTTTCTTTGGTGCAGGTAACTCGCATACAATCAATCGTATTATTTTTGTGATTTTACAAGCTTAATCAACAATGAATTATGCATGGGATATTAATCATACGACTGAATTTTTGTCAATCACTAGTTGATCTACGATAACTTATGAATCTCTTATTCTGGGATTGCATGTAATATGGGTGAACCACAGCTACAGTCTTCAAAAGACTATGTCAATCACAATAGGTCAGCAAATGCACCATCATTCGACTCTCGTTGATGAGGGGTTCCTGCCCCTTTTACATTCAAAATGGTACAAGTAAATCAAGAAAGAGACATTCAGTTTTAATGGACTTCAGTTCACCCGTAGCTTTCCTTTGCAGCTTAGTTTTAAATGCAGAGTATGTCTCATTCCTTCTAATGTTTTGGCTTAATGAATTCTATACACATGCAACTTTCTATAAAATACTGGTTTTTGTACAAACCATTTATGTTCATCTGCTGCATCCATAATGGCAATTCTTTTTAATGGAATTTTAAAAACCACGAAGAAACCGAAAGTGATACCATGATTCACATATTAACTAGGTTTGATTTAAGATCAAATGAAAATGTAAGTAGATTAACATGGAAGGATATTGTCTAGGTCAGGAAAGTATCTTGGATTCCTACATGAAAGTTGAAGGATCTGTGCTTTACTCATTGACATGTACTCAATTATATACGTACAACATTTCCAAGAATAGTTATGCCAAAGCCCATCCCATCGGATAACTATATGCACCCACGATGCATATTCATGAGGTAATACCCTCCGCATTTTGAAGTGCACTCCCTATGCCAATGTTGAAGAGAAATCAATTGTAGGGAGGTAAATTTGACTTTGTCAGTGAGAATTTCCATCATGTGATTACCATAACAAAGCGTCGTCTTACGCTCTCCCTGAAGGCGTTTTCAGACGTGATGAATCAGCTGTGGTCAATATTGGGACGGTAAATACACATGTCTGTTGTATTACATGTATTAGGAACGAGGTGGTGCACGTCACGCGATGCGGTGCCAGTGTTTGTTTATCGAGTCTAATCATGTTTTACACTGCTTGGACTAGACCAGAGGAAACATGAGGTTGTGGTAGAACATGAACTGTTGTTGACAATCGACAAAGCATACATGTCTGGATGTAATGTCTGGTAACTATAGACCGTTAACAGGTAAGGCCAGGGGACAGCCACCTTGAAAGTATATGGGCATGTGCAACAGCATTTGTATTGTGCATTATCGCAATTTTAGGGAGGGTAGGCACCAGTGGAGAGAAACTCAACACACGTCGTCCAATTGTGTGGAGACGCAATGTCATTTTAATAAACATGTTAATATGGGGCGCCGTTCTGGACAAACCCCTTTCGTCAATATTTTCGTCATACAGTATACCTTTCGTACTACGGAATGTATTTCGTTCACGAAATACACTACGAAACGTATATTTCATACCCCAATAATTCTTCTCGGAACACAAAAATATTTTACGAAATACATTTTTGTTAACACAAATTTTTTGTTCCCAACTAAAAATTTTGTCAAAAAATAAATTTCGTAAAAGACGAAATCCATTTGGTCAGAGACGAAATAAATTTCGTCCATCACAAAATAAATTTCGTCCACCACGAAATTTATTTCGTCATTGACGAAATAAATTTCGTCGAGTTCCGTCTACATACACCAGGGGGCGACACTGCCGCTGGAGGCTGACAGGTGAAGTGGTTTGAATGTCGGTTGTTGATCTCAGGATCGCGGGTACGATTCCCGGCCTTGGCGATAGATTTGTGGAAGGAACTCGACGAAATGACTTTTGTGAATCACGAAATGAATTTCGTGAAAGACGAAATGACTTTTGTGAAAGACGAAAATCATTTCGTCATTTACGAAATAAATTTCGTGGTAGACGAAATTTATTTCGTGATGGACGTAATTTATTTCGTCATTGACGAAATTTATTTCGTGATGGACGAAATTTATTTTGTGGAGGAAATTTATTTTGTGGACGAAATAAGTGGTTTGGGGGAAAAACATTTCGTACAGTATTTTTGTCTTTTTTTAAAATTATGGAGTTCTTAAATATAGCTTTCGTTGTGTATTTCGTGGACGAAATAGAGAAGGAAACCAATATTTGATAGCCCAAAATATTTTTTGGGACGAAAGGTATAGTATATTACGCCCCTGTATAGCCTTCCCAATAGAAACTCAAGCTCAATGGTGCAGAGACATACGGAAAGATCTATACATCACTTCATATGATGAATTGACAATAAATAATTAATTCTTATTATGAGAAGATAGTTGGGACTATCCAGAAAAAAAGTGGAATATAAACAGCATTAAACATACACTGTACAGAAATCTCAAAATCCTGATTATAAACAAGTGTTATTTAACTTTGCATTACCTGTGTCATCTGTGGCGAATAAGTATACGGAGGCCACCAGCTATCCCATCACTCCGGTCGGTCGACGGTATTGCCGGCTAGCGTGAAAATGACAAAACTCTTATCGAGGTAGCTGGCTTGGGAAGGCAACCGTATAGCATATGAATACCAATAAAATATGATAAAATAAACAGACTTTGAAATGTCATAACAAACATCTTCTTGAATCAGCATTCACATGGTTGTACAATGGATACCACACATGTAGCCAAATGCGGATATTTGATTTTTCATTGTAACTCCATTCAATTTGAGAATTAATAAAAAAGAGCAAAGCTCGTATGTAAAAAAAAAAAAAAAAAAAAAAAAAAAAAAGATAAAATAAAAACTCATATACAATGTACACGTATGTATCGCACATTCATTTCGAACCCCGGGGATCCTTGTACAATTAAGCTTGATGTTGTGAACAGGGACTCTGTGACTAATTTATGATTTACAAAATGTATATGGGCATACCATTCGAATAATCATATTGTCTATTGATCGTGCTTCAATGATCTATATTCGTCCTACATTTCATTCAGAAACATTGGCCTTTCCAAACCATCGGATAAGCCTCTAAATATTTGAACTAACACAATGCTATATTTACATATGGATATGAGTCGCTCCATGTAGGTTAATCATAATCCCTTCCCTGTCAGGCCTTATCAGCCTCACCTTGATACACCTAAACCTAGAAATGTCCAACCCCCTTCCACCCACCCACCGCCAAACCAGACAATGTTTACCCATAAAACACAACTGCATGATCGTGATACAAACAATGTTTATTTTCGTTCGTCCCCGCCCAACACCAGGGGTGTTGTTTATGTAATCATTTTCTGACGTCATTTCCAGTATAGCTAAGGTGTGAAAACATGCCATCTGCTCCATGGATCTCGCAGTTACAAAGCGCTAGGTGTGAAAACAAAATTATGGGGGTTGCTAACCATGATAAACATGGGCTTCATTTCTGCTATGAGGGGATATTAATATTACAATAAATAGTATTATTTCCTTTTGACTTTTATTATCTAAGTCTTAATACTTATTTAAAAAAACAGGCTGTGGATAATACTTCTGGAAGAAGAAACCGAAACCGTGAGAATGCACCGTGAATAAATTTGAAATATAAAGGTTGATTGGCCGCTACCTCTGTCTTTACTCTGTTCTAACTTAGAGGTTGGTATAGTTAAACCCACATCGTGTCGACGAATTCTCACTCATAGATCAAGAATTCTTTTTTATAGATGGGTAGCCTACTGAGAAGAGAAATACTTATCAATAAATATTTACAGCTTACCAAATTGAAATTAAAGTCACATTTATGGTTATTTTATTCATTAATTATGCTGTTTATTTGTATACTAGTGTACCCTGTTCTAAGGTACTCTACGCTACCATACGTTATTTTTACACTTTTATATATGCAATATTATTCAGCATCAGAGCTATGCTATGTTATTTTTTATTGTTTTATATATGCATTATTATACATTATCAATATATTATCATTCATTATTGATTCATAAGCGGCATTATCACCAAATGAAATATTATTCAATTCTGTCCATATGTGTGTGTGAGTGTGTGTGTGTCTTAATTAGGGGTAGCTACAACATCTTGTGGAGGCAGACAACAGAAACGATATATCAATATAATGATATTGATATACGGAAGGCTTTTGACTGTGTAGACCACAAGTTACTTATTTACAGGTCGGCAGAAGCAGGAGTAGGGCCCATATTGTTATCATGGTTCGAATCGTATCTAATGGAAAGGAATTGTTACACAACCTATGGAGGCTCGAGTTCTGAGAAAAGGGCAATTAATTATGGATTACCGCAGGGCTCCATATTAGGCCCGTTACTCTTCCTTATATATGTAAACGAGTTGCCCGAATGTGCTAGTGGATTATTTGTGATGATGTATGCCGATGACTTGGTGGTGGTTGCGGATGGCACTGGCATACATGAGGCCGAAAACAAACTACAGCTGGCAGTAGACAATTTAGATAATTGGTACACCTCAAACCGATTGAGTATAAACATACAGAAAACCAAACTGATGTACCATGGAAATAAGATCAAGATCAAACCTGAGAAAAGGGGAAAGATTATGTTACGAGGAGTAGGGATAGACTCATGTGAGGAGATAAACTACCTAGGTGTGGTGGTAGATAGCAATCTGAAATTTGATAAACACGGAGAGAAGCTGCAAGGGCAAATAAATGATAAATGGGCCATTTTAAAGAAGATTAGGAGATATATTGGCAAAGAAACAGCTTTAAAAATAGCAAGGATTTGTATACTGCCAGTTGGTGATTATTGTTCCTTCCTCATAGAAGGCGCTGATAAATTAAAATTAGAACGAAGTGTATACCGATGCCTACGCACAGCACTAGGGACTGAAGCATATAAAGATGATACAAAGATAAGCACATGTTCATTATTGGAAAAATGTGAGGTGATGCAACTACATATCCGGCGCAAAATGTTACTAGCAAGTGTAATAAGAGGTCTAGT
This sequence comes from Alentia gelatinosa, assembly GCA_950022655.1. NCBI lineage: Eukaryota > Metazoa > Annelida > Polychaeta > Phyllodocida > Polynoidae > Alentia > Alentia gelatinosa. Next base: position 52,796,800 of record OX465581.1, read on the forward strand.
AAATCTTAATGCGACCGAAGTAAGGGAGGCATTGGAAATCAATAACAGAACTCGAGCGCAACAAAAAAAGAACATACTATTATCCAGGCCAAAGAAAGAGAGATTTCGAAAAAATGCGGTATATGGAGGTATTATGTTTTGGAATGATTTAAATTTGGAGACTCAACTAGATACTTCGAAATTTCTTTTCAAAAAGGAAAATTAAGGAAGTGCTATCAAGAGATAGATCATAGGTATTGCAAAATAGGAATAATGCCGGGACTATGTATGCTGTGTCAGACACATTTATGTATGCAATACTGTTTACTTTATGTATATACTGGTAACTGCACTCTATGTTAAGTGATGATAGTAATTTATATTGAGAACATGTAATTAACATGAGCAAACAAAACAATGTATATCATGTATAACATTACGGTGAATTGTGGAGAATGACATTCCCCAGCAGGGCTGGATGTTACGAAAACGAATTCATTGTAAATACCATAATTTACCCCGATCACAAGCCATGTTCGTCTAAATTGACTTGGAAGAACGATTGTAAAATCGAAACTCAATAAAGACATATATATATAAAAAAAAAAAAAAAAAAAAAAAAAAAAAAGGATGGACCAAGGTGGTCCAGATGGTTTCATATACAGTAAAACCCAGCCTAACCGTACACCCTCCGTCCGGGTCAAAGTGCCCGCTTGCGCGGGGTATCGCTTACGCGGGGTTTCCTCTTGTTCAATATGCAAGTGTTAAATATATCGATATGTAGGGGAGACAGAGGCAATGCTAGATCTGAAATCATTTTTTCAATATCTTAATTGGTTCCGAAGTTATTGAACTTTGAATTACAAAATGTATTTTCTATGAATATACAGTAGAACCCTGCCTAACGGACACTCCGCGTAAGCGGACATCCCGCGTAAGCGGGCACTTTTGCTCAGAACGGATATTTTCCCCTCTATAAGATGTTAAATTTAACCCCGCGTAACCAGTCACCTCGCGGAAGCGGACACCCCGTTTAATCGGCCAGTTATTTCGGTCCAAAAAGGCCTAAAAAAACGTGTAAGCGGTCACTTTCTACGGACACCCTACCAAAAATGGATTAATCTGTGCTTTATATGAGTGTGTCTTAGTATATTCATAGAAAATACATTTATAATTCTAAGTTGAATAACTTCAGATCCAATTAAGATATTGCAAAATCGATTTCAAATTTACCATCCCCCCCTCTCTCCCCTACATATCGGTATATAACCCTTCAATATTGGCCTGGGGGTAACTTGAAAACCCCGCGTAAGCGGACACCCCACGTAAGCGGCCACTTTGGCCTGGAACGGAGGGTGTCCGCTTACGTGGGATTTTACTGTACTCACACGCATTCATAAAAAAAAACCCATAGATTAATATATATTTGGTAGGGTGTCCGTTGGAGGTGTCCACTTACACAGGACTTGAGGCCTTTTCGTACCAAAATAACTGTCCTCTTATGTGGGGTGTCCACTTATGCAAGGTGTCCGCTCTTGCGGTGTTGAATTAAACATCTAATATATATAGAGAGAAAATTTCCATTCTGAGCAAAAGTGACTGCTTACACGGGGTGACCGCTTACATGGGGTTTTCATTAGGCGGGGTTCTACTATATGCGTTTGGGGCAGACATAGCTCCATAGAATCACTGTGCATCACCCGATGCACATCCCTCGTTGCGCATTACTGGATCATGTATGGATGGGGTTGAGGTAATGCGCAAGATATGCGCATTATTTGCAGGGATCTACTTCCCTACCGATGGGCTGCTGGGATGTATGGGTACAGATCCCAGAAGCAGCAGGACACGGCAGGTGACAGGGGTCCAGTAGGTGCAAGTGGCCCCTAATGCAATATATGCTCAATATCTATGTATATCTGTGTACCTGTATCTGTGTATCTGTATTTACACAGAAAAATCTCACTAGATTTTGAATGTTTTGTAATGAATTTACAAGGCCAGGTGAGGGAATGTGAGCAGTGAGCCCTGACAGGTATGGTTAGTGTTAAATTGGTCCTGTATAGGTTATTTGTAAACACGATTTGTGTGTGAAGTGTGGAGGGAGGGGGGGTATGCATGTGTATCATGTGTGTTTAAAAATATTTATCTGCATTTGTATCTGTTTGTCTTTGCCTGTCTCTATATCTCATATTGTCAATATATGTATCTGTATGTATCTGAGAGTGTACATGTCATTGGGTGTGTGTGAGCCTGTGAATCTTTTTCTGTCTCTGTATTTCTGTCTGTCTGTGTATCTATATCTTTCTGTATCTCTCTGTAGTCTTGTGTAAACCTGTGTATTATTGTGTAAACCTGTGTAATCCAGGGACCTGTTTCACTAGGTTGGGGGTAAAAGGGAATGACAGACCACAACAGTGGCAGCATCAGCAGCACCAAGTAAAGTTCCATTTGCCATGCGAGCATAACAAACGAGACATTCTATAAATCAAAATTGAGTGAAAATGAATCCATGTTATAGTGTGACTTTTCTATGCCCTACCTGTGGTGTGCAGTGCTCTACTTCCCCACACACTAATGGCTCTCAGGCCATTCAGCCTGATGGGTATCCCCCCCGCCCCCACCTCACTGACCGCGATGCGGCGTCAGGACCATCACCAGAGATGTATGGCAAGTACTATCACCACTCTACACGCAGGTCTGCTCTCTCACTGCGTGAGAGGCGGGCCTTCTTTTTTTTTTATAACAATATCAAGGAGTATTTGCTTTATATCAGCATTGATCCAACCAGAGTTTGAGTAGTGTAGCTCTGGCACCCAGTGTAAAGCGACTATTTCACCAACCCAGGGCAAGCCCTGACTGGGTGCCTTGTGGTCGCCTGTTGGTCGTCGGCGTCAGAAGCCGGCCCAAATCTTGCCCCGGTGGCAATAATCTGCTTGGTCGCCAGCCCATCACCATGCCTCCAAAACCAAGTCGCCGGCTAGCGTCGGCTGCCCTGTTGGTCGTCGCCGACTGTTGGCCATTTCGAAGCAGTTCCAACAATTTGTGGCCAAGCACATTGAAGCAGGCTGGCCAGGCGGCTGGGCATTATGAGCACAAACTTGTAGAATGCCTCCCGCAAACCACTGCAGGCAGAATACTGTCTCATTTGATTTCCACTCCCCGGCGGCTGGCCGGCCAGGGTGCTAAGAGCTACACAGAGAGCGATACTGATAGCAAGACCGGGATCCACATTGACCGGTCGCCCACATTTTACCATAACACACACCATCAACATACCTTCGATGCACTGAACCGCACGCTGAGACAGTATATTCAGACAGTGTGGATACTCTGGGCAGAATTCTAGCGCCTGAGTCGGCTATGCACATTCATAACATCAACACCTATCTTCATTTACCTTCATTGTTCCATTAACCAAAGGTTTTCGCGGTTATTTGACTAGCTATGAGCGCTCCTGTACAAATCCAAACATGGTGGCACACTGCTCCGCTCAATTCATGGCTTGCACGGATCCCAGTAGTGTATGGAGAAGTACCTATAGGATGAACGGGGAACTCGGCTATCATGTTAGTGTGGCCAACGTCTACCAGATGGCAGCAGCAAACCCACTGTGTGTATATCGCCCAGCCGGGGCTGGGCGCTTAGTGGAGCCGCTCTCGGTGTCCCTGCCGAGCTGTGTGTGTACGTCTGTTGGTCAACGGGAGATGGCTTTGGTGGAACAGCTCAGAGAATTTAGAGGATTAGCTGTGGCAGGGTGGCCGGCCCCGGCAGAAAACGTTGGCTGGAGGGTAAAAACCTGTCTGCGGAGAGCCTTTTTGGTGTAATAGCCACTTCATACAGAGGTCACTATTGGCAAGACAGAGGGTGCTCTATCAGGGACCAAGTGACCAAGAAGTACCGAGAGATGGCCTCCCTCTCTGGGGATCCTTCACCGCCTCCATATCTCCACCTTCTCCGAGAATAAAATCTTTCTCTTAGTTGTTCTTCTGACTTTTGTCCATTTGTCTTTTGGGTTTACCATGCATAAGTGTGACGACTGAAGTCATGACTGCGATGGCTGGAGCCATAGAGATGGTTGTCCTTCCCTTAGGGTGGGAGAATTGAAGAAAGCGATACAACAATGGGAGGAGTCTCTGGGAGCCGCAGGCAGAGGCTCGGGGCCAGAAAGAGGCAGTGGAGGAACCCCATGGTCAAAGACCCCTGATTAAGTACATTTTTATTTAAAAATGAAGGTATGAAGAGAGAGATTTCATCGTTGAAGTCAGATATACAATCTTTAAGTGAAACATTTCATTCTTTTCAAATTAGGGGTGTGCTTGAAAAGCCTGACCAGATTGAGACAAGCATGCCACGTGGTGATGTGTCAGATTCCAGATGTGTTTCCAACCGTGATGAGGCACTTGGTCACGGATCATTGCCTCACACATCTCATGCTTCTATTTCTAAATTGAGACCGACTTATCTTTCACCAAAAACTGTTGTTCTTGCTTATGTACAAAATATTCAAGGAAATATTTGTTCTGGTCTTCATCAACCGGTTCAATCATGCTTGTAGGGTTCAAAGGCTCTTGGTAATGAGAAGAAAGATTTTAAATAGGATGACTCATATTCTTCCCACATGTTAACCAAATTTAAGGAAATGAAGAATCTCAATGTGTAGAATTTTAATAAAGTATCAAAATGTATTGTTTCTAGCATCTCGGTAGGCGAGGTTAATTCCCCTTGTGGACCCAAATGTTGTCTGTGCAGAGGTCTTTTTCTGACGAAGGTCAGGATTGATTAGTCAGGATATTGCATATGACTTAGTAGTAAATGCTGCTAATTCAGGTTTAGTTTGCACAGAACAGGTTGAGTCTGTTGGGATAATGGTTGATGGTTTTTTTGGCAAAGGTTCTTCTACTGAAGACCAATTTTCGGATCCAAAAAGGAAAGAAAAACCGTTTGAACGTCCTTGTGGTGATTATTGTTCAAATAAGCATTTTATTGCAGAAAGGGAAATTAGTTAATGATTTTATGATAAATGTTATTCTGGGATTTTTTATATTAATACTGACTATATTTTTCTAGGTGTTAAGGTTTTCTATGACGGTTTGTAGACGAGTCTGTTGAGTCTCTTTGTTATGAAACGAATTTTGTCAGCTGAAACGTGATCCTGTCCTTCACTCATCCTGACTGTTGGATTAAAAAAAATATACAACGACATTTCTCCAAGGACGTTCCAAAGATCACTTCTGGGACATATCCTGGATCATTCAACAGCATCCAGAACAACTGTTGTGGTGGTCACCTGGCCACAGGTGGCGCTAGTCGCGATGGTTCATTCCGGGACCTCTGGTGGCGCCACTGGGTTTATAGTTGAATATACCTGAATAGCATATTCCTGTCTCTGTCTCTGTCTTTGTCTCTTTCTCTCTCTCTATCTCTCTCTGTTATTATAGCCAATCATTTTTTGTCATATTTGCTGGCTGATTAGCTACTTTTTTTATGACGTCATCAGTTAAAACGAGGCAACGCTCGTGTAGAAGTTTGATTGGCCTTTTATTTGTGATACCCTAATTAATCGTACAAGAACCTTTAACGTTGCAACTAAATTCTCCCCATCCATAATGTTTCCACTGAACGCAACAAAGACTTATATAGTCACTCAAGGATATCAAAACAAGGAGTCTTCACCATTATATATGTGGTATAATCACTATTATTCATCTATTTAGATCGTATAGTTTACGTCGAAAATAACAGTTGTATGTAGTTGCCATATTCATGTCATCAATGTGTCAGAGAGTATAGGCAGAAAGTTACTTATGGAATTCTATTGAGTTACCGTTTTATTGTAGAAATAGAAAAATAGAAAATTAGTAGTAATTATGAGTGATTCATGATTGTCACGAACTATTGAAATAGCATTACAGAGTAGAGTGCATAATTACAAAATAGTGAGATTAAAAAAAGTTCTTGTAGGGTGGGTGGTATCTGAATTGGCTGGCGGTGCGGAGAGAATGGCCCAGGGTAGGGAGGCCAATTTGATTCCATATGCCCATGTGACCAGTGTGAACATATGACCGGTGCAGCCACATGACTGGGGCGTCCTTGGTTGCAGGGAACTCTTCTGTCCTGCATTACCGCCAGCCTCCAATTAGCCCTCATGACTAACACAGAAGAGTTCAGGTGCTCGTCCAGGGTGAGGGAAAGATGGTGATCTGCAGCAGGGCAGGGTGTTTCTCCCAGTTATCCAACTCCCAAATAATTAGCTTTCTGTGGCCCAGGTTTGTTGTGATGATTGTCATGGTTTTCCTCATTTTCTATGATGGCTTGGACAGTTTTAGTAGGGTAAACCTGAGTCAGGTCGGAACACCACAGCGAGGTTTCTGCATTGGCCGGGATGTGGGAGAAGTTGGTTGGGACTCTGGTTTGAATCTGCATGCCCATGTGACCGGTGCAGACACGTGGCCAGTGCAGCCACGTGACCGAGGTGTCCTTGAGTACAGGATCCTCTTCTGTCCCGCATTACCGCCAACCTCCGGTTAGCCCTAATACTAATACATAAATCATATGTGGGTGACCTGATGACATAACAAAGACTAAGAAGGAAATTGATGAGTGTTTAGTCTGTGTCCTCGTTCGCCATCGAGTTTGGAGTGCGCAGTAATATGAACGAGGCGATAGCCGAGTGAATATTCTGAAGCACTCCAGACGAGATAGCGAATAGGAACTCAGACCAAGCACGAATATGTTTCTGATTTCATATTAGCATGGAAATATTTTTCTCTTTATCACCTGTTGAGAACGAGTTACCGTTCTCGCAAGCCTGTTGAGAACGAGTTCGTAATGTTAAGCCTATGGACATTTATACCAGGCTAAGATAATGAATATGTCCTTCTGCCTCTTATACCTACCTGGTAGTATATGCCCCTGCCACAACATACTGGTCTTTTCATCTGCTCCTTAACAATTTGCTCACCCAATGTATTACCTCATTGACCTACCCTTTGCTATTTACCCTTATTTCTTACTCAATCTTGTTCTTACCCTCCCCTTTAAAGTTCGTTTCATAATAAAACAAAACTCGCGATCGTGATGATAAGGGACAAAGGAGTAAAAGACCAGGGGTAAAATATGCCTATTTTTGGTGGCCCTTTTAGTCCTTGTCTGTTTGTTTGCTTGATTATGTGACGAGACTGTGTTTGTCCTGTATGTACTAGAAATTGTGTGTTTAGGTAGTCCCACCATCTGAAATTCTGCAATTCATGACCGAAATTACTACATATGTTGCAATTACCGTAAATATAGCTATATATCTGCACAGCACAAAGGAAGATTATGGGCATCGTGCATTCCAGAATTAAGGATACGTCTCTGTTCCTATGTCTAGTAGAGTAAGAGTTTGTCACAGAGAGTAATAATCATAGGCAATTTATGATATCTATACATACACAATATTACCATAACTTTGGGAAATCTAATGGAGATTACAACAATTAAATGGAAGGTATAACTATCGTTACCAAACACCAATGCAAGTTTCGGGATGGCAAGTTCCTTTTGTTTTTGTAAAATGAGTAATATATTCTTATTCAAAGACATTGAAAAACGGGGGGAAATGTTCTTGATCAAATAAATCTAGTTTCTTCCCCCAGACTTAATTATTTTCTATTGTCCTTCTGCATAGAGATCCTTTTAGTATAACAAAAGATAATCTAACCAAATGTGTAGTGATATATAGCCTAGAGTAGGAGGTGCGTGACAATGGATCCACCATACAGGAACATACACCTAGCCATTGGTCTATATCATTCGCAATAAACACAAAAAGAAGTTTCATTTTAGTCTTTTTTCAAGTCTATATTTGCCATAACATATATACACAAATAAATATTGAATTTGTATGATTGTCGTATGTATAATAACAGTGGCCAACAAACACTCCCTTGGACAGCCCAATCGGTGAAGGCGCATTGCCCTAGCATTTTGTACACGATCGCATTAATCTATCTGCGATACTGCTATATTCCCATATCTTCATTTCGGTTGATAGAAAACACTCGTAAGGGTAGAATGATCAATTCCTTCTCACAGTCTGCCCACGAAACCCCAAACAAAACACTACCGTGTTAGCGAAGTGCAATGTACACAGCCTCAGAAGCTTAGCTTGCAGCAGACGAGATTTGAAACACCAGTTGCAGACGACACTTTTCTTCCTTACAATTAGAGAGTGTTTGGTGGCCACGGACATGTTTTACATATCTTTGTATTTTCTTCTTACTTAAGTAGCTTTCTCACAACTTCAACGAAAAAGAACAACTGGGTATCACATGGTTATTTATAAACTTTGGGTAGTTTTCATGTACACTAATTGTATAATTATTTACCCTAATACATATTGGAACAATATTACTCTGCAACCATCTTACAATAGTTATATCATCACTGTTTCACTAGCAATCTGTGCCCTTCTCTAAGGATTCCCAGAGTACGTCTTCAATCAGGTATTTAACCGATTTCTTGATTGTGTGTCATATGTAACCACAATCAAAGAGATAGTTTCCCCTGTGCAATTCTTTCACATTCGATAAGCTTTCATCCTCGGAAGTTCATTCAGCTAGGTTATGGTCTTGGTACCTTCACCCATGTATTTTGCATAATGACTAGATCGTAACAATCGGATCACACCAAGTATAGAATCAACATTGACTTGCTTGTAACATTCACCCCTTTCTCTCTCACTGGGGCTGGTTCTATACTAATATTAACAACACGAGGCCGTATTTCTACCTCGAGACATTTGACATGACGAAAAGAAAATAGAAAGAAGTCACAAGTGCAGTACGAGGCACAACAGTAGGGAACAAAAGGAAACCAAAATATGCCAACTCTGAAAGAGCAGCAACTTCTTGTTTCGTTTTGTGAAATGATGGTGTAGAGGATTCTCAAATGGGTAGTTCATGCGTAGGTGTAGTGTGTAGTTTTCTAACATGAATGTCAATAACTATAATGTCTGTCTGCTTCTGTTCGAGTAATCACTCCCCATCAGCTGATAATCTTCCCTTTTCTAGATATCATCTTTCACAACAGCTGCAATATATATGTATCTTTTAAAAAATAAACTTTCGTTGCGTAATATGTGAAAGATGTATTTTTCATGTATTTTACTGCTATACAAAAGTGACTTAGATGGATGATGAATTTTCAGGAAAACGTCACTAGTTACGTTCAGTTGGAGAATTTGCAGTTTATTTTGATTTATCATGAAAGTTGTTACAATTCTTTGTGGTCTGTACTTCAATGTATGATTTTAGCACAATGCCCCGACAAGTCACTAAAACAAGCATTTAAAGACACCTTTCATAGATGTATTATTCTGATTTTTCTGCAATAGATCATAAGATATTCATGAAATATAAGTCTCCAGATAAGTACCATACCGTATCACAATTCATATTCCTCTTATCATACATATCCTGATCTTTGCGGGAAGTTGTGATAAAACCATTCACTGAGCAGAACACAACATAAAAAAAATCTTCCAGTTTCACTTCTGCCTTTTTTCCCTTTGGTCGTTGGTCGATATAGTTCCGGAACAATGCCGCAGAGTTGCAGCACTCGAGTGCAACATCATCATCGTCATCATCGCGTCTCTTCTTGTCGTCCAATCAGCGGGTGCCTTAGAAACGGAAGTTGACGCCTTGTTCGTGTTCACGCTTGACGACGGCGAGCTTGGAGTGTTTGTCCGCGTGGACTTTCTGGCCGATGTAGGGGGACTTGTTGGTGCCGTGAAGCATCAGGGTCCACTCAAAGAGGGTTCCCTCCTGAGGCTCGTCCGAGTCGAAGATGACGAACAGCTTCCATGTGCCACGAGGGTTCTCGGCCCACGCGTGGGTTGTCATGAAGGGCCATTTTGTGAAGCCATCGTTAGAGTCGTCATCACGGGGACGCTTAGACAGGATCATGGAGCTGCGAGAAACGAAGGAACCTGAACCGTATTCTCAACTACCACAGAATTTAGGCGTTTCATTTTCATCTCAGGCCATCAGATGTATGGGTCCTTAAAATTTCTTACAATGTGTTTGCCATAAATTAAGATATTCACTGATCTGTATAAGAAATAACTTGTGTCCATACAATGTATTACATGCTAGGTACCATTCTTTGCATATTAAGAGTTGACCTAAAAACATGATCTAGAAATTATTGATTTGCTGTACACTGACGTAAGAATAGCATCATTGTACTCTAAATCGTGATTCATAAGGGAACTTTTGCTCATTTGAAAAAAAAGATGATTACTAGCAATAAAGCTCAATTATAATTTCGAACTTCCAACTCTCATTACCCTGGGGGGCCCAAGGCGGCAATAGAGACGTATATACCTTTAATTCTACATTATCATAATGGCGAGTATACAGAATATAAGCTTTTCCTTTTCAATGGAGCAATGTGGGATTAATATCATTCACTTACGTAGTATTCATGGGGGAGAGAAGGTAGAGTGTCAGGTCCCCTCGCCGGGATGCGCGCACAGTGATGAAGCTCTGCACGTGCTCCAGGTAGTTCACCTGGTTCTCCTGCCCACGGCATGCGTCAGTGTCGATGGAGAGGATCAGCGATTGGCGAGTGGAGAATGCGCTTTTCACAAAACAATAGAGCCGCATCAACAACTACCTATCATTGGGGACCCACGTGTGGATATATTGGTAATCATATTAAGCTTGTAAATTCGAATATCTCACCTAGCCAACTAGCAACTAAGCATAACAGAATCGCGTAGTTAAATATGTAGAAATGAATTCTTTCTAAAATTTTCATAATATTGTTTACAGATCTAGTGTTGTATTTATGTAGGCTAAATACAGGGTCTGAATTATTTGATTTTGACAACATTTAATGTTTAACATGAATCTGAGGTCTCTCCCAATATATTGTCAAATATTCGGATGAAACCATATTACCAACGTCGTCATTAAATAGCTTTAACTGTACATTAGGAATGAGATCATCTGGTAAACAATGGATAAATAAACTGAATGAGCGTACCAGATTAAGTGCAAGTACAAATACGGCATTAAAAGTCATAACTAGGTGCCACCGACTTTAACGTCTGTTTAGCCATACGTAACTATTCCTTTCATTGGTCTCGATTTATTTGGTTCTGTACGTATGATTGCACCCGTCAACAAACAAAAATTAGTGTTGATTATAACAGAACTTACTAGGTTTTCTTGATGCTGCCAGCCTCGCAGTGGAAGCGGTTGGGCACGGTCTTCCAGTCGCGGGCCAAGTCAACCATGTCGCCGGCGTCGAGCACGCCGTAACCGAACAGGTGGTTGAACTCCAGCCCAGCGCCGTTGATGGTCCAGTTATGTTCCCCGTGCGGGTCGTACAGGTGGTTACGTTTCGACGTGAGTACAGTCAGGTGCTGCATGTCACGCCATGAAACCTTGGGGCTGCACAGAGAATGAGGTAAATTTTATGTTTACCTGACATATTCAATATGATGAAAATAGATACACCTTGGATATAACATAAAACTAAAATATTCAGTGCTGTACATTCGGAATATGTGATATTGTACACATGTAATGTTAAGTATTATATACCTGAACAAATATAACTATACACCTGGGATATTTAGTATTGTAGACTTGGAATATTCGATATCATTTTTCTGGAATATCACTGTAGACAATAATAATTTGCGATATCAAATCTTCACATCGGTCGCCAATAGCATCGATTGACCCGTAGCCAGGGCATGCTGAGCCTCCACAAGATAATTCCACATAGAAAATATTACAACCCTAATTTTCTTTTGATATAATAAGAATTCAGAGTATATAATTTATATTCATCCAAGGGAATAGATTTCAGCTGTTCGGAGGAGCTACTCACTTTGCCTCTATTGCCAAGGCGAAGACGCCGGCGGCTTCGGGGGCGGCGGCCGACGTTCCGGAGTGCCGCGTAGTGCACTTGCCGTACAAGTCAGTAGTGGCCTATAATAACACATGGAAAAAAAAAAAGATTACAACGACGGTTCTCATGGGAATACATTATAGATGGGTTTTTTTTCGAGGAGATACAACAAAGTGATGGTATTGTGAACCGGCGGCTCGAAGTTGGCGAACGCTCGTGTATTATTACATGTGGTTTACGGCCGCCTGTCCAGAAACCCATTAATTATTGTCTATGAAAGCTGTTGTTATATTTGACAATAGCCTAATATAACACTTGGTCTGAATAAAACTGCCGAAAAAGTATGATACAGGCAACCGTCTATACACCAGCATAGCGTAAACATATGTATGGCAGGTATAAGTACTGGCCACAGAGAACATAAAGACCTATGCGTTACTGACCACGCCAGCGTCCTGGTAGCCGCTCTTGCCGTTGCTGAAGGTGGAGGCCAGTGTGGAGGAGCAGCTCTCGTCATAGCCGGCCGTCTCGCCGTCATTGGTCGCCGAGTTGATGGAAATGGTCCACATGGAGGCGGCGTACCCGTCACAGTTACAGTCGTCGTCTGGTCCCCCGTCCCCTGACGCCCACACGTAGATGGAGCCTAGTCCGTCACGTCCCTGTGTGGGAGAGGATAGAGTATTATTAATTAATATACCCGTACGCGGAGGTCTCACATTTACTGGCCAGTACATTGGATTATGTTCGTCGTAGTGTGATCAACTATAGATGTTTCTAGCTTCCGTACCACGTGACTTGTTTAGAAGATGGAAAAGTGAGTAGCAAAATGGCGAATACTTCCTACACAAAACAACACAGAACATATTCCATTCGGCTACACTAACCATGTCCCCCTGTAGTATTTCATGACACGAGAACAATTTTTCAACTGAAAATGCAAAGACTGGGTAAAGCGATTATCTTATTCATTCGAATCATCTGGGACAAGACCTTATGATTTCTAGGAGAGAGTGTGTTTGGATTATTAGCCTAAAGATCTGCTCAACTGTGCGGCAGCTCGCACGTAAGGCAAATCAATACCACAAGTACTAAGAGAAAACGTGGTTACTGAGCCCAAAGGTATGGTCGTTCGAGGTCTTTTGATGCCATAAATACGTCCCGACGCCGTAGGCGGAAGGACATATTTGGAAGTACATATAAAGGTTTAAGTGAAAGACGGGAGAGGGCGCAGCGGTCAACCTTCTGCAGTCAACCCCCTCCTCTCACGCCACTAGCCAGGGGAGACCGGACACATCCCTGCAGGGGCCCGCGCGCAGCACTTGCTTCTAACCGCCCTCCCCTCCACCAACAGACTTTATCACTCAGGGCGGGAGAGACGTCACACAGTTGAGCAGAGCGATGGATTATGCTTCATATGGACTAATTAGCTTATTTGTGTTAGTTATCTTTTATAGTTCTAATTAACCTCATTATACGTTGACCTAGACTTATTTAACCTCGTTATGCTTCATCATTTGATTACATAAAGTTTGTCTATTATCAAATTGACATGCGCAGATCAGGTTACATAACCTCATTATTTGATCATGTTGTGCTTACCAGGTTATATAATTTCATTGTATTAACCAAGTTATAAATAGTTGTTCCTAATTGAAACAACTTGCACAGCGCACCTTCTTAGAATAGACCTTTTCCCCCAATGACGTCTCATCTTTTAGATGGCATCAAAAGGCCGAGAATGGCATCCCTATGGGCTCAGTCACTATGTTTTCTTATTATTACATGCCTAATTTTCAAGAAAAATTTATATCTAATTTTATGTAGCTATCGACCTGATGTATCACTATTGGTACAGAGCGCCCGAATATTCACTGCAGGCACATTATTGTACTGTACTCCTAGTGGCGGGTAGTATCTTAGGTATGTAATAATATCTATTGCTAGATCTAGAGAAAGCTAATTGGTGAATGAAGACGTTCTCCACCCATGCAGAGCTTCCATGCCGTTGTTACTGCCATAGTTAACAAAAGGCGGTGATGGTAATATTTCATGTATTAGAATGTTGATCCAAAGATATACATGTATATGATTTAAAGTAGATGAGATCACTTCTTTCCTCAAAAATACCTAACGACTGTTCTTAAGAATCGGCCACTGATTGCCCTTCACCATATTGCCTGGTCCTACAAAATCTCCACCAGGTGGCACCATGGCCGGCCCGCACACTGACCTCGTTTACTCCTTTGACGATAGCCCGCATGGTGGCGTTTCGGGGCCCGTCCACGGTGCGACCGTCGTCCGTCGGCCCCCAGGAGGCGCTGTAGATGTCAATCAGCTCCGGTTTGTGACCCATTGAGTTAGCCTCGATCAAGTCCGTCATGTAGGGTTGGTCCAGCATGCGCAGACCTACACAGGTGTGGTGTAAATGGAAGATATACACAAATGAGTGGCCGTAGCGAGGAGTATTACGTAGTGTCAATTACAAGGAGAATACGGCCACACTGATAGAAATCATGGTAATGTTATATTTATTACTCACCTTTCGAGTAATTATTAAGAAAAAAGTCTTGTAAATTTGATGCAAGCGCCGTGCATTGCTAATACAAATTAGTTCATATAATGCCCGTCAGGTGGCCGAAAAAGCCGTATTCTCCTAGGAGATTCCGGAGGTCCGTATTCTACTCAGTAGCGATCTGTAAGCTTCATAGACTTAGTATGGAGACTCCGTATTCGGTGGGTAATAAATACACATACCCTCCTTTATAGGCTATAATGTCCAGCAATGATCATCTAATTAGTATTTCACCTAAAATAGCATACTATCGAATTTTTACTATTTGTATGTGTTACATGTATCAATATTGACTTACAAAAGTTTTCAATGTAGGTTGTTTGAACAACCTACAGTATAAGATATTTATATATCGACGAGAAATGACTGCTTCTGCTCTTACCGGCGATTTTGGAGTTGTAGGCAACGCCCAAACCACAAATTCCATTGTCTCTCTTGGCAGCGATCTCACCAGCACACCTTGTTCCGTGACTATCAGGAGAAAATGACATCGAATATTACAAATCCCAGATATCGTCTCATATATACGGTTTGGCATCTTTCTATTAGGACGCAAGAGATTAGATTTAGAATAGTCATTAGGTCTCCGCTGGTGAATATTGTGGATTAAAATAACATATTCTAAGCCAACGAATAATGTGGATTAGATTAACATATTATAAGCCTAAGTCAGATTGGATTCCCTATATACTAATTAAACCTCATATCCCACCATTGTATAGAATCGCTGTTAATGTTCTGAACGGTCCTAGAATATGGCTTGTCAGAGAGTAATTACCAAAAGAGCCCCAGCGGTTCTTTAAAAAAGCATTCTGTTAGATTAAAGGCTTGATTCCATATAGCTGATTTCACTCCCGATGTGGTCAAGATATACTCCAGTTTCAGTCCTGCCACCAAAACTGGCCTATGTCTGGTGTCTGTCTGGAGGCCATTGGTGCAATGGAATAGGGTACGTGTGTGTTAGCAACAAATATGGAGTAGATCCTTACCACATAGGCAATATGGAATCAAGTCATTACCCTGTTAATTATGTTACAATTCAAAACTATAATACATGATGTTAATATTTAAATTTCACATCGATAAACCGTATCGGCAAGTAACCAAGAACCATCTGGTTCACACACCATTTAGAGGTGGCTGAGCGATGATGCCAAGTAAGTAGTGCATGGGTGTGGGTCCTGTATCTGGCGATGGTATGTTCTAGTAGTATATGAAAATGTTTATCGGCCTCTGGATGTATAATTTACACCATGTTCTTGGGGGTGGAGTAACTAATGTATACTACCCAAGGTTGCCGTATCCTACCCAAGATTGCCGTATACTACCCAAGGTTGACATTTAGACCAATCAGATTGTCTCTTACAAAATTCATATAAAAATGAGTGAGGAGAAAACATAAAGTGTCAAGTTACTCGATAAGGTTGGATTTGGCTTCGGGTTTGATGGTGGGTGAGCAAATAATGTTAATTATCGTTATTAAACCACATTTGAAGGTATATAGGAATATATAGAAACAGGATTCTTGTGTTGTAAGTTTCCGGATTACGAACTCGTTTCGCCGGAGGTTTAAACCTCCGGGGAAACGAGAGAGGAATCGAAAACTTACAGACACAGGCATCCTGTTTATTTATTACTATGTACCTCTAAAACACGATGATATTTTCCGTATTTAAGCCGTAGGAGTCATTTAAAATCTAATTTGGACATTCAATGGTCATAGCGTATTGTCAATTACACCCCAACCTTCAAATAGGCTGTAGTTCTCTCTGCTCTCACCAGATGGCGTTTTTATAATTCAAAACACTCTCCCAGCAGATCTTTCGTGGCACCAGCGCTTACTAGTCTCTGCTCCATCCCAATGACTACATTGGGAACTCAAAAATTTGTAAATGTCAAAGTTAAAAAAGTTAAAAAAACTCATATATTATGAGTTGGAGGAAAACTGTATGTGTTAAATCAGCCAAACTCTTCTACAGCTATAAACCACTGCAGGTTGGTGCAGAGATACAAGCAGCCCAGGAAATAAGGCTCAGAATTTGTGTTTGGAGAGTGGTTTGAAAGTCTGACGTCATTATTGCCAATGTCGCGATTACGTGGAGTTAAAACATGTCATCCTCAGCGACTTGGAGAGACTCAATAACTGGAGCTGGTTTATTCAATTTAAACCGCTACACTGATCTGATAAGCTTACTGTGACTGGAAGGAGACGAATACACAGATCTGTGTGGAATATTCGGATTGACATTAATGTCATTTAACCACGGGAGTATGCTGGATGTGTGGCCCAGGCACTATGAGTATGACAAGTAGGCCACAGGAATTGGAGACTCATTTCGCCAACCTGCCTACCCGCCTTTGGATTTATGTATTAGAAATCATTTTGTCAAACATAATACATTGATATGCGTGAGCTATTCGGATTACCAATATGAACAACTGCGGAGACTGCTCGTGTAGGTATATAGTAATAGGGAAACCAAAAACCAGTGAAAGAAAGTCAAAGTTACTCGGTAAGGCTTGGAAAAATTACTGACATATAACATTTCCAAGCCTTACCTCGTAACTTTGACTTTCTTTCACCGGAACGTAGTTTCTCTCTATTCCATCACACGTAATATATCAACTACGTGTGCAACAGCAAGATGTATTCGAATTCCTGATTAGCTTAGAAATTAATACATTTTGTCTCTCCCAATTACAATGTATTACCATTACAAATTCCCAGCCCCATCCCCTTGCTTAGTAACTTCATCATTTGATTAAAAGAGTCATACACACCTGTTGAACCAGTCGTCAGTGTAGCGTGGGTAAGGATAAGGATCGTTGCTGCTAAAGTCATAACTAGCTTCAGCATTCTGCAACAAAGGAACAAGGTCTCATATAGCTACTAGCAGGCTCTGCATTAATTACCATAGCAAGCGAAATAACATGATTTCACAAAAGGTAAATCATCCATCCGTAGCCATACTCTATTCTAACTTCATCTAATACTCCTTTAAATCATGATATCAAAGTAGTATGCTGGAGGTATCGCTGAATTGTTTATGATTTAAGTCACACAGTACCAGGAATTGATACGGCGAGATAAACGATAATATTTCATTGTAGGTGTACTTACAAAGTTATCAAACAAGTCTGGATGCATGTAATCGACACCTAGAGGAAAGAATGGACATGTAGTTTATAATATGGATGGACAAATTAGAAACCGACATCATATAAATCAGATAATAGCATCCGTTATAATTCATATGACAGATGTAGGACTTAACTTCGGATGGGGTGAATTATGTTTTGATGTAACGTGCGACTGAAACGCCAATAGCTCGTACCCATATGACATGACCATTAACGATCATGTCCTTCAATAGACTGGAGACAGATTTATAGCTAGACCTTTAATACTAACACACCAAAGGTCAGAGATGTCAGTTAAAGAACAAATGTCAGACAGTAACTTTACTTTCTCAGGCCACATTAATGCTCTGCGGATACGAATCCCATCATTTCCTATAGTAGCACGTCTTTCCCCAGATAATAATCAATCAATATCATGTACACAATATCAAATGGTTTCAGATACAAGCGGCTATTTGCTCCCAGAGATTTGTTGGTCAACACGCTTAGTATTATCCGAGTGCATGAGAAGATATTCCATAGAGACAACTCCGAGGAACATGACTGATTCTATCTCAAACCAGTCTATATTGTATACATTATCCACCTTTTCAGATAGATGGCGTTCCGATATCAGTTTGTTATAGTGACGCACTATTTTTCAATACGAAGTATTCTGTGTGCGCATTTTATCGTATTTTATCGTATGCGCCGGGCATGTTCATACACACTCCCTATACATTTTCTATGGCCACTTTGCTTTAGACAGATAATAGATACACATTATCATACTACAAATACACAATGATGGTTTATTTATTATTTGGCATTGCAAATTTTGGTTATCAAAGGGAATACAAAATAGCCACCGATCCTCTTACTCAATACTTTGCGCGCTAGGAAATGACTGTTCGTATTTTCCGCGGTATCAATCTCGAAACTCGACACATTTATAGTGACAGATTCGTATTACATGAATGATAAAATGTCAGTTCAGACGAATATTCAATGGATACAACGGAATTC
This sequence comes from Alentia gelatinosa, assembly GCA_950022655.1. Classification (NCBI taxonomy): domain Eukaryota; kingdom Metazoa; phylum Annelida; class Polychaeta; order Phyllodocida; family Polynoidae; genus Alentia; species Alentia gelatinosa. The sequence goes on from OX465581.1 coordinate 52,815,407, forward strand.
CACGTTGATCATAGTAATTCGAACACTAAACATTGAATACTGAAAAAAAATTATAAGTGTTGATTGATATTGAAGGTAGCCTCGAAATGGATATTCCCCAGATTTTACAATGCATTCTAAATGAAGGACAAATCCATCGGAAATGTTGAACAATATTCTGAATAAGGAATTCCTATCAAAACGGTGGTCATAATTGTGTTTTATTACATCATAAATTGCTATAATGGTATCTGAGTGTAAGGTTGAAAATGTTGTTCTAATTTTACTCTAGCTTCCATAAAGTATACATGTGTTTGGCATAATGTATTACAAAAATACACGATAATCAGAAAGCAGGTGATTAACACACGCTGTCGGAATCGCATATTGATATGAAATCTGAAACTATCCATATCATGAGAGATATGGTAACACACGTCAAACACCGCTCTAGACGACACAGTCTCCACTTACCATCGTCCATGATGGCTGTGGTGACGCCCACGCCTGTGAAGCCCAGCGCCCAGGCGGCCTCCACGTTCAAGTCCAGCTTGGGGACGCCGCCAGCCTGCCCAGTGTTATTCTGCAGGAGGACCATAAATAATTACCAAAACAATAGGCATTATCCACCGCAGGCACACAGTGGGGAGACAGCCAATAGATGGTTATTGTCTATTGGCCTGCCTTGTTATCGCTGTCCCTGGAGAGGATTAAACCGTGAATTGTGGGACTGACAACTTGTAAAATGATATGGGATAACTAATACGTCTTTAAGGCTATTTATTTATTTAGATAGGTTGCTGCACGAAATTGAGGCAAAACCATGAAAATTCTTTATCTAGGAGGTTTCCTATGTAAAGGAAAGCAGGTGATTACCGATTGCAAAAAGCAAGGTTAATTTCCTTTGATCATACAGACTAATCAAGCCTCAAATCTATATCATGATTGGTAAAAAACTAAGATAGCGCCATTTATGTATAGATAGGTTATGCACTATTTCGTGAGAGAAGGGGCTTTTTGGTGAACTATGTATTGATAATGAATATGGTAAACAATATGACAAACGAAATGCACGTGATCGGGGATACTTTCAATCCAGGTTACTATATTGTGAAAGGAGTGATCCATTTCAGTATAAAAGAGAATACAAGAGAAAACGATTTTATAGGCATCACATTTATAGGATTGGGCGTATTGTACATATAACGTAAAATGAATTTCTGAAAAGATAAAAGGGCTGTACTTACGATGTACCATTGCTTGCCATACAGGGGATCTGTCGGCAGATTGCCTGTCTTCGCGTTATTTTTATGCGCTGTCAAATCATCATCATTTTGAAGTGGCATGCCGCGGATTTGTTTGAATCCACGCTTTGTGCGAGTAAACCCAGATTGTTGAATAGCTAGCCTCACCTACAAAATATAGAATATGATTTTGTCCCTTTAATACTGCATATCTCACGCTGTGTACGTCTTATTACGACAACATTATGATCTGTAAAATTGATAGCCTCTCGTGACTTGCCTGTACCCTCTAAGGAAGATAGGCTTTCTTGCAAGATTCACTCCTTCGATATCCTCTACTTTATACATCTCAGAGTACGTCAATGCTACTCTATTTGGCTGTTGAGATTTAGAGCTTCATCTCTAAGAACAATAAAAGCCGTGGCTTCCATATAAAGGTGTCTCTGACGATCGCATCGAGAGTTTTAGCGCTCGGAAATTTGTCTCCCCCACCAATGCCACCAGAGACAGGTCACTTTCGGGTAGCTGACAGAAAATCAGGCCCAAACGGATATCTATCAACTTTATTGTATGTACATAAGGTGACGATCGGATGATCGGTGATTTGAAAAATGGTGGATAGTACCACCTCAGGCATTCTAAGACGGTTTAAAAACTCCTCGTAGCAGCAAAGGTTATGTAACGACCAAGTACGAAGGGTTTTCATGTTGAACATTAGTGTAAAAGAGTTTCAATAGTAGGAATAATTGTCAACGCAATCGGCGTGCTTTCGAAGCCTGCAAAATGTAAACATATTGCATCTATACGGCTATGACGTGGCCGTAGTGTTGCGACATAGCAATCTGCATAATTGCTAGGAAATGGACAGGAAACGGGCTGGACGATAACATGGCGGTTGTAGTTACTCGATAAGTAAAGGGTGTACTATCGCTTCTTGGACTATCGTAGGTACAGAAATATCTATTGTCATCAATATTTGAAGGTACATGTATATAGGAATAGGGAATCCAAGTTGCTCTGTGTGGCTTGGAAAAATTACTCCCCGCGACCATGGCATCGGGTAGTAATTTTGCCGAACCTTACCTCGTAACTTTGACTTTCTTTCACCGGAACATAGTTTCCCTCTATTCCAACATATGAATTTGTAAATTATCTTTATGCTTGGGAGAAATCTATATTTCTGAATGCCCAAGAAAAGTCAATAATCGATTACTTCCAAAAGTCAATCACGTTGAATTTTTATGCCCTATCGAAAAATTCTACTTATATCGGAAATACAAATTTTATAGTTTAAAAGTTAGGCTGGTTCACTGGTACTACCTGACGGTTCATTTCAACACCACTCTCTCACCTCCTCACACACGTTCAACACTTCCACCCTCCTCATTCTAGTCGCCATTTTCTAAACATCGCCATATGCATTTTGGCATGCTGCTAATGGGCGTTTCGATATCAAAACAAAAAGGTTTGGTAGATATAAATGGCCTAAACTAGGTGTCTATGTTAACGCCTGTGGATCAAATCGTGCAAGGTAATATTCTGCTACTAGCCTTTTGATTACTAGTGTTCTGTGTCAGCTATCGAGTTTCCTCATGACGTGGCAATTTGGTTGTCGAAAGCATAATAAGCATAATGGGAAGGGCTAGGGACGTCATCCTCATCAAATCAGAAGTGTTAACAAATAAGGTTCTCGACACGGAACGGCCATCAGAGAGTTTAATGCCCGGCGGAGAATCATCACCCCTATTCATTGGGTTCCAAATATTGAATGGTGCGAAAGGAATTTGACGGCTATAATATGAGAAAACATAGTTACTGAGCACGTAACTAGAACCAATTATTTCCTATATCCAACCGCATGGTTATTTAAAACTCTTGATCTCGATTTTATATGAAGGTCTACAATATAAGCATGTAAGCCAATAGCAGCATCTGAGAAAATTTCAAATAATCTAAGAGATGTGCGTCTGATAAATTGAAAAAAAAACTTACCGTACAGACATAGTGATATAGTAAATCAGCAGGAAATAGCGGGCTGTGTCAGTGCTCGTTTATAGTTTTGGTTATTTGGCAGGGGGCTTACTGCATTATAAACAATTAAATAAGGCTATATTTATCCGAAGACCTTACCCTTCCATCGATGCCCAAGGGAGTTACGTCTCTGCCGTATGGACTGTACCTGTATTGTTCATTGTGCTTTGTCTTTTGTTTTCTGTGGTAGTTGATGAATATTACATTGTTCTTATTTCTCAGGCAATATTCAGAAGCCACTATCTGAAGACAAGTGGTTTCTAGGTGGTCAAAATAGAATCAATGTTAAATTAAGCTGATTAACTTACATTAGGTAACATGATATCTATAGGTCATGGTAAATATGAGCATGGAGAAAAAAAAACATAGTATCCATTTTCGTCAGATAGCACGTCTCCCCCGGCCCTTCTATCGCCCGCCGGTCGCTGGTCATATTGGCGGGTCTCTGGAGAATGGATGTAATCAGAATCCGAACGCCAAAGCCTAACAAAGGGCCGGAAGAGGGCGTTCAAAGCCAAACAGCTCATCGACGAAAGGCCATTATGGCGACCTGCTGAGTCAGCATAAATCTGCTGGGGACGGAGAGCCTCTCCGGGCGGTGACACAGGCGAGTGCCTCGGGCGTAGGCGGCCGAGAGTGGCTCAAGGCGTCGAGCGAGCAACTCCCCACCGCCACCACCACCACCACCACCATCACCGCCCAGAGATGTGGTCTCTAAGTGACGTGGCGTTACTAGGTTAGGCTTGGCTATATACTGTAAAATGATACTAATATCACTGGAAACAAATATTTTGTTGTAACTGAAAACACGATATCAATATGTTTAATAATGACGCACCATATATATATGATCTTGCCAATATAGCATATGGCGTACTTTTATTCACGTAACATGAATAATAGTATGTCAAATTGGACCAGAGAGTAATATGTTTTGATAGCAAAGGGTATCTGCATCGAGGGGCTGTGTAAGTGGTAGAAATATGTGCAGTCCGTTAACTTCACTTGGGAAATGTGAAATCCATGACCAATTATATTGAGCCACTCTCTACCAAAATCAATAGAACATAATTTGATTTTCCTTAGGACCTTCTTCATTTCTAATTTACGTTATACCATTACATTATACCTGTTTAGATTGCAAGTATCTTATTATAGAAAAGCACAAAACGGGCATTCAGTAAAATATCTAGATGGAATAGCTATTAACTGTGTATGCCATGGATATGATAGAAAAATTAGTAACATGAACTGTCAAAGGTATTCCCCTTTCCGCTAGGGTGCCAGATAGATGTAGGACATTAACTGAGAGCTTGACACTCTGAACTTCATGAAACATTAATGCGCTAACACTTGGGGCCCCATGAAATATTCATCATTAGAACGAGAGACAAAATGAGGAAATTGCCTCACCCTGGTGTGAGATTACACTAAGAGTTCTACTATAGTTCTTCATTGTATTGATATATGCCAGAGGAAGATGTTCCATATAGCCGAATTCTCAGCAGAAGTATGATTCTGACAGTGTCTGATTTACTATTCAGGTACCATCGGTGTAATGGAACACCATAACCGGGTGAGATCGGTGCCGTCGGCCGCCGTCGGCCGATGTGGGGTGCCTAGTTTCATGTGTCCGACGCACGCCGATTATAGAATACCCGTATTCCGCTAGGATTTTCTTTACCGGTGGTGTCTTCTGGTGTCCGAACTAAGAACTAAGAGCTGCGACCTTGACCCCTGGAATGTTTACTGAGAGTGTCGATTGAAACTATGTGCTAAGGTGCTCTAAGGTGAATAAACGTTGCACATGATATAAAGTGATTATTTCTTTTAGAAATAATGGAATTCTAACTGTGATCAAGTCATATTACAGTCTACAGGACCAGAATTGTCGAGCTGGGATGGGATTGCGATTGGGGGATGTCGGATACTATCGGCTGGGTGTCAGAAACAAAACAGATGGTACCAGATACTGCCAGGGTGTTGTTTTTATGTATATTTCCACCACAATTTAACAATTACCAACAATGGATTGCTGCCTTTAGCTTCAGAACTAGGTCGACAGTGAAATGTATTCCATCGTCCTGATGGAACAGGCCCTTTAGGCACAGATATTATCACCCAGCTTAACATCATCCGATCCGAACAGCAATCAACGTGCGGCGTCGGTCGGATTTGCCCTCAGCACATCAGCAGGAAAATAGAGAGATGTGGCTGGTAATATGAGGATAAGTCAACGTCTCAGGAGGATTTAAATGCTGTGTTTCTGGCGAGATAATTGGATGTCCATGGGTGTAATGCCCCCAGGTGGTATGAAGGTATATTGCACATAGCGAAATACACGCTCTATAGTATTCGCATCGTTACAAATCAATAGTTAATTGAATATCACGAATAGCCCTACCATTACTTGATTAAGCTTGATATTTGGAATATCTTTATGATAAGTTCGTCTAGTTCCTTAGAATAATTTCCTGGATATCTATATATATATATATATATATATATATATATATATATATATCTATATATATATATATATATTATATATATACATATATATATATAGATATGCTTCGAAGATTACGTGCATTTAAAACCATGTAGACTCGACACGAATATTCTATAGTATGCTTTTTATAAGAAGGTAAGTATCGGTTTTCGACCTTACATAAGTTGGATATATTTCTGTGCTATCTTGTTGAAACTAACATCTATGAAGCAGAATTTCTACTTTTTAAAAGGACTTTTATTCATCTTGCAAGGGGATCATGTAGTGTGATTCTTAAGCGTAATGACATGGCATGTAGTTCTCAGTCCTGATATTGTAGAACTTCCAGCAAAAGGAAGGTTAACGTACAGTATATGGTCCCGCCACTTTGGTACGATATCAATTTGGTTGGTAAATCATCGATGTATCATCGATGTCAGTTATACATAGGAACATCAGGATGAGACTTAACCCTGCCTTACATTTACTAGTGGTAAACAAAGAGTCCGCATCAAGGTTCATCTACAATCCTATTCTTTTCAAAGCAATTCTGAGTATATATATACACAAATGTTGGTTATGGGCACGTATATACACGCATGTATGTATACTGACTGGGAAGGTTCCTTTTCAAACCGGACCACTATGTTGTAAAGGTGGCTGGCTTGTAATATTAGGAATCAATGACGTTACTTGGACTTGCGCCAGCGCCGCCCGAGTTAAGTAGCGCAGCCGGTGGCATTTTGTGGCAGGTCCACTGCCATGAGGCCTCCCTAAGTAGTGGAAAGAGAGACATTTTCTTCTGGCAACAATTCGACCGTTTAAAGGGCTGTTATTTCAAGTGCCAGCGTAGGTTGTCACTTCGAATAAGGATCTATATGGTACTGCATATATACTCCTTTGTTTAAGATTCTACAGGTCAGAAAAACATCCTTTTTCATTGGTTGTCTGTCAACCTATTGTGATTGGCAGTCTATACAATCGTGGTTTATCGTATTCCCTGGTTGCTAAATTAATACAAAATAACAAAGAAAAACCTTTGTCTTGTGGTACTCTGTACTGCCACTGATGAAATCCTAATTTGTGTTGAAAGCAGGGAACCACCGGAAGCGACCGCATTACCATGGGATACAGAAAAGAGTCACGTTTATTTATTTCAAATGGCGGTCACTCGTGTTGTTCAGGCGGAAAATAGAACACGCTGGGATAAGGATGTTCCTTAATCTGGACACGGAAGTTGATCGTCATTTAAATGGCGTTTTCGTAATGTGTTCGGAGAAGCTAAGATTCATTCAGCAGTGTTTGATATTGCCTAAAGCTATGCAGCACGGCAGACATCTGTTCGGGAAGCTGTTGGGAATTGCTCCAGCCTGCTCGGTGCCGTCTGACACTACTCGAACTGCTCTCGGCGTCCCAGGCTACTCAGAACTGCTACGAGCTGCCTAGTGCTATTCTAGTGCTCAAATCTGTTTGTAGTATGTCAGCTGCTAAATTTTATTCGCAGTATGTCAGCTGCTCAAATTCGTTTGCAGTATGCCAGTGCAGAGCTGGTCGATGCTCTTCTCTATTGTACTGAGCTGCCAAGACCTCTCCGTAGTCCCAAGCCCATTCTACGAAGTCGCCTACCGTGATAAGGTACCGCTCTCAGCCGCCTACTGTACTTTAGTGAACCTATATAGCTTACCAATTGTGAGGAGTTACAATTTCTCCCTTTAGATATTTTCGGTAAAGGGTAAAGGGATTCGCATGGAAGAACATTATTTTGAATTAGATATCAGGTTATCAGAAAGGTCTAATCTAGTTACATTTGGCAGGCTTTGGCATGTGTTGCTCGCTAAGGTACTGACGTCAATTGTAAAGGCTCACTAATCGAAATCCCACTTCTTGTTTGCTTTATTGTCAAAGAGCTTTATGGTATCGTGTAATAAATCTTACACTGGCAGTAGTTTGCGTCCAGTCACTACTTTACAATATTGCGATGGTTTGTTATGTACTATGCCTATCGTACACGTGCGTGGGTGGGATCTGGGATAGCGGATAGGCGGTCGGGGTTTCTATGAATACAAATGGCGTTGTGTGCAGTCCATATTAGGATTTATCCTAGCGGCTCAAGTTGAGCAGAACCAGTAGCTACGCCGTCTATGTTACCAGCAGATTCAACTGATGCGGTGATAGCTTACACTGGAGGTTCGATTCGAGCAGTTAATCTTGGCGAATCAAGTGTAAATACAAAGGCGTTTTCTCAGTTCCATATTGGAAGCTGACCTATGTTACTTTCATGATTTTCGGATATAAATGAATCTCTTGTCAGATATACTATTGAGGTAAATTCAATGCCACTGTCATCAGTAATTTTTTAGTTTGAATATGGCTACAACACAACTATTTCATATCCCAGTCATATTTACGGGGCGTTGAATCCCCTTCAAAAATCATGTAGGGCCTCTGGTTCGGTCTCATGTCCCTTTGAGTATATTTACATTTGTTCCCAAAGCGTGTTCGTGTAATCGGCCCACTCAAGCATTCTCTAGCGACCATGAAATAGTTATGTAACTCCTAATGATCCCTTTGTATACGCGTAGTACTCCTAGAGACATTCACGTACATCTATGAGCAAGGTGGATGGTCATATTTCAAATATAATCTGTGACCATCTTATATTTGTATCTAGATTTTGTGCACCGAGGTTCCAGCGATAATGGTCTGAGAATACTGTCAATGGATGTAGTAAATATTTAAATATAAATAAGAGGACTAAGATATGGGAGTATAGACGAGTTGTTCAGTATAACGTCCCTTTTTCACGATAGCGAATTGCACCCTACCCTCACAACAACCTTCCTCCACCCTGCACCCGGTATGATATTAGTGCGCCGGGATAAAGGTTACCCACGTGATAGGCATCAACGCATGCGCAACTGAATGCCAATGTCACGGTAGAGTATCCGCTATACGCATGCACATTCCTTGCCACCGCACCTGTGGCGTACCAATGGCTAAGCGCAATAAGAGGAGTGTTGGTGTTAGAGGTTGGGCGGGGCGAGGTATGATGGGGAAGGTGGAATAAAAGGCTGCAGCGGAACAGACATGTTTGCACGACGTGGAGAGTGTTTGCCACCATTTACCCGGCCCGGACCTGTCAGGGCAGCGGGCCGGCAAACAAGCCATACCTCCCTCACCGCGTCTCACTCCTCTGTCCCGCAACGGGAGCTCGGCAGCCGGGCGGGCGGGGTACACATGACGTCAGGCAGTGACGTGCTATGTGGACGTCACTGCCCAGACCAGACGTGACCACGATGACGGATCATGTCTGAGAGGAACAGATTACCGGCAGGGTCCCAACGTGATGTGGATGATATGTGTCTGATGCAACAGTATGGCTCCTCAAAAAGTAATAAGATCAAATGTATATACCTAAGTGGTAAGTACTCCCGTACCGCGTTTTTGTCCCGATATAAATATTCGACGAGTTCGCAGAGCCAGTGGAATAATCTTAGCGAAAGAAACAAGGTAAGCGAGTACGTACCAGTAAGGCCCGGCGTCCACCTACTACGATATGGCACCGATATGGTCTACGATGCACCTTCCGATAAAAAATCAAAATCACGTCGGAAGGTCACCTATTATCGGGGCAGTTGACCACGTTTCTGCGATTAGACACCGATAAAAACCCCATACAATGCGTGGTGGATTGGCTTGTCTAGACATATGTCTACGATTTTGCACCTTCCCGATATGGCACAGATTTTGACATTTTGTATCGGTGCCATATCGGGAGGTCTACGATTCTATCGTAGTAGGTGGACGCCGGGCCTTAGGCAATACACTTTTATTGATGAATTACATACGGAAATGTGATGACGTCCGATCTGGATTCAAAGTGTGCTGGTAGAAAGACAGCCTTCACTTCCCCAACCTGTCATCCCTTTCTTTTATGACACTTGGACTGGTCCTAGCGGCAACCCCTCAGCACATCGCTAGGGTGTGTAATGGACTAATCCATATCACTCGTCGCTACAAAATTCCGTTAAAACGCAATTTGGAGTGAATCGGAGTTGATTTTCAAACAGGGGGTGAAAAAGTATGGAGAATGCAAAGTATTAACTTGAATTTAAAGGAATTTACCATGCCTGAGGCTGATCAATTCAAACCTGTCCCATATCTTGTTAGCCAGCCCTGTTTGGGGACAGGGCCGGTTGCTGACTCCATACACCCCTAACCCTGCCTTGTCATGTGAGACTCGCCGAATCCTGACATTATGCAAAAACTAATTGGATCAATAAGTATATACCGAGTTGTCCTAGCTAACCTTCAAACTAGGTGTCTGTTGCTTTAATACTGTGTACCTAATGGTTGTTTTCCCGTGAAACTTCCCTTCTTCTCAGTTCAGCCATCTTTGTTACTGGTCCTCTAACTGCACACTATAACACACCAGTTATCAGCTCTGTAAAAGAAGTCATGTTGTCTACCGAAATAGTATTATAAATAAATACAAATCACCGATTACCAGCAGTGACCAGAAGTAGCCACAGTTCAAACAAAATGGCTGAAGAATTGTGTGGTCTCACATGGGAGTAAAATCACTGGGAATTTACCTATATATATTGGTATAACAACACTTGTAGACAATGGATTTAAGTACTGATATTTATTAGCTCTTCAATTCAAAAGGCCACAATTTGTCTCAACTATCCAATATTAAGGTAGGTTTGGCGAACCAGGCCCGTTTGCATAGCACAGCTGTTCACCCCTAAAGGGAGGGAACGGACAGATTAGGGGAGAATACTTTACCTAATATCGTGTTAAATCTTAAAAATGTAAACAAGGTGTCAAAATGAAAACAAACAGTAATGGACACATTGTTTATGCATAAAACTAATTCAGCTTAGGCCCTTTTTAAAATATTTTGTATGGATTCTCTTTTCACTGGCGATTTTCTTTTTATATGAATAAAAGATAAATTCGGACGGGGCCCGAACACCCGAGGCCTCAAAACGGATGACTTAATGATTAACACAACCCACTACACCACTGAATCTCCTACTATTGGTTAAGTAAGGCGATGCATCATTTTATACCAACATACTCTGCAGGTATATATTATTACCAATACCCTAGCAGAGGTCTGTTTTTTGTATAACGTACTGGCACACGTATATGATAACATAAAAAGATGGTATATTATATTTCAACATAATGGCAATCCCAGACACTTACCCCCTATACTCCTGCTCTCTCTTTCGTTAATATTGTACTCTCTCAAAACATGAATGCATATATATACATATATATGAATGTCCATATATAGTAATATCTCAGTAAAAATAAAATAGTCAAGTCCTATATGATAGGCTAGTTTGGCAGGTCAATATGCTGTGCCCATCCACACTAATGTCTAGACAGACCTAAATTGGAATATGCCTCCTTGGGTTTGTAACATTCCTTTGTCTTTGAACATTACTATCCCAGGATGGATTCATGCAATAGAACCAAATGTTTTTACATACCATTGGGTCTGCTTTTAGTTTCCTAGTATGGGGTACACTTCTCCTGGTTCGTGCATGAGGCACGAATTTATGAAGCAAGTGGAATTCGGAGTTTGATCCCATCACCTGGAGGAAAGATGAGAAACATTGGTTGTTTATTAAGCGTACAATAGACTGCAGTCATGTTTACATGCAATAAGGATTCTACAGTGGAATTCAATTGCTCAAGAATATTGAACATAACATCATTACACGTGGAAATTGTACATTGCCAAAGCACATTCTTCGTTAGATTTTCAGGTTAACGTTATATCTACCTGGACAAAGAATTATTTTGACGCTACTAATGAAAAACGAATATATACCTAAACATATATAATATAAGGAAACAGCCAGGATTACATCGGGGCATTTACTTATAGATAATCCATTCCTTTCTCCATAGTAACGTAATCAAATTATTTAATATGGGAATACTTTTTGTTGACTGTATATCGACAATGTCTAGTCCTGCTAGTTATCGCCACAAAAGGGTTAAGTGTTGTCATTCGATTGGACATTTTTTCTATTATTTAAAATAGCCATGAGACTTCAAGGGCTCGATCTAATGTTCCTACTCTGCCACAGCCGACACTCAGGCGGCAGTCAATCTTATCCAACTGAGAATATCTCTGTGCTAACTAGGTACACTAGGCAAAACAAATAAGCATTAAACATCTTTATGAATTAGATGAAATCTCCCATGGGGTCATCCATCAAGTACGTACGCACCAAGAGGGGGGTTATCGAAAATTCGGAAATCTTGCGCGCTCCTTCTTTGTTCTATTGTGTACAAGATTAGAGTGGGGATGGTGTCTATAACGTGCTGGTTAGATCAGTAGAAAATATCGTATGAAGAATTATGCAGTTATTGTCATGCAGAGATAGACTTAAATAGATGGCAGGACTATGTGCCGCTACCATGCAAGATGTGCTAAAGGTTAGGGCATGACTGCACTGCAAAATAGGTATGAATGACCGCTATTTTATAGGATGGTATTGAATTATTCTAACGATCTTGTTGAGGAAACTCAGAAACCCTCAATATAGACTAGAATCAAAACCAGCTATTTGGGGTTCCAGGGGCATTTTTGAGTAAAATTTGGTAAGAAACTTTTTTAGGTCAATTTTTGTGTGTAGATTTCGAAAAATAATTTTACCAAGCTGAAAAATCTATTTTTAGTCTTCTAACTGACAAAAACAAAATGGCCGCCAACATCTATTAGAGGATCAAAGAATCTGTTCTAAAATCCTCATTATTTCATTTATATGGTCATGTAGTAGCTCAAATTAAAGGTCTCACTGAGATACAATACCTTACACTAGTTTTGTGGTTGTCGTGGCATTTTTTTTTTTTTTTTTTTATTCTTTAATTTACCCTGGTTGACATAGGTTCGTGACCTGTCTTACTGCGAACCAGCTTCATTACATCCACGTTTGTGGTCGGTAGTTTCGTTGCTTTGTTAAGGTTACAACAAGTATTACATAAAGAGAACATCGTTTTCATTAGGGCTTACTGCCCCGTACTAGTTGATTTGATGAGATGTATGATTATGAGTTTGAAGATGATGATGGTGGGGGTTGATTTCCCCATCAGGTTATTTCTCCCAACTACATAGCCTGCATATGACAGAGCTGTTATCCCGACAACAGAATTTTTTTTGTTTTAGGCGACCTTTCAGGTATCTTTTTAGTTTATCTGGCGAGTCGAAGGCACGTATATTATTAGGGAGGTTGTTCCATAGCATTGCTGCTCTGTATCCCACACTTTTGGTGTACATTGTTAGACGTGGTCTTTCAATTTCTAATAGTGCTTCGTCGTGGGCTCTGGTGTGCAAGTTTCGGTGGTCTACTCGTATTCCTAGCTTTTGCCTTTTATATGCCACCATCAAGCGATGGTTTTGTCTAGTCTTTCTAGTTTATATAGCTTGTGAAGGTCGTTCGTACCAGGCATGGGCTTCGACTGGTACGCGAGGCGTGCACATTTGTTTTGTAGTATTTGGAGCTTGTTTAAGAGTTGGCATGATGTGGCCTGATAAACCACATCCCCGTAGTCATAGAAGGGGAGGATCATTTGCTTGTAAAGTTGCATCGTTGCTCGGCTTGTTAGGTAGGGGCGTATCTTTTGAAGTAAGTATATCTTGTGGGATATACTCCTCACTAGTTTGTTTACATGTTTGCGGTAGTCTAGCGTCTGATCGAGAATAACTCCAAGGTAAGTATAGGAGGTTACTACCCCAATGGTTTCGTTTTTCAGTTTTGGTGGGTCAATGTGTATATGCTCAATTTTTTTTCTGGTGGTAAATGTCATGGTTTTAGTTTTTCTTGCGTTGATAGTAAGTTTATTGGATTCACACCAGTCGTTGAAGCATACTAGGTCGTCGAAAAGCTTGTCTCTACTTTCTTTATCATGTGACTTATTAGATTTGTATAGCACTGTATCGTCTGCATAGAGCTGTATTTGTGAATGATTTAGGATATTTTGTGCGTCGTTAATATACAGGATGAACAGTAGTGGCAACCAAAAATCTACGAAAAGTAAATCATTTTACCATTAAATTACTATATTTCATAGCTGAACAGGCACAGAAAACATAGTTATCATGCATTTATAGAGATTTACATTTATTCATAAGATAAAGTACACATTTATGCCTTTTTCTATGATAATTTGATGGTCAGGTTTGTAAAGAGCACTGGACTTGTAATCTCAAGGTTCTTGGACTTGAGTCCCGCTACAGCCACTTTTCTCCTTCATCCCCAGCAGTGGTAGATTTACTGCTACATCAAAGGCCAATCCTTCTCATACCATGTCTATGTGATGTGGGAAGTAAAAGAACTCTCACCTCGGTAAATGTGTAGGGGTGGGATTTCTATTTACATTCATATCATAGATTTGATCAAACCAAAGTAAGTCTAATTGAACAAATTGGATGTTAAACTACCCAAACAAACAAACCAACAAAGATCAACAACTCTGTCAGCTGTATATATGATGTTACAATGCGCTGTATTACCTCTCTGTCTGCCTTCAGTATGACTGTTTCTTCTCTTGAAATGCCTAGGTGTTCTACCTCATACAGGTCAGCAAATGTTAATGCATGGTTTTGCTTTATAGGACTATGGCAGGGTTATGATTTCTCCATAAATCATTTCTTCAGAAAGTCCTCAAGCTGGGAGCATCCAAGAGATAAAGCTAGATGCTAGAGAATGCTGAATGTCAGGTGTTGCTAGGTCAATTTTTGCAATATTGTGCAGCAGCTCAGTTTGGGTAAAGACTTCCATACTAGTCAGTTGTTTAACTAGGTTGTCCTCGCCATCATTATCCCTTTTTCTTCTCTTTTGTTGACTTTCTTTTAACAGGGTTTCATTTTCATCTCCTGGCCCATATTTGTCAGAAGGATGTCTGAGATAGCCCATTTGTTAAGGACACTCCAAGTTTCGGTTATGCCAACAAGATATGCCACCTTCAGTTTTTCCAGCCTTGTTCTGCCAATCTTAGTCATAGTTAGGATCTACCTCATTAAACCTTCTGTCTTATCGTTTGACAATGAAATTGCCTTGTAGGAACTCTCTTAGAATCTATTCGGGGAGGGGGTTCATTTCAGCAATGTATATAGGGCCACATTTAGAATAGCTTGTTTGATCATACCTGATGGATAATGGCATCATTTGCTTGAAGGCATCCAGGTGAAGATTCCTACCCTCATCTCTATAACTTCTTGTCAGTAGAAGTAGAAATCTGACCAGGTTTTTTTTTATAATTCTTTTAGTTCTGTCTTAATTCCATCTTAGGCTACATGGCCTGTCTTCCTTCTGGCTGGGTTTAATATTTTGAATTCAAAACTCTTAGGCTGACAATACTTGGCTTAGTGCACCCGCTATAAGCATATGTTAGTAGGATGATTCTTGGATGATATGTACAAGTGATTCTTCATCATAAGTTGGTTTATCTTTTGTCTAGAGAAAACTAAGGTGTTTGCATGTATTTAATTTGTTTTGGCCCTTGTTAGACTACAATGGCCATTTTCAGATTTTTATGGGCAGGTTGCTTGCTCACAGCCTTGTCCGTTTGGGTTATGCATCTTAATTTAGTCGTTTCCATAGTTCCAAGACAGCTTTGGGGTTTTTTCTTATGTACTTTTTGAACTTTTTAGGGGTGTCACAGGATTTTGGGTTACTGCTAGTCTAAGACATACCTGGAGCTTATCAAGTAACACAATTTGGTAACACTTTGGTACAGTGTTATATATTTGTAGTGGGGCGGGAATCCAGCAGTGTTCAGACGTTCCACGGAAGATGGCGTGGAGAGTCAATCCTTACTGTGTAGTGGTTCTGGCCAATGCCGCACACGAGAGTGGCGCGGCGGAGGCTGGGATTACGTAACACTGGGAATATATACTGAGCATTCACAGTAGATCGACAGGCTGTCCTCGCGCGTCTTTCCCTGAAAGCGGGCCCTTGGACCCTCACTTTGCAGGCGGGTTCTCATAACCTTCTTGGTGGTTAGGCGAATCTTTTAGATTAGCCTCGCCAGCGTTACCTGGCACGCTATGCTAGGGTACTGTACTTCCAGATCTTTCCGGGAAGTAGGGTTAATAAACATTCCTGTTGATTAAATGCGTGAGTTGTGTTTTGTGTCACTAAGTTTGTGCAAACCTACCGAAAACTGAACCAATCCCTAGCGTTCTGGAAAGGGGTCTTCCTACCTGCTAGCCAGGTGGCGACCACCACATATTATATCACCATAATTGCAATAGTCTTATTTGCTGTTTATATAGTTGCAATGTAGTATGTTATATAGGGCTGGATTTTATGTAGTAGGTAAATCTTGTGGGCCAGATTATTCAGTACAGCATTTAGGTGTTTTAGATGTACTTCCAGATGTAGAGAAAGTTTGGATTGTCTGCGGCCTTTTCCTCAGCAAACGGAAATCTTGTGTAGATAGACAGTTCTTGATTTCTTTGACTAGAGTGGCATCCTTTCAAGACAGATGGGTGATGAAGTCAAGAAGTAGTATCCTCTGAAGTGGCTAATCTGTCATTGCTTTATCATAGTTCTTGCCAGAGAGTATGGTCTCAGCAGACCTTTTCCCTAGAATACCACTCTCTATCCATGACTCAGCAAGTCCACTATTATCTTTCAGAAAATTCATTGCTAAGTGAAGTCCCACAAGGCAGATGCATAATTTGTTCTGGTATTCAGGGGTCTGCCATCTCCAGTAAATGGCAGAACAGTGCTTGATGAAGTGTAATTACAGTGTAATCTTGTCCCAATTGCTGGGAAACATACAAGCACCTTTGAATTACTGTTGATTTCATGCGCTGGTGCTTGCAGGATGGGCATATGCCCAACTGTTGTGATTTCTTTGCTGTTTGTACTTATGACTTCACTGTATTCAGTCCTTTCTTTGTCTCTCTATCAGATAAGCCATGTATTTTGCTGTGTTGTTGTTTGTAATGGCTGCTTGAGTCTTAATTATGTCCATTTTTTTTATTGACATACTTTGATGACCGAAAGTACTCGCCACGCAGTGGGCGCTCTTCCGTACAGTAGTCGTAACTATATACAAAACAGACATATACAACGCATTCATACAACAACACATTACATTAAATCCAAAAAATTCTCAGTCCAACCATTTTGGAGTACAATCTCCATTTTCTTTGTTGCTAGTCTCACCTACTTCATTCATTACTATTTCATGACTTCTATTCTTTGTTTGTGTTTGTGATGCATCAGCATGTTTTCATTCTTCTGGCAGAATATGCAAAGCTTCCAGTTGTGTGGAGTGGCTAGGCTTTTGGTAAATACTTGGCCTTGAGGGCTATCTCCACTTCTGTTGCAACAATAGTTGCCTGCCTACTGTGAAATTCACCTTGAAGCCTTTTGACGTACTAACATAACATGATATATCCCAGTGAAGCTATTGATCTGAGCTATGACAAGAAATGTGGATTTTAGACAATATTAGGTGGTAGAATTGTTAAATCCTTTGTTGCCATGGTAACCAGATTGCTATGACAACCATGGCACTACTGTAAGATAATGTATCACAGTGAGACCTTTAATTTGAGCTATTGCATGACCATTTAGGTAGAAAAATGAGGATTCTAGACAGTATTTGGTGGTGAAATAGTCAATTTTCTAGTTGAATTTGGGTTGCTATGGTAACCACATTGTCATGACAACCATGAAATCAGTCTCAGGTGATATATCTTGATCAGATCTTTGATATAAGCTACTACATCAGCAAGTATATGAAGAAATGAGGAAATTAAGGAAGATTTTTTGGTTGCCATGGTGACCAAATTGTCATGACAACCACTAAAGAAGACCATCCTGATGTTCCTAATAGAAAATGGTATGTGTATGTGAAAGATAATTTCAATCAACTAAAAACTCCCAAAACTATCATAACATGTATGAAGCCTATTCTTGGGGTTTAAGATGACTCTTAGTAGGCTGGGATTGAAAGGGACAAGCTAGAGATTACAAATTTGTTTGAAATACAATGTAATGTGTCCATGGTTACCATCAAATTATCATAGAAAAAGGCATAAATGTGTTCTTTATCTTATGAATAAATGTATATCTCTATAAATGCATGATAACTATGTTTTCTGTGCCTGTTCAGCTATGAAATGTAGTAATTTAATGGTAAAATAATTTACTTTTCGTAGATTTTTGGTTGCCATGGTATCCAAAATGCCACGACAACCACAAAACTAGTGTAAGGTAATGTATCTCAGTGAGACCTTTAATTTGAGCTACTACATGACCATATAAATGAAATAATGAGGATTTTAGAACAGATTCTTTGATCCTCTAATAGATATTGGCGGCCATTTTGTTTTTTGTCAGTTAGAAGACTAAACATAGATTTTTCAGCTTGGTAAAATTATTTTTCGAAATCTACACACAAAAATTGACCTAAAAATGTTTCTTACCAAATTTTACTCAAAAATGCCTCTAGAAAGTTTTTAAAGCACTTTTTTGGCAATATGATTCCAGTCTATCTTACCAATATTCAGCAAACTAAAATAAAGTGTTCAGTCTAGCTGATAAGTGGATTCTGAGCTTATATCATTGATATGCAGGGTTGTACATAGTATGTAGTTTATTGATTCCCATGAATCCCCTGTAACTACAACAGCGAAGTCATTCCCATTCATTCTGGCTCTGTTCTATTATCCTTGTTCTATTCTACTGTAACCCGAATAGAAATGGCCAAATTCTAGAACCAGTAAATGAGAATATCCGAAGTGGTTTCTCACACTGATAAGACTTAGCACTTTAGCCATACGCAAATGAAGTATCCTATTAATTTTACAGTAGTGAAAGCTAATTACCCTGTTGATTAATGAGAAGCGTGTTTTAATTGGCTGATGAAAAAAAGGCTGATTAGAACGTCATCTGGGAAGATACATATCCAGAGCATGGATACCTGATCCTAGCATCTGCTGCGGCTTTTTAGAGTCTATTCTGCCTACTATGATAGGATATACCATACTTCTGCTGGTCTGTATTATGTCGGAAAGAACGGTCGGTGCCTCAGACTGGAGGATCGATGCAGGTGGCTAGTGATGTATTTATTGACGTTCTCTTGCAGAGGCTAGAATTGCCCTGAAT
Source organism: Alentia gelatinosa (assembly GCA_950022655.1). Taxonomy (NCBI): domain Eukaryota; kingdom Metazoa; phylum Annelida; class Polychaeta; order Phyllodocida; family Polynoidae; genus Alentia; species Alentia gelatinosa. The sequence continues at coordinate 52,834,309 of OX465581.1, forward strand.
GTTAAAGGGTATCGAATATAGAATTATATTGTTACGTAGATTATATTTAAGACTGACTAGGAACCATCTGTATAGTATCCACCAACGAGGACGTGTGGAAAACACATTGAATTAGATACAAGAAAAGTATAAATGTATATATGTGATAGATGCATACCCAAGGCCTTGATACAAGAATAGGAGGATACATCATCAATGGCCAGAAATCAGAAGGAAAACCATCCATCTATCTCCTCAATACTGAGATAGATAAATATGAAAGTGTTTGGTATTCCGCCAGTGGAATCAGTTTATTAAACATTGGAGAATGTTACGGGATTCGCCTGTTCCTAGTGTAGTAAACACATATGTAGCAAACATGAGACACAAGCAGCCAAATAGTTGGTACGGTAACCTACAGGTCTACACCATTGCACCATCTGCAGAGCAATACATACTAATACTTGTGCACCAATGTATCACACTTACTGGCAGGTGGAACGTATTCCATTTGTGTTCATTGTGCTCCAACTAATAATTCGTGCACATCATACCACGTTACCTATTGTAAAATAACCTTTCTCTCTATGTACAGGTATATAACTATTAGGAAACATAGTAGGAAGTGTTCTACGAACTTGGTGAATATTCGGTACAGAAAAGAACATGGACCAAATTCTATTCAGCCACACTAACTATGTCTCCCTATATTATTCCGACTATCCCGGACTCCACATCTGATGAATAGTGATTATATTATTTATTGACCCTCCAAGTCTTTTTAGGGAAAAGAAATGCAATTATGTAACCCTTTTGACAGCTCGTTTGAGTTAAGCAACCTGCCCCACGGTTTTTTCTCTGTGGCTCGGTTGGATATAACAGTTTGGGCGGTTCATGGACGGCTTTACCGGACATGTCAGATCCTGCATAGGGGATGGGAGAGGTGGCAGTTGTGTGAAAGTGTGCGGGTTAGGGGAGGGATGCGGTGGCACGGGTAGGCGTCATTCAGTTTCAGTAGCAGGTGAAACAACGAACAATAATGCAAAGACTACTCTGAAGCCACCTCTGCGATTTAGCTTTTGTATTCGTATTTAAAGATCCAACGGTTTCCATTGTTTGGAATTTTCTGCTTCTAGAGTAGTAATTTGCGGTTAATATTCCTTTGTTAGTCTATGGACAAATATTCTGTAACGATTTAATGGATTAAATCCGCTATTATCCACATACTCTCCGAACTTCTTGTATTGCTCTTAATACTATTTCAAGTCGCATAGGAAACATACGCGGTGATTTTTTTTTTTTTAACATTTCAGTGGTTCACTTTGAACATTTGACATTTCATATAATGTGACGTCAATCTGCTATCCCAGTTGGGCTTGGAATAACAAGTGTAGAACATGTAGTGAGTGGTGTATGTGGGTCAATGTGATTATCTGTGTGTGTGTATGCGTCGTTGTTGTACCTACTGGCAGTGAGACCGGTGCGTGCACGAGATTACATACATCACGTTGTCAACTTTAGACCTTCCAGCCGGGCTCAGCGCGTGAGTCGGCGCCATGATGAATACTAATGAGCTGTCAATAAACCGATCACAATCCCCGAAAACCCGTTTTGTGGAAATTCAAATTTACACACAGCTCATTCAGACAAAGTGAGCTGGTCTCTTTAACAAATCTGCTCGGTAAGTGTCATGTGAATTCCGTTTTTGTATCATCAGTATGCTGTTTCTAAGCCCAGTATGGCTGCCTTCTTGTGAGCAGTTGGATTTCAAGAAGCCGACTTCGCTTAAAGGTCTCCTTATGGGGCATACCATGACATACTGCAGACACTTGTTTGTCCATACGGGCAATATGGTCAATGAAAGACAGCTAAATGGCAGGAAAATATAGTAAATTTTGTTTGGTAATGGTTCAAGCATGGCAATACTCCCTGCTGCATGTTCAGCAACCAACATGTATACTATTTTTGCAACCGAAGCAAGCCCAAATAGTTGTTGCATATCTCCATATGCCAGCTTAAATTGCTGTCTTATGGCGGAAATTTGTGGGTAGGGAGGGAGGCAGGGTATCTCAAAAAGATATTGTAGCCATAAATCAAAGGCAAGCGTTGATGCCTGAATGTATTATTGGCGAATCGGATTGCGAGCATTGGTGAGCAGCTGGAAATGTCACTACCAGTGTGCCATCGACTCATGGTAATAAGCGTAGAAACAGCGGTGTATGCAGCAGCAGTAGCAGCAGAAGCAGCAGCAGCAACGGCGGCCATTCAAACAAACAACATCTTATATCCCCAACATGCTGTGACCACACAGACCCAATAACTGACCATAATAAAGCCCTCCCACCTTCCCATCAATTACTCACCGGCGAAACGTAAGAAAATCCGTTCCTCTTTGCCACCAGCTTGGCCACTTCCTCCCCTGGTTCTCCATGCAGCTGGACATACCAGGAGTTGGTCATAACCTCCCGTCCATAGGCCGAGATAACGCCACAGATGAGCAGCAGAAGACAGGCTTCAAGCCACGGAGCGCCACACATTGTAGGCATGATGGATCTCGCACCCGTTGTAAACGGAGAGGGGCCGAGGTGGCCGCGCTCTGTCCTACTCCTTGACTTCTAAAAGCTGAATATTGTGCGGCTGACGTGTAGAAAGCGTTGGAGTCTCAGTTCTCGAACGGACTGTCTCCTTGTCTAGCCTCGGCGTGAATGGTGGCCGTGCTGGTGGTGGACACTCGGCGCAGCCGTACTAGGAGCAGCAGCAGCAGCAGCAGCGCTGCTAGCAGCACCAGTCCACAACCAGCGCACAGGTTCCAGTCTCCGCGCTGCTTGGAAGGCAATCATGATAATGAGGCCGAGCGTTCTCCGCGTGACGTAGGCGTGACGTCAGAGACAAACGCGCGGTTAATCAATAGTTGCTAGGCACGGAAGTAGTAGTGGTAATAGTACCATCTAAGCCTCTAGGTTGTCCATAGCGACGCATTCTATTCTGGTAAATAGTCTACTTCCGTTTTATTACTCATGGCTTATTGGTTCCCTTAAATATAACTCATTCTATAGCAGATAGTCATGGCTTCAATACTCACGAGCATAAACTACCATAGAATCTGCAAAAGTTCCAAAATGTCTGCCATTATGCGTCAATCATACCCGGCCGTCCGGCTGGTGGTTTCCAGGAGACAGATGACGGTAACACCCTTCACGAGAGTGTACCTTTGACCACAGTAATGACGTTAATATCATTATCGCCGTCCATACGGTCACAGGTAGTGATCAGGTGGCTGTATCGCCCACCATGAGCCATGCCATAGAAAGACAACCAGGCCCCTGTGACTTATATTTTCGTGCATTATCTCAATTTTTTACTATCACCTCTATATAATATTTTGAATTACATAAAGCACTGCACTTCAGAGACTACATAATTTATAGTCTCCAAGAAAATATGCATTTCGAATGTGGGCTCTAGATGCATGTAGATGATTAAGACATACATAAATTACACCATACACATAGAAGATAGTGTTGATGTGTGATATGTACAAGGCAAACAGGAGAGATGAAAAAAGGCGCGAATCTATACATCTGTAGTCAACGCATAGGACACTAGGTACACGTATAAATCTCTTTTTAGAAATATCTGGCTTATTTCCTAACCAGAACCTTTATGTGATTGTAAAACATTGATAAATTATCTTTATTGCATTACTCTGAAATATATGTATACTGGATAGAATCAACATAACTGTTGTAAATGATAGTAGGGTATTTTCGTAACCTGTAAAAAAGGTTAGCCTGTATTTTTTCTCCATATGCTTAATATTAGGAACTCATACTCTACGGCATGAATCCAATACTCAATTGCTAAGTGAGTTTATCAATTAACAATGTTTCTGATTATGCATACGTGGTGAGACAAAATTAGAAACCCACTCGATGAAAATGGACAGTTCCGTAATTCACTTCGTGAATTATTACAAGGTCAAACTCGAAGGAGAACAGACCAGGTTATTTTCTTATTGACCTACCTCAATCTATGAACAGTAACTGGTTTCGTCGTCTCGTCTAGACTATAAGGAATTGACTGTTATGTTTTTTTGGGTGAATTTTTCTTTATTCATGAATGCAATAGTACAAGACATTCTGCCGGCAGGCAGGTTTTGTGTGTCTTCTCTAGACCACAGATTACACAAACAGGTAGCTAACAACGCATGTCAAAAAGTAAAGCACATGTGGTGATGGATGAGCTGAATGAGATGAGATGGGCAAAAAAACTAAACAAAAAAAAACCTCAGTTGACAACAGTAAGGATTTACACCATAGCTGCCCGTAGTCTACACCTGGCCTTAATATGTTTCTTATACCTGGCAAATTTGTCTATATCCTGCACCTCCTTAGGAAGGTCGTTCCAAATCTGCATTCCTTCATATAAGGGACTGCATTTGAAGAAACTAGTATGGGGCCTCTTTGATTTTAACTGCCGCTTCAAATGTGTTCTCGGTATAGGATTATCATTGGGAGTAATCAGTTTACAATAACGTCTCATGAATATCATCATTAGATACAATCGCCTAGTTTTCAACAAATCAATACCACACTGATTGTGGAGTGGCTTCGTACTTATCTCACATAGCCTTGATGCGGTACAGATTCGCAGGGCTCTATTTTGAAGTTTCTGAAGTCTGTCCAACTGTGCAACTGTCGCCCCATTTATAAAATACCCTGAGTAGTCGAAAATGGGTGAAATCAATGTTTTATAGATTGTCATACTAATAGATCGTGAGATAAATTTCCGAATTTTTGCTAGCTGAAAAAGACGTTGGCTAACCTTTTTTACAGTATCAGATATCATGTTTCTCCATGTCCGATGTGCATCCAACAATACTCCAAGATACTTTAATTAGTAACATTTGGGAATGATAGTATCTCCAATATGAATAGGGTTTGCACATATGGATGTTTCTTGAGCCTTTAGTAAGCTAGGCGAACCAAATACACATAACTTAGTTTTTTTGCATTTACAACCATAGAATTATTACCACACCAGTCACGTATAAGATTGACATCACACTGCAACCAAGAAAGCCCGTCTTCAGCATTTTTATCGTTGCTATATAGTACAAGATCATCAGCATAAAACATGTGATAACATTTAAGCGGCATATCCTTAATGTCATTGATAAAACAGTTAAATAAAAGCGGGCCAAGAATGCTCCCTCGTGGTACACCGGCATGGTTAGCAGTACTAGAGGACAGGGTGCTGCCGACTCTAGTACATTGCGTTCTGGTGCTAAGATAACTCGCTATGAAATCAACCATCCTATTGACTATTGAGAAACAGTTAGATAATTTACTTAAAATCAATTCTCTGTTTATACGGTCGAAGGCCTTGCTAAAATCAATAAAAATACAATAGGTAAGGCAGCCATTATCTCTATGTGTATAAAGGTCATTAACAAGATTCATAATTGTATCTGTGGTTCCGCATTCTCTCCTGAACCCGTATTGACAGCTATTAAAAAGATTATTGTTTTCCATAATGGTTTTCCACATAATGGGAAATATAAGTATGGACAATGCATTCGAGAAGCTTACCAGGGAGTGGCAATATCGAGATAGGCCTCCAGTCACCTGGGTCACATGAATTATTAGTCTTTGGTATGGGATTTCTGCGTGGGCCCAGCACTCCGGGAAACTAGAAAAATCTAAAATGTTTTGAAAAAGTAAACGTAGCTGGTCAGTAATAACAAAGAAAGCATCCTTCATAACATGAGATTTTATACCATATACACCGCTGGACTTATTTATATCAATATCTTTAATTGCCGATTAAACCATGTCTAACGATATTCTCAGTTTAGGGAGTTTCGTGGCCTTATCACTAACATTTCTTCCTGGGATGACTATGATTGGGTCACTGCTGCAGACTGAAGCGAAGTAATTATTAATAAAATTTGCCATGTCTATGTGTGTGTATAGAGAAAGATAGAGAAGGAGAGAGAGATAGATAGAGTTATATATATATTCTTCCTAGGATGACTATGATTGGGTCACTGCTGCAGACTGAAGCGAAGTGATTATTAATATAATTTGCCATGTCTTTCCCTTTCAGGAAGACATCATTTTCCTTGTCATATAGTTTACTAAGTTCAGTCTCTTGAGCTGGGTCGTACAGGGTGTTTAGGAATCTCATAAAAAAATTGGGTTAGAAGAGGTCTTATCAAGTTTATTTTTTCCAGTAAAGTTTCTTTGCCTTTCTAATTTCAGAGTTTATTTTACTTTTGAGCATTTTTAACTTTCTAAGATTGGAAACACCCCCACAACGGAGGAAAATGGCCAGGGACTCCTTACGTTCGATCATTAGACCTATAATTTTATCGTTAATCCATTCTGCCTTTTTCTGCTTAAAATCAAATTGGGCACGTTCTGTTTAGATATTCGTTAATTACTAATTTCATTGGGCTCTCCCTGCGGGTATATCTCCGCCGAGCCCTCTAGCGGATACCTCGGGAACCAGCGTACCTACCCTCGGCCACTCTCTCCCGGACTACCCACCCCCACTTATTCAGATACTGTGGGTCTCTAAACCAGGGGGTTTTCCCGGCATGTCGCCAAATCATAACAGAAAAATTGTAAAACTTTGAGAGCCATAGACCCTATTGGAGTATCCCATAAATCAGTCTGTTTACAGGATCCGTTTTTCGCTGGTTGCCATCGTTGTATGGTGATAGACCCTTGACCCATATCACGCAATTATTGCAGTTTAACAGTTTTTATAAATCTTCAAATTAGAAATCCGATACCAGAAATGGAAATTTCAGTTATTGCTACATATTCATTTCAAATTATATTCGGTTTCTACGGTTAGAAATCAGAAAATGATCGTTCATCAGACGATAGGCGGCTATGGTGCGGCCAGTCAGTCTGGAGGAAATTATGTATTTACCCGGGGCGATATTAGGGACTTTAGTAACGTCTGGAGGGTCTATCGCGACAACATTCACCTGACCCAGTAGCAGGATAGCCGCTTCACACGTCACCGCACGTCCCTCCCTCACATCCTCACGCGGTCGCCTTCACTCACGGGCCAGAGGGGCCCGTTCCATATGTTGCTATGCGTCACTCTCTTCACGGTCCTTCTGTTCCCTGCCTGCACCCAGCCGACTCACTCAACGTGTCATCACACGTTCCCTAATCATCTTCCCCTGGTCCAGTTGGCCACAATGAACGTAAGCAACATCGAAGGGTTCGCTCGCTTGGGTGTTCCTCCTGAGAATTTTTTTAACCTCCTGAGAATTTGTTAATGCATTTTCAAATTAAAAAAGATCTGGTCAAAAACAATGGTTAATTTTCAGGAGGGGAGATACAGGAGCCCCCTGGACCGCCAGCGATCCCTCCAGGTTTATGTGACCCCAAGAGTGCGCCTTCCACCCGTAACAATATTCTGTAGACGCCCTGGAGTGTACTGTGTGGAAGGTGGTCTATTTCTGTGAGGATCTCAAGGCAAATGAGCTAAAAGTATCCATTCGCATTGTAATGATATACTTCTGCTTGGAGAGGTAGTCTGCTGACGTCCATGCTTACGTGTTCAGGGCAGGCCTGTAGGTCGGTTGTCGCCGACAGCTTGTGTGCGTCTGAAACATCTGTTGCTTACACTCTCCAGAATTGGCTGAGGCCGCACAGCCAAACTGTAGTCAGAACAAGTAAATAGAAGGTGCATTGTGAAATGTGAAAACAACGTCTGAAATAATAAGATTTTTTAATTACATGAAGCTCCAGCGATGAGCATAATATTCCTGTATTGAGATTTGAAATAATAATATGATTTCTAATGGGAGTCAAATATCTAAGTAACAAGTAACAATAAGGCCTAATAAGTCCATTATGAAATGTGAATAGTTCAAGGCCACGTGTAAATCCCTAAGGTTCAAGTGTAGTAGTTTAAGTTTATGTTCAAGATATATGTTTTGGATTACTGGCATGATCCTAGGAGGATTCTTCCACTAGGACCCAAACTTGTTAAGCAGTGCACAGGTGCCTTGGCGACGAGGGCATGGGTACCCCTGCAAAGGAGTGCAGCGTGATCACAGCAGTGAAGTCCTCGTCATAATACGATACTCCACTGGGGGCCGCGCCCATAGATATCAAGGGTTGAGCGATCATGTGTCTTGAGGTGGTGAACTGGACGGCTGGAGACAAGGTAGTAATCATTTCGGGCCATCAGTGGAGGTGTTCACTGTGACATCCTCAGACGTAGTCATAATTGCTGAAACCGTTGAGTTAGAAGGGTCCAGCAAGGCTGTCAAGCCTGACATGGCGGCCCCGCTCTATAGAAATAGATGAAATGGCGGCCCTGAGATTTTCCCATCACCCATATTTCTTCGTCTGGGTCGTTGTTAAGGTGGTCTTCGGCTTTTTTGGAAGCACCCTCGTAGTGCTGACCATAGGTGACAATTTGTTTAGTCATCCCTTGTGATCCCGAGGGGGTGTTTTTCAGTCGTGACGATCTCAAGTTGGGATCCGCTTAGATCTGGGAGAGATTGGAAGACCGTTTTTGAGATCAATGGTGGAAAGTGTTTTTCAGACGTGGTCTCTGCTAGCCACAGCGGATCTCAGGTAAAACGATCTCAAATTGAGATCCCTAGTGATCATTTCCTGCCAGGTACAAGATTCTGCAATCGGAAATTATTGATTTGAGGCACTTATCTTCTTCCAAATTAGACCGTATTTACAGCGCATCATTGTCCATGTCCATTTGATCCAATCGCAAAATTTCATAATGTTCTATTGAGTATTCCATAAGTAAGACAATGGGTGTTGTTATTTATAAATATGGAGTAACCTTGACAAATGAAACCGAGTATTGCAGTAGGATATATACTAGGAGCTAATAGTATATTCATCATTGATGAATGAGCGTGCAATTATAAATGAATAACAATTGAAAGGTTTGGGTTAGATTGAGTATATAGATCCTTCTATATAATACACTTGCACCCAGTCAACTCGCCAATTCTTCAACTGCCTATCTAGGATCCAAACAGATCAAGCAACAGTGGGTCAATGAGGCATTTTGGTCTTGAGTTATTGGTCATGGTCAGCTGGGCACACCTCTAAGACCCTGAGACACTGGCACCCTGCTCTCTTCTCAATAGCACAGTGAATAGCACACAGATAGTAAAGGGATAGTTTTCTGGAAGCACACTGAAAGTTCAATGTGACCACTCTAACCCTGACTCTAACCTCTAGATGATGTATTTAGCGCGGTTAAGCACGCTCTAACAAGCTGCCTGCGTGGTGCAGTGCCTGCATTTTTCAGATTTCTAGACAAATGTTTATCATGGTCTTAATAGCCACAGGGAAACTATAAAATTTGGGATATAGGTATGACAGATTATTAGTACCCTTCGCTCTAAATATTTTCTAATTTGAATAAGTTTTAGCACCTGAAAAAAAGTTGTGACAAATATTGATCAACTGGTCTCAAGTTGAGACTGTTTTTGAGATCATTTCACTTGAGATCCCTTGAGATTGTCACAACTGAAAAACACTTTGCCCCTCAAACGGTCTCAACTTAAGATTGTCACGACTGAAAAACAGGGCCCTGGTCTCAAACCTTTTCCCGGTAGAAGTAACCACTGAAGAGGAAAAGGTGATTCGAAACCAGAAAAAAGAACTTTACTGAAACATGACCAATGGAATTGACTGGATTAACTGGAGGTATCGATGAAAGAGGAGCGGGGCTTTTGACGTCATCGGCTACGTAGAATCTCACTAGGACGTGTGTTGATATACTAAGCACGTGCTAAGTGGAGTCGTCAGAGGGCACCAGAGTGCAATGAGTCCCAAGTCCGGCCATTACGCTTCCCATGTTCGGCCACAATGGAGTCAAATCATCATGTACCTCGAAATATGATTCTGGAATGCTCATTTGATATGAATCATTCATATTCAGTCAAAAAATCTCATTTACCATCAGAAATCACTGATATTAAACGTTTTGTATGTTAGAAACATGGATAAATAGCGAACTATGTAACTGGTGGAAGTCTACACCGAATTATTTATATGCTTGACAGTAGCGTTGCGTTATGGCGTACTCTGGAACTATAAAATAGTTATCAAATAACCCTTTTATTGCAATAGCCTTGATATCAATCATGTAGGTTGATAATTAATACAATAATCATTCGTTTTGTGTACGAGTGTCGTTTTGTGTACTAGTGGCTGTAATCTCCTAGTAGTTAACGACGTAATATCCCTGTTTCGATCGGATATGTGCGTCAACTACTCGAAGATTACGGCCACCCATACACAAAACAAGCCATTATTGTGTATACATGTATATTTCTGGTTTTATGCTGATGTGACATCTGCTTATCTTTTGTTCGTTTAGCATCATTTTCTAGTGTTTAAAATTGGATATACCACCTTGATTGGGAAATCTGGTAAGAATTTCTTAATGAGGTTCTCCGTGATAGCAAGATGATGCCCAAAAGGGGTGCGGCGCTGTAGGAGGTGCTCGTATAATGTAGCGGCACTGTTGCGTTGTTGTGTGGAGTGGTCAGCATTGTGAGAGAGCTAAGGGCTCAAGGTTCCTCCCTTTCTCTTCTATATTCGCTTCATGAGTACCCTTAAGGAGGTAACTATATAAAGACAGCTTCAATTTGTATCTTTATTTCCATTTCTATTGAATGAATAGAATGGAAATAAAGATACAAATTTCTATTGAATAAAAGATCTTCTCAGGGGGGCCAACAATCTATGATGCAATTTCTTAGATACTTTTAAATGACCGGTTTCAGATCAGATTATCCCAGATTTTAACTATGATCGCCGAGCATTGTGATTTTAAGTAGAATTGAACATTTTGTCCGCTGCTAAAGAAGAAACCAGGAAGTTTTGGTCAAAGTCGTCGTTCTGCATGAGTTTGATGTATACATGTATGAGGCAAAGCCTGGTGAATATCATGTAGCGTTCAAACAAGTCAGAGAATAACAACTTTGACAAAAATGGGTTATTTTCTATATCTATCTCACCCCTGTACAGAGTACAGTAATAGAATGGATGAAACACAGGATATAGACCATGGACAACGGACTGCAATACTCGGAGGGGCATAGAGTATGAGTTCCTAGTGTTAAGCCTATGGGACAAAAATACCAGGTGTGAGATAAATAAGTAAATAAAGCTTTCAATGAAGAATAACCTTTAATTTTGTTAGAAGGTGGGTGATAAATGTCCTTTACAAAAGAAAGAATATCTTCATTTTTATGAGAAATACATATGTTGTATATAAGCCTATAAATGTGCCTATGGGTTATTAGTAGAACACTTGGTTAATTGGATTGTTATGGCTGCTGTAAACTGAGTGAGTGGGAGTTTGCTAAGGTGTTTATTGTGCCTATTCAATATGAAAACCCCAGTGAGTGAAAATCGATGTTAAATTTATAGTACATTACATATCTCTTCTTCCCTGTCTATACAGATCACATTTCTACCGCAGAGGTCGCCAGTCTCTAGGAGTCACTATTAAGTGAATAAGAATATCAATGTCTGATGGCCAAGCTACAATGTATTGTTTTACGTTTGACTACAATTTTGGATGACAAAATCCGGTATGATAAGGCACACTACCACACCACCATAAACATCCGCTCAAAATTGAGGTGTGGCAAGGCTCTGGACTTTAATTATTAAACAGAACACGTGCCAATTATCACCAGCAGTCTCACCTGACATTCTCTTTTTCTCAGCCCACCCACTCCTTAAATATTCGTTTGACAAATGATAAACAAGAATCCCTGTGAGGTTCCATGCTGATAACCATTAATTTGACGGCGAAATACAGAACATCTGAGACATAATAAGTGGAAACTGAACGAGAGTTAGCCTGGTCAAGGTTTATGCTACGGCGGACAGGTCGCGTATTTCTAGTGAGTAGCAGACCTGGCCGGGCTAACTCGAGTTCGGTTTTGAATTTTTTTTATATTAGTCTTTAATTCATTCTGTCATAAGCGACGGATCTTCCATGAAACAGGATTTATCCTACCACGTCTCCACGACTTTAGGAAATATGTAAATGCTCACCGAAATCCATTTATGCCGTATATAATTATATCAATGTTATTATTATATAGATATATATTTCTGAGACACATGGTCATGAATATTTATTAGATCACATGATCTCTACATGGTATTCGCGGGCTTTTCATATGCTCCGCGTCCGCCATTGTGTATATATATATATATATATATATATATATATATATATATATATATATATATATATATATATATATATATGTTTGTCTCTCATACACTCTAACAGTTTTTGTCTATTTCTCTAGATACATAAAAAACACTTTATATCATGGCATGCCTCATAAGATTTTCCTATGTTAAGTTTATGGTGTTTCTTTTATTAGGGGTAGGATAATGGTGTTTATAGTACATATACATGACGCATTTACCGTCACAAACAATTTTTCCAATCTGTTTATTCTTGTCTTTAAATATCAATTATTTTTTGCCATATCTTTTAATTGCATGTCGCACTCCTGATTAATCACTGACGATAGTAAAACGAGGCGAATGTACAATAACCGGCTACTTTGGCAGATCAATGCTGGCTATTGGCACCGGCTTTTGAATTGAAAATAATACTGTGAGGAAAGTATTTGCCTTAGATACTTAAAGTCAGCTGGTTTATACTCTTTCTGCTATAAGATGCCTTCGGTGACAATATTTAAGGTCAGACGGCAACAATGGCAAGAACTTGAGCCAGAAAAAACCCCACAAAAATGGTGTTCTCGGCACAAGATTCCTCCTTTTAATTTAGCAACTGTGTTGATGATTTACAGACAAATTCTACTTTGTGTGTGCTCCAGTGTGTTCATATCAATTACCGTGTTCACATACACCTCAATACATATACTGTAAATAGTCACACGTATTAGTCATGATTTGAACACTAACAAGATATTGGATTGTCTTTTATCTTAGCCTGGTATAAACGTCCATAGGCTGAACATCAGGAACTCATACTCAACAGGCCTGCGAGCACAGTAGCTCATACTCAATGGGTGATAAACAGATACATATTCCCAGGCTAAGATAAAATCAAAAACATATTCGTATTTGGACTGAGTCCCCATTCACCATCTCATTTGGAGCGCTTCGAAATATTCACTCGGCTATCGCCTCATTCATATCATTGCACGCTCCAAATTTGATGGCGAATGGGGACAAAGACCAAACACTTATCAATTTCTTTCTTAGTTTTTATTAGAAGACTAAAGAACAGCTGAGTATCTAACTAATAGTCGTATTAGATATTACCAATTACACCTATGTTTATATATTGAAATATCTTCTGCAGGTCGGATCAGCTCTCTACTCCGTGTCAGCTCGGGTTCCCATTCGAAGCTTCACCCACCAGTGATTTTATTTTCACTCCTCCCCAATGTCCCTCACAAGTCGTCCCTCACCACGTCAGATGGGTAGATCGGGTACCTCAAGGCGCTGTACGAGAATGTACACAACTCGAGAGCCAGGGTCTGTTTTGCTAATTTAGGCTCGTACACGAAGACCCTCTTCTGTACGCCAACGAGACCCAAGAATGATGTGGGTCAACTTTATTCAACACCAATGGAATACCTTTAGTCAGGTAGGACATTCCTAGCGAACGAGCTTGAATATACATACACTACATGTTCTTCAATTCTTTATGTCTTCAGATAGCGTTCAGGCGACTGCTATAAACGCGAGATGATATTGCAAGTTTAAACCTGTGGGAGAATCATTGTATGATCCACAGAGGGACTACGATGTAGATTGAATAATGCACATCTCAACTACTTTCGGTGTGATTGCCGTATTGAGAAACAGCACAATCGTGGTTCAGAATGTCTTCCTAATATTATTCATCATGGATCAATGTAGGCAGAAAGGGAATAACTACTTAAAGCAGGATGTAGAAGGCGACTGGAGAGGAGTGGCAAGCGGCAGTAAACGAACACCAGGGGTAGTGTACGGCAAGGGGTGGACGTGCATTCACATAGTCAATGTTGTACGGCATGTGCTATGTGGCATGCAGATGGCGGCGGGCGGCGTGTGGCGAGCAGAATATGGGGTGCATCAAATCGTGGGCGGGAGAAGGGCGGCGTGGGCGGGAGAAGAGCGGCGTGGGCGGGAGAAGAGCGGCGTGGGCGGGAGAAGGGCGGCGTGGGCGGGAGAAGAGCGGCGTGGGCGGGAGAAGAGCGGCGTGGGCGGGAGAAGGGCGGCGTGGGTGTGAGAAGGGCGGCGTGGGCGTGAGAAGGGCGGCGTGGGCGTGAGAAGGGCGGCGTGGTCGGGAGAAGGGCGGCGTGGGCGGGAGAAGGGCGGAGAGTGTATAACTTATCTATCATGATATGACATCCTCAGAAAACAGCGTAACCTGCATCCTGCCAATGTTGCAATTGGTATCAGAACCAGTTGTTTTAACCTTTGCAACACCTGAGAAACACTTGCAGGTTCTATGGCGGTTTCTGTGATAAAGATTGAGGTGGAGATAATAGTACAACTACTGAGATAGTTCAGGAGATATATATGTAGCATTTATTATAGAACCGAAGTTTCTACTATTACAGTCTTTATCAAGGTTAATCTGTGTGAGTTCTACTTAGGTCCGTGTTAGGTCGTTGATACGCTTGATTCTGTTGTATTTACGTTTTCATTCCATTTGCCATTAACCATCCAAGTCCATAGTATATAGAAAATACAATGTTATATTATCAATTTTTATCATAACATAGTTCGAAAACCTGATTGAGTAGAGTGGGGAGCCTAGTAGGAGTTAGGGCAGGAGGTAGGGAGGGAGGGGGTAGATGGGGAGGGCGGATACTCTACCAACACTACAGTACAGATGAGTGGACAGAAATTGAAGGAGGGGGAGACGGGGTTTGTCGGGTGGCAACCCTTTTCTATTTTATATTAGTATACATGTATACAGCCATTACAGCCATTACGCTTCTGTATACATGGAAAACACATTTGTATACGCCACATACGTTGGCGTGAAAGGTGGACGTATATTATTAAAACATGTCATTGTACATAGAATACATGCATTTACGCAGTGGCATATATATATATATATGAAATAACCGGGAGTTTCTGCACAGTGTTTGGAAAAAATTTCTACCTAGAGGGTCGGTTTCTTTTCTGGAAAAGTCTGCTTAAGTCATGGATGAGTCATGAAGTAGTTTGGTAGCAGTTTTTATTGACGATATAACAGTTTTCTAGTACTTTGTAGGACAGTACATGCATGGTAACAAGGTGATAATATCTTATAACTGTAGCAACAAGTAATGAGCTTATGTTGTAATAAATAGGTTGCATTATTTTTTATGGTAGAAGATCACTTCTGTTAGCCCTTCTGTTAGGCATACAAGTACGGGTGTTTGTGACGACATTGCGTCATCTATTAAAGATGAAGTACAGAAATGAGTCTTGATGAGAAATTCATTAAAAATAAAGGCCCGCCCCTAACACAGTGAGAGTACAGGCATGTTTGTGGGTGAGCGGTCGCTACCAGGCAGGTCATCAGCAGGGCCAGTCAGGGGGCATATAAGGCAGGTGGGAGGGGGTCCAGAGCTCATTCATATGCATGGGTCACTACAGGTAAGAGGTCGGCCATGGTGGGATACCTGTCAGAGTAACTATTTCCTTCAATATGAGGAATTGTGGAACTTATTGAGAGTGCCCAGATTAGGCAGACAGGCAATGATACAGAGATACATATACAGATATATAGATACATATTACACCCAGAGTTTCATATATACTTCCCCACACACACACACACTAGTACTACCTTGACCTCAGCTGTCATGCCTCAGTACACCTTTCTCTCACCTGGCCTTGTAAATTCATTAGAAAACATGCAGATACAGATACAGAGACTACAGATACAGAGACACAGATACACATAGAAATACATAGAATTAGTTTGTATAGTGTATTAGTTACCATATTTTCTTGTTGTGGACATTGTACTGCCTATAGTGGTTGTTATGGTTGGTAATCACGGCTGTGTGTGTGCTCTGCTCAGTGTCAGGCATGACTGACTGCCCTCAGCTCTCTACCTGTCGGTTTTATAGCTCCAGTCTGACAGTCGGCTCAGGTAGCAATGCCCTAACACTACTCCCATACTTTAGCATTGGAGCAGTGCTCCTATAGACGACCTTTGCCTCAAAGTTGTCCAGGGTACATGAACACGTGGTAGCTCCGCTCTGTGGAGGGCGGGGCTTATTTTTTTGGATTGATTAACTGAGCTTAATTGCTTTATATAAGCTTTAAAACATTTTACCTTCCTGCCTTTAATGATTTAATGAAAAATCTAGTGCGATGACCTATAGAAATAGCCATTATATCCTCTTAGATACTTCAAGATGATTAAAATGATATAAAAAGCTGTGATTGATATTTCCTGAGGTAATAGAGCATTATGACAGTTGATAAAGAGTCGAAAAGAGCACTAAAATGTGATTTTCTTATATTATTGCATTCTGGGCATATTGCATAGCTAGGAACTGCAAATAATTACATTTAAATACCATTTAGACAATAAAATAACCTACCAGCTGTATTCTAAAGAGCTTTATCGTAAGGAGGGAGGGTAGGACTTATCTTTTGTATTTACATGAGGGTAGAGGGAGGACATCTTTTTAGAACGTGCTTGCACGCGCTAAATACATCTAGAGGTTAGAGAGGTCCATATAGACTTTCAAGGTACTGCATACATACAATCTTGCAGAGATGGCAAGTTGACTGGGTAAAAGTAGGTTACAGAAAACTATCCATATGCTGAGTTTAACTCAAACCTGTTAATTGTTGATCATATGTAATTGCACGCTCATTCATCAATGATGAACATAATATTTGCTTCTAGTTAGTAGATCCAAGAAACAGCAGGAAGAAACTTTTGTCCTGCTCCGAGCAAATTATCATCTACATGATACACACATTAAAAAATATCATATTTCATTCATCTAGTATTAGAATACGTCCCAAAGAACCAATTTGAAAAGATACATGTCAATATTCAAAGATGCAGGATCTTGAATGCTTCTAGCAGCCCTAATATGGCCGAGTGCAGTGTTTTCACACCTTTTCCCAGAGGTCAAGACTCTCCACTCAGGTGTTATGCCTCAGGGGATGTGATAGAAAAACAAGCTGTGAAAAACGACGGGCTAAGTCTGTGAATTTAAGCCATTAGACAAAGGCATCCACTGCACAGTGAAGCCACACCAGGGGGGAGTTTAACAATTTGGTCTTAGGAGAGTTATGCCTGTAAGAGAGGTTCAAAAGTGTTTAACAAGTTTGACCCACATCTTACAAATTGTCCTCCACATACCCAAAAAGGTCCTAGATGGGGGCACCTATATAGGTGTCTTAGATGATTCAAATTCACAAAGAAAACCTTAGAGGAAATATGTATATTATGGTATGTAATACAAAATGACAGTGTTATAGGGGAAATATCTTAGATATTCAGTTAGATTACAAATTATGAAATTAGTTACCACAACCCCACTATGTGGCACTACCTGTGCACAGTTCTTAGGAATTCTCCCCCATAGGGATCCCACAGCTGTCTTACAGCCTGTTTTTGTCCTTGCCTGGGACCAAATACAATCATAGGAGACTAATTATACAGGATTTGCCTCTCTACGGGGGACACCATTTGTTAACCCATTCGCGGCGGGCCATTTTCAGAGCGCGCGAAGTCAGCCCGGGTAACAGTTAGATTCTACCGCTTGGCGGCGGGCATATCGACGCTTCCGGCCCAGATTTGGGTTGGCGCCACCATGTCTGGTTAGAAATATTTGTTTAATCGAAATGATGGTAAATAACAATAAAAGCCGTTCACACTGTTGTCTTCCTATGACTATATTCTAACTCCTCTGAGAATTTGGTATGGTATATATAAAGAATAATAGAGAAAATCCAGAAACAAGTATGGGTAACTGGACAAGATTCAAACCAAAAAAAAATGGCGCCCGCAAGGGCACAGACGCTGGCAAGCATCTTATGTCTTTGAACCTGGATTTATATATTGGATTATTCGAATATTAATCTGCCAGCGGAAGAGGAGCAATATATATATATTCCCTACGTGTGTGGGTCGTTATTTTGGAGAAATAGCCTGCAGATCAACCCGTACGGCCTGGAACAAGTTGAGACATCAATCGAAAAATAACTGTGCCAGTAGTTTATATTGACAACGCCAGGCTGCGAAGGTGCGGTTCTGGAGAGTTATAACTTTGCTGGTGTGTCACCCATACAAAATGCATTGACATCATTAATCATCACCCTGGGAATATTCTACAAGTCTTCACGATTCTGGCAGTGTCTGGTTTATTCATATAGACGCTAAATAACGGGAGAAAATGGATATTTACCAAGGCGCCGAACCTATCGACATTCTACACAGTGCGGTGTCAATGAAGCCAATACTACGAAAGCCGAATCGTTTAGCCATCACCTCACTTCGGCTTTGGTTGATTTCCCCTACAATACGTTATGACATCGCTATTGGATTATACTGGAAGAAACAAAAAAGCCTGCTGAATCTCCCCCCTGTGATATTAATATGATTATATTCTTTGCTGGTTCTGTACGAGTCGATTTCACCAAGGAGTTGTATATGTGGCTTCGCCCCAGCCTGGCGTGTTTGTGGTCGGCACTTTCAAATCCAGCAACTCCCTTCACCGCAGTGCAAAGACAACATGTGGAAAATTATCTGGCACAAGGTTTAAACCTTCAGGAAATTAGTGGAGACATATATACAACGAATCTCCACACTCTAAGGTTTGTTCCTATATAAATTTCGTAAAGTTTAAACGGTTAGATAAATAGAAAATAAATAAAACATAACCGACATCGAACTACGCACTAAGCTGTGTGGGTGGGGAAACACTTGGCAATGTAGGTTAGTTAGGAAATCATTTCGCACAAGGATTTAACATTAAATATATGAACAGTGACTTATACGAGGATATTCCCCACACTCTGAGGTTTGTTCCCATATGATATTTTACATTTTGAACTAGAATTAACTTGATGATCGAATTTAACCGTTGCGCCTTACGCGGTTCATATTTTGGCTTGCTTCAACATGGCGTCAACTGCGGAGGGGGGTTGACACGGCACGGACAGTAGAAGATGTCGATTTGAAAATTAATTCGTATGGACTTTTAACGTTAGATAATTGATCAGGGAATTATATGGGAGCAAAGCCAAGACTCCGAGGTTTATTCCAGTATATATATTGTCAGGTTTGAACGTGTGGAAGTAATAGTATATGAATTAAAGATAATGACATCGAACCGGGCTGTCGACTCAGTGGTGGGGGGAGCAACGACTACGACAAGCAAATCTGGGCGAGTTAGAAAATCATATCGCACAAGGATTTAACATTAAATATATGAACAGTGACTTATACGAGGATATTCCCCACACTCTGAGGTTTGTTCCCATATGATATTTTACATTTTGATCGCGAATTAACTTGATGATCGAATTAAACCGTTGCGCCTTACGCGGTTCATATTTTGGCTTGCTTCAACATGGCGTCAACTGCGGAGGGGGGTTGACACGGCACGGACAGTAGAAGATGTCGATTTGAAAATTAATTCGTATGGACTTTTAACGTTAGATAATTGATGAGGGAATTATATGGGAGCAAAGCCAAGACTCCGAGGTTTATTCCAGTATATATATTGTCAGGTTTAAACGTGTGGAAGTAATAGTATATGAATTAAAGATAATGACATCGAACCGGGCTGTCGACTCAGTGGTGGGGGGAGACGCCGACTACGACAAGCAAATCCGGGCGAGTTAGGAAATCATTTCGCACAAGGATTTAACATTAAATATACGAATAATGACTTATACGAGGATATTCCCCACACTCTGAGGTTTGTTCCCGTATAATATTTAACATTTTGATCGAGAATTAACTTGATGATCGAATTAAACCGTTGCGCCTTACGCGGTTCATTTTTTGGCTTGCTTCAACATGGCGTCAACTGCGGAGGGGGGTTGACACGGGAGTGACAGCATTAGATGTCGATTTGAAAATCAATTCGTATGGACTTTTAACGTTAGATAATTGATCTGGGAATTATATAGGAGCAAACTAGAGAGTGTAAGGTTCATCTACATATATATATTTCCTGGTTTGGAGGAGTGGAGAAATTATAAAATGAATTTATGAATCTCGACATCACCCGGACTGACTTCGCCATGGCGTCTCATACCGAGGCTGGGCCAGCGCGTTGTCTGCGATCAACTGTCATCGATTCATTAATTTCGCCTAAGGCTCTACGCTGTGATAAATGAATATTCATCTATATAGGAAGATACTACAGGTTCCGAGGATCATTACTGTGTGTATATTGTCCAAGTTCGGCCGATATGAAACAGAAAGAGCGATTTTCTGAATAAGACTACGATACTGTGGGTGCAGTGAGGAAACGTCAAAACGTAAGTAGATCTTATATATACACATTTTATTCAACCCTTTTGCTTGCCACCATCACTCTTCAGTGTGTTCTTTACCATATTCTTTTACAGTGTGGTATAGCCTGAAACATTCAGGTAAGCAGAGATGGGCAAAACAATCTTTGCACCCATACTTTGTTTGGTGAAGCGATCCGAAACCAGTCTTGTGCCTTTGATAACAAACTCGGCACCAAGATTTGCGATCGAATATCGCAGGCATACAGCGATTTACTAATCGTCCCACCTCTCCACCCGAAGAAACCCTGGTAGGGGGGGGGTTGGCCTCTGCGATTAATTGTTGGACTAGGGTGATGGTATATTCATACAGAGTCATTTTCTTTGGGGCTACACTATTGAAAAGAATATACGAATTCAGTTTAAAAAGTTCCAAAACAAACCAAAAGACCTTTTTTGTCCATTTTTTGCTTTTTCTTCCGAAACAATAGTAATTGAAAAGCTGATCGCAGATATCAACCCCCCCCCATATACTTGGAATACTCCCTAACTGCCTCAGGGCAGGGAATTGCTTTTCTTTCAAATTTTCCCGATCTTTTGTCTTTCACTCGTCTGAAACAACCGGACATAGTTGTACCATGGATAGTACTAACCACCCTCACAACCTTACGATCACGCCAAACAATTAACAACAGTTTTCCACTTTTTGAGAAAATCACTTTCCCCCGTTCATCTAGGCCTTTCAGTTTTTTTTTCA
This sequence comes from Alentia gelatinosa, assembly GCA_950022655.1. NCBI lineage: Eukaryota > Metazoa > Annelida > Polychaeta > Phyllodocida > Polynoidae > Alentia > Alentia gelatinosa. Next base: position 52,855,549 of record OX465581.1, read on the forward strand.
TGAGCGATTTCGGAAAACCTTTGCGATTTAATCGCAAAGTACCACAACAGAATGTATTAAATCTACTGGCGAGGTCATCAAACATCTGGGCGGTTGAATAATAGTTGTCACAGTACAGGTGGTGAGCTTTATTCAATAGATCTGCTTGTTTAAGTAATTTAAAAACGACATCTTCGTATAATCGCAGCCTTGTAGCATGTCTTCGTACGAACAGGGGTAGAGCCTGGAGCACATAGCCTGGAAGAACAAATGAATTAAATGAATAAAAGATATTGACATCGAACCGGGCTGTCTATTCAGTGGTGGGGGGAGACGCAGAGAACTACGACAAGCAAATCTGGGCGAGTTAGGAAATCATATCGCACAAGGGTTTAACATTAAATATATGAACAGTGACTTATACAAGGATATTCCCCACACTCTGAGGTTTGTTCCCGTATGATATTTTACATTTTGAACTAGAATTAACTTGATGATCGAATTTAACCGTTGCGCCTTACGCGGTTCATATTTTGGCTTGCTTCAACATGGCGTCAACTGCGGAGGGGGGTTGACACGGCACGGACAGTAGAAGATGTCGATTTGAAAATTAATTCGTATGGACTTTTAACGTTAGATAATTGATCAGGGAATTATATGGGAGCAAAGCCAAGACTCCGAGGTTTATTCCAGTATATATATTGTCAGGTTTAAACGTGTGGAAGTAATAGTATATGAATTAAAGATAATGACATCGAACCGGGCTGTCGATTCAGTGGTGGGGGGAGACGCCGACTACGACAAGCAAATCCGGGCGAGTTAGGAAATCATTTCGCACAAGGATTTAACATTAAATATACGAATAATGACTTATACGAGAGTAGTATACATAGCTGTATAGACCACAGAATCAATTGTTTAAAATCAGTCATGCGTGGTGCTCCGCAGATTGTTCTTTCGTTTGTTTATTGCCCAATCTATTGTCTTTTGGTCGAGGTTGTTTGTATTATGAGCATACCGTGCCGGGAAGTCTGCGCCGGGTCACCTTAAGGGATTATCTCGGGTATTGTTCGCGTTCAGCGGAGCGTGGTGCTCCGCAGGGGCAAACATTGTGCTCCGCAGGGGTAAACACGGCCGAGCACACATTTCGGGGCGGCTCGAGCTGCGGGGTAAACACGTCTCGGAGGGGTGCGGTGTTTGCCGTCCGTAATTAGTTTAACTAGAAAGCCTCTGTGTATGTATGTATGTATGATCAACAAGGTGTTTAACTTATGCGTGCCCCTCCTGTAGGTGAAGTACGGAACTAGATTGATAACACTAAGTCTATGGAATATAAGTATTATATATATATATGTATATATGTATATGTACATATGTATATGTATATATGTATATATGTATATGTATATAGTATATATATATATATGTATATATTGTGCATATTTATATATGTATGTATGTATATAACATGTATTAGACATAATTAGAGTATAAGTATGTATATGACACGTATTAGATATAATTAGAGTAATATATACTGATATTGATATAGATAATGTATAAGATATAAGATAAACATTATATGTGTATTACATATATATATAAATAATATAATAATAAAACCTAACAGAACAGTTAAGTTAATAGTTAAGTATTAATACTTTATTACTATATATATAATATATATCCCTCCGTAATTAGTTTAACTAGAAAGCCTCTGTGTATGTATGTATGATTAACATGGTGTTTAACTTGTGCGCCCCTCTCCTGTAGGTGAGGTATGGAACTAAATTGATAACACTAAGTCTATGGAATATAAGTATATCAGGATAAATGCGAAGAGGAGACTGAGTCTCATGACTATCCTTCTGTGTATGGGAGGTGACTGGTGCGCAGTACCTGTACCGGCGCACCTGTCCCATACCGAACCCCACCTGGTGAGGTGTGGAGGTATCAATTTAGGGTAGACCCAAGCGACCTCTGTAATTAATACATCAAATAACCCACATTATTTGTATACATATGTATATATGTATATAAATGTATATATGTATATATTATGTATATTTATATATGTATGTATGTATGTATAGAACACATATTAGACATACTTAGAGTAATATATATTGATATTGATATAGATAATGTATTAAGATATAAGATTAATAGTTATATCTGTATTAGATATATATATATATAAATATAATAATAATAATTTATAAAGACCTAACAGAACGCATCTAGTTAAGTATTGATACTTTATTACTATACATGTACATACTGAATCACAAGTGTGGTATGGTATGGTATGGTACAGAATGACAACATTATAAATATGATAATATAATATATAATGTCATATGATATGGTATAGTATGGCATGATCAAACTACAAAACTATTCTATTTTTTAGAGTGTACACATACACATACACACGGTTTGAATGTAAGGATTTATTTACAACCTCTAAGTTTAACTATCCTATACTATACTATAGGGTAACATCACAAACTAATCAGAAATCATTCCCAGTCTTTTAGACATGCTATGGTAGGTTAAGGTAAAGGTAATAACAATGAACCATTCATATAAATCAATAGTATTCATTTAGCTAAGCTAAGCTAAGCTAAGTTAAGATAAACCAAGTAAACTATAGTAAATTAAGTTAAATAACTGCACCATGTTCGGTCATCCTCCTGAATACCTATCTGTATGGTTCTACGAGAACTACTATGTATGAAGCTAAAAAGCTGAGCTAAGCTAAGCTAAGTGTGACACGGGATCATGTCTTAAGAAACTGTTTTACTTAACAAAAACTATGGTAAAACTAGTTAATGGTATATACTATATATGAAATATACCATTAGTCAGCACCACCTGTTTGAATACCAGTTTGTATGGTCCAGTGTGGAACTAAAGCTAAAGCTAAAGCTAAAGCTCAGACAAAGTCATAACTGAATCACTATTCACATTGTCCGTTGTATCACTGGTCTGAATCACTATCTTCGTATCCGTGTTCCATGTGTGATACTTTATCAGGAGGTGTCAAACCTGTGTGTACTCCATCACAGTGTCTTTTGAAACCACTATACTTTACAACACCTTTCACCACTCCGACGTTATGTGGTTTCTCAACCGTTGTAGATGACTCGCTAGGTATAAGTGGTGATGGTGGTGGAATTAGTGAGTCGAGTTCTATTAGCTGTGGTGACATCTGTGAAGAGTTAGGTGGGCGTGACGAGGTTGAAGGTCTTGCATAAGGTTTATCATTCTTCCTTTTGTGGGAGCGGGGTACAGGACCAGGACCAGGACCAGTATCAGGACCGCACAGTTTTGAAGGTATCATTCCTGGCGACGTCTTGCACTCGGTACTGTATCGAGAATATGATATCATAGCTATTATATCGATATACATTACATAATTAATACACATACAATAATTAATAATAATATAGATAATGATAATGATAATTACTTATCATACATACATTACATACATACATAGTAATACATAGGTGCTATTTAATGTGATATCATAACAATACATATTAATATAATGTATATAGATAATTATCTGATAGTTGTATACAAGAATACATGATATACAGAGATATATTGATGGTTATAGTATGATAATAGTATCATATCAATAGACACTTACAAAGAATCATCTACATGATGTAATAACAATATTAATAGTATGATAATTATAATAACCTTACCTCAAATCTATAGGTTCGGTACACCGATCATTTTCCTCTTCATTTCCCGTGGAGGTATCTTTTTCAGGAAGCTGTACCGTGAGTCCGGTATCTTCTATACGGAAGGACTCACATGGTTCTGCTGGAGGCACTACATGTTTTACACGCATTGTTGAGGTTCCACGGTCATGATCAAATCCTGATATATCATCAACATTATCGGACTCGATATCCAATCCACTGTTGTTTGATGATCCAGGTGTATTGACATTATCCGTAGATGTATTGTCAGAAGCACATTTTCCACATACACGGTCACAACATTTAAGTAATATTCCTTTCCGGGCAAGATGAATTAATAAGCTTATGAGAATGACGAATACTACACCTACTCCTCCGGCACCGGTCGCGCTGACCACGACAACCATCATTCGACCGGATCTGTTAACCACTTTATCAATACCCTTCACGTTAGAATCGCCCTCAACGGTGTTTGGTTTAACAGTTTTATCCTTATTACCGATAGTGTTATCCCTGACTTTAACTGTATTTTCATGAACCACGACTTCAACACCGCCTAGAACCTTTTCGGTAGATGTATTGTCATCCATGAGATCTTCGATGTCCATGTTAGTGTCTAATTGCATATGTGTTTCAAGTTCATCGATCGACGAAGTTATCCTCTTACATTGGTCAGTGTCTATCACGCTTCTTGGTAGACTTGAACACGAATCAGCTATGGGATTCCTTCTGAGGTCTATTCTGGTGAATCTATCCGTTGGGAAATCACCTATAGTCCCGATATTGTTGCCGCGAAGGTCAAGTACAGGATACCCGGTGGATTTTCGGTGATGGACATCGGGCATGCTGTATAATCCAATGTTGGTGCATGAAATTACTCCACGTGATGGGTAACAGACACATCTTTTACCAGGTCCGCATTCCAGTAAGGCCTCAATTTGCATGAGCAATATAGCAAAGACGGGTAGTATGAAGAATGGCCTCATGATGGCTATGAAGATGACTGACTTGATCCTGTCGATGTCCTTAGTATTCTGAGTCAATAAGATTAATGACATCTTCTTATACTAATCAAAGAGGAAAGGGGTGTCACTAAACCCGGTGTCAGCCCGGTGTCAGCGAGGCGGTAGCGATACCGGAGAGGGTGACACTATCCAATGACATCTTGATAAGATCACCTTTCAACCGACACATGTGTATCCGACCGCTCGCGGTAGCTGCCTGCAATACACACTCATTCATTTGTAGCAGTAGATAGTCAATGATTATCACTGATCTCTAAATGTGGTAATGATATGGGTATTGACACTGACATTAACACCGACAACGATGTCAATATTTAACATGCCTCTTGAACATGTATTTAAATTATTCCTCAATAGAAAGTTAAATATTCAATTCAAACTACTCACGAATTATATTTCATTATTTCATGATTTAGATTTTTAACTATCCAGTTATCCCCTACTCATTATTTCAGATGTAACCTTAACATAGTCAAGATCGCATTGCCTTATTGTAGACATTACCTGATAAGGTATACACTCTAATACCAATTTTGATTAATTAGGTTTAGTTATTCAGTCTTAAAAGGACACTTTACATAAAGTTACAGCCCCTTTTAATGTATAGCTGAGATGTGAGACACCTACATATACAGGCTACCTACACAGCTACAAAACCTTGAGTAGGTGACATGTAAACAGTGACGCATTCTGATGACATTGATACAACTCATAGAGGTGTATGGTAATTTTACCCTCTGCCAGGGGAAATGCGTCATTTTTTTCCGGGGAGACGTGTTGTACTAGTATACAGTCAATAGGATTTTTTTTACCATTATCATTATTACACGGGTAAAAATTACTCACCATTGTGGATGTACTGGGAAAAATTACCAATTCTCAAGGGTGTTTATCCGATTACTATAATCCCTTTTTAATCGGTATTAGATTATTACAACACACTACAGTCGATTAAATCCATGCCTCAACCTGTTGATTCTTTACCGCACAACAAGGTGGATGTTTGGTTTATATACGGGGTATTACACTGTCTATTCATCACATCGCTCTATGGGATATCCTTGCTGTTAGACTACCTGCTGATTTCAATCCTACCATGGGAAACCTTACCATCACCATCGCAGATTACCGAATGGGATTTTCTACACCGTAGATTGATTGAGCATCAATTACGTGAGGTCACGTTATTGGCATATTCTATCTACCATCATCGACGTGAGAAAACCCAACACTAAAGGTATGTATCATTGATTGCAACCTGTATCCGACAGCTCGCGGTAGCTGCCTGCAATACACACTCATTCATTTGTAGCAGTAGATAGTCAATGATTATCACTGATCTCTAAATGTGGTAATGATATGGGTATTGACACTGACATTAACACCGACAACGATGTCAATATTTAACATGCCTCTTGAACATGTATTTAAATTATTCCTCAATAGAAAGTTTAATATTCAATTCAAACTACTCACGAATTATATTTCATTATTTCATGATTTAGATTTTTAACTATTCAGTTATCCCCTACTCATTATTTCAGATGTAACCTTAACATAGTCAAGATTGCATTGCCTTATTGTAGACATTACCTGATAAGGTATACACTCTAATACCAATTTTGATTAATTAGGTTTAGTTATTCAGTCTTAAAAGGACACTTTACATAAAGGTACAACCCCTTTTAATGTATAGCTGAGATGTGAGACACCTGCATATACAGGCTACCTACACAGCTACAAAACCTCGAGTAGGTGACATGTAAACAGTGACGCATTTTGATGACATTGATACAACTCATAGAGGTGTATGGTAATTTTACCCTCTGCTAGGGGAAATGCGTCATTTTTTCCGGGGAGACGTGTTGTACTAGTATACAGTCAATAGGATTTTTTTACCATAATCATTATTACACGGGTAAAAATTACTCACCATTGTGGATGTACTGGGAAAAAATTACCAATTCTCAAGGTGTTTATCCGATTACTATAATCCCTTTTTAATCGGTATTAGATTATTACAACACACTACAGTCGATTAAATCCATGCCTCAACCTGTTGATTCTTTACTGCACAACAAGGTGGATGTTTGGTTTATATACGGGGTATTACACTGTCTATTCATCACATTGCTCTATGGGATATCCTTGCTGTTAGACTACCTGCTGATTTCAATCCTACCATGAGAAACCTTACCATCACCATCACAGATTACCGAATGGGATTCTCCACACCGTAGATTGATTGAGCGTCAATTTTGTGAGGTCACGTTATTGTCATATTCTATCTACCATCATCGACGTGAGAAAACCCAACACTAAAGGTATGTATCATTGATTGTCACCATTTGGTATTCAGTTTATCCAATGACTAGCTAATAATGATAATTAGTTAGACAGTTATTAATTAATCATTGTTATATCATTATCATACTATTAATGACAATGATTAATTAATATTAATAATTTATTCAGTTTCAACGATGTTATTAATGATAAATAGATGTATAACAAAAGCACTAATACAATATAATATAATATAATATAATTTTTTGATAACTTCACTTTATTGTCACATTTTGAGAATACATGGTGTTTTCTTGTCCTTTGTGGGAAAGTATATATGTGTAACAATGCAGTAGGAGAAGACCGTTAGTGACACATATCACTGGTTTCAATCGGCTTCCCGATATATACCCTTTAGTCTTCCTTAGGATACAGAACAAGATTTTTTCGATACAGCGAGACATAGAAAATTGGAGATTCATTAAATAGCGTATATTAAACATTCACTCATATTGGTTACTTGGAATAATCATTTTGTGATTGTTGGTATAGTGGACTAGTCTCAACAATATGTTTTATAACTGGAAGTAATTCCTACAACACACACACACACACACACACACAATAGTTCCAAGTAGAATTATTAAATTTGTTGGATGGAATCCTTCATCATTCTTTTTTGTCAGGCTTTTAAACTCACGAAGGGTTTCCATCTGTCTCATGAGGGGCGACAGATTGCTCCAATTTCTCATTGTGTTATGAATAATTGTATGATACTTCGCGTGTTATCTATCAGTATATCTTATGTTAAAGTATCTGCTGTCAATCTGATTTTTTTTCATGAGATTTTCTGTTTTGATTCTCGAGATTTTCTGTTTGGATACTATGGCCAATATAGACAAACTTTATGATTTTAAACAAGTACAACTCAACAACTGCCCAACTCGGTTTGGATCAAGGTTTTATTAGTTTTAAAATTATTTACAATTAATCACAGGTGTAATCACTCCCTCCGCCCGCCACACATCTGAAAAACAACAAACATATACTGAGTCATGAATACAATTCCTCAAAATATTTACATGATAATACGAAATCATAGCAAGATTGCATGTAAGTGCCACCACCATATACGATAGTATCACTGTGTGCTAAATAACATAGTAATCATTGTGAATAGCCTAAATAACCTAGTAATCATTGTGAATAGCCCTATAGGCGTTTTTTAATATTAGGAATAGCACACTAACCATCGCGGTCTATCCATTCCCTGGTCATATCAACGATTTGAATTGAAAAGAAGAAAAGGATAGGGTTCCTATTATTATTATTATTTTATGTGGCACAAAGAAACATCTTTTTTCATGAGCGACCCTAACGAATGTACACAGATATGAAAATCTTTTGCCCCAGATACCTTCCCTTCTTTTAATTTTTCTGGAATTTTTTTGACACGTATCCGTGTAGAACGGGTCCTAGGTCCCCCCTAGCGTTAGAATAAAGGTCGTAGCAGTATTGCCCTCTGGTGTAATTTGTACCGTTTTCTAATTAAACCAAAGAGTGACAAGAATGATGTTTTGGTGAAACTATCATGAGGGTAAGGAATTTCTTAAGGAAGTTTATAACTCACCTTAAAGTTCATCAAAGTTGTAAAAAAACGAAAAAAACCCACAAATCACTTCGGAGTTCTTCTGATTGGACGACTGAAAATGGAGAAAAGTTTGTATCAGTTTCAAGTTATATAATTTTTTGGATGTAGTACAGTACGCCTCCCCAAGCCGACTAATACAGGTGTTGCCCTTCTGCGCCGCTTAACGTGACACTACCTTGTTACGCGATCACTGAGACATACCTGGCGAAGTCTCACTAGTGTTTCCAATAGCAGAGATAGCCGTTTAGGGAAGCAATATCACTTACTGCAAAAGTAAATATATAGAAGATAAGGTACTACGGTACTTATTGCATACAAGCTACATAATTATGATGACTAGGTTAAGTTTATAACTCACCTTAAAGTTCATAAGGTTACAAAAAAACAAAAAAACAAAAAATCACTTCAAGTTCCTTTCTGATTGGACTGCTGAAATTGAAGAAAGTTTGTATCAGTTTCAAGTTATATAATTTTTGGTATGTAGTAAAATAACTTAGATAACGTAGATAAAAACTTACATAACATAGATAAAAAAACTTCTGACCCCACATTACATTACATTTGAAAGTGATAAATACAGACAGATTAATGAGTGTACATTGTAAGAACACCATCAGTATTTACTCTATGTACTAGGTGGTTTACCTATACTTTTTTTCTCAATATCTTTGTTAGAAACGATCACTACTTATGTTTGAAGCAAAACTTCATATTGAGTATGTGAAGTTTCTGCAGGCGAAGTTTTATTTTTGGTTTTTTAAATTGGGCTCTTATAAGAGCCCTGCAAAAAAATTATCCCCTCGGTAGGCAACCGAACGGCAAGCTAGCAACAAACTAAAAAAAAAAAGAAGAACAAGCGTTTCCCGCTTTGTCAAAAAGAAATCAGCAAGTGATTTTGGTGTATAGTGTATGGTGGTAAGCATATATTTGAAGGGTAGATTCATGTTCTATGAAAGGTGTCGCAAACCCCTGATTTCCATATTTTGTGAGATACACCACGTTTATAACGGAGTGGTATATTAGTTTTAATCACCCTTCATAATTCCAGTTTTAACCATCCTTCATAATTGCATTTTTAGTTAACCTAGCGACGCTAGACAAGATTTATTTGCATTCATGGTTTTATATGAACAGCCTGTTTGAAGCGACCTCTAGTGGATACACTGGTCACCTGAGCTACATATACGATCAAGTATAGACCGTATTAGTGTGACGTCATTTGACCTGGCGAGAGTGGGGTTTCCCTACGTTCTGGTGCCAAACATTGGGGTATGCCTTCACTGAGTGTAGTATCGGCGAATCACAACATCTCTAAGTATCTAGTTCTGCAGAATATATAACTGTTCTATGGCATTGAAACAAATGTACCAACATAATAACTTTCTCCTGACTGTAGTTATTAGTGTTGTCACACTTTCAAATTTTCGAAGAACAATTTGACAGTTATAGAGACTCGATGGTTCAAGGTTGGCACCATTGTTTTGAAATCAAACATGGGTCTGATTTTAGTCTTACCAGCAAACATTTTCATATTCCAGTCACAGGTCAGTTCTCAAACATGTTTCCTCATAGATGTATTCTCCACTTACTTTATTTATACTGAATTAACACTAAAAACATTCATTATTAGTCGGCAGCATATCGACCTTGATACTTCGTCTATGCGGTGCTTCGCAGAGTTTGGACTTGTTTGGCACCAAAATGCCACGTGGTAGGTGGGAAATCCCAATGATGACGTCAGGACTAATGCGGTCTATATAACATATTATCTTAGCCTGGAATAAACGTCCATAGGTTTAGCATTACAAACTCGTTCTCAACAGGTTTGCGAAAACGGTAACTCGTTCTCAACGGGTGATAAAGAGATGAATATTTCCAGTCTAAGATAAAATCAGAAACTTATTCGTGCTTGGTTAGTGTCCTCGTTCGCCATCGAGTTTGGAGTGCACAGTAATATGAAGCAGGCGATAGCTCATAAGTGCTATACTCAACCTATAACAAGTTAGAAGTATTGACTTCTATGGGCTATATAATAGGTGCTTTACCTATGTTTTTTCCGAAAACCTTTTGAGAAACGATCACTACCTATGTTTGAAGCAAAACCTTGGATTGAGTATGTGAAGCTTCTGCAAGCGTAGTTCTATTTTGGGCTTTTTTGGTGTATAGTGTAAAGTGGTACGTATATATTTGAAGGGTAGATTCATGTTCTGTGGAAGGTGTCACAAACCCCTTATTTCCATATGTGGTGAGATACACTTCAGTTATAATGGAGTTGTATATTAGTTTAAACACTCTTCACAATTGCAGTTTTAACCATCTTTCATATTGCATTCTACTTTGAAATAGCTGCGCTAGAAAAGATTAATTTGGATCGATAATGTTTTATATGAGCAGACTGTTTATCTATCCCTCTAGTGGATAGATAAGACGTTAAGGTTTCATATACGCCATCCAGAGGTTACTCGGCTCCCTATTATCGCCCAGGATAAATACAAGTTCCGCTCGTGAGTGCTTGGTTACACTACGATCGCATGAACCACAGTTTTCCTATTTATATTTGAGTAACCTGGACAGAATTTCGGGTTTACATGTAGAAGTAGTTGAAATTTCCATTTCTGACATCGGAATTTCCATTTGAAGATTTATAAAAACCGTTAAAAAGTAATGATTGTGAGTTACGGGTCAAGGGTCTATTACCATATTACGTCTGTAACCAGCGCACACCGGGAACTGTAAACAGATTGAATTCTGGGGTACCTCGATAGGGTCTATAAGCAAAAACGCTGTAGTGGATAAACTGGTCACCTGAGCTACATACGATCAAGTATAGCATAGTACAAATTATGTCTATACTCAGCCCAGGTTTTGTAAGGTATGCTATTTCCTCGACCTATATATACTACTTGACTAGTGTTTCCCATATCACAGACAAGCCGGTTAGGGAAGCATTAACACTGATGGCAAAAGTATATATATATATAGGAAAAAAGGGTAATAACTCACCTTAACATTTTTTAAAAAGTTCCAAGTTTCGGGGAACTATCCATCAACTGTAAGAAGAAGTAAATTGGGTTTGTTCGTTTATTTTGATAATACTCAAAGGAAAAGTATCCTATTTGGTATAGTAAACGCATGTCTCTCCCGTGTGTACCGCAGAAACCAATAGAAATTATGGAATAAATGAACTGCTAAGGGGACCTAGGCAATACAGAAATTTTAAACTCGCCCAACCGAGCAAAACCGTTAGAGGGGGGATGGGAGTCAAAGTGTGAATATGGATGGCTAAGCAGTTTCTTCTATGCAATGACTTTGTCAAATGGCCTATTAACAAACACAATGGAGCACAGCAGTTCCTATATAAGGCTGTTACCTATGAGAGGATATCAATGTTCTGGTTGGAAACCAAACTACAGCGCTGTTAATACAGTGATAACTACGGATATTCATTTCAACTTCATCGGAGAGACACTACAATGCAGTGGACGAAACCCCGGTTTTGTAAATACACAGGCTGAACCTATACAGAGCCACGTCGGATTACAAAGTTGAGTTTAATGGAAGTCATGTAACTGTTCGAAAGATAATATCTGATATAACCAAAGCATCCTATTGCTTTTTTTACGCTCACGAACGGCACATGACAGAATAGAAACAGGTAGGAGACTATTTCACACCTTTGGTACAATGGTCACCAGAGCAAATGCTTCGTACCTAGGTTTGCCTAATTAAGTATAATAATTTGAAATCTAAGGCATAAATACGAGAAATAACTTTGGTATAACTTATTTCTAGGTCTTTAAAGTATCAAACATGATATATTTTGAATATCACACCATTATATCACACCATTAAACAAGTCTCCTGTATCAAATGCTATGCTGGATTTTAGTTCATGCAAACCAACCACCGTGCGGCGCTACCGCCCACGCAGTGTCAAGTCATAATATGGGAGTTAGGTTTCTTTGGTCATTATGGGAGTTGGGTTTCTTTGGTTATAGTTCTTTGATCATGCTACACGGAATATTAATAGTTTAGAGTAGCTTTTTTACTTACCGTGGTACAAGGAATATGTGGATGTAACCATGGTAGCTACCTAAATGTAACATCAACTAAAGGTCAGCATTGAGTTCTATTCATTTGAGTAAAAAATTGTGTTGAAAAATAGGGTTTAATATTAAATCGTTTTTATTTATATTGAATATATTGTATGGTTAAACCACACCATAATTACTCATTCACAGTGATTATACTCGAAATAAGCCTAAAAAAGGGTTCTTCTATGCAGAGTTACATACAGTAAAACATCCCATTGTATAGTCAAACCACACCATAATTACTCATTCACAGTGATTATACTCGAAATAAGCCTAAAAAGGGTTCTTCTATGCAGAGTTACATACAGAAAAACATCCCGTTACGCAGTGTGAAGAAGCATGCGCCATCTACGGGGAAAGTGGCACACCACTCGTATGGGCGACCTCTCGTGTATAGTACTAGCGCAAGCTACAGTAAGCTACTTCCGTTGTTGGTACCGCTGCGCAAATACACTGAGGAAATATTATGGTTGTACCACGTACTAGGAATAGGGAAAGGATGGTTGGTATTGTCCTTTGTACAAACTAATTTTGTGGTATCATATGCATAGGTAATTGTTAAATATTGCTAAATATTGATTGTGCTACGTGTTAAATAAGATGAACTCACCATCATCCATCTCCTCCATACCGACTGCGATTTCCACGTGCCTGTGAAAAGAATTGCGGCTAGATTCTCACAGATTCACTCAGAGGCATTAGTGCCTTGAATTTTTCATTTGAAAAATGTAGTTCACAACCTGACATGTTAAGTTTTACATTTGAGTTATTTGATGAGGGTTTCGAACGGTATAGAAATTTCACTACTTCGGGCGATAATAGAGGGATTATAGAAACGGTAGCTTTCGGACAGATAAGCAGAACACCGGTGTGAGAGGGGGGTGGTAAGGGTTTAAGTCGAGAATGGGTGATTATACACTTGGGAGTATGAGAATTCATTTACATTTGAGTTATTTGATGAGGGTTTCGAACGGTGTAGAAATTTTACTACTTCGGGCGATAATAGAGGGATTATAGAAACGGCGGCTTTCGGACAGATAAGCAGAACACCGGTGTGAGAGGGGGGTGATAGGGTTTTAAGCCGAGAATGGGTGATTATACACTTGGGAGTATGAGAATTCATATTTCAGGAAGTTTTCAATACCATTTTGTAAACCAAACCGAATACAGAACTAATACGACATTATAGTATTGGCTTGCTGGGAGTGGGTGTGAGGGGGAAGATTTCATTGCTATGGCGGGCCGTTTGAATAGGAAGGTGACCAATTTGGGAAAAGTTAAGTGAGAACTTATTCATTTTATTTGTGTTAATACCATCTAATACTCACCGAAAAGGGATATTGATTCTCATCACACGTCTGATGAGCCGCCCGAAGAGAAACATAATTGCGGGCCATGTCCGGAGAAGGAGGAAAAAACCTCCCAGGACGAACGAAAAGAGAGCGATACAAATACGTGCGCTCTCCATGATGTCAACCTTTTAAATGATGAAATCTAGGTCAAAGCCAATCTGGGTCAAAAGTCGATGTTCGGCGCTATGTCGTAAAATGGATATCAGAGGCTATTAGGAGCTATAAGTGAAATACAAAGCCTGTTTTCGCTCCGAAATCGTAAAAGACGCCATGATAATCAGAATTATCTGATTGATACTTGTAAAATGAGAAGATTATACTTTACGCTATCCACCAGGGAACAGACCCATTCGTAGTTTATAAAAAAGTCACTAGATAAGAGATGGTTGACAATTATCGTTATTTAACACGCTTTTGTGGTATCAGTTATCTTACATGCCCCACAGCACCTCAGCCCCATATCATGGCCTACATGGACATAATATCCAAGTCTTTCCGGTCTCTCAGCGGTAGACAAATCCACAAAGTATTACGAAATAAAAAAATTCTAAGGTGATCTAAGCAATTGCCAAATTCAAACTTGACGCAGTACAAAAAGGTTGGTGGGGTGATGAGAGCGTCAGTGTCAGTGTCAGTGTCAACATGGATGGCTAAGCTGATTCTTCTACGCAATAGACACTGTGTAAAATCATTTTCCCTGGTGAAATAACGGGTTAAGAACAGAGATGGAACCCAGCACGTTCATTACAAGGCTTGTACCTACAAAAGGATATAAATATTATGGCAGAAAACCAAACGACAGTGCGGTTAATACAGTGATAACTTCTGATCTTTCAGCCGGGAAGGATACGTGTCAAGTCCAGTGACAAAACCATGTCTGCTATGCTACGAGTCGATTCGACAAGTCACAAAATTGACATTTATATCGTCCTACGGCGTCAACAGTGTAAAATGAAACCAGCATCACATTCCTCTGATCAGCAGCTGTACGAGGGTGTCAGACTTGAGACGGTGGAATTAACCTAACGATTTGTAAGTAAGATCAGCAAAGCCTCTATAGAGTACTGTCTAGACTATAAGGTTGAATCTATGGGAAGCCGTGTCACTGCTCAAAACGAAGGGTGGTCAAGCTGTCATTGGAAATCAGGTCGCCCAGGGTTTAAACTTTAGATTAATGATTAATAATACATATATTCATATTCTACATACTGTAGGATTGTATCTATGGGAATATTGTCCAGGTTAGACGAGTTTCGATTTAATAATTCATATTTAACCTTAGGCATTACGCAGTCAAAATTAATTTATTATGAGGATTTAACTTAAAATATAGGTCTGGAAACATTATTATTCGTAAACTACAGATTATTAGGTTTCTCCTTATAGGTATTTGTGTATTTGGGAACATGTGGGATTTATTTATTTATGGAATTTAGAAATTAAAAGCTATACTATAGACTTTGTAGGGAGTGGTGCACTGGTAGAGATATGATTAGAAAATCATTTAATATGAGATCTATTTTGAAATATCTCACTGGAGACATTAATATTATTAAACTATGGGTTCTTAGCTTTCTTCTCATATATATATATAATTTTGTATTTTGGATAATGTGGGAATTAGTTATAGAATTTAGAATTTAGAAAATTAAAAGTACTCAGTGATTAAAATAGCTTGTACTGCCATAGCTAGGTTCGAAGACATGTTTTCGAATGGTTTATTTTTGGTTTTGAGCATTGAATCTATGGATGGGGACTGGATTAGGGGAAACTATACTGTATGAGGTTTGTTTATACGAAATATCATTCACTTTGAACCAGTGTAGGATTTAGAATCGAATTGACAGAAATGCTCATCTATCTTAGGCTTTACTATAGGAAAGGTATGGGAGTAGAGTTCAGGTGAGGATAGTATTAGAAAATTGTTTTTTAATATTGTTTTACTTCAAATAAATGATAGGAGACAGTAATATTCGTAAATTAGAGATACTGAGCTTTCATTTGATATATATCTTGACCATTTCGGACGAGTTGGGACTTAGATATTGATTTTTTTAACTTAGATTCGAGCAGTGGATAGATTGACTATTTCGCCATAGCTGGGTTATAAAACATCTTTTTCAAAAAATTTCTTCCAGGCTTTTAACCATGAAGCTATGAACGGTGAATTGGATTAGAGAGATACTGAGCTTTCATTTGATATATATCTTGACCATTTCGGACGAGTTGGGACTTAGATATTGATTTTTTTTAACTTAGATTCGAGCAGTGAATAGATTGACTATTTCGCCATAGCTGGGTTATAAAACATCTTTTTCAAAAAATTTCTTTCAGGCTTTTAACCATGAAGCTATGAACGGTGAATTGGATTAGGTTAATCTACACACACTCTAGGGTTTCTAATCTAGAGATTAGAATCAAAAGCAAATATAGTTTGTGTCTATAGACTTAATTCACGGTTGAATCATATATGCAGGAATTTGTCAGGTTGATATACATAGATCAGTGTCTAGCTGGTACTCGAGGTAGTGGGAGGTAGGGGGGACTTTATCGTCGATATAATAATCTATTTAACCGCTTCTGATCGAAATATTTCACAAAAAATTTGTTCATCGTTTCGCTGTATCGGGACATGCTCTGTGAATAACTCAACTCGTCCATAGGCGCGAGTGGATTAGGACTTTGTTTTATTTTTCTCTGTGTTCTACTTGAATCGATGATTGGCGACTTAGCTTAGAGCAAACTACACTGTCTCAGGTATGATTATACAAGATATGATAGACTTTGAAACAGGAGAGATTGATAAATTAATTAATTAATGAAAATGGTACTCAACGCTGAACCTTCAACATGGGAGCAGTAGGGGAGATGGGCTCTAGGCAAGACACCATTTCGAAAAACATTTTTTACGAGCATTTACTGAGAAAAAACACTGGAGGATGAAATATTCCTAAACTAGGCAGTTTCAGCTTTTTTCTCATATATTAATGTGCAATTCAGGCATGAGGGGGGACTGAGATATTGATTTATGAAATTAGATTCGGACGGTACCTATAGGAAACTACTGAAACATTGTGACCTTACATTGCGAAGATCATACAACCGTTTTTATCTGAAAGCAGTCTAAATTGTATTCATTATCAACCTTTCCTGACAAGTGGCGTACAGATATTAGTTCATTTAGGTACGTACTAACTTTCCGTATGCGATGGGGTTTGCAGCCCAGAGCATATAACATATCTGTATGCTCCGGTATGTAGATATACGCTGTCCATATGTTTCTATGGACACTAATCTATGCATCAAGTGGATAATAAATAAAGGAATAAATATGCTATAAATATAAACATCAAATGGTATTATAGGGAGACATAGTTAGTGTGGCTGAATGGAATCTATTTTCTGGCTGAAATATTCACCTCGTTCGAAGTGTATATGTGATGTCATATTGTTTTCATTCATTTAATTTCTCATGATATTGATTATTTTCTTATCCTTTATCTAACCCCTAGTATTTTGTCCCATAGGTTTAACATTTGTAACTTGCTATCCATGCCCCAGTATTCTCCATATATTTATATAAACACTGATCTTCCTTTTGCTCACAGGTATTGACGAATGGAGGCTGTTCGTCTGCGTAAAGAAAACCAGATCTACAGTGTAGATGAAAAAAAAAAACGAGCGCTTGCCAAATTCACCCACGTAGAGCGAACCAAGCGAGAAAACAGATCCTCTAACAGTTCAAGCACGGTGGTTCAGCATTATATTCTGCTGCTCCTGGGACATTATGAAAAAATTTGTTTGAAAAACAATTTATTTATTTATCGTAAAATGTTCCACTATTTTATAGTTAATTATTAAATTTTATCACAAGAGACATTAATATTCATAGACTACAGGTTCCAAGCTTTCTTCTGAGATATAATTTGTGTATTTAGGACAAGTCGGTACTTAGATATCGGATTTAGGAGAATAAAAGTACTCTATCAATAAAATGGCTTATGGTACCATAGCTAGGTTTTAAGACATCATTTTCAAATGTTTTAGTTTAGGCTTTCAGCATTGAATCTATGGACGGGGACTTGGATTAGGGTAAACTACACTGTCTGAGGTTTGTTTATACGAAATATCATTCAATTTGAACCAGCGGAGAAATTAGAATTGAATTAAAAGAAATGATCATCTAAGCTGAGCCTTTACTAAGGGAGCGGTAGGGGAGTTAGGCACTGGTCCAGGCACGATTTAGAAAATCATTTATTATGAGGATTTAACTTGAATTCTATTACTGGAGACATTAACATTCGTAAACTACGGGTCCTTAGCTTTCTCCTCATATATATATTTGTGTGTTTTGGACAATGTGGTATTTAGTTATCGAATTTAGAATATTAAAAGCTTTACCATAGGCTTGGTAGGGGGGTCACGCACTGGTCGGGATACGATTTAGAAAATCATTTATTATGAGGATTTCACTGGAATTTTATCACTGGAGACATACTGGAGACATTAACATTCGTAAACTATGGGTCCTTAGCTTTCTCCTCATATATATATTTGTGTGTTTTGGACAATGTGGTATTTAGTTATCGAATTTAGAATATTAAAAGCTTTACTATAGGTTTGGTAGGGAGTCACGCACTGGTCGGGATACGATTTAGAAAATCATTTATTATGAGGATTTCACTGAGATTTTATCACTGGAGACATTAATATTCGTAAACTACAGATTCTCAGCTTTCTTGTGATATAAATATTGTGTATTTCGGGTGATTTTGGACTTAGATATTGGTTTTTGAAATTAGATTCGAGCAGTGACTATTTTGACTTATTTAACCATAGCTGGGTCATAAGACTTCTTTTTCAAAATGGTTTCTTTGAGGCTTTCAGCATTGAATCTATGGACTGGGACTTATATTAGGGTAAACTACACTGTCTGAGGTTTCCTTATATGAAATATCATTCAATTTGAACCAGCGGAGAAATTAGAATTGAATTAAAAGAAATGATCATCTAAGCTGAGCCTTTACTATGGGAGCTGTAGGGGAGTTAGGCGCTGGGCCAGGCACGATTTAGAAATCATTTATTATGAGGATTTAACTTGGATTCGTAAACTACGGGTCCTTAGCTTTCTCCTAATATATATTTTGTGTATTTCGGACAATGTGGGATTTAGTTATCGAATTTAGAATATTAAAGCTTTACTATAGAATTGGTAGGGGGTGTCAGTCACTGGTCGAGATACAATTTAGAAAATCATTTATTATGAGGATTTCACTGAAATTTTATCATTGGAGACAAAATATTCGTAAACTACAGATTCTCAGCTTTCTTGTGATATAAATTTGTGTATTTCGGATGATTTGGGATTAGATATTGATTTTTTGAAAATTAGATTCGAGCAGTGACTATTTTGGCTTATTTAATCATAGCTGGGTTATAAGACATCTTTTTCAAAATGGTTTCTTTGAGGCTTTCAGCATTGAATCTTTGGACGGGGACTTAAATTAGGGTAAACTAAACTGTCTGAAGTTTCAGTATATGAAATATCATTCAATTTGAACCAGCGGAGAAATTAGATTGAATTAAAAGAAATGGTCATATGGCTACAGATTTACTATGGAAAAGGTTTTAACAAATAGTAACGAATTGTAAATACGTTGTCAGAAATGAAAAGCCTGCCTTTCTACCTGTATGTACCAAATTTCAGGCTGATATTCCAATTAGATAAAGGTAAAAGCAGGGTGGTCCCTTAAGCGGGGTGGTCCCTTAAGCGGGGTGTCCTGGAAGAGGGGTTTTACTGTACTACATGAGTTTCAATATGTACTCCCAGTTCTGAACGTATTCCCATAGACTGAGCATTATCAATTTAGTTCCAACCTCTACCTATAGGGGGCAGCACAATATGATTTCTAATATTTTTAATGGAAGTTATAACAAATTCTTGATGAAATATTAATTTAAAAGCAGTTTTAGTTATAAAATCTTAATAGATAATTGCAAAATATCAAGACCTTCATTTGTTAATTTTTGCAAGTGTTATTGAAGCATTCTTGACGAAAATGATGTGTAAACACCATTTCATAGTAATATCTTATTAATATATATATGATCCCCTTCAGATTCATATCTGAGCACTTTGTGCTAGTTGTCATCTCATACACTGAGCCATCATACATATCTGAAGGCAGCAAATCGCTTGCTTATTGCATGTGTGTACAGGCTCAGAGGTGTCAACTTGTCCTCAGGGGTGCAGCCCGACCCGTGGCGGCCGAGCTTACACGTTAAGCATACACGCTAAGCATACACGCTGGTGCTGCACCGACCAGCGGCTGTGTACTCGGCCGTGTTTACCCCTGCGGAGCACAATGTTTGCCCCTGCGGAGCACCACGCTCCGCTGAACGCGAACAATACCCGAGATAATCCCTTAAGGTGACCCGGCGCAGACTTCCCGGCACGGTATGCTCATAATACAAACAACCTCGACCAAAAGACAATAGATTGGGCAATAAACAAACGAAAGAACAATCTGCGGAGCACCACGCATGACTGATTTTAAACAATTGATTCTGTGGTCTATACAGCTATGTATACTACTTACGAGGATATTCCCCACACTCTGAGGTTTGTTCCCGTATAATATTTAACATTTTGATCGAGAATTAACTTGATGATCGAATTAAACCGTTGCGCCTTACGCGGTTCATTTTTTGGCTTGCTTCAACATGGCGTCAACTGCGGAGGGGGGTTGACACGGGAGTGACAGCATTAGATGTCGATTTGAAAATCAATTCGTATGGACTTTTAACGTTAGATAATCGATCAGGGAGCTATATAGGGGCAAAGCTGAGACTCTGAGGTTTATTCCAGTATATATATTGTGATATATCATTGAGTAGGGAAATGTGAGGTGAGGCTTACACGTGCATTTTTTTTTTTTATAACGACGTAGTCGCTTACCGGATACGCTTTCAGCGAGGACCCAGAACTTGAGGCCCCATTTTGTGGGTTTGAGGGGCATGTATTGTCGATGTGCACATTTCCCCTTGTGCTTTATCATGCTTTCGTCGATACAAATTTCCCGTTTGGGCCGATAAAGAAGGGTAGCAAAGTGGTTCAGGTGGTCCAGCAACCATTTCACTCTGTCCATAGCTGCGGGTGGTGCTTCGTTATCGTCGTCGCCCTGTTGCGGACCGAAGTTGAAGTACCTGTAAAACAAATGCTATCGAGTCAATATGTGTGGTAGACCTTCATAACCAAGTATATCGGAATTATCACAAATTCGATTCAATATAAATATCGTAAGAAGAGATATAGTGGTTTATATCCAGATATTGTTCCAGGGAAAGGCAATTGCACTTCCCGCAGAATGTCAAGGAAGCGATCACGAGTAAATATCGTGCCGAAGTATGGAGTGGCCAACTCTTTGATCTTAGACCAGTAGTCTTGGATTCGGATTTTCTTTATGATGGACATGAGCATGGTGAGGGCGATAAAGATTTTGACATCATCAACTGTTACTGGTGTCCATTTCTTTTTTTTTGCCGAACCTCGAACAGGATTATCGTGGGCGTATCTGTTGGTGCAGTGCGCGATAGTATCAAGGAATCCAAATGGCAGAAACAATTTGAAAAAATTCAGAGGACTCTTCTCCATATTGGGATCGATAGCTTGGGTAAAACCGGTCTGGGATTCGTCAAACTGCGTAGGGGGGTCTTGATTTTCTACATTTTTGATTTCCCTTATCCAATTTCGGCCACAAGCTGTGGTTTCGGTATTTTGCGATACTTCTTCGCCTGTATCGGTATCGCCTCCACTGTCAGAACTTTCTCCGCACGCCGAACTGCTAGACTCGCCATCAATTTCATTGATTTGGGACGTTTCTGGGTCGTTTTTCTCCATTTCTTTGACATTTTGGTTCGAATTATCATCTCCAGATGTTCTTCGGTCATTTCCTCGTAGCAGGGCCAAGGTAGTTATTGGCAAATCATCCTCCCATTCACCCCAGTCTGAGTCTGAGCCCGACCATTCCGCCATCTTGGACGTGGGGGCGTGGTCGTCTGCTTCGCACCCGTTTCTTTCTTTTTTTCAATGGTTTCCATGGCTACTAAATTTTTGTAATAATTATTTTTAGACAAGGTTATATCTTTTCTAAATATATTGAGAAAACCAGAACTATTCCTTCATTATTTATTGTTTTAGGGACGTTTCAAACATTGATAACAAGATCTCGCAAAAATGATGCCTCCAGGCATCACCCGATCTACCGTGGTGTGCCCTGCAGGCATCACCCGATATACCGTGGTGATGCCTGCAGGCATCACCCGCCGCGAATGGGTTAAACAGGAAAGGTCTTTCGTCCTAAGATACGTCTTAGATTGCTGGCATGATCCTAGAAGAATTCTTCTGCTAGGACCAAAACTTGTTAAACAGTGCCCAGGTATCACACCTCGTTTTCGATTAGCACAGTCAAGCTGGATTTTGGTTAGTAGTGCGCAGTTATATAAGACCAGTACAACCCGTTATCACGGCAAACGACGTGTCACGCATATGTGCAAGATGTGAATAGTGGACCTGATTTTTGGGGGGCTAAAACCACCCTCTCAATGTGCTTTCATACATTCTCACGGGGTATTTGTCTTGGGGGGGGGGGGGGGAGGGGTGGCTGGGCGCTTCATTTTGAGGTATTCGCGAAGGGTCGCTTCATTTTGAGGTATTCTAGAGGAAGGGGGGGGGGGGCGATTCATTTTCCAGGATTCACCAAGCAAAGCCCTCACACCCCTGCCATAAATAATGAACGCTATCCTTCCTACTCTAACACAAAATGAGTAAAAGTTTCACCCAGTTTGTCACTCTCCCAGGAGATATTTTGAGCTGCTAGCGCCAACTAATCTCTGCCTCAACCCAACACTGGCGGAACCAGCCTACATTTCGGATTCAAAACAGGGTAACTGTCAAAAGTGATTAAACTCAAACAACTCATATATTACGAGTTGGGGAATACTGTAATTGTTAAATGAGCTTCACAGACTTTTAGCTGTTTCTTATCCAGCTCTACACTACTCTGTGAATCTGCAGTTGATTAGACCGCCCCTTTGAGTGAGCACATGTACCATGTTGACAAACAAAACCCTGCAACACATGAGGTTCTTTCCACTGAAGAAAGTAATCCCTAAGACTATGTCTGGTTTGATATAGAAATAACAGAAATTAATGCATATTATTTGCCATATAAATATGTGCATCTCTATTTGCAAGTAAAACACAAAATACTCCTCAAAGTGTTCAGAATTTAGGATATATGAAAAACTAGTATATGGGCCAGATTTTGTCCCAAAGAGGCAGGTCGGTGCAGAGATAAAGGCGGTCACAGGATGTAGAGCGCCGGATCTATGATAGGAGAGTGTCAGGAATTGTACCGAACAATTTCGTGTTCTTCAGTTGTATTGAAAACTGTAACTGATACATATAGTTTGTATTACTTACAATATATCTGCACTACTACACATTTACTGTTATATGTGAGAGTTTAAATAAAACGACATACAAGTGTTTTCTACAACACTGAGAGATTATAATGTTCAATATCTAATCATTTCTAATCTACAAGGTGAATTGTTCGATGTGCCTTTGAACAGTGGTTTACAAACTGTAGTGTGCGGCGTGCGGCGGACGTCAGAGAGCGGACGGCAGGCAGAACTTTGCGAGTGGCGAGCGGGAGGTGTGCTGGTTGAACTCCCAGGTCGCGTGTTCGCGGTCCCCTCCATAGAGGGACCACTGGCGCCCCCACCGGTGGCCGTGGTTGCTAACGACAACAGGCTAGGACAGATAGGCGGCACAGTGGTCGTATGCCGAGGCTGGTGCCCGCTATGGTGGACCCGATCGACACAGTCGATAAACACGAGTACACATCCCAAACTTAATCAGCGACAAATCCACAGACTAACAGTGACAAGCAACAGGTGGATCAAGCCACATACCGGACTGTTCCCAGCGACTGTGCACGGTTGCAGAACTAAAAACATAAGGAATACACTGTGGAGTACAGGAGGTACGTTTTCGGAGGTCGGTAGAGTGTTCTGTATGCAATGGATAGACTCAGGGGAGGCACCACGAGCCTCCACTGACCACCACCTCTACCACCACCACTGCCACCACCTTAGCAGTCAACATTACGTGCAATCAATCCACAACTTGTGTGACTGTCACAGGCTTCTTTGTTGACTACTCTGTGGTCAACTGTTGCTTCTAGACCTACCGTTTCACCACCAGTGACTTGATCATGTCGACCGTTACGTCCAAGAGACTGGAGCAGAGGCCCTACACTGTAGGTACCTTTCAAAAACGACTCAATGACTTTGAGGAGTTTATTAAGGAGATAACACTGCAGGATGTAGAGGCGACACCAGAGGAAAGACGCCAGATGATAACAGGTACGATTTACAGCATGATTTAATCATATCTGAATTTGATCATTTCACCCACCTAAGATTATGATTGCGCACCATATAAAACCAATATTAGATTCATGTGCCATAGAGTTCGAGTTCCTAATGTTAAGCCTATGGAGAAAAATACCGGGGTGAGATAATATTACATATTACAACCATGCATTATGTGTGCTCATTATGAAGAAGGCGATGTATTCATAGGTCAGTTTTCACAATTTGTATCTTAACGAGGTAGCCATCATGACTATTGAGCAAGTAAACGTTTTTTTGTAGCAGAAAAGAACAACATACATATATATGTCAATTTTCAAAATTGTATTATGTTCATAATAGCCTTCAGAATTAATTAATCCGGAAGAAAATACATTTTCACACCCAGTTTAAAGCGAAGTTAAGAATCAAACATATTCAAGTTACGACTGGCGTTGGTTTACATGCTAAATGGCTAAGGGTTACCGTTTCCACACCTCCTCCATCACCTTCATTCATCCAATGTTTGATATAATTGATAACCTTACATAATAATGAAGTGTATTTTAATGTGCTTTATATGTTACCTGTGATCCCACACGTAGTTGCGGTGGAAGATCTTACTTCTAAGAACCGTTTCTTCAGTAACAAAAAACACTGAAGCAACCTTAAGGTTCGTCATATAGTATGCCTAATTCTATCATCAAGGACCTCAACGTATTTGAACTGGTGGTAAAACATAAATTCGGATATCTAAAATAGTTACTTAAGTGATTCTCTTCAGGCTATATATATAGGCAAATATTTATATAGCACATCTCCTTTGGAGTGGGTTTATATGGAATCATCGCGGATTTATGA
Organism: Alentia gelatinosa; assembly: GCA_950022655.1. NCBI lineage: Eukaryota > Metazoa > Annelida > Polychaeta > Phyllodocida > Polynoidae > Alentia > Alentia gelatinosa. Next base: position 52,880,938 of record OX465581.1, read on the forward strand.
ATTGTGGCATGATCTATATTATCCACATTGTGATTATTTTATTTATAAGTTACATCATGGTAGGACAATACAATATGTTTGCTATTTGCTACGTATTATATCACACAAATAATCGATTAATCTGTTTTCATATTCGAACCTGCGTTCATAAAACAGAATGAATTGGAAATGGGTCACAATTTATCACGAGGACAATTTGTATACCCACCTGAGCCAGTATTTCTGCCATTGACCATATTTCAAAGTATTATCAAACACACATAATAGTACCATAAGGTACACCACATATAACTCATTAGAGGGTTAAGCTCAGGATAATCCCTGATCGGGACCTGCAGACTTAATCCGAGGAGATCATCGTAATACTAATGAGGTTACCCCTTGTTTAAACATCCCCTGTGCTGGCTGCTCAAGACGCATACCTCTGTGTACCTGACGTAATGCACTACTCGGCGACAACGGAAGCACTCCCCAGTTGGTACTCAATAACTCCGATATGGAAGCGAATACTCCAATATGAGCCGCCGAGCCATAAGAGCAATCATGTTGAACTGCGCCACGGCAGATTAAGTGGGTGCATGTAATGCGAGTGTCAAGATGGATAGGAGGGACGAGGGAGGGGGCCATCAAGATGTGAATAGAACACCGCATAGCATATAGTCGATCTCACTATTGCCACTATATACATGGCTTTTGTGTCATATCGTCTCATCGATTTGATCTCACTGGATAATTCATGACACTTGCTCTACATCATTGAAGGACCAGAGTAATTGAAAGGAATGGAAATACAGATGGCGGGGGGGGGGGGGGGGGTATTGCTGGAAAGAAGAAAAGGTAAATAATTAAGAAAAGAGAACACATGATACATGGAAATGGTAGACAGGAGAAGTAATTTCATTTTGAAGATTCAACGGCAGAACAGCATGCATGTTCACGTCAAACCTATCCCCCGATTACTTAGTTAATGAAAAGATCTATCTCACTCCTGGTATTTTTTCTATTATAGACCTGAAATTGGGAACTCATACATACATTTTTTTTTTTTTTTTTTTTTTTTATTTGCACAAAAGTACACAATGGCCTCTGCCATGGCAGGTATTCTGGCCACTCTATTACCCGGGAAAATTCTGATAACAGAGACAATTCCTTCCAGGTATAGATACACTATGTACAGGTGGGTGAGGTAATGATGATAGATAACCAAGTATATGTATGGCACTTTCCACAAGCTTTCTTAAGTATAAGGCTCATTCTCACAGAACCAGTGCAACTACAATTTTAGCCCTTTCCGGCCTACTAGAATTTTCCCAGTGTGTAATATCTTCTTTTTTTTTAATTAGTAGATGTATCTCGATGAGTTCTCGAGGGGGAGTATAGGTTTCATATGTTAAATATGTATATTAAGAGCACCAGAGGCTCAAAATAGGCTAAAAATGACAGAAAATAGAGATAACAATATTTTGAAAAACATATTTTTTGCAAATAGTCAATATACAATATAAAATAAGCCGATTTTGGTATTTTTCTACAAAGATTCTGCGTGCAACATTCATTTCTCTGCAAATTTCGTTATAATTTACTGATTTTTTTAAAAGTTATAGCCTAATGAAGGTTGGTGAAAGTACAGGGCTTGCAGCATGGACACTATTTTCGAACGTTTTTAGTTTATTACATGAAATAAATAAACAGTTTCCAACTGCACAAGGGCATTCCTTATATAGAATTCTTCCAATCTACCAAAAAAATGGAGTTGGTTAGCTCAAGCGGAATTTATAAAAATACCAAATCAAATATTTACCCCTATCCCTGTTTCAAAGCTTATTTCTTATCCATTTATGAGTAACAGTCAAAATTTCCTATATTTCCTTGTATTTAGATATTTAAGAAATCAAACTGTACTACTTATGTAGCTCTAGCAGGTATGTATACATAATATAAAAAAAAATTTAACCCACAAATTGAAAATGGTCTTTTAGTGAAATTTGTGCTTCTAGCAGAGCATATGTTGTCTCTTACAGCCTGGACATATCTCTTACCAACGTGGAATTCCAGTCATTAATTGTTTATAGAAACCTATAGATAAATAATAAAATTGGTTAAAATTGCTTTCCTTACAAGAAAATAGTTATACCAGTTTACTATGATAAAATTGTAGCATATCATATTGATATTTCGGTTTTATATGGGTGAAATATGTTATTTTCAGGCTAATTCTACACTGTCTTACCAACGTGGAATTTCAGTCATTAATATCCTATGGAAGCATGCAACTGATAACTGAACTGGGTTAATTTTGCTCTTTTTTGGAATAGAATTGTGATAACAGCTTACTATGATAAAATTGTAGCATGTCATATTGATATTTCGGTTTTATATAGGTGAAATATGTTATTTTCAGGCTAATTCTACACTGTCTTACCAACGTGGAATTTCAGTCATTAATATCCTATGGAAGCATGCAACTGATAACTGAACTGGCTTAATTTTGCTCTTTTTTAGAATAGCATTGTGATAACAGCTTACTATGATAAAATTGTAGCATGTCATATTGATATTTCGGTTTTATATAGGTGAAATATGTTATTTTCAGGCTAATTCTTCACTGTCTTACCAACGTGGAATTTCAGTCATTAAAAGCCTATGGAAGCATGCAACTGATAACTGAACTGGGTTGATTTTGCTCTTTTTTAGAATAGAATTGTAATAACAGCTTACTCTGATAAAATTGTAGCATATCATATTGATATTTCGGTTTTATATAGGTGAAATATGTTATTTTCAGGCTAATTCTACACTGTCTTACCAACGTGGAATTTCAGTCATTAATAGCCTATGGAAGCATGCAACTGATAACTGAACTGGGTTGATTTTGCTCTTTTTACAATATGATAGTGATAACAGCTTACTATGATAGAATTGTAGCATATCATATTGATATTTCGGTTTTATATGGGTGAAATATGTTATTTTCAGGCTAATTCTACACTGTCTTACCAACGTGGAATTTCAGTCATTAATATCCTATGGAAGCATGCAACTGATAACTGAACTGGGATTATTTTGCTCTTTTTTGGAATAGAATTGTGATAACAGCTTACTATGATAAAATTGTAGCATGTCATATTGATATTTCGGTTTTATATAGGTGAAATATGTTATTTTCAGGCTAATTCTACACTGTCTTACCAACGTGGAATTTCAGTCATTAAAAGCCTATGGAAGCATGCAACTGATAACTGAACTGGGTTGATTTTGCTCTTTTTTAGAATAGAATTGTGATAACAGCTTACTCTGATAAAATTGTAGCATATCATATTGATATTTCGGTTTTATATAGGTGAAATATATATTATTTTCAGGCTAATTCTACACTGTCTTACCAACGTGGAATTTCAGTCATTAATAGCCTATGGAAGCATGCAACTGATAACTGAACTGGGTTGATTTTGCTTTTTTTTACAATATGATAGTGATAACAGCTTACTATGATAAAATTGTAGCATATCGTTTTGATATTTCGGTTTTATATAGGTGGAATATGTTATTTTCAGGCTAATTCTACACTGTCTTACCAACGTGGAATTTCAGTCATTAAAAGCCTATGGAAGCATGCAACTGATAACTGAACTGGGTTGATTTTGCTTTTTTTTTTACAATATAATAGTGATAACAGCTTACTCTGATAAAATTGTGGCATATCATATTGATATTTTGGTTTCATATAGGTGGAATATGTTATTTTCAGGCTAATTCTACACTGTCTTACCAACGTGGAATTTCAGTCATTGATTAAAAGCTTATGGAAGCATGCAACTGATAACTAAACTGGGTCAATTTTGCTTATCATATTTTTTTTTTTTTTTAATTGTAAATGGGGAGAATTCTGGTATTTTCAGGCAAATTTATCTTTCTCTTGCCAACGTGAATGTTTAGGCATGAATAGCCTAGAAAAATGGAAGGCGTGAGCATATATCCTGCATCCCTACATCCCACATCCCTATTCCCACATCCCTACATCATACATCCATATATCCCTACATGCCTGCATCCTACATCACTACATCATTACATCCTACATCCCTATGCCCACATCCCTACTTCCTACATCCCTACATCCTACATCCTACAGCCCGACATCCTACATCCCTACATCCTACATCCCTACACCCCCACATCCTACATCCCCAGATCCCTACATCCCTAAATCCCCACATCCATACATCCATATATCCCTACATCCCTACATCCCGGTAATATGTGACTTGGCAAAGAGAGGGGGCTCGTATACAAAGGCCAGATCATTTTTGTATGTAGAGATGTAAGATATAGGGATGTAGGGATGTAGGGATATAGGGATGTAGGATGTAGGGATAAAGAAATATATGGATGTAGGGATGCATGGACGTAGGGATGTAGCATGTAAGGATGTATGGATGTGGGGATGTGGAGATGTAGAGATGTAGAGATGTAGGATGTAGGGATGTAGGATGTGAGGATGTAGAGATGTAGGGTGTGGGGATATAGGGATGTCGGGGTGTATGGATGTGGAGATGTAGGGATGTAGAGATGTAGGATGTAGGGATGTAGGATGTGGGGATATAGGGATGTGGGGATGTAGAGATGTAGGATGTAGGGATGTTGGGTGTATGGATGTGGGGATGTAGGGATATAGAGATGTAAGATGTAGGAATGTTGCCCAGGTGTATGGATCAACAGACGTCTACCGGAGGTGTAACGGTTGTATAACGGCCGTCAACGGATGGACTTTTTTTCTTCGGTTACTTTTCCGTAAGCTTCCTAATGTGACTGGGCCATAAAGCATGCAATTTTTTTTGTGTGAAATCCAAACCATAATACTGTATTAATATAAATAAATCAGAAGATATAGTACAATTTTCTAGTGTATTTAGAAGAGAATTATGGTATTTTTAACCAAATTTATGTCTCTCTTGCCAACGTGTGGTATAGGAGAAATATTCTCAGGAACTTGTACTAGCATAGTCATTATTATTATTTAATCAAATATTTGGGTTTTATCCCCATATATTCTTATAGCTTTCAATGTTTATTTAGTTAAATAGATCAATTTTATAGTATTAATCTTTTGAAAAAGCAAAGAAACAAATTCTAGTACTCTACCCACATGCGGCTGATATTAGCCTACTATTAGTCTCTTACAGCATGGAAAAAAATTGAAAAAAACTATACAATTTATTAATGACTAATTATGGATATTTAAACATTTTTTAGCAAAAAAAGGGATGACTCACCTGAAGGTATACATATTATAGAATAGTAAGCTGGACTTGACTTACCTTATTCATTTTTTTTTTAAAAAGCCACAACAAACGTTGTATTTGTAAATTTTAAAATAACCTAAAAATCTTGGTTTTCAGGTTTTAAAAATTCAATTTTTGGTTCATACTGAAGGGAAAATCTAATTATCTCAGTATGAAAAGTTATTATATTATTCATACTACCTATGTTTTATTATATAAGCCATTTAGCAATTTCGAATGATTAAAATTTGATTATTTTCCTTGTTTTCAATTAAATTAGGAGTTTTGTCCACGCTGTAAGACACTATTTTGACATACATATGTTCCATGGGCCACCATGATCACATTTTCAATATTTAACTGATACTATTTTAGGGGAAAATGGTCCACTCCATAGACAATAGAACCCCATAATTATTTTTACCATCTTCCAACATTTTTATTTTTGACCCCCCTAACCCTAGTTGCACTGGTTCTGTGAGAATGAGCCATAAACATTAAAGCTCTGACCAGAATTTCTGTTTGATATGTTTCTTGAAGGTATAAAGTGAACCTGTCTGAACTTCGTATGGCAGCTCATTCCAGCGTTCCATCCCACGGTAAATGGGGCTTCTTTTGAAAAAGCTTGTTTTAGGCCTTCCCAACTTAACAATCTTTTTAGCTTGCCTTCGGGTTTTAGGACTTTTGTCTGGTTCGATTTCATTAGCATATTTACGCATGTATAACAAGTTTAGGTACAGTCTCCGCTTACATAAAGGCTGTATGTCACATTTTTCATGCAATGACTTGGTGGTGATTTCTCTGGCGTTCGACCGAGTACACATTCTCAATCCCCTATTCTGGGTCCTTTGCAACTTGTCCAAAAGAGACTTATTTGCACCCGCATCAAAGTACCCCGGGTAGTCAAAGATAGGGGCTATCATAGATTTATAAATTTTAGTACTAGTGTCCTGTGTTATATATTTCCTTACTTTTGATAATCTAAATAATTAATGGTTCACTTTTCGGATAGTATCGTTCACACATTTCTCCCAAGATAAGGTCTCATCCAAGGTTATCCCTAAATAGTTATAACTCACACAGTGTGGTAACTGGGTGCCCCCTAGTTTAACCTGGTTATCTGGCTCAGCGTAGTTGATCTTATTTAACTTTGTTTTATTACCAAATACACAAAATTTAGTTTTTTTAACATTTATTAACATTTTGTTTGATGTGCACCAATTATCAAGGAGGGTTAGGTCATTATTTAGTCTATTTACGGAAGATGAGTGTTCGGTATCGGATGTGTAGAGGACAAGATCGTCCGCATAGAAGATATGGGAACTACTGAAGCCAAGTTTTTGTATGTCGTTTATATAGCAGTTAAAGAATAATGGGCCTAGTATACTGCCCTGGGGCACACCTGATATAATATTTGCATAGGAAGACAAGGCATTGCCTACCCGTACTCTTTGTTGTCTATGGTTTAAATAGCTTTTAGTCCAACTTAACAGTTCGTTACTGAGACCCAGATTACATAACTTAGTTAACAGGATTTTATGTGATACTCGGTCGAACGCCTTGCTAAAATCAACGAACACACAAGAGGTCATTCGGCCTCGGTCCCTATCAGTGTAAAGTTCCTGTACAAGTTTTGTTATTGCGTCCGTGGTACCTCTCTTTTTTCTGAACCCAAACTGTCTGGTGTCCAAGAGTCCAACGTTTTCAAGATAGTTAGTTATTTCCGAGTGCACAAATCGTTCCAGCATTTTACCGGGAAGCGGTAAAAGCGATATTGGGCGCCATTCTGCAACTAGTTCGGACCTCCCACTTTTGGGGAGAGGGATTACATCCGCTCTCGACCATTTACTAGGAAATATCTGGTATTTGATAGAGTTTTGAAACATATGTCTCACTTGCTCTATGATTATTGAAAAAGCGTACTTTAGCACTTTTGCGTTGATGTTGGGAATTCCACTACTTTTATGGATATTAATTTCTTGAATTGCCTTGTGAACATCGTCCAGGTTAATTAAGAAACCTGCGTTCGCCATTTGGGAACCAGAAATTTGTTCCTGCGTAGGTAGATCACATGTAACATCAACACAATCAGATATCTTTGATGAGGAATCGCCTAGACTTATAAAATAGTTATTAATAAAATCAGGTGTGTCTTTGAGAGGCACGTAGCGGTGATTAATATTATCATACATATTAGTAGGGGTTACTTGGATCGTATAGCCGTTTAATGTCACGCCAAAATTTTTTCGGATCTTTTAATGCCTCGTCTATTTGGGTATTCCAAAAGTTTGATTTCGCAAGGGTAATTTCTTTATTAATTTTCTTATTGAGTTCTTTGATTTCTCTTAAAATCAGCCTTGAATCAGTTTGCTTAGAGAGCAAGAACATATCATGCCTATCAGCCATCAGATCTTCGATGTATTCAGTGATCCAATACGACTTTTCTTTATTAAAAGAGAGCGTTTTGACAGGACAGGTTTTGTTCAAGTATTGCTCTAGTACTCCAATAATATAGTCCCATTGAAGATTAGGGTCCGTTATTAGGTAGTATTCCCCCCAGTCGTGGCTATTTAAGTGATCCGAAAGGTCGTTTTTGTCATAATTTTTATAGCTTCTGCCAGTAAAGGTGGTTTTCACCTGAGGTCTGGAGTATCTAATACGGTTAGCTTTAATGGCTAAATGGTCGCTAATTAGATGTTCATCTACTATGGGGTTGTTGATCAATGTGGAGTCTGAAAGGATGTGATCTAGGCATGTTTTACTTATGGGTCGAGTTATATCTCTTACATGGTTAGTAAGAAAATTATCCTTGCAAAATTTGTGTAGTAACATAGAATCCTTGGAGTTTCGTATCCGTGTGTTCACATTATCGTCGCCTATCAGCCATTTCTCATAATTCTTGTATATGGGCAAGTCGAGTATTACTTGCAAACTTTCCAAGAACTCAGATACGGACGAGTGTGGAGGCTTATAATAGTAAATCACAAGTATTCTCTTGTTATTAGGTTTTTCTATACGAATTACGAAAAGATCATGGTTAGTAGTAGAGCTTGTATGACCGGTGTCCAGATTACAATAACGTGCCCATAAGTCAGAGATATAACAACACACTCCACCGCCTAAACCATGCGATCGATCTTGCCTGAACAAGGTCTTGCCTGGCATATTTATCAACGCGTTGGTGTGATTACTGGTTAGCCATGTCTCCCCATATCCCATTATATCAATGTCACGATACAAATAGGCCACCTCGTCCAGATGTTTATGTATACTACGTATATTCAAATAACCAAAACTTATACCTTTATGAAGTTTGTGATCCATAATAAGAATATTTCTTAGGGTTTTTACTTACAATTTTGTTTGATGCAGAAGTGATCATCATATCGGGTTCATAACAAGATGAAATAATGGTGAGTACCCCCAGGGCGGGCAGAAAATACACCGGCTGCAAGGGTTGGCACATGCCGTGCAATGCAGGATGAGGATGGGCTGATTGAATCGGCATGGTTGAATATGTTGCAGTCAGGACAGTAGGGGGGGCGTCCGGTGCTCCGCAAGGCATGTGACATAAAGAAAAATGATAATATAATATAATATAAGTAACAATTGACATAGTCTCCAAAGTGCGCTATTTATGCATCATTATGACTACAATTACCACATATGTAGTGTATGGACATTACATCATATCTACTATATTGTGTACAAACAGTAGATAACTATGAACATGTTGACTAAGATATAGCCAATCTAACCGCACAGCATGTAACATCAAGTAAGAGATTATAATAATAGAGGAAAAAAGTTAAATGCCTATATAAATCTATTAACTAGGTAATACATTAATTTGAAAGACTAAGTACAGCCGTTCTCTTTACCAACATAACTGGTTTTGTGATTTTGATTATGATACAATATGACAGGTAGATTATGTTACAATATGACAGGTAGATGGAATTATCCAAGTTCTATGAGATAAGATAAATCTATAGTTCTCCTTTATCATTTAGTGTATAAGTATAATAGTTTAATAACTAAGGTAATATAAAATTAGAATAACTAGAATATGTTATGTATATATATATATATATATATATATATATATATATATATATATATATATATATATATATATATATAGCGATACCCATTAGCTATGCAATAGCAATTAGCACCTACGCCCACTCACCTGAATGTAGCACACCCGGAACCCATGCCTCACGCGCATTATGTCATACAAAGTGGTAAGTAGCAAACATCCATAATTGCCCACCCACATTAATTGCATTGGCGTAGTAATATTCATTGGTGGACGGAAATAGTAGTCACTGTTACATAGTCATCTCTCCCTGCACATCGTACAACTCATAACAGTTATTAGCCAAACGGACGCTGACGTAGAAATGTCCTAAAACGTGGTGTGCATGTGTGCGAGCAAAACGAGGATATCACCTTACGTAGGTCATGTATATATCATATTGTATCAGCATTTCCAAGTACATTTAGTACTAGCTTTATAATATCAATATACAAATATACCATATTTACAGAGCAAAGAAGAATTTCATTTGTATGTGCTCCAAATATTGTGTTTATCACGTAGAGTTATCATGGTTTTCTAAACTACATCGCTATAATGTTTGTCAGCTTCTAAATAATGGAGATTCTTATGAACTTATAGTGTTGGAATTGTCTTGTAGGAAAGGTTGGTTTCAAGAATATGTGCAAGGGCCCTGTTGTCAATAATTCCTAGGCACAGTGATTCCCTAATTATCCGTGAACCTTTTCACATTGGATTCCCTCTGAAAATTCCTAAATGGTGGTAATTATTTGTAAGAAGCACCTGATTCGACAACAAACCATGAACGTATTTGTCTCAATGTTTGTAACGATTAGCATCTCTGTTTATTCTATCTTTTTTTATTTTGACGGATGTATTGGAGACCATATTTAATACCGAACTAAAATGCCAAACAGTTGTCCTGATGTTTTCTATTTTCTTTGTGCCAAAGGAATCGAATATGGTGACAGATAAAAGATCATGTCAATCATAAAGATACGCATTATATTATTGCCTTTGTTGGCAGGATACTGGCTAAACAAACCAGACTGACACAGATTATGACCAGCGGCCGATAACAATCCTAGGTTGCCATGTATATATCCCCAAGCAGATATTGACCACATTTGGACGTTCACATATACAGCGTTTAACATACGGGCTCAAATATGTGCACCCACAAGATTCAATATATATTCATAAATTTGTTTATAGCATATCATTATTTTCTACGATGTTCATTATGATGTATTATCCATCGAATGCAAAGTCCTGTTTCGAATGCATGGGGCCACAAGAAACTAATACCCATTGATTTGGCCTTAGAGTCATTGATTACGGATTACGTCTCTTTACATGTAGCACAAAATAATATTTCCCTAGGATATCCCCAATAATATACCGATTTCTGAGTTCCCTTCTGGTCCCACCTCAGCGCGGACCAGTGGGCCCGAGACATCGACTAGGCCAGGGCCAGCTGTCTCCCCAACCGTATAGGCGCCCGGGTCCTGATCCCCTCCAGCCTCAACATCCCACGCTGGAGGGCCCGCCTAGGGGACTACCACGACCGCCGCCTATGCGACTACTTGGAATACGGCTTGCCCCTCGGCTTCCTCGGCGACTGCCCTCCGACCGCCACCCCTGAAAACCACGCCTCAGCAAAAGCACACGACAAGCATATAGACTAATTCATTACTACGGAGCTTGGCCATGGGGAAATCCTCGGCCCGTTCTCGAGCCCCCCCCCCCCCTCCCCCACCCCCCCCCCCCCCCCCCGTTCTCCCCCCAACTCCTTCACCCTCCCCAACATCAGGGAGGGAGAGGTACGCCCTACCATCAATCCAAGATCTCGTCGTCCACCTCCGCGCCCTCGTCTGGAAGGCGGACCTGTCCCAGGAATACCGCCAACTGCAGATCGACCCCCTCAACCTCGCCCTCCTCGGCTTCAGATATTTCGGCGCCTACTACATAGACGCTTGCCCAAGCTTCGGGGCACACCTCTCCGGAGCCGCGTGCCAGCGGTTCACGAGCGGCATCACCTACCTCCATCTCCTACCTATCTCCTTTCCACCTACGCCATAGGGGCTTCGCTTTGGTGCGGTAGGGTCTAATTGCCCTTATTCCTGTGACATCATTATAGACCACCTTAATACATGGCAGAATATAATCAAACAATAGCTATTAGCAAGACAATGTAGACAGTAGACAATGCAGCGATAGGGTTTGCTGTCTGAATACTGAAAGTAGCTTATCTATTATTCACTGATGACCCAACCAACTGGATAGTTTGACCATTTTCAGATAATCGTTATACCCACGATATACAGGGCTGCAAAATCAAATATGGTCCATGCCCATTGTTTCCAGTCGTGTAGGTGGATTAGTGTGCGCAATGGATTGAATGGTTATGTAGTCCAATGTGTGTAATGCCTGAATCTAGTTTCCACCGCAGCATTTTTGGCACAAAACGAATGTACTAATACGACCAGGAAAATGAAAATATGTGTACAAATCTTTTACCAGTCTACCATTTGAATAACACTAGTTCGGCCTGGCAGATAAATCGACCTCATCCTATGATAGGTCTGATACATTCTGTTATTTCTATGTAGGGTTTGGCAGATGCCTTAAGTTCACTCCATAACAATTGATGGAGTGTATTTAAGCCATTGATAGATAACACGAGGCACTCTGAGAATAACTCTTCCAGATTCTCTAAGGAATTCTTAGGATAGTTTCAGCAAATACCTTTAGACAACCTCAGTATATGTACTCTTTGGATTAGTCTCGCCATTCGCTTAGGGGTGCATTTGGAAATGGGTTGCATTACTTGCTTTGCTATTACTATGATAAGTCTAAGAAATAACATGGGATACAAGATAAGTCCAGCAGATTTATTGAATTGCTCATGGGCAAGGTTGAGTATACTCACTCAGTAACTCCCGAGAAGGGGACTCTTCCTCTAGTTAGGATTTCAATATAATGTTTCTATTCTGGATAACCTCGATAATTACTTTCGACCTCCCCTTTTGTCTAGTAACAACAGAAGCTGTCATTATAACCAACTTGTTGATGATAACATTTCTCTACGCTCCACATTACCAACTAAGCCATATGACTTCACTCTTCACTCCCAAACGGACTCAATCGGAAAATTCTTACGTCTCCACCAGAATTCTTCCAATATCTCCAGAATACTTCCTCATCCGCCCGAACAACATGGGCAGTTCGAGAGATCAAAGTCCCAGGAATACCAGGGCAGCAAAGAAAAGGAAGATGGGAGATGCTCCAACATGTGACATCACTGGAGATTTGGAAGGTCTAGACTCTAGTACAGTCTGGTGTCGCCAGGGTCAGGGCACACAGGCTCAAACTAAGACTGTTAGGGGGTGCCATTTTGACGCAGGGATTCCTGCCTCTGCTGGTACTTAGCTACCCTGAGTGATTTGCCAGTAACCAGTGTGTTACTCATCAAGCATAGGTCCTAGAGTAGCTTTTACTGGGCATGTACCAAATAAATCAGCCTGGAGAGTTATAATGATTCGCCAGAATCATGGTATTCTTCGGCTTGAGTTGGTGCTAAAATAAGAATACCCAATCACAAAAATCCTTTCTCCCATCAGGCAGAGGGAACTGGCAAATGGGAGCTGTGCTCTGTTAGACACTTACGGATCATAAGCCTTAGGTGATACGGTCTGCAAACGGAATAGTGGAAGGTCGAGTCATAAAAAATGGTATGCATTTTGAAACAACTATGGCTGTCTGTTGGTGGTCAGACAGTCACCACTGACACACTGGAATCCCTCAGAGCGGTATCCCACCTGAACGCGGTCCCTGCTGCAACTTCGTCTAGCCAACCTACTTACGGGACCAGGGGGTCGTCTTATTTTCTGCACGACGAGAGTAAAAGCCCCAAGGGGCAGTCATACCAGAGTTTTGGTTGGACTATGCAAAGTATCGTGGGGAGATAAAGTTGTAGCTGACGATCTTATTCATTGATCTAAACGGAAATGTGTTTATTATGATTTAAATTCCAACTGGAGGTGTTAGATGGAGAATTACTTTGCTATTTACTTAGATTTACATACGTTCATAAATGATGAAATTAGTCCCCAAAATACCACTATGTGTCACCACCTGCAGTGTATACAACCTCTCGTTCAACTCTCCTCCAAAGTGTCTAACAGGCTTATTTTGTCTTGGGATTCAATCGAGGGAGACTAAGGACGAGGATTTCTCTCCCTACAGACGACAAGGGTAATCGAACACGATTGACGAGCTCTCCTCCAATAGGTCACCCGTGGAGGTATCCCTTGTCGAGCCTGTAATCCCCTATGTGAATTAGAAATTAAACAACCCCCAGGGTCAGGCACGCAGCAGGAGACTTCATTCACCACCATAGAGCACTCTTGGTCATCCTGGCCAGCAGAGAGGACAACAACACAGGACAACTGGTCCACACACCCTCAACTGGCTTCCGACTGGGACCGAGGACCAAGTCCAGATGCCTCTATGATCTCATGTACCTCTATCATCAATGCAAGTTAATTTTCAGACATATCCCATTAATACGTCACCCGAGGCCAAAAACGCGACAGAACCCCTCTCGGCACGCTGTTCATAGCCGAGTTCTTATTCAGGTTCCTCAGATTAATGGATGCTGATGTAACCCGTCCCTCAGACAGGCCCTACTTGAATTCCTACCTCCGCGACTTGGTCAAAGATGCAAAGGACTTCGTGTGGGCAGAAGTAATGGCCTTATCTGAGGAAATTGCAGATGGGAGACTCAAATGAGGTGACGATACACGGTTCCAAATTATACAGATGGGGATGGCTAATGCCAAGACCGCTCAATTATTCTCCAAACCCTCTCCCATGTTAATCATTACTGAGTGACATGTTGGAGTAGGGACACATGTTTTAAAAGGCAATTTCATGTGTGTCCTTAAGACTCGCCGCTAAGCAAGTTTTGTGACAGATTTTGATTTTTTTTATTATATACAAACAGTTCTACCATCAGGTAGATGGTGAATACAGTCCAGGTTTACAAAACTGCAGTATCCACTCGATTATAGATAATATAATGATATATAAGGTAGTACAATATACAAGATAGTGATACAGGATGGTGGTAATGATTGTATTATAAACACAAGTTAAATACACTGAGTACATGTCTTTGGTTTCTTTTTTTTAACTCTTTATACATTTGACTTTTCTGTACAGGGTAAGACAGTTTGTCCCAGAGGGTCTGTCCTCTATGATATGGGATGTTTAGATAATTACTACAGTTTATGCACCTAGACTTAACCTTTAATTTGGTATCACTTTTGGTTCTTCATACAGCGAGATCTAAGTTATCAGGGGTTAGGGATTGCTTGAACGTTACGTTCAGTAATTGCATGCGCCTTCAAGAATCTAGGCCATCACTACTGAGTGTACAATACAACTCCTGTACATTTTGGTACATTTTTGGTACATCCTAAGCGCTCTAATCTGTGTTATCTGAAGTGACTACATGAATATTGTGGGAACTACAAATAATGAATGAGCAATATTCCAAAATTGGTACAAGAACAATAGTGGTGTAAATTGTTTTTGCCATATCCCTGCTAATACCACCACAATTTTTACCTAAGCGTACCAGTAGCATTTTTGTTAATACCCTTTAGAGGAATACTAGATTGAGTGCTATATCAATAGTGACCCCTACAAATTTTTATATGGTAACCATCGGACTAGTTCCATCACAACAAGTTATTTCAGGACAATTAATGTATTTCAGTTTACAAGAGGAAGCATACCACACCATTCTTGTTTTCTTAGTATTAATAGTCATGTCATTGGATAAACACCAGCAAATAACTTTACCTACGTTTACCTGTAAGACTATGTATACATCATTCGTTACTGCACCACTTTTGAATGAGACTGGGTCATCTGCATATTGCAAAAATGGCATTCATCTATATCAATACACATATTGTAAGTAAACAAATTAAACAAAACAGGACCAACCACAGATCATTGTGGTAAACCGAAGTTATTTTCTCTTCCATTAATTTTGACCCATTGATGATGACGGTACCAATAAAATCTTAATCAGTTTATTGTATTTTCTGGCGACCCAACAGTGTTATTGAATTTAAGTAGAAAAGAATTGTGAGACACAGAATCAAAAGCCTTTTTTAGATCAATGCAAATAGATTCAGTGACCAAACTAGAATTGCAGGCCCCATACAAATCATCAACATACGGTAAAATTGCATCTAATGTTCCTAAATCCTGGCGAAAGTCTTATTGGCAACTATTCAGAATATCTTCATTATCAATATACCCCTCGAATACCTCACAACACATTTTTCTAACAACTTAGCTGGAATCGGTGTTAAGGTAATAAGACCTCCAGTTCTCTATGTTACTTAGATTACCACCTTTGGGGATGGGGATGGCATTTTCCATACCTTGTGAACAACACTAGATGAAATAGAACAATTATAAAGGTAGGCAAATTTTTGAGACAGTATTATCATGGCATCACACCCTACAACATGTAAATGTTTGGGGTTTTTTTATCAAGACGTGTTTATTTCATATAAAGATGAAAATGGCAGATTAATGTTCATCCAACTTAACTATCTCCAGCTTTTGATAACTGTATTTCCTTAGGTAATAAATCCCACATCTTTATTCCTCGACAAGGCGCAAATTTTTTATACTTTTCAGTATTCGTTTTTTTCTGTATAAGACAGATTTTTTCAGTTCGACGAGTTTCTTTTATGGGATTAATTAAGCAGTTTTCAGGAATAGCACTCCACCAATGAATAATTGAAAGCAGCTGACAATTTCTTCGATACTCAAGTCTTCTAATTTTACAGTACTCTAATTACTCATTAGTAGATATATCTTCATTTCGTCGTTTATTAACGGCAATTCTTAAACTTTTATTGATTAATACTTACAGTTTTTTTAATCTAGTTTTCCCCATCAAAGAAAAAATTATATCGCTATACTCAACAATTGGTAAAAGCATTTGTTTTACTAGTTTAATCTTAGTAAATTCATTTGATAAAGGACTTAATTTCCTAAACTTGAAAAGTTTCATTGAGTATTCCCTAACAATTCTTTCATAATGATCTTGCAAATTTAATCTGTTGTCAATCAAAACGCCCAAATATCTATAATTGTTAACCACTCCGAGCTTTTCAGCTCCAAACCATATTTCATATTTCTCCCTGGTAGAAATCCAAACTTGTCTTTTGTTAATATCATATTTACTTGGCAGTGCTTCAGCAATTCATCATGCAATATTTTTTCAAAGATTTTCGAGACGAATGGTAAAACCGATATTGGTCGCCAATTAGCAAATTCTTTCAGATTTTCTTAAACAATCAGGAAAGTATTCGTTTTAAAAAATTCTCATAATAAATAACCAAAATTCTGTCAAACCATTTAATAAAACTTTTTTTAGAAACCCAGCCTTAATTAGATCAATACCACTACTTTTTCCATTTTCAAAGTTTCTTATTATTTTAGACAATTTTTCCTCATTTAATTCATTCAAGAATTTTTCATCTACAACCTTACCTTCCCGTACTGGTCGTCTTTCATCCATCGAAGCATCCTGTAAGTTATCCATCATCTGACATTGTATAACATCTGTCTTACCGACAGTAGAAAAAATATGTTTAAATTTCAGACAATTTGTACCAGATTTTCATCAAGACTAACCAGATATTCAATTTTTTCCTCTTTTTTTATATTCCATATTTCATTAAATTGACGCCAATTTTTTGGGGGATTTTTTACATTCTCATCTAAGTTTTTACCTATATTTGTAGCCTTAACTTTTCTAATATCTCTTCTAATCTCATCTCTTAATTTTCTGATAGTTTTTAAGTATTTATTAAAATCAATGTTGGTTGGGTCCAAGTTATGGATGATTGTTAGACACTTCTTTCTTTTGCTAATTTTATCTTCAATATCTTTAGTTAGAGGTAATCCTTTATTACTCATAATATATCGTGATTTAATTGGTATTTTAGCATCTATCGCGGATGTTAATTTGCTAATGAACTCATCACATGGTTCTCCTGAGTCAATTCCTTTAGTCATTTTTAAAGTATCGTTTATTACATTATCCTCAAAATGATCATTGGGCTTAGATCTTTTCCTGAAGGTTATTTCTATTTTAGGATGTATTTCACGTTCCTTTTTTCTTAGACAGTAAATTACCACATGATCCGAGATATAGAAAGTTACATTCCCCGATTCTTTCATGAATTTTGAGTTACTATAAAAATGATCAATTGTGCTTTTATATCCTCTTTTTATATATGTCTCATGTGTTTTAGCCATTTGCAAATCATTTTCTAATAAAAAACTTCTCATTATTTTATATTTGGGACAGGATTATGTTAAATTATTTACATTAAAATCTCCCATAATCCATTGTTCAAAGTTGTTAAATTCCGGTTTATCCAATATTTCCCTGAATAAGCCACATCTTTATTCGGTGGTCTATACACAGATATTAGAAGTAGCTTTTCCAAATTCGGTTTTTCAACCGTGCACACTAAACATTCCATTTTTTCATTAGATATACATAGATTTTCCAGTTTTTCAGTATAAGATTTATATCGATTTTTTTAATGAAAATTGCAACACCCCCTCCGATCTTATCTAACCCTTTAACAGCAGGAAGATGCATCCAGGCATTCCCCTGGCTACGGCAGGAAGATGCCTCCAGGCATTCCCCTGGCTATGGCAGGAAGATGCCTCCAGGCATTCCCCTGGCTATGGCAGGAAGATGCCTCAAGGCATCTTAGAGGAATCACTGATACTTATATACAAAGTTCTATAGATAAAAAGATAATTGTTTGATTTAAAAGGAATTTTGACAATTTATAAGAGCCATATTGACCTTTGATTTGGTATAATAAAATATGATCAGTCGCCAAGGTAAATTACTTAAATCACATGCCACTTCACATGACATTGCTCTTTCTCAAAAAAGGTGCCTGCCATAGCAGGGTCGTTTGGGGAGGCAATGCCTGCCGTGTAATGGTGAGCAGGGGATCTGGGTGCTGCAGGGAAAGGGTTAATTTCCGGTCATTCCTTATGATAAATTCATCTGACATATATATCATCTCCTCTGTATATTTTTCCTTTAACCATATTTCAGTTATTGTTGTAAAGTCTATATTCTGTAAGACTAACTCCAATTCATCCAGTCTCTTATACAGACTATGCACATTAATCGTACAAAATTTTATACCATTTAACTTTTCCAAGTAAGATGGATCTACATAGCCTTTACAGGTAACCTCCATAATTGCATAATACTATACAGGTTTCTTTCTTATAATACGTAGTATTCTTCAAAACCATAATATCATATACATATACATTATACCACATAATACATAATACATATAACAAGACAGGGACAAATAAACTATGGACAAACACTAAGTGAAGCGGAGTGTAGACACTGATCACCAACTGGATAAAGAAAGGTGTCAGGGCTATCAATAGTCGCAAATTGATTATTGATAACATAGTTGCTAGTGCACGTGGACATATGCTTAACAACTATTATCAAAGAAAAAAGCTACGCAAATCTTTCGATTTTTTTGTATTGAATTACCACTCAATATGAGTATAAATGGCGTTTATTTACGAGGCAGGCAGAGAATATATCTGTGATAATACTATTTAATATGAATAAGAATCTTTATGATTTTTCAATCAATTATTCTATATATATAGTCATTCAATAATCTGTTTAATTATACTTTTCAGTATCAATTTCAGTAGTAATACAGCCATATAATACAGTTGGTAAGGAACAGTTCCTTCAATGAGAATGTTATGTCCATATTATTCGTGATTTCCAGCCTCGATGTTTTTATCAATATAACTTATTTCAGCCTAATGCTACGTTTGCACCCACCAAGGCACACCAAGTTCGTTAAGGCTGCCGCAGGTCGTCGTCGTGTCGCTGTGCGGTTTGCCGGACGGCGACTTACGTTGTGATCCCGGTAGATTACGGATTTTCCCCCGTTGACTTGCGGTGACTTGCGGTGACTTGCGGTGAATTGCGGAAGTCCCAGTGGGGTTCTGGTGTCGCAAGGCCAACTAAGACCAACTATGGCATTTTTGCTGATGTGGTCCTGGTGCGGTCCCAGTGCAGTCCTTGTGTGCTTTGGGGATACAAGTCATTCAGAGATGCCTACATGTATATATATATATATGTATACATATATGATAGGGAATTTACTTGTATTCCTTCCGTAGTCCCGGTGGACTACGGCCCCATAGGCCTAGTGCTATCCAGAAGCCCCCGTCTCCCGGCCTGTTGATTTAAAGCGAAGTACGGTCAAGTATGGTCAAATACGACAGTACCGATTCTCATTAGCAACGGGGGACTGCAGGGAATCGTCGGGTCTATAGTGCATGATCTTTTGACAGAACTAAACTTTCCCAAACACTTCCCCGACAGCCAAGTTGACTTACGTTTCACAAGCCCAACAACTACCGCAGACCCGACGGAGTACGACTGTAGCGGGGTGATGGTGCAAACGTAGTATATCTCATAACATCTACTTAATTTCTTTTCTTAAAACATAACACTGACGATTACCTAATTATTTTGGATAGAAATTATTTTCAGAATTATGATCGCAATTTATCCGTAACTCTTTCTGTGCTCATTTGATTCCTATGAGTGAGGGAACTAATTGCTTTTACAGGTACAGTCTAAGATTCTATGACAAACGAATAGGGATATCTTAGGAAACGACAGGTTATACCAGCCGAGCCAAAAATGCTGGGCCATTCAAATTGAAAGTTCGTGTATTATTGATATAGACCTAAGGTTCAACTTCAACAACACACAAAGGCTACTTGCAGAATTGAATAGGTCTCCGGAGAAAGATTAAAATAAGTATTGCATACATATTTACTTGGTATAAGGGTTGGATAATCTTTTCATGGTCTAGGGTTTAAGAAGGTCACCAGTGAGCGTGCATCATCCATGGTTCCTCTAGTTATACAGAGTACGTCGCCTAGGTATATATCTCAACCACAAAAGTGGGGGGTTAGCTATCTAGTTTAATATGTCCTTTTCCAACATTCCCCTTTTTGTTAGTCAGTATGCCCCCGTACATGTGGGATTTGGTGTAGTTGGTGGTCTTATGATAGTGAGTTTTTTTTATTCAGCACAAAATTTACGACAACATTATTCGCTAACATATAAGCGATCTTCCATAATGAGGTCGACAAAAAGGACTTCACAGTACATTACAGAACAACTACAGGACATACAATGTTGACTAAGTTTTTCACATTACCAAAAAGTAAAGTTTTCTTAAACTTACACTTTTCATTCACCTTGTCAAGATTGTTACACTTAATCCCGTGTGATACTAGGTCCTTAGTTAAGCCTAGTGTTTACTCTATATCTTCAATATTAACAATTTTCGGCAACCAATCTTTAACTTTTAATTTGAAACCATCTCCCACTGGGAGTTTTTGTAGTTCCCCAGGCAGCTTATTCCAATATCCATTCCCTTTATTAAGGGGCGATTGACGGAATTTTTCCAAGCGAATTTTTGGCAATTTTAATTTAATTCTTTCATCTGATCTTGTCCTTCTTTCTCTATTTTCAAAAATATTATCGTTATTTTCTACCCACCATCTAATCATTATAATAATATGCAGGGCTCTACGAGTGGCTAGTGGTCGCATTTTGCACTTCTCATATAGCATTTCTCTTCTCAGGTCTTCAGCACTCTTGACTCCCAGAGCCAATCGCATTGCATTATTTACATGGATTTGTAGTATGTGTTTATGATATTTACTCATGCAATAGTGTGTAATGTCAGAGTATTCTATTATTGGGACCAGCATGTGTTTAAGCAACTTTATACTTGAATCTGTATTTAGTAGGTATCTTATTTTTTGAAATTTGAACAGTTTATGATTAAAGTCCTTAGTTATTTTTTCATAGTGCTCTTTCATTGTCAAATTGCAATCTATCATTAATTTTTTATGCATTCCTAGATACGTGGTGTCATATGGCCAAAACTGCATTGTTTCGAGATAATATGTACATAATTTGGGTCAGCATAATATGCCTGGGCATTTCTAAGTATTCAACCTCTAAACTATCATGAAAGTCTTTTATCGACTTTTTTATGAAGTCCCTGGACGATTCTAAGACCTCGGTTCTGCACTCTCTGCGGGTATACTAGATCGCGTGACCTGGGGCGTTTCACTCCGTTTTATTTTCCATCATAAAGACCCCATCGAAAATGGATGGGGTCTCAGTAAACCACGACCCATTATATAAAACCTGTCAGATAGAGAGCTGGCAATCCGATTAACAATGTATTGTTTTCCTACCTTTCAGTATTCGTCTTAAGACTGGTTTAAATATATATCCCACCATTGCATTAATATTAGATTACATGCAGTACTCTATGGCCATAAATTCTATTAAATTCGATGACTCGTTAGGACTTTTGTTAAACGAAGGACGTTTCTCTCACACAGCTGCTTTCCTTTACTGAAACATGTAATGTGACGCCCTCCCAATATTAGTATCAGCTGGTAAGGATTAACACTCTCCGTTAGTATTTTTTTTAATCATTTTACCTTTGATGTTAAACAAACCTTCACCAGTGACCATCTGGGTACCATTGATCCAATATACTCGCCTTCTATGGGAAGTGAACACCTAATGACAGACGGCTTTTAAATTTGTTACTTTCGCCTTTGTTTCTGGTATGGCATGAAACCGTCTTATCCTCGATACCATATGGTAATCATTGAGATAGTGAACATGCCTGGATCTGATGCAATGTATCATTTTTCATCTTTGTCTCTTAACCGTAGGTCGGCAAAATGATTTATAGCAGCTCAATTCATGTCTATAGGATAATGAATACGAGCCAACAGGTTCATACATGTACTTATCCTTTCCAGGAATAGTTTATTCTGTTTAGAGTGCACAAAATGAACTTGGGCGGAAAATCACGTCTTGGTAGTAGGGTCGTGGCAGGTCGAGTCGGATCATGTTGATTTGTATAGCGCCAGCTCCGTCAACTTGTGGTTAATGAGGCATCCATACTGAGACACCTGTGGGTCTTGGGGCTTAATGTCAGTAATTCATACAGGTTGGCGGCACACTATATGTATAAACCTGAGTCAGGTAGCAGAGATACGCCCGATACCTTTGTAATTGGCACAAATAATAATAGTAGTAAAAGATCGGAGTAGATAAAAATAGCCTATAGCTAGATTCAATTGAAAATCTAGGGATTTACTATTTCTATAACTCACATATACAGTTACCTAGTCTGACCATACTATATACATTTGACAATACATAAGTTTGACCATTCTATATGTCACGTTGACCATATATTAATTATTACCTCCACCATACTGGATGCTCTTTTACCACAGCCTTTAGAGAGAATATGATTGGTATTTATGTAATCTTTCCTTTAGCACCACGGGTGGCGTATATATACTCAAAAGACCTGCAGCATATATAATCATGTGTCTACAGAATCACGGGGTTGTGGGGTCTTATATATCCACTACTGTTAGTGTATAGTTTGTATCCGCTGAGTGGGCAAGCACAATTTAAGCGTTAGAATTCGTAAACCTCTTCATACCACTGTCGAGTGCCATAATCCCTATGTAATCCTTAACTCTTTCGTTTCTGGGAAGTTCTTCTGCGTCTGCGAAACCAACAATAATACCAGGAAAACTATCACCAAAATAAGCAATGAATTCCAATTATTTGTCATCCAGATCAATACATCTATAGCAGAAAAGGAAGATTTATCATTACTCTAAAAGCTCAGGCATATTTTTATTACCAGCAATACGATATACATGCATTTAGAGGATTTAAGTATCCACTTGTTTGGAGGATCGGAAACATAACGGGCAGCACATATACAATAAGCAACTTGTATCAACAGCTAATAGATGATTTTGGTATAAATGCCTCTTAAAAATAACAGTCCGAAAGCTCTAGAGTTCTAATGAATCATATCCAGGACACTAATGACAAACCAAAAGTCTCGGGTCATTGATTATGATATAGAGATGTCTGTGTGTTGTATTTTCTGCCTAGTTGAATAGTGATTAAATTTGTTGGAATCGGATTTCTGGCTGGAGATATGGTGAAGTGACTGCGACTTCTGGCATACTACCAGTAAAGATACAGGAATACAAAACTCAATGGATCAACTCATAAATATCGGTAGTTTTAGGTTGCATGTCTGCGTGTTTGATTCCTTAACTACCACGATTATTTTCTGATTGAACAAACGAGATTATTTTGGAAGTCAAGATAAAATGTCTATTGGGAAAATAAGTGAAAATATGATGTCAGAAAATAAGATATGAACTACCTTCATACGATAGTTATGTTTCCCTGAAAGAATGTTACAGTCCAGCAATACATTCACCTACATGTAACAGACTGTTTCCTACTACTAGGACCTTAGATATATACCTAAATAAGGAGACTGAAGTGGAAATAAATAAGGTTCATCAATAGCTAGTAAGGTGTGTGCAGCGCAAGTATGAAATCATACAAGGTTGAAATTAGGTTGATGGTAACCTAATTAAGATAAGGGTAATAATCAGTAATGAGATTGATAGTAATATAAACCACTAGATGCGAAGCAAAAACAACTAGCAGGAGACAAAGATAGGATAACCACTGATAAGATGTCCATGGAAGCGCTGAGGCACAAGTCTCTGGTTCCACCTATCACAAGGGGGTGGGGAGTAGCTAGAGAATATAATAAGAGGTGCATGGTAGGGCCACTGCCATCTCACTGGTGAGGGCTCCTAGGGTGGATCTCGTTGTATCAGAGAAATGTCTCCGATACAACTCATAAATCTAGCCCGTATTGTTACCATAACCATGGTTTCACATAGTACACTGCCCTTTCCCTAAAGTTGTATATAACCAAAATACTTTAGCCCTTTGTTAATTAGGAAAATGGCCGCCTGTTTGTCTGATTACTCTGTCACCTTCCTATTTCTCCAGTCATTGCAGTAAATCCTGGCTAGTTTTTTACCGGGCGGGGCAGTCATTCCAGTAAATATGAAACTATTTTTATCTGTAGACTCCTCGCACGTTGTAGAGGCAAGCATCTATAGATATCAGAGTGTATGCTGATGTTTCTAGCAGCAGGACTAAGATGCTGAAGACTTGTTCTGTGAGCACATACAAAGTTAGTACCAAATGTAATAGATATGTTTAGCTTGCAGCACATAGGTGGAAAAGCAATGCTCTGTTAAAGGAATGAATGTGTCATGTGATGTAAAGGTAATATGCTTATTGGTGGTTGCTGGAGTATATTGAAGGGTAACGCACTAGGTCAAGGGGAGTAAGAAGGTACCATCTGGCTGAGGATCAGCTATGTTAGCGATAATCATACAGGAGCAGCACTATCGCTCCTGCAGGTGCTGGAGGCCTTATTCTACCTGGAGTATGGATGGCCGGTGAAGCTTGCCAGTAGAGATTAGCTAACTCCATGAGTCTAAGACAACCGACATTCTGTGGGCTGAATTCCCCTAGTGGGAATAGACAGAGTAACTGAAATTACCAAATGATGAATATCGGAGTAAAATAAGGAATTCAACATTGTGAAACTTGTGGACAAAGGAAAGTGACTGGAAACACAAATGGATTATGAACTCCTCATGGATCATTTATTAAGATTCTGTGTCAAATTGGACTTAAAGTTTTGAATTCAAAATGAAGTCAATCATATGAATATCAATGGTTGTTGAATGAAATGATTTGCGACTGAGTGAACTTGATACTGCTCAACGCTTGTAGTTCTGATTGCCTGAAGCTAAATCTACGAACTCTGTTCTTAAAAGGAAGTTCATTAAAGATTTAATAAGATTCATTATCTCACATTTTATTTCTATTTAGATGGAGTGTGAGGTTACCAGGGCCCATCAGCCATACTATGTCAAGCGATGCTCTAATATGTATAATATTCAACTAAGAAGTGACAAAACGATTATCCTGCTTATGAAGATTGGGTAGAATTGAAAGAGCTCATAAGTAACACTTTATTTCGTGGGGATGCTCAGCTGGGCCTCCCTACTACTGACTCCAGGCACCTCTTTGAGACTGATTTGTTATTTTGCACCTCTGTCAGACACTCCCAAAGCTGGGCCATTTTTTCAGCTGGTAAACGATACATATGGTCTACAGTGTCAATGTTGACCCCCGCAAAGGTCAGGCCAGTTGCAGGCATCACCACCTTGTTGTAATGGACGCTAAAGCCCAACTCTCTCAGCACTGCCATAACAGCATTTAGGGCCCCCATACAGCTTTCCTTAGTCTGCACCCTGACAAGAAGATCATCTAAATAACTACAGATATGGGGGTAACCCAAGACGATTGAAGATCAACACACTGAGCCTAGCACCAAACATGAGGCATGTCTCCACCATGTAGGTGTAAACACCTGTAGTAAATTCCCACCTAAGACCTGCAAGGGGAAATAACTGGGGTAAACTTTTTAAGTATTTGATAGGTCCACCTTCGCTATGTAGTCCCCTTTCTTAATGAAGGTAGGTGCATCGTCCAGGCTCTGGTATCTAAAGGTATCATTGCCGGCATAGGAGTTCATAAACACTCCTTCTGGCCTGCTCCCATCGTGGATTAGCCGTATCCTGTTGGACGGCTTAGGGACGGCAGCTAGCACAGATACAATTTTGTTTTACCCATGTGACCACATACCTGCCATTCTGTAGTTCCTACTGCATTTGATTCTGTACCAATGCCTTATTTCATGGAGAAAGGGCCTACCAATGGTTGTTTTGTTCGGCCCCATGCTATGTTGGTGTCTCTAACATTTCAGGATTAGTCTCTCCCTGGGGCAGAGGGCCCCATCCCTATCTGGGGCCTGGAGGGTCAGGTCATATGCTGACTTGTGGCGGTACTTGCATTTCTCTTCATAGGGGCATTCTCCAGTGTTTGCGCAGATGCGGCAAATGTCATCAGGGTTGTACACCTTATCTTGCCTCCTTCCCTTCTGCTGTGGTCTTTGTTGATCTTTGCTCCCTTAACCCCCTAGGAGCTATGCTAGGTCCACTGGTATCCATATTGGGCTTGCAACTCCCTGCACCAGGTATCCGATCCCAGTACTGACTGCCAGTCATATTAGGTGCCCAGCTCAAAGACATTGATGATGTATGCCAGTGTACACCATTGATGCACTTCCTTATGAGGCTTCCCATCTGTAACAGGTGCTACAGGACCCTCATGTTTGCCGCTCCCCAATCCACTTGTGATATGTACAGTGGGGGCTTGTTCATCCCCCGACAGCACCATGGAGCTATCTTTGGCTTCCGTAAACTTCATTGTCTCTTTTTTGCATTTGGTGGGTCAGAGCTTGACATACTCCGGCACAAAGTCTGTGACCTTCACAGCTTTGTGGTCACTCACCCTTATGGTAGATAACTGGACCGATGGCACCATGGTACCCTCCAGGTGCCATCGGTCCGTGGTGCCATCGGTCTAGTAATCTTATGGTAAGGAGGACCGTCAGGTCATAACTTCCATCCGCAGGAGGAGGAGTCTATCCCATCGCCGTGTGTGAGATTCCACTTGTCATGGTCCCACTCTCATTAGCCTCCAGCTGCTCGATAACCTTCTCACTGCCAGCAGCCGCATCTATGAGTGCCACATCATTATTGTCCCCCAGCGTCCCCTCATCTGCATCTACCTGCTTCTCTTTGTCATTCTCCGAGGCTGCCCTGTTCTTCTTATGGAATTCTGCAAGCCTCCGGTTCCCAAGGTTGGCCAGAGCTTATTGGTGTCTTCTAGCCTGTCCTAGGGGATTGAAACTTCCTTTACATCCTGCTTGGTCATAATCATCAGGACCTCGTAGTCTGCATAGTCGTCCTGGACTAGGCACTCTGTTGTCTTCCGCTTTTAGCCTGATGCTTTAGCCCAGGTTGTGAAGTCAAAGTCGGAAACCTATCCAGTCTGAGTCTATCCAGTCTGCCATCATGTGCCATCATGTGTGAGCAGGTAAGTGACTGGTCCCCGGTAGGTGGATGTCCGAGCCTGCCTCCGCTCCATGCGGGGCCACGCCCCTACTCCCCTGGTCACCTCATCTCCATTTTAAACGTATACATATATACATATATCTTCATTATTCTAACTACAAAAGGTAATAAAGAAAAGAAAGTGCCAATGCATACAATAAAGTCAGACTCATGCACTGTGTCAATATTGATTGAACCTTGAAGCTAGTACATTTAATATATTGGTTATAGGGTGTTACAGAAAGACACAGTATATGGCCATGTGGAGTGTGATTAAATGATAACATCGATAGTATTTAATTATATCAAAATGTTAGATGATTTAATTTAAGCTAAAACCTGGTTATCATTTGAACACAAATCTGTGTGGTGTAGGTTATGCGCTGTGCTTGTGTACATGACGTGAGATGTGAAATGCCCCCACCCCAGCTAACCTGTATTCTAGCGTCAATAAACTATCCACAAAAGGAAACGTAAACCGCTATCGAATTATGAAATTAAGTAGCGAATACCCTTTCCCCCTTGCAGCATGGCTGAATACTTGTATCCGATCGCAATAAGATGTCCGGTAAATCCTAATTTTATCCATTTAAGGAGGCACCGAGCCATGTTTCATGGTCGCCATAGCGACGCAATTCAGTGAGTATCGTTTCAGATACCTAGCAAGTGCGCGATGTTGTTGTACATCACTATATCATCATTTATGAATATAGCAGATCCAATTGTGAATGAGCTTTTGTGTCCAGGTCACGGTATATAGACATGTGTCTCTAGATATTATTGTTTTAGTGCGATACACTCATGGACATTGGGGAGAATGAGGTGTATCATACAGTTATAGGTTTGGGGGTAGCTCCAGCACGATGTGTTACGCAGAAAATACCTGTCATTTATTATACACCTGTGCACATTGTTCTTATGCATGTACTTATGCTGACCTCTGCTCCCTATATCGTAAAGCTGAAGGCACACCAAGCGAGAAACGCAGCGATTTTCGGAATCGCCAATACAAAATGGTTTGTATGTGAGCTATTATTTCACATTTCATCTGATTATTGCTTCTGAGACGTTAATCTATCAGTGGGAGATAATACTATGAAATGATATCTCAGATACATTCCATTTTGTGTTGGCGATTCCGTAAATTGCTGCCGTTACTTGCTTGGTGTGTCTCCGGCTTGAAGATCATGTATTGGCTACTGTGTGTGCCGTACACTGTTATACCGATCAGGTCTGCATGGTCATATTAGACTTCGAATGGTGAATAAATGTGAAGTATTTTTAAATAATTCAAGGTGTACATTAGAGGGGAAACAGACCAGGGTAATAAAAAACGGGGCCGCCCGTCACATCGCATACAATCACCACCGTGGGGTCGGGCTTGCGTGCGATTGTGTGCGATGCGACGGATCCATTGCATCGCACATCATGAAATGTTCAGGATGTGCGATGAATTCAGCGCACAGGTACATTAGGGAAACTAGTTAACCTAAGTAGGGCGGCTTATCGTCCCGCGTTACTTTGGGTAAAATTCCTATGGCTGTACACTCTATGCTTACACCACGTTCTGGGGGATGGAGTAACTTATGGATACTACCCACCGTATACTACCCAAGGTTGCCATATATTACCCAAGGTTGACATTTAGACCAATCAGATTGTCTCTTACAAAATTCATATGAAAAGCGCAGTGGGGAGTAAACATAAAGTGTCAAGTTACTCGATAAGGTTGGATCTGGCTTCAGGTTTGATGGTGGATGAGCAAATAACGCTTATTATCGTTATTAAACCACATTTGAAGGTATATAGGAATAGGGAAACCAAGTACCAGTGAAAGGAAGTCAAAATTACTCGGTAAGGCTTGGAAAGATTACTGCCCGCGGCCAAGGCCTTGGGCAGTAATTTTTCCAAGCCTTATCTCGTAACTTTGACTTCCTTTCACCAGAACATAGTTTCCCTCTAATCAATGCTACCTTGGAGCTACTACAGTTAATAACACCACACCTGAGAGCATACACCTAGGTGTCAAGTCTCAGGAGGTGTGAAAGCTTCCATGCTGCGCCTTTAGTCTAGGTGTAATTCTGATGATTTGTAAAGCGTGATAATTTGATTAATTCCAATGAATATCAATAATGAAGCTGTATGTCTAGTCCTATACATAGGCAGTACCAGAAGCGATGCGACGAATCCATTGCATCAGTGGGGCATACTCTGAATTTTTCCTGCGAAAGAGTGCGATGAAACCATCACAATAGGGGTCATAAACCCCGTCCAGGGGGCGTTTATGGGGCCATAAAACGTGTGCGACAATCGCATCGCACCAGTGTGGCCGGGGGTTAATAATTACTCACTGACAGACTCAGAAGTATGCGCATCGCACACCATCGCATACGCGCGCAAGTCCGACCCCACAAGAGTAAATTGTGTGAGATGATTCATCGCACAGGTATGGTGAATTACTGGGACTCCTCAGTCATAGAGTATTTTTTATATTCTTTTTATTAGGTCACATGTTATTGATACTGTTGGTCTTCAATAGTGGCCCTTCATAGTTCTCATAACTATTAAACCTTTTCTATGTGTTTGTAGATATACCAGTAGTAAATATGAGTTTGTAGATATACCAGTAGTAACATTTTTAATGGTAATGGTATAATAGTAGTATAATGACTCCTGATTACTATAATAGGTGTTTCTTCTAGAATATATATACTGGGATACCACTTTCTACTGCGATAGCGCAATCGCATCAGTGGGGCATACCCTGTACTTTTGCTGCGATTGAGTGTAACAAATCCGTCGCAGTTGGGTAATAACATAGGTCGAGGGGTCATTTATGGGCCCATAAAACGTGTGCGACAATCGCATCGTACCAGTGGGGCCGGGCCTTAAAGTTCCATTATATCTCTAAGTGGTAAAAAAATATACAGGTTAGTGAGACAATTCAAAGCATCATTATTCACTTGTTCTTTGAACCATCTATTCCCCATCTTTATACTTCCTTTGCTTAATCTTCGGGATTGTTTGATTAGAGAATGACACTGCTTTTTATTGTTCAAAATCAATTACACATAACCTTTTCGTTTTATATCACATCAATTAGGACTGAGTGCAATTAAGCCATTTATGTTTAAGATGATCTAACACAGGGCATCAATAGATATGCTTCTTTACTATATACCATGCCGCATATACTGTAAATACGTACCGTTTCGGCATATGACGTAAAAATACTGTACGGACCAGTGGTCCGTACACCAAAATACGGACTACCTACCCATACACAATTATTAAAATTTTGGTTGTTAATGAAAATGAAATTGATTTTTTTTTAAATTTCGGGTATATAGTAAATATATAACGTATAAGTCACAGAACTCGATGATGATTAACGGTTTGCACGGAACTCGGCGTAAACGCCTCGGTCCGTACAAACCGTGAATTAGCATCTCGTTCTGTGACTTGTACAGCATGGTCAGGACGTTCTATATAAGTATCAATTTCTACTTACCACTTGCAAATCCGACGAAGAAAATGAAAACAGACCATCACTGTGAATAGCATGCAGATAGTGAAGGGATAGCTTTCTGGCAGCATGCTGAAAGTGTATGACCACTGAAAGCTCTAGGCGATGTATATAGCGCGTACAAGCACGCTCATACAAGCCATGGTTTATCAAACCCAGGCTAGCTTCAGTAGGATCAAACCACACATTTCCACTTGGTCGCGATCGAACAAAGATCATGTATCTCTTGGTCAGCTCAGTCTTAAACGTTTAACAAACAATGCGGCTGACGCCGGAGCCCCTTTATTGATCGACTGAAGTTGTAACTATGGAGAAACTATCTATACATGTAGGCCCTATATCTAAATCAAAAGGGAAAATCTACCAGCAAAATCATCTTGACATGTATAACCTTGCCATTTTCAGGACTGGAAGTTGAATTTGATGATCTCAAAGTATTGTACTACATATGTTAAACTTAAGATGAAGGGGTTACTGTGTTAGTAACTGTAAATAGGACCGTTTTACCCATTTGGTAAGTCCAAACTGGACAGAATCATTGGTTTTCCCATCTGGCCTTAGAATAAGTTACAAAGAACCAGTTTTAGCCGATAGTTGTCAATATTAGAAAGTCGGCAAGGTGGTACTCTGTTTGTACGATATACCTTTAACGCAACAGAAACTCGTAAAGATCACAAGGCCACAAATCTTTGTCTACACCAGGTTAGGAGGTCTTGTATAGGCACTTATGTTTGATAACACTCGTATACATTTCCTTTTCGTGGCTATTTCCTATAGACATTGCTGATATCATATATCGCCTGTTATCAACACTCGGGATCTGGTAGTTACCCAATATCGAACTGCATGAGCACACTGAACATTAGCTTCAATAGGCCTTTTTCCACGGGCCGGTGTCGCACCTTATCTGCTTAGTTACGCCATACCTTAAGCCAAACAAACGCCTGGCAATGTATACTTAAGCATTGGATCACTGAGTGTTTAAGCGTAATATGTTCATAACACCCATGTATATTATTTCGATTGAAATAGTAACAATTGCATAGTATTCTATGGTATTACTGCTCCAATTTCATATGTCATACATGTATGCGTATCACCCCAATGATACTTTAGACATACCTTAGATGATACAGCACAGGGACACTGAAACTGCATACTCACTAATACATTGGCAGGCCCAGCTATAATATGCTTATCTTTTTCCAAGTTAAAACCAAGATAATTATCAACTATAAAGTTTAGCCAGCCATCTGTCAAAAAGCAACACTCCTGCAATCACAACCACCGTTCACACTCTAGCTGTGAATGTTATGTATCTCTTTAGGCATGTGGGCGGACTTGGCCGTGTTTGTCCGAGTGGTGGCCCAACTAAGGAGCTCACTGTTAGGCGGCGTTGAACGGCAACACCTGTGTTATAGGGCAGATAGGTAATGTTCCCTGGGGGGCCGCCATTTTGCCCACGAGTACGTGTTCTTCACTACTGAAGGTGCAAAAGTAAGTGAGTGATAATAGGCCACTGTCACAATTCTAGCCTTTTTCAGACATACGTGTATAAAAAGATATATGTTTACTAAAGGTGTATGCGTATGGAGACGAACGTGTCTTAGGTTTCATCTATAAGTCATCTTAAACTGGGATAGGTGTAGAGAGACAATGTTAAACCTTGAAAGTCAATGTCGTTTTGTAAGAACAAAGAGCCAGGCAAGAAAATATCCCCTGAATGGAGGCGCCATACTATTGACAACCTGGTGGCTGTTTCGTGGACTAACAGTGGCTCTGTACCCTATACCCCCTATAATACTACTGATCCGCACATTTACTGCAGTGGGCTACATCGCAAGTAATCCGTTATGATGATGATAACTTATACGAGCATTCGAATGAAGTCGAATCCCACTCTCAGTAAAACATTTTGGGCCAGAAAGCTATATTACTAATTACATTTTCTTACACAATGTCGGACACTTCATTTTGAAATAATGTTCTTTTCATTATTTTTTTTCATTCAGTACAAACAGTTTTAACACTGGGTTAGAACTTCCACTGTAGGTATAAGGCGGTACAATCAAGAATAGGGTTGCCCTTGAATACCGATGCATAAATATCTATATAGATATATAGTCAGGTTGATAATAATGATAACAATAGTAATTATAATAAAAAAGAAACAACAACAATAATGGTCATGGTTATTATTTTGATGATTAGTGAGAGTTACCAACTTGTTTTCGACAATTCCTATGTATATACAGAAGTACAGTGACCATATCGGTTGTCTTTCAAAATATCTTATGCCGAGTTGTTGGATCTGCTGTAATCCTTGCAACACCAGGATTAGTGAGATCTCCGCCCTACTCATTGAGGCTAAATTTTGCTAATCCGTGTTTGGTATTCATTACCGGGTCCCACCTCAAGTTTGCAGGGGTAGTTATATAAGAGGGGGAGACAGTGAATGCGAGAGGATATCGCCTAGTGTTGTTAGTTTAATTTGCCGTTACACTCATTGCTTACAGCACTGTGTGTACTTTGGCACTGAAGTGATTATCCAATAGGCATGGTTGTGTTTGCCTGTGTATGGCGCCATAATGGAATAAGTCGAGAAATCCAGAGGTTCAAGGATCTCACCAGTGTTAAACCAATCACACAGAATTGTGGACATGATGAATATCGGGGCTACGAGGAAAAGAGTAAAGATGAAGTGTGGAATACGTATCATGTATAGCTTTTGATGTTGTTAAGACATCACGTTTTGTCGAGCTATTGAACTAATGACTTAAAACGAATGACTATCAACAAAATCAATGAGGTGCCGCTTAATACTTTGGAATATAAAACCTTTTTCACAATTTTCACTATTTATGCTACGGCTATATATGAACAATTTTCGAACGGCAGAAAGATATGATACGGGATAAAACATCATTTAAACAGAATGAGGGTTGATTAACACTTTAGCTATCGTTGGTTATCACTCTTAAACATTTCTATAACAAGTCTGCATATGGCAGAGAATAAACCCAAGGCTCAAGGATGGTATTGGAAAATGCAACAAAGGCCTGGTATGCAAGAGGGTCAATGAGTGTTCAATATTTCCTCATTCTGATGAATAAAAATGTTAGAAAAGTGGAGCGTATATCTTATAGGTTACATGAAAGCAAGAACATATAGCATAAACAGGGAATGTTAATTATGATTGATTTGCACAATATGACATTGGCCGTGTTAGATTGCTAGAGTCTCCTGTGATTGGCATGTGTCACTTGTTAGTTTCGCTTCGTAATTTCACTTTGCTTCACCTTGTGAGACTACTCAGTAAAAACTATAAGTGGCAATATTTCAAGAAGCACTGGCCTCACGTTGGGTTTCCTCGTAATATTATCAATGGGTACTGCAAAGATATTCGTGAATATGCAAGTATACCATAATATTATGTTAAATCAGAATGACTTAGAATGACAGGTAATGATAGATGAAGATAATATGTCTGATATTTTAGATAAATCGGATCGACTATTGATTCTATGGCGCATATGATAAATGAACGGGACGCTTCCCTTAAGCGCCAGAAACAGGTTTCCTACATTTCTTTGAAAAGCTTTTATTCATACTGTAGGTCATGTTTGGGTAATCTATATCTTACATGTCTTCCAACGGCTCCAATTAGCTGGTCATATATCAGCCTGGCCTAACTTATAGACAGGGTGTTACTTTGACGTGTGTATGCTATATTACATATGCGAAGCACAATATGGAGCATCGACGCAACAGTCTTTTGTCGGTGTTGTGTGAGTTGTTTTGTTTTGTTTTTGGCAATTTTTATTAGGGAATATTGTATGTTCACAATCACCGAATTCGGCTACGGCCGTTCTTCCACTTGGGCCCTTGCCCCGACCCCTCATTCTAATGGCGGATGTTTAACCGAATGGGCGGTGGGTACCATTTTTGTGTAAGTCTTTGGTATGACCCGACCGGGGTTTGAACCCACGACCTCCCATGCTCGAGGCGAACACCCCTACCACTTGGCCACCGAGCTTGGTTAGGACATGTGGTTAGAATAATATATGGCTCACATGACCCAATAACTGCGCACCTCACCTTTTTTTGTTTTGCTTGCAGAAAACCTGCGATATGACCAATTCTGCGACTCCATTCGGGCCTTGTTTGGTGAAGACATCAGAAATCAGGACCTCAAGTCCATCTACAGAAAGATCTCCACGAACCCTGACGCTAAGGTCGACTGGAGTGAGGTACTACTTGTGTATATTGGAACTAATTCCTATAATCAGTCAGGATCTATAACATTTAACCCTCATTCTTACTTAGAAGTCCTCTGCTCTGAAGGTAGCATCAATTCCAGCATGATTGATACAGACGGTTGGGATGTAAAAGCGCAATAGTTACATGCTATAGTCACTGAAAATGTTAACTAGGATTTCTTTTTGAATATCTGACTGGAAAAAATTAGAAAGTCTCAAAAAGATGTAAAGGATAGTGAATAGCAGACTTGAAAGGCGTGAAGCTGGAGGATAAGCTCATAAAAGAAAATCAGCATTATTGTTGAGAATTAAAATGAATAAAAAGCCAACAGAAAAAAATAGAAATCCAAGGAAGAGAAAGAAACCTTGCAATCGAATGACGGACGGGAATAAGCTGATTTTCTTGTCTTACATTTTCGTGATCTTATAATTTCCTTTTTTCAGCTGTTTGGCTATTTTCAAAGCGGCGACGACGATCAGGAACTGTCAGTCGGCGAGGATGTCAGTGTTTTCATGGTGTCCGCTAGGAGGCGTGTTGGAGACGCTGCCGGTGAGCATGCACATTAGAGTATATAATATGTATATACATATATGTTTCTATTTATTCTGTTGTCGTGGTTACAATGACGTTGACCATTGACTTAATAAAGCAAAGGATATTGTCTCTGTTTTCAAATATCATTTTACTAAGAAGGTCAATCTACATAATACTGAGGGTTTCATTATTTAATGCTAAGAACCACAACAATGGGGAAAATACCAAAAGACTGTGAAGTAACCATATCAAAACCAAAACTATTCTTTTAACCAGTATAACAGTAGGACCGGGCACCCACCAACGCCGATACACACCAATACACACCGATACAAAATTACCAAATCGTAGCCTGTCGGGAGGTCCATATCGTAGCGTGTCGGTGTGTATCCGTGCTCGTCGTAACGTGATTGGAGGGTGCAAGAAAAAGGTATCATGGTCCCGATACATCCCGATATAGCTTTTTCGCCCATATTATATGTATAATCCTTTACAATTCCGGAAATAATATATATATATATATCTACAATTGATTTTTACCTGTAGATACAAATCGATATCATATGATATTTCATCATTATTTTTAATTAAAACCTCAGTTCCAGGTTAAATCATAATATATTCTAGAAATTCTGAATTTTCATTAACCTTCTATGATACGGGGTATTTTTATCGGTGTGTATCAGGGGGTCGTTGCTCCACGTTTTGCGGATCGCAAAATAGCGATCCGAGGTCGAAAGTGTTGCTCCAGATATTTTGCGGATCGCATCATAACTATGTCGCTACCTATATCCAATTAAAACGCCAATGAACCTGTAATCTATGACACTGAGAATGCG
This sequence comes from Alentia gelatinosa, assembly GCA_950022655.1. Lineage (NCBI taxonomy): Eukaryota > Metazoa > Annelida > Polychaeta > Phyllodocida > Polynoidae > Alentia > Alentia gelatinosa. The sequence goes on from OX465581.1 coordinate 52,917,553, forward strand.
GTGTTTTAAAATATAGCGATACAACGTGAAAATAGCGATACTCCACGATACGATCCGATATTACTGGAGCAACGCTTTCCAGGAGCAACGACCCCCAGTAGCGTTATCGTAAAAACCTGATTAACTGCCCGATGTGTGCTACCATGTCGCTGCGATTTTGATTTCGTTCGGGAGGTCGATATCGGCGGGTATCGGTGTGTATCAGGATCCCAGTAGACATACCCTTTATACAATATCAGAATTGTTGATATTAGATATCGTATCCAATCGTGAAATAACGAAAGACAGAAATCGCCCTTCAACGCAATAAGAATGTTCATTGCAGGTGACAGAAAACGGCGGGACACCGTACAGTGTATTCAGTATATCCCGTCCATGGACAGTTATTTGACGGCCTCTCAGAAAGGGGCCATCTCCATTTGGACAAATAAGGTATGGAAAACATACTTAGGCCCATGATTGATACACTTTAGAAATCATAGAGAAAATTTCTTGGTGGCAGAGTGAAGAATGCTGTTTACAATGCATGATCTACAACGTATAGGCGAACGGTGTACGTAGACTCCGCGAGGCCGACACGTTAGCGGTTGTAATATCACCATAAGGATACTGTTACAAGTACATGTACACGCATTCATTTGAAAGTAATTGGACGGTACTATGATTGTAGAAAACATTAATATGTTAAATAAGTTGCCAGCTAATTCTATTAGAAAGTCGTTTCTAGGGGATCTTTTGTAATATTGCATTTATTTGTTCTATTACAGTTACGACTGCAATCTTGCACGGACATAAACGTAAGTGTACTTTCGTCATAGTTTATAAATACGATACGTCAATCTCATATCTTTTGGAAATGGATCAATGCTCGAAGGTATATTTGACATGTAACCTCGGAGTATGCCATTTTCTTACTGTTTCCACTGGGACCGCATGAAGCTGTTTGTTCTTTAATCCAAAATGAATCTAAAAGGAACAATGCAAATGGAAGTTAATCATTAGTATTTTTTACACATCGCCATGTCTTAATGGAAACGGTTTAAGAACTCCAGCATTATTCTATTGCTGTTGCAACAAGAAGAGAGATAGCGTTTGCCGCGCTCACAAGAATGCTAATCAGTAAAGACGTTTGTCTCCGAACCGGCTTTTGAGCTCTTAAGTAACTATTTCTATTCCATTTTTGTTTATCTCTCTCTGATTCAGCTAATGCTATTCATTATTCCCCCTATTTTCGCTTTTCTTCTTATTTTGTGTCTCCTACTACTCCGTTTTTAAAAGCATCTCTGTCCTTTAGCATGTTATTCGTCTCATTGGATATAATTATTGTTCTTCCCATTCTCCGAATAATATTCTTTATTTCATTAGGCCTACTCCCTGAAGCATAGTGTGCCCCAACGGATTTAATATTGAAGTGCATATTATCAAGAAACATCACGAAATTTCTTATAATTGTTTATATGGCGAGAGTTGTCTTTGGGAATGGTATCACGAAGCTGAGCTCAGTGACATCTGTAGCAGAAGACAACGAACGCCATGTAAACAATTTAATGAATTTCAGTGATGTTTAGATTTTATCACATGTTTTGAATTGCATATGCCACCTGTGGTATATAAGTATTATATGGCATAACCGTGGTATAAAGTCGCACTATGTTAAATCTATGGAGATTTATATGAGGGGTAGGATAAGGTCTGAACTGCACTCCCGTTCCTTATGTCTATTTAACTTTCTTTCCCTACTTTTCGAATTCTCTTATAATCTACCGAGTTCTATACAATCCAATTTTATTCAAAATACATTTGAAATGATGAGATCGCTCAATATATAGATTATACATATGTATATATCATACGACCTGATCATTTTAAATGTGTCCCTTAACTGTCCCATACACAACTAGTATATATCTGGGGTGCTCATTGCTTTCATCTTAATATGATGCTACCTGAGTTTCTCTTTGGGGTTCTTAGGAGAGCGCCTGGGTGACGGGGTGTGACTACATGCCCATCCTCCGACGAGTGGCCTGCTGCACTGAGAGATCCATCGCTATTTGGGACAACCGAGCCAAGGGCAAAGCACAGGTGAGTAGCTCTGGGCCATAGGCACAGATCACACAACTGTGTAACATTACACATATCATGGGCGGTAAGCCCCACCCTCAACGAACGTCGACGTAGTTAGAAGCTGTGGCAATAATCGTGATCAATTTATTTAGTTTTCATTTAAATCCAGGTTGATGATCAACTGATAACTTGAAAAATAAAATGTATAGGAAATCTAAAGGCATCGAAACAAATTAAACACTTAACTTAGAAAATACAATGTATAGAAAATCTAAAAGCATCGAAACAAATTGAACAGAACCATAGATTGTTCATGAAAACCACGATTAACGATGAATTCTTATGCATGGGCTTCTGTAAAAGATTACTTTTGTTGCAAGATCAATTTCTAACCGGACATTCTTGCAACGGTAACATAAACCAAAACGTTATTTTTCAGGTTATGATGCATTTGTTTGTTTCGTGTTGAATATATCTAAATCGCCTTTAGTTGTGTTTTTTTTGTAAATTCTATAATCTGCTCAGGGTTGTTGCATTGTTGTTCTGGCCCAAGATGACTTTTTTTGTTTTGTAAATCACAGCAAATCTTCACCATCAAGCCGCTTGAACACTCACCTCAGTGTATGACATGGGTGCCTCGCTCTGCCTCGCCTCACGAGGACACGGTTCTGTTTGGGGATGACCAGGGCTACATCAACCTGCTCACCATCTGTGCCAAGGACCTCACTGTGAAAAACACAAAGGGCGACAAGCGGTACACCGCCAACTTTGCCATAGAACCCAAGAAGCTGTCCGTGTGAGTTGGCAACTTTATATCCCTAGCTTGCAAAGTATATTTTTTATTCTGGTAGATTCGTCAGTACAAAGAACCGCGCTCTGCCATCTAGCCCATTTTGTGACGTTGTCAGAGAACATTCATTATCATTATTAAGATAAAATGTATATACCATACTGGTACATCCTCGCATACCGCGTTTCTTTGGCTAGAAATATTCCACGAGCTCGCAGAGTGAGTTGAATATTTTTAGCCAAAGAAACAAGGTATGCGAGGATGTACTAGTAAGGTAATACATTTTTATTTTATTATATACCTTCAAATATATGTATTTGATTAATTGCATAAGGAAATAAGACAACGTCCAAGCTGGATTCAAAGTGTGCTGGTATATCTGTTGACATCTTAGTGAAAGTCAAGCACAGAAAGTGCATTTTTTACTCTTTTTTCCCCTTCAACTCCTGTGATCCTTTGCATGCATAAATAAGTGGTGCGCTGCAAGTCACTGCCAGCACTTCATAAGTAGGTCAGTGCAATTTTTTTCAGCCAATCAGAATTTGTATTCAAAGTAGGGTGGTACATCATTTTATACCACCATACTGTGCCGGTATATATCTAATACTAATACCCTAGCAGAGGTTGGTATTTGTGTAACATACCGGCACAGGTATATAATAAAGTCACACTCTAGTCGTCACCTAAATTTATGAGATAACTAGTTATAACAATAGTATAACTTGGAGAAATATAACGGGTTATACAAACAGTTACAGGATGATAATGATACGTATCGCGTGTTATTATATACCTGTATCAAGTGCGTATACTGCCCGCTCCTACCCATGGCGTATTTAAACCCGTACGGCACACTGTGCCGTACGGGGTATGTGATCACGTGACTAGATAAAATATCGCCATTTTTAGGTATATAATAATACGAAAACGGGCTGACTATCTTCGTACATCAAAATACTTGGTAAAATTATTGATCAAATACATCCCTCTGCCTCCGGCATCCGGATGTATGTGATCAATAATTTCACCGCGTATTTTTGATGTACGAAGATTTAGGGAATACTAGGATAGTGTATCAAGATGTAGGAGCAGAACAAGTTAGTTTACTAAACCTGTACTAAACGAGCCGTTAGGCGAGTTTAGTACAGGTTTATAGTAAACTAACGAGTTCTGGTCCAAAATCTTGATACACTATATTAGTATTCCCTTTATTATATACCTAATAATATCAATATAATGTATATATTTTACTTTATTAGCCTCTAATTAGTCAATCCATTCATTATCAACTCCTAACAAACACGTAGAGATGTATCAGTCCTGCACGCTTTGATTTCACTAACCCTGAGGTCAATGCCCCGGAAGCAATCACTCTTCCCGCCAGTTTCTATGCAACAACAAGTGTTGCTATGCAGGTTGCTATGCGGGTTGCTATGCGAGAACGTCACAGCCGCATTACATCGTGATATCGCAATATTTTTGCTCCTAATGTCAACAAGTCACGTGGTACAGTGGCTGGTACTTACTGCACACTGTGCAGTATGGGATTTTACTGCACACTTTCTGAATATTTTATAGTTACTCTTTGCTTAGCAGAGGTTAGTAATTATAAGATATATGTGCTTCGGTATATAATAAAGTAAGCCAGTTTCCGTATAATACTATGCAATATTCTTGCATTCGCTCGGATATTACTGCGCGTTAACTACGCGCAGAATACGACCACGTAGATAAAACTCGTGGTAATATTGTGTGATTGGTGAAACCTGGTGTGGAAGGTGGTGATATATCACGTGAGTGTTTAAGTTAAGTGCCTTAGAGTTGAAGGATTATGATGATAGACCTCTATGGGCAATCGTAGGATGGCACCCTCAAGGCCTATTCGGGAAGGCAAAGAGGGCAATGTATACTTTCTCGGACTTTCCAGGTACTCCCAGATATGCCTCTCTCATGATGAAGCTTTGGAACATGTCAACTGAGTATTTTTATCAGGACATTGTGTAACACGATATCTTTACCCCGGCGAAGAATAATGAAGAAATACTAGGTTTTCATAGGCATGCTTTATCTTATCATGCAGCCAAGCTGGGAGCTGACAACAAGAGGTTGTAGACGAACTACCCCGCATATCATTATTGCCAAATTATGTTAATGCATATAACTGTGCAGATTTTCCTATAACCTGATATAATGGCGATGAAACCCCAGGGCATTTCAGATAGATTACACAAATGCAACACTGCAGTGTTTGAATGGTATAGGGAATATACATGGATACTGGATGAGTGATCTAACGATCAAGGCGAATCAAAGTATTTATATTATCAACCCGATACATCAAGTTAAAATCTCAAAGGTCTATTATACCTAATGATGGACTGTCCCTAGAATCCAAATTTGCGTTTATATCCGTGTCTGGAGTAAATGACCCGTACCCAAAAGGCTCAGGGTGTCATAATACCAATACAAGCATAATTATATACCATGATATCATATTAACATTCTGAAATATCAGTACTGACATTTGTGAAATAGCTATGTTCTATACTTATATGGAAAAAGATATTTATCACTAGATATTGCAATGTGTCTTTTTTCTCATCTCTGTTTTAGACCAATCGAGAGACGCCGCTTGCACGACGACTGGGTGCTTAAGGTATGCAAGACCTACTTATGCCTGATCTATAGCACCCTCTAAAAGGATTAATCAAACTACACTGATTATAGATACTGACTGTTATGCATAAGATAAGTCGCGTTACTAGTTATTCCCCACTTCATAAATCTTGAGTTCGCTTCAGTTCTCTGCTATTATATTATGTTTGTTTCCCAGGGTCATCCTGAATGAGGTCATCGTTATGAGTCCTATGTGTAGTTCACAGAGCTGAGCTGTAAATACCTCTTGGGCCATATATAACCATATATATTAAGAGACAGACGTGTTTATCTTTTTCGTACATAATCATTAGTTTACATGGTTGTGATTCAATATATTATCAACACATCTTCATATACCATTGGTCGTACAAGATTGAGTCATTCAAGGTCTGTTCTTAGTGCTCCCTGTTTTTCACAAGTATTTTGTTGTTTGGTTTATCCTAGTCATTAAATCCTGTCTAAAAATCAATGACTTACACATGATATTGGCACTCTTCTTTATTCTTTGGGGAAAAGTCTCAATTAAACGGAATATGTTTATACATATACTTTTAAAGAAGCACGGTCTTATTGAAAGTCACGTTTATATATATATGCAATCTGTCTATTGGTATACTATCAAGAGACGTCACGAGTTTGAGCCACGCATTTTGTTAGCTCTGTAATTTCACGAGTCGAAGACGAGTGCATTACGAAGCCAACAAAATGAGTGGCATAAATAAGCTCAAACTCAAACGAGTGGCGTCTAGATTTTATCCTACCCCGTTTCCATATTTTTTCACTATTAGAAAGTAGTGGCATAAACAACACGTTATGTCACACCCGTGACATAAACAAATCCCATGTTATGCCTATGGCGTTTTTTATTAGGGGTAGGATAAAGTTCTTTATGTAACAGTTTTAATGTGCTTAATCAGAGTCAATGCAGATCCTTTGCCATGATACCTAGGGCCTAAAAACCAGGGGACACAGATACAACCCGAATAGAAATCTATGCCATAATAGAGAGATGTAAAGCCTTCACACTCGGAGATTAAAATGTTCAGGCAGTTGTGAACAGTTGACCTGCAACTCTGGAATAAAGATTGGTTTTTGCTGCAAAATTTATTAATCAAACAATATAAAGAGAATTGGCTTTCCTTTGGTGTAATGTGCCTATGAAGGCTGGTTATTCAACCATAACTCTCACTCTCCCAGGAGATCTTTTGCAGTGCTAGCGCTTGCTAATCTCTGCCGCAACCCAGTGACATCATACGCTGGTTCCCCTAGTTTCAGATTCAAAACAAGGCATTTGTCAAAAGTTATAAAACTCAAACAACTCATATATCATGAGTTGGGAAATATAGGAATTGTTAAATGAGCTTTAGAGACAATTCAGCTGTTTCCTTTTCAGCTCTACACCACTTTATAACGTGGATCCACAATTTATTAGACTGCCCCTTCAAGTGCACACATGTGACTTTCTGAAAAACAAATCACATGAGGTGCTTTCCACTGAAGAAAGTAATCTCTATAACTATGACTGATATGATAAATATCATAGACATAATAAATAATAGAAATGAGTGTATATTATTCACCATATAAATATGTGCATCTCTATTTAAGAATTTAGGACATTTTAAAAACTGGCGTATGGGCCAGATTCTGTCCCAAATATGCAGGTTGGAGCAGAGATATAAGCGGCCACAAGAAGTAGAGCGAAGAATCTCTGCCAGGAGAGTGCTTAACTGTGAGGAATTCAAGCCAGTATAACATGTTAACCTTATACAGCCATTGAACTGGACATACACTATATAGTAGGAACAAAGACAGTCCAAAACATTACAGTACTAAGTATGCCAATGTACATAATACATGTACGTTTTTATCACTCTGAAGTGGTTTGTCTTTTAAGAGGTTATATTTTCCTGAGCTCTGATTATAAATACATTTCGTGCCATTGGTCTATAAATCTGATATTGTATTTTTTTCGGCAGATAAAATATTTCCCGGAACTGCGGTGTTTCGCCTCCTGTTCACCTAGTGGCACGGCCTCCTTTGTGCTGGAAGAGGTTGATAGGATCCTTGACCAGGGGTAAGATCCCTTAAGAAAATATTTCGAAAAGTAGGGAGCCATGCCAGATGCATAAAATTGCATCGTTGCACAGAAGTAACATGTTGACATCTACATTATATCTTTGCTGATTTTTAAAATTAGAGCATTATTGTATGGAATATATCTGATAAATATTTCCAAGTAGGGGATGTCAGTTATAAACTTTACAAGCAGCCACACTGGATAGTTTTAATTAGTTGGGGACCTGGCCATAGGATAAACATTATAGCAGAACTAGAATTGTGCACGTTACTCCACTAAAGTTGTTCTATATATGTGTAAACAATAATTATCCCTGTTTTCTGAAATGGATAGGTATGAGTACCTTTTAGGAAATAAGATAGGAATTTCGAGTACATTGTATATGGTAATAGGTACGGATCCACTCTATCATGCAAAAATATCGCCAAAAGAAGAATATGGAATGACACAAGTTCATGCTGTAAAAGTGCAAATAATTGATCTTGCAGAGAGGTGCGAGGGGTATCCATCAATAAGGGTGTCAATGCCTTTGCCTACTGTTCCCGGGCAAATATCATCGCGACAGGTGGTGTGGATAAGGTGATCCGTGTGTGGCACCCTCATATCTTCTCCCGCCCGACAGGTAAGTTATCAATATCACAGGTATCACAGGCACCGACGACAAAAGGGATTAGAAAAGTTCACCTTAATATCTAACTTCCCATCAATCACTACCTTTACTATGGAGAGACTGTGATTTCAGTCTCTGGGTCTATTGCACATTTCTGTATTTCTCCTAATAGACTATGACTCATGGATAGTTTAACACTCACCTGCAAAGAGTTTTAAGATATCTCTTATCTTTTTTCCATATCAAAGGTAGATACGGTAATAGAATTTTGGGGGTGCGGTGGTACAGTGGATTGCTGGGTGGCTGATCTGTACCTGCTACGTTTGAGTCCCAGTTTCTCCCATCCCCTTACATTATATATGCTGCATCATATACAGTTCGTATATAATTGGGGCCATCCATAATGTATGTATGCAAACTTCCGGAGACCCCCCCCCCCCCCCCCCGTTGCACAGAGTACGCTTCTCCTTCACCACCGACCCCGACTGCCTATGAACTTTTTCTGGTCCCCCACCCCTCAAACATTAGCACTCAGCACATGGTACAAGCCCTTTCCAGACGAGCAGGGTGATGGTTAGCATTGTCTACAGAAGTTGTTCATAGGCAGTATCCACTGCACAAACCTACTTACTCATTATCCTGGCTAGCTACCAACCTGCATACCAACCATCCTGCCTACCAACCAGCCTGCTTACATTCCAAATTATCAACCCACCATCCTGGCTAGCCCCAGTTTGCTCACTTTTCAAACTGCTTACCCCACAACCTGCTATCATTCCAGCTTGCCTAACCACAGTCTCCTTACATCCCAACCTACCTACCTACCCACCATTCTACCCATTGGTCTGTTCGCATTCCAACCTGCCTCCCTAACAACTGACCTGTTCACATTCCAATCTGACTACCCATCAACCAGCCTGCCCACCAGCCTGCTCACATTCCAACCTGCTTATCCACTAATCTGTTCACATTCCTTCCTGCCTACCCATCAACCTATCCACCTACCAACCTACCCACCTACCAACCTGCCTACAAATTAACCTGCCTACCTACCCACCAACCTGTCTATCCGTCTTCCTACCTACCCAACAATGTCCCTTCCCACCAACCTGGCCATGTACGAATCTGCCTAACTACCCACCAACATGCCTACCCTCCAACATGCCCACCCACCAACCTGCAATCAACTACTACCCACCTGTAGATATGTCTATCCAGCACTCCCGTTATCTAAATACCCTAAGCAAGTCATTATTTCATGAATTTGCGTATGCATGCGTATCGAAAATCACGCCCTCAGCCTCCACCCCCTCCCCTGTACGCTTTGAACCTATTTGCACCCCCACTCCCAAGCTGCGCGCGTGCTTTATGGATGGCCCTATTACGATGAACACCGGTATCACAGATTCAAGTCCTGACTAAAGACTCTGTCAACAGGTTCTACTTTGTCGTTGACAAAGTAGGTCACATACTTTATAAGAGAGCTGGGAGGTTCTAATTGATCTTGTGGCATACTGGAAATAAAATGTCGTCTACAAAAAAGGCAGTATAGCCACTATATAAATGTCAATGCCCGGGCCTAGTTCTGGGCAGCTCTGAACAGTACTCATCTTCCTCAGTCTACTCACCAGTGATTGATAGGTAGTAGGCGTAAGGATCCCCACCCAAGTGAAGGCCCCTCACCCCTCGTTTTGTCACCACCACTCCTTCCACTGGAGGGCAATAACTTTCAGTTTGTTTGATCCCTCCCATTTGCACTACACTTTTCAGTTTTCAAATAAAATTCTATCTTTACATAATAGTCAAGAGAAGAGACAGGAAAAGGCCATGAGAAGAGAGTAATGATACTTCTGGGGTGAATTCTGTCATTGTTAATGAACTTTGATATGGACAGATATTCTCTGTAACGGATATAACATGCAGGAACTTTCTTTGATAAAAAAGAAGGTAGAATGGTCAGGAGATCTATTTTTGACTTGTTTTCTGTATAACATAGCCCGTAGAAAATTATTCTTTTGCAAAAAATGTATCAGCTCGTCGGATAACACATCAGCGGTCGAAAGAAAAGGAATGTGCTAAATCCCAAGTCAACAACATATGTTGTCATATTTTCAGCTAAAATATCGAATTTGAAGTCCAAAGCAAAAGAGTATCAGCAAGGAGCTAAGGCAGAGTCAACTCAGAAAACTTGTGAGATTCATATTAAGCGTTTTGTGACCACCCTTGTCCGTGTTACCCGAGCTTCAAATTATGCTTCCTACCTGGCTGAATATTATCTGCAGTCTTAACTAGGAATACTCTATCTATTGAGCAAAGTTGTATATTTATACACCATATACTAGAGTACAAGCCCCATACTTCATAATTCAAATTTTAGTCAGATTTGTAGGATACATCTCCTAAACTGAGAACCATGTAAACTATGAACCAGACAACGATGTAGCATGCATAAGTGTTGATACACGCCATATATATGTTTCTATTACTATACGTACTGATCCGTTGAGTACAAAAACCTGTGAGTTTTATACTCTTTTAAATCAGTGTTTACTTTATGTCATTTGGAAATATTTTTATGGAATTTAAATCATTAAGATCCGCTTTCAAAGATTGACGTGCTAGCAATGTAAATTTCTTAAACACATCCCTGCTATAATTCAAGCTAAACTTCGTTGCTAGTTGCATAAGCTTCAATCCCAAATGTATTTTATCTCCTCACTCTAAGGCACAGTGGTGCTGCAGTTCTATAATTCGGCACTGCTACAGGACCATTCGGTAATTGACCTGAGCTTACCAGCTGTAATGACTAGAGGTCACCGGAAACAGTCTTCTGTGTATATATCTACATCTCAGTTCGGCATAGAAACTAAATATCATACCCCTTCCTTACAGTTAGCATACTACTATAGCGTTGATTTTACCGGTGTTATAGATGCTTTATGTTTTTTACGCCAAACTCATTGTTGTGTATTTATAGCTGCTTAAGCTGTTTATAATAATGTCTAGATATCAGACACTTATGTCAATAGAGTAACTCAGTAACTAAATGTAAGTTTACGTTCAGACAAACTCAACTTAATAAAGTTAAGTCACATGAAGGCACAGTGGTAGATGTGTACCTCTCCTGTATAAAGATATCTTCTCAAGCAACGTGAGACGGCTGCGACAGATGATACTCAAGCAGAATCGGTTGTTTGTTATTATTGGGTTTGAGTTACTTCACAATGAAAATACATATATTATAAGAGAACTTATTGATTTTCTTTATTTTAGGGAAGCTGATTGGTCATTTATTCACCATCGTGGATATAGAGTGCAATGAGAAAGATCAGCACATCATCTCCCTTTCTACTGCCCGAGTCTTCCGCGTCTGGGACATCCATACGTTAACAAGCTTACAGGTAAAATATACCAAAGTCATATTACGACTGAGTCTATCTCAGAAACGGCCAGGGTTAAGAACAGAACAAATCATAATCCTCCGATATATCAAACTATATACAATACTAAAAAGGAATGTGAGTCTTTTCATATGAAATATTTTGTATGAAGGAATCATAAATACAATAGTGTGTGATATTCCTCTACATGAAATGGGGGTTTGCTTTCAGGCATGTGGAAGTCTAAACGGTAGCTCGAGTCAGAGACTGATAGCGAACATTTGAGAGTCCAATACAGCAGATTGTATCAAGAAAAATTAAATTGCATCTTTAAGGTCACATGTCAGCCAGATACAATTGTTGAGTTTTTGCCCGATAGGATATGCATTGCTATCACGTTTTGTGCTGGGTGAGTTGATCATATCTGATCCAACAAATTGCAGTGCAATGTATCCCCATTCATCCATCCGATTTGTGGTATTCGATTCGGGACTATGATATTACTCATGGGTCAAATAAACCTTTTAGCCTTGTTCAATATCAGTTGTTGCATGTCTTTAAAAGGGAGTTGTGAATAAGGGTTTATCAGGAGGCGTTTGGCTATTGTTATACAACAAAATATTAATACACTCTGCCATGCTGTTGTATATTGAAATCAGAAACACTGTTGGTTACCCATAACGATTAAAACAAATTACATTCCAACAGCATGGAAATGCTGATCCTTCTTTTTATAATCCCCACTACGGATGATAATTGGAAATCAATTAATCAACCGAAGGCTATTTCACTGACTGTGTGGATGTGATAGGCAGAACTTTTTACGTTGCGCGCTGAAAAGATTAAATAATAAAGTAGAAGAAGGTTGACTGATGCTGTGTCTGGTGTCTTGGCAGGTTTTTACTGACAACGAGGAAAGACCCGGCGAGAAGAGAATCTACTCCATGATGTTTGACAACAAGCACGACCGACTTCTCACAGGTAATTTCTGTTCTGTCACTCACAACAGGGAGTTGTCCACAAATAAAAGCAAGTTTTTTAAGGACCACTTCGATGTTGAAATATAATGGTTGACTTGAAGTAAGTCTTGTATTTACGTTTAACAATTTCCCTTACATTTGAAAGGTTGGAATAATGTAATATAATTCTGTGGCTGCATATCGATAGATTCTCTCATATATGAAATCGCAGAGTAAATCCATAAGTAAATTTCGTTCGACATTTTAGAGTTGTTACTGGTATCATGGGTATACTATTGAACATTAGGGGAATCGCTCTGAAAGTAACAAAAAGCAAACCGATCCAACATTTACTGGTTGTCCGACAATCGGTTGATGAGGGAGATTTCAGCGCCGGTAGTGTAAGGTGGAGGGGGAATCAGATGGATCGGTTACGTCTATTCGTCTGGAGGTCACATGACACCCTACCACAAGGTCAAAGCCTATCAGAACTATGATTGCTGGGAAGCCTCACAGACGCTCAGCCGAGACCAATAACCAGTAGGCGCGACCCCCTGCATTACATGTCTGTACATGGTTACCCAGAAGGAGAAGCCCAGTGTAGCACAGGCTGAATGTTAAAAAGATCACATGAAAAGCAACAAAAGAGATAGGTTTCGGAAATTCTTTCTCTTAGATGTGAACTGAATCTATGAATGACATAGGAAAAAGACAGAGACACATTTTTGTTAATGTACACATTGTTGTTAATGTACATACATTATAGTAGCACAGAAGTAGGTTTAAGACACATATTTTCAAATTTCTCATATTTCTTTTGGTGCAGTCCAGTTTTTTTCTCTTGCATCTGTGATTATCCTCCACATCTTTTTTGTGTGTATGATCAATAGTAGGAGGTTGTGGGAGGTTGTGGGTGCAAATCCCGGTCGGGTCATACCAAAAACTTACCCCCAAAAGATGGTATCCACGTGACTTGGCACCCACCTTTCGATTGAGGATAACTGAAGAACGGATATATCTCCAAATTCGGTGAATGTATATATACAGTATTCAATTTAGTAGAAACTGTTTAAAAAAAGCCCGAGATTCAACCGGTAGCGATATACTGAACAACGATTTCCTCAAAATGATAAACACTCATTTCATTAAACGAAGAATGATTTTGCAAGTATTTTGAAGAAAGTGTAAAAAGATGTTGTTTCCATTCTTTTTACATTACAATGTATATCCTTGCTATGCAGGTTCTAGTGTTCTCGATGCATGGCCATTGACTCGGGCAGTCCAAGACACGATGCAGGTTCCACATACACACGACCGCCCCATTACCCAGGTAATAATCAACACTGAAATATATACTCTGTCATATAATCAATTATGTAATTAATCATACTCTTTGGTCAGAGACATGGCAGTAACTGCCTTTCTCTGATGAGATGAACTCTTTTGAACAGTTCATTGAGAGAAATGTCTATAGATTCAATATTTGTATCGTTCACAAAATCTTTAGGTTCAGTAGATGTGCCCATTTCAAATTAGGCTTTAGCTCTGTAATTCTCTACGTTTTTGAAAAATATTTATTCAACCTACATATTATCGTACTTTACAAAAAGAAATATGTCCATCAGAAGAATACCACACGATTTTCTTTCCGTCTAATCACGCATCCTTGCATTCCTGACAGATTCTGTACAATCGAGAATTGAACCAGATCGTCACGGTCTGTACTGAGTCTGTAGTGCGGGTCTGGGAGACGGAGACAGGCAAGCAGGTCTATCAGATCACAGAGGCGCACGGGCCTAACGTGGAGGTGACGTCCATCGCCCTGGATGAGACGGGGTACCGTCTCGCCAGCGGCGCCTTCGACGGTGAGATATATTACACAAGATTGAACATGTATACAGAGGCCCCGAGAATATTTAACACTTGTCGGCAATAGTGGTATGAGCCAAGATAATACAGAGACACGGGACACCGTAACCTACAGCGCACTGAAGCTGCCGTGGTCTTGGGGGTGGTCTTTGCGAAAGTGGCTGGTTGATTTATGCGCAACTTGCTGTGAGTGATGAACTAGTGTAAATGTTTTAGGAATGTTTATAGTGTATTCACGTTTATTAAGCCGTTCCACGGTCGTTAGAATTCTGCCACTGGGTGATGATTAAATCATAGAGAATGGGTCAGGTGCCAATCTCGTTTTTTTTCATAAGTTATCATCATCGTCAGAGGTTTTGGGAGAAATAAAGATTTGTTTTCTTCTTCGAATTTTATTATGGCCCTCCGCCTTCATTTACGTAATTTTTGCTGAAATGCACAATCAATATCTTTTTGACGCCTGCTATTTGGTCCATGTATCAGAATTCACATATCCCTCTATCAAGCAAGCTGGCAGAATGACATGAATGAGAGAAGTGACCCTCGTAGTGTATATTGTCATTCAATGGTCATTGTATATCGACAGCTTGAGCTGCCCGTGTATCATCATCGTAATGTGTGTTGACTACAGGTTAACGGGCAGCTCAGCAACTGGTATTTTACCGCTTGATATAGTCTTTGATTACTTTTTATAGTTTCATATCATTCATAGTATAAGTCTCCCGAAAGAGTCAACCCCACATGTGAACAAGGGAAGGATTACTACGTACATGTATTTGCATTACCCTTGATTTAATTCACGGTCCTTGTATGTCAACATATGTCCGTGACTGTGCTTATTCAGGGTCGGTGAAGGTATGGGATTTCGGGTCCGGACAGGAGATCAAGGTTCGGCCCGGGAAAGGTGCGACGGAGGAAGATCTATCTGTCGTCGGCGTGCGCTACGTCAGATACGAGAACGAACGCTGCCTGCTTGCCATTGGCTGGAACAACCACGTCCGCATTATGCTGGTGAGCAGAAACATAGAGTCCATACATCCAACCACCATACTGAGCCGAATAAATGGATTTTTACTCTAGCTACTGTGTTGGCAAAACGTGGTCTGAAATATTGACGATTTCCGAACGTAAGCAGTACTCGTGATATGGAACCTGAAGCCGAGGGCATTAACTGCATAGGGACTGGTGGCAAGTGTTTGTCTCTGAATTGAGGACTGGATGGGTTTTACGGTAAACGCTACATGAGCGCTTGTTCATTATATTAATCCCGCTGTCACAGCCATGAACAATTTCCTCCTGATCGGCTGGTCGGGCACTGCCGAGTTTCTCTCAGCTGTTTGGGCATCTCCAATGCCTACCGTCTACATGATAAATTTGATATACTAACTGTAGAACTACAGTTTAGGCGTTGGGTTCCATGTCTACACATCATCTAAGCTTCTATAATCAATATGGAGTGAAGTAAACCAGTCCTTGCAACCCTGGTTTACAACAACTACATATAATATAGCACCAGGAGTAAATGTTCAATTATCAATAAAACATAATTCGTTGTAGAAATTCAATGGTTAGGGGTAAATCCAGAGGGTCAACCTTTTTTTGCTCATTACCACCCCCATAATCAATAGATCATTTTGACCCGTTTGTTGCTACCTGGGATCTTTTTCAAAACAGATTATGGCTAATGGAGAGAAGCATTCTACCTATCGTTAGACCTGACCCTGATTATTACAGATAAATGATCATATCCTTTATATTCCTTACAAAAAGGACTCGAATGACGGGCATGAGTTGCAGGATCTGCGAGACTTCTCTGACATTTACTACATGACCCGTCGAGGTTCTCAGATATCACAAGACAGCGTCGATCCCTTCCGTTCCCAGCAGCCTCTGCCTAACATTGGCGAAGACCAAGGAGCGAGCCCCTACGGACTTACCAGCGTTTTCCGGAAGGTAGGTACTGGAGACTGTTCTAGACTTTAAGTAATATCATATGTCAAATGCAATTGCCGGATGTCAGGCAGTTAGAGTTGTTGGGTAGTATCTCTAACAGCTTATATATATATATATATATATATATATATATATATATATATATATATATATATATACATATATATATATATATACATATATATATATATATATATATATATATATATATATATATATATATATATATATATATATATATACTGTGTTTGTTCCATGCTCACTTCGTAACACATTTGCTAAATATCTTTTTCCTTGGGAGTATTACACGACATCAGCCTTTTTATCTGAGACTTATAGAAAAAATACCATGATGCTGAGAAGAATATCTATAGCAGTTCGAGTTTGGACATAATCAAATTTGGGAGTGGACCTTAAGAACATATATATATATTGACCTTCATTCTTCAGAATGAGAATACTGGTTTACATTTATATTGCTCAGGGTGCCACATTCTCCTCAATTTCTAGTGGCCAGGAAGGTCTAGGTTCTCAAAAAGTTCTTCTATGTCAGATTCTATATTGATACCTTACAAGTATGTATCTAGTCTGAATACTACAATTTGTGAAATTGACTACTTCGAACGTACAAACAACGCATTATTCAATCCACAATTGTAATTAGCAGCTTCTGTGAAACATAGTCCTTTGTTGAATGTATGCAGTGTGAGTAGGTAACACGCCATCTTGGCTTTCGCCGTTTGTCTTCATGTATATTTCATCAGCATACCCAGTAGTAGAGACTGGGCTGTCACCACACAGTGCCTTTCTAATCATGCCAAAGATATAAATAAGCTCAGGCGGGACAGACAATAATACATCGGGTGGCGGGAGGGAATGTGTAAGTCACGTTGTCTCTCAACGTGCCTGTAATGCTATTGCCGTACATGGTAATATATTGCCTACCAACACTATCATATTACAGATTGAATTAATCCCAGGCCTTGCACGGATACTATTAAATATTTTATGTGATAGCCTTGATTCACACGTTGCTTTGGCTTGCTGTTCCGGGTGTGCTGGTCTCAAACAGGCTGTTGTCGATACTGAAGAACCAAAAGTTCAACAATTACCAAGGGGTCTCTCATTAAGTACGTTTAAGTACTAAATTTGGAAATTCCCTGTCTCTCTTTTTTTAATCGACCTTTTAATGCGTGCAAGATTGAGAGGAGGGGATGGGAGGGGGTGTTGAAAACGTTCGGGAACTTTGCATAGGCCTAGGTACTTGAGGGATATCCCCCAACCGGTACCTGGCCAATTCCACTGCTTCGTCACTTGGTTCCACGAGTTAGTTAAATTGGTAGAGTGGAGCAGAAATATGATAGAGATTCACCAATAGTGCAGCATTCTACGTATGGGGCTGACATTGCGCTGGTGTTCTAGTCCAAAATGGCAGCTTGATGGCGGACATACCATCCAATATATATCCAATAGGCTATTACCTGATTGTCTGTATATCAGGTTACCTGTAAAGCCACACCTAAATTTGAAATCCTCAAATTGAAATATCTGATGACTCTCTTAAATATTTTACTGTTGACTACTATAATGTTCTTTGTTTCGCATTAGTGTCGTAATTGTCTCTTTGTATTCATCTTTTCCATGTATACAACCAACCATATATATAGCCTAAGGTATACTATATATGATAATACTGGTACTGTATTTAATCAATTCTTAACTTGCCTGATTAAGAAGTTTATTCTACAAAGTGTTTGTGCTTGCTGCAGACCACAATGCACTAATGATTTAACCCATATTAGATATTAGTTAGCATAAAGATTAATGTTATTCGTTTTTTAAGACTGATTGGGTTTCATAGTACATTTAGACAAGTTAGATAACACGAAAAGTCTGGCTGGAATTCCAACAGACTTATTGTTATTTCTTATTATCCAAACATACACATAAATGTATTTTGATGTACTGTGATATTTAGTAGTGGTTACAGAGGCTAGATACCTTTACAGTTAGCAGATATAGACTATAATTGTTATTGGTGCTAAGTGTATCTCTCATCAATTCATATAGTTACATGGATTCTTCGCGCCTTAGTGTTATACGAAAAATCCTATTAAAAGTGAACCATACGGAACTGAGCGGCAGAACTGCCATGTGGTTCAGCCCGGATACATGTATCATCCTGCACCAACTGGCTCCTGACACATTCTGACAGCGTCTGCTGTGGCGCCATCTTTAAATTATGTCACACTTTTTTAGGGGATTTTTAGGACACCCCCCCCCCCCCCCCAAAGCCCGCACTTCTTCACACATTTTATACCGCCCCCAAAATATTATGTAACACTTTCTGAAACACCCCCGCCCCATTTTCTTTCTTATGTAAGATAGCATAACATAACAGTTATTACATCACTGACAAAGCTACTGTAATACACCATTAATATAGAGGGAGGTATTACATGAGACAATATTCCTGATTTCCTAGATCACTGAAAAGCTATTGATACTTCATCATACTTTACTGTAGTAATTGTCATTTTAGACCAACAAATCATATGCAGTGCTGAACTTTTGATCAAGCATAACTCTACTCCGCTCTAGACTGTTTTGTTTACTTACTACCACCTTCAACATCTTCCTCATTGTGGTAGTCTACATCTTCCCCTTCAATGTATATGGAAAAAAAACCATTTATGAGTTCAACCTGCTCACAAAATGGGAACTGTATAAATGTTGGGCAGCTAGTGGCATTTTGGGATTCATTCTCATGCATAATCATTGATCCCATAACAGACCATTTCCACCTGATGACTGCTCAGCATTTACTTCATTAGTTGGGGAAGCACAATTTCTATCTCATAGAGAAACTTGAAGATAATCCCTTCCTAAGCTACAGATGAGTATATATTTCCCATTGACAAACTGGAGGGGTTCCTATATGTGTGAAAAGGGTTAATAATCATCTTTTTTATGGGAGGTGACCACTGAAGAATCAAGAATGTGAACCTGCAGTCTGCCACTGATTAAGTTTATCCAGACACATTTAATTGGTGAGCTAATATATCATTATATACATGTACTGACTTTCTTTGATTCTCCTATTTGACTGCCTTTTTACCATAGGTGTTTGATTATGTCAGTGGATTTTTGTATGCAGCCTTAACAGGATATCCATCCATAACTGCTTATAATCATACTTTTCCCAACACCGTTCCAGCATGGGCAAAGTTGCCTCAAAAGTCTTGGAACGAGGTGGCGCATGATCTCTCACACAACTCTGGACACCCCCCCACCCCCCGTGATTTTTAGGCCATGTCACCATTTTCAATCTACTCCTCCACCCACCAAGTGTGACATCATTTATAGACGGCTCCTGTCGGAAGGGAAAGCTTTAGTCGCAGGAGTGGTGCTGTGTCGTAGGCCTTCCGACAAGATCAAACATGTTCGATCTATCGTAGAGGCCAAACTGAGTCGGAGTGTGTCGGGAGCATTCTGTACCATGTGTAAGCTATGTAACCACCCCCCCCCCCCCTCCCCCTGACAAATACCCACACACACCTTAATTTTTGGATATAGATATGATATATGTATATATGTGTGTGTGTGTAATGAGATCAATGATATATATGGGACTTTGTCCTTTATTTTTGGTGTTATCAATGTACCTTGTACATATTCTGGAACAGACTCTAAAAATTTCTTTCCCACCGAAATTATACACTCCATTTTTAGATCGTTTCTCAGAGTAAAACTTCCTTAAAACCCTTGGGCATAACCAAGTATCCACATCAAAACTCAGGTACAACAGCTGAGGAAATAATATTTTTGTTTAAAAAAGTATGAATATTTAACAAATGTCGTTAATTGTTTGCCTAAAATTTGTATTGAAGCAACTCTTGTGACGTGGCGTGTGTCGGCACTGTGGTCAACTTTTTATTTCCGCAGAACTCGTTCCCCGTTCCGACATCTTCCTATAAACTGCGACACAGCCCTTCTAACATGGACATGACGTGTACTTTTGCGTCATATCCATGTCGGAGTGTGTCGGAAGCAGTGGAAGTTCACAATCTACAATTGTATTCCAAAATATGCGTGCATGTTATTGGTACCGTTGCGCCTACAATTCCCCATAAAATATTTTTGCCTGGAAGAGCCTAACCAATACTTAAATGATGTATTATTGCAGTTTGTCCCATAGTCATTTGCATCACGAAAATTACAGCCAGTATTCACTTTATGTGGAACAACCATCTACAGAATCCTTGTCCAGTATTGAAAATACAAAAGCCCTGCACGTGCTGCATATCATTGGCAGGAGTACGTGCTGACAGACAACGAAATGACGTGTATAGCTTCCCTGCCCAGCAACAACACCGTCGTAACCGGGTGCTCCACGGGCAACGTCATCGTCTGGAACACGCAGCGAGGAGGTGTCGAGAAAGTGTGAGTGGTGAATCATACTGTATCAATAGCGGAGGCAGGTCAATTGGTGTAGTCCTGATTAATTAACAGTAGGATACAATATGGTAATTCTTGCGAGAGAGCTTCGGGTATCAGAGGGATAGAGCAGACCTAGCTGCACATATGTACATAAGAGGTCCGCTATGTGTTTTTATCCTACCCCTAATATAAAATCCGATAGGCTTAATATTGAGTTTCTGTATGCCACGCTGACTGGCATACAGAGTTTTATATGCCACTAGTGGCATACATAATTGTTATCACGTAATATTCCAAAATCGAGGAGACGGGGTAGGATAAAATCAAAACCTGATTCGTTTTAATCTTGGCCACCGCATTCCACTCCTGGAATTTTGGCTTCGCCTCGTGAAATCACTATGCCAAACTCCAGTCGTGGCATACGGTGGCCAAGATTAAAACTCATCCAGTTTTACGATAGTATGGGTCAGTCATGTATTTGCCCTAGATAAATGTGTATTGTGTATGCAATGTTGTTATAAAGTTTTATCAACGTTTGAATAGAAAGATATACCATAAGGGTATATGTATAGATATATAAGCACAAGACGCTGACCAGTCTTTCTGAACTAGACACACACACATATTTATGCGTTAATGAGCTCCTGAGCCGTTCTATAATTACTCCCGCCTAGTGGCGTGACGACGGCAGCCGGCTGGTGAACTACTCATTAACCCTTTACAGGCGGGGGTCTGTGACATAATATATGTGGGGACGGGTGATGGTGTTGATGTAGTATACCACTGTTGATGGGCCCATTTTCGTCTAAACTAATATTTGATTGGTTCATCACATAAAATAGCATGTCATCCGTATTGCCATTATCATTGTCACTATCGTTGTTTATTTATTTTGCCTAACAAATATGAATATGATATTATTATGCCCATACTCTGTACAATTTCCCTTGTTTATTGATACATTATTTTATAATAAAATAATATTGTAAATATCGCAAATAATGTCTCAAAGCATTTGATATCCGTCCATAGCACGGTCTGCCTCGAGGCATTATCCGTCCTTCATCTCGGATATATTCTGTGTATGGCTATTACCTGAAAAGCGCCTTCACTCAACCTCTTTTTAATTGAACCCTATTGAAAATCGAGGTACCTATCATTACCCTTACGTTTTTTAGCGGTGTGCTCTAACAATACTCGTTGGGCTTCCTCCCTCAGGTTCTACCTGCCGGTGGTCGAGTCGACCTCCCCCCGTGACGGCAGCGCCAACTCGAGGTCCAAGCAGGACACCAACTCGCCAGCCGTCAACATGATACAGTTCCTGGTGCATAGAACGAGAAAGCTGGACCCGGCATTCATCAGGTATGTGCCTATAGAAGGGAGTTCTCCACAAGTGATAGATTACTGTTTACTATTGACAGGGGCTACTGTAAAAACCGGCTCGGCGCCTATTAAGAGCTAAAACAAGACCCGTTTCCTGTTTGGGGAGCGGATGGAAATGTAGAGCCAGGCAGATATATGAGCTGCTGAGTCACATTTGCCGGTGGTTGATGTTTGCGAGCTATTGATGAAAAGGATTTTTTCTGTTAAGTTTCACTATGATTTATTCGCATGGTAAATATGTCCCAAGGCATATATCTACTCATTCTACCCTAATATATAACCAGCGCCGATCTAAGTGCCACAGAAATGTACCTTGTATTTACCAGTGGAAAAGTAGAATGTGTGATAAAACATTATTTTAAAACTAGAAATAAATGTTCAATCCCTGGCAGCGACAAATCCTGCTGATATAATACACTGGAATAGTCTCCTCGTCTGAATGGTAGGGTTCCATTTTCCTGAGACAAGACGTTTCCCCTGCAATTGTTGCCGACGATTAGCCCTAATAAGGTACGGAATCTCAAGAGATTTTGATTGTAAAAACAGTTCTCCATTTTATTTTGAGACTGACAAAAGCAAGACTTTGCACCTTGCCATGAAATGTTTGTACCAAAGGAGAGTTTTCTGAGACATGGGGAAAGGTGTGAAGTGCATTCGTGTCAGGTACATTAGTCTCTACTTGGGAAATAGCGCTGAAGGACGCATAATGACTAACACCTGTGAGAGAAGCAAACTGGACAAATTTGTATTGAGAGAAAAATTGTCCGCCCTAGGCAATTGCGGGGGCAATTGCTCGAGCTATGATTAACAAAGCCCTATTGGGAGTCTGGGAGTAATAGGCAAGAGTCATTAAATTATAGCAGGGTGGTTGGGCGGTTCCCTTTTACGTGAGGGAGCAGGAGAGAGTGAGGGCGTGAATTCGGTGTGGGTCGCGAGGTGAAGACGCTCACGTGACCGGTGGAGAGCCGGGCGGCCCGAGGTCGCGTGAGGCAGGCGGCGTCCTTAGTAACGACTCAACTCTCTGCACTTTCGCATTAGTGCTAACCGCCCGGTTAATCATGATTCATATTAGTGATTTCTTTTTTAGGAAAAAGTCATCAAATATTTTGGCAATTCGTGGAAAACAAGATACGATTAAGATACATATGTCAAAATAATCACGCCGTTGTCCATAGCAACGTGTACATGTGACAATACCAGGCCCATGCCTGTAAGACTCAGTGTAAGCCCGGCATCCCCAACTTGCATCGTCCCTAAGGTAGTTACCCCGCGGGCGGCGGTTGTCTTTAAGGGGTTAACAGGATTTGATTTGATTTGATTTATATTTTGTGTAATTTCGTGAATGTGTTTATAGAACACTAGAAATTGTCCGCGTTAAATTACCCTGCCATTATTGGCCAAGTGGTGATTAAAATGTTTGATTCCTCCCTCCCATGATAGGATTCCGTGCTGATTATGAAGTAAATACTGTTTTATGAAGATTGACATGACAAATATTGTTTTTCTCTAGTATAATAGATAATCAAAATCATTTGTTACTCACTGCTTTCTAAAGAGAAAGGTAAGTTTTACACAGTTTCCTGTTCGATTCACATCACGGAACTATTAATTAGATCACTGTTAATTGGTTAAGATACCTAATTTTAGGTACATTTAAGTCATCCCAATCCAGGGTAAGATCAAATCGGCTATGATAGTCAAAATAGAAGTAGGTTTGAAATTAAGGTTATTTTAGTGTAACAGGCTTTCCAATGCAGTATAAGTAGGGAACATTATAGATGTCACATGGAAGTCTTTCTACCACCCTTCTTAATTTACACGACAAAAGACCTGTCACCTTTAATAAACTGCACCTTGCCTCACCTTCACTTAAGAGAACGAAAGACTATGGATATTTATAAGAAACCATTTTTAGATACCTTAAAGTAAATCTGCCACACTTTACCTGACTTACGTTTTTTGCGTAATTAAGAAAATTCTGTCCTGTTACCTTTACTACTATTGTATATATGGGCAATCTGATAAGACCTAAGTAGAGTGAGATGAAGTTTACACCATTTTCCATTTTGAATCCATGTGACAATCCCTAAGGTATATGATATGATTTTAACCATATAAGACCGATTTATACATAAAAGTTGTCAAACTCAATCTCCCCGAATAATGGAAGTCTATACCGATAATAATCTTATAAACACATTTGGTTCTTTTTTCCCGACGTTTCGACTTGTTAGAGTCTTCTTCAGAACAAGAATATCTTATTCGTTAATCGCACGAGCAGTTGGTAAACTTTCTGGTATAAGATGGCAAATTTTAAGGCATATGACATGCAGGTAGGTGACAGCTACAGGCCATCTAGTCCTGTCATTTGCACCTTTTTACCTATTAAAGACAAATGCGGATAGGTATGGCAGTGCCCTCTATGTATACACTCAGAACTCAATTTTACTCTGATGTTGCCATCTGGACTCATGAAAATATTGCAGTTGCCCATAGACACCAATATAGTTAGGCACTTCTACAGATGGCTTTCCCATAGAAGTTTGTTTTTAGTATTTCTCATTTTTATATGCTCCCAACTATCAGAATCCAGATTTGTTTGAAGATAGCAATAGAACATCAGTGTCATCTAGCCACAAAGTCAAGATATTGCAGTTTCCCATAGACACCAATAATTAAGCACTTATCTTTTCAGATGGCCTTCCCATAGAAGTAGCATGATGACATGCCTTTGTTTTTTTCAAAAGAATTTAGAAATCACCCAACTACCAGCATTTGTCTTTAAGAAACTGGGCATTGTGTAACCACAAACGCATGATATATCACCATTATTTATAAATGCGGCACTATTTGTCAGAAAGGTTTATCATCGAATGTTTAAGTTCCAGTCTGTTAACATTTCTTTTTGCTAACATAGTATGATAGGTATTTGTTTGATATTATAATTCAGTGGTCAATCTAAGCACTGACCCTACCTTTTATCAAAGGTTGCATAGGTATTACCTCTGATATTCTCTTCATGATGCCGTTCCCTAGTCTGTTTCATATAAACATATAACGTTTATGTACCAATGTTTATGTTTTAGTGACAGTTTGAAGCATTTCTCAACATTGACGACATGTAGTGTATGAGACAATCCCTCCTAGACTCCTTAGGGTGCGGATGGGAACTATGTGAACTATGGTCTATTTATAAAGCTCTCCCTCGTAAGACATCATCATGCGCACCAGAGCGCTATACTTAACTCTGTATTGAGATGACAAGTTTCTCCTATAATGACGCCCTGTTTGGCCGCTTCACTGAGCCTGTCATGCTCCCATTAAACCCTAGGAGACTAAACCTCTTCCTCGCCCGCCATCGGGGCTGTCTCGAGCCGTCCACTGTCGGCCTACTTCCCCGTACACAACCACCTACGCGCCCGACCTTCACACCTCTTAAGCACACTTGACACCACACGCGAGCGACGCGTCCGAATTAGGAATAATAATAAGCGAGCAGCTCAGCGGACATTGTCCAGCCTACACAAATATAGATACTTCCATCCATATCAGTTTCTCGACAGTCGTCAATGTGAAATCACCATTACTTGAATTACAGTGCATTAAAAATTAATTGTAAGTGCATTAAAAATTAATAGTGTCTATACTATTGTCTTAATAGCTGATTTTGCCACTATAAGCGTTTGCAGTGTTTAAAAGGGCGAAACTCCTAGGCGAGCATATAGCTACTGCTTATTCCTGGTGAGCATCAGTCGATGAAAGTGAAGTGAAATCCAATTCTTGTTGCTTGACTGGATAAATTCTCACTTTCATTCTTCTACATAAACAAATTCCGAGCTCGCGAATAGGCCTAGTTTACTGCACAATGATACCATAACATGAAGAGGACTGTCTCTGGTATGTGGATTTTACTACAACGCATCGCATTTACATGTTTAGTATAACAAATAGCCCAAACAATAGAACGTTTTAGAAAACGATCTTCACCTTTACCACACCCATCAAGATAATGAAACACAGGTCTACGCTTCTTGTCTTGGAACTACCGTAGTTCCAAGACAAGAAGAGGCCATGTTTCATTATCTTGATGGGTGTGGTAAAGGTGAAGATTGCTTTCTGCAACAGATCTGAAGACGGGCTGTACATGTCCTCCATGAGTCCTTACTTATAGACCGGTGGTCGGATGGAATGGACAACAGTGTGAGTTTGTGGCGGATTATGTGGCCAGAGTGTGGGGAGGGTTTGTAACGGTATATCTAGAGCTAGATTCTAAAATTTCTTGGAAATTAAGCGGTTACGTTAAAATAAGATGATATAGAATACATATTCAGAACCGTAGCACAACCCTGTTACTTTTGGAAGGCATTGATGGAAACGCACTGCTTGATAATGAAAGCTTTCGATTAGCATTACACAACATCCTGCAACCCGATATATGACCCTTTCCAATATTAATGATTGAGTCCAGAATACTACTGATATACGTTTATATGAAACACTCTACATGTAAATGATTGTTCCATGAAAACTATTCTATTTCTAGAACAGAGAACGACATAAGTAATTGTCAGGAACAAGAGTTCATAGCCTTCAGCAGGCTATGGCCTCCCTGTGTAGTCCTCTCCTTACACCCCTTCTTCCCAATTTAAATGAAGGAGGGTGCGACGTAGCTAAGGTTTATTAACCAGCCAGTCATCAAAAGGTGTCATGTCGAGAGAGAGTAAGGTGGAGAAGGGGGAAAGAATGACCGCCTTTCTTCTGCCCCTGACTTAATTAGCTTTGATCACCACGCAGGAAATTGACCCATCAGACGCCGGACGAGGCCCCAAGGCCCCCGGATGACGAGGACAAGGAGAATGAGGATGCCCAGGATGCATCGGGCGACGCCACCACGGCCCGGTCTCTGTCCAACGTCACACTAGAGGTGAGACTATGGGAAAGGGTGTAGATGGATGACATACCTAGTAGTACTTAAAACAATATTGTTGTGTTGTGGGCCGGGAGGTTAGACAACGTAAAAGACAGTAAACGCATGATGTAATACTAGTATTATAGAGTGTGATAACACTGTGATATCATAATGTTATAGTTATTAGAAAGGGAGGGACTCGTGAGGGGATATTAGATGACTGCGTACCTTTTATTGTACTGTTATACCTGTACTTTCACATCTAAACCGTTTTGTTTGTTCTTGGAAAATTAGGAAAGCGACAGCAAGGAAGAAGAGGTTGCTGAACAAGGTATTGCATTTTTACGTTTCTTTTTTCAAATATAGATATGGAAATACGACATATGTACGTGCATCCGGACGTCTTGGTAACACCATATTTCCATTATGAAAGTGACTCCTCTAATATCATAATGATATGGTAGCCTTACGTCGCAACATATTGATACACACCTAGATAGTGCTTTGTAAGTGTCATACCTCAACCGGTTGTAGGATTCGAAACATCAGGCCAACAGTTTAGCTCGCGGTATCATATATTCTTCCACCGCCCGCCAAATATTATTTCCATGTTCATTCAACCCAAAATCCCATTGGACACAACTTACCTGTATGCCGGATATCATATTAGATAGTGTGTCCTCCTGCACTCTATTTATTATGTTATGTTATGCAGAAAAATATGCATCAAGTGGGTTTTTCTATTGAATGCCATAACATATTTGGGTTTTTAAATGGATTTCAGTGCCACATCAGTATTTCCTTCAACGTTTACATTCTAAAATATATCATTGGTAATTTTCACTATTAGCCCGAAATTAACTTTATGTTCGACGGCCTATTACAGAGTTAGCGGATGAGGAAGTGGGGGAAGACGAAGACAAAGACAAAGATGGTGACTTTGAAGACCTGACAGATCCTGACGCCACCATGATCGTGACGTCATATGATCCTGTTATAGTGACGTGCCACCAGGACTCCCTGATCCGCTTCTGGAGTCTTCAGGTACATGGAGATCATTTCTAGAGCGCATGTACACACTTCAGCAATTATCACAAAGAGGTCGCTGTAATCCTTTATCTGCTGGTCAGCACTTCACAGGATATATGCTGCGTTAACATTTTAATTTACTAAGAAATTAAAACCGGTTCCTCACTTGTAGTTCCCATTGTTCTGGTATAGCATATGGCTACATTTCACTAAGTACGGCACTGTGTTGAATGCTCAAGATTTCATAGTATTTGTCCACATTTAAGTATCCAATACATACCAGAGTGCGCTCATTTAAGCATTGAGATACTACACTGCCAGCATCTCCCGTTTATCGCTTTCATTCTTGGGCCATGTTACTCACAGGTTCCATATATCGTTTAATGTCACTTTACCATATGAAACAAGGGTTAGGTAAAGTGTACGGCAAACGCCCCGTTCAAATCAGCACTTCCGAAGAAAACTAACAACGGTGCTGAGTGCTTAAGATAATCCAGGACCAGATTTAAGCTAAAATCTGGTTTTTGGTATCAGTCACTACTTGCTATGAAATGTATATTACTATGATCATCTCTGAATACATTTAGAAACGTTTATGATGAGCATGATGAATTTGGGATGGAATATTATATAAATGGTTACCGGCTGTGTCAGATGTGTTGGTTACATAGACAACAATTGATGTTTTTTTGGATGGGCCGCCGTAAACCACGAGAGGTTGACGTTTTTAGGTCGTCAACTTCTGGGTAGTGGTTTACGGTAGCCTCATACATTTTCGATGGCGACTTCGTAACCCATGCGTAAGAACAGGGATGCATGGGGTGTCATGGATCTCATAAGTACATACATAGGAATAATAGGATGAAATCAAACATATAGTAATTGCATAGATTATTGGGGAGACAGATATATGGCAGTTGGTGCATTGTTTTGGGCTTATATTCAGGTATTAATTGTTATTGGTTCAATGACTTTAGTTCTAGTGCTTAGCAGTAATAATTGCCCAACACAGATCTGTCTTAGAATGAACAGAACTAAACTGTATGTTTTCAACCACCAGGGTCAGTTGTTACGCGAGATCACGGCGATGACGAGACGTCAGGGGTCACCTGTAACTGCCGTGTGTCACGACCAGGACTGTAACATCATGGTGACCGGTGACCAAAGTGAGCAGGTTCTAAATATCTCTTACCCTCCCCCTTTAGACCAGTAACTAAAGAGGGTGTTTAAGCATTTATCTCACCCCTGGTATTTTTTCTCCATAGACTTAACATTGGAAACTCGTATCTAACGCCCATTAGATATTTAGGAAAAATATCCAATGTGAGATTATGTCGCAAATGATAGCCCATTAGTCAGTGTTAAGGGTGAGATAAATTCAGAAACCTATTCAAGTTTGGGGTCAGATTCGTGATTCAAACTCAGATTACGTGATTCAAACTCGATGGGATACGAGCTCAGACCCTAAACTCTCATAGGTTTCCTCTATATTATCCCAGCATCTACGCTTTCAATCGAAAGTGAGGATTTATATATATATATATATATATATATATATATATATATATATATATATATATATATATATATATATATATATATATATATATACCAAGTGCTGACTTTATACTCTCAGACAGGCAAGCAAAGTGAGCACGTTTTACACAGATTTTACTGACATTATGCAAAGTGAAGTCAACTACGGCTTAGTGAAGTATCGAAGCAACCGAAAGGCCAAACGGGATATTTGTCTATTATAATACATTGATATGATGCACCCATTTCATTATATGTGGCTATTTAAAAACTCAACCTGATTGTCTGCTCAAGTTTTTCGACAGTCATTGTTTCCTCTAGATTGCATTAGCTCTCTTTCATACTAATAATTGTGGCTTAGGAATCCAGTGTTGACGTGTAGTGGTGGTTCATGGGCGCTATTGAACATCAACAAATGGAATCAATCAGGGAAATAGATTTTCATGATGGCGGAAGAATTGCGTGAGAAAGTAGGCTGTTCAACAAGACTCTTTATCACACTTCCTGATTCCCGTAAAAATGGATAATGTACATTTATAATAGGCTACTTCTAAATAAGAAGAATATAACCAAGATCATATAAATACCCACATCATGATGGAATAGCATCAATATCCCCGTATACCATTGTGAGGTTTCTCTTACATGCGATTATCATTTCTCATTCCAGAGGGATATATAACGTTGTGGGACGTTGGAAAGTTCCTGGAAAACCCTACATCAGAGAAAAAGGCAAGAAATTTGACTGTTTTGATCTAACAGATTTACCATTATTGACACTGGTACCATAATCACAATTATGAAACTAAGTATTTAAGGTGCCATTGCTTGAGTGTATACCTACATAACCCAAAAATAGCTTGAACAGAGTTACCTTTGTCCATCACATAGCATCCTATGGCATAGGGTGCAAGGGTGGAGGGGACATATATATAACCATTAGGGGCGTTAAACATAATGTAGTTTTCTAGTTCCAGGATAGCATGTCAAGTGGTATATTTATTCAGAGAATCCGTTCCTCTTATCACAGTAACAACTCCTAATTCTACATTGTCTTGTCCAAAACTATGGTGTTTGTATACATAATATGTAATGCCTGAGCACTGGAATACTTGCCTCTGATGTCATTTTACGTGTTAGATGCACCATATATATCACAGCTATTACTAACACACAAACAATGCGTTCTTTCGAGAATACACGTGATTTACTCCTTCTCTCTGTCCCACATAGGATGTAATTAAACAGGTGCTGTGCTGGAGAGCTCACCTTACAAAGATCTCACAGCTTGCCTACGTGGACTCCTTGAAGGCGATCATGTCTGCCTCCACCGACGGTTCAGCCAGGTGAGCTGCTCACACCCACTCACGGCAACCTAAGCGTTATATAACGCTGCATAGTGTGTGGGTGTATCTGACGTATTCACTGCACGGAGCACTAAATAAATTTAGATCTAGTCCGGCTAGACAAATCACCAACTCACATCAGTAGTCTAAATAATATGCAGCTCTTTTCATCGATCTGCCATTCATGCATTATTTTAAAAAAACCGTATTTTCCTTTGCAATTATTTTGGTTGTAAAATGATTTCATTTTCCCATAAGATGATCTTTTGTTTTGATATAAGCAGTCTTGTTTTTACTTTAGAGAGAGTATGTGTATTTTCAGGATCTGGTGGGGAAGTAAAGGTCGCTTCGTCGGCTTTTATGGCCAACATCGAGCTCTTCAGTGGCCTAAGTCAGAGGAGACGTCTTCCACCCCCGTCTTGCCCTACGACATCACTGAGGTGTGTGGCTTTAAGTGTTGAACAAACCTAGCAAGCCATGCTTACAACCCAATATCTGTGTTGTAGTTGTGCCCAACACTCTGTCACATATCTTGGTATGGTTTGTGATACATCTTTATCAGGGTCACTGCTATAGTGAACATATCTAGCACATTATACTTACCACACATTCTGTGGTGTAGCTGTACGGCAAAGATGTCGACCG
Source organism: Alentia gelatinosa (assembly GCA_950022655.1). Classification (NCBI taxonomy): domain Eukaryota; kingdom Metazoa; phylum Annelida; class Polychaeta; order Phyllodocida; family Polynoidae; genus Alentia; species Alentia gelatinosa. The sequence goes on from OX465581.1 coordinate 52,949,204, forward strand.
GTTATTAAAAAGTTTCGGTATAACGGTGACATCACCTAGCACGACGCGTGTACGACACATTTTGACTCTGTCACAGTTATGTCACAGTCTGTCCGACACACTGCTGGACATGTGCGTCTGCGTGTCGTTCAATATAACTGGTTCACGATTGTCGGCAAGCATATGACCCACATCCTTCATCCTGACTGAATTGGAGATTGCGGGGAAAACGCACCACCCCGCCATACCGAATGTGTCCGGTTGCTTTGGTAGAGTATGGTATACTAGGTGGGCTTGTCATTTTGATATCAACAAATATCATAATCTATATATTATGTCATAGTTGAATAGTACCATAATAGAAAAACGAGGCGAAAGCACTTCTGGACTCAACCGATGCTGAGATATTAGAAAAACGATGCGAAAGCACTTCTGGACTCAACCGAAAAAAATAATAATAGAAAATTGTTAAATAGTACCGAAACGGCCGGGCTTTTGTCTTTTAATAAATAATCGTAAGGCAACAGGATATCGCTTTTTATTCCTTATTTCAATGCAATTGTAAAGCAAGGAGTATGCATTAGAATAAATGTCCATCTAACTTCCCTTAACAACCTTTTGGCACTGCATGCCGGGTATTCAGATCCGAGCAGCCAGAGACAGTCTAGAACCATTGTAGGTGACGAGTCAGTGATTAGACCTGATATATTTGCCTTCTTTATAATCATTCATTATAGTCTATTGTCATACCAAGAGGTGATACTTTCCGAAAAGAGCATAGACGTTATAGCATCGTTAATGCTGTCGGCCTTTTCTATATGTTCTTCTGATATGTTTCACAATGTTTATAATTTTGGTAGACGTATTTAAACATTTCCGTTATCATAGCAAAACTCCAGAATTGCAGGGGATATGCACTAATTCGATGGAATCTAATTTCTAATATATTACAAAATGCGTTCAAGTTATGATTGTACAGTTTAGAGTGACGTATCAGTTCTCTAGTCATTAGTTACGGAAATTATTAGGTTGTTTTCCGTTATTTGAGCTGCTTACTCGATCTATTTCCTTTGTATTGACCCATCCATATAGTCACCTGTGTGCACAAGGCTGTAACATTTTGTGCACACATGCCGCAGAAGGGAACGAATATGGCTTGGCTATAACAAAAAAATCTTCGTAAACAGTAACAGCCTTCTGTTCTTGGTACCTTTGGAAATGATAAATCAGGGGTTCAATATTACATCCTTCATTCTCTGCTGTGCAACATGTACGACGTTAGCAGGTTATCAGAATTTCCATTGAATGATAACAAAGTAGAGACACCCGTAGCCTAATTCTAATCCTTCTCATATAGGCACAATACTAGACATTTGCTATGAATATTGCTTTAAATCTATCACAATCTTAAGCGTTTAAAACACCTCACTTTAGGTTCCCCGTTGCAGTCTATTGAGTGAGAAGTATACTGAAATAGGAACATGAACCAGGCTATTATGCAAGCTCCTCACCGCCATAACCACCATGGTGAATGGGTGTAAGAAGTATACGGAAATGCGAGTAATGTGGGGGTTGCTTTGATTGGATAGCCTACGCACTATCGAATGATGACATAATCTACTGACTTACTGCCTCTAGTCATGTGCAGCAAACATACGCCCACAAGCTGGCCATGTAGTGAAAGTACACGTGATAGTTAAATGTCGTCTGCTGGATACGATACCAGGTCGCCCGGAAGAACATGCCTCTATGCTAAGCCTTTGATAGAAATCATTGTCCTGTTCCCTGAGCGCTGAGGAAAATTCTACCAACGCAGTATATATATTTATTCTAAAAGAGAGCTGAACTTTTATTATATTTCAGGGCCCTCTTGCACCAATAAAGACAGTCAGCGCGCGACAGAAGATCAGAGCAGCTACGAAACTGGAGTACCCACTCATGTTTAATAACGACAAGTAAGTCAATCATCAGTTTTATGCAGAACCTTAAATCAGTTTTATGAAACCCTACCCAGGGTCTACAATCAGCAGGAAAATGTTTCATATGTAACTGGAGTAGACTGAATGGCTCCATAGTGATTTGTGATATATAAGATTGAGGCTCTCTTTTGTCTTACCAAAGTGGGAGGTATGACACATATATCTACACCACTTCTGGCAAAAATGTATTATGTGTAGAAAATTGAATGTGGATGGTACATTAGCTGCCATAATGGGAGATCATTTGAATTTTTTCTCACATATAGATATAATGCCGGTTTGCATTTTAACTATGTTTATATATGTGTTTTACATACCCACCTGTACACACACACCTGTAATCCTTATTCTTCCGGATATATACGACCTAACCGGACCTCTTTTTATACTTAGGACAATATCAAGCGACTATTGCCCGGTTGTGTAATGACCTCTCACACATGGTTCTATAGTCGGGTAGGGGGACGCCTAGCGGTCGTGCGGCAGCGGCTTGTGGTCTGTTTACTTCCGCTGAGATTTTCTCTTTGTATGTGTTCACAGCTGGCAGACATTCCGCCGCTCCGCTTATCACCGACAGAAGGACAGGAAAAGAGAACCTGAAGACAAAAAATTCTTCGCAGCTTTGATTAAGCCAAGGGTAACGAATTTGCCATAGGGTTTTATCAGAAGTCAAACATATTCAAGGATCATAAGGGTGGTTTATCTATGTAGTATTCCAGGACGTTCACATTTAACTGTCGAAATACTTCGATAAACAACATACTATATGAAGGGCCGATATGATTTATGAATAACATACTCTGGTCTATAAAACGTCTGGACACTAAATCTTAAATTAAAACATTCGTTTCAAGAAACTAAATCATCTCTGTATTGAATTAAGACATAAACTTCATGGTGATCCAGACTGGGGACACTCAAGGCATACATTGCAGGGCAAATTTCTTCTCATTGGATCGATTTTCTAAATCACCTCATTTATTTATTCGTTCAACGACGTGGTTGTTAATCATTTTGCGTATTTGTGTTATATGTACACATGTCTTCTCACACGTATCAAATACATTTTGTTTGATTTCCTAGATTATATTATCACACAGATAAGGGATAGTAAACCATTTGTAATCAAAATTCAAAAGTCAACGGCGTACTTATGGATACGGTGGAAATACGATTTTCTATTGTTAAATAGTCCTAATAGAAAAATACATTTGAAAAGTATAGCTAGCATATTGTAATGGGTTCGAGTAACCATGAGAGACATAAACTTAATGTTCAGGGAACAATATGGGACTCTAAGTATGATAAAGAACCACTATGTACTCTCGCACTTATATCTTACTACCATTCAATACACATTCAACATGTTATTTCAGTTTTTTTTTAAATTATTTTCTCAGGGGTTGACATCTTGCTTTAAGGTATTAGACGTAATATGAATCCCCTTCTTCATGACTAGATGTGTTTATAAATCTTCCTCAGGCATACAACAGTCACCTGGAGTGTCAGAGGAGTGGCGAGATGCGTTCCGGGGCCGTGTTCAGAGCACTTCCCATTTACAAAGTAAGATCATCGCTACTGTAGACGTAGCCTATCCAAGTGTACAAAATAATACAAACAATAGACCACATTAAATCTATTCTGGAGTTAAATTCACAGTTACGTGTCTTGGAATAGTTAGAATAGATTACGGAAAATTCGCATAATGACTTAGAGGCCTATTCCACCAACGAGGCACGAGCCCAGGCAGGGCCCCTTGTGGTCGCCTATTGGTGATCGGCGGCAATAGCCGGCCCAAACCTCCCGCCGGCGGCGATAATCTGCTTGGTGGAACAGCTCATTAAGCTCAAAGGCCCCACACGGCCGGACCCTGCCGGCCACCGTGCCTCCAAAACCCCGTAGCCGGCCAGAAGTGGCTGACCTGTTGGTGGCCGCCGGCCGCCGGCCTGGGAACAATTCTCGTGCAATAGCCAATTTTGGAGGTGTTCCACCAAAATATAGTGATAACCACAGAGAAGGCCGGGCGGGCGGCCGGACATTATGAGCACAACGTCCCCCGCAAGCCCTGCCAGGGGAAAACTGATTCATTTGATTTTAAGCCCCCGGCAGGCCGGCCGGCGTGACGCTGAGAGCTGTTCCCGGGAGCGCGTTGACCGCTCGCCCGCCTATACTACGATATACACCATCAATATAGGCCCGCGGACGGTATCCCGATACGCGGACACCGATATTTCGGCAGTTGCGGCAGTTTGGGCAAAATATAAGCACCAGTGTCAAACATACACATTCATAACATCAATCCTTATCTTTGATTACCTTCATTGTTCGATTTAACCTGTAATTCCGCGGTTATTTGACGTTTTCTGACCGTTCCCGTACAAATCCCAACACGCTGACACACTGCTCCGCTCGATACGCGACTTTCGCGGGTTCAGAGCGTCGTAGTGTATCGCCGCACGCCGCGCCGCCTATCGGATCAATAGAGAACCGCTGGCTTGCGCGTTAGTGCCGCCAACGTCCACCAGACGGCAATAGCGAACCCGCTGCGAGTGTATCGCCGCGCCGGGTCCGGCCGGCTCTATGGGCGCTCGCAGGGCGCCTTGTGTACGCCTGTTGGTCGCCTTGTGGGGCTTTGGTGGAATAGCTCCTAGAATTTAGGGGTTTAGGGGCGGCCGGCCGGCCGGCCCCGGCGGCAAACGCCGGCTGGAGGGCAAAACCCCGCCTGCTGAGGGCATTTTTGGTGGAATAGGCCTCTTAGTCAGAGTCCGACTTGGAGTATAGAGAGAATTATTTTCGTTGGATAAATTTTATACTTCAGTATAACACCTACCTACCTACCTACCTACCTACCTACCTACCTACCTACCTACATGTACCTATCTATCTATCTATCTATCTATCTGTCTGTCTGTCTGTCTCTCTGTCTGTCTGTCTGTCTGTCTATCTATCTATCTATATGTCTATCTATATGTCTATCTATCTATATATCACGATTTATTATTTTAGAATAGATATATGTTCGTGAATAAGGCATTGAAGCCGATTGTGGTTCTTGGCTTCGCTTTTAGTTAGAGAAATTCCACAATAATGTCATTATAAAGTTCTATAAATAAGGTAACCAGTTACATGTTCAAAATCTTTTATAAATATTGTAGCAATAATAAACTGATTACACGTGCTTATAGCTTGTTTTATTTCTTGCCATATGTTCACATGCTTCAGCCATGATGTAAGTATATATACAAGTCACTTGCTAATGGACGTGTAACATCATGAAGACCTACATCAACAAGGTTCTGCTTTGTAGGTGAGAACTCCAACCGAGCCAAAGACGCCGGAAATCAACTACCCACGTACGGAAGAGGACACGCCACTCCACCTACTGGTGGCTAAGGAAAACAACCAACAAAATAAAGTAGGTGACTTAGCATATCCCTTTCTTGAGTCTGGATTGGCTCAGCTAGGCATGGCTAAGATAGAATGTGTTGTTCCAATATATCATTCATCGGCTCCAGCCTTTCTTGCTTTCAACCATTCTGTATCTGAATATTCAAATTTCTGTAGTGTCAAAAGTCTTTAATACAATACAGTTATGTTTTGTTTCTAAATTATGTATTACAAGCCATAGACCTAATGACTCTAGAGAACATCTATACGATGTATACCTCTGATGAGGTGAGTCCTATTCAAGTACATGTAATAAAAGTATCAGTTGCCTGACATATTCATGTTTGCAATTTCTCATATCGGAATCAATAATCAGAATTGTATTAGTATTTTTCAAATATCGTCTGTTATTAACTCTATTGTCATTTCCTGTTGTTATATTCAAGTGAAATATTTGGGATACCGTACTGGACAGATCCCTTATCAATAAGTCTTGATATTAATAGTGGGTACATGTTCACTTTCAGACTAGTAAAGTGGACAATAAAGGATTGAAGGATAATAAGGTATGTAGTCAACATTAGGAAATTTACATTGAAACTACTTACAATTTCATAATTTCTCTTTAAGCGTGATAAACTATCACTTTTCCATAATGCTACGTCTATATGATGAATTATAAAGTACTGGCCGAGATTCGTGTTACCATTTACGAATGTTTTCCTCTCTTTTCTCCCTTTATAATCGACCCCAGTTGAAGCAGTCCAAAAAGAGCAAAACAAGCACTGTCCAAGCACCGGCATCACCAGTCGGCTCACCACGACGGAGGTGATAACGCCAGAGTATACTACAGATTATTTGTCCTTCTTCCAACATTATTTATGTATTTGCACCTTTTTCAACTGATCATTTGCTGTATAATTTCTGATTTGTTGTAATCGTAGAATGATATTATGGTACTTGTGATTGGTTTGGCAGAAAGGGATTATATTCAATAATATAGTAAATGTAAACAGCAAGCTGGCAGAGTAACACATGTACAGTCGTCTGGTCGATATGGGGACTTTTCTGATAAGGAAGTCTGGAAGGTTATATTTGCTGAAATAATTTTATCAACCGTGCCCAAGAACGACATAGCTTTGCGATAGAAGCACCAAGTAGACCTATGTAGGACTACTACGCCTGTGGTAAAGTGATGTTTTTTAATCTGTGTGCAATATGAACAAAGGTACCTGTGATGATGCTGCAGACAAATACTAAATACATGTACATAGTAGAAATTCCGTGAAAGTGCTTCCGAAATACTGCATGTGTGATCAGGTACATATATGCCGGCCGCGACATTCCTGTCTATGTAAATAAGTTGTAAATAAAAGAGGATAAACTTTATTATAACCATTGAGTTGTTATCGTGTTCCTGTATGTGGCATTACCATGATCATTTACAAATCAATGGTTATTATCAGAGATTCTCCAGCAAGTCCTATATTTGTCTATGTAGGGACCTATTAACATTTCCGGTGTAATTTATGTATATCATTGAAAACATGCATGTCAAGCTATACCTAAGAGCTCTAGCCTGTATCCATAGGGCTTCCTGGACGAATTCAGCTAGGTTCTCAAAAGGTACTTAGAATATCACTGCTTTCCTGCGTAGCAACATCAAGTTTTAGTTTGTAGAAGAGTTGAATGGGTTTCACTGTGAATAAGATCGCTTCATAGTAATAAAACTCTGTGCATAGAACAATGCGAGGGGGGACGAGGGGCTATACGGGTGTTGCCCTTGTATCATTCTAATCCTAGGAATGAGATGATTTCATCTGGAAAGCAGCAGACCATATATTCAAGTGAAAGAATTCCAAGGTAGGATTTCATTGTTTGAGTCAGAAATAAAGGTAGGAGCAGAACAATCGCTCAAAGTATAGTGGACATAGATTGTGACATAATAAGATTAACATTTGTATAGTGACAGCCATTGTTATTTGTATCGAGAGAGACAGAGCATGGCTTCAGTTCTAACAGCAACAAGAATTCCAAGTACAAATGAATTGGTGGGAATGGTTGTAGAAAGATAGGGTTCTGTCTCTGGCACTGATAATTTATGCAGCACTTAATCCGAGGTTGTTTGGCCATCCGAGATCACAGTTACAAGTTATAAAGATTAGATTTGACAAAAAAAGGCATAGAGTAAATCGTGGCGATACATGGAAGATATTTGTCTGGGAACATGGGGAGTAAAGCTCGGTGGTTATTTATTCAGGGAAAGAACTGACTAGCGTAGGCACCAACCTATAGCAAATAAAGGAAAACAAGGCAGTAACCATTGCCATGAGAAATAAGCTTGAATTATGGCATACTGAATATCAGCAATATCATATTCTCTATCAGCAGGCAAAGAAAATGATCGACAATGACCAACACCACAAACAACGGTTCGAACGCACTCAAGGGTACAAGAAACAGTGCGTAGATGTGCGAAAAAGAAGAGGCATGGGCATTAAATTTGAAGATGCTGACTTTTTTAGGGCTGGCAAAAAAAGTAGGTGGGGGGTGGCCGCCCCCCTGCCCCCGCCTACTCTGATGCTCTCAGAGGCTGATCTCAATATACAATATTAAATTCTGTTTTTAGTATTGCTTAACATAAATCATAAGATAAAAACAACCGATTGTAGAGCTACAAAAAAGAAAAGCAAGTTCGAATTTGCTCTCACCGAGATTCTCAATCTTGTGGCACTTCAGTCTTCAAGCATAGTTCCGGTAGGTATGTCTCTATGTGGGGGAGAAACTCCAAGCGGATCCGATATATTCTAAAGTTTTATATATGGCAGGTAACTATCGCTAATAGTGATCGTTTCCAGTGCATCACACTTTATAGTCGTGATGATCACAAAACAGTGATCAGTCACAGGTTATCATCACTAGTGATTTTTTCCGAAAACGATCACTAAAACGGTCACTATCAATGACAAGGCCATACATGTCACTATTCCACCCAAACATATAGGCTTACTACGCATGATATGGTAAAAACGGACACAGCCACGGACATTACCTACCACATATAAAACGTTAGAATTATGTTGGATCTGCTTGGAGTTTCCCTGCCACATAGCGACAGATATACCAGACCAAGGTTTGATGAGTGGAATGCCACGAGGGTGAGATTCTCGTGTAGAGAAACACTGAAACATGCTAATCTTTTTTTGTAGATTCATACTCAGGTGTACCTCTATATAAATATAATTTGGCTTCGCCAAGTCAATTTCAAATAAATATATGGAGCTCTTCATCATTGGAGGCGAAGATGTAACCGAATCAACCACTCTCCTAGCAGATGTTTCGCGGCGCTAAAGCTTGCTTATCTCTGCCTGAACCCACTGACGTCATACGCTGGTTCTCTGAGTATCCCATAAGGATTCGGGGAACCAGCCAACATTTCAGATTCAAAAAAAGGCAACTGTCAAAAGTTGTGAATGTCAAACATCTCATATATTATGAGTTGGGAAATATAGGAATTATTAAATGAGCTTCAGAGACAATGCAGCTTTTTCTTTTTCAGCTCTAAACCACTTCATAATGTGGATCCACATTTCATTAGACTGCCCCTTCAAGTGAGCACATGTGTTAAAGAGCCTCCAGAGGTTACTAAACTCCTGATTATCGCCCCGGGTAAAGCAAAGTTCCGCTCCCGATAGACTTGGCACACTACGACAAAATGAACCACAGTTTTCTGATTTATAATTAGAGAAACTGAATATAATATCGGATTACCATGTAGAAATAGCTGAAATTTCCATTTCTGACATCAGAATTTCAATTTAAGGATGTTTGAAAACCGTTAAACTGCATTCATTCTGGGTTACGAGCAAGGGGTCTATCACTATACTACGTCGGTAACCAGCGAAACCCGGAACTTGGTCAACAGACTGAATTACGGGATACCTCAATAGGGTCTATGTTGACAAACAAAACCCCTGCAACACATGAGGTGCCTTCCACTGAAGAAAGTAATCCCTAAGACTATGTCTGATTTGTAATAATAACTAACAGAAATGAATAATATTTACCAAATAAATATGTGCATCTCTATGTACAAGTACAACACAAAATACCCCCAAAAGCGCTCAGAATCTAGGATATTTGAAATACTGGCAGATGGGACAAATTTTGGCCCAAACAGGCAGGTTGGGGCAGAGATACAAGTGGCCACAGGAAGTAGAGCGCAGGATCTCTGCTGGGAGAGTGCGAATCAACGTGTATTTTACATCCGATTTCCATTTCCGGTATGGACAATAACAAGCAATCTTGTACATATCCGTACTAATATCATTTTGATTTGAATACTATAATAGTGATCGTCCCAATATTGACCGTCCTATTAGTGATCAGATAAACACCTCTCTGACTTCCTGTGACGTCCTTTCATGGAGGCGAGGGTGCTCCAATTAGCGGTGTTCTACTGTACATTTATTGAAATAAGGATGTCATGTATATATTAGATTTCGTCTATTATACACATGATCCCAGTTATCCAAGTAAATAAGAACCCTTTCGTGAAAACAAAAGTAACAAAAATAGTTTTATCGATATATATATGTATTTTATTAAATCCTTTGAAAATGTGAGATATAATAGATTTAGTGCCATCAATATCCAATGACTCTTATGATAAATGTAAATGTATAAATCACAATTTTTGCATGATTATTGTATTGCATGATAGGTGTATGGCTTGATTTGTAGTACATGTGTATATCTGAACAAGAAAGAGCTATCATAGATCCTAGAAACAGGTAGATAATAAAGAAGACAACCAAGGGATATCACAAACAAAACAGATATTCATTCCATCCCAATTAGTCATATAAACGCTGCAGAGCGCTACTCATCGCCTTGACCGTGGTATATATGGCTGGCTGTTTCCATGGCTGACTTGGGACGTTTCCCCTGTTCCTCTTCCTTCGCCTCAAACCAAGCATGATCGACCACTTGTTCGATAGTGGGCCGCTTGGTGAAATCCCAAGTAAAGGTTTCCAGGATGAAAGCCTTACACGTTTCTGAAGGCGGGTCAGAAGAATTCCAGCGGAAGCGAAGGTTCTTCTGCTCTGACAGCACGCTCCTGGAAAATGTAATGATGCCCTAATGAGTAGTGAACCCGGATGTGACAACACCATCGTGGCCGTATATGTTCAAGAGACTGAGTAACAGACCTATTTTCTATACAGCAATCATACTTTTGGGCTGTCCATAAATGACATCATGCTAATTTTAACCATTTTGCCACCCTCCCCTTCCTCTCCCTTGTCTTTGTTATGCTGGTTTTTTTCATATACCCTTATGATTGTTGGGAATGGAGACTGGACCCACGTACTCCCCCTCCTCCCCCCACCCCCACTGCATGACACTGAACGGCCCCATTTTTGAGGGTTTTAAATTTCTGAATTCTTCCTGGGTCATGTAGTGGGGGTGGGCATAACAGGCAAATAGCTAAGGGCGTTTTGCGAACTAGTGGCCCGAGAAATGTTCAAGAGGTAAGGCACATCCTACAATTCACAGTGGCGCCACCTGGTGATTTTTAAATAATGTCAATTACCAGTCAAAACTGGTTTCTTGGGATTCATTCCAATTCTACATGACTAATTTTAATGTTTTGTCAAGTCTTAATTGGTAAACTAGGCCAATTTACATGTGCTTGATTTACATAGGAAATGTACTGAAAAATATGGTTTCTTCAATTCTTTCAAAAACAAGGACGGTGACCTATAGTTTTAAAACCCAGATAAGGCCACTCAAAAAAAACTTGTTTCTCATCACCGCGCGCATCAGAAAAAACGATTTTAGAAGATTTTTTTTTCTTTTTTTTTAAATAGATGAACCTTGATAGAAATTATGAAAGGTATGTATATTTAGTATCAAATTAAAGCTCCTGATGTCAGGGTTGCATTAAATGTATAGCCAGTAAAAATGTGGAAACCCCGCATAAGCAGACATACCGCGTAAGCAGCCACTTTGGCCCAGATCGGAGGGTGTCCGCTTATGCGGGTATTACTGTTTGTCTGCCATCTTTGATACAGCAAAAAAAACCGCCCTCGACATATTTTTCATGGCTTGGTGATGAGAAACAAGTTTGTTTTTTTAGTAGCCTAAGTGGTACTATATATATCTACTATATTTTGTGAAAGTGAACTTGGTCAACAGACTGAATTACGGGATACCTCAATAGGGTCTATGTTGACAAACAAAACCCCTGCAACACATGAGGTGCCTTCCACTGAAGAAAGTAATCCCTAAGACTATGTCTGATTTGTAATAATAACTAACAGAAATGAATAATATTTACCAAATAAATATGTGCATCTCTATGTACAAGTACAACACAAAATACCCCCAAAAGCGCTCAGAATCTAGGATATTTGAAATACTGGCAGATGGGACAAATTTTGGCCCAAACAGGCAGGTTGGGGCAGAGATACAAGTGGCCACACGAAGTAGAGCGCAGGATCTCTGCTGGGAGAGTGCGAATCAACGTGTATTTTACATCCGATTTCCATTTCCGGTATGGACAATAACAAGCAATCTTGTACATATCCATACTAATATCATTTTGATTTGAATACTATAATAGTGATCGTCCCAATATTGACCGCGTAAGCAGCCACTTTGGCCCAGATCGGAGGGTGTCCGCTTATGCGGGTATTACTGTTTGTCTGCCATCTTTGATACAGCAAAAAAAACCGCCCTCGACATATTTTTCATGGCTTGGTGATGAGAAACAAGTTTGTTTTTTTAGTAGCCTACTATATATATCTACTATATTTTGTGAAAGTTTGAGGAAAATAACATGGGTTTTGCTATGTGAAAAAATCTTTTTAGAATTTCTATATATATTCTAATATAAAATTATCATAGTATTGATCTATAAATAAAAAACTAGCACGGTGACCCCCGATTTTTAAGTTAAATATATGCTCCACAACACTTGGAGATCATCATATTAAATTGTCAGGAAATTGACATGGGTTTAAATTTTCAAGCCAAATTGTCCGAAATACCTTTAAGCCGTTGACAAATAAGCCATCCCCTCCACGCCAACAAATACAGAGAACAGGTGGACAAAAATATCAAGAAATGCTCGACTCCTTTTACAGAACTTCGGTTACACTATGTAGGCAATATGAGGACCTAGACTAAAACCCGATGAGAAGAGCTCCGGCTCTTAATGGACCAGGGTGATATAAGCAAAGGCGATTTGCGGTGCGAAAAGTTCTACAAATACAATGGAAATATTTACCGTGTTCCTCGGCTCTCGTCGAAGGGCATGCGCCCTGTGACGAGGATGTATGTTATGACTCCGATGGCCCACACGTCGGCCTTCCGTGGGTCATACAGTTGGGCGTTCAGTATTTCAGGCGAGGCGTAGGACTTGGACCCGCAGAACGTGGCCGACAAATCAGTCTCAGGCCCGCAGTTACCCTTCACAAAGCCAAAGTCACACAGCACGATCTCACCTGGAGAAGAAGAAAAGGGTTCAGAATTTAAAAGTTCCATGTTCCCGCTCTGTTTTTTCCCGGTAGTATTTCTCTTTGAGACGTAGCAAGGTACAAAACATATCAAGTGCGCTGTATATTTCAGAAATGAACTATGTAGTGTTTCTGTAAAATGATATTATAACCCATGACTTTGTGGTATTAAAAATGTGAAATAATGTTTTGTTTGGTAACATCTTAACCCCATCCGCTCTCCTTAGCTCTATTCGGTTCTGGATGGTTTATGAATGAAATGAAAGCTACTTGAGTGTAATTATGATACCTCCGTCGATGGTCTGGAGCATTATTGTGATGGACTGAACCCCAATGTTCTCTACTCGTATATAATGATAAGTGATAGTAATATAAGATGATAATATATAATATAAATAATAGGATATACATATGTTGGTATATATGTGACATATAAGAAGACTGTGGGTTTGGGCGTTCAATGTATCTATTAGAAGACACCAAATTGGTATCTTAAAAAGAAAAATTTCAGTGACGAATGGGACAAGGTGAGCTGTCTGGTTCGCTACCTGCCCGTGGTGGCGCCACTAATCCGTTAATTAGTTCCGCGGTATTCCGCCTAACTCGCTAGGAGTATTATATAGACATACAGAGGTTGTATCTCCAACACACACATATATATCCTATCATAGGTTCATTATTCATTTAAGAACAATCCATCAATAGATCGGTATGAAACATGAAAGACATACACATGTTCATGTACACTTCAAATTATTTGGTAGATGCTTATTTTCGGTGGCACTTATACAGGCCTATCTTTTCGGGATGCAATTCCAGCACCATCAGAATAGACCACAAGCTTAGCGTAGTAACTGGCAAATGAAAAAGGGCTAGGACGAAATTATAAATCCATCACAGACGGCAACCTGTATCTAACAGGTTCTATATTGAAAGGTGGGGAACTGCTTATTAACCTGATCGTGTAAGATTTAGCAAATGTTCTATTAAGTGATATTCATCGCCAACTATATAATATTATTTTGCATGAGGCCATTTTTACCTGCAAAACGTGTTCTGCTAAAACTAAATACCTTAGTTTTAGGCGTAAAACAACTGGACACCCTAGTAACCATTCTTACCATTTGCATCAATAAGGAGATTTTCCAGCTTGAGATCTCTGTGTGTTATCCAATGTTCATGGAGATACAAGACAGCACTGGTAACCTGCCTCATCCACAGCAAAGTTGCTTCCTCTTTGAGAGCACCATACTGCTGGATGTAAGTGAGTGCATCTCCGCCCGGCGCGTAGGGTACCACCATGTACAGGTACCTAGAGTCCTATAAAGGTTTAGATATTGGTGTCAGCACGTGATGCCATTGAGGTTTCTGAGAGAAGAAGCCACTCCGAAATATAAATATAAGGTCATTTTTCTATAATGATTTCCATTTTTTATTACATGATTGTCTAAAATCTACAAAAAATCAACTCAGTTTCATTATTGAACCAGTTTTGCAATAACATAACATTGCAAAGTAAATAAAAATGGTAATTCAAATTGTTTTAGCAAGGAATTCCCATAATTTTCATTAATATTTGTGTTGGCTAAAATTTGATTTCTGCCTCCGTGTACATTACTAAGGGGAGTGAAATAGCATTGAAACACTGGTTTATGATATACATTTTGTAGTTATCAAATATGGAAAAATTGCCTCGAGCTGTACCATGTTTAAAATATAATGTATCAGAACTATGTTTAGTAGGGGAAGCATGGCATTAATTGATTTGGCTAAAATGTGCTTCTGCCTCTGTGTACAACATGATTATCAATATTTCCATAAGATCTGGTGATAAAATTTGAAAAAGATATAATATGAGTAGGATATGGTCACATCTGTACACGTGTAGAATTGAATTAAAATTTACACATACACTATGGAATTATACTGGTAAATAATGTACTTCTGCCTCCGTGTACACACTTCAGCCTTCCTGTACATAGGTTTATGTCTGTTTTCAAACCGAAATTCAGTCTGCTATGGGTCTTAGTATTTGTAGGTGTTGCTGTGGGTGTTGGTTGATAGGTGTGGGTGTTGATGTTGATGGGTATTGGTGTTGGTGGCATGAAAATGGCTAAAGCCCATAAGACAGCGACATTTTCCACAGATTCTCCCCAATCCGATCACCGAGTATAATCGGGAACAAGAATGTCGCTATCTTATACCCTTTGCCGATCACACATCTCCAGTTTATGACATTGTGCAGCGACCCGATTGAGATCAAAGAGAGCCGCCGGGAGCCGAGCCGGGGTGAGCCACGGGCCGCTGGTGTGGATTCATAGAAAATAGTTCAAAGTTTGATAACTTTGGATCTAATTAAGATATTCGGAAACAGTTTTCAGATTCATTATCACCTCTATCTCCCCTACAAATCGGTATAAGGCACTTGTAAATAGGACTTGGGGATAGGTAGCAACGATGTTCAAATGACATTATCAGAATCGGGAACAGTCGGTGAAGTGCGTACAGCGACACGATTATGGTCGGGCAGAGTCGGTCATTACCCCCACGCTAAACACCTACGATACTCCAAATGATACCAACACCCACTACCATCCAGCACCCACCAACACCAACACCCATTCACATCAACGCTCCCATAAGTTGGCATATTTATACCAACAAGTCCGTGAAAATTTGTTAAAACACAAAAAAATTCACCCAACCACGCCACTCCGTCACGGACTGGAAGGAACGGTGTTGTTTTTTTCAATCAAAATAAAATACAAAACAGTTCATTATCTCTAAAGAATCGAAGTAATTTGATCATGGGCCTCCTTGTGGCATTCATATTTTCGAGCCACATATAATTTAACATTACAGTTCTTACCCGGTGCACGTCAAGTAGAGGAACTATGTATGGATGGCGCAGGTTCGGCCAAATCGTCAACTCCCTTGGCAGGAATCTTTGCTGGTAGTCGCTTGGGGCTTTCATCTTGTCAATAATCTTGACTGCCACTCTCGATGGCTCGCACAATTGACCGCCATTTTCATCAAATTTATATTTTAAGGCAAGTTTCACTTTCGAATATGTTCCTGACCCAATGGTATGTTGTATAAGTATTCCTTTCTGGGCAAGGTATGCCTTAAAGGTTGGACGGAATCCCAAAACTTTGACATTTTTGTTTGCTCCATTTGAGTCTGATGCTGGGGCTATGACAGCTTCGACATCCTGTGAAAAGCGCCTTAGAGCTTCCATTGGGTCAGAAATCACCGGACATTGCGTTGAAGGATCGGATTTTTTCCTCTTTGTATCTGACATAGTCAATTAAGAAGTTGCACAGAAACCTAATAGGTTACAGGTGTAATTAGTAGCCTATGATAGATCTGGGTGTTGGCGGCTGAAGCAAACACTGCTGTTGACCGGGCAACAACAACTTAGCAACATCCATGGAAACATGGGAATTTGAGACGTAACGTCATGAACTTTGTGCCTCATACATCCTAAGTATATTTACAGGCAAGACACACCAGATGTGTTTACACGATTTTTATTTTGGACCTTTGTATTTGTTAGAAATATATTTCACTGGTTTATGTAAATAGCTAATGGGAGTGACCTCCAGTTTGCTCCACGATATTTGGTTTGAGATTATGTCTCATCTTCTTGGAAAGGAAAAGAAACCTTGATATTAAGATTTGCAAAAGGATAATGTCCGAACCTATCTATACTTTTTTCACTTCCGAACACATGCATTAGTTGTTTTAATCGTTTCTTTATAAAGAAATCAGTACGTATTTTTATGAGAGATTTATTTTCCTTATAAACGTGGTAGATGCATCTGATTGGAGGGTTTCCTTTCATATCCCAAAACGAGGCAAAGCTAGTTTCTATGATACCGGTGCAGAACTAGTTGGTGATTAGCTGGACTTAGACGGAGTGTGCGAAGCGGGGTTGTGGGATATTTATATTTTTTTCTTTTTTTATCAGGAAAGGATTTTAATCGGCAATACGGGGTTTGGGTAGATAATGTAAGTCTGCACGGAGGCGGGGATACCTCTGTCTTTGGTGTAATTCTTACACGTTTATTTTACAATGGCATTTCTTCGAGCCACTGAAAAGGTGAATAATGTAAACGAAGAAGAGGAACTTCGCAAACATGGTTACACCCTTGGGACAACACTCGGGGAAGGATCTTATGCCAAAGTAAAGGCAGCCTTCTGTGAAAGGACTAAACGTAAGATTGCACTCAAAATCATCAACAAGAAGAGGGCGCCACGAGATTTCTTGACGAAATTTCTTCCACGAGAATTGAGTATACTTAAGACAGTCTGCCATCCACATGTCACTCAGCTGTATGAAATACTATATTTCAATAACAAGGTGAGTTCGCTGATCTGCATTTACATTTGCTGATCTGGCTTTTCTAACAATAGATCTACATCTAGGTCTAAATCTAGTATCACAGAAAATCATGGGAAATCTGGATATATGAATCTATATTTCTGACTAGATTCTAGCTGAAACAATCTGAAGCTAATTTTGCGAAATTCCAATAAATTGTTCTTGGGGATGCGTCATGCATTCGAACTTTACTTTAGTTTGAATGTTAAATTGAAATATTCGTCTGACAAGATCTGTGCCTCAGTTTCAGAATTATATAATTGTAGAAACTATCAAAACTCTATTATCACAGCTTTCTAGAGATTTTGCTGTAAATTAATCTTTTAAAAGCTAAAAAGGACCAAAGTTTTATTTTGATCTAGGGCTGTCCAAAAATGACGTCATGCTATTTTCCTTTTTATCCCATTGCTGCCCCCCCCCCCCCCCGACCACCACCAACTTTCTCCCCTTACCCCTTATGTTTTGTCATACTACCCTTATCATTGTTGGTCGCGGAGACTGCCCCCACCCCCTGCTACGTGACGTCATTTATGGACGGCCCCTCTTTGTTTAAATGAGTACAATCGAAACTTCCTTGTCCCCTCTGATAGGTATTCATCGCTATGGAATTAGCAGGGCATGGAGATCTGTTGGACTACGTTAAATTGCGCGGGGCAATACCTGAAGAACGCTCACGATTTATGTTTGCTCAACTCATCAGCGCCATTCAGTATCTTCACAGTATTGATATCGTTCACAGGTCAGAAGTACATTCTTGATTTAATTTCAAAGTATTGGGTATGGGTAATATATCCATCTTGCTACACAATGACAAACTTGTTCCATTCATTATCTTACCCCAGTGCTTTTCTCCATAGGCTTAACATTAGGAACCAATACTCCACGGCCGTGAAGGTAGTGTATCCAATACCCAATGGCTAGTTGGGTGATTTATTTTATCAATTGATAATGTTACACGGGGTGAGATAAAATCAGAAACACACTTGATTAAAAAGACTTGGTCCGCTCTCCACTTCGCATCGTGAATTACTCTGCGGTCGAACTCGGTGGAGTATGGACCAGCTTATTTCCCTCTCGTGAGTTTCTTTCTAAATATGTAATAAATAAAAGGAAAAGTATTCATAATGGCCCGTTCACACTTTACGACTGTGCGTACCTTGGTACCCCAAGAGGGTGACTCTCGTATCAAATCACACAGATAATTAATGAGGTACCGGTACGCCCAGTCTCTTTCGTTTTGAATATCAAACTTGTCTGATATTTATTACCGCTAGATGCCAACTAGTAGTATCTCTAGTACTACTATTAGTACAAGGATTAGTTTGTGTGACGAAAACTTCACAGAGGGCTTGCCTTCATATTTATTAAGGGAATAAAATTCAAAAGGTAAATATGCAAGCCAGAAGAGGGTGACGGCGTATGTACAGATCACTCAACTCTACACAACTCCTCCACGTCATACGGTACTCGATACGAGGCAGCACCCACCAACCCTGATACGGTTACCGATAGACCATGATTGAACCCCGCCAAGAAATTTTCCAAATAATCCCCGATAAACTCCGATAGAATTCTTATTGGGAACTCCAATCAGGGCCCCCAAAAACATGCGCCAAGGTTTTGATCTTCATGTACGAGTGTAGATTATTAAACTGGCGAACACCACTACAAATAGGAAAACTTTCCTGGCAAGAATTGTTCAATTCCAGTCGGGAACTGTATCGGAAGTCTATCAGGGACCTTATCGGGGTTGGTGGTTTCCTGGGGCCCATTTAATAATCTACGCTCGTACATGAAGACCCTTCTCTGCACTTCGTACAAGGGTTATCGTTTAATAATATTTAAGTTTGTTCGCTTAGAAAGTATAAGCCGTCCATAAGGTCGTCCATAAGTGTTGAATAAAGTTGACCCACATCGTCCCTAGGTCCCTATGGTATACAGAAAAGGGCCTTCAAGTACGATCCTAGATTATTAAAAGGGCCCCTGGTCTATTACTCTATTCCAAATAATAGCACATCACTTCACACTACTCCACTGCTTCGACACCACACCAATCCACTCCACTGTATACATGTACATGATAATAGCAACTATATGAATGATCGCAGTTTCTATAGTTCCCACCTGCCATACTGGAAGGTGTTTTTTGTAGTCACAATTATCGTTGATAGTGCCTCTTTTACAATTACGAGCAGTGCAGTACGTTATGCGTAAGCTGGCCCAGTGGGCAGTGCTTGCTGTTGTAAATTGTTTGTTACGATCGTATACCAACAAGAAAATATTGACTGCATCAAAGGGCCTGTTGGGCAGGTCGCGCGGTGGCTTCAAATTATATCCGGTGAGCCCCGTTCTGGAGCTCCGATCTCGATCAAGTGGTAGCCAGCCCCCCTATCCCTCTGTAGATGTGGCTTTAACGGTTGGACATGGACAGCCCTATAAATTCAGATGTTAGCTAGAAATAATGAGGGGACAGTGTGGTGGATATGGGTGTCCCCAGTATGGCGGTCTCTTCGGAGACTGTCCCGTGATGCTGGCAGAATTGGACCCCCGGAGATGGGAAGGTCTCTCTGGAGACTACAGACCCATGGGCCTTTTGGTTACGGTTCGTTAGGGTCTACGAGAGCAGGGCTCTAATTGGTCTGTCCTGTGTGGGCTCCCAATGACGAAGGAATATCTGACTGGTTGTTCTAATTATAGCATCAGTTTGACAATTGAAAATCCCATGCCGAAGCACTGGTTTCTGGCAAACCAGGGACAGAAGTTAAGAACCAGCGAGCCGCCATTTTTTTTAGATGCATGCTGGCATGGAGGCAGGAATACCTATTTCAAAATGAGAGCCCTTAACAGTCTTAGTTCAAGCCTGTGTGCCCTGGCCCAGGAGACAATGGACTGTACTCGAGTCTACAGCTCTTGAAGCGAGGACAGCTGGTGTTGGTTCTAGCAGTTATTACTACATTATTGTGGTGAAATGTCTTGAGGGTGCACCTCTGGCAAGCTGGCGGCAACTCTGGACGTTCAGAGGATCCGAAGAATTTTGAAGAGGATCCGGAGTGTTGCATCAGCAATGCTCCGTTGGTCTGCTGGGGTGGACAGCAATTACCAATCTGTTCACCCTCTTGGTTGCTTTGTTGTGGTGCAGACAGAATATGCTTGCACGCAAGCATAAGAAAAGCGACCAGGGTGAGGAGTTGGCTCAGTGGGAAAGAGCACAGGTAATCCCAAGGTTGTCAGACTTTGTTGATTCGGGTCCCACTGTTGCCACTTTTCTCCTTCACCTACCGTTTTGGAGGAAGAAGAACCGGTTTACTTCTTAGCCTTCGCTGCCTTCTTGGCCTTAGGCTTCTTGGCCTTTGCCTTCTTGGCCTTCTTGGGCTTGGCTGCCTTCTTGGGCTTGGCTGCCTTCTTGGCTGCCGGCTTCTTGGCCTTCTTGGCCTTGGGTTTCTTGGCCTTCTTCGCCTTAGGCTTCTTTGCCTTCTTAGCCTTCTTCTTCTTGGGCTTCTTAGCCTTCTTCTTCTTGGCAACCTTCTTCAGTGGTAGATTTACTGCTATATCAAAGGCCAATCCTTCTCATACCATGTCTATGTGGTGTGGGAAGTAAAAGAACTCTCACCTCAGTATATGTGCAGGGGTGAGGTTTCTACCTAAATTCATTTCATAGATTCGATCACCACCCTTGTGGTGTAAAAGAACCTTGAGAAAGTCTGGTGAGAACCTGCAATGGTTAACTGGACGTTAAATAAAACCAACAAACAAACAAGCTCGCTCCATGTTCATGGAGGCAAAACTTCTGGGCTGAGAATGTGTCCACGGCAGTTCTTCTGAGGAACCGGAGCCCAAGCACTACTGTCAAAGGGATGACCCTGTGTGAAGCTCTGACTCCTGAGAAACCGTTAGTGGATATGCTCAGTGTTTGGTTGTCTGGCATATGCCTATATTCCAAAGGATGGGAGGCAAAGATTTGAATCTAAAGCCAGGAGGTGTATTTTCCTGGTATATGGTTCCACCACCAAAGGATATAGACTGTTCGATGTGAAGTGTGCAAAAATGTTTCACAGAATGAGGACAAAATATATAGTCATTTTCTCGGGATATGGACATGTCATTCTATTGAATTTTCATATATTTGTGTTCAAGACTTCAATGTGCAACCTCCTATGAAGGGAAACAGTATGGCCTAGATGTAGAATAGCAAGAATTACAATTCGATCGATCATCTCGATTATGATGAATCCTTATCAATTTGATGTCTGTGATATACATGTATCGTCTTCCTTCGTTGGTTTGATCTTTCAATTTCTGGAATATTCTGTATGGGTTTTCCAAGAATCATTCATAGAAAATACATACTAGATTCCATTATCTTAAGCAAATATAGATCTATTTTGGTGGGTTTTTTTTTAATGAGTATTGTGTATGGTTTTACAGCAGTATATTCCATTTTACAGGGATCTGAAATGTGAGAATATCCTTCTGGACTCGGACAACAACATCAAAGTGACGGACTTCGGCTTCGCGCGCACGCAGGCTGATCAAGAGCTGAGTATGACGTTCTGCGGGTCAGCTGCCTATGCTGCTCCAGAAATCCTCCAGGGAATCCCCTACCACGGGGCCAACTACGACATCTGGAGCTGCGGAGTTATTCTGTACATCATGGTAAGCAAATTCTTACGTTTATCATGTGAAAGAGAAATGTAGGGCTCAGTCGTCGTATGACTATATAACTATAGCCGAACACTCCATATTAGTTACATATCGCTGCTTGGTATACATGTGATATTTCTTGTCCTCGTGACATGTTCTCAGGCAATCAGATGCAGTCCGTGGCGTGAAAAGTCAAAATGCGTAGACGTCCACCGATGTCGTCCATTGAATCGACTTGTTTGTATGTCCTATTATTCTGTTTCTTCTTTCCAAAACAGGTGTGTGGCTCCATGCCTTACGACGACTCCAACATCAAGAAAATGATCAAGTATCAGACGGAACGAAAGGTGGGCTTCCCGCGCTCCAAGACTGTGTCCCGGGAATGCAAAGAGCTCATATGGAAGATCCTGGAGCACGAACCAACCAGACGGGCCAACGTGTTCACCATCCGCCGCTCCGACTGGATGAACCCCTCATCGGAGAAGCCTCCTCCAGGATCCCCGTCCCCGCCGCCGGCTGCAGACACGCACGCGCCGGTGTGCAAGGCCCTGCATCAGTCACCGCCGGCATCAACCGCCGTGCGCCGGGAGGCTCCGGCAGAGGAAGGGGAGGAGCACGCGCTGAGGCCGCGTACGCCCACCCCTACGTCATGCAGCCCGGACATGCGCCCCCTGGTTCACCCAGCCCCACAGCGGCCGTCCAAGCCGCCCAGTGGCCGTACAGCGGCTGGGGCTACTCACAACCGGTACACAGCCAAGGACAGCAGCGGGGGATCTTCTACGTCAGACTCACAAGGGAGTGCGGCTCCTGTACCGCCGAACCAAGTGTTAGCTGCGGTAGTGGTGACGCAGGCTCCTACCACTACGGTACGGAATAACCTGTTTGGAGGGCGGTTCAGACGGCGAGTAGTGGGCGGCAACCAGGCCCCACCTCGTCACATTCCGCCACTTGAGCACCGGCCTGTTACATCGGTAACTCCCCGCAACCAGCAGGGCTCTGACCCGCACGATGACCGCCAGGCCGGGGAGGCTGTCCGTGAGGTGGTGGAGCATCACAGACGTGCCGAACGTGGACGCGAGCGTTAAGTGTACTCGCCTGTATCCTCATGAGGCATGACAATAAAGCTGAAGTTCTTCTATTATGATTGCAAATATCCTAGACTATGCATCTACCGATACTGCTTTAATTACTTAACATCTAATCAAATAGCTCATTTCCTCCGCTCAACTGTAGAACTGATGATCTTCCTCAGATATCTTTATCTCAGCGCTGCAGTATTTCAACAAGTCAATATACCGACCAGGCTGAAGATTTACAACTTTCTCCTCTTGAAGGGAAAATAGGAGTGGGAATTGGTATTCTATTTCGAACGAAACGTTGAAATTCATTCTAACACTCAATCTCTTTATATTAAGCAAATATGAAAATCAACCCTTTATCTGTTTTTGGTAGAGCTTAAGACTGCTTTTGTTACTATATGTAGGTAGGTATTATTTAGACATTGAAGTATTTTATCAAGACCAAATGCTGAGTGTTGTGTTAACAACTATATATGTTAAGCCGAAGTAAATAAATGATTGAAACCGAAATACTCCCAACTGGTTCGTTGCTTTTCTTTTTCAAAGAGTATGTCAGGCAATGGTCTGGACAATTGAGAAAAATCCGGAAAACCATCCTCGCATAGGGTCCTGCTCCTGTATTATGAGCTACTTCAAGTGAATTCCTGGGCTAAGCTCAGAGCTAAAATGGTCAGAATTGCGCAAATATTGCTCACTATCTTGCAGGTTTTTATATATGCCCACTATCTTAAAAAATGTGTCATCGAAATTTACATCTATCTCAAGAGTGACTAATGAGATGTTACCCCCCCCCCCCCCCCCCCCCGGAAATTCTGCACATGAAGCATAGCAATTACTGGGCATATATTCCAATAGTTGAGTTTAATACATGCACTCCTCAAGTTTAAAATCAAATCTTCAAAAAAAAAAATAATAACTAAGACAGCCCCCAAACAACATGGTGAGGATCTTACAGATCCTGAGATGAACATTTAACATGAGACACAAGTTTCGGTATCATATTTTTATTCTGATTACGAATATCCTTAACTATACTTTTTAATCGGCATATAGCGTCCATTACCGCCTGTGATACATTTCTCTCAATCTTTTAATCGTTTCCAACTTTCAAAATTCATTGCATATTCATTGCACCCGGGTATTTACTTGTAGAACTCATGTTCCGTCTCATCCTTCTTAATGTTGTTCTTGTAACCCTTCTCAAAGTCCTTGGCGAGCACAACGTATCGGTTTTCTCTCACTGCCTGCATACCCGCCTGTGAAGAGGAACAAGATAAGCATTAAATTTCATACACGTAATATTACTATCCAGTACTTAATACAACCACGCAGAATACGCAGTGACTT
This sequence comes from Alentia gelatinosa, assembly GCA_950022655.1. Lineage (NCBI taxonomy): Eukaryota > Metazoa > Annelida > Polychaeta > Phyllodocida > Polynoidae > Alentia > Alentia gelatinosa. The sequence goes on from OX465581.1 coordinate 52,973,520, forward strand.
GTTTATCTATACTCGTGCACATATTCCTAATAGATGGCACTACACACACTGTGGAATATTATCAAGAAACGTCACTAAATTTCATGTGATTGTTTATATGGTGTGAGTTGTCTTCACGTAATGATATCAAGAAACAGAGGTGACTGACATCTGAAGCTGAAGACAATGAATGCCATGTGAACAATTATATGGAATTGAATGAGGTTTAGATTTTATCCTACCCTGTCACATAACTTTTACTTCATATGCCGCCAGTGGCATATAAATATTTTATGTCATAACAGTTGCACAATGTCACGCCGTGTTAAGTCTATGGAGATTTATATGAGGGGTTTTATATGAGGGGTAAATATATCTCCTGCATACTCTGTAAATATTTTAGTTATCACTCTGCTTAGCAAAGGTTAGAAATTGTAAGAATCGGGGGTCATCGTGCTAGCTTTTGATATAGAGATCAATAAATGACAATTTTATAATAGAATATGTATAAGAAGTTGCTTTTCAGATAGTTAACCCCATGGCATTTTTCTAAAACTTTCACAGAATATTGTAGTTGTCTTGTACTAGACACTTAAGCTTTAAAAACCATAGGTCACCATCCTTATTTTTGAAAAATTGGATAAAACCATATTTTTCAGTACATTTCCTATGTAAATCAAGCAAATATAAATTGGCCTATTATACCTATTAAAACTGGACAACCCGGATAAAATGTCAAATTCACTCATTAAGAATTAGAATGAATTCCAAGAAACCAGTTTTTACTGGTAATTGACAATTATAAAAAATTACCAGGTGGCGCCTGCGTAAATTGTAGGATATGCCATCAATGCTTGGGTTAAGAAAAAGCCCAAAAAACTATAGCGCACTTTCCACGGAACAGAGGCGGACAATTTCACACTGGAAGCCCATACATCTCCCGTCTCGAAATTTGTACCTAGCTACGTGGTTCACTCACCTCCTGGCAGATGGCGTTGATGTCGGCTCCGCTGATCTTGTCGGGCCTGGCTACATAATCCTCCAGGTCCACCTCTTCGCTGAGGTTCATCTTGCCAGTGATGGTAGAGAAGATGAGACGCTTCTGTCGCCTGTCAGGCAGCGGGAACTCGATCTTCCTGTCTAGACGTCCTGGTCGAAGCAGCGCAGGGTCAAGCGTGTCTGCTCGGTTGGTGGCCATGATTACCTTAAGATAAATAGTCCGAGTACTAACACTTATAATTCAAGTCCTGTGATCAGCTAGTGCCTCTTCTAGTGTAGCTGTTTGAGGTACTGTCCGATTCATTTTAAACAGGTCAGTCCTGCAAAAACCTAAAAATATTCTTCAGAATAGCTTCAGAATAGGAAACTGAAATCTACTTTCAACTTTTTAATGTTGAATTATATATCTAAATTACAGCAATACCATATTACTAAATATGCCTATAAATAAGTTTCTTCGTTGAGAGGGTTCTCTGTGTATAGAGAGGAACCGATGACTTACCTTGACGTTGACGGTCTGGTCGAACCCGTCCATTTGATTAAGCAGCTCTAGGAGGATACGCTGTACTTCTCTGTCAGCTAAAGTGCAAGATAAACACAACTTATTAGGAAAACGCTGACAGTGCTTTTGTTTATTATCGAAAACTAAATCAACCAGTAGTGTATTAGCTACGTCCTGATAGTAGATCAAAATAATTAACAGCGAACCAATCAGTAGTTTTCTTATTCTCTTCTTTTAGTAGGGCTGTCAATTGGATTCATTGGAAAAAGTGGAAATATTTTTCATCTTTAATTTGCTGCCTCAAAGAGACTGAGAAAACATGGAAAAACACATTGTTGTTGGCCATGGAATGAAGATGGGGTGTGTGTAGAGGTTTGAACCACTGTTTTTTGGTGTGAATGAGACTTAATTTATAATGTCTTTGTTTTTTCACAAGAGAAGAGTTTTATCAAACGGAAATGAAAACAAGGGTTTCATTGTAAAATTGGAATCTCTATTTTAGATTACATGCCTTTGTGGATTCACCGATCTTTCCATGAAATCGATTAGGAAAATGTCAAATTAATCCACGAATAGATGATTTACTAATTGGATATTGGTTCTATTGCTATAACACATGGATAATATGCGAGGAAGGAAAATAAGCTGCCTAGTATTTTGGGCACTGAAGACAGTCCCTTAGGCGAGTTATAACAACCCTGTCCTTATATACAAAAGGAAGTCTATGTTACAACAAAATGCCCTACCTAGAATACGTATTGCATATATCAGTTATTTACCCGAGGTAATCAACTCGGTCCAGTGTGAAGGCGAATTCTCGCCTCTGTTTCTCCTTAAGAGACATAACATCCACCCGTGAAACATCCCAATGCAGGGAACTTATTTAACACCAGGAAACAGGATCTAGGTTTCCAACAAGCCTATCACCGAGCGCCTGGGTATACTCAAGGATGACTGGTCCTAAGCCGTCGAGAGTAAACCAAATCACATGAAAATATGCTTTGGAAGACCATTCCTTACCTCCAGTTTGGGCATCAAAGCGTTTTGTGGCGATGGCGTCAATTTCGTCAATGAAGATAATGGCAGGTGCGTTCTCCTTGGCGAGTCTGAATACATCTCTAACCATACGAGGCCCCTCTCCTAGATACTTCTGTACGAACTCTGAACCCACGACACGGATGAAAGCAGCTGGAAAGAATGGGAATACCGTGCGATCAACATTCCTGTCACGTATTCATCGATTTATGGGATTTTATTCGATCTATTCGGCACCTATCTACCTCCTAAAAACTAAAAAACAAACAAAAAAACATATGATTTTAGTCTACATTGTAGAATCTGCATTTATTGCGTTGTATTTTTAGCTTTGGGTTGGTAAATAGGGGCCATCATAGACGTTAAGCTATTCGTTTTTGTATATCTTTTTAGTGAATTCTTTTCAAGATTTAGAACAACAATGCGTTTGAACTAACAAAGAAACGATTTTCTTTCAAAATGGTGATTGCATTATTCTTTGATAAGCTAACCATTGGGCTACCTACTGTACAGAACTGTGTCGTGAGCTTCCTTAACCCAGAGAGGGCAATAGAGGAGTTCCTATGGATTTCAAGGACTAACACTAGAGAGTTTCTCATGCACACAGAGAGAAAGCGAGAACAGTCAAGGACGTACCGTGACTGGTAAGTACTAAATCTGTGATAGAGCCAGAGGGTTTTTCCGCTCCTCTTTTTCTCCGAGCACTGACCAATTCGACTGATTTTGAGCCATCATATAATGCCAATACATGAAGTAAAATGTAAAAACAAAATTCCACATCTTAAAGCCTTACAATTCTCAATAACTTTTTTTTTCGAAGGATAGGGTTACGTTTCCTATACCCACGGTTATTAAGTCAGGGGACACAGAAAATATCATCAAATCTCCAGTAAAAGGAACAATATTATTGGTAATGTTGGAAATATATATCCTCCTCACCCGTGGTGTGATGGGCCACCGCCTTAGCAAGCATGGTCTTGCCACATCCTGGGGGGCCGTACATTAGTACACCTCGCGGGGGATCGATACCGATCTGTTTGTACAGCTCGAAATGTGTCAATGGGAGCTCCACTGCCTCCCGCACCTCCTGTTTCTGAATGTCCATGCCTCCGATATCTGAGTACGTGATGTCAGGCTTCTCATCTGCAGTGTAGGGTAGGGTAAATTAATGATTACATGTCGATACAAACAAATTATCCAATATATAATAACAAAAAAGGGAAACATAACTTAAGCTATACTATATTCCCTGTTTCAGGTAGGGATTAAGGTAAAGGGGACAGGGTTATAAAAAAACTGAGATAATTGGTTCGAAATGTAATATGAAAAAATGTTTGCCATGACAAAGTACAACTGGACAGAATATCTGTGTTACGATTTAGGCACCAATGATATCTTGCTAAATTCCAGTCTCTACATCCTTACAGTGATCAATTATATCGATTTCTAAGCGGAGAGATTAGTCATCAAAATTGCCCATATCTATTAGTATCAAAGAGGCTGTATTAAGACAGTCGCCTTTTTGTAGCAGCTCCTCCCTGCCTTGATGTTGACGCTTGATTTAGTGTCCGGTCTGGCCACATGGGGGCAGGGTGCGCTGATATGATACCTGATTGTTAGTGACATGGGTAGCCCTCCTTGCATGTGTAACAAACCGGAACGAGACTAGTTATTCCTCATGTGCTGTTGAAGCAACAGCCAATGAAGAATCCATCATTAGAATTAGTGAAGTTTTTGACTCATAGTCGTACCTAGTACTTGCTTACTCTAAGTTCTACACCTAGTCTAGTCTAGGCTAGTCAAGGCCTTTAGGCTTTACAATCTGATTAATCATTTTTCACAACCATGAGAGAATGGTTGATTTGTACAGAAATAGAACTAATAATAATTATTCCTGACCACGGAGTCATTGTTCAAAGTAGGGATCGTGTGCATCTTCTCACCTGACCCCAGCATGGTGATACTGCTGTCGGCCTCTGGTGGCAGGACGTCAACGAGTGCATTGCTGTGTTTGTGCAGGGCAACACTGGCACTAGGTTTCAGGAGTTCGCGATCAATCGTCGATAGAATTCTAACGTAGTAGTTGGAGCCTGTTGAGGAAAAAATACTTATAGAATTACAAACATTACATATCTATCCCCAAACATATTTTAGTACATGAGGTACAGTCAAAATTTCTTTCTTTCTTAATAACGGAGCATATTAGCAATGGGGGTGAGAGTAAAATTTTAACAACCCGAACTGATAATAATCGACCGTGTACGCTAGACCATATAGAATTAGGCCTTACTTGTTGTTGACAATGAACTGAGAATATAGTCAACATTAGAGATCGAAGTAAATCCCAGTAACTGAAAGTATCGGGTGTCGTGTGCATCATGTAATTCCATGAGTATAGCTTACCTGTGGTAGATCCAACGATGCCCGTGTTCTGATCGACGGCCTCCAGGAACTGTCCTATAACAAGGGGCACACTCTGAATTCGCTTCACCTCCTCCTGGGCATGAAGGTGCTCTTTTTTCAGGTTCTTCTGCTCATCTTTAATGTACTCTTCGAGAACCTCCAGAAATTCAAGCTGGCGTTGTAGTTTCTGTAGAAGGAAATTAGTCAAAATATCGTAAATTTTTATTAACAATTTCTATCACGGCAAAAATAATGAAATATTAATGATAGTGTCATACATGTATATAGCCTGCGCGGCGATACCTCCCATAAATGACCTATGATAAGGGCAATATTGTTCTGACTGAAGTTCCAGAACTTCTTTCCAACTGTATATTTTATTTCCAATGTTTATCTTTTTTTATTCAAACCACTAAAGTGAAATCAACACAATTGGATGACTTATGAACTATCATAATACAATAGCTATGACTGGATCCGTAAAAGCGATCTCGATCCACGAAAATCGATCCCAAGCGTATCTCATTGTGCAGATTTCACTCTAATAAATCTGAAGGTATATGTTATTCCAAAACATGTCGGAATGTACATCAAACTCTAATGCCTCCTTATCATTTCATTAAGAAGATTAGTCTAGTTCGGTTTAGAGGGAACATCTTGCCAAGTTGATTATATTTTTAGGAACCATTAGGAATTATTGACAATTCTTATCAGATATTTTTGTACAATCGAAATTTGCTCATTTGAAATATCACTAGAATAGACATGTATGGCACACAGAATTTACCTTGTATTTAACATACAGATCTTCCACATCCAGGGCGAGTGGATCCACTTGTGTACTGGAGGTCTGAGACGTGCAGGGACGGGAATCTGCCACTGAAGTCTCCTCCTGGAATATCATGGACACTATCGTAAAGAAATATTACAAACCGCTACGCCTCTAGGCTGTATATAGAATTTTACAACATTGGCGCTGAAATAAAAAATCTAATAAAGGGAACCACATTCTGAGGAAGGTGTATGCTTACACCTGGGAGCTGTTTCAAAACGTGGGTTAAGTCTATGGTTTTGAAACAGCTCCCAAGTGTGGCTTAAAGGCATATCGTACAATTTGCAGTGGCGCAAAAAGTGATTTTAAAATATTCACATTTATCCATTTTAGTTGTATTTCCCCCCCCCCCCCCCCAACTCAAATAAGGAAAATAGACAAACACATCCAAAATCTAACTTCTTGTTACTACTGAGTCAACATAAATATGAAAAAAGGGTAGGTTGCTACAGAGATACATGTAAGGCAGGAAGCAGGGTGCAGAATCTTTATTGGGAGAGTGGCCTACTCTCAAAGCAAAATGGCAGCGAAGAGCGTCATAAAGTCGTTATCACTCTCCATTGCAACGTTACTCAGCAACAGTTTCGATTGATTCTCCTATCGGATGTTTTATCCATACGCTCCTCCCATATACTTTTTTTTAAATCATTATTTAGACATGTGTTCCAAAACACTCTCATTTCATAATATTCAATTTCCAGGAAAATGACATGGCTTTTAATTTTCAAGACAAATTGTCAGGTATGCCATTAAGCAGGATTTTACTGTAATTCTCAGGTAATATAGAACGTCCCGACCATGATGTACAAGATACAAAACGAGATGATAATTTACGGTTCGTACGGAACTTGGACTGTAGTATGTCCCGTTGTCGCTAGTTGCCAGGGCGCTCATGCTCCCAAACTAACCCGAAGGCGGCGCGGTGCGTGGACGGACTAGTACGGAACTCGGCGTAAACGTAAAGTTGCGTACGAACCGTAAATCATTATCAAGTTTTGTGGCTTGTACAAGCAATGTAGATCGTTCTACATATACCACATACTCGAAATCAATAAAACAAAATTAATTTAATTTGACCGTACAACTAGTATACCGTATTTTACCGTACGGAACACTGTTCCATAAGGTATTTTTATGTTATATGGCGAGACACTCCATATTTACTGTATACGGTATAGGTATATAGTAATGCCCTTGACAAATCAGACTTCTCTTGAAGGTTTAGAGCAATTGAATTTGTGTTGACTCAGTTTAGACTATAAGTGCAATGCTAACAAATCGTCGAAATAGCCATTTTTTCCGAGTTGACAGGTTCAAATCATGTCTGAATAACTGCAACTGCATGGGTGGTCTGGTTTTGTCAAGGAAAAGTTAAAAAAAAAAAAAAATCTATTGATAACTGGACCCGCCACCTGGTGTGGTTTTTTTTAGCATCAGGAGGTGAAGATGGCTCTCTCCATTACACAATAGCTATGTACCCTACAGGGTCGGACCAGTCGGAGTTATAGGGATGTCTATTGGGGTCATGACAAAAAAAAAGTTATTTATGTGGAATTTACTGCCTCAGAGCGACTGAGAAAACATGGAAAATACATCATTATTGGTCGCGCAATGGAGTTGGGGTGTATGGGGAGCTTTGGACCACTGTTTATTACCTACTATATCTAAAACGGTAGAATTCCGTCGAATCCGCTTGAAGTTGTTCCCATACATAGAGACATAGTGAACCAAACCTGGGTGTGGAGAATGAGGGCCCACGAGAGTGAGATTCTCGTGCAGTTCTAAACTGTAAGCAGCTACTCTTTTTTTGTATTTCTATACACAGACATACATTTTCTCTTATGATTCTTTTTGAGCCATGCCGAAATCAAAGTTTATTACTGTAGTTTTCTGATCTACTTTTCTCGTGAGAAACCAATGAGATCTCAAATTTCGCTGGTAGCCCTATCAAAATTCCGCTGATTACCCTCCCCCCAGTTAGCCTAAGTATTTGGCCTAGGAAGATCTTCCGGCTTTGTGGAGCAGTCGATAGAGCGTTCGGCTGGTAATGAGAGTGTCGCGGTTTCGAATCCCGCTATTGGCAGTCCGGACATCTCGTTTTTAGATATTTTTGCCTTGGACCCGACGAAGTCGCTAGTTGGTGTCTAAAACTTAAAGGCCCAATTCATTCTCTTATTGTTTTACAAAAGAAAAAAAGAATTTCATAAACTGAAAATGAAAACAAGAATTTCCTTTGAAAAGTGGAAAACTAGTACAATCTCCTACATCTGGTAGGTCTTTAGAATCATGGCTTGAAGTCTTAGTGCGATTTGTCTTTAATTGAATGTCAGACAACTGACCGAAATCTCAACTGACACACTCCTATGTCAGACAACTGACACACCGAGTGAGACAACTGACACAATATCGCGCTCGTGGGAAACTCCGTAAAGAAAAACGGGAAATTCGCATTTTACCTTTCGTAAATCAAAATGTAAACTTAATGACTGTTTCACACATGTATCCAGCTATCTATTAGTTGTTATATGGTGTTTATATGCTAGTTATTCACAGAGTTATGACCTAAGATGTACCCGATGTATACACGGCCCCCTGGCCGCCCGGGTATCGTTCAAACTTAGATAACTTTCGATGACAAAACTGAATTTTTCAGATAGAAAAACATAATGAAATTAAAAGATATTTAAGGATATAATTTCTATGTGTATGATACGCATACTCACCGAGTTACATAGTCTTATTACGCTTGTTTGCTTTAGATTTTGCCCATATAAAAGGACGAACACAAAGGTGAGACAACTGACCAGTGAGACAACTGACACACTGTTTTTGCATATGTCACTTGTCTTGTGTCAGTTGAGATTTCGGTCAGTTGTCCTGCTCCCCTTTAATTTCAGTGCGTTTCGCCCCGAATTATCTGCCAGTGCGTTACCCTTGATAAATCGAATTTCAATGATCAAATGTGTGGTTAGTTAATGATCGTTTGTCCTAAAGTATCGCTTTAGGTGTAGGGTACGACCTCCTGTTTATATATAGATATAGTATGTTAAACTCTCTGCAATATTTTGAGTGAAGCTCTCAATATTGAGTATGGTTGGTCCGATTAGTTATCTTTGCCAGCTTCAGTCTAGGGAGACTAAGGGAACTCCCCCTTTATCGCCCATATGACTCGGCAAATGTGGACACGAAAACACCGGTAAGTATCACTTCATATTTTCACAACAATATGCATACAAACGTCCCTATATAATCTTTCACACACCACTTACTCTCAAGCTTGTATTTATGTTTTCTATTACCTTTTCCGGTGGGCTTAATCCTATTTCTTCCATGGTTGCTGTCAGTTGCGATCTTCACTTCCACGCAGATTGTTTCGACAGTTTCACACTGCACCGCTAGAGTAACCTTCGGAAACTCGTTTTGCGGTACAATAAACCGAGCGGCGCAGTGTGCGACAGTTTCTTTCTTTAAATACCCGCTAGGTAGTGCTAGGGTAGACTGTCGTTTTTATTTTGCCATGCCATCTAGTGTCTCGCGACATAACTAGGGACTACACTGGCCACCAGAGCAGACGTTGGCGACGTACGTTAGCAGCGTAGCGCAGACAGCAGTTGGTTGCCAATCTATGACGAACGAAGTCTTGTTCGACGAGTGTGTCCCTTTAAATGCTGTTTTGCATATGTTAACTGTAATGAACTCTGAACATGAGATCGTATATATTAAAAGACTATATATACACATGATGAAGCACTAACAGGCATACTAGAACTGAACTAAAACAAAGATGGAACATTTCACACTGCACCGCTCCAGTTTATCGCAACGCAAAACGAGTTTTCCGTACGTTGCTCCAGCGCTGCAGTGTGGGAACATTTAACAATATTATGACGTCATAACCAGCTTTTAACGAATAGTGACATCACTTCCTTAGATACAACACCTTTGTATTGATGAATTTACGAGGTCGATGGAAGAGAAAAATACTTTAGACATGGATTTCCAGTAATTCTTGTAGCATTTGAGAAATTTTACAATGGTAAGTAACCCAATGTATTTGATAAAAAGTGTTATTTTGATGCACTTTTCCGGTTGCTTTGATATTCGTCATATTACGGCGGTGACTGGAATTGAAATTGTTTAGCGTCTTTGCTTTGCCCAATTGCAATTAACGGCGTCAGCTAGACTAATCTTCTAAAGGTTTATTGGGAAAACTACATATGAAATATTGAACAGCTAATAACCACCACCCATTTATGGAGAACATAATTGCCCTACGCCTATATTGGGAAGGGGGGGGGGTGACTGGGGTACATCGTACAGCCAGGTGGTAGAGTGGTAGGTGTATGTTAGTATAATCAATTTAACCCTTTAAGGATTAAAACACCATACTGTGACACTGACAGCAAACCATACACATAGTTAGAACCTCACAATTAGTTACTTGCAGCTGAAGTGAGTTCGGTTTTCAATCGAAATGCGTTGCTTTAGCGAAGATCAGTACCGTATTAATGTTCATATTGTAATGAGGATATGTCTCAGAGTATCCAGTGGAACATGCCAAAGTCAAAATCTGACTTCATACCAAGTTGAAGTCAGCAATTTTTCAGTTTACCCCCCCCCCCCCCCCCCCCACACACACACTTTCAAAATATTCTGATGCCCCTGCCCATTTCTCTTTATCTCTTTAAGTGTCTCAAGTATAGAATTGTCTTAGGTTCTATCGAACTTGGACAGTACCAGTGTAACTCAATATTTCGAATTCAAACACAAATAACGCCTCATTGGGGAGACCGATCTTCTTCATATTTGGGGCGATTATAGGTATATAGGTATTCCTTACTCGCCATGGGAAGTGAGTGAAATCTCGATTCCGATCCCTGTACTACCCTGTAGTACCAGTTCTTATCACCAGGGGATACAGTTTTCATCAATTTTGTGTTCCCAGTAAGCATTGTTTTTTGTTTTTTTTTAGTGAATTTTATTAGGGTTCGTATACAATATACATTGATAGTTTCCTAAGCTCGGCTGAGCCGATCTTCCGCTTAGTCCCTCTGTGTAAATCAGAGGTAATCTTAAAGTCTATTGGATTTCGATGCGCGTACAGATGACATCGTCCTGAGATTACCTTAACCAATGCACATACTTTAACCCCTAAACCCGTGGTATTCATCCAATAAACAATGATAATGATGGTGATGATGTAGTCGTGTCATTTACAGAGAATTTTTAAAATACAATTGTGGATAAAGCAATTCAGGGATACATAGGTAGTAACAAGGTAATTTAAACATACTTGTGTTCGGGCCTTTACACCAAAGAAACTTCGACCAGTACCCGTATGTCTTTACTATGTGACTAATTACTTAGCTATGATGACAGTTGCAACACAATCTGCCCTTGTGTATCCAATACTATATAGTTCTTTGGGGATTTTCCCGTGGAGATTAGGTTATATGGGAGTCACATCAATAACAAATCAATCAATTTTATAGTCAGTCAATCACCTACACCCAGCAGATAGTTGCAACACAATCTATCCATGGTAAAAATAATACATAACTAAAAAAAGCATGACGGGTAATCCCGTTTCGTTCTTATCTTAAACAGTTTCATCTCGTTTATCAGAGTGTAATCTTCTTTCAGGCCATTCCACAGCTTTTTCGCTCTAGTTATGAACGAGTTATCGAATACCGAATTTTTTAATGGTGGTTGTATTAGCCTTATTCCCCTTTTTCTCCTGGTTGGGAGGTCACGTTTATCATGAAGATCCGAATTCTGTGCCATACTGTAGGCAAAGTGTAAGAGATGGATCTCTCTCCGCGGTTGGAGTTTCCGTATTTTGGACATATTGTGCATCTGGTCTGTAGTATATTTAGGGTTTTTCTGCAATTTCACATTATAAATTATTCTCAAAATCTTGTTTTGTAAGCATTGGAATTCATTAGTAGTATATGCTCTATTGTTATCTGATATATAATCTCCATAATCAAGGTACGGGAGTATGGTGGTCTTATATATCAACAATCCAGTTTGTGTATCGATGTACTTTCGTATCTTTGATAATAGATAAATTTTGTGGTTAACTTTTTGTATAGTACTCTTTCTTTGCTCGTGAAAATTTAGTTTTTTGTCAATAATAAGGCCTAGGTAGTTGAATTTATTTACTTGCTCAAGAGGATTGTTATTTAAGGACAGGTTGTACTCATAGCCCGGATTGTAATCTGGAGGCGGGGGGGGGGGGGGGGGGGGGGGGGGTAAGTTTGTCCCAGCAAATAACTTCAGGGATTTTCCTCAACATCCCTGGTATTGCAGTCCATTCTCCATGGTCTATATCCTGTGTGTTGTCTGTTCTTTTAGTGTGTACAGGGGTGAGATAAATGCAGAAAGCAACTTGTTTTGGTCAAAGAAGTCGTTTTCCAACTCATTTGAATGCTCTGTGATATTCACTTGGCTGATTACTCTTTCATATCACTTCACATCAAACTTGTGGAGAATGACGACTTTGACCATTTTCCCATTCCTTTTTCTTTTCTATTTTTTTCTATTTTTCTTTTCTTTTCTCCAGTATGGTCAAATCCACGTGATCGTCAAGTCTCTCGTCCTAGAGAAGTTTGGCGAAGATGCGTGGAAGAAAATTGTGTAAGTACTAACATTATTCGATGATGTTCATTTCAAGGAATATTTATTTGGAAATATAAATTGTATACTTTCTGTTTCTGTGCTTTTTACAATGTTTAAATTGACTGATTGGTTCGAAAAATATTAATATTCGGCGATAATATTACATCAATATTGTTGTAGCGGTCACCAGCTTTGGTCTTCTGGAGGATAGACTATCCTCAGAAAGATCCTATATAAACCCCTTCCCAGCAATATGCCACTCTATGTACTATCACATGGGTTGGTTCAGTCTTTTCGGAATGTATGAACAAACCTTGTCAAACAAAACCAGACTCCTGAAGTTTAATAAACAATGGTTATTTATTATTATATACCTGTGTCCGAATGTCTATGAAATACTGCCCGCTGCTAGGGGTGCAGTAATAATAATGTTCGTGCCTGCTTTGAGAGTGACTTAATAAGTCATTAAATTGTCATTTTTTCATTGATTTGAGGTATATAATAATAAGCATACGTCCTTACTGTAGACGAAACGATTCTCGTTCTTGGTCAGTCATAGATTTCATACTGCCTTCTGCCTATAGCATTAGGCAGTATGATATCGACAACTGACCTTGAACAGGAACCATTTCGTCCACAGTGAGGACGTTTCCTAATATTATTTCCCGAGGTGATCCCAGTTAGATCACCACCAAAGCACAGTACTTTTGGCATGGTGTGCCAAGTAAAGCTGAGGAGGCTACTCCAGATACCAGAGTACTGGACTCACCTACCACCGAGAGGGTTCGGAGAGACCCTACAAGTGAGGCCCCAAGGATTCACTCTTCTCAGAGAGAATGCACATGAATGACTCAAAACATTCGCATATCAAACTATGTTTACACTCTGTAACCTCAGAAAATCCCATAAAAAAAGTATCAAAACATGAAATATACTTTGAATATCATGCACTTTCAACAATACACTATATCATAATATGTTTATCAGCTATTGAAACGGGTCCATGGTTTCATTTCAGTAAGTACAAGTGTCTCTGATAAATCATTTCTGGGTGTTGTTTCACTAGTATATGGCATATAGTGAGAAGTAAGATGGCAACGGTGGCACCAACAGTGGCACCAACAGTGGCAAACAGAAATTCACGTTTCATGAGTAGTCTCGCTGTTGAGGTGGCCGTTCCCTTCACTATGCCAGCATAGCAATCGGAACATTTTATAAAACAATAGGAAATGAATAATTTGATTATTCCATGGATATACAACTCTATACACTGTCCATGATTATTCCAAATTATTCCTCATACTTTTCCCCACATTTCAGTTTTTTATTTGATGTCTCTATGTAAATTTTTGACTGAGTTACGATGCCAACACCGTAGCTCTCGCTTGTGAGACTTGGAAGGGATAGCCTATGGTCCAGCAGCACAATGGCATACCGACCGAGTAGTGCAGTGACTGTAGTTCTTGGTTCAAATAGTATAATAGTTTTAACAAAGAATTTGACCACTAGAGAATTATGAAAATCAAGATGTGGGTAAAAGATACATATGGAATTGCTCGGAGCATTTTTTACTTTGATTAAATATGATATGGTATGTTTTAAAATGGTTGTTTTGATCAATACGAGAGGGTAGACCCTCTCGCTCACAGCAGCTCCATAGTAGCACTAACAGCGAGAGCCACTTTAGAGGAAACGGGTTCTGCCACCATTGGAGCCACGGTGGCTTGTGGACCAGACCCTGGCAAGACAATGTCGATATATGGCAGCCTCAACTTGACGCGTTGCGCCTTAAATGGACGGTCTGTTTTAGGCAGAGCGGGCAAAAGTCATAAAAATACCATAAAAGTTCCGTGGTGATTTACGAGTGGCGAAAAATTCAATGCTGGGATGGTCGGGGTGATGGTGTAAACCTAGCAAAAGATTTTGATGTACACACTTTCACCAACTGTTCCAGATTCTGAGTAGGCCATTTCTATAGTGATGCCTTGAATCCCCCATTCTGTACCTAAGTATTTCATGCTGGGGGCCATTTCACTAGTAGTGGGGTCAAAGCGAGAGGTAGGACCGCAACACTGGCACCAACAGTGGCACCAACAGTGTCAATCCCCAAATCGTGATTCATCAGTGTTCTCGCTGTTGAGGTAGGATCAACTCTCACTGTTGGCATATTTTACGGCATAGTACACTTCGTGAGCACAGGGACTCGCTATGCTGTGGATATAACACAGAGTAAATAGGGACCCGTTTCGGGAATATCCGCGGATCGTCTTCATATTTGGAATGCGTATAGGTCACATGTGTCCCTAACTCGTGTTAAAGTTTCATTGCTTAATTCCCACGGGAAGTGCATTAAATTTTGCGTACGGTATGGCCCGTCGATCTATTCGAATTTGAGTGTGAGTACTCGTCTGGAGCTGGGCCCTGTTTTGGTTATATCAGCAAATCTAATAGACCGATTTTCTTCATATTTGGTACGACTATAGGTTATGATTTCAAATTTTCTAGATTGTTGGTAGTGGATAAAGATCCGTTCCCAATATTGTCTAAAAAATTTATAGCAAAGTATAGCAAAGACCAAGCGGCTAAATACAAGCGAACCGCTAACGGGTTCATCTTAGGTGTTAACACGATGCTGACACAAGAGGAACTACCAGACATCGCGAGTAAACACACCGAGACGGCAAAAACAAGCATGAGAACTCTTGTCGCCTCTGAAGAGAAGAAAGAGAAGTCCGCGCTCAACACAAAGAGTAAGAAAATGGCGGCAAACAGGATAAGAGATGCCGACATTCTGGATCCAGTGAGCTGCCTGCAATCACAGTTCTACAAAAAACAGCAGGCAAAAGCCGACCGGGAAAACACCCAACCACCGAGTAACCAGCTTCAGGGCACTTCGGAAAACGATCTAAAAAAGTGGCTACAGTCAACCAACGAACTACATCACAGCATCAAATTCACAGCCGAATGGTCCAGGGAGAAAATAAACTTCCTAGACACTTGGGTGAAAAGAGATGTAAATGGGAAACTATACACAGATCTGTATGTGAAACCCACGGACACAAATTCATACCTCAGGTACGAATCAGCCCACCCACCGAGCTGCAAACGTAGCCTACCGGAGAGCCAATTCCTCCGAATCAAAAGGATCACTCAAAAAACAGATGACTACGAAAAACATGCAGAAATGAAAACTGCAGATTTCTTAGAAAGAGGATACCCGTTAGACCTAATCAATGAGGCTAAGGAAAAGGTAGCAAAAAAGAACAGAACTGACCTTCTGAAACCCAAACCAAAAAGAGACGAAAAATCGGAAAGAATTTTCCTCACAACAACTTTCAGACCGGGCAAAAAACATGTCCAAACAGCTGTCAGAAAAAACTGGGACACCCTGGGCAAGTCAGCAACAACCAAACACATACACCGGGCTGACCTCATGATGGGATACCGCCGCCCGAAAAATGTACGTGACCACATAGTGAGTTCAAAGCTGAACTACAACCCAGATGAACCCCAGAAAAGCGAGAGCAGAACAAACACTCTAAACGAGTGCAAAAAATCAAACTGCAGATACTGCCAAACACTTGACAGCTCAGGAACTATCACCCAAAAAAGCCGAAAAATGGAATGCAAAAAGAACATAACATGCAATAGTTCAAATGTAATCTACTGCATAGAATGCAAAAAGTGCAGCATCAGATATGTTGGTCAAACCAAACGGAAAATAAAAGAGAGAATCCGTGAACACATGTACTCTGTGAAAACAAAAAAGGACTCGGACATCGGGTACCACTTCAACAACACCCTACATGAGGGTACCGCAGATATGAAGGTCTACATATTGGACTTCATATACGAGCACCCCGAAAGTGACAGAGCAAAAACACTCAGAAACACAATCGAGCATAACTGGATCCATCGACTACAAACTGTAGCACCATATGGTCTGAATACAATGGACAACAAATATGGATGAGAGACAAACACAGCCACGTCAAAATTTTTTTAGACAATATTGGGAACGGATCTTTATCCACTACCAACAATCTAGAAAATTTGAAATAATAATTTCACAAGTCTCTCAATCCAGACTCACACCATGACCGGGTACACCATATGGGCAGTGAACATACAAAACATGACAACTGCCCACTGAGTGTGAAGGAAACAACCCTCACACCCACCTAAACAACACACAAAAATGCCAACATAGACAACAGGCATGACAAAAAAACCCACATAAGTAGGATAACACTTACACCTACCCACATAGATCCGAAATGTATCTGATGAGCCAGACGATGGCGAAACTGCACAGATAAATCAAGTTGGAAAGGGGAAATACAACCTACAAGACCACCATAACAGTGGACACAAGGTGAAGGTCGAACAGAGAGAACACACCCCTCCATTCAACCAACCAAATCCCCCAACCAACAGTGTGTACATGTAACCACAGACAACCACAGTCTCACCCAATGAGGACGGTTTCAAAACCGGAAACGCAGCGAAAATGCGCGAATTTCTGTGGTTCAAATCACTTACCTGGTCAGATGTGCAGTCATACCTCGGATTCACCACACGCCCCGTCATAAGATACGACTATAGGTTATGGTTATCCCTTACTCTTGTCAAAGTTTCATGGCTAAATTCTTGATTCCGATCCCTGTACTACCCTGGACCTGAGAACCAGCTATGTTTGTCACGTGACAGCTGCAGAGGGTCAAGGTCGCCGCATAAATTAGCGGAGGCGGTCTGGGAAATGGGTGAGTACACGAAATTCAAAAGCTGATATCGGCGAATTGGTGAAGCCGATCTTCATATTTGAAACGATTATAGGTTATATGTATCCCTTACTCCTGTAAAAATTTCATTGCTTAATTCCAAGGGAAAGTGGGTGAAAACCTTCTATATACATAACCAACGAGAGGGTCGACCCTCTCGCTTACAGTGGCTCCACAGTGGCACTAACTGCGAGAGCCACTGTACTGATGAAACGGGTTCTGCCACTGTTGGTGCGGCTCATGTCCCAAGTGCCGATCACGCTTGACTGCATCTTCTAATGAAACGCACACTGCCGCTGTGGTGCCACTGTTTAAAACAATGAGACATATCTCTTCTAGTGAAACGGCCCCCTGATTTGTAGGGGAGACAGAGGCGATTATAATTATTATAAACCGAGTCTAATTGAACAAATTGGACGTTAAACTACCCAAACAAACAAAGAATACAGATAATTGTCTCTCTTCAGGATAATGATAGAGGAGGGACACTTTCGGTGAAAGTGCTTTAGTTGACCAATCACGAGGCACCATTTTTTAATTTTTTTTTTTTTTTTTTTATTGATGAACGAAATTCGCCAGGTTTGGCGGTTTTACATTTCACTCGGTACGTTCATTAAACACAGTTCCTACGTACCGTTATCGAACATAAAGTAGTCAATTATATTATATATAAGATTGGAGTGCTTAGATGATATGGGTGTGAATAAGTTGAAGTGATGATGAACATGTTATAGAAGTAGAAGAAGCAGTAGCCTACATTGCGAAAATCGTGTGGGAATAGGAACCAGGTCAAGGTCTAGGGTGTCATTCTGATGCCTATTACTGTTTATGTTATTTCAAAATCACTGGAAGTGCTCTTAATTTTCGTTTAAACAAAAGTTTCGTCTCTGCTCCTCTTAATTCTTCATGTGTTCATGTGTGACACCACAACAAAAATATAATGTTTGCTTTCAGTGCGAAGAGCGGTTTGGACGAGGTGGACCATTTCATGGTCTTCAAACGTTATGGAGATGATATGAGTGTGGAGTTAGTGGTCTCCGTCTGTGAAGTGTTAGGTAAAATCTCTTAATTTTTGCTGTCAATTAAGATTGCAGATGAAACACATTATAGACATGGAAATTGATGGATGATTTATGTTTGATGGGTTTTATTATTGTCGGTCCCACTGCCATGGGACCGAACATTAAAAAGAGGAGTATTGACAAATGTTCTCTCCACTAGGTGCTCCTTTGGAAACAGTCCTTGAGATTTTCGGGGAATATTTCCTTACATATTGCATAACGAATGGATATGACAAAATGTTGAAGACATTGGGGGGAGACTTCGTCAGTTTCATGTCCAACTTGGATTCCCTACATTCTCTACTGTCCATGACTTATCCGAACTTTGAAGCACCTTCATTTCGGTAAGTAAAGGACTGAGTTATTATTATTATATATTGCTGTCTATTTACCCAATTGTACTTTGTAATTGATGCTTAATTCACATAATCGTTTTTAATTTCTATATAAGCTGCATAGGTTATATTACTAAAATGCGCTTGCCACCCAATATGCATGAGTAGGGTGTATTTGTATCTTTACAAAATGTTACCTACTAGTGCTCTATGTCAAAAGTTTTATCATATGGATACCTATTTGGTCACTGTCTATTTTAACCAGCTTATGGTTTAAATCTTAAAAGAACTTTAGTACATCTCTGTCGGGGTAGAATCTGTTAAAAAGAAATCATTGATGAATATTCGAGCAATAATGAAACTGGTAGACACCATGCATACTAACAGAATCACTACAATGAATGCTTATCCACTTATTACAGAGTTGACGAACACGACGGCAAGATCATTCTACATTACTACAGCATCCGAAAAGGATTCCACTTCATTGTGCTTGGTAACTAATGAACTAACCTTAACTTTAAAAAACTAAACCTTAAATCTAGTTGGCATTGGTGATAGTGACGATGTGATTCTTCTATTCAAAGTTAATTCTATTTAAAGTTAATTCTATTTAAAGTTAATTCTATCTAAAGTTAATTCTCCGGAGAAACCTCCGGCGAAACAAGTTCGGAATCCTGAAACTTACTTCACAGGAATCCTGTTTTTATATATTACCCACCTAGTACGGAGTCTTCATGCTAAGGTTACAGATCGCTACTGAGTAGAATACGGACCTCCGGAATCTCCTAGGAGAATACAGCCACCTGACGGGCGTTATAGGAACTAATTCATATAAACAGAGCATGGTGCTAGGGTCGAATTTCTAATCATAAACTAGACTCTTGTTCCTGATAATTACCTGAAAGGTGAGTAATAAATACATAGACAATAATCGATGGTTTTGTGGACAGGCGGCCGTAAACCACAAGTGGTTGACGCATAGTAATACACGAGCGCTAGCGAGTGTATTACGAGGTCAACCGCGAGTGGTTTACAGAGCTGCCTGTCCACAAAATCATCATTTGTTGCATTTATTATCCATCTTTTCGAATAAGTTAAACCCAGTAATTGCCATATTAACAGGTATAGCATTAGGAACTATTTCTTTGCTCTATAGCAAAAGGGACTACTTTTCCCGTATACCATGGTTTTGAGGCCGTATACCACAGGTTTGAATCCGTATACCACAGTTATGGTATCTGACAATTTGTATACAATGGGTCGTGGTTTACTGAGTCCCCATACATTATCAATGGGGACTTTGTTTACGATGGATAATAAATTGCAATAATTTCTTTCTGTGTGGCCGTATTCTCCTTTTAGTTGATGCTACACAATACTATGGAGAAACCAAACAAGAGTTAGTCGTGTTGTTGTTTATTGCATGACGGCAAGATCGCTATTACTGAGAGCAGTAATACGCGATCTTGCCAGAGTGCGATGAACAATAACACGACTAACTCGAGTTTGGTTTAGAATTTATCCTACCCCGCCCGTCTAAATTACTTCTACATTAACAAATGACGTCATTTGTCAAATGTATCCCACTAGAGCGATATTTTTCATTTTTCTGAATTCCAGACCGAATACAGTGACCCAATGTTAAGCCTATGGAGTTTTTTATTAGGGGTAGGATAATCCTCGCTATCACTCGGAGTTTTACTACGCATCAACTACGCGGAGAATACGGCCACTCAGATCGAAATCATGGTAACATTTTTTAGTACTATACACCTATGCCTAAAAACACTGCAAATACCAACCTCTGCTATGCACGTGGTAGTTAAGCCGTACCACCATACTGTGCTGGTATGGCACCATACCACCACACTTTGAACACTCAATTTGATTGGTTAAGAAAATCAACTGACATATTTATGATGCGATGCCGCGATGCCATGTGTTAACGGTTGTTACAAAATGTAAACAAAGACGATTGTAAGCAAATAATTATGCAAACATGATATTTGTGGGTAAACATGACAATTTGGACCATAGTGATAAAGCATAAAGATTTACAGCAATGTAATAACAAGTTTAGAAAGTGAAGTGATAATACGATACATTGCGATGCGAAGACGTGTAATAATGGAAATACAAAAATAAATCATAAATAATCAATATTCGGACAAAAAAAGACAAAAAATTAACAAAAAAAGACAAAAAATTAACAAATAATATTTGCAAAGAAAAGAAGTTTCTAAGAGTTTTAATTCTGTTTACGAAATTGTGGCTATCAATATTGCAGTAAATCACGTTAGGGAACACACTGCATCGCTTGAGTAAACTTGCAGAGCGATAAACTGGAGCGACGCAGTGTGGCCAGTCAACTAGTGGGGAACTAGCTCAAGCTAGTAGCAGAAAGTGACTTCCGCACAACCAGCACAGTTTGATTTCGGCTTCGACATTGACTTATTTTGGTAAGTTATTGAATAATTACGAATATTTAGAGGTGTATAGTACAAGTGAAACTTGTTAACCTAATTGGGACAGGTCCTCGTACCTTGTTTCTTTCGCTAAAACTACCACATTCGCTCTACGAGCTCATGCGGTAGATTTAGCGAAAGAAACGCGGTACGAGGACCTGTCCCAATTAGGTTAACTAGTTTCCCTTAATTATTATATACCTGTTCTTCAAATACTTATATTTGAAGGTATATAATAAAATAAAAATGTATTACCTTACTCGCTCTGTGAGCTCGTGGAATATTTTTATCGAAAGAAACGCAGTATGTGAGTATGTACCAGTAAGGTATATACATTTTATCTTATTACCTTTCTGGTACATACTCGCATACCTTGTTTCTTTTGATAAAAATATTCCACTTGGTCTGCAAGCTCATGGAATATTTTCATTGAAAGAAACGTGGTATGTGAGTATGTGCCAGTTAGGTATATACATTTTATCTCAACACTCACTGTGGCCACAGTGCACCCAAATATTCACTACGGGCACAGTGCACCCAAACATTATTTATACTGAACCCTTAGCAGTGGGTAGTATTTCCTAAACGTTCAGCCATAGGTATGTAATAATAAGTACTTATTATATATTGATGCATGTTTATCTTACAATCACTAACCTCTGCTAAGCAAAAAAATAACTGCAAAATACAGGGATGTCAGTTTTCCTTGTTTCCGCGGAATTCCGTGTTTTCATTTTTGGAATAAGATATCCTTTTTTCTTGTGTAAAATGAACATAACAATTAAAAGATACTCAAATCAACCATGACTCATAAATTCTCCAATTAACCTGCCTCCAGACCCATGTTCCGCAGTGATAATGTTATTTGTATCTGCTATATTCTAGGTCTTTTTGGATCTGATGTCTAACACTATTGCAGGGAAATATTTCCTTGTTTCTTTCTGACCCCAACTGACATCCCTGATGTTGGCACATGTAGATTTCTATAACATGATAAATATTCATGTGGGGGTGGGAGTGGGCCGGGGGAGGGGGTTGGTCTGTAGTCACTAAAAGCACAAGGGTGAATAATTGGTCAAACAGGTTTGCTGGCACTGTGCCATGTAGGGGAATCTGTCCCATCAGTTTCTGACTATTAGTAGAAGAAGTCAGTGAGTAGGGGTGGGGTAGGGGTGGGAGTGGGCAGGAGAGGGCGTTGGTCTGTAGTCACTAAAAGCACAAGGGTGAATAACTGGGGTGGGAGTGGGCAGGGGAGGGGGTTGGTGTGTCCCATCAGATTTGAACATGTATATACGTTATTAGTCATTATTATCATCTAATAGTTTCCTTTTCTAGTAGCAGATGACAGCATCCATAACTAAGAGTCTGTTATTTAATGACAGGATTGATATAGTTAATATTTTGTCCCCAAAAATACTATAGAATACAAATTCTATTTTTAGGAACCAAGTCATTAGTGGGGCATGGATATGGTCAGACTGTTATACTGGGACATTGATAGCGAAGTGTTAGATTCTCTGCAGTAAGCTGAAAGCCTGTGTGAGCATTCTAACCTCTCTAGATGACGTATATGAGCGTGATTTCCCGCGCTCAACTAGTAGTGTGTCTGTTTATTCACTAGAGGGAGCTACTATATGTAGTATTGTCAAGATACACAAGGTGGTGATAGCGTATGTAAGAACAAGTAGAGGACACAGTACAGAATGTATAAAAAAAAAAACCACCCAACCAGTACCTTTGTGGCGCTTGCGCTTAAGGGCTGGTTCCGCCAACACGATGGTTTTGCCGTGGTATGTCTTGGTGTATCTTGTTACATCTTACAGTGTCGGGATATGTCGCATCTCCTATGTCACAAAATGTAGCCGTGCAGTGTTGGGTGTATGTTTTGATGCTCCACCACCGCAACACCTCAAGAAACATCGCGACAAAAAGGCACATGATTATTCAATCCTAGCCCGATTTAGCAAGACAACCAAATCGGGACTAATCTCACTACATCTTGTGTGTTGGTGGAATCAGCTCTTTACTTTAATACGAACTGTATAACTACAGAATGAATAAAGACTTTAAAAAAAAAAAGTTCTCATATGGACACCAGACCTAGCATAATTTCTGAACTATTCATGGAAGAACTGTATAACTACAGAATGAATAAAGAAAAAAAAAATTAAATAAATAAATAAATCTCTGCTCCAGTCCCCCGCTTTCACTCTCCATAACAGCGTTCTGACGTCATCACGGAGGTGCCACTAAGCATATCAACCATGAACTATAGATTAAGTTGAATGTTCGGGAATTCATATGTGCCATCAGATAGTGAGTTGTTAAACGGCATTTTAAAGATATTCCGGTATATGATAATAAAGAGACATCGGAGTGTACCTTAACTACATACCGAAATATCGAGGAACAGATGTAATTCATTTGCACTAACCATGTCTCTCTATATTATTGAATCTCGTGTACAGGTCTATTAAGAGCTGTTGGGCGTGAACTTTTCAACTCCAAAGTGGAGGGAACAGTTTTAGAAGTAACAGAGATAGCTCTACCTGGTGGCAAGACCCAACATCATGCCTCATTCGATGTCAAGATCGAGTGCGAGAAGGTAGGTTCTTCTCGGTTCTATTTGTTTATGGCTAAAAAACTAAATAACCACTTTACGTTGCATTGTCCTGTAAAGGGTACGTAGGTGGTGATGTTATTTTAGTACACGTACAAAGGAGGGTCTGCATCACGATCCACAACCTTTGAAAATATCCCATGCGTTTTGGTTGTGGAGTGATTGAGGGAGATTATGTAGCAAACCAAAAGGTATAGCATGATTCCAGATTTATCTCATCACTATCGCTGATTAATTTGCTAACATTCATGAAATCATCGTCCATTGGGTACTTTCCCCCCAAAAAAACTTTGGGCATTGAGCGCGGTTTTCAAACATCAAGTCTATGATAAAAATATACCAGGGGTGAGATAAAACATATATTCTCACGGGTCGTGTATGGTCAAAGTGATAAGCAATGATTTCCCTATTGTTGTGAGATTGTTTAACACAATATTCGTAGAAATAGGTGTGTTATTATAAATGACTAGGGGCAATTACACGAGGAAAAAACTCTATCGAATAAAGGAACTGAAAAATCATTGACAGATTGAATGTAATACATTTGTTAAATTGTAGGGAAGAAAATTCCAACACCGGATTCGTTTCTCCTATATTATATCAAAGCTACAGTATCAACTAAACTACCTTCCTTTTTGTTAATTTATAGACCAGGAAAAAAGCTGAAACCAATATCACGTCGATGTCACTTGAAGAGGAACTTCCGTTCGGCGCAGAACGCTTCTGCGATCTCTTTCCCTTTCACCTTGTGTTCGGAGATGATATGACAATATCGCAGGTTGGAACCAGTACGGCGATCATGTCTGGTGGAATCATAGCTCCTGGGAAGAAAGTTGACCAACTTTTCAACCTGCTCCATCCTCTCATGGCGCTGACCTTCACGAACATAACCCATTTCATTAATTCTGTCTATATTATGGAGCTGAGGCTGTCCGCCGAAGAGGAGAAAATGGTGACTGGAGGCGGTATGGTTCTGAAAGGTATGCATCTTTGAAATTGTAAATTGTCGCATGTCTTTCCAGAGATTGCAGCTTTCCATTTTTCCATTGAATACCGCTTTTTAGTTTTCGGTATGTAAAATCATTTTTTTATGTAAAGCAAACATGATATTGATTAAACGCATCCATGCAAATAGAAAAGTAGTTTGAATCTTCCACAGACCCTCAGACCCACGCCTTGTTAGGCACTGACATTTATCTCACCCCTGGAATTAATGTCCATAGGCTCAACATTGGGAACTCGTTCTCCATGCCCCTACAAGTATTGCAGTCCGTTCTCCATGGTTAATATCCTGTGTGTTGTCCATTCGTTTAGTGTACACAGGGGTGAGATAAATACAGAAAGCAACTCGTTTTGGTCAAAGAAGTCATTCTCCAACTCGTTTGAATGCTACGTGATATTCACTCGGCTGTCGCCTAGTTCATATCACTCCGCATCAAACTCGTGAAGAACGACGACTTTGACCAAAACTCATTGGTTTCTTCTTTAGTTCTCCACCTTTTCCCGGTGTTGTTCATTGCAATAGGGGGGATTTGAGTCTACCCAAGCCTCAACCTCCTATCCTCTATCCTCAACCATAACCCTTTGTTCCCATCAGCAACACTTGTATTTCGGCTATATTCACGGATGCCAGTTTGTAGGATTTTGCCTACATGTAGGATTCAAGAATATGAATATGTTTTAAAAACAATTTAGACTCCAGCCTTTCTAAATCTTAAATAAACTTGTTTTGTAATCTTTCAAAATTCTTAATTCAGCTACCCCAGCGCACACAGTTTAGAAAGCCTAGAGCTGTAGGATGGTAGGATTTCTGTAGGAAATCCTCCTACGGACAAGGGCAAACCAGAATACTGACATCTGAAATATGTCATGTGAGAATACAGTTATGGGGGCCTTACCAAGTGTTAAAAGAGGAGAAATACCTTATGAACTTGCAAAGATTTTTGCAGAATATAGAACAGATAATGTGTGGTAATATATTCCAAATGGATTTCTTTGAATAGTTTCCCATTTAGTGCAGAACTACACATAGACCCACTCTCAGAGCAGATATCCAGATATCATATACTGCCAGTCTATATCAAAGGATCTGCTGGGAAAGTAATGGGGATTCCCTATACACCATATGCGTTTTAGGTGAGACATAGTCTAGCCTCAGTGCCTATGTAGGATTTTTTCCTCACCCCAACTGGCATCCCTGTATATTTCTGTAGCGCTGTATTCACCAGTCTGGCTTTATTATGAGAGTATGAATTGTACCTGGTCCTATTAGAGATGCACTACATAATCTATGCTGTGATTTATGTTAGGGTGTGATTTATGTTAACTTCCTGTGTTGCAGGGATCGTTCAAAACATAAGGACTAATCTCAATTTGCAAAATTTTCAGGTCAGCTCGTTTATTTGAAAGAACTCAAACAGATCATCTTTATTGGGTCACCACGTCTGAGCGATCTGAACGAGCTGCTCAGCAGAAACATGCATCTGTGTGACATTCCAATCTATGATGTCACCAGAGAATTGGTGTTGCTCAACCAACAACGTGTAGCTGAAATTGAGGTCAGTAAGAAACTCGACGAGGCCACTGCAGAGCTTAAGAAGTTGTCCAATGCTCTAGAGACGGAGAAGGAAAAGACCGATATGTTGCTGTATCAAATGTTGCCCAAAAAAATTGCTTTGGATCTCCGCGATGGAAAGAAATGTGAAGCCCGTACGTACCTTCTTCATATTTAACTGTATGTAAATTGGAAAGAAAATATACATTGATAGGCTAGGAAAAGGACTTTTATCAGAACATGTTACACAGAAAGCAAATCTGCATAGCTATTTTGTTCTCAGGTGACATCAGGCGACATCATTCTAGATTCTAGATGGTCATGTGAAAATGTCCCCTATCTATAAGCATAGTATACATACTTCAGAAACTACGGCATGTTGAATCATAAGTCAAAAGCAATGCATGTATATTCAAAATATTTAAGATAACTGTAGGATTGAAGATAATTATTTGATTTGATTACCCCAAAAAGATAATGAATTCAAGCGTTTCTCATACCCTTTGTATTTCTTTTCAGAGAAGTTCAGTCCTGTGACTATTCTCTTCTCGGATATCGTATCTTTCACAACCATCGCTGCAGCTGTCACTCCAATCGACATTGTCAATATGCTGAACGAGATGTACAATCGCTTTGACACCCTCAGCAACGAAAATAATGTCTACAAGGTATACACAATTAGTTAAGATTGTCAGATGAATTGTGATTTGCATACAAATCATTCAAATCTCTGACGCATCGATAAGACGATCTGCGTTATTGGTTGTTGTGCCGTATTCAGACGTCGAGTCTTGCACAAACTATAGCTTAATTCATTAGTGTCATTATACAGTCCCTAGTGATTATCACTGTTTTCATTATTGTAAGCTTGAGAACGGGAACCCGTATTTTAGACGCGATAATTGTTCATAACGATTATTAAAGATTCAAAACGGTTTTCAAGATAAATACAACGACCATTGGCCCCAAGGCATCGATAATTATCTCCAAATGAATGATGAGTAGACTATGGTCTCAAAACGGTGACTATTAACGATTATGACGTCAAAAGAAAGGGTCCCAGTTCCATCGGGAAATGTTAACCAACCTGATGTAAATGTAAATCACTCCCTTTTCTGTTATAGGTTGAAACAATTGGCGATGCCTACATGGTAGTGAGTGGAGTCCCAGAGCCAGATGATGCGCACGCACGTGCTGTGGCAACTCAGGGCCTGGGTATGATCCTAGCTGCAGCTGAAGTACCCTCTCCAGCCACAGGCGACCCACTCCAGGTATGTTGACACACCTATATGGAGGGGAACGTCAAGTTCTATTCAGTTTTTTCTCAGATTTCTAGCATTGATTATCATTATTACTGAATGAACATTCCAGGAACTTATTTCGAAGTAGATGATGATATGACTTGATTATGGATGGGACTCTTTTTCCGGAATCTCCCCCCAGAGATTCTGACATCCCAGAATCTCCTTGTAACGAATTCCAGGCCCCCTATACATTTCCTATGGAGACTCCGTAATAGGTGGGTAATAATACAGAATAATTCCTATATTTATGATTCTCCACCTGCCATATACCATCTTCTGCATAGCAACAGGCTTGAAACACGTACTTCATCGCGAAACATTTCGATAATGTCCCCACATAAAGGGCCCGTTTGATAGTCACCAATTCATCAAACTTGCCAAACTGCAAAGAACTTAAAGCCATATCTCAGTAGTATCTTCTAATGACACATTCAACTTTTTTTCAGATTCGAGTGGGGATGCACACAGGTGAAATCGTCGCGGGTGTGGTGGGCGAAAAAATGCCCCGCTTCTGCCTGTTTGGTGACAGTGTAAATGTGGCCTCTAAAATGGAAAGTAACGGAGTAGCAGGTCTCTTGCACGTCAGCCCTTCAACATATGAGTAAGTATCCAATTGAGGTTTACATCAGCCATAAGCCTTATGTCATACCAGTGCTACAGGGATGTAGATAGTCTTTTGAGAGCTATATATGTGAAACTATATTACTAGTTATCAGCTGTCAGGAAAACAAGAAAGGTGCAAACACCGCTGACCAGGGGGTCGTTTAATATTTTGGGAAAGAGAGGATAAGAACAATGTTGGGAAAGTATGTGGCAGGAGAATGATAAGGAGAGTGATCGCGTGTGTAAGTGTTGTCCATTTTTTATTACCCTTCTCCTAACCTAAATCCTTTGGAAGGACAGTTCAGGATGCAAGCCACCCAGTGTTTGGTTCTTCTATGTGTCTGTCCCAGGCGCTGTAGGGCTTGCCAAGTTAAAAAGAACTAGGAAATAATGTTATTTCCATTTACAATAGAAGCGCGGTTTACCTAAATTACTTCATGAAATCAAAGTAAGAGAATATCATAAGAAATTATGTGTTTGAGCCATCTGTATTTGATCAAGAATCAGGTATCAAGAATGTTTCAATAAACCTAGAGAATTGATTTGATAGTTGTTCTCATGTGTCATGAACAGGAATATCAATCAAATTTTAGAAATCTATATGTTTAAACAAATGGAAACTGATTATTTAATGAAACTAATTTCTGGTATTAAAATCAGTGCATATACCCTAATGCATTAAAAATGTCTCTGAATCAAGTCCTATATGGGTCTTAGTATGACAGGTTCAATAACCTGGTCAGTGGATGAAGGTAAAGAGTGTGTGTGTAGGAGTGGGGGAGAGGTGCTAATATGGAGTGACTGGGTTGAGAGTCATATGCCTACCCTTCCACCAACACCATACCTACTTAAATACTGGGTCTGTGTTTCTTTCAACGGCATAGTGAATGGTCTGTCCCATCACATGTCGAAGTTCCAATGCTATACAGTCAGGTCTGTCCAATCAGATTCGAAATATATATGCAATGTAAAGTGATAGGAGAGCAGTGAACCAGAACGAACAGGCTCTTGGGTGTAGCTAGCTGGTCAGTAAACTAGATGGAGTGGTTGTGGGAAGGGAGGGGGTGAGGGCTATTCTGGCATGACTGTAGAGTGGTTTCAGGTCCAGTGTGTTATACCTAAATCTTCATCTGTCCCTGTCTGTTAATAAATATGTCTATTTCTCTTTGTTTATGTCTGTTTCATGTCTCCAGCTGTCTGCTTCTCAGTCTGTCTCCCTGGCGCTTTGCCTGTCTATAAACTGTATATATAACTCTCGCTGTTTATATCTTTGTCTCTACCCCTGTCTGTCCATATGTATGTCATACTATATCTTTTTCTCTGTCCCTGTTGGTTGGCATGTATGTTTGCCTATTTCTCTTTGTATGTGTCTTTCTGCATCTCTGTCTCATTGTTTCTGTCCCTATCTGTATATGCCTGACTCTCTGTCTGTTTACCTGCCCCTGTGTGAGTCTTCCTTCTGTCTCTGTCATCATCTGCATCATTATCTGTCTCTCTGTGTATCCCTCCCTGTCTTCATGAAAATTGATGATCAAGGGTTTCCGTAAGTCTATGGTTAAGTCTCAGGTGCAAGGCTTGATGACAGGGTTGAAAGGAGTAATATAGAGAAACATGATTAGTGTACCTGAATGGAATATGTTCAGAGATATTTCGAAGAATGAGGGGATCATTTCTGACCGAAATATCGAAAAACAGATGGTATTCAGGTACATTCACTATGTCTCTTTATTATTATGTCTCACTATGTCTCTTTATTCCGAAATTCGATTAAAATGCCATTTTTGTAGTCACATTATCAACCTATTTCAACCTTCGAAATAACTAAGGCACGTATGTGTCCCCAAAGATTCACCTTGATCAATAGTTCATGGCTAATCCGCTTAGTGGCGCCTCCGTGATGTCGTCAGAACGTCCTAATGGAGAGTGATAGTGGGGGGTTGTAGCAGAGATTAAAGTTAGTGCAAGCACCATGAAAGATCTTCTGGGAGAGTGAGCGGTAGCTATCATGCCACACAGTAACTTTGCTCCGCGGCTGCTTGTGGCTTTATCAAGTGAGTTCTGGTTAAGAATTGTCCTTATTGGGCATGTATTTACGATGCATACTATTTGTTTGTTTATTTTACATTGATTTCAAGGGCGTGTGTAGTGCTGGGCGATCTTCTTGTGCAAATATACTTCCGAATGGGGGAAACGTCCGCCATTTGTTAATTTTTGGCTCGAAATTTCAACAAGTCATGTGGTACAGTGGGTAGTATTATATGGAAACTGGCTTACTGTTGTTGTACGTCAAAAATATGTAGTAAAATTATTGATCAGATACATCCCGATGCATCCAAGTATTATGACGTACTAAGACAGTCAGCCCATTTTCGTATTATTATATACCTAAAAATGGTCAAATTTTAGCTAGTCACGTGGTCACATGTGTGCGTCATACGGCCATAGGTATATAATAAATAGACAATAATCGATGATTTTGTGGACAGGCGGCCGTAAACCACGAGTGGTTGACGTGTAGTAATACACGAGCGCCAGCGAGTGTATTACGATGTCAACCTCGAGTGGTTTACAGAGCCGCCTGTCCACAAAATCATCGTTTGTTGTATTTATTATCCATATTTTCGAATAAATTAAACCCAGTTATTGCCATATTAAAAGGTACAGCAATAGGGACTATTTCTCTGCTCTATAGCAAAAGGGACTATTTTTCCCGTATACCATGGTTTTGAGTCCGTATACCACAGGTTTGAATCCGTATACCACAGTTATGGTATAGGACAGGTTGTATACTTAGCAGTTATGGCCCGAAGGGCCGATACCGATTTTGATATGGGATGAACGAGTTCGTGGCGGGAGTGGTGTAGGGATACAAACGGGCTACGGTCAGAAAATCGGCGTAGCCGATTCGCTGACCGCGGCCCGTTTTTATCACTACACCACGACCGTCACGAACGAGTCCCATCCCATATCAAAATCGGTATCGGCCCTTCGGGCCATAACTGCTAAGTATACAACCTGTCCTATACCATAACTGTGGTATACGGATTCAAAAGATAATGTAAAAATACTGTACAGAACAGTGTTCCATACGGAAAAATATGGAACAATTCCGTAAATGTTTATTAAAATATTTTTCAGGTTAAGCCAAATGAAATTGATGAGTTTTCTTAATCTGGGTATATAGTAAATATAGAACAACCTACCATGCTTGTACAAGCCACAAAACTTGATAATAATTTACGGTTTGTATGGAACTCTGCATAAACGCCTCGTTCCGTACGAGAAGTTGACGCATGGTCATGGTTTGATGTTTTTAAACTAGAAAAGAAGTATAAATCTCCTTCTATATTCGTAGGTTTTTGAAGGACGAGGCAGATTTCAAGGTGACGGAGCGTGGTGCGATGAACATCAAAGGAATGTCACAACAGGTGACGACGTACTTCTGCTGGTCAAATGGCAAAATAGACATTCCATTTGTTGACGTCCCTCCTCCAGAACCAGCTGCAGAAAAACCTGCCCAAAAAAGGATCGTCAAGAGTCCTACATGCGCCCTTCTCTAGACTATGAAACCCCATTATTTCATGAAATCTATGATCTTAAATAATTGTAAATTATAAAGGATATTCAATGTTTGATTCACAATAGGAATTACATACACCTTTTTAAGAATGTTTTTGATTTTTCAAATATTCCAATAATATAATTATTTGCAAACCATTTCAATCAAATAGTTAGCCATATTCATTCATCAAATCAAGAAATATTCAACCTGGAAACACACTGTGTAAGCAAATAATTGAAGAAACAAATGAGTGCTAAGAAAATATCAACTGACCGACATCAGTACCTAATTTCACTGTTTTAAAGAAATGTCCAACATTTGAGCTTGTAAGTAAATAAATACCTAAAATGTCAATTGTTGAATTTCCCGTTATTTCATTACTTACCAAAAATAAAAAAAGTCAGCGCAACAGGATACACACTAACCGAAACTATTGTCCACTGACTTCCTGGTGATGTGATATTGGACGTAGTCCTCAGATATTTCGAAACAACTGATGGCTCCAGCTAGTGGCTTATCTGGACTTCACACCATTCCCGTGCACCTGGAACAATCAGAGATGCTTCTACAAAGTATGATCAGCCTTTCACCGTCCACAATAGCCACTCTCCTCCCAGATCTTTTGCGGTACTAGCACTTGCTAATCTCTGCCTCAACCCAACACTGGTTCCCTGGTATCTAAATAAGGACAGGGGAACCAGCTAAAATTTCAGATTCAAAACAAGGCAACTGTCAAAAGTTTTGAAACTCAAAGAACTCATATATAGTTGTGAAATGTGGGAATTGTTAAATGAGCCTAATAGACAATCCTGCTGTTTTGTTTTTAGTTCTAAACCACTTTATTTTGTGAATCCACAGTTGATTAGACTGCCCCGTCAAGTGACCACAAAACAAAACCCAATAAGATAACACATAAGGTGCTAGAAAGTAGAAAGTAATCCCAGAGATTCTATCTGGCTTTATATAAATAGTAATGGAAATTAGTGTATATTATTTACCAAATAAATATGTTCATCTCTGTTTACAAGAAGAACACAAAATAAACCCCGAATCGCTGAGAATTTAGGATATTTGAAAAAACTGGCAGATGGGACAGATTCTGTCCCAAACAGGCAGGTTGGGGCAGAGATACAAGCGGCCGCAGGAAGTAGAGTGTAGGATATCTGCTAGGAGAGTGCACAATAGCCACACTCCATGTACCAACCACAGTGCCCGTGGCTATTTACTGCGGTCCAGGGAGCTGTTTCATTTGTAGAAAATACTGTGGTAGTTGGTCCCACTAACCAAAATGCAGCACCTTGTGTTGCAATAGGAGAGGATGCCAACAGCGAGCAGCACTTTGAACCAAAGCAGTAACACCTGTTTCAATAGTTAGGGAGGTCTTGCTGTTAGTGCCACATAGCTGCCGCTGTTTATGAGAGCGTCTACCCTCTCGCATTGATCAAAACAATAATTTTATATAAAAACGTAGTTATGACGCCTATACGATGTTACTTATTCGAGGTGTATGAGAGAATTTGTTCCGAACAAGTTTGGAATGAATTCTGTCATACTCCGAGAATAAGTAACATCATATTGGCGTCATCACTGTGTTTTTTTTATTATTATATACCTTATTTTGGTTATAATCCTCCAAAATCGACTCTGTTGAACGATTTATCACGTGTATTGACCAAATATCGAAGCAACTAACGTGTAGCTTTAACCTGATACCGTTTAAATGGCGTACATATGCGATATTGAACGATAACATCACTGGACTTGCCGACTTGACGGTGCGGCGCCGATGACGTCATCCTCGGGATTTCCCAGAGCGTAGGGAAACCCCAATAATGACGTCACACGCATACGGTCGCCTTTGTTGACGCCCGCTCGGCGAGTGTCTGCATTGATATCGATCGAATATGTGTATTTAAGCTATTTACACGGTATTGCGTGCATGCTACACGTTATACACCTCAATATTTGGTCAATACACGTGATAATTCGTTGCGTTGGGCGTGTGAGACGCATCGAAACACGCGAAGTGAAGGGCTCCGCAATTTGCAATTTTTCTGCCAACATTCATGTTGGCCACCTCTCGGCCAATCAGATTGTGTTATTTTATATGTCGGTCAAAGCGCGCAATATGTCAGTCAAAGCATGCAATATGTCTGACAAAGCGTGCAATATGTAAATCAGTACAAAGGTACACGGCATATCGTGCAATATGTACAGACTTACTGTACCCCTAAGAACAGTAAGTATTTACACTGAGTTAGTGCATAGGTATATAATAATAAAACTTACTATATACCCATGCCGTATATACTGTAGATACACACCGTTTCGCTATATAACGTAAAAATACTGTACCGACCAGTGGTCCGTACAGGAAAATACGGACTACCTTCAACTCATTTGAATGCTATGTGATATTCACTCTGCTATCACCTCGTTTATATCACACTGCATCAAACTCGTGAAGAATGACAACTTTGACCAAAACTTGTTGGTTTCTTCTTTAGTACGGAACTCGGCATAAACGCCTCGTTCCGTACAAACTGTAAATTACCATCTAGTTGTGTGACTTGTACAACATGGTCAGGACGTTCTACATAATTATCTCACCCCTGGTACAAGTTGTGCCATTGAATTAATGTTGAAAAAAAAGACTGGCATGCTCACCTACATAAACACATTTTTCCCATAGGCTAGAACACGGTCCAAACTGTAGAGGGGTGCGTCACTAATTAGCAAAATTAATTAACTTAGGGAAATAATTAGATAATTTGAATGATACCGAAAAAAAAGAGACTCTAGGCTTTATTTCCCTACCATTAATTATTGATTAGATCAATATTTAATAATTATAATAATATTTACAAAAACAGGAAGATACCGAGACATCTTTTTTTTTTGCCATTAACACAAGCCTGTGGCTAGGCCCAATATAGCACTGCACCTTCATAGTATGTGTGTCACGTACAGTAGCTAAGGCCTAATCTTATAGACTAGCTAACCCAGTGACAAGAAAAGAGAATTCAGAATATCTTCGATACTAAATGAAGAAGACAGGTAACCATACACAGATATGTATTAATAACATATATTATAACAAAGTATACAGTAACATAACAATTCTCATCAACACACAAAATCATATACACTTCTGTAGTGCTCATATAGTATAAGTCCTCTTGGTCAAAGCAGTACTCACAGTCTATTGCTTTCAGTTATTGTTCAATGTCTCCTTGATTTGTGGATATAGATGATCCAAAGTAGTGGTAGCAGTTATCAGTCTCTATTCCTCCAGTGCTGGGGTGGTAGAAGATCATGGAGAAACCCAATCCTCAGTAAAGGCCTCTGTAGCCTAGTGTCCTATGGTATTTCAGCCTGACACTGCAGTGGTGGTAATGCTGAGCAGCATGGAGATGTTGACGCCACAGTGTCTGGGTTCCAAGTAAGCTGTGAGTTGAAATCTGCTTCCTTATATATCCTATCGGGGGGTCAGTCCAAACGAAGACAGGGGATGGTTCAAACGCTGGGGGTAATCAGTGGTGGTAATGCTGAGCAGCATGGAGATGTTGACGCCACAGTGTCTGGGTTCCAAGTAAGCTGTGAGTTGAAATCTGCTTCCTTATATATCCTATCAGGGGGTCAGTCCAAACGAAGACAGGGGATGGTTCAAACGCTGGGGGTGGCAGTCCAAACGGTTAGGCCTTAACCTCAAATTTTTTTTTTTTAACGTCATACATCAAGAAATATGTTATACAATGTAATATATGGCATTCTGCAACATACATTTACCTTTTGTCAAAATTACACTTAATACCTTTTATCATCTTTGGGTAATAATACTTAAAATCATAGATGTACATAAGAAAACATTTAAGAAGCTCGTGACAATGCATCAGCACAGACATCGTTTACTCCTCGCACATGAACAATCTCAAAATCATATTTTTGCAACAACAAACTCCTTGCCAAAGTCTGGAGGCATCAGAACAGGTCCAGAACACAAAATAGATTTCACTTTAACCATTATCAAAGCAGTAAGTTCGCATTATGTTCTTGAGAGTGCAGTGGAATCTTTCCAATGCACCTTGAGACTCTGGGTGGTAAGCACTGGACTTCACCTGCTTTATACCTAGTTCATGAACTACTTGCTGGAACAAGCCAGACATGAAGTTTGACCCTTGATCAGACTGAATTTCTTGTGGAAGGCCAACCAATGAGAAGAACTTAATCAACGCTTTGACTATCTTCGGTGCAGAAATATTTCTGAGTGCTATAGCCTCAGGAAATCTTGTAGAAGCACACATTATTGTGAGCAAGTACTGATTACCGGATCTAGTTTTGGGCAGAGGACCTACACAGTCAATAATAACATGGCTGAATGCTTCTCCCACTGCGGGAATGGGTCGCAATGGAGCAACAGGGATCTTTTGATTAGGTTTCCCAACCATTTGACATGTGTGACAGGTTCTACAAAATTGGGCAACATCTTGCCTCATCTTAGGCCAATAGAAGTTCCTCATGATCTTTTCAGATGTCTTATAAACACCCAAATGACCACCCAGGGGTAGCTCATGTGCTACATTAAGAACCTCAGAGTGATAAGCCCTAGGAAGCACAATTTGGTAAACAATAGACCAGTCCTCTGATGCTGGAACATCTGGTGGTCTCCATTTTCTCATGAGAACACCATCTTTAAAGAAGTACCCTGTGGAGACTTTGTCAAGCTCCTCTTCTGAAAGTGCATGGCGGGTAAGTGCTAAAATCTCAGGATCTTGCTTTTGTTCAGCGATCAACTTACTCCTACCAAGAGCGACTTCATTATCCAAGTTGTTCTTGTCATCATTTTTACTTGACCCTGGTTGAGAACTGACAAAAGGATGACCTTTAAGGTGTTCATCCTCTGAGTTGATAAATGTATGTGACAAATCAATGATATCACCCTCAGTCTCAACATCCACAGAATGCATTTGGCTTAACTTTTTAGCCTGAGCCCTAGTCACAGCACAAGAGGGATAAACTTCACCTATCTCCTCATCAATAACATCATTTTCTGATGACAAAGTGACTGGCTCAAGAACCATTTTCGGTTCCACGAAGACTTTTACCCCTGCTAGATCATTTCCTAGCAACATTGATACACCGTCAACTGGCAGATCAGATTTTACTGCAACATCAACAGTTCCTGATACCAAATCAGACTCTAATCTGATTCTGTGAAGAGGTACACTCATGAAACCACACTCAACACCATGAATAATGACATATTCACCAGTGGCTGAACTTGAACTGAAAGGCAAAGCATTTTCTAAAATCATAGATTGAGATGCCCCAGTATCTCTTAAGATACGAATGGGTACAGAATCTGCAGTGTCACTACCCAGAGACACATTACCCTCAAGTACAAATGGTTTGTATTCCTCTCTGACACCAGTTACCTTATCTGTGACAAATGGCACAATGACACACTCTGACTTTTTGGATGTTATAAATGCATTTGGCTTGAGGTCAGCTTTCTTCTTTTTCAGTGCCCAACACTCAGACATAATGTGACCCAGTTTGTGACAGTAATGAAATTTTAGACCTGAACTCCTTCCTGAGTACTCACCTTTTGGCTTTACACTAGATTGCAGATCTTTGCTATCACCACCTTTTGCTCCCTGACTAGAATTGCTCCCTTGGGGTGTGCTCTTCTTTTGTTGAACATTAGTATTATGTGTTATGGCATAATCATCAGCAAGAGTGGACATTTCATGTAAGGATGTTACTT
The DNA here is from genome assembly GCA_950022655.1 of Alentia gelatinosa. Taxonomy (NCBI): domain Eukaryota; kingdom Metazoa; phylum Annelida; class Polychaeta; order Phyllodocida; family Polynoidae; genus Alentia; species Alentia gelatinosa. The sequence continues at coordinate 53,010,946 of OX465581.1, forward strand.
TCTTTTAATCAAGATAGGTTTTGAGATCACTGTATGTGCAGCGCTTAAATTCTTCGACAAGACACAGTTGTCTGAGTTTATCAAAGCTATCTTCCACTTCCATAGATTTACACCACCTGTCAAAGTACACTTCCTTTTCATGAGCAAACTCCACATATGTTTGATTCTCTAGCTTACGGTAACTTCTAAACTTCTGACGATATGCCTCTGGTACCAGTTCATAAGCCTTGAGAACAGCAGCTTTGACCTTTTCATAATCTAGACTGTCATTCAAAGATAGTGCCGAATAAGCTTCCTTAGCTTTACCCCTCAAAACACTCTGTAACATCAGTGCCCACTTCTCTATTGGCCATCTCATGCTTTGGGCAACCTTCTCAAAATGCTGAAAGTACTTATCAACCTCCTTTTCATTGAATGGTGGCACTAGCCGTACATCTTTACTGACATCACAAATATTTCTTTGGTTTGTCCTCTCAGAAGCAATCTGTAGTTCCATTTCCTTAAGCCTAAGTTCTTTGTCAGCCTGGACACGAGCCAACTCTTTTCCCTTTTCAGCCTGAACATGCATTTGCTCTCTTTCTCTTTCAACCTGAACTCTTTCCTTTTCAGCTTGAATCTGAGCAAGCTCTCTCTCTTTTTCAGCCTGGACTTGAGCAAGCTCTTTTGCAGCCTGAATGTGAGCAAGCTCTTTTTCTCTTTCCCTTTCAGCCTGAAGTCTAGCATGTTCTACTTCTAGTTGTTTGAGTTTTATCTCTCTCTCTAAAACCTCTTTACGACCTGCTTCAGAGGGACCACGTAAATCCAATTCATGTAAAACATCTTCTGGTAATAACTCATCATCAACCAATATTTCAACAATAGCTCTTTTTAGTTCAGCTTTTCAGCTAGACCTTTTCACATCAAGTTCTAACTCCCTAGCAATTGCTAACAATTCATCCCTTCTGAACTGTTCTAGTTCCTCCACAGAGGGTGACTGTAGAAAAGCTTGGAACTTAGACATTTTGACTTGTTGTACTTATCATCAAGAGAACAGTTTTTCATATCCCGGACAAGCCCCCAATTTCTGACACGTACAGTAGCTAAGGCCTAATCTTATAGACAAGCTAACCCAGTGACAAGAAAAGAGAATTCAGAATATCTTCGATACTAAATGAAGAAGACAGGTAACCATACACAGATATCTATTAATAACATATATTATAACAAAGTATACAGTTACATAACAATTCTCATCAACACACAAAATCATATACACTTCTGTAGTGCTCATATAGTATAAGTCCTCTTGGTCAAAGCAGTACTCACAGTCTATTGCTTTCAGTTATTGTTCAATGTCTCCTTGACTTGTGGATATAGATGATCCAAAGTAGTGGTAGCAGTTATCAGTCTCTATTCCTCCAGTGCTGGGGTGGTAGAAGATCATGGAGAAACCCAATCCTCAGTAAAGGCCTCTGTAGCATAGTGTCCTATGGTATTTCAGCCTGACACTGCAGTAGTGGTAATGCTGAGCAGCATGGAGATGTTGACGCCACAGTGTCTGGGTTCCAAGTGAGCTGTGAGTTGAAATCTGCTTCCTTATATACCCTATCGGGGGGTCAGTCCAAACGAAGACAGGGGATGGTTCAAACGCTGGGGGTGGCAGTCCAAATGGAGCGAGGACCTGTTAGGAAGCACCCTGTGATATTCTTAATACATACATCACATGTGTAGGGCTTCACACCATCTCTATTCTAACCCGCGTAACATTGGCAGTGTTTGAGTTGTATCAGCAGAACACGGATTATTAATATCTATTATATTTCTTGAACATGGCCATTACTACCAGAAAATAGAACAGACTTCAGGCTATTTCATAGTGCCATTCGATACATATGGGATTTACGTTAGACGACAGCAAAATTGATCCGAAGTTACAGAACAAGTTGTGACAGTGTTCGCCATGTTATATGAATGGGCGTCTGAGGCAACTTCAATGACGACAGTGTGCTGGTTTGGTCTATTATGAAATAATCTACCCGATGACATCAACAATGCTGGATTGGATTAATATCAGAAATGATCAGAAATATTACTTTTGCTTCAGGCCTATCTGGGGCGTCCGAGCTAGCTGTCACTGTCACTGTCATTGTCATTGTCATTGATTCCAGTCTAAAGTGAATCTAGGGAACACTCGCCAAGATAGGTCTATCTATAGACTCTAAGGATTCTTCCCTTATATAATTTGTTAATTTTGTAGGCCAGTAATGGCTAAAATTGGGATTTAGACTGAACGTATTCATTACGGCGTCCCATAACTTCGCGTATCAGCTCGACACTGTCACACATCCTAATATCGATATCAATCTGTTCTGATTTAGCATTACACAAATGTCCCCGTAGCATTAATACGATGATTTAAATGAAACTCTTAGGATTCTTCCCGTATATTTTGTGTTATCTTTTATTGGCCAGAAGTAATTTAAATCGAGATTAAGACTGAATATATTCACTACGGCATTCAAATGACAGTGACACTTATATTTAGCTCCAAACCCCTCAGAAAATCATTAATTAATAATATAATGACTTCGAAATTGATAACGGGAATACTACGGGAAGAAAGCCCAGACATCAGGCCCTTTCACTGTCCTATTCATTATTCACGGGATTTATATTACTTGACTACATTGAATTTACGAAGTGGATCTGTGAAAATGTGAACACTGACACTAAAACAAAATGGAAGAGAGAGACTGACCGTGGTTCGACATCGGTTTGAAAATAATTAATATCTATAGACTCTAAGGATTCTTCCCTTATATAATTTGGTGGAGGGGCAGTATGGTGAAGGGGGCAGTGTGGTCGAGGGGCAGTATGGTAATTAAGGGAAACTAGTTAACCTAATTGGGACGGCTTATCGTACCGCTTTACTATCGGTAAAATTATCGCATGAGCTCGCAGAGCGAATGTGATAATTTTACCGATAGTAACAAGTACACATCATACACATGGAATCATATGATTATCACAGAAGGTGGGGTATCAGTCATCAATTGTAACAATGCATTATATATATATATATATATAATCGTCTCGTCATCGTCTGGAAGATAGATAAGTATTATGAAACATATAACAATTGACTCGTGAATTGGCTCGTGAATTGGCTGAATCTCCGTTTGGAGAGTGACGGCATTCTCCCGTCACTGCTCTTATTGTACCAATGTCAATGACAATACCTGTAGGCTCGCTTGGAGCATTGTAAGCGTCCGGAAAACTTTTCCAAACTTTTATCTTGTTTTCCGAACTTTCCCGAAGTGACACTCTTCATTGTCCTTTTGACTGTAGTTATCAGGCTGCCATGAATGCTTGAAAGAATCCGAATGATTTTACGATCTAACCATAGCATTAACAAAATACTTCCACACTTAGAAAATAAATAGTTGCTCTTGTTCTTCAGTCTGGAATGCTTCTTGGCCATCAGGGGGGCGGGGCACTGCTTACGGTTAGCTCTCAGGGTTCCGCACGCATACGTTTTAACAGACAGTAATTTCTCTAGTTTGGGTTTTCCCATATAAAAGTTAACGAAATAAACCCTATATCCTCTGCAAAAAAAATCGATTTCGCTATTGTAGAATCCGCATACCAGTACATGCACGCAAAGTGTGTAAATAACTCAGATTTGGCAAATAAAATTAAACAAGCATCCGATGGCCGGCAGGCAAAACTGCTGAGTAAAGACATTCGACCCGAGAAACACCCTGAGTGGGAAAAGATTAAAGTGGCAAGACTTAGACAGTTAATCAAGGTCAAATTTGATCAAAACGACACCATTCGACAACGCTTGATTGGCACTCACCCACCTGACCTAGTGGAAGGGACCCTTGACCCTTACTGGGGTGCAGGGTGTGATTTTGAGCAAGTGCGCGTTTTGGCTAGAATCCCTGGCGAAAACAAATGTGGACAGATTCTCCGCTCTCCGGGAAAACTACATGAGAAATCAAACTCCAAAGGCATAATCCAGATATCCTGAGCATGGCCGGCAACCCGGTTAACCTAGTTGTTAGCGATTCGCGAGTTAAATACGAGATCGATAACATTCGGCAGATACCAAGAGTCATGGACTGCTTCATGGTTCCAGGTGCAACAATACATCAGTTGGGAGTATGCGCTAATGATTTTCTGAAAACATACCCGGACATCAGGGCAATATACCTACTTTTTTTTCTTCTTTTTTTTCAAATTCTTTTTATTGGTTTCTTTGGAGTACAGGTCTAGGATCATATGGGAAAATCCGTGTATTTGTTACAACAACCAATAAAAAAAGGTTCAAACCTCAACTGGAAACAATTGATTTTCTTGGTTTAAACCTTCCCCTAGAAATGGGTTATGTATACTAAATTCGGCATAATTTTACAAACATAAAACTAAAACAAGGAAAAAATAAAGAAGGGGGGTCTCACTCGAGCATCTCCTGTCCCTTTTACATCAGGTATCATGTAGGGTGTAAACACAAGTACAATAATGCCAGATTCAGTCAACCATTCTAAGTGTCTGAGAATGATAAAACATCACTAACTGTGAAACAAACATAAATGAGTGTAGATTTTATGTCGACATATTATAATAGGTTAATACTTTCAGTAAGTCTGCCTTTTGTCAGTGATTTATAGTATTTCAGATCAGGGGTATTCCGTAGCAGAGTAGACTGGCTGTTCCATAGTGTACCTCCATAGAAATGGACCGACGAGGCATAGGCCTTGCAATTAGGCTTATGTACCATAAGTACTGGTGCTTTAAAAAAGCGGGTGCGGCTAGCTCTATTATCCGTATAATCTGGGTCTCTTGACCTTTTGAACATAAAGTTCAGAAGATGTGTTTCCCTCCTGTCCCTGAGATAAGGGATTTTTGCCTGTTGGTGGAGATTTCGAATGGAGGTACCCCTTTGGGCTTTCATACACAATCTAAGACATCGATTTTGTAAGAGTTGTAAAGATGAGGTATAAATTAGAGGGCTGTCAATAAAGAGCACGTCGCCAAAATCAAAATGGGGTAAAATTGCAGATGAGTACACTTTTAAGGCAGCTTGTGTTGTAAGGTACGGTCTCATTTTAGAGAGTTGATAAATCCTGTAGCAGACAGTTCGTTTGATATGAGCGATGTGATGTCTATAGTCTAAGTTAGGATCAAGATATACACCTAGGTATTTGTAAGAGTAAACCTTAGATATTTTGGTATCATCAATATATAGCGATAAGTTATTTATCAATTTCTTGCGGGTAGATACAAAATACATATATTTAGTTTTAGAAATATTAATAGTTACTTTGTTTTGGTGGTGTGTGTAACCTGACTTGGAAAGAACGAGACACTGGCCTGGTCTACCCCCGACACCCAGATGTAGAGAGCGCTATGTCCGACGTTATTGCTACCATGGATCAAGTTGAACGGGAATTGCAAGCCACTGTACAGAATATTCATATAGTTTTCGCTACATTTTTCTGTATGGACCTTGCGAAATATAATGAAATCAACGAGTCTGATAATAGTAATGAGGGCTCTCGAGACCAAGATTACATTGAAGAAGGAATTCACCGATGCAACAAGGCTATCACTAATCGGAATCAAGAGAGGGGATATGTTACTCCCCGAATTGATCAAATCGTACACGTCTGGAACCAGAAGCGGCATAAATTGTATACACACTACTGTAGGCTATACGATGGAGTCCACCTTGCAAGACCTGAAAGTTACCGACTCACAAAGAAGCTAGATCTCTCAACAATGAGCCAACAATGCTAATCTACAGCTTTAGGTATCAACGGGAAGTATAGGTGAAACTACCTGGCTTCGTGCGAGATTCAACTGTCCATGACTGATCTGTAACATAGACAGCCCATGTGGATTATGCGATTACGAAAAATGAATCTACCTGGAACTGATCTGTAACTTAGAACAGCTTTCCGTTGATACTTCCCGATTATTCACTTCTCTATTATATTGCGTACAATCTGGATCTGGTATTTAGATATAAGTTGTTTTCTTCAGATATTGTTTTAGTATGATACCATGAAGTCTAATCTTAAGAAACTGCCGTTGAATGATAAGAGTGTTTGCTGATCTGTAACCAAGAACAGCCTTCCTGTTGAATTCTTTTTTCAATATCTGAACTTGATGTATAATTCTCCACACTGAACTCCACGACTGATCTGTAACATTGGATTAGGTGAATTGCCATGAGTTATGTATCCATATTGAGCTAGCACATGTTTCTATCTGTAGTCAGATTCCTTGTAAAGATATTCCTCAATTGAGTTGATCATGTCTAAATGATTATTGTTGTATGTTCGTCGTGTATGTCCTGTATTTTAGTGACAAAAATATAGTATCTCAGACATATTATGCACATGTTAATTTGGTATTACCTACATGTTTGTGGTTACATGTCCAAATAGCTTCGGAGGGCCCAACTCCACATACAAATCAGTTTGGTAGAAAAAATAAACAATAAATTTTCTTCTCTTTCTAAACTACTCATTCGACTACTTATGTAGTGAATGTGGTAGTTCGGATCCACTCATATAAAGAATATGTGTGGATCGTCTTTATCATCCTCATTATTTTTGCCTTTGGCTGCTACGGGCCTCTTGTCTTTGTCCAACCTTTATGGTTCAGTAACTCTTCTTGTTAATCCACAATGGAGACACTGATCGATAGAAAAGGTTTCAACATAATAGGTCAAAATATTAGGAGCCTATACGCTAACCTTGAACAAGTAAAACTTAACTTTAGGGGGGCTGACCTAATTTGTCTAACTGAGACTTTACTTCGCAATGATTACTCTAACGATATGCTAGCCTGGTCGGGTTATAGACTCTATAGATTAGATAGGTCAAACTCCTCTTGGGGCGGGGTAGGGTGTTATGTGAAGGATGAGTTGTCACCCAATATTACTGTTTGTGAACGGCTGTGTACCACTACAAAAAATTTTGAACTTTTAGTTTTATTATTAGATAAACCTAATTTCAAAAAGATGTGCATTGTCATAGGGTACAAACCCCCACCGTCCTCTGCAAAAATCTTCTATGATCATCTTGAAGACATGCTTATTGACCCTTTTGTTGCCTCACGTGAAAATTGGATAATAGGAGACATTAATGTGGATTTAAAGAAAACAAGTTCAACCGATTATAAACGTGCACAACGCTTTATACGCAGTACCGGCTTAAAACAATATGTAAATGAAATAACCAGACCTAATCCCCGCGGAGGCACCATTATCGACCATGTATACATATTCTAATAGTCCTTATGTAAATTATGTAAAAGTGTCAAATGATTGTATTAGTGACCATCTAGCAACAATAGCAAATAGGAAAAAGGCTAAAAGAGTTAAAGTTGTAGCAGAATTCGAAGGTCGTAGCTATAGAAATTTTGATGCCACTCATTTTGAGGCGACTCTTGATGCTCAAGACTGGGAGACTTTTTATTTGTCCAACAACGTGAATTTCTTGTGGGATGTACTGTTGAATACTATGGTTGACTATCTCGATGTGTATTGTCCTAAAAAGAGAATGAAATTCAATGACTGTAAACCGAATTGGATGAGTAGGGAACTCATCAACCTTATACACCATAGGAGAAACCTTGTTAAAGCTTTAAAAGTCACCAAAGATTCAAACCTTCTTAAAGAGATAAGACGCATATCACGTGATATAAGAATTTTAATTGTAAAAGACAAATGCAACTACTGTAAGGAGAAATTAGAAAATAGTAAAGGTCAACTAAAAAAGTTTTGGAAAAACATAAATGAATTGCTACATCCGGAATCCAAAGGTACTCAATGTGAATTAATTTTCCTAGGTGAAACTATACCATCTAACCTAGTCTCCTCAAGTCTTAATGATTTCTTCGCTACAATTGGTAGCCGTCTGTTCTGTAACTTAGAGCAAAACGGTTTCCAACATAATTTAGAGACGTTGATTAGTTACCCACATATCCCCTTAGTAGATTATGAGGTCGTTTTTTCCAAGGATAATGTGAGTAAAGCCTTAACCGAAGTTGATTGTTCAAAATCGAGTGGTATTCCAGATTTCAGAAGCAGTATCCTTGTTAAAGGCCTGCTTTCTTTGTGTACACAGTTTGTCTCAATGGCCACAGAATGTTTTCCCGATAAGTGGAAGATAGCCTGTGTTGTACCCATTCCTAAATCTGGTAACTTGCAATCGATAGACAACTGGCGACCTATTTCTTTGTTAAATCTTCCCAGTAAAATTTTGGAAAAAAACAAATTCACACAATTATCTATGATCTTGTTCAACATGCCAATATCCTTAGTAACCATCAATATGGCTTTAGACCGAACCGCAGTACAGCGGACGCAATTTTCAATTTGTCTAAAGATCTTTATTCCGCACGTAACGCAGGCAACGTTGTTGCCTGTTGCTACATCGACTTCAAAAAAGCTTTTGACAGTATACATCACAAACTTTTGTTACTTAAACTAGAAAAACTCCTAAATATGCCCAATAATATCTTAGAATGGATCAAAAATTACCTTAAGGATCGCAAACAATATGTCTTCATCAATAATACTTCTTCTAATACAGTAGACATATCTTTCGGAGTCCCACAAGTCTCCGTCCTCGGCCCCCTTTTATTTGTTTTATTTATTAATGACCTTGGTAGCTGCTTAACTCATTCTAAATTCTTATAATATGCCGACGATTTAGTTATTTTTATGCAGAGCAAAAACTCAATTGTTGCCCAGAACTTGTTGCAAGAAGATCTAAAAAGGCTAAGTCAATGGTGTGACGCAAATGGTCTTACGGTGAATGTAACTAAGACCAAATCAATGTGGTTTGCTTCTCAGCCTAAATTAAAGAAATGTTCAGATCTTAAGTTGTCCATGAATGATAATGTAATATCGAGCTGTACTCATTATAAATACTTAGGTATAAACTTTGATTGCAGTCTCACGTGGTCAACCCAATTTAATTGTATGACAAAAAATATCAGTGGCCTGCCGTTTAAATTTGGTAAGCTCAGAAAATGTCTAACCACTGATGCTGCAAAACTAGTGTATACTTCCAACATATTACCGTTATTTCTGGTGTATTTCTACCACTCGGTCTATATACACTTGGTGTAGTATATATATGTTGTGGATGATTTGTCAATCAATCACTTCGTGTGGAAAATTTTTGTTTAGCACTTGTCGTCACAAGATGAATTCAATTTGAATTTACTCAAATCTCTGGACTACACTCTAGAGAATGAAAATAACAGTGGTAACGAGAGTTATTCTAAGAATTGCACACCACAGGTGAATGCTTCCAAGAATAATGACAATTCTTTCTCTACTTTTCAGACCATCGATGCCATGCTACCCAAGACTCTTCACCGCACGTGGAGGGAGATGAGAGATGCCATGGGGAGACAACTGAAAAGTGAGGCCAGGTCAGCCTTCTACTACGAGTGTGTGAAGGAAAACCACCTTGAACCATGGGTGGTTAGCCTGGTGCCCCTCCAGGGTTATTTGGATAAGGAGATCAGATCCATGATCCTGGAGGAGAAAAAGGCCACAGGTAAACGCATAAACAAGATAGTTGCGGACTATCTCCTAGCACAGGAGGAGATAGAAATGAAGGCCAAGGAACTTAGCCTTCGCATGATGGACCAGGCACTCACCGATATCAAAATGGAGAGGCCTGAGATAGACTCTACTATCGAATCCGTCAAGGCCCACGCAGAGCTCACAGCGAAGAGAGACTATCTCCGAGAAGTGACTATCCTGGAGGAGCGCCTCGAAAAGCGTAAAGGGAGAGTCCCCTCAGACGAGGAGATCCTAGACCCTAAGGTTAATCTTAAGCCCAAAGAGTCCAAAGAAGCCGTTTCCGATCAGGGTTTTCAGGTACCAGCCTTTAGTGGGACCAGGGGGAACCAGAAAAATCGGGGCAGAGGAAACAAAGGGCAGAGAGGGGGGAAGAGGGGGAAAAACAAAGCCCCATCCAGCCAATCAACCCGTCTATAACGGAAAATGTTGTGTGCTTGAATGAGACTGACCATGTAGTTGTGATCAATAACTCTGAATGCAATTGTCCACCATCATCCCTTATGAATAAAGATCCTGAACTTTGTTCATGTGTCTGTTCCCTCTATTCTTCTCACACAGAGACAGGTCAGATGACATCTCCACCAGCAAAGAGGAAAGCGACGCCGTCCAAACAGAGGGACGATACGGGTACACAAGTGGTAAACGATGGTAACAGTAGTACCCATGTCAGAGCCAATGCCAATCATACTAAGTGTGTAAAAACTGGAATAGTGGTTAACCTCTCAGATAAACATCTCTCTACAGCAGAAATATCACTCTTGAACAAGGGCCTCAATTTCTGTCCAACCTCAAATATCATAGAAGAAGGTGAACTTAAGCTTGAACTAGACCGATTTCACCGAAATCTTAGACTAAGACAATTCTTTGATAAACCCGAATCAACCAAGAACCCTTGGAAGAGAAGGGAGAGTATCGTTAGTGGCTTAGATGGAAATGCCCCTAACGATACCGCTCTAGAAAGCGGAGGCAACAATAGTATAATGATTCTCGATCAAAATACACTCTTTGTAGATAAGAAATTAATCAAAGATCTGAAATCCAAAACAAGCAGTTTTGCACCACAAGGCACGATGAACCTAGAAGGGTTCATCAGTGTCAATGAAATCAGTCTTTTAAACAAAAACCTCAGAAAGCAAAAACCCAAACCCAATATCACAGCCTCAGAGAAGGTCGCGTTGAAGGGACTTTCAAAAGATAAGAGTATCACTATCAAACAGGCAGATAAGGGAGGGGCCTCGGTAGTAATGAACACCAAAGACTATGTCATAGAGGCAGAAAGACAACTAAATGACTCTAAGGTCTATAAGAAATTAGACGCAGATCCAACCAATCAATTCTCAAATGAGATTAATGAGATCATACAGGGTATGGTACAAAACGGCGAAATAACGGGGGAGTGTGGAGAGGCTCTCTCCACCCCTGAACCTAAAGCACCCCAAGTGTATTTTCTACCAAAAATACACAAGGGGAAACTACCACCTCCAGGAAGACCTGTGGTTTCTGCGAACAACTGTGCTACAGAGAAAATCTCTAAGTTTGTAGACCAGTTTTTGAAACCAGAGGTCCCCAAAATCAAGTCCTATATCAAGGATATGAATCATTTTCTAGAGAAAATCAATGAGGTAGAGAGAGTGTCAGAGGACTGTATATTGGGCACACTGGATGTGGGTGCCCTTTATACAAATATCCCAAACCAAGAAGGCATAGAAACGATCACAGAGAAGCTAGAACTCACTCGCAGGAGAAAAACAAGCAATCCCAGTAACAAGAGTCTAGCAAAACTACTAGAAATGGTATTGACAAAAAAAATATCCAGTTTAATGGTCAAAACTATCTCCAGATCAGCGGTACCGCAATGGGGACAAGACTTGCCCCATCATATGCCAATCTGTACCTGGAGAAACTAGAAAAAAGTCTCATAGAAGGGTATCCCCAGAAACCACTGATATGGCTAAGATATATAGATGATATCTTCTTCATATGGCACCACGGGGAGGAAAACCTCCAGAAATGGCTAGGTTATTTGAATCAAGCACACGACACCATCAAATTCACGATGGAGATCTCTAAAAAGGAGGTCAATTTCCTAGACACGACAGTCCACAAGGGGGAGAGTGGGAGACTATACACTAGTCTATACAACAAACCAACGGATGAAAATACATACCTTAGGTTTGAGTCGGCCCACCCCCCTTCACAGAAAAGAAGCATACCTTACTCACAGATACTGAGGGTAAAAAGAATATGCTCACGAGAGGTGGACTATGAAAGATATGCACAACAGAAACTTGAGGATTTCAGAAGTAGGGGACACCCTACGAAACTCCTGAAAGAGTGCAAGGAAAGGGTTGACAAGATTGACAGAGAGGAAACCCTCAAACCCAAAGCCCAAAAAGAGAAAGGGGAAAATGAGGTATTCCTAATAAGCACATACAGAAAGGGGGCTAACATCCTACCCACAGTAGTGGAAAAGAACTGGGAGATCTTAGGAAAGTTAATAGCCACCAAAAAACTGTATAACAGCAAACTGATAAAGGGGTATAAAAGGCCAAAAAACCTGAAAGACCATCTTGTGAGAGCAAGAATGGTATTCAATACCGAAGCACCGAAACAAAAAAGAACCCACGAGAATTCATGCAAAAAGAAGAAGTGTGAGTATTGTGACAGACTGGTGAAAAAAGAGAAAATCAAATCCAATACAAAAGGCAGCAAACATGGATGCAAAATGAATGTGACCTGCAATTCATCGAATGTAATCTACTGTTTGGAATGCAGAACGTGTGGTGCCCAATATGTGGGCCAAACCTAACGTAAAATAAAGGAAAGAATGTACGAGCACTTGAGATCTATCACGAAGAATTCAGGTGCGAGTGATGTACCCAGACACTTTAACCAACCAGACCACAATGGGGTTGAAGATGTCCAAGTCTATGTACTAGATTTCATACATAGACACCCCGACAGCAAACAGGCTGGCAAACTCCGGGATAAAATAGAGTACAATTGGATACACCGACTGAAAAGTCAGGCTCCAAAAGGTACAAATACCATGGACAGCAAGTATGGATAGTATGATACTTCAATGCCACGTCAAAATTTTTTTTCCACACGAAGTGATTGATTGACAAATCATCCACAACATATATATACTACACCAAGTGTATATAGACCGAGTGGTAGAAATACACCAGACATATACCCAACCATTATACTATCCAAACACGACTGACAAGTGATCAGATCCAAGAGGAGTGGGTTACTTTTAAGAAGTAAAATTCGAGAAAAATTCGAATAAGCGGGCTCTTGGAGTGGATATACACACCAAGAGAAAGAGAAAGACCCGGAGGGTTTGCTACAATCACCTGACGAGACCAGAAGGTCGAAACTATCGAGCAAGAGGGGGAGAAAGAATACTTCCTACCCCATATATAGATACAAAGCACAATTCTCCCAGCCCACACCAGAGGGCAGGTAGATCGAACCGACCATTAGTTCCAGGAATGTCCACCAGGACCCCGACAACGGACAACGACTGTATATAGAGGGAGCCACCGTAAGGTGGCACCCATACACAGGATAGATGGTAGGTTCTCATTGGATTAGAGACTTTCCCGCCTCTCTTTGTCTGCGAACGCAACAAATGAAAAATCCAGAAAATGGTCAGCTGACCGAATTGACCAATAGGGGTCTAGCTTTGTACAAAAGTAATGAATATTGATTCCCACCTTACGCCTAGAGCGCCAGGATCAGATCACTTGCTCGATAGTCGTGGTAGCAGCCTCGTGTTTCACCATATTACCGTCATTTGAATACTGTGCGTTTATCATAGATAGCTTAAAGAAACAAGATCAACTCATGCTAGACCGATTGCATTACAGAGGACTTCGTATAACATTAAAGAGACCGCAACGGCACACATCTATAGCAGAACTACAATGTGATTGTAACTTGGACACTCTTCAAAAACGTAGAAGAAAACAGCTCGCTGTGATGATGTACAGGAACAAGTACAACGATGAGTGGATAGATCACAATGTACGCCAGACACGATCAGGGGATAAAATCAACTTTATACATGAATGAACACGTAGTTCTTTAGTCCAAAACTCTCCTTATCACAGAGGGCTACATATCTGGGACAGTCTGCCTGCATCAATCCAGCAAACGGATTCTCTGCGAGAATTGAAGAACGTGGTTAACAACTGTGTTTAATACCTCTAATTGTAACTGCCCAAGCCGGCAATATCATCTATTATCACCCATTATCACCACCTATCATTGTTATGCCGTTTAATAGGCATTTAGAAATTTGATTTTGATATGTAATCGCGGCGAACAACAATAAGACACTTGTTTCCAGATTGTATCGGAAGAACTCATTGTATGAGAGATACTTTACCCTAAATAAAAAAAAAAAGAGAAAAAAAAGAAGTAAATTGGCACGAGACATTAATTTCCAGATTATTGAACCCGGAAATATTCGTAACAAAACATGTATCTACGGCATTATGGATTAATTTCACAAATTCCATATCCGTTAATACTGAAAAGAATGATTTTTTAGTGGATCGAAGAGCTTTCAAGTTGACACCTCCGCATCGCTGTTGTTTATTCACATATTGACAGTAGTGACAGCTGGGTTCTGACAGCTATATCATAGGCACTGTATAATGATAATAAACCTACCCTAGAATTGACTCAAATCTCATCCTTCGCATTAGATCACGTAGCCCAGGGGTAGCAAATTCTCTGACTGTCGTCCAGTAGTGTTGAAGTTCCGGTTTGCGAATCACTACCATTATAAATGTCATTGCAACAAAGTGGATCATCTCGCCGACAGAGACCTCTCTCCAGGGCGCCCCCTTCTTGTTTACCTTGTCACAGCCATGTCTTTTCGCATAAATATTCGTCTTGCAGACAAGATCTGTTACGAAGTCCACTGTCAAATACAATCAAAAGAAATCTAGTGCCGTTGTTGTCTTAGCCTTGTCCACCTTGTTGGTAATACCAGGGGGGTTTATGTCGTCGACAAGCCTCTCCTGCTTTTTTTTGTTAGCCGATGCATCCGTCATCCTGTCGTCTTAGTGGAGGTAAGATTGATCAGGGTTCATCGTCGGAGTTGGTCTCTTCGTCTGTGACATGTGACCATTCACTCAGTAACTCCGCTTCAATTCCTTTTGTGTGTTGGTATACGGTCAGAGGAACATTGTCGTCCCAGTCGGACTCAGATCCACTCATTTTCAAATAAATATCGGCACCCTATGGTCTATTTAGTAGAAACCGAACGAGAGTTAGGTTTCGTATTTATCCTACCCCATCTATGCTTTTGTATTACTGTCAAAAAGATAAATATTGAGTCAACGACCAACAGAACTTTTTTCATAGTACCTGACATCCTGCTCGCTGATTGGTCAATATTGTTATTACTCTAGTGGCATAAAAAACACTTTATGTCACGGCCTGCCACATAAAATTTCCCTATGTTAAGTCTATGGCGGTTTTTTATTAGGGGTAGGATAAAGGCATTGACACTGCTGTCACTCGAACGAGTGTGGGTGCGATATTTATAGGGGCGTATCAACGTATCCATGGCTACCAGAAATTTATTTCCAATTCTTATATTTTTGCAATATATTTTTACATAACCCCTGATAATATCATTTAAATCCATACACTATCAACTGAGATATAATAAGTTTTATAACAGATCGGAGAAAAAATGCCATTTGGGATCATTGGCTGTACATACGGGAGTGCCATTTGGCATCACCGGACGTTAACACGGAAGTGCCATTTGGCATCACCGTTCGTACTCACGGGAGTGCCAAATGGCATCATCAGTAGGGAAAGGGTTAAGGGGCAATATTTTTTAAATCGTCACTTTATTCAAGGAGGATTGGCCTGGACCTATACCCTGCTCCATGGCCACTGCTCTGTCAGACACAGCGTTTTGGTCATCCATTTGTTGACAGGTTCTGCCATTTTAGGTGCCAAATTACTATTTTAGCCAATCAGAGGACATCTTAGGCTTCACTTTAGTTCTGGCACAAACTCTCTATGACCAGAACAACTTCATCAAGCACCAATTAGAAAAACAGAAAAGCCCTTCACACAAATATGAATGAATCAAACAAATAAGTACCTCTGCCATTACAAAGAGCATTCATATATAGAGTATTAATTTGATGTATGATATGCCATAGTTTGATAGATGTACATGACCAACACCTTGAAATAACTACACTGAAAAACTGAATTTATTGATTCTCTGATCCAGCTTGGGACTTCATTTTCAAAATAAATTATGCAAATTTGCTGTCCAAGTTCCTATTTTCAACTGAAAGATATGCTTTGCTTTGTATACACAATATTAACTGGTTTCAGATACAAGCAGCAGTAATCTCCGAGGACAAGAAGTGTAGTAATCTCCGAATGATAGTGAGGTGATAACATAGAGTCTAGTCCGAGGAGATTTCAGTTGCTTTTATCTGAAACCAGTTTATATTGTATTTATTAACCACCGTTCCTTACTAATAATTATGATGCTCTTCTGAAATGCTTGTTCATCTAGTAAACTCAAAGATGATTTATGGTTCATACGGAACTCGGCGTGAACGCCTCGTTCTGTAATGACTAAATTATCATCTCATTTTGAAACATGTACAGCATGGTGAGATCGATTGATATCATCATTGTAGTTTAGGAACAGGGATTAACTTCCTGGGACCTGTTTCAGTAGCTTTGTGACATCAGGCCTAGACAGACATCAACAGCGGCACCAACAGTGCAAGCAACAGCGGGAAAAGTCTAGCAAATATCAGAGGGTCGGAGCCTCCAATTTTCTTTATATTTGGAACGATTATAGGTTACATGTATCCCCTACTCGTGTTAAAGTGTCATCACTCAGTTCCTACGAAATTCTGTGTGTCATCAACTGCAGTCTTGTGATCTGTCCGTATGATGTCAGAGACAGCATCTAAACATGTCACGAAACTATTGAAACAGGTCCCAGGCTGGTATTACTACTTTGGGGCAACCTTCAGGACAAGCTCAGATTGAATCTAACCGCCTCTATGAAATCTCAATTTGCACCAGTGCAATAACACTGCATGCAATAATGATTCTCTGTTCAGCATATATACCAGCCTTCGGAATACGGGGACCAAAAGAGAAAAGAAATTATTTCTGGTAGTTGGCACTAGCAGGCTCGTTCCTTCACATCGATCTGTTTCCTTAACGTTATTCGACAGTAAGTTGTGTAGTCAAAGACTTAACTTCAAGAATCATACACGTTGAAATGGACAGGGTCCATGTTTTAGCCAGTTTGGGATCTCGCCGAGAGGGTGCAGTGAGTGGAGGAAAACAACCTCTCGAGTTCCAAAGGTGTCTGAAAAACCGTCATTTAATGGCCGGTTTGCTGCTTTGTTTGTGCAATAGAAAGGCCAGTTTGGGCAGTTTTCTCTTCATTAAAATGTGCTTAACAGCACATTTGGGAGGTAAGTAGCCTAAGTTCCATATTCTTGTGTGCAAGGAATATGTATCAAATGGGTTAAGTACAAATGTTCTCTTAAAATAGGCTGCTAATGATTATAATAGTTTTTTGTTTTGATAGGTTTGTTCACTAATATTTATAGGTTCATACACAATATAAGGCCTACCACAATTTCGATCTGAGTGCCCGTATTCTCCGCGTAGTTGGCGTGTAGTAAAACCCCGAGCGATAGCGAGGAGTATTGCGTAGCGTCAACTACAAAGAGAATACGGCCACACAGATCGAATTCATGGTAATGTTGTATTTATTACTCACCTTTCGACTAATTATTCTGAAAAATATTGTAAATAATTAGAAATTCGACGCAAGCGCCGTGCATTGTTTGTATAGAATAGTTCCTATAATGCCCGTCAGGTGGCCGAAAAGGCCGTATTCTCCTAGGAGAATGCGGCTTTCCGTTTTCTACTCAGTAGCGATCTGGAGGCTCCATAGGCTTAGTATGGAGACTCAGTATTGGGTAGGTAATAAAACTCAAAACCCAGCTATTAAAATGTCCATCTTATTCTAAAAGAAATGCTATAAATTTATTCAGAACTAGAACGCTGAATTACAGAAACGGTTAATAAGGCACACCGACAATCCGAAATGATTATCTATGATCCGAGCCATTATATATATATGTATGTTTTTATCTGTATGCTTGTGCAATGGTGATCGAGTAGGCCCGGAGATAAGAATTGGAATTTGTGAGATTATATTCTATCAGGTGTGTTGATTCCATAGAATGATAACATGAACAGTCCTGCATTTCACACCAATAATGGTGTCTATCGCACAAAAACGCTGAGAAATACAATTTAAAATGGGTTTGAGCACCTACATTCTGTAACTAACACATATCATTAGATACCATCCCACATAAGTCTACGTTTATGTACATTGAATCTAAATATAATGGGCAAGACGTGACAACAATGATTATAGTTATATGCTGTTAGTATGGCGCCAATAAAGTGAGCAATGAGACCTTTTTTCTTTTAACTAACTACAATTCTGCTATTGTGCAAGCCATGGACCGGTAATCCACCAGAAATATGACCAGTTTAGCGGGTTTTTTTAATCGATTTATATATGAGAAAGAGATGTATGCAAATAAGGTGGTTTTCATGCTACCTTATTGTAACCTGTCTTATCTTAATGCAACATATTAATCAACTCCTATAACCGGCTTTGGCATATTGCTACGTAATACATAACCGGAACTTAATCAGTGCAATCAAATTCAAAACACGCCCTCCCTTGGCACTATACATGTATGATATTAGTTTTGGGAGGTATGCTGCCAGGCTCTAGTAGCAAAGCTGCTTGGCCAGTGGTCTTGGCGGGACTTGAACTGACTTGTTGGGTTCTGTGACCCTGGAACGTCCGGGGTGAACAGTCAACAAACATACAGCACACAGAGAGTTGCGTGTGCTTAATAACGCTTCCAGTTGTATCCTCGTTGCATATACAATGCACATCTATACTTGTGCATACCATTTATCTCACAACACAGAGGCAATACGGGATAACTAAGGAACCATACACAGGATAAGGATAACGTTTGGAGGATCCAATTACGTATATGAGGTGGATACAGGTGGAGTGGACAGGTAGGTGTATTATATACGTACATGCGGTGAGTTATAACAGTGGCTCGGTGCACGCACTCATGGTTATTATGTTGACCCAGGAGTGCCCTCAATGTCCGCGATCTATACCCGTGATTTAACCTTTTTCATACACGTGCATACTTGTTTGGAGGTTTATATTTATCCCGGAGGATAGGTTAGGCAGGAGTTGTCTATCTTTCACCCTCTTGAACTAATCAATCCAGGTATGTCTGTACCCAATTGCAACTAGTGGTTGTACATTGCATATATATATATATATATATATATATATATATATATATATATATATATATATATATATAAATATATATATATATATATATATATATATATATATATATATATATATATATATAATGTATACATATTAATGTAATCAATACCTCGTAAACAGTACAAAGAGACCTTTTGTTGCCTGTATGTATCATGAACTCCATTGGGTGATCGAGTGGCAACTGAGGGGCGAAAATTTGGTTGCCAGTCGACAAGTGTTCAATCACCAGTAGTAGACCTGTAGTAGAACTACGGCCGCCATCATTGGTACCCAATCACCACCTCATTGATACCAATGGTTCTTGACTCGTTCTTTCACTGATCACACTACCATTACCCCGTTCAGAGGGCATTCTTCTCTGTTTTTAGCGCTCAGGGTGCAGGGAAGAATTGCTTCAGACATCATTAGAAATTTCAGATACCCGGGATACGCAAACCCGCGAGCGGAGGGCGAAAGTTCAGAGAGTTTCCGTAGTTTGGGGAGAATATAATGCCAGAGTCAGCTATACCATTCATAGCATTAACACTTATCTGTATTTACCCTTAACTACAATATAAGTCTAATAGAACATATTGGACGTTAAACTACCCAAACAAATAAACAAACAAAAAACACAATATTTAGCGGAAATTGAAGAGCTCTCGGTCACGTTTCCGTACAAATACCAACATGACAGACTGTGCCGATCGCACACTGCGCTGCTCCAGATTGTTGTCAGCAAAACCTGTGTATTGCTGTATTATGACCTTATATTGCTGTATTATGAGTTGTTTCAGAGAAATTCGTTCTGAACTCGCCGTACCGGCTCGTTCAGAACGAATTTCTCTGAAACAACGAGTAAATCTACCCCGTATTGTCACCATAACTATGGTTTCACATAATACTCTTGGATAGCAAATATAATTCAATTTCCTGAGCCGTAGAAAAAATATGGGAATATGAATAATTTATCTAACAAGCTACCCTCAGAGATTAAGCCTAATTTTTACCCAGTTCAACTAAAGAAGCAGTCTGTGACTGGAGGCAAGATTACTAGACTGATGGCACCACGGACTGATGGCACCTGGACTGATGGCACCTCTTCTGACCGATGGCAACATTTTCCTAGACCGATGGCACCACTACCTAGACTGATGACACCATTCACTTAGACTGATGGTTATTGCCAAGTTATACTACACCACTTTTCAACCACCAGGTATATTATATTCGCATATAGGAGAATGTATGTGATGATTACAAAAACAGCCCCGGCTCCGGCCCCCTCGGCGTCGGCAGCCGCCGTCCCGGCCGTCCACCCGCGGCATCGGCTGGCCAACCCTGACTCTCCCCTAACCCTTACCTTAACCCTACCCTAACCCTGCCCGACCCTATCCCTAACCCTAAACTAAACATAAATCAAGTGGTGCCCATTAATCCAGTACAGTACAGAGGCTTGCTCTACTTGGAAAGATTTTAACCCGAGTAGCAGCACAAACATCCTTACCTTACCGAAACAAAATTATCCATTAAACATATTGGACAAAACATGTATGGCATTGGCAAACATTATTTGCCGTCAATAACCAGCTCAGGTAAATGGAGGCTACACTCCGTATGGTCAATAAATCGCAATTGAAGGTTGGCATAACCCTAAACCGCATGATATTAATGGTCTATATTGAATGGGCAGCAATCTTTTGTCCCAGCTGGTTCTGGTTAGTGGCATGATGTAATGAAGGACGGCTCTAAATAAATTTTGAATCATTGGTTACTCATGACCTTTGGTCAGGTGTGATCATTGCCCCCCCCCCCCCCATTTCTCCCCTCTACACCGCGCACAAACGCCCACTTTTTCATCCCATATATTCTTGGCCAAAACTCCCCCATGGGTCCCCCGCGTCCTAGTATTTTACAAATACAAAGGACCGAGGACCCGTGGATGCCATAATATTCGGAGAATAACAAATTATGAGTGAGTTATCTAGTTTATCATCCATCGTATGAAAAGACCCCATTGAAAATGTATGGGGAATCAGTAAACCACTACCCATTATAAAAAAAACCTGTCAGATACCACAATTGTGGTATGCGGATTCACATCTGTGGTATTCGGCCTCAAAACCATGGTATACGGGAAAAACAGTCCCTTTGTGCTATAGAGCAAAGAAATAGTCCCTCTTATTATACCCTCTAATATGGCAATTACTGGGTTTGAATTATTCGAAAAAATGGATAAGGCCCCGAACTACTTACTACGATTTCGCTTCCGACACGCCCCGATAGCCCTTCCGACACGCTTCCGACATAAAATCGAACGTTGTGTCGGAAGCATGTAAATTATCGCAGTAGTGGAGGCCGGCTTCCGACAAGCGTTCCGACACGCCCCGACACGCCTCTATATCTCTGTTAATACTTTGATAATTTCAACAAGATTTCGGTTACATACTTATCAGGACGTACCCTTTCCGTAACCCAAGAGTTTTAAAATATTTGATAACAGAATATATAAGAATTCTAAAAAGTTCAATTTCACTCAGTAAAACCCATCTCATCTTCTTCAAACTTTACCAGAATATAGTATATGTTTAATACTACATATTAAGACTTTAAAAATCATTGGTCACTGTCATCATTTTTGAAATAATTGAGAAAAACTGCATTCTGTCGTAGCCTGTGTCGCAGCCCGTGTCGGCGCAGTGGGCTCCTTTTTTTCCGCCAAAAGCCGTTACGACATGGCTTCCGACATGCTCCGACAGGCTACGACACGTTCCGACAAGAGTGCTACGATTGCACTACGACAGAGAAATTCTGTGTCGGAGTGTGTCGGAACGCTTGTCGTAGCATGTCGTAACTAGTGGGTGCGGGGCCTTATAAATACAACAAACGATGGTTATGTCGAAAGGCGACTCTATAAACCACTCGAGGTTGACGTCGTAATACACCCGCTAGCGCTCGTGTATTACTACGCGCCAACCCTCGTGGTTTACGGCGACCTGTCCACAAAACCATCGATTATTGTCTATTTGTATACAATGCCTGAATCGCAGAGACATAAGAGCAGTTCCCCGCCGGGCGAGCAGGGTGGGGAGGCAGACACCGTACAAGGGAGTGGATGCCGCAGCAGGCCAAGCGAGACCGCCCGGACCCCCGGCAACACCACGACACGCGAGGACCACGTGACGGGGTAGATCGACCAGCAGATCTACGTCAGCGCACCGATCATAAGTCTGGGACCCGTTTCAATAGAATGCGTCACTAAGCCACTTAGTGACATGACTAGTGACAGGAATAGTGACAGGAATAGTGACAATATTTAAGTCTCATTTCATAAGGCATGTCACTGTAGGGGAGGTGTGTCTTGTCACTATTGTGGATGTGTCCCTAGTTTGGGACAGCATAGTGGAAAAACATGTGGGGTACCCCATCTCACATACTCATGTCCTACTGGGAACAAGTGCCATCAAGGTGAAGGTCACTGCATAAATTAGCGACTGGCTTGAGTAATCCTACACTGGCCACCAGTGCAGCATTTGCTATGACAAAATTCAAATGCGAATATCGTTGAATTGCATGGACTGATCTCCTTCATATTTTGCATGTTAATAAGTTGTATGTGTCCCTAACTGGGGTTAAAGTTTCATAGCTTAATTCTTACAGGAAGTAAAGTTACGTGTTTGTGACAATAGAAGTGAGAGGGTATACCCTCTCGCTATTAAGGACACAATAATGACCACTACAGTGACCGGACATCGGTCTTATGAAATGGTCAGGCCACTATTAGCGCCCGTCTGTAAACCGGAGTCACAGAATCGGTTGTCACTAAACTACTGCAACGCAACCTGTCGCTATCGTGTCACTACACCCAATAACGGACGTCCTACAGGCTATTGAAACGGGCCCCTGGACTCATAAACTCACGACAAAGCCCTACATGTGCATCGAGAGGGAGGGCATTTATACACTCATGCGCAGCCGACAAAAATTGGATCGGAGGCGCCCTACGTGTAAGAGAGACGCCTCACAGGCTCCCCCCCCCCCCCACCCCGCACACACGTGTAGTGATGCGTCCCCATGTCGCCCCGCTCCATGTGATGATGCCAGTCACGTTACGTCATCAACACATGGCTCGACCGGAGACCAAAACAATAACAAAGCGAGCGCCCGCACACTGCAGAAGCTCAAGGCCCTGAACACAATCTACGCCTTCCACATGTTCCTTGGAGAGCGAGACTGCGGGACGGGACGGGCCCAGAACCCGGTCCTCGC
This sequence comes from Alentia gelatinosa, assembly GCA_950022655.1. Taxonomy (NCBI): domain Eukaryota; kingdom Metazoa; phylum Annelida; class Polychaeta; order Phyllodocida; family Polynoidae; genus Alentia; species Alentia gelatinosa. The sequence goes on from OX465581.1 coordinate 53,034,228, forward strand.
CGAGTGCGTCCGCCAGACGTGGATGGTCCAGATACGCCTCCAGGTGGACCATTGCCCTCAGCCACGCCCACCTGTCTCCATGTGACTATGACATGGCGGCACCGCTGGTAGACCGCCAAGCCCTCGTTCACGTGATCCCCTGCATGCACGCCTCCTTCGTGCCCTGCTTTGCCTCACGTGTGAATCCGGCACCACCCTCACCCTGGACGAAGGCACCTCTCCGGGCATCCGAGGCTTGTGCCCCCGACATGGGTGCCAACTCTCCAAGTATCGTCGTCCCGGTCCCGCCTGTGAAGCTCTCGGTCGTGATCAACAGCCCTGGCGCCACACCCATCCAAGTCAGCCAACAAGCGACGCCCCTCGTTGCCCCCAACGCATAGCTGTTACCCACTGACATGGTCCTCGTTGCCACGCCCCTCAACTTCTATGCCCCTCGTAGCCCCCTGCACACCAGGCCACGCCCACTCCAGCCGGCCCGCAGCCAACGCCCATCATCGCCCCCAACACGCCACGCCCTACCGGCGCAACGATGCATTACCACACATGCATTAGAGCATCGTCCTCCGGATGCAGATGTCTGCCGTGACACTCGTCCTCGAGGATCCTTCCCTGGATAAGGAGGACCGGGAACAAGAGACTGCGACTCTTTCTCCACATTCTCTTTCTCGTTCATAATTACTCTCTCCCACCCTCCCATTCCCTCTATACTGGCATCTTGGCTTTTTATTTATATTTTCTTTTATATCATATTTTCATAACTGACTCACTACGCTATTAGTCAATTATCATTTCATACATCAATAATTATTAATCTATTAAACTTATAATTAATAATCAATATTCATAAGGGCAACATAAAATCCTTATTGTCATTATAAAGTTGAATAAAATTGTATGTGCTCTCTTTCATCCAGGGATATGGGGTAATGATATCTATCGATCTCTGCTGCACCAAAGAACTAAATTACCAAGAAGCGCAACTCTATGGGACTTCAAACTATCGCCCATCAGACTTTCTAAAAATGCTCAATATCGAAAGTATATATGACCCGTTCTCAGGAATTGGTAGGGGGGGGGGGTTATCAGGTTCGTCATCGTGTAACTCGTTCACTTATGAGGTTATTCACCCATTTTCCTTTGCATTATATAGATCCCACTGAGGGCTACAATGCCATATATAATTTTACCTGGGTATATATATATAAGAAAAGACGATAACAATGGAAAAACACCCATTTTTCACGGACTTTCTATTAACATGTATACAAAAAGGAAATTCAAACCACATTTTTCTCTCCAAAATTGATCTCAACCAAGCTGCCTCATTGCATGCAATATATTTTAAGTGTAAATTGAAAAAAAATACCTTTAAGAATTATTCATATGCACTTTTATCTTGGCTAAAATCTACCCTCTCTTTAAGTAGCCATTTTGTCTATCAATAATGAATAAATAAAACGGTTAGCCACTATTGTTTTGGTGTGTTTTGTAACCCGTAAGGTGTGTGAAATGATAAGAAAAAGATCTATGGAATCCATAGATGCTAATAGCATTCCAAGACCTTTCTGACTAAAACGTGTTCATCTTTACGTAGCCAAATTAGAAAACGCAGTTTTCCTCACATTTCTTTTCGAATTTTCCATGAAGACTTTCTTAAAAAATATCAGTATTTAAAACTCCATTTACTCGGATAAAAATCAAGGAAAATAAATGATTTTTTGCTTCATAGACGAAAATACCTATATTATGAGATCAGTTAAATTTGGGACAATAGGTGTCATAAAATTGATGTTTCACATTGTCTAAAAGATGTGGCTACGTAAAGACAAATTTAATGGTTGTTCTAATTCAAATGGCTCTTGTAAGTGATCTAAGTAAGATATCCTATAGCGAATTCCTCCTGATAAGACTGGATATGTACCTTTTTGGATACTAATCGGTGTAATAAAGGTGTATAAAATGTATTTGCAAAAAAATACATATCGAAAACACCCCTTCCTTCCAGTTCGTGAGAACGGGTCATCTAAAGTGGTAATGCTAAAGTAAAATCAATATTTTATCCTTTTTCTAATAATGTTTATCCTGTTTACAAAACAGTTCTTCCATGGGGATACAATTTTATTCTCACATCTGAACTCAAAGTTGCTGGGTATAGTGATGAAGTGAAATGATTGATATTATGTTCTAATAACTTAAATTCAAGTTCAACATCAATACAATACCAAGACTATATTAGGTAACTGTTGAAGATTTCTTTGGTGGGAGCCTGCTGCACACAGGGATGCAGTCTATTCCATAATGCAATCCCGCGATATAGTGACCGTCATAATCCTTTTATCTGGTTTCGCAGTTTAAAAAAATAGGGATTCAATATCCCTATTAATCATAGTATGACACACTATTACGCTAGTAAATGGATAGAACAACTTAGACACATAACATACACTCCCACCACCAAGTTTGTCTTCCCCATCAATTAGAAAGGGTTTGTGATTAGCAATCCCTACCATCCCATCGAGGTATCCTCTTTTCAGCCATATCTCAGTTACTCATGTATAATCATAAGTCTCCAACAACAGCTCCACTTGTTGGTGTAGTGTGTGTTGTGCAGGAGTGTTTAGTTGGTTTTCCTGGTTTCTCCCTGGGTCGGTTACCTGGCAAGAATACTAAAAGATTGAATAACACATACCAATCAACATGCACTGGGCGTGAGCGGAGGAGACTCCTCTTTTATAGAGACAGGCAGCTCTATCTAGAACCTTTGAAATAATCCCATGTAAGCGTAGTAGTCAAAGAAAACAGTAGGATAGTAAGATTTTAGCAATAGGCAAAGTCAATAATAATAGTAATAACAGCGAATACATCTCCGATGTAAAGAAGAAAAATACTAAGATTTATAGATTATTCTTTTGCACATCCATGCTGCGCACATACTGAGCTATAGTCTTTTATTCATTCAACATTATTATCCGATTTGTGATGAATTTTGCCAAAAAGGAAAACGATATCTCACCACAGGATTCATAGACAATACAAAAATCCTCAGGATTAATACAACGGCAATAGACTCAATGAAAGGGTGGAGATTAAAGTAGAGAAGCACGATGGATGATACTGGCCATCGAGGGCATGAGGATAATCCCCATACACAGAGCTCGGGATTAACCCAGATGACCGCTCAATGACTCACGGGCAATCAGTGTCGCCGCGCATTCAGATTAGGTGCAGGGGCATAATATATCCTTTTGTTGTCTTGTCCTCATTCTATCTGTCTAATGGCATATCCTACAATTTACAATGACAACCCACCTGGAGACTATGCCTGTTCATATTTCCTTGATCAATTTAAAAAAAAAATTTAGTTTGCAAAACTTTTATTCAGTTTAACAAAATGAACAAGGTATATGTTCATCTTTCCAGAATTATGAACATACAGTCACTGCGTCAGTTGTTAGGTTACACATGTGGGCAAGGATGTAGAACTTCTTGGTTTTCTGTCACCCGAGTGGACCGCGCCAAAGGTCACATCCTTTCCCCATGGGACACGATTGAGAATTCGATCCAAATCTGGCTTATTACAGCAAATACCGAATCTTTCTATTTTGTTGTGGGTTCTAAATATGTTTTAATGGATTAGATCTTTAATCCGTACTATTCCTCCCATTTTCTACATCGATTTCATTCTGTTTTTCGAAGAACAGATCTCCATAAAAATGTTATTAAATAAAGGATCGTTGTGCCTCTCATACTCTTCGGATAGAGAACGGTCAAGGTTTTTCATAGTTTCACCATTTCGGTATAGAATTTTACAGTGGTACCTAGTTTTCTAAAACAGGTTTTCTCGAGAAAGAAGGATAAAATGGAATCGTCTATTGAATTTGAAAATCATCCTGGGGCCCAGATCACTGAGATCGGGTATAAAATTATTGGTATCAATAAACTGTTGACAATTATGACTTTACCTTTCGAAGAGAGGCGTCTGTTGGATCATTACTTACATATAGCCTCAATCTAATTTAGGTTTGAAATTCAAGAAATAGTCGTCTTACTCTGACATATTTAATATAGAGTTCCGTATTTTAATTCCCCAAATCTATGTACAAAGTTCTCTCAAGAGAGGTATATCGAGGGCTGATGTCCCATCTTGTACACTTATCAATACAATTTTGGACTTCTCGTAGTTGATCCTCAGACCTGTGTAGGCCCCAAACTTCTCAATAACCTGTGAGACTCTGTCCGCGAAAAGCAAAACCTTCAATTTTATTTTAGATATTCTATCTTTGACTCTATGGTTTTCTATAATGGAGATTACCAATAAGAATAGTAGAGGAGACATTACCCCTACCCTGGATAAAAGGAGAGAAGCAGGGGCTTGGGAACATAAAATTTTATTGAATTTTATATGGTAGTATATGGTAAAATTTTATGCCGACCTTATTGGACGACATATGAATATGATATTAATATGAGTAATAAGGTAAAGGTAATTGACAAATAGAGTAATGGTCAATTATGATAAGAAAATATGATATACAATATAAATGTTAATTGTACGTGATACAATACATGGTAAATTGTATATGGTAAATAAAAATGCCAAAGAGCCATTAAAAGGAGAGGGTGGGAGGGAGTAATTAAGAGTTTTTGTTGAGTAGGAACTGTACCAATGCACGGTTGACTGAGTCGGCGTCATTGTTCTTTATGTAAGTCCTATGGGCGTTAGACCTCCAGCCGCCATACCTTTGGATGGAGAGTTCTGGCATACCGGCCTGGTATGCCTGGGTAGCTGCGGCCTTGCGAAGGCCATGCAGCGTAAAGGTAGGCGGCTGGTGTGCAACTTGCAGAATGCCTTTCCACTCTTTAGTGAGGATCCTGGTCGTAACGGTCGCTCCGTGTACGTGCTGGAGGAACGGGTCCTCGGGGCTGGCCGTAGGGGACGCCACCAACATCTGACATATAGCACGTACCGGGCAGAACCGCGGATCGGGTGACTCCTGCAGCGTGACCGTTTTCTCCTCCCCCACGTGCTGCATGTTTTTGGCGGCTTTCACCCGGACGGCCGACCATCACATCCCAGCGTGATAGGTGTCGCGCCGCGTCGTACCCCGAGGCCGTCGGGGGCGCCACTTCGCTCTGCCTGAGAGCCGCGTAATAAATGATCAGGATGGCGGCCCGTAGAGCGAGGTGAATTGGAGAGTCCGTAAGGGCCGCGAGGACGGCCCGGATCACGGCCAACGGCACTGGTGGTTTCACGTTGGGCTGATAGGTCTTGTTTCGCCGCATCGCCTCGAGGGCCCGCCTGATCCGGAAGTCCTCCGTGGGTGCGACATCCCCTCCCGTCAGTCGCAGGTGCGACCGCACGTGTGAGAGGTGATTCGCGACCGTGGCCGGCGAGGGGGCGTGGTCCGTGACGTATTCGAGGTACGCCGTGGTAAAGCTCACCGTGGGCCTCTGCGGGTCCGCCCCCATCCGCCGGCAGAACGCGAGGTAGGTCGCGACGGCGCTCCGCTGGTTCGCGACCGTTCCGGGGGCACGTGCCTCTGATTGTCGAGCAGATGCCCTCGTTTGGAGACAGCGTAGCGCCGGATCTGCATGTGAGACGTAGAACAGGAATAAATGCCGCGTGAGTACATGGCATAATTTCAGTGAGGGAATGGAATTTGGTGAACGTGGCCGCTTTGTCAAATTCCCTCGAGGTCAGGTGAGCACGGCTGAGGGCATCTGCCACGGTGTTGAGTGCCCCCGGAACGTGCGTGTAGATGAAGTCGATCTGTAATTTTGCCTGGACCATCCAGGCTTGGCGGGCACACTCCGCAAGGACTGAGTTCCTGGCCCGTCCGGATGTGAGTGCCTGGATGGTGCCCAGGTTATCACAGAAGACTTCTACCCGCGTGCCTCGATCCCGGTCGGTGAGGAACGTATTCATCGCGAATATGGTGTTAAGTGCCTCGAGCTCGGCGATACAGTCGACGGGGTCGCTGACAGGGAAGTACTTCCTGTCTGTACCTCCGATGCCCGAGAGGCACGCATCGACGATGATACACTTGGTAGGCGGGCCGCGAGGAATGAGGGCGTGGCCGTTCCAGCCCTCTGCGAAGCGGAGGAACCATTGCAAGTCTTGCCGCATCTCGCATTGATATTCACGTAGAAGCCGGACATCCTCCGTAGGGCCTCGAGCAATTTACTCACGAACGGCCGGGCCGGCCGTATGCACTTCGACACGTGAAGTATTTTGCCGAGGACCGATTGGAGTTGGCGCTTCGTGAGTGATCGTTTAGCTGAAACCGCCCTCACATGCGCCCATACGTCCAACAGCTTGTCCTCGGGGATGGTGAGAGACATCTCCGGGGCATTGATGATAATGCCCAGCCATGTAACGACCGGCGCCGGGGTCTGTGCCTTCTCTCGTGCTTCCGGGAGCCCGAGTTCGTTGAAAAGCTCACGGGCGATGTTAAAGTCGGCGGTTGCTTGGCCCGGCTCGGGGACAGGATGATCAGGTCGTCCAGGTACATACATGCCTCGACCCCCTTCTGGCCGAGGATACCCACGATGCAGTCTGCCACGCACTGCATGTGGTACGACGAGGCCTGGGCACCGAACGGCATGGCCGTATCACAGAAGTACCTGTCCTCCCATGCAAAGCATAACAATGGCCAGTCGAGGGGGTCGCACCTGAAGTTCTTATAGGCCCTGGCGATGTCTATGGTGGACATATAGCTACCGGGCCCGGAGGCCACCAGGCGGCCGACGAAACTGTCGACGGTCGGGAGGCAGTGGTCGCGCTCCTGCCCGTAGACTGAGTTTTTGATGATATACCCGTTAACACTTTGCTCCCTCGGGTAGGTCATATCTGTAATGACACACCGGTCGTTGGAGGCTCGCTTTTCCCGTGTCATTAGAGGCGACACGTGGCACCAGGGTGAGAACGGAGGCTCCTGGAATGGCCCCAGGAGATTACTGTGTCCGCGCTCCTTTCTGATAAACTCTCTGATGTGCTCTGGGTACCCCGTGGCGCTGGGATGATTGGGTACCCCTCGGGTGTCGCTGGTCGGCCCGATGTACCCCAGAGGGAACCAGTAGCGCACGAAGTCCAGTAGCTCCCTCCTCTCCGGTGCCTCCCCGAGGTAACGTACCCAGGCCGGTACGTTGAGGCTGGATGGGAGCTCGATCCGTGCCCCCAGTGCGTTGGGCAGCCCGGTTTGCCGCACCTCCGAGTAGATGTATGCGTGTCCCGGCGAAGTCCGGCCAGTGGGCCCGCCTGTGGTCTGCGAACGCCCCGGGGTCCGTCCGGATGCCGGGGGAGGGGACACCAGTCTCACAGACCTCCCTTATGGCCGAGAAGTCTGGCGGAGCGGCTGTGTCCATTTCTCCCCGGGGCAATTGCCGAGGCAATTGCTCGCTGTGCACGCTGTCACTGATAATACTGGGAGTGGATTCAGTGGGCGTGTCGTAAGCGTCCTTTGTGCTCGCCACGTGTCCGGCGGGAGGTGTTGTTGACACGTGGGGTGTTGCGTCACCCCTGATGCACCCTTTGATCGTTGAGCCCCCCTTCCGCTGTGGTGCGGACGTACTGGGCGGGGGGGGGCGAGCGACGCGCCTCGCTCACTCGCGGGGCGCGTCCAGTCCGTTTTTTTAACTTTGTTGTGGGAGCACTTTGGTGTCGGCGGCGCGAACCGAGTGTCCGGCTTGGTGTGTCCGGCGTGGTGCGGGTGTCGGTGTAGGCAGAGTACTGTCGTACCCCACGCCGTACGATAGCTTGCGGTTACAGGCGTGGATGGAGTGTGTGCACATCCTGCCGACCGAGTCGCAGAAGGAGCACACGTGTAACCACTTAATTCCCCGCTCCTGGTGGCCGTTGCGCTGGCGGCACCCCCTCTCCGAGTTGTAAGCCCGGCATGGCAGCTCGTGCCCGCCGGACTTGTCTCCTCCTTGACCGGCACCGTTCCCACCCATAGGGGTCATGGCCAGACGAACCCGTTCATCCTGGATTCGTACATGATCCGACCAATAAATACGTCCTGCCTCCACCTGGTCAAAAATGAAGTTAGACCAACGGCGCACGCCGGCCCAAGGCCATGCCTGCGCGTCCACGGAGACCTGGTGGAGGTGGCGATACATATCCTTACGGTCGCACTCCTGGGTAGCACGGTAGTCCTCCATGAGGGCCAGGAAAGCACTGATGTACTCGAGGGGGCCCAGCGTACCCCTGACCTCGAGTTTCTGACTGAGGGTATATATCCCCTCACGGTCCACAAACATGAACGGCTTGGAAATTAAACGAGAAGTGGTCAAATCTGAGGCCAACTTACCAGCCGTTCTGTCATGTCGCAGGGCCTCACGGTCGAGCTCCCTTTGTAGAAAATCCTCCGGCACGAACCGCTCCCGCAGCTGCCTCGGTGGTGGTAGCCGTGCGGTCTGCTCGTTCGCCCATTCCCTGGTCCGGGCCTCCACGGCTGTCGGTTCCGTCGGCGGCCTCGACCTCGAAGCCCGGGACGAGGATCGTTGGCGAGACATTCTGTTGATGGCCTCCATCATGGTATCCATCTTGTACTCCAGGGCGGTCATCCTCGAGGACTTAACGGTCGAGCCGTTGTCGGAGACTGACGCCACATGCTCCGTACCCGTTTGCCTCGAGTCCGTGACCGTACCTTCTGTGTCCGGTCCTTAGGATGGTCCAGCGACGGGGTTGCTGCGGGTATTCGGTGGACCCATGTTGTCCTCTACTTCTCACTCGTGATGCGTGTTCCTCGTGGTAGAATGGACGTGCCGGCCTATACTCGTGGAGTGAAGGCAGCGAGCACGTGGCCAAAAAGACGAGAAAGACTGGAGTACGTGTGTACTGCAGTGCAGCTGGAGAAGAAGTGAGACCGGGACCGATGGCGTGGCCGCGCTCGTGACTGCGCAGTACGTGTGAAAGCCGCTAGGGGGCAGGAGGGGCGCTCGTGTCGCGCGAGAGGGGGGAACACCAGGGGGAGCAATGACCACCCCTGACCAAAGGCCATGAGTAACCAATGTAGCATCCCTGTGCCGCGAGTAGGCTGAAATCTTCTTGTGTGAAAGCCACCATTAGACACAAACAATACAGGAAGAGAGTAAATGATTTTAATCCATTCCCTGAAGCGTGGGCCAAAGCCAAACAACTTCAAAGTGTCACCCAAGGCTCCCCACCTCATTGAATCAAATGCCATTTCGAATTCTATGATTAAGAGAAAATCATTCAGCTTCTTTTCATTAAGATCAGAAATACAATCGTTGATGGTCCTGATATTGGTACCAATATACCGCCCTTTGAGGAAGCAGGTCTGGTCTAGGTAGCATAAAGCTGGAGACACAACAAGCGAGTAATGCAGCGGTTTCCGGAATCACCAACACAAAATGGTATATATGTGAGGTATTTTCTTTTTGTTTGTTAATTTTTCTCTCGTTCCAATGGATTCTACTGAGGATTCCGTGGTTGGACATTTTTTTATGTGAGGTATTCGTTCATATTTCACCTGATTATTGTTTCTGAGATGCTAAATCATGGGCGGGAGATATTCCTATGAAATAATATCTGACATACATGTTATTTTGTATTGGCGATTCCAGACATAGCCGCCTGACTCGCTTGGTGTCACCCAAGGCAAGTCAAGGCAGCGATCACCTGAACATTTCTATTCTTATCTGTTTACCTTTTTCGTACTACACCACATTACTTTATTTTTGGTAGCTGACCATCACATTTTATCATTTCATATCCAGTAATCGACATTTACTAAGTCTGTTTCCATTTTCTCAATAGCTCCATCATAGTGAGAAGACGCCCGGTAGAATCCTTATAAAGTGGATATAGAATGCATTTTTGTCAATTCACATTGATGAATACGACCTACAAAGGTTACCTTTTACTGTTGGCGACATGCATCCCCGATCCCAATAGGAGAAGAAATCCAGCTGGACTCTATTCAAAGCAATAGGATTGAGAGATAATCTATTTCATATGTAATATGGGTGACGGTAGGATTATGCACCGTGCATGTGAACTATTGTTGTGGTATTGTAATACACGGTGTATTTGAATGGGGTATAGTAGTAGTAGGGTTATTTCACAACCTGCTACATTAACATGGGCATTTATATGAAATATAGCGTAGTGGTAGGATGTTAGACTTGAAAAACAAATAAGGCTGTTATGTTTGTCCCGGCAACAATGTCATTCTCTATTATGATTCATATTACAATTTGAAATAGTATACATGTACTCTCTATATTGATGTTTATCATTATAAATTGCTTGCTTTCAGCATACAATGTTGGTGATAGGCTTCACCACAATTGAATTCCTGACTGAAGAAGCTGGCTGTGACGGCTGCAGAGAAACGAAGCCGGCACATCATCTGTCATCTATGAACCAGTTCCTCTACTCATTTGTGGGATTCACGATTCGTTAGAATCGTAACCTGTAGTCATGTCAAGTTGGTTCTAGCAAACAATGCTGATATCTCAGACTTTAACGATTCGAAATCCAGTGCAGTTCTGCCAACAGCTAACAGAACAGACATGGCTTTAGAAACAGAGAAGTGTGATCAGAAACTTTCTGATGACGGTCTTAGGAATGAAGTAAATCTGGAGGAAAGTGCCACCCCGCGTGGACATTTTGATCATGCTTGTTCTCAAGCGGAGCCGTTGGGAACGAACTCTGAAGATACTGCAGCGGCTGATGATGATGAAATTGATCTTACGAGAAATAACCAGAAAACAACTAAATCAAATCGACATGTAACGTATAACGACAAGGTGGATCTGAAAGAAATAGAACACAGACTCTGCTCAACAGAGGTAACTATGACACCATGTATCTTATTGATTTCACTTCTTTCCGTAGTGTTAAGGGACAGGTATTTCACGTAACAAAGCGAGGAAATCTGGATAAAAAGAGCATCAAACCTGATAAATCTCCGTCAATGATGAAATTTAAGTCATGGCATATTGGAGAGTAGGAACGTGAACATAATCCCTCTTCCCACCAGAAAGTACATCTCAGGGTAGATAAGTCTATAAGGATGGGGAAGGAGGAAGGTTAAGAATGATATCTCTTCCAATAAGTACTTGATATCAAAGGGGAAGATATAATTGTATTTCTATAGATTTTGTGACTTGCGTAGGGACGTGCAATGTATCTGTGCAACAAATATTAGCTGATAAATAATGTAATCATTTGAAATTCCGTTTTCTGATGATGACAGGACCTGTCTTTGATCATATTAGTTAATTTCATGGGTTGAACAGGCACATCGCCCAAGAAACACATCAAATGTGGTTTAGAAAAGGTGTGAAGCCATACTGACAAGTGTTGAAAAAACATCATTAATCTGGTCAGGAAATGTTACTTGGTTACCGAGTTCCAGAGTCAACTGCAGCTATACTGTGCTGCTCCACACACGTTTCCCGTAGGTTGCTTGAGCGGAGCAGTGTGAAACGCCGTGGACAACGGAGAGTCGGCGTAACTTTGTTGTTATTTTGCATATTTTATCTAAACTATATCACATGAATGACTCATATTAGATAAATCGACATTTGGTAATTACGCGCTTTTGTATGTTATGGGGAGTTTGTTACACGCATCGGAAAGCTCAAACCACTATTTCGTTAAATTGCGTATAACAGAGAATATGCCGGGACACAGTCCTTTGGCGCTGGATAATAGCAAGATCTGTACGTACCAGGCAAGGCGGCGAAGCCTAGGAAGACGAACAATCGAGACGTTACCAAATGGCCAATTTAAGGTATATGGTAATATGAAAAATATTATACAGAAACAGGGTTACTATGGCCATACATGATAAATACGCGGTAAAATTGACGATCAGATGAACTAATGCCAAAGAGCTTCATCTGATCGTCAATTTTACCAAGTATTTATCACATACGGACACAGTAACCCTGTTTCTGTATAATATTTTTCAGTTACTTGAAGCTTGAATATCTGCTTTGGCATTAGATCGACATGTTTATACAGCACTCCGATAATGTATAAAGCGCATTTAGCAAATGTGCTTGAGGCTGAGTGTAGAGGCAGTCACTTACATGTAGCTGTAGAATAGGTAGGCTAATTTGTAGCTATATGACGTTTAATATTTCTTATTCAGTAAGCAATTAACGGCATAGGGAGATATTCCTGATTAAGATCACAATACCACACACACACACACACACACACACACACACACACACACACACACACACACACACACACACACACACACACACACACACACACACACACACACACACACATATATATATATATATATATATATATTTATACAGGACAATTTCACAGACTAGACTTCACATTCGTGTATAAAACATTGTCGATACAGAATGATTTAAGATAAAGCTAGTGTACAATTTACCTTTCGACCATCTGATGTTTTAAATAATCATATTAGATTATTATGAATATTCTATTTTGTCTAATCGATCTTTTTAACTTAATCTTGAATATCAATATAATAGCATATTGTATTTTCACATTTTTCCTCATTAGTATTCTCCTTGGTATCTGAAATCCCTATTATTATATAGCTCCTGTGTATGGCTGTATCAACTACGTATACTGTCCGCTTCTACCCATGGCGTATTTATATCCGTACGGCAGACTGTGACATACGGGATATGTGATCATGTGACTAGGTAATATTTAGAGAATACTGGCTTAGGCTACGTGGACGTTGTTTTGTATGTGGTCCTTGGGGCGAGTGTACGTCCTGAGCTCGTAGAGCGAAGGACGTACACTCGGCCCAAGGACCAAGTACAAAACAATGTCAATCGAAGCCTAGACTGTATTCTTTTTATTGTATATCCTCAAATCGATAGAATAAGTTAGATATTTACCAAAACGCCATTGTCTAAGTCGCCGGGCACAGCATCGTGGACTCGTACCTTGGTTTTCGCGACAACGTCGCTATCGATATGATAGCGAGGCTGGAGCCTGTCTAAAAGTTACTGTGTGACGTCATAGTTACTGCTCACTCTCCCAGCAGATCTGCCATGGTGCTTGCGCTTACTAATCTCTGCTACAACCCTCCGCTATCACTCTCCCTGCAATGTCGTGACGTCATTAGTTGTTTATATTTTGCAAGCTGACTGTCGGCTGTGTATGGCATGGCGTTATTGCCAAGTTCTTTGCTATGGCATGCTAGTTTTAATTATATCTTTAACTTTTTATCTCAATGTTTTATATTCATTAATGTATCTATGTACAACTTTCACGGGTTTTAATTGTCTATATTTAGGGTCGATACTTAAACGATGACTTACATATTTTTTCGCTGGTTTGTATGTGTAATATACAGTCGAGAACCAGCTAATTGCTTCCTGTTTCGTGCACCCGGTGCCCGTACACTGAATTTCGTGCATGTACATATGGTATCTGAAAATTACTTCTATACAGTATCGGTGTCAGTTTCGTTCACGGGTATATAATAATTCACCATTTTTAGGTATATAATAATACGAAAACAGGCTGACTGTCTTTGTACTTGGTAAAATCATTGATCCATACATCTCTCTGCCTTCAGCATCGGGATGTATGGGACCAAAAATCTCACCGCATATTTTTGACGTAAGAAGACAGTAAGCCAGTTTCCGTATACTATGGAGTAAGCGCCAGGCATCGTCTACTAATCTGTGTGTAGCCAGTGGCCACGTGGGTTGGTGCCACGTGGCAGGTCTGTAGTGACCAGCTACCAGCCACCTGTGAGGCCACAAGCCATTTGCTATTTCTGGCACCTTGGGTATCAGGCCAACTGGCTGGTACCTGGAGTATGGACTGATTGTGTGTGGGTAAGGAAAGTCCCAACAAAGCTGACTGGTCAGCTGGGTACCAGACTTACACAGGACCACCAGTGGGGACCCAGCAGGGTTCTGCACATGCCCAGTGAGACCCAACAGGTGTATATAAAGCCTGCTGAGGCTCAGCTGGGCACACTGGGGTGGAGGGACTATGTGCAGTCCCTCTACAGGGCTTTGTCTCTTTTCCCTGCCAGGGTAGTGACCTCCAGGTCCTCTATGGGCAGGGTTCGGGGAGTCCCGGATCTCGGGAAGGAGGGGGTTGACCTTTGGGGCCTCCCTTCGGATAGAGTCTGGGATCCCCGGTATCGGCAGGGGACTCTCCGAGTTTTCCCTGTATGATCCCGGACAGAGCATGGCAGTGCTGGGTAGCTGTGGTAAAACACAGCTGTGGGTTCGTGGGTGAGTACACTGGAATGGTATTCTGGACCAAAACTGTGGTGGTGCTCGGGATGAGCTTCGGCTGTTCCCGACACCCATCCACTACAAATATAAGTGAGGTTGGTATTTGAGTATGTCCTGGAACAGGTACATAAAAGAATATATTCACTACTGCACGGTCTTATGTAATGATATGATAGAACGGCTGGCTGGGTGAATAAAATATTTATTGATAATATCTATACTTTATGTAGTAACATACAGTGTAAGATGTAAATATAAATATACATAGAGGGTAAATGGATTGTGAATTGATACGAACCCTATGAATTGAGATATTATAAAGGAGTTATATAAACATTTTTGGTGATGAGTAGGTGGGTAAAAACTAATGACAGGTGTAAGTGGGAGAAAATGGCAGAGTGGAATGAAGGAGACGGAATGAAGTGGTGTATAGGAAGGTGAAGGGAATGTTTGGGGAAATATTTTGTAGGAGTTGGTGCGAAGCTCTAATGGGGCAGAAGTGAGCCAGCCTAAGACCGCACGGGTCCCTTGCTCAACTATATACAGACCAGTGATCCGTATACTTGATACTTTTTATGTAATCAGAATCAGGACCTAAGAAAACTGGAAGTAAAAATAGACTAGGAGTTTGACTTTCTTCTTCTGGGTGATGAAGACCAAAGACTCAGGCTCCCCTCTGTTGCAGAGACTCTTTTGGGGCTTCCAGTGGTCCTGTCCGAACCCTCAGTCTTAGCTGAGGGGATGGCAGATCCAGACGATGCAGTGCTCATCAGGCTGGATGATTACAGTCTAGATTTAGACAAGTCTGACGACTCTGCAATCCTGGAGGACTCTCCAGAAAAGCACTACGCAAAGGATGTGAGTAAGGACAGGAAGCAGACTGATGCAGCCCGGCTAAGACCCGGAAGAAGGGTGCTACAAGGGTGCTTAGCTTACTAGCACCCCAAAGTCTGGTAGTAAAGAATTGGCACTACCACCATCAACATCGCCAAAGAGTGAGGACAATAAACTGCCATCAAAACAGACTAAGTCAAAGCTGAGGAAGGGTGAGGAAACTTCTGAGTTCAGTGAACTCACCATGGACTCGGAGCTATTGAAGCACCAAAGGAAGAAGGCTCACTGGGCTGACTAAGCTGCCAAAGCGTCTGGTGCTCCTGCCGAGGAGGCTAAGGAGCCTAAGAAAAGCTGGGAAAGTCTAGCAAGGAAGCGACCTCAGGAGAGGTGGGCAAGGTGAAAGCTAAACCAGCCAAACCCAAGGCTGAGGCAAAGGGGGCTGGGTTGAAAGGCTCGGACAAACCTGTGTTGACAGCTGACGCTGGGAAGTCAGCGGACTCTGTGGCAAGTACCTCTGGTGCTGGTTGAGACACCATGACATGTTGTGGTATGGAAATGGATAGGGTTAAACCCCTGTCAGGCTCCAACTCAGAGGGTGAAGATTTCCAGCCTGGCGTGAAGTAGGCTAGGAATCGAATGGTGGACCACCAGCTACCCGCCACTTTAATTGGCAAGACTTATACTTGACTCAAATATCTTTGAAGACTGGCAATGAGGCCAGGAAATTGGGTCTTGATGGAGTCTCTGACAGTGAGGCATGACTTCAGGATGTAGGGTCTCTAAACACCTGGTACATTTCCGTGTACTGGGCGCTCAGAGCATCACTTCCCAGAAGTATGACAAGCTGGTCAAGGCCAAGATTGCAGATGCATGGAACCGTTTCAGCAATGGTAAACACTACGTTTTCATGGGTTGTCAGGGGGAGGAAAAAAAAATCATCCCCATCCTATGACACGGAGGCTCGGTATGTGAGGCACCTCACAGAGGAGCATCTCGACAAGCACCTGTGGGTGTAGTGCCTCGGCAAAGGCAGTGGCAAGTCAGGCTGCACCTTGTCTTGTTGATTGTGTTTAGTCAGACACATCAGCAATGAGCACAAGACCTCTTCTCCCAAAGCTAGGGAGTGGTGATGAATCTCTGGGGGAAGTTCATCAATCTCGCGACCGAATGGGGTAAGGAGCCAGAGACATTTGTTGCAGAAGGAAGTTACGGATTGGGTGGAAGAGGAACCCGGGTTTTTCCAGGAACCTCAGCCTCTCTGAGAAGGACTTCACCTCGATGAACCGGCACTTGCGGAGCAAGCGATCCCTTAGCAAAGAATTGTCTAAATAGTCCTTGTCGACCAAGAAGGCTAAGTCACCCTTGTCCTCTAGCAAGAATGAGGCTCTGGCTAAGCTGGAAAGGAAGCCGGCAAAGGAACCGTCAGGGCCACCAACCATTGCCGACGTGGTGAAGGGAAGTGCCCCTGCTAAGTCTACGTTTGCAGTGGCAAGCCAAGGTGCTAGTGCCCCACCAGCTTTGGCCGGTGGGTCCTCTGGGAAAGAGATATTGTCTGGAGCTCAACCTAAGACAAGCATTCCTGGTGTGACACCCTTACCAAAAGATCTGGTGACTGCTAAGGCTCCAGGTAAGGTTGTTGGTTAGAAGGAGTACCCTCCCTTCCTGCCGCTAGACAAGACCATGGCTACGGCAGTGAGGAGTTTGGTCTCTTCTTCGGCCCGACCCTTGTGTACTCAGCCACTCATGATGAGTGGGTGGGTCAGCTTGGAAGCATCCTGGAGAGTCAAATCTGTAAAGGAGCAGACCACCACTGGAGTGCTTCTTCTCCGAGATACTTACATGAACTTGGTCGGAGATGCTCAAGTTGTTCGACTGTATCAGCCGACGGTATGAGGATGTGCTGGAAATGGCGTGTCTGGAGAAGTTGCTGGCATAGTCCTGGTTTGAGCGATTGGAAGGGACAGCCCATGAGAAGGACATTTTGACTTCGAAGCACATGGGTTTCTCAATCTATGATGTTGGAGACGACCAACATCCCCTTGAGGAAGCTTGGTTGGAACAGCAGTATAGGATAGGGAGGTGCAGTTTGTCATGGATGGCCCAGGCCTGACACAACAGCAGACTGCTGAAGGGATGGACTCCATTGATGGCAGGAACCTCTGCCCCAGATGCCACACCAGAGGCTCAGCCTATGGGTGTGAGCATTGACAACGCTTTGCTCCTCGGAACAGACCAGCACCAAGCGGACTAGACTGCTACCATGGAGTGGAGAGGCCCTCCAATGGTGACGTGGTGGAGAAGCCATGAGAACCTAGTCAGGTTCCACTGGCAACTCAACCCATGGTCTCAGTGGAACAGATACTTCCCCTAGTGTCTGGTATCATGCTGGATACCAGTCAAGACGCAATAATGCAGATGGTACATGGTCTACAGCCTACCACTGTGATCAGTTCACTGCGTTCTGGTCACGCTTCTTTAATCACCTTGGTGCCACCACCAACTGGCCCCAGCCAAGCAGACACCGCTGCGGCTAGGGATTCCTCTGACCGAGGTAACTAGAGGATCTCTAGTTACCGAGGTGGAAGATACTGGTTGGCAGCCAGCAGGCTGGAAAATGGCCATCCAGAGTCAGAATTAGCAGGGTTTACCACCCTCCCGGGACTGAAGCTGGATGTGTGAAGAGGTTCCCCAATGCACTAACCAGGAAGAGCGGGCACTTCCCTGCAGGGGCCCGCATGCAGCACATGCTTCTGACCATCCTCCCCACCACCAAACGAACTTTCTTCACACAGTTTAACTGCACGAGAGCTTATGCTTCATATAGACTAATTAGCTCATCCGTGTTCACTTTACAAGTTCACCTTCTTTTATGTAACAATAATGACTTCGAATAGGTCAATCTTTATGAAGAAGAAGAAATACATATACATCTCATAACCACTGTTTCTAACATGGTATACTGTTTTATAGATATAATGTTTTAACCTATAAATGTTCATACATAGTATTAGCAAATTAAGTAGTGCTGCTATCTAGTATTATAGCTCAATTTTAAAAGTGAATAACAATAATTCAAGTATCCACATTTCCAATACGCATAGAGCACATAAAGAAGGTTTTCACCTGTTGTAACATGAGTGGGGTTCGGGCAAAAGACTCAAGTTACAGCACGTTATAGCACGTTACAGCAAGTTACAGCACTCTGCTGCCTGGTGGCATTGGTTCTAGTTTGTAGTAGTTCTTGTGTATTCTGCTGCATATACATGTAGTTTCGTAGGTGGGCAAGCCTTCTGGCTTTTAGATTCGGAGTATTCACTTCTTGGTGGAGAGTGATAACAGGTATTTTGTGAAGATTATTATTACAAATCCGTAGGCAGCGATTTTGTATGTTTTGAAGCTTGTTAAGTAAAGAATTCGAAGAACAATCATATAGCATGTCCCCATAATCGGCATATGGAAGAATGTACCTTCTGATCTTGGACAGCTCATACATCTTAAGTGAGACTAATTTTAGTGTTTTCGATGCGTGCTTGTTCATGCTCAGGCTGGGGTATAGGTAGATACCTAAATACTTGAAGTTGTGCACCCTGTCTATAGGAATCTCAATTGAAAGTGGGGATACCAACTACACACAGTGTGGATGGAGAAGGCTTTTGCCCCTTAACTTTTCTGCTGTGCGGAATGAAGAGAGAAGGGGCCTCATTTGTAGGGTTTTTCTGAACCCTCTCGGTGGTAGGTAAGTCCAGTACTCTGGTATCTTGATAAGCCTCTTCGGCTTTACTTGGCACACTCTGCCAAGGTACTGTACTTTGGTGGTGATCTTACCGGATAACCTCGGGAAGTAGTTAATAAACATCCACTATTTATTAACCTTCAGGAGTCTGGTTTTGTTAGACTAGGTTTGTTAGGTACATAATGAAAGGACCAAACTGACCCACGCAATAGTATGTAGGGTGGCATATCACTGGAAGGGGTTTTATACAATCTTTACAAGCTATCCTCGATTCTATACAATCAAGGATAGCCTATTCTCCATAAGGCTAGAGCCAGCAACTGCTACAGATGTAAATAAAAGCTAGTGGCATACAGAATTGTTATCACACAATATTCCAAAAACGAGAAGACAGGGTAGGATAAATCAAAACTTGATTCATTTAAATCTTGGCCATCGCATGCCACTCCTGGAGTTTTGGCTCCGGACATCACTCGACTTCGCCTCATGAAGTCACTATACCAAACTCAAGTCGTGGCATACGGTGGCCAGAAGTAAAACTCATCCAGTTTTACGATAGTAAAAACAGGCATATGTGTATATGTGCAGGTGAGCAGTGTAGTTCAAGTGTCAAGGCATGTTACTCTCTGCAGAGTCAAAAACAATGTCAAATATGTTAAAATAGAATCTCTCTATCATGTTTCACCTAAAATGTGTCACCTCCTTTTCATAAATTAAGTTTTCCATTTTCTCCCTTCTTGAACAGCATAAGCTATAATTAAACGGCATGCGCCTTTTTGACATTCCACTTTTCAAGGACAAAGCACAGTTGACATATGATACGTAAAGTCGATGGTTTGGATATTGTGATCACATCCCGTTTATTGTTGTAGGTAATGCACGAGGACGGGGAACATGGCTACCGGACAGTCTTCAGGAACGAGATGCATAGGCTGCATCGTGAGCTGGAGTTATTCAAAGAACAAATAGCCAAAGAGGTGAGACTTCTACATTGAAAGGAAATACATGCAATTATATTGAAATAGTTAGGGGTGAAGACAGCTGACAGGGGTTTTCTCTGAATAAATAAGCGTCTTGATAATAAGTATCTATAATAGCTAATGTCAAGGCCACTAAAAAAACTTGTTTCTCATCACCAAGCCATGAAAAATATGACTAGGGCTCTTTTTTTGTTTGTTTTGTTTTGTTTTGCTATATCAAAGATGGCAGGCATACAGTAAAACCCCACATAAGCGGATACCCTCCAATCCAGGCCAAAGTGGCTGCTTACGCGGGGTGTCTGCTTACGCGGGTTTTCCAGATTTTTACTGGCTATACATTTAATGTATCCCTGACATCAGGAGCTTTAATTTGATACTAAATACAGATACCTTTCATAATTTCTATCAAGGTTCATCTATTTAAAAAAAAAAAAATCTTCTAAAATCGTTTTTTCTGATGCGCGCGGCGATGAGAAACAAGTTTTTTTTTTGAGTGGTCTAAATATAAAGTCCATCATTCATCATTCGTATTCTGCCTGGTATCGCCTTTTTACTGGTGCGGTATCTCTATGGTATGACTGACGATTACTATATAATACAAGGTCAAAAGTATAGCCACACAAAAACAGTCAAATAAACGTCAGGTACGTACTTGACCAATACTATTTTGATCGTCATGCGACTGTACCCATTGTCACACAGTTCTCTTTTTTCCATGACAGTATGAGAAAAACGCTAAACGAATTGAAAAGAAAAAAGTGGCACTCGAGGAGGAGGTTAGAGAACTAGAACAACGACGTAGCAATGCCAGGTGAGGCTTGATTATGGTGTGTTTGTTGCTGCTTAGTCAACTAATATAATCTTAAAGAACATGCATTGTGGGCCCCCCAGAACACGTCAGCATGCTAGTATCTCAGTAAGTAAAGCTGACATGTGAGAATTATGTTGATAACACTTTTTTACCCTCCCTCTTCTGTGTGAAGTACAGTGCAAATAACTAACGGCATGTTCAAACCGAAAATAGACGAACGCTGCAGCGATCGGCCTCGTATGAGCAGATACCATGCAGCAGAATACTGGCGAAGAAGCTGAGAGTAAGGATGGCCTGCCAGGGGTCTGACAGCAAAGTGAGTGCCACAGCACTCATAGATGACGCTGACAAACAACCTGCCGTGGACGGCTTGTAGGAGAATGGGGGAGTGTAAGGGGGCATTCATTATTTATGGCAGGGGGTGTCTCGGTTTTACTTGGCGAATTCTCCAAAAGGAATCCCCCCTCAGGAATACCTCCAAATGAAATGCCCCCCAGGAAAATACCTCAAAATAAAGCATCCCCTTTGGGAATACCTAGAAATAAAGTACCCCAGGCAAATACCTCAAAATAAAGCGCCCCACAGGCAAATACCCTGATATACAATGCCCTCCCCCCTAGGCAATAGCCTTAAATTGAAAAGGTGGACAGAAAAATCCCTTTTGGTACAAGTGAATTAAGAAGAAAAGAGGACACCACCCCCCCTCCTAGTGTAGAGAGTCCATACGATTCAGACCCATTCTGAATGCCTGAGTTCATGTTGTATAACATTCATCAAATTTGGAGGAGGCATCACATAATGGTGGATTTGGTTTATATGGAAGGACCCATCTAGTACATAGTCTCAGACATGCTCTCTTTTACATGATATATATAGTCTCTGACTTGCTCAAGTGTCAATGGCTAGCACCCAATGCAGGAGACAAAGCCACTGGTGCAAGGACTTTTCCCATGTGACCGTATATGAAAGCACACCAATGAGACATGGGGACGCTCATTACCCGCAAAACCCATTTTTACTTTCATAACATTGGTGCCCACCTTTCACTCCAATTCCAATAACTATATCAAGTTGGTCTTTGACTTTCTGAATGAACTACAACTACAGCTCAATCCACAGAATGTTCTCGCATTGATACATCTTTTGAAATGTCAAAATACAGTTAAATATTCTTTGATAATTTTTCATAGTTTTCTCCTTGTGGGTTCAATCTAGAACACTTGACAGAGCCAGTTCCAATCAGAATCCAGCTCTGATAGAGTTGCTGCAGCCACCCAATCACAGCAGGGGAGACAAACATGGAAGGTAGGCAGGTGCAGACCTGAGAGGGATTTTCAAAAACAGGTGACACTTGTGGTCGCGATTCCAAGTGCACTGCCTCGTTAGCAAACATTACAGTTAAATATTCTGCAGGCATTTTGGGGATTACCGAATGCCACACCCAGGAAGGGATTTAAAATATTTGGCACCAGAGCACAGGAAAAGCCTTGTTTTGGCAGGTAGAATATCATCACAGGAATGTGGTCTATTACATATGCTAAGTGAATGTTCAACTAGCTTTTGTTACCATTTACAATCAAACCAATACTGCCAACTCAATCAATGAATCAATTTATTTATGCTAGAAGAGATCAGACACTATTGGCCTTTGAATTGTATAGATTATCCAAGATACACAGTTCTAGAACTTCTTATATGGGTGAATCACAAATACATAAATCAATGAAATTGAAACGCTTTCCCCCCAAGGCAAATTCCACGAAATGATACGCCTCCCAGGTCAATATCCCAAAATAAAATGCCCCCAGGCAAATACCTCTAATTGAAATAATACGCTAATGAGTAAAACCTCTTAGCATCTTCATACCTTAGTTCATAACGGGAATGAATCTATTTGCATGCTTTACATACAGAAATAACGTGGATGTGTGCATTCCACAAGACGTTTCTTCTAATATTATATACCTGTGGCAGTATATATCTTACACATACCACCCGCTTCTACCCATGTCGTATTTATATCCGTAGGACACCTAGTTGACGTACAGGGTATGTATATGGCGTACGGGGCATGTATGGCGGCGAAATAAAAAAAAACTCGCCCAAAAACAAAGGAAAAATTGAATATTTCAAGGTATATTATAATACGAAAACAGGCATACTGTGTCTGTACGTGATAAATACTTGGTAAAATTGACGATAAAACGAACCTCGGCATCGGTTCGTTTTAACGTCAATTTTACCGCGTATTTATCACGTACAGACACAGTAACCCTGTTTCCGTATAATATGTCCCATAGCCAGTGGTATAAGGTTATCTGTGGACATGTTTGCATCACCGTATCAATGTGCCAACTGTCAATGTCAACCACCGCGGATCTATCTGACGTAAAAGTCGCAGTCCAGCTGAATGCAAGTGTCCGGCCTCGCCTTTAACATTGGCGACTATGGGCGTTTATATTTATTCGTCTTTATCTCCGTTAATATTTGACCGCTATTGACCAAATATTAGGGGCACACTAACCAAGACATGCCTTTTCCCTATACGAAAAGTTATCAGTGTGCTGCCATGTTGGGATTTGCATGGGAAAGATGACATCTCGCCAATTTCCCGCGAAATGTTGCGGTTAACTGAACAATGAAATGTAAACAGAATAATTTTCGACTGCTCTGAATAAAGATTTGTTTTCCAACCAGGACAAACAAACAAGGATAGGCATTAACACAGATTTTGCATTCAGCAAAAACCCGTGTTCCTATCAATTAACCTTAGTCCCCGTTCCTCTATCACTGAAATATAACGATTGACATGAGAATCGGGTATAATGCCATCTCAGGAAGAACTTGCTACAAGATATCTGTTTTAGATGACTCACAAGATTCATTTGAAGTACACCACCCCTAAATTTATCCTTACATGACCACAAATTTTAGACTTTGTGATGAACTAGTTATATTGATACTGATTGTCCTTTAACTAACTGATCTCATAAATCTAGACCTGTGCTCTTTTGGTTGAGGGGAGGGGGACCCACTAAACTTTAATGTATTATCATCACTAAAGAGGCACAGAGTATATATTTGTGGCCAGTATCAAAATCAAGAGATTTTGTATAATGCTATCTATCAACAACAATATAAAGATCTGGCCAAGGGTCCTCTCATGTGGCTGTTAAACACCCCCTTTTGGCCATAGTAAAAGTTAAGTTATTGGAATATATCAACTCTAGGTGCTATACTCTATACAGAAGTAGTGATGTAAAGACAAATATTCTGAAATCGTATCAGATATGGCATGGGATACATTAACTTATGTCATCCAACGTTTTCTTTTTCAGCTCTAAACTACTTGACAGTAATGTTTTAATATTGTTTTGGAATGTAACTTTTCATGAGTTTTGTATGTTAGTGGTGATCTCACTGCAACAGCGGTGGAAGATCTTACTTTGAAGAACCGTCTTTTGTCAATAAAAAAAAATTAAATGTGAATCAAGAGTTGATAAGACTTACCCTTCAGAAGAGCACATGTATGTCTTATGTCGATATCAAACAAAACCCTGCAACAAATGAGGTGCTTTCCACTGGTTTTACATAACTCCTCTGGTTTGACATAACAAATAACAGAAATGGGTGTATATCATTTACCATGGAAATATTGCATCTCTATACATATATAACAAATTGATCCCCCCAAAGCGTTAAGAATTTAGGATATTTGAAAAATTGGCGCATGCGGCATATTTTGCCCCAAACAGGCAGGTCGGTGCAGAAAAACAAGTTGATGCAGGAAGCAAAGTGCAGGATCTATGCTAGGAGAGTGCCTTTCTGGCTTCTGGAAGAAGAAACACAGTAGTATGCAAATGCCGAGACAAGTTTACCGGCATCGTAAGTAGATAAAAAATGGATCACTTCGTATCATTTCCCATGAATAATTATGAAAAGGAGAAAGCAAGCGTCCTCAGGCTTCCGGCAGGTCTCAGGTATTGTCAGCTGGTGTGAAAATGGCAAACCTCATCTTGAAATCCATTTTTAAGCCTGTGTACACACCCGTGATTATCGTTAACACAATCACAGATGCTCCTTGATATTTCAGGGCTCGGGCGGAAGAGGCCACAGATGATACAAGAGAAGGGAACGCTGGAGGAGACACTGAACGAGTGGAGGACCATGATCTCCAGGAGAAGCAGCTGCAGCAACAGCACTCTCTCCTTGACACAGAACTCCACCTCCTTGATCGTGAGGAGGAGTTGTCTGCCCGTCAGCGGCAGCTGGAGGAGTATGAAGCTGAGGTGATACAATGTTACACAGTTAAGGCCGTATTTGGTTATTTTCATGACAATAACAAACAGAATGACATTCGTCCACACACACAATATCCACCGAAAATATATCACGATGCTTTTGGGTATTGATTACACAGATTACGCAAATTACACCACCACATCTCGCCGGGATGCAGGAAAGGAGGGGCAGGTTTAGACTGGCCTCAGTCCCTTTATCCTACCCCTAATAAAAAGCCGCCATAGACTTAGTATAGGCAAATTTTATGTGGCAGGCCGTGACATAAAGTGTTTTTTATGCCACTTGAGTAATAACAATATTGACCAATCAGAGAGCAGGATGTCAGCTACTATGAAAAAAGTTCTGTTGGTCGTTGAGTCAATATTTATCTTATAGAAATACAAAAGCATAGCCGGGGTAGGATAAATACGAAACCGAACTCGAGTTAGACTTGTCAGTGTCTATGCCACTCTGGTCAGGTCTGCTACTCACTACACTCGGCTACACCTCGTGTAGTAATACACGACCTGCCCGTCGTGGCATAAACATTGTCAAGTCTAACTCTCGTTCGGTTTCTACTAAGTATCCTACCCCTTCCAAACTCTGTCGGCCAAATTCGCCCTTCCATCTAGCACACCCAACTCGCCCCTCCAATCTGTCTGCCAAACCCACCTCCCCATCTTGCACCTTCCATCTACCCAACCCGACGAACTCGATAGCCCATCCTGGGCTTGCTCACCAAAATCACCCGCCTATCCAATCCACCTGCCCAACTCGTCCCCCCCTCCCCATCTCTCATGCTCATCTAGCCAACCCATTAACCTGTCTACCCATCCACTCATCAACCTGCCAACCTGCCAATCCATCAACCTGCCTCCCTATCAACCTGTCAACACATCAGCCTGCGATCTCATCAACCTATCTACCTGTAAGCCTGCCTACCCATCAACCTGCCTACCCTTTAACTTGCTTACCCGTCTACCTGTCTGCCCATGAAGCTGCTAACCCATAACCTTAACCTACCTACCCATCAACCTGTCCTCAATATATCCAGTATCACGTGTCATATCCAAGGATGAAGTATTCAAATTATCATGATCGGCCTTTAGAAACCTGTCCCTCAGATGTATATATATAGTGGAACTAATACCATGTTGTATGGTCCAAAACTAGAAAATATTTCTATAATTTGCAAATGTATGTGTTTTTCTAATTATGGACAAGATGTCTGTCCAAATCTAACAAAATAGCTATGTATTAAAGCTCCTTAATATAAACGATTGCTCTTTCCCTCTATACTTGTGGCTTCATCTGATACAATGTGACGTGATACTACTTTCAGCCACCGTGCCAATGACAGACTGCTGGAACTACACCTTCTATCTGGTGATTTCTAATTTTTTTTTTGACGCGATCAGAGAGAGTAGATGGGTTACTTGTCTTGAAGCATTGGGTTCTATAGCAAGCTTGACTCTAACCCGTTAATTTGATTTCAGATAGAGAAAATCGAAGGCTACCTCGATCGGCGAATGGAGATAGCAAAGAGGAGAACACAGGAGCTAACAGAATTGGACGAGGTGGGTGTTTTAGCACTCTCTCACTCTCTCTTTCTCTTTTTTACGAACCTTAAATCATAGTAGAATTTTAGCATTTACAATTTGGAAATATCGAAATTTATTAAGACAGGACACTCTAATGATTTACAGTCTTTGTGAGAAATAATGCCATGGAAAAAGGCATACTGGTAACAAAACCCTAACCTGAGAGTCATTGCTGATCGGTGTCCCAGGGTGGGCTACAAAACCTTTTAGGTTCCTAAAAGCACTGCTTGGCGTAGTGAGACTTCAGGCGTAGGCGATAGATGGCGTAGGAGTCGCAGTTCTGCCTCTGTAGAACTACAGCTATTTTACAATTCTCCACAATTCTTGTCAGTGGGCTGAATATTTCAGATATTTTCCCTCTAACACTGCCGTTTTGTATGAGATACAATAGTACACATATTTCCGCTTGTTTATTTGATAAACAAGGCTGTTTTATGTAAATTTGAATATACTATGAGACCCCACGCGGTGTCTTCCGCTAGGACCTTTTTCTGTAAGAGGACGAATGTATGGAAGATATGGGTCCCTTTTGTTAAACACTATTTGCCATGCCTCATTTGCAGGGACAGTCCCCCACCAAGATTGTCTTCATATTCAAACGATAAGCCTTGTTGCACCTCTCCTACAATCATTGGGCCGCGTAGTTAAATGGGCCCCTGACATCTTAAAGGCATCATTGATACTTACATGAAAAATTCAATTAATAGAAAAAATAATTGTTTGGATTAATGGCAATTTTGAAAAAGTATACACACCATAGTGATCTTTGATTTGGTAGATTTAGCAAAAGAAACATCATCAGTTACCAAGGTAAATTGTTCAAATCACATGACACATCATGTGACATTGCTATTTCTGAAAAACGTTGCCGGCCGCAGCAAGTTCATTTACGCAGGCAATGCCTGCCATGTAACGCTAAACAGGGAAACTGGGTACTGCAGGGAAAGGGTTAAACAGCCTGGGGGGGACACTTCAATTTGTTGTCCAACTCCCTGTCTTCTGAAAGGACAATCCATATTTAATTAACGTGGACCGTCCTATGGCAGTCTAGAAGTATCATATTACAGTCAATGGAGAATCTTTTTGGATACTAAACCGGACCCAAGTTTCAAATTACCTCAAAATTGATCAATTAGACCCGGTTTGAAGTCGTCGGTGATATAAAACGTCGGTCGGTGGTGCCATATCATGTAATATGATCTAACTGTGTTACTGTGGTTGAGTTATTAAGCTACCGCACCCATGTCCCCTGACGTTGAAAACGAGGTGGTTATAGGAGACATTTTTGTTTTCACCTGATAATTATGCAACGAAAAGTGATACATCATCGGTCGGCGTAGCCAGATGCCACATTCGGCGGTCATAATCGGCAGGTGGAAATGCCGCATTGTTCGTACACAAGTATATACTAATAGTCACATGGGCATGTTTTTCTCAGAGCTCGATTTTCTTTTGAACAAGCCGAAATAAACCTGCCAATACCTTACCAATACTATTAGTGTTTATAAGACAAATTACCATCATGGTATGTCCAAACTATGGCTGTCAGGTTCAATATCATCCCATACTTATCTTGTTAAATATACTCAGAAGCTCAGTTTCATTACTGATACAACTCATTGAATTTGATTGTGCATTTCACACGACTTACGACGATGTTTACCTACTATATCTAAAATGGTAGAATTCCGTTGAATCCGCTTGAAGTTGCTCCCGCACATTTTTTTTTTTTTTCATTCGTTTATTTATACTGTTACCTTCTTAGGTTCAGGACCTGTCTTCCTTTAGGCCAGTGTATACAGATTGTAGCGTCCTTAGCTAACATCGAAATTTCCAGATAGGTATCTTTAGTCATCATTCTGGTTGTTAGTGGCTATGATATGATCATAGTGTGGTTAGTAGTATTTGGCTTACTGCCATATAACTTATAGATGTCAGTAGTATATTTCCCATTCATATGTTCAATGTGGCAGTTTTCTTTCCTCTAGTCAATCATAGAGAGTGTGTTCATACGCAACGATTTTGCATATGTGTTTATGTGTTTATTTGTTCTGTGCTAAAGGCGTATGTCTCCTTTAGTGCCCTAACTAATTCTAGTTTCTTCCCGCTAGTAGATGATTTATAGCCATTTTGTTGTTCTTTAGGTACTTAGACAGAGAATCGGGGGTTCGTAGGGAACGAGCATTATTGGGTAGGGTATTCCACATATAGGAACTTTGGTATACTACACTTTTAGTGAAGAGATCGCACTTGGGTTTTGGTACTTTGAGGAGTGCCTGTTCATGCGCCCTCGTATTTAGTTTTCTATCATCGCGATATTCGACCTCGTTTGACCTGCGTGCCGCTATCTTTAGGATGTTTTTGATTCTTCTCATTTCTAGTTCTTCGATATTAAACCTTCGATGGAGTTCTTTGGTGTTGGGTTTCGGGTATTCATTTACAGCTAGCCTTAGACACTTGTTTTGATATGTTTGCACCTTCTTAACCAAGAGTTTTGGTCCTTTGTGATATACTACGTCTCCGTAGTCGCAGTACGGTAAGATTAGTTGTTTGTATAGTTTTACTACCGTTGTTTCTGTTAGATATGGTCGAAGCTTATATAGTATATATGTTTTGTGTAATAGGATTTGATGTAGGTTTAGTAAATGCCTCCGGAAAGTTAATGAACTATCCAGGGTGATTCCCAAATATTTGTAGTTTGTGGCATATTCAATGATTTCATTGTTAAGCAGAATGGGTGTATGTGGTATTCGGTTGAGTTTGTGCTTGGATGCAAAAATCATTGCTTTCGTTTTCCCTGTGTTAATAGTTAATTTGTTGGCGTTACACCATTGGTGATAATTGTTTAATTCAGTATTCAGTATCATTGGGTCTTTTGGTCTACTTAATGAATCTTGGAGGTACAGGACTGTATCATCGGCATAGAGTTGCATATGTGAATGGTTTAAGGCAAGTTCCGCATCATTGATGTAGAGAATAAATAAAAGGGGGCCCAAGGTCGAGCCTTGGGGCACGCCGTGAGTGATCATTTTAGTATCAGAAAGCCTATTGTTACATTTCGTTCTTTGTACTCTATTGGATAAAAAATCTGTGTACCATTTTAGGGCATGTTGGTCAAAATTGTAGTGGTTTAGTTTTTTTAGTAATATGTTATGGTCTATGGTGTCGAAGGCTTTGCGGAGATCTATGAAAATTGCTCTTGTGTAGTCGCTGTTGTTAATATTGTGGTAGAGTTCATCAGTGAAGGTTGAGATTGTTAAAGTTGTTGAGTGTTTTGGTCTAAATCCGCCCTGTTTGTTAGTCAGTATGTTATTATCTTCAAGAAATTTATTGGTTTGTTTATGGATTAGTTTCTCTATTATTTTACTAGGTAATGGGATTATTGAGATCGGTCTATAGTTATTTATATCGTTCGGTGAGCCGCCTTTGGGTATTGGTGTAACTGTTGTTTTTTTCCATGTGTTGGGGAATATGCCTGTTGTTATCGATAGATTTATTATGTAGGTTAGGTGATATGGTAATATTTGAAAGATGTCTTTAAGTACTAGGGTTGATATGTTTGGGATACCGGATGGTTTGGCTGTATTGAGGTTATTAACAATTTCTATGATTTCGTCTTCGTTTATAGGTTGGAGGTGGAAGGTGTTGTCCGGTTTCGGGGCATTCATGGTCCAAGGGGTTTTGTGTTCAATGGCCAATTTTCTGCCTATGTTCACAAAAAAATTGTTAATGTAGTCTGCAGTTTCTTCTGTGCTTATCTCAATGTTGGTGTCTTTGTCGATTAGTCTGATGGTAGTGTTTGATTTTTGTCCTTGGCTAGTCAGTGATTTCATTTCCCTCCAGAAGGTTTTCGGGTTGTTTTTGTTTTCTTCGAACTTTTGGTGATAGAAGTCTCGTTTTGCACGCTTAACTTCTAGCTTGGCATAATTTCTTTGTCTGCGAGCAATATTCCAGTCGTCAATGATCCCAGACCTTCTAGCTCGTTCGAGGCATTGGTCTTTATCGTATAATAATCTAAGTAAGTCTGGGGTCATCCACTCCTGTTTCTTTTTCTTAATGTTAAAATCTTTGATTGGACATAGGTCGTTCAGCAGACCGTGAATTACATCCATATAATAGTCCCACGCCAGGTCAGGGTTAGTGATGTTCCATAGTTCAGTCCAGTTATAGTTCTTCAGTTGTGTACTTAGTCTATCACGATCATAGTTTTTGTATGTTCTACCAGTAAATTTTGCTCTAGTGTTGGGAGGGCTATGTTTCCTGAGTGTAATGTATATCATTAGATGATCCGAGATATTAAGGCTGACCACTCCGCTTGATGTGATATGGTTCATATTGGTTATGGCTAGGTCAATGAGACTATCTTTTGTATGCGGGTCATAGTGTGTTGGGGTATCTATTATTTGGTTTAGCCCATTTGATGTGATAAGGTCCTTTAGGGCCTTGGTTTTCCTATCAGCATGGTCGAGGTAGTCGATGTTTATATCTCCCATAATCAGTTTTTGTTGGTTCCCTTTAAATAGCTCATCCTCTAGTGATTTTGTTAATGTGTCTATGAAGTTTTCAACATTCCCTTTTGGTCATATCATAGTTAACCAGACCTAGGGCTGGAGACTGAGGAGCCACGAGAGTGAGAATCTCGTGCAAGCACGAGACCACTCCGCTGGTTGCCGGCAAAATAACCATGAGTTTACGATGGTTTCTCGTTCACCCTCTAGAGGGCACCACAGCAGTTAGGAATTGTTAGACGAGAGTAGTTGCTCTTTCAGTTTGGGGTTCGAACCCCACTACGACAGCTCACTTTTAAACTATTTTTGGGACTCGGACTCGTAGCCAAGTACAAATCGACGAAGTCGCTAGTATAATCTAAAATCTACAACAAACTAAATATTCCTTACACTATCATATTCCATACACCATCGGCCACACCCAGCTGGGGGTGGCCATACTCACTGCCAGACTTTCACACGGACATTGACACCTCACGCATGCCGCCTGTAGACGGGTATAGGCGGCCGAGTTTCGACGGGGGATGAACGTGACTGGGTGATTGTGGGGCGGGTGATAGTGACGCGTAACCGGTGTAGCGCCGACGGGAGATTGTGACCGGGTAGCGCGGGTGGAAGTGACCTGTATTCATGGTTACGCGTCACTATCACCCGCCCCACAATCACCCGGTCACGTTCTCCCCCGTCGAAGCCTGGCCACCTACACCCTCCTACAGGCGGCATGCGTGAAGTGTGAAAGCCCCGTGTGAAAGCCTGGTAGTGAGTCGGTATTGGTCTGGCCGCCCCCGGCCGGGTGCGGCCGATGGTGTATGGAATATGATAGTGTAAGGAATGTGGTAATGCGTTTTATATTTATGTTTATATATAATATATATTACAGTAAAAACATTACCCGCAAATTGTTGAAAATGAAATGGAATCTGCAACAAGTGTAGAATCTGTGTTGTATTTGGTTGTTAAACCTTCCCTATTTCCACCTTGAGCAAGTACCTAAAGAAAAAATCCAAACATTTTCATTGCAATTTCCATACATAATATATATATATATATATACATATATATATATACATATATATATATATATATATATATATATATATATATATATATATATATATACATATAAATAGTACCACATTAATACAGTTCAGTTAAGATTTCTACCATTTCTACCTTGTACTAGCCGCGCATGTGTGGGTACAAGCACAGAGTAGTAGAAGTCGGGAAAAAAAGATGCCCAGAGTCGGTACCCGGCAATGGCCGCGTGTGTGTGGGTACAAGCGGGCAAAAAAAGCTACCCGGAGTCGGTGTAGCCCCGAGGGGAGAAAGTAACCGGGTGATTGTGGCGCGGGTGGTAGTGACCTGTATTCGTATTCATCCGGACGATAGCGTCAGCCACGCAGTGCATGTGGTAGGACGAGGCACGGCCACCAAACAGCATGGCCATGTCAAAAAAGTTCCCATCCCCCCACATAAAACGCAACAATGGGCAGCCCAAAGGGTCACAGCGGAAGTTCTTGTAGGTCCTGTTGATGCCGATAGTAGACATATGCACCGGTCCCAACGGCCACAAGGCGGTAGACAAATTTGTTGGCCGTGGGGAGGCTGTGGTCCCGTTCTAGACCGTAGACAGAATTCTTACTAATATAAGAATTCACGCTATAGTCCTGGGGGAAAGTCATGTCTGTTATGATGTGCCGGTCGGCCATGCACTGCTTCTCCTGTGCATGAGGCGGGAGATGTGGCACCTTAGAGAAAAAGGGTGATCCGAGAATGGCCTGAGCAGATTCCTGTGTCAACACGCCTTCATGATGAAGGCTTCGAGTTGCTTGGGGTAGGCACTCGTAGTCGGATGATTTGGTACCCTGCAGGTATCGCTCTCGGGACCGATATACCCTAGGCGGAACCATACAATATAAAGTCTAGTAGCTCTCCCATTCCGGGGAGACGGGAGAGGTATGCCGACCAGGCCTCAAGGTCGAGGTCAGTGGGTAGGACAACCCTGGAGACCAGGGCGTTGGGGAGGCCCGTGCCCCTCACAGACGAATATATGTGGGTGTGGATCCCCATGACTGGGGCTGTAAAGTGGAGCCAAGTGTCCTGTCTGTGGTCCACAAAGGGCCTGAGCGTCCACTGACACCTGCCGGGGGTGTGTAAACATTGCCTGTCAGTTTGAGTGATTATTGGCCCTTTCATTGGGATAATAAGGTGATAAAGGCACTTACATACCCTAGGGATCCCATACTGGGACCTGTTTCAGTAGTTTCGTGACATGTCTAGATTGCGTCTGTGACACCATATGGACAGATCACAAGATTGCAGTCGATGACACACGGAGCTTCACTCACTTCTCGTAGGAATTAAAACAATGACACTTTAACATGAGTACGGGGTACATATAACCTATAATCGTTCCAAATATGAAGAAGATTGGCCACTCCGATTTTCTTATATTTGCTAGTCTTTTTCCGCTGTTGCTTACACTGTTGGTACCGCTGTTGATGTCTGTCTAGGCCTAATGTCATGAGACTACTGAAACAGGTCCCTGGACTGGTCCTTGAGCTTTTCTGTTAGCGTGTAGGACCCTTCTCATTCAATGTACTAGTATGGTTTGGGGTCGGTTTCGTGACTGACCGATTGGACATGAGGAGGCATGAGAAAACATCACGAACCATACATTGTTACCATTTCTGCACCTTTGTTTACTCATATTGTATTATATGTCATCCCCCTTGGAACATCGCTAAGATCATAAATGTAATGTCTACATCAGAATTTGTAAGTTTATAATACCCATTCCGTTTGAATGGAAGAACGATTGTAAATCGAATTCGATCGTACCAATAAAAAAAAAAAAAAAAAAAAAAAGGCTCTTACCCGAGGTCCGGTTGTGTCTGGAACTCACGTTGAGGGTGGTTGTGGCCCATTAGATTGTAGGTCAACTCTCGACTGAAGAAGCATCCCAAGGCGCTAGAAAATATCATGTAAGGAGGTCAGGGTCAAGGTCGGGGTTTGCTGCAAATGCAGTCATTGGCTATTGGGTCTACTCTTTTCCTTATATGGACTTAGTGAAATGGGACAACTCCATGGTGCGTTGTAGGAACTCATCGGTGGGGTGTGTAGCCTTGAGCTCGCGAGGCGGTGGGAACGTGTCGGACTGGGTCTGGGCCCATGCACGTGTACTGAATTCAGCTGCCTCTCACATGGTCAGTTGTTCAGCCCAGTCTAGTGAGTGCGTGGGCAGGCCGAGTTGCAGTATAGCCACCAGCATGCTGTCTATTTTCTGGTTCATTTTAGAGACGTCCTCGCGGACGGGCCCCACGCCGGCCTCCAGGGCCTCAATCCGAGAGGACCTGACTGTGAAGGCGGACTCGATCTCTTGGTCCGCCTCTGTGATTGAGACTTCTGAGTCCCGGTCCGACTCAGGATGCGGGTCTGGCTGCAGTGTGGCGTCCTAGGGTTTTGAGCTGTTTGCTCCTCCTCATGTGTTTGGCATCTTGTATCCCATAAATAAGACGATTTATCGCACTTCCTAGAGGTACTCCCTCAATTCCTGATACTGTTTATTTGGCTAATACGAGTATGTGATGGGGAAGGATTACCAAGGACAGAAGCGGATGAAAAATGGGTATGTGCAAATAGGGTGATGGCTAGAGAGGAAGTGTCAATTTTGATTCGGCCTTTTCTAAGATTAAAACAATATATTTCACAAAACCAGACATATGTTTCCCTAGTTTCATCGATCTTAGATTTCACCAACACTAATCTTTCATATGAGTTAAACTAGTCACCCTCATTCAAATATCTTTTTGAATCATATATGTTCTTTTTACCTCTCGTCCTTCATGAATTGAATCAAATAAGGAACGATCAGAAGAAGAAGATTGATTGCTCCTAGTAAAAAAACCCGCCTTCTTTTTTCTTTCTTCTGTGGCGAGAACTTGTAGTCTTATGGGGTGATAACACCGGAGCCCTTTGCACAAGCAGATCATACAAGATTTATCCCGATTCATCAAAATGCAGCAAAGTGCTACAGGTCACATCCCGACCTTGCGAGACAAAAAACATCGTACTGGTGGAATCAGCACTTGAACGTCATCATTCCTAATTTTGACGATAATTAAAAATATCTAAACACTCCTCAAGCAAAGGGAAATCATTTAACTTGAAACTTAATTCTCTCTCAGTGATTACCTTAATGCTCTGTTTTGTCAGACCCTGTCGCCGAGATTAGGATCTTGATCATCTTATGGATGGCTATCGCAACATTGACGTTGTTTCAGGAAATCCGCAAACTAGAGCAGGAAATCAAACATGGTACGCAGATTTCCCTGGTGGGGATACGTCAGTCACCAACGCCTGACATTCGAGTCCGCCGATCTTCGCAGTTACACTGGTGGGGAAGCGTGCATGTGCATACTGAGTATATTTGCACATTACTATGGGAGTGTTCTTTACGTGTTCCAATCTGATATTGCTTGCTGTGTATTTGTGGGCCTCCATACCAGTTTGAATTGCTTTGAGTTGATATTAACGATAGACTGCATTATGCTGATTTAAAAGGTGTTCGAAAGCTAGGTACTAGTCATCGGTCTACACTTTGATTCCTTGGCATATTTCGATGATAAACACATTTCTGAATAGCAATATGTCTAGTAGCCCTTCTTCAAAAGATCATAAATTGAGGCGTGGTCCCCGTAAATTTAGTATTGTATACTTTAAACGGAGGTAGAAGGAGCAGGTAGGAGGCGACGTCCCATGGTGTATCGTAAAGAAAACAATTAGTAATCCTGTACATACGAGGTCCCAGCAAAGAAACATAGGTGCGATCCTCACAATACTCGGTATTGTATTACATTGCACATAGGTGCAATGTAATATCGCTCATTATAAGCCTTTTGACACTTAGATAATTATCAATGGACCTAACACCTGCATTGTAATTGCTTGCACTGATATTCCATTGTTGTCTTGCAAAATGTACCAGATTAGTATAGAAACACTTCTCGGTTGCAGAGAATAAGGAATATGATTATTTGAAAATAATATTAGCAACAATTTGTATATAAGGAGGAGCAACAGTCTTAAGAAGAGTGGTAACCATGATTGGACCTAAAGACAAGAACGATATGTGATATCTGGCTTTAAATATGTCTGCCTGCTTCATATATAAATCTGTTCACTGGAGGATTATATCTCCTCTCATTCTCAGGCATACAGATGCCGCTACACATTGATAACCATCATAGTACAAAATAACAAGGCGTCGCTTGAAATCATCTATTTTACCATGTCCTGTTTAAGGTGCTTTTGGTAAGAGAGGTATTAATTAAGATGCTTCCTTTCAGCTTATGCTGTGAGAAGTTGTGTGCTGCAGGGAATGGATTAAATATTCAGTGCTACTGCTGTGCCTGGAGTCGGTTCCTAAAATCTAATTAATTGTAAAATTAAAATCCACACGACCCGGAACAGTAATCAAGAGGCATTAAATCACATCGGGCACTATCATGAACTCTCCCTATTCTGACAAACACATTACTGTTTAATGCTGTCTGTGATAGAATAGCAAATATTATCATGGCATATTATAGATTGTAGTAACCGACCATGCAGTGTTGCAATGCAGTACTAACTCTACTTTGCTTGTGATAATTCACTCATTGCTTCCGCTTTGCTTTTAAGGACAGACGCGAACTCCTCGAGCTTAAAGCTGCAGCCGTCACGAATGATGCCGATGTCACAGGAGCCCGAGCAGACCCTCCTCCTGCAGGGTAACTCATCCAAGCTTACTGATAGGACGGTGCATTTTGCTATGCTTTTAGAGGCGTCTATCACTGACATCAAAACAGGCGGGGTGGCCTTGGCATGACTTTGTATGAATGTACTCCTCCTTCCCATCTAGGTGTATATGTGATAGATATCATGAATTAATGAACTATGCCACACGTACGATTTACTTTTGAACCATTTTATTTCTTTACATTAAAGTTCATTGACTTAAATCAATAAATTGATCGTGTTGCATGGGCAACTCCAATTTCACTCTAGAAAAAAAACCATGGCATTCTAATGGCATGATGTCAATTTCCCATGATTTTTCCAGGAACAGTTTGTCATTATCTGCATTCTTGGTCGGTTGTTGCTAATGTCTTCTAATTCCTGTTTATAGGGTAACTGAATTTCAAATACTGCAGGATAGAAATTCCCAAATGGAACTTGCATTAAAAAAAGCCAAAACCGATTTGGCCAGGTCTGAAAACGCCAGGGAACATCTTCAATCTAAGGTAAAAAAATCCTATTTCTGTACATAATTATAGTGTTCCTAAAGTTGTCAGAGATTGTATATTCCGACCTGATAGATACTTTAGTCTGTCAGGAGTAACAAAACCTGTTTTAGCAGTTGATGATCGCAAACTTCGTGTATTATATATATGATATGATGTTGAGGTCCTAACGTGGGTATGTCTTCAGATGGAAATGTGACCATTTATGATGTAGGCCTATCATTAATGTGGATTGCAGCACATGCGTATACAGTTCTATCAGAGACGTTCCAAATAGGCAAAGTGATTTGAAACCTTTGGTTATATTGCACTTACAAAAGAGCTGCCCTTAATTAAAACGATTCAGAATTCATGCAATAGTTTGTTAATCGTGCAATAATTTAAAAGTGGAACACCATGTCAATAACCTAGATAGTTGGCCAATACAAAAAGAAGAGAATGTGATAGTGACCATGTGACGTCATCGCGGTTGCCCTTTTCATGATTTACAAAGAAAATATAAGAGAGAATCCTTAGTTTCATAGAAACAAAGCACTTGATAATAAATAGGCTAAAGCCCTAAAAATGATGTCTGGATCACGAATTTATGATCAGTAGTTCAAATACAGGCCATATGAACCCGACGACTGCTCCAGAAAGGACATCGCTTCCACGATTTATTAAGTTTTTCAATCACAGCCTCTCAACCATGTATGCTAAATAATTACGCAGAGTATGTTTGGAGTGTGATAGTGACCATGTGACGTCATCGCGGTTGCTAGTTCCGGTTGGCAGTCTCAGCAAGTCTCACGGTTGTGACGGCGTGCCTTTTTGAAAATTCTATATATATTCTCTTCTGGGCTTTGTCTTCATTGTGTCAGAATTTATGGCAATATGCATAGTAATTAGTTTATGTGCAATAACATCTTTTCCAATATGTTCATAGTGCTGGGTGTTTGTATTGCGACATCTTCCCGTATAACCTGGCAGCCAGTATCTGCCGTATTGTTTTACTTTCAGTTTCGTTCATACTGTGTATCTAGGACACGATTGATTCTGTTACCTTTCCAGGTGTCAGGGATGGAGAAATCACAACGCCATTATGAAAAGCGCAATAAGGAATTGGAGAGTCAACTTTCGTTGAATCTGAGCCACAGTGGGCCGGGGCGGTTCCGCCTCTCACATGCTCAAGGCAGTAACACAGACCTGCAATCCCTAGGCAGCAGTATGTCACAGCGTCTGTCCATTACACCTGCATCTCCAGCCGATGCGCCGAAGCCAATCCGGTTTTCAATGAAGATCAGACCGACGCGTGAGCAGAGCCAGCAGAGAGAGCCGCAAGACGAAGTGGTAGAACGCCCGGCTCTTGCCTGGCAGCGATATGACAACAGAAGGCGGAGCTCGCGTCCCACCAGAAGTGATGTCGTTGGCATCCGAAGTGCGCCAATCGGGCGCCAGAGGCACGACTCTGTTAGTACTAATTGTAAATCAGAAAATTCCATTATTGACAGTTCTTCTTTAAGCCAACGATCCCTAAAGAGTGGCAGCAAGGTCTGCTCAATTCAGTAGCTCTCGTTTTTTGCAGTTAACAAAATTGAAGTTTCACAAATCGTTAACTATATTATCTATTCTCCATGAACGAGCGTAAATGTTATGGCTTATTTCAAGTTGCAGTCTATGGGTTTGTTACGAAAGACGTTGAATCAGGAAATCCATGAAGTCGTGCATCCAAGCCTGATATGGTAAAAGGCATTTCGAAATACGATATTGGTAGGGTCTGGTAGGTCAAAGATTTTCACGCATACATGGTAAAAACAAAGTGTCGTTATCTGGACATGGGCAGGCTTTTTATTACAGAATCATTATTGGGGCTTGCTCGCTCAACGGTACAACTTTCTGACACATCTCCAAATTCGGTCTCCTACAGTAAAATGTTTCTCACTCGTTCCCCGAAATCTCAAGGGAGTAAGTGGAATTTCAAACAAGAGGCTTCAATTTTGTGCGGTGGTCCTTGATAGGGATAAGATAATAAGTGTTCGGACAGGTGGAAGTCATTAAGCTATTGGAGACTGTAGTGGGGTTCATCTTTTGCTGAGATAGCACACCAGGTTAAGAGACGTGGAGCTAAACTTGACCAATTGCAAAATATTTCCCCAATCGTTTGCTATGAACAAACAACTTTCAAAATGTGTCTGATTTATTTTTATTGACGATTCAAGAATCTAAAACATATTCTCCCGTTGGACTCAGAGGTAGTAGTGATTGCCTTGTAGACGAGTAAGTTTAAAATCTAAGTGCCTTGCGCTAAGTGAGTTTAAAATCTATTTTTCCTGAAACAGATAAT
Source organism: Alentia gelatinosa (assembly GCA_950022655.1). Classification (NCBI taxonomy): domain Eukaryota; kingdom Metazoa; phylum Annelida; class Polychaeta; order Phyllodocida; family Polynoidae; genus Alentia; species Alentia gelatinosa. The sequence goes on from OX465581.1 coordinate 53,073,821, forward strand.
GGTTCATCTAATAAGCTCCGGCTGATCCAACGATAGTATAGTTGATGTTGGGGGTGGGGGGTAATTTATATGTAATACATGTATTTAAGAAGAAAAAAAATCACAATAGGATACAGGTTGTGGGTACAATTATTGCATATACAACCAAATCTTATTTGAAACCACAAGGTGGAAATACATGTATTCATGTCTAAGACCGGGCACCCACCAACGCTGATACACGCCGCGGCGCACCGATACAAAATGATCATATCGTAGCGTATCGGTGCACGTCGGTTCGCGTCGCAACGTTTTGGGAGGGTGCATGAAAAAAGGCCCTGTTTCCGATACACCCCGATATAGCTCACGACGCAACTAGCGTAATCAACTATATTTCCTTTATGATTCCAGAAATAATTCGTATGTATGATCGATATTTTACCTGTAAATACAAAACAATAGTAAATGATATTTCATAATAATATTTGATCAAAAAAATCAATTCCAAGTTAAAGTATAAAATGATCGATTTGAGACCCTTATCAATTACCAAATTTCACTATTTTTGCAGAGGGATATCACCACTATATATTTTAGGAATTCTGGAAATTTCATAATTGTCCATTGATTATTTCATATGATTTGCTGTTGAAAGGGTCGCCGATACACACTGATGGGCACCGACGCGCTACGACAATCGATACATGATCGATTGTTGTAGACCCTCTACCATACCGGCTTTTTATCGTAGCGCGTCGGTGCGCGTCGGTAGCGTTATTGTAGAAACCTAACCAACTGCCCCGATACACGCTATGATATGCATTTTGTATCGGGAGGTCAATATCGGTGTGCGTAGGTTCGCGTCGGGAGCCCGGTGGACACCCCCCTTTACAGACTATTTATACCTCTATCCTAACCTAAGATATAAAGTGAATTCGTCAGCTAAATCAAAACTCAATGGCTTTTATCATATATATATATATATATATATATATATATATATATATATATATATATATATATATATATATATATATGTTTGGTTATGGATAGGTCTATTGTAATATACATGTACGTACGTAGCACAGTAACGTTATATATGTTTTGACAATACTGTATCTGTATATATGACTTTGTTGGTTTCACTTTTCTTATGTAAATAATTGTTGAAGCAGTTAGAAATGAATATTTAGGCTGAGGATGACATGAAATATATAAATCCGATCGTTTCTCTTAAGGGCAGAGGAGTGGGGCATTGTCCCCCCATGGTTCAGAAAACTTTCACCAACATCTAAATACACATATCCAGCTATAGTCAACTAACTCACCTACAACTCTACTCGTACACTTTTTACCTACTTCACCCACCGCAAACATATATATTTGCTGACAGATTGGCTGGGACTTTATGGTGCACGAGTGAATTGTTTAAATGTACCCCGAGTATTCTGTTTAGTACAATAACTGTAACTTGTTCAACTATGGTCTTCGTCATTATTCCCTCTGTCTGTTTCCAAATGCTGCGGCGATAACATGTATGTTACTGTGCCCAGAGAAATCCACAACAAGATCTATATATATATACAGAAGGTGAATTAAAGAATTTATAAATGATTATCCATCCTGAAACTCTCAATTTCCATATAAGTTATCACATCATTCTACAACTGTTTTTACTGACCGAATACCCTGTTGGAATCAAATGGAATCAACTAGAACGCTTGAGATTAGAAGTCTAAAACAAATTTTGTTTATTTCCACATAAAACATCTCTCTCTATACGAACATGAGGTGCCGGTACAGACAGTAAACCTGGCCCTTCTGCACACTCATTGGCTCACGAACTGACCAAACAGAATGTATATTAACAGATAACACATGCCTATGTGATAATATTCCAGTCCTGTGAACCTGCCAACCACCATACCACAATGTTGGCTCATTTAGAACTAACGGGAAGTCATGGTACATTGTATTAATTATCTATAACATTCTCCATATCAATATTTGGTTACTACAAAATATAAACATGTAAAAGTTAAGGCAAAGTCGGAACTTTACAATATGTTATCTTGTATTTTTCGATTACAATATATTTGACATTGAAATAAATCTTAATCATCTACCCAACGACTACTGTTACTTGTATTTTTATTCTATCAGGGATCTTAGACAATGGCTAGGAGTATTATAAAACGACTTGAAGAAGGCATAACGACAGGCATAAGTCCGACTTCGCTCAGACCTCCACTATTCAGGTGAAAAAATGAAAGTACACCCATGAACGATGTTTTTTGTTTAACGAATGTAGCTACATATTTGACATACCTATACATACGCCATACCTGTGAATCACCGATAAGCACATTTTGTGGGATTGGTGACCATTTCCTAATCAGGCATTCTTCTAGCTTCTCTATCTCACGGTCGAGCTTTGTGGGGTAATAACAGTTCTGTCTGTTAGCCATTATACTGAACGACACACTTACAGTCACACTGCGCGAGAACCACCATTTTACATATATATGCGCCCGGCGTATATAGGTATGCTTTTGCGTATACAAGTTGACCTATTTTCCGTCGTGTATACGCCTCATCTATAGACGTATACATAGACAATAATCGATGGTTTTGTGGATAGGCGGCCGTAAACCACGAGAGGTTGACACGTTGTAATACACGAGCGCTAGCGAGTGTATTACGACGTCAACCTCGAGTGGTTTACAGAGCCGCCTATCCACATATCCATCGTTTGTTGTATTTATTATCCATCTTTTCGAATAATTTAAACCCAGTAATTGCCATATTAAAGGGTATAACAATAGGGACTATTTCTTTGCTCTATAGCAAAGATGGACTATTTTCCCCGTATACCATGGTTTTGAGGCCGTATACCACAGGTGTGAATCCGTATACCACAGTTAAGGTATCTGACAGGTTTTATACACTGGGTCGTGGTTTACTAAGTCCCCATACATTTTCAGTGGGGGCTTTGTATACGATGGATAATAAAAGCGTTCACGTTGCAGACATATATACGTCATATATAAGCCTGATTCTGTTGCATTTACGCCACTATCCAATAATTCCGATCTCTTCCACTTGGGTACACCACTGTAGTATATCTCAACCTTTCTAAAACCTAAAATGTATAAATTGATTGATTGCACATAATAAACCCTGCATTATGTTGTTCTTTTTACCGTTTTTCTAATAGATTTTACTTTGAAAACACCATTTCTAAGTGTGATCAGTCTAGGTCTGTATAATAGCAGGCCTGGTCTTTTATACGTTAATATTAACCTGATTCCGCTATCCACACCTTTAAACATTAAGATTTTAATAATTGCAGTGAACTCATAGCGAAGCATATTCTCTCCTAGATCAGATTGAACCACTGTGTGCTGTGTAGGTAAACAAATTGTACACAACCGCGAACCGTGGTCAACAATAAGCAGCAAGTGGATATCCGGCACACATGTAAGATTGATCGTTGAGTCAGGGTAGGATAGATTAAAAGAAACAGATTTGTTTAATTTTTTTGCTCCCGTATGCGACTCCTGGAGTTTTGGCTAGAGATTTCACTTGCCTCATGAAATCACCATGCCAAACTCAAATACGGGAACCATGATTTAAACTCATCCAGTTTCAAGATAGTACCTACACCTTACTTTGTCCTATGCCCTAACTATGTCATGCACCGAGATCGCATTCGGTCGTTCACGCACACCCAACTCTGTCCTACACCTACAACTTAGGCCTACAGTGGGGGCTTTGTATACGATGGATAATAAAAGCGTTCACGTTGCAGACATATATACGTCATATATAAGCCTGATTCTGTTGCATTTACGCCACTATCCAATAATTCCGATCTCTTCCACTTGGGTACACCACTGTAGTATATCTCAACCTTTCTAAAACCTAAAATGTATAAATTGATTGATTGCACATAATAAACCCTGCATTATGTTGTTCTTTTTACCGTTTTTCTAATAGATTTTACTTTGAAAACACCATTTCTAAGTGTGATCAGTCTAGGTCTGTATAATAGCAGGCCTGGTCTTTTATACGTTAATATTAACCTGATTCCGCTATCCACACCTTTAAACATTAAGATTTTAATAATTGCAGTGAACTCATAGCGAAGCATATTCTCTCCTAGATCAGATTGAACCACTGTGTGCTGTGTAGGTAAACAAATTGTACACAACCGCGAACCGTGGTCAACAATAAGCAGCAAGTGGATATCCGGCACACATGTAAGATTGATCGTTGAGTCAGGGTAGGATAGATTAAAAGAAACAGATTTGTTTAATTTTTTTGCTCCCGTATGCGACTCCTGGAGTTTTGGCTAGAGATTTCACTTGCCTCATGTAATCACCATGCCAAACTCAAATACGGGAACCATGATTTAAACTGCTGATTTTTTCGTGGTATGAAGTCAGACTTTGAAATTGGCCTGTTGCACTGGATCTACCATAGATCCGTGAAAAGTCTGTGAAAAGTAAGGTCTTAGCCTTCATTACATGTCACATTTTTCCCAGGTGAAGTCAGGGCTTGGCCATCATTGCACGCTAAAGAGTCAGACCTTGATATTTTTCTGTGATGGAAAGACAAGGCCTAGCCTTGGTACACACTAAAAAGTCTTAGCCATAGTTGCATGTTCTAACACTTGATTGAGTTAAATTTGAAGGTACTGACTTTCTTTGGGCTGGCAAAAAGGGGGGGGGGCAGCTGTCCTCCCTGCACCACTTATTCTGATGCCTGCATTACGCGCTCGTCCGAGATTATGTTACGCTTCTCAAGTGTATAAGATATAAGCAATAAGGGTGTGAGTAAAATAGATGGATACAAAGCAACATGGCATTAGCAGGAAGTTGCTCTTAGAGCGATCACCAGTATAAGGAAGTGAATAGTCATGTGACTTGCTGATGTAAGCAGCTGAGGAGTATACCTCGGCTGCCGCTGCAGAGAAGCAGGACTTGGGCATGAATTTTAAGATCTAGAAGAGTGGATATCGAGGACTTATTTAGATCTGAACACAGAACGAATACCATCATGAACTGAAGCAAGAAAGGAGTGTATTAGGATTTATGAGTGAACAATTGGAGAGACCAAACTTGTGAGTGGATATTGCTGAAGTTTGATTATTGGACGATTATGGATTCAATATTTTGAAAGACTACTTTGGCGGTTGTACCAGCATGCATAACATGCCTTGATTACTGTCAATGACGTTTGTCTGGGAGTGGAGTTTGGTTAAATAAGAAGAGTGAGAAGTCTATGAATTGGATGTCAATGATTACTGTGCAATCACTGTGTTTGTAACCTGCGGATTGCTCTCAGGAGATTGGGACATATAGACTTTGTTTGCATTGTTCGTCTTTCCTCCTCTTTGGTCGCAGGGATGTGGGGTCACCATGTTCCTGTGACCACACTAGGCAGGTGGGTCTACCTCACCTATTGTGCAACTAAGTATAAGATCTACGAAAATAAGAAGATGATCTAGCAACCTAAAAGACTAATTAAGGGACATGATTAAAACCCCCCACAACTCTGCACGCCACTGGTTTTGTTGTTTGCTTTACAGGTTGTGGATTTTACTGGCTATGCTCTCTGATTTCTGGTATTCCTTAACCCTTTAAGGGCAGATGATGCCTTAACCCTTTAACAGCAGGAAGATGCCTCCAGGCATTCCCCTGGCTATGACAGGAAGATGCCTCCAGGCATTCCCCTGGCTATGGCAGGAAGATGCCTCCAGGCATTCCCCTGGCTATGGCAGGAAGATGCCTCCAGGCATCTTAGAGGCATCATTGATACTTATATACAAAACCCAATAGATGAAAAGATAACTGTTTGCTTTAAAAGAAATTTTGACAATGTATAAGAGCAATATTGCCCTTTGATTTGGTAGAACAAAATACGTTCAGTCACCAAGGCATATTAATTAAATCACATGACACATCACATGACATTGGTATTTAAAAAAAAAGGTGCCTGCCATAGCAGGGTCATTTGGGCAGGCAATGCCTGCCGTGTAATGCTGAGCAGGGAAACTGGGTACTGCAGGGAAAGGGTTAAGGCATTATCCGATTGGGGGCGGATGATGCCTTAAGGCATCAACCGGCTTGGGGCCGATGACGTCTTAAAGCATCATTTGAAGGCTATTCATAAAATTGTTTTTCAAAAGGAAGTATTTTAACAATTAACTTGACATTTTTACAGAATGTAGGTGTAACATCATATTTTTGAATTCTAAATGAGAGAAATAAAGATATTAATAATAGCCTATTATATCACATGATAAACCTTCGAATTTAGATATCAGAGGGCAGTGCTCTCATCCCCTAGAACTATACATAGTCACTAGTAGCCGTCCCCAAGTGTGTAGTTCAGCCATAGGCAGCCGTCCTTTAAGGGTTAATCGCCTATTTTTGGCACGTCTCTTCTGTAGAGCTGTGTACTGAGCTGTCTCTGGGTTCTGTTGTCTAGAGTTGGTCGCTTGCATAAGTTGACTTAGCATTGTTTAGCCTCTTCTTTTGTTTAGTGAGTTTGGTTATCCGTACTGTGTACTATTTTATTAATAGTTTGGTTAGTGATTTACTGAAACTGAGATGTGCTTGCCCCCATTTTAGAGTAAATGTTAGGTATTGTTCCGCTACCTGTGCTGCAATCTTTTGTTGGAGTCCCTTGGGCGCTGTGTTTCTGGTTTGCATTGGTTTAAATATCGTTGGTGACATTTAGCTCTGTTTATAGCTAGTGCCATTTGTTGTATGGTATACTTAGGTTTTGCTCGCCTGGTTTCTCAGGTGTGTTGTTGGGTCATTACGTTTCTTCCCGAGTGGGTTGCTGCTCTTAATTGGAGGTGGCTATATTGACCTGCTCAGTGAGTCATTGTTGGTGCTCAATTCTTTTGTTCGGATCAGACTGACATCTTCAGGATCCCAGGGAAGGACAGAATAACTACAATTCCAGTGTTGTGGCTATTGTTGAGTAGTTCTAACGGAAAATTGAAGGTCGTTTTGTAGAAAACTTGGTAGGGTTCCAGGTAGGATACAATGTTTTGTGTACACAAAATTGTAAAGTGAAGAACAGCATTATTATTGATGATCTTAAATTGGTCGACTTTATTTTAGAACCGACGTTTCGTCCATTAGGGCTAACTGGAGTAATGCGGTGTGGTGCCAAAATTGGTTACCCTGCCATAAGTGGTAATTATCGCTCACTATTGTCTTTGGCGCATGTGCGAACATGCGGACTCTTGCAGTTCACGATTGGAGAGTGACAAATTCATCGGCCCTCGAACCACTAGTTTGTTACTCTCCAAGCAGAAATCCAGCGCTATACTTCCTGCGGCCGATAGCAAGCGCTAGCACCACGAAAGATCTGCTGGGAGAGTGCTAGTTTGTACATGTGCGCTAAGCACTCGAATAGTCCGTGAAATCTAAGCGGTACACTGGACGGGAAGAGACATGCTGGGATAGAGTGAGCGATAATTACCACTTTTGGCAGGGTAACCAATTTTGGCACCACAGCGGACCAAAAGACGGATGCCATGGATGCTGACTCACGTGTTCCCGGTCACATGGTTCCGGTCATGTGACCACACTTCTCCGCACCTTGGCTGGGTTCCGCCTGTGTACGCTACTAGTTTCTTACAGGCAGGTAGTAGTCCCTAGCTGGAGAGCTGGCAGTGGTTTAATGCTGGTTTTGGAGTCAATGATTGGAAGTGGCCAACACACCCGGAAACCAGCTAAATTTTCAAAGTGCCAACAGACATCGCGATAGTTCCGATGTGGTTATCACAAGTAATTAAACTCAACGGGTTATCAAACTGGTATAATTGAATGAGAAGAGAGAAATATAATTAATGATATCATATCATAGCTGAAATATTGATCGAAAACGAACTTTGATGACAGTGACAACTGCTTGAGCGGTAATAGGGGCCGCAGGCACTTGACAATTAATTATGCCAGTGCATATGGTCCAGGGAAGGACTGTCAGTATGTGTAACATATTCAGAAACAAAGGCAGGGTTATAAAACTCCATTTCCCAATAATATTTTCACAATCGATCTAGTTGTAGTGGGTATTTTCCATTACCTATGGTTTCCAATCACACTTGCACCCCACTCGCCATGTTGTTTGTTTTGAAACTGGTGGTTTCCACTCACCTCACTTCACAAGGCAGTGCATACAGTCCAGTAATCGACTGTCAGTATGGTTTTGATACTCAACAACCAAGAAAACATAGTAATACCTTATTTTCCGACTAGATACGCATTTTCATATCATTATTCTTATTGACAGCATGATTGCGATTCAGTTTTGCCGACGCATCGATCACCAGTGCCATGTTGTTTATTTACATCCTAAAGCCCGCGCATGCGCTCACAAAATTGGTCAGAAAGCTGGGCTCTCCCTGCGGGTATATCTCCGCCGAGCCCCCTAGCGGATACCCCGGGAACCAGCGTACTCCGCACCCCGTCTGCGTCCACTGCAACCTGGGACGCCAACTGGAAAGGAACCACCCACCCACCCTACAAAAGAAAACATAACAAAAAAAGACTTTTCACTCTTATCTACTCAACATCCCCTACCTCGTAGGGCATTCTCAATAGCTCGTGACATTTCTGTTATATTCTAATTACATTTATATTCTAATTACTTATGAATTTACCTCCTCTTATTACCTAACTCAATAATTTTTATATCCATTACCGTGGTTCTGTGGTAGTCATTGGCCAGTAATTGATTCAATTGCTGAGTAATTCACGCGCCAAGGGAATTGTTATCTGCCGGCCTTGACCCTCGTGACATCAGCCTCTCGTGACGTCACCGGCCATTGTCCTCTTTTGGCGGCAGTCTTTGAACTATCAAGTAGTGGATTTTTGCCACCGTCCACCCCACAGCTGGATTATTATAACTTTTCAGACTTGAATATATCAATTTCAGACTTATCAAGATTATCATGTCATAATACTGATTAAAGTTGTTGAACTTCGAGTAATAAATACTCTAAGCCGATTCCCTGTGTCCGGGTTGATTAGTCCATTACATGAAATTTTATCAATGATAATCTGAATTCTGATTTTCTTATGAGGTTCTTTGTGAGTCGTTAAAGTTACTAATTTTAGAGATTGTTGGTTTCGTCATCCTATTTCATGAGCGAATAGGTTGGTTTGAAATGGTTATGTTGTAGGTGAGGCTTTATTGAAAGAAGAATGCAAGTTGTTCAATTTCTTTTACTTTTAATGTAGAACATCGTAACTGTGACATCTTCAATTATTTACAGTAGAACATCGTCGAGTTTCATTATATCAGGTGGCACAGGGGTTAGTGTAATTGGTCATTTTTTCAGACAATATTTCATCTTAGGCTTAGTCAGACTTGAATTAAAGTTGTGTTTTCTGAATTAAAGAATACCAAAATCCATGAATAATTAACAATGCAAACACAAATATGCACATAGCGCACTAGCGAGACACTTTTTCCTCACTTTTATTCTGTTTATACGAAAAAGGTCTCAATGCTGATATTTTGCCTGTACATGAACATCCACTAAAATCCGCTCATAGCCTTCTTACCTCTACATTCGCACAATCCTAAGAAGTCTCTATATATAGGAAACAATAATTTCTGAAGATATTCAGAAGGACTAATGTCCATGAGCAACAAAATTGCAACGGTTTAAATTTTGAATGGAATGGTTTACATAAGGAAAATGTAAAATTACCTGCATCTTTACAATTTCTCTCTCATACATAGACCTTTGTGCCGTGGACAACGGATTAATATAAGTCTAAACAGAAAATTGATACTAAATTTGAGCATTGTTCCCACCCATTGTATGATAGATGGATAGTTTACGGACGGAGTATTGTTGACAAGGAGGTCAAATAGCATTTAAAGAAATTAATCATGGATGGGCAACTTACAACAATGATAATAACGTTACCTGATAAAATAGTTAGCAGTCATGACAAGAATAGCAAATCTCATGTGCATGACGCCCATCTTCATTCAAATTTTCTTCTATTTTTGTTGATGTGTCTTTGTGTCTGACGAATTCGCTACGAAGCGATGGCTTTTGAAATGAATAATAATTGCACATTATGTCATCGTGAGGCACATAACATAAAGACAACATAGTAACTGAACCCATATTTCCGAACGGCCTCCAATTGCCATCACAACGGGCTCGGTAACTACATTTTCGCATATTATCATTTCCCAGATTTCCCTTAATAATTATGATATCATACCCCATACCCTTTTCACAAATGCAGTAATCTGTTAAATTGTAGTGCAAAATAATACTATTTACAAAAGTCAGACTGCACTGACACATAGAAGGGATATTTACCATCGACTACCTACACGTGATATTGAGTTGTCAGTTCGCAGAAATTGTAAGATGGATATGAATTTGGCCTCATTTTTTTTAATTTTTTTTTTTTATAATTTTGCATGGAGAATTTGATCGCCGTAATATATTAATAGACAAAGGTAAATTTATCAAAACTCATTACCAGCAGACGTTTCTTAGTTTTGTCCCCAGCTAATCCTGACAGTTTTTAGCATATAGTCTACCGGCATATGCATGGTACTGGAAACCTAGAAAGATGTGCAATGGTTCGTAATTTACTATGATAATAATTCAACAAATCTCAAAGTATAACAATAACAATCAAAGGAAAATGTTTTCCCGTCTCCTAACTTGTTTCACCATCACAATCGGTTATTCACACTTACACATCAATTAAATGTTCAATGTTACATCCGTAATTCACAAACGCCTTTTACATTGTTACTTCAGCTGTCGAAATTACAACAAAAATAATCGCACTTACAACAACAACAACAAAAAAAAAGAAAGAAATTCTATCAACAATATACATTCATATGGGTAATAAAAGGGAACGTACAACAAGGTTACACAATTATAACATTATGTATACAAATGATTATAGCTTTGCCAGCTTGCGCCATCCTGTTCTTAAATCTGGATTACCATAGGGCGCTGCCATCTTTGATTCATAAGGAGGTTTTCGTGTCCTGGTATATGAACAGAAGTCGTGACTGCACAGTCAAGATGAGTGATTTGGCACCCATAAAGAAATTTTTTCCTTTTTATCCAGTGCGATACGGAAACAACCCTTTTAAACGATTTTTATATGAAACAAACATTTCGTTCAGCCAATTTTCTAAGAAAGGTTTCTATAAAGGAATTGTATTCCATTCACCCGTTCCATGAATAGTATGGTAAATCGACCAACTCCTAGACGCTTTAGCATTTTTCACGAATCAGTATGAATGTATACCCCAATTGTGTATGCAGTCGAAGGGTATGATGTGACAGCTGGAGCTAGATTTGTCACACGATAATTAGGGAAAACCCCAATATGAAAGTTCAACTGGCATGATATTCGATCACTGCCCGATACTGGTTGATGTAATTATAGCCTATTACACCTCTGACATGACATGAGGTCAGCTGTGTGGACCGGAACCACAAATTAAGTTCATATGTCCGACCATGTTTTGAGCATAGAATATCAATTGCTGTTGGAAAAGAAAAGGAGGTTTTCAGGTGCTGTCCGAAAGGATCTTTCCCTTTCTCAATAAGCACCACAGAAACTCCAAAACAAAGAAGAGTAGATAGGTAATAACGCATAGAAAATAGTTATGTTACTTTATTACATGGAAATTTCGGAAAACATGTCTTTGTTACGTTCAATTCGCGGATATGAAAATAATGCAAGAATGCTGTTCTCCAATCAGAGAGTGTGTCTAGTGTTGTCGCTTTTGGAAAACCGAGAGTCTTTCAGAAAGTGAATTTGGAACGGCGTGTAGGGAATCCCTATACACTCGGCTATTGACATTGGTACATACTTTAGCCATAAGTCAGAGCCGGGCACAGCCGGTTTTAACAGGAACTGACAATCACAGAGATAAACACCTATATAGCTTTGATTTCTTTTTGCTTTCAGACCCAAGTCTAATCGCCTCAAGTTTACGCTCTTCTAGCACGTAAATCGGCCTACCAAAAATTTATTGCTTGTACTTCGCTCAGTATTCCACCAGGTCACCCAAGTCTCCGTTCGTGCCGTGTCAACGTCTTCTAACGCGTGATATGGTAAATAATCGTAAATTCCATCACCAATCCCATATTGTTCAGAGTATCTGCTATTGAATGATATATAATTTGTCAAACCAGCATATTAGTAGGCGTGACATACATGTAGGTCTACATACTATTGCACATCAATGTCAGGTACGTGCAAACTCGTATGGGTGCATGTGCCTATCAATCATGCCCACTTATGTTTTACATTGTAGTAAACATGAGAACGATAGGATTCAGGTACAACTAGCCGGAAGCTTTTAGTATCGCTAAGTACAGCTTCAAGTTCACGTGACCGCAAGGCTCTTACGAGACTCTGCTGGGGTGGGTCCTCGGGCGGGAAGGGCAGCCGGCCGACTCCCTGATCCGTTCGCTTGACCACCCTTGGAGGCTAACGGGGCTCATGGGGGCTCACGCAGAGGCTCACGGGGGCTCACATAGAGGCTCACATAGAGGCTCACGGAGATGGCCAATACACTTGCGGAGGTGCTTGCAGAGATTTCCGGAGATACACCAGGGCTCCCACGGAGGCTCACCAGGGCTCGCATTGAGGCTCACCGAAGCTCACACAGAGTCACTGCCAGAAGCGCTCTCTGATCCTTGTTCTAAATTGAGGCTATTCAGGCATATCGATGTCAATCCATTAGATGTAACATGACCCGACGATTGAATATAAGCATATTGTTGGTATTGTCCGGGGAATATGGGGAAGATAAAAAAACTGGTGATTGCAAGAACACGGGCTAATTCAATCCGGCTCAGCGACATTTCTCATGAACTGGCATCCTTCACAGGATAGTCAAAATTGAGACCTTAGATACTTGATATTCATTAAAGTATTGTCCATGTATATCATAAACCAAGAATATATTTGTTCAATCTTCTCAGTTGGGAAGGCAAGACTCTATGACTTAAGGCCAAAGTATACAATACGACGCCAGGCAAATAAACCCTGCTGCGTCCCAACGACTTGTCATACGATGCCATTCGATTAACTAATATAACTGGGCCATGCAATGTTGTATGGACACAGTAAGCTAACACTATCTGGTAGCACCACATTACTCCATTGCATTACCTTATTGGTAAATGGGTCATATAAAGGTGTTTTTATTTAATAGTGTGGATTGTGAGGTTGTGGTGTTTCGACGAACCCTATTTTGTGAATACGTGAATAGTATTACCCACAAGATTTATGGCGAAGAAACCCTGGGGTTTTTTTTCAGTAAGGTAACTCCACTGACACATTGATATTCCACGTTTGATGCACAACCGCTTGATAGAATGAATGGCTCTGTTTTATTAGATTGGTAAATACAAATTCACAGTGGCATAAACCTTCGCTGATCACCGATCGAATCAAAGGCTTACAAAACATATTTTATAGTGGTGCATGGTGATCTCACAAGATAATAACCGATTCATATAACGCATTAACCAAGTGCCTAAGTGGTGTGGCCAAACCTTAAATGACTCGGGTATAATTCAGTTTGTATCTCACCCCGTTTTATATATAAGTTTATACTTATTCTCTGATATCCCAAAGTCATTTGACATGAAGCGGCATGCATCAATAGATTCTACTACTCTGTATTATGATAGTAGACCCCTGAAAGGACGTACCAGCCGCCATATTTGTTGACAATGTGAATTTGTAAATACAGCGCAACAATTCCGTGGTATTTAAGTCATAAATGTAAACTACCTAACACATGTTGAGTCGCTTCACAAACTACTTAATAGATGGTTGGTCATTTCATTCATGATTTTACTTAAATGGCAAAATAATACCAGGGGTAAGATACATGGACCTTATTGTGCCATTCTTTCCGAGTGCTCCAACCAGGTGGATTCAGTGAGTGCTGGTTACCGTCGGTGACGGCTAGGCCGTGTGTCAGTAACGCGATATGTAAAGACCACGGCAGGGTTCGGGCGTTTCCGATGATCGCGACGACTCGGGCACGGGGCTACTAGAACATTCCCCACCATAATTCCCCCCATGTCGACGCAGACCTTGAAGTGAGCCATCATTGAGCCGGTCCACCCTCCTTAACTCTCTCAATTCGAAATTGCTGCATGCTTTTCCAACCCCTACTTCTACATTCTCCCCACGACCATTTCCTTCGCCACTACAAGCAGCACCACCACCTCCACTTCCACTTCCGGTTGATTTCACCAGAATGCAGTGTGCGCGTGCCAAGGGTCGTGGCGGACGCTGTCGTGGGGTCAAGGAAACGCGGGTCCAGCGATTGGAGCCGGACCTCTGCAGGAAGGGAAGACAGCATACACGAAGTAGCTGCCGGAAACTGCGGTGGAACTTGTCGTTCATAAAGTTGTAAATGACCGGGTTCACGCAGCTGTTGAGGAAACCGAGCCAGTGGATCAGAAGCATGGTAAATAGGTAGTTTGACTCTCGCAGGAAGCTGCGACGCTGCACCTGACTAACGAAAGTGATGACGTAGAATGGCGTCCAGGCGATAACGAATCCCACAGCTACGACAATCATCATCAGCGCCACCTGTTTCAAGAGTAAGAACTAGTATTAGTACACTGTTTCATGTTCAGATTAAAGGTATATCATGCAATTGATTCACAGTGGCGCGACCTAGTAATTTCCAAAGACAATTATCAATTCTAACCAGTTCATTTTAATACTAAATGAGTGAATTTGACCTAACTCAATAGGTAAATTAGACCAAGTTTAATAGGATATGTACTGAAACGTATAGTTTTCTTTGATTCCCTCAAAAACTAAGACGGTGACCTATGATTTTAAGAATATGGATTTGTAATACTTTACATTTGATAAATTCTGTGAACATTTGGAGAAAATTACATGTATTTTACAATGTGAAAATCAACATTTTAAAAACGTCTATATATTCTTTTGTATTATAATTTTAGTATTGATCTTTAAATCAAAAACAAGCATGGTGACCTCCGATTTTTAACTGGGATATGTGTTCCACAACGATTGGAGAAAATCATATTAGATTTTCAGGATATTGACATGGGTTTCAATTTCCAAGCCAAATTGTTTGGCATGCCTTTACAAGCTTCAATCAAACAGGCTTTAATTAAACAAGTGTGCCTAACCCACCCCCGGAGGGGATGGGGTTAGCGCAGGGGGCATATGCCCCCCCCCCCGAATTTTCCCAATCATGGTCTTTTGCAACTGGAAATTATATAAAAACCTTTTTAAAACTTTGTTATATTTCTTACACACACACATAAAACATTTTAAATCTCAGGGGGTGAGAGTAGGGGGCACATAATTGATGGTATCCCCCCCCTCCCCCATCCTCTAAAATACATATCCCTGTGTATAACATGCCTTTCAATTGTAACCGTATGGATCGTATTCGACAAATCAACTATGTCCCCGAAAAATAAAGAGCTCTTCATGGAGATCTGCTCCTTTGACTCCCAAAGGGGTACTTTTCCCCTGGGCCCCTTGTCGCAGAGTCGCAGAGCAGTAGCCATACTGGTCCCTGAAACAAAATCCAAGAGACATCTTGTATAGTACATAAAAGCCATTAGATTCTGGGGGATTTGGCCCCTGGACCCCCAGATAGATTTTGCCACTGTACCCCTGGCAACCTTTCTATGTAGTTTCAGGATGTTGGGTTGAATTGTAGGCCAGCGTGCAGCAACACTGGTCTGTGTACAGTGATATGGGGAAACAGTACACCACTACTCGTACATAACGGTTTAAGTACTGGTTTAGTAAGCTATGCGTCGAGTGGGGAGAGGCTAGCTTGAACAAAATTGTAGTTGAAAGAATCCTAGAATATGTCACAAACACTGAAGTAGGTTATCACTGGAATACTGTAATCTAAATCCATGTTATGTAGATTGTAGTGGGTAGAGAACTGCTTCCATCAGCTAGCGTATATAGCTGATATTGAGGTTGCATGTATTACAGTGTCAAGGTCCCCGTCACAAAGGCTCGCTCTTAACACTCTCTTCTATTAACCCAAATGACCTGTTCCCAATTTCCTGCCCTACTGACCCCTAGTTAGTTGGGCAGTGGGTATAGAGCCTCCAGAGGTTACTAAACTCCCGATTATCACCCCGGGTAAAGCAAAGTTCCGCTCCCGATAGACTTGGCAAAACTACGACAAAATGAACCACAGTTTTCTGATTTATAATTGGAGAAACTGAATATAATTTCGGATTCCCATGTAGAAATAGCTGAAATTTCCATTTCTGACATCAGAATTTCAATTTGAGGATGTTTGAAAACCGTTAAACTGCATTAATTCTGGGTTACGAGCAAGGGGTCCATCACTATACTACGTCGGTAACCAGCGAAACCCGGAACTTGGTCAACAGACAGAATTACGGGATACCTCAATAGGGTCTATGCAGGAGCTGTCCTACTGGTCCAAACGATCAAAACCTGCGAAGTTGGGCAGTGGGTGTGCAGGATAAATACAAGTTCCGCTCGCGACTGACTGGCCTCACCACAACAACATGAACCATAGTTTTTCCATTTATATTTGCAGAACCTGAATATAATTTCGGATTTATATGTAGAAATAGCTGAAATTTCCATTTCTGACATCGGATTTCCCATTTCATGATTTATAAAAACCGATAAACTGCAATAATTTCGGGCTGCGGTTCAAGGTCTATCACCATACACCGTCGGTAACCAGCGCACCCCGGGACTTGTAAACAGACTGTATTCTGGGATACCTCTATAGGGTCTATGGAGACTATGTATGAGGCCTCAATTGTATGAGGACTGTATGATTTTGAGTATCTGAAAGTAGGTAGTGGGATTGATTTATAAAGGAGTTTCCTCGGATGATTCAACCTTAGATATAGGCTGAGTTACATAATCCGGGCACACCTACAGCACATACATGCACAGCAGCAGGGATGACTTCTTCTGTCCTGTAGTGAGGAGTAAACACACTACCGCTAGACTGACCCGACCCCGACACTACCAACATGGCTCTCTCCAAGCTGGTTGAGGTCCTGGATCATGGGTAATGCATGCCTTGAAGTGTATCCGCCTGGCTCTGGGATTTGTCAGTAAACTCCTCGAGGCCACTCACTTCAGGATAAGGGTTCTACATGAATATCAACTCCGACATGTGGCAGGACCTTAACTGGTTCCTTAGTTTTGCTAAGGGCGGGAATGGCCACGGCCTCATCCCTCAAGGATGACTGACCAGATGTATCACAGTCAACACGTGGCTTTCCAGGCGAGACCAACAGTCACTACACTTACGGTGATCAGGTCTGCCCCGTGGAGGACCTGGTTGAGGCTCTCAATTGTATACGGTCTATGCCCTCCACACCTTCCTCAGCGACTGGGACAGGGTTACCTGGGTTGAGGTCTTTTGCAATGATACTGACGTTGTGCCGGGCACGCAAGGCAATCACCTGACACATGTATGATCTCAGCCATAGCTCACGGATGGCGATGTGTGACCCACGGAGGACATCCGATGGGTCCGATGGGCCCTAGACGCCAGGAAAAGGAACAAGGCATGAATTCCAAACACTAAGCCTGCGGTCACGATGACCATGTTTCAGACTACCCTCAGATGGCTGTGGGTCATGCCCATTCATCACACTCTGTGGGTGGCGTTCTTTGGCCACCCACAGCACAGGTATTCAACCCAGAGCGACACCTCTCAGGTGGGGATCTGACAACCACGCCCACTCACATGATCATAATCATCAAAGCCGGCAAGAACCTCCAGCGGGTTGGAGAATCCAAAACCCTTGCACTCTAACCCTTGCGGTCCCTATACGGTTTCACCCCAAGATAAGTCCCTCATGATCGAGGACTGGACCACGCTCACCACGCGGCTGCTTTCCAAGGAATCAAACCGGCTCATGAAGGCTACGGCCCAGACCCTGAGGACAGCCTCAGGAAAGCTGAGAAAGAAAAGAAAAGGAATCGTACCATGGGAGGTTATAAGCATATATACATTTCATCAAAATTGGAATAAATCGGAACCCTCAATACCTCTTCCACCAGATAAAAAAGGTTAGCGATTCATTCTGACATAGTCATTTGAGGAGCATACAGGAACCAACACGTTCAGCACATCTAAATTGTGCATATATTCATGGATGATAACTGTATATCCTGAAGGTGAGTGTCTTCTCAAATCTCAGAAGTTTGCAATAAATGAAGAAAATGGACATTTTAGAAGCCTTGATATTGCAGACGACCCTTTTCATTTCTTTTGCCACTAATAATTCCGAGTATACTCTGTTCTAAGGTTGGCATTATGGAACCATCGACGAATTCAATCCAGATAGGCTTACCTTTAATCAGCAATAATCCATAAATTCTGTATGATGTAATATATATAGGTGACAAATGTGAGCTTCACAGCAACAGTCCTGACTTGTACCTGATACAATAGATTTACATTCCAACATGTTCATATATTCTACATTAACAGAATTCCAAGCAACATCCTAGTAGTTCCATTGAGAATGAGGGTTCCAGAACCGTTTTGTATCCAGAGTAATATATGATATTATTACAGACCTGTATATTGTGACATCTACCTACAATATTAGCCGTCAGCTAGCTATGCAAAATAGGTCTTAACTCAATGGCTAAGTGCTGTCATTTGCGCTGGTATCCCTTGGGAAATATGGTCTGACCGTCCTTAGAACGCCTTGTAGTTCTACACAATGGCAGACTGGATGTTTTCCCCTCTCTGTGGGATATTGATTGATGTAAATTGTCAGTTCATTGGTAATGTTTGTAAGTCACTTTGCTTGTACAGGTGGCCTGGTCAACGGATCCTTATTCAGATCCTGACAGTGGTATATGCCGTTCCTCGGAGTAATGTGATCCCGGGCCCGACCTTGACCTTTGAAACGACGACACCTGGCGGGATATCTTCTATCGCTCGAAAGAAACTATACGCTGCACACAAATGTAATCATCTTGCAATCACTGGGGAAATCTTTCATAGCCAACAGGAATCGACCAGGGATACCTTCATAAATATAAAAGGTTAATTGTCCAACGAATTTATTTTCAGATAAAGACGAAATTTATTGGTACAAAAAAAACTTGGATTTATTCAGAATATCGCATAATCATTTAACACAATGTTCATATGAAGAAGACGCGTACGGGAAAAGACAATAACAGCAAATACTAGGGATACGTTATCTGTACAAAGTATATCAGCTCTCCCTTATATATTTGGCAAATAGGTGATTAAATATGCGTATGCTAAGGTTTCTATTGTGACATACCGGAAACGTACATTGGGAGTGGGACATATTTCATCTTCATCTTTGATGATTTTATGTGCTTGGTGTTCCGCTTTAAGTGCATGACATAGCAAATATAGGCCGGTTGTGGGGGGGGGGGGGGGGCGTTTAAAATATTTTGGTCCTGTTGGTGGAATCGACCGGGGATCAAGCCGCCGATCTAGCTATTGATCTGAGGAGAAAAGACCATTCACGAGCAATAAATGAATTTTAAGTGCCCCCCAACTTCCTTCAAACCCACTTGGCTCTGAGCCAATCAGGCAGTTCTTCATCTTCCCACCAGCAAAGCCAGAGTAGAGGGTGCATGTTCAGACAAATCCTGCCGCAATGATCAGTTCTCCACAGTGCTCAATTCTTCCTTCTTTCACCAGCGAGCAAACCGAACACAGGTAGCACTCCAGTTGATTGATTGTCATTGTACAGAAAACCCCCCAGAAACACTGGGATTTGCACCTTGCCAATGTCACAGAGTTAGCACACATGCAGTAAAGGGTTAGGTATTTGCGGCAAGTTTAGAGTATATGGTACCTCTCTAACCTCTCTAAACTTTACGCGAGATGGCTGACTGAAGACGCTGGTGGTTTCCGGGCTCGCTCATATACCGAAGAACTAAAAGTTAATTTCAGAAACTCCCATCAATTTTGCGGTAAACTGTTTTAGTTTACAACATAGATTGACCATGGCTGAGAAGGGAAGATCGAATAGGAGGGATAGGCAGCAGAAAACGAGAAATAGGCTGCTAACACAAGTGCTGCGGAATATCAAGTCATCGTCTTCTCTATCACCCACCATAATGGAGGCTCGAAAATGACACGGAACCGTATATCGAGGTCAACTTCATTCCGAAACCTAAACTGACTAGTGTGTCTACAAATTGCGAGATCATTCTAAAGATTAACGAGCTGCAGAATAGGATTGAAAGACGTCTCGATTTTAAATACAGCTGGTCTAATCACGAAACTAAACCTGAGAATTGAACGTTGTGATGACTTGTACAATGACACCGTGGAGCTTCTCAACTTGCGTAAGGCTAATATTCTCTGAGTCATCTGGTGACTTCCGGTTTAAAATCCTCTCCAAATTATGCTAATTTCCCTGACAACGGACAAAGTCCACCATATTGCTGGTGACCACAAAGCGCTGTCAGAGTATAAAATAGTGAAAAACTAAACTAATTGACTTCCTCATGTACAATCGCTATATGCAATAGTTAAGATATAACTATTTAGGCCATCCAGGCATGATTCAAATGTTCCAACTCGAAGAAAAGAGGTTGTTTCGATGATTTGTTGACATCGCGTTTTTCGTCTAAAGTGAGGCAAACACATAATCATTTGATCTGAAACTTTGAGGGAAGTCTGATTTGGGCAAGTGTATTACTTGAGAATCATTTAATACATCCCAACATATCAAATACTATCAGAAATTAAAGTCCAAAACAACCATAGGCTTAGCATTGCGGAGTTGCTTCCCCAAGATGGCCGCCCTGACGGCTAGATGAGATTCGTAGCGCCACCTACTTCCAGGCTGACTCGGCGAATTGCTGTAACAAAGGGAAGTGTCAATGACAACAGAGAAACTATCCATAACACGAATATGAGTGACTGCTCTCAAGTAATATCTAAAAAATTAGGATAGGAGAAAAAACACTCCACACAGTTAGATACATGTATAATATGGATATATATCTACAGAAACAAAGACCTATAGACCGGCTATTAATCGCCTGATGAGACGAGACCGTTGAAACTATTGAGCAAGAATAAACCCCCAACAAGGGATTATTTCCTAATACACAGAGATAAGGTTTGAAACAGGCCCCACAGAGGGAGCCAGAACCGAATATAAAGCAGTTCTGAATCTACACACCAGGATTTGGATCCTGGAACGCCCACGAGAGGAGTGGAGGCACCACCAGCGAGTGAGCCCGTCCACACATAGAACACTGCTGACCATTGGTCATTTAAATTTCGCGCCGCTCTTTGTTCAACAGATTGACCAATGAGAACACGGAATACACACCATGTGACCACAATGAACCAATGAAGGTCTAACTCTGTGAAGAAATTAACATAAAGCAGGCCGCAGCCCGCGGATCACTGCACTGAGACAGTCACTTGCTCGATAGTCGCGAAGCCGCAACGTCCCCTCCACAAGACAACAGAGAAACTGTTAGTGCCTTAGAGGAAGCTGCAAACCAACACAGTGATGATTTAGATGTGCTCTCTCAAACCACGGATGAAACCACGAAAGTGGTCACTGACCAAGGGGAGAAGATCCATATCATAGAAAATCAACAAAAGTGTAAGATACTAGTTATAGAAAGTCTGAAGGAAGTTGAGGGAGAAAACTTGCGGAATAAGTTCAATCAGCTTATAAATGCCATTGGGCTTGAGCCTGACTGCTTCCCTGCTGAGGCTATCTTTAGGCATGGTAAATTACCGAGAAAAAAAAACTCGTCCTATTGTTGTGCAATTTGTGTGTCAAAATGCAAAAGACCTGGCATGCAAGAAAAACATGTTTTTTAAAATTTTTTATTGATCATCTTTGCAATCGACAATATACAGCCGTTCTTCCATGCAAATCTCCAACATGTGCAACTCGCAACTCGCAACATCAAACAAAACCATGATAATGTACAGATGTTCATTGGCTTTAAACTTAATTCAAGTTGTTTTTGTTTTTGATCACTCATGCAAATATCACTACAAGTAAAACAAATTACCAGTTATTGCTCATGTTGTTCAAGATTTTGAACAACTCATGTATCTTCCGACATGACCTTAATCCCTAACAGTTTCAGGTGCTATGTTATATTTACAAGTGTAGTCTACAGTGCCTGGTTACTACTTGAATACTGAATAACCATCAGACTGATGGATTCGTTGGAAATTAAGAGAATCAAATTTTTCTATCAGATTTAATTAAGTATAAATTAACCTATGTAATCACGTATCTTTTCTAAGATTGCCTTCTTATAAGTTTTTTTTGATTGGCTTATCTGTATATCCTTAGGTAGATTGTTCCATAGACTATAACCTACATAAACTGGTGATCTTTTGAAACGCTCCGTGTTCGGCTTTTCTAGAGTTACAATTACTTTGTCCCTGGTTCTAGTCAATATACCCTCCCTTAATTTCTCTAGAGGTAACTCGTCTATTTTGTGTAAACTTCTAATTGTTCCCATTAATAAAAGGAGTCCCCTGTTCCTCAGTGCCATTACAGAACTTTTCTCTAGTAATTCTTTATTGCTGATAAATCTATTCTCCCTGAACGCTTCCTTACCTAATGCTAGTCTGATGCCTCTTAACATGCAAATTTCGAGAGTTCATTGGATCTTTACATTTGTTCCTTCCAGCAAGTATAAACAATGATCGGCCATAGGCAGCAGACACGTTTTCAAGACCCTTAGTGCAATTTCCGTATTCATGAATTTTCTAATTTTTCTGAAAATTATGTATTTTGCATTCAATTTACTTATTAGGTTCTCAATGTGTTCTTTAAAATTCAGTGGCCCATCAATAAGGGCCCCCCAAGTAATTCATTTCTGTTACTATTTGAACCTGATCACCCCCAAAAATAATTATACCCGGTTTTATTCTTCTTAGTTTCTGATTAGTACTATGATAAACTAGTCTGGTCTTTTTTGTATTAACAGTTAATCTATTCGCAGTATACCATTTTTCCAGTTCCAATACAGTCTTTTGCATATCAGTCTCTGCTGCCTTAACATCGGCCCCTTTAGTCATAACAACCAAATCATCTGCATACATTATATAGTCAACAGTTGGGTCATCTTCAAACAGATCATTAACATATATTAAAAACAGGAGAGGTCCTAAAATCGAACCTTGTGGCACTCCAAAACACACATTCTCAGAAACTGATTCATATTCGCTATATTTAGTAAAACATTTCCTATTAGTTAAATAAGTTTCTAACAAATGGAGATGGTTGTTGCCTATGCCTGCCTCCGCCAATTTATAAAGAAGTATTCTATGATCAACGCAGTCGAATGCTTTTTTTTATGTTGACATAAAGTGCTAAGGCTATTCGGTTTGTGTTTTGTGCGTTAAATAAATATTCCACTAACATAAAAACCGCCCCCCCCTGTACCTCTATTTTGACGGAATCCATACTGGTGTTTGTTAAAATAATTTTTGTTTTCTAAATACACGTAGAGTTGTGTGTGTACTATCCTTTCCAGGACCTTTCCCGGAACTGGTAGTACACACACAGGCCTCCAGTTTGATAACAACTGCGGATCACCCTGCTTGGGCAGGGGAGGTATTCTGCCCTCCTTCCAGTGTTGAGGGAAGCAGGCCTCCGTTATAGATACATGCAAGATTTGCTGAAAGGTTTCCAAGCAATTTAATAAAGAGTTTTTCAAGGTTTCACACTTAAGGTCTTTTATACCAGAAGATTTATATGTTTTAATATTGCATACATGTTTCTTCACCTCTACCAGTGTGGGAGTTTCTAGTTCGAAGCCTACAACATTAAACCTTATGGTAATTTGTAATACACAATCCTCAGACAACGCTGAACTGAGTGTGCGTCCTATAGTACAAAACAAGTCAATAACAGTACCCGAATTGTTCTTAAAACATGTGAAAATAGTTTCCCCAGGTGGCTTGATGACTCTATTCACCTCTTTCCAATAATTCTAGGGTCTGATTGATATCTCTTCAGTTGGTTTACTACATATTTCTTCCTGTCACTAACTAATAGTTTTTTAATGTCTCTTGTTAGGCCGCGCACTAAACTCGTTATATTTCTTTTTTGGATGACATTCCTTTCTTTCAAAGAATGACTACTAACCCTTCGCTTCTTAACGATTTTTTCTTTTAACTCCTTAGACATCCAGGGAACATCTGCAAATTTCCATTTCCTTTCCTTTACAGGTGCAACTATGTCTAAATAAGTATTAGTGGCTTGTAACCATCCTACCCATAACTCATCACTACTCCCTCCTGCTGTTGTAGCATTCATAATTCTTTGTGACAATTCATTATCATCAACGTTGTGATACCTCCTACAGAAAGAAGACCTAACCATCAACTCAATTCTACTCTTTTTTTTCAGCGCAAAGACGACAAAGTGATCACTCAACTTTACATTTAGAACACCGCTCATTTTTATGAACTTTGAATTTGTAAAAATAGTATCCAAACTACTGCTGTTTCCATATCCAGGCCTTGTAATTCCAGTAATTAATCTTTTTAAGTTGTGACTTCGCAAAACGTCCATTAAATCTTTGTTTCTCTTATCCCTACGTAAACGTGCATCTAAATTGATGTCACCCATTATCCAGATTTTGGAACTCATAATCGGTTCCAAAGAGCAAGTCTGATCAATATATTCTAGTAGTTTTTCTACATTGTAGCCTGGTGGTCTATAAATATTCATGATTGTGATTTTCTTATGGTTTGGTTTATTGATACTTAAAACAATGGCTTCTAAATCATCCTCCATCTTCCCTTCTTTATTTTGTAATACCGTATGTGTGGCCCATTTGCTGCTTACATATACTCCAACCCCTCCCCCCATTCCCCACGGCCGATCATTCCTATAGAAATAAAATCCTGCTAAGTCCACATGATTGGACGATATTTTATCTTTTAGCAATGTCTCACTGAGTCCAATTACATCAAATTCTCTCAGCTCATTATACAATAAGTCTTTTTTCGAAAATAAGCTATGTATGTTTGAGTGACATATTTTGAAACCCTTTTCCTTTACAACCTCCTTAACATCTGTTGTCATTGGTAAAATTTGATTCCGATTGGTACCATACATTTTGAAGTACAGGTATGCACTGCAGGATAACAACAATGTAAACATAGAACTCTATCGTAACAATATACAGGGTGCAGATGTGTATATATAAAATGATGCAACGTGCTTGTGAGCGGTATTGCCAAGAAGCACAGAAGACAGACAAAATGTTCAGATTTGCCTGTCTTGGTCAACTAAAGTTGATAGATGGATGATGTGGCCGATCCAATGATAAGTGAATACCTATCAATCACAGTTCAAGCCTTTTGCGATAATCGATTTAGGTTTGGGTTCTGTTCGAACCGCTCCGACGATCCAAAGTAATGTAGACTTTTACTCACAGTTTTGAGTCCTCATATGTATTAATTATTTGTTAGGTCTA
Organism: Alentia gelatinosa; assembly: GCA_950022655.1. Taxonomy (NCBI): domain Eukaryota; kingdom Metazoa; phylum Annelida; class Polychaeta; order Phyllodocida; family Polynoidae; genus Alentia; species Alentia gelatinosa. The sequence goes on from OX465581.1 coordinate 53,099,359, forward strand.
CAGCCCTTGCATCATTAGTGTCCTCTGTTTCCTATTCATTCCATCAGTCCATTAACTATAATGTAGGTGAGGCAGCCAGTATCCTACTCAAAGATTTTCCATCCACAAAAATAAACATAATCATAAGTCAATACATTAGCAAAATGCAAATTGATGTGATTAGAACAATCAATAATATAATCACTCCAATATGATTAGCAAGTATGTGAAGCTTCTATAATCGTCAACAAAGCGAGATATTAATGAACCCTCCCTATACCGTACAAGAGCAGTAACATACATTAATTCTCCGGTTCAGAAATAAGCACTCTTATAATATTGACTAATTAATACATTCATGTGAATAGTATAAGTAGTAGGCAGAACCCAGTATGGAATTCCGCTGTACGTGTGCTTTTATGAATACTTGAAAAAAATGGCAGGGAACAACAAAAGCGATCAATAGCTAATAATATATGTACAGTCGGTTCATGCGAGGAATCCTGTATGGAATTCGCTTCCTATTCGTACTTGTTAGGATTGAAACTCCATCATATAACATAGTAGTGATGCTCATTGAATTCATTCAATTCAGTAGAATCCTGTATGGAATTACTAACCGAATGTAATGCGATTCAAAGCTATACAACCATGCCCAGAGATTAAGCATTATATAAACATCCTTTAAGTTCATACTTTGTTTTCCTTCATGTGATATTTAAGTGGCCGTGTGTGTGATATGAATAGGTCCTGTATGGAACCAAAACCTATAGTTACACTTAATTGACTAGCCATTTAACTATGTGCTCCATTACTCTGGTTCTTTAGGAATGCTTTTTCCACTTCTGCCGATATTCGTTCCTGTGCATTTTCGGTGGGGTGGAGTCCATCCCTGAGAGTATAGTAGTTCGGTGGTTTCAGCCCTCCTTTATTTTTTGGTTGTGTTACATGATCCACCCGGTGTGTGATGAATCCCCCGGATTTATTCAGGGTGTCCATCTCTCTATTTAATCCAATCGTTGTATGATAGATCAAATCCTGGTCAGAGTTCATGCGGTTATAAGGAATGCCTTTATTTGCCAGGATTAAAGACATTGTGTATACACTTCCTATCACTACCTTTACCCCGGGCCTGATTGCTTCGGCAGTCGCGATCAGGTATTGATAGCTGGCTACTAATTTATCGATAATCACTCCCTCTCTTGTATACTTTGAGGCAGTAATCAACCCATTGTTGCTATCAATCGATGTTATATTGTTTATGCCTGTTAGTACGGTTTTGATATCAGAGTTCATACGTAATATTTCACTTAGCTCTTTTCGTGTTCTCTCTGCCTTGGCGCCTGGCGAAACATAGCTTCCTCCGAACTCTTGTATGGTCATTCCAATTCGTTCTCCGAGACCCCTTGTTCGTGAATCACCGATAATGTAGAAGCTCATTTTGAGGCGGTTTTATCCTGTTCGTGGTACGCTCTGATCTCCATGAACAGGTGTCCCAATATGTTCTTCCCTTTGAACGTGCCTGAGTTATAGACTTGACTCCGTTGGTTAGCGCCGCCGCCCCAGAATAAACTCTCGGTGGACTCGATGAGCTTATGTCCCCTTGTTGCCATCAAATCATTTTTTACCAGAGGGTTTTGGTTGACTTTACACATCAATAGTTCCTTCATCAAGACTACTTTATCCGCTTCCCATCCATCATTGTTATTTTTGTTTACTTGCCTCCCAAGATTCTTGGCTTGAAATGGATTGTCTATGTCGAGCAGAGCGATGGCCAGTTTCTCTTCCTTGAAGAATTTGCACTTTTCAAATACATAGGCTTTCTCTAGTGAACCGAAGTTATAGTCTAGTCCCTGTACCTTTCTAACCATTTTACACGAGAACATATTCGACAGGGAACATTGTTGCCCGTTGAAAAGTAATCCTGCTTCTGTGAGTTTTGTTCCTTTGATTACCCCGTTCTCTCTAGGCTGTTGATTATTTTGCGTAGGTAGCCCTGGCTTTTCAATGATCACTTCAACGTCTGGGTCAGCAAATTTATTCAGCCTGTCTTGGATTGTAACTTTATTACCTACTTTCTCATTACCCACGGTCTCATTAGCTTCCCCTATTTTTTGTTTTGTTGAAGTTGCCTGTGCAAGTCTATCTGAGTGCGCCGTCCCTTCTACGGGGTACCCATTCAGTACCTCCTCGATACTGACAAACTGATCACCTATGATTGCCCCTTCACTTGTTGTTCGCGCATTAAGTCCTCGGACGCGGGCAGCTCTGACTTCCACGCGTAGCTTATAGCGTGCTTCTCGGATTTCTTTTCTTTCAACTCTCTCTACCCATATTCCACGGGTATTGAAATCGGTTCCTAGTGCTTTCTTCATGGCTACTACCCTTTCAACCAGCGGGGTGTCGCTGAAGGTTACTTTGATAGGGCGAGGTTTTTCTGGATTAAAGTACTCCCCAATCCGCTCTACTTTTACCATGTTCCCGGGTATTAGATAGATGTTCATGTTTCTACAAATATTGTATATCAAGGCCGATGGATCGTCTTGTTTCGTTTCACTAACACCAATAAATATCAGATCATATTTATTGGGGTCCACTTTAGGGTAAGCTGGTGGTTTGCATAGGTAGCCCTGTCTTGAGTACATGTTTCAACGCCTCTCTTTAACTCTGCGTTCTCCTTTTCTAGTTTTCTATCCTACCTTTTAGCTCATCAAAATCCTCCTTCTGTTCTTTAACAAAGATATCAACTTCGCCTCTTAGCTTATCAATTTGGCACTGTACCTTATTCTCCATTTTGATCATACGAGTGGTCAAATTTGATTCTAAGTTGTTCACGTCATCCTTGCTCACGTTACTCATTTTCATTTCTGTTAGGCTAACCATAACGTCCTTTAGTGTATATTGTTCATCTGTTTTAATGGCAGTAGGTCCCTGTGTATGATCATCATCAGTTATCACTATGCTTTCATCATGAGCTGTGCCGAATATCGATGGTAGTTTACTTTTTGTTTTTGACTTTTTAGGACTAGATTCCCTGCTACCGGGACTCAGCTGTTCAATGGTAGGGGATAGTAAGCGTTTAGTAGTAGTGTTAGCATTTACATTCGGGGTATTAGATGTACTTGCGTTTTTAGTCGATTTAGCTTCAACAGACGTAGCCTTTAGGGACGGGAAGTCCTCCGTACTGTCCGCCACGGTCCTTTGTTTACCGGTGCTCGCCCTCGTGTTCCTCCCGGCCATGACGGTTGTCGTAGTACTGTCTTGGGGTATGTATCTAGAAGTCTTGATACGCACTGTAATCCTAGGTATATCTTTTCACAAATGTCCTGTGTCGAATCCAGGTGAGTTAGTTAGTTATATCCATTCGATTACATTGACTGGTACTTTATAGGCCTATTCCACCAAGGAGGCACGAGCCCAGGCAGGGCCCCTTGTGGTCGCCTATTGGCGATTGGCGGCAATAGCCGGCCCAAACCTCCCGCCGGCGGCGATAATCTGCTTGGTGGAACAGCTCATGACAGCTCACAGGCTCAACACGGCCGGCCCCTGCCGGCCACCGTGCCTCCAAAACCCTGTAGCCGGGCAGTATCGGCTGACCTGTTGGTGGCCGCCGGCCGCCGGCCGGGGACAATACTCTGAAATAGCCAATTTTGGAGGTGTTCCACCAAAATATAGTGATAACCACAGAGAAAGCCGGCCGGGCGGCCGAGCATTATGATCACGACCTCCCCCGCAAAGTCCTGCTGGAGAAAAACTGTTTGATTTGATTTTAAGCCCCCGGCAGGCCGGCGTGGAGAGCTGTTCCCCGGGCGCGCGCGTTGACCGCTCGCCGGCATATACTACGATATACAGCGTCAACAAAGGCCCGCGGACGGTACCCCAATACGCGGACACCGATATTTCGGCATTTGCGGCAGTTTGGGCAAAATATAAGCACCAATGTCAAATATAGACATTCATAACATCAATCCTTATCTTTATTTACCTTCATTGTTCGATTTAACCTGTAAATCCGCGGTTATTTGACGTTTTCTGACCGTTCCCGTACAATTCCCGACACGCTGACACACTGCTCTGCTCGATACGCGACTTTCGCGGGTTCAGAGCGGCGTAGTGTATCGCCGCACGCCGCGCTGCCTATCGGATCAATAGAGAACCGCGGCCTTGTGCGTTAGTGCCGCTAATGTCCACCAGACGGCAATAGCGAACCCGCTGCGAGTGTATCGCCGCGCCGGGTCCGGCCGGCTCTATTGGCGCTCGCCGGGCGCCTTGTGTATGCCTGTTGGTCGCCTCGTGGGGCTTTGGTGGAACAGCTCCTAGAACTTAGGGGTTTAGGGGCGGCCGGGTGGCCGGCCCTGGCTGGAGCGCAAAAACCCGCCTGCTGAGGGCCTTTTTGGTGGAATAGGCCTCTTAGTTTTCACTGACTAGAAGATAAATCGTCGGAGTGGTCTTCACATGCGTGCGCTAGCGTCTACATACTGTCCTATCATTAACTGTTCTGTTCGTGGTACCACAAACAGCATTGACAAAAAGCGCTACACAGCTGACCAGATAGATAACGGGTTGTCTATTAGCAATGTTACAACGGTTGAAACAATGCTGGGCATAGCCTTCCAGGGAAGATATCCTCCTTATTCAAACCTGTTTGAAACACAAGTCAAATACGGTGGCAACGTTCACCCGTCATCTGAGCACTGTTACCAGTACAAGTTCGCCAAGGCTGCAGGTACGGAAAAAATAGCAGAAAAAATTCTCCACATCACTACGCTAGAAGATGTCTTAATACTCACAAGAGACTTGAAACCTACGAAAGTCTGGCTAGAGGCAAGAGACATGGTTATGAGAAATATCATAACCGCTAAATTTGAACAAAACAACAAAATTCAACAGAAATTGATTGCTACCAAGGACAAAAAAGATCTTTCGAAGCCACCAAGAATGAATATTGGGGTTGCGGTTATCATCTTGCCAAGCTTAACTTGCTCACAAATGATTCCGTAAAAGGCAACAAATTAGGTTTCCTACTAGCCCAAGTCTGCGCTTTTTTTACTGAGACGTAAATTCCAACAAGTCCAAACTCAAATTCAAAGCCTTGACTTTGCACTTTTGTTTTCCTAAAATGTCTTAGTTCAATTTTCTGACAGCTTTGTCTTGTATTTCACACTTTTGAGCCATTTACTATTTTCCTGATGATTATGAATTATCCTACTAAACTTGAGGCAGATATTGAGAAATTGGAATGAGCTTTAATTTGCACCTGGACCCCTCTGCCCAATAAGGTAGGTTTTGGAGACTCACGGGTTAAAAATCTGAATGAGGTAATTTCAGAAAAAAAAAACCACACAGGCTCAGAGATTCAATATTTACTGTTTCCCAGGAGCAAAAATACAGGACTTGATAGGTTTAGCAAATGATCATCTTTGCCATTGCCCGAAAGCTATTGTGTATATTTTTGGTGGAATCTGTATCGTAACTTCAAAAATCATGGTATCATACAAACCGAAAGTCCATGAGATCAGAATGTTGTGGGCATCTAGTTCTGCATTATATATGATCACTTAGAAGCGTATACTTGCACTGGCTATTACTGGATTTGTCAAAATAATCCCAAAGCTCAGGCTGTAATCTGTACCGTAGTAGGAGCTGACCTAAGGAAATGTGGTACAGAGTTTCGGGTTAGAGAGGAAGATTATTCTGAGGTATTAAGAGGAAAGCTAGATCTCCAACAGAACATAGCTGCGGATGCAGTCATGAACTTCAACAAAATGCTAGTCTCTCTGAATGCCGACAAGAGACAAAATTCCCTTGGACTGCAAAGCACACGCACAAATGGCAGAAGGGAAATTCAAAGCACTACTACATACTCCTCAAGGATGGGATCCACCCGACTCCAAAACTACTCGAACTCTTATCTGGGGAAATGATTTTCTCAATATTTTCTAACAAAAACCTAATGACTGGGAAAACGACCTGGTAAAAGTCCTAGCACCCTGCATAAACTATCTAGCTTGCTGTTACTTTTGGCGAGTCAAGGTTTACTCAGGGCTTCCTTTTTCTTCAAAATTTCTTCTTAAGTCTTAGACACTTGTAACATAAAATATTACTAGTAGTATATTAATAGAGAAGCCACTGAAGCGATATTGGAGGATCCAGGAAGCTCGGAAATGAGTCCGGAGTTTATTACATAACAGTTAAAACAAAAAATCACAAGGATGAGCAGGACAAATGGCGTCATTGGAGGTCTGTAGAGAAGACGGAAGTGACACATTTACCTGGTCAGGTGAGAGACCCGAGGTGTAGTAGGTGGAGACACCTGGTACGTAGTTCTAACATGTAATATACACCCTTACACCCTCTGTGGGTAAGGAACACATATTAATAGAGAAGCCACTGAAGCGATATTGGAGGATCCAGGAACCTCGGAAATGAGTCCAAGCCCAAAGTTTAAACAACTAAACTTAATTTACGAGAAATTCTGAGATCCTTTACAAGTTTGCTTTCAGTCGACTCCGATAGATACAACAACACTGCCCAGGACTTCCAGTCCCCGATACGCTTTACCTCATGGATGGGTATTCCAATCGATACAAGAAAAGTTGCCCCGCCTCTGCGTAGGCTATGGGGGCTATAGCGTCCTTTCAAACCAATCTTGAGCGACATTTCCTTCAACCTCTTATAGAAAACATGATATGGATAAGGTTTCAGAGTTTTGGACCTTGGATCCGGAAAAGGAGGATCATCCGGATCAAGAGAAAACTTATCAATAATTTTGGACAACCAAAACACTGGGCATAATGGTGTACTAGAACAATTGATAGGTAATTGTAAGGTTCTATCCTTAAATTGTATCGTTTTAGAAGAATATATATACAATAGAAAACCATAAGAAGTAAACACAATGGATTTTCTTGATAACATATGGGAAGATAAAGTCACGTGTGACTTCCTTAATAATGCTCGAAATGAGAGCGTTACCGCCCCCCCCCAAAATCAAATCCTCATTTTTTGACATATCCAAATGTTTGAACATCTGTAACAATTGATCCGGGTAAAATGGAGTTACTGGAGATTGAACATTGCCCAGAATTCTCTTTATGCCTAATAAAGTCATTTTGATCTTGAAACAACTTTTGTCCGGGTGAGGGACATCAAAGTAATTATGAAGAGCCCAGATGGAGCTGAGATAATTTATAATTGATACATACTTCAATGATTTTGCTAGAAAGGATAAATACAAACAAATGGTATCCACACTTGCAGGTAATGGATCAAAACCATGATCATCACAAAATTGGATAAATCGCTTCCATTGCGACTTCCTGGCTAACCAGGTGTTAACAGACCAGCCTTGAACCTGGAATTCAAAGCAATCTGCCCTGATGTCGTCTATGTTCCCTGAAAGAACAACAAATGATATTATCGTCAATTAAACGATTTAGAACGGGATGATAACGATGATCAGAAACTCGTGAGAGACAATCTGCTAGAGTATTATCTTCCGACCTTATATAATGTGTACGGATACGTATGTTGTTGAGAGCTATGATCCAGAACAATTCGCGAATCCATACCATGGCTGAATTATTTAAACTTTTACCTGTGCGCATCATACTGATTACTTGTGTGTTATCCACATACAGATGCAAAACTTTATCTTTAAAAAGTTTACACCAGCGTGTGATGGCTCTAACAACTGGCCATAGTTCCATAACATTAATGTTCCTGTCATAACTGTCAAAAACTGGACAGATATCTGAATGAGGACAGGTCAGATCGGGTTGATTCCAAATACCAAATAAGAATTCGGTATCAGTGTGAGCCCCAAAGCCGGACATAGATGAATCAGTATAACATACACAATTGTCTTTCAATACATCAGGAATAAATGAACGTCCATTAAATATTGATACAAAACATTCCCACCATCTCAAATCAGAGTGGATTGAGTCAGTTATATTAACCCTACGTTGTCCCTGTTGGTCCTTTAGGGACTGGTAAAGTCTGCGCATAAAAGTTCTGCCTCCATGGACAACGACCGCACAGTGTGCTAAATAATGGACTAAACTTTCAAATTTTTTGAAAGGAACCCATTTAAAAAAAATTACATCAGAGATGAGAGATCTCACTGACTCTATCTTGTCTTCAGGTAGAGAAAGTTCAAATTGACAAAAATCAATATATACTCCCAAGAACTTAACTTTCTGGGATGGTTTAGAGGTTTTTTCCTTATTAACTACAAATCCTAAAAATTCTAGGGTCGAAATGAGTTTTATTGAACCCATTCACATTCAACAAAATTTACTCCACAGACGAAGAAGTCATCAAGGTAATTTATACATGTGAAAATAGAAAACACAGTGAGAAATCTCACTACGAAGTCCGATAAACTATTGAAAATAAACGGACTTGAACGACCACCAAAGCACAACCGATGGTCTAGGAAGATACAGGTATCTTCATTTGGGAGAGCCCAACGGAAACCTTGTAGAGTTCTTTGTGCTGGGGCAATGTGGACGGATCGATAGGCCGCCTTAATGTCTGTAACGGCTCCGTATCCATCTCGAGAAATAATTTCGGTAGCAGTATCTACGCTATTGAAATGAAATTTTTGAGCTGTCTGAAACATATGAGTATTGATGCTAGTGCCAAGTGGCCTCCGGCAATCCGTGATAGGTCTTAGACCTCCATCCTTTTTGGCTACTGCACCCATAGAGTGTATACATTGAGGAGCGGTTGAGGCCTTAGAGACCTTACCTGCTGCCAACTCCTCTTTCACACTACTACTCATGTTTTTATGGTTCTGTTCAACGTATATAGAATTATAATTACTACAATCATATGAGTTAACAAAACCAACATCAACCACAGGAAAACCACGACAAATACCGGTCAAACAATATATATTGTCAGACAAATAATTATCCATCAAAACTACTGCAGACGCCCAAGCACAAGGCTTAAGTTGTATGGTGCTACCATTCAAAGTATAAGAACAGTTGCATTCTGTTCTACAATCAACAGAAACCGGTATATGAGCATTTCCATCGACAGAAATACAAAAACAATATCGATCACCAAGGAGTTGTTTGTTACAACGAGTAATGGTACAATCATGAACTATAGATACAAATTCGTTTTGAAACGAATAATTTGCCCGTTCCGGGACTCGTATCCGGCACATAATACCATTTTCCCCTTTTTCAATCACACATGTTGTAAAATCCTGATCCTTTACTTCAATACCATCTATTAACGGTGACTTTACTGAAGGATCGCTTATGAAGATATTTTTTCCCTCGCCAATTTGAATAGTATCTTTCGCAGTAAGAGTTATCCATTCTTGACTTACATTCTTGACATCGGGATCAACATAATTAGGAATAACATCGGGGACAACAACAACATCAGTATCGGCATCGCTATCGCTAGATGTGGTAATGGAATTACCCATAACCGGAGCCTCATCCTATTTTGTACCTTTAAGTTTACGAATCACATCACATTCTGATTGGGAGTGATCCCCTTCACATACGATGCATTTATGATCGAATCTGCAAGACGATTGAGAACAATTATTGTCCTGAAAGGTAATACAGAAGCGATTTTTAGTACAATCGTACTTTCCTTTTAGGGTTTTTGAAGGAACCTTACCAGAGTTACTGACTTTTTGTTTCTCCACCCCTCTGGTACCATCTACACCCAGGAATCTTGTTGACAATTACGGGTCTACACCTACAAAAGTATCACTTTCTAAGGCCATCTTTTTTCTGCACGCCTCATCGTACTTACACAACGCTTGGGTAGTATAAGTTCTATTTTCTGCCTTCTCAGCCAAATAACATACATGTTTTAGATAGTGAGAGATGTCGTGACCTTCAGTATACAATTCCGAACACAGTGACAAAGAAGAAAAAACCAACATTTCGAAAGACATCGTTTTTGATCGATCAGTTTTGTCAATAAAACGTTTCAACGCAAACTTACGTAATCTTTTTTTCTCTTGTTTGTGGGAAAGTTTTTTCTGAGTTCTACTAGTGGTATGTGATTTGCTGGAGTGTCTCTTTTTCTTTTTCCCTCTGTGAGACGATTCACTATAATCCGTGTCACTTGAGTCCGATGTAGAGGAATCACTTGAAGAACTTGACGAGGTAACAGTTTCATAATCCAAAGCGATTGGGTCACTTTTTGGTTTTCCTAATTGATCAACGTTCTTGAGCAACTTGGATCTTGTCATCTTATCTGACTCTGATAGGTCAGAATCACGATCCCGGGGACGTCGTTCCCGGTCAGCTGTGCCGTGGTCCCGGTCTGCTGCCCCTCCGTCCGTGTCTCGGTCAGCTCTCTTGTCACGCCTCGTTGACCCTCCTCGTCGCGCCTCACTTCCCGACACGGCTCGTTGCCCCATCTTTGGTCTGGCCCCAGAACCAAGAGACATATCTCCCATTTTAGATAAAATGGAATTCAGTGAAGTCTCGATACCTTGCAGGCGACTTGACACTTGCTGGAATTCATCTTTTACTTGGTTCTTGAGTATCGTGGCATCGACCTCCTTGTCCTCCCCGGCTTGTGCCCATAAGCCCTCACGAGGTGGGTCTCCACTTTCAGCCTTACCTCCTGCAGCCATTTTACTATCCGGTTTTTCGTTCGCCAAATACTCAGTCTTCTGTAGTCCAGGTTGGCGAATACATTTCCTACCAGTAGGCTTGTAGTGTGATGACAAACATGTGTTGCAAAAACGTAGCCGCTGTGGCATATCCGCCGAGATGATGCCGGATAAAAAAATCACAAGGATGAGCAGGACAAATGGCGTCATTGGAGGTCTGTAGAGAAGACGGAAGTGACACATTTACCTGGTCAGGTGAGAGACCCGAGGTGTAGTAGGCGGAGACACCTGGTACGTAGTTCTAACATGTAATATACACCCTTACGCCCTCTGTGGGTAAGGAACACATAATTAAATTTCTAAATCTTGTCCCTGGCTAGGGTCAAAATTATTTGTTGTTACCTATAGTGAATAACTTCCTGACATCCACCAGTGCTTTACTCTTATTTTCTAAATCTTGTGCCTGGCCAGGATCAAAATTATTTGTTGTTACTTATAGTGAATAACTGCCGGACTTTCACCAGTGCTTCAGTTTTATTTTCATATTCTTTTTAAACATGCTGGTGCAAATATGATTGACTCCCCCCCTACGAAGATCCGATAGGAAACATCCATCCTGTACTTAATTGACAAAAATGGTTGAAATGACCGATAAGTTTTATTTTATTTTCTGAGACACACACCCGTTTGCTGTGTGCATGTTGTTCTTGTTCTTGTTGTTCAATCAGGAAAGAAACTGTAGCTATAGTAGTCTTACTAGATTAACCCTCTAAGGACAGGTGCCTGTGGCCAAGCTACCTCCTTTAGGAGGGTGCTGTTGGCACTTTATACCACTATAGGATGGGCAAATAGTCATCAAACCCCACAATTTGAGTGTTTAATCACGTGATACGATAAATAATCCTAAAGATTTGATTTTTTTCCTGAATAGAAGTACTAATTGTGGTGTTAGACATACATTCTGTAAATATTTGATCAATATGGCTCCATTATTTCCTTGTTAAAAACGAATTTGTATATATTTGAAAAAGGATGCCTCAAGGCATCATTCGCCCTGGGCCGGATGATGCCTTGAGGCATCATTCGCCCTTAAAGGGTTAAGCATTGTTTTACGATGTTCCCAAGTTAGGGGTTTATATATCATGATGACTACTCTACATGATGGTGGAGTTGTATCCAAGCTAAGAGGCCCCAAAATCATCCATACCAATGTTAGAAGTAGAAAGGCAAATTACGAACCATTAGCTGTTGAAGCACATTCCAACAAATGGGATGTCATCTGTGTATCCAAAACTTGGCATAATGAATATGATGTGATGAACTCTTACTTATTAAACACTTATAAAAAGCATAGATTAGATAGAGCATGGAAGAAAAATGCAGATGATGAAAAAACAAAGATTGGAGGGGGCCTTTGTATTTTTATTAAGAAAGAAATGGCTCGTGATGTAAATATAGATTCTACTCTGAACAAGAGTACAAAATATATCTAATTGTAGGTTAGACACCAACCAACGCCGATACACGCCTACCCGCACCGATACAAAATTACCATATCATAACATATCGGTTCGCGTCAGTGCGCGTTTGTGCGCATCGTAACGTGTTTGGGAGGGTGCATGAGAAAGGTGCCATGGTCCCAATACACCCCGATATAGCTCACGACGCAACAAGCGTAATTAACAATATTTCCTTTATAATTCCAGAAATAATGCATATTTATGATTGATATCTTACCTATAAATAAAAACAATAGTATATGATATTTCATAATAATATTCAATGAAAAAAATCAATTCGAAGTTGAAGTATAAAACGATCGATTTGAGACCCTTATCTATTATCGGATTTTACCATGTTTGCAGAGGGGCATTACCACTATATATTCTAGGTATTCTGAAAATTTCATAATTTTCCGTTGATTATTTCATAAGGTTTTTTTTATTGTAGCGCGTCAGTGGGGATCGGTAGCGTTATTATAGAAACCTGACCAACTGACCCGATACGCACTACGATATGGATTTTGTATCAGGAGGTCAATTTCGGTGTTTGTCAGCTCATGTCGGGAGCTCGGTGGACACCCCTTTCTTGTGTTAGAAAAATGTCACACAAGGAAACTGGTCATATTAAATGTATGTGGACAAAACCAAGGTGACACAACAATCTTCATTCACAAAGGCAATTGTTGACACTGTTTCCACTCTCAGGGATGATAATATTCAAGATCTTTTCTTGTGAGATGATTGTAACATCAACATACTAGAGAACCAAAGATCTGAAGTGATTATGCGTATTACAGAGATGCAACAGCTTGGCTTACGCCAGTTCATAAAAGATGTTACTAGATACTTGGATAGGGGCTCTATATCTGATTTAATTTTTTCTTTTGTAAATGATGTTGCTTTCAGTCATGTGCTCCAAAATGCCTTGAGTGACCATCAGATATATTTTGTGGTTAAAAAGTCGGTAAGGGTGAAAATAGAAAAAACCCAGGTTAAAGGACGCTCCTATTCATCTCTTAGACTTAAAGCTTATATAAACCAATTAAGCTCTGTTAATGAATCAAAAAAATTAAACCCCGCCCTCCACACATTTAAGCATGCGCGAGGCGGGACTACCAAGTGTACATGTACCCTGGACACCTTTGTGGCAATAGTCGTGTATGACAGCTCTGTTACAATGGTAATGTATGGGCAGGGTGTTAGGACATCGCTACATGCGCCGATAGTCAGACTGGAGCTATAGAACCGACAGCTAGAGAGCTGAGGGCAGTCAGTCAGATCTGACACTCAGCAGTCTACACACAGTCGTGATTACCGACCATGACACAAGCACTATAGGCATTACAATGACCACAACAAGAACATATGGTAACTAATACAATGTAAACACTATTTCTATGTATCTCTATATGTATCTCTGTCTCTATGTATCTGTAGTCTCTATATTTGTATATGCATGTTTTCTGATGAATTTACAAGGCTAGGTGAGAGAAAGGTTCAGGGCACTGAGGCATGACAGGTGGTGGTCAGGGTTGTACTGACCAGTGTGTGTATGGGGAGGGGGAGGTATGTATGTAACTCTGTGTAATATGTATAAATATATCTGTATATGTATCTCTGTATCTTTGCATGTTTGTCTATCTCAAGATCTGGTTTATGTCCCTCCATTCCTCACAATAAATAAAAGACTCACAGGGAATCCATGTTCGCTACCATTCTGTGGTGCAGCTCTCACTTGTGATTCCTTCATGTAGATGCATGTAAATGAGGTGTAGTCCACCCTCCCACCTGTCTTATATATACCCCCACTGACTGGTTCTGGTGACCTGACTGGTCGTGACAACTGATGCACACACTCACACAGAACAGCCGTTCTCTCACCGTGTGAGGGGTGGCGTTATATTTTCTTATAATTATCATAAGGAGTGATTTCCTTATCTCATCTTTAAGGCATATCGGACAATTTGGCTTGAAAATTAAAACCCATGTCAATTTCCTGAGAATTTAATATGATGATCTCCAAGTGTTGTGGAACACATATCTCACTTAAAAATCGGGGGTCACCGTGCTAGTTTTTGATTTATAGATCAATATGATGATGATTTTATATAAGAATATATAGAAATTCTAAAAAGTATTTTTTCACATGGTAAAACCCATGTCATTTTCCCCAAATTTTCACAGAATATAGTACATATATAATACTACTTATTTATGATTTAAAAAATCATAGGTCACCATCCTTGGTTTTCAAAGAATTGAAGAAAACCATATTTTTCAGCAGAATTCCTATGTAAATCAAGCAAATTGAAATTGGCCTATTTTACCTATTGAGATTGGATAAACTGGACAAAATTTAGAATTTGCTCATGTAGAATTAGAATGAATCCCAAGAAACCAGTTTTGACTAATAATTAACAGTATTGAAAAATCACAAGATGGCGCCACTGTGAATAGTAAGATATGCCTTTAAGGTTTTCTTGCAAAATTATGATTGGACTGAGTTTAGGAACTCAGAAGACATTACTGTGAAATGGAATCATGTAAGTCAGATTTTAGTCCCTTACCTGGATCTTGACTGCAAGCTTCGTTTCTTCAAAATTAGAGAATCAAAAGAGCCTTGACTACGGCAAATATCTTAGAAAATATTAGGGATACAAATCACTTACTTGCTAGAGCCAAGAGAACAGGAGACTGTGAGGACTGGACACGAGCAAGGAAAGCTCGCAATAATTCCACTAAAATGATAAGGCTCGCTAGACAAAATTATACTATGTCTGAACCAGACGATACAATCCATAAAATCTTACCTGGTACAGAAGATCGTCAGGATAGCGAATATATCAGAATCAAAAATGATCTAGATTAACAAATTGATAATACTGAAGTCCCGGATTACATCAATGATTTTTTTCTTCAAAAATAGGTTCAAAACTAGCAGCTGAAATGCACATGCCATGGAGACTTTATTGTTAAAGTGTTGATACGATTTTTGATTCCATTATTACATCTTCAGACGAGGTTGTCAACATTGTAAAAAATTGACTAGGTAAAGGCTATTCCTCATATTTATAAATGCAGAACTGTATAATTGTATTTTTGCCACTGCTATCATACCTGATGTTTCGAAACTTCCTACTGTTATGCCTATTCGGAAAGGGGAGACCCTTCTCAGGCATGAAACTTAAGGCTGATTCCTCACAAACTCATGGAAAAATTGTGTAAATAAGCATTTGATGGGCTACATAAATATTAACAGATTCTGACTGATTTTGGATTTAGGAAAGCTATGTCTACAATAGATGCAGTCTCAAAATTCACTGATTCTTTAATTCACTGATTCTTTAATTCACTGATTCTTTAATTCACAATACAATACATTGTATCTAATTTGATGACATGTAGCAAACTTGTATTCCCGTATATTAGATAGCGTATGTATAAAAAACAGTAATGACTTAAAATATAATAGTATACTGATGTAATAGTATTATGTTGTTTGCCAGATATTCATATGATACTGAGTAATTATTAGCTCGATTAGGTTCACTACAATGAGGACTATAGTCTATAAAATGGAGTATGGTTGCCGGATAAAAAGACAATAAGACAACCAGTAATCGTAAGATTACTATCAACAAAGTGATCGCTAGATCGCGATAGAATAGTTTGAGCAATTTCAAGTTTATGTTTTTGAAATTTTTTTGGTAATGTATCTGATATTGCCGAAGTGGGGGCACACTGTGCTGCTGATCTACATACTACAACTCTCTACTTGTAACTCAAAATTATCCAATCCACTAATATTCTTGGTGGTTGGATAGTTTTCGGGTCCGCACATATACGGTATATGTGTGGATCACTCTATCCACTCCTGATCTAACTCTCTTATACTATCTCATCCATACTCATCTATTGAATATCACCTGTAAGCGCAGATATGCCAGCTGAGGAAATTAAGTTAAAAGGTATTAAATTTATTGGTCAAAATATATAAGAAGTCTGTATTCGAAAAAGGAAGAGGTTTACAATGCCTTTAATGGTGCTCAATTTATTTGCTTAACGGAAACATTACTACATGAACTTTATGATGACAATATGTTGTTGATCAATGGATACAAATTGTTTAGACTAGACCGGACAAAAAAGTCTTGGGGTGGAATATGTTGCTGTGTCTTAACTGAGTTCTCACAATATACCAGTACGTTGTATCTGTGTTGAACATACTGAAACCTGTGAAAATTATGAAATACTAATTTTGCTTGTAGATAAACCGAAAGCTAGGAAAATGTCCGTCATAATTTGTTATAAGCCACCACCCAAATCAGCTGGAGTGTTTTTATCAAAAATTTACAGATATAGTTCTATCAGAGAAATTGTATAATAGGGAAACCTGGATAATAGGAGACTGTAATGTAGATACCAAAAAGAAAAACAGTTCAGACTTTAGGAACATGACAAACTTCCTTCGACAAACAGGACATAAACAATTGATAAACAGCATGAGCAGGCCAAACCCAAATGGGGGAACAATCATCGATCATACATATACCAATAGTGACCATGTGAGTTTTGCTGAGCCTCTTAAAGAAATGTTAAGCGACCACCTACCTACACTAGTAATAAAAAAACACAAGACCAGAGCAAAAATGCCGATCGAGTTCACTGGCCGTAACTACAAAAAATATGACAGAGAGCTATCCGAGAAATACCTAGATGAAGATGATTAGGGTCCTTTTATAATATCTGATAGCGATGATACGCAATGGAAAATCTGGATGGATAAGATCACCACTTTCTTGGATGAAAACTGTCCAATAAAGAAAACCAAATTCGCTGACAGAAAACCCACATGGATGTCAACGCGCCTCCTAAATATGATAAAACACCATAGAGACTTGGTTAAAAGACACACACAAATAAAAAGCAACATAATATTAAAGGAAGTTAGAAAAATAGCTAGAGATATTAAAACACAAATTAAAGATGAAAAAAGTGAATACAGTAGAAAGAAGCTAACAGAAATGAAAGGCCAACCGAAAAAGTTTTGGGGCATAATAAATGAGTTAATAAATCCAAAAGCTGAAGAAGTACAATGTATATTAGAAGATAAAGGTAATTTAATATCGGAGGAAGTAATACCGGATTATGTAAACAAATTTTTTACAGAAGTTGGAGAAATTCTTTTCAATGAAATAGACCAGAAATATATAGATAACCACTTAGAAATACCAAAAAATATCGATGATAACCCCAATGTGAACTATTTTCCAATGAGTTTCACAGCGGCTGACATATTAGACAAGATAAAAGAGGTGAACCCCAATAAGTCCAGTGGAATACCGCATACATCTGCAAAAATACTAATAGATAGCATAACTCTACAAAAAGAAGAATTTGCCCAAATATGTAATACATCAGTACAGAAAATGAATTTTCCCTCAACCTGGAAAAGAGTGGTTGTCGTACCAATCCCAAAAACAGGCAATAGTAAATCGATCGACAACTGGCGCCCAATATCTTTATTAAATCTTCCAAGTAAAGTACTAGAAAAACTATTTCACACCCGATTATACGAATTATTAAACGAGGCCGAAATACTCGAAGAGAAACAGTATGGTTTTAGACCAAAGCATAGTACCGGCGATGCTATATTCTATCTTTTGAAAAATCTATATGACTCAAGAGGAAGGGGAGAATATTGTGCTATGGTTTATGTTGATTACCGCAAGGCCTTCGACTCTATAAACCATGAGCTATTATTATTAAAACTCTGTAAAATTTTAACACTACCAACGAATATCAGGAACTGGCTGGAAGATTATTTAACGGATAGGGACCAATTGGTGAGGGTTAGCAATAAAGTATCTAGTAGTCGAAATGTCAAATATGGAGTACCCCAAGGGTCAGTCTTGGGCCCGCTTTTGTTTATTTTATTTGTTCTGAGTAATAGTATAAAGAAATCCAAGTATATCCAATATGCTGATGATTTGGTTATGTTTAACTCAAATACCAATTTGGAGGAAGCAGAAATGGAATTACAGAATGATATTGATACTCTCTCTGTTTGGTGTCTAGAAAATGGTCTAACTGTGAACATAAAAAAGACGAAAGTGATGGTTATAGGAACCCAAACGAAAATAAAAAATGCCAGGGACTTGGATCTATATATGAATAACGTGAAACTCGATCAATGTACAAAATATAAATACCTAGGAGTGATCATAGGTGACTGTTTATCTTGGTTACCGCATGTTAACAGCATCCTGAGAAATGCAAGTAGTAAAAATTTTTAATTTGCCAAAATCAGACATTGTTTAACGTATGAGGCTGCTAGAAGCGTCTATGTGAGTACAGTGGTTCCACACATGGAATATAGTTCTTTTATCTTCAATAGTTTTAGAAAGAAGGACCTACAATGTATAGAAAAACTAATTGCCAGAGGGCTTCGTATCCTATTAGGGGTTAAATCAAAGAATTCATCAACGAAATCAATGAGTGACGTCTGTAAATTTGATACCCTGGAAGAGCGACGGAAAATACAACTACTCTGTATCATGTAGAAGAATCGATATAACACTGAATGGATTGACAATAAAAGAAGAAGCACGAGATCACAGGCCAAAGCTATGTTCAATCTAAGTACAAATAGGTGTGCGACTGTTTTCAATAGCCCCTATCAAAGGGGAGCAAGAATCTGGAATTCGCTGGACAAAAGGACACAAATGGCTGGAGACAAGGAGTCTTTCAAAAGGATACTACAATTGGGACATTTAAACCAGTGAACTCGGATTATGTTAAGCAAAAATATGGAAACTGATACTCAAAATATCCGGAGTGATATCCACCCATGGACAATGTCACATAACCTCCATCACATCATTTTTCTCTCTACCTTTTATTTTACATATGTTCATGAACCCACTGTTTGTAAGTTTGTTTGTAACCGAGTTTTTTTAAATGAAAAAATGTAGGCAGGACTACACTGGCTGTTTTTGTGGACCTGAGAAAGGCCTCTGATACTGTGAATCACTATTCTTTTGAAAAAGCGGACCCAGTATGGTATTGTGGGTAACTGCTATCACTTGTTTGAAAATTACTTAAGTTTACAAAAGCAAAGAGTGAAGGTAAATAATCTATTATCGTCAATGAAAGACATCAAACAAGGAGTACTGCAAGGATCAATACTTGGCCCTTTATTGTTCCTCCTGTATGTAAATCATTTATTAGGCGCTATGAAAAATGATAAGGTGATACTTTATGCTGGTGATACGGTAATTTTTAGACATGGTAAAAGTGAAGAACTATTGTATAAGGAAACACAGAACTATTTGGATTTACTTGTTACTTGGTGCACACAAAACAACCTCAGTATCAATATGGGTAAAACATATGTGTTTCTCGGCTAAGAAAAAGGTAAAGATGAAAGACAATAATAAGCTTTTTTTCAACAAGTTCACTCTTACAAATATTTAGGACTTGTTCTTGGCAGAAATCTTGATTTTAGACACCAGTTTGCTTCATTACAAAGGAGCATTTCCTTCAGATTATATCAATTATCAAAAATGAGAAATTACCTGACTAAGAAAGCTGCTCTTTCCATCTATAACACAGCCATACTCCCATATTTCTACTATGGTGATGTATTCTATGATAGTGCGCCTGCGAAATACACAGACTCTCTTCAGGTATTGCAAGATTGTGCTTTACGAATTTGTCTGCGGACAAATCCATACACCTCTATCAGAAACCTACATAGACTTGCTGAGATACCCCTGCTCAAGGACCGTAGAGAAGCTCATCTCTTGAAGTATATGTACAAAAGATTGCCTAAAAATGTTACTAAGTTTCCTTTAAATACTAGACTTTTTGATGCACCTGTGATTCATGTTGATGGACCAAATGGTGCAGCTTATACACGGCCTATAAATTATCATGGTGGTACGAAATGGAATGGTTTGACTTCTATATTTAGGAACACAGAGTGGGTTCCACGCTCATAATGGAGTAGTCACCAATATCAATTTTACAACCATAACGACAGAATGAATCGGACGTACATTAGATACACAACTACACAGTATCGCATTTTGAATAGGACCTGTTTAGAGAATACGAGTTCAATTATAGGCCAAAACAAAAAGTATAAGTACATCCGATAAATAATTTGATTCAGGTATTCTAGGAATTAAACCAAAATATTATCCTTATCGTGTAATCTTCATTTTCAAATGTATATAGATTTAAATGTATGGTGTATTTCCTCCCATGTTGTTTGGGCTTTGGCCTCACACCTTGTGGGGTGTTATTGGTGTATTTCCCCCATCGGAAATTTTTTTGTATATTCAAATGTAGTCTGGTCATTAAATGTCAGGGTGCTACCACGCTCGCAGAAAAACTGCAAGAAACAAAGGAATGTATTACCAAGCAGCCACTCCCCTTTTCTTCGACATGGCAAAGGAGGATTGTGTGTTATATAACTTTAGCATAGATCCAGTATGGAAGAAGCGCTTGCCAGCTGTGTTCCCGAGAAGGGTTCCCCGCCGTGTACGGACCAGAATGGTGATAGACAGCGGGAACATTAGTTCCTGCTGCTGTTGCTTCACAAATAATAGCCATGATAAAATGATATTGAGTTAGCTAGGCTCGTTTCTGATCTACTTAGTTGTAGGTGGAATTGCATTATATTTATATCATTAATGAGAGATTTTGTGTTTTCTGTTCAACAATAAAGAATGTTCTTAATGGACACAGGCCCACGAGGAACGTTTTAGAAATGTTGGATAATGGTTCTACTTGACAGCATTTCCGCTTTTAATTGATACTTGGGGCCAGTTTTGTCTGAGGCTATCAATCCTTGACAATCTACCGGGTATTTGTGCACTCACGTTATTTATATGTTTATTTTTAATCTGTGTTTTATAGGACGTTATTTATACTGTCAAGCACTCAGTCCGAATTAGCTTGGTATCCTTGTGTTTACAGTTTCAAATTTGTCATTACAATTTTCCTTTTGGTGGTTTGACAGAAAGACACTTGAAGTGTGACAAATGATACAGTATACAACAAGATAAACAAAACAGTACAATTTTGTACATTGCTTATGTCTAAAATCGATGTATAAGTCTAGTCTGCATTGAGTTAGGTTTACCGCTATCTGTTATCAAATCTTTAGTCCTATTATTTGAAAGTAACAATTTTTGTTTGGCCTTGACTTATCAGGTTATATGTCCATATCATAGAGTTCTATCAGCCCAAGACTTTTCTGCAGTAGAATTCTTTTAAGCTATTGATCTTGATGTTTCCTTGACTGGGAACTAGTGAGTATCAGTGAACTGGGACTAGATATTTAGTGCTAGCGCCTTTCCGATAAGCTATGCACTTTGGTTGAAGTACCTTAAAATGACTTCAATTTGAGCTCTTGTCATAAGGCAAGAAAATTACATCATTCCTGAGTACTTGTAGATCAATAAATGCGGGAGCCTTCTTCTCTGCAATAAAGGCAGTTGGACTGCCCTATGTAATAACTTGACATTTGCTCTTGCTTGTGATATGTAATAATCCCCAGGACGTGGTTTTGCATGAGCTGTAGTTTCTGCTGATCACATATATTATTATATACCTATGGGTATCTGTGGTTTCAGCGGTTTCACTTTGGCTCCCTATGCACAAAGTCAACATCAATACTGACTGCTCCTAGGGTTACAGTAATAAAATCATATAACCATGGTACTCTGTCTAGCTTAGTACGCATCGCCTTTGGAATTGACATACGGAGTGCTTTGAAAAAGATACGGAATGCTTTGAACAACATACGGAGTGCTTTGAAAAATAACGCAATCTGATTGGTCGAGAGGCCGAAGCTCTCAGCTGGGTGAAAAATAAAAAAAAGACGGACATCCTCAAATAGTGAGTTTGACAACATGTTATAGACGGGCCAGAACGAGTAAATGAGTGCTTAGATATCTAGGTATCTAACGTGGAACATTCATGTGATACAGTTTAGATGGCTAAGTGATATGAAATCAATCGATATCAACAAGTAGGCTACTGACGGTCCCAATGCTCCGTGTTTTCAATATGAAATTTCGTTGGTTACCTAACTTCCAGTGTCAATACACTGTGCAGATCTATTTCATATAAACTGTATCTAACTGTATATCTAAGGTATCTAAACAGTATCACATGATTGTCTCATGTTAGATACCTCGATATTTGGTCATTATACACTTTTAGAGGCACCCAGCAAAATCACGTCTGGAACGTCCGGGACAAGCAAACCTTATGTACACATACATTGTAAAACATGGGATCACAGGGAAATTAAATGAACATCACTCTCCGAATTGTATTCTTGGCTAATCAGTAGGACTGTGTATAACAGAGGATCTGTTCAGAGAGTGAGCAAGGCAATGTACACTCTCACAGCAGATGTTGAATTTGTACAAGCTTGCCGAAGGTGGGATAGTACAACAGAGCATGCGTTTGGAGAGCGAGCAATGCAATCACCATAGTAACAGATCCAGCATATATCACAACATGCACAACGTCTTTGGGGATGCTGCCTTGTCAATTTAGTCATGGTCTATGGGCGATTAGGTAGATTTGGACTATAATGATACATCATAAGTTATATAATATGGAGAAACCAAACAAGAGTTAGTCGTGTTGTTGTTTATCGCACGACGGCAAGATCGCATATTACTGCGCGAGGCGAAGCCGAGAACAGTAATATGCGATCTTGCCGGAGTGCGATGTGTCACCATAGTCCAAAAGCGGTAAAATGATCGATTTGTAAATAAGTAAGCATAAGTTTATCATTAGTCATCAGATCGAGCTATTGTCTATTCAGTTAATCATCAACCATCAAAGAAATCGTCTAAATAACCATACACATTGACAAAACCTGTTCTTTTCATGCCCCGTATAATAAACTTGTTAGTCTGTGTGAAAATATAAGTGGCACATTTTAAACTAAAAACCAGCGAATTACATTAAAAAAATTAACCATCTTTTTCCCATCTAAAACCTTGAAAAGTATGATGGGGAGGAAAACCCGAATTGAACGGTAGGCATCGATAATGTCTATCACCGCGAAAAAACGCCAGTCTGAGGGAATACACACCGAATCAGCTGTGGTACCTAGGCTATCACTAGCGTGGCTATTACTTTCACATACACCAAATGGAAACAACCTATTACCGTCAAGAGTACTAAAATCTTCCCACAGGATTATCCGCAGAACTGCTAACAATTCAATTAACAAGACCATCATTAATCGAGTCTGGGTTAGAAGGGATATATTACAGAGTGAAAATACGACAAGTAATAAATTTGCCATTATACTTGGGAGCCAACAAGCATGAAGACTGCCGGAACTTTATTATACATAACGAATTAAAAGAAAAATTTGAGGCAGGTAGAACGGCTAAGTAGTGATGGCCGACCTGTGAAGAATGTAGGTGAAGGTAGTAATCAACCCCAGGTGTCTCCACTGAGGTATAGAACTCGCCTACCAGTGCCCCCTGTCGGTATTCTTGTAATATAACACCTTAATTGAGAGTCCATTAAGTTACTCACCTTGGCCATGTAGTTACTCCATCTTTTGACTTTCTTGGTATACCTACAAGCAGGGTGAGAGCCATTGCACTTCGAGCACTTATGCTTATAATTGCGGTCAGACGCTGTACTGTATCCTGTTCAATAAACCTCCAAAATATGCCAAATGGCTGTTTTCTTTACCTTTCTGGTGATTTATCGCCTTGTTAAACTTACTAGAGGCGACAAATTTCTCCACATTCAAATACTTGGGTTCCTCAATAAGCATTGCCATAAGGCAAAACTACCAGTACAAAAAAGCTCAGTCTTTTCTCTACAAGCGTGAGTGTAGTCGATTAAGGCCTGAGGTACAAAAAATGGCCTGTTTTCTGATAAAAATGAGACCTGATCAGCATGATTTGAAATATTGATAACCTGGGGCATAGATCGCAAAAGTGACATACTTGTGGGCATGACCTGATCTAAGGTTGGTTTAGAAATGTTACAGGTTAACTGTTCCGAAGGGGATAAATGATAACCTGGGGCATAGATCGCAAAAGTGACATACTTGTGGGCATGACCCGATCTAAGGTTGGTTTAGAGATGTTACAGGTTAAGTGTTCCGAAGGGGATAAAGTCACACACTTACTGCATTTTTCAAAATACAGCATAATAACATGGGTGAAAATATAATATAATATACTTCAGCATTGGGGGGGGGGGGGGGGAATTCCACGAACGCCCCACCCACCTTGTATTGACATCAACGCCAGGGTGTCAACACAAAAACGGGTATGATATGGAAACAAAACGTAATAAAGCCTAGTGTGAGTTTCCGTGGTACGTGATTAAGATGAGGTGCAGTCAGGGCATCAGAGTCTTGATTGTCCCTAGTGGCCAATTCCTCAGCCAGGGTCGAACAACCGATTAAGGTCCCAGCCCTGACTATTCCTAGCTGGAACCAGAGCTGGTGAACTCAGTTCCAGCCATCTCGGTAAGTCCATGCTATGCAACACAACTTCCAGTGACCTTACATACAGCTGAGGGTTCCAATGTCAAGAGAGAACCTTCAGCCATCTGAAACCCAAGTTATGCCAAGGAAATTCAGTGATTTCGCTTAAATCCTCCACCAGTACGACCCACCTCCCCCAAACCGGCAACCCCTAAGGGCACCTGTAAGAAAAGCAGCACCTATGTCCGGGGACAGATCAAGTCACCCTCTACATCTGAGACCTCAGATGTGGGTGATCTCCATGTGAACTGGGTTAATTCATGAGAAACCGATGGACAGGTCATTAACTCAACATAGGTTGAAGGCAATAGCCCATCCAAAATGCGATAGAAGTAACCAAACCAGGATGATAAAGTTTCCTCTTCCTGCACCTCTTATCACCCATCCAGTTTTGGTCCTGGGAGGATTGTTAATCCTGCTAGTCCCAACTCTGGATGGCCAACTGACCCAAGTTACTGCAGACTACTTGTCAGTCATGTCAGTCTCTATCACCCCAGCAGGCTCTCAGAGGATCTTGCAGCTGTCATGGCAACGGTCTGACTGGGCTCAGCAGCAGGCGCCGTACTGACTAGGTGTTGCTGATGCTGCTATGGAGAGCTAAAGGGGCTCAGGGGGTCTGTTCCCCCCATCTGTGACACAATGCCCTGCAGAGTAGCTGTGTAATTGTCCCCGAACCCTGGATAGGGATCCAAGGTTATATCCAAATCAAAAGAGAATAACAGGCCGGCATCACAACGTGTGGCTTCTGCATCGGTGGGGGCAGTGATTCACCACTTTTCTCACTGGTGGCAGAATATCAGCCCTCACATCCAAAGGGTGCGCCTGTGGAGGAGTATCATAGGTACCCAACCCAAAATAGCAGCGGTCTGCTCCAGCATCAAAATAGCAGCGGTCTGTGCTGTCCATACAGGGATACTGGGCTGAAGTACAAATACCTCCACCATCTCTGCTGTCCTTCCAACCAAGCTTCCTCTCAGGGTTGGGAATTGTATCCGATACAGTGCATGGATATATCCATGAACTTGACGCACTTGACATCATGCTCAAAGGTAGCCCTCTCCAGGCATTCGTTACATGACTGTGAGGCTTCCTCTCCTTCAGGTGAGCCATTTCTAGCATGCTCACCAGAATTGCCTCATCCGGTAAAAGGATAATACAGCCTCTTGCCAGGTTAAGACAATAACCCCATCCACAAGCCTAGAAAAGTAGTAGTCTGCTCCCTTATGGAGCCTACTCTTCAGGATGTTCAGATGGTTACTCAACCATTCTGGATCCGAGGATCACAGAATGGAAGGAGACGCCAGAGGAACAAATGTGGACGAGCTGGCTGCCTCAGCCAGCAGCTGAGGTACCTTGCCGATCCCTACCTTGGCGCTGGGTGCTGCTGGAGCAGGCAGTGAAGGATGTCCTTCGCTTTGCTCTCAGTTTTACCTGTAGCCATGGTTGTCTCAGATCTGCCTGTCTGAGGACCAACACCAGCAGTGGCTCTCTTGGGCTGAAAGCCGGACGAGACAGCTGTCTTTCCAGACTCACTGGAGGATTTCTCCTCATGTTTGGTGCTGAGACCAGCTGCTGCTTGAGTAGACCGGAAGGGGGCAAACATTTTGGCTGACTTTACAATGTCCGCCATAGTAGGTGGTCACCGACTTCTTCTCAGCAGACTTCGGCTCTTTCTCATTGCTGGACTTTGAGGGCACATCAGTCTTCTTAGGAGCCAATGTACGCATCATGGACTCCTTATTTCATGCTCATTTGTCATGGGCCTGATCGACAGGTTAAGTCCTTATCAAGCAGGAATTACCCTTGCTCAGACACCGGCATAATGGGTGCTCAGCCAGATGCCCCTCCACGAGATGCTGAGCATATCGACCCTGAGTCATGTAGGTTGGGGACAATTTCTCGTCTTCACCGTAGCAACTGGGAACACACAATGCGAGCCCGAGATGACACAGGACCATACATAACCAATCTTGGCCTTGTTGAGTTTGTCATACTTCTGGTATTACACGCCCTTATCAGCCTGGACATGGTTAATGTACCAGTCGTTTGGGGACGAGTCATCCAGAAACCACTCGTCATCATCTGAGACCATATTGGTTTTGGTACAACAAGTGATGACATGCTGGTCCCACGCTTAGTTGAACTTGCTTACTCATCGTAAATCACTGCATCAGAATACTAAGTTCCAGCTATACTTCAAAATGGCGTGAGACGGCTGCAGTGTAGAGCTTCACGGACCCATCCTAATGGTTTTCTACTTGATAATGGGCCCCGACCCCTCCCATCCCTATCCTACAGGATGCTTCCAGGCATGTCATCCATCACGCGCCCACGCCTCCGCTCCCGCAGTGGCAGTATAATAATGGCAAAACAGGGATTCCCCTTTAGGTTACCGACCTATTCTGTGCATCTGGTTGTGTAGACAATTCCTATCCCACCGCTTTGCGACCACGGATAGAGAGAAAAGGGAAGGTGAGCGGGTTTAGAGTTGTGGTGCACTCGGCTGTGTGCTGATCTGTGTTTACGGTTCTATGGGGTGCTTTGTGTTTGTACACACTGTTTCTATGGAGCTCAGACCATGTGAGCTCGTAAGCTGGGAAAACAAAGTTTTCCAGCTCCCAGTCAAGCTATGACAGGGAGAAAGGCCCTATGTTGTGCTTCCTTTTATGTCAAATTGGATTAGTGCCAACTTGGAATTGTTTTCACATTGGCTAGCTTTTTTGCCAGTGTGTTGGTTGTTTTTTTTGTGCGTAGCGAGAGTTATTAAACTCCCGATTATCTTGTGGTTTCGACTGTTATTCAGTCTCGTCAGGCAAATGTGCGGTAGGTGGTCTTCTGTGGTCTTCCCCTCCGAATTCTTTTTTCGAAGGGGGGATATGTCAGCCCTTAATTATTTTTTGCCTGTTGGAAAAAACAATCGTGGTACTTATCTCTAGTCTGTGTAGTCGTAGCTATCACATGTTTTTATTTATTGAAAAAATAAAAAATAATAACACCCAGATACTTATATATATCTACCACATCTAATGTTTTTTTCCCACAATATAAAACTGGTTACAGTACCAAATGTTTCAGTTTAGAATTTGATGTGTACCAAACTATTTTCGCTTACATACCAACTATTCATCCTATTCAGTGATCTCTGCAAATTCCCTGTAGCATCAAACTCACATTTTCTACTTTTGTATAAAACTAAATCATCGGCATATTGTAATGCTTCACAACAATCGATATCATGACACATATCATTAATAAATATTGTAAACAGAACAGGGCCTAAAACCGAACCCTGGGGTACTCCAAACTTATTAGGACTGAGATCTGACATCTTCCCATTCATTTTAACCCTTTGATACCTATCGAATGAATATGAACGTTACCAATTTATAATAGTACTCAGCAGTCCCACTAACTTTTCCAGCTTCATAAATAATAGTTCATGAGGGACCGAATGGAATGCTTTTCTCAGGTCCACGCAGAGACAGTAATTAGCCCTGAATTCCTTGTCAATAGTAACACCCAGTATTTATCTACCACTATCACATCCCACTTCCTGTTGGGAGGAGCAATCAATTTACCCTTTCGATTTACCAATAGATCCCTCTTTGGATAGAAAAGATGTGACCATTCCCCCGACAAGTAAACAATGTAGACCTCCAGTACATGAAGAACTATCAACTTGAAAATCTATGGGAAAACACCCTTGAAGTGATATTCTTTTCACAGGACAAATCTAGCATCACACATTGACTTCTGGTTAATGACTGATTGTATAAAATAATGCGGCCAGAAGGCTTTCTTTTTGGAAGTTAGATAACCAATTATTCCCCTGTAGCAATTATTGCTTCAGGGTAAGAAAGGATCTCTGAACCCAGTAGAATAGAAACAAATATCTATAACGAGAGGCTTTATACAACCAAAGGTTCCCAATCTCTTTTGGGTAACATCACCCACTTTGGTATCTAAGGGGAATTTTATCAAGATCGCCCAATCAAATAAGAATTTATTGGAAAGCGGTCTCGCTCTAGTAGAACTAGAAAATGCCTTAACCCTTTAACTACCGCATGATGCCTCCAGGCATTGCCCTGGCTACGGCAGCATAATGCCACTAGGCATTCCTCTGGCTATTGCAGGAACATGCCTCCAGGCATCTTAGAGGCATCATTGATACTTATATACAAAAATTCAATGAATAAAAAAATAATAGTTTGAATTAAGACAATTTAAAAAAAAGTACAAACACCATATTGACCTTCGATTTGGTATAACATAATATCATCAGTTACCAAAATAAACTACTCAAATCACGTGACACATCATGTGATACCGCTAATTCCCCCCCCCCCCCAAAAAAAAAAAAAAAAAAAAAAATGCCTGCCATAGCAGGGTTGTTTATGCAGGCAATGCCTGAGGTGTAATGCTAAGCAGGGGAACTGGATGCTGCAGGGAAAACGTTAAAGAAGCTCAATGATGTCAAAAGCCCAGGGTCCGATGGACTAACCGCTGAATTCCTTAGATACTTCTGGGATGAAATTATAAACCTTCTCTATTATTCATTTTTACAAGGCAGAGAAGAAAGGCTATTTCAATAAAAAAGAGACATTATAACACTAATAATGAAAGAGGGTCTAAGTAAAGAATTCCTGAAAATCTGCATGCCAATTACACTCCTAAATACGGACTACAAATTCCTTACTAAGGCTTTAGCTCATAGACTAAAGAACCCTCTAAGAATATTATACACAGTGACCAATTGGGTTTCACGAAGAACAGGTACATGGGTGTAAATATTAGAACCCTGCAAGATAATATAGATTATCTAACTGGTAGGAGCTGAGCAGGAGTTCTCCTATCAGTAGATTACGAAAGGCTTTTGAATCTGTTTTCTGGGAAGCGATAGACAACGCTCTAAAACATCTTGATTTTGGAGCTTGTGCTTGATGGCCTTGCTGAATGTAATCATTCAATGTGTAGACTTCTCGGAGTTGGCAGGGTTGGAGTATGACTCACTCAGCTTGGTTATCCACCAAGGCATGTGTCTGGGCATCTTCCACTGCCTATGAGCTGTCTAAGCACCTCATCTCTCACATGGGGATCGTTGGACCATTGGTGCTGAGACATTTGAAGTATGGCATTGGATGTGTGTGACAACAAACTTTATGCTGATGACACCGTAATTTATAGCACCGGGGATTACATAAAGGAGTTTTTCGTGTTCAGGCTGGTTTAGAAAGAATTTCACACTGGTGTATCGTAAATCAACTATCAATGAAAAGAAAACCAAGTATATGATTTTTGTGACACGTCAACAGTTGAAAAGATGTCCTCACTTTCAGTTGAGAATAAACCAGATTCATATTGACAGGGTACACCACTTCAAGTATTTAGGTATTCATTTGGACCCTAGCCTGAACATGAACAAACATGCATCGAATACACTCAAATAAGTCTCACACAAGATGTATGTGCTGTCCAAAATCAGAAGGTACATTGATGTGAGTACGGCCACCCTTCTGTTTAAAACCATGATTCTTCCATATGCTGACTATGGCAGCATACTGGATGATTGTGCTTCGAAATCTGTGCGTAAGAAGCTTCAAAACATACAAAATCGTAGTCTAAGGATCTGTAACAATTATTTTCACAAAATACCTCTTATCACTCTTCACTAATGAGCAAATACACCTAATCTAAAAGCCATGTGGCTTGCTAATCTGCGAAACTACATGTATATGCAGAAGAATACGCAAGAACTACTACAAACCAGAACTAATGCCACTAGGCAGCAGAGTGCCATAACATTTAAAGTTGAAAAGCCAAATCTTGAACTGTCCTATAAGAATACTCTGTACTTCGGCGCCTTAGAATGGATAAAATGGATACCTTATTTTGATTTATAATAATTTTTGTGTATCGTCTTGGTGTGTGAATGATTGACAGTCTTGTGTTTGTATCCAGTATTTGTATGTGTACATAGTTCCGACTGCTGTATGGAAGAACGCCATCAATGGCGATTACTGTAAGTCGTAAAAGTTTACTAAATTAAAAAAAAAACAAAAAAAAAACCCTACAAATTGTACCACTAAAAGAAATGGGCTCTTTAAAAAATATGGTTACTAAATTAAGATTATGACTGAAATTTTTGCCCTACCCGCTCAAGTTACAAGAGACATATAGTTAAAAACCTTTTAATGTGTGCTCTATATGTATTTCAAATGCAGACTCTTGAGTTACTGTCATCCAATTTTTTCGTTAATTGAGCTATGATACCAGATGACTGCACTACTTAATCTGTTAATCCTATGTACAACCATTATTAAGTTAAAATTTATGTTTGTATAAATAGTATGCCTATCAGAAGTGGAAGTCATAAGTTGTATATGTATATTTTCATTTTTCATAAAGATTGACCTACATAAGGTCATCATTGTTATATAAAAGAAGGTGAACCGTTATTGTAAAATCCTCCAGGTTGGGAGGTTCGATTATACCAGCTAGCAGCCGATGATCATCCCAACGAAAATAAAGAAATTTAAAAATAAAAGGCATCAAGGATGCTATCCATCTTTATGTGGATTTCCCCCATGTCTTGCTATACACTACCAAGTCTGGCCTCAAGTGCATAAATGTGGGACGCTAGCACTGTGTGCTGAGACCAACTCATACTGCTTCTCTGCATCCTGGAATAAGCCCTCCGGATCAGCCTGGTACTCTGGTGTTTGGCATCTTAAAATGTTTGAAAGACTCACCAATCCCCTCAACCCAGCCGAACATTATGGGTTCCTGTAGTCCCTGGTCTTGTATATTTGCAGGATACCAAGACACAGGGGACGGATGAGGAAATTGCCCAAACATAAAAGGGGATAAAAAGTGGATATGTCTGTATCATGTGAGAGATGAAGTGAGGGTGAGGGCGAAAAGGTGAAGCAGAAGTACAGGTGAGGTGGTTGGTGCAGAAGTGGAACACCTGTGCGGCAATGATCACTCCTGACTATAGGCGATGAGACACAAATTACGCAGATATAGTATGTTTCACAGAGCTATGCAGTCGTTGAGTGAGACGCAGACTACCAGGAAGCATAGGGTAAGCTGAAATTAGCACTGGTAAACCCAGTCGCATTTACTATCCTGACGCTAAGGAGCCTGACAAGCTTACACAGAGGCCAGTGACTTCTTAATTGGCGCTATCCTAGTACATGAGGATGAAAATGGTGTGGAACACGCGATCCACTTCCTGTCTAGACAGAGGTACAAATTAGGTACCCTGTCATAGAAAAAGGAGGCATATGCCATCATTTTATCTTGACGAGGCTATGTCGCTACCTTTTAATGGCAGACTTTCAGATTTTGCTTGATTACATGTTGCTCACGTCCTTGTTCACCAGAAAGATCAAGAATACATGCATGCAGTGAGGGTTTATACTCATGACTCATCGCAGCACCCTTAGTATATTTTGCTGGTGCCAAGGATGTGTAGGTGGACATATTGCCATTTCTGACAGGTCAGACCTTGCACCAGGTTGTGACTGCAGAACTAGTTGAAGAGGCAACCAGCATGGGGTGGCCTAGTATAAGGCAAGCAAGACAGGACTATGTATGCCCATTCCCACGCTGGTTATGGAATGCCCTGTAGAAGTGTTGTCCATGGATCTCACCGGGCTCCTACTACTGTCACTGCGTGGAAAGAGCAGATATTTTCTATTTTCTATATACCCATGCAGTTTATATTGTATATAAGCAGTGTTTCGCCATATAATATAAAAATACGGTGTTCCGTAGGGGAAAATATGGAACACTTCCCCAGACGCGTTGACCAAAATATTAATGGTTAGGCTTAATCAAATTGATTTTTTTTATTATTAATTTCGAGTATATAATAAATATAGAACGGCCTACCATGCTTGTACACGCCACAAAACTCGATAACAATTTACAGTTTGTACGGAACTCAGGGTAAATGCCTCGTTTCGTATAAACTGTAAATTGCCATCTCGGTTTGTAGCTTGTACAGCATAGTCAGGACGTTCTATATAAATACACCACTGCATAAACACACATGTATAATGTCAATTGAAATGTTTCTATATGTAGCTGTCCATATTTCGGCCAGCGTATACAGCATATAAAAGTGTGTTTTTCCTTGTATACGGAAGTGTAATGGATGTATTTGCTGCAAAGCGTATATGAAAAGAAATATCCTGGTCGCAACATGCATACACAGGTCGTATACATATCATATATGTTTGATAAAAAAAAATTAAAGATTTGGCACCCGACTGCTCTGCCCCCACCACCCTGTCTTCCCCCTTCAATTTCTGACCACTCATCTATGCTGTACACTACACAAAAAGCAGATATTTCATATATATATATGCCACCGCATAAACGTTTTTATACAATATATATTTTTTATATTTATATATATACGTCCATATTGTACGTCATCATATGTGGCTTCTCCCAGTGTGTGTGGAGGGATTACCCCTCCTCTACCTACACACATTATCAGAGTATTGTCTATGGGTGGGCGGGTGCATGGCTGTGTGCCGACAGGTAGTGACAGGTGTGAAAGCGGCGGGTGTGAAGGCGTTGGGGGCAGCGGAGGTGTTGGTAATTATAACCACAGAAGAATAGCGTTTTCCAAGTAAAATCTATCAAAAACTGTAACAAAACAACAGAATGCTGGGTTTATTATGTGTAATTCAGCAATTGATACCCAGTCAGGTTTTATAAAGGTTTTATGAAATAAATTGATAATATAGCATTGTATTTTCCATATACCAGACTTGGATGGTAAATGGCAAATGAAATAAAAACAACAGTGGTGTCCCCTGGGTGCAGAGATCATTGGAATTATTGGATAATGACATAAATACAACAGAATCAGGTGTATATGTGAAATATTTATGACTGCAACATGGACACTTATATACGTCAATGAATGAAGCATATACACAATGAAAAAAGAACATATTTACGTAAAATCATAGCTATATATATACACCGGACATACATATATATATAGATAAATCAGTGTTCTTCACGCTGTGTGTGCCATTTTGATGTGTTTTCAAAGAGAATCACCAACTGTTTAAAGACAACCCAAATGCCATAAGACCATTCCCGGTCAGAGCACGAGCTCAGTACCGAGAAGCAGGCATCCCAATGAAGATAATAAGAGGCGAGAGGCCACCTGAAACCCCTCCGTGGGATCAGGTAACACCCTCAATCCTCTTTGACCTAGCAAAAAACAAGAAAGGTGACACCCCTGAAACTGTCTTTCTCAAGCACTACGAGACCATGAGGAAACGTTTCAAAGACCAGGTACCGGTGTATACCGATGTCTCAAAAGAGGGTAACCGCGTCGGTTATGGAGTCCATACACCATACGGCAACCTGAAGAAAGCCCTCTATGGCAAGAGCAGCATGTTCACGGCTGAGGCCAATGCTATATTGCATGCCTTGACTTGGATGAAAATGTCATAACACAAGAAATTTATAGTCTTCTCAGACTCTAAATCTTGTCTACAATCCATTGGACAGCATGATCCAAAGAATGCTGTCATCAGAGACATCAAACTGTCATACACAGACCTAAAGAGAGAACATGGCAAAGAGGTGGCCATTTGTTGGCTGCCGCGTCATATCGGAATCGAAGTAAATCAAGCTGCAGATCAAGCAGCCAAAAGTGGATTAAGCAGACAAGTTGGAGCCCACACGGTTCCACATACAGACCTGAGACCAATGGCCAAGGAGCACATTCATAAAGCTTGGCAGAAACTCTGGAAGTGCACCAGAGACAACAAACTACGAGAAATTGTAGTGGCTACTAGCCAAAACTTTAGGAAAAACAACCTGACACGAACTGAACAGGTGAAACTGACCCGTCTGTGGACCGGTCACACCAAACTGACACATGGGCATCTCCTTAGAGGTGAAGTAGCACCTATGTGCCAGACATGCAACACTCCGCTGAGTGTAAAACATCTCATGCTACGTTGTCAGGCCACCAAAGAGAACAGGAAGAAATTCCTTAAGAATGCGACAAAAATGCACAGTGTTTTCCATAACACTGGCAAGAAAGAAATTCTTGACTTCCTCAGGGAATGTAAGATTTTTGATAAGATATGATTGAGAAAAGTAAGATGCCTGGATCAACCAGGCAGCATAGCTTGTTATTCCAACAGAATATGCAAATTTGAGTAAAGAAAACCAAAGTAAGTTTAATTGAAAAAATTGGACGTTAAACTAGCCAAACAAACAAAACAAACAAAGTGTGGACTGCTTCCCCCTTCCCAACAAATCCTCTGCCTCTGTCTTCAAGGCTCAACAACTGAGCTAAGTTCTGCTGGACGGACCTCCTAAACAGATGATGTTATCAAATAACAGACTCATGTTAAAAAAATAGTCTCTGTTTTCTTTAGGCTCCAGTGGCCACACAAAAATGATACACTGCACGAATACCACCATTCTACATATGAATGCACCTGGCGTATATAGGTATGCTTTTACGTATACAAGTTCATCCTATTCCCCGTGTGTATACCTCTCATCTGTAGGTGCCTGATTCATATATACGCCTGATTCATATATAAACGCCTGATTCTGTTGTATTTACACCACTATCCAATAGTTCCGATCTGTGCCACATGGGGACACCACTGGTAGCATATTTCATTTTCCATTAGTCATTAAGTCCTTGGTATATGGAAAATCCAATGTTAAATTATCAATTTTGATTATAAAATTGTTCTAAAACTCCATTTATTATTTTTTCATTAAATGCATGTAATAAACCCAACTTTCTTTGGTTTTTCTAACGGTTTTTAAATAGATTTTACTTTTCAAGACAACACTCTATTGTAGTCATACTTTGGGTACTGTATATATAACACAAGGTCTGTTCAGGTACCAGCCTATACCAACTCCGCCTATACGCCTCATATGCTGGTGTGAAATATGGGTGTATACAAATCAAGACAAGGCAATATACAGCCGATACGTGCACTTCCGCGATGGCGTGGGCATGAATAAAATGGTGGTTTTCGCACAGTGATAATGTATGAGGGTATAGTAAACGATCAGCTGGTACTGAATGACTCTGTAGAGTTTTCGGACCGAGACTGTAGGCCATGATCCATTATTGTCTGTCAAATAATTACCCTCATGCCTACAACCCATTTTATGATAGCCTTCACCCCACCAGTCATACCCATGACATATGGGCGATCTGCATCGTCAGTACACTGCAAAAACTGTGATACAACTATAGGAGCTGTATAACAGTATGCAATGGTTTATAGTAGAAACTGAACCAGTATTGTATATGGAGATATATAAAGTAATATATAGGTTTAAATGGGAGACAAGGCTCAAGGGAGCAGGGGCGGCTCAGGTGGGCGCGGTCATCTACCTCCAGGGCTCCAGTCACTCGCCCTCCTTTGCCCACTCAGTCAGCAAGCGCTCTGCTTTACGCTCTAAGCATCATCATGGTGGACGGGATAGAGACAGAAGGCCTTGTCAAAGATGTCTGCGCAGACTACGACGTCCTAATGATCATGACGAAGCAGGATGCCAAGGAGATTTTGGTCCCCCCGGGAAAGACCAGGAGGCTACAACAGGTTTATGAAATTCATCAAGGAGGAGAGTACAGCCTTGGAGAAAGATCATGACGAAAAGAGGAGTGACACAGCTGAACCAAAGCAGGGAGAAAATAGTGGTACAGCACTCCTAGACGTGGCAGCCGGCTAAGAGGAAGTCTTAGAGCAGCTCCAGGTTAACGAGGGGGAGACCGCAAAAACTAACCGCTCACACCAGGAGGTAGGCTACATCCCCCCTTTGGCTGGTGGAGGCTATGACCTGACAGTTCTCCTCACTATCCGGGCGAGTGACCACAAGGCACTGAAGCCTGAAGCCATCTTGTCATAATACAGAAACCTCCACTGTACATACCCAGCACGCCAAGTACATACCCTGTATACCGTGTACATGCTGTATAGCCATGAATATGACATTGGTAAGAGCAGGCAGAATATGTAAGACATACAGACATAGGTATATAATAATGTCGTCCCATCATTTAATTTCTTTTATTATCCACCTAATATACTTAATAATGATATAAGAAATATACTTACTACACCTAG
The DNA here is from genome assembly GCA_950022655.1 of Alentia gelatinosa. NCBI lineage: Eukaryota > Metazoa > Annelida > Polychaeta > Phyllodocida > Polynoidae > Alentia > Alentia gelatinosa. Next base: position 53,136,139 of record OX465581.1, read on the forward strand.
AGGGCATGCAGTTCACCACTCATTAGAAAACAGTAGACCGTATTTTCCTAGGAGGATACAGAAAAAATGTTCCATAGCATGCAACGTAGTGTGTGAGATGATCGGTGACTTTTTTGTATTTGACACTTTACATTTAAAAAAGAACTTTTTCACTAGAACACCTTTCCACAGAATAACAAACCAGGAGATTCACTCCCCCAACGGGTCGAGACAACTCTATCAGGAAAGAATTTTTACTTACACTGATTCAAGTACCATCCTGTCCATCCGCGACCACAAAAAGTGACTGTATCTCAAAGACAACATGAATGAATAAACTCCATTTAAAACACTTTGACACTTAGAAACGAGTCTAAGTGCAGTAGACCAAAAAGGTGTGGCCAAAGATACAACGAGTAACGTCGAAACTATTGAGCAAGTAAGGACTGGAAAAATATCATATAGATCCAGACCCTCACATATACAGAACAATGTTGTGCCCGACTCCCCACAGATTCCTGTTTTGTATGCTGCTTTAACTATTGAGATGTTCCAACAAGCACTCCTTAGAATGATAACAGGATCATCATTATTAGGAATAACAAGATTCATATTACATACCTGTTCACTACATGTAATCAAAACAAACTAATAAAATATAGCAAATTTAATCAATTTAAAAGAAGTTATAATTGTTAATCTTTTGTTCAAACTTACCTCTCGAATGTACTTCGTTATTTGGTTGAGAGACGGAATGATACGAACAAGGAAAAACATTTTCCCTTCAAGTGGGATTCACATGTAGGGACAAATGTACATGAGACTGGCATAATTCACACCTTTTCACCAGTCACCAAGTATTTGCCTTTGGGTACAAAGTTTCACAGATTTGGGTGTTCTACAGTCTCAGGGAAACATTGTGAATTCAATTCACATGGGAAGACTTACCAGATACATAGTCTCACCCAGGGCTATACCCCTACACAGGGTAGACTGTCGCTGACTCACGTTACTTCCCCGTGTGAATAGGTGTAATTTGGGACCACTGAGACTCACAGACTGGGGAAGAAAGTGTGAAGTACATTTGTCTTACCAATATGTCCCAGGGGAAAACACTTGTCTCAGCAAGAAAATCTATAATTCAGACGAGGAGATTGCATTCCAGTACCGAAATAGTCTGTGAGGTAAATGAATCCCACGGTGTGAATCCTACTTTAAGAGTGATATATTTATCACATGCATTATGAAATGAAATTATGTAAGCGGGTAGCCCCAGCGCCGGTGTTTTTCGTCTTCTATACTTGAATAGTGTTACAAAGAGTATTAGTGGGAGCTTCATAGATGAACACCTTGGAATGTCCTCAACCAGGCATGTAATGTCTTTAGTCAAGCATGAAATAGACTTGCCTTGCCTACCTCGTGGATGTGGTAGCTGTGGTTAAAGTTATTGTACCGAGTCACGGCTATTACATCACTGCCAAGACTGTCTCCGTAGGGACCTAAATGAGACCCTAAGGAAGGAAGAAAACTAAAGCCCATAAGACAGCGACATTTTCCACAGATTATCACAGATCCGATCACCTATTACAATCGGGAACATGAATGTCGCTGTCTTATACCCTTTGCAATGCTTCCCGATCACACCTTTTCATTTTATTAGAGCGTGCTTGCACGTGCTAAATACATCCTCTAGAGTTTAGGGTGGTCACATTGAACTTTCAGTGTGCTTCCAGAAAACTATCCCTTCACTATCTGCATGATGTTCAATGTGATAGTAAGAACAGAGCAGGGAGCCAGTGTCTCAGGGTCTTAGAGGTGTCCCCAGCTGACCATGACCAATCACCGAAGACCAAAATACCTCAAGACCCTCTTGTGCGTGATCTGTTTGGATCATAGTTAGTCAGTTGCAGAAATAGCAAGTTGACTGGGTGCAAGTGGGTAAGAGAAAACTGTCCATAGACTGGATTTAATCCAAACCTTTTAATTGTTATTCATTCATAATTGCACGCTCATTCATCTATGATGAACATACTATTTGCTCCTAGTTACCTTGTACAGCGACCCGGGAGCCAAGCCGGGGTGAGCCACGGGACGCTGGTGTGGAATAATTCAAAGCATAATAATTTCTCTCTATTTGTGGTCGTAATACGGTGGGCGCCACATCTCTCAATCGATACGCCTCGTCTTATACATATTCAGAGTGATAACCAGACAGACACAGATGCACAGTCCTCAGAATACTTTTATATGTGGTCTAGGCAGGGTCACGGCGTCGCGACCGGACCCTACACCTCACCCGATGTATGCACCTGTATGCCCCGATCCACACGTGCTTGAAAGCCGTGTGGGCGGGGCCTAATTTTAGAATTAATTAACAGAGCTTACTTGCTTTATATAAGCTTTAAGTCGGAGACAGGGGTCCCTCCTGCATGGAGTTGTCCCATTACACTCACTGCCATATGAGGAATAGAGTAGACCCAGTAGCCAATGACTGCATTCGCAGCAAACCCCGACCTTCACCCTGACCTCCTTACATCATATTTATAGCGCCTTGAGACGCTTCTACAGTCGAGAGTTGACCTAGAATCTAGTGAGCCACAACCACCCTCGGTTGGTTGCCAATCTAAGTCAAGCGAGGCACCGGCACGTGACAGACCCCGTCTCAGCAGAAATCCAGGCACTTTGGGCTACCAGCCCAGCTTGCCGACAACAGTTCAGCCCTTCCCGTCGGACCAGGAAATTTAAAGAACGGTTCACCAGATATTAGAGTCTACAACGGCTCAGGGGGCTGTTTCACTAGGACCTATAAGTCTCGCTGTTTGTAACAGTGGCAGCAAAGCGGCAGTTTGCGTTTCATTAGTAGGTGCACTCATGCGTGAACGGCACTTAGGACACAAGCGGCACCAACAGTGACAGAATCTGTTTCATCAGTGCAGTGGCTCTCGCTGTTAGTGCCACTGTGGAGCTGCTGCAAGCGAGAGGGTCTACCCTCTCGTTGGTTACGTGTATAGAAGGTTAGGTTCACGTCCTTTCGAAGATATCGGCGTTTGACTTTTTTACTCCCTCTGTGCATTTGCGTTGGTCGCTGTTCTTTTTCACTCCCTCCATAGTGCGGCGGGGTTTCGGCTGTTATTTTTGTCTCCCCCCGGATAAACCCCGATATCTTCGGAACGGCGTGGCCGGTATTCTTCATATTTGGGACAATTATAGGTTATATATATACCTTACTCGTGTAGACATTTCATTGCTTAATTCTTATGGGAAAGGGTGAAATTCCACGTCATCCTGGCCCGTCAACAAATAAATTCTACCTTTAAACGTGAATTTGGGCTTGACACTGTTGGTGCCACTGTTGGTGCCACTGTTGCAGTCCTACCTCTCGCTTTGACCCCCCTACTAGTGAAACGGCCCCCTGGTCTCAGACTCAGGTATGCCTCCATACTTCGTTCATGAATATGTCTCCGAAGTCCGGTAATGCCCAAATATAAATTATCTCAATTTAGCTTAGTATTGCTGGGGACTATTGCCTATGTTGGAGGGCCCACTTTTCTAGCCCCTTTTATACAGCCCCTCTATAAGCACCTATAATATAATAGATCATATATATGAAAAAAATGTTATTGTGTCCTAAGGATGACTTATTATATGTATTATGGAGAGACATGGTTGCTAGATGAACATACTGAAGGCATGATTGCGATTACAGAGACATCTTATTACAGACAAGACCGTACAGGAGAAGTAGATGGAGGTTTATGCTATTATGCATCAAGGTTATTGTAGTCTAGAAAAAAGATAAGTTAATACAAATGATATATGATTTTCAACCTGACCGTCTGTAAAGGACATTCTGATTGAAAACTTATCTAGATGAAATACAGTCCAGTGATGAATACAAGATGATATGAACACACAAAAACTATTGCGATACCAAAAAACTAATAGCATTTATGAGAAAAATGGCCTGCACAAAGATATCAAAGATATTACCCGACATGAAAGTCAGTTATATATCTGCTATGTCTTAATTAAATAACAGTATTCATATGGAGAACTGTAAATCTTACCATGATAATCTGTACAATTTCGATTAAAAAGACTGGGAACTAGCCATCATAAGAAAAAACACTATACAAAGGAGCACTGCACTATTGATATCTACCTTTAGAAGTACAAATCTTTACTATATACCCATGCCGTATATACTGTAAATACGCACCGTTTTGGCATATGACGTAAAAATACTGTACGGACTCGGTCCGTAAAATAAAATACGGACCACCTTGTCATACACGTTTATTAAGAAATTGGTTGTTTTACCAAATGAATTATTTTTTTTAATTTCGGGTATATAGTAAATATATAACGTCCAACCATGCTTGTACAAGTCACAGAACTCGATGATAATTTACCGTTTGTACGGAACTCGGCATAAATGCCTCGGTCCGTACAAACTGTAAATTAGCATCTCATTCTGTGACTTGTACAGCACGGTCAGGACGTTCTATATAATTACCTCAGTTTCATATTTATTCGTCTGTAAAGCTTGGTTTAAGGGTGAAGTATTCCTATGGCCGAACACTCTTGAGTTACATCCCGCTGTTAAAAACCTCGCTGTAAACGTCATGTGTCACGTGTTCGGATCCCCATTATTACGTTCACAGGAACATCGTTTACGGGGGTATTTTGGTGAGACAGATGGACCTGCTGCAGAATCGCTGACTAAGTATTTGCCCTAGCCAATGGGAGGTCAGCATGCAGGGTCACATCTTTGGCCCACCCTTTACCTGAAGGGCACTCAAGTCCAAGGGTGGGTGTTCATGGGACCTATGTCTGAGATTGTGTACCAACACTCTCCCAGCAGATATCCTGCGCTCTACTTCCTGTGGTCGCTTTGTATCTCTGCCCCAACCTGCCTGTTTGGGCTCAAATCTGGCCCATACGCCAGTTTTTAAAAAATCCAAAATTCTGAGGGCTTTTTGGGGGTATTTTGTGTTCCACTTGTAAATAGAGATGAACATATCTATATGGTAAATAAAATACTCTCATTTCTGTTATTATCTAATTCAAACCAGACACAGTCTCTGGGATTACTTTCTACAGTGGAAAGCACCTCATGTGTTGCAGGGCTTTGTTTTGTCAACAATGACATGTGCTCCTCTGAAGGGGCAGTCTAATCAACTGTGGATTCCCATTAGAAAATGGATTAAGTATGAAAAAGAAACAACCAGATTGTCTGTGAAGCTCCTTTAACAATTCCCATATTCTATACTCATGATATGTGAGTTGTTTGACTTGTATAACTTTTGACAGTTTGCTTGTTTTAAATCCGAAAGGATGGCTGGTTCCCTAGTCCTTAGTGGATAGCCTGAGAACCAGTGTATGACGTCACTGGGTTGGGGCAGAGACTAAGTAAGCGCTAGCGCCGCGAAGGATCTGGGGGGAGAGTGGTGTACCAAGTGTGTCACTTTATGTGAATCTGATTCGCCATTGTTCCTTATGACTGGCCAAAGCACCTTGCCATGAGATTGTTTACTAGGAGAAATCTCTCTGAGACTAGAAGAAAGGTGCAAAGTACACCTGTCTCAGGTATTTTCGTCCATTTGTGTGAATCCCACTAGCAACCTCAACGGAAACCTCGACAGAAAATACAGTGTCATCAGTCTCTCCATAGCGACGTCATAAGAGGATGATAAAAGCTTATATTACTCATATGAAATGTTTCTATTATGAGTTTAGTCATTTAAAAGTTTTTTTCTTGGGATCATTGATAAATTAGATTGGAGTTCCAGGGGTTGGGGAGTTGGGGTCCAGTATGTCCGTAAGTAATATGAGAAAAAGTGGTTACTGAGCCCGTACAGGTGGCTGTTTGAGGTCATTTGATAAAAAAAAATACGGCCCGATGCCGTAGGCAGGAGGGCCGTATTTTTTCATGAAATGACCGAGAGTGGACACCGTACGGGCTCAGGCACTACGTTCTACTATTACTACATACCTCCTATTCATTTAAAAACCCGTTTTATGAACTTTTCTGCTCCACGAAAAGCCACTGCTTTTCACTACGGCCCGCTGTCACAGCGGGCGCGAACATTATTAATACCACACCCCTAGCAACGGGCAGTATCTCATAGACGTTCGCTCACAGGTATATAGTAAAATTAGGAAACGTCCTTACTGTGGACGAAACGGTTCCTGTTCGAGGTCAGTCGTCGATTTCATACTGCCTGACGCCAGAGGCGGAAGGCAGTATGAAAACGAAGACTGACCGAGAACGAGAACCATTTCGTCCACAGTGAGGACGTTTGCTTATTATTATATACCTTTAATTGGTGAAAAAACGCCATTTTAATGACATACAAAATCGCAGTCACAGCGGGCACGAACATTATTATTACTGCACCCCTAGCAGAGGGCAGTATCTAATAGACATTCGGACATAGGTATATGATAATATATGGATGGCCCCCTTGGATGGCCCCCTACAGTTATTTTATCAGTTAGATGAACGATGAGACCATGCCCTTGATTAGAAAATAAACCAGTAGGACTCACCTTCCGCTTGCTTTCTTCCTTACGTTGTGTGATACGCTGGCGGTTTTCATTAGGATGTGGTTTGGCGATTGGCTGCAGGAGACATAGAGCAATCCTGGCGGATGTAGTTATGATGATGATAAGGGGTGTCAGGTAGATGGTCACGAACAGAAACAGGAAGAAGCCTTTGCGGAAGCGGCCCCCCACCGCCGGGTCGGCCGTTCTGTATAGAGCAAAGTCGATCTCATCGAAGCGGTCGGAGCACACCTGGCCACTGAAACTGCCCAGGTGACTGTAAATGACGAAGGGGTAACTCTTCTGGTAGACGTAGGGTCCGGCCATGATTACAGCCACCACCCAGGTGAGGGCGATGATCTTTCGTGTTCGAGACTTGCAGTGGATCTTTATTGAGGAGAGGGGGTGCACGATGGCGTAGTACCTGCAGAAGTAGATTAATAAGGGAATGAACATTTCCATTTCTACCGTCCTGAAAAGAGTAAAGTGGGATTCACACTAACAGACTAATGTACCTGAGACTGGTGTACTCCATACCTTTACCCTAGTCTTAGACAATTATCCTTTGGTAAAAGATTCTCATGGCAAAGCGCTTTTACTAGTCTCAAGTAGAAATGGCGAATTTCATTCACATCGAAGGATTAAAGAAGAAACCAACAAGTTTTGGTCAAAGTCGTCGTTCTCCACGAATTTGATGCGGAGTGATATGAACGAGGCGACAGCTGAGTGAATATTATGTAGCATTCAAACGAGTTGCAGAATGACTTCTTTGACCAAAACGAGTTGCTTTCTGTATTTATCTCACCCCTATACACATTAAAAGAATGGATGACACACAGGATATAGACCATGGAGAACGGACCGCAATACTCGTAGGGGCATGGAGAACGAGTTCCCAATGTTAAGCCTATGGACATTTATTCCAGGGGTGAGATAAATACCTGATACACAATCTCAGACATAGTCACGGTGCAGTGACGTCAGAATGGGGGGGGGGGGGGGGCAGGGGGGCGGCTGGCCCCCCCTCACTTTTTTGCCAGCCCCCAAAAAATCAGTACCTTCAAATTTAACTCAATCAAGTGTAAAAACATGCAACTATGGCTAAGACAAATGTCAAAGTCTGACATTTTAGCATGCAATGATGGCTAGGCCCTGACTTCTCACCGTGGAAAGTGTCAAAGTCTGATTTTTTGCATGCGATGACGGCCAAGCTATGACTTTTTACCATGGAAAAATATCAATGTTTGACTTTTTAGCATGCAATGGTGGCTAGGCCCTGACCTTTCACCATGGAAAAATGTCAAAGTCTAACTTTTAGGCATGCCATGATGGCTACGCCCTGACTTTTCACCATGGAAAACTGTCAAAGTCTGACCTTTTAGAATGCAATGATGGCCAAGCCCTGACTTTTCACCATGGAAAAATGCCAATGTCTGACTCTTTAGCATGCAATGATGGCTAATCCCCTACTTTTCACAATGGAAAAATGTCACGTGTAATGAAGGCTAAGACCTAACTTTTCACAGACTTTTCACGGATTTACGGTAGATCCAGTGCAATTGGCCAATGTCAAGGTCTGACTTCATACGAAGAAAGAGTCAGCAATACTTCAGTTCCCTCCCCCCCCCCCTTTCAAAATGTTCTGACGCCCCTGCAGTGAACACTCACCCGGGTAATCAAGTGCCCCTGAGGCGAGGGAGGTTACAAACATGTAATCATGCTTGCTAGGCTCCTATTGGCAAGGGCAGGTACTTAGTCAGTGAAACTGCGGGTCCAATTGTCTCACCAAAGTGATCCTATAGATTTGAAACGTGTTTAAAATCAGAATCTCATGGGATTCTGTACCTTGTTAAGTGGAATTCACACAGTGGAATTCATGTACCTCACAGGATTCAAAATCTCATTAGGTTTTGTTCCTTTTTAGGGGTAAATGTCTCCAATAATTGCAAGGTAATGTATAGGGAAATGAAACCCTAAACTTTATATGAAGAAATTGTTTTTCAGTACAGAATCTTAGCACGATTTGTCTCAGACAAACACTCTGCGAGGTACAAGAATCCCAATGTGTGAATCCCGTTTTAGGGGAAACTGTCGTTGACAATCGCAGGGGAAAATACTTGTCTCAGGGAATTGGAACCATACAATTCAGACGAGGAGCGTGTGTTTCAGTACAGAATCTCGGTAGGATTTGTCTCAAACATTCTGTGAGGTACATGGACCCACCGTGTGGATCCCACTTTACACATTCAGTCCCATCAATTTAAGTAGATTATGTTGAGAATTTCCAGCATAGATTATACGTAACAAGTCTGGCTCGGCATAAAGAGTTATATGTACAATTGTATCTTTTGAACATACGTGTACTGCTAAATTCTGGTTTACCATAGATGTTTGTAGCATTATAGAGGGTATACACACATGTGATTACGCGGGAAATGCTTAGTTGCCTACAAAGTATAGAGGAATATAGCCCCGCACCCACCAACGCCGATGCACCACGATAGACCTCCCGATACACTATCATTAAAGAAAGTAAAATCGTGTTGTATCAGGAGGCCACCGAAAATTCTAATCATAACCTGTGAGTATTTATCATAGTGCATCGGCATAAAAGGTGACCACGGGTCTTCTTTTCTTTTCAACAATTTATTAATTGATGTAATGATAAAAGAAAGTACATTTTGCAGGCAGTTTGCCTCTGTTATCATCACAACCTTTCAAGGTTAAGGCTAAGCCCAACCAACACTGATGCTGGTCCCGATATGCCATACGATTGACTTCCCCACGCAAACCCGATTCTAGCGTGAGGTTAGGAAAAATCATGGCAGTGGGACAGGTTTCTGCGATCGACTCTACGATACCTCCTGATTGCATACCAATAGGCTGCGATTGAAAATACCAATTGTAGAGCTCCCGATGAAATCCAACATGTTGGATTTTTTGGAGCCTGTCGTAGCCTATTGTTTATGATTTAATAATAGAATATGCCTTGCGAGTTGAATACTTAGCGGGGAATTGTGGAATTATGGAAATAGGTAGAGCGCATATAGATGAATAACCTACTTAAATATGATATTATTTGATGAAGTCTAGGTGTCTGAAAATAATAGCATTATAGCAGAATTATGATTCTACCACAGTTATATTTTACAATTGGATTATTTTCTTGTCTGAAAAGAGATGAGGCACTCTGGTGCTTTCAAAGGCACAATAAACCCTTTCCTGCTGTCCTAGATAAACCGCCCCCTGACCTGGGGGCTGGTGGGGGACTCAGTGATTGTATTCGAGAGTCCCAAATAGGCTCGGTAGTATGGAGCAACTTCTACAGGTGCTTAGAAGACACCTCCTGGCAAATCCCGAGTGTGTACTGGCCCAGATACAGGGGCCATAAACTCCCAGAAAGCGCCGGACTCGGCATCGGCTATATGCAGCACAGCCTTTAGATAAACAGAGACAGAAAAAGACAGATCTACGTCTAGAGATATTCTACAGTTTTATTACCCACCGATTACGGAGTCGCCATAGGAAATGTATAGGACCCCTGGAATTAGCTACCTGGAGATTCTGGCTTGTCAGAATCTCCTGCAGGAGATTCCGGAAAAATAGTCCTGTCCATAAAGAGGTTGAATCATTGTGTGCTTCAAAATAAGTTTCTTGAATGTTCCTTTAATGCTTATTATTTAGAATCAATCATAATAATCGCATTTATCATCAGAGATCACTGTCATAATACACTTTACATGCTTAAAGTACAGATTAATGGCGAACTATATTATTGGTGTATGTACACCGAATTACTGCCACACTTGACAGTGCTGTGATGTCTTGAACTAAATGGCTTACAGAAACTTTTTAATTGCAATAGATTTGTTATCAATCTTGTAGGTGGGTAATAAATACAATAACAACTGGTTTTGTATGCGAATGACCGTAATCTTCTCGTAGTTGACGACGTAATATCCTCGCTAATCGCTCGGATATTACTACGCGTCAACTACTCGGAGATTACGGCCACTCGTACACAAAACCAGTCATTATTGTGTATATACTCTACAGATAAATATAGCTAAATGCCCCGAGGCTCAGCTAGGAAACCAAATAACTCAGGCTACAAGTTTAAGCTAGGACACCTATTTTGGTGTCCTCTGGTAAGACACCTTTCTGTAGTGTGACGTGTGTATTGAGAATAACATAGGGTGCTTCCTATGGTCCTCGCTCTAGATAGTGGTCAGGGCCCAACTGTCTGGACTGCCATCCCCAGCATTTGAACCATCCCCTATCTCTGTTGGTACTGTCACTCCAATAGGGTATTATAAGCAGGGATATAAGCAGCAGATGTCTACTCAGGACTCACTTGGAACCCAGACACTGAGGCGTCAACCTCTCCAGGCTCCTGAGCATTATTCCCACTCACTACAGTGAGGTGGCTGGAACACCATAGGACTCTAGGCTTCAGAGGCCTCTACTGAGGATAGGACTTCTCCACAAGCTGTTATCACCCCAGTACTGGAGGAACAAAGATTGATGACTGCTACCACCATATCCCACAATTTCGGATCATCTATATCCACAAGTGGAGGAGCCATTGAACAATAGCAGAAAGTGACAGGCTATGAGTACTACTATGGCCAAGGGGACTTGTATCATATGAACTTTACAGAAGTGAATGTGATTGTGTGTTATTGAGAATTGTTATGTAACTGTATACTTTGTTATAATTTATGTTATAGATACATATCTGTGTAGAGTTATCTGTCTTCTTCATAAAGTATAGAAGATATTCCAAATTTTCTTGTCACTGTGTTAGCTAGTCTATAAGATTATATACATGACAGTAGGATTAGTAGTTTAAGGGTAAATGTGGGTCAATTTCATTCAACAATTATCTTTGAATCTTAAAGGTCGTCCGCTAGAACAGTCTTAGGGAAGGACATTTAATCATTATGTTAATCATCAGAAACCCTCCTAAGAGGTTTCCATCGGCTCCATATTCTCTTTGGAAAAAAATAACAACAGGTCTCTGACAAACATACATATGACAGACATACAGACAGACAGGGACAGAAACAGACGGAGAGTTAGATATACAGACAGACTGACAGTTTTGATACCGGAGAGAGACAAACTGGCAGTCACACATAAATACACATGAGTGGACACAGACAGAGATAGACATTCAGAAACTCAGTTATATCTACAGAGTGACAGGGATAGACACAGGTAGAGAGTCAAACATACAGTCAGACAGGAACAGAGACATACAGATAGACAGAGACGGAGACACAAAGCTAGACATACAGAGAGTATGAATACAGACAGGGAAAGAAGCAGAGGAAGATGAGTACACAGTCACTTAGACAGTGAGAAAAGCATATAAAGATAGACACCGACAGTCAAGGAGACTACGAGTACGACATGCAAACAAACACAGAGAGGGAAAAACAATCACAGATTTTTTACGAACACAGATGTACAAAGAAAGATGGACACAAACTTTTGTTGGACAAATCAAAAGACAAGGAAAGACTTACATGTATGTATAATCGATAGTCAGAGACTTATTTATCCTACCTCGTCTATGCCTTTGTATTATTAAAAGATAAATATTGAGTCAATGACCAATAGAACTTTTTTTTCATAGTAGCTGACATCCTGCTCTCTGATTGGTCAATATTGTTATTACTCTAGTGGCAAAAAAACACTTTATGTCACGGCCTGCCACATAAAATTTCCCTATGTTAAGTCTATGGCGGTTTTTTATTAGGGGTAGGATAAAGCTACACACCAAATGAGAAGGTGTGGGGTAGTCGAAAAGGTAGATATAGGACTCCAATCTACCTCAGCCAAGTCCCTCCATATTAACACATCCCTCCGACCTCACACTCTTTACCTTCCTCCATGGACCAGATTATTTAATGTATCACATTTAGACCTATATTGGGCTTGGTTAAGAGACATTTCTGATTCATTAGGATACATTAGTTTTGATACCAGAAATTTGTAACCAGTTTCCATGTACCCACACTTGTAAATTTCAATATTCCAGTTACTTGAGGAAAAACTATTAGACCTATCTATAGGTTTATTGACCTTCCTCACCCCCATGCCATCTTGTAATAGCTGTTTAGGTATGTTGCACCATGTTATCACACTTGATCAAACATGTAGGATACACGGTGCAGTGGGTGCCCAACTCTCGTATACATTGTGACTGACTTTGTGGAAGCTTAATGACTTAATGAACGGAGAATCCATGCCAGTATCGTCAACTATAGCTTAGCTATCTGCCGGGTTTTGGGCAGTCGATGATGTCACACACGCTCCTGTCGCTTCAGAGACGTTTCATCTTTTCTCTTTGATCTCCTGCTGAGTTCATCAATTACTCCAGTTCTAACAATGGCATCACCATAGGATATGCCTCCAAAGAAAACCACAATGACCAAGACCCTGAAGCCAGTGAATAGGTTGACGGCTGGTGAGGGTAGGACAGTTTGTTTGGAAAAACAAATTGAAGATCTGATGACTCAAATGCTGTCTATGAAATCCGCGATCACCAAAGCAGCGGTCTCTGGGAGTGGGACCGCGGCTTCAGGCTTGAGCCTCGCAACTCGCCTACTAAGCCTGGAGGGAATAACTTAAAAGCAGTTAGTATTTATAAATACCTGGGAATTTATATAGATAATAGATTAAATTTTAACAAGCAAATAGAATATGTGTGCAGTAAAGTTAATAGAAGATTATTTAAATTCAGGAAAATAAGATATTTATTAAATTTAGAAGCCAGTATAAAAACCGCTAAGCAGATGATATTACCAATTATTGAGTATGCTGACTTCATTTATTATAGCACATCTAATAAAAACAGAGAAGGATTGCAGATTATTTTGAACAAAACATTAAGAGTTGCACTTGGTATTCGCAAAGCTAGGGATTTTCATGTAGATGATCTTTATAATAATTGTAACATGCGTAAATTGAATATCAGGAGAGCTGGACATCTGTTGTCTTTGATGAAATGGTGGTCGATGGATAGGGATCATATATTTGATGACGAGGATGGTAGGACGAGAGGTGCAAAGAAAATAAAATTTAAGATTTTAAAGCCTAACATAGAAAAGTTTAGGCACTCTCTAATATATAGGGGAAACTCTCTGGAATGGTTTAAAAGAAGAAACTCAAAGAACTGTATATGGTTTTAGTTTTAAAAGCAAAGTAAAATCTGAACTGCATACTATCGTGGATCTTTAAAAAGGGTCTAAAGACCTGACCTAGCAAGATGAAAGGTCATAGGACCGAAGATGGATAGAAAATAAAATCACAAATTATGTTGATTATAGTGATGTACGAAGACTGTGGAAATAGTGCATTAATATTATATAAGGTAATTAAACGAATGAAGTATAAAATATCTGTAAAACTATATAATTGTGACAAATGAAAAGTGGTTTGAGTATTATCTATAGTCAAGTATGATTGATATGTAATTGTCTCTGTATTGTCCTGTACAAATATGTGATGTCATTTGTTTATATACTTATATGTGACTAACACGTGGAAGATCGCTAGGAGACTAGTGGGTTACCCATGGCCGTTGGTCAGGGGTGGTCATTGCTCCCCCTGGTGTTCCCCCCTCTCGCGCGACACGAGCGCCCCTCCTGCCCCCTAGCGGCTTTCACACGTACTGCGCAGTAACGAGCGCGGCCACGCCATCGGTCCCGGTCTCACTTCTTCTCCAGCTGTACTGCAGTACACACCTACTCCAGTCTTTCTCGTCTTTTTGGCCACGTGCTCGCTGCCTTCACTCCACGAGTAAAGGCCGGCACGTCCATTCTACCACGAGGAACACGCATCACGAGTGAGGAGGAGAGAACAACATGGGTCCACCGAATACGCGCAGTAATCCCGTCGCTGGACCATCCCAAGGACCAGACACAGAAGGTACGGTCACAGACTCGAGACAAACGGGCACGGACCAGGTGGCGTCGGTCTCCGACAACGGGTCGACCGTTAAGTCCTCGAGGATGACCGCCCTGGAGAACAAGATGGATACCATGATGGAGGCCATCAACAGAATGTCTCGCCAACGATCCTCGTCCCGGGCTTCGAGGTCGAGGCCGCCGACGGAACCGACAGCCGTGGAGGCCCGGACCAGGGAATGGGCGAACGAGCAGACCGCACGGCTACCACCACCGAGGCAGCTGCGGGAGCGGTTCGTGCCGGAGGATTTTCTACAAAGGGAGCTCGACCGTGAGGCCCTACGACATGACCGAACGGCTGGTAAGTTGGCCTCAGATTTGACCACCTCTCGTTTAATTTCCAAGCCGTTCATGTTTGTGGACCGTGAGGGGATATATACCCTCAGTCAGAAACTCGAGGTCAGGGGTACGCTGGGCCCCCTCGAGTACATCAGTGCTTTCCTGGCCCTCATGGAGGACGACCGTGCTACCCAGGAGTGCGACCGTAAGGATATGTATCGCCACCTCCATCAGGTCTCCGTGGACGCGCAGGCACGGCCGTGGGCCGGCGTGCGCCGTTGGTCTAACTTCATTTTTGACCAGGTGGAGGCAGGACGTATTTATTGCTCGGATCATGTACGAATCCAGGATGAACGGGTTCGTCTGGCCATGAACGGTTCAAGTCAAGGAGGAGAGAAGTCCGGAGGGCACGAGCTGCCATGCCGGGCATACAACTCGGAGAGGGGGTGTCGCCAGCGCAACGGCCACCAGGAGCGGGGAATTAAGTGGTTACATGTGTGCTCCTTCTGCGACTCGGTCGGCAGGATGTGCACACACTCCATCCACGCCTGTAACCGCAAGCTATCGTACGGCGTGGGGTACGACAGTACTCTGCCCACACCGACACCCGCACCACACCGGACGCACCAAGCCGGACACTCGGTTCGCGCCGCCGACACCAAAGCGCTCCCACAACAGAGTTAAAAAAACGGACCGGACGCGCCCCGCGAGTGAGCGAGGCGCGTCGCTCGCCCCCCCCGCCCAGTACGTCCGCACCACAGCGGAAGGGGGGCTTAACGATCAAAGGGTGCATCAGGGGTTACGCAACACCCCACGTGTCAACAACACCTCCCGCCGGACACGTGGCGAACACAAAGGACGCTTACGACACACCCACTGAATCCACTCCCAGTATTATCAGTGACAGCGTGCACAGTGAGCAATTGCCTCGGCAATTGCCCCGGGGAGAAATGGACACAGCCGCTCCGCCAGACTTCTCGGCCATAAGGGAGGTCTGTGAGACCGGTGTCCCCTCCCCCGGCATCCGGACGGACCCCGGGGCGTTCGCAGACCACAGGCGGGCCCACTGGCCGGACTTCGCCGGGCCCGGGCCGCCGGGACACGCATACATCTACTCGGAGGTGCGGCAAACCGGGCTGCCCAACGCACTGGGGGCACGGATCGAGCTCCCATCCGACCTCAACGTACCGGCCTGGGTACGTTACCTCGGGGAGGCACCGGAGAGGAGGGAGCTACTGGACTTTGTGCGCTACGGGTTCCCTCTGGGGTACATCGGGCCGACCAGCGACACCCGAGGGGTACCCAATCATCCCAGTGCCACGGGGTACCCAGAGCACATCAGAGAGTTCATTAAGAAGGAACGCGGGCACAGTAACCTACTGGGACCATTCCAGGAACCCCCGTTCTCACCCTGGTGCCACGTGTCGCCATTAATGACACGCGAAAAACGAGCCTCCGACGACCGGCGTGTCATTACAGATATGACGTACCCAAAGGAGCAAAGTGTAAATGGGTATATCATCAAAAACTCAGTCTACGGGCAGGAGCGCGACCACTGCCTCCCGACCGTCGACAGCTTCGTCGGCCGCCTGGTGGCCTCCGGGCCCGGTAGCTATATGTCCGCCATCGACATCGCCAGGGCCTATAAGAACTTCAGGTGCGACCCCCTCGACTGGCCGTTGTTATGCTTTGCATGGGAGGACGGGTACTTCTGTGATACGGCCATGCCGTTCGGTGCCCGGGCCTCGTCGTACCACATGCAGTGCGTGGCAGACTGCATCGTGGGTATCCTCGGCCAGAAGGGGGTCGAGGCATGTATGTACCTGGACGACCTGATCATCCTGTCCCCGAGCCGGGCCAAGGCGACCGCCGACTTTAACATCGCCCGTGAGCTTTTCAACGAACTCGGGCTCCCGGAAGCACGAGAGAAGGCACAGACCCCGGCGCCGGTCGTTACGCGGCTGGGCATTGTCATCAATGCCCCGGAGATGTCCCTCACCATCCCCGAGGACAAGCTGCTGGACGTACGGGCGCATGTGAGGGCGGTTTCAGCTAAACGATCACTGACGAAACGCCAACTCCAATCGGTCCTCGGCAAAATACTTCACGTGTCGAAGTGCATAAGGCCGGCCCGGCCGTTCGTGAGTAAATTGCTCGAGGCCCTACGGAGGATGTCCGGCTTCTACGTGAATATCAACGCCGAGATGCGGCAAGACTTGCAATTGTTCCTCCACTTCGCTGAGGGCTGGAACGGCCACGCCCTCATTCCTCGCGGCCCGCCTACCAAGTGTATCATCGTCGATGCGTGCCTCTCGGGCATCGGAGGTACAGACGGGAAGTACTCGTACTCCGGGCAGGTGTGCCCTGTCAGCGACCCCGTCGACTGTATCGCCGAGCTCGAGGCACTTAACACCATATTCGCGATGAATACGTTCCTCACCGACCAGGATCGAGGCACGCGGGTAGAAGTCTTCTGTGATAACCTGGGCACCGTCCAGGCACTCACATCCAGACGGGCCAGGAATTCAGTCCTTGCGGAGTGTGCCCGCCAAGCCTGGATGGTCCAGGCAAAATTACAGATCGACTTCATCTACACGCACGTTCCGGGGGCACTCAACACCGTGGCGGATGCCCTCAGCCGTGCTCACCTGACCTCGAGGGAATTTGACAAAGCGGCCACCTTCACCAAATTCCATTCCCTCACTGAAATTATGCCATGTACCCATGCGGCATTTATTCCTGTTCTACGTCTCACATGCAGATCCGGCGCTACGCTGTCTCCAGACGAGGGCATCTGCTCGACAATCAGAGGCACGTGCCCCCGGAACGGTCGCGAACCAGCGGAGCGCCGTCGCGACCTACCTCGCGTTCTGCCGGCGAATACGTCGCGGACCACGCCCCCTCGCCGGCCACGGTCGCGAATCACCTCTCACACGTGCGGTCGCACCTGCGACTGACGGGAGGGGATGTCGCACCCACGGAGGACTTCAGGATCAGGCGGGCCCTCGAGGCGATGCGGCGGAACAAGACCTATCAGCCCAACATGAAACCACCAGTGCCGTTGGCCGTGATCCGGGCCGTCCTCGCGGCCCTTACGGACTCTCCAATTCACCTCGCTCTACGGGCCGCTATCCTGATCATTTATTACGCGGCTCTCAGGCAGAGCGAAGTGGCGCCCCCGACGGCCCGGTACGTGCTATACGTCAGATGCTGGCGGCGTCCCCTACGGCCAGCCCCGAGGACCCGTTCCTCCAGCACGTACACGGAGCGACCGTTACGACCAGGATCCTCACTAAAGAGTGGAAAGGCATTCTGCAAGTTGCACACCAGCCACCTACCTTTACGCTGCATGGCCTTCGCAAGGCCGCAGCTACCCAGGCATACCAGGCCGGTATGCCAGAACTCTCCATCCAAAGGTATGGCGGCTGGAGGTCTAACGCCCATAGGACTTACATAACGAACAATGACGCCGACTCAGTCAACCGTGCATTGGTACAGTCCCTACTCAACAAAAACTCTTAATTACTCCCTCCCACCCTCTCCTTTTAATGGCTCTTTGGCATTTTTATTTACCATATACAATTTACCATGTATTGTATCACGTACAATTAACATTTATATTGTATATCATTTTTTCTTATCATAATTGACCGTTACTCTATTTGTCAATTACCTTTACCTTATTACTCATATTAATATCATATTCATATGTCGTCCAATAAGGTCGGCATAAAATTTTACCATATACTACCATATAAAATTCAATAAAATTTTATGTTCCCAAGCCCCTGCTTCTCTCCTTTTATCCAGGGTAGGGGTAATGGGTTACCCATGGCCGTTGGTCAGGGGTGGTCATTGCTCCCCCTGGTGTTCCCCCCTCTCGCGCGACACGAGCGCCCCTCCTGCCCCCTAGCGGCTTTCACACGTACTGCGCAGTCACGAGCGCGGCCACGCCATCGGTCCCGGTCTCACTTCTTCTCCAGCTGTACTGCAGTACACACCTACTCCAGTCTTTCTCGTCCCACCCACCCTCAACCTCACTCCTTTTTCCTACTCACGTAGGCCCATTTTATCATTTTTCCTACTCACGTAGGGCATTTTTATTTACCATATACAATTTACCATGTATTGTATCACGTACAATTAACATTTATATTGTATATCATATTTTCTTATCATAATTGACCGTTACTCTATTTGTCAATTACCTTTACCTTATTACTCATATTAATATCATATTCATATGTCGTCCAATAAGGTCGGCATAAAATTTTACCATATACTACCATATAAAATTCAATAAAATTTTATGTTCCCAAGCCCCTGCTTCTCTCCTTTTATCCAGGGTAGGGGTAATGAGCGTGTTCAGTCGTTAATTTTTCTCGAATAAAAAAAAAAGTTAAAAAAGCCTAAGATGTCTAACACCCCTACAACTCCAATAGGACCACCTCTTCTGGGTTTCCAGTGTCATCTGCCTCCACCTACAGCTGCTATAGGTGCGCCACAGCAAGCCAAGGCTTTTATGGATGGGATGTTATCCAACCCCTGGATTACCAGGGGTGTGGCAAGTCTCAGCATCAGTTACCATGATTAGGGGATCGACACCCAGGTCCAGCAGCTTCTCCACTCTACAGCACAGTTTTTGTATCATTGATGATTCTGTGGTTCCCTCTACCATTACACCTGCTATTCTCGTCCACCTCCGGTCGAGGACTCATTAGATTAAGACTTTGCGGCCGTTCACCAGTGGAGTGAGGAAATCTTCATCAGAGTGGCCGAGGGCCATTTCTCCAAGAGGTGGGAGGATACAAATCAAATTCAACATCTCCGCATGGCAATCTCTTGGTAGATTGGCCACCACCTCTGTCTACACTACGTTCCAACTAAGAGGTTGGTAACGTTAAACCATGGACGTGTCCACGGATTCTCACTCTCAAACCAAACAATTTTGTTCTCCATGGACTTTGATATTCCAAATACTTGCAAAACAATATCTATATGTTAATAAATTGATAAAGAACCTTATCTCTGTGGCAATTAAAAAAACAAAACACATTAAAAGAAGATGAGAACATGGAAAAGTGACTTCTAGGGTAAGAATGAGGGTCATGGCAGGGTCAATAGGGTGTGGGAGGGCTTTCACTCACCTAGCTGATCTTCCTACTACCAGAGATAGAATCTCTGCTGGAAGAGTGAATTGTCTATGTACCAAAAGTCTACCCTGCTACGAAATATTTGTTTTAAGCTCTCAGAGAGTGGTCGGACCACAAAGTAAAAATAGATACACTGAGTAAAAATAGATACCAACCCCTAACAAACCTCCCAAATAGCTAAAGTGAAGTTCCTTTACCCACTGCAATGGCATGAGATACCCACTACCACGCCATGTCAAGGCCCCTGTCAATTTAACGTGACCAGAGCTAACGTAGTGTAGCTCGGGTGGCCAGTGTAATCTCTTGGTAGCTTGGAAGCTTCCCACATTTGCCAGAGGGTGGCGCCACCCCGTTTCAAGCAGAAAGTGAAGCAGCAAGCGGCCCACCTCCCCTGTGTTTGATACTGTGGCACTGTCTCTCATTGCTGTGCCTATTGCTATGATAATTTCAGAGCCCACCATGCCCACACCTTCTTGGATTGTAGGATCAGGGCAAGGCACAAAACTGCGCTTCATGTCCAGTCTACCAACACACCCTTTCATTGGAAGGTAGGAGCTGGACCTGCCGCCCCTTCTTCAGCCTAATTTTCTCTCCTGGGAGGGAAGCGCCATAGGAGGTGGAGCGAACAACCCCCTCTCAGCAGATTCGGGCCTCGTCCCAGCCGGTAACGTTTGGCACCCCCCCCCCCCCCTGACAAATTCTGCACTTGTTTCCCAGAGGAGGCGGCGAGGTATATGCTGGTCAGAGCGGGGGGCGGTGGGATTAATGCTCTCCTCCACTACAGCTGGCCCATTAGCTTAGATCAGGACATGTGGCCCCTACCTACACTCGCCAACCATGCCTCGGGCACAAAGTAGGCTGCTGCGCTTGATGCTTTCATCGCTAAGGAGCTTGTGCTGGGAGGGCTTACAGGTCCCCTCACAGATTTACCTTTCGGCCTATGGACCCAAGTCTCCCCCCTTCTCACTCATCCTAAAAAAGGGGAGGTAGGGGTCTGTGTCATCTTGGATTTGTTTATCCCCCCAGGCCTGGCAGTGAACGATGCTATAGCTCCAGGCCTATTCCTTGGAGCACTGGCAGCTTATACTCTCCTGAGTATAGGCGATCTCATCGAGAAGATTCTGGAGGTAGGCTCTGGTCCCTCATGGTGTACCTGCAGCCGTGGTACTTCTCCTGCAGCCATGGCGCCCTACCTCCATTGAATTCATTACACATAGCACCCTATACCATCAGGCCAGTCGGCCGGCACGCTAATAGGCCTTTTTCCGTAGGCCGGTGTCGCACCTTATCTGGGTGGTTACGCAATTCCTGTGGCCAAACACACCCCTGGCAATGTATACTTTAGCATTGGATCACTCTGTATATGAGCGTAATACGTTCATAAGACCCGTGTAAATCATTTTTAGAGAAATAACAATGATTTCATGGTATTCTATGGCATTCCAGCTCCAATTTGATGTATCATACATGCATATCACCTAAATGATACTTTAGATATAACTTAGATAACACAGGGACACCGAAACTGAATGCACAATAATACATTGGCAAGCCTAGCTATTATATGCTTATCTTTTTCCATGTTCAAACTAAGATAGTTACCACCTATGAAGTCGAGACAGCCCAGACTCGTTGATACAATATCCTGGTTTGTTCCAACAATTTAATCTGTAAAAAAAAACACTCCTGCAATCACACCCACCGTTCACACTTTAGCTGTGATTGCTGTATCTCTATATGAATGCCGCTGGTATCGCGGTGTTTGTCCGAGCGGCCGCGTTACTAGACAGTGGGCCGTTAGGCGGCGCTGAACAGAAACACCTGTATTACTGAACGTACATGGCCGTAAAAACAACAAAGGAGAGGTCTTGTGACACCTTGGCCAATCAGATTCGCAGAATCAGGGTATGCAGATGAGGCTGCAGCTAGGTCTCAAGCTAGGCCTCGTTCACCTTCATGAAGGAGTGGTATATTTGTGCCATACAAAAAAACCTACTTTGAACAATACAGAAAAATGGTATTTTGAGAGTAAAATCTATTAGAATACGGGACAAAATACAAAAGAATGCTTGGTTAAGTATATGGAATTGGTTAAAAGCTACCTAATGGGGTTTTAGAAAGGCTATATGATAAAAATGGTAATTTAAGATCTAGGTTCATTTACCAATTAGACAGGATGATATATTATAAGGAAACGTCCTTACTGTTGACAAAACTGTTTGCTTGAGGTAAATAATGATTACGCGGAGAGGGGTTTGGAATACGAAAGTTTACGAGTATTTATTGAGATAATAATGTTGATAGATATAGGAGTCACGTGATCTAGATATTAGCATAAAGGTTGTTGTTATTTAAAAGAAAGCCCCATGGATGAAGTATGAAGATGTGGAGACCGATTAAGAGTCACGTGGGGATGTGGAGATCACATGGTTTGTGAGAACTCCGGGTAGAGAGTGAAACCCCTCCCGCTCACATTATTCCCAAAGAGTTGGGGACTATGATTACACGGAGAGGGGTTTGGAATACGACAATTTATTGAGATAATAATGTTGATAGATATAGGAGTCACATGATCTAGATATTAACATAAAGTTTGTTGTTATTTTTAGTCAAGGCCAAGGCAACCTCCTTTAGAGGGGTCGGCCGGAACGTAGGCCTTGAGGGAGGTGATGGAAGCCCAAATCCCATGATGGAGGAGGTCCGAGTACGGAGCCCCGTGTTGGGTGGCCTGGAGCCCCGTGTTGGGTGGCCTGTTGAGCGCCTCCCCTGTGGAGAGAATGAAGAGTGGCCGAGGCCTCCCGAGGAGAGCCGAAGGAGGCTAGAGCCGCTCGGAGGAGGGCAATGAGAGTTTGTGATGATAGAGGGTATCCATCCTCGTCTTAGAAGGCGGAGGCAGTGGGAGGGGCTGGGTGGGGCTGGGTGTAGGCGTGTCAGGCAGTTGTGGGGCAGGCCCCAGAACCATGGAAAGCCGGGACTGCTAGCGGAAGCTGAGGCTCAGACATGGTCCTCGTTTTTGAAGTGTGGAGGAGGACCACGACGTCCTCCCTCCGGAGGGCATGATGCCCCGGCCCTTCACAGGCACCAGGTTGGAGGCCCTTAGGAGGGCGAAGTACCTGATCAGGATCACGGCTCTCTCCTGATGAACCCGCTCTGTCGAAATAAAGGGAGACTCCCAGGATGACCGAGGGCAGGAGCGGAGGCACCCAGGATGGGACTTGCGTCGTGAGTTTCTCCGCCCCCTTTGCCACAGCGAGGGCGAGTGGAGAGGTGAAGGCGGAGGTATCCCCTCCTGCAAGGGTGACCCAGGACCAGGCTCCAGAGGCGTAATTCCTCCTCAATGCCAGAACCTGAAGACAATTGGTGAGGAATTGGCGAAACCATCCCACCTGGGTCGGTGAGGGCCAAAGCGGACCTTGTTCTTTACACAGAAGGTGAGGTAGCGGTGTGCCTGCCTGTGTCTGTTGATGGAGGTTGAGGGGGCGACCAAGGCCCGAAAACATTTGTCCCGACGCCGCAGGTGGAGGGACATATTTTTTCATCAAATGACTGAGAACGGCTACCTGTACGGGCGCAGTCACTATGTTTTCGTATGATTAAATACCCCTGACTCGTTGCCATTTTAAAAACTTTTCTGCTCTGCGATTGAAACCCAGTTCCCGTACAAAACCACTGCCAATCACTACGGCCCGCTAGCTGAAAACACCCGCAACAGGTGACGCAATACCGTCTATGAATTGTTGACGTGCAGTGAAGCATTAACCTTGTTATGCCAAATGACAGTGGAGGATCCTGGCGAGTTCTTGATATCGATCAATCTCGCATATTTGAGGTATTTAATCTGTCTCAGGTGAATGCCCCATGTAATATACCTCGCTATTAGGCTATTATGCACTTTGAGTTGTCACTGGGTAGTTGTAGCATGTCTCTGACCTAGTGAATGGGTAAGAGAACCGTCATTTTGTTTTATTACGCCTATATTTGGTCTCACTGGCAACGCGAGAATTTTCGATAGTAAGCCAAACGTTGGTCATAGTGCAACGTATAATATTGACACCCGCTTGAACATTATTTTTATTCCACCCCCAGCAGTGGGTAGTATTTCTTAGACGTTTGTGCATATATGTAATTAGTAATAAAATATCCATAGCATCTAACTTTAATTTTTAAATGTACTCTGATAGCAAAGGCAAATGTCCTTAGGGGAAAACTATTTTTGATGAATTACTCCTCTTAAATTTCCCAAAATGTCAATATCATTTTCATTTATTTTTAGACAGATTCTGCTATTTCTGGCTTTAAATCTTTCATCCTATTGTCAGAAATTATCAGGGAATTCAAGATATATATTTACTCTGGTTCAGTAACTACAGCATGTGTACTCTCCGAAAAAGAACCACCCCAGGAGGAAGTCACATTGATCTATAAGAGAAGTTGTGAAATAGTGTGACGGTGAATACAAGAACTGCATTTCAGCAGTATCACCTTTGTAAAAGTTATTATTAATAAATGTATATAAATTGATTTGATACCAACTACATTTTCAGAAATAATTAATGAAACACATCTATTTGTAAATGAAAATAATCTTTTTATTGTTGTGGCTGCATTCACAATCACTCTATTGAAGCCATGATGTTTGTCTGACATGCGAACTTATTTTGTTACAGTGAATTATAAAGAGTGACAGAAAATACAGAAACAACAAGTTCATCTTTAAAGATAGTTCTGAAGACACAATCATATTTTGAAACAAATAAACTCCTGCTTCTGTGTGATAACACAATGAAGCACCTGCACCTGAAGTATGCTGCAAATTAGTATGAATTTAGCTTTTGTTTTTTCAATTTAGACTCAAAAGTTAGAAATTTATAAATAACCAAGGTTTACAAACCATAAGCAAAGAGCAAAATACATTGAAACCTTAATATTTCTGTTTGAAAAGATACTCTACACAATCACCTTCCTCATACATGATAAAAGGAAAGAGTTCACAGTGTTTGAATGTTGACAGACAACATGTTACGGTGAATACTTGAAATGTGACAGTGAATACACACCACACACAGCCAACTTGAAGTCACTGGAGAGACAATTTATGGTTGATATGTGTCATTATCATAGCTTTGTTCAACACCAATACACAGCTGGAACAGCTTATTGTTACTGTAATACATAGGTGTGCACATCCACACAATCAAAGGCACTTGTTTCCACTGTATTTGATAATCATTTCCATCACTGGCATCATTAAAAGTGGTGTTACAGTCAATAAAATAAGGATGTATTCACCGTAAAGCCATGCAGATATTTAACAGAATATTAACCTGATGTGAGATCTTTGTGCTTGCATTGACTGGTACACGGTATTGGGAATAGGACTCAAATAGGACTCAAATAGGCATTCACAAACAAAAGCATTCTGTTACTTAACACAAAAATAAAGTCAATAAGTGGAGCCACTCATCAGAGAGTAAACATATTTAATCTTTGATGGGTGGCCCTTCTGATTTGCCACATGAAAAAAATGGATGACACAAGGATGACAAAAGGTGGGACTTGTATTACATTTCCTTTGCTTTACTCTTACTTAGTTACTTTTTGAAATGTTTGACTTGTTGTGCTATGCACAGAAAAATAGGTTAAATAAGAAGAAAGACCCATCAAAGACTAAACTTGTTTAATCCTCTTATTCGACCTGAAGTGTGGAAGGATTCATGAGCAAAATCAGGTCAGTGATACATTGAAAAGTATTATACTAGAGTATATGAACATGTGCACAGAAATGTTGTGATGTAAGCAACATGATAGTATTTATAAATACAAATAAATACTATCATGTTTATAGATACTATCATGCTTACAAAACAACATTTCTGTGCACATGTTCATGTACTCATATGCATGTTGCACACATGCTATCTTTTTCTTCCTATACCCAATACCGTATACCAGAAAACACCCACCACAGACTAGATAATCTGTGGTGGGGGCCTTCTGAGATAAATGCATAGTATTAATACTCTTGAAAACAGTCAACTCTGTCTCTGCAGTTTGTGCTATACCCAATACAGTTTACCAGAAGGAGCCCACCACAAAGTAGATTAGTGGATCTGTGGTGGGTGGCCTCTGGTTTAAATACTTTGCCAATACTGTATATCATAGGCCACCCACCACAGACTAGATAATCTGGGGTAGGGTGGCCTCTGATATAAACCTTATTTTTAAACGGTCAAAGCTGTAACATCTAACCACATTTAACATTTGAGATACTAGATGCATACTAGATTGCATGTCTTTAAATCGTATAAAATCCTTTTGAGTCAGTGCAGGGGAAGGTGTAAAATTGTTTTCTACTGCATACATTTACAAAATACCCATACTCTCAGTTTCAGAGTATCTAAACTACTTGGAACACTAAAATGCCAGGATTATGGACGCTCTTTCCTTTGGGCCACTTGAACACATCAAATTGGCTGCTTGTAGGCCACATGAAAGTCACTGTGACTAGGTCAGAGATATTCAGAATTTGTGCCACAAACCACTTCTCTGAATGAACAACAGCTACAAAGTCATCAGGTTTCAATCCCTCTATACAAGAACATCCTCAGTCTTGGTGTGAGGCTGAGGATGTTTAAAGAGCTGATCAGCTGCTTCAACCTCCTCAGAC
Source organism: Alentia gelatinosa (assembly GCA_950022655.1). Classification (NCBI taxonomy): domain Eukaryota; kingdom Metazoa; phylum Annelida; class Polychaeta; order Phyllodocida; family Polynoidae; genus Alentia; species Alentia gelatinosa. The sequence continues at coordinate 53,162,739 of OX465581.1, forward strand.
TCAGTTTGAGGCTGAGGACATTCAAACAGATCATATTTTTTCCTTCTCTCACAGTGCAATGTGAACTACCTGTTTGAAAAACAGCAGTCTTTAAAACATGAAGTTGCATGCAGGGAGATAGTCCCGGGCTGTGTTGAAACTGGATCCATTGACAAAGTGCCCTTCTGTTTTCCAGTTGGGACAAGAGATTCCTTTATTTGACTTGCATAAATAGTGACTTTTGCACATGTAACAATAATATGAGTCACTGCCAATGTGTCTGACTGTCTGGATGTTGGCTCCACATTTTACTGCCAAATCAGCTGTGTGCTCCCCCCACCCCAAAACAGGACCCCTTCCCATGCTCTGACTCAAAATATGACCAGCTCACTGGTGTGCCAAACATTTCAGCATGTTTGCTCAATAAAGCAAACGTGTGAGTATTTCTGTATTGTGACATAGGGGAGTCTCTGAGATAACAAATGAGGTAATGAATGAACCCCAGGAATGTGGAATCTGGGTGTCAAGGCACACAAAAATGCAAACACAGTGCCTGCCATAAGGCTTCGTTTGTCAGATACCATGACATATGACTTATGATGAAGCTTCTCATCCTGAATGTCACTAACCACAATAGGCTGAACAGTGATCTCGTCTTTGGAATAATAGGCACTCTGTACCTCTTGGTGATATTGAATGGCCCAGTTTTGGGCAAAGTCTAGCTGCACTGTAACATGCTTTGTTGGTAACTTTGTTTTGAGGTCAAAATCTGACAATGCTGAACGTGCAGTTTTTCATGCAAAATTCTTACATCTCCCCGATGAAAAAGGACTTTTCATAATCTTTGGTAACAAGCTCTAATTTCATTGTGACCTGGCCTTCACCATATATGTCACTTTACAGAGCTTCCACTGTTCTGTTGTAACAACATCGGGTAAAAATTCCTGAAGTTCTGCTTCCAAGGTGGGAATGTCATGCCCAACCTCAAAGCACTTGTTGGGATTTTGTGCAAATCCTAGAGGCTTCACAGCCTGAAAAAAAGTGCCATGGTTTGGTGTCTTTTATAAAGACAGACCATGCGGTTCATGTAGTGAATGAATATTGCAAGGCCTAGCCAAAAGAAATAATGACAAACTGATCTTTTGATTTGGTAAATTAGACACATACCTTTTGTACAAAACAGACATAAAGTCAAGCAGTACAGAGATTTGTAACTTCTCTTTCTTAATAGTCATACAATCCTTCTTGCCAGGAAGGGTCATCAAGTTTTCAGGCCTGAGAAGAAACTCTAAGACATGGACCTTCTTTTCGGCCGACAATGTACAATGCCGGATCTTTTCGGTTTTTGTCGGTAACTGCCAGTCAACATCAAGCTAACTGCTTATCTTGCTTGTCAAATGACTACTTAGAATGAGCTCACTTATCAACAAATTCTTACAGACAGTTTTTCTGCTGAAATAAGGAGATTTGAGCAGACATAGACTTCATAATTTTTAGAACTTTACATGGGCTGAGCCCATCTGACATGACTATTGCTTCAGCCCCCCAGAACAAATCATTTAGATTTGACTCAGCCTCCACACACAAATCACCATCTACAACCTTATACTTTGCTACAGGCTTAGTTCTATGAAGCTTCTTTTTCATTCCCCACAACTCTCAGCGTAGATGGCTGTTCTCCACCCTCTCTTTCTCATGCTGCATGAATGTACGGCTGACTTGGCAGTTCACTTGTCTTCGAATAGCAGAGGACATACTGGATACATGCAAAGAACATTCATAAAAACTGATGGATAAAATGTTGACTAATGTAAAGAATGTGAATGAGTGAAAGGCCACCCTCAATGGGTTCAAAGATATCTGAGAATATACAAGATTGCTACATAAATATGAAAATTACAAATGATTCAATAACAATAAATCAACTGGTCCAGCTGGTCTGCTGCAAGGAACGTTGCATGACTTGCACAGCCTCCTCCATGATCGCCTTCTTGCGCTTCGCCCAGGAACTTGAAACATAAATACAAAGAACATCTTGCAAAAGCAGAACATGATGAAATAGAAACATAGAAAGAGGGATGTCAGTTGTGATTATAAAAAAGGAGAGGAAATATATTTCATGCGGAATTTTATGCATGAAAGAGAAAACATTAAAAACACAATATTATAAATGCACAATCTCAGACTGATAAAACTTAAAACAATTAACACTTACTGTGTCACAACCTGTGGCTGGCTTTCTTTCCCTGTGGGTATGGAGTCCTGGGAGGGGAGAGGCTCCTGGGACGAGGAGAGGCTGGGGGAGGGGTTCATCTACCGTTGCTGGCAGCATACCTCTGGTCCCCTATTAAGTAAAAGCATATCAAACATGCGATTAGTTCTCATTGTCAAATGATGTTTTTCATGTAGTTTATGAAAGGCTTATTTAGATGTCTAAATCTTTGCTTTGTAATATCAGGGATGAAAGTTGGGACTGAGGAAAAAATCAGAAATTAAAATGCCTGTTTTATTAGCATCATTTATAACATTATCATTTGGAATAGAATGACTCTTTGGAATCAACGAGTGTCAATGGTGAATAAGAATTATCAGAATTCAATCAATAGAAAACATTAATCACTGAATAAATGATTTGCTAAATATATCTATCAAATTGTAAACCACTAACTTGCTAACGGTGTTGTCTGACTGGGTTGTCATCAGGTCTCCCAGCAGAGTGGTGCCACAGCCGGTGCAGGGTGGTGTTAATATGCACCCTCTCCCTTTCCAAAGTGACTTTCTGCACACTCTGCCTCTCCAGCTCTTCCCGTTTCACATACTTTCCTGAGCACCTGTGCTGTTCTTGCTCTCTGTACATGGGATCATCCCGATGGCAGGCCTTGGACAGTCAGGCACGCTCCGCTGGAGTCATAACAACTAGACCTGATGACTTTTAAAAATAAACAAGAGGAAAAAATCAAGAAATTAATAACTATAATAGATATGTTATCATTTCTTAGGTAAATAACAAATAGTTTTTAAGATCTGATTAAGAGATGTATTATAAAAATTCTCCACATAGTCTTTTTTTAAATAATGAGGCATGCTGCAATTACAAAACAGCAAGGAAACTATCAAAATCATTGTAGGCTATCAAAATAAATTGTGGAAAATTGGGAAATTGTTGATAATTTGTTGCGGACATTTGTTGCCACCTGATGGCTCACAGAAGAACCTCGCCACATAGAAGGACGTCTCACAGAGGGAGCCACCAGCTGCTTGGGACGCTTCTCGCAGGTTTGAACTTGCCCACCCACACCAAGTGACATATATATTACTATTAGGGCTCTTAGCCTTATGCCCTGCGGCATACATACATCTGTACATATCTTATGCCTCTGAAAAATTGTTTAATAAATTTTCCCTCCAAATGTCTACATTTGTCAAATTACATGTGAAACTCTGAATGAATGTGTTCCACGTCACACACCCTTTGTATAATTTTGCAAATGAATTTGCAATATATGTTTAAAATTCATACAAATATAAATTACACAGTATAATGGGTTAGATAATATGTATACAGTTTATGTCTGAAAGCATCATATGAGACACAGCAGACAAAAATATACTCACCAAAGCGACAGCCTCTCCTTGCCCATGAATGCTCATCAGTTCCGGAAAAAAAGGAGGCGCCTACTGTTTCCGGTAGTTACCCAGCAAAGTTTCCCACCATGTATTCACCACCACACTCGTTACGGTGAATACATCAAGATTTTCGGGGGATAATGTGCAAATCTTGATTGTCTGATTCAGCAAAATGTATTAAAATAGTTAGGAACCCATGGGGGGAGATTGTGTTGGGTGCTAAGTTGTCATATTACCACCCAGTTTAGCTGTATGGCAATGTATTCACCGTCACATTTAACTATTACCCTAAATCTCTCAGCAGACTTTTGACTCTTGGTCCAAAAATATTCTTAAGATACAAATTGAAAATTTCTGTCAGAGTTTTTTCAGTTTATATACATCAAACTCACTCTCAAGAAACTGGACACCATGTCTATTTTTCAATATCATAGAGAAGAAATATACTTTTTTTCAGAAAAGGACATTCATTTTTGGATAATTTTCACCATTTATGACCCTCTACTCCCTTGAATAATGGTTCCAGACCCCAAGATAAATATATGCCCAGAAAGGTCTTGCTTGGGCATACCTTACCATAAGCAATAATTCTGTATTTACCTGCTTTTAAACGTTTTATAAACAAAAGACATGTTTTTTTTTCGAATTGTACAATTTTCATGCAGTTTAAACGGATGTGCGTTAAAACTGCTAAACATAAAGCAAAATGGTGTTAGCCGGAAGCAAGATTCAGAATGGATCTTCTGTATAAGGAAGTGAATGATCATGTGACTTGCTGATGTAAGCAGCAGAGGGGTATACATCTCCTGCTGCTGCTGAGAGCAGCAGTTGAGTATGGATGATCTGGATGAGAACCAAGCAAAGCTGCTCCTCGCTGAAGGACGGGTTTGATTCTAGGCACAGGAGGCTCCACTCTGCATGGAGTGGAGTTGCCTACAGTGAATGATTATCGTGTGAAGCCATCATCTCTGTGAGTAACTTACAGACCAATGTGTAAGGAACTAACTCCCTATGGAGAGAACACAGAGAGGATACTTTGGACAGAATACTGATTGGACTAACACCAGGAGATTGTGAACACAGAGGATTGAGTCATGAACATTTATCATTACATTATGTGCAATTATTGAGAACAGAACATGGACGATAGACAATAATCAGGAAAATAATACTCAAGAGACTATGGAAGTATGAACGACTATTCAGACATGATCTGATGTACTTAGAGTTATGAATTGATATTGGTAATTGACTAGATTCGGGTCTGTATCTTTACTACGAGTTTACATGTAATACGGTGTGACTCTAAAGGAGCACTATGACAGTGCGACTATATTGCAGTGTGTTTACGGATTGCTTCTCAGGATATTAAAGTTACCAAACTGTATTCCATTGTTCATCCTTATTCCTCAGGTCACAGGGATGTGAGGTCACTGTGTCACTGTGACCATGCCAAAGAGTGAGGTCTACCCTGAATTAGAGCTAACTAGGACTTTAAGTAATTAGACTCTGAAGATCGACGACTAGCTTTCCTCAATAGTAATTCGACCTTAATGAGATCCATACCAATGGTGCAATATCATGGACTTGGACTGTCGATTTAATGATTTAATTGAATAGTGGTGTCCTCTGGGAGCATAGATCAGAATAATTGGACAGTGGCCTAAATATGCATGCATAAACAAACCTCCAACTGACCTAGCATGGGATGCGTCAAAAATCAGGCATATATAAATGATGCCAAGTAGGTCCAAATTATTTATGCCAGAGGAGACAAGTATACGCAGAATGTAAATATATGTAAAGATAAATGTTCATGATGTGCTTGTTTTATTGTGTCTTATATATAGTATTCATCGTGAATCTGCCTGATATTGTGCGGTTCTACTACATATATGTAGAGGGAAATCTCCAGACATCTGGTATTGACATCAAAGAAAAAATGCAAAGTCGTGGAGCGCTGTGCTGTGATGTCCTAAAAAGCCGGATCACCTTTTTTGTGCTCATACCTCTTCATCATGTCACAAAAATCAGAAAGCCTCCATGAACTACAAGATGATGCAAGTCAGTGAGGTATTCCTGGTTTGATATCCATGATTGAAAGTGTATTAACAATTACATGAAATCACCGTATAACGTATAAGTGTTGTCTATATTTGCAGAAAAAGACTACACTACATGGGCAAGGCCTTTAGGTTTATAGATCTGAAAGGATGTGAGATTCACTAATGACTTAAACGTGAACATCTTATCATTTGCTGACTTAAGTGCGCGAGGACTCTCTCCTACCTCTCTACTGCACCGATAATCAATATAGAAATCATAACCGCTGGTGAGTTCTTAACGAGTGTGCTGATTTATAAGGAGCAGAACTGAGGAGAAGGTGCTAACCGGGAGCATGCAGAGATAATCCAGACGGAAGCAGGAAAGATGGGAGAATACAGAAAGAGAGAAGACAACATCAAAAAGAGAGAGAGAGACACACACACACACACACAATAAGACGTAATGACAGAGGCACGGGGAAAGGGAGAGAGAGAGAGAGAGAGAGAGAGAGAGAGAGAGACAGACAGACAGACACACAGACACACAGACACACAGACACACAGACACACAGAGACAGACAGACAGACAGGCAGAAACAGAGACAGTATCAGAGACAGAGAGGGAGAGAAGAGAGAAACAGAAAACGAGACATGTGAACCTACGAAGGCAGGAGCGGGAAAAGCGACAACTTGCCAATGCTGGTTGACAAGGTGAAAATGTAGAATTTAAGAATCAACGTTTGACTTTATTGAGCGTTGGGAAACCCACTGGTGTTTGACATATTTGTACCCTACAAAGACAGTTGTAGAAAAAAAGATATCAGATTAGAGAACAGGATTACCCACCCAACAACTGCCACGACATTCAAAAGGCTGTTCTAAGCCATGTGATGTATCCTATCTTCATAGTACCTACCTCGTTGGCTATTACCACTAATATTCAGTCTATAAATCAAACTATAGGTCATGAAGTTATCATTATCCCTGGTGCAACCAGGTATCCTGATTTACCTACATTATCTAGCTACTCGAATGAAAAATTTAATTTCATATCTATAATCAGACACATATATGCAAAAGATAGCCTGGAGAGAGAGGATTACGAAGATACCTAAATTTCTAAAATTGGTCAAGTAGTTCAAATATTATGGAGGAAAATCTAGTCAAATTAGGAGAGTCGTTGAGCACCTCCATGGAACTCAAGTATATAGAAAACAGTAGAAGGCATGGCACCACATAATGATTAGCACAGATGAACAGATGTATTACAATAACTCTCTAGATATTGATGATAGGGAAATGATGTTTAGCATAAGGGGGTATATTCACATGCTGAATCCAATGGAGATATTTATTTCCATGTATATTGATGATGTCATAGTTAATTTGTATATTGATAGGGAAATATGTAATAATGATGCACAGATTCTGCAAAAGAACACTCAAATAATACTCCTCATTAATCTAGATCATGTCATATAAGGCAAAACATATCTTTGACTTAGATAGGAATTTAGGAAATAGGAATTTGAACAGCTAATTTGCATAATTTATCTTAAACCTGAAGTCTTCAAATGGATCAGAGAATTGATGAATTCAGTTTTTCGGTGTAGTTATCTCAAAATGCTGACCTTTTACATCTATCAAACTATGGCATATCATATATCAACTTAGTCCTCTCTGTATGCTCTCTGTAATGGCATAGGCACTAAACTGTTTGATTTATTCATTTTTTGTATGATGAGCTTTTCTTTTATTCAAATTGGTGCTTGATCCAGTTATTCTGGTCATAGAAATTTCGTGCTAGCACTAAAGTGAAGCCCAAAATATCCTCTGATTGGCTGAAATAGTGTTTTGGCACTTAAAGTGGCAGAAGAACTCAGCAAATGGAGGAACTAAACACTGTGTCTGACAGAGCAGGTGCCGTGGACCAGGGTGTAGGCCAAGGCCAATTCCTTTGAAAAAGGTGATAATTCTAAAGATACTATTGCCCTATTACTCTTATATGTATATTCACTGGAAAGCCCTGAATCTCAGCTTTCAGCAGGTGTATTTTGATAGTAGATGTGATTAACGGCCGATTGTGGAGACCCATTTAAAGGACAATAAATGAGAGATTTGTTGTTTATTGCACTTAGTGACGGCCGCACGCGCGTTGCTACATGATTATCCTAGCTAATCTAAATATTTGTGTATTCCTATGGTATATATCTATAGATAATATTTGAATGAAAAATATTCGATATACACTTTGGATATTGTCATCACATCTAGATAGCAACATTGTTAGCCTCAAGGGAAGACCTTCCACCAGATGAGTTGTATGAGAAAAAACAACAATAGAAAAAAACCCACATATCAGTGCTCTTTTCCTCACCCATAACATGACGGGACACATCCTCTCTAACGCGCCCGGCCTTTACGATAAGGACTGAGGCAGTTTATAGTAACCTCGGGGACACATTCACCTTTTCCAAATGGCTCCCGTGGCTCCTTACCCTCTTTCCGTTAGGCCGGCAGCTCGGCCATCACCATCTTGTCATCCCGTGCTGGCAGATACAGCAGCAGGAACACACAAGTGGCGGCCCATAGCTCACCGCATCCGGATGTACCAGAGACACGTCTAACCGGGAGGGGATGATAACGTCTCTAGTCAAGATGGCGGCTTGGTAGACATTGGTAGTATGCCTTGGTGAAATATCCTTTTGCCTAGCTCAATGAGTATATTTCTATTTTTTTAACTTTAGGTAGAAACGAACATCCCTTATATGGATTTCTTCAGCAGTGTTCTCCGTTCATCCGCGCCTGACATTATATTGAAGCCACTGAAGCTCAGTGAAAGGACTCGGAAAGGTTTTACAAATATTTTTCTTTTAAGGTTTTTATTCCCAGACCACTTTTTGATATATTAAATAGACCAGAGGTTGGTTGGTTGGTTTGATTTAACGTCCAGTTAACCATTGAAGGTTCTCACCAGACTTTCTCAAGGTTCTCTTATACCGCAAGGGTGGTAATCGAATATATGTAATGAATTCAGGTAGAAATCTCACACCTGCACAGTTACCGGGGTGAGAGTTCCTTTAGTTCCCACATCACATAGACTTGGGATGAGAACGATTGGCCTTTGATATAGCAATAAAACCACCACTGCTGGAAGTGAAGGAGAACAATGGCAGCAGTGGGACTCGAACCCACAAAGGTCCTGCAACCTTGGGATTACAATTCCAGTGCCCTAATCCCCGAGCTAACACTAAACTTTGCATTGTTGCCCGTTTAGACCTATCACCGGGCCCTATCACCGAGCCGCTGGTTGGGATGAATCAGGAAAAATTGTCGAGCAGGGTTTTTTTTACTGTACAAGCTTTTTAGAATGTTATGTAGGGAGCATTAATTATCCCCAATAGGGGGACACAGTTTTTGGAACATCGATCGGTCAAAAATAAGTTGGCCCCCCATGGGAATACCCAAAAAAAGAGTTGCCCCCCCCCCCTTGAAATACCAAAAACTAATTTGGCCCCCCCCCCTTTGAATGCCCCCACAAAAAGCCCCCCCCCCCCCCATATCAGAATAGGGTTAAAGCACAGGGAAGGCTCAACTGATGTGGCCTTTTTTCCACAGGGCTTTTCTTCTTTATTTTAGAACAAACCCAGCTACATTCAGTCGTTTGTCAAAATTTTGACCAATCTCGGTGGCTACGAGGTAGGGGTGTTCACCTCAAGCATGGTAGGTCAGGGGTTCAAATCCCGGTCAGGTTATACCAATTACTTACACAAAAATAGTACCCACTACTCGTTCAGCTTGACACCTGCCATTAGAATGAGGAGTAGGGGGCTAGGGCCCAAGTGGAAGAATGGCTGTACCACCAAATTGTACCAAATGGTACACACAATATTCCCTTCATAAAAATTGCTTACAAAAGGAATAAGTAGCAAGTAGCAAATAAACATCTGTTGTTGACGGAACAGCATCGTAGAAGATCGGAGTATCTGATCTGCCGTTTTTCGCGTTTTAATTTTTTCATAGCAAACACCTGCTCTGGTGGCCAGTGTACTCCCAGACCATCAGAGCACGCCTCTGCTAATTTATGCGGCAACCTTGACATTCACTGCGCACCGGGAGACAGGAGAGTACACTGGCCACCAGAGCAGACGTTTGCTATGACGAAATTAAAACTCGGAAAACGGCAGATTGGAGTATCCGATCTTCTTCATATTTATAAGGTATCCCTTACTCATGTTAAACTTTCATGGCTTAATTCCCTCAGAAAGGGGGTGAAAAGCCTCTATATGCGCACAGTGAGTTAGACTTGTACTGTCTAAGTTTGATAGAACCTAAGACATTTCTATACTTGTCTTAGCGGCCAACATTTTTCGCGGCGATTGTCCCTGGCACACTCCGACACCGTCTATAGGACACCAGCCATCTTGTGTCGTCCAAACTGTCGTGAAATCGGTGGTAAATCTTGGGGCTACCTGGCCTCACGATGGTCGTATCTAAGGAACAGGGCCCTGGAGCAGGACTGAAACACACACCATGTGGAGGCCAGTTTCAATGTCAGTCATTGCCATCTGGAGTCACCTCTGTTGGAGAGGTGCTCGCACCACTGGCAACCAATAGTGGAAAATGTCAGCCCTTATGTATTCCTTGGCCAGGTTTACAGGAAAGTCCCTGGAGAGCCTATATATGAGAGGTTCCTGTGTCCTGCCATATGCTTTAAAATATGAATTTGAATTATATACATGATTTGAATGATGAATTTACGACTCTTAAATCATCGCTGTAAAAAGCATATGGTAGTGGTCACACTTCTGATGGTACATGCTTATATGTGCAATGAGAACTTAAATTTGCTCTTTCAGAGTGTTCACTGCCCAGATCTTGTCGTTTGAAATGTTATTTGTGGTATAAACACACTCTCTTCATCTGAAGAGGAATAACCTTCCTCTGAAGATATTTCTTGTATGGGTTATAGGTAACTTATGGTGTTCCAAGTATATATAGTTCCAAGTATATATAGTACTGCTACCGACAGTTGGTCAAGCTTGCCTTCACCATGTAGCTTTTCCCGGTCATAGGCATATCCTTTAAATAGCATTTCTACATGATGCTGCTAACATATGAGACCTTTGTCTCATTTCCATGTGGAGCTCCAGTTAAAGTAGGTAGATAACGACAAAACTTCTCCTGTGGAGTAATAATCTAATATCTGTGAAACTGTGTTGCACAGATGTTTAAAATGAGGCGTTTAGACCAGGGACCTGTTTCACTAGTTTCGTGACATTTCTGTGACAAGTCTATGAAACCGGACACACCATCTAGACGCCGTCTAGACATGTCACAAAACTAGTGAAACAGGTCCCAGGCTGGTGTTGAACATCAGGGAATACAGGCGAGTAATCATTAAAAACTCACGTTTACAGTTTTCTCATTACTATATACATCAAAAACATTAAGATATTTACCTTATTTCAGCTGTTGGCACCATTGCAAATCTAAATTGGGCACAGACTGGTCATAGCCTCATGTGAATTTTTCCAACAAGTTTCAAAATCCAGCACAAAGCCTTTCCTACTGCCTCTTTTTGAATTCCCCACTTCCATGTTTAAAGCAAGGCTGGTATGTGATGTCATATCTTCGACCCTATACTTAGCATTGATATGAGATTCTACATACAGGCACATCTGAATTCTTGAAGTGTGATAGCATCAAGCACAATGCCAACTGGCTGAAGTTGGCTGCACTATTATATGATGCTATGATGACAGTTTGAGTTGATTCTGCTAGTCTCTATGATTGTCAGATTCTGCTAATGTTCTAACCTGAAATCAGGGATGCAACCCCCCCGAATCGAGGCAGTAGTTGGCAGCTAGCAGTCTTGCTGGAAGCCCCCATCTCCCCTGTACCCATATAATCAATCATAAAGCTTACTACCTAGAATCAAATTCTCAATGAAGTCACTTATTGAGACTTGGTTGTTCACATTCAAATATCCAGCAGCAACTGCTTTCTTGATTTGTGCCATCAGTTGACCATGTAGTCATTACTGCATGAAAACCACCAGTTTATTCCTATACATGCCATCGCGTAAGTGTACGTATCGGCTGTAAATCGACTTGTTTTCATATGCATACACCCGTATTTCACGCCAGCGTATGAGGCGTCTACAATACCGTTTCCTTTTAAATACAGATGCATCTTGGCTGTATATCACACTTGGCGTATACGAGAGGAAGGCGATAGGCTGGAGTAAGATAATTTCAGGTATCACCTGTAAGCCTGAACAAGGTCATTATATACTGGACCTGACTGACTACACATAGAAATGGTGTTTTAAAGTAATATCTATTAGAAAAACGGTAAAAAACCCAACATAATGCAGCGTTTATCATGTGTAATTAATCAATTCATACTCAATCACATTTTATAAAGGTTTTATAGAAGAAATTAGTAATATAAGATTGCCTTTTTCATATAATACATACTTGATGACCAATTGTAAATGAGATATGCTACAGTGGTGTCCCCTATGTGCAGAGATCGGAATTATTGTATAGTCGCTAAAGGAATCGGGCGTATACATGACACAAACTAGACTGGCCTATATACGCTAATAGATAAGGTGTATACACACAGGGAATAGGACGACCTTGTATATGCAAAAGCATACCTATATACGCCGGGTGCATATATATATATATAAAATAGTGGTTTTCGTGCAGTGCATCAGGCTCCCTTGCAGAATCTCAAAGGACTGACTTTCACTGTTTCTTGTAGCAGTATCATTGACATACAAATATGGATGTTCTGGCAATTTGTTATAGTCTGGCATGGTGTGAGGGATCCTTGGAATGAGTGGATCAATCTATGGAGTGGCACTACAGAAGGTAGACAAAGTCCTATTTTCTTATTCCTATAGGTACTCAATGTAGAGTTCTCAATAAAGAGTCATTTGCTCTTAGTGCTCTTTCATACATATGATAATCTTATTCAAATAAGCATCAACAGGGACATTTTGTAGTACTTGATGTTGTAGTAAATGCTCCTAATTCATCAATGTTGAAGAAAGAACTAATGATCTTGTGAGACTGTATTGATTCTGGGACAAATGTTAGTGTTTGTCCATTGTTGTCTCCCTCCACATAAGTCTGTCAGACTGAGGGAGGGTGCACACCCATCTCAAATTAGAGAACAGGACTGTGACCATAGACAACAGGGAGTGAGACAACTATAGTTACCTTGTGCATTCATCATTATTATAGTACAACTGAGATGATTTCTTGTGATATGATATAAATGCATTTCATAATATCAATTCTTGTCATTGAACACAAATATGGGCGTTTGCCTCCATGTTTAGCTGAAACGTTGACCCCTGACAGAATTAATGAGACAATTTGCCCCCCCCCCCATGGATATACCAAAGAAGTTGGCCCCCTTCCCATTGGAATACCCAAAAACAATTTGCCCCCCCCCCCCCTTGGGATACCCACGAAAGGTTCCCCCGCCCTGGGCCATAATTATTGAATGATCCCCTTGTAAGGGATGTACAGGGGTCTTAATGGCTAACACACAGTCCAGAGGTCGTCCACATGCGGGATTTATTACTCTGATAACCTAGCACCAAGGTAACTAGAGGAGGGGACATGGTGAGGGGTAGGAGAAGGTGTAGGGTTACAGGTAGCAGCTTAGATTGCAATCTACAGGAGTTCTCGTTCTTTGATCCATGGACCAGTCACACTGTTAAATACTTTTAAATTTTATTTAAGTATGAATGTCCATAATCAAAGACTTTATCAAGTCGAACCAGAGGCATGCTCGCATGCCCGTATGATGGGCTGGTAAGTTATATGCCTCACATGGATTTTCACATGGAGGACCCGGACGTATTTTCGTGTGCTGGTCAACCGTTCTGGGAAGATTGGGCTGTTCACTCTAGACGCGTCCCCATCGCCGTCACTAACATAACTGCTATTTTATTGTCAGAGCTGTGCGTCTGCAATTATTAATGGCTTTGTTGTCGATCTTCGCTTCTTCTGCACTATCAGGGGGACTTTTCTACCTCATGTAATTGCCGAACCTTAATGTTGTATGTCGGCTACTCATGAGCTCGGCTTTTGTGGTATAGTCCGGTAATTTCACGGTAGTCTTTTTCACTATGTTAGAAGGCAGGTCCGGCCTGTAGGGAAATTCAAGTGAAGTTAGTCAGGTGAGTGGTCACGTGGTTCACGCCAGTGAGGTGTGGTGGTTCGCTTGAACGCCTGAGGCGCGCTTGTTATGGAGGGGAGAGGGGACGGCAAACCGGAAGAAAATTAACATCATTTGATTTTCAATCTAACACCAATGCATAGATTTGGAACTACAACATTCTAGGCAGCGAAGATTTAACATCATATCTAAGATGTAAAATCGCTATCTACGAGGCACCCATTGAACGAGACATAGTTCTAGTCAAGGGTTATTATTGAACGTCATTTACGCCTCAGAGGCGTTTACTTCGCATTCATGTTTAACGTGGAAGCCTCCTCCTATCCATTTACATTTTACTCCTTTTAGATGGTCTGCTTAAAAGCTGTCTAAATGAAACTGGCTGCTGCTTTGTAATTAGTCAGTACTGCATCAACATTAACTCCTCTGGCTAAAGGAGAGCCTTAATGGCTCCTAGAGAGAGGTAGAAGCGGTCTTGAAGTAGGTTTTACAGATTAGGCTTCGTCAGGCCCGATGAATAAATTATCAGAGGAAAGAAAGCAGTTCATTTCTATTCCATCTGAAGTGAAGCACATAGGGTAAGATGTTTGTCAAGTTTCCGTTTGTGGCTGCGTAGGTGAACATAAATCTAGAAAGGGTGACTGTTTTGATGAGGGGGGGGGGGGGGGGGGGAGGGAGGAATAGACCTAAGAAACCATGGGACAGGTGCACACAGTAGAAATTAAAGAAACCTTTAGCCTCAACGTCGCCTGAAAATATAGACTATCCCTCGGTGGGTAAATCATACGCTTTAAGGTATTTCGTATGGCTGTTCGTTACATACTGTTAGAATAGACATGCTATATAGGATTTCTTTGCATTCCACTATGTTATAGGTAGATTTGAGAATTACCGAATATTCATCTCATTCAATTCAAGAATTGTCCGAGAATGATATCAAGAACTATCCGATATCATCTTCAGACATTGAGATTTTTTGTATTAACAATGTTTTTACGACGCAATACTCGCCACTCAGTGGGCGCTCTGTAAAGCAGTCAACTAATACACCAGGTAGGACAAGTACAGATGCATATACACGATATCAGAAAGAAAAAGTCTCAAATTACAGTTCAATATGTCACTAAATTCATATTCATTGAGATAATACTAAGATCCGACTCTAGATCTCTTAATCTATCTCAATGTTAAACACAATAATTTGTTTTTTCTGGTGCTTGTGAATTACTTGTCTGGAGTGACTACTATAGTCATCCAGAGCTGTCAGTTGCAGAAGACAAGGTTTCGAAACAGCTAGCCTTTCAGAAGGCATGATGTGGTAAATGTGTATTCCAACCCTCACTACTTAGGGAGGGGGTCTCATTGACTCCTCTGTTGCAGACGCCTCTCATACAACTTACTACACACTTGCTATTTTTTGCCACCTACCATCCCTCACAACAATCTAACTCATTTTCGTTAGTATTTTAAGCTAACTTTTGACTAACTTTCATTTCAAAATATAAAATCGAATTCTGCCAAACCTGCCTTGTGTTGGATGTGTGTGAGTGATTGTGTGTGTGTGTGTGTAGGTGTGTGTGTAGGTGTGTGTGTGTGTGTGTGTGTGTGTGTGTGTGTGTGTGTGTGTGTGTGTGTGTGTGTGTGTGTGTGAGTGAGTGAGTGTGTGTGTGTGGGGGGGGGGGGGGGAGTCATAGCACACACACATTCAGTTAACAATTTATAATATAGGAAGATTAGATAGAGTGCCTGAAAGTTAAACAAACCATAGGGACTCTATATTCACTTAATGCTATTGAGTTATCTTCTTTGAGGATATTGGAAAGTTTCATTTCTATCTATTTGTTTTCAGATTATGATATAGGTAGTGTTTACTGTTTAATGTATTTTTCTGTTTAAAACAGCTTTTATCAGCGATATGATGTAGGGAGCAGAACTAGATTTACAAAACCTGTTCTTTCTATAATTAACCTTGGATTATAGTCATACACTGTATTCACCATCACGCTCGTGAGTATGAATACAATGAATTTTCCCCATTTCTGTAGAAATGGCCATATTCTTATTTTCATTAATTCCAAACAAAGGTATTAGGGCTTGGCAAAGAAAGCTTTGTCTATATCCTATCATGATGAAACTCCTGCATGTTAAATGCTGATCAATTGTGCTTTGGTATTTTGAGTCTATCATTGGCAACGATACAAGGTAAAAACAACAACAGATGCTGCCTCTGTAACCAGACACCACAGGCACCACGCAGACAAATAAAACATTCCACAGGTGGCTCCACAGGTGGTCATTCCACAGTCAGTCCTATAAAAGGAAACTCCACCGACTCCAACTTCAGTCATCTCTCTTCGATTCATTCGAGTGGTGCTCAAGTTTGACATCTACACAATGGAAGCTGTACTTGTTCTTCTGCTGGGCCTCAGTGCCCTGGCCTCAGCTCATTGTGACCGACTGAGGAGGTTTAATGGGCTCACGAGGAGAACGGAGTGGCGCCCCCTGACGATTACGAGACGCATTCCGGCCCACCCGGATGCAGCGCCATCTAGAGGCTCGCGGCCGTTGTGACATCATCCTCGTGACGTCACGCCGCACGCCATCAAAGACGCCTTTGAACATTTTTGTTTGATCCTGCTATTACGCCGACAAATTTGCTTTTTCGCGCATCTGCGACGCCTAAAGATGCCCCCGAAGAAAACTCCCGCGGGCAAGACCCAGAAAATCGTTAAAAAGACATCGGCAGGGGAAAACAAGAACGTAAAAATGGCGAGAAAATCGAGGATTTGAGTCGCGAAATGCGGACTATGAAATCTGCAATGATGGCATTCACTCAGGCGGCAGCCTCTAGGAATCAGGCGGCAGCCTCGCCGTCCAGGCCTATGAACGATTCCGCGATGGCAGTCCCACAAGTTTCTCCATCGACGCCTACGGGCTCTCAGATGCGGGGATTCGAGTTACATCGCCCGAATGCTACTGTGAGTACAGCCCCAACGGCCGTTAATGATGGTTTCGCGGCATCCATGTTGGCGCATCCCTGGATTCCCAGGGACGCTCCTGGTCTCGGCGTCCAGTATCAAGATCAATCCATCGACGACCAAGTGCGCCTATTACTGCAATCTACGGCTCATGTGCTACGGCCAAATAGAGGTAAATTTGTTATTCCCTGCCACTATGTATTGCTCCCCAGCCGTAAGGACCACATGAGTCTGGGCACCGTAAATTTGCAGGAACACATTTGGGGCATCCTCCGCATCGTGGACGATGCGGCGGTGCCCCCTACCGTCAAACCTCATGTACTTTCACACCTCAGGGAGGTCGTGGAAGATTGTTTGGATTACGATTTCGCAGCCGTTCGCCGGTGGAGCGAGGAGATCTTCATACGAGTGGCAGAAGGTCGTTTCGCTAGGGGATGGGAGGATTCCGAGCAAATCCAGCACCTACGCACGGCGATTTCTCGTTCCGAGAGTTCCCGCGTTTGCCGCGCGGTGGAGGCACCGGCGGCAAAGAAGAAAAACAAGGCGCTCGGCTTCTCCCCAGCGCACCCCCCCTGCAAGTTGTACAATAGTGAAGGGGGTTGTGCCGTCACCCCCCCGCATTCCACGAGTGGGGGAACTGTTGTTCACTGTTGCTCCTACTGTTCTGACAACTTTGGAGCCCATCACGCCCACAGTTTCGTTGATTGCCGGATAAGGGCTCGCCATGAGGCCACCGCCGGCAGTCACGCTG
This sequence comes from Alentia gelatinosa, assembly GCA_950022655.1. Taxonomy (NCBI): domain Eukaryota; kingdom Metazoa; phylum Annelida; class Polychaeta; order Phyllodocida; family Polynoidae; genus Alentia; species Alentia gelatinosa. Next base: position 53,180,324 of record OX465581.1, read on the forward strand.
CTGGTACGCCCTTTCGCGGGCAGGCAGGAGGACGACCTGCCGCCGCCAACAATTCTGCTTAACTCGCTCCGGCAGGGGGAGCGTCTTCCGGGGGGTGGGGCGGACAACCCTCCCCCGGCAAGCCAAGTTGACGCACCTGCCGCCGAAGTGTGGCGCCCCCCCCCCCCTCGGACGAGTTCCGCGAGCGCTTCCCCGTGGAGGCGGCGCTCTACGACGCTGTACGTGCCGGCGGCGACTACAATTATCGAGCTGCTCGCCGCGAGGTTCCGTCTGGCCTACGGGTCGACCGTTGGGCCGCACTCCTCACCAACTTCCACGACGCCGAGCTGAGCGATTTTCTTCGCTACAGCTGGCCGATTAGTTTCAATCAGTCACGTTGGCCCATCTCTACCTTCAGCAACCATGCCTCCGGGAGGGCCCAGGGTGCCGCCCTTGCCGCATTCGCTGAAAAGGAGCTACTTCTCGGGGGTCTGACGGGCCCCCTCACTCATCTACCGTTCGGCCAGTGGTCACAGGTCTCCCCACTCCTCACTCGTCCTAAGAAGGGGGGGGAGGGTGTGCGAGTCATACTGGATTTGTCGTTCCCACCTGGCCAGGCGGTCAACGACGCCATCGCACCTGGTCTCTACCTGGGGTCTCCCGCCACCTACACCCTCCCCGGGGTGGGAGACTTGATCGAGGAAATTCTCGCGGCTGGCCCTACGGCCCACGTCTGGTCTGCAGACCTTTCCAGGGCGTATCGTCAACTCCGGATAGACCCCGTCGACGCCCCCCTACTGTGCTTCCGTGTAGGGGGGTCTTTCTATGTGGAGCGATGCCCCCCGTTCGGTTGCCGCACCTCCTCGATCGCGTGCCAGCGCACATCGAACGGGGTAGTCTATATGATGCGTTCCCGCGGCCGCCACTGCCTCGCTTATCTGGACGATTTCGCGGGCGTTTGCGCAGGGAAGCGCGCCGCTCAGGAGGCGTACGACCACTTCCTGTGGTTAGCGGATCATCTGGGCCTCCAACTCGCCGCGGAGAAGTGCCAGCCCCCCACCCGCCGCCTTACCTGGTTGGGTTTCGTGCTGGACATCGATGCGGCCACCGTCTCCATTCCTTCCGGCAAGCTCGCAGATGTACTGGAGGTGTGCCGCGAGTGGGAGGGCAGATCCCACGCATCTCGCCATCAACTCCAGTCCCTTCTGGGGCGCCTCGTCCACGTCGGCCACTGCGTCCGCTACGCCCATCGCTTTATGACACGCCTCTTCTCGGCCCTACGGGCGTCGCAGGGCGCCGCAGTTATCACCGTCGGCCGCGAGATGCACGCGGACATCCATGGTTCCGCGCTTACGCGACGTCCTCGAACGGGCGTCACTACTTCGGGCCGCCCGACGCCTCTACCGACCTCCACATCGACGTCTCAGCGGCAGGCGTCACGGCTTCTCTGGAGGGGTCGGCCGTCAGGTGGGGGTGGGCCCTCAGCGACGCGGACATCCCCTCGGACGACGCTTCTCGCCACGCTTACGCCCTGGTCGTGGCGCTTCATCTCCTCGCCCCTCACGCCCCCCCGGGCGTCGCCATCCGGGTCCATGCCTCCCATCCGGGCGTACTCGCCCCCCTCACCTCGGGGCTCATCAGGAACAGCCAGATCGCCGCATGCGCGCGGCAAGTCTGGCTCGACACCGCCCTCAGAGACACCGACGTGCTTCCGGGGGGGATGGGGGGGCCGCCCCCCCCAACGCACGTCCCGACCCACGCTGAGGTCCCTGCACACGCAGATCTCTTCAATATTGGTTTGTAAATTGCAGGCACACCACACGATCTCCACGCCCGGCCTCCCACGACGCCGCGCTTGCCCCCTCCACTCACAGGAACAAGGAGGTACACGCGCGGAGGTACATCCGCTTCGCCACCGGGCACACCGCGGTCTTCCTCCGGCCTACGGTCCTGGAGGCATGCCTCTACATCCAGCACCTGGCGGATACGTTCTCGTCACCCGCGGCCGTGAGGAACGCCATCTCCGGCGCCCGCGCTTGGCTCTCGGACCACGGAGGGGACGCCAGCGCTTTCAGCTCACGGCAGGCCGCGGCCGTGTTGCGCGGTACGGCCCTGCAGTCGCCGCACATCCTACGCCACGCCCCCCCCTATCACCATGGATATGTTGTCGTCGATCGCCAACCAGGCGGCATCGCTCACGACCGGGGTTCTCGTCAAAGCCGTGGCGCTCGTCGCTTTTTTCTCCCTCCTCCGCGCCTCGAATCTCTTCGCGCCACCTCCGGGGAGGCGCCAATCGTCTCACGCGCTTCTGCGCGCCGACGCGGTCATCCAGGACGGACGCTTAGTGCTCACCGTGCGATCTGCTAAGACCATAGGACCCGGCTGTTCGCCGGCCGTGATCTCCCTGGAACCGTCTGACGACAGGGCATTATGCCCAGTGAGGGCATGGAGATCTTATATAGCGGCCGCGCCCGCGCGGCCGTTAGACCCCATGTTTCTCCTACGACCGGCGGAGCCGTTTTCGGCCTCTCAGTTCACCGCGGTCGTTCGTTGCCTCTTGCAACGGGCCGGTTTTCCCCATGCGGACGAGGTGACTCCTCACTCGTTCCGGAGGGGGGGGGCCCAATTTTTTCATGCCCATGGCATGCCGGCCGCAGACTTACAGCGTCTCGGCACTTGGTCATCTTCGGCAGCCATGGCACCTTATCTTGTATAATATTCTCAGACTTTCAGCTTGGTATCTTTTTCTGACATTATACCGTTTATACCAGTTTGAATCCCTCGATCACCCTGGTATTGTATTTTATACTTCATGATACCGTATGTCATACTTCCAGTTTGTCGGTAATAAATTTTACCAAAATGCCTTCGACGAGTTTTTGGTCATTGTGACCGACTGAGGAGGTTTAATGGGCTCACGAGGAGAACGGAGTGGCGCCCCCTGACGATTACGAGACGCATTCCGGCCCACCCGGATGCAGCGCCATCTAGAGGCTCGCGGCCGTTGTGACATCATCCTCGTGACGTCACGCCGCACGCCATCAAAGACGCCTTTGAACATTTTCCTCCCACCCACCCCACAGTTTTCTGCTATGGACTTTGGACTATCTTTTTCTGACATTATACCGTTTATACCAGTTTGAATCCCTCGATCACCCTGGTATTGTATTTTATACTTCATGATACCGTATGTCATACTTCCAGTTTGTCGGTAATAAATTTTACCAAAATGCCTTCGACGAGTTTTTGGTCATTATGAGGGCTATCCTTATGAACATAAGAATGAAGGCAAGTATGGTGCAGAACATCCCTATGCCAACTACGGCCCGGCAGGCACTCCCGCTCCGAAACGTGAGGTTCTACCTGTCTCCCCGAAAACCTACACTGACTTCGTGGACCAACCTTACCTCAATTACCATGGATATTACCATGGATACTACCCAGGTCAACTGTACGGATACAACTTTGCAGGCTATGGACACAACCACGAGTATGATTATCGGGCCTATCCGGGCTTCCCCGTTCACCTCGGTCAGGGGCAGTTTTACTTCCTTGGGGCATACAAAGGTAACTGTATCATTATATGTAGTACCAGCGGAGTCGTAATGAAATCATTCAAGTAATTATTGCAATCAATTTTGCTTTAGATGGAATCATTTCTTGATTTTTGTCTTACAATTGTGCATCTTTTTCAGGTCACTGTGACGCAGCCCATGACCATGGCCTCTACTTAGCAGATGATGTGAACTCGTTTGTTGTTTGTGTATATGGACGCGTGCATCGCTTCCAGTGCCCTAAGGGAACCGTAAACCCGAGCCACGATTCCTTCGAGCACGGCCACAGCTAGAACCTTCACCAGCTATGTGGAGTCAACACACTGGCCCAATAGACCCTATAGAGATTTAGGGTAAATTATTATCAATTATCATTATTTCATAGTTATGATCTCATTCATAATGTACATTTTGTCACATTAATGTGTATGAAGGGTGAGTGGTTTATGTATTCCTAATATTGAACAGAATATTCATATATGACAACTAATTTTTACAAGTATTGCATTTCCTCTCTTTCTGAAAGTAATTTTTCAATTTGAACAAAATATCTGGGCTAAAGCAAAATATATTTGGCAATATTTTTGTATATAATCTATTTCATCAACTTCACTATTTGAAAGTATTTTGTAATATGCTTTTCTGTACTGTATTACAAAGTAAATGTTATGAATGAACTATGTGAACTGAATCTTACTTTAATCTATTCCTCTTTATATTTTGTTTTGTTCAGTTTTGGAAGATGCAAGCCAAGTGGATGTCGACTATTCAACATTTTTAAACGTCAATAAATTATCTTTTCCTGCATCATTTGTGCTGTTCTAGTGTGCTTTATGGCCATTTCATAGGCGTTGCATGCAAGATGTCTCAATAGTTGATCAAACATGTGCAAGTTCTTTTCTTAATCTGAAATAATATATATAGAGATTCGTCGACAAATTGTCGCTCATCCATACATGACACTCATACAGCAAAAGAGTGATACCATATGAAACGAACACAATACACCATGAAACATAGAATAACATAAAAACAACATATGACTAGATATGAATATCTATGAATGAATATAAGTCACATTATTATATAAATGCAACTCCTTCAGATCTTCTGAGACTTGGGCTTGTGAAAGTCTGGACAGGACTAACACAAGACAACATCTTATAACTTATAACCGATGACACGCACAGCTCTAGGTGATGGCTATGTCATTGTAGGAGTGTTATTAGAGTATTATTCTCAGCAGCTGTTCTACGAAACTCATTACATTGATTAAATATGTTCTTTTTTAGGATGCCTTTATTGTTTACGATTTTACAATCGTTCTTCCAATACAATAATCGACGTAACAGAACAAAAAATCTTGGTATGATACAATGCAGCTACTTACTAAATATACCAAAATTACCATAGTATGATATAATACATATTCTGCCATATTATGCACTCAATATGTTTCTATTTACAATTCCCAGATATAAGTATACACTTTTTGTCACTTTGATAGTTGATATGATGAAACACAGCAAATTTTATAAGGCAGTACATCAGCTATTTGTTCGTATATATAAACGGATAATACCCAATTAAAAAAAACCTGAATGTTACCACACCCTTATCCGCCTCCGCTGTCAATTTTTCAATAATTGCCCTCTTAAAGATCCTCTTAGGAGCATCAATCTGAGTCCCCCGTGATAAGGAGTTCCAGACTGTTATTCCCTTATAAACTCCTGATTTCTTAAACCTCTCTTTAATAGGTCTCGGTTGGTAAAGGTTATTCTTCCCTTGTGATCTTGTGTGTACCATGTCCGCCTGGGGTTCCGATTCTTTAATGGCCCCTATTCTAAATAATCTCTGGATAATCCCTAATAGGAGGACTTTCCTTCTTATACATGTTTCTTCAACGCTTCATCTTGCAACCAGTTGCTTATTACTTATCAGAATCTCTCCATTGTCAGCCTCTGACGGCAGTACGTGATACCCTATAAATACACCTGTCAACCTCATTTCATATATCCAGTGTAGACCCCTCTATCAGAAATGAAGAGTGGTCCTCCGCAGGGAGAATCTATGTTTTAGCTATTCTTATGGCAGTTTCTTTGTTAACATATTCTCCGAATTCTCTTAAAACTTACTAGCTTGTCATTCTTTACATAACTAGCTCTATCAAAGCCACACAAATACTCAGGGCTAATAATCTTTAAATGTAAGAGATTCATACTTATACAAATGGAAACATAATATGTAACATATCCCTATCTAAAAATCACAAACCTTTTGAAAATATGAACATCAAAAATATTTCCTCTGTGAATACAAATTAACAAGGAACTTTGTTGGGATTAAAAGGAGCATGGTTTATTGATTACTTCATGGAGTGGCTTGGGATTTTATTTGCATTCTTAATTGACTCTCGAACCGGCGTGGCCTGGTTAGTGTAGACCATAATCGCTCCAAGCTCTCGCAATCTTTATCTTATCTGCATCAATCTACAGACATGTTTGTTTCATGAATATAACTGTATATTTTCAACAAGAAGTCACCATCGAACGTCCTATTAAGTATGTTCTATTGGAGAGAAGCCTTACGGGAATAAAAACATCCCTGGAAAGACACGGGAATCGGAGGTGATCCCGAAAGTCATAAATGATGTAGCAGCGGGTAGTATTTCATAGACGTTCGCCCATAGGTGTATAGTAATACACCGCTATTCACGACTGTAACATGACCTGTGGGGATCATGCCAGCCATACGCCCTCCAGAGGTTACTCGGCTCCCTATTATCGCCCAGGATAAATACAAGTTCCGCTCGCGACTGGTTGGGCACACCACGACCACATGAACCACGGTTCTCCCATTAATATTTGAAGAACCTGAGTATAATTTCGGATTTATATGTAAAAATAGCTTAAATTTCCATTTCTGACATCGGATTTCCCATTTGAAGGTTTATAAAAACCGATAAACTGCATTAATTTCGGGTTATGGTTCAAGGTTCATCACCATACAACGTCGGTAACCAGCGCCCTCCGGGACCTGTACACAGACTGAATTCTGGGATACCTCAATAGGGTCTATAGCCTCACCATGACACGTCACGCTACCATCGCATGTCAAACCTTTTCACCTGTCTCCATACTTATCTCATGTCTCACACTAGACCCCTAGTCACCACAGCCATGCTGACTGCTATTTCGACTCAGGCCTCCTCCTCAAGGCTGTGGCCCTTGCCGCCTTCACCTCTTTAGTTCATGCCGCTAACCTCTTAGACTCACCTGTTTCCCAGAGGCAGATACCTCACAACTTGTCCCGGGGTGATGCCGCACTGCAGGACAACTCTCATCACCTCACAAAGAACATCAAGCATGGTCAACCCTCGGCAGTTCATCATGCTTAAGACTAATGCCGGAGACACACCAAGCGAGAAATGCAGCGAATTCTGCAATCGCCAACATAAAATGGCGTGTATGTGAGCTATTGTTTCATATTTCCCTTGATTATTGCTTCTGATACGCTTTATTATCGGTGGTAGATATTACTTAAAGATATCTCAGATATATGCTATTTTGTATTAGCGATTCCAGAGATCGCCACCTTGACCCGCTTGGTGTGTCTCCGGCTCTACGCTCACCGGCGGTTCTGCCTAGTGAGTGGATTAGCGGTATTATAAAGCGGTTGCACCTGCGCGACTGCTAGACCCCGTGTTTCTTCTACACTGGTCACTGACGGCTAAGCAGTTCATCATTTATACCTTCTCGCACGGGCAGTGTTCTCTAATGCCAACACCATCGCTCCCAACACTCTCAGGCATAAGGAACTATATAGAAAGCGGCATGGCTCTCTCCAAGGTACAATATCAGGGCACATGGTAGTTCGAGGTTGCTATGTCACCACACCTTCCGAAATATTTTTCTATCATTCGGTGTTCCAAACATCTGCTACTCAATGTATTTTCACCAACTATAGTCGCATCGAAGTAGTAAGGAAACATCAGCCTGGAAAGAAAACGTCAACCTTGGTACATAACTCATAATTACTGCATCCCTAGCAGCTGTATGTAACTATACATTGTCCGTCAAGGTGTATATATATAGGAATATAGACACCTGCCTCACCGGCATCGGAGGAGTTTACATTGGAAGACTTCCCCATCAATTGCCTAGAGATGCAACCTTTGGGAACCGACAGCAAGAAGACGGTCTTCAGCCCCTATACGGTGCTCTAACCGAATCCGACGATGTGCGGCGGCTTTGAGTGCAAAGCTTTTGCTCCTAACAGTAAGAATCCATGTTAAATATCCACCTTTGTGCCAATATATAATATATTACAATATAATTGTAGCTTATTAGCTGTTGTTTGCATTATTTACTAATAGAGACATGTCAACGTTTATCAGTGAGGAGCTGATAAATCTAAGAGATGAATTATTTCGTTACAGTCACTTGTTATCAAGACAGCAAACCGACAGGTCTGTTTTCCACGAGGGAAGATGATGCTTATAAATGCTTAGTTGAGACTAGCCACTGACAGCTTAGTCTCCAGAGAATATCGTCTGAGTACAGTATCATTTGTCATCGGAGGCAACGATCTGAAAGGCCTTTATGAGGAAAAAAGGAAGTGGACCTTGAGAAAAAACGAATTTATTGGAAGAGAAGCAAATCAATTTACATGTTTTAGGTTCAGTGAATGCGCAGCTGTACCTGTTACCATGATGCATATCTGAAAGAACACTTTAGGAATCGTTGAAAACGGCCGGAAATTGATTGCCCTCTTCGCAAGGGATTTCATATGAAAGCTCCGATAGACTTTCCTATTTCAAATGCATGGAAGCGGGCGACATTCATTAGCACGCAAATGCATTTAAAATGCTACTTCCCAGGCACAACGGTCTGGATTTCTAAGATGTAGAAATGTGCGAACTTATGCTAAATCATTGATGACTGGTTTATCACTAATTCCGTCCCTACTATCAAGGGACGTCACAAGTTTTAGTTTGAGTTTATTTTTGTCACGCATTTTATTGGCTCTGTAATCTCACATGTAATCTCACAAATTGAAGTAGATTAAGATTACAGAGTCAACACAATGAGTGACATAGATAAACTCGAATTCAAACGAGTGGCGTCTAGATTTTATCCTACCCCATTTCCACGATTTTTCAGTATTAGAAAGTAGTGACATAAGCAACACTTTGTGTCACACCTGTGACATAAACAAATTCCACGTTAAGCCTATGGCGTTTTTAAGGTGTAAGACAATTCGTGTTATAGCTTGATAATAGCCATTTCTCTACTGGAATAGTTATGATTGCTTGTATATCTAGGACACTTTCTTATGACATACCAATTATTTCGGTTTTATTTCGTTGATTTATCTGTTCACTTCTCTTTCTGAGTGACAATGACAAAACATAATTTTGCTGTTGCCCCATACTAATTGCAAATAATTTGGAATTAACGTTTGTATGTGCGGCGTGTTCCATGCAGTAATATCAATATTAGGCCACTTAGTTATTCATATGTTTTTGACGTAAAACCTCGAAAAAGTAACCTTGGTGCGGCCTTTGACCCGCATTCATAGAACCAATCTAAAACAACAGGTCAGGGCAATGTGTGGGTCGACCCACCCTTAACTGTTACCAAAATAAAATTAAAGGATGCCTAAGAAATATGGTATTCAAAAAGTAGTAAATACGTGAAATATGGACCGGTCAGAACGTGCTGTCGGTGGCGCTGCCTTACCTCTCCAGGGAGATGGCGACGAGTGTGAGCACGCTGGAGAAGACGAAGACGGGCAAGACGAATGAGAGTCCGGAGCAGAGGCTGTCGTTAGAGAAGACCCTCCAAGAACATGGGGCTGTGTACTCCAGCAGTTTAAGGGGCACGACAAACAGGGCTACAAGGAAGTCTGACACGGCCAGGTTAACAATGTAGTAGTTGGTAACCGTGCGCATGTGTTTCTTCAGCCACACAGTCCAGATAACCATGAGATTTCCAGTGACAGATAACACCACCACCAGAGAATACAGAGCGATGAAGCAATTCCTCACTACGGCTTGTTGAGTAAAGTCAACATAGAGGAAGGATTCAGCCTGGCATGAAGAATCCCATGTCCCGGATGCAGGGCTTCCTCCAGCTGGCCCCACTCGGGGATCACCCCCGTCGCCCACATCCCCGTCGCTCCCGCCACCACCAGAAGTTCCACCGCCACCCAGGGTTCCTCCATGGTCCAGGGACCGGCCGTGGGAGGTCTGGTTGTAGTACTGGTCACCTCGGTCACCACCGCCGACCCCACCGCCCAGCCCACCGCCCACTGAAGCAGCTGACAGGCCTGGGTTGGCACCCCAGTTGCCTACTCCTCCTTCAGCGAGCAGTCGCTCCAGGGCGCGGATATGGTTGAGGGCGTCGGTGAGGTTGAACAATCCTCCTGTTTCTCTTGTAGTGTCTCTCCCGTCTCCGTCACCGCTGCTTCCCGTTAAAACCTCACCGGTGTCTCGCATGATGCCGTGGTTGTGAGAAGCGTGTTCTTCTGTGTGATCCCGGTTCATCACGCTCCCCTGGAGGTGAATATTGGCATATGTCTATATATATGCAACAGTGATACCTATTATATATGTATATGAATCCTACGCCGATTGGTTCATATCTTACAGATTGAAACTGTAAAAGCGATGTGAGGCACTAGGAAAACAATCGAACAACCTCTCCGCGGTGGGGCCTTATAGTGTGCACTGCGCTCCTAAAATGTATAACATGACAGAATCACGTTTTCCTGGTGAAAGTAGATTGACAAAGGCAAAACAAGGATGAGTGCCATTCATCATCAGCTCAAAGAGTAATATACCAAATGGATCCGCGTTGATATCATTCAGTTGAAAAAACTGACTGCTTGTCTGGTTCAACTCCCGATCCACAACGCTAGCTCAAAGTCTACTGCTCACTGACGTATGCGGAGAACTATACGCGGCGCAGGTCTGAACTGCTCTGTTCCTGTCAACGTTGGAAGCGAACTCCTACTACGTAGCACACCGCCAGCCTGCTCCTATTGCCACCAACTGGCGTGTCGCGGCGGTCGCACGACCCTTCACAGCCGATGGTGCAGCGCTACGTCTCCAGGCGGGCTAATCAGAACTACGGTACGCTGTGTCTTCTGACGCTGGTCCACCTCATTTTAGGACTGGCTTGTCTCTGTCGATACTACATCTGCAGTCGTGCGCGAGAGTGCAGTGTCATCAGTTCAGGGGTTATCGTTTAATGATATTCGAGTCTGTTCACTAAGACCCACAACATCCCTGTATCTTTATACATTCGGAAAAGGGTCTAGGTATAGGTTCCTAGATTATTAATCGGGCCCCAGGTTGATAGATGAGCAGGTTGGTGGATACTGGGCCCATTACTCTTCCTCTGTTTTGTTAATGACATGTGTTCAAATATTATTAATTGTTGTTCCCTGCAATATGCAGATGATTTGGTTATGTATGTATCTCATCTTGATGTCAATCTTGCCCGTGATAATTTAGAGCTCAGAATACATGAAATATTCAGTTGGTGTAAAACGAATGGCCTTAGTGTCAATGTGAAGAAAACTAGTTTAATGTGGTTCGCAGCTAAAACCAGATTGAAACATGTCCCAAATTTTGAAATAGTCTGTGATAATATTACATCACACACAAGACAACATTATAAATACCTGGGCGTAACTCTGGATACAGATCTAAATTTTGACAAACATATAAAAAATCTGATTAAATCGACAAATAACAAGTTATATAAGTTAAGGAAATTTAGAAACTGTGTTACCAAAGAGATCTCCTTGGAAATTTATACTAAGGCAATTCGTCCTATAATGGAATATTATAGCTTTTTGTTAGATGGGGCATACAAGAATAACACTCAGCAGCTTCAACGAGTCCAAAATAGAGCGCTACGCATGGTGGAAATGTGTAATGTAAGAACATTCAGTATTGCAGAACTTCATAAGAGAAATAATATTGAACTACTAGAAGTGCGACGCAAAAGACAGCTTTTGAAAATAATGTTTAAAAAATCAAAGATCGAAACGAACATTGATACTGCCATTAGAAGAACTAGAAGTGATGATAAGGTCAAGTTTATCGTCGACAGACACAAGAGTGCAAAGTACGAGCGTTCCCTAGGTTATAGAGGCAGAAAGTTGTGGGATACTCTTGATACGAGAATACAAAAACAAGATACGGTAGCATCTTTTAAAAAATGTATCAAAGAGTTTATCAATGCATAGAAATAGTAAATTAATCTTCTAAATGATGGATATCTATGTCTTATACCTCACCATCAACCCATCCTCATCTCATCCATCCTTTCTCGTATCACCAGCAAAGACTTTGTAAGGGATCACTTGTAATGTGGTTACTTTTCACAGATCCCAACAGGAAGAACTGATATTGTATCAGATGTTGAGATGAAAAAAAAAAAATAAAATAAAAAATAGATGGGTTGTCCTGTGGGCAGACTGGTTGGAGGTCAGGAGCTATGCAGGTTGGTGGATAGGCAGGCTCGTGGGTGTGTATGAACTTATATTCCCAGAAAGGTGGCTAATAACCGTCTATTGCAAACGACTTATTACATTAACCCCTTCGCGGCGGGTGATGCCATACGGCATCAACCGTGCTGGGGCGGGATGTTGCCATATGGCATCATCCGTGCTGGGGCGGGTGATGCCGTATGGCATCATTTTGGCGAGATCTCGTCGTAATATTTTCAAATGCCGATAAAACGTATAATAATGGATGAATTCACCTGATTTTTTGTATACACGTAGGAAACATATAATAGTATGTGAAAAAAATAAAAGATTATATTGTGTTGCCATGGCAATATTTCAAAACATCGAATGAACACAGAGGCGCGAAGCAAAACAACCAGACGATCTCCCCCCCCACAAGATGGCGGAGTGGAGAGATTCTAATAGCGACTGGGAAGATTGGGAGGACGATATACCCATTACTTCGGCGTTAATCTTGGACAAATATGACAGGAAGAAAGGAAATAAGCGAAAGAAAACCAAAACGAGTGAAAAAAACTCCCGAAAGAGTGTGGAATCGCCTACAGAAGAGGCTGAAACTGCCGCATCACACGGAGAAGAAGATGCCGGGTCGATCCCCGAAACCCCCCGATGCTTCAGAAGAGGATCACCATGTAGCATCTTCCTCAATTCAAGATGAAGATTCCGAGAAATGGACAACGACTCAGTGTAATATGCCGAAAATTGGAAGAATGAAAATGTTCGATGATACTAACAGTGGTTTAGATCCCACCATCAACCTGGAGAAAACTACAACGCCCCTCGACTTCTTCCGATTATTTTTTACAACTGCGTTCGTGGAGAGCCTAATCGAAAGCACCAACAGCTACGCCAGTGATGCCCCTACATCACGAAATATGAAAAAATGGACCTCACTCGACAAGACAACCCTGAAGATCTTTATAGCTTTAAGCATGCTAATGGCGCTGGTGAAGAAAGTAAAGATCAAAGACTATTGGACCCAAGTACGAGAACTATCCACTCCATTCTTCTCAGCAACGATGAGCAGAGATCGCTTTGTACAAATTCTACGGTAAGTTTAATTCGCTAAAGATTTCGCTATGGAATTCGCCATGCATCTTAATTCCTCCCATACAAATCGCAGAGTGTGGGGAATATCCTTGTATAAGTCACTTTTCATATATTTAATGTTAAATCCTTGTGCGAAATGATTTGCTAACTCGCCCAGATTTGCTTGTCGTAGTCGGCGTCTCCCCCCACCACTGAGTCGACAGCCCGGTTCGATGTCAATATCTTTAATTCATTTACTATTACTTCCACACGTTCAAACCTGACAATATATATACTGGAATAAACCTCAGAGTCTCGGCTTTGCTCCCATATAGTTCCCTGATTGTATATATAACGTTAAAACCATGTACGAATTGATTTTCAAATCGACATCTAATGCTGTCACTCCCGTGTCAACCCCCCTCCGCAGTAGACACTATGTTGAAGCAAGTCAAAATATGAACCGCGTAAGGCGCAACGGTTAAATTCGATCATCAAGTTAATTCTCGATCAAAATATAAAATATCATACGGGAACAAACCTCAGAGTGTGGGGAATATCCTCGTATAAGTCATTATTCGTATATTTAATGTTAAACCCTTGAGAGAAATGATTTCCTAACTAACCTACATTGCCAAGTGTTTCCCCACCCATACAGCGTAATGCGTAGTTCGATGTGGGTTATGTTTTATTTATTTTCTATTTATCGAACCGTCTAAATTTTACAAAATTTATATAGGAACAAACCTTAGAGTGTGGTGATTCGTTGTATATATGTCTCCATTAATTTCCTGAAGGTTGAAACCTTGTGCGAGATCATTTTCTACATGTTGTCTTTGCACTGCGGTGAAGGGAGTTGCTGGATTTGAAAGTGCCGACCACAAACACGCCATGCTGGGGCGAAGCCACATATATAACCCCTTGGTGAGATTGGCTCGTTCAGATCAACCAAAGAATATTATTATGTTAATATCACAGGGGACAGAATCAGCAGGCTTTTCTGTTCCTTCCAGTATAATCCAATAGCGATGTCATAACGTCTTGTAGGGGTAAATCGACCAAATCCCGAGCGAGGTGATAGCTAAACAACTCGGCTTTCGTAGTATTGGATTCATTGACACCGCACTGTGTAGAATGTCGATAGGTTCGGCACCTTGGTAAATATCCATTTTCTCCAGTTAAGTAGTGCTACATGAATAAACCAGACACTGCCAGAATCGTGAAGTCTTGTAGAATATTCCCAGGGTGATGATTAATGATGTCAATGCATTTTGTATGGGTGACACACCAGCAAAGTTATAACTCTCCAGAACCGCACCTTCACAGCCTGGCGTTGTCAATATAAACTACTGGCACAGTTATTTTTCGATCGATGTCTCAACTTGTTCCAGGCCGTACGGGTTGATCTGCAGGCTATTTCTCCAAAATAACGACCCACACACGTAGGGAATATATATATATTGCTCCTCTTCCGCTGGCAGATTAATATTCGAATAATCCAATATATAAATCCAGGTTCAAAGACATAAGATACTCGCCAGCGCCTGTGCCCTTGCGGGCGCCATTTTTTTTTGGTTTGAATCTTGTCCAGTCACCCATACTTGTTTCTGGATTTTCTCAATTATTCTTTATGTATACCATACCAAATTCTCAGAGGAGTTAGAATATAGTCATAGGAAGACAACAGTGTCAACAACTTTTATTGTTATTTACCATCAATTCGATAAAACAAATAGTTCTAACCAGACATCGTGGCGCCGACCCAGATTTGGGCCGGAAGCGTATATAGGCCCACCCCCACGCGAGTGATATCGGCATTGTTACCCGGTGTGTTCGCGCGCTTGCTGGGATGGGGGCCCGCCGCTAAAGGGTTAAGCGCTAGGGGAGCTGTGCATAGCATAACGTATACAGTGTGCATTGACGTAGGGATCATTACCACATGGCTTATAAGTCTCTCATCGTGAGGCACAAACATATATGTTGTAGCATTATTCATGGGGTCTTAGTATTTGTTAATGGGCAATTTCAAATTTTTCCAACGTTAAAACATATTGCAGTTGGAAGCTCAGGTTTGTCTAGTTGCTGCTTTTTTAATCACTCTGCTTTTAGGTGTGAATACATACATACACTGCACGAAAACCACCATTTTACATATATACGCCATCGTGATAGCGCACGTATCGGCTGTATAGGGCATAGTTTACATTTGTATACACCTCTTATCCGCGCCTGCGTTTGGGGCGTCTACAAGATGGTTTCCATATGTAGACGCACGCGACTTGGCTGTATTTCACGCCTGGCGTATATAAGATAAAACATACTCTGCGCAATATATATACGCCATAATAAATAAAAATAATTGCGACCCGCGGCCTGCCCCGTCCAGAACATTTAGAGGTTGGCTGATTTGTCTTGTGTCTACTGACTTTACACTACAATTGTGATCATGTTGATGCCTGTACCGTCATTGAACTTCCAGTGGAAGAACTGTCCTAGTGGCAGAACTGGTAGAATAAACAAAAACAAAAACAAAAACAAAAACAAATTTATAATTAGCCCAATGTATCAAAGCATGATCATAACCAGAATGTAACAATGTTTCTGTTAGACATACGAAATCAATTCCACTAAAGCTCTCAAATAGTTCATCCTTATTTTTAAATAGGCTTCTCACATTTTGTCCAATGGTTTTTAGTCCCTTTAACTTTGGGTTATAACATTCCATTTTTTAACACTGTCATATAAAATTGGTTTCTCTTTTTATACCTATAGGATGATAGGATGATAGGATGAATAAGTGTTTGTATTAATTGTATTATACATTGTAAGAAAGATGAGCAGGCCATATCCCTTATATGACCCACTCCGAGCCAAAGATACACCGTATATTATTATACGGTAGTATCTTTAGTTAAATTTTCAGAATAATCAGCCAAAGATAATCTTTTAATGTTATAGGTAATTATTTTGAGTGGATGGTGTTAGGTTCCGAGGTATGCAGACCGGCATATATGGGCCTCCACCACCCCCCTCCCCCCAGCCCGCTGGTCAGCGTGGGGGAGGGCTGTTGCCCCTGGTAACAGCCCCCCCTCTCTCTTCAATTAAGGTACTTTCCGTTAGATCACTCTACCGGATCGTGTCACTGGCGGACAACCCTAAGACCCGTACCTCACACTCGCGAAGTACAGTTCTACCACTTCTAAACGGCATCAAAATGTAGACCTGGATTCCTGCCCACGGCGACAAAAACACCGACGCTGTTTGGGCAACCTTCACCAACGGCCGCACAAACACCGCGGTCAGCCGAAACGGTCATCGCTTCATCAACTACAGCGCGAAAAAGGGACATCATAGGCGTCTATGTGAGTTAAAACACCTTCACCATTTTTGGGGCCGACACCCGTCGCCGACACCGACGCCACGCCAGCCAACGTGTCCAGACCCCCAGCCGGGCCAGACGCTACCGCCACCTCCACTCAGCACGTCCAGGCTTGCACCCGCAGTCCCTGCACGCGACGTGCAAAGTCTACAAACAACACCTTCACCGACGCTGCTTCACCTTCACCATCTAACATGCTGTTGGTGCTCACACGACGTGAAGCATTGAAACAACGATATCTACGATGCCAACCTCTCTCCACCTGCCCTCCGACGCTCTCCTCCAGGGCCGTGGTCACCTTCATCTCCGACCACATCAATAACGCCAGCTACAGCTACAATCTCAAAATTACACCCAAATTCTCTCATTTCTCAGAGAACTACAGGTAAGTCTGAACCTTTATCCGAGCTCGTGACCAGAAATCTTCTTATGTATTATTCCCACAACTCGTGGCATAATTCACATCTCCTCCACGCTCTCCATTTTTCCCACATATTTTTCTCATAACAATTACTTCCCACCTATATTTCCAAATATTCTCACTTACAACACCGTTTGATTCATACAATAAAACGGACGCTGTGGCCAACGCCCGCGTCCCTGTTATGCAACCTCTCACCCAACTCACGGAGACGGCGCGCATCCAGCAGGAAATCATGAGGTGCAAGACGGCCGACATCTCAGCAGAGCTCAAACAGCTCACACTAAACTATGTCGGCAAACAATCAAGCCAGCGGGACCGATCAGCCAGCAGAGACCGCTCGTACCAACGCGGTCAACAAAACCACCGAAGCCGTCACGACTCGAGGGGCAGGGATTCCTCCAGGCAGCGGTACCCGCCACGCAGTCGCGAACAGTCGCGCGACCGCGATCAACAGCGCTATCGCTCCTACAGGGAGTCCTCAAGAGACAGAAGGCCCCCCTCTAGAGATCATCAACGCGACCAACGACCCTCCTCCCGTGAGAGAGACGATCGTCAAGCCAGACCGCGATCTGGTGACTACAGTCGGCGCGACTACAGCCGCAGCAGTAGCCGTGACAACCAGCATGATCGCCGCCCGGCCACACCCGGTGTAAGCTGGCACGACGAAAAATAGGACTGCCGTGGTCACTCTAAAAGCCCTGGGAGTGTCCGAACGACGAACCTTCAATCCATCAACCGCCCCACGACAACGCAGAACATGACCAACAACAATAGACTCATGGACTCTCATTACACATATAATAATTTTTTTTCTTTCCTTTTTCCTTCTACTCATCAACTCTTATTAACCATCAGAGTGGTTAAAGACTTCTCCTGGGGATGGTTACATAATGTTACATCATGTTGCGTAATGGGATATAAACATCCCCAGCATCATTTTCACAACATTTTTCTACAATATTTTTCAATAATGTTAAATTATTATCTCAATTACCAAAACACAATGTATTCTCCACAATTAATTCATAATTTCTTTTTTATATAAATTTACATCCAATAACTCGACAGAGCGAGTTTCTCGTTGTGCCCGGGGATGGTGTTAGGTTCCGAGGTATGCAGACCGGCATATACGGGCCTCCACCACCCCCCCTCCCCCCAGCCCGCTGGTCAGCGTGGGGGAGGGCTGTTGCCCCTGGTAACAGCCCCCCCTCCCACGCGAGGTGCGGGCAGGCAAGGCACACGAAGTCAGTTCACTCTGGTCAGTCCACTGTATCAGACGTGCAATAAAACTACTATAGAAGGAATCCAGTCGTCTCTCTTCAATTAAGGTACTTTCTGTTAGATCACTCTACCGGATCGTGTCAATGGCTCCACACCCCGATAAGTTAGAAAGTTTTGGAAATATAAATTCATTTTTACTCCTTTACCACATTACAATATTTTTGTCATAATTCAAGGTTCAATCTACTCAGTTTTTATACAGACTCAAGTACATAGTATAATGATATAGTCTCAATTACAGACATTACCAAACTCGGTTTTTATATAGACTCAAATAAATAGTGTTATGATATAGTCTCAATTACAGACATTACCATCATTATCAGACATCAACCATCTCTCAAGCTATATATTCCCTACTACACGTCTCATAAATCGTGTGGCGGTGTTATAACATCAATTACAGACATCTTAATTTTCCAAGCTAGTGTTAACAGTATTGACACATATCACTATTCTTTAACAGTTTGGTATCACCTCATTTACTACACTACCGCAGTCTTACAATAAGTATTACAGTCAATATGCTTGCTTGGTCTTGCTTTGCAGTGTCTATGATTTTCTTGTCTCCCTTTCATGGACTGGGTCTTAATTACAGACACTCAGATGTATATATCATTGACACTACTTGTATGAAACACTGTTGTTGTCCGGTCTTTATTACAGACTCTTGACTATCTTTAATCTTCTTATAGTGCAACTTCACAAATTATATGACTTATATGACCGGTCTTAATTACAGACACAGTTTGGTTGCTTACCTACTGGCTTCAAGCACTAGTACACCTTACAGGTTCAGATTCCAATTGTTGTGGTCTATTGCTATTTTCAACATTTTTAGAGGCCTGTAACTATGCATAGGATCCAAGTGGACTCCATTGTTAAGTCTATCAAAATGATACACAAGTTGTCTCCTTTTTTGTTTCCAGGTGACTACTGATTCATGTATCCTGGGAGTTACGGTGCCCCTGTCGCGGTTCCACTGCATGATTTCTTTGTTGGCCCATTTTGTAGCGTAGTTTACATAATGTTGTTCTGGGTGCTCTTCTCCTGGATTGAGGGTTACCCCATTATACCGTGCTATGTCCATGGGATAAAAGGTTCCGAATACCACAACACAATTCAGTTGCACACTTTTAACTTCCTTTTCAACTTGCAGCATGGATTCTATTACATCTGATACCGCATCATCAATGGTGTTGTGTCTAGCACTGACTAAGTTACCTTCCTTCTTTGTAACATTGCAGATTCCTGCTAATATATATACGACTCGTATATAGGGACGGAAACGTAGGATATTCATGGCCGTTTCCCCCAGTCTATGCATGGTCGCTCCCCTCACCATCACAGCATCATACACTTTATCCAGTTGTTTGGCATCATCCAGTAAGTTTCTTATTCTTGAGTCACCTAAGACAAGATTTCTCTTCATCTTTGCAGTAAGAAAATAAGTTGGTCAGTTCCCCGATTCAATTTAGTAGTTCACGTCTGATTTCGCCCAGTATTTCACCACACCTATTTTTACCCGGATATGTATGTACAGACAGGGTCCGTTCGTGATCCAGTCCTGTTCCCCAATATGGGTCTCTAGTACTTTCCAGTAGTGGTAACGGATACGTTCCAAGTAGCTTACTTCGTAGATCTTCATTCTGCTCAAATTTGATTTTCATAATTTCCTTTAATTTTGTCTCCTTTATTTTATCCCATTCCTCCCTGTTCTCTTCATGTATTTTCTTTGACAACTCTTTCGCATGTGGTGCATCTCAGCTATTTCTGATTGCAAATGCTGATTGGTAATCTTTTACTGTCATGGCATGGGTGTATTGGAAGGCTTGTTCTACACTGTCAAGCATTAACAGGGTAGACCCTCTCGAATCATTCACATTAACTGTTACAGCTCGATTAAAGAAATTACTTAAATATGCTTTTGTTCCATGGAATGCAAGGCCTCCTTTTCCCATTTGGATTCCTTCTCTGAACGCTCCTTGTGGCATGACGGGCGGACTGCAATCAACATGTTCTTGATTGGCATTTGAATCAGCTTGAGTACTTTGACCCCTCTCTTCGCTCAAGTGGCATGCACCTGCAGAATGGGTCGGTGACTTATTATTCTGGGCATTTGTGTCAGTTACATCCAAATTCAGGCTCTTATTTGGTCTATTATTTTTTTCTTGCTCCATATTTGCTTCTGTAATGGTAGGAAATTGCCATTTGTTTAGGGTATAACTGGGTTTGACTTGGGTTTGGGATGCGGAGGTCCATCTACTATACGATCCTTGCTGGTCACATGGCTAATTTCCGTATCTAGTTTCTTCCTTTCAAATAGGTCAGGTGGGAGGAATTCGTCGTTTATATTCTCGATTTCACTCATTTCAAACTCCTGGTCATTTATCATTAGCCCGTATTCATGTAGAGTGGTCTTATTACTGATTCGCTTATGGTACCCATGTATCATTCGCATCGATCCCCTTTGCCTCCTCATATGAGCTGGTTCGTCTGGGTGTAGTGCCAATTTACCCATCGTTGAGAACTGTGCCTTTGAGGCTTTAGCTAAGAATTTATTTCTTGTATTTAACGTCGTACATGCAATCAATACAGGTGGTGGTCTACTTGTATCCCTTGGTCTTTGCGAGATTATTCTGGATATGTCTCACAGCTCCCTGCAAATCAGCGTCATATTCACTGTCAAGTCCTAGCAATACGATATTCCTATCACTCTTAGCAAAATAGAATCTGGTATTGTTTCCGGGTTTTTTTTGTAGAGTTTCCGCATACGTATTAGTCATGCTCCCTGTATTGCTACTATGTTTACTTTCCAGGTTTGCAACCTTGTTTTTCATAAGATTGATTTCTACTTTCATACCGGCCAATTCTACCTGTTGATCATGTATGCGCTTTTCCAAGATAGATCTATTGTTTTTTATTTCTTCATTCACGGAGTCAATAGATTTTGATGTATGTACACTTAAGTTTTGCAATTGATTTTGTATGATCTCAAACTTTTCATTTTGTTGTTGCATGTTACTTTGTATGCATGCTTTGATTTCTTGCATATCGGACTTAGTTGAAACTTCTTTAAGATAGTCCATCTCTGACTTTTCATTAATTGTTGTTTCACCCTCATTTATATTTCGTTTTGGCTTTTGGACACTCGGTGAGCTACATGCGCCTGGTGTTGATGTCTCGGATCGGTTGCGCTTACACAACGTATCCGCGTCCTCTTCTCCACCGGGCCGGTTGGGTGTACTATTTATAGTTGGGCTATTTTGATCTACGGGCTTGACATCTGGGCGATAAATGGGGTTTGTTGCCTTCTCTTTCTCTGCCATGATTATAATTCGGGCTTTCCTCTAGGCAAATATTAAAGTTTTCTACTCACAGAATGGTTCAGTCCTATCCTTGTGTCTCTACTCACATTCTCCTCTTTTCTCAGGGTATTTCTCGTCTTATTTTAGTCGGTATCACTTTCTAAGTCCAGAGCACAGAGCCAACACGTCCTCACACCTCGCTAGCCATCGTATACTGCGGTGTGTTTGAGTTACACTAGCGGATGCGGGTGCCAATCCCTGTTGTGGGGTGATTCTGGTGGGCCCGTTCTTGAGCATGCTATAGGTTTGCCCGGATTGAGGTGGATTGAAAATGTCACTGTAATTCTGCGGAGGCGTGCTCGGATGCCACCTAGCGACAAGCGGCACCCTCACCATCCCTCTGCCGGCAAACAGAAGAACCAGTCTGCCGCTCAACTTTCAAAGACTCTGAAAGACTGGATTACGGGCTCTGTCCAATTCGATCTCAAACATGGGTAAAGGTAAAGGCAGGACGGCAGAAAAAAACGAAGAAGACTGCGGGAGCGACTCGAGAAACGAGTGAGACAGTAGTCGATAAGCGACTCGATGCCATGGATGAGAAACTTGAAGAAATTCATGCCGCTTTAGCAGTGATCACCCAAGCTTCAAAGATGGCGGCATCACATCAAGCTCGGGGTCCCTGGGCACTGCCGCGATGGATGCGACCCAAGGTCTAGAAAAGTCTATCGAAGGCTCGGCAAAGGTTACAGAAATCGTTGGAGCAACTCAGCAGGCGGCTCGGGACAGTGATCTCATACGGATTATAGCGACAGGCGCCCCATCAACGGCTATTACAACCCCTCAAACATTCGCGGAACACACTGGGCTCTGCGCTGCCGCTCCCGCCAACTACGCAATGTCCATCGACGCGGGGTCTACACAAGCGACCGAACACATGACCGCCGCCATCCAGGCACTCAGGGCGCCCGGTAGGAATGCCGCATTTCCCGACAACATCAGGCCTACCTCCGACATGGAGATTGAAACAGCCGTCCGCCAGATACTTGAGTCTACTACGGCTCGCGTAGCGGACGCAGGTACGCCTCCTTTCTACCCGCATAAATATGTATTTAAAGGCCCAGAGAGGGTAAAGTCTAAGTTAAATGAACTAAACCTTGCCGAGTATTATTTGGGTATGTTGAGAATGCTTGGAGACCTGGCCTTTCCTGCGGCCTTTATCCCCCCCTCTTCAAACACTTTAAAGAGGTCGTAGAGGATTCCAAGGATTTTGATTTTGCACAAGTACGCAGGTGGTCCGAGCAAGTGTTCGGCGCCATCGCCGAAGGCCGCCTAGCTAAGGCCTGGCTCGATGAAACAAAAATCCAGCTAATGCGGGTGGCGGTATCCCAAGTATATGTGGGCCGCCTAATGGCCGATAACGGTCATGACCGTTCCCGTGTAAAGAAAAAGGACAGGGATGTGAGCCTAGCTTCAGGCGTACCATGCCCGGCCTACAATAGGCCGACGGGCTGCGACCGGCCTACGGGCCATGGGGATGGAACTAAAACATTCCTTCATGTATGTGCTTATTGTGCCGCCTATGTCGGCTCGGCCTACCCCCACTCTGAAGCCGTTTGCCAAACGAAGCAGAGAAATGAGGACAAAGGGCCGACAGGCCTACAGAGGGCCAACCATCAGGCCCTCCCAGCAAGGGCCCAGTTCTTTCGCAGTAGGCTGGTCCTACCCGGCCTAGCTCTGTCACTCTCCCCCCCGAACCCTCGTGTAGCATTTGGGACTGTTGTTAGCTCTGAAAGCCTTTTGGCCGGCTGCCCGTTGGCACACCGGAGCCGTAGTCGAAGCCCAGGACGCCTGTTGGCAGACGAGTACGCTTTTGTCGACCTTTTTCGCCCGTTGGCGAATGTTTCATGTATTGATGATCAAGTTAGCGGGGACCGCTATGCTCCCAACCCAGTGGCCGGTCACGCTGCAAGACCGCATGGTGCGGCCTCTCCTACGCGAGATGGCGCCACTGGTGTCTTCGAAAGCGCGGACCTCGGTGTAAGCACAAGCGAAGCCACAGCAGGCGCTGAACAGCTGGCTTCGGCCTACAGCCGCCGTGGTGGCAAGGGCGCCACTGAGGGCGCTGCCGGCGCTTCAGCCAACCCATCGCCGCCCCCACAAGTTAGTGACAAGTTAGTGTAGTAGATAGCGAATTACACGCTGTTAGGATAAGAAACGCTCGCTGTACACCTGCAGGCCGCAAGGGCGCCACCGCCACCTCAACCCCTCCAGCGCCACCGCCGCTGTCGCCCGCGCCGCAGGCACCCCACGTATCAAGAGTTCCAGCGCCCTCCGCTGCTCCCCAGACGCCTACAGCCTCTTAGTCCGTACCCTTTGGCCGACTCCGGTAGGCCCCACCTGGGCCAACTTCAGCTTCTACAGAGAGGCCTACACAACTATCGCTCGCACAGGCCTCCCAAATTATCGCAGTGCCCGTATCGCTGTCCCCTCCGGCCTCGCCATACAGGAATGGCGCCGCCGGTTGACTGGATATCACGATGAGGGCCTCGTTGATCTTCTCGAATACGGCTGGCCTACGGGGTATACTGCTCTCGCCCCCCCGGAGGCCACCAGGACGAACCACCCGTCAGTTGCGGCCTACATGGAGCACGTGGATGCGTATGTTGCGAAAGAGCTCGTCGCAGGCGCCCTTATAGGCCCTTTCCCTGGCCCAGCTTTTCAACCGTGGTGCGCCACTGCCCCACTCATGAGTCGCCCTAAGCGCGGCACAACCCAGAGAGGCGTCATCATCGATATGTCCTTTCCGAAGGGAGCAAGCGTCAACGACAGGGTCAGCCTCGGCCCCCACCTGGAATACGCTCGCCAATGTGTCCTCCCTACGGTCACCGACCTCGCGGCCGACATCAAAGGCGTCGGCGCGTCGGCCTGGCTATGGAAAGCCGATCTCGCTAGAGCGTATCGACAGTTAAGGGTCAACCCTCGAGACCTACCCCTTCAGTCCATACAGGCTCGAGGCCAATACTATCTCGACGTTTGTTGCCCGTTCGGGGCACGCCTGTCGGCCTCAGCGTGCCAACGTGCTACCTCGGCGGTTGCCTATCTTCTCGAGGCCCAGGGCTTCTGGGTACTGGCCTATATTGATGACTTTGCGGGGGTGGAGAGCTCCTACGAGGCGGCCGCCGAGGCCTACGCGGAATTTACCAACACGGCGGTGGCCCTGGGCCTCAACCTCGCCCCAGAGAAATGCCAGTCCCCGACAAAATGCATGGAATGGCTCAGTATCGTGTTCGACTGCGACTCCCTCATATTGCGCATCCCGGAGGATCGCTTACGGGACGTGGTCGTTGCGTGCCGGGACAGCATCGCTCGAGGGGCGATTGACCGCAGCCGCCTCAGGTCGCTCATCGGACGCCTTCTCTATATCACTCGATGTGTCTCGCAGAGCCTCCGGTTCCTCGCGAGGCCCCGCGCCTTCCTCGCCTCCAGCCCCGAGACCGGGGCCGCCAGGATACCTCCAGCTGTCCTCGAAGATTTTGGATGGTTCGCTCGATACGCGGAGGCGGCAAATGGGGTCTTACTCATCGACCCTCCCAGGGCCCTCTTCGAGGTACACTGCAGCGTCGACGGACGTGACATCGTAGGCTGCGCCTCAACAGGGGCCTACATCCAAAGTCTGGCCGGCGTTTCCTACCTCCTCGACAGCCCCGGGCGCCGCCAGGCGGCAGCGATCCTCCAAGCCGTAGCGACCTTGGGCCCCACGGCCACCACGGGGGTGCGCATCCTGGTGTGGTCCGACCGCCCTGGGCCTGCCTCGGATATCGCTACGGGCAGGACCAGGAACCCTTTCTACGTGGCGGTTGCCAGCGAGATCTGGATGATAGCGGCGTTCGTCTGGGCGGATGTCAAATTTGCTACGGCAGCTCCCGGCGTCGCTAGCGAGGCGTATAGTGCTTCTGGCGGCAGTCTCCCTCCTGTGATTGATTTTAACGAATTTATTGAAATTCATTGCAGGGGCGGGGACGCTCCTACACGGCCAGATGATGGCCTCTTTAGCGGCAGCTGAGGCCCCTTCCACCCGAAGGAACCACGATGTCCAGGCGGCAGCATATATACGCTTTTGCGTCAAGTCGTTGATCCCGTATCTACAACCCTCGGTCGCTCATGCGGCGCTTTATCTTCAATGTCTAGCGAACTCATTCGCTAGCCCGGCGACGGTCGCAAACTACATCGCGGGTGCCCGCACCTGGATCACTCGTCACGGCGGGGACCCGACTTCTCTCTCGGCTCCTGAGGTCCTGGCGGTCCTCAGGGGTGTGCGCCGCCTCTCGACCCATGTCCCGTCGCCAGCCCCTCCGATACGGCTCCCCCAGATCAAGATTATCAACGAGTTTTTCGTCATGGCAGGCCCTCCCGCGATTGTCCTCCGGGCTGCCCTCCTCACGATGTATTATACATTTTTGATAGCCTCCAACGTGGTGTCACCCTCCTCAAGCTCCTGGGGAGGGCCACACACCCTTACAGACTCCGACATCATCGTCACTCTGTCTATGATGCTCATTACAGTACGGTCGACCAAGACCCGTCACTCATCCGGACCACCTCTCCGATTCTCCATCCCGCGCTTAGCGGATCCCGCGTTATGCGCAGTCCGCGCTTACCAGGACTATGCGGCAACACGGCCGTACATCTCGTCGGCGCCAGCTTTTCGCCTACGGAACGGCCTCCCCCTCTCTGCCAGGGCCATCACTTCCGTGATGCGCCTGGCCCTAGCCCCTCACGGAGCCGAGGGCTCAAGGGCGACCCTTCATGGGGTCAGGCGGGGCGCTGTGCCCTTTGGGGGAGGTCCAATGACACGGGTCATGGTCGACCCCATCTGGCATGGCGCCATATATTCCCCATCCGAGAGGGACGTCGTCCCCCTCTCGGAATATAAGTCTGGCATAAGAGCTGTCATGCCTCACATGCCTCAATTCCCTTTGGAATTCATATTAATATCATGTTGTTTCTCAAAAACTAACTTTTATTACAGGAACACTGTAATCAGATATATAATAACTCTCATGTTGTTTCTCAACAATTGAACTTTTATTACAGGGACACTGTAATCACATGTATAAACTCTCAACATTCAATTTGAAAATTTACAACCACGTATCAAGTTATGATACTAACTGTCGTTGAAATTTTCAACTCCAGCAAAGCCTCTTCGTCATAATTATGTAATTTGGTCTGTATTTAAGGCCGAGTCCGCAGCAGGTTGTCAGATTACTCTGTGTGTTCCCCTGCATCGAGCGAACTGTTGGAGCCTCATGGTTGGTTAGGTTTATCTTAATCCTTACGGTGGTTAAGCGAGAGAACTTGCTTCCGCTTGTAGACTTGCTCACCTGGCTTTACTTGGCATCCCGGTGCTAAGGTACTGTGTACGGTAAGGTATAAATAAAGATCAATATACCTGAGATCATGGAGTCTGGTTTTGTGTCCAGTAGGCATAGTAATTATATAGAACGTCCTGACCATGCTGTACAATTCACAGAACGAGATGGTAATTTACGGTTTGTACGGACCGAGGCATTTATGCCGAGTTCCATACAAACGGTAAATTATCATCGAGTTCTGTGACTT
Organism: Alentia gelatinosa; assembly: GCA_950022655.1. Classification (NCBI taxonomy): domain Eukaryota; kingdom Metazoa; phylum Annelida; class Polychaeta; order Phyllodocida; family Polynoidae; genus Alentia; species Alentia gelatinosa. Next base: position 53,207,444 of record OX465581.1, read on the forward strand.
GTACAAGCATGGTTGGATGTTATATACTTACTATACACCCAAAATTTAAAAAGAAATCAATTTCATTTGGCTTAACAACCAATATTTTAATAAATGTGTATGGCAAGGTGGTCCGTATTAAGAGAGTGTACGGACCAGCGGTCCGTACAGTATTTTTAAGTCATATGCCAAAACGGTGCATATTTACAGTATATACAGCATGGGTATATAGTAATAGTCGCTTCTACATCCTCTTGACTTACCTAAAGATATCCCAACCAACCTATGCAATACCACATAGGGTAGCATACTCTCACTCCACCAGAACAGATCAATCTAGATCTCGGGAAGTGATCCGAGAACAACTAAGAACCGGCAGACCGCTACACAAGCAATCTATATATAAACTGATGATGCAAGGAAGATGAAGCAGATGAAAAGACGATAGCAGGCACACACTACAGTAGGTATGCAATAATCAATAGCATATATACAAAGGTCCCACACGAGTATGAATTGGAGTTCCCCTTAGGAAACCATCATTTCAGATTTGAGTTTGGATAAATGCCCTGGTTCACTTTTTGAGGAGTGACCTAGTTGCACTAAATTTAACCTCTTCTGGAAGTGCATTCCTGAGGGTCGTACCTCTATAAAAAAAAAAGGTGACCTCTTCAAAAGACTTTTAGTGAGAGGCAAGGCCAATTTAAAAACTCTACCAGTTTGGCGGGTGTTTCTAGCATGCTTGTTTACAGCCGCATCTGGCTTCGCTCTCATTACACGATTCGCATCAAATGACATCAGCTCTCTCGGGAGGGCTTCTCTCCTCATGTAACTGAGAGTAACCTACTTATTTCGATTCAATAAGGTCGAGATACCAGAAAAAGTATGGAGCTCTTCGACAGTGCACACCATGGGACCCACCCCCCAGACAGATGTGCAGACCCTTGTTCTGAGTCCTCTGGAGATTATCTAAGGATTTCTTTGAACAACAATCATGCAAGATATTTGAATAACCTATAGTCTGGGTAATCATCGCCTGTAGGTTTTACAAGCAACACTCTGTACCTAATTTTGCTCAGATTATAGATTTTCCTGTTCAGTTTCTTTATTACCAGACGTGTGTTCATTTCAAACATTTCCTCCCACCCACCCTGCACTTAAAAAAACTTCCTGCTTTCTGACATAACAAGTTTCACCTTTCAGATAACGTATCTAAGTATCTACTCCCAGGTGTGAATAAAACTCATTAACTGCATTTAACTTGTTCGTCGGTCATAATGGTTCCTACGGTCCACAAGCAATGGCAACTGTGCGCTTCTATGTATCACTGCAATGCCGCAGGCTTCTGAAGGAAGTGAAGCTTAGACCATCATGAGCTAAGTTTCTATGTAGCGTATTAACTTTAACCTATACACTGCAGGTGATACATGCTCAGTTATATAACGTATAATTGGCCTTCTCTCCTCAATCTACAGGCGTGGTTAAGGGTTATTTAACAGGAGCTACTCCCCGGATTTCATACCCTGCCATTGTCACATCCACGTCGCCACAGCCTATGGCAGTCATTAGAGGCACTAACGCTTTTGACAGGTGATATCACATGTAGTCCTGAAGCAGGTTAGGGGAAGTGTGTTTCAGAGTACATACGATGTTTTATTATTGAATCTGGAGCTCCTGAATCTCCCAATTCCGAATCTGCTTCGTGCCAGTTTGTACAGGCTCAACATTTTGAGATATGAGCGTTTTAAATAAAAAACATAAAAAAATGGAAAATAATCAAATGAATATATTTATACAAACTCAATTTTAAAGTACATCACATTTTATGAATTATTCTCAAAAGGAATCCGATATTTGATGAACACAATTACATATGGAAAGATTGATGGTATATTTGACCTTGAAAAGTCAGGTGAAGGTCAAATCAAGGTCAATTTTGTCATTTAATGTAAAACTATAAAATTTATTAGATGAAATGCAATAGGTGTGCAGAACAGAATATTTCTACATCACTCCTTACACTTTCAGTCTGACCACCTTGCAGGAGGCCTAAATGCCAAGTCCAACAGATATGAAGCAATATACCCCCAGGGGACGATGCCCTTATGACAATGGTACCGGAAATTATTCAACAGGTGCATTTGATATGCCTTGTCTTAGTTCCATATAGAACACTCATACTGAATAATGAGGCCTATAGTGTTTTTCAATTATTTTGAAAAAATTAAGAATTTTGTCACATAGAATACCGTTTTCAGAAATGGCCCCAAAAGATGCCTGGAGGCATTCCTCGTCCCCTGCCTGGGAGTGCCTCAAGGCATTACTCGGACTGATAGGGTTAAAATTTAGACATCTTACATTCCATACCAGAGGCTTGGTAATGATTTCAAAGCTCAGAAAAAAGTCAAAGAAGGCAAGGTTTTATGTTAACTGACGCTTCAAAATATGACACACTGAAAAAACACTGACCAAGATATCTATATACAGTAGAAGCCCACCGGACACCCCGCGTAAGCAGACACCCCGCATTAACGGACACCATTGCTTGGAACAGTTCCCTATATTAGGTGTTTATTCTAACCTCGCGTAAGTGGACACCACGCATAAGCGGACACTTTGGCCGGGAACAGAGGGTGTCCACTTACGCAGGGTTCTACTGTACTATCTATGTATTGGTGACTGACTTCAGTCCTTCTCTTCATCTGATTCATCATCACTGTCTGAATAGAAAATATGTTTTGTCCATGGGTTTCTACCAGATGGTGCCCCTTCACACTTACAGAAAGGTGAACAGCTAAATGGCACACTTACACATCCACATCTAATGGAGCACGGTTCATCTGTGGCATAAACACACTTAATCATATTAAGCACTTGTGGGAGAGCAGGGGAAACTGATGGAGGAAGTTGCACTGGGACAATCATCTTTGTTATGGGATCCAACATGTAACCCATCTTGAACACATCTAGTTCAGGGGGATCTTCCTATAGTGCAACCAGCCATATGCAAGTTGTAGCATGTGCCCTTTTCACATTCTCTTCAAAACATTCTGTTGTTGGTGGTATTGACTTGAGTGGTGATGCTTTCACTGAAGCAGATGATGTTATTCATGTCCAGATCTTAACGCGTACATCTGACATTGTAGGTGAGTCTTCATTTTTAAAGCCATAACATGCAGCAATGAAGGCCGACGCTTCCTTCATAACAGCTCTTTGGTTGCCCAGACTTGGTAGAAAGTATCCATTGCTCAAAGCTTTAATTGCTTTGGTTTTCCCAATACCCCACAACTGAGGAACACTATCACAATCTGTTAAAGCATGGGCAGCGAGAAGACTGAAGATGATTTTCTTGTGAGCCTTTACTGTTGCACCAATATCTATCACTGCCCTTGACGAATGTGTACCCTGCATAGCTACAAGGGATTTCTTTCCCATGATGAAATAAAAATGGAAAAGCAACACAAATACTTCTGTATCATTAGATATGACCTGCACCAAGTTGTTCTTGTTCCTTGCCAATTTCATTGCCTAGGAAACCATGTTAACATCAGCCTCCTCATGTGTAGTTCAGAGGTCATCTCGGTTGGTAATGAGTCCTCCACATACAGTAAAACCCGCTTCTGGGACACCTCACTAAAAGGGGTACCCTGTTTTGCGGGTCCTTTGCTCGGAACAGACAGTATCACATCAAAGCAAGGTTTTACTGTACTTCTATTGGGATGGGTTCTGGTCCTGTTACTAGCAATGTATTCTGTACTGCCATACCCTCTGCTTCTCTCACAACATATTCAGTGATGATTTGGATTAACTGCACTTTATTACTTGTTACAAACGGGGTGTCCTTCTGTGAAGGCAGCAGAGTCTGCAGGAATATTTGATGTTGGTGTGCAACAATGACACTAGCTCTTTCTACCCTTGTAGGGTCCCTGATACTATATTCATGATACCGATCTAACACCAGGTACACATCATGTTGAATTAATTTGTTCTTAGATATCATCATTACTCAGTTCTAATAAGCTTAGAATGATGTCCAAAGCAAGCTTAATAAGCTTAGAATGACTAAACAATCATAGATTTGACAGAGTGTAATCACAGAGTAAAATCCACATTTAAGCAATATTCATAATTGATTAATTTAAGATAATTAAATAATTAAATAACACCATAGTGAATTAATTTGTTGTTAGATATTATCATTACTCAGTTCTGTGCTTAATAGGCTTAGAATGACAAACTAATAAAAGATTTGACAGTGTATTCACACAGTAAAATGTGCATGGGAACAATGATCATAATTGATTAATCCAAGTTTATGAAATAATTAGAATAGCACCATATTGAATTAACTTTTTCTTAGATATCATCATTAACCATTCTGTGTTTGATAAGCACAGAATGACTAAATAATCATAGATTTGACAAAGTGTACAATTATTTTTCTTATTTTTCTTAGAATTAAATTATTTTTTATTTTCAAATAATAATAACCCAAAATGCTGAACCCATACAATCTGGCACGAAGCAGATTTGAAATCAGAAGATTCAGGAGCTTCAGAATCAATCATAAAACATCGTATGTACTCCACACCTGACCCTTCAGACTGGCCCTGACTGCAGGACTAATGCCAAACACTGCCCCCTCTCCTTCCAGTCCTTCTGTGACCTAGCCTACTCTCTTACCATCAGACCCCATTTAAAACTGGACATCCTCTTCACCTTTTACTCAACACTGAGGGTTATAAGCAACCTCTTCACGTAAGTGTCCCTCTATCTTCCTCCTCTTCACCTCATCGCCAGAGGCAATGTGACCCAAACTGCAGTTTTTCTATAGGTCGTAGTCTAACACGGCCCATACCGATAACAGGCCAGCAGTCGTTGGTATCAACCCGGCTGTAGAGTCTCTTTAACACACCAAAAAAGCCTCTGGTATAGCGGCAGCTTTATCTGCCCACGAGACTTATTGTTCTTCTGTTGACCCGGATATCACTTTCATTGACTAGTTCACGTCCATGCGCAGATTGCTAGTCCACACAATACTTCAGTGTCAAGTCCTTATGTCCTCTTGACTCACTATTTTCACATGGGATGAGGTCTTCACGCCCTCTCTCAAGGTGAAGAGAAATTTAAAAGAGATAATAAAAGCTGTGAAAAAAGGGCAAGACATCTCAAATTTACGAATTTCATGGTATATCTGCAGGGATATGTACTTTGTATCTAGAATGTAAATGTAGGTTTTTATAATGCTAGGTTTACACCATCACCCTGAAAGTCCGGACAGTGATTTTTGTGCAAATCCTAAGTCAACATAGAACTTTTATGACATTCTTATGGTTTTTCTCTGCTCAGCCTAAAATAGGCCGCTGACTTAAGGCGCACATCATCGGGTTGAGGCAGCTTTAGGTCAAAGTGATCTTGTTGGGGTTTGGTGGGCATGCTGCTGTGGCTCGACAGTGCATCATCTTAGGTTCGGAGCCGGACAGGTCGCAGACAGTTTCACGTCGATGTAAAGTCACTTACATCGGTCACGACCCATTCACTTATGATAACTTACATTGGACAGGTCGAGTTAAGGCCAAGGTTAAGTTACTGCCAAACTTGGTGCACCCCCCCCCCCTTTTCGCGCCCCGACAGCTCCACATCAGCTCCCAGACAGCATACTTCATGTATAAAAGTGTGCTCTGCGAGGCTTCCTATCTCAGTATCTGTCAGTGCACTTGAGAAGCAGCACCCTTATAGTACACAGCACCAGTTTTCATAATGGTGAACAAAGTTGATATGATGCTTGTCTGCTTACTTGCAACACTGATAGCATCTCTTATCGAGCATCCGAAGAACAGTGGGAAGCACCACACAGGCTTGGATCATGACATTGCAGTTCGCTGAGCAAGGCACCACATAAACAGTCACACTGCTTTTGGGTACAAACTTGGTTGCGCGAGTCGGGCAAATACCTGAAACTAGCATGCCAGGGAAAAACTGTCAATTTCACAGGCGACAGCAATATTTTTCTAGCTATATTTTCTGTGGTAAACCGTATTTTTATTAAATGTAAAATTGCAAAACAGTATAGATATATGATACAAATAGCCCGTTAATTTGCATACTCCATAAACCTTCTTACTGTGGGTCTCTAGAAACGTTTTATGTTATATATTTCTAGTATCTTAATTTAGTGGTGATTGGCTTAGTAATATCATTGAACATTGCAATCATTGTGATAATTGTAATTTCAACATCTTAGGTTATTTCATACCTGATGTTGTCAGTGCAGACTATATCACAGGGGTATTGGTTAGAATCTTGACAAGGTTCCATTTTATATGGTAGGATAAAGTCAATTCTTCTTAGAAATGTCCCATGAAAGTGGTGTTTAATCCTCTGAGATGTAATAATGTCATTTAAACATGAGAACTAGTATCTTTTAAATGGCAGACACTTTACAGAAGATAAATGAATATCTATTACACATTTTAATGAAATGAACTTTGGATTTTCTTCACTACCTAGACTTTTTGCTGATGCTAGAATTATTCCAAGTGCATCTAATGTATCCCTATTTACTGTTTTATACTGTAGACTCGTTGACAGTACTGAATATATTTACGGTACAATACCGTTTTCGGATACCAAATATACAGTATGAAACTGTGGACAAGATATACCGTACATGTTTATGGTAGTATCCCATATATTTTATTGAAATTCTTTACAGTGTACTTACTATTGTCAATAAACATATGAGAATTACTGCTATACAATTGTCCTTGTTTTTGTGCTGTTTTTATCCATGATTTACATTAATCAAGCCTTTTAGGTAGTGTGTTCTTGTCTCCATGCTTTCTATTGAAAATAGTACTTCTTTTGACTTGCTCTGTATATACACCATGGTTTTCAAATAAATTAAAACTCGACTATACCGGGCTCCCGACGCGCACAATACGATTCATTTACCGAAATACATATCGAACCAGCCTTTGTGAGGGTCCACGTAGGGTAGCATTGTCTAACCTTCACCAGAACAGACTAATCTAGTTCTTGGGAAGTGATCCGAGAGAAACCCAGAACCAGTGGACTGCTACACTATAATATAATGTCTTAATGAATAATTAATAACTATCATTTCCCAAACTCAAAATGGCCACATCAAACTATATATTTTGATGAAAAGAAATAACTCTCATATTTTCTGCGACCATTTAGGTGGTCGATAACGATGAAAGGAAAATTTGGAAAGAAACCCACTGTTAACACATGCAAAGGTGATGTGAGAGTGTCCCCTAAGGGCTAATTCCTTAGGACTAAAACAAAACTATCGCATTTTTTCCATTTGTAGTATATCCTTCAGAGAGCCAGTCTCGGGTCCTTAATGTCTCCTCTTTCACTTTTACGGTTAACCTAGCAGCCATCGATTTGAAGTAACATAAAAATAATCTCTCTAATTGCAGAAAGATGTAAATCCCTGTACTCTGGAAGCTCTGATTGGATGCAGTTTATGTGGTGAGGCCTGGTCGGTTTATTTGTGACTTTGTGGCGATAGAATGAATTTGATGTAGAGTAAATCACACCGATAACAATTGGTTAATGACGCATATCTAGTAATCAGTTCCTAATGCCTAATAAATAAAAGAAATAGGAGTTATCTTTGTCATTCAGTATGATCGTGATCAAGTGATTGAGAATTTAACTCTTCGATAAAGGGTTATGCTTTGGAACATTGGCAATCGCCACTTCTGGCTTGACAATGAATTCCACGAATAAAATAAAACACAGGTACACGGAATTATACTCTCACCGCACAACTATAACAACTATATCTCTTGAAAATGAAAAATGAAAAGTGTGCTTGGAGAGAAACCAAGACCTATCCGATGTTCCACTAACAACCAGAATATGCCCTCGTGCAAGAAGGCTTTATTTTATAGCCAGAAGCCTCAAATAAGGCCTGGCCGACGGGGGCGTTGAATGAGGTGACAAATCAGAATGGAAAGGGGACTCTCTTTATGCCTGGTACTTTGGATGCATTAAGACGCGTGCATTAACTCTGCACCGTGTATTTTACAGCTTGGTCAACAGTAAATAGTGAAGTATGTGCGTACCTCGTGTCGGTCCCTGACAAGGCGCAGTTGTGTATTTTGAGCTGAGGGGTTGTGTTGGAGCTTGCATTAGGCACATGGATAGGATTCTTTAATGTATAGTATGTTTGTTTGTTTGGGTAGTTTAACGTCTAATTTGTTCAATTAGACTTTAATCTAGAGTATGTATGCAGGAGTGTGAAAATTACCTCTTTGGGGCTAGGCAGACATGCATGAAGATTCATCCAGGCAGATCATATTAATCCGCGTAAGGCCGTATGAAAACCAAGAATGATCGAGAACAATAAAGTTTCGTCCACAGACCTGAACGATCTGCTGTGCAATAATTGTGTCCTTTAATGTATTTCGCATTTGCTAGAACTTGTACGAAATAGGTAAAAGATGACTTCGCTAAATTAGTGTAACGATAAGGTGATAGAATGTGCGAAGTAGTTATGATGATAAAGAGCATGATATTGATGAAGATAAATAAGAGAGAGACCAACAAATTTAGTAAATTTAGTAGTTTATCTACCAACCTACAAAATGATTTTCTGATACATAAACTATTCTGTACTAGGGGGACAGGCCGTAAATTATCCATCATCTCGATTACACAACATAACGTGCAACCCTACATACTCATGACGAAGATAGTTTAAATTCATCGAAACGTTGAGTTCTAAAAATACCTTCACCAGATGTCTGGCCACATTTTTTTTTTAAATTGCATAAGTTAAGATCATCAATAAGCTTAGAAACAGCAGTGACTATTTATAAGGTTGTGATAATGCCCACTTTAGAGTATTGTTCATTCCTCTTGGACAGTGCAACAAAAAAGAACATTGATAGTCTGCAAACAACTCAGAACCGTGCCCTATGAGTGATACTACAGAAACGAGTAAGGGGACCAATACTTGGGAGATGCATGGAAAACTGAAGATTGATTTTTTTTACTCAGATTCTGAGTACTATGTTCAAAAGATCCAAGGACACAATTTTGTTAGATACGACAGTACGAAGGACGAGAAGTGATAAAGTTCAAAGATTTTAGAATCAACTGTAACCACTATATGAAATCTCCTCAATACCGGGGTGAGCAATTGTGGGATACCCTTGGCGAGAGAACACAGAATCAGGACAGAACGCCGAAATTCAAACGTTGTGTGAAAATGATATATGACACCTTTGAAACCTGATATTACGTATACGTTCAACATTATCATTATGATTTCTATCATTGTTATCGTATGTATCAACGGTTCGTACTTTCAAAGACGATTATCTCGATGTAATTCTTTTTGGGATCATGCTCCTTACATTGGAAGATCTACCTGTAGGTAAAAATATTTGTGGAAATAAATTTTAAAAAAAAGAAAAGGTGATTAATGGGTATAGATCTTGAAGAAACATTTATTTATACAGACTGTGATGTATGATAGTAGATAATTATACATGTATATATGCGGCAGTGTCTCCGAACTCCCTGCGTCAGCAGCTGTTCTGTGATCTTGACATCCTATAAAAGGACGGCTCTGGTGCGTCACTTGTGGCTCGGAGCTCGTGGACGGATGAGCTCAGCTGCTGGACTCAATCACTCTAACCTTTGTGATACGCTTAGACTTAGTTCTTATAATACTACACCTGATGCTCCGGGGGTTACCCGTAGAGCCGAATTGATGTAACACACTGATTACGAGAATATATAACAGTCATCAATGCTTGTGCACCATATTTGGACTCTGACTCTTTATTTGACGTTATAATATAATATATAATAATATACTCTTTATTTGACGTTATAACATATAATATATAGACAAAAATCTATTGGGAGGTATGAATCAGCTTTGGTGGGTGCCTGGATTTAAACCTACAACATGGCTATGAATCAAAATTACCGCATCATAGATAGCCTTGTCAGAATGTTGTAAAATACGCTTTCACGGAATGTCAGAGTACAAAACTAAATTACCGCATCATATCCCTATCAGAAGGTTGAAAGATTCTGTGTCGTAGTGTGTCGGAATGTTTGTCGTAGTGTGTCAGGGGCTCAGTGAGTTCCCGGTCTAAGAGGCAGCGGGAGGTCCCCTGGAGTACGGGGACCCAGTCACATTCCACTGGCAGGGTCTCCTCCTCTGCGAGAACCCTGGACGCCCCCCCCCTCCCACCCCCACCCCGCATTCCACAGCTCCGGAGACAGCATAATGGTTGAGAAAAATAAGTAGTATAGGATGTTCGGCCTGATCCAGGCTCACTGATGAGAGCCTTTTAGCAGCAATTGTAGTAGTACATGAATAGGACTTGTGCCCTGCAAAACTGGCGTTTGTATTTCATTGAATTTCTATGGAAATACATATTGACGGCAATAACATACTTCTTAACCGACTAGTTGATTTCGAATTGGGTTGATAGTTGAGTTAGCCAGTCTATGTCATTGTTGTGTTTAGAGTCAATGGTAACATAACTCTACTGCCCCTTCCGCCACGCCGCATGCTTCAGGTCACGTCACCGACTCTCGCCAAAAGTACAGGCAAGCGTCTCTCAACAAAGACAGTCGCGGTTCATTTTTCCATACCACCCTCCCTACAAAAAAGCCGACTTCGTATCTCTTTCAGAAGGTTGTTCATCACGACTTTCATGTCACAATTCACTGAATCTGTAGAACAATCACTTTATGTACTCTGCACGCAAACAGCAATCCACTCTGACACCTTCACTTCCAGATGTAGACATACAAAGGGTTTTACGTCTCATGAGGAACTCCACTTACTCAGCCTATTTTGGTGATTCTGATGCTCACACGATTGCCCAATGTCTCTTGAAGCTTCATCACATCTACAGTTTTTGAACTACCTTTGTGATTCAAATAGGCAACTGCCATCGTGTTGTCCGACAAGCACCTAATTGTTGTGTTATTTGGAGATCTAACAAAACATTTGAGTCTAAAGGCCACTGTTGTTTTCATATTGATGTGGAACTCTTGTTCGTCAAACGTCCAGTTCCCTTTCGATCCTAACCACTCAGGCATAGCAGGATTGTCTTCTGAGAGCAACTTTCCCCACTTCTTATCCAGGTTCTATTTTAGCAAATACCTCCTGATCTGGGTAGTATCTGACATGGCCCAGGACAAAGGCAAGTTAGAGTCCATCATTCTCATATAAGCATTAGCCAGTGGTGCTGCCTTCTCTCTGATCTCCAGATCAAGCTTGCCCTTCGCCCGAGGTTTCACTTGAAATAGGGCAGGGGGCATGTTGGACAACTCCGGACATGGCAGCAACTGTATTCTGCTGTGTGTCAGATAGGAACTTGCCTAACTGTTTAGAGTCTCTAGAAGACACCCTGTTGAGAATTTTATTCACTTTTGGTACCTGCAGCGTCAACACCTTAACTAGTCAAGGAAATTGGTGAACACATTTGCCGAAGCTGAGGTTAGGTTTTCTTAACATTACTGCAACACACATGTACAGAGACTAAGATAAGGAGAGGTAATGTCATCAATATATCTTCGTGCATGCACAATGGGCTTATCCAGCCCTGTTGTTACCAAGGCACCTTGGTTCATAGTGTCACGCTTTACGAGTTTCGAGGCATCTGACAAGCACCCCGGAATGAGTTATCGTACCTATTTAACAAATATCGAGGTATTTAACATGAGGCATGCAAGCAATACTATTTAAACAGCATAAATATGTGATATTGTCTGATAACAGCACTCGCTGCGAAGATACGCCGATTTTTGTTCTTCTTCTTTTGAAGTGTTTATTCAAATTCTAGGCAATACCCAGTTCTTCTATTTGAACATTGACATCTATTTGTTGCCCGATCTGCGAGTGTCCGTGTTGATATCGATACATTTCGCATATCTAAGCTACCTAAACTGTATCACGCAAATTCCCCCTGTTAGATACCTCTATATTTGGTAAATAACTCATTCCGGTAAGTTTGTCAAAAGCCTCGGATCTCATGAAGCGATGGTGTCTTCCATTTTTTAATCTTCTGCCCAGACCTGTGATCTCAGCCCATCAGAATGTGTTATTTTCAAAGCACACAATATGACGGCCAAAGCACGCAATATGATGGTCAAAGCATGCAATATGTATCTAGGTACAAAGATACACGGTGTATCACGCAATATGTACAGAATTACTACACCTTAGGAACGGTACGTATTTACACTGAGTTTGCGCATAGGTATATTATAAACCTAGTATCTCGTTCATGTCAAATATCTACGAGTTCAAATGGATACGCTATAAGACGTGTAGATGGTACCTATTATTGCCAGTTTCTTGGTATTTGTAATAATTTGAAATGAAGACTTGATCAACTTCATCCCAAACAATACTTTTAGGAAGAAATGCCACAATTCCATTGTATCGTTGTTAGATTTTATTCACGTTAAATGTCTTATATATTTATTTGTATACATATGCAAAATTGACAGTGCATTTTACAAAAGAAAAATGAAAACAACAACCGTATCAAATTATGAGCACATAGTTTCTTTCAATGAATGGAACCGACAGATGAACATATTTGTGTATTGGGCAATGTCTGTATATTAGATTACATTCATTCAGGACTATCTTGAACCCGCCTAGCATAGAATCAATGTTGTGAATTGCTACAGTCCTACATGCATACAACTGTGGGACCACGTAGCAGTATTCATTGCATTGCACGGCAGACCAATATATAGCCATAAAACACAATACCTATAATTAGGAAACGGGATGGCCTAAAATGGTTTGTATATCAACACTATGAATCTATATAATAGAAACATCGAATAAAATAATATTTTCTGTTTGGGGGCAAACTAAAAGTGTTCCTATGTAATCCTCACTAGTGACGGCAAACTGTTTTGGTCCATTATCCTGAGTGGTAGCTTTAAAATCATGAACTACTCGCATTGCGTTAACACCAAATTATACCGTTTTCAAAAACACATTCGTGACGATAAAGCACACAAAAAGCACCTTTATGAAATGAGGCTTGCAAATACATGCATTTGTCAATGTAAATATGTTTAGCGCATGTCTGATGCGTGCTTGTACTATCGGATATTTCTCCTCCTTTACATCCTAGTATTGACATTCACTTCTAGCTCTCATAACCTTGTATATGGGTATACATCCTCAACATTTGGTCTATAACTTCCTCAACAAGGTCTGCTCTATGCACAATCAAATAAAACCAGGGGACATTAACTACTGCAGAAAGCGAGAGGCGTATCTTTTCTGTTCATCAAATCCCTATTCTCCATATTGAATAGTCTGTTTCTTGTAAAGATTGTCTATCAGGATTACTTTCATTTATGCTCTACATCCTAGTCACCTTTGACGCTTCACTCTCCTTGATATGTGCACACTTACTAGGTTTTACCTTCAAGTTTCCGTCTGAATTTTTGCTATTAACTTTTATTAGATGATCATTTTAGTAGCATAATAAATAATACATTACTGCATACCCATCTACAAGCATTCGCGCAATGACCACTAGTGCATCCATCCTATTCCGCATACATCCATGAAAGACTGGTGAGTAAAATCTTCCTGTAAGGTAATAACATCCCTACCTAGAAGGTTAGTAGCATCAATGATTATAAAAAAAATATAAAAATATTTATGTTCTGTGAGATTCTTGATAAAATGTTGCTAAACCATATTAACGAGCGGGTTTGATTAACAAATCTAGATAGACTTCATATTAGTATTTATATCCTTGCTGACCTCTTCCTTAACGTAGTAAATATGTACATACAAAGTATGTGTAAACATGTATCGGTAGCTTATATACATTAGTAAAGTTTATAACTTTCGATAAAGTATACTTTTCCTTTTCTTGGATAAAGCCTGGAATGACGCCGATGACAATGAACTCTCGGGCTTATTCCATCATATAATGGCTGGAAGTTTGTCCATTGTTACACATTAGAACCTCAATAGGCCTGTTTTCATTTCAGGATTCTGGGCCACCACCGGCCGATTTTCAATTCCTTTTCTGAGAAATCCGCAAGTGGGAAGAACAAAATTTTAAAAGTCAGTGACCGAGCGATCAGAGCTTTCGCATTTATTTGGCCAACACTTCCAGACAGATTCGTCGGCGGCGAATTCAATAGGGGTTGATCTTGTCATACAAGAATTAGGTCTGGGCTAAAAAGATATAAGTCCACCGTTATAAAAAAAGAATCGCCGATCTTTTGTACCACACGGCACTCCCACAATTTGCCTATTTGAACCAATAGATCCTAAGAATCGCCGATCATGTTGTCGGCAAGTGGAAAAGCACCTTATCACATTGACTTGCAAATCAAACGTGGTCAAATTTCAAAAACGATTGTCCCACGAAAAGTACGTCCAACCCATATCCTTGAAATTTTAATAGAGGGTTTACTTTGAGCAATAATGGAATGTACTTTTAGTTATGACTCATCGTATAGGATGGAATGGAGTAAGTATGTGATTGAAAACATGGCACGAGGTTTCTTATTTCACAGGAGCGTGTATAATAAGAAAGTTGACACAAAAAGCCCCTAGAGAAAGATAGAGCCTCTGCGATTTTGAATCCCTCATGTAGTGGTTGTAAGAAATATAAAATAACCAGGTGCACCACAACTGATGTATCATACATAGACTAACGTTCGCAGATGCTTCAAATGAGTCTTCTTTTCTAATACTTTAGAATTCCCTTTAAAACCCGATTAAATGTCTAATCTTCACAGCTTTCCTATCATTTCACTCGACGATGATATGATTAAGACCATATACTCCTTTGACATTCTAATCCCAAGTTGCTGAAAATGTAAAACATGAAGGACATCCCTACCAACTGAACTTTGTCTATGTAGAAACGAAGAGATTTACAAGCTGACGCAGTCTGCAATGTAGAGGTTTTAACTTATGTATAAAAGGTCATCTCAGCTATCATACCGAACACAGTCTACTTTTCTCAGCACCTGCACCTTGGGTGACAGTGTAGTACACAAGTAGTACACTCTCCTGCTGATCGCGGAAGCCTGGGTTCGAGTCCCAACCGGGCTGCCGCATCAACCTCCGTTTTGAAGAAGACACCTTTGCTACCTATCAAAATAGGTACAGAACGAAAACCTTCCATATGGTAATGTGATTTATGTATTCATGATGCCACGTATTCGCATCATCACTTTAACCTCTGCTATCAGAGTATGCATTCCATGAGTTCAATGAAATGTTGTAATATTCCAGTTCCGTTTAAAAGGGAACTACTATGCGATAATACTATTTCGGAGCGATAGAAAAATAAGTATCTTTTAATAATCGCTGTGAGATGGCCCTTCGGATTACAGCTGTAAAAGCTTGTGGTGGATATAACATTTGTTGTACACAAGATTTTGAAATTTCTCCAATCGAGACTTTATGCAGGCAAAACACCTCACTGAACCGTAAATATGTAAACATACTGCAACACGTTCAGATGTGTCCTTGGTGCTATATCTAAATGGCTTCATATTTGTTATATCTAATTGTAAGGCTTGTTCTCATTGGCCAGACCGTTGATCCAGGTATTCCTGCGCAAAGTCGGCGACATTCTTTTCATCATGGTCGGTTGCTACGAAGCTTCCTCTTTTTTCGTCCATGTCCTGATAACTAAAACTACGAGTACTGGAACAAGGAGAATTCACATTATAGAAACACAAAAAACGTATAGAAAAAGGACGTGGCGGTATAGGAATAATTTAAAACGTCTTTGAGGTTTTAGTCTTAGACATTTACGGATGAAAAATTCTTATTCAGAGGATAATATATTATCGTAATCAAATAACATTAACAGGTTTCAGATTCTGTGAAACACACAGATTATTAAATACTTGTATCTGGATTTCAAATCAACGTGCAATCTTCGCGGTGTACGTAAAAACAATGAGTAACCGAATAAAATGTGAAGTAGTTATGGAACAAAGACAAAAAAGCAAGAATAAAGCATACCATATACCTTGAATCATGGGTTTATGAACAGGCTGAGTCTCAGTTCATGGAAATTAATATAAATACTTGAGATATGAGAAATCTCCCAACACCTACTTAGAATGAGGCCTTTGGAGTGGAAAGAGAGATTGATGCAAATCATGTAGTTCGTTGAAAAAGACCCGGGTGAGGCATTTGAGAACAATAAGCTTTAACATCCACTTTTTGATAACATATATAAAACGTCATAGCTAATTACTTGGTAATTAATGGTGGATAATTCTCAGATCCTGACCGTATGGGAATTGTTAGTTACCTAATGGGATCTGATATAACCTTGAGGAACATATATGTACAAAATAATCTAGTCCCATGATAGCGGATTTACATATTGTACAGATCACACATGCACAGCAGAACCGTCATTGGTTTGGGTGAGTCACAACAGGCCATTTCACTTAATATTCTAAACCAACGTGTAGAGGTTAATCATGTATATTCGGCTCAAAACTCTCAGAAAACCCCAATCATCCAAAATTACAATGTGAGAGGCACAACAAAATAAAGTTAGAAAACGCAATTATCTAATCACCTGAGGAACCCTGAATTAATCAGTCATTAGTGAAACTTCTAGACAACTCCTCTCTACATTATGCCATCATAGACATTGATAATCCAATCGTTCATGCTAAGGAGGTTCAAAGGCATGCGCCAAAAGGGAAAGGTTATTTGGAAGAGATACTTGCGATTTCACTAAAGTTTTTGACTGGGGCGTCAAGCCTGGGCATTGTATAAAGAGGTGGCATACATAGAATTAAATAGCAGAACTCTCCTTAATCATTTCTTTTTTAAATGAATTTCAGAGCAATACCACATATTCAAGGCTCTCCGGTATGCGATGAACACTATAATGTAGATCACCCGATATAAACAAGTATGATCAAATAATGCCTTGTTTCATTATTTATAGAGCTATCATGTATATGCACACATTGTTATGACAAAGTTTGCAACAAAGACTTGGCATATCTAATTTAAACATATATATATATATGATACAACAGAACAAGGTATTGATTATTCATGAAGAAATGAAGATTATGTTCAAAGCTCCTGGGATAAGTAACATTTTAAGACAGAGTAGCAGGAGACACGTTTGATACTGCTGAGGTTACATGACATCAGGATATCGAGGATCAACTATGACTGCAACAATTGACAAAGGATGTAATGCGTGTCTTTAGAAATAACGTTGGGGGATAGGTATGAGATGAGGACAGAAATTTATAGAAAAAAAATGTAGGTTTAGTTGATAAGGTACATTTATATGGGTTCATATAATCTTAAAGCATATTATCTTATATGAAATAAAATCATCTGCTTTGATTGGGATATTTTCTTGGCTTTAAATATCGATATATGACTCAGACCATCGGAACTAGGAGTGTATCGGCCAGATGATACCCTTTCCAGTTTGGGCATCTATATCTATCATGTTTTGAGGTTTTATAAAAAAAAACCACCCTAGATTATTTACGCGCAGTAGGGTCTCCGCCTGGTATACTTCTTGATTTTGAATAGAATATGATTACAATTATCCTTTAACCATGACAGTGCTACAGTACTACAGTAGTACTATAGTAAGAGTTATTACTGCAAGCTCAGCCGGGGAAAACCAGGGAATGGTTATGAATTGAAAGGTCATTCACTTCTGAATGAAAATTTCATATGCCTACAATACATCCATTGTTCTATATCGTCAAAATATATGCTATTCTTATTTATTAGGCTTGCATGACAAAAATTTAATAAAAAAAGATTCGAGCGTTATCTATATGACATTATTTGTGACCGCACAAATAGCAATTGAAAAAACTATAGAAGGAGTATGTATGATCAAATAAAGGTCCAAATTAACGCCTTAAATTAGTATTAGTAATCAACCTTTGCAAAATACTTAGCCATATACAAGCCACCTTAAACTTACTCTTATATGCTCGAGTATTTATCCATAAGCCTCTTCTGATTAATTATATGGACATTCTGTGTGTCCTTTTCAAAACTGCTAAAAGAAATATGTATACACATTTGAAAATACTTCGGGTTTATATTTGTATTTATCAC
Source organism: Alentia gelatinosa (assembly GCA_950022655.1). Classification (NCBI taxonomy): domain Eukaryota; kingdom Metazoa; phylum Annelida; class Polychaeta; order Phyllodocida; family Polynoidae; genus Alentia; species Alentia gelatinosa. Next base: position 53,225,571 of record OX465581.1, read on the forward strand.
ATTATGCACGTGCGAATTCTGTAGAACAGAATGATGCACCACAAACAATGCGTGCCTCCCCATTGTTCCTATTGCATTTGCAAGTGTATTACACAGATAAACAATGGCTTAGGGAAAAGAAACGCTTTAACAGGTGTCAGCTTCTATACATATGAACCCAATATAAAGATACATTATCAAGCCGCAAGAATGTTCTCAAAGTTATAGCATCGGCGTCATTAGTTCATCGAAAAAGACGTCCGATCGATCAAAGCGGAAAGCATCGTACTTTTTAAGGTTAAGAGAAGTGGAGATTTTATTGCGAAAAGCACTTTAAAGCTTTGTTGTTTCAAAGATACCAGGAAAGGTAAGAGTATCACTGTGCTTGTGTGCGTGCAGATATAGAGGCTGCTCGTAGTCACCATGCATCGAAAGCCATTTTTTCTATTAATTCCATCCCGACTCATTGAAAGTATACATTATCCCCATACATTCAGCTCATATAGACTGCTTTACATCAGCACTTATATCAGCACTGCTTTCCAAGAATCACCGGCACAGTGTGTCCAGATGACAAGACTGAGGAATACTCTTATTCCCCAAACTGGGATGGAATAAAGGATTAAACCGTCAAAGCTATAGAGGAGGAAAAGGAGAGGGTTATAGCAGGAGACATCAGCACTTACCCGGTACCGTAGTCCGTCTTAGCCTTGCTGTTCCTCCGGGCCTCAGCTCGGCCGTAGTATACACAGCAGCAGAGGAAGAGGATGCCGATAATGGGGAGGAGGGCGCCAATGGTTATCATCAGATACATGAACAGGTCCATACGGTAGTTGAATTGGCACCTGTCTCCAGAGTAGCCCCCACTGCTACACCTGTAAAGGTACATTTTTACATATCAAACAAATTATTCAAACGCTCATGTATAGTTGTTTACTATATACCTATGCCATATATACTGAAAATACGCACCGTTTGGTCATATAACGTAAAAATACCGTGTTCCGTACGCCAAAATACGAAACACTGTTCTGTACGCGTCGACTAAAACATCGATGATACTGTAACTTGTAAGGTTCGCAGCCAACTCGGCGTAAGCGCTTTGTTCTGTATAAAATGTACATTATCATCTCGTTTTGTAGCTTGTACAGAATGTTCAGGTCGTTCTATATAAATACACCATTCGGCCAAACACCCGAAAACACCACAAATAGAAAAAAACCAGCGAGAGTATCTTTGCTAAACAAATACTATGACAATGCATGGTTCAGATCCTTGACAACTGGTATCTTTTTCCTTTTTTTTAATTCAGGTAGGAACAGTGTACAATCGCTCGTAAGCGTTCTTCCTTGTAGCGTTCAACAAGGCATAAAAGGACAGGACTGAACATATCACAAGACAACCCTGATAAACAGATACTCATATACAAATACATCTGGTCATATGACACAGATAAAACTTTCAATGTCGTTGTTTGTGTCCACTATATGGGTTTTTACGAAACAGACAAAACATAATACCATCTAGCAATCGGACTTATACATTCTGGATAAACAATATTAAGTTCTTAAGGGGAGAGAAAGTCTCTGGATACAGTTGAATGGTCATGTGACTCATTACCTTTTCTTAAACTTCTAATTTACCGTATTGTTCAGGTTGCAATAAGTGACACTTAACAGCATTGTTGAACACATGCACTCGTTGTTCTTTCTGTACATTAAGTGGTAAACTATCCCATAATAGTAACCCCTGATATTTGGGGCTATTTTTGAATTTTTCTGTGCGAGGCCGTTTTATTTTAAGTTTAATCTTTTGTTTGGTACGAGTAGTTCTGGTTGCTGATTGTAGTACATTTGAATCGTCGTTCGCCCACCAGCATATTAAATGTAATAGATGTACAGCTCTCCTGAATTGTAGGGGTCGTATTTTACACCTTTCCATTAAGTCATTTGTACTAACATCTCTGGTTCTATGAACTTGTAAAGCGCAACGAAGACAGTCGTTCATGACTGTTTGTAACTTCCTTCTATCTGATTTTTTAACTAAGTAGTACTGGAAGTCAGCGTATTCAAAGAAGGGTAGAATCATCTGTTTTGCTATAGCAATTGATGTGGTTTATCTAAGTTTATTCATAGCTTTCGTAATTTAAAAAGTTTTTTTCTTACTACATGTAGGTTCTTATGTATTTGAAACTTCTGTGTTAACCGTGAGTCCAAAGTGACACCCAGATAATTAAATTTAGTTACTACTTCTAATGGGGTATCTTTTATAACACACAATCGTTGCGGTAGGGTGCCTAACCTGCTTCCAAACCACATAAGTTTAGTCTTATTCCTATTAACTGTCAGTGATTTGCTACAAAACCAATTATACATCCTAGTCAGATCTTCTTGCATTCGCAGCTGTACAGACTCTTCACTAGGTCCAGTGACTACCAGAGTAAGATCATCAGCATACATTATGGCGGCTATTAAATGCTTGAATACCTTAAAAATTTCGTTAATAAATATTATAAATAAAACAGGTCCTAAAACTGACCCATGAGGGACACCGTATGTGAGTGGTAGATATTCACTCACAGTGCCATTGAGTTTAATTCTCTGTCTACGATTTGTCAAGTAAGATTTAGAAAGGTTCAAGGTTGTCTTGCGAAGTCCCATATTGTATAGGTTTTCGATTAATAGACAGTGACTTACAGAGTCGAAGGCCTTGGTTAAATCTACGAATGCACAAAGAGTCCAGTTCTAATTATCTAGACTAGTACATACTGAATTTATAAGTTTGAATACAGCTTGCACAGTCGACCTGTTTGGCATAAAGCCATATTGAGAATCGTTGATAATCTTACGTTCTATGATATATTGAATTAGTTGCATATGTATCAATTTTTCAAGTATTTTTGACATGGTTGATAATATGCAAATTGGTCGCCAGTTTTTATAACGACAGGTCACCACTTTTTGGCAATGGTGTAATAGTTCCATCTTTCAGGCTTGCAGGGAAAACATTTGTATCAATCATCCTGTTAAACATGTCCATAACAATCGTTGGCTTTTGTAACAATATTTTTTTCAGCCATGTTAGTTTTAAGTGTCCTACACCAGTTGATTTATTACTATCTAAATTTCTAACCACTTTGACAACATCGTTAGCTGTTATGTGTTTGAGAGTCAAAGTCTCTCTGTCTTCAATTACACATGTGCCCTTTTCCAGGGGGCAAGCTTGGTGGTCTTCTGCTAACCTCTCACCTATTTCTGCGAAATAGACATTCATACCCAAGGGATTGCTTATTTTTTCAGTTCCGTTCGAGTTTCGACTACTTGTGGATTTATTCCAGATTCCTTGTACTATTCTCCAAAAACGTTTAGGGTTTTTGGAGTTATTTACTAAGTCCCTACGCACTAGACTAGCTTTAAATTCATTTATTTCTCTAGTTATTTTCTCTGCGAAGATGCCGTATTTCATAAAGGTCTTCTTTTAACAACTCGCCTTGTTTATCGAATTTCTTTAAAAAGGATGTTCGACGATAGATCATGTCATTTATTCGTTTGGGTAATTCAACTCCTTTTTTGTGCGTATGTTGAATTCACGTACAGGACAATGTTTGTCTAGGTAAGCCTCTATGTAGTTGATAAATTGTTCGTTATTGTCACAATTTGGGGAATCGTCCGTGAATTTAAATTGATCTAAATATTTGTGTAAATCTTGAGTAATTACCTTATTGAAATTTCTGCCTTTTATTATGCTTCTTTTAATCTTTGATGGTATTGCTTTTCTCAGTGCATAAATCGGTATGTGATCTGAGCATATCATATTTAAATTTCCACCCATTTTAACATGTTTTGAGGAGGTGTAGATATGGTCTATTTGGCTACTTCCTTTTGGGTGTAGATAGGTGTCTAAAGTTTTAATTTGATTCAAGCTATTTTAAGTTAAAAAGGACTTCAAGATACAGTATCTATTACTAGTTTTTATTCTGCTATTCAGATTTAGGTCCCCCATTACCCATACTTCCATATTTTTATATTCAGTGTCATTTAGAATGTTATTTAGTGTTTCGTAACAAGCCTTTACATCTTTATGGGATGGTCTGTAAACTGATACTATCAATAAGTTTTTGTGTTTTGGTTCTCTAACTGTAATAGTTAATATTTCAAATTTATTTGCGGAGAAACAGTGCTTATCAATCTTTGTGATATGACTCAGCTTGTCATTTTGTGCAAAAATACCTACACCCCCACCTATTTTCTTTTCGGGGTAATCTCGGTCAGTTCTAAGCAGACTCATACCAGGAACGTACAACATGTTTGCATTCTGTTACCGTTACATATTTACAGTGAGGAAATATGTCTGTTACTTGATGTAGCTTTCTAAAGATACTATGTAGATTGCATGTCAAAAACACTTACCCCTTGTTTTTAAATAGATCATTTGGGGCCAATAAAGCCATAATTATGACGAACATGTGACGGATAATGGCATCAGTAGCTGTCATTCTAAGCGCGGGAAAAGTCACGCAGAGACACCTACCGGATTATGAGTCTACTAAACGCTGAAGTCATATCACGTGACTTCGCTCCCGTAGTTTGAACTTTCACAAACTTTTTACCTCCCACCCACCCTACATTTTTCAGGGTTACTATTCACATAATATTTGTCTTTGATGAACTATTAATTACCGTATACCTTTGTGTACTGTATATCATGATGTATACCGTTGTATACCTAATATCAAATTTTCCATATTTGGAAATTTAAAATAAATTTTCTCGTCCACAGCTACGTGTTTTGTCATTATGAGTAAGTATAATCACCTCCATGTTGTATTTTACCAAACTGACAGCATGTACATAACATATTGACAATATAACTACACAAACAAATACGAGACATGACACAGGACAATACAACATACAATGTGCAGAATACACAGCCAGAATTGACATCTCATATACTGGCTGAACACCCGACCAGATTGCGTTGGGTGTATAGTTACCTTGTGCTAAGAAATATGATAAAGTGACAATATATACACAACAAAAACGATTTTTATGTATGAATGGAGTGACTGTCTGATAGGATTGATGTAAATATAGACCCATTGGTGCTATCTGTTAACTAGTATTCTTATCCTTTTGGATTTATAGTGACAGTCAGATAATAGTCATTTTAATAATTCTGGTTTCTATGATTTAATAATTAATATTGATATGCTTAATTGTGGCGAACTTGTGAAGTATAATGGCCAAGACGCGGGACTCACGACACCGGTGGCGCCTCCTGCCGATATTTGGATGCCCCGCGCATACAGCGACACCTAGCATGTTCTACTTTATCCTCTGACGTCACGACTCCTCAGCACGTCGTCAGAACAGTTTTAGATTTCCTCCCACCCACCCTACAACCTTTTTCGTCAACCTCTCTGAGGTTCACCTATTTTTCATTATGTCTGTTTTTCATCAATCTTCACGTTTTTCAGATTGATACTTACCATGCCAGACAAATAAACGTGGTCGTTTTTTCGGCAGTCCCGCGTTATGTTGGTCATTATTAATAGAAGTTTGTTCCTTCATAGTAGCATCGTTCTACGGTTTGTTGTTCTTTTGTTGCTGGTGAGGATATCATTATGTTTCAATTATTATTTGGTCATGTGACTCATTATAATATGTGCTTGGTTGATGGTCATGTGACTCATATTCTTAATTCAACTTATTTCCTAGATCAACTCTCGGTCATGTGACTCGAATAGGAGTATGTACAAATCAGGTTCTAAGTAGTTACTTGCGGGGATCCCTGGTTGGTACATTCATGCATGATAGCCTGCCACCACGTTCTTATTTATACAGTCAGAGAGGAGTAATGCAAGTTTGGATTGAAGCTCGTCATCCGGGTGGACCCCATCATAGAGTCGTGAATATAAGTTCATAGTGTCACGATTGGGGCGTTTCCGGTGTACTTCGCGTGCCAGATACGGGGTGTAGACATCTTCTATACCGTTGAGTTCACAGATTTGTTCATTTAGAGTTTGTAATGTATGGTTAAGTTCACCTTGATCCGCATACACTTGGGTGCTTTGGTTAGCCTGAGCGAGCGATACGCCGTAGCCGTAGGTTGTACTGACTACTGTACCACCGGTACACCAGGGTAGATTGCATGGATGGCTGCCTTAGCATCTATAAATAAGTTCATGATTCTACTCACAATTTTTTCTTGATCTCCATACCTCAGGCTTATCGCTCCAGTGTTGTAGTGATGCCGCATAGTAGATATACGGCCCTGTACTGGTTCCCTGTCTGCCTCCATTGTGACATGACTCTCACGGTCTCTCTGCCGACTCTGGTAATTCGGTCAATTTTGGCCCCAGAATAGCTGAAGACGTGATAGTCCGGTTGTCGACAGTTTGATAGGTGGTATGCTAGGCCGGCAGCCCTCTAATCACCTACTATTAAATATTGTATGTCCGGTGCATGCATAGTTTGTGATTTGTTCCACTTAGAGCCCGAATTTGTGGAATTCTATATGCGATGTTTGAAACTTTTCCCACAAGTATATGCGCATGGGCTCAATGTATAGGGAGCCAAAGTGAACCCGCTCCAACCACAGATAGCCGGTCGCAAAATAGTATTTCCGGATATAGGCGCACAGTACTTAGACTATGTAGGTTCGAGATTATATGTCTCATTCTCCAATCATTTAGATCCAAATTTTTAATTAACTTAACAACTGTCATCGTAGTTTCGAAAGAGAGTTATTCAGAGACGATAGTAGTAAACCTCACTTCGAAAGTAACAAAAGAGACCAAAAACGAAAGTCTAGCCTCAAACCCCCATAGCTTTAGCACTAAGCCTCGTTCTTACTGGCCACCGGAAACGTTGTTTTGTAGGTGGGTATCTGTGGTTTCAGCGGGTTCACTTTGGCCCCCTATTATCACGTGTCTTCCAACATCAACATAAACAAACACAAGCACGTGCGTTTATTTACTTCACGACGGATCTCATTTCTTAAGTCCATCAGTGGATGACCAAGTCGGTTTCTGCCATAGTAACAGCCTAGATCGTATGTTTCTTCGTTGATGTCATCTCCTCCTCCCCAGAAGGAATCGCGGGTTCCCTCGATTAAGAATTGTGGATGGATCTTACCACAGGGGACCGGTCACTAAACAAGATGATTTATTTTTAATAATCAAACAGTATCATAATAAGAAATTATGCCTATAGATTAAGATTAGTCTGGGTTATATACATATTGGCAAGTTTATGATTACATCACGCTGCTAGGGGTGGAATAAGTTGCGTATACTGCCCAAAACCTACGATGGGTGCATTCTAAAATGGCAGATAGTACCGAATCAGGCCTTACCAGGTGGTTTAAGAATTCTCTGTAGTAGCATAGTGTATGCAACAACTAGGTATCGAGGTATATCATGTTGGACATAAATGCAAAACAGTTAATAATGAGAATAATCGTCGAGGTCGTCATCAACACGATTTTGGAGCCTGCAAAATGTAAACATCGATGCAGCTATGACGTTGTCGTGACGTTGTGCACACAGCAACCTGCATAGCAACCAGCATCGTTGCTATGAAATGAGTGGAAAATGGGCGGGTCCAAAACATAGCTGTTGTAGTTCCTCAATAAAGTTGAGGATGGGTTCTTGGACTGTTGTAGGTAAAAAAAACAAAACACATTTCTATCGATATTTGAAGGTATATAGGAATATATCGGGACCAGAAGGGAATATTACCGGTCCTCACCTCGCAACTTTGACTTTCTTTCACCGGAACATAGTTTCCCTCTATTCCAGTTATGGTGATCAAGACTCTACTCCATTTCTGCCATACTATGAGAACTACTAGGCCCATCAAACAGACAAGGACCCACAAGGATTTCAGACCTAAACAATTAATTTTCTAATGAGGGATAATTGATTAACATTTTTCTTCAGAGGAAATCTAATAAATGCTTATCACTGGAACCCGTTCTATCATTGGCATAATTCTTCCTCATTATAACACCAGTAGCAACTAGTATGAGATTCATTGAAAATGCTCTTTTTGTTAAATTTGGCTATCAAGTTGATGTCGTTCGTGGACTAAAATGCCATACTTATCAAACCATGACAACATCTTTATTAGTTTAAATGTTATTTCCGACTCGAGCCTCGAGAAACTCTTGGTTTTTGTTATTTAGAGAAATCTCTGTGACAATCTTGATCCCTTGAAGCCTTGAGAAAAACCTTAGATTTGGAATAACATTGGACGGAATAAACCTGTAGCGGTCGCCGGTTCAGGTATTAACCTAGCCTTCGGGTGATTATAAAATACCCTAACTGCTATTATAAAGGTTCATCTTTCAGAGTGAAGTCGGTAGACTGTGGCCCGTAATCACAAAAACCAGATACAGACAAAAATATAACCTAAGGTTATTAAATTGCTCTTAGTAAAAAGAGGAGCTGAAGCTACTATTCTATGTTGCAGTCAAACCAGTGTGCCTTGCGCACCAAAGTGCAAAGTAATGTCCAAGGCAGCTGGATACTGTCAACCGAAGTTCATGATTTGAGCTCAACCACTGATAGGTTCTGGAAAACCACAACCAACATGAGGCCCCAAGGGTTCAGCCTTCCCAGAAAAAAAAGTTTTGGAGAAATAGAATTAATTGACAACCGTAACACTGTGTATACACTATAGACCACATTAGTGTGACGTTATTCTACCCGCCCAGACAGGAGTTCCCATACAAACAATCCACTGTCAATGTGTTTTGAATATTTCGTTCTGTTGAGGTTTGTAGGACGTCATGGTTGGGCGAACGACACTACTTTCTGCCTCGTTTCACAAACCACAAACAACGTGAGGCTCCAATGGTTCAGCTGGTCATTTTGAAACTCCGCTGAGAACAGAACAGAAGTGATTTATGATACAATCGGACTGCTTTGTTAAAAACTATCATAAACCTCAGATTAGGTGAGTGAATTTGTGACAAATGGATTTTACTGTATTGTATTGTATAGTATTCTATCATTTTATTCTATTAGGAGATATACATATGTATACATGACAAGTAGAACCTTGAAAAATGAATAGAAATAATAGTAAGCTTTACCCTTTAGATTGCTAGAAACTAACTGCGTATTAAATCAATACTACAATGGTCCAATATTCTATGTACCTAGAAACGAAGAAGACATTCAAATGTGGCCTTCATCTTCAATTAGCCTAATTGTCAGAGATTCTCGACTACGGGACATGCGCCATCCGCTACTAACGAGCCCTGTCGAGGACTTTATGATGATGTGGATGCCACGCGCCACAAAACCTCGGTTCGCCACTTTTGCAGTGTGTGAAATTAAAAGAGCTGCAGCATACAATCACAGTTTTAGCACTATATATATGTTGTGGTAGGAGGAACCATTAATATGTGAAACCATAGTTATGGTGACAAAACGGTGTAGATTTTATGCAGGAAGTGGCATATTTCTCGCATATCTAAGCTATCTAAAGTGTATCACGTGATTCGTTATCGTATTCCACCTCGATGTTTGATGTATTTTCACATTAACTCGCTCCGTGGTTACTGTACAACGCCATGGAACTCGCGAAGTGAAGCGATCCGCCATTTTTTAATCTTGCGCCTAGAATTCTGTTGTCGGCCTCTCGACCAATCAAAATGCTTTATTTCTTCTAAGCGTGCAATCTGTACCTCAAAGCGTGTAGGTAAGGTTCAAAGCGTGCATTTTGTCACTCAAAGCGTGCAATCTGTTGATATCCAAAGGCACCAGTACAACGTTTCACAGCGTACAGTGCAATCTGTGTATAGTTACTATACCCATAGGAGCAGTATGTATTTACTCTGACTTTGTGCATAGGTATATAATAATGTAACCGAAAAACAGGAAAGCCACCAATGATTAGGTTACGTGAAGGAAGAACTGGCGATATAGTCACGAGAAAGTAACTATAATTCAGACAAATAGGGAATTTTAAAATATTTGTCACGAGACAAGGATTTCAAATGGGAAAAACCAAAGAAACTCTTATAAAAAAACAAACCTATAAAAGCACATTAAACCACATCTACATTAACGCAAAAAACATCGCAGAAACTGGTAATTTAGATTACGAATTGTCGGATCACGTTCTAATATACATGCTAAAGAAGAAAAATATTTGTTAGAGTTGTTTCGTTTTATTTTGTTTGAATAACCAATGCAAAGACTTTGTTTTGGTGGGATGAAGGAATGTAGGGTGCCTCCTGCGCTCGCCTAGCGGTCGGGTGACACGACCCTTGCTGCGGTGACCTACTCAGTCTCGGGCCGACATGCTCATATTTGATCTACTCCATAGTGGTCAGACCTGCCGTACTATGGCAGGGAGAATGATAATATACTTGAGAAATGCCTTTAGATTACTTTAGAGTCCATCAATTCTTAGATTACAGAAGATTTTAAAAGATATCCTAATGGTGTTAGAATGTCTATAGATAATGGCTTGGGGCAGCTGGTTTGTTGGTCATCCTAAGCGCATTGTTGGATAGAGTCATCCGGTGTGTGACGTCATCACTAATGTGGTCTATGTTAACGGCGACAACGGTAGCAACGTTTCCCCGAAACGTGCAGCACCGTCGTAGTATTATACTGTGCATTTTACTACGTCTGCGCCAATAAACTGAGAGTACGACTCTTCCGAGTCGGGCCAATCCTGAACCAGGTAGAATAACGCATTTATATACAGCAGCACAGTCATTCAGATCCCTTCTGCAAATCCTAGTCGCAATTCACTAACTATTAGCTCCATTTCAGAAATTAGTTACGGGCCTCTTCACTTCATCAACGTGGTGAGGGTAATTTAGCCCTTATTTCCATCAACAATTCCCCCCAGCAATCACATCCAGTGATGCTGGGGATCTGGAGGCTCTTCTTAGTCTCTTTCGGTTGAGGCTCTCATTGTCCGTTACACGATATAGTTGGCGCGAGCGACATTAGGGGAATTCCTCTTCTTTGTCTCCTTCGTGCCCACAATCAAGTGCAAGTGACCATGGGGCAGGGATTATTACAACATAATATGCAAAAGTTATTACGGCACGACGCACATACCTATTGAGATGTTTCCGGTTAATTTGGACTGTCTTAAATATTTACACCGAGGACAGTCCTAAATAGATACACCAAAATAAGTATGTTCGTATTGTCGTCACCATTTTGTTTTTATACTATTTAGATTGCTTTATATATTCAATTCTAACCGTAAATTGGCACAGATGGTACTACCACAGTCCGACAGCCCAGTGTGTGGATTACAAGCTTAGAGGGGGTGCTCCACTACAGCTGACCCTCTGGCGAATGGGTGGAGACTGAAAGGTGATCATGTGGTCGCTGGTTGTTCGGTGCTCCAGTTGTCGAGCTGCAGTGGAGCTACGGCCGTGATCGTCGGCACCTGATCTCCACACCATCACCATCTGATCTCCACTGATTCTTGAATGGTTCTAGACCCGTTCTTTCACTGGTCACCCTACCATAGCCCCATTCAAAGGCGATTCCCTCATTCTTTACCCTCCAGGGAAGAATGGCCTGTGATGACATTAGAAAAATCAGATATGGTCATACCCATGATCCGCAAATTTGGGATCGGAGGCAGAAAGTTTGGACAGTGTTTACATTCATTTATCGATAAACCACAATATTTAGCAGAAATTGAAAAGCTCTCAATCGTCCTCCCATAAAAATCCAAGATGGCAGACACTGCACGACTCTGGTAGTGCTGGCACTGATTGAAAAGACGAAGTGTTTATAAAAAAGATAACAGCAAACTTCAACAAACAAAGCAAATAATCCCCAAAATTGGCAGATTCTGGTTGGGAAAGAGAAAAAGAATGTATGTACTCTGAGGGAAATAGCCGAGATCAGCCGACCCACCCCCTAGGGTCTAAACGGAGAATTCACTTATTGTGCGTAATGTGGCCAACGTCCATCTGACGGCGTGACAGTTGGCGTCCGATCATGGGGATATCCGCGAACACATTAATGGAGCACCAGTGTAGCAGGTGCTTCGACCAAGTGCCGATTGAGGAGAGATTGGCAAAAAAAGGTAAGCGCTAATGGAGCAGCACCGCCGATTAGGGGAAGAATAACTCAGGTGAAGAAAGGGTGGAGAATGGGTCTCCACCGACGACAACGCCGCTGTGCTTCCAGAACTGCCGCGCTTAACGGAAGCCTACTCGCGGCCCCATGCGAGCATACGCAATAAGCAATGACAGGCCGCTCGGTTCTCGAACTTCTGCAATGATAACTAGATCGCCCCCGCAACATCTCGCCTGTCTGTCACTACGTACAGACCTTGGCTGATACATTATTACCAGCAGAGCTCTACACAAATCTCATCTCCAGGGCGGGTATCTGGATCCATGATAGCACGGGTTCCGTTGCATCCTTCACCGACTCTCACCTCATTGATGTTCTTATCGATCTCCGCCTCTCCCACCTCATCATGGCCGAAAATGTCTATGCCCATAGATTTCAATGTTAAAGATTGCATAATTTCCAGATCTAGCACTCTCCTAAACGGTATGGAAAAGCTGATGTCATCACTCAGTCATTCTTTTGAAGATTCGGCAAAGCCATCTGGTCCTTGTGAAAGTCTGCTATATATGTATATTTTCTTCTTTTTCTTTTTGCATTTTTGATAGATTCCCTTTTGACTTTAAATAGATTAAACTTGTAACTAACAGCGACGATTGTTATAGCATACGAAAAGATAAGAATTGTTAAATAAAGTAAATAGACTTTCATAATTGTCATTCAAGGCCTTCGAATAAAATCAAATCTATTACTCACTTGCAGTAGTGTGTTCCATTGGACCTCCTCATTTGAGTCCCTGTGATCTCATTCTTCATCGTGCAGTATGTTTGGCGTCTTTCGCAAACATCAGCTAAGAAAATAAGAGGAGATGAACTGTTACTATCTATGTAGTCAATATTGGTATATTGATATAGACATACATGGATAAAAGATGTACACACATACAAACACACATGAATCAACAGTGATACGGTGCTCGCCAGTTACCAGCAGTATTTAACATCCTATGGAGCACAAGTAAAACTACCCCAAATCAACAGTAAATTAGGGTAGGGACCAATAGTTTTGGGTGGCACTGTTGATCAATCCGACAACGCTGCATTATCAAAGACTTCAGGTCAAATAGCCCCTTAACCATGAAAAGTCTCATTTAACCTTTAATGTTTAGATCTCTTGCTGATCGGTAGGATACCAACAGACACTTCGACATTTTACCACTGGGCCCCTTCAGAGAAAGTATTGTAGGCAGTTGGTAGTCTAGTAGACTTTCTCTGTCTGAAGAAGTGAATCTTGGAAGGCAGTATCAATTGAAGTGATTATTCTTTTGTGGAACTTGTTGAATGTGTTAGCATCTGTCCATCTTGCTTTCCTCAGAAAAGATTGCATTGGCAAGTCTTTTAGGGCAGCCTTGGAGGTAGCTGCACCCCTAGTAGGATATGACTTGAACACCTCTGTGTTGATGCCTGCCTCCAACATTTTAGTTTTTTATCCATTTTGCTATGGAATCTTTTGTAGCTTATTGAATCTCCTTCCCCAGCATTACCCGTCACTGTGTAGTCCTTTCTCTTTGTTGCTTCATGACATTACAGGCACTTTTTAATGCCCTCTAAGGGCAGAGTCTTAGTGATTAATCCTTTAATTTTCACAGCACTGAACGACATTCTCGATCCAATTAGTAGCCTCTGTGTAAAGAGCCTTTTTAAAGTTGTTGTCCTCTGAGCTTGTTGCAAACTCTAACCGTATAAGTATCTTCCACTTACCCCTTAAAAAAGAAAGTGCCTGTGGCCGAGCTACCCCCATAAGGACGGGTGCTTTTGGCCGTTTGTCCAACTAGGGGACGGGCACATATTTGTTAAAAGCCATAATTTTAATGTATAATCACGTGATATGAAACATTATCCTAAATATTATCCTAAATATTATATTGTGGTGTTATTACTCCATTGTTTCCTTGTTAAAAACAAAGTGGTCAATTATTGAGAAATGATGCCTCAAGGCATCATTTGCCTTTTGCCGGTTGATGCCTCAAGGCATTATTCGCCCTTGGCTGGTTGATGCCTCTAGGCATCGTTCACCGTTATGTTGGTAGTGTCTATATTTAGACATTTACTGCAGTGACTATAATCTGAAACTTATGTATGGAGATTTAATGTTTTTATATCCTTCAGTCAGTATCCCCTAAGCCTTCCTCTGGGATACTCAAGTACCTCTCATAGAATCCCCCCGAAATTTCTCTCAAACCCTCTTAGAGGCCTCACCAAACTCAAGCTCTTATGGGAAGTCAAACATAAGTCCCAAAGTAAAGGCAACCTGTTTAATCATTACAATATAGCCTGAACCTATAGTCTTTACTTAAGCTTGGAGTTGGGAAGCAGGAGCGCCTAAAGTGGGATTCACACGATGGAATTCCCCCCTATAATTGTTAAAGACATTTTCCCCTAAAAAGGAAGTGAATCACATGATATTCTGAACCCTGTGAGGTACACGAACCCACCGTGTGAATTCCACTTAAAGCACCAAAACCGAAACCCCGGGTCACGTTTTTCTCCTCAGCGCAGATGATAGTTTACACTAACATCTCGATAATGGTCATCATCCACATTTTTGAGTTGACCGCACTCCATCTCCTCGTCCGAAGCCTGAAGAATCTCCATGACCGACAGGAAAGAGGTACCGGGCCAGCAGTGCCCTCTGAGTGGGATGCGCACTGTCACACTTTCAAACCTGCTTGTCCTGGAGCTCTGTCAAAAGCTCTCAGAACTGGTCCATTTATCCATACAGACGGTTCATGCACCCATGGTGTATGTTGTTGGTCAACCTATACCACCTCCCTATTGCCCTGTTGGGTGGGAGACTCGGGCCTGTCTAAAGATTTTGACTTATTTGACCAGCTCTCAGGATCCTCTCCCCTAGTGGTACCGTCATGTTTCTGCAACAGACAATATTACGCAGCTCTAGACCGAAAGTGGTTTGTGCTATACGACCGGGGAAATGTCCTATAGCCTATTTTTTACTGCCTCATGCTTGTTGTCTTACTCTGTCTGAGGGTAAAGTTATTTATGGATGTAACGTAAATCCTCCTTTAAATTTTCACCCTTATTCGAGACCAAATTAAAAAAACTGCTTGCTCGGTTACCAGTAAGTTGCCCCTGCTGGTACCCATCGAGCGTTTTACTAGCTCACAGTAATACTTTTAGTTTTTCTGGATTTTGTCAATGCATGGATGTGATAGAGTGTAGTAGTATCATCGCTTATATGGGTAGACATTTTCGCCTTGGCTGACATAGGGTGATATTCCCGCCTTAGTAAATTGACATGGTATTTGGGGAATCTATCCTATCAGAACAAATTATCAGAGGTATTCATCAAGGGAGCCTGTCACTGCATTCCACGTATGCTGTTCACCTCGACGGAAGCCCTAGCAATTTCCAGCATCCTTCCTAGAAGAGGGGAGATGAGGCATAAAATATTAACAAAGGCATCCTTAACCCATATCCTGCATGATCATGCTTGCCTCGGAGGTGTTTCATTATCCTCTTGTTGGACGTGCTCTCGGTACATCCTTTCATATTGGGCCTTGCACATACTGTAATCTATGTATAGGATGATATTGTTGCAAGTGATATCTTTATAGTTACACTCATTTGTTCTACCTACCTTATGTATCAACACCTTTCAAGATGGTCCCAGTAAACACAAGACGTAAATTTACGTGGCCCACAGGTAGATTTCTTTCATAAACAACCGTAGAAATGCTAGGGTTTACTTAGGTCTGTATAACGTGTGGTAATTTTAGGTAATTTTACGTAGATTTATGTAATTGATGTTACGTTTATTTACGTAGATTTACCTTTATGATCATGAATTTACACTTATATGTACGACTTCACTAGATGGCATGGCAATAGTTTCTTTCAATTTTTTTTGTGTTTTCTTGGGGAAGTTATGTCCTGTAAAGTTGGTTTATTTACCAAATTTACCAAACCAGCAGTTTTAATTATTGTTAGTCCAATTCAGGCTATGATTGGCTGATCTTATTTTCACTGCAGTTATCCTGATTTGGGTAATTTTAGCAGTTGGGTAGGACGACACCTAAATGCATGTGCGTGGTGTTGACATTAATGTCAGTCTAGTTTTTTTCCAGCTGAGAAAAAATCATAGGCAGGTGATGGGGCCTTTAACTATACCTGAGTATATCTGAGTATTATGTGAAACCATAGTTATGGTGACAATACGGGGTAGATTCGAGTCGAGCTCGTTCAGAACGAATTTCTCTGAGACGACTCATAAATCTACCCCGTATTGGCACCATCACTATGGTTTCATATTATTATATACCTTAATTCGGTCTTAATTCGCTAAAACTGACCGTAATTTGATGTCGAAGTGACTTGGCACAACTCTCAAACACAATGTGTACATTAGCAGACACGCCGGATGTTGATAACCGGAAGTGATCACCACGCAGGCGCGAATACATTATAGCACCGCGTAAATTAACGCACGGTCACCCTGCTACGCTCGATCGTCCCGTCGGACAGCTATACTCGAGCGGTGCAGTGTCTCCGCTATTTGTTGACATCGACGAGTCGCCCGCTCGGCCCGTGAACGTATCGAAATCGATATTTCTCGCATATCTAAGCTATCTAAAGTGTATCATGTGAATCATACTCGTATTCTACCTCAAAGTTTGACATATTTCCACACTAACTCGCCCCGTAGCTACTGTACGACGCCACAGAACTCGCGAAGTGAAGGGATCCGCCATTTCTGAATCTTGCGCCTAGAAGTCTGTTGTCAGCCTCTCGACCAATCAGATTGCGTTATTTCTTCAAAGCGTGCATTCTGTCACCCAAAGTATGCAGGTAAGGCTCAAAGGATGCAGTCTGTCACCCAAAGCGTGCAGTCTGTCACTATCCAAGGTAACCAGTACAAAGTTTCACGGCGTACAGTGCATTCTGTGTACACTAACTGTACCCCCAGGAGCAGTACATATTTACACTGAGTTAGTGCATAGGTATGTAATAATATCCATGGTGACACCCTCAGGCTAATTATACTGACTTCTCTCCTTTATAGAGAAATCCCCAAATAAACATTCCCTTCTAACGTAGATAAAGCTAACAGATATATTTCATATAATTATGTAGATTTCTGTTTCTAAAATTCATGAAATAAGCTACTATTTACGTAAAATTACATATTTCTCTGTTGCTAAATTAGCATAGATTCATGCAGTTTAAAATGTAAATTTACGTGTCTGAACTATGTGAATCTACGCAGATTTACATAAACCCACATAAATTTACGCAAACGTTCTACAGACGTAAGTAAACCTTAACATTTCACGTTCCTTCTACGTAAAAAAATGAGTAAATTCTCCCAAATAACTAGGTAAATTTACATTGCTAGAACATATTTGTGTTTACTGGGGTCATAATCTGTCTTATTTGCACTTACACAGAATATGATTTTGGATCTCTTGTGCCCCTGAATGCGTTTCACGTTGTTTAAGAAGTCGACCTGTAAAGGGTATCCCAAGATATGCAGACAGTGTACTCTACCCATATTGCCTTTCGTTCGGTAAGTATTGCTGCTGAAACATGTGTGTTATTACCTTTTCCATTGAGGTTAATTGGTAAATTGGTAATAATTGTGGGGTGCTGAAATGGTGCTGTCTTCTGATGCCTACTGGAGCATTGCTTAGGAGACGACCGCCCACGGGAAAGGGTGGCGCCAGCGGTCTGGCCGATCCATGCTCAAGTTTTGTACTCTGGTCTTCAGGCCTGATTGCAAAAAGACAACTGGTAATTAGGGGGTCTGAAGTAGGCTTTTAGCAACTGCTTTTCTACCATAGATAGGAAATTCTCTAGAACTGAAGCTGTCCTCCCAGAAATAGCAGCCTGCCTTCCAGCCAAGGACAATGGCGCCCAGTCAGAACAAGGCACCACGGGTTCTACCGCGCTTGCAGAGACACACACAATAAAGGATGCATCCTCTGTAGTTTGACAGTCCCAGTTGCCACAACCGCAGCTAGATGACCTGGGAGCTGTTTCAAAACGTGGGTTAAGTCTATGGTTTTGAAACAGCTGACATGGTTCTTGTGGAAAAAATAGCTGCAGCGGCTCCTCAATCCACATTTTTCTGTTCCTGTGGCCCTGGGAGCTTACGCGGGAGCGTCGGCCACCACCCTGGTCTCCAGCGCCTCCTTCAACGGCATCGCTCACCTCGCGTAGGCACCGCCTTCAAGAGCGCGCTTCTAGACTGCCGCACATCCCAACCACACGTCCCGCCTATGACCATTAGGCTGGCCACGGTTGATGATGAGGTAGAGGACCCAGTCCAGAGGGATTTGGAAACTACCTCAACTAACCTCAGAGATCCAGGTAAAAATGTTTTCCATCCCCACAAGTGTATTTTCCGGGGGCCGGACAGAGTGAAAACGGGCCTAAATGAACTAGCTGTAGCTGAATATGTCTGGGGCTATATTATTGAAGACCCAGAATTCCCCAAACAATATATCTTGGCCCTAGTAGGCCACCTGGGGAATGTTCTAGAAGATGCTGGGAAATTTCTCAATTTCTCCCTGGTCCAGAGGTGGTCAGAGCATATTTTTGCCATGATCAGCGAAGGTCGCCTCTGGTTAGGCTGGAATGATGAATCTCGCATTCAATTGTTGAAGGTCGCCATTCCTCAGGTCCATTCAGGTCGTTTACCCGTCGGTCGAGAATTCACATAGTAAGAGAGGCAAAGATGACAATTCTCATCCGTGCCAGGCCCATAACAGGCCCGGTGGTTGTAATATGCCAGCAGGCAACATTGAGGCGGTGTAAAAATTACCCATTTTTGCGCCTACTGTTTTGTGTATAGGGGTACTTTCTACGGCCATGCCGAAACGGCCTGTCGGGCTAAGAAGAAGAACCTAAGAGCAGCGAGTCAGGGAAGTATGACCTACCCTACTGCGTACCCAATGGCCACGCCCCCTCCCTGCCTTGCCTTGCTGATGTCACTGACATTGTACATTCTACCACAGCTGGCCTGGCCCAGGTCCCTGGCCTAGTTGATGCTCACGTTGATGTTCGTGTTGACCCTTTTGTTGTGAATAGTGATCACGTTGTTTGTGCTTGCGGCTGAGTAGAGGAAGTGGAGCCTGCTGCGGCAGCATCGTCATGCCTCTAATTATGCCTCCCACATTGATGCCTACATCGAGAAGGAACGGGGTGAGGGGGCTCTCATCGGCCCTTTCAAGCCCCCCCCCCCTTCAGCCCCTGGACTTCTGTTTACCCCCTTATGACTCATGCAATAAGGGGGTCCTGTAGCCACCGAGTCATTGTTGGCATGTCCTTCCCAGTAGGTGGGGGTGGGGGCAATGCAGGGGTTGGTGGAGTTCGGCCTTCACCTCCCTTACGCCCAGCTGTGCATCCTCCCTATCGGGAACGTATTTGGGGTTTCGGAAAGGGTGCTTGGATCTGGAAAGCAGGTATATGGCCCGGGTGTTTCGGCAGCTCGGCCTCGGCCTTTCAGCGATTTACAAGGGCTACCAGAGCCATTTCACTCCCTCCTACATTGACTTTGCCGGCGCTGAGGCCACTCGGGAGGAGGCATGCCACGGTTACCAGGGCCCTGTTTTATTTTCAGCTCTCCCGGGGGAGGAGAGTCCCCACGAGGGATAGCTCCATTGAGGATATTTTTGAGGCGATCTCCTCAATCTCGTTCGATTTACCCTGTCCTCGGGAGGGAGAGAAATCCTCTTCCGGGACACGACTGGGATGCTGGGTTTGGTTCTCGCCCCAGATAAGTGCAGCCCCCGGGCTCAGGCCATGGAGTGGCTGGGTATCGACCTGGATACTGTGGCCATGACACTCTACATACCTGAAGATCGTCTTGTCGGGGACATTAAGGACTGTAGGGCCTGGAGGGCCCGTCATGTCATTGGTCGTTCCCAGTTTCAGTCTATCGTCAGCCACCTGATATACGTAGGGAGGTGTGTTTCCCAAGCTCGCAGGTTTGTAGCCCGTGCCCTAGCCTTCATGTCTCAGGTCATGGAGACAGGGGTGGCCATTATCCCTCAGAAGGTTAAGGACGACCTCTCATGGTTCGTTTGCTATGCGATGGCC
This sequence comes from Alentia gelatinosa, assembly GCA_950022655.1. Classification (NCBI taxonomy): domain Eukaryota; kingdom Metazoa; phylum Annelida; class Polychaeta; order Phyllodocida; family Polynoidae; genus Alentia; species Alentia gelatinosa. The sequence continues at coordinate 53,245,740 of OX465581.1, forward strand.
GCTAACAGGGGGGATCTTGGTCGCTCCTCACAGGATGGAGTATGCGATCATCGTCACTAGCATGGGTGCCGCTATCAGGGCGAACTCGGTCAAAGTGTCTCTACCCAAGGAGGACGCAATGGTCGCTGTGAGTATCGCTTCTCCAGCACAATTCCGAGGTCCAGCCTCATCGACGAGCGACCCCCTCTACTTGGCCATTGCTCGGGAATATGGCTGGTTGCGCCTTTGGGTGATATTGACGTTGACTTTCGATTTGCGGCTAGCCTAGATGATGTTTTTTTTCGGGCAGCCGTGCTGTGTTGGCTGTTGCCCGGTTGTTTGATATAACCATGATTAGTTCTTTGTCTCTGCCTTACACTAATTCTTTTTGGGCACTGGCGACAGCCTCCAATTATTAGTTGGATGCGAGGACGTGAATCCGTTGACAGGGAGATGACCACGCCCCCCCCCTTTCCTTGCAGATGAGGTCCAGGCGGTCCAATGAGGATCCTGTTGCCTCTCATCTTATGTTACATCACCAGTTCCGGTGGTCTGCCTCCCAGAAATCCGGCAGCTGGGACATTACCAGGGCCGGTTGTTCACTCCTTGTAGTGAAGGCGGCCGTCCACGTATCGTACTGCACTTTCCTGAGGGCGTCATCTCTGTGAGGCCCTCATACCCTATGCAGAGAGGATATACAAGTTTCGTCTACTCTCCTGAGGATTCACGTGAGATCAACTAAAACACATTAGAGATCGGCACCTCCTCACACTATAGACTTGCCACGCTTACTGGATCCCATCATCTGCCCGGTCACGGCCTCCGTCGCCTAAGTCGCAAGTCATCCTGCACCACAAAGATCGCTGGCATTCCTACTATTAACTGGTATCCCTCTCACCTCTTGGCTGCTGTTTGCTGTCATGTGAGCTGCCTTGGCGGCGGTAGGATTCCCAGTGGCCGAAACTTTTGGCTTAGGAGACAACCACCCAGGAGAGAGGGCGCCACCAGTGGTCTGGCCAATCAACCACTTTTTACACACTGACTTTTGTAGGGCTTTATGCCCCTATGCCCGTTGACATCATCTCCCATGTGAGATTCATTTTTCTCTTTATCATAACAATGAAAAACATTTTTCACGTTATGAATCTTTAATAAACATTGTATATGCCAATTTCACCGCCTCTCTTTCGATTAGAGAATCACACCATTCTCTCTCATCCAATTTTCATTCGCCTGTTGTGGCAGAAGTTTTCTGTGATGCCTTTGAATATTAATTTGGAATGTCTCTTATAATGTCCCAGAGCATTTACAAATATGTCTGATTCTTAGCAGATATGAAGTCGTATCCATTAATTATTTGTAGAAATGAATGCGTAGCATTCTTGCCTAATTTTCTCAGCTGTTCTTAATCCCCAAAACCTTTTAGAACTAAGCTTTGAATTTGAGAGTTCCGTAGCGTTGTTTGATCTAGTTGCTACATTTTCCAAGTTTCCTTATCCAACTAAGAAGTTCACCAAACACACGAAAATACCACTTGTTTATTCACATGGTTCATAACCGACAGGAAGTTGTTATTTGTAAGGTAACATCCGCTTGAGAGGATGTGCTCTGCCACGTCTTGTAAATATTATAAAACATAATGCGTGCAATCGTTCCTAGACCTATTAGTATTCTATAATACTGTTTTCCTCTTCACACATCATTCTTAATATTTATGAATCTCTGATTAAATCAAATTGTAAACTGATGAATAATTACTCGTTGAAGGTTCTCCCTAGCTTAAATTTGGACGATTACAGACAAAACTGAAGACATATGATATATTTTTTAAATTTTGAAGTCAAGACAATATCGTGAGGGATGTAAATCACTAGCTATGTGCACTGTAGAACACCTACATAGCCAAACGGTAACGCAAAAAGAAGAAAATTTAAAGTAACAAGGAGCAGATTTTCCCTCATAGACGTACAAGCACAGCAAGCATTTAGATGGAGCGATGTAAATGTGACTTTTTCAGAATATTGGTGTTATAGAAATATGGTTAAATGGGTTGCTGATATGTTACAGAAAGAACTGTTTTGATGAGTTGATGAAATGATATAGAAAGAGACAATTTTATGAGCTGTTATTGTGTCACGCCAGTTCGGTCAGGCCAGTTGTGTTGCACAGCTTTGGTCAGGCTGGTTTGATCAGGATGTTTGGTCAGGCTAGTATTAACCCGAAACAGAGTTTTGTGGCTGTTTGACATAATATACTTGGTAATATTGATGATCAAATGAACCAGTATTATCCCTCACAGTTATCTATTCCACAAGTCTGTTTAACATATGAACTATGATTTGTATTATTATGATTCCGTCTTCATTGTACACATAAAATCATTTGACTCCTGCCTTCTACCGCTCGTTCCCCTTGACATAGGTTCTGATGATATCTAGAGGCAGACAGAGAAGGCCGTCTGCAAATTCCTAGTTTCAAATCACGGATACACAAGGGATCTGAGAGAAAACCCAGATACTCAGATGCGGCATGGGTTATGTCTCCCACGACCTATTCTGGATTATGTGAGGAAAAATATTTCTAACGAAATTATCCGATTATTCTGCCTTTCCCGATATAATGTAGCACGTTTATATCACCAGCAACGTAGCTCAACGTAACTCGACTTGTACTTCATAAGTCGTCGTTTCTCAACTTGGTTGTGAACCGTAAGTGAACTTGACTGCCGGGACATTGCCGGGACTGCCGGGACAGAATTTCTGACTGTCAAAAAATCTGCCACGGCAGTCCCGGCAATCCCCCATGGTTTACGACCATGGTGACTGTCGTAAGTGGTCTTAATTAGACGTAGTCTGCCTTAGATCGTCGGGATTGTGAATTGTAAATCAACTTGGATTCTGGATAGCATTAGGCCTATGGGGCCGTAGCTCGTCGGGATATTCATTGAACTTCCAACAGTCACAGGCAGAGAATACATTGAATGAGATACATGCTAACCACCGGAGAAGGTGAACAACTGTAAACGGTTACAAACATGAAAGTTTGAAGAATGTTTTCTTACTTTTTTCTTCTTTTTCTTTTATGAAACATATTCACTTTTGTTTTAATATATATATATATATATATATATATATATATATATATATATATATATATATATATATATATATATATATATATATATATATAAAAAAACTTCCGTAATCCATCGGGCTCACATCGTAAGTGGTCGTAAGTTCAGGCTTAGATGGAACTGGTACTCCACCGTAAGTGGTCATAAGTTACTGCCTGCGGCTACGCCTTGGGCAGTAATTTTTCCACGCCTTACCGAGTAACTTTGACTTATTTCCACCCGGTATGTGGTTTCCCTGTTCCTATCTACCTTCAATTGTCGGCTAATATAGATAAAAACCGAACGTCTCTGAACGTCAACCTGGGCAGTAAACGTCAACCTGGGCAGTAAACGTCAACCCGGGCAGTAAACAAAAGTTATTCCACCCCCAGCAGCGTTAGGTAATCATAGGTTGTTCGCTCATAGGATATATAGGAATATGGGTTCTCCCTCCTTTCCCGACTGGTCAGGGGCCCCATATCAGGTCTTCCCCACTGGGGACGCCAAGCCCTCCTGACCCTACAGGACCTAAAAGATGGACAGTTAAACTCCCAACGCCTTCCCCCAAGTGGACCCCTTAAGACCCACCATCCACACTAACACCCCATCCCTCTTCACTTCGATATGGCCGACGACCTTTCAAGCCCATTCCACTCGCCTCATCCTGGCTTATGGCCACTGGCTTTTAAATACCTCATTACTCCATCTCTCCTAAACATATTCCATCTAATCTCCATCGTTAGACTTTATCCAGGAAAATTCACTCAATCAATTTTCCATTTGTCGTCCTGCTCTTCCGTTTTAGTCATTACTAGATCTCCAAGAATCTATCAGGGAAGTTCAGTTTTCAAACGGCCATACGATAACTCTCATGAAACATGCTGCGTGAAAATACCAGAGTTGTTCTTACCAAGCTGTGATGGGACCCTGTTTGGTGTGTTGAGCACTGCCACACCTTTACTAATGGAGTCACTCAAGTAACATTCCACTTCATGAGCCGTCTCGTCGGACACGGAGTCTTTGAAGTAGACGTCATAATCAGCACCGACAGATCCCTCCCTAAAAACACAAAATATAATTATGACAAGCACACCAAAGATATTTTCTCTAAATGGTACAATAACAATAGGATCTTTCCAGCAGATGCTCAGGTGCGGCAATTAGGGGACGAGTATGATATTACAAATCTGATTCTCAGCATGAGATCAAGATTATGAGATAAGATGCGAAAAGAATGTAATATAAATGGCATCGCAAGTTCTGATTAATAATTACACAAAGGATAATTAACCTCTTGAATAGATATCGATAGAAAATGTTGAATAATTTTGCTTTGTCTAAACAAGATGCTTTGGAACCTTCATGTCTGCGAGGCCAGCAGGATTGTGTGGGTGACTCAGGATTGTGTGCAATACCTGCGCTTCAAAATAAAGTTGCAATTCAAGATTAACTTTAAGAAATTAAATATTGTTTATGTGGAATGACAGTATGCATTAAAGCCGCTTGGGATCGGTAAAACACGGGCAGACCAGGGTTTCATGTTATACCTCAAATTCGAGTATTCTGAAAATGCTTGGTAAATGCGTCGCAAGAGAATTGGTGAGGAAGAAACAGAGTAGGCCTATATTTGGAAATGTCATTTGCAAATGTCAGCGGATAGGAATATTATTTCACCCAATGTTCACTGTTTTTATCAGTGTTGTGGGTATTAGTATCATCATAATTATAATTATGATTATTATTATCATTGCTGCGTTTATTTCTGAAGAAGTACGAAGTAGTTCATTTCGATACTTTGCTTTTTGTAGTGTTCTATTACATTAAGACCATACCCCTGCCCCACTACTGACTTGGTTCCTAAAGATATAACTTTTTTATTGTCTTTTTGGAGACAAAGTATTCCTGCCATTAAATAACAAACACTCAGTTATGGATACTGTTATCTGCTACGAGAAAAGAAAATTATTAATGCACTATATTCACACACACACTGATGTTCCAAGTACACTGATATCTGATGGGACAAACTCCCTACATGGCACAGTGCAAGCAAACCTATTTGACCAATTATTCGCCCTTGTGCTCTTCCTGACCACAGACCGACCCCCCCCCCCCCCCCACTCCGACCCCCACCCCCACCCTTGCCCACTGACCTCTTCTACTAGACAAAACCCTCCCTCCCTGAAACCCAACCCCCAACCCCACAACTACTCACTGATTTCTTCTACTGAGCACAGTGGTATATGATGGGACAGACTCCCTACATGGTGCAGATCCAGCAAACCTATTTGACTAATTGTACACCCTTATGTTTTTACTGACCACAAGTAGACCAAACCTTCCCTTTCTCGACCCCAACCTGCAGCCCAAAATATGCTCACTGATCTCTTCTACTGATTATCTGTCGACACTGATATAGAGTTGGCATGAAGATACAATAATGGTCAATAGATTTATTCAATAAAGAATCTCAAATATTTAGGATCCAGATCCATGGATTTTAGTACTAAGACTTAGACATGTTCAACATGTAGTTACATAAACAAGAAATGATAACATCTTTAGAATTAGAAAACTTCGAAAGCATATTATCATCTATCATGTAGTCAAACCATAAAATTGTCATGGTTGCATTAGTGAAAAAAAATTTTAACATCTTGGTATTGAGAAAAGTGCTCATTAAGTAAGGTAGTCATATTAGCAAGGTAATCATATCATGTAAAACCATATATACATCTACAGATTTCGGAACATTGATGTACCTTTCTTTGCGACAAAGGAACAGTAATTTGTCTCAGGCGAGGCATCCTAAAGAATTCAGCCCTATTCAGTAGATGTAGGACGGTTAGGCAAGGGTCAGCCAATTATTAATGAATCCCCTGCTTGAGATTTTCTTTTGTCACCGACGAGTTGTCCTTTGATGTTTCTAAATCGCTCGCCAAAAGTATATCAACATGTTGATAAATACAGTCGCTGACAATGGAATGTTGGTAAATGAACCCTGATTGGCCGGCTGACATGGGCCGAGAGGCTACATAATTTGCCTGCGACAAGTTCACTGACTCTTATACGATTTGGAAACTAATCATTAAATCCTGAATCAGTAGATGTGTATTCGGCTTAAGCCAATGATATCGAAACAGCAAATACAGAAAAAAGGATTGGGACTGAGCCATAATGTTTGTAAAAAGTTGTATTATCGAGGTGGTTGTTATGTGAGAGTCAATTGTACTTTAAAAGAAGTCCATTGCAAATCGAAATATCATTAGCCCCTTGTCTTGTTTATAACTTCACCCATCTCAGCCACACCACTGGCTATATGTATAGATACACACAGACACACGTGGACACACAGGCAGCATGAAGAGGGGTGGAGTAGCCAGTCTAGTGGTCAGTCATCCAGGGAGCTGTTTCAAAAGTCGAGTGAAGTCTCGCCAGCGGCACGTCACATTTTCAAAGCGAGAGGGCGCAACAGCGAGCGGCACTTTGAATCAAAGCGGCAGCAAAACCACTACCAATACCCAATGGTGAGCGGCACCTCCACCTTGACAGCGATGCTTCAAGTGCCATTGTTAGCTCTCGCTTTGGCGGTGAGTGCTCTCATTGAGCACCCTCCCGACTTTTGAAACAGCTCCCAGGACTGTGGGAGGGCTAGCATGGATTGAACACCTGAATTATGATATTGAAGAGGCAACGGATTGGTGGTAGAGCCATTTCAGTACTGAGATTTGGCTATGCACATGTAATACAACTTTACCTTCGTCAGATGATTTCTCACTCAATCATAGTGTAATAAAATAACTTTAACTCTGATTAGTGAAGATAACAATCCTAAAGTTATATACCATTTTGGTATAAAAGCATTCTGATTAAAATAGAAATCATATTCCTATCTGTATTTAGATATCTGCAAAAGGCAGAAATGTGGTCAACTCACCCACTGACACAGCAAGCAGCTGCATTACAATTGGCTTCACCAATAGACACTGGTACCAAAGGTCCACCTATTAATAAATACACCATGCTCTGACAGGAGTACTGCACCATGTAATTAAACATCGGTGCGTGCCTCAGTGGTAGTATCGCATTAACGTATACTGATTCCCATTAGGGAACAGTCTTTATCCTACCCCTAATAAAAAACGCCATAGGTTTAACATTAACTCAATGTATTTGATGGAGCGTTGAATAAAGGGTTATTTATGCACCGAGGTAAATAAAAAAACGGACCAATCAGGGACCAGATAACGAAAGTATATCCGGCAGCATTGATAAATGTGGCCACTCTCCTAGCAGATATCCTGCACTCTACTTCCTCTGGCTGCTTGTATCTCTGCACCGACCTGCCTGTTTGGGACAGAATCTGTCCCATCCGCCATTTTTTTTCGAATATCCTAAATTCTGAAAGCTTTGGGGAGTATTTTGTTTTATATTAATCTATAGAGATACAAATATTGATATGGTAAAGGATATACACTCATTTCTAGTATTTGTTATTTCCAACCAGACACAGACTCTGGGATTACTTTCTTTAGTGGAAAACGCCTCTTGTGTTATTGGGTTTTGTTTTGTAAACATGACACATGTGCTCACTTGAAGGGGCAGTCTAATCAACTGTGGATTCACATAATAAAGTGGTTTAGAACTAAAAACAAAACAGCAGGATTGTCTATTAGGCTCATTTAACAATTCCCACGTTTCACAACTCATAATATATGAGTTCTTTGAGTTTCAAAACTTTTGACAGTTGCCTTGTTTTGAATCTGAAATTTTAGCTGGTTCCCCTGTCCTTATTTAGATACCAGGGAACCAGCATTGGGTTGAGGCAGAGATTAGCAAGCGCTAGTGCCGCGAAAGATCTGGGAGGAGAGTGAAATGTGGCCATCCTCTGATGAGTGTCTACACGCAACTAACATGGATAATTACAAAACTTTCTCTGTATATTGGTGAGATGGGGCAGGATAAATACAAAACCGAACTCGAGTTAGTCTTGTCAATGTTTATGCCACTCTAGTCAGGTCTGCTACTCACTACACTCGGCTAACGCCTCGTGTAGTAATACCATTAGTAAAATACCATTTTAGCCTCAAGGCTGAGGATGAGAATGTCAAACAGTGACATACACGGCTCATGCAGCTCTATATTTGGCACGACTCTTTACCCCCCCCCCCCCCCCCCCAGAGAATTGGCACTGGGTGGCACATCCACAGTTACCAGAAACATATGATTTATAAACCACTGGTAGATCATCGAGCTCTGCAGTGCGATCCACATACACACTTCACCCCCAGCGCTGGTAACCTGCACTCCCCTTCACCATTACTGCTCAGCCACAGTGCGCGATTAACAGCTTTCATTCCATCCGCCCACACGTATCATAAAATACTCCATTTCATTATCATTCATCTCGTAGGGCATCATCTTACTTATTCTATAGTTATCATCATATTTTGATAACACACAACACATACTCTATCACCAAAATATTATAAAATTCATCTTATATCAATGAAATAATTTCATATGCGCGACTCGCCATATCTATTTCAATTTCGCGCAGCGTCGTAGCCCTATGATTTAGACGGTGCCATGGTAGGTTTCTGATTCAGAGGTTCATTAATTTAGCGTGTGTCAATATGACGCTTTGAACTAATTAGTATATTTGTCAACGCTGTGTTCGTTGAAAAAAAGAGACGTAGGGTCAAGATTCCACATTATGATGGCTTCCCAGAATAAATTGAAGAAAGCATATCTGGGTATGAGGCCTCAATTAATCCTTGACATGAATAGCTTATAGTTCAACAGGGCTCCGGTTTGATTGTCAGGGCAGGTCACCTGGTCATATGCTTATATCTGCGTTTTCCTCCAGTATAGAGAGTGAGTGTGGATGCCGGTGAAATTAGGACACTCACTTAAAAAATGTATTTCCGGCATCAAGTAAAACTGACACTCTACCTGCTGTCTGTACGTGTTTTTTTTCATAATTTCTTCCCTGATTCAGAGCAGTATAGAGAAAAAATGACCGAATTAGTTTACGTTCATCGGTGTTTGATGATTTTGTTAGACCTTCGAATAGTGCTTTCAACATAAAAAATCTACTCCTAAATAATTCAGATCTTGCTTACCAGAGTCTGGTAACTTTCACCTGTTGGACGTTATTGAACTGCGACTTGTACATTTTCGCGAGCTGAAAAGGATTAAAAAAAGTTGTTGTTATATAATCACCTCACTTACTATCTCAGAACATAAGTCGCATATTGGTCTTTTATTTATTGACATATATTTGCCTTGTTGTACGCAAAATCGTCTTTGAAAATGCAATGATCTATTTTCTAACCATGGCATGATAATACATAGAAAAACAGTACAATGACATAAGGCAGCATAGCCCATAACCAAATTCACTTGCGCTTATTAGCTGACGGATGGTCACCATAGTGAACCTCGAAAACACTGGAAATGGCTTCGTGATCATCAAGTAGATAGTCTACTTCTGGAATTCAACTGTGGGCTAAATGACTGTGGGCTACCTTACCCTCCCCACAATCCTACCCTACTCTGGATGGATATTTGATAAGATCGTATGCTTTATCTCACCCCGGGTACAAGTTTAGCCTCAATGATCACCCCAGTAAAGTGACAATACTACGCCACGGCCGTGGCAGAGTGAATATGAGATGACATCATACGCTATTAACCAACTGGATTTACTTAGTAATTTTGACTATTCTGATATTGTGATGCTATCTAATGTCTCAGTGCAGTTATAGAATGTGAGTGAAAGGAGTGGGATAAATCTAGAACCGCACTCAAATCGTAAAATACAAAATACTCAACTCGTTTGGATGGGCACTAATATCGGCGTGAGAAATCGTCGGATAGTTAAACTGACTTAAAATATCACTTTAATAATAGAGCCTTTGCAATTAAAATTGTTTTTTTTCCCAATTCTTAATCGGTCCTGTATAATAGTACAGTCCATAGGATGACAATAAGCAAGCATCTTCAATGAAGGGCAGCCGTCAGCCCGGATGCTGGTTAACAAATCATTAGTCCGATAGTGCCAGTCGACACCCACACTCATCAACACCAACACCCACCAACACCTAAAGGAATCATCACCTACAGCAACACCCAGCAACATCCACAGCAACATCCAGCTACACCCACACCAACCAACACCTATACAGCAACATACAACCACCCACAACAACAACTAGCAGCAGCCACATCCATCAACACCAACACCCACCAACACCTACAGAAATCACCACCCACAGAAACACCAATTAACACCCAGCAACAACCACCGCAATATCCAGAAATACCAACACCAACCAACACCTAGACACCATGGCGCCAGGCATGGTGTTGGAGAGTATACACAACACCGGAGGTGCCATCCGGTCATTGCTGGTAATATTTAACACCAATGGACCGGCACCCCTGATCTTATTCGGACCCAAAGTAGTTACTCCAGGTGGGCATCTAGCCTATGGAAGAGCACTGAAGGAGCCCTTCCGGCGATGACCGGGTGTGAATCGTCCCCGTGTTACAGCATCGGCCCCGTATACAGCCGAAGAGCGCCGGATTGACTCTAAGTAAGCATTGGAGTATGATTCTGCTATGGAACAGGGGCTTTATGAGGCAAAAGTTCAATCTGCCATTAATCATAGTACTTTACCAACCGATCTCAGAAACTAAGGACAATATTAAGAATTCTATAAAGAAAGTACTCGGGGACCGTTTCTATTGGCAAACAAGGCACCTAAAGGGTATAAGGGTTTTTCCAATGTCAGATGACAACTAAGCCAAACTGAGAGTAGGTTTGACGGACCAGATTAATCAAATTCTACATCTAACACCTAATACTGCGCACACATGACAAATGCTTGTTCCTGCAGTGCAGAGGGACATACAATTTCACCACAAATGAAGGCAATGACTGTCCCTTCGAAGCTATAATGCAATTATTTCAAATACACTACCTACCTCTTCAGATATTTTTTCCACGAACATTTTAGTAGCGTTATTGTTAGGTTCTGCATACGACGGGAGCCAAGTAAGTTCCGAGAAAATTACGCTGAGGCCAAGTGTACCTGAAGCAGGACACAAGTAAATCAATAATGAGATTAATCTGCTAAATAGCATAGTCATAGATCATATTGGCAGGTGTATGTGAACTCTGGAAAAATTTGAGTGAGACAGATTTGAAAAAGGAATCATTCAGTCCGGGAAGAGGGTTTACTATTCTTTATCGGTTCCTTTGAAATCCTTAGCACTATAGATCCAATGAAATTATTATAATATATTACCCGATCAGTACGATTGATATCGTTCAGGCACTCTTATTGTGGAGATGAAAATGCCTTCAGGAATCGAACGTTACATGTGAAATATATTGGTCAAATAAATGAAACAGTATATCTTTTTCACTTGAAATACGGTCATAGCGGTATATAAAGATAATAGAAATTGATATCTGTTTCTATGGTAAGGTGTTCGAATGTTAAATTGTCAGATAACAATGACGTTGTGCGTGAACTGTACTAAGGGCTTTGTCGTCAAGCGTTTGCATTGACAAAAATTGCCGAATTGAAGAGATATCTGGAAATGTTTTCAAAACTATCATATTCTATTAGCCTCTTTTGACTCTAATATTTAGCCATTGTTGGCTGCACTGCAGATTGCTCATCATTTAGTGAATTTCCCTACCAAGGCCCCATTTTGCATACTCTTATTAGCAACCTCCTCTTAGTTTTAAAATACCGTGCTCTCCATAAGAACGGATAATTTTCTAAATAGTTGACCTAGCCTCGTATGCTTATTAAAAACGGAAATTGTATTAGCTCCTAGCACACTTACTAGTAGCACCACTGCTGCCGGGCGCGACTGGCCGTGGGTTGATGATATTCTGACCAGGAGTCGTCTGAACAGGAGGCTGTGTGGATGGCATTTTCACACCAGTGGTCGTTGGTGTTGTTACCTCGACCGACCCTCTGGAAGTTACCGGCGAAGATTGTGTCGTGGTTGTAGATACCTCTCTACGAGGGGTGGCTGGAGTTGATCTGACTGGGATAATGGTTTTAGGACTAGCGCCCGTGATCGCGGGCGTAGTCTTAGGTCCGCTTGTTAACGTCGTTTTTAGTATTGTCGTAGTCGGTGTCGGTTGTGCCGTAGTGGACTGTGTAGTTCGTGTAGGTCTGGTAGTTGTAGAGGTGGTGGGTCTCGTAGATGTACTGGATCCAAAAAAATAGAACTTTATTCAGATAATCCAAATAAATGGAACTTTATTTAGAAAAAAGGAGGACACCTGATGCTCCATTGGTAGCAAAGAATACATCTTTGGCACACTAATATAGTACTTTCTTAGGATAAGGTAGAAATCCTGACAGCTGACAGATCTATTCAGATAAATAGATATCACATGGTGTGTGGTTAACATTACTTTTCCGCCTCGTAAGACCTTGAGGGAATTACTAAGTTGCGTAGAAAACAATTCTCCTTCATCTTTTTGTACTTGAACCTATGTTACTATTTGTATTGGGTCGATAGTTATCGAGTTTCCCGAGGTAAGGATAACGACAAAGTCATACTGGTATAAACGGCCGTTCCGGCTTTATATCATGTACCGCATCATCGCATGCAGCGAGTTAAGCATCTTTCCTTAAATCATAAATCATTTACCTGGTTGAGGCGGTGGATACAGGCCTGGTGGTAGTTGTGGTGGTGGGCCGGTTAGTAGTGGTAGTGGTTGGTCTGGCAGTGGCAGTCGTAGTGGTTAACCTAGTGGTGGTGATTGTAGTGGTTGGTCTGGAGGTGGTAGTAGTGGTTGGTCTGGAGGTGGTAGTAGTGGTTGGTCTGGAGGTGGTAGTAGTGGTTGGTCTGGAGGTGGTAGTAGTGGTTGGTCTGGAGGTGGTAGTAGTGGTGGTTGGTCTGCGTGTCACAGGAGACGGCGGTAAGAAGACTGTGCATCCTGGTCCCCCGAAACCCTCCGCACATTCATCACACAGTCGTCCTACATAGTAGGGGTCACATTGACAGATACCTGAGACAAAAGAGGAATAACCATGAACGACAATGTTGTTTATCATTACAGAGAGTAAAGTGCATTATGAAATCATCTCAACATAAAGCGTGCAGATCCACCGGTTTCCTTGTGGTCAGAATATACAAATATTTAGTTGAACAGAATTTGGAACATACAGCACAACAATCAAAATAGTGAGAGTACAACTAAATAACATTCATCAGTATGGAAATATGGGAATAAATATGGAAATATATATAATCATAATATCACATTAGGGACGAAAACATTCAATAAGGGAAAAAGTATCATTGAACCACGAGTGTGAAGAAAGCTCTACTTACCGTCTTGTACCTTGTAGATGGAGTTGGCCCTATACCCACCACACACCTCCCTGACGTGACCGCCCTGACACGGCGTCCGGCACGCGCTCGACGAACCCCAGCGTCCATAGGAGTTGCCGCACCTACACTGGTCTCCGTTCTGTCAAACAGAAAGAAAGAAGGCACTTGTTTTAGAATCTTTACTCATTTGGTATTTGTGTGTATACATAAAGCAAAGTATATGAAGAAATATATTTATATACGCACGCCCCTAGTAGGCTATTCCTTTCCCTTGTGATAAGGTTTTACTACATCAGCGGGAGGACGGAAAAGTCAAACGCGCCAACAACGGATGCTTGTTAACTGCCAACTGCCTTTATTCAGCTCTCTCGCACCCATGGTAACGGGATCCGGTCCTCTCTTTACAGCCACGATGCTATACCAAGTCTCCCTATATATGCCACTCTACTGACCTAACAACATTTTAACATGAAAATGATGATCGCACATAGAGTATAGGACACATGACATTGTGCTATGGAATCTGCCATCCGACACCATCCAAAAGGGGCCAATTATGACTGGATTTGATCAAATAATTTGTGGGGCCTGCCATGGAGAAATTTAGCATTGTCTACCGCTTCACACCACGACGTTTTCACCTCCCCTCGCCATGGTCCACTTCGCTTCACGCCCGCCCAGCGGCGGTCCTTCATACTACAACACGAGTCCGGCGTCTCGTTCCACGTTCAACTTCACTCCAGACCCGCCTGTGGAGCTTCCCGAGACTCAGTACGAGGGCATCTTGTATGGAGCCGCTCCACGTCGGTCGCCAAACCCCTCGCGACTGCTGCGACTTTTTCATCTGCTCAGGTCGCTCCGATGTTGGTCACCACCCGGATGCTACTCTACACACCTCGCTCCACGACTGGTTCCACTTCTCACCCGCCGGAGTTGGCTTCAATCTTGCTCCATTCTACTTCCAGGTTCCGTTGGGGGTCTTCACCCTCCTCGCCGCTGCACGCGGGGATCTAATAGAGCGCTGCCCACCAGGGGGGTGCCAGACCCCGCACTCCTCATTTGGAGCTCATCACAGGTGTCATGTCGGTCCCTACTCGGCTAACCTCGGGTTCAAGGGAACTCGTCGCTCCTCCTCGGGACCTCCATGGATCACGCCTACCCGCAAAACGGCCACCACAGACCTGTTTCACGTTTGGCTATTTCTCCTATACCGGTTTCACCAATGTTCACATTTGTTCACATTGACATTTACCTCGACAGCCAAATAAACTCGGCTACTCTAGCCTGCTCGTCCACACGGCGGTCTCCTATCCCTACACGGGCAAAACTTCTGCACTTACCAGACTTCCATGTCACCTAGAGGCTTCTATAAGCTTCACTGACGTCTCGGCTTCATAGCCCGTTGACAGAACGCTTTCAAACTTACCATCCACCCACCCTACAACTTTCTCATCCATTTCTCTGACTTGAGCTATTTTTTCTTATGTCTGTTTCAACGATGTTCACATTTGTTCACATTGATGCTTACCTCACCAGTCAAATAAACCTGCTCTATATTACTGCAGTCCTGCGTCTTGTTGGTCATCATAATGTTAACTGATCTTTGTTTGAATACTTGATTGACGTTCGACGTATACATGTTGTTCTTCCATGCAATAATGAAGGTAATACTTAATCTCCAGTACATGTATCATTGGCTGTTAACGCATTACATACATTGTTTTCGTATCATACAAACATTGCTTTTAAGTTCTTAAGTTCTGCCCTGTACACCTAATATTCAATGTATGAATGGCGCTGCCCCCCAGGGGGTGCCAGACCCGGCACTCCTCATTTGGAGCGTATCGGTGCGCGTCGGTGCGCGTCGTAACACGTTTGGGAGGGTGCATGACAAAGGTACCATGGTCCCGATACACCCTGATATAGCTCACGACGTAACCAGCATTTTTAACAATATTTCCTTTATAATTCCAGAAATAATGCATGTTTATGATTGATATTTTACCTGTAAATACAAAACAATAGTGTATGACAGTTCATAATGGTATTTAATAAAAAAATTCAATTCTAAGTTAAAGCATGAAATGATCGATTTGAGACCCTTATCTATTTTCAAATTTCACCATTTTTGCAGAGGGGCATTACCACTCCATCAATTATTTCATATGATTTCCCATTGAAAGCGTCGCCAATAAACACCGATGCGCACCGACGCGCTACGATAATCGATACATGATCTATTGTCATAGACCCTCTGCGATACAGGTTTTTTATCATAGCATGTTGGTGTACGTTGGTGTGCGTCGGTAGCGTTATCGTAGAAACCTGACCAACTGCCTCGATACACGCTACGATACGGAATATGTATCTGGAGGTCAATATCGGTGCGCGTCGGTTCCCATCGGGAGCCTGGTGGACACCCCCCCCCCCCGTAAACCATCCCTTTTACAATGCACTGTTATCTAGGTGTTCGTGCATAGATTCGGTATTAGATTCTGAACAGTGTATCGGGAACACTATAAAAAAAGAATAATCGTCTTATTTTAGATTGCGTAAAATACTTAAATACATCACAGCTTACAGCTCCAGCCATTTATAGAAGTAGCATGAGACCTCTGTTTAAAAATTGCAACTTCGTACATGAAGGTGCCTGAGTTGAAGACAAATGCGGGTAGTTGGGTGAGTAAAGAAAAAAACCGCCAGTTTCTGAAAACCGGAATTAGTCAAGTAGATGAGTAAAATAATCTAAACCTTCTGAGGAGCTCCTTTCTACGATTTCTAACAAATGGTAATGACAAATATCGATAGACCAGCACATATGTCATGAAATATTTTAATCGATCATTATTTGAATGTACAATAGGAATGTTCAGATATTTACAAATTATTGGGACAGTGAAGCATCCACAGAGGCAGGCTCGTGTCAGAAGAAGCCCGACTGTTTTTCCTGATTAAGACATTGAAGGTGGCCATTTCCTTGTTTTGCAGGCCCTCCATGAACTTCTGGAAATGGATTTGCCCCTCTCATAATGTCGGCAGTCCAGCTGCGATGTAATGACCAATAACTTTGGCTTCAGATGTTACCTTGTACTCTGCAACTAGGTGGCTGACTTGAAGACCAACTATCATCCATCTTCTCAGTTCTGAGGAATCTTCAGTCACACCAACTGATATCCCGATCGGCTTGAATGACAACATTAGCCTGCTCATGTGCCTGGTTAATAGCAATTGTAGATAATTCTTTGCTTGACCTGTAAACAACAAACTTTCCAACCTCAAACTCCTGGACCAGCTGGGGTTGTTTCTATTTCAGAGTAACCATGTGAGATAGATGGTTAGCAAAGAAGTATGGAGTGAGCTTAGCCAATACCAATTCAATGGATAGCTTGCTGCTATCACACCAAGCATCAAAGCTCTGCATTTCCTCAGAGTTGTCAGCTGCCTAAGTGCAGTAGTCATTGCAGGCCTCCAGTAGACTGTATGCTACAATCTGGTAGGCCTGGCAGTAATGTCCCTGCGGAAATCACCCCTGCCTCAGCGGAAACCACCCCTATCCTTGCCATACTGCTCAAGTCCGTGCCACTGGATTTGCTTTGTCACTTCCTAATTCATCTATATATATTTATAGATTAGCTGATTGGCGTTCAGACAGGTATCTGGCCTGGGTTCAAGAAAGGTACAGCCTCCCCGATTCTGTCCATGACAAGACTGATCGTATCGACCAAGTGGGTTGGATCTCGTAGAAGAGGTAACAATAATGTTACGCTAACCTCAGTTTCAGGGCTTCACTTCTTGAAAGTATGGTGCACTGACCAAATCTTGCTCACTGCCTCATCTGTTTCTTCAGTCACACTGACTTTCTCCAGCAATACATGTAACCCAGTGCCAGATGTCGTCCTAACAGAGTGGTGTCTGGATCTTTATCTCACCCCTGGAATAAATGTCCATAGGCTTAACATTGGGATCTCGTTCTCCATGCCCCTTCAAGTATTGCAGTCCGTTCTCCATGGTCTATATCCTCTTTGTTGCCCATTCTTTCAGTGTGTACAGGAGTGAGATAAATATAGAAAGCAACTCGTTTTGGTCAAAGAAGTCATTCTCCAACTCGTTTGAAGGCTATGTGATATTCACCCGGCTGTCGCCTCGTTCATATCACACCGCATCAAACTCGTGGAGAACGACGACTTTGACCAAAACTTGTTGGTTTCTCCTTTAGTCTGCACATCATGGCTCCGTGGAGGAGAAAGATCCTTCTTGGTTATCATGAAAGCTTGGCATATATTTCTTAAGGAATCATGCAGTTCTTGAACTGTGTTTACTTTCTCCTGATAAGGTTTCAGAGGTATTCACCCTGGTTGCCTTTGGTCAGTGTTGGAAAGCTGTGATGGCCACGTTTTGCTACGTATTTCAACATATTTGCAAATTTCATAAAACATTATGTCCCAATCACACTGGCGTAAAAAGTAACAGGTGTTTTCCAGTTTTGACGTTTTCAGAAATCTACAAATACGTTGCAACACGCGGAAAAATGCGGAGTTACGTAAACTTACATAGGAATGCGTAAAAGAGCTCATTGGAAGGACAATGATAGGCATCGCCGACAATGATATTCTATAACGTTTTGACCGGACTTAGGAGGGATAATCTAGGAACGATTTTCTCAGCGGGGGCGCCCTCTATCACCACGCCCCTCGCGGCTTTGGCTGTTTCCTGTGACGTCACGTCCTTCCCGCTCCTATTGACAAGATGATACAAACTTTCTTTCTTCTCTTTCTGATTTCATCAACGTGTTTTTCACCTTTTGACAATGTGGTGCTTTCCAGAGGCTCAGCTAACGATATAGCATCTACGTCGACGATTAAGATAACGTTTGGAGAGTCGAAAACGTTGTGCATGGAAGATACCTTGACGGCACTGCATGAATACCATCATTTTACATATGAATGCACCCAGCGTATATAGGTATGCTTTTGCGTATACAACGTCGTCCTATTCCCCACGTGTATACGCCTCATCTGTAGGCGCCTGATTCATATATCCGGCTGATTCATATATACGCTTCATTCTGTTGTATTTACGCCACTATCCAATAGTTCCTATCTCTGCCACTTGAGAACATCACTGGTAGCATATTTCATTTTCCATTAGTCATTGGTATATGGAAAATCTAATGTTATATAATCAATTTTGATTATAAAATTGTTCTAAAACCCTATTTATTATCTTTTCATTAAATACATGTAATAAACCCAGCTTTTTCGTTTTTTTAAACGGTTTTTAAATAGATTTTACTTTTCAAAACACCACTCTTCTACAGTCATACTTTGGGTACAGTAGGTATAACACAAGGTCTTGTCAGATATCCCAGCAGGGCGATCGCCTTCACATCACAGGGCAAGCGCCGCACCCCCCGGCCTGGTGCAATTGCTCTTCACCTCATTGCCGGTGGAACAACTTCCAGTCGATGCTTGCCGGCGACTTGGTTTTGGAAGCACGGGGAGGGGCCGGGTCTCTGCGGGGCCGGCCGTGCAGAAGTTATTCGATGTTAAGAGCTGTTCTGACAAGCAGATTATAGCCACCGGCGGGAGATTTGGGCCGGCTGTTGCTGCCGAACACCAATAGCCGACCACAAGGTGCCCGGCTGGGGCTTGGGCTGGGTTCGTGGAATAGCCGCTAAACAGAAATGACATAGTTTGACTCAAATTTTGTGATTTCCTTTGTTCACTCTTGTTTACTCTTCTTCAAATGACAATTCCAACGTCTGGTAAATAAACCTTGTCATTTCCCCCCAGTCACGCGTCTGCTGGGTCATTAATACTCACCAATAGGATATTCCTAGAGGAGCAGATCAATGTTTTTGAATGGTCTTAGGGACTGCTATTGGATCTTCTCACTGTAACCTGGCTTAATGTTGATAGATTGTTCCTAATTAATCAGTAATGAGGCAGTGTTTGGAAGAAATGACAAATGACTGTAACATTAACAGTGAAAGATTCCTTTAAGATTAACTCTTTGAAGTTGTGACATTTTATAGCATAATCCAAACGGGGCTGTTAGATCCCCAAAGACTGCTGGGACTGATATCAAAGCGGACGCATGGAACTCATATCGTAATGTAAAAGAAGCAAAGATTATATTTAGTTCCCCACCATTAATGTTACTATCATCTTCAACCTGGCTTTTAATAGTGCCCATCCATCTACAGGGCCGTTTCCTTCAGTCAGGTATCAAATGATCGTTAGTACGAGCCCAGAATTCGTAAACAAGAAAAGGAACATTGCTAAGCACCAATTGATGCATGCATCCATGTAATAATCCTAGGCACCGTGACAGCTAACATTATCCAAACATATCCTGCCACTACACACAAAAAGGAATAGATACAATAAATTGAAATGGAATGACTACAGTTCAGAGCAGTAACTCAACCTACTTGTGTTCCAGCGTACCGGTAACCCTTGAGCTGGCAGATTTCTATGCACATCTTGGTCGTAGTGTTCTGTCCATCCCAGGCAAGATATTCCAGGTCTGAGACATCAGGATCCGAGAAGCACCCAATGTACGCACTCACTGTGTTTTCTATATGAAAGAGAATAGCAGAAGTATAACTAGTGCCATTAAATCATTTTATTATATTGTGGTTACAGCCATATTGATCAGTTGGTGTTGCGATGAAGATGTGTTTCAACTCTTTTGACCTAAGAGCAAGAGTTGTTTATTCCCTGAAGAACTATGGCCTGTGGTACTTTAAAAGCAAGCGCTGAGTGAGTTTTGACATTAAGCGAGCTAGAAACCAATAATAGGAGAGAGAACTTCTAATTACCTACCATATCTGAAAAACTAGGATTTTGGTCGGATCTGCTTGGAGTTGTTCCCGCACATAGCGACAGAGTGAACCAAACTTAGGCTTGGAGACTGAGGACCCACGAGAGTGAGAATATCGTGAAGGGTTAAACTTGAGCCTACTCTTCAATTTTGTACTTTCCTACTGAGATGTGCTTATTCTCTTATGACATTATTCTAACCTTACCAAAAAACAGAGTTTAATGGTGTGTTTTTCTGATCTTCTCACCATGACAGATGCCTCTGAGATCTGATTTCCGCTGGTAGTTGGCAAAATCTGTGTCACATGAAATAATGAGTGGCAAGTAAATGATAGTTCCAGGTATTAACAGTAGGGGGCGCACTAATTACGACGCGACGAAGTCGCTAGTTCGTGTTGTATAATAAGACTGCTTGCTCCCGTTACAGCCTTATCAACTGCTCACTTCATGACCTCGCGCCAATTCACTCTCCAGGCATGCAACCTGTGCCCTGCTTGAGCTATAGTAAGCGCCATCGTAGCACGAATGATCCGCTGGAAGAGTGATGACCTGGGAACCAGCATAATCGAGTGATGGAGTGGCAAGTTTGACAATAGCAGTTTTAGCGGTGCAGTACCCGTTTGTCAGTTTGAATGGTAAAATGTTTCTCACAAATGAGTTGATCATACGTAAATGATAAAATTTGGTACACATGTATCACAAATGTATAGAATTCTTCACTCATTTCACTCATTTTATTTGAAAGATATAGTGCATGAAAAACAAGAGTTTACTGTTTTGAGTTGAACGACAGGGTCGACCCCTTCACATTGGAGCAGGCCATAGGTGAGTGATTAGAAATAATCATACAATGCTTAGGGCTGCTGAAATCCTTGCATGAGAGAGCAATAAATGGAGGCATTACCCATAGTGCACCAAAAAAAATGGAACCCGTTACCTGGCCTATAATGTGACTAGGCCAGGCTTCCAGGGTATGTCTCTATATGCGAGAGACACTCCAAGCGGTTCCGACCTAAGGTAGGTAACAAGCGTAGTGGTCTCATTGCTTTCTCTTGAGACTAGCAGATTAAAAAGAAAGACATGACTATACTTTGATTTCGACATGGCTCGAAATAAGTCATAAGAGAAAAGGTACTTCTACCAATAGATCTACAAAAAAGAAGAACAGATTCTTGTTTTACCCTCCACGGGATTGTCACTCTCGTGGCCCCTCAGTCTCCAAGCCTAAGTTTGGTTCACTCTCTTTTTATGTGCGGGAGACACTCCAAGCAGATCCGACCAGAATCGTAGTTTTTTAGATATGGTAGGTAATCATAAGATATCTTCTCAATGTGATATCCCGTAAGCCGATTACAATAAAACCAAAGGCCACGGACAATTCTACTTCCGAACACCTACCACATGTTGATATTACTTCGGAATATAAGTTGATGTTTTTATGCATATCAGAATCAGTCTGGGGAAGTCATCAGAACTAGGCAAATCGAGATTAATAGCAGATGGCTAGGATCTTTATCACTATGCTAAACGTGACACTGGCTCACACTTTGTTTTCTCTTTTTAGATATTCTCATTCATTAACTGTGATCTGTAATGTTCAGAATTCATGTAATATAGGGTATTCTGCACTTGGCCTGATGTCTAGTCTAGATTATACACAGATATTAGTGCATACATGAGAACAATGACAAATTATCATAACCGAACGTTGCCCAGTATTAGCATTAGAAAACTCAACAAGCAAGAGCAATATATTTATTTATTGCATAAATAGTTGAAGGAAAGAGTGAACATTCTATACATTCTGAAAAATTGGCAGCTGATGAGTTCTCTAATTCCCACAAGTTCTCTAATTCCCATAAGTAAGATACCATCTTGAATGATTCTCATAATTATATATATAGGTTAGACATATAGGGCTGTCGGTGTGGGCTACACGCAACTAAAATCTAGATCATGGAATTGAGGATGAGCAAAGACAATGGTTATGATATCTCAGAAATGCTTGCAAACAGGTAATCACACTAATACGTGGGAAGGCACTGTTACATGCCAGGGAATAAATGGTCGCTATATCTTTTGGCCGCATGTCATTGGTTTCTGAATTGATTAATTGGATAGTTAGTTGACCGGATGCTTGGGTTACTGGATGAGTGCTTGAATTATTGGATAGTTGAATGATAAATGCCACAGATAACACTGCTTACCTTCGTCATCCACACACTTCCCGGAAACACAGTTTGGGCAGGGAAGACAGGCACGACCCACGGAGGTATTACGACATTGAGTACAGCTATCCCCGATCCAGTCCGGGTAGCACAGGCACCTAGAGACATACAATATTAACAATATTAACAGGTTAACCATATCCTGTTACAAACGTAAACGTATAGATTCCTAGATATATACTCATTATAAACGCCTGTCAACTTTCACATGCTAAACCATGTGCATTTCATGATGGTTTTCCAATCAGAGGCCTTCTAAACGACCTAAACGTTTTTTTTTATCAAATGACCAATATTTACTATACACCTCCTACTCGTTTAAAACGCCATTTTATAAACTTTCCTGACCCATGATTCAATCCCCCGTTCCCGTACAAGGCCGCTCTCAAAGTGTATCCTTTGTTAAACGCCCGCTGTATGTATTGTTACAAAACAAGTCGTACACTCGCAGTTGATCGAGGGCGGTAACATGCTACGTGGAGCGGCGCAGTGTCGGTCACGGTGGGTGCGAACGTTATTACATTATAAAGCCACTTGCACATAAGCGTGGCGCGACGATCGCCGTGATAACGGGTTTCGCTGGTTCTATGTATTTCATAAAGGACCAGCCGCACACCAGCGAAATTTCCGCACCCCAGAACGAGGCGTGCACTGTAAGAGTGAAGCTAACCCTGCAGCAAGTGCCTAACACCATTGTAATAATGAAAATATAAATTGTTCTTCTGTCATAAATATATGGCCGAATTTTACAATTAAATCATTGTTAGAAAGCTGAGACTTAGGCCTATCTGTTGGTATATATTTGATATACCTGTGATATGTCTATGATTTTCTGTCATAGATTGAACAACAGAATTGTTTAGGCAGAAAAACCCCACAAACATGTTACCTTCCTGCTTTCACAGTGATTTAATGAAAAATCTATCGCGATGACCTATAGAAATAAACATCCTATCTTCTTAGGAATTTCAAGACGATTAAAATGATACCAATATTACCAGGTTGTGATAGATATTTCCTGAGGTAAGTGGGTGGGGAGTTAGCTCAGTGGGTAGTGCACCAGACTTGTAAATGAGATTTCAGATACTTGTTAGTGTTACATTCACTCAACCCTCTCATTCATAATCACTGGTGTTTCTTTTAGTTTTTGGTTTACATCTACCTTTATTTCTATCTATTTTCTATCAACTTAAATCTTATTCTAGTTTGTGATTCTACTGATAATTATATCAATATCAGCTATATAATTAATGACAGACATTTGAAAAGAATTAGGGGATTCCATACAGATGTTTCCTTCTAGGTTCAGGAGACTATAATCTAAGGAAATATCTATCACTGCCTGATAGTATAGGTATCATTTTAATCGTCTTGAAGTATCTAAGAAGATAGGATGGTTATTTCTGTAGGTCATCGCGATAGATTTTTCATAAAATCACTGTGAAAGTAGGATGGAAAAATGTTTTAATATTTGATACTTAACAAATTCTGAAGTTCAAGCTATCACGGGAAGGCTTAGTCAAGGATTAGGTCTATGATATGTATACCAACAAATAGACCAGAGTCTTGGCTTCCTAACATTGATTTATCTATGAAGATTGGCCTTTTATTCACAAAGCAATTTCAATTTCAATTTTCCGAGTTAGAAAAACATAGGTTTTTTTCCATACCAAACGCTCAGGAGTTAGGTCGCACGCCTCGTTCTGGTGTGACCTACATGTCGGCCATTACAAGATGGCGCCAGTGTGAAGAGGGTCTCATTCACTACGGCCCGCGGTCACATTCTGGTGTTCCTACTACTTATTTGAGATGGTGGGGAAGATGTATAGGCTACGGATTGTGAGTGTTTCTGTCTGCATAGCTTTTACTTTTCTTAACGTTCGTCAACAAGTATTTACGCCTTTTTACGTATTATGGCGCATTACCACGTTTATCTACGCATCAAAAATGCATAGATGTAAGTCGATTTTTTAAAAACTCATTCTGACATCGTGTTTTTCCCACATTCTGTTCGCATTCACATTTTCGCATCTTCACGTTTTGTGGCGTTTTATGATGTATTTGTAGATTTCAAATACATAAAAGGACATAGAGGTCTTTTTCACGCCAGTGTAACTGGGGCATTATCAGGTTGAATTTGAATTGAACGTATTTAATCCACCCAATACAAGAAAGTTTGCTTTTCCGTTAAAATGACAGTCTTTCTTCTTTGACCAAAGTCCTTTTTATCATTCCCAATCAAAGGGCAGCACAGATACATTTACGACTTTCTCATGACGCACATGTGAATATCACACACCGAACAAAGGTCTCCCGTGTTTCTTTTTGTGATTACAGATATACTGCAATAAACTGGCATTGATAAGAAAACTTAAATATTTACTTTAAATCATATTCGCAACGCCATAGTACTGGATATGATTCTTTTTAAGGGAGATTTTTTTGCCTCAAATTAGTTATAATATAGAGAAACAGGCTTACTGTCTCCGTACAGATAAAATACGCGGTAAAATCGGCGATCAGATGAACCGATGCCGGAGGCAGAGGTTCATCTGATCGCCGATTTTACCAAGTATTTTATCCGTACGGAGACAGTCAGCCTGTTTCTCTATTATTATATACCTTAAAATATCGAATTTTTAACTTTGCTACTGGGGAATATTTGGATTTTGCCGCCATACATGCCCCGTACGCCACATACATACCCCGTACGTCACCTAGGTGTCGTACGGGTATAAATACGACATGGGTAGGAGCGGGCAGTATGTGTAGGATATACTACCACAGGTATATAATAATAAGGTTTTCTTAATGCGTTTCTGAGATAAATATATTAAGGGCCAGGCGTGCCTAGTTACCGATCGCTCTTCTATTCACATATTACTGCCCTGGTTAGCCCTAATGACTTTAGATCCTTTTAGACTTTCTCATGGTTCAACTTCGTCTCACCAACGACTATACTCGTTGGTCTCATTGCTTTTACACCATAGGTTGATTGGTTGGATTGCTTTAACGTCCAGCTAATCATTATAGGTTCTTACCAGACTTTCTCTAGGTTCTTTGAGACCACAAGGGTGGTGATCGAATCTATGAGATGAATTTTGTTAGAAATCTCGCCCCTACTACAACTGAGGTGAGAGCCTTTTTAGTTCCCACACCACAAACACATAGTAAAAAAAATACATCGACCCGGGGGATGTTGACATTTCTCTACGTGTCCTTCCATATGATTGAGCACTAGGATAATGGTAGATGGGGACGTGGCTGCTTCCCATCATCCTACATTATCTCACGGGACTTACATTAGGGTCCCATCCAAACGTAGCACACCTATTATCCACCTAATACAAATTGTCCATAGTAAACCTACGGGAACTCAATGTGGCCATACCCAGCGCATGCGTATATGTTGTATGCTTCGGGCCACAAAACAAAAAATAACAGCGAATACTGAAAAATAGTGCGAATGAAAATATAAAGCATATCTAAAGGGAATCGGCACGCAACCAATTGGATAAAGGTATATTATAAGAGAGTTTTAGATTTAAAAAAAGGGTCGTGTGCTCCTCGGAGTTTACCTTACGGGATATCCTCGCGCGCGCTCAGATATTACTGCTTGATAATTTTCATGAATCACTATTTATACCATTCTCTTAATAGTGATTCCTGAAAATAATCAACCGAACCTTCATATTTCAGTTCTTTAATGATGAACGTATCAACGCGATCCGGATATAGTTTGATGCCAGGATGGTCGAGTATGTTTCACGTGTATTCAGAGGTACGGGGGTTGGAGGTGAACGTTTTTTTAATTTACCTGCCCACCCCATTCGAACAACATACGTTTTACCATCTTATCTATATGATTTATCTACCTACCATTTTGATAATCAATGACTATATTTTATTATGATACCCTACTCGTAAGGATTAGTTATCAATTCATAGTAAATCTTATTTCCCTAATTAGCTTTTTTCTCTTCAATTTTGTTGTGGACTGTGTTGTTTCTTAAAACGCATTACTCTGACCTTGGTTTTGAAGATTTGCAACTCTCTGAAACTTCCAGACCTTCAGAACTTTCACATACTTCATCCAATAGGGAAACCCTCAGTTTGAGCTGAACAAATTGTATAAGATGCAGTAAGTACATGTACTAATAAGCAGAGTAGCTCGCTCGGGTAGCAGTTCGCTTGGGGTCTCTTTACAGTGACCAGCCATCTACAGGAAATGGCTCGTTGAGCTTGCAGTAAATGCCTAGGGTAGCATCGTCTAAAATATCCGGTGTGCGATGATAATGATAAAATTAGGATTGATTGAACATATACGGCATGTCACCATTAATGGACTTCATAATGCTAGCCTACGTTTACACCATCACCCTGACAGTCCAGGCAGCGCATTTTGCGCGTGGTCGTACTCCGTCGGGTCTGCCGTAGTTCGCCTTAAGTCGCCAGGCTTGCGATTCTTGGGTGTCGTTGAAGTTTAATTCTGTCAAAAAATCTAGCACGACGGCGCCGATTCCCGGCAGCCCCCCATGGCTAATGGGAAACGGGACTGCTCTAATTGACTGTACTTGACCATACTTTGCCTTAAATTAAATCAACAGGCCGCGAGACTGGGGCCTCTGGAGAGAACTAGGCCCACGGGGCCATAATCCACTGGGATATTCATTCAATTTCCAACAGTCATAGCAAGAGAATATGTTGAATAAGATACATGCAAACAACCGGAGAAGGTGAACAACCACAAACGGTTGTGAACATGTATGTTTGATGAATGTTTTTATTTTTTTTTTATAAACTCTATTTACTTCTGTTTTAAAATATATGTATACATATACATGTAGGCATCTCTGTGTGACTTATATCTCCAAAGCACACAAGGACTGCACTGTGATCACACCAGGACCGCATCGGTAAAAATGCCGTAGTTGGTCATAGTTGGCCTTGCGACACCAGGACCCTACCGGGACTGCTGCAATCCACTGCAAGTCACCCCAAGTCAACGGGGATATCCCTAACCTACTGAGATCACAACGTAAGTCGCCGTACGGCAAACCGCACGGCGACACCATAGCAACCTGCGGCAGCCTTAATTGACCTTGGTGGACCTTAAGTCGCCGGGATATTTGGGGCCAAGCGGAGCAAAGGCCTTAAAAAGGTCATAGAAAGTCCACATTCGCTTACGGTTTGAGGAAAATTCACTGCCAGGACTGTCGGGGCGATGATGTAAACTTAGCATTATAAAGTGATATTTTGTTCTTTTAGGGACTTCATTTCAGGTAACTGCTTTTATTGATACAACACATCAATTTCGTAAGTGTTTTAAGGTAAATTAAAGAAATTCTCAGTTTCCAGTATGTTTTCTAGATGTGATGTTTCCTAGATGTAAATATACACCCCGAGATCTGCATCGTTTAGCTGGTTGTGTCGTGGCGTGTTGGGACCGTGGTAACATTGTTATTTCCACAAAACCCGTTCCAATACACTGTGACACAATCCAGCGGCGTTCCGACAAGGCTACGATGTGATTTTCTGTGTGTGTCGTAATTAGTCTTGTCGGAGTATGTCGGAAGCAGTGGACACTTTATATGTTATAGGAGCCATCCATAAAATACGTACGCACTGAGGGGTGTGTGGATTTTGCGGATAGCCCCTTCTTTGTTCTATTGCGCAAACGAATGGGGATGGGGGTCCGAAATTTGAGAAATTCTGCGTACAATATCATGGTTGGCCCCTAATCTGAAAGAATGTGCAACCTCGCGGTGGGTCTATTCTAAATTGAACAGAAACCGAAAGAAAAACATGGGTAGGACGTCAATCATTGGTCTCATGTATAGATGCACCTGCTTCTGTCGTCATCGCCGACGGAATCAAGTGTAAATATAACCTAAGAAAATATTTGTGGAACGCAATCTAGAAAATATTCTTACCTGAACATCTTAATATGAAAAGGGTCGCATAGAAAAGACTGGATTAC
Source organism: Alentia gelatinosa (assembly GCA_950022655.1). Taxonomy (NCBI): domain Eukaryota; kingdom Metazoa; phylum Annelida; class Polychaeta; order Phyllodocida; family Polynoidae; genus Alentia; species Alentia gelatinosa. The sequence continues at coordinate 53,274,237 of OX465581.1, forward strand.
CGTCAATATCGATTACCGCGCGTTCAGGTGCAATCAAATGTGTCCGATGCTATTAAAACATCCTGATTCTAACACCATATTTTAGGCGTAACAATTGTAAAGGAGAACAACCCAATCTTTGGAATGGAGTAAAAATTACAATACAAATACTTCCAATATATGCATGGTATCTTTTTATCATACCGATTATATGACACATAATTTCTAACTCACTTGTTTGGTTCGATGCAGATCCCTCTCCCATTGCAGTTCTCGTCGCAGACTGGGTTATCGCATCCGGTGCCAGTCCAGCCTTGATCGCAGCGACACGTATTGAGTCCGACACACGCGCCATGCGGCCCACAGCTGTGGTCGCACGCGCGCCGCTCACAGCGTGTCCCCGTCCAGCCTTCATAGCACGTACACCGCTCGGGGCCCGTGCATAGACCACTCCCGCAACCCCCTTCGCACCTGATCTGCGCCTCAGCTAAAAGTAGTTCCACAGAGAAGGTCAATTTGTGCGACATATTTCACGCTCATCACGTGTAGAGCAGATTTATCGCAAGGGTTATTATTGTGGGCCATAATTGATAACGGGTGAGATTTGTAAATGAACTCAAGAAACAATCCTGGTGAAATTCACTTTGAGAGCAATTTGAGTGTGTTGAGAGAATCTGAGAAACATCGTGAGTATCTAAAGAGCTAAATAAGAAATAAATTTGGTGATCGGTCTTCAAGCTGGTAATAACTGGTGAGAGATATGACAAAAATGAAGATCTGTGTTTAACTTTCATAACATTAGTCTTCAATTGTTACGATACTACCGCTATAGGCAAATCATAGAGAATACCAATTTTATATAATTTCAATACTACTAGAATTAGAAATAAAGTGTGGATTGATATAATGCATGTGAGGAGTTAGGGCCTTGTTGAAAAGGATGTGATCACAATTTGCATGAAACTAATAACGTGCTGGGTTAAGACATATGTATTTGCAAGAATGGCCCAGACCAGGTTATTAGCAAATGTTTTATTAATATAACATGTAGGAAGAGTCAGCATACATTCTCAGCAGGGTCCCTATCAAAGTTATCAGCGTTTCTATGTGTATATTTGTCCGAAAATGATTGCTGTTATATGAGCAACATCATAAAGAATCGGCTAGTTGCCACAGAGAATGTCCTTTAAAGTCCTCCATGTAACCCTCATGTCTCCTAATGAGACCGATGAATCTAACCACCCTTAACCCTTTGTTTGTGTAAAGACGGGGCGTATCAAAGTTTCACCTCCTTCGTCCACCGCTTGCGACCACGTAATAGGTATTTTTTCCAACCTCGGGGCACACGCTCTAGCGGAACGGACAAAAATTAAACTCACCCTTAACCCTTTGACTGCAGCATGATGCCTCCAGGCATTCCCCTGGCTACCGCAGCATGATGCATCCAGGCATCATAGAGGCATCATTGATACTTATATACAAAATTAAATAAATAAAGAAATAATTGTTTGAATTGAAAGAAATTTTGACATAGTAAAAACGCCATATTTACCTCTGATTTGGTATAGCAAAATATCATCAGCTACGACGGTAGATTACTCAAATCATATGGCACATCATGTGACATTGCTATTTTAAAAAAAAAAGTGCCTGCTGTATCAGGGTCGTTTATTCAGGCACTGCATGCCGTGAAATGCTAAGTAGGGGAACTGGGTGCTGCAGGGAGAGGGTTAAAGGTATCCACCCCTCCATCCTTTTCCCCTGTGTTGATAATGTCTTCCAACATCCCATACAAATCCCAACTGGAATAAAATGATACCTAAGTTACTCCGCCACTAGTTATAGGCTATAGGCTATATATATGATTATACGTTGGACAAGATTTACATAGTGGCTGGGTAAAATTTCTGATACGTTATTTCTCAAAATTTTTCATCATTTTTCACAACCTACCAACCAGACTTTCATGGAGACAAAAGTGGGGATATCTTAGCATCTTACAGCTTCAATCTCACAATAACATGGTGTCGGCTGTTGTCATGGTGGAGAGGCAGTATGGTGGCACACACCAAGTGACACACACTAAGTGACATACACTAGGTGACACACACTAAGTGACACACACTAAGTGACACACACTAAATGACACATACTTAGTGACACAATGAGTAACCCTCTCTGACCCTTTCTGACTGACTGCAAGTCTACTTGTCCTGGGACGGGAGATGCGCGGGGAAATGTCCCGATGCGCGGGAAACATCAAGGCAACAAAGAGCTCAGTCAGGTCTATTTTAAGCAATCGACTGCATCGGGGGTGTGACTGGAGGAGGGTATGACCTACATCGGGTGGAAGGTTGTGAGCATGAGCTGGAGGGAGTTGGGAGGGGGTTGGTTGTTATGCAGTGGAAGCGTGTTACTACTAGTGGATGAGCACACCAGTCTATTCACCCGATGCCTTACCACTTAGGAGCGGACGGTGACTGGACCATGTCGGCTATATGGAACATACTACCAGTCTATGTACAGACTAGGCCCAGACCACCTTCAGCCGGGAGTCAGCGGACACACACCAGTTAGGCTCCAGTACCAGTCAAGTCCCACCCCAGCCCCACTCCAGTACAAGATCGTGAGTAAAATCGGCTATATGGAACAGAGCCTTTAATCCAACCTAACCACATATATTTCTTACAGATATACGAAGAAAAAACCCATGATTTTGCAGGTAGCTTTTCATTGAACTGTGGCAATCCTTCTCATGTTTTGTAACACCTAATTTTAATCTCAGAGCGCTGTGAGACTTCAACAAGGTCCTGCCGATGTGTATGCCATTCATGGGCTGGGAGTTTCACAGACGGGGAGGTAGCATATAGAATGGCTGTGCACAAGCAAGACAAACACGATCTAAGCAAAGAGATAACATATTTAGAAGAAACGTATGGTATAAAGCAAGCCAAGCATTGCAAAGGCGATAGATTCATTACATCATAAGAAATGCGCAAAGTACAATTACCCTCACCATGAAAGAGGGTGACAATATGAGGTGAATATTTCATCCTAGATCTATAAACAGGAGGTACGCCATACATGCATATACAATTCTTTGCGGAAGATGGTACTATTTAGATACGATTTATTACCTCAAATACATGAATTAAAACTTTTCAATAGATCTTTACAATAAGTCCGACCCTGGCATTAATTGTGACCGTTTTAGTGACCGTTTCGGCAACGATTATTAATGATGATCATATCTATGGAACACCTTAAGCGCTCCAAGCAGTTGTTGCTGTTCATAATTTTCGCCAATTGTGCGATCATTCGACTATGGAGCGCGATGGCCACAAACTGGTCGGTATCAACGCTAATCACGACTATAAGACACCTCCCAGAAGTCTCCAAGATACCTAAGTTTCTATGAAAATTCAGTAACCAGCACTTGACCAAAAGCTAACTAATCCTCTGGAAATTCCATTGTTGAGACTCGTATGTTGTCAACAAATGGGGTCAAAGATCAGCTTAACATCACGATCGTATCTCCAGACACCCAGACCAATAATTATAGTCTAATAGTTAATATTTAGTGCCGGTATGCTGAAGACCAGTAGATCGAACCTGCTTACTAGCAAAAACGGTGTGAAGTGTCACTGATGTTTCGATCAGTATTATCGTAAAACTGGATGAGTTTTACTATAGAACCACATGCCACTCCTTTAGTTTTGGCTCCGGACTTCACTCGGCTTCGCCTCATGAAGTCACTATGTCAAACTCCAGTCGTGGCATACGGTGGCCAAGATTAAAACGAATCAGGTTTTGATTTTATCCTACCCTGTCTCCTCGATTTTGGAACATTACGTGATAACAATTCTGTATGCCACTAGTGGCATATAAAACTCTGTATGCCAGTCAGCGTGGCATACGGAAACTCATATGGGATTTTATATTAGGGGTATAAAACCACTGGGGGCCGTGCCGAGAACTTAAAGACAATGCGCTCATGGCATCCAGAGAGCAGCATCAGTACCATATATTAAAATTTACATGAATGGCCGACAGTGTCGACCATTTCCTTATAGAAAGAAATCATATATCGACGAACTTGTATGAGCTCACCAAATAAATAACAAAAAAACAAAATCGAAAAATACCCTAAGCCTTGACTACTGCATACAACGAAATGGATTTCCTCATGTCCCCCCATTTCAAAACGCTCAGGAATCCAATCCCTGGGAGAAACTAGAAGCTCAATTGGACTCTGTCCGAGAAAAGGTTCACGAAAGGGTCATTTCCCTCGAGAGAATCTTGATATAATTGACCAAACTATTGAGAAATTAGCAGAGCCATGTGGACGCATTCAAACACTTGAAACTAAGGTGAGCGACCTCCTTGTAACGATACCAATGTGTAAGATACCATACATCTTCGATTCTTGAATAAACTGTTCCAGATTCATCCCTTATCGAACTACACCATCTCGAAAACACTAGAACCCATATGTTAAACTTTGTTCTTATCCATGTTGAATCTTACAACTATGGTTATTTATAAGCTCTTTCATGAGAGCTATGTACTATTGTAAATAACAGGTTTAAAAGATGTCTAAAATAAAGGTTCTCTTTCATCCTGCAAAGTTACATGTTTGTTGGCCTCTTAACTGTAACGCTTGGGTTGTTTGCTATGTATTACCGGAATAAAAACTGATTGGTATATCATAGACACGGATATCATCAGATTCCATTTACCTATTATCTAAAGAGTGAAACCATGAACTTTGTTCATTTAAAGCACGTCTGTCTTCAGAGAAGTCTGGATCATATCAACAACTCCCAAGTGGTCATTTTATATTCATAATGGCTGCGTTTCTTCGCAGTAAGGAACATGCAAATCTGTTTTATATGTATGTATTTTTTTTGAAATTCTACAAACTCTTAATATTGGGCACGGTCAATAAGGGTGCGGAAAAAGATGTAGGTCATACAAAATGGAGGCACCGAGAAGGTAACACACTTCAAATCCCCATTTCCATCCTGCCGTGGCTGTGGACTGAAAACCCGTTTGAGATTGCTAGGCTATGACTATTTTATAATGTCACTAGGGAGCTACCCCAAATATCATCATATCCCATAGTAATCTTCAACATGTCTCCTTGAATACATCTCCATAACTACCAACAGGAAATGACAAATGACAAGAAATATCACCAAAATCGTTAACTACTCCTGACAAAGATAAATTAATGTTATCGAAACATTGGGTTTTAAAATGACTCATAAACCAGCATCTCGTTGCCTTGACTGTCCTTCATCCTACAGTCATCAATAAAAGTTATCAACTTTACTTGAACGCGTCTGGGGTCCGTTATTATTTTCGTCGCCACCGAAAGTCTAAGGCCCTATGAGAGGACTTGGGTTTGGGTTTGATTAGCTGATCTATCTTGGGGAAGGACAGTTGTAGCCGACTATACACAACCTCTCCTCTATTCACGTTGTATTATGTACCGGCGGGCTGGGATACCTCATCTTAGTCACCTTCACCTCTCCCGGTGGGCGACATCCCCTGGGTTTGTGGGTGAATCAAATTAACAAGAGCAGCATTATTTATTATATGAAACCAGTAGAAATATGCTTGTTGTGGACTCAAATACAAACTGATAGTGTTAGAAGGAACTATTTGAGATATTTAAATTTATATATATATATATATATATATATATATATATATATATATATATATATATATATATATATATATATAATGTATAACTGCCATAGCTTATACATATATAATTAGTCATCACCATTATTGCTAAGCGCGTAACCATAGGGTTGCCATTTGGGGGCTTGGCCTATTGATGACCACGTCAATAATTCTATTGATGCACAACGGTTGAGAATTACTCCCTCTGCCTTGTAGCTTATGTTTTAGCAAATTTTCATTGGATTATGTTCTAGCAAATTTTCTTTGGGAAAATCGCTCCATTTCTATCATGGGAAGGAAGGCGAGGAAGCAGAAATCGCCCACAAAGGCAGAAATAGGATTTTCGAGTGTTACCAGACTGAGAAGTGAGAAGGAGGTCCTTCTCACTCCCCAAAAGCTAGGGGATAGGTCAGACTCAGTAGTAGGTAGCACTGACCAGACGAGAGGGGTGCCACGGATGCCAGAGATGCCAGACATGGACAAGAGAGAGAATGCGGTTACCCTAGCTTCTAGAGTTGATAATCTGGAAGAAACCTTCACAAGAGCCCTCGGAAGGATGGAAAAACGTCTTCAAGATAGAAAATCGCGTGACAACAGCTCACCATTAAAAAGAAAATCAAGATCGCCTAGATCGCCATCTTCAAGTTCAACTTCGACAAGTGATAGTGATTCTTCAAGATCCAGTTCAAGAAATCGTGGTAAAGACAGAAAACACAAGAAAAACAAAGGTAAAAATAATATGTTTTCGTCATTAATAATGAAATTAGTTCCCAAAATACCACTATGTGGTAGAACTTGCAACCATTACAGACCCCTCATTCAAGTCTCCTCCAAGGTGTCTTTCAGGCTGATTTTGTCCGCGGGTTCCCTGAACGAGACTATGAATGAGGATTTCTCTCCTTATGGATGATTGGGGTAATAAACGAGATTGACGAACTCTCCCCAAATGTATCATCCCTGAAGGTGTCCTTTATCGGGACTGTCCTCCCCAACGAGGGTTAGAAATTAAACGGACCCTAGGTATTGTGTGTTAAATCCTCTTCTATCAATTTCATAATGTCTTTAAAATTCTCCCTCCTCATGTTATATGTTTGTAGACGAGGCGTATCGAGTGAAAAGTCCAGTGCTCACCGTGTTGCTCCCTCCTCATGTTACCATATTGGGTCAGTAATCTGATTATGTCATTAGGCTATGGGGAAGAGTCAGGTTGGGGTGGGATACTTGTGGAGATTCTACTCAGGCGGTATGGCCAGTCGAGATCTAATTGCCCCATATATGATGTCGAGCGTATGATACACGCCTGCCCCTGGCATGGGAGCTAATAACAGTGAAGTGATAGGAGAGCCAATAAAGAGTCACTGTCATTATACTCGATTACGGTAGATGAAAAAGGTAATGACTGAGGTCTGCTGTTGTAGAATATGGGTATGCATGTATATGTTGAAAGCTTCGTTCCCGTCAATTTATTCAGCTCATAAAATATATACTGTAAATTCAATTGTGGATATTCATTATAAGCCTAATGATCTTTAGCGCAAATCTTATATGGCATTAAGTGCATTTCGATCCGGCTTTTCGAGTTCTTCTTGTTATTTCCATACCACGGAACCATTCTTGAATATTGACAAAAGTATTTTAAATGATTACCTTTCATAATATAAGTAGAATGACCGATTCGGTTGATTTAGGATATCTGATGCTACCAATCTGTCTCATATGAAAAGCGTATACATATTCCTAGGACCTATTCATATTGGGACTATCACTGCATATCTTGTAGCTGCTCTCCAGTGGTGTCCTGATCAGTAATGCATTTATCTCGTAAAAAAAGGCACTTCACTCAATAAACATACAGTAACATCTGCGCGAATGAGGTCATTTAGTCTCTCAGGGGTGGTCCTATCAATAAATACTGATTTCTCTCCTGGACCGGGCCCCGTGAGTCTACCTTGAATAGGAGATGCCAATTCAAGTGCTGAGCCTTAGTTATGACGACAGAAGACTATCGAATAAATGTACAATAACAGAGAAAGGATTGGGGGGGGGGGGGGTGTTTGGTATATCCATTCTTAAATTGACTCCAAGTGTGGGGGAAGAGTATCAAGGCAGGACCAGTTACTTATTTGAAACTGCTTTGGGAATGGATTCTAGGGCAGATGTAATATATGAGAAAGGTGACAAATGGAATTATTTGTGCACAGGCGTTCATGTACAGAATGAATGTATATTGTCTTTAACATGATATCAACATTGCTACGTAAATTGAACAACAATTGAGATTGGTAGGAAATCCTCCTCATCCTAGTCTATTACAATAGCAAGGAACTCCTGCTACCTGCTACAGCGAAGTGAACATTTGTACAAAGGCGTCTGAGAGCCATGATCTGCAACGGAGGGTACCACGGTCTATAAAGCTGTTCTTATCACTGCTACTAGAGACAGGTTGGTATAAGTGTGGGAAAGACATTGATTTCAGACGTATAGATGTCCACTAAGGCATCCTCACCTGACGAGGGTTAAAGGTATTGCGCAGTGGCGATTTAGTGAAAGAGAAAGAGAAGAGCGAGCAAGAGTGATAGAATGTAAAATAAAACCATGCTAATTCTGAGCGTAAAAACGAAGAGCGCACGAAAATGAATTATGAGATGGAATAAAACACAATCTGCTTATAATGCTCCCCTAAATCAATCAAAATGATAGCACTTTGAGAGTTGTCAAGACAGCCCTATGCATCATAAAAGAAAAACCAAGCTGCATTTAAACTCAGAAGAATATGTTATTAAACTCAATACACCCAGAATGTAGCTGGGCTGGGAGGGAGGTGACTCCAATGCACTACACCTATAGGGAGTATGCGATGGGGTATGTATTCCGGGGTTAGTTAAACCCTTTCCTTAACGTTGATGCCTGGAGGCACTCCCATGGGCAATGCAAATGACACCTCAACGCACTTCCGCGGGCAGTATAAATGATGCCTCAACGCATCATTTGAACTATTTTTGTTAGGATTGCATTTATTTAGGCTGATTCGACATAGATCTTTATAATCTGGTATCATGTAAAGGAAATACAATACTATAGGGGTGATTAAAGAGAAATTCTTTCTTGATCACCATGGAAACACGGAACTTTAATTGGTGGAAATCAATCCATTTTCTCAACAATTGTAAAAGAGGTGGTCAAGCGTAAGGCGAGCGGCATGCTACCGGGCCTGGTAAGGAAAGGGTTTCATTCTCCTTGGTTGGACTTACATTGACAAGTGTAGGTGACGTTCAGGTATTTGTACGTGCCAGGGCAGGGGTCTCCCATTAGAGCTATAGTAGCGGGGAAGTGACAACCGTGATTTAGGTTGCTACAACCTCGCGCAATGACCGACATTGGCAACTGCTCGGAACTGCAGGCGGCGGACGTGGAAGCCTGGGGGTGCGGGCATGTGAGGGTCTCAAGACGACCCCAAAAAGCTCTTGCAATCACAGGCTTATTACCGGGGTCACACACAAGATGTGTCTGGGCACCCTCACACACCACAACCACCGTCTCCTGGGAGTCGCCACTCGGCGAGGCTGGCAAAAGGAGAAATCTTGAGTATTCCACTAATTCTCTGTTAGAGGAAACACGTGAGCTTAGCGGCTCAAGAAATAAATCACGTAAATGCCGGTGCTTGGAACTGGTTTTAAGGCCTAGCCCCACTGAAGCAACGCGATCGCCGCAGCTTAATAGACGTTAATTAATGCCGGGCAAGCTTAATAAAAACGGCGGCGCCAATCGCATCGCACCCAAGCGCCCCTGTGTGGCCGGCCTTGCGTGTGTGTACGACGCAACGGATCCGTCGCATCGAATATCTTGAAACATTCAAGATGTGCGACAGATTCGTCGCACAGGTATGGTTTATCACCTAGTGTTCGTATCCGTGCATCAACCCAGGCAGCCCCTACCACAGGTACATGGATTCTCCTGCAGTAAGCACTTAACAGCCTCTACTCAGTTGTCAGGTCTCAGGAGCTGTGATAGCAAGCTGTGAAAATGGCAGTATGGGACTGGGACTGCGGCTGTAATTGTGGATGTGGCTTGGTATTGGGAACATAGTTGGGGTGCTAGATACTTCAACCCAAAAGCAACAGACATTAAAAAAATCCAGCTCAGGGCTGACTTGGGTTATGGCAGCGGTGCTGCACGATTCAATCGCACCAGAGCTCAAGGCATAACCATATATTTTCTTGCGATTGAGTGCGATGGATCCGTCGCAATTGGGGCCATAAATACCGCTGGCGGACCGTTTTTGGCCCATAAAATGTCTGCGACGACGGCGTTGCTTCAGTGGGGCCGGGCCTTAATGTCCACTTACACAAGGTTTCCCTCAAGGTCGGTAGAGAGGAGAAACATAAGATATAGAATACTTGTTCCTCACCCTAATCCTCCTTTTGAAAAAACACCTGAAGTCTAGCTCTGAGATAGAATTTTGCAATAGGTTTTGAGTAGTTGCTCAAATGTGTTTGGTTGAATGTTTTTTACAGCAATGAAAATCACTAAAAGTATCGTTAAACCGCTGATTCTACCGAAACACCGATCTAACCAGAAAATCCCCGAAATTTATTGAAATTAATCAAACGGATGTCTACCATTACACTCAAGCCCTATCAAATCGGAATGTACAGAAGAAAGTTACTAGTCATTGAAAATCCCTCAGAGCTAATGCTCCGAAAAGTAGGTATTTATAGTAGAATTTATTTTTAAATGTCTTTGTTTCTTAGAAATCGGATCATTTATATTTTGAATAAGACTTGAGATCCATTCTGCATGGGAAAGGCCTTGAAGATGAGTTTTGCAAGTACAGAACAGTTTCATTAAACAGTAGAGCAATATAGATCTTACCTCCTCTCCGAAGAATGAAAATTTTTATGTGGTACTATTTCGAGAAATGCATATAATGCGGAAAGCTACGCCTGTGGCAAGATATTGCTGGCGTGTAAATATAGTTCTTTGATAAGCGACATTGAAAGCGGGTATTTTGCACACAGATAACAATAACACATCAAACACATATACTTTCAAGTCATAGCAGTGCTACAAGGTTTTTTTTTATATCATTCCACTCATATAGCTACATACATGTGAATATGGTATTCCAAAGTTGATTGGAGTTAATCAAGAGATAGCTCATATATAACATGATGCTGATATAGTGAGATGATGTTTGACGTCTGTTGTTAGACTTAGTTATACAAGTAAAGGCCAAATTCGAGCTAGCAACAAGTTCAATTCCTATCACTGCAGGCGATTTTGGTAACACAAACGTATGAATTGGAGGGTTTCATAACCATCTCCAGTCTAGGGTTTCATAACCTTCTCCAATTTCGAGTGATTTCACTCCACTTCAGCAGCTGATCCACCCATTTGTAATGATTCAGACAAGCTTGGTGCATTTTGCATCTAGGTGTACTTTCTTAATTGCTTGTAGACAAAATGGTCACAATAAATAGGTGGACAACGGGGGACATCAACTCTGACGCAAGGTAGAATTTGACCTTTAAAACTAATAATGGTTGAGTAGGCATAAAATATGGCTGAAATATTCCACATAATATTAAATATGAATTGCTCTCTCATGCACACATAAATCCATTAACCTATGACCAACATTCTAATTACTATAGTTACGTAATACACACACAAGATGGGAATATGGGCTTACTTGAGGTTGTCGTTGCTGAAGTTGTTGTGGACGTTGTTTTAGTTCTTGTTGTTGGCTTAAATGTGGATTCGGTATGAGGTGTAGTGCAGAGGTTACAGGATTTCCGACAGAGTCTTCGCATCGAGTCCTGGGCCGTTTGACAACGTCCAGCATTCACCCATATCCGACATATATATATATCATCGGAGTCTATACATGCTGGAAAGGCGAGTAGAAATTATACCTTTCAATCTTCGTAAATAATGGATACGTTTCATAGTCATCAATGAATTATCACTCTGGGTTCACAATCTACAGGTAGAATCCCCTCTCACTAGATATTATTCAGCATTCGCCGGGAAAATAACTCCCTTTGCTTAGTCTAGTTCAATGCCATGGTGTTAAGCATAAAGTTAGGTTCATTATCCGTCCACATTATTCCTTATGATTGGCGGAGAATGATTATACGTGACTGCGTATGGCAACCATTGTGACTTCCGATTGACCGATTCCATAAGTATCTGTCATTATAATTGACCATAAAATTTCATTCCATTACAGCGCAGAAGAAAATATAAATCGGATGTGTTGAGTTCTTCCCCATGGTCGAGACCAAAAGAACTCCACGCATACATTCATCGTCACCATAGATCCTGCGGTTTGAGGAAATTAATCAAGGAAAAGATCAACTTGTACGTCTCCTTGCGAAAAGAGAAAAGTTATGGGGACGCATTAAAGGGGGAGGGGGATCCATTACTGAAAGTGTCCATGAATAACCTATCAATAATAGATGGATCTAGTAGTTTATGAAAATGGTAAACATTGTCAACAGCGTCAAGATCAGTCTTCCGGGTGTTAGGATTTCTCCTTTTGAAAAGTAAAGAGAATCACTCGGCAAAGTGCTCTGCGTCCATCACGGGTTAAAAACAGTAAGGGTATATGAGATCTAATACTGACACATGTGACCAATCTACCTCCTGGCAAGAACATGGCGGAAAATGGCGCAAAATGTTATGACATTTGATCCAGGCTTTCTTAATCGAATTGTATTATTGTCAATATCTTTATTGCACCTCATGATAGTCCCTTTCAGGTTCTTTGTCATTCCTGTCTATTCAATGAGACTATCAACAATGCTACGAAATGGTTTATGGGAATCATGCAAAGTAACTGACCGAATCACCATCTTTTATGATAGTGTGAACTCTAAAAACTTCTGTTAGATGTTTGAGAAAACCAGTAGGTGGCTGTTTACAAATATCCTTAATGTCCACTTACACAAGGTTTCCCTCAAGGTTGGTAGAGAGGAGAAACATACGATATAGAATACTCATTCTTTACCCTAATCCTCTTTTTGAAAAACACCTGAAGTCTAGCTTCGAGATAATATTTTGCAATAGGTTTTGAGTAGTTGCTCAAATGTGTTTGGTTGAATGTTATTTACAGCAATGAAAACCACTGCTACGACATCTAATTTAATCGTCTTGATTTCACCCCTCGCAAGAGCGAATTATTCTGATACAATCAATATTTATAACTTCTTGTCTGTAGGTATCTCCCACAATACAGAATGTCTAAATAGCAAGGCCTTGTTGGCATCAGCATATTAAACTTAAGCGTGTATTCCACCAGATAGGCCAGATTTCAACTTCACTAGGAGTCTCAAAAACATACTTATAGAGAGGCTCATTCGACGCAGGCATCTTAAAGTTTGTTTGCTGTCGTGCTTGATTTCAGCGCACCGTAAATGATGATGCAGGTGTGAAAAGATACACGGATAACTTTGCGAAGTTGAAAATTACAACCGATATGGAAATGTGGAGAGATTGATAAGAAACAAAGAGAAACACTTTCATTTCATTTTAACATAAAACTTTCATCTTTTCAAAGATAGATAAAGATTGAATATTCACCAAACTTTCACATATCCTTCATAAATATCACTCTGGGTTTTATAGACTTAATGATAGACTGACAAAATACAACTATATGCACCAGTGGAAATAGTTTTGATTTCCTTTACGTACACCTTTAGTGGACAAGGGTATGAGGACACATTAATCTTAAAACCAAACCATAGTTATTCATTGATCTGACGAGAGCACCCCCGCTGGGACTTTTCGATCGGGCAAATAATGGGGGTGAATGGACAATCGATGTTAGGGGTCGCAATGCAGGAAACGGGACATCATTAGCAGTGACATCTACATGTACCACTATGGCCTGATATCAATGATGAATCCATCCTACGCTTTATATCTATCCCCCCACTCTCCATGCATTGCCTCCCATTGTTGGTCTACTATGAGTGAGGGGGAAGTTTGTACCGACGCCCAGCCTCTGCTAGAAAAGTAAATGACGGGTTAGCTTGTTTCTGTGTTCATATACTCCTTGCGAATATAAAATCATTCAAATGTAAATCATCCAACTTCTGGAAAGGTAATTCACGTGAATTTGTCATCCACCTCATCTTTTAGCCTTTTAGACAACAATGGCATTAAAACAGATGACGTCTGCTTTCGCAAGATTATATCTGATATTGTAAAATGTAACAAACAATCAAATGACAACATCGCATATACCCAAAGTTACAGTCTTCCGAAAGTATACATCAGCAATATAAACCTAGATTTCAAACGAAAGTATCTAAAAGCAAATAAATGAAATGAAAAAAAAACGGCCTATAAAAAGCGCGAACAAAAATACAGCAGATGGTCGCAGTGAACAGCCATTACTTTATTTATACCCCTGAAGCAAAATAAAAGGAATTGTGTTGTGTTGATGAATGCATTTTACTTATAGATAAATTTTTATTGATATATCTAAATTGATAAGCAAAACTAAATCATTAGAATAATGAAGAGAAGGTGATCTGATAAATATCGTAAGTGATATTCCAATGTAATAAATATTCATACCTGCTACAATGATATGAAACAAAAAAATTCTAGATTTGATTTTATAAAGGAATATAACCTAACCCATAAAACACTTGATACCATGAAGTCTTTTTGACTGCCGATTATGTTCCACACTGTATGGATATGTTCCATAATCGACTACCGATTAATTCAAGTCGGATTTTAATCCCTATGCAGAAGTGGACTGATGGGACTTATTCTAGTAAGATCTCACATTTCCAATATAGTATCATCTATAGAGGAATATGAATATTAGGAAATGGACTATTGAAAACTTGTTGTTATATTCTATCTACATTTCATGTGAGCTTTAACCACGACACCTTTCGCCGTCAGTTCACTATCCGAACATGGGTTTAAAGATGACACAATCAGGATAATTGCATTTTCTATGCAGGGAGTGGAATAGAAATAGAACTTTGGATGTCAGTATAATATGTTAAGTTAATTGCGAGAATGTAGTCCGTGGTATATGTGATAATTTTGAATACTTGACAAATACGTTGAACTGAAAGTTGAACAGGTCCAATATCTTAGCTTATTCTGTACACCCTATTTTGATTAATTGTGCAACCAACTGAATAACTGGCTATTTGAAATATGTCACTCTCATTATCATAACTCTGTGAACAGTAAAAAGCTCATCGGACTTACGGTAAATGCATTTGAACCTTTATATGCATCAGAAATATCCCAGCAAACTGCCTAAACTACAGGTAAAATTCCTCCCATCTAGATTAATCTGACCCCCTATGTGTATTTTCAATATTCCAATTGCTATTTCCAAATTTCTCGTTTAACCGTTCACGGAATTATAGATCACCAGAGTTTGCATGCAGTCAGTTCTATTTCACTTAACAAAATTGTTACTTAAGGCACAATACTACATACACCACAGATGGTCCACTCTCAATATACCGTTGTATTCTATTTAACTCACAACTAAAATTATGAAATAAAACGAGAGGAACCGTTTAATAGTGAGATTTATCAGATATCAATTGAAATACTTTAATAGTGAGAATTATCAGATATCAATTGAAATACTTTAAGTGTACATGTGCAGTGGTAGCATCTGTGAGTATGTATATAAATGCAGCGTCAATGTACATTTATATGACTGGAGGAATTGCGTGTCTGCGAATTCCTCCGTGTAGAGAGAAGCAAACTGGAACCAGCGTGAACACAGATGTTCGTTTATATGTGCTCACTGATATATGAAACATTGAAAGGAAAATTTGATGGGAATTATAACTCTAACTAAATATTCAGCAATTCCTTTTTTAGACTGACAATCAGTCTTTGAATTTATGATGCTCCAGAATCTCCCAAACTTGCTAGAACTGGTCAATGGACCGAAGCAATACATTACAAACAAATCCCTATCTTTATCTATAGACGGACTATTATAAACGAATATCTGTTCATTCAGCTGGGTCACTTTGGTTCTTATTACAGCGATACCAACCCCTTATGAATATACACACCATACACCGGTTTATAAGACCAACACATATGGGACAACATACGCTCTTCTACAATAGTAGAAATCGTCGATGTAGGGAATGAAGAGGTTTGTGGAGTAGATGATCTGGCTGTCTGTGAGGTGGTAGGAGTAGAGGTTCTTGTCTGTAAAGGGCTGAGGGTGGAGGTTCTTGTCCTCCCCGTTTCCATGGTCGTCGATGGCGTGACAGGGGATGTTGTCCCTAAGTCTTTGAAAATCAAATTCAGGGATTTGAGATTTTAGGAGGACTGATTGATATAAAACAACCTACTATAAACTAACCAACCGTACAGTTTCAGCTAATTGCATACCGTATACGCCCTTTCGCCTAAACGTAAGGCACACAACACAAGGTATTCATAACGCATTATTAAGGAGAGCATTATTAGTGTGATCATGTATGTATCATATTACACATTATGTTATCGTATTACTTCATCCGAAATACTTAGTCCTTACTTCATTCAGTACATATCATATCCTGGTGCTTTTACCAACAGTGCCCTTTTGGAGCAAATCATTTATGGATGGATGTGGCACCATCTTCCAGATCATCGAAATCAGCGACACCAGAGAATCAGATACTCCACCGCCCGAGAACCAGCTGGCCGCCGCTACCAAACACTCAAAATCTGAACCTACCCACCCACTTCAAGAGACAGACCTTTCTTGTCAGGGCTCTTAAGTCTTATGCCTTTAAGGCACGACTAAATGTCACATCTCTCTGATAATAAGTGAAAAATATAAAAAAATTGTCATGAACAAAACTCCTCCTCAACTAATGTCAACCTCTGGTGAAATTTACAATGGATCGCAATAGGCCTGAGAACAGAGGGTAACAGGAGAACTCGGCACCAGGGAGAACCCGGCCCCGGCCGTTCTAGATGACACAATCCCTTTCTCCCGATCCAGTGGCGTCAGAATAGGGGGGCAGGGGGGGTGGGCATCGAAAATTGTCTAAAACCAACTTTTTAGCATTCAACTATGGCTAAGCCTTGACTTTTCACTGTGGAAAAGTGTCAAAGTCTGACTTTTTAGCATGTATCAATGGCAAAGCCTTGACTTTCCAACACAGAAAAATTTCTTGATTTTTCAAAATCGAAATTTGTCTAAAACTAACTTTTTAGCATGCAATGATGGCTAAGCCCTGACTTTTCACCGTTGAACCGTGTCAAAGTCTGACTTTTTAGCATGCAATGATGGCTAAACCCTGACCTTTCACCGTGGAAAATTGTCAAAGTCTGACTTTTTATCGTGCAATGATGGCTAAGCCCTGACTTTTCACCATGGATAAATGTCAATGTCCGACTTTTTAGCGTGCAATGATGGCTAAGCCCTGACTTTTCACCATGGATAAATGTCAATGTCTGACTTTTTAGCGTGCAATGATGGCTAAGCCCTGACTTTTCACTGTGGAAAAATGTGAAAGTCTGACTTTTTCGCATGTAATGAAGGCTAAGACCTAACTTTTCACAGAATTTTCGCTGATTCAAGGTAAACCAGTGCAACAGGCCAATTTCAAAGTCTGACTTCATACTAAGAAAAAAGTCAGCAATTTTTCAGTTCGCCCCCCCCCCCCCCCCCTCACTTTCAAAATGTTCTGACGCCCCTGCGATCAAAATCACCGCTCGAAAATTATGAAATTTAGGTTACATATTAACTGCAAATACAGCATGTAATCTTGAACTTTTTTTAACTCTATCTTTTCTTAATGATTCCTCTCAAATCAAATCACCCTCTCAAATCTTGAGAGGGTGCCGGCTCCTCCACGGTGCCGAGTTCTCTCGTATTTAGAACAGTCTACCCTCGACTGTCACCATCTTCACATGTCATGCTATAACTCAGCCACTCTACCGTCAGCTTTTTAGTGGCACTTCGCTTCCAAAAAGGACCAACGAACTGCTTCGTGATTAGAATTCCCAGTGAGTACTCAAAGGGCTTATAAGAGAATCTATATAGGTTAAATGAGACTTACCTTGGTAAAAAGGTGATAATTGGCCCAAGGTCTAAGATGTTACAGAGTTGTTGGATGGAGCAATGGAGATGTTGCTCTCGCCGGAAACCAGCAGTTTTTAACAGATAGAGCAACACAGGTGACCTACCCTCTAAGAGCAATGCAAAATAGCGGACAGGGAAAGAACAGTCTTGGATGGAACCGTTGCTCCATCTGACGAACCTGTAACATTGTATACTTTAGGTCAAATACCACTTTCTACCAAGCTCAATCTATATAGTCTACTTCTTATTACTGGTCGGTCTGAGGCCAACAGAGAGTTTTGCATGTTGAAGGTAGTCTAGGCTTCTTTCTCTGACTGAAGAATCATATCCTGGAAGGAATTGTTATCTGAGGTAAGTGCCTCTTTTGTAGAATTTGGAAAAGGTATTAGCGTTAGTTCACCTTGCCTTCATTAGAATGACTTCCATGGGTAAATCCCGCAGAGTGGGTTTAGATGTAGTCACTCCCCTGGTCTTAAACACCTGGGTATCTATGTCAGCTTCTACCATGGTTGTCTGTATCCACCTGGCGAGCATGTCTTTCATCACTGGCTGTGAGTCCTTCCCAAGTGGAATCCACAACTGTATGTACTAACATCTAGACTATTTGGTCTCATTGCAATATTACTTCAAATTACTGTAAGGGCAGTCACTTATCTTTAAACTTTGCCACCATAACCTGATCTAAAGTTTGACCGTCCCTGGTATGCTTCACCAGTTTCTGTAACTGCAGAACAACATCTTCATCATTCCAGATCTAACCTGTCCATCACAAACTGAAACACTTCCATGGGGAGTTCCCACTCTGCTTTAGACTCTGATTGTGACTCCTTGTCGGCCTCTCCATTTTTTTCTCCTGGAATATGTGCCCCCTGCTACCCACAGGTTTTGGGGCTCACATAGCTTCCAGATTTCTTTCATAACTAAATCACAGCCATCACTTTTTGAGGCCACCATTGTAGTGTATCTGACAGATACCTAATTGAAGTATTGGTCAAGGACTTAGCAAAGCATTGTAGGCCAAGATGCATTTAGTGGTTTTTGCACTATCCCAGACCACACCCCAACCTAAGTCAGTTCCATCTGTAATCAGAGTAAATGAAGGTGACTGGCCTCTGATACATTTAGAACCTGATTTGATGGTTTTAATACACCAGTCTGCATCCTCCATACCTTCCTTGGAGACATTCATAGACTTCTCATAATTCCTCCCCCACTTTTTATATCAAGAATTTTGTCTCTCTTGAAATGTCTGAAGTGGGCTTCCCCATAATCAATTCCCTTGGAGAAATTGACTATGAGTCCTATCAGACTCTCATCCATGAAGTATCAATGACAAAACCCAAGAGAGTCTGTTGCGTGGTGGGCGCAGTAATACTTTTATTTTCATGTATCTTGACGCATAGCTTCACCAACAAAACAACAATGCTCTGATGCTCTCCAAACACTGTTGAGCTGACTCAGCCCTGATAATGGTATCATCATTGTACCAAATACTGAGTGGTCTTGTTTCTGCATGTGAGCAAACACTCTCTTTATAACCGTGGTAGATTGTCTTGTTTCTTGAGCTAGACCATTGGCTAGACACATATACTGGAACAGTTATCCCTTCCACTCAAACCTGAGAAACTTCTTATTTTCATCACCACCAGGAATCGAGTAGTAAGCATCAGACAAGTCTAAAGAACCCAAAAGAGACCCCTCATGAACCATGTTATTGGCTGTATGCAAACATTCCATATTGAAATGTTCATAAGTCACACTGACATTCAGATCTGAAAGGTCTTGGATCATTCTGAACTTTCCATTAGGTTCGGGATGCAAGAAAACATTTGAAATAATTTACCATTTGTTTTGACCCACTCCTCAACGATCCCTTTATGTAGAAGCTCCTGAATTACCACATCAAGGTTAGATCTAGCTTCCTTAGATAACTAGGTGCCTAGATGCCTAGGTGGGGCAACCTGTACTGACAACTCATTAAATCCAATTTGAGTCCCTTTTACACATTTAATGACGTAAGGATCATGTTTAACCATCAACCATTGGTATTTAATGCCACTTGGGACAAACACACTGTAGTGCGGCAAAACAGGTGAGTCACTCACCTGCGGATTTACTGTGACCCACGCCTGTGAAACCAGACTTGCGGTTATACAGACTCTTGTCTTTCGACCCCTTGTCAGATCTCAACTTTTAGTTATAGAATTTGTTTTTGTTTTTGTAGACATAGTCCTTCTATAAGAAATCCCTCTGCTCGGTCTGTGGCTCAAATCTCTTCTTGGTTATTTTATTGGCCTGCCTGATTTTGTTCTCAGCCTTCCTCATGGCCCCGTTCAGGCCCCTCCTAGCCGCTCCAGTGTGGTGGGGTTGTCATCTGACAGATGATTCCCACTGTTTAGCCCACTGTTTCAGGTCATACGGGGCCTGCAATCGATGCACCATGGCCAACATAGTAGCGACTACATCTTGCTCTGTTTCCACGATATACTTGTCCATTAGTAAGACCTTATTAAACCTTGGGACCTGTTACATCAGAGCATTGACAGGCTGAGGGAAGTGGTCATGCTTCTCTCTCACTGTTTTTTTTTGTAATGGTGGCCCCATCGCCTGCGAAAGGGCCCTTCCCCTCATCGAGAAAAGCTGACAGCATCTCTCAGAATTTGTCCATTTGTACCATGGCTAAGCCTTGGACAGCTGGTTCTGTCTGACACCGCACCTGACAACTCCTTTCTCATGGGAGATTTAGGTTTTTCATCTCTGGTCTTAAGCTACTCAGTTGTGGACAGAGTATAATGCTTTAAGGGAGAAAAACAAACTTGCTTCTCAAATCGTAAAATCTTGAGTAGGATTTGTGAATTTCCGTCCTTTTCTATATTTTGTAGTACAAACGTATTGTAAAAGAAACTCTGTCACTACGTAGAATTGGTTCATCACATTTAAGATTCAAATAAAACAAATATAGTTGTCATAGGAGAAAAGGTGCTTTGATGTTTCGAAGTATGGGGGAAAGAAACTAAATACAATAGGGTTACCTAAAGGTGAAATAGGTACAAACAGAACTGAACGTCATAGTTTCTTGCAAGTTAAAACTAGTGGATTTATGCGATAATCAGGTAAGCCTGAAATCTGTCTTCACTGGAGCAGAGAAATGAGAGGACGTCGTTATAACGCTTGATTGAACACAATAGGTCTGGTAATAAAGGGAAGGTGCATTTTCTACATCAGTACTCTGGGACCCAGGAAGGTGCACTTATTGGTGTTTAGTGGTTCGACCGCGATATTCAGTTATTATTCCTTTTATTGGACGTCTTTCCCAAGTTTAGTATATGCAATAACGATCCAGTAGGTGACTAACATGTCAGGCTCAGAGGTTTATGATTGCGCTGCTTTTGCATGATAACATGATAGAGAATCTACTCTTGATGGACCGATTAAGTCACCACTACGGTTCTTGGCACTATTACTCGTTCACTAATTGTTGTAATTAGGGTATTTGCTGAGCGAAGCACACGCTTGCTATTTTGTTAATGAAATATGAAATTACAGAGGCATACCGGCATCATATGTCCAATAATGAAAGGAGCTTCTACAGCAAAGTCAATCCCTTTAAACTGCTTTCGGTAGAGATACGGATCACACATACTTTGCGTTAGTCTTTATCAAGTCTTTGAACATTCAATATAGACTAGAATCAAAACCAGCTATTTTGGGTTCTAGGGGCATTTTTGAGTTTTAGAAAAGATTCTTTGATCTCCTAATATATATTGGCGGCCATTTTGTTTTTTGTCAGTTAGAAGTCTAAAAATAGACTTTTCAGCTTGGTAAAATTATTTTTCGAAATCTACACCCAAAAATTGACCTAAATAACCAAATTTTACTCAAAAATGCCTCTATCAAGTTTTTAAAGCACTTTCTTGGTAATATGATTCCAGTCTAATATATAACTAAAATAAATTAGGACGAAATGCATTACAAGATATACCCTTCCTCTGAAAGGCCCACGAATCTGAACCGGCAAGGAGGGCTGGGTTATATACGTGAAGGGGTTGACATAGGATGCCAGGAGAGCTAGTCCAGAGAATCCAAAATCAAAGGAGGAAAACGATTGAAGTTTGAACCAATTGAATAGGCCATATGTGATCGTAATATTGCTGAAGATATTCTACATTTTAGAATTACGTTCCGGTTTGACCTATGTTGTCACATATGCCCCTCTCTGAATCGATGAACATGGATTCCAGTTGAACGCAATGACCACTACCATATATTCATCCTCTCATCCAACAGGAAGCCAACAAGACTGTGGTTCACCGTACATCACGCGGAGAGTATAAGATTAGAAGCTCCCTGTATGACCACACATGGTGGAGGGAAATCACTCCTGATCACTGCCAATCTACCCCAGCAGGCTCCACTCTTATAAGGTTATAACACTGCGGGCGCCCTGACCCCGCGTCCATTTACAAACCTTGACCAGGTCGACGGGACCACAATGTGCAGCCAGTGAGGTCAGTTCTTGTTGATTTTACTAATACAGGCGAAAAAGAACAGGTTGAAATATCAGCAGCCATCTTTGACTAAATTCATGTTTGTGGAAGCAATTGAAAAATCCGTTTCCTTTTGCATTTTAATCTAAAAGAATTTAGTGTTTGTTATGTACATAAATATAGGAAGGCGCTCCTGAAGTTGTGCTGCCTATAAATAACAGGAAGTGTAAAATATTTTCTGGCAAGAATCATTCGATTCAATAAAAACAAGATATCGCTGGCTTTACCTCCATTCAAACAGAATTGATGAAAAGGTTAACTTGATAAATATAAGAAGTAAAAATAATCTACTATGAACATATCCTGTCACACTATTTGTTATATTCTCTATGGTTTTCAGTCAGATCTAATGTGGGCAATAATAATGAGTAATGTATGCATTTAAGAAGGTAAATAGAAAGGATGTCGAAAAATGTAGAAGAGGTAGCGTTAGACTATAAAGATTCTGCGTCGCACGGTGTGTAGGCGTTGAGTAATCAACCTATCCGGGCTCCATCCATCTTATTGAGCGTGACTTAATCCCAAAGGGGTCCCTCCTCCTGGTCAGTGAATCATACTAAAGTGGCGACTCGCATTCACTTCCGCCTGCGACCTCAATTTACTGCCGGCTCCCCTCTCATTTACTGATCAATCTCAGGCAGTATGGATGATTAGGGAGCAGAGTAGAACAGTCAGGTATATGGGTGGACTGCATGTTCTCTTAGCCTAAAAATTATCTTTTTTCTTATTTTACATATGTGAAAGACTACACGTTTGTGTTGCAATAGATACATGAATAATTTTATAAGAAACACATGAACGGAAAGAAGCAGAGCCTATGCCGGGTATTTAAAGTTAGTGTTGCGCATGGAATCAATAAATATCAAATCACTCAAATTTTTAGAGTCTAATTTCAAAAGCGGGTGACGGTGACCGTGGCCGAGGCCGAATTAGTGCAGTCTTTGCCGAACACAGAGACGTAGGCCCTGTTCTAACATTGTAAAACAATACAAAATCTATTCAGAGTTCCACAGGTATATGTCACCTCGTGAGCTCAACTGAACCCATACCCTTTTAATAGGTTTCACTGCCGTGCACTTCAAGGCCTGAATATTCGCCTGAATATTTCATGTACACAAATGTGGAATGTCATATTACAGTAAAAGACGCGAGCAACCCATTTAACGTTTAAGGTGTATAGACAAAATAACACTATTAAAGATCAATGATATTTGACATTAGGAAAAAGGTGAGATTGTGACTTAGTATCACACCAAGACATAGAACTGCAGAGCCTCACCTGGAGTTACTTTCCCGCATTTTGTGCACGCGGCGCGACAATTCGTCATCATCCAGTCTTGATCATTCTCACACAGACCGGCATCGGCCCATTGGACACACATCGATCCATCGCGGAACATGTTCACGCAGGGTGGCTCTGTTACAGATATATATATATATAGGTATTAGATCTTCGCATAATTAGTATTCCTTAATATCATTCATAATGTCAAAATTCCCAAATGATAACATATTGTAAATATGTATCTCCCGGCCTAATATAGAGAGATAGGTATTAGATTTTCGCATAATTGGTATTCCTTGATATTATTCATAATGTCAAAATTCCCAAATGATTACATGTTGTAAATGTGAATCTTACGGCCAAATTAGTCTATAATAAAGTGTACTAGAAGGTACTCTAAGGCATATTCACGCATTTGCTGTAACAAACATAGAGTTTTGATTAAATTATTGCAGATCAAACAGCATATATACAACAGCTACTGTCGAAGTACGGATTAGATCAATTATATAAAACACGTTGCCTCTCACTCGGAAATAGCAGATTTCCTATAATGTAAATGTCAGCATAAGTATAGAAACATGCGAGAATAGGTTCCCGTCATCCAAGTACATGTATATGATGCCAGTGGGAATTGGTGCGTTTCTTAAACAATCCCCTTACATTCTCGTGCAAACCTTATCCTATCATGAAACGATATGAAGTCAAATACCAGATATGTTATTTGTCTCGATTTTCATTTAACCTACGTGCATGTATATGATGTATGTTCACGGTAATGATAATTTGAAATAGTACTGCAAATTTAAAGGTGATAATTCCGTATTGGTGATTCAAGAAGAAGATATTGTTGGAATTGGAATATCCACTTTTGAACTGATTAATTAAGAATACGTTTTGACCATCCTTTAGCTTTTCGGATGCCTTTTCAAAATAGCTACTCACGAATTACAATTTTTACAACAGATATCGAGGGGGGCAACCAGAGTTGAGAGCGGCTTACTAGTTGTAGACGACTGTGTTGTCGGTCCAGTCTCCTGCTGCCCTGGACACAAGTCGCAGGCTTTTGCGCAGTTTATCTTCACCCATGTATCAGTGTCACATTTACCGAACTCGGCCCATGCCATACATTCGGAGGAAACGGGATGCAGGTTCAAGCATGCAGAGGGAGCTATACACACATAGGAAGCATATATATAGATATGTCATAATTTCCTGTTAGTCAGAACAGTTCTCTGTTTGGAATTTTTGTGTTTCCATATTTATCGCTAAGTTTAAATGATTTTGGCTCTAGGAGAGATAAGATAGATATAAAACGGACCCATCATCCTGGTAATAGATGTTAATTACATGGGTTCGCACTATACAGAAGACTTGTTCATATCATGTTATAGTGAGTACATGTAGTTTGTAATAATGTGCTAGTGTTCTGATACACACCCATGTAATACTCATCAGAGGAACAGAGTATCTTATTCTTTTAGAAAACACTACATGCATGGCAAGAAACATGGCAGATATCATTACTCGATCACAACTGCGATCGTGAATAATACCGAGAATGCATAAAGTAGCCACATTGAGGAAGACCACAATGTTGTAGATTAAGGATTGTGTTAGTAATGTACAAAAGGCAAGAACATTTACAAGACAAGAACAAGAAAAGTACTCAGGAATCTAGGCCTAACAATAAGTATGAACTAAAACCCCCATCCTCGTCCCTCTTCATTACTTAAGTGCACGTTTCAAAACAATCGGATCACAAAGGTCATTAGTGATTCAAACGACTCCCGAAATGGAAACGTGGCTTTCATCTGATTAAGTAACTGAGAACAATACCTCCCAGCAGCAAAACATCAATTTTTTTGGTTCACTTTATCATATCCCAGGGTACTATGAGAAAACGTGGTTACTGAGCCCGTACGGGTGGCCGTTCGAGGTCATTTGATGAAAAAATACGGCCCGACACCGCAGGCGGGAGGGCCGTATTTTTTCATCAAATGGCCGAGAACGGCACCCGTACGGGCTCAGTCACTACGTTTCCTTATTACTATACACCTGCAACTCATTTAAGATACCGTTTTATCATCTTTCCTGGCCCGTGATTCAACCCCCTGTTCCCGTATATTACCACTGTAGTTCCCGTATATTACCACTGTAGTTAGTTAAGAAATGAAATTTTAACACGAGTACTGCATATATATAACCTATAATCGTACCAAATATGATGAAGATCGGTTGCTTTATACCGAAGATATCGGCGTTTAAATACGGCGACTTCGACATTCACTGAGCACCGGGAGGTGGGAGGGTGAAAACCCGGCAACTGCCGACATGGAGCGGACTATGAAATGTATGACACAGGACGACCTGGAACTCTGGTAGCCAACGTAATTATGACGTCGACAACGCGGAGCAGCCTAACGGGAAGCGGTCGGACTTGTTGATATCGATCATTCTCGCAGATTTAAGCTATTTAAACGGTTTTACATGAATGTCATACGTTGACTACCTCGATATTTGGACTATACATACTTCCAGTTCTTACGGGTAAGGCTTAGCATGTCTCTGAAGTTATGAATGGGAGAGAACGGACATTTCGTTTTGTTTTTCTAACCCTGTCACTGGTCTCGCCCTATCGCGATATTTTACGTTAGCGGGCCGTAGTGTCTGTAGCAGCGGGACGTACGTTTTGCAATGCTTAAGCCTATGGGAATCCATACGTCCTACTACTCAGCGG
Source organism: Alentia gelatinosa (assembly GCA_950022655.1). NCBI lineage: Eukaryota > Metazoa > Annelida > Polychaeta > Phyllodocida > Polynoidae > Alentia > Alentia gelatinosa. The sequence continues at coordinate 53,300,576 of OX465581.1, forward strand.
GCCCGAACGTTATTTATACGATATGCCTAGCAGCGGGAAGTAACTCATAGACGTTCGCCCATAGGTGTATAGTAATACAAGGTAGCTATATAAGTGTCACTGATATTTTTCCTAGTAGTAGCAATGACACTGTGAACCGGTTTCTATCTTGTTATCTTGCCTTAAATTCCTTTTGCAATATGTCCCCTATTGAAATACTAATATAAACTTTTTAAAGTTAAATAAAGAGTTTCAGATTTTTAATATGTGGCAATTAAACTCCTAGTTGCGCTGATGCTACCTAAATTTCAGTCCTTTCCAGCTTCTTTACTACTGTCTCACAGAAATACCACACAGGGCCCACCCGGCGCCTGGCGGGCATCCAGCAAACGCGTCCACTAAGGCGGTCAGTCGGCTGGTGCTAGCCAGATACAGAAACGGAAAGCGGCCTGTCATGTCGTCTGGTTATCCTGCTAGCCGAGTTTCAAGCTCAATCTATAGGGGGCAGATCAAACACTTACACATATAGCCTGTGTTACATGCTGCAGACACTGGCAAGTGAAACTGTTGTCATCGATTGATTTTGCAAATTCTAAGTATTCAAACTGTTATCATGTGAATGTCCCATGTTATTTACCTCGATATTTGGTCGACACACATTCTTACTCCTTATGGAGAGTATGTAACACGTCCTTGAACTCATGAAGCGTTACAGGACTAATAACCACACAGGGTTTTCTCACTGCACATGTCTGAAAATGTGCTAATTAACTCTCCACTCGCCTAGCAGATGTTTGGCCGCTATTCAGTAAGCGTGCATTTAATCAACGAGTATCTATACTCGTTGATTTGATAGAGGATATGATTGGAGAATGAGCAATGCAGCAGTAGTGCACTCTCCTCGTGATTGCACCACCACAGTCTGTGATGTGTGCTGCCATCTTGAATTTGTATAAGCACGATGAAAGCACACTCTGGCTCTATAATTCTGCCCAAACTACCAAAACTGTCTCAAATTTCGGCCTCCACTCACAGGTTTAAAAATTCCCATTGGATTTATAATTGTGGTGCCACCAAGTAAGACAGGTGGAACTATAAGATATTTTGTGGACATTTCTGTCACCCGCTGCATATTCCGACCAGTGAACCTGTTGCTATCGATTGATTTTGCATTTTGAGCTATTTAAACCATATTACATAAAAGCCCCATGTTATTTACTTTGAAGCAGTCATTGCACAACTTTCAGAAACATCTAAATGCTATTGTCAGCGCTCAGTATATACATTAACGCTGGCAGAGAGGTACACTCTCACAGAAAAGGTCTTGTGTAATACCTCCTGTGACCACACCACAAGAGATCTGCTAGGAGGGGGGTCACACTTACTATTGCACCACCATGGTCTGTATAGGTGCAGCTCCAACTTCAGACTAGCACATGTTTGTTCTGGTGCCCAGTGTCACAACCAATAGTGTGTGATGTCAGCAATAATATATATATATATATATATACATATAAATAGCCTGCTGCGACAATTTTGAATGATTCCCCCTGCAATTGACAATGTCGATTTCCAATTGTCGCTGTAAAAATGTGAACGCTAGGGATGTACAATGAGGAGTCAGCTGATATCGTTAGACATCAGATGACAATGCATGCATGCTCAACAACATACAATAAAATCTCAGTATGACGCACCCCGTGATAGGGGTTAGTTTTGCTCGGAACAGAAAATATTAACCTTGCACTAAGGCGCACTCCACCATAGTAGACACTCCGCGTCAGGGGACAGTTTTTGTCTTGTTTATGGAATGGCTACATAACCTCATAAATTAGAACCACGGGTGAGAGGGATAGCTCAGTCGGTATAGTGATGGACTACGGACCATGGGGCCCAGGGTTCGAGGCTCAACGTAAAACTTACTTTCTTTCTTGTCCGTAATCCTCATCACGTAGATTCCAACTCATCGTGATATGACACTGGATGATGCTATGGCGTAGACACTCTAACAAACTAACCATTAATAAATTATACATGAAAATTACTCACTTGTTGTGAAAGATGAAGGTACTGTTGTTGATACTGTGGTGGTCGTTGGTGTTGTTCTTGTAGTTACAGCTGCTGAGGTGGACGTTTCTGAGTTAAAGATCACATAAGCAAATGTAACTGAGAGAAATCAAACCTAACACATGAAGAGCGCCTAGAAAGACGAGTGAGAAAATGTAATAAAATGCTACATTTACACCATCAGCCTGACAGTCCAGGCAGTGAATTTTCCTCGTGGCCGTTATCTGTCAGGTCTGCTGTAGTCCGCCTTAAGTCACCATACTTCAGAAATGTAAGCCAACTTGGCTGTCAGGGAGCTGACAGGAAACTTTAGTTCTGTCCAAAAATCCAGTACTGCAGTCCCGACTATTCCCAACAGCACCCCCATAGCTAATGAGAACCGGGGCTATTGTACATTGAAGTAGGTCACCGTACTTGCCTTAAATCAACCGGCCGACTGACGGGGGCTTCTGGATAGTACTAGGCCTATGGGGCCGTAATGCAACGGGTTTTTTTATTCAACTTCCAACAGTCACAGTGAGAGAATATGTTGTATTTTATATGCATACATACATGCAAACCACCAGAGAAGGTGAACAACTGTAAACGGTTGTGAACATGTAAGTTTGATGATAGTTTTTTCATTTATTCCTTTTTTTAATGAATCCTTTGCACTTCATTTTTGCAACAGTGAGTTGTGGGAAGGTGTACAAGTAATTCTATATCATACATACATGTACATATATAGGCATCTCTGTGTGACTTGTATCCCCAAAGCAAACCAGGACCGCACCGGGACCACATGAGCAAAAAACGACTTAGTTGGCCTCGTGGCACCAGCAGTCTACCGGGACTGCTGCAATTCACCGCAATTCACCTTAAGTCAACGGGGAACGTTCCGTAGTCTACCGCAAGTCATCTGGCCCATGCTGCATGGCAAAACCCCGTCAATCTATGGCATCTTCAACTCAATGCGGTGCACTGTAAGTCAAGTGGATATTTGGGACCGACAGAGAAAACCAATAAAAAGTCATAAAGGTTCCACGTGCACATACGGTTTGCGCAAAGTTTACTGCCGGGGCTGTTTGGGTGATGGTGTAAACGTAGCATTAGTGAGCCCGTAGTGATTGTCGTTCCAGGTCATTTGTCCTATAACTATGGCCACACACCAGAGGAGCAGGGCCTTATTGGAGGTAATTGTAAATTGGCATTGATTCAGCGAGAACTTCACCTCCAAAACTGACACACTACCTACGGCACCACTGACTCAAGAACCGTTTCCAATAATCACGGAGTTTTCCCCTTAACGCACTGAATGCAGCAAATCAGACATTGCAGACCCAGCTGGTGATATTTCATCCATGGAAGGTGCAGCGATGCACATTTTGCACTGAACACTGCAGCTAATGGAATAAAGATAAGTCTTGATGTTATGAATGCACATAACACACTCTGGTGCTAGGATTCTGCCCAGGGCACCAAAACTGTCAGAATTTCCTGTCTCTTCTTGCAGTTTAGTACATCGCCTGTGTGGACTGTTTATGTTGAACAGTTTTTTGGCCAGCAATCGTTTTCAGGCAGCCTTATACAATTCAGTCCTCAAGACAGTAAGCCAGCCAGACTCTTTGGTGGAACAGCAGGAAATTCGGCTCTAGGCCAGGCTGGCTGTTGGCGGCCCAAAACAGGCCAGCTGATGATACGGCAATTTGGGCACATGGCAATGAGCCCCTGCCCGGTGGCGCTGGCTGGGCAAGTCCTATGCTCTATGCCACTGAGCAAAACTCCAAAACTAATGTGGTTGTTACGCAACATGTAGAATAGGTGCGTGTGCAGCGGGGAGCTAAATCACCTGTTAAATGTAGGTTATCAACCGACCACAGTACTGGGCTTCGCAACATGGATGTATGAGTACCTGGAGCTGAGGATGCTTTAGTGAGATATGTTGGTGTGTCCGGACGAACGGAATAATTGGTGTTTCCCCGAAAATGTGAGCCGGCGGCCGGGACTACCGTGAGTACCATACCTGTAAACAACGCACACGCCACTGAAATGGAGAGTGCTTCCGCCTATACACTGGACGACAGTCTGGCCCTGGAGACATCGCAGATACCTGATGAACTGGTCACCACCGCAAGGATAGTAATGTTAGAGACTGAGAGTGGAAATGTAACAGCATCGCAGACTACTGGAAAGGGGAAAAAAGGTAGGAAAAAGGAGGTTGGAAATGTGGCTGCAGCTACGCTAGGCACCTGCAGTCGGGCTCTCACTCAAGCGAACCGTGCCTCGTCACGCTCAACAAGCCGCAAACGGGATCGATCACACAGTCCCATCAAAACGAAGGACGTTATGGGCGGTGACAGCTGCTCACCGTCTGCCGAGCCCCCAAACAAAATTGCGCTGGTAAGTGGAAGCACTACTGACAACGAGATCATACCCCCCCTGGACACGGGTGCTGCGGATTCTGATCTAAGGAAGTTTTATAAACTTATGGTTTCCCATATGAACAATGTCAAAGCTGAAATAAATGAGAACATTTCCTCTACGAACGCAAACATTAAATCCGAAGTTGATGGTTTAAGAACGGATCTGAATACACTCAGAGACTTGGTTAATGAGAAAATCGGTTCAACCTCATCCAGAGTGACCGATCTGGAGGATGCTCACCACAAACTACGTCAAAACCTCATTGAAAGTAATGTTGAGCTGGAGGCCAAATACGAGGGTCTGTCAGCACATGTTGTAAGAGTTGAGTCTACAGCGGTGAGGGCCAAGGATGATATTACAAGCCTACGTAACAATATCTCATCACTCTCGGGTGATGTAGATAGAGATGTCGGTAGCATGAAAAGAGACATGATATCCCTAGAAGAAAGGTTGGAGGCGAAAATGGCCAACCTGACGCAGATTATAGAGGATGTAAAGAACAAACAACCGCCTATCGCAGAGGGTGCAACTACAAAGACGGGTGCAGTGCCCTCCTCCTCGAAGAAATACCATTCCCAAAGACGGCTCAATATATATATTGATGGTCTTGCGGCTGTGGATGATGGTGCAGACGAGGATATCTATGGAGTAGTATTACGCCTGTTGAAAGGCCTAGATGCTACTGTTAGTCTCAGTGACATCTCCTATGCCCAACGAATCACCCATAAGGCCCCTGGTAACAGGCCGGAGAAAATCCTGTGTTGCTTCACTTCTGTACGAGTGCGTGATAATGTTATCCGCCTCAAGAAAAATATTCGTAACTTACGAGGCTATGACCGGGTCTATATAAACCCGGACGAGGATGCCGACACCAGAAGCGCTAAGATCAGAGCCCGGATCATAGCCTCGCATTGCCGAAAGAACCAACACAAAGTGATACTTAGGGGAGAGTCAATAACGGTGGATGGGGTTGAATACAGTTCCCGGGATCTATCAAAAATACCAGAAAAACTGAAGCCACCAAATGTGCTTACAACCAAGCCTCATAGCCTGGCAGTCCCAGTAAATCCGCCGAAAATAAAACACCCTCCTAAATCACTGGACGACTCTGTCGACCCCCTGAGTACGATTTATGATGGAGACGCCCCTTCTGACCACGAAGTGCTAGGCCAGAGGGACTCCAAGGCGTGAATACTGTTTAGGGGACATAAATCGCCTCTGAGCAACTTCTTTCAAGTATCAATCAACCATGACGGCCAGCTGTACCCCTCTGCCGAGCACCTCTACCAAGCCTGGAAGTGCAAAACTAAAAAAAACCAGGAACAGTACGATGAAATTATGAAGGAAAAAACACCTCTGGGGGCGAAAAGAATCGGAGATAAATGCAAGGACGGTAGGGACTGGGTGAACTCTAGATCAGAGGTCATGGCTACGATTGTAAATTTGAAGTTCATACAACATGATGTCCTGTCTAAATACCTCCTCTCGACACACCCCCGTCAACTGGTGGAGGCAACTCGGAACCAGTTCTGGGCCGGCGGCTCGGACCCGGGCTCCTCTGTCTATGATACTGGTCATTTTAAGGGTAGGAACGAACTCGGATCCATACTCATGAAGTTGCGGGATAACCTCAGGCGTGAGAAACAGTGTACCTGATCACCCCCATGGTTACTATGTGACACAGTTATTGACGGGTATGCTACCTATGTGGTCTACCTCGACATGCATGTGTGGATCTTATATAACATCTATTATTAGCAAATGAGGTGCTACACGTTGGTGGGATCGCTGTGTTGGCCTATATACTGTGTCGGTCTCGGTGTGCTGTGTGTGTCGCCAGTGGACACTTGGACGTATACTTGGTGTGATATTTTGATAACAACAGGATTTATTGTATGAGTTTAACCATGTCTTATTTGTGTATCGGTGATTCTCGTGTGAGATTTTTGTCTTAAGAAGCTCTGCTGGATGGACTAGCCGGCATTACCACTCTCTGCTACCCGGGAGCGACAATTGGCAGGTCTTGTGACCTTGCGATTAGTAAACTAAAGACACAGGACTGGTCTGCTGTGTACGTACTCAGTGGAATTAACAGCGTAACGAAACTCATGCGTAACCCCCGACGAATAGTGCTCCGTGATGAGAACTTGGACCGACTCGCCCAAACAGTAACAGACAAATTCATTGAAGTTACCCAACGAATGCAAACGGTCAAACCGGGAACTCCTGTGATTGTGTCTACGATATATGGTATAGACTTGGACACTGCAAATGGGTGTCCATCATCGGTCGGCCAGCAACATATGTTAAACACTGTGATTAAAATGATAAATGAGAATGTTGTGGCAATCAATGCGAGGTTGGGTGCAAGAACCCCTTATGTGGGGACGCTCGTTCACAGGAGGAAAGGGAAAGGACGCCAGGACATATGTGTGTACTCTGTCCTGTTGGATGGTGTTCACCCACAATATGAGTTTGTGACCAAGGTAGTAAGATCGCTGAGTACAGCTATTGCTGCTAATACCGCCAATGGTGTACACCACTAGTTGGCACTCTTTAAGTGTAGACATGCGGCAAATGTATTGTTGGAGTACTGGGTGGACACCTACTATGACTCATCATCTTTTGGAAATTGTGTAATAGTCAGTATTGACATATATAAGTACAGGTTATTAGGGTGACTGATCCCAAGCATGGCCCCCCTCTTTTTTTTCTTTTGAGGCCTGGGATTATTTCTTTGTTTTTTGGTTTCTCTGTTTTACTCTGCTGTGCACTGCCTATCTGAATTGGTAATCTGCAGTCTACAAAATATAACGGTTTCTTTACGTAACATACTACATGTGTCTGTTTGGAGAATTTTTTGGGTTTTCTCTGGTAATGTTATCACATAACTATGGGACCTGCACACCTGAGTTTATCTTTGTAAACACAGGTCGCTCCCTTACCTGTGTGAGTGGTACGAAACACAGGGTATTTGTACTGCACCTGTATTGTCTAAATTTTCATGTTATGTTTTGATTGTGTCTGTGTGTTATATTTCTTTGAGGCATATTACTGGTGTATCTGATTTTAGCCAATTGGAAGTCAAGTGGTCATGTTACCCTGACGAGTCTTGGTTTTTAAACCTGATGACATTTATACACCGATCTGGGATGGCTGTGGATTGCTGTATGGAGGTCCAGTGTCTGTTGTGCACATCTTTTCTATCTGGCTGTACAACTAATTGGTATACTACACAGAAAGTTGGTTTTGACAGGCTGAGTCGTGTGTGGCTTAGTTTGGGCAGCCTCTCTGAGTCACGAACAAAATGGGATATATAATGCCAGAAGAACTCAAGGGTAAGAGAGGATTGATCTTTGTGATAATCAACACCAGGAGTCTTTATAAAAAACTGGATCAGGTTAAGCTAATGTTTAACCATGTTGATTTTCTGATCGTGACCGAGTCTTGGCTGACTGAAAAATACGATGCCAGCCTGATGCATATCGAGGATATGCACAACTTCAGACTAGATAGATCAAGGAATGTTGCTACGAAGGGTGGGGGTCTAATTTTATATGTTAAACAGAATATTGCTAAATTCACCTATAAGCATGATGACTGTAGTATCAGTAATCAACACGTGGAAATCCTTACATGTAGCTTTATGAAACCCAACTGTAAGAAAATGTTGATAATCTCCGTATACAGACAACCTAGAGGTAACCCACAAATCGCTTTTGACATGTTGAATGGTGTTCTTGAGAATCCTAGATTTAGAAACTACGAGGTTTGGGTGTTAGGAGACCTCAACATAAATTTGAATATAACTACCAGTAGAAAGTTTAATGTTATGAAAGACTTCCTGGCCAACAATAACTTATGTTATGTAAAAACCCATGATACTTACTTGCACAAGTCTGGGAATTCCAGATTGGACCACATTTACACTAATACAGCCCACCTGCAAAATAGCGGTAATGTGAATTGCTACATCAGTGATCACATTCCTATTTATGCGATACGTAAATTTAGCAAGCCTAAGGTTGGTACTAGAAGTTTTGAGGGCCGTACATACGCTAATCTCACAACGGAAGGACTCAGTGAGCATGTCTTTGGTTTTAGCCAAGACGCGCCCCCTCCGTGTCAATCTGTGATTGACTATTTCCGCTTGTGGGAGACGCACCTCTGTGAATACCTAGACGTGGTATGTCCAGTCAAGATGGTTAAAGTAAAGCAGAGAAATGATTTGGACTTACCTATTGATGTGCAACGACTAATTGCTGAACGGGCTAAACTGCTAAGAATATGCCGACGTAATGGTAACGACCTAGAAAGGTATAGATGTAGAACCCTCTCTAGACAAATCAATCTCTTAATCCGTAGGCAAAAGGCAAAAGTGATAAAAAAAAATATCGCAGATAATGTTGAGAATCCAAGAAAATTTTGGAGATGTGTAAATGAGCTCTGGTCCCCGCCGACTATGAAGGGCATAGTAGTCATTGAGCGGCCAAATGGTGAAACCGTATTGGATGGGGATCTGCCCGACTTCTTGAATACTTATTATTCTGAGGCCGTGGCTGACCTGGTTCCCCAGTTGACTGTATCGGCTTATGACGCCACTCGTGCGGCACAAGGTGGACTTACTCTGGGTCCAATTGACTTAGAACGTACAAAGGAATTGGTGAGGACAATTAAGACTAGCAAAGCGTCGGGTCTGAAGGACATCAGTACCGCATTTGTGAGATTGTCTTTCAATTTACGGCCTGATGTACTACTAAATATTGTGAATGGATCGCTATGTCAATCTGTTTTTCCACAGGAATGGACTGCAGGTGTAATAACCCCAGTGCCAAAAATACCGATGCCGAGGACACCAGGTGACTTGCGCCCTATAACCACCCTCTCCGTGTTGTCGAAACTGCTCGAATACGAGATACACAATCAGTTAGTTCCCCAACTCCTAGCAGACAAGAAATTTGATGATGGCCAGTTTGGTTTTCTCCCGGGCAGGTCCACGGGCCAGGCAGTCTTTAAATTGTTATCAATTTTATTTGATAGTATTGATCGACGTTCAACTACCCTTTGTGCCTTTGTGGACCTGTCCAAGGCCTTTGACTGTGTGTCGCATGTATTATTGTTAGATTGTTTGACTGAGGCAGGATGCTCAGATACAACTATAAACCTGTTTAAGACGTATTTTGCTAGTAGGACACATGCGACCAGAGTGGGGGGGCTGTTATCAGAATCTGCTATTGTTAGGACCGGAGTCCCGCAGGGCTCAGTTCTGGGCCCTGTGCTGTTTGTTCTTTATTTGAATGGTTGTACAAAGGTGTTGAAGCATAGTCGTTGTATCATGTATGCCGACGATATAGTCCTGACAGTCACCGGGAAAGACGGGGAAATAATGTCAACTTTGTTACAGGAAGACTTGTGCAGTCTGAGTGACTGGCTGAAAAGTAAGTGCCTCAGGATAAATCGGTCTAAGTCGAAGGTTCTGTGGTGTGTGGGAAACAGGAAGAGGGATCTCTATCAGCACCCTGTTTGTCTGGATGGAATGGCACTTGAACAAGTGTGTTCTTTCAGATATCTGGGCGTTGTGATAGACGATAGACTCACCTTCACACCTTTTTTTAATAAGCTTAAGAAGGACTTCCAGCTACAGCTATTTAAACTCCGTAAACTCCGTCTGTTTATTAATACCGAAACAGCGATAGCCGTACTGAAAACAATGATGTTATCCCGGTTGGAGTACTGCAGCTTTGTTTGCACAGCCCTAAGAGAAGACCAAAAGCGTAAAATACAAACAATGTTGAATGATGCACTGCGTGTTTGCTTTAAAAACAACCGCAACTACCGTATGAGCACCGAAGCTATGCTGGCTAATGCCAATATGGCCTCGATGAAAGATAGAAGAAAAATCCAGGTCCTGTCCTTTGTACATTGGTGGGCCAGTAACGATGATAATGTATTGCATGATGGTGTTCGAGTGACTAGAAATACAGCTAGGGTCAAGTTAAAAGTTAAGAGGCCATCTACTGAATTGTTTAGGCGATCACCCCTGTATAGTGGTAAACTGCTGTGGGATGCTTTGCCATCCGACTACCACCATGTCAGTAGCAGGAAGGAGTTTAAAACACTCCTAAAAAAAGTTTTGGAAGAGCAAGTTGGGAATGTGCAATGATCACCCACTGGCCTGTCCGCGACTCATACCCACTCCTGAGAGGTAGTAAAGGCTGTATGTTAGAATTTAACTAGTAATGTTGCCTTGCCGATGTCTTTGTCTTTGTATTTGTATTTGTTTAGTTGTAAATGTACTTGTTTGGTGAAATCTGGTGTCTAAGTGTAACTGAGTCTCTTGGATCCATTACACAGTTTATCATAGCCGCATATAACCAAAGGTAAGCTATGTAACAGTCGACAAGGACTGTATAAAATGGTATTCTGCTACGATGATAGCAATAACCATGTGCTAGAAATATCTGGTGACTATAACTAAAGTGTCCGATTGTTATGAATGCCGAAGTTTCTGCATTTGATTTCTACTGTATATGTTTGTGTGACGACAGGATTGAAAATCATGTATACATATGTGAATCCACTATCGTCAATAAAAAACTTTTTCAAAAAAAAAAAAAAAATCTTCACCGCCAATGTGCAAATCGGGTCGACAACGATCGGTGATGACCACAGGGTGTCGGCCAGGGCTAGCACTGGCTTGGTGAAACAGCCGCTTAGATGTATATATACACTCTGCTTTGGTCAAGCTGAAAGTGTACCAGTGTAGTGAAAGCTCTTCCACTGACCTACCTTTTTTCTAGCCGGCTGGTGACTCATGAAGCCTGTACACAAACCTAAAAAAAAAAATTTCGAACCACGGAGTTCTCGCTCTAGCGGAACGGAATAAATCTGAAAAATCTGTACACCAACCTAGCCACCAAGCACTGCCACCAAGCCTGGCACTGCTAAGTGCCGGATGGGTGATGGAATTGCCATGGCAACTTGTGGAAGTTGGCTGCATTACTGTGCCACGCTTGTTCTCCTTTCATTCAATAGTGGGTGCTTCAAACACAGTGCACTCAGCCGACAGTCTTTGCAGGTGGCATTTTATGATTGTGTGGACATGCGCTCATAAATGTAATGCAGACTGGCCCAGTGGAGCAGTGGTTTCTTTTTATCATTGTGGGCGCCCAACGCCCCACAACCTGCTGCCAGCACTCGACAACCTGCGGCCGGCACTCCATTTCAGCACCAAGTAACTGGCAGCGGCCGTACAGAGGCAGAGGCCGAGGTATTCCATAAGGCAGGTTGTTACCTGCTACAAGCCAGGTATGCTAGCAACCGATTTTGCCTGGCTGGTGGATTCCAGAAATACGGCTGTTTACAATTCTTTTTTTTATCAAGAAATCCAAAAGCATGTGTACTCATATCTGACGATACGATCTTCCGTACAACATACGAACATCCGTGCAATCTGGACAAGGTGATACATACATTAACCAAAAAGACGGTAATGAACTCACACTGAGATCAATTTCCAGAGATCAGGTGTGAATTTCACATACATTTTTTGTCAAAAATTCCTTAACATGCATTTTGAAGTGATCGCCATAACGTTTAGTCTGTATATCTAGAGGTAATTTATCCCATGATTTAATGCCTACATAAATTGCCGGTCGCCATAACGTTTAGTCTGTATATCTAGAGGTAATTTATCCCATGATTTAATGCCTACATAAAGTGCCGATTTCTTAAAACTTTTCCGTTTTTGGATTCTTTTGTTTAAAACATATTTTTTCTGAACTCCTCGTTGACGTGCTCCACAATATCCAGTTACACCTGCTAGATAGTAGACTGGCTTCAGTCTCTGCATCCTATGGCTACCATCCTCATTGGGATACAGGGCCAGTCAGAGAAGGATACATACTTTAATTAACTTTATTCTTATTGTGTTTAATCATTTAATGAATGTTCATAATCAAAGACTTGAGCAAGTCTAGCTAGAGAGTACCACCGATAATACCACCTCCCACGATGCCAATAACCTCTTGCGCTTAACAGATGCCCGCCTGCTCTTTCAGGTGTGCCTTGGCACAAATCATTTTAGACGCCCACATCTTCTACATGCCAGCAATTCACTGAGACCAGCACGCAGGCGGGGAGGGGGGGGGGGGGGGCGGCGGCGGCGGCGGCGGCGGTGGCGGGGTCGGCTGCGTGATCGGCGAGGAAGATATATCTAATGGCACCTTGTCTGTATATATATACAGAACCAGAATCATAATGACAGAAGAATGGTGTTTTGAAGTCAAATCCATCAAAAAACGGCCAAAAAACCAAAAGAATGCTGGGTTTATTAATTGTATTTAATCAGTTGATACTTTATCAGGTTTCAAAAAGGTTTTATGAAAAAAGGGTAATATAAGATTGGATTTTCCATATACCAAGGACTTAAAAACTAATGGCAAATGAGATATACTACAGTGGTGTCCCCAAATGGCAGAGATCGGAATTTTTGGATAGTGGCGTAAATACAACAGAATCAGGCATGTATATCAATGTATATATGACTGCAACATGGACACATATATATAAGCCAATAGAAAAGGCATATACTCGACGGAAAGAAGGTCAACCTTGTATCCGCAAAATGATACCTTTATACGCCGGGCGTATAAATATGTAAAATAGTGGTTTTTGTGCAGTGCACCCGACTCCCTTCACTCACTCGACCAACACTGAAGCCCTCTCCCTACACACGTGTGAATGCAGCTGCCTCCCTCACAGCCACCCTCGCAGCCTCCCTCACAGCCGCCCTCTCTGTGCGCCTGTACTAACACTGAAGTCCTCGCTCACGATTCGCTGCTCCGACCCCGCTGCTCCAACTACACTTAGGATGATGTCTGTGATCTCAATCTCAACCGCCCTCCGCCCGCCCACCTGCGTGGTGGTCTCAGCGATTCTTTTTCTTTTTTCTCAACAGTATATACACATATGCTAAACATATATATAACATGTATACGACTGGCGTATACATGTTGTGCAGAGGATATTTCCTTCTCTTATACGCCTGGTGCAAAATACAGCCAAGACGCGTCCGTATACAAGAGGAAACAGTCTTGTGTATGCCTTATATGCTGGCGTAAAATATGGGCATATATATATGAAAACAAGTCAATATTCAGCCGATACCTGCACTTCTGCGATGACGTATATATGAATAAAATGGTTTTCGCGCAGTGGAGGCAACCATCTTTCAGCCATTTACTGAATTGGGTGAGAAACATGTTATCTATGTGCATCTATAATAACTGCACAGAGAAATACCTCTTTGCAGACCTTATCTGTGAAAAGCTGACACAGCTAAAGAATACTCTGCCCTCTATTACCTATCTACAGTCGGAAACATACACAATATGGACTGGTTTCAGATACAAGGGGTCGTACGCTCTGAGGATTGAATGCGTAATAATATCCGAGTTCATTTTACCTTATAAGCATCTAATTCATTCATCCAGTCATCATCGATTCATAACAAACACGTAGAGATGAATCAGTCCTGTACGCTTTGATTTCACTGACCCCGAGGTTTCCAGCCAGTATCCCGCCGGTTTCCACGCGAAAATGATTGTTGCTAGGCGTGTTGCTATGCCTGTTGCTATGCGAGAACGTCACAGCCGCATTCCACGGTCGAGTTACTGTGTTCACTCTCCAAGCAAATCTTTTGTAGCGCTAGCGCCTACTAATCTCCGCTTCAACCCCTGGTATCCTTCTCCGTAACGACGTTGTGACGTGATCGCAGAGCTGTTATGTTCGGTGGGGCATTGTGTCATACATATTCTAGGGTGATATTGTCCTCATTGGGTATGTTTACGGTGCTTCCTATTTGCTGGTTTATTTTACGTCGATATCGGGTGTGTGCACGTATATATTCCTGGGCGATCATATTGTTTAAGTATACATCTGAATCGGGAAAACGTCCACTATTTTGTTTGTTTAGGTTTTTACGACAAATGTCAACAAGTCACGTGGTACAAAGAGCAGTACTTACTGCACACTGTGCAGTATTGGATTTTACTGCACAATCTCTAAATATTTTACAGTTACAAAATAATCAAGATTTAATGCATCCACAATTGGTCTTTGCAACGAGTATAGAGAATACTCGTTGGTCCTTGATACCTAAAGCTTATATCATTAATCTGGGCTTGCTTGGTAGATTATAGTTATCGTGTGTCCTATTTATAGGGGTATTGGCCGCCAGTTCCCCATCCCAAGTGTGAGGAGTTTATATTTAAGTGCTGCCATGGAGTTACATGTTGAGAATTGTTACGGGCTTTTACTGGAATACAGGCGTATATTCTTACTGTATCCGACTCTTTTTTATCTACCTAATACAAAGTGTCTATAGAAAACAGAGTGAGCAGCGTGTATCTACATACCTGGAGTATATTATGGTAGTATGCTATGGGGTCGCATAATGTATACACCATATGCTATGTATATGAACTGGCTCCTTCAATAAACAACTTTTAACACACACAAACAGAATAAATCTATAAATGGAACGCCGCTTTAATCTCTATTAATGGAAAATTTGGGTTTATATTACGGGTACGGGCAATCCATTCAGTATTTTCGGATGCAAGGCTGAATTGATGGCATATCTAATGATAATCAGTATATATCACATACTGAAATATTGTTATCTCCGGCCTGAAACGTATTACACAACTTATGCTATAACCCCTTTCCAAAAACTGCGCGAGTCCACTTGGTACTCATCTAAAGAATTATTTCTAATACTAATAAATCCATACATAAGATGTGATATTACTCACCAGCTGGGATGGACAAAGTTGTAGTGCCTTTAGTAGTGGTTGTAGATGCTGAAGTGAAAAGGTATAAAGAGGGTCATATCGGTAATATAGGTTAGCAAAATGAAAGCCTCAGAAGAGTGATAAGAAATCTGCCGGGTCAAAATGAAAAAAAAACTGTACCATATTACCTAGATGATTGTGTCTGGTAGTGGTCTTCAATGATAGGAATCGATATAGTAGTAGTAGTACAGTTTAGGCAGGCTGTCACTACTTGGGACTCTTATTGGTTGCACAGTCGTAAGGTGTGTCTGTTGCAGAATTTGCTTGCTAAACATTGCGGTTATATTCAGTGAAAAAGGCAAAGGTTGGTTTTGTATTGTATTTCATTTATGAAAGTATAGAATTGGAAGCCTCTCGATAAATCTTCTCAAGAAATTGTACATAATATATCATCAGTGAAGTGTTTACAAAAGCAAACTATAATCTGAAATATTAAACATGATATTTCGAGTGCCAGAAGCAGATTTTAGAATGAATTGAAATTAAGATTTTACTCTTGAAATATTCCGAAAGCACATAAAATTTCCTGAAAAGAAATTCATTCATATACACTTAGCATACTGTTAGATTTGCAGTTAGAACACACCACGAAGCACACATATTTTGCCTTAAAAAGCAAAGCATTTAAAATGTTAGAAACATAACCTAGAACGTCATGACTGCATCTAGAAGCTTGTTCCCCTCATGCAAATTCATATGAAATCACAAGTGATATAATGTACGAGGTGAAAAGACATTAGACAATATACCTGTCAATTGATTCATTAATGAGGGTAATGCCAACAACACATCCGCTATGGTAAGCCAAGTAATTCAAGCTGTCATTTTCTGTGATTATGATACAATTTGATGTATAATTCGAAAAATCATTCGAATCGGTTGTACCACCTGAAAAAGCGAAACTATAGATTTAACTGCAGTAATGACGCGACTATGTTACCTATTGGGCAGCACAAACATCGATAAAGTATACAGTAAAATTGATCGGAAGATTTTGAAATTACTGAAGGGAAAATTTTCATATCCAGCTATAGATATTGCATTCCTTGGCCGCAGATTAGAACCCACAATATAAGCCTTTCCTGACCTGACCAAATGTATCTCGATTTTGAAAACTCTAAAGGAATGTTGATATTGTTTGATTTGAGTTTTATCGCACACTGGTATTGAGAATCAAGGTCGATTCTGAGTTTATTTCATACCATTGTATGAGTTGGCATGCAGGATGTGACGTAACGTACAAGACTTACATTATCTTTGTTAATATTATGTTA
Source organism: Alentia gelatinosa (assembly GCA_950022655.1). Classification (NCBI taxonomy): domain Eukaryota; kingdom Metazoa; phylum Annelida; class Polychaeta; order Phyllodocida; family Polynoidae; genus Alentia; species Alentia gelatinosa. The sequence continues at coordinate 53,317,155 of OX465581.1, forward strand.
AGGGTATATTGAGTTGTAGTTGGTTTTGCATTCCTTACCGTTACGAGTGCTTCACAAGTGCTGTATAGAATTTCATAAAGAACCCGATGCCCGATGATCCTATTACTCCATGATTATGAGGAGTATATAATTCTAAGTCAGTGCGGGGCGCAGTGGTCATACACACTCAGGTAACATACTGCGATGTCTGCATCTAACAGATGGATGTGGTCTTGTCAGGGTCTTGCCGGCACACCGTTATGGCACAGGTTGAGTTAAGGCGACTTAAGGTAAGTTATGGCTGACCATGGGCCCTCCACCCTTTGTACGCCCCGACGGCTCCACAGAAGCTTCCCGGTAGCATCCTCAATGTATAAAAGTGTGCCTCATGGAATTAAGGATCAGGGAAACCTGTACTGCCAAGCAATGCAGAATAAAACACAGTATCTGGGTTCCTGATTGGTTATGTGAATCCCCATTCCAACCCGTATGGATGATTTGCCACTTTCCTGATTCGGGAGCTGCATGTCGGAGATAAAGCTGGCTTCCAGAACTACCTTAGAAAGGAGCCTGACCTTTTTGACAAGATACTGGACCATATTGAGCATGCCATCAAAAGAATGGATACCAAATACCATTCTGCTTTACAAGCTGGTCTTAGATTGTCTGTGACTCTCAGGCACCTGGCCAGTGATGACAGGTATGCATCATTGGCATACTTCTTTTGGTGCATTAAATCATCCATCAGTAATATCGTCCGGGAGGTATACAGAGCCATTGTAGAGGCATCTAAGGGTGAAGCTTTTGCTGTTCCTTGGAAACCCATAGACTGGAAAGCCCTTGCCAAGGACTTATATTGGAATATTGGAAAATGCCACATGCCATTGGTGCACTTGATAGTAAGCACGTTGCCATCATGAAAACCTGGAACACTGGTTCCCTGTTCTACAACTACAATGGATTCTTCAGCATCCCCCTTCTGGCCTTAGTTGATGCACAGTATCATTTCACATGTATTGAATTTGGTGGTATTGGGCACGTGTCTGATGCCCAGAGATGATTCAGAACTGGCTGAAATAATGCAGGAGGGCACAATGGGCATACCGCCTGCATGTCCTCTCCCCAACACTGATGGCAGCAGGAAGGTGCCATATTTTATCCTGGGTGACAACACCTTTGCTCTCAGGAGTTGGATAATGAAGCCCTATGGGAGAAGGGACTTGAAGAAGGAACGACAGATCTACAACTACCGCATCTCCCGTGGCAGGTGGGTTGTGGAGAATGCTTTCGGCATCCTTGCGAAACACTTCCACTGTTGCTTTGGGACATTGGAGCAAAAACCAGATACAGTGCGGGATATGATTGAGGCTGCTATAGTTCTCCACAACCTTCTGCGTAAACGGTACCCAACACTGCATGCCACCAAAGTTGACCATGAAGATGCCGACCACAATCTTATTCTCAGCCAGTGGAGGCAAGAGGCTGGGTAGATGTTGTACAATCTATGTCTAGGCACAACAGAGACACTATGACTGCAAAGGAGCAGAGTGAGTACCTTGAGAGGTACATCAATTCACTGGCAGGTGCAGTGGAGTGGCAGGAGCAGATGATAGAACTTATTGATATGATAATTATTACCTATGTAAATTATTATTGCTGTACTTATATTTCTCCAGTCTTTTCAGTGGTATTGGGAATGTTCTGTATTTTCTGTGTAAAGTCCGTTTTCAAAGGTGAACTTGTGGTGCTTCTTTTACAATTATTATGTATATAAACTGCTGTTAATTATTTTTGTAATAAAATTGATACTAATACTCCATAATACTGAGTGTAAGTGTTTTGTCAATACCAAGTTATCTAAGTTATTCAATTCAATTCTAAGTTAATTTGTTTCAATTCTAGTTATTCGATTCACTCAAGTTTATTTGTTCCAAGTTAAAGATAAGTATTTGAGTAGTCATTAATTTCTCCTAGCAGACCTTAGGTCAACCCGAACATAAACAGAAAGTCGCCATAAGTAACCGGGCTTCATTACCCCATGGTACACGCATTGGCTGCAACAAACTTGACATGCCGTTAGTCGCCAGGCTTCATGGAGTGGGATTCACACGAAGAGACTTATGTACCTGAGACTGGTGTACTTCACACCTTTTCTCTAGTCTCAGACAATTCTCGTTTGGTAAAAAATTCTCATGGCTAAGTACTTTTATCAGTCTCAAGGAAAAATGGTGAATTTGATTCACATGGGAGGACACACCTGGTACATAATCTCGAACATAGTCACAGTGACCACTCACCTTGGGACTCAATTACCCTTGATGTGAAGGGTATTACAAACATGTAATTATGCTTGCTGGCCTCCTATTGGCTAGGGCAGGTACATGGTCGCAGCGGGTCCATTTATCTCACCAAAATGCCCCTATAGATTTTAAACCTTTTGAAAGTCAACATCTCATGAGAATCTGTTCCTTTTTAGGGGTGATTGTCGCCGACAATTGCAAGGGAAAAAAGTTGTCTCAGCAAAATGGAACCCTGTCATTCACACGAGGAGATTGTGTTCCAGTACCAAATCTCAACAGGATTTGTCTCAGACAAACACTTTGTGAGGTACATGGATCCCACCGTGTGAATCCCATTTAATGGGACCAGATTCAAGTCAACAGCCTCTTTGGGAAGTCCCCGCCCGAAGCCCGTCAACTTACAATAGCAGAGCCTGTCAACTTAAGGTTGAGGTCTGTGGCGGAAGTCCTGTCCACTTGAGGTGAACCCCGCGGTCATAAACCCGGTTGCCGAGACTGGGACTGCCGTGGTAGATTTTTGGACAGCCAGAAACCTTGCCCGACAACACTCTGACAGCCAAGTCGACCTACAATTTGCAATGCCAATGTTGAGATATGGCAACGCCATGTTGAGGCTGCCGAGATGGTGTAGCAATACGGCATCGGACATACCTGTCGAGATATGGCAACGCTTTGTCGGAGCTGTCAGGACTGTCGGGGTGATGTTGTAAATGTAGCATTAGGAAGATGGCGATGTAGCCTAACACCTCACCTCACCCCGGATTATACTCTAAACAATGTACATATCAACTGCGACCACCTATGCAATCAAACTACAAGAACTCAAAACAAAGTTTAAGATTCGCTTCACTCTATCAAGCACATCAACTCAAACAGTGAAAAACGTCTCCTTAATGCTGTCGTTGATGACGTTTATCTCGATAACCATTGTTGTTCTCCGAATTGGGTTTATCTAAATGTTGTTGAGCACTGCTTGTTAGAGTGTGCCCGATGCCCTATATACGTTGCTTAAAGGTTAGAGTGGTGGTCACATACATACTTCCAACGTGCTGCAGAAAACTATCCATTCACTATCTGCGTGCAATTCACAGTGATATGGGGAAAGGAGGAGCGTGCTATTGTCTCAGGGTCATAGAGGCATGCCCAGCTGTCCATGACCAATCCCTCAAGACCAAAATACTTGCTTGTGCTTGATATGTTTGGATCCTAGACTCAGCCAGCTGCAGAATTGGCATGTTGACATGGTACAAGTGGTCATTCTCCCTCGCCATGTCAACCTGCAAATCTGCGACGCCTATTCAACTTCACCCTATATCACTCTATGCACCTTCCTCTCCGCGCAGCCACTCTCAGTATCCCCCTCTCAGGGTCTCAGGACACGGGGCATACACTTCGGCCGTTCTAGCTCAATTCAACACACCCACCATCAAGGACTGTATCGCTTCCACACCTCAACACAGAGTACGCCTCTTGAGAGGTACGCTCACTACCGCTGGAGTCCGAGATGCCCATGCTTTCACAAAGCATGGCTAAGGCACGCCGGGCTCCACATATCCATCATCCGGCTACCCCTCTAGAATGTTGAATGCCCCCTAAACTGCCGCTATGCCTCTCGTCCTATTTATGAAAGGACAGCAGAGAATATATCATTCACTTGTTTATATAGGCGACATTTGAGATCAATGTGTTAGATATACGTCACAGAATCAACGTCTTTGTAGTAAAACTACGCACGCACTGCCGCCGATTAAACAGAATAGACCTCCGGATATACTACGATTAGAAATAGCAAAATCTAGTATCGGAAGATCCCCGGAATTTCAAATCATAGCCTATTGGTGTGTATCGCAGAATGCTCCCGATACACAACGATTCACTACGATAAGCTACCAAAAATTCAAGATGTTGGCTCTTATCGGGAGGCATACGATTCGCGTTTTTAATCGTGACGTGTCAGTGTGTATCGTAGAGTCAATCGTAGTAGTGTGATACTCGAGATAAAATCTGTATTTTTTGTGTGTGTTTCATTTCATCCAAATTCTTTTATACAGATCTTCCATTTGGAATGTGCTCGGTGTGTAAAGACAAACGTAATTCTACTCACTTATATACAATATCGATCCGTATTCTTCTAGTATAAGATGGGGGACAAAAGAAGGGATGATAAATTGATTGATGAGATGGGAGGGGAAAGAAAAAAGGGTGGGGGGGGGGGGGGGGGCAGAGAATGTACTCAATACAGATAATGGGCTCGCCACAGGACAACCGATGGATAATTCATCTGCAAGTTTCAATTTCTCTTTTGAGCCTTTGGTTCTCAGGTTTCCCGACTTAATCACTATTGAATATCGAGTTTCAGCTGATTGGGTCTCAATCGGCAGAGGGATAGGGAGGACTTTCGAAGGACGACGTACAAGGATAGGGTCTATTTAAATGTATTTTGCAAGCTGCTCTCGTTGCTTTCTCCCGATTTACCAACAATTCAGGTTTTTCTAGATAGGTCAAACATAATTTTCAGAAATTGTCGGTCTCTCCTATCTTGCAAGAGTTTAGCACCTAGTTTCTTTTTGGAGATCCATTGCAGACTGATTCCTAACAAAGTAACGTTGTACAGCTCTGAGGCCTCGATTCTGCGTACATTGTAGGAGTTCAACGTCTCGTTTCACTGCTCCAACATATAGGAAACCACAGTAGAGTCGGTCGAATTGTCATTTTATAAATCTGTTTGGTAAGTTCTAAAGAAATCGACTTCCTGACCTTCCATATCTTACAAATTCGGTTATTGGCCGATTCAACTATGCCTGTTATTTGTTTAGAAAACAAATACTGTTTAGTCCAGGACTACGCTTAGGTACTTAGAGGAAGTCTTAGTGTGCAGTTCGGCTGCCTCACAACATATATCTAATGGAGGTAAATGCTGTTTTTAGGGTGTGCGCTGTAACAAGCAGTAAGAGGTTTTCTTTTCATTTAGTTTCAGGCCATGAGTGTTACGCCAACCATATATCTTGTTAACGGAGCGCAGTGGGTGCGATGCTCTATACTTCCATTTCAAACGGAATTCAGGCTATTTCATTTGATGTGGATTTAATGCATAATTTATAACAAATCTAAAGGAGAAAGGTTTATATATCATTGATAGCTAGGCCGAATCGCCTTTACATCTCAATTCTAATATTCATCTTTCTCAATCGCTCGTAGTTCATAATTATAACTCGTTGCTTTTAATTGACCATCACATTCATATAAGGGTCAAAAGTATCAGGGTCCATACCCTGTTTGGAATCGGAAGCATGTTTTGCGGGCTACATTTATAGAAACTGTTAATGCATTTCACTGAATAAAAACAGAAGTGATAGTTACTTCAATTTATTTTATCAAAAAAAAGGAGAAAAGTCCTATGATAATAAACGTATTCCTTGATAAATGATTCCAACTGCAGTTGAATATTAGGGGGCCAACAGTTGAACATTACATTGATAGCTTGGTAAAAAGGAACTATAGGCAGTGTAGATTAAAGCAGAAACCTTTACTAATTTCGGATATGGCGGAGTATTCGCCGTCTTGTCACCAGTGAAAGGCTAAACTACATTAGTGCATGCATGTTGAAGGAGAGGACAGTGGGTCTTACTGATCTCGGCAGTGTGTGTTGGGTTGGACTGACCACAGTAACCACAGGCCTTCTGACAGTTTAGCCTCATCCAGCTAGGATTCGTGTCACACTCGCCCCTATCTGCATAGTCATTGCAGTCCAAATCGTTGAAATAGTTTACACAAGGACCTGCAACGGAATTTTTTTTGGGAAAAAACATGTAAGTTTTGTTATTTGCTGTTGTCCTCAAGTGATGATATTAGCAATGCTATCATTAAATCTAGGAGTTTACACACTACAAATGTACCGTGCGTCTAAAGTATCATGGAAATAGGAGGATAATAGTTGGTGCGCCGAGCTTAGAAATCACAGACACAACGAAGAATCTCATAGTCAATGTTCGTTCAGAAATTATCACGCATATATTTAACATATTCAACAGGGTATCAAATGGGCCTTTAAACAATGAATCGATCTCTACACAAAAGAACACGACAGTGTCTTGCATGTCTGCAATCAATGCCTTGAGATGGCAGACACAGGAAAGACATTGTAGTCTGTATTCAACTATATCTTGAATTAATATAACACTTCCATAGGGAAGGAAATAACATAATGTAGAGAGTTATGAATACGGCTACAAAATAATATTAATACATATGCAACCACTCACTGATCGTTTCAGTTGTTGTGAGTGTGCTGATCTGAACACATACGCCGCATGATTTCTGACAATATATATTCATCCAGTCTGGGTTATTCTCACATTCCCCTCTTCTAGAATATATGTTGCAGAGGGTGTCGTTGCCATATAGATTCTCGCATTCCACTGCAATTCAATATTACTAACATTCAAAGATTGTAATAACTGAACGTACGTACTGAGGGTCAATATGTTAGAACTTAGTGTTCAACCTACTAATGTTATCCTATGTTGTATCTGCAGTTCATGATTAGCTGTTACATTTCCAAATGATTAAATGATGTTGAAACAGTATTAGATCAGTTATATCTTGCCAAAAGAACACCACATATCCAATTCTTAACTCCGTTCAATGTCCACATTGCTTTCTTTAATGAATTGGTCTACAACGAAGAACATTTCCTTTAAAAGCAAAGGACAATGTAATAAAATATGAAGTAAAATAATATCTGCGACTCACTGGTATTTTGAGTTGTTGCCATTGTGGACATAGACCGACATATGTTGCATGCTTTCTGACAATTCATATTCATCCAATTTGGGTTTATTTGGCATTCCCCTTGTTCAGAGTACATGTTGCAGAGAGCATCGTTGCCAAATTGGTTCTTGCATTCCACTGTAATTCAACATTACCCCAACTCAAAAGCTACAAACGTTTTGACAAACCTTAATACTGGGAAGATTAACAAATAAAATACTGACTGTCATTTGGTTGACATATCTATTAGACTACACATCATTTTGCTAGTAAGAAGCCATTTTTGCTTTTTATATTTTTCTACTTCATAACAATAGTATTAATTTAGAAAATATCAGCATAGCGAAATGACATCACGAACAAAAGATTCAAGGAAAACTGCCATGACTAAACTGTTTCAAAAACTGTGATACTGATTGATATGAATTCGGTCTTAACACGAGAGGGACTTTTCTAAATAATTAAGACATCAGAATGATATGAGATAGATGTTGAACAAGCATTTCATAATCCAGTGGGATAACCTTTTTTAACCAAGCAACATTCTTCTGGCTCATAGTTACCTCTGCAAGGTACACCATCGAATGTCGGAGACCATTTAACATCTAGAAGGATTCTCCTAGGACTGTCATATGGTAGTCCTAGGACAGTCTACGTTTGATAAACATGGATTATCCCTTTAAAGGACTGGGAGAAGAACGGAGACTTAAAATCTCCTTTCAGGCTCTTTAATAAATCTGTCATTCCCCTGACTTCAATCCAGAAAGCTATCCCTTTGGATAGAATTCTTAATAGGTGTCCTTTTTGATACTGGTAGCCTAACTATTCAATGTATAATCAATGTATATACTTAAATGATATTCTTCAGAGTTTTAGCAATTATATGTAGATAATAGATTTATTCTCAATTGAATAATGAGAATAGGAATTTATTTTCATTGAAAAAAAAACCATTCTGGGGATTGTCCAGGGTTTTAAGCCAGGACCTTCTGATCACTACTGATTTTAACTCGGCACCCAAATAGCGCTTGGGACAGACACATAAAAGAACCAATCACAGGATAGCTTGAATTGTCCTTCCGATGGATTGAGATCAGGAGAAGGACAACAAAAAAAGTGACAACACTTATTTAATGTGAAGACTCCAAACCTGTTCATCTTCCTGCCGCAAATTCACCTATCATTGTCACTATCCCTCTCACTGTCCCGAGATATTAAACGGCCCCAAGGTAAACTGTGTCACAAACAGAGTCTATTCCCACTTAGTTCATATACCAATTGTGGTCGGCATATGTCTTTGTATTCGTCTTATATAGGTCCACTGAAGGACATACATGACATGCGGAGTTCCACGTACCTCCAGAAGTACACTGGCAAGTGCACAAACCCGGTGGGAATTAGGGTTGTGGATTTTGTCGGTGTTCATCGTACAGTATTGAGGGGCCTCTGTTCGGACATTAGTGGGGATGGGATGTACACTTGCTGACAAACCATACTGCAAACCGAGTCCACTAGAATTGGATACGCATATAGCAAAATACTCCAGCTAATGTATGATTGATAAAGCAATAGGGTATGGGTTTCATTTGTGCCTTACGGAACTAAAATAGGTAAATGGGAATTCCGTATTAGTCTCATTCAAAACCTTGATATGAAGGGAACACAGAAGTAACCAAGTGTATATAAGTCCTGTGAAATTTAAACAAACAGTATGTGTTTGCCAACAAAGATAGGTCTACCCAAAGCCAGTATGGATACTTCTTTTCTCATTATGAGTAACTATATTCCCATTTTGCAATTGTATCGCTTGTGACACTAATCTATGGACTTACTCGCAATGGTGGAAGGAGTGGATGCAGATGACGAAATCGTAGTTTTAGTAACTGAAGGGATGACAGATGATGGTGCGGCTGTTGTGGAAGCACAAGCTCCACATGACCGCTGACAGAACACCAGCATCCAGTCTGGGTTTCTCTCACACTCCCCATCGGCAGCATATGTATCACAGTCTGTGTCATTCCCTTTTAAATTCTGGCACAGGACTACAAAATAATATGGAAGTTATCTTGCTGAACACTAACTCACAGAGGTGTTTACGTAGTATTCTGAAATGATTTTTTGGATTTGATAATTTAATGGAGAATCAGACACACCAATGTGCACGGTTTCATTCTTAATGAATTGTAAGAAGACTGAAAACGGTCAGTTGATTTGGAAATTACTGCTACTATACCTTTTGAATATAGTATGTAAAATCAACCTCGACAAAATACAGCAATTAATCCTACTCTATTCGTCAAGGATCTTTATAAAGACAATTGTTTGCTTCAGAAAAAATGTCAGAACTCAAATATGATAATTATATAACAATTAAATATGTGCAGAAATCTATTTGGTGCAAAAATAGCTTGCATTCTCTGCGGTTATTAGGGCATGGCTACATAACTAGAAATGCTGACTGTCACATCTAACTGCATCTAACTAAAGCATTAATGGTGCCAACACACTCTGATTTAGGATAAGGTTTCAATTGATACTGTGAGGAATTAGTTTTCATTGATCCTCACCACTCTTGTGTTATTTGAGGTGGTCATCTTGTTGATACCATGTCTTAAACATTGTGCAGTGAAGCATGGGCATGGTGGTGAGCTTGTGTTTTGTGGTTAAAATTGAGGGTCTGTGTTAATTATAAATATGAATCTCGGCACTGCATTCTAAAATATCTTAATTTACAGGGGCCTGAGGAAAGAGTTGATGTAGGAACTGGTAATGCTGTAGTATCACTATTGGTAGGAAAAGTGAAGGTGATGCAGATGTTGTGGAACCACAAGCTCCACATGACCGCTGACAGAACAGCAGTACCCAGTTAGGATTTGTTTCACATTCCCCATCAGCAGCATAAATGTCACATCTTGTGTCATATTCATTGGCATTTTGACACTGAGCTACAAAAATTAAACCATATAATGTGACCCTCATGTCCAATTCTCAAAAGTGTTGAAACAGCTGTGCCAGATTAGTGTATTAGGTAATGCAAGGTTCACAAGATGACAATTCGGGTGCCTGTCAAGTTTCCTCAATATAATCCATATTCATATATTCAGAGAAGTATCTATTTTCGCATACGTCTTATTTGAATATAATAGATACCAGGATAAAAAGGCATGTTCGATACCTGATTTACTCTTTAAAGTACCATTCATCTCTAGAATGATAAGTACCATTCACCTATAGAATGTTAAGGACTACTAGCAAAAATTGATTACGACATTTATTTGTTACAGAGGCTAACAATCTCTATCAAATGTCTCTGTTGAAGGTGGAAGGTGGTCATGGCACAGTTAAATATCTCTGTGGGTAGGAATGCATCTAATTATGTTATATTTCATAAATAAATCTAGTTAAATCCTACATGTTATACATTATATAATGTACAACCTTGGTGACCTGAATGTTGATCCATTCAAACTCTTGCTTATCTCTTATTCTGAACTTTAGAGGCCTCTTCTGATTAACAATAAAAGTCGCTAACTATAAAAGATCCTGTTCCTACTAGAAAGTGGCAAAAAAGATATAATTAAATGGGAGTGTTCTACAGTATTACAGACTCACTTAAGGGTTAGAACCATTAACTAACAACTTTCTATGAAGCTTTGACTTACAGGTAGATGTGGAACGAGTAGAAGAGGCTGGTAGTATTGTAGTACCACTAATGGTAGGGACAAGGGAAGGTGGTGCAGATGTTGTGGAAGCACATGCTCCACATGACCGCTGACAGAACAACAGCATCCAGCTAGGGTTTGCCTCACACTCCCCATTAGCAGCATACATTTCACATTTTGCATCATTTCCATTTGTATTTTCACATTGGGCTAAAAATAACAAATCATATTTGCATGTTAGAATATTGTGTGAGGAGGCGTATAGGGAGTCCAAGTGCATGTTAGTTTGAAACATATGAAAGTGTTTTCTAACATAAGAAACATCTAACACTGAAAAGATCTCAAAGGTGAAATGGAATCTGTGAAGGACAAGGATAATTGGCAACAGTTGGCCAGATGTCAGGGATCGTCATCAGTTGACCATTATTTCTTCTCCAATCAATAAAAAGCAAAATATAAGGCCACTAATAAAAAAAAAATTGTTTCTCATCACCAATCCATGAAAAATATGACGAGGGCGCTTTTTTTTTTTTTTTTTTTTTTTTTTTTTTTGCTATATCAAAGATGGCAGACATACAGTAAAACCCCGCATAAGCGGCCACCCTCCGATCCGGGCCAAAGTGGCTGCTTACATGGGGTGTCTGCTTATGCTGGGTTTCCAGATTTTTACTGGCTATACGTTTAATGCATCTCTGACATCAGGAGCTTTAATTTGATACTAAATATATATACCTTTCATAATTTCTATCAAGGTTCGTCTATTTAAAAAAAATCAAAAAAAAAAAAAAATCGTCTAAAATCCTTTTTTCTGATGCGCGCGGTGATGAGAAACAAGGTTTTTTTTTTGAGTGGCCTAATAGAGAGCTGTTATTTTATTTGGTATGCTGGTCAGGCTCAGTCAGAGCCTGAAGGGGAACTATGGTTTTGCCTATGTGCGATCATAAACAACAGAGCAAGAAAGCCCAAACTACCCCAAAGAGGGTGTTCTTCCATAATAGAATGAAAATATCATACTTGCAACTGTCAGCATTAGTTGAAAAAAATAATTATCTTGACAATTACTGTCCTTCAGTGGGCCCCCATAGGTTCAGCAATTCAAATATTTGGGCAGCTTAGTATACTTTATGCATGGCAAAATGTACAGGTGTAGTTCTAGCATGGAAACGGCTGACTCCCAAAGGTGGCAACCCTGCAAATATCTACATATAGCACAGAGAGGAATAAAATATGTCATGGTAAGCCTGAATATGTGCCTATGTATATATTAAAATAAATATGACTAGCTGTATTGTGATAGCATGGGGAGCCTATTCACTTTCGATAGACGGGTCTGTGTTACTTAAAGTGTGGAACCGATTGACTCCCATCCTATAGTGATAGCTTGCATGTATGTTATATCTAACTATTGTCCATTTCATATGAAGACCTCGAAATATCAAGGTAACTTCAAATGGCAGCAGTGCTCTTGTACTCCTATCCTGTACATAGCCATGAACCTGTATCTGAAAAATATGGAAACGATTTACTCTGTGGAAATGATTGACCCCCTAGCTGATATTTCCTGTACTAATGCCCAGGGATGCCAGTGAGATTTTGAAAAATACAGAAAATGTCAGTGTGTCGTAAAGCCTTGGGATGTTTCAGTTTATAGTAGGGATGGACGACCAAAAATAAATTAAAAAAGTATGTAGGCTAAAAATAGAGCCCAAAATATCATTTGCTATGGAATGCCCTTCTCCAAGAATCGAGGCGAAAAGGGCAAAGTGACTGGTGCGAAATGTGGTCAAATTTATCAAACCATTGCTCCCTTTACTCTAGAAATGCTAGGTTTACACCATCTCCCTGGCAGTCCCTGCAGCCTGAACGTAACTCGACTTGTACTTCATCGTATCTTGACTTGGTTGTGAATTGTAAGTGGACTTGACTGCCAGGCCAGAACATCTGACTGTCAAAAAATCTGCCATGGCAGTCCCGGCAACCCCGGGACTGTCAAAAGTGGTTGTAGTTGGACATAGTCCACCTTAGGTCATTGGGATTGTGAATCATAAGTCGACTTGGATTATGGATAGCATTAGGCCTATGGGGCCATGGGTCGTTGTAGGTCGTCGGGATATACATTGAACTTCCAGTCACAGGCAGAGAATACATTGAATGAGATACATGCTAACCACCGGAGAAGGTGAACAACTGTAAATGGTTGTGAACAGGAAGGTTTGATGAATGCTTTTTATTTATTTTATTTTTTTTATGAAACCTATTCACTTTTGTTTTGAAATGGTGAATTATGGGAAGGAACACAAGTACTTTATATCATATATATATATATAGATTTGCCTTAAGTCATCGGGCCCGGCAATCTTAACTCGACTTAAGTCGATGGGATATTTGGGGCCAAGCAGAGAAAAAACAATAAAATCTGGTCGGGACTGCCTCAATACACTTATGTCGACGGGAAACTTCCGTAATCCGTCGGGCTCACATCGTAAGTGATCATAAGTCGTTGTGGCCGTACCGTAGTCATACTGTCTCCTTGCCTACGACAAAGATTATGTCAACCTATGTTGACCTACTTCCAAATTAACTCTACTGAAGTCGACAGGATGTAAGGGGCAGAGCGGGCAAAAACCATTAAAATACCATTATAATACCATAAAAACACCAAGTTGACTTATGATCCAGCAAAATCCATTGCCGGGACTGCCAGGGTGATAGTGTAAATCTAGCATAACAGAACTACGGGTGGCCGCACTGCCATGCCATGCCCATCACTATTTAGAGCAACACAAAAATGCATGCCATAGATGGCAATATTGATTTGGAGCTTTAAAGTTCCTTCAAGAGCTGGCACTTCTACTCAACTGTATATGGGGCACTATGTCTTTTGAAATCCCATTGGGGAATCCTCTCATATTGTGACAAGTACAGAGGTGCTTACCAAAGACGGTAATGTTGAAAGGGAGCTCGAAAGTTCCATCGGTCTGTAGTATTTCTAATACATCGGTGCACGCCATAGACGTCAATGTTGGAAAAGGGAGTTGAGCTCTCAGTTCGGGGGTGGGGGGAGGGGGTGGAGACAGGGAGGGGAGGGGGGGGGGGGGGAGGTAGAAGATGCAGCAGACGTGTCTCTGCCATAGTTAGGCTATTGTGTGTAAACGATTGACTCCCATTTTGAACTCCTATAACAACTATAAGAGATCATATGATGCTACTACCTATAAACTAGGTTGTACATGGGGACTTATTAGATAGGCAGAGGCACAATATCTCATATATTTAAGGAATGGCATAATGTGACAAGAGGTATTGCATCTACTAGAGGACTCTCCCTCAAGTAAAGAGATCTTCCCTCAAAAGAAGAAGTACTAAGGGAAGGTATAATATACATGTTTGGGCATTTCCCTTGTACCACAGGGTCTTAACCTTAAAGATAAATATAACAGTGTATATCTGCTTCATTTGCACAGTACTGCAGTCTACAGAAAAAGGGAGTAATTCGTTTCCACATATCATATGCACAACCCAAATTTGGGCCTGTAGTGTACGTTTACTATAGTGTTTGATCTACCCTCATATATCTGACTTATACGACATGCCCTGTACTACTTACACACAAAAGGTTTTGACTATTATCATAATTTTGCACCACTGTGCTAGTCCATTTGACGATGATCCATGACATCTGGTCATCTATAAGTAATTTTTATGTATAAAATGTCGCAAACAAATCTTTCTGGGTGAGACTTTCGAAGCCTGCTTATATAGAGTAGTGTTTCAAGATCTGTGTTTCATGTGGTTTGTAGTAATCATTTATATAAAAAAAAAGAATACGACCATGGGGCTTTCACTTACAATCAGTTGCTGAAAGAGTCGATGCAGAGGTTGATGAAACTGAAGTGAAACTACTGGTAGGAAAAGGGGAAGGTGGTGGATCTGTTGTGAAAGCACAAGCCCCACATGACCGCTGACAGAACAACAGCATCCAACCAGGGTTCGCCTCACATTCTCCATCGGCAGCATAGATTTCACATTCTGTGTCATTCATATTCGTATTTTGACACAGGGCTAGAATATCAAACCATAACTGCATATCATTATATAGCCCCATATCTATTGAACTGAAACATGCCATAGTATAATAAAACTTTCAAATACCAAATTCTAAGTAATTCATTTTCTGTTGCAAACAGGTAGCAAGTATAGATTCAAACAATTTAGAGATGTCTACTCCTGGCTAAATTATAGTTTGATAAAGGCAAATTGAGGCCATGTGTTTGAATTTGGGCATGTCTACCTTTGGTTCTGTAAGAACATATAAACAAAGACTACAAATTACTTAATCTTCATCACTAGAAGGCATCAACTTACAGACAATTGTTGAAAGGGTTGGAGGTCTATTAGTCTTAGTGATAGTAGGGATGAGGGTAGGCAGCCTGGCTGTTGTTGAAGCACATGCTTTACATGACTGTTGACAAAATACAAGCATCCAGCCAGGGTTTCTTTCACACTCCCCATCAGCAGCATAAATTTCACATTCTGTGTCATTTCCATTTGTATTCTTGCACAGAGCTAGAAATGTTAGATTATACACACATGTTATTGTCAAGATGTAAACCCACTGAACTATAACTATTTATGAAAACTGAATCAAGAAAATTGATTGAATAGTTCAATATATCAAGGACACCAAACAGCAAGGAAGCATGTGTCATCACTACATTTACAACTTGGAATATTGACATTTGACATGAAATCAGACAGAAGAATATGGTGCTGTGACATTTTCAATTCAATTCAAAGACTGCCATTCAAATAATCCACACTTTTATGTAAAATATGTCTTTCAGAAATGTATAGACCTGTGTATTGTAGACTGAGATCATTGATACTAAGCTCTTCTATCCAATATAAGTAAAGCAAATCTATTAGCAGGATAAAGAACACTAACATCAACGACATAAACTCAGAACTAAGTTCTGGACCATGAGTTCTAGAAAAGTTATAAATTTGGAGAGGCACATCAATAAAAATCACATCACTTCTACATGGCTTCAACTTACAAGCAGTTGTTGGAATGGCAGATGTAGATGTTGGTGGGTGGGTGTTTTCACTACTTGTAGGGATGGGGGAAGGTGGTGTAGCTGTTGTGGAAGCACATGCTCCACATGACTGCTGACAGAACAGCAGCATCCAGCCAGGGTTTGCCTCACATTCTCCATCGGCAGCATAGATTTCACATTCTGTGTCATTCATATTTGTATTTTGACACAAGGCTAGAATATCAAACCATGACTGTATATTATTATTGAGCCCCATATACATTGAACTAAAGCATGCCATAGTGCAGTGGAATTTTCAAATACTAAATTCTAAATAATTTATTCCCTTATGAAAATATGTAGCATGAATTGATTTATAAGATTTGGAGATTCATATTTGTATTTAGACACGGGGCTAGAATTTCAATCCATAACTGCATATTATTATCTAGTCCCAAATCTATTGAACCGAAACATGGCATAATACAATCTAACCTTCAAATCCAAAGATCAGAATAATTAATTCTCCCATGCAAACAGGTAGCAAGTATAGATTCATACAATTTAGAGAAGTCTACTCCTGGCTAAATAATAATTTGATAAAGGCAAATTGAAGTCATGTGTTTGAATTTGGGCTATGTCTACCTTTGGTTCTGGAAGAACATATAAACAAAGACTACAAATTACTTAATCTGCATCACTAGAAGGCATCAACTTACAGACAATTGTTGAAAGGGTTGGAGGTCTATTAGTCTTAGTAATAGTAGGGATGAGGGTAGGCAGCCTGGCTGTTGTTGAACTGCATGCTCTACATGACTGTTGACAAAATACAAGCATCCAGCCAGGGTTTCTTTCACACTCCCCATCAGCAGCATAAATTTCACATTCTGTGTCATTTCCATTTGTATTCTTGCACAGAGCTAGAAATGTTAGATTATACACACATGTTATTGTCAAGGTGTAAACCCACTGAACTATAACTATTTATGAAACTGAGTCAAGAAAATTTATTGAATAGTTCAATATATCAAGGACACCAAACACCAAAAAGACTATCTTCCAAACAATGCACACTTTTATGTAAAATATGTCTTCTGGGAAATGTATAGACCTGTGTATTGTGAACCGAGATCATAGATACTAAGCTCTTCTATCCAATATAAGTATAGCAAAGCTATTCACAGGATAAAGAACACTAGCATCAGCTACATAAACTGAGAACTAAGTTCTGGACCATGGGTTCTAGAAAGGTTCTAAATTTGGAGGGGCACATCAATAAAAATCACATCACTTCTACATGGCTTCAACTTACAAGCAGTTGTTGGAATGGCAGATGTAGATGTTGGTGGGTGGGTGCTTTCACTACTTGCAGGGATGGGGGAAGGTGGTGTAGCTGTTGTGGAAGCACAAGCTCCACATGACCGTTCACAGAACAGCAGCATCCAGCCAGGGTTTGCCTCACATTCTCCATCGGCAGCATAGATTTCACATTCTGTGTCATTCATATTTGTATTTTGACACAGGGCTAGAATATCAAACCATAACTGCATATTATCATTCAGTCCAAGATATATGGAAATGAAACATGCCATAGTATAATCAAACTTTCAAATACCAATTTCTGAATACTTCATTCTCTTATGCAGAGAGGTAGCATGTATAGAGGAGAAGTCTACCCCTGGCTACATCACATGGTATAATAAATCAAAGTTGAGGCCATGTGTTTAAGATAAGCTTTTTTAGAAAATAAATATCAACGAAGGCTACAAATAACTCAATCTTCATCACTAGAAGGCATCAACTTACAGACAGTTGTTGAAAGGGTTGGAGGTCTATTAGTCTTAGTAATAGTAGGGATGAGGGTAGGCAGCCTGGCTGTTGTTGAAGCACATGCTCTACATGACTGTTGACAAAATACAAGCATCCAGCCAGGGTTTCTTTTACACTCCCCATCAGCAGCATAAATTTCACATTCTGTGTCATTTCCATTTGTATTCTTGCACAGAGCTAGAAATGTTAGATTATACACACATGTTATTGTCAAGGTGTAAACCCACTGAACTATAACTATTTATGAAACTGAATCAAGAAAATTGATTGAATAGTTCAATATATCAAGGACACCAAACACCAAAAAGACTGACTTCCAAACAATGCACACTTTTATGTAAAATATGTCTTCTGGGAAATGTATAGACCTGTGTATTGTGAACCGAGATCATTGATACAGAGCTCTTCTATCCAATATAAGTATAGCAAAGCTATTCACAGGATAAAGAACACTAACATCAACTAAATAAACTGAGAACTAAGTTCTGGACCATGAGTTCTAGAGAAGTTCTAAATTTGGAGGGGCACATCAATAAAAATCACATCACTTCTACATGGCTTCAACTTACAAGCAGTTGTTGGAGTGGCAGATGTAGATGTTGGTGGGTGGGTGTTTTCACTACTTGTAGGGATGGGGGAAGGTGGTGTAGCTGTTGTGGAAGCACAAGCTCCACATGACCGCTCACAGAACTGTAGCATCCACCCAGGGTTTGCCTCACATTCTCCATCGACAGCATAGATTTCACATTCTGTGTCATTCATATTTGTATTTTGACACAGGGCTAGAATATCAACCATAACTGCTTATTATCATTTAGTCCCAGATATATGGAAATGAAACGTGCCATAATATAATCGAACTTTCAAAGAAGTACTAATTTCTCAATACTTCGTTCTCTTATTCAAAGAGGTAGCATGTATAGAGGAAAAGTCTACTCCTGGCTACATCACATGGTATAATAAATCAAAGTTGAGGCCATGTGTTTAAGATAAGCTTTTTTAGAAAATAAATATCAACGAAGGCTACAAATAACTCAATCTTCATCACTAGAAGGTATCAACTTACAGACAGTTGATGAAAGGGTTGGAGGTCTATTAGTCTTAGTAATAGTAGGGATGAGGGTAGGCAGCCTGGCTGTTGTTGAATCACATGCTCTACATGACTGTTGACAAAATACAAGCATCCAGCCAGGGTTTCTTTCACACTCCCCATCAGCAGCATAAATTTCACATTCTGTGTCATTTCCATTTGTATTCTTGCACAAAGCTAGAAATGTTAGATTATACACACATGTTACACTTTTATGTAAAATATGTCTTGGGAAATGGTAAATTTCTGAATCAAGAAAATTGATTGAATAGTTCACTATATCATGGAAACCAAGCGGCAACGAAGGTTTGTCAGGAAATCAATCAGACAGAGGGCATAATGGTGTGATATTTTTAAAGGGTAAATTCCTAACAATGAATACTTTTGTGCAAACATATATATGTTTGGAAAATGTATAGCTGTATATTGAACTGAGATCATTGATACCAATCATTTCCAACCATTATAAGTATAGTAAAACAGATCACAGGATGGAGGACACTAACATCAACTATATATAAAATGAAGAACTAAGTTGTAGACAATTAGTTCTGCAGAAGTTCTAAATTTGGAGAGCCATATCAATACAAATCACACTTTATTCACTCATCATTTATATGTGGTATCAACTTACAAGCAATTGTTGAAATGGCAGATGTAGATGTTGGTGGGAGTGTAGATTCTCTAATGGTAGTGATGTGGGAAGGTGGGATAGTTTTTGTGGAAATGCACATTGCACATGATCGCTGACAAAACACAAGCATCCAGCTGGGGTTTATCTCACACTCCCCATCAGCAGCATAAATTTCACATTTGGTATCATTTCCATGTGTATTCTGACACAGGGCTAAAAACAAAAAGTGATAACAAATTAATAGTCATTCAAACAAGAAGATATTGCATACCATCTTTTTAGATTATAAAGAACTGGATGGGGAACTTCGGATGACAAAATGAAAAGAGCGTCCAAACTAAACTGTGTATCTTCCCGGCATTTTTCTATACATCAATATTCAAATATATGGAGCAACAGGATCAAGAAGCTTGCAAACATCAGGAGTCAAAGGAGAACCACTAATTAGATATCGAAGATGTTTGGGCAATATTTCCTTTTGGCTTTAAAAAGATGCATGCCATGTTATGTAGTCTTCCTTCTTTGATAACCAATAAATTTTTTTAATGGAAATCTGACGATCAGCATAGTGTTTAGGAGGATGAAATGGCAGACCGATGCTTCATTTAAGATATCATATTAAGTATTATATCCTTACTGTGGACGAAACGGTTCCTGTTCATGTCAGTCTTTGATCTCATACTGCCTGACGCCATAGGCGGAAGGCAGTATGAAATCAAAGACTGACCAAGAACGAGAAAAATTTCGGCCACAGTGAGGACGTTTGCTTATTATTATGAGGAAACGTAGTTACTGAGCCCGTACAGGTGGCTGTTCGAGGTCATTTGATGAAAAAATACGGCCCGATGCCGCAGGCTAGAGGGCCGTATTTTTTCATCAAATGACCGAGATTAAGTCACACTCACAGCGGGCACGAACATTATTATTACTGCAACCCTAGCAGCGGGCAGTATTTCATAGACATTCGTACATAGGTATATAATAAAAAGATCGGTGGCTACATTCTTTATGGTTGATAGTTAAAACGTTTTGAGATTCGCAGATAAAACAGACTTAATAATGCTTAATAATGATTATAATGATGGAACAGCTGAAATGACTGAAAAATATTCTTTAGTAAAAGACATCCTCAATCACACGAATTATCAGTTGAAATGTCAAGGACAATATTTATGGTACGTTTGTATTCAGTGTACAACGCAACAGCACGCAAACGAAGATAAAACAGCACACACATGGGTAGGATTACAACTACTGCTTTCAACATCTCAAATAACCCAACTAAGTGATGGATCAGGTCCCATTGTTCAAACGTTATCAAAAGGGATACCTGGAACATAGACTTATTGTCAGATGTTTCAGACGGCCGCTGCCAGAACACAAACATCCAATAAGGACTACTTTTACATTCCCCTGAGACGCAAACACGTCACAGGTTGTCTCATTGCCATGGACATTCTGACGCTACAAGAGGAATAAGTAAATATTGTTCTTGTTAAGGAGTATTCAGTTAAGGGTCTAAGATAGAGACTAAATTTGAAAGGATCTAAACTTTTGACCCCCTTCACACTGGCGCCATCTTGAATTTTACAATAGAAACATTGTGAGAAACCTGAGACTTAGGTCTATTTGTTGGTGTTTATATGATAAACCTGCGTTATGTCTATGATGTCCTGTCATAGATTGAACATCGGAATTGTTTATGTAAAAAAAAAAACATGTTACCTTCCTGCTTTCACAGGTTCACGGTAATTTAATGAAATATCTATCGCAGTGACCTAAAGGTATAACATAAATAGTACCAACAGGTAGGCCTAAGTCCAAGCTTTCTAACCATGTTTTGATTATAGAATTCATATTTTCATTAGTATAGTGGTATTAAGCACTTGCTACAGTGTTGGCTTCACTCAGCGCTCGCCTCGTTCTGGAGTGCGGAAATTTTGCTGGTGTGCGGCTGGTACTTTATCAAATACATAGAACCAGCGAAACTCGTTATCATGGCGATCGCCCCGCCACGCATATGTGCAAGAGGTGAATAAGAGTCGGTATTTGAAAACTGCTATATTACTCTTTCATCCTGGGATCAGACACCCAATAATTGTTTTAGAATGATACTTCTTTTATATTTCATATTAGTCACTGACTAAGGACCTTCCAGAAAAAACTTTATTCCAACAAAATCAGATGAATAATTTAGATTTGAGAGCCTTTTGAAATTTTGTGTAAATTACTGCATGTTGTCGAACCCCTGAAATATTTGAAATTTCAAGAAACGTTGTAAATGCTTACAATTCAAAAATAAACTAATATTTCATGGTGACATATGTTACATTTGACCCAATCATATTTTGATCTAAAACGAAAGCTCTGAACCTTATTTGGGATGTTAGACAACACCGGGGTGTTGGACAACACATTTATGAAATTACTTGGAACAATAAAAAAAAAACATTTGTGGCTATAATCCTTTCTATTTTTAATGAAATGATGATAAGCTATATTTGACAAAGCAAATCACTCAATTACAGATAAAAACAACCCCAAAGTCATAACATATATCAGACCATGTTGTCTGACACCCCAGGGTGTTGGCAACACATATTCAGCTTTTGAACCACAAAAAGTATATATTTTTATTTAGAAAATAAAATAACATGGGTATTCATAAGTGGTGGGGATGCTTAACATTATACAGGGATATTCGTTATTCTATTATGATTATTATTTCTTCTATACATCTATTACCAGGCGTGTTGTCCAAACTCTTTTTTTTTAGATACCTTCATGAATCACAATATTTGAATATCAGAATGGATAATCCAGCTTTGTTGAAACTTTTAGGTATCGCAGTTGGGATTTTGGTCAACATTCTATAACGAAGGAAAATTAATTTCTTTTTGTATATTTCATTAGTTTTATCCTCTTATCAAAATTGGGGTGTCGGACATCATGCTCTATGGTGCTCTCTGTTGGAAAATTTAAAGGTCCTGGCTAGTTTTGACCATTTTGATATATTTCCAAACTTTTACCAATTCACAAAATAATATTGTCTACACCTCTCATGACATATATGCTTTAAGTATGTTAATAAAACAATTGGCTCAACATAGTGTCTCCTGGTGAAAATCATGAAAAACACTAGAAAATCACGGTTTTTGTTGATTTTCGGTAGGAAAATTTTCTCAGAGTAACACAAAACCCTATTTAAGACTACCAAAAGATGCACCAAAAATGTCACTTTTACATTGATGAGATAAGTTTATACAACATCAACCTTGAATAAGTCTATTTTGGGTGATTCATCAGGTTTTAAAAGCCACATGGTGTCAAAAGGTTAGGAGTTTCTTGATTTGAACATCAACAGTAACAATACTAGAGAGACTAATGTGAGAATTTTCCTCAAGGGAGTATTGCAGTCGTAGAAGTGGCAATATCACAGAAATAACAGATGTATGAATACTGGACAATACCGGTAAAGGCTATAACACACTGTACGATTTCGGAACATGAATGTTCCTTTCTTGGTGACAAAAGAACAATCATAAGCTCAGGTGAGGCTTAGAAATTGAGTCGGTCAGTGTGGCACCCCCCCCCCCCCCTCCAGAACTTTGGCTAAGATTTGAAAATGCCCCCCATGGACATATACCTTTGTCGCTGATAAATTACAGTCCAATGTTAAAAAATATGGACATATAGATTGAAGTGGGATTCACACGGTGGGATTCACATACCTCACAGGCCATTTGTCTGAGACAAATACTGTTGAGATTCGGTACTGGAACACAATCTCCTCATGTGTATGACAGGGTTCCATTTTGCTGAGACAATTTTCTTCCCTTGCAATTGTCATCGACAATCACCCTTAACAAGGAACAGAATCTCATGAGATTTTGACTTTAGACAGGTTTAGAATTTAGATGGGCATTTTGGTGAGACAAATGTATTTCACACGTTCTCCCCCAATCTGTGAGTCTCAGTTGTCCCAAATTACACCTATTCACACGGGAAAGTGCCCTGAGTCGGTGAATGTGTACCCTGTGTTCCCTGTGTACCCTGTGTAGGGGGTGTAGAGGTAAGACTATATACCTGGTTAATCTTCCCATGTGAATTGAATCCGCCATGTTTACCTAAGACTGTAGAATATTCCAATCTGTGAAACTTTGTACCCAGCAGGAAATAGTCGGCGACTAGAATATGAAGTACACCAGTCTCAGGACAATTTGTCCCTACGTGTGAATCCCACATAAGAAACCTATTCATTCCAGTTGTCGGTGACAAGGGAGTTTAAGAAATACCCTCCCCACCGTGCCTACCAATATTGGCCCAGAATGGTATTAAAACTAACAATGCCAACTCAAGTTCGGTTTAGTATTTATCCTACCCGGTCTCCACGATTTTAGAATATTAAAATTTACCATTTTAGTTCTCCATATTTGATCGGGCGAGTCAAGTGCAAATATAGCCATGTCACTGCCACTGCCACTACACTGGATGATCCTTCCACGGTGGATCAAGAATATATATTTTGCCATGGTTTGACTGCAGTTTTTGAAATATTGATTTCTAGAAGTGTGTGAATAGTACAAGGATTAATAGTAGGCATGGCATTGCCATGATTTCGGTTTCAACAAATTAAAGTGCAACGGATGCCTCAACGGGTGCCGGCGACAGTAGTATATTTTTATATATTGCAACAGGCTTCCACCTCCCTCCCTCCCTCAATCTGAAAGCTCTAGACACCGGGTGCGGGCGCCGATATCAGGGGCCCGTTTCATATATTATACCTATAAGACACCGACATGTAGACTCTTCCCGACGACACCTCCTCCTTTTATAACCTCGTAAATTACGAGTTAAGATCAAAGTTAAGATCAAAGAGCCGCCGGGAGCCGAGCCGGGGTGAGCCACGGGCCGCTGGTGTAGAAATCTATCTAAAGTTTGATAACTTCAAATCCAACTAGATTAAGAAACGGGCCCCAGTCAAATAGGTCACCAGCGCACCCGTTGCGGTTCAACGAGTACCTACTACTACCGGCTTTCACACGTCCATGCGGTCAGAGGGAGGGAGGGAGGGAGGGAGGGAGGGAGGTGGAAGCCCGTTGCAATATATATAAATACACTGAACCGCAACAGGTGCCTATACAATATATAAAAATTCACTACAGTCGCCGGGTGCGGACCGGTATCGACGGTATCGAGACTCTAATTATTCAGAATACAATGTATTATAATGTAAGCCGCAAAAACCGTTCCCCGTCTCCCCTAATATAGTTTGGTCTTGACCTATAGGTCAAACCGAAATAATAATTAGTTTGATATTAACGTATAAAAGTCGAAAATAATCAAGAATTCCAATATTGATCTACTATTCCGACGTCGCTAATTGATATGAACCACCACGTCAGCCCCATGCACTACTGTGGCCACCACTTTCGTCGATCGTCGAACTAGATCAAGGAGAAGGCTTCATATTGTGGCCCAGGCTCATTTAAACCACTACACTGATCTGATAACATTGCTGTGACTAGAAGGAGACGAATACACTGATCTGTGTGGACTTTTCGGATTGACATTAATATTAACCACGGCAGCAAGCTTGATTTGTGGCCTGGGCAGTATATGACAAGTAGATAGCCTGGGGAAAGGTTATCGAACGGGAGTGTCGTGGCCCAATCTAAGGTTCTGACCGTTCGTGATCGTTTCGGAAAATTGGTGAGTTCATACACATTTAGTGATATTCTAATGGCGATTAACATTCACATGGATAGAACAGGTATCATCCACAAGCTGAATTAGAATTATAATAGTGTTGTGAAGAGTACCTATATCAAGTTATCAGGCTAGCGCTGGCGTATTGGAATTGTGGACGTCGGAGATAGTTGCCAGCCAAAATTGTGCGTCGGTGACGATGATCTGCTCGGTGGATCAGCAAATAAGGCACCGCATCGTCGTGTTTGTAAAACCCTGAGAAGTGTCGGCTGTTCTGTTGGACGTCGCCGCTTGCCGGCCGGCTCTAAATGACATTGTTTTGCAAACAGGCTGGCCAACAGATCATCATTTTTTTTAGCATCAGTCCAACCTAATTTGCATATTTGGTTAATAATATGGACCGTCGGCTATAAATTCCGATGCTGACTGAATACATTAATTTGATTTTCAGCCGACTGGCCGACTGGCGATCTGACCGACTTGGTCTCCTAGCCCCAGAGCATGCTATACACATTCATAACGCCGATGACGCTTTGAGCTTTCCCGGGATGCTCACTCTACAAGCAATATCTCTACCAGCGGAGACCAATGATTCGGACAGATGAGGTAATTTGGTGTGAATTTTAGTGCCACAGTCGGTTATATACATTCATAACATCAAGGCTTATGCTTATCAACCTTCGCTATTCAGTTTAACGGAATTAAGGGGATGTTTAACAACCTGGCATTGTTCCCATGCAAAACCAATGTGGTAGCATACTGCTCCACTCAATTACCAAGTTTTCCTCTGCCAGAGTGGCATAGTCTGTGGATACGCACTAGGCGCGCCGCCGATTGCATGAACGGGGAACTCTGCTTGCGTGTTAGTGCCACCAATATACCTGGTAATAACTCAATATCCTTGAGTCTGTATTTACTGCTGATATTATAATGACATTAGAAGTGGGGTTGATTTCATAAATCACTGTAATATCCTGTATCATTTTAGCAATAATTTGAATGGGCGTTTTGAGTGCAACCAGAACCTTTTTGGTAGCAGCTCACCTTCTGGTCGCTGATTGGTCAATTTTACCCTAGTTGCATAAAACACTTTTTTGCCACGCCCTTTCGCATAGAGTCACTCCATGTTAAGCCTATGGCGTTTTTATTAGGGATAGGATAAAATTAAGTACTAGTGTCTTTATTGGTGGCCCCAAATCACTCACGAAATTGACTGTCTGTCATCGAGTGTGTCGGTTACGATTAACTCCCGCTAAAGACCACCACGCCACATCCATAAATCCCGCTGTGATGGTCCACGCCCTGCACAAATCCGCCAGAGACACTTGAAAACTATTTCATGACTATAAGGGTGTTAATACATGGGAAGAAATCGTACAGTGTGTTTTCCACTTAAGAATGGTTTAACAATTGTATCCAACATATCACTCTCTAGGTTCAATATATATTCTCACACTTTGCCATAAAGGCAGATGAATACTCATTTTTGCGATTGTTGTTGATTAGATACACATAATAACTTTTTGCTAAAATCATGATATGTATGATATAAATTTGAACCTTTTTTTCTTTCTTTTTTTAAAATTTTCACATAAGTGTACAGCAAGACATTCTGCGGTATGCAGGTTTTGTGTGTCTCCTAAGAGCGTTTTACAGAGTGAGTAAACTTTGAACAAGTAGGTCATACCGAGAGGCGAATGAATACCGTGATTTAGGCGTTTGTAATGTGAAATGTCTAAGGTGTAAAGTTGTTTGAAATAGTTGGTGAACGAAGTTGGCTAAGAGCAAAAGAACGACAGGGGACAGGGCCGGGATCAACATGACCCTCTTCGACAGGTTCTGATCGCTCCCCGGAGAGCACCACCTTGGCTCTAGATCTGTTCTCGTCTTATATGTGATGTTGATAGGGTGTAGACCTGCCGCCGTTTCCTGGCGTCGTCACGCCTTGGTTTCCTAACCAACGACATATAATCTAATCTACCAACTACGAAGAGCTGAATTTACGAAGTGAGGTCAACCTATGACAGCGAGTAAAGAATTAAAGACAGAAAGATGCATCGAGGAAGGAAAGAAGGGGCCCTACAGGAGGTGAGGCGGTGGAAAAGCCCTTAAGTGGGATTCACACGATGGGATTCATGTACCTCAGAGGGTGTTTTTCTGAGACAAATCCTGCTGAGATTCTGTACTCGAACACAATTTCTTCGTCTGAATTATAGGGATTTATTTCCCTGAGACATGTCTTCCTCCCTGCAATTGTTAAAGACAGTTCCCCCTAAAAAGGAACACAATCGCATGATCTTCGAAAGAATCTTTATATCTATTTCAGGTTTGCCTGACATATCAACAGAGGCATAATTGTCACACTCTCTGCCATTGCCATGTGTATTTCATAATGATGATTCAAAGATGTTTATGGTTGTTAAGATGCATGAAAGAGATTTAGATATCGTAATTCTTAATATGAAATTTCATATGATTTTTTTGCTCTGGTTTTCAGAATCTCTAATAGACCCAAGCTTAGTGTACTTCAGGAAAAATGTAATTCTTACGGATCACGGTATTGGTTTTTCATATTGCCCTGATGATTTCATATTGGGATGACGATTTATTTTCTTGCCTGCCCTTATGATAAATAGAAAAAGAAAAGAAAATTATGGTTTTCGTTTGCATAACCCCATGAATTAAAGTCATATCCATAATCAAATCAGGTAGGAACTATTTCACAAATAACACATTCCTATCAGTTGATTCCCTTTAAAACGAGAATTTATATAAACGACTCAGTATCTTGCCAACAAACATGCAGCTTAGATATGTTAAGTGGCGAACCTATCTGTTCATTGTAAACTTGCTATTTACTCAAACCCAGAGCGTATATATTAATTATCATTCACAGATCAGGAACGCCATATACAGTTAAGTAATTGTTTATATTTCGATAATGTTTAATTGAAATTTTGTCACCAATCACTACTTGTTCTGCGCCTCATTATCATCACTTTTAGATAGCTGACCCCCTCCTCTGATTAAGTAGATACGAGTCCAGGAACAAGCGATGACTTCTCATTTCTCACGATTATGCTAAATTGAAATTCCAATATTTGACATGTCTATATCAAGTAAAAACCTTTGGTCTTAACTGACATGCATCCAAACGTGTGTATATGGCACTCTGATGTTTCGGCAAACAGAATAGAGAATCAATGAGGAATCATTGAGTAACTGAAAACGAATGATCTGTGATCATCTCCTTCTGCTAGGCTATATGGTGCGCATCTTAAATAACATTCACTCATAATATATTATACCACTCACGTGATATGATTTATCATGAAACTAATACTAATATCTTTTTTTGTCAAATGGCATTCTATCTACGCTAAGTCATGCTTCTGAGACATACATGCAGAATGATATCCTGAGCAGGGAATACTGTGTTTTATTACCTCTCACTCGGATGGTCTAAAATAGGAAACAGAATGGTGTGACATATCAATGTCTACATATCGGGAGACACCTCAGCTGATATTTGAGATTCTACCTCTATAGCATTTAAAGGGAGACGTCAAAATGTGCCGTAAATGTACTATTCGTTTCCGTATACTATATATTTATCATCTACCTAATATAAAGTGTCCATCGCAAACCTATAGGAACTTCGTACAGACCTACCCGGCGCATATATACAGATATGTCTTATCCGCCGTGTTGCTCGCATACTGAACAATTTTGCGTACTGAAAAATAGTGCGTGCCGAAAATGAACTAATATCGGTACGTCACCTCTCAGGAAAAGGTAGAACCGAATACAATATATACTGGTTTCAGATAAGATAAAAGCGGCTGTATGCTCACCGGAGTTGACCCAACGCAATATCCTCATATGCGCTCTGATATTACTAGGCGTCAACTCCTTGGATCATATGATTGCTTGGTTGTGTCTGAAACCAGTCACTATTGTGTATGTATTAGTACCTTTGTGATAGAGATTACAGAATTGATGAAGATACTGGTATGTGCTAGATATAGGACGATAGAGTGATATAGACATAGATATGTTGTTTTGATATAGAGGTAGTGTAACATCATGGATGTCAGACAGTTGTTTTCATATAGAAATATCGGAATATGATGTATGTCAAATGATGTGAGGTTTTTTCCACGTAGATATGTTAGACTATATCAAATGTGAACTGATGATGGTGCTGTCCTAATCTAGAAATGTTGGAATATAGCGGATATCAAACGTTTTAACGAAGAGGTGTTAGAATATGTTGGATGTCAAGTGATGGTATCTCATTGGAAATATGTTGGAATATGGTAGGTGCCAAATGTGGGTACATATATATAATGACAGCGGATTGATGAAAATTGAATCTGTAATGAGATGAAGAAGGTTTTGAAGACCTTCAGGAATCGAACCAGGTTTCTCATGTTCACCTGATATATCATGGCATTCATGCAATTCATAGCTAAATTTACCTTGCATGCGCCTCTCGAGAGCAGACTCCCATCAGGAGTCTGGCCTTATAGTCTCAATACAGTAGTAGGTAGTAGGTAGGTGTCCTGACAGGCCTCATTTCTAATAATTTAAAGGAAATGTCAAGGTACCAGGTACTAAGCCCACCCATGCATTCGCTGGGAGATGTTCCAGTGGGTTTGTTTTATATAAATATGAGCCACATGATATATGTTATCCTGGGCATGGTATGGCAACATGCACAAGTAATGTGTGTATACATGTATACATATCTATCACAAAAGAGCTAATCACACAGGGCAAAATCACACAGGAGAACATAATCAACCTGAAATGAAATTTACAACCTGTAAATAAAAGTAACATAATAAAAACGTCATTATCAAACATGATACATGCTGAGAGATTACTGCAGACGTAAGGTTTATATCCATATTCAATCCTCAGGGTCTATTAAAGGAAGGCTATTGAAAGGTAGACTTTTGGGTAGATTGGTAAGTATCCTCAGACCACAAAGACAGTATTAGCGATAAAGCTTAGAAATCATTTGTATATTTCTTAATTGCTACAAGTGGATTACATCATGCAGCATTGTTTTTGTGGTCAGAGAATAGCAAGAAAGATCAGTATTTAGGTCATGCAGTGTGACATATTAGTATATACATACTAGTACATACACAGATACGCAATAACATAAATAAACATCATGCACGGACATAAATAAATATATATATACACAGAGTTTGTGCGATCCTTAATCGGCTCTTATGTGGCTGTAGGGGACCTGATATACATTAAAAGATTTTAGGCCATAATGCAGGGTTCTACCATATTGCCTTCATGGACGTTAAAATAAACCCTGTTACAATTCATAGAAGGGAAACGCCATTATTAGGAACCTCCCAATCTTATTAGAGAGACCTATGGCTAATGAAAGTAGAATAATCTATAGCTTAGAAAAGGGGGTACAACACAGGTAGGTTTGTGAAGTGAGAATAGAGGTAGGGGCATTATCAAAAGCGAACGTTATCTAATATTTGAGGAGATTTTTTCTAACGGCACCCGATGGTAGACGTAAGCGAAATCTTTTACAAACACTTATATTTGAGGAGATGCCTAAGATATGGAATCAAATTGGAAAAATATTAAAGAAAATTGACTGATTTACATATATACAAAATACATCCTGATACATATGTAAATAGCTACAATTAGAGAAATCCTCATTATGAAGTATTACGACGAAACGGAATTAGGAAACTTAATGCCACCCAACCAAAACCGTCCAGGCAGAATATTGAGACAAGTGAGAAAGGTGGGATTAGAGGAACAAGGTAGTTTATGTGTAGGTAGACTTACTGGATGGAGGGAGAGTGGTAGTGCTGGTAGTACTTGTGGTGGTGGTGGTATTCTGTTGTCCACACGCACGGCAGGATTTCTGACAGTTGGGAAGCATCCAAATTGGATTTTTTCCACATTCGCCATCCATAGCGAACACTTCGCATTGCTTATCATTGTGTTTGTTAACGCAATCGACTGAAAAGATAGCACGACATTCTGGTCATGGGATAAGTACATAACCTTCTATGCTATGATATCTCGCATGCAGGCCGCGCAAGAATCTGCTCGATTGAAGGAGCTACAACTGCAAAGAAGCCGGTGTCAGTTATGATATGATATATAGCTAAAGGCGATGCTTCCCATGCTCTACCATATATCGTACCTAGAATAACCAGATGTACGCATTTAACATGCATATAAATGTTAATCAGGATATTACACCACAGGTCTCTAAGCACAAATAAGGTATGCATGCAAGATGTGTTAGATTACAATATGCAATATATGAGAGACATTGACAGACAGGCTCTCAAAGAAGAGCAAATGAGACATAAGTCTGTATTAAATTGACTGCTTTACAAAGAAAATCTGCGAATGTATCATTAACATAAGAATACCACGTCATGAATATTATCATATATATATGTAAGTGAAATATTTTCTTGCCTTCAAAGTGTATGAAATACTATATGTTCAATGGTTCAGTTTAAAATAAAGGCCATTTAAAATTAAGATCAGTGCTGTATATTCCTAACATCCGAGCAGCACTTCATGTGTATTCGACAGCATAGGAATATTATATTCTGTGCTTCTTTTCTCATCTGTTTAAGTGAATGTCCTGGAGGACTGAAGTGCATTTACAACACTCATTATGGACCAATTATGTCTACATAGTCAGTTCCGCCTGTTATATAATTGAAGGGATATGCTTACTCTGCCTTTAAAGGTTGTTTTGTAAATATGACTCCAGCTATAGATTATATGATTATGTCCATATCGGCTTCTTTGCCCACAAAGAGGCAAAGCAGTCACAGCCAGGTTAGTATATCCTACAGATTAAGTCTCGGATTTAACATAGTTAAGTAAACAAGAGTGATATGAAAATAACAACGCAAGTATAAATAGGACCGTGTAAAAATAGAAATATTTTCAGTACTGAAGAGGGAAATTATGTTATATTAAAACCGAAAATAATGTTATGGTTCGCGATATTCATAGCCATGCAAATGTCCTTAATATGATAGCATGGTCTAATTGAGAATTAAAAACAACACACGTACAACAGTTCGTAATATACACGCAATCTGAGGAGGGTAACGCTTTAACCGGTCGATTCTCACAAAACGTCTATTTTGAGATGAAATGTAAAAAACACTGAAAGATAAATATAATTATCTCGCTTTGAAGCAGTCTAGGCCTGCGAAAACATGAAAATACCTTTGGTTACATAACTGTACCAGGTTTTCTCAGTTAGATTTATAGAGCATCGAATGCGTTCGTACACTATTGAGGGTGGGCCTTTAGAAGACTATTTGATAGGGATAATGTAGATAGATATCATATAGCCGTATGAAGAAATATTATTTGAACACAATGACGTTTATATTCTCTCCTAAAAGTGGACATTTATTGAGAATCGACAAACGAACCTTTGTGAATCATTGATTAGGTCAATTGTTGGCATTAGTTTGCAAAATTGTTTAGTCACAGCGGTGCATTTGTTACGCGTATTAAAGGGGGTGGGCAAAATTAATTTAGGAAACTTTTAAAGCCAAAGCTTAGACAGCAGGGTCCACGTCACACACTCCTAAAAAGCACAAAATTGGGTTAATTAATGACCCCCTGATCACTGCCGACTTACGGGTGGGTGGGCTGGTGGTGGGGGTAGTGGCAACGGTGGTGGTGATAGCGCCGCATGTGTTGCACGCTAGGGGGCAGTTGGTCTCCATCCAATCACGTTGGTCGAAACACCTGCCGTCGGCAGCTAATAGATTGCAGGCAAGATCGCCAAAAGGATTCTCGCAGGAAGCTGCTGTAGTTGTAACTGTAAAACATGCAAAAAACATTTCCCTCTAGGAGTCTGCGGATTCAAAAGCACAAGGTCTATGGGTTCTCTTTTCCTGCACACTTAGTCTTAGTTCAATGATAGGTTAAGTACGTAATATTCTTCAGAATGCGATACACTTGTAATTGCCACAGATTCATATTTTGCCCATCTTGAGAAAAGAAACCAATAAAAAACAGAGTCTTATACAATGATACGAGAAACTATTAAAGCCACGATGTCTGTCAGAAACCCACTATTCCTTTGTTATAAGAAGGAGAGAAAGACACAAAATAAACGATCATCTGATTAATCATTGCCACAACAATATGATTCCGATTGTACCTATCTTGAGACCCCAACGGCAGAACTGCTGAATTGCTATTTTGAGGAAAGAAAGCGCTTGAAATTAAGAAGCTGTCTGAACCATGACAAATCCATGTTTTTAAGTGACGTATCCGGGATACTGTTTTAGGGAGATCGCCAGGGCTCCAGGGGTAATGGTCCTCATGTGACTGCAGGGGGAAAGCGCTTGGAACTTATCGGGTCTTTTAGTGGCCATTGTTGCGAAGTTGAATGTCACTGGAACAGGTGTTTATATGAAATTTGTCTTTATGTATGCGCGCACGCGTGTGTGGGTGTATGTGGGTGTGTGTGTGTTTGTGGAGGAAAAGCACCTGTCCCCCACCCATATGTGTACCATGTACCTCCCACCTCCTTTGAAATGAGCCTCGAGAGTGTCAATACATTTTCTCTTGTGAAAATGGCCCATTGGTCATTATCGTAACCTTGTTACAAAGTAGGATAGAAACGAATCTTTTTCAAAGGATGGTCTCAGAAATTGTAGTCTGAATAGACCAACCCAGACACACTTTCGAGGGGACCGCATACCCCCGAGCTCCCCCAGCATCTGCTCCCTGCTTACGCCCGTGAT
Source organism: Alentia gelatinosa (assembly GCA_950022655.1). NCBI lineage: Eukaryota > Metazoa > Annelida > Polychaeta > Phyllodocida > Polynoidae > Alentia > Alentia gelatinosa. Next base: position 53,350,963 of record OX465581.1, read on the forward strand.
ATGATATTGTTTTGCCTAAGATATGTTTGGTAATAAACCTCTGTATTAATTTGAATTCGCCTTAGTCAGGGCTTCAGAAGTTCACCACTCAGGACTAAAGCGAATACAGGACAATAGATAGAACAAACCTAAAGATTAAAGGAACAAACACAATTAAGTATAGAAAATCACCACTCTATGAAGAAAGCTTGGTTTGGGATGGGTTAAGTATAGAAACACAAGTCCTGCCAAATCGCGGTTTATTCAAATCACGCACTTAAGAAGAGTTACTAACAATAATTGAACAGCAATCCACATCCTGGTCAGAAGATCAGACTATAAACTTAGTTGTTGATCATAAGGTTATCTTAAACACTAACGTAGTGTTACTGCTCTATCTCCCATGTGATAACTCCCATGTGATTCATTTAAGGAAGAAAGCGTCTGTGAAGCGTATATGGATAAACAGTTACCAGTAAGCTTATCACAAGATCATAATTATTACTATATACCTGTGACTGTATGAACTACGTATACTACCCGCTCCTACCCATGGCGTATTTATACCTATACGTCACACTGTGACGTATAGGGTATGTCATCACGTGACTAGATAAAATATCACCATTTTAAGGTATGTAATAAGAAGAAAACAGGCTGACTGTCTTTTCAAATACTACTTTACCTAAATGGTCTACGAATTTATTCAGATACCATGGATTTCATACAGTATGTACTTCGTCATAATTTATAATGTTAACTCTACCGATAATTGTGCTGGTATGAGCATGCTTCCATGTTTGGGCCTTTATTGTATAGTATTATGTTTATTCATTTGATTCAATCATCATTATGGTTGTCGATACTTAGAGAATATAATATGCATGGGTGTAAGGAGTAATCCTGAAAAGCAGTCAATATTCCATTTTATTTCATGTGGATACATATGGAGTTATTTGCAGACATAATTCTAAGACCTTGATAGTGTTATGATGAAATGTATATTTGTCTTATTATGAAAAGTGATAGTCTTGTCATGATACTTTCTATCTTTTCTGAAATCAACAGAAATCCTTGTTTATTACGTCGATTTATTTGTAAGACTGCTGTGTTATGCCATTATGGATATCTGCACACATAGGTTTATGTTTCCTTGCCAATCCATTCCGATGTGGGACACCCAAAGAGACCCCAAGTTATTGTATACGTCCACTCTTTATTGTCAAAGTATTCTGTCAATCTCTCTGTTGAACTGTCAAGCTATGATGTCCTTCGTTAACCCATTAATTCTTAACAGCCTCACAGCTTCGGGACCGAGTGCTGGTAGGTAAAGTGCGGGCCATTCAATTTCAGAAAGGATTATCCTAGGATGGTCATAGGACTGTCATATGAGGGACCGCATTAAGTAAACATGGATTGTCCTTACAGAAGACAGAGAAATGGACGGAGACTTTTATATGTCCTTCTAGGCTGTCTTATAAACCTGTTATTGTCATGACGTTGATCCTGAAATATCTCGATATGTGTCCTTTCTGAAGCAGGTAGCCTAACCAACCACAATATAAAAAATGTGCACGCTTGAATAGTATCCTTTAGAACATATACAAGTATATGTGAGTGATACATTTATTCTCTATCCAATAATAAGAATAGTCTTTTTTAAATTGAAAAAGGTAGGCATTGACACCAACACCTTCTGATTCCCACTGGCTTTAACTTGGCAGTCTCACTAGTACCCATGACCGACAGATAGAAGAACCAATCACAGGAAGACTTCACTGACAATTCTGGGACTAGCATATGGCCATCGTATGAGAATCCTTTTAGATATCAAATGGCCCCCTGGATGCCAGGGGCCGTTTACTATTTGGGGACGGCGAGGAGGATAATGACAATGTTAGGACAGCTCTTGGGATGACAATGAGGATGTGAGAGACATCGCATTAAATGTCTTGTCCATATTATATTGTCCTTCTCCTGACTTCATTCCTTTGGAAGGACAGTTCATGATACAAGCCTTCCCGTGATTGGTTCTTCCATGTGTCTGTGCCGGGTGCATAATGACTGGGCGACTACGATTAGGGCTTACAAAACTGATAATGACTAGGATATATATGTGTCGTGGTTCTACAGAAATTATCAAATTTAAAATACGGACTGACACAGATATCCTAGTCAGTATCGCTGTGGTAAGTCCTAATCGTCGTCGTTCAGTCATTATTGTTCTCAGGGTCCTACAAGGTGAGACAGACAGGCAGGATTCCATGATGAGAGCAGATTGAATAAATACCATCAATCATGAAGTATACGGTTTTCACTAAATTCTTACGCGAAGTATCATCACAATCGATTATGAAAGTCAATTCGCCTATAAATGGATTTACCATGATAGGTAGTCAGTATCAGTTGAGGTATTCTAAAGACGGTCGCTGCAAGAGGTGAGCCATTAATCAGTGCTGCATTGAAATTTATTAGATTTTCTGCTTGGAGGGTGACGAATATTTCGTGCTGCGAACAGCTGGTTTGGTGTGAATCGATTATTATTTCGAGTATCAACTTTCTTCCGTATTACCCGAAAACATTGCAATCCTCATGGCCTTGACCCTGCTCTCACACCTGACAATGGAAATGAGGAACCCGATAACCAAATCAGTTGACCATAACCTTTTCCAATCTGTATATCGTTACTGTTTTATCAAAGACTTTCTCCGTCTGACCCCGGGATATCTTGTATATTCAAGTATTTCCGCGGTCCGAAATAAATGTTTACTTCGTTACTGGACAACGAATGCATAGGCAATGAGGACCAGCTTTGTGCGCGAGTGGCCGTTGATACGTACTAATATTCGAGAGACAGCGAATATATTACATCGTCGACTAAGGTCTATGATGGCGGCAACCGGTTAAGACCTTCGTGAGTCGAGCGCGGTCGTCTATCTAGCTCTGCATGGATTAATCTAGGCCTTCTGGCAAGAAAACCTGTGCAAATGTTCGTGAACACATGGAGTATGAACTGATAACATTCTTACATGGATCCACTTAGCGATCATCGCAGAGTGACAAGATCAAGTTCAACTTCTTCGACAGTGAGCGATAAAGGGAGCGGTTAAACAGGGACGCGACGCTGACGCATTGCAAACATCAACAATGGCAGGCCGTGCGGAAGACCACCAGCAACTTCTTAAAAGTATCACAGATCTTGCAAGCTCAATCAACTGGATAAAAACTGAGATTGGACAGATCAGATCCGATTTGAAAGAGGAAAATACCAAACTATCTGAAAAGTTGGATAAGGTTAGTGCTGAGACCAACGATCAAAAACAAGTGGTAACTGACTTAACAAAAAAACTGACAGATCATATGGCCGAAACGAAGGAGGCGAGGGAAGCCATGACAGCGACCGACAAGAAAGTAGCGGAACATGACTCGGACATTGAATTGCTAAAAAAATCCAACGAGCAGAACCAAAAGTATGAAAGGAGTCTAAATATCATTGTCAGGGGCATTGAAGAAAGTGAAAATGAAAAAATGTATGTGGTAGTAATTGATCTATTCAACACACTAGGCACCAGTTTCCCTTTTGCGATGACCCAAGGGGCCTTCAGGATCGGCAAAAAGCAAAACACAAACATAAACAATCAGAAAAACAAATGGATCAGGCCTATAAAGATCAAGCTGATCACAAAACAACAGCGTTCAGAGATTTTTGGTCTGAAGGCTAAATTGGGGGGTACCAAATATGAGAAAGTCACTTTTGCTAACGATCTAAATGACGATGAACTTCTCAAAAGGAAAGAAGCACAGTTGATTGTCGAAGCCGCACGACGGTGCGGGGCCAAGGAAGCCAAACTGAAACAAAACGGTGTAATCATTGATGGAGTACAGTACATCGAATCTAACTATGATGATCTACCCCTGAAAAGGCCTCCACAGTTAGAAACGACATGGGAGTCTTCTTCCAGAGCCACCTTAGCCCGCTAAGCAATCTTTACAGATGTAAAGTCATTGACGCACGCTTTGGCATAAGCGGCCCTTCGGCCGAACATGTATACGCGGTCCGACTTGCAAACCATCACAACGACCTCGCGGCGGCAAAATTGATCCTGGAAACAACAAACCCATACACGCTGAAATCAATCACTCGAAAAATCCGTAAAGATCAGAAGTGGAAAGATAAAGAGCGCCAAGTTCTCGAGGAAATAGTAACACTCAAACTAGACCAAAACCCGTGGATCGCGGACAAAGTGAGGCAAGCCGGTACTGACAACTTCTACGAGGCAACAAAAGACAAGGTGTACGGGTGCGGTGTCACCCTGTTCGAACTGAACCAAGTCGACCAAAACAACATGCCACGCCAGGGACACGAAAATGTAATGGGAAACATCCTTGCCAAGATCAAGAAAACCCTCTAGCGACCCCAATATAAACAGTGAGTAGAACAGGCTGTATACCATGTTTAAAGTGCTACTTATTGCCGACTCGAGAGGCTTCGGTCTCAAGAGTAGAGTTGACAGTGAACTAGTCAAGCAGCGGGTAAACAATGTGCAGTTCTTTGCCAGCTGTCACGCTGGTGCTAAAATCGACGAAACTATAGTTAGAGCCCGCCGTGATATTGATAAATACCAACCGTTGGACCTTATCTATCTGATGACGGGTGCAAATAACTGTTCCACGAAGTTAGCTAACAGAAACATTGTACCGAATTTTGAGGACCGAAATAAGATCACTGACCATATTATAACTGAGCTGTCAAAGGCAGGGCTGACCTTGGCTGCAAAAGCCAAGTTGGTTGTTCTTTGCGAATTTATGGGACTTTCCTTTCGATTGTATAATGTGAATGGTGAGCCCTTCCCCGAGGAACAAGTTGAACTAAACGAAGCTGTGGGCGAGATCAACAAGGCTATTTACGCAATAAATAACCTCAATAACGCAACGACACCTCACATGGTACAACATATCCACAAAACAAGGCATGGGAAACTTTCTCATAGATATTCCAGCACTACCACTGATGGAATTCACTTTGCCCAGGAGTCCAAAGATAAATTTGCGAGAAATCTGACTTATACATTCAAGCACAACATACACAGCACATGTAACTGAATCTGCTGTCATGCGTTTCTCGAGTGCAAACTACTGGGACGTGGTCAAGTCATGTCCTAAACCATCCTTAGTCGCGGGGCTAATCCCATACGTAGCCACTGAAACTGACTTTGCCCAACCTTACTAGGCTATAACATACTGCTCAACTAAACTTAAGACGTGGCGAGGTTATGTCTGAATGTTACTGAGCTATAGCCAAACCTGTATATATGTTTCTAAAAATATCAACAATGATCTACAGAGATGTGGCAAGGTCATGTCTCTACTTAGTATCTTGATACATGCTTTACCTGTACTGTTTACCGTATATTAACAACTTTTCTACTTTCTCAGGAATTGAAGTGATGTCCAACCATTTGACGATGGCACGGGTAAAAAAAAAAAAACCTACTGTAACTTGTCCAAGTATTTATATCTAAATACTAAGTCTGTTTCCCATGCTGCCTTGAGTCAACACTTGTGATATGCAAAAGCAAATTAAACAAAAAGTCTATAACAACAAGAATGATGATGTATGCTAAGACTTGTACTTAAATGAATATGACAATCTAGACAGTCAATGATAAGAACTGTATTCATCCAAATAACAACATGACTGTCCTGGTGATCTTGATGCCAGTCCTGAACATTGCTTTAAATTTTCGAATTCAGGTATAAGTTGACGCTAGGCTCCGCTACCTTGTACAACCAACCCTGATCACCCAACATATCGCGATTAACCTGACTGTATGAATTGATAATGAAACTGTGACGATCTGACCGCTCATCATAAAACTGTAAGTTATACCTTATTCTCATGACGTGAAAAACAAGAAGTGTGTTTGAGGGGTGATGACCTGATCGTCCACCGAAACTGTACGTTAAGCGGGTTTTCATCCGGTACCATATTGGTATACAACTGCTAGATAGAGATAGCTCTCCTCTTATTGAGCACAATGAGAGATAAAGTCCTAACTAACTTTGTAAAACAACGAAACTCAATGTCAATAGACTATAGACCCTTCGAGTACGAAAGGCTGAGGCACAAAATAAGCTATCTTAAATACTACACTAACAAATAAACCAGGAAAGTTAGGCAAGGGTTTCCACATAACGCACCAAAACTTACAAAGTATTAAAAACAAGCTTGACCTAGTATACCCACAGATTGTTGAGTCTGGCATACACGTGATAACCCTATCAGAAACATGGCTAACCCCTGACCATGAAAGCAACCTATATTATATAGGGAATTACAAACTACTGAGAAATGATAGAACATGGTTTAACCAGAAAGGGGAAATCAAGACTGGAGGTGGGGTGGGGGCTTATGTGAAAGAGGACCTGGACACAGAACTACTGGCTGATTGGAGCCTGAGTTGTGAGGACCTTGAGATTATGTGGATTAAGATCACCTTAGCTAACCAAAAAACACAGATTATAGGAACTGTCTATAGACCAAACGATGGTAACCATGGTAAACTGATCGATATTATTGAGGAACAAGTGAGACAGATTAGGGACAAATGGAAAGGGGAGATCACCTTGATTGGTGACTTTAACCTAAAAACCAATCTGAAGGGAAGTCAGGATTATAACACTGTTGTTGCTCTTGAGAACATTTTGGATCTAAAACAAATCATAAAAGTACCAACTCGATATCAAAACACGATAGATTTGATCTTCACAGAATGGGACCATACTAGCAAATGTGGGGTACTCGATGATAGCATTAGCGATCACAGCACCATCTATATCTCAAAAAAAAAGATTAAGATCAAGTACGAACAAAAGCAATTTAAGGGTCGCTCATATCGTAACTACAATAAACAATCTCTACAGGACCTACTTGAAGCACATGAGTGGGAGAACTTTTACGAAATTGAGGATGTTGAAAGTGCGTGGCAAATTATGCACAACACAATCTCAATGTACCTAGACGAGAGCTGCCCAGTAAAAAACCACCAAATCAGACATAAAAAAGAGCCATGGCTAACAAACCAAGTCATCGAAGCAATCTGTGACAAAGATAGAGCTTGGAAGCTGGCTAGACAATCAGGTAATAAAGAAGACTGGCAATATGCCCGTAATGCGAGAAAACAAACCAAAGCATTAGTCAAAAACGCCAAAAGAGAGTACATACAAGCAAACGATGAGCAGAGCCCTAAAAAATTCTGGGAAGCAATAAATAAACTAGTACCCAATAAAGGCAAGACAGAAACAATAAAATTACGAGATAATTTGAGAAATGAAGACATAAACATTGAGGACACTCCGACCCACATCAATAACTATTTTGCCACAATAGGTAGTTCCCTAGCTGAGAAGTTCACAGATGATTGGTACGATGATTGCAGCCCCACTAAAGCACTAATGAACGATTTCGAGTTTACCCTGGAGGACATCGTCAAAGTTGTAAAGACCATTGACCCCAATAAATCGTCAGCAATTGATAATATCTCCTCAAGAGTATTCAAAGACTGCTTCGAAGTCCTTCACCATCAGGTCCAATTCCTATTTAACTTATCGATTAAAACTGAAACTTATCCAGAACCATGGAAAACTGCAAATGTGATCCCGCTCAAAAAACCGAATTTCAAAGATGAAGCTAACAACCTGAGGCCAATTTCCCTCTTACCCCTGCCCGGTAAGCTCCTAGAGCGACTAGTTGGGGACAAAATCACAGCCTTCGTAGAAAACTTTGACCTCCTTAACAAAGAACAGGGCGGGTTTAGGTCGAACCACTCGACGATGCAGACAACAGCAGAACTGACTGATTGTATTTTCACAAGTATGAACAACAAAGAGCTATCACTGGCAGCTTTCTTGGACATGTCGAAAGCTTTCGACACTGTCGATCACGACATCCTGGTCTATAAACTACAGAAACTAGGCATAAACAGAAAGCTTGTTGGATGGTCGTCTAGCTACCTAAGTAATAGGAAACAACGAACTATCGCAAATGACAGAAGGTCGGGATTAACAAGCTTAACGCATGGAGTCCCACAAGGTTCGATATTGGGACCTATCTATTTTCTAATATACATAAATGACATAGCCAATGCAGTTGAAAATTCTAAATTTAAACTTTACGCAGACGACGTAGTAATCTTTGCCGCTGGTAATAACCAAAAAGAAATCGAACAGAACCTACAGACGGACCTAGACACTGTTAGTCGCTGGTGTGCTAACAACAGACTTACTGTAAACGCCCTCAAGTCTAAAATTATGGTATTCGGAACCCGACAAAAAATTGCACAGACAACCAAAGCTAATTTGGAAATAAATGGTAAAGTCCTAGAAATGGTAAATGAATATACCTACCTTGGGGTACACCTAGACAGCTCTCTAACCTTCAAAAAACACCTGCAAACAAATATAAAGAACATGGCTCACAAAATGTACCTACTTTCGAACATAAGAAAATACCTAACAAAAGACCAAGCAATAAGTGTATACAAAACTAAAATCCTTCCGTACGCAGAATACGGTGGAATACTGTTTGATAAAACTAACCATAACCTGACACTAAAGCTACAGAGACTCCAAAACAGGGGACTGCGAATCTGCATGAAAGCTAGACCTGAAGACCATGTATCTGACCTCCATAAATTTGGTAATATCAACTACCTAGCAGAAAGAAGGGAATCACACCTAATGTCGCTTGCCTTCATTAGATCGAAAAACAGGGAATTTTTAACTGCTAATGCCAACAGAACTAGGATGTTCGACGCTCCGGTCCTAAGTACCGAGGACAATATCCAGATAACCAAATACCAAAAATCAGTCAGGTACAAATCAGCCGTACTGTGGAACAACCTACCTGCTAACGTCAGGAACCTAGATGATAAGTCACTATTCTTAAGTGTTAGGAAAAATGTAATGAAAAGGTTGAGGGATGAATACTAGGGAGACTTGTTTTTTTCTCATATAAAGAGTAAATGTGGCTACCATGGACCACTTGCCATACGGGTGTATTGAACTGTACTGATGTGTAGTATTACTAGCTAGTAAATATATGAACTTTGTACAATGCCATAGGTCCTGTACTGACCGAAGTGGTTCTTCTTCTCTGTATAGTCATCTTAGATTACAGTATGATGTAAAATTGCTACTTGTATGCAATATGTGCTAAAAACGAAGTTATTACTAATGGTAGCCAACATGTAAGTCCATAACCTGGACACTGGCGAAGTATTGAATGACGCGACTGGAGACGGTGGAGGATAGAGACGCAAGTTTCAAACCGCAAACTCCAGTATAAATAAAAAGCTTAAAAAAAAAAAATAAAAAAAAAAAAAAAAAACCTACACAAAATCAGTTTTAATTGCATTTATCCATTTACATAATTAATAACAAGAAGAATGAACCAGACATCACCATCTTTGAGGGCTAGAAATCTGAAAAAGTCTATTGCAAAAAACATGTAGTTCCAGATCACATCATAAGGTCACAGCACTGTCAAGCATGGTGGCAATTGAGTGCAGACCTATGCCGTCTATATAGTTATTTTCTCATGTTTTAAGCATACAAAACGTTTTATGACTGGGATTTCTGATGACAAAAAATATTGTCAATACCCCAGAATCTTATTTCGAAGTGGACAATCGGTGGACAGTTAAAAAGTTTAACTAATTTGTTAATTTTAACTACTGCTGTTTAACGACGGAAGAACACAAGAGAGCACACAACTTGCTATGGCAAAACAGTTTAATAGGAACCTCTTTGTATATTGGAAGATTTTAGTTTGTTTCAAGTCACCTAACTTAATTAGTAATCCCTTTGTCCTTCAAAAACACAACACAAAAGACACAACATAAGGGAGCTTTTGCCATCACAGCTATAATTATAGCATTATGCATCAACCTATCAAAATCATCCTTGGACCATGTCAGACCTGCTGATCAGCAAATTAGAAAAATATACTTTAAGATTCGTAAGAAAATTCATGACCAATATGTTATGAGGGGCAATGTCATTTTGTTCGTTACTATATGTGAAATATTGTAGTTGAGCTACAAGGAAAAATATATATTTTAACATATACCTCTTCAAGGAAGGCCTGATACCTAAGAGTACATATGAGTATTTTAATTGCATCAAAATAGTCCGATGACAGGTTAGCTGAGATGGAAAAGCCCCCATCTACAATGGTCTCGTTTGAAAGGTACCAGAAAACACGTCAATATCGAATCTATTCTCGACGGCTTATTACAGCAGCGTGCTATGATTTTGTTCGCCATAGTCTACCATTAACTCAGTATGGAATCAGCGGTATAGTATGACATTCTGTTTTCCAAATCTTATGTCACCATGAAACCGCTAATAATCCGATTACTTCTAACAGACAAGGACACACTGTCATTCAACAATGGTTCAATTGTCACATTTTGCACGAATTGTTGTTTCCCAAAGTCGTATCTAAGAAATAGACGGTAACCGGAGAAAGACGTGTTTTGGTATCTTACAAGAGAATGAATGCTTACTCTATATTTCTAGACAATTAATAGTACGGCTATTCATCAGTAAGAAGTTTTCAGCTCGTAACACCAATGCCAATCAATTTTATAATCACTTTAACCCAGGCAGCCCTGCTAGCGGGATATTCAAAACACAAATTGGTCACCATTACCAAGATGACAATATCAGTTCCTCAAACACCTTCTGGAATGAATAGTGCAAACCGGTTACATTTATATATTCTTGAATCTCTATTTTAGTATAAATTCCTTAATTCTGTTCTATTATCCCGGTCTTGTTGTATAAGTCTATCTTTCGTAAGTATTGACTTCAATATAAATAAATATACTATTTTCCATTTTAACCAATATGATATCAATGACGATCTTGTGGACTACTCTCTCATTCGAGGTTCAGAGGTAGACGGGTATCAGGATGGCTATCATGAGACCACAGGATAGATTTGATGTCAAAACATTGATTATCACTGTGATATTACACACTCCCCTTTATCAAAAATAAACAACACTCATAACACACAACAGATTTGCTGCCTACTTTCAAAACACATACATACATTTAAAATGACAGTAATTCAATGATGGATATAAATCATATAGGCCATCTATACCGACCACAAAGAATTGGTATACTGTTTGCTCATACTTTTCACATCCAGGCAAAGCCGTTTAGCAGTCACTTCCAATAAAAGGAATTGATTGGTAGGTAGAGAATGCCTACTGAATCCATCTCAATTCATACGTATCATATACAAAGCTCATGAATGCCTTTTTTGCCAATCAATATCCTATTTTGGTTGATTTATTAATAGGAAAGCAACCTGATTTCCATTTTTCAGTGATACGAAGAGTATACACTGAGGAGTTTGATAAACATATATACCATATATTGTAGTAGACAGTATAACTATCTACAACAACAACATTTACCTGGCTCTAAATGTATTTAATCTCATAGGTTTGATTGCAGATTGCAGGTATTGCACGAATGTAACCCCGTCTTTGTTATCTGGTATAAGGGAAGTCATCATTACCCGTTCCCTGCCTAAGGAGTTGACAAGATTGAAACTAGGCAAGGTGCTAGATAGATACGGCCCATGTCCATATGTAATATGTATATACATCCATTGAATACATTTCTATCCGCACAAGCTTATCAGAAATGATAAACCCGCTTGACGCACAAACCAGAGCAGCAACGGGAAGTTGGTCTAACAAGATCACAATTGCTTTGCCTTTTTTACGCCTTTCTTGTGGGCAACACAGTCAAGGATGTACATCTAACGACGTGACATGATTTACAGTCATGTTCATGTGTGAACCAGTATTGTACAGGCACGCGTGGGTGGATAAAGTGCTATAAAGACATGTGGATGAAGACATTGACAAGATGGTGCGATGGAAACTTGCAGGTCTGTCCTGGGTGACGAGTGGTAATATAGGCATGGTGCTTACAGGGTCCGTAAAATTTTCATTTTCTCAAATAATCTCGACCTAAAATATATCAGCTTTTGTGATTACAATGCCCTTTTTGATAACATGCTTATGCGTATGATTTTAGAAAAGAAGTAAGGAATATTCTTTATTCTGAATCAAACAACGCAATTGAGCAAATAAACATTAAAGTTTCCCGGACCCTGCAATCTAAAAGTTTGACCATGTTAATGTAAATGAATCAATAAATGGATTAGTCAAAAAGGAAACACAAAGACACCATACATTATAGTTCATGAATGGAAATATAGCCAATTATATGATAGCATGACAGATGTATTTTGTTACCAGTGTAAGTATTTGCTAGCAGTAGTATGGATGTATCGTTGCTATTTATCAAATGATTACGAGTTTTAATTTTTCATTTCCCATACGGGTGCTCGCGTAACGGAGAAGGGTCGAACGACAGGGAGAGAGCCAGAATTGGTTACAATCACATCCTTGGTTGGCTTATCACTGGAATCGGTCTCAGTCTTCTCAATAGCACGTACAACGTCCATGCCCTCCAACACCTTCCCAAACACCACGTGTTTTCCATTGAGCCAGGGCGTGTTGGAGGTGGTTATATAGATTTGGCATCCATTGGTATCTGGTCCACGGTTAGCCATTCCCAGCCATCCAGGTCCGTAGTTTCGCAATACAAAGTTCTCGTCATCAAAATGTCCACCGAATGTGCTCTTGAAACCCAGGCCGTTGCCAAAGACAAGGTCTCCGCCCTGGATCATGAAGTCATTGATAACCCTGTGGAAGGGGCTGCCCTTGTACCACAGTGTCTCACCGTCCTCGTTCACGTACCCGTCGGCGAGCTTCAGGAAGTTCCCGGCCGTCAGCGGGGCAACGTCTGCGAAGAGGCCGAATACGATACGTCCAATGGGTTCTTCACCAATCCTGATATCGAAGAAGACTCTGTTCGTCACGTCTACAGTGGTCCTACATGCTCCACAGGCAGCTGCGCAGTTAGGCACCATCCAGTAGGGGTTTCTATGACACTCTCCTGCTTTGGAGAAATCTTCACACCGCGTGTCATTTCCGAAAGCGTTCACACAAGGAGCTGAAATTTTCGAGGGTTTTGGTCTGAGACAAGAAGCAATGAAGGCCAACGTATCTTAGATAGTAACAAGCCACATCAGGAGAAACAGAAGAAACGTTCAAAAACAGAAGAGGCTGCCTATTAAGTTCGAGAAGGACGTCTATAAAATGGATGATCAATGGAAAGTGAATATGATTGTAAATATATCATGAGTAAGCGGGTTATTATTTGCAATAATCTAACAATAATCTATTGAAAGGTGATTCTTTTCTTTTCATTAATGGAATACCTATGAGATCTGTAGAGTGGAACGAAGAAAGTGACTTATGGAAGAAGAAAGAGAGGATGGACGGACGAAGCAGGTACTTACAATCAGCTGGGATTAAGTTCGAGCTATAGGGACAGGCACCGCACGACTTTTGACAGTTTGACACCATCCAATCAGGGTTGGCCTCGCACTCTCCGCGAGATACAAAAATTTTACACAAGTCGTCGTCCCCATTCTTGTTAATACAGGGAGCTGCAAAAACCAAAATCTAAATCTCAGGGAGTATGTGAAATGATAACTATTGAGATGCGGATTGAAGGAAAAAATGTCCCAAGTGCTATGTTAGGGGAAATATATATTCTCGAATTATTTTCCAAATTCATCACTAGTAAGATTACAAACGTATAACCATAATTATTTGAATTATATTACGATGGATCTACGTGTATATTGCGGCGATATTTTACATAACCACCCCAATTTGGTTCCTCTGCAATAATTTACGGGAAAGATATTTTCTTCGTGGAAATCTCTGGTAACTGGGGTATATTAGTGGTGATATAGAGGTATTTGATTTGTTCCTATTTCACAACTGTGAAATATATAATATACAGATTCGAGCATGAATGTGGGGATAAGGAATGAACAATAGCTGGTGTCTGAAGCCACACTTACAGTATTTGGGGGGATACGGTTTGGGTAAGGTAGCAGCAAAATCGACGCAAAACCCACAAGATTTCTGACAATATTTTGACATCCATGTTTTCGTGAGACTGCATTCTCCGGTTGAAGCCCATCCCTCGCATGCAGTGTCATTCCCGTAAGTATTCGTGCAAACAGCTGCAATGTAATTGAAAACAAGACGCATCCTTATTTCCTGACTATCATGAGATTTCATTTGCTTTGCAAATGGAATCTGAAAGCAAACGTCCATGCAAGTATGACGCAGATTGATAATGGTTAAGAGCTAGCGGCGGTAAATGCATGCATATGCACACATATATATTCAAATTTCTTGCCTACAGCGGAGATGCATCGTTAGGCCCATGCTTGACGCTTCAATGGCTGTCAAATATCCAACAGGTATGGGGGAGTTCTAACAGAACTAATTGAAAATTGGCACTACTCGCATAGAGCGCATAATACCGTGATCATCTGAAACAACTCCTGGTACCAAGAATATTATTAGTAATATGCAACTTCCTCCTACTATTAGCAACAAAGACTCGGAGAGTCGTCGGAGGTTTGGGTACGCCACAAGACTTGGTTGAATAATGATTGCACCCTCGAGAGCAGTTCAAATTTAACCCCCCATCTGTATACGTAAAGAGAATACCGTTTATATAAGATAACGCAACCTGAATTGATATTAACTTCTAATATTGCCACATTGTCATCTTGTTTATTACCTGCTGTGCTAAGCCCAATGAAGGAGTGCACTATTGTTCATTTTATTTGTGGTATAATAATACCCCGACTTATTCTTAAGATATATCATTTCCTACTACTCTTATGGAAAATTACATGGAAAGATTGAAGGGTCATATTCCTCTATGTGTATCCGATATCATTTTCATTTCAGAAGAGACTAATATATAATGGCGCACGCAAAATGCCCAGCCTACTTTTACAGAGTTATGAAGGTGGTTATATTATGAAATATGAAGCATTATGTTTCAGTGTAGTCCTCATCATCAGATAAAGTAAACTAATACAGTAGAATGATAGATTAATTATAGAAATCATGAGTTGACAAAAAATGTCGAAATGCCAAAATCTAGATTAACCGATATCGAATATTAGTCTTTCTTGAAAAATCCATAAATGATCATCTCGGCTTATTATCACTGTGGCACGGCTATTCACAATAAATTAAATTTCTGTTGGTCTGATATGATGTAACGATGTGTGTTCAAAACATGATCTATTGAAAATGATTTATGTGCTACAAATATTTGTGGTTGGATCAGAGAAGTGTGTAAGTGAAAAAACATTCACTACTTATCTGTAATGCTTCTAGCTAGGTCTTTCTATCCTCCAACATTGTAAAAGTGCCTTTTGGACGCTTAGATGTTGAACTATACGAACATTCCTAGGAATTAACTCCTGGTTGTAATTAACATTTGTAATATGTTTCATACCATCGAAAGGTTAGCTGACCTATTGACAAAAAATTATTTATAGCTAATAATCATTTTCGAAATTATTAGGACTTATTGAGACGTGGCGACACAACATTGTTATCACAGCCGATGCTACTTTGGGAAAAAATTGGAAATATTGCTAAATGGTTATCCTATTGATTATTGTTCTCTCTCTGTACTGAACTAGGCTAGATTATTATTTTGTAATAATCGTTTCCAAGAGTCCACTAACACTTGCAATAAGGTAACGATTGTATTTTCGCATATAGGTAATTATCCAAGCATCTACTATGTGACTAAGACTGAAGTCAATATGTGTATGTAACACTGAAAAAGAATTATCAACCATGTCTAGATCACTAGTTGCCACCAAGGGCGCTGGGTGGAATTTACATTTAAGGTTGGATTAACTTAAACCAACCACATACTATTTATCAGTGGTCCTTGGACATAAGTGGCAATGAACGTTACGACGAAGATTTGGAAATATGTAGACTTAACCTTTCGTCAAAGTGTTCACTGTAATTGGCAATTTAGAGTACATAATAGCGTTTTGCTTGTTCTAAACCGCTTTGCAATTTGAAGCCCTGAAGAAGAGACACAAGTTCTGAAACGTCGGCGGTTTTATCAAATATTAGAAGTCCGTATGGATAACATGAAACCGTAATTGTGGTGTTTGAGTTAACTTGTCAAGTTTTGGGGGTGAAAGATATCTTTCAAAACCATCAAATTATAGGTGACAACTGTGGGCACTGCATCACTGAGATATTCTAAGTTAGTTTGGCAGAGACATATTTGTATTAGTTGTAGTACAGAAGGTGCAATCTTAGTCACAGATTCTTGGAGATCTAAGCCATTTTTGGTATTCTTTGTTGATTCTTTTTTTTTTTCAGTTTTTATTTGTTAACTGTCATTTCATCCGCAATATTTCATAGGCATGAATTCATGCAATGTAATATATCAACTGTCCTCATTAATTTAGTCTAAGGTCTTTGGCTTCGTTTGGTATTCTTTGCTGATATTTGTAACGAAGCACACCTGGACAATTACCTAACTATTTGTGTGTTCATTTATCATTATCATATCGGTTTGTTTGTTTGTTTGGTCTGATTTAACGTCTAGTCAACCATTATCACTGCACGAAAACCACCATTTTACATATATATATACGCCATCGCGATAACGCACGTATCGGCTGTATAGGGCCTTGTTTACATTTGTATACACCTCTTATCCGCGTCTGCGTTTCGGGCGTCTACGAGACAGTTTCCATATGTAGACGCGTGCGACTTGGCTGTATTTCACGCCTGGCATGTCCAAGATGAAACATGCTCCGGCGATATATTTACGCCAGGCATATGTGTATGTGTATGTGTACCAAAAAATTAAAAAAGGTTGCTACCTCTACCATGCCCGTTGTTGTTTTTAGACCCGCCGACCCCTGTCTCCTGCCACCCCCCGTCACCCCCAGACTACCCCCCATCACCCCACACCACCCCCAGCCAGCCTCAGTGAGAAGCCCCCTGCTGCCCGCCGCCCACCGCCCGCCGCCAGCCCCGTTTGTACAGGTTGACTAAATGGGAAACCCTCCCCCACCCCCCACCGCCCGCCCATGCCCGCCGCGAGGTGTTATGGTGTCGGGTGGGGGCCGGGTACACATGTGCAGCCGGATTAGCGGCCGCTTGCCTTGTGTAAGATGATTTCAGTCCTGAGGGCGGGCGGCTGAGCGGGTGGCTGTGAGGGTGGCGGCCGCATTCACACTACTTCTCACAAGGCAGGGGTGTTTTAAAGTTAAATAAAATATCAGAAAAACGGTAAAAAACAACTTAATGCAGGGTTTATTATGTGTAATTAATCAATTTATACTCAATCAGGTTTTATAAAATAAATTGGTAATATAAGATTGCATTTTTCATATAATACAGACTTGGATGGTTAATGGCAAATGAAATATGCTACCACTGATGTCCCCAAGTGGCAGAGGTCGGAATTATTGAATGGTGGCGTAAATAAACAGAATCAGGCGTATATATGACGTATATAAGACCGCACCATGGACATGTATATACGCCACTAGATAAGGCGTCTACGAGACGTTTAATAGGTCGAACTTGTAGACGCAAAATCGTACTGATAGACGCGTTTCGCATACATATGTAAAGTGGTAAGTTTTGTGCAGTGTATGTCCTTGCCAGACTTTCTCAAGGTTCTTTTACACCACGAAAGTGGTGATCGAATCTATGTGACACACTTACACATTTTTTTTTTTATGTCAATAAATGCTGCTATTAATATAAAAGTCCCCACCCCCTGTCATATTGGTAGCTCACAGGCAATATAATAGATAAAGGTAAATACAGAAAACGGTTTAATGACGTAGATTTAGCAGAAAACCGTGTTGATACAGTCATTCAATTAAAGACATTAAGGTGAAAGTAGCCTCTAAGTATCTTCCCATGTCAACTCCTACATGTTAGTTCACTTAGATGGTTACAGCACTAGGAAGAACAAGATGAGAGCACACAGTACCTCAACGGAATGAATTTGAAGGTAGCCTATATGTAGAGCTCTATAATATCGATATATTTCAAAGGATATTAGGTCTCCTACATGGCATTACATTTACCAAAGGCAAATACCCTAAGCATGGCCCATCGCATAGACAGCAGATTACAAAAAGTATAGATAACCTTCCATTAAGCACCCAGCATTGAGGTGCATATACTTACCTTCTTTTGTGTGCTTTGATATTTGTATTGTGGTCATATGGGGTGACAATTAAAGGGATAGGGAGTGCACTTATACATTTGATGCAACAAATACAAAGGCGTAGCTGCGAAGTAGAATTGAGTATTTTACCATGGCCATGAATGAATAGTGTAATGTACCGTCATGAGGTTTATTAGTAGAGGTTATAATAGATTGGATACTGGGACCTATTTCTCACAGAAATATCGAATCCTTCCATATGCACACATCTGGCCTCCTCTTTCTGTTTATTTTTGGAACTTATGGTCGCAAGTTTGGTGTCCTTGTGCCATATCACTCGAACTGACTTTTCTATATGGTATTTAGAGGTCCCGTGTCCATTTCTATTAAAGCGCTAATTCAAGGTTTGTAATTGTGAAGCATACACTATTTCTTGTTGGTATTTGCAAGACTTACTAATGCTTGTAGCATAAGTACTGACTACGGCTAACAATATACTAAACTCACATGTAGTGGAGACATTACGACGGACCTCAACCTGGGTCTCACATGCTCGACATGCTTTGCGACAGTTGGAGAGCATCCAGCCTGGGTTGGCTGTGCACTCCCCCTCGCGGGCATATTGGGCACATTTTGTGTCATAACCAATACGGTTCATACAGTCTCCAGCTGAAAGTCACACGAGTTCCTAAGTTTTTTTATCTTCCATCATAAACAGCAGGGAAAATACAGAAAAATGAAGATGTCAAGAATATTTGTTTAGGCTTAGAGCACTGACTACCATTTGAGGTTTGAAGCACACATTTACAATACCACTTTGGGCTTACAGTACACATTACCATTATAACCATTATAAACACTAATAAAACTATATCCTAATTAAGGCAAGTTATGAAAAATAGCACTGGCCATGGTTGAGAACATACTAACTCACATGTAGTGGAGACATTACGATGGACCTCAACCTGGGTCTCACATGCTTGACATGCTTTGCGGCAGTTGGAGAGCATCCAGCCTGGGTTGGCTGTGCACTCCCCTTCGCGAGCATATTGGGCACATTTTGTGTCATAACCAGCATGGTTCATACAGTCTCTAGCTGAAAGTCACATGAGTTCCTGGGTTTTAGTTTTTCCATCATAAAAATTGGGAAAACTATGGAAGAATGAAGGTGTCTAGGATATTTGCTTGGGCTTAGAGCACTGACTATCATTTGGGGCTTGAAGTACATATTTATAATACTATTTTGAGCTTACAGTATACATTTTTATCATACCCAGCACAGTAGAACCCTGTGTTAAAAGGCACCTTGTGTAAGCAAACATGCTACATTATGGGACACATTTGCTCAGAACAGTTCCCTCTATTATATGTTTATTTTAACCCTGTGTAAGTGGACACCCCACTAAAGTAGACACTTTGCCCCAGAACGGAGGGTGTCTGCTTAAGTGAGGTTCTACTGTATAATGATTAAGGCAAATTTTGAAAAAGTACTGACTAAGGTTCAGAACATACTAACTCACATGTAGTGGAGACATTATGACGGATCTCAACCTGGGTCTCACATGCTTGACATGCTTTGCGGCAGTTGGAGAGCATCCAGCCTGGGTTGGCTGTGCACTCCCCCTCACGGGCATATTGGGCACATTTTGTGTCATAACCAGCACTGTTCATACAGTCTCTAGCTGAAAGTCACACAAGTTTCTAGGTTTTATTTCTTCAATCATAAACATTGGGGAAACTACAGAAGATCAATAATGAATTATGATATATATATATAACTGATATCTCCTTGGGGCTTTGAGCACTGATTTCTGTTCAGTACCTGAAGTGAAGCATACATTATAATACCACTTTGGCTCTAAAGCACACAATATTATTATGATCATTATAATCAATGAGGCAATCGTTAATAGCAGCACTGCCCTCTTATCAGCGTACATACTACACTAATATGCAATTGAAATATTCTGATAGATTGCAACTCTCGATTGCCTTATATGCTTTCAACAATTGGAGAGTGTATAGCCTGGGTCGGCTGTACACTCCCAATTGTCAGCAAATAAGGCCCATTTTGTGACATCACCATCTTGGCTTGCTAATCCTCTATGAGGCTACTATGGAGTTAAATTAAGACTTTTATCTCTGACTATGGCCCAGAGCTTATGGCTCTACTACTCGTGGGTTATAGCACCAACTAAAATGCTATAGGATACACCAACTACAATGCTATAGGATACATTACCATGTCATCTTAGGCTCAAAGCACAAGACACATTATCACGTGGGGCTTATAGGGTGGATGACTTTCTTTTACCGGGCCCCTATTTCCTCCCGACACCAAACACATAACTAGGAGGCAGGTGCCATTATCAATATATTATTGTACACATTATCCTACCCCTAATAAACAAAACTGTCATTGATTCAACACAGGTAAATTTTATGTTGCGTGCCATGACATAAAGTAAAATTGATGTACCTAGAGAAATAAAAAAAATTGACCAATCAGCGATTAGGAATTATTCACATGTGTAAATAGTTCCGACTGCAGAGCAGAAATTCTGACAGCTGTAAAACGGAATCGAGTCGGACTTTCCTGATATCATAAAGTCATGGAGATGGGGTAGAATGAATACAAAATCAAACTCCAGTTAGACTTGCCAGTGTCTATGCCACTCTGGTCAGGTCTGTTCCTCACTACGCTCAGCTAACACTTTGCGTAGCAATACATGACCTTTCCATCGTGGCATAAACACTGACAAGTCTAACTCTCGTTTGGTTTCTACTAATTATTAGCCATTGATCTCCAGTTACAAAGGTTACTTCATCCTGGTCGCACTTGAAATTTTCTAGAAGTTTCCTGGCAGAAGTTACTGGAACTGGGGAATGTTCTGAACACATCAACTTCAGAGCTTAAACTGCTAACTACTGTTGTGAGTACTGACTATTGCGTGGGGCACAATACACTCACGTGTAATTGAAACATCCTGGCGAATCTCAGAGTGGGTCGCGCATACTCGACATGCTTTGCGGCAGTTGGAGAGCATCCAGCCTGGGTTGGCTGTGCACTCCCCTTCACGGGCATATTGGGCACATTTTGTGTCATAACCAGCACGATTCGCACATTGTCCAGCCACCATTATAAACACTAAAAATGAATTCAAATGATTAGATCATTAAGTAAGAGTTTCCCTGTGAGAGAGGAAGATGTACGATGAGCGTAACCCAAATAATATGCAGAAACTCAGAACAACAGAGACGGAAGTGATTGACTTAGCTAAAAACATCAATATTAGTAAACAGTCACAAATTCCTGGAATATCAACTAAGGTTTTTCGAGACGCAATGTTAGCCATACCGACTGTATTTAAAGAATTATTTAATAACTGTTTCATACAAAATGACATGCCGACTAGTTGGAAAACATCTACAATAATCCCTATCCCCAAAGATGGAGACCAAAACCAAGTCACAAACCTACGTCCTATATCCCTACTCCCTATAGTTGCTAAAATACTTGAAAAAATAGTTCATGACAAAATGATTAATTTTCTGGATAAGAACAAAATTTTGGTTGATAACCAAACAGGTTTTAGGAAAGGGAAATCTACCGTACAATCGATCGCAAATCTCACTGATGATATACTACGCGCACGCAATATTGGTTTACAAACTGCAGTTATTTACTTGGATTTTTCCAAGGCTTTCGATACCGTTCAACATGAAATATTGCTAGATAAGTTAGAACATTATGGTATCCGGACTGATAATCTTGAATGGTTAAGAAATTACCTACATTTAAGGCTACAGAGAGTACATGTAAACTCATGTAGTTCAGAGTTAAACACTGTGTTATGTGGAGTGCCCCAAGGATCTATCCTGGGGCCTCTATTGTTCTTGGTATATATAAACGACTTAAGCAAAATGATAACAAACGCCAATGTAGGTCTTTATGCGGACGACACTGTCCTATATGTCTCTGGTGCAAATCATATGATAATACATAATCTCCTTCAAGGAGAACTAGATAACATAGCCCTATGGTGTAATCAAAACAAATTGTCACTGAATACGAGGAAAACAAAGGTTATGCTGTTTAACACTCGTGCAGGGAGGGACTTAGACGATGCGAGTGACTACTATATTGATAATACTAAGTTGCAAGTGGTAAACACCTATAGTTTTCTGGGAGTAACTTTGGACTCAAACTTGAATTATAGGCCACATATCAATAGGTTATACAAAAATGTTAGTCATAAATTGTACCAACTAACCAAAATGAAACCGTTTTTGTCAACTACCGCTGCATTAAAAATTTATAAGTCCTGTATCATGCCGTATTTAGATTACGGGGATATTTTGTTTATGCTAACTGACCAAAAAAGCCTCGGGAAACTCCAGCTTTTTCAAAACAAATGTTTACGGTTATGTCTCAAGTGTCACAAAAGGACTCCAATACCAGTCCTACATGCTCGAGCAGGTCTCCCATTACTATGTCATAGAAGAGTGGCCCATCTAAAGAACTTTATGTTCAAACGTGCACAAGTCTCGACAAATCTAGTCCAAAACCCATTACCAACAAGAGCACATGATGCTCCCTTAATACATGTTAACAGACCAAACTGTCTAGCCTACATGAAGTCGATAGAATTCCATGGTGGCTGTACCTGGAATGAACTTCCATCACTAGCTCGCAACATTCCAACCTATAAATACTTTAAAAGTATTACTAAAAAATTGTTATTGGAAACCATACCTCAACTTGTCTAGCGCCATTTTATTTACTTGATCTGATTCTGTGTGTTAACGTCTTCTTCCTATTACTGTGTTGTACCTCAGGTGAGAAATGATGTATATTCCTTAGACCTTGGAAATCTTAACACTATCTAACAGAGTTCCATCCATTGCTATTTTTATGGTAGGCCTGGTAATGAAAACCAGTTGCCATGATAGCAGCTGATACCGTGGCCGCTTTATTGACTCCATGTTCAAGTATTGTCAAATTCTCTTTGAAGTTGTAAACTACCTCAGTCAATAAAGAAATCTCATAAAAAAAAAAAAAAATGAATTCCAAATGTATTCTGAAGATGTACTTTCCACTTGATGAAAGTAGTGCCATCTGAATTAATCTTCTATCATAATGTTCTATTAGCTAAGTATATCTAGGTCAAGACTACACCATGGGAGATAAAATCAACTAGATCCACCATATAGTTAAGCCCAATAGGTATTGATATATTTAAGACATTTCTATTATAATTATATTCACTATTTCTAGACATTTGGCCCGCTTTTAATTTGCCTTATTTAACGGAGCTATCCTTATAATCAGGGACTGCCGTCCTAGCAGTACGCATTTTATGTGATACCAAATGAGGTTCCCGAGAAGATGTTTGCACTTTTCACAGCAAAGGACACACAATCAACTTGCCAGCGATAGCCTAGACTGTCCATATACCAATTCTCCATAGAAAGGAATAAGTAGTAATAATGTAAAGGGGGTCCAGATATAGTTTTGCTGTTGAACACTCCTTTTTAAAAATTGGTCATAACACCTACTAGCATTTACTGTTTTTGAGAAGCCCCACAAGCAGTATGGCCACAAGAGTTTTGACTTTTTCATAACAGAAGGCAAGTGTGTTGACTTTCTGGAAGTGATAGAAGGTTCAATAACTTTTAATCCATTTGGATTTTGATCAGTATTTGATGCATTCACTTTCTCCAGATGTGAATGTGTAAGTATTGTGTTTGAATCATTACTTTACCTCACCCCTGTGCCCGGACATTTAAAACTGGGTTTAAAGACCTTGTTTGAATGTCCGGGCACAGGGGTGAGGTAAAGTCATAATTCGTCCACAAGAATACACTTTTCTCATAGTATGGCTCTATCACTTCGTTGCAGTTTAGATATGATATATGGTGATTAGATCTACTTTCCAATGAACTCCGTCTGCACCCCCATCGAAATTTACAATGCAGAAGAAAGATATGTGGTGACACCAAAAGGGATATAGGAGAAACACACAAATAACAGACCATAGCGCCGCACAGAAATTATATTACATCAAGAGAGATGTTCCAGAGTTCAATGTAATCTCTTTCCTTGGCCTCTTTGTCATAACATACTAAAGAGTGTTCCATAAATGATGTCATGCTTCTTATCTTTAATTTTGCCCCACCTTTCCCCTTCAACTTTTGGCATACAACCCTTATTATGCATGGTCATGGAGACTGGAACCCTCCCTCCCCTGATGTATGTCGCCATTTATAGACGTCCCCTAAACGCTTGGCAGCACTGAAAACGTCAATTACGTGCGCCAGGTACATTTACTCTGGCAAGAGAATCGGTTTGTCCTAGGGGGTCTTGTCGTATTCACACCAGCCACACCATTATACCAGCAGTCAGCCACGAACCCGGATAACTCTAGATCTTCAAACTAATTGGTGCACGAGTTGTCTAGGACGCCGTTGTTCTACTTGTCGTTACCAGTCAGTCAGTACTGCGTCGTTAGTCTCCGTTGCAGCTAAGGAATACACTCCACATATAGTGGCGGAGGAAAGTCAATCTCGCTCAGATTAGTCCATTGTGAACTAGGGTGGGTTCTTAGATTCATTTGTCGTGAAACATCTCTATTTCCGCTATTTTCAAACAGAAAGGCACACACTGAATCGAATGAGCAATTTATAAGTTGTATGGAACACAATAACAGTATAACAGTAACTTTGACAAAATTTTATGGATAATAGAGGTGCAAAGCATAACAAAACTATGAAAGGTACCCCTCATATAATTATTCTACTGAAAAATAATTAAGCGCATGGGAAAAATATTTTACTATTTCGTCTTATTGAACGATAATTCGAGCACCCATTAGCTAATATATTTATTATGCTATTGTTGTTCAACAAATATAGATTTCAGAAGATTTCCTTCCTGTAGAAATTGGGGCTAATGAATTTCCACTTGAATGTCAGGTTCCAAAACATCTGTACACTAGGTTCCAGAGCAAGTCATGCTTTACCACGAATAGAATATAGGGTGGTTTCTATACTGTCTATCTCTGGAGCCAGGCCCCTCTTCTCATTAGTATTTCTTTCGCCCATTCATTGTCTATTACTTACTGAGACAACGAACGTCTCGACCCTACCAAATCACATGCTGTGTTCTTCCCATGGATACTGTGGCTAAAAACACAGATGATTCCTCTGTTACCATCCACCTTCGGTGATGTCTCTATAACCACTCACATTAAGTTGGTTATCTCTTGTGAACATTAAATGATTCCCCTAACCTTCAGCAGTGTATTCTTTATCGCCATGTTAAGTACACTTCGAGGAAAATTCGCGTTTGTTGCGTAACTCAAGTATACCGAGCGATATTGTGTTCAGAAAGGGAAATTCTCCAGGAGGTTCTCCCTACTGGGAGAAGCGAAGTCTAAGTTCACTCAGAATATTTGCCATTGCCTGGAGACTACAACGCATATTATTCTGCTCAGGAAGTGGCCTCATTTACATCTGTAAATTCAACATGAGCTGCAAAAGCTTCAACCTAATTTACTCAATCACTTACGAACGGTGAAAGATTTAATATGTGGGTCAAATGAAAAACACTGCCTGATAGACCTATTCCAAGGGCGCTTTTATAATATCACTGAGAACAATATTGGTTCAGAGGTGGGTACGGATTTCAGTAGCAAGCATCACAACGGGCTAGACAAGGTTGAGGTACGCATCTTAGATTTCATCCAGGCAGAAGTCCAAATACCTAAGAGGGCTAACTGAATTCAATTGGATCCAGTATCCGCACAAATGCGCCCGTGAGCCTTAAAATGATGAACCCCCACTGGGCCTTTGCAATTTCGATGGATCCCCATATCACTCATAATGCATCCATAGCGATGTTAACAGTGTGACATCATACCATGTTCAAACTGTATTCTGTTGGGTGAAGTGCCCATAAAGAAAAGCAGCAATAATTCCATCATTGTATTATTCTTTCTTGTTTGAACTGGTATGTGGTCATTTTTTTAAACTGTTCTTCCTTTAACATTTAGCTGAAATGTTATCATGGTATCTCATTGTAATTGAATCTTCTTGATGTCAATAACTGCTGCTATTTAAAAAACAGTGTGACATCAAGTCACTAAGCTGATGTTCGATCAGGACAGCGCAACCGATTTTCCGAACGTCAGTGCTAGCGATGAGCAGAAGGCGTAGACTCGTATTGTCATTCCAGATTTCTTTGTTCGTCTGCCAAGACTATTAATACATTGTCTTTTGTTCATTATATTGGCTGAGTGTAGTATGTATGTTGTGTTAATTATGTCTGATTGCAGTAGGACAAAACAATAAGAATGTGTACTGAAGGCGATGCTCCACCAGACATGCAGTATGGCTTCAAAAGAGGGCAACATGGGCTTTGCTTATAGCTTACAAGCTCACGGGCCCAGTCGTTACCAGCGGCCAGTTACTGGCCAGTGACTGGCCGCAAACCAGCAAAACCTAATTCATTATGTTTTGTTCATCACTGGTTCATCATCGGTTCATCGCCATGTGGGCATGTACCTGTTCCATTGCACTGGTCTCTATAGACAAGCGTCGCCGCAATGCACTAAGTGGAGGCCGCACGGCACACTTTTCATACCATTTCGCTGGCCCGGTGAAGCACTAGCTTCAGCAAAGTATCCTTACATTGTTGTTTCTTTGCCTTTTTTTCTTACCTTCCTCTTTTTCCTTTTGGGGGAAGGGGGGGGGGCAGAATAAAAGAAAAAAGCCGAGAACGCTTTGGGACAAGAACAGCGACATTAGATTCATGAAAATTATCCCAATGACAATTAACGATAGCTTTGTGGCCCATTGGGAAATCAGTGGTCGAAATAAATATGGATCTTATTTGAATGTGGAATACTTCTGTATGTGTTAAATATCACGATACTCAATTAAGTAGAGCAATAATAAAGTTGCCCAATGAAATACACGTATTTACTTATATCTTTATACTTGGTATGATTCAGGATATAAAGGTATACTTCAAATTGCTAATACTATTATATACCAATTATTTAGGAGACCTCGCATTAAAGCTGATAACAGTTTTTCTCTTTCTTAAGGAGAATCATTCCAAGCTGCGTGAAACAAACTTCACTTTGTATCGACAACATCGTTAGAGCATGCAATGCTGGGCTCGATTCCGTTTTGACTCAGGAAAATGGTTTGGCACAAGAGGCACATTTCTTGAATAGAGAATATGTTCAACAAGTTCCATTGTGTGTTAATAGAGACATGCTTTATAGTACATGCAATTCCACTACGAATCAAACCCTTGCTTCTATCTATGATCATGGTTATACCTTATTTCAGTGGATCGCAATTTACACAATATCCTGTAATTTGTAAAAGTAAAAACATATTATTGAAATGATCACATTAAGTCATACCGTTTCCCATGGAACAAAATTGCATGAAGAGTTCATGGCAATGAAACTACCGACTTCGGAAGATATTTACATTTGCTACACAGAGACCAACTAGAGACCGATAAGAGTAACTAATGATTGAGATCGCTACTTTTTGTGCACTACAATATCAAAGGACCAAGGATACTTAATGCATCATGAATTATATCCCTTCCCACTGAATATTGCAAAGATAAAGAGAATACTACACGTACTGATTTAACTCGCTACAAACAGGAAATATCCAAGTACAGGTGTATCATCATGAACATACTGATGTTCAGCAAGAACCAGGACATATCTAACACTCTCCGGCATTCTTTGATTAGTGAGCTTAGCATAAACAAATAACTTCATCAGGCATTAGGTGGCATACCAAGACATTGCTGCTATGTCATTCTCCTGGAATTATGTTTAGATTTGATGAAATAAAAACATATTAGGGAGGCGCAAACATATCTAATGAAAAAGGTCTACACAACATACAGGTATGGGGTTTCAAACTGAACTCTACTCACCTTGGCTGCATCGTTTACAGGAGGCACGGCAGTTGTTTGTCATCCATATAGGATTATTGCTACACTCGCCATCAGAGGCCCAGCGGTTGCAGTCACTCTCACTTCCATGAATATTGACACATGGCTCCTCTTCATCTGGAAAGACAGACGAGAGAGGCTAGTTGACTTTGGTCCCACTGGTCATGGCGAATCCACAAAATCAGGCCCGGAAAAATAATTGACCATTCGTATTTTTGTATATGTCTATTAATCATTTTTTGAATTGCCCATATGGGATTTAGTGCCCCAAAGAATCTCTGTAGAGGTTTAAACCATTATTTTATTGATGTGAATGAGGCTCAAATAGTATTGTTTTGCTTAGCATTAGGGCTTAGCATTAGGGAAAGGTAGTTCTCCATGGACAAAGTAAAGCTACCATCTCTGACAACTGGGTTGTTAAGCTCTTCATATTTTCTACCTCCATGTTATTGAAGTGTTTGAGTGTTTTCACACATTCGAACTGCGCTTCACTTGCTGGTCTTGTAAAATACTTTGGAAACCAAATGAAGTGGTATGGAGTTCACCATTTTCTAAAGAAGTTTCGTTTTCACAAACAGAGCCTTTCATTGTCCATTCTTGTAATAGACTCGATGATCCCAGTATCATATTACCTAGGACCATTGAAAGCCATTGTGTTAGAGAGTGTTCATATACATCAAAATTGAAGTTAACCTTTAACAATGGCTTTTTGAAGAAAAAAGTTCTTGTGTATCTCGAAAACAATTACTAGACTTATAGAGTATTGTTATAGATATTCCGGCCGTTTAATTGGCGAAATTACACAAACAACCAGTAATATTGGAAATACAGAATTGAAAATCACAAAAAAAACAGACACAGCAATTTTTTATAATGGTGGTATTATTAAACCAAGTAGTACAGGTAGTGTGGTATATTAAAGTATCAAGATTAGATTCACGACGTTTCGCTAGTATTTATTTAGCTTCATCAGGTGATGATACGATGTATGACCAGCTTAGATTAAGTACTTTTTAGGGATCAGGTTCCATTGACTTCCTGTTCGTGGTTACAAGGTCAAGGTTATCATAGGATGCTATTTATAGACATCAGATTTCTAGTAACTGGGTACAGTGTTGTGATCTAATATGTTCCTATGGATTTAGTAGAGTTTGGGATAGTGAATATATTATTGGCTAGTATTATGGCTGTATCTCAATAACAATGGTGAGATATAATTATTAACGTATGAATATATAAATCTATAAATATATAACAACAATAATAATATTGGAAATAACCTGTCGATTGAAAATCTGACCAGGAGACTCCCAAAGTATGTATCAAAACAGCAAGATAACGTAGCCTTCTTTAGATAACTCTATGTCATATCCGATGGGAACATGGCGACAGTCATATTTACCTTGTAGGTTACAAGCGTTGCAGGAAAAGGCACAACTTGTGTGCATGAAACCCTTGTTCGTGTCACATTCGCCAGACGTCGCCAGGCACGCACAGTTGCTGTCCTTGTCCGCACACGTATCTGAAAAAGTTATGTGCGCTTAGACCTTGATAGAGAAATATCTACATCTATCTTTTATACCATCTTAAGCCAACATTTCAGATTATCAATTGATATAGATGATTAAGTATAATCACATTTTCTTAATAAAATCCAAAAATGAATATAAATATTTATGCTGAATTAATATTTGGATCTTATATGTGTATTTATTTATATACCAGATAATATAGATAAACATTAGGGCTGAATAGGACAGGATTTACTCTTCTATCGCTTCAGGTACAATAGAAATGATACCATAATACTATCACAACGACTACTCGGTTACAGAGACCCGATTCCCCTAGTCCTGGTTCTATTCTGTATACTTCAATGGATTCTTTAGGGTTCATCTTTTCATCATCACAGATGGACGCTTCCACTAATAGAAATTGTAGGTAAGTAAATGTCATTGACAAAAATAATTGCAAAAGGGGAGCTCTGGACGAAAAGATAGCAAGTTGTGAGAGGCTATAATGAAATATTTGAAATGTAGCAAATATTGCTTAACTTACTGGATTTTCCGCATTTCCAACATGACTTACGGCAGTAGTGCGTCATCCACTCACTGTTATCGGTGCATTCTCCGCTTTCCGCCCAACGGTTGCAGTCAGTGTCTGATGCCTCGTTTTTACATTCTATAAAACGGGCAAGAAAATAACACCAATAGAATTTGCAGACTATTAAAACCCTTCTAGCAAGAACGATTAGTAGATAGGTGGAGGTGATCGGTACAATGCATATTATTATATACCAATGTGCTAATGTCACTCAAATACTACCCTCTCACCTGGGAGTACTATGAGAAAACGTTTTCACTACGTTTTCTTATTACAGTAGAACCCCGCCTAACGGACATCCCGCGTAAGCGAACACCTCGCGTTAGCGGACACTTTTGCTCGGAACGGAGATTTTTCCCTTTATTAGATGTTTGATTTAACCCCGCATAAGCGGGTACCTCGCGTAAGTGGACACTCCACGTAAGCGGACAGTTACTTCGGTACAAAAAGGCCTAAAACCCCTTGTAAGCGGACACTTCTGACGGACACCTTACCAAAAATAGATTAATCTGCCTTTTTTTATGAGTGTGTGTGAGGTTATTCATAGAAAATACATTTATTATTCAAAGTTTAATAACTTCGGATCCAATTAAGATATTGGAAAATCGTTCAGATTGACCATACCCTCTGTCTCCCCTACATATCGGTATATAAGAATTCAATATTGGCCAGTAGGAAACTTGAAAACCCCGCGTTAGCAGACACCCCGCGTAAGCGGTCAGTTTCGCCAAGAAATATTGAGTGGGTGTCACACTTTAATCAATTGGAGGGGTATGATGATAAGAGAACTACCTAACTGACTGATGGTCTATGTGCTCGGCCAACCATTCCATCCATACGTCCCTCCACCTGCGTCGCTCGAAGATAGATTGTTTCTCCAACAGTAAGGCTGTTTTCACCTATTACAAACCTCTTAACAGGCCACAAATAAATCCGAATCCACCCTTATTGTTGGTCTACTCGGTTTTTCAGGATAATGATAAAGACAAAGGTTGCCTAGAAAATAATTCAACCAAAACCCATATATATAGTGTTTTACTATATACCCATGCCGTATATACTCTAAATACGCACTGTTTCGCCATATAACGTAAAAATACTGTACGGACCACTGGTCCGTACACTATTATACGGACTACCTACCCATACTCGTTTATTGAAATATTGATTATTAAGCCAAATGAATTTTTTTATATTTCGGGCATATAGTAAATATAGAACGACCTACCAAGCTTGTACAAGCCACAAAACTCGATGATAATTCATCTCGTTTTGTAGCTTGTACAGCATGGTCAGGACGTTCTATATAAGTATTTTTGTCTTATGGTATAAGATCAGTAACTCACACATTGTGGAGTGTTATTGGTAAACATTCCTCAACATTAATCGAAACCCATATATTTGTACCTTTAAATGGGTTGAGATATATATCAAAGTCTACAATGCCTTTGAGAAAATACCCAAATTATTTCCAAGATTATGATGTCTACTACCGGTAATAGCCAAGTATCCCATGTCGTTTTATAGACGTCTAAGCATACGACAGCGAACAGAAATTCAGAGGTAGGTAAAGAGACACATGTAAAGAAAGCGGCTAAGTCTGCAAAGCCTAGTTTCATTTCGTGTTTAACTAACGCGTCGTGTTAACGCGTTAAGAACGGTAAGGCTGAATACAATTGCATTCGTTGCATATGGGAAGCAAATCTCTGAAACTGATGTGACTAAATCTGTTTTCTGAGAATTACGAACTGAACGGGTTTGATGCGGATTGATATGACAGCTAACGGAACATCATATAGCGTACAAACGAGTTGGAGAACAACAACTTTCACGAACACGTGTTGCTTTCTATATCTATCTTATCCATTAGCACACCAAAAGATTTGACGATGCACAGGATTTAGCCCATGGAAAATGGACAGCAATAATGTAGGTGCACAAGTTCCAAATGTTCAGCCTATAGGGCAAAGATATGAGGGGTGAGATAAAGTCTTGATCGTCTTCGTCGGATGACGGCATTCAATTGACCTTATACAAGGCGGAGACAATCCAGACGAACAAGAAAGTAAATATACCTGATCAAGGTATTGATGGCAAATTTCTGTTATAGTATTCATGATTTAGTTGAGGTGGCACGATCTTGATTATAGAAAGAAATTTTTCCAGTGACTGCACTCTCATAGATATGAATATAGCAGTACCGTTCTGTAGTTTCCTAGAACGAGAAAATTATTCTTCATAAGGAAAGATAAAGTAGAAACTATCAATTCTGTAACTACCATTTGACTATACCCCTGCATAATATAATATTCGAAACAAATTATGTTGCGACAGAAACAACACGAAAAGCACTCTATGAGGGCGTTCGCATCATTGCAGGGAAAGGCCGATCTTATCAGCCCCTTTTACTGAGAGGCTATGAAAAACGTTTTTGCAAATGTTATCATTATATACATCATCGCGCGAATGTCTCAAATTTACTGTCCAGTTGTAGATTTCCTGGAGGATAGGCGAATGAAATCTGTTACTTCTTATTTTAGTGCACAAAAACAGCAAGGAACATATATTATTTACCTACCCTGATCCCATGTTATAACAACATGATCTTGAAATCCCACTTCTTTGGTGGTACTTACCTTCGATAGATTACCAATTGATTTCTTAGGATTAACACATTCTAAGTAAATGGCACATAATTGGAACTACACCTATAGCAGTCCGGTCTTAATCCTGTTGGTATCTATGGTTTGTGATAGTCCTGCGCTGTTCTCTCTATGGTTATCCAATATCCTGAGTAAGCAAAACGTGACCTTTCCATATTGGCGAGTATCCTGATTACTGTGTGTGTTGGGGGAGGGTGGGGTGGGTTGGGGTGGAAGCCTTGGACCACCATTATTCTGCTTATGTTGAACTGCCTAGTGGTATAATTGTCATCCTCTAGCTATGACATGTTGAAGTAATGGGAAATGAAGGTGTGACCCTTTTCTGGCAGGTAACGCCAAATGGCATTCCCGTAGATATGACCGTGGCATCCTCGTGTCCACTGCAGGACAAAACTTTCTTTTTTTGTTTTCTTTTGGGGAGAAATATCATAAAATTATATAAAAAAGAATTACATGACACATCTGCCTCGTTGCTGCCAGTAATTCTGTAAAATATCAGAAGGTCTGAATGAAAATTCCTGAATTACTGGTAGTTCTGTAAATATTTAAGTGCTTTGTTTGCCTCTGAATGTGCATGCATTACATTCTATATATCTCCATAAAATTGCAAACACTCCAACTATAATTAACATGTAACCATACCGCTTTTTCTAGTATTTATGCAATGCCATCTGCTTTGCGGGTTTATAATGAAGTGAATAAATTAGCAAAGTAATAGATGAAACAAAGTACTACTACAACTCACCTCCACACACGTAGGACACGTTCATGTATTTGGGCGTGTTGGGGCAGTTTTCAGCATTAGGCAGTTTCCGGTCAGTGCAGATAGTGCAGTTTTGCTTGTTCTGACACAAATTCTCCACGTGCGCAGCCACGGCTGGGTTTACACAATCCGTGCGCAGGTTGTCACCGGAAGCTGGACAAATGGTTCTGGAGGTCCGTCCCCAGGTCGCGTTCAGGACACGGATGACTGATCCAGCAGGGCAGGAGAGCTTCAGGTCAATCGGGCCTGCGCACTGCCCAGCTTCCTTGACCACCACTGTAACAGAGCGCGAGGGACATCATAAATACCATGGATTTGGATGACAAGTCCATGTAAATACATCTAGGTTATGTAGGAAAACGTGGATATGAATTACACCCAAATGGATTGTTTTTGACACTGCTTCGACCTTGATGACGCCATTGGGGCGATCCCTCTCAACTCAGTTTCGATTACCCTGTTATGCACACCGTGCTATGTTGTTCATGATATTTATTCTTCTGCAATCGAATTACGTTCAACTGAGTCTGGTGACCCCAAGTTTGGTATGAAGTAAAGTTAAAATATTTTATGGATCAATGTAACTGTCCTGAGGAAGGCGCTACCACACCGAAACGTCGACAGAAAAGGAATAAAGATGTTAATATTACAACTCTGGAATGGACATCCGTTTGTACAGTGATTTAGAGTAAGGGATTGTAGTCTGTATTCGCAACTAGGTAATTGAGGTGTATTCCCTTTTCCTTTTCCCTTTTATATTTCACGTTTTGTGCAACTTTAGCCCTGTTAAGTAATGTTGGCATTGGATTATATGGGGTGTCTACTTGATGGTTGTAATAACTTAGTAACACTGGCTCCAGCATTTGTTTCCATAGATTTACATTTTCACGTTATCAAACGATATAGATGATGATATCACACACAATCTTTTGTAAATAATTCATAAATTTAGGACGACCCTAAAAGGACTTACAACTGCTGTGCCGGTTCTGCTCTATGAGCTGGTGTATGATTTAAATAATATAACTGGGAGCGTCATTTTGCAATTCAGAATAAATCAATCATATTTAAAGGAGGTAATCTAATATAAAATACGGAAATGAAACCCGAAGTTGTCCTTAAAACTATGATCCAACTGCGCTCCGGTTACACCCGGTTACGATTTATGTCCCGATTCAAATAAAAAAATTGATTCTTTGGCCATAGTGTTAGGTATTTCTAATCGTAGTGTATCGCGAAGTCTATAGTTTAAATACCATGTATACATGCGTGCGAGAACCAAACAAGGAGCATCATTTTTAAAACTGTGCAAATGTGCTGTTGTACTTACGGCTGCAGGTGTATCGGAGGTTGATCTGCATATCGGCATTCCCACAATGTCGCCCGAGCTTGTCCTCAGTTAAGGTGAAGTTACA
Organism: Alentia gelatinosa; assembly: GCA_950022655.1. NCBI lineage: Eukaryota > Metazoa > Annelida > Polychaeta > Phyllodocida > Polynoidae > Alentia > Alentia gelatinosa. The sequence continues at coordinate 53,386,084 of OX465581.1, forward strand.
GTGGTCGCTGGATTCTTTGGCGCACTCTGCCCTCACGATTTGCAACACGTCCTTTGAGACGCACTGACCGCTATTGGTCGTATCACCCTCTTGTGTTTTGCATTCCGCATCCGTGGCTGGCCCGAATGTCGCACTGATGACTGTCAGTTCGTATTTTTGGGAAAAGCGTGCACAGTCCATCTCCACGTTGCCATACTTCAGGCAAACCGATCCATTGTATTGCAGTGGGGGAATGGCGCCGAGACCTGAACGATTGAAGAAAGTAGAAAGTGATGATTAGAGATAAAATTGCGCAGTTTTGGAAACTAAAGAATACACAGTAACACTCGATAAAAACCTTTTATCATATACCATGATCTGTTCACGATACATTTAACTGCGCTTGGAACTTCATCCTTTTTTAGTTTGGCATCATTATTACTAACTGGAATGGATTTAGCGACAAGAAATAATTATAGATGTTACGAAATACAGCACTATCTCACTAATTTTGAATTAGTCAAAAACCTTTTTCCAGTTCAAGAAATGTTTCAGAAGGCGACCACGTTATTATTGCGATCAATTCACCTAACACTTTTTTCAACACCCAAATGTCAAATATTATGTTCTCAGTAATGCGACGACCATCATATCTGTGGCCACTGACCTTTGAAATTGAACCATGTAATGTGTGTGGAGAGATAACAAACAGAAATTATGTGTGAACTTAGAGTTTAAGCTCCGCTCGGAAATCAATGATAAGATGATCAGTTAAGTTCGGTCTTCTAATTAAACAAAGTACAGTTATGATATAATCATATCTGGCAATAAGTTTATAAATGTTGTAATACCAAGAGAAATCAATGATAAAAGTATGATATTAGTAAACAGTAGTGCTAGGTAGTGAACGGTTGATGGTGTGACACAATATTGTTGATTATTATACGTTATTGAATGATTTTCCACTGTAACGTTTTTATTTGTAAGAGAATGCTACCAACTTCCGCACGTCATCGCTTCGCAATGGCAACTGCATCGCGTTAGCTAGGCATATACTAGTCTTACACACAACATGGATGAATCCTAGTTACTCCAAGGGGAACTCATATTTATTTATGAATATCTTTGTGGGGTTTCGGAGGCAGAGGATCATTTTCAAAGGGTTTATTCTGAGTATCTGGGAAGTTTCAGATAGCTCAATGAGTCGTCATGAAAGCCAAAATGCTAATTAGCATGACACTTCTATTATCGTGTAACATCAAAAGAGGCGGTCACCATGTGTTTTACAATGCCATCACGATCATTATTGTGATGCGTCAAGGCAACATCCGGGGATGGCCGGATGATGCCTTGAGGCAACATTCACCAAATATTCGGGTATTTGTAAAAATGGAAATTGGAATTTTGGCTAAATAAATATGAAAAATTTCATAGAATATAGACCTGTATAACATCATATTCAATGTTTTTTGGTGAAATAAATAATAGTATTAAGGATCATGTGTCATACCACGTGATGCAAAGATAAATTGTTCACAATAGGCCTTATACCCCGCCATTAGCGGCATTCACTGGCACTAGCATACTGCTCCATACCTATGATACTGCTGCGGGCAACCGGCGCGATATAGTCAATACATATAAACAACTCCTGTCATCTTTAACATGATTCATGACAAATCCGTTATGAACTCCATCAGCAATTGGTTCTGAAATTCCTTGGTTCAGCATGTGTATTGGCCCCGTCATTTCGTCAACACTCTGTCAATCAGATTGATTCCTTGTACTCGTATGTCAAGGTATGATACCCTTTTATTCGATATCCAACTCCGTATATTTTCGCAGAGCCATAGTACAACGGAATGATGAAATAGGTTACATTCATTTTCATCTTCATAGAAAAGTATTTGGCTTTCAGCTATCGCGCTCAGAAAAAAAAGGATTGGGACATGAAGGCAAAATCTATTACAAAATATGGGTAAGGGCAAACCCGTTTAAGAAGACACAGTCGTGTAAAAGTATTCACGTAGAAATTCGCCTTTTACAATACGTCGGCAGCGTGTTTGTACTTAAGAGCTGGTCTAGAATGTTACGGAACCAAGGTGAAGAGTTGGGAGAGCTGGGGGGGGGGGGGGGGGTTCTATGTCTGAGCCGGATACTAAATAGAATTCCAGGCGCAAAGGGGCATCAACACATCTTTCTGGTCACGAAACACAACTATTAAGTACGATTCATACACAATCGAATGCGTTTGAATAGTTCTTCTATTCCAATGCTTATGGTCGGGATTCTGGTTAAAGCTAAATACGAGATGTAAAGTGTCCTTGAATCATGCCCTGTTTCACTTGAACGAGCTTGAGACCTGAACAGTAAAGGAAAGGACTCTGACCAATCTAATGTCTCCAATAGGTCATTACTAGGTTGGGTCCTTGAGGACTGAACCCTGCTGAGGTGTAGGGGCTCCTATGCGATGCGATCACTTTCAACGATGATTTTGTGCGGTGTTACTACACATCCTAAATTACCATAAAACATCCGTTCTGAGTTAGTATAAATAGGATGCCCAATGTGTAGATGTGTAGTGGCAAGGGCGGGAGTGAGGGTAGTACCATGAAGTCTATATTGGCTAAAGTATGGACCTTTCAGCAAAATTCGAGTAGTATGATAGTAACATGACTATATCTTATCTACTCAATTATCTAAACCAACATTCCGCAAAAATATACATTCATATCGTGCTATATTTGCATAATCAAATACCCGATCATTTACATTGATAACGATATGAAGGGGAATTGATGAAAACAAACCTAGGGCATTCATAAGGCTGACAGAGAGAGGGTCAATTTATCAACTCGCAGCTCCTTGGCACTGCTTAAAAGTGCTACTGCTAACCTAAAAATGGTCTATAAATGCATATATGTACAGCTGGTACTGTCCGCAGCCATCCGTGCCTCTGTGTCGTCAACCAGGTAGGGCGTAAAACTTAAAGAGGTCTGCCCTCCCCTGCGTTCATAGAGCGGATAAATAACATACACAAACTGGCACAGGTATACATATATCCCTCGTCAGTCTAAACCTGTTCTCAACGGCAGCTCTACGAGGGTATTAAGTCAGTAGAACGAATACCTTTATTCAATTTATAAAATGTCAATGTATTCTCGAATTGGCGTGATATGCAAGATTAGGAAGTGGCACAGAGAGAGAGAGAGAGAGAGAGAGAGAGAGAGAGAAGAGAGAGAGAGAGAGAGAGAGAGAGAGAGAGAGAGAGAGAGAGAGAGAGAGAGAGAGAGAGACATACAGACAGACAGACAGACAGAGAAACAGAGAGAGGGAGAATCGTTATGAAAGGGTCATACTATAATATATATTCATTAAACCAGGATAATAGCGGATTTCCATGACTCCTATTTTTATCTAACATTTTTTCTATTAAAATTGAGCTTTTCATGAAATACAACTTCTTTTCAGCCTTCATTTAGCTACAATGCTACCGGTGAATAGTCGGGTGAACCATTACTGAATTCTGATGTTCTATTACAAACTGGTCGCTAAGTGAGTAACGTCGGCCCCGCTACCGAGAAATTCGTGAAATTTCGTTAATTTCCAGGCGCTCCAAAAAGGTAAAACAGTGCATTCGATACTTCCAAGAGAAAACGTACGAAATTTCCCAAGGTTTTCCGATATATCACGAATATTCCCGAGACTGTATGATAAAGCCTTTTAGCGGTGGAATTCTCGCTTAAACCTTAATGTACATGATGATTAAACGAATACCCGAATCTCCCAAAAATGCCCGATTGGTTCTCTCAAATATAATTATCCCCCAAACGAAATAATGGCCGGACTTTCAGTATTTTGCTGATGTTGTAGCAGAAATACTGTCTAAGTACTAAGTGTTCCCTTAGGCGCTCAATGTAGATGAGGACCACTAAGAAGAGTGGTTGATAAACAAGAAGGTGTCTAGGGTGGTTCCTGAATCTCCTGATACATAAAAGAACGGCTTGCCCTTACGAATTTCCTCTCTTAGTCGCAAGATCTCAATCTTCATTTCTCGTATCGCAGAAACGAGCAGCGCACGCCTATCCTATTGATGCTAAGTGGGGCCTTTTCCTGGATGTGCGACACGGAGACACAGACCCTTTGGAGCAGAATTCTGTGGACACGCAACGAGAACATGGTTCATTTGGAGTCATAAGGATCGAGGGGTGGCATTTCTGTTAGCACACAGTGGTGAGATTTGTACCAATCTTACGGCCATGGGAATGGCGTGCAATTTGATGGACAAAATCTTGTTGCTAAAACATTTATCAGAGTCTACGTCTATAGTATACACATGATGATTTTCAACTGCCAAGCCAAACATATTTTATCAAGATGTGTACATGCAGATGGATAATATTACTAGCAATCCTAGTTGTATCTCAAACTTCTCATAAACCAGGAACTTACATCTATACAGAGGTAGTTTATTTGCTACTGAAAAGTCATATCACTGGCGGTGAGGCACTCGACATGTATCTTAAAGGTCAAAACTGATACAGGCTATTCATAAAAACACATTATGAATGGCCCGGAGGGTGTATTCCTACGGAAATTTAGAAATTGCATAAAATGTCCTCACTTCCCATTCATTGTCAATATGTTTGGCCGCCACCATGCTCATTCTGTAGGCTCAATTTTATTGAATGTAGGCCTTGTACATCACCATGGCCAGGTTGCCTGCAGAATCAAGGCAAAGGCTGCCTCGGGAAACCCACAATCCTTTTAACACTGGGCCATGTAAGCCTGGCCTACAGACTGACTCTGAGGACCACAAAGCCCAGGGGCCCGTTGAATAATCTAGGACCGTACATGTAGACCCTTTTCTGTACCTCGTACAAGGGTTATCGTTTAATAATATTTAAGTTTGTTCGCTAAGACAGTATTAGCCGTCCATAAGGTCGTCCATAAGTGTTGAATAAAGAAAATACAGAAAATAGTCTTCATGTACGATCCTAGATTATTCAACAAGCCAGGGTTCGCCAAGCCTCTGCCTCGCCTGGGGTAATCAGGCACTAGTCTCTCTTTTAGGTTGTTCGATCTCACTACTTGAAGCCAACTCACCCTAAAGCCCATAAGACAGCGACATTTTCCACAGATTCTCCCCGATCCGATCACCGATTATAATCGGGAACAAGAATGTCGCTGTCTTATACCCTTTGCCGATCACACATCTCCACTTTATGACCTTGTACAGCGACCCGATTGAGATCAAAGAGAGCCGCTGGGAGCCGAGCCGGGGTGAGCCACGGGCCGCTAGTGTGGGTTTATAGAAAATTATTCAAAGTTTGATAACTTTGGATCTAATTAAGATATTCGGAAACAGTTTTCAGATTCATTATCACCTCTATCTCCCCTACAAATCGGCCTACATACGGCGACATAGGCCTCACCATGGTCCCGCCTACCTCTAAGACAACATAACTTAGACCTTGGCTGGGACGCTATCTACCGGCCTCTGCTATGCGACAACTACTACGATGCCATCTAGCAGTGAACCACCGAGACCACACGAGACATCGTCGAAAAGATTACATTGGCCACCGGAGCTACACTTGAACCACGAGCTGTATGTGTCTTTCTCTCTTTCTTTGTGTGTACATTATAGGGGTAGAATGGCGTAAAAGGGTGACTGTTGCTGTCCTGTACTGTACTGTATTGTCCTTTCTGTAATATGTGTCCTTTGTACCTGTTGTTGTCCGTTTACTATGTTGACATATGTAAGGAAGTACGCCTGGAGGCGATTACTATTTTCGGTAAATTTATTGAATTAAAAAAACAAACAAACAAAACACCAAACGTCGGTTAATGGACCGCTTCCAGGACCATTTCCATAAAGTGACCCACAGCTGTTTGGACACGGACATGGGCCTCCACTTTAACTCCCATGGCCACATGGGGCTTGCCGACATAAAAATCCATATAGTAGACTTCATCCACACACACCCAGAAGATCCAAGGGCCTCTTACCTGCGGAATAAACTAGAAAACATCTCGATTCATCGCCTACAGCCAATGATCCCAGAAGGCCTTAATCTGATAGACACACCTGTCTATCATGCAAGGACACCATCTACTGGTGGGGTGCCGACCTTCGGGAGTCAGGGATTCTAAATTAGTCCATTACACTTAGAACCCCCCCCCCCCCCCCCCCACACACACACACACACAAGATCAGACAACCCCTTTTGGGTTAGTTTTTAACTGTACACTGTCAACGTTTTACTTAAAACCTTTTTTTTTCTTTTTTTTTCAGAATTTCTTTATTGATATCATATCTGTCTTACATCACTTCTATTTCAATTTCATTTGTTTCAACAAAGTGGGTTAGCCGTCAGCACGGACATTAGTGCTGGTTTCAATCGATTCCCATATTACAGGTTATATCTACAAGGCGGGAGTTTATGAGTTTCTGGGAGTGCTTTGTTGGATGGCTACCCACATTCTATCACATTATGATCATATCTTTGTACATTCAGTTCTTTTGTTTTTGGGGGTTTTGACCTGACATCGGAAATTAGAAATGGCTACAGTAGACCTGTTTAATGCAATGAGCTTCATGCCAGGCAACCGTAGGGGTACAGGTGTGACATCATCCGATGAGGTCACACCCACCAGTTTACTTAGTTACGGTAGTTAGGTACAGTTCTAAACTGTTATTCAAGGTAGCATCAAGCTTGGGGCAGACTTAGCCTCGTCTCACATTTTATTACCCTCCAAATACGGAGTCTCCATAGGAAATGTATAGAGCACCTGGAATCAACTACCTGGAGATTCTGGCATGTCAGAATCTCCTGCAGGAGATTCCGAAAAAAAGTCCCATCCATAACGAGGTCAAATTATCATGTATTTCAAAATATGTTTTTGGAATGTTCATTCAATATATATAAATTATTTAAAATCAGTCATAATAATCTCATTTACCATCAGAAATCACTGTCATAGCATGCTTTTCACGCTAAAATCAAGGGGAAATGGCGAACTATATTATTGGTGTAAGTCTACACCGAATTACTGCTAGGCTTGACAGTGCTGTGGTGTTTGGAAGTAAATGTCTTGCAAAAATATATTTATTGCAATAAATTTGTTATCAATCTTGAAGGTGGGTAATAAATACAATAACGACTGGTTTTGTATACGAGTGACCGTAATCTCCTCATAGTTGACGACGTAATATCCTCGCTAATCGCTCGGATATTACTACGCGTCAACTACTCGTAGATTACGGCCACTCGTACACAAAACCAGTCATTATTGTGTATATATTCATTTTTGTGTACTTGTTATTCAATATCAGTTGGCCTCGAGATCACAATGACTGCGGCAGTTTTGAATGTAAATCCATACGTGTGCGGCGAGAAATTAATTCCGCTTCTTATCACGAGGTTGCCACTGCATCATGTTTGTCCGAGGTAGGCTAGATTAATTTCGTGTGTTTGTATGCCATCAGAAGAAACTGTCACTTCAGATAGCCGACAGGTGTGCTTCGACCGGCTCATCTTATCATCTCAATTGTCAGCAACCATGACCGAAACTTTGAGGTCTATAAATATTGTAGATATTGAGTTCTGATTATATGAGACCAGGGCCACCTCATCGACTACTGGGAGCGTCTGCTAATGTGGGCAAAAGACTATATAAAATGTAACGTGATCTACTTTCGGTGTAATAAGCATGCCTTATCGAATACGCAGTATGTCAGAGTTTGGTAGTTAGTAGAAACCGAACAAGAGTTAGACTTGTCAGTCTTTATGCCACGACGGTGGCATAGACACTGACGAGTTTGGTTTCGTATTTATCCTACCCCATCTCCAGGATTTTAGAATATTAGAAAATATGGCAAAACTTACTGATATCCAATTAAGAATTATGGATATATATTTACATGGACGTTGCCATTGGTATTCATTCTGAAACATCGCGGCAATAGACTGGAAATTACGAAGTCAAACTTAGGTTTGCTGTGATAAATACTAAAGTAGATTTCTTCGGCAGCATGGAAATCAACAACATGCACGTATTACTTTTTGGATGTTTATATAAAAAATCACGTTTGGGGTGGGGCTGGTTTCATAAATCATTCCTAATACTCTGTATCATGTTAGCAAACATTTAAATGGGCGCTTTCAGTGCAACCGGAACTTTTTCATAGTAGCTCATGATCTGGTTGCTGATTGGTCCATTTTTTAATGCCCCATGTGGCATTAAACACACTTAATGTCACAGCATGCCACATAAAATTAGCCAATGTTAAGCCTATGGTGTTTTTTATTAGGGGTAGAATAAGGCGTACTCCTGGGGCGAGACCAGATCAAAAGAAAATAGTTAGGTCTGCACAAGCAGTGTTTATGTATCTCATACATATGGTTTCATCAACCGTGGAACTAAGTGCCCCTGTAAGCAACCTTAATTCAGAGATACAGCCATAACTGGTATACGTATGCGTGGTTATCAATTCTATTCTTCTTTGGGGTTATTTTCCATTTTATTTGTTAGGCACTTTAATTCACGGCACAAATGGCCATGGTAAACACGAATTGAAGTGCACGACCGAAATACAATGTCAGGTTTGTGTTGACTACAATTTGGTGAATGGATAATAAATACACCATTAACAAATATTGAAAGAAACAGTGACGCTTATCCGTCGCCTATCGTTTCTGATTCCACCATACATAAACGAGTAGCAACTGCATATTCGTCATAGGCATCATATAAAATGATATCTAATGATATGATATATAATAATTTTCTTGGTAATCGTTTTCGTTTACATTTTGCTGATACTCTGCCAATCAGAAACAGTTATGAAAATACCTTCTGTAATTACTTGCATCTATTCATTTTATTTCATATCCTATAATTGGCCAAAGAACGAGTCTCCCGCAATTGATAGACTTTGTGAAAAGGGCTACCAATGTTTTATACTTTTATGTCGTGTGTTGTGTCTGCGGATGTATATATGTGTAAAACGTAAATGTGACACCACTGAAAGGTCTATAATCCTACAGGTATTAGAAAGAAATAACAGGCACAACTAATTTTTTTGTTTTGTTTTACAAGAAATTTGATTGGTCCAAGGCTAATTCAATAGGACGATTGAACTTTGGGATCAATGGGTGGAGTGATTGGAGGATGAAAAACACACTTGACCATCAAGTGTCACGATCCGGCGACATAATGCATAACCGGCAATTCTCACTTACCAGCAGTGTCCCCTGTAAAATGTTCAGGGTTTTTAGGATCAGTTGGATTGCTGAGGAATGAAGGTATGATTCATAACTACCATTGATTTGTGTGCCCGAGCCTGGTCTCAATGGTCCTCAACGCGGTCGTTGACATATTTTATAGAGCCCTCGACGATGCGATTGAATTTTTGCAATTGTGGCATTTGATCCGAGTTTAGGCAAATAGGCTTATAATTAAACTAGAAACAGGTATACGTTCCATGTAGCTATAACAAGCCGCATAATAATCTCTCCATAATAGTTGTTGTGAGTACATATTACATGCTTGGGGTGTAAGCCTGTATGCACAGGATTAGACCTACAACCAAAGCCTTCCGTATCCACACCTTTGGCATCACACCTGCTGAGACCTTGTACTTCAGGGGAGGCTCTCAAGTGTAATGATTATTGACTACTGTATAAATTTGATCAAGTCTTTGATTATGAACAGTCATTGAATGATTAAAATAGATCTGGATGAAATGCATTCTTGGAGTAAAACAATTTTGCGGCTACTTTTCCCGAGGACGGAGGGCCAGAAGATAATGTCAACAGACGTTTACAATTGCTCTTATAAATAAGAGTGACAACAAATAACAAATAAACTAATGCACCTACAGGGAACTACTGCTAAATTGCACATACTTGGCTATGTTATAGTGCTTTGACCTCAAGAGGGCTGGAGGGTGAGTTTTCAGGGTGTCAGACCGTTCTGTCAGCTGCATGCATTCTCTCTGTCGGAAGAGCCGCTCTCTTGTCAGACTAGATTTTGGGGGTGCTAATTGACGAGTGCTGGTAGGAGTACATGGAAACATCCCATAAGATATATATTTAAGGCTCTCTGTTGATGCAACGATATGTCACACCACCACGTCCACTGTGTGGTGCCTTGGCATATTCCGACTGTACCCCCGGCATATCTCGCGCGCCTGGGATACACGTGGCTGTTTTATCACTCCCCCAAGCTCCAGTCTCTACAGGTCGTGACAAGGAGATTCCTCTGGAAACCCCCTCTGTATTCACGAATTTCCATTTATCCTCAATACCCTATTGTTCTACTTTGATGTGTTTAGCGAGTGATGCATGTGGTCCCGACGGTATGGAATCCCTTCCAGCTTTCCTGATGGCAATAACATATTCTATTCGGTTATTTATAGGTAAGTGATTGAGAAGCTAGATGATGAAGTGAGGCATCATGGACACAGCTCCCTTACCTTCTGCATACACCGATGGATAGAGGGAGGGGGCCTTTCCGGGAAAATAGAAGAAGAATAACAAATCCAGCTGGAAGTCATGTGTTTGACATCATCACGACACATGATGTATTTATACTCGAGCATGGCTTGTTGTCACGATCACCACGTGTAGAGGGTTTGTAGGATTTGTGTGTAAGGATAGTGAACATTTACGCTATAGTCTATCCAGCATTGATTGGTAAATGACCAGCTGTGAAAGTCTGAATAAACATCAACGTTGGTAAACGTTGGAAAACACGATAGTGTAGTTTACTTTCCAGTAGTGTACCATTTTTTCCGTCATGTGTTTTAAAACTCGAGAAATCACCGCTACATAATTTTGGCAATTTCTAAAATGTAAAATATATTTGAGGAAAGAGTTGGGTTATTAAATCATCATCTCTACCTATGTAGTCCACATCTATTGCCTGTCATTATTCTTACGCGTAAATATGTAGAAAGAAACAACAATTGAAAAGAATTAGTTCAAAAGCCCAATACCGTTATGAGACATCATCTGTATAGTATAAATTCAGCAATATGCATGACTATTTGATAACCAGATGGTATTGGCGACAAACCTGTAGATGAAATGCTGTGAATACATTGTGGAAAAAAGAGGTCTCGCTAAGTAGGTTTATACAGTGTGCCCTGGGCGTACTATAATTCAATAATATCGTCTACCAACATAGGTCACTATAACGCACTGAGTCCACGCCTACCGTGGACCCCTTTCACCACCTACCCACTCAACTACCCCCCCCCCCCCCCCCCCTCACCAACATATGGCTTCTACCCCCTCAGTGACATCAGCAGCTTCAGGCCTGCATCCAGGGATCTACCAGACAGGATTCATAACGTACCCAGCCAGACGATGATTCCCAGGAATCTGGACTCAATTATGTTTTGTGAACGACCCCGTTAAGTGGCCAAAGGTTAGTATAGAAAATAGAGCTGTATAGAATAATGAGTTTAGTATTGTTTCACACTGTTTGGGTGTGTGTGACGAGTGCAGAGGGGCAGGGGTGGGTGTAGTGGGGATAGTATGTGAGAGTACTGATGCCAAAGTGTTTCCAGGTTAGAAGAGCCTGCCATACCGGATCAATTTAAATGCTTCGAATCTCCCGTGGAATGTCCCATGTAGAGAGGTGACCTTCGAGGATCCAACTCCTTGATGTGACCTTAATATGACCTTAGTGTTACATTGAAAGCTTGACCGACTTCCCACCCCCACCTTACACCCACACCACCCCCGCATCAAACCCACCCTCCTCTTCCCCTCCAGACACCACCCGATGTCAAGTGCCCCTCCAGTTCTCCAAGCCTTGGCTACCAAGTGCCCTGCCTATATAAGGCCTAAGCGGCCTAGTGTGAGACTCGAGTGTGAGGTTGTTTTCTGCTGTGGCTGTTGAAGGGTAGAGAAACCCTGGATAGGGGGGAGAGGAACGTGATCTGATTTCTGAGAGAGCATATCAAGTAGTGATTCATAAGAATTCTGACATTCTTATCTCTACTGAGGTCAATTGACTCACCCAGAGCCAGTCAACCAAGAAGATTGAGTAAGGGTAATTTTTGGCAGAACCAGTTCCATTCTAAATTACCAAGGACACTTCTATATCTGGACCATCCAACATCGTGATGGCCACCCAACGCCATCTCGGGGATGGTACTGGTTTAAGACTGCGACATCTAGTGGCCCTTGTGGGGATCGTTATCATCAACATCATGGCGGAACCGGGAACTGTAGTGATGGCAGAAGGGACAAAGGAAGGACGACGCTGGCCGTCCTATCGCGTGGCGCTGCAGGTCGGACAGGATGTCGACTGCCCCACCCGGAAGTGTACCTGTGAGGCACTCCCCTTCTCAGCTACTGTTGACCTACACTGTCCGCGTGACATAACAGCAGTGCCTCGTCTGGCCGACAACGCGCTCACCTTCGAGTGGGTGCGCTTCATGCACACGCGTCTAGGTCGGCTAGACCGGAAGTCCTTCCATAACCTGCGCACACGCAGACTCAGCTTGGCCGGTAGTCGCTACCTAGCGGCAAAGGGCGCGGTGGGGGCTGATAGCTTCCAGGGGGTGCGTGATACCTTGATTGAGTTGGTATTAAGCGAGTGTCGCTTATCGGAAGTGCCATGCAAAGCTCTCAACCTGCCCAAGCTGGAGATGCTGTACATGGGCCGGAACAACCTTAGTGTCCTGAGCAGACACTGTCTACGTGCACTGCCGGCGCTGGTGACACTGAGCCTCCAGCAGAATACCCTGTCGGTGGTCCAACAGGGGGCGCTACGCGGTGTCCCAAACCTCCAGCATCTGAACCTGGCGCGGAACCAGTTAACGCGCATTAGTAAGGGCATGCTTCGCGGAACTGCATCCTTGCTAAAACTTGATCTCTCCCATAATGTCATTTCATCGATCGATGCCGCCGCCTTCCGGTCCTCCAAAAACCTGCAGGAACTGACACTGACTGGGAACCAGCTTAGTGACTTGTCGGCTGAACAGCTCAGGGGACTCAAACAACTGCGCATGCTTGACCTGACCGGAAATCCCGTCAGCGCCATTGATCCGGGGACCTTCCTGTCGGCCCGTCGTCTACGCCATCTGTCGGTCGACCTAGCTGCCGTTCAGCGCGCCGACAACGCTACCTTCCTAGGACTCAGGTCACTAAAATCATTAGACCTCCATGAACTAGGTCGGCAGCACCTCCCAGCAGGATTCCTCAGCGACAGCCCACGCCTCCAACGACTGGCTTTTACGCATTACAAATCGGCCTTCGTAGGGCTGGGTTCCGAATCGTTCAGTGACTTGCTCAAATTGGAGCAGCTGAAGGTGGAGGTGAGTCCGCTGTACGACTGCTCCTGCGACGTGCCCTGGATCCGGCGCCTTACAGAACGTGGGGCCCGCGTCAGGGGGCAGTGCTTCACTGTGGCCAAACTCACCTGTGCCAAATACTCTTCCGTCTGACCGCTATTATACATATTAGGCAACCCCATGGTTTCCAGCGTCCAAGGTCTAGATTTGAGTATATCACATACATTGTACAGTTGAGAAAGACTTTCTCCTATGCCTGATAATGTCCAAATCTTACCAATGTAATACAAACCGTTGTACTAGGATAAATATAGATTTATATCGAATTGCGAGGTTTGGCGCTAGAAATGATATATAGAATGAATTTAAGCTCAACGGTTGATCGAGAGACATTATTTTAATGATTATTGACAATCAACCCCCAGCTGGCCGCCAACATACCATATCCGACGTACATAATGCAATAAACCTCCAGGGCACGATGCTGTTATGGCAGTATTGCTGGGAGTTATTCAACATATGCATTTCATATGCAATGCCTTAGTTACATACATAACGCACTATAGTGTTATTTCTTTTATTGTAAAGCTATGTTGTTTGTAGTAATTTTTTCTTACGACGAGCACGGATACCTATTATTTCATTACCACTCGGGAATTAACCAAGCTACATGTTATTTTAATATTCTGGGTTTTCTATATGAAGGGATTTATTACAAAGCCTCTACATCTCGTCTCGAATATCTCTAAAATGATGTAATAAACACTACAAGCAATTAATGTGTGTTCTTTCATTACTAGCTAGGACGCCACTAGTAAGTGTGCTTAGGTTAGTTTCAGCGGGATATGATAAGGCCCCGCACCCTGCAACGCCGATTCTGGCACCGACAGACCTTCCGATTGACTTCCCGATTGGAATCAAATAGGATTGGAACCACCAATCGTAGGCCTCTCGATAACATCCCACATGTCTGATTTTTCGTAGCCTATCGTTGTGTATCGGGAGACTATTTGACAAAAAAAATCTGTAACATACAATGCGAAAAATTATGAAATTTTCGAATTAGGTAGACCGCAAATAAATCAAATCTAACGGTCTAAAAATAAAGGTTTTAAAACGGAATTATGATTCTGCCATGGTTATATTTTTAAGTTTGATTGTTTTAGCGTCTGAAATCTGATATAAGAATATGTTGTATATACCTGTAACAAATTATGAAGAGGTTCATTCAATATTTCATAAATTATTGTATATTTTGATATAACGATTCTGCCTGAGATCTTCATTGATACATCGATTTTGCCATTTCTAATTATAGTGTGTCAAGTAAAGGCATAAGACGGCAACATCTAACACCGATTCTCACCGATCCGATTGAAAATATTAATCGGGAACATAAATGTTGCTGTCTTACACCTTTAAATATTCTTCCCAATCACATCTCCTCCTTTTATAGTCTCGTAAAACTGCCCAATGGAGATCAATGAGAGCGGACGGGAGCGGTCTGGCTAGGTCCCCGGCCGGGTCATAGTCCTTAATAGACTATAATACAAAATTTAATAACTTGGTTCTCTTCTAGATATCAGGAAACATATTTCATATCTATAATCGCCTCAACCCCTTACAAATCGGTGTATAATACTTGTATATCTAACAGACAGATACACATTGACACTAATGAGGTAAATCGGGAACAGTCAGTGGAGTGCATACAGCGACAAGATTAAGGTCGGGCAGAGTTGGTCATTACCCCCATCCTAGTAGTAATGCCTGACCCGATTATAATCGGGTCTGTGAAGTACGTACAGCGACACGATTCTGACCGACCCGACAGATCTGTCGGGGAAAGGTATGGTTGGAAATAATCGGTGTGTCACTCTTATAGGCTTCACTGACACGACGTTGTAGAATAGACAAAGCTTATATATGTAGGCAAAACATGATTCATGGACATAATATACTCATAGCAGAAGACAAAACATCTGCCATCTCCCGCTACTGTTACAGACGAAGTATCTAGTTGCGATTAATTGACTTATATGGCGCCGGCAAATAGACAACGATTGGGGCGGCAAAAACTTGTACATAACGTTGTACGTCAGATAGTCATGGCAATACAGAGAACAATGATCTATTTACCATTCGTTTCAAAAGAAAAACCTCCTTCATATTGACGACATGTTGACATCAGCATAGGAAAATAATGTTTTTATGCAAATCTTTTGGCAGCTGTACGTTGGTGGTTAATTCGAAATTAACATTAATTGCGGTATCGGCTGCTACCTATCCTACCTGAGACTAATAGTTGAACGAGCATAAAATTTCTGGATACAAAAGAGGGTTATAGACGAGTACTGCAGAAAGTACCGAGTGCCTAAATTTAGGGAAAAGAGTCGTTCTCGAGTTTCAGTGGCAGGAATCATTAATCATCGTCATCTCATTATGCTGCTACTTCTCATTAGATATATCTTAGAAATATAATCACTTCAATTATATATCAGGAATGCATGAAGTATAGAGAAATTAACCAGCTGAAGCTAAAACGAAAGGTGTGTGGACGGTAATGCTAAGAAATATCTATATTCATCGGTATTTTTGTGTTCTTCACTTCTTACCTATATCTGCTTTTTCCTTCGTATTTTTTCCAACCTATTTCACACCACAAGGTGTGTAAGGCATTCTGTCTTGAACGTGAAAAAGGTCCTATTCTATTGCCTTATTTGTGTAAGCGAACAACTAGGACACGTGTACACAAGTTGAATCTGTCACCACTAGAGGAAGGGGAGGTATTTTGCAGAAATTCGGGTAGAGTGACGTTTAGAAGGGGCGGGGGGTTGTCACTGGGGAGTACAATGTTCTGCTAGTAAAAACAGTCACCATAACTCCTTTTGGGGGTCACGCTTGAAAAGGTTCATAAAGTCATATTTAACACCGCGCTCTGGGTATACTTCAAGAAAAAGGTATGCCTCGTTTGACTTTGAATGTAGTTTAATCAAAGTATTGAATAACATATGAAAAGAAATAAGACGATTGAAACTTGCTTGAATTATAAGTCACTGCACTTGTGTTATTCAGGTTAAGTCTATGAATGCGCCTACTGCTTCTATATTTACAATAAAACCCAAATGACATTTATTTTTGTGTGGAATTCGCCTTGCTAACCGCTAACACGAACCGTTCCTATATAAATAGTCATTCCGATTTTGAAGCTCTGCGTTGTCCCTACCCCATATCTTCACAATCAAGAGTGCCCAGTCCAGAGATAATGAGTCCCACAGATTTGTTGATACTGTTAACTATCTCGTAATAACTTTGAATAGTAAACTGTCACATAAATCTTAGATAGAAAAGCAGATTTTTCTATGTAAGACAAAAAATGAACAAGCTTAGGCTCCTTGGGCATATTGTACCAACATTTACACGGATCAAAATATTGATAAAAATGATATTGCTCTCCATCTGAAATACAAATGATAACGGATGCAGCATACTTCAAGGATTTCCTATTAGACTTTGCCACTAATATATATAGAATATTTTGTGATATTACCTGTACAACCCCCTCCTTCCACAAATACACCGTTTATCTATATGCTATGTGTATGCTGTACCGTCCTTTGCTGTGTTCCATATATATGTTTAGTCCCCTTGATGTTGATAGTTCTGTGTTCATAAGACTAAATTTGAAAGCGTCTTCCCAAGTGAACTGTACGTCCTATTTATTGAAAAATTTAAAATCACAGTTGTCTCAGGTGGCTCGGCTTTTACAAGTTGCTATTACCTTGTGACTGGTCAGGTCTGTTTCTGTTTTCAAATGATCCCATACGGTAACTCAAGAATAACTGATCAAATCTACTCTGAATATCTGTCCAGAAGTACGGCCACACAAATCCCTGCGGTGCAATTATTGTCTATAGCAATGGACGCGTTCAACACTGCAATATGGCTTGATCATAGGAAATGACATAGGATATGTACACTTATGATCCTTAGAAATAGAAAGAGCTGTATATGGGGTGAAGAGGGCGTACATCTATACAGCTTTCTCATAAGTTCATGTTTATCCATATCATGTTCCCTTCTCTATCTTAAAGGAAACATGTATGCATTATGTGTTTACATTTAAGGCGCCTCCCTTCTCGGAGGGGGAATGCGCGATGGTGTTACCACTTCCGCTGTCAGTTTGAGTATCCTGTGTGTGTCTGTGAGTGTTATTTTTCAAACATCGAGGCAATATAGTATCGAAACCCCCGAGAATGGGATGTGACTCTTTTAATCCATGAATCAATCACATCACACGCTTTGATTACGTTCCTCTTTGGTAGACACAAAGGACCATAATGACCATTCAAAAGATTCACAAACTAAAAGCAGCAACAAAAATGATTTTTGGGCAAGCTGACAATTTATCTCCAGGTGCCGGTCTTAAAAACAATGACGTTTTATTGTTATTACCATTGGCATTCCGGACGAAGGAGAAGATTTATTACAAACATGACTTTGAAATGATTACCTGAACCTAAAGAAAAATACTGTGTCGCCACCTACATGAAAGTATCATCCTGAATGTAACTGCTGCTTTGAGAAATGTTCATTATCAAGGCTACATGGAGTGGAATATTCTATGAATGCGATACGGACTAAAAACCCATACAAAAGCTCACTTGAATCGCAAGCAAAGATACGCGGTTGCAATATAATGTAGTATGAGCGTTCAACTATACTTTAATCACACTTCTCTTTCAATCCAGTGAATCTTAAAGGTTCCGTGGGGTAACATGTTATTTACCAGGTTTGTGTTTAGGAGAACCTTGCATTAGAGTTAACTGTTGAGGTGAAAGGACTTCTACCAGGATGCCTTTTCATATTCTACTGGAGTAGACTCATTTCGGCGCCAATTGATAAAAATACTGCAATTGTTAGAGGTAGAAGTCTTCCTGAACATTCCTGAACAAATACCCCTTCCCATCATTAAGGGCTGCAGGTGGGAACAAAATGCAAATAATGGATCAGCCACTTCTAAAATTGTACCAATTAAGCTTTTACATACATGACCTACTACAGGTTCTATTCTGTGTATTGTCACTATTCCAGATACCACCTCACAAGTTAGCCTTAAATTGTGTCAGGACCTACGTACACCCGCTGACCATTGGCGAGTGCCTTCTGGTCTCAGCCTGCTGGGTGAGTTCCCGCGAGCAATGCTGCCTAGAACCAATTATGCAGATGAGAGACGCAGGCACCGAACACAACAACAAAAGAGCAACTCAACTGTCAAATGAAACAATCGATAATGAATAGCTTGATAAAAATCGACCTTCTGCTGCTGGTGATAGATGGATACTCCTTTCAGCAAAACCGACGTTGGGCAAATTCGTCCCAACCAGTCTTGTCTTCAATTCATTATCTCCTCAGATTGGGAATGTATATATCTATATATTCTGTTTTGAATGTCGCATTATTCTAGATCGAGTTCCAAAGCTATGTGACTCTTGGTATATACACAGAATTCTAGCAGTACATAAACCTGTCATTAGGAGGCGATAGAATTATCCTTTTTGTTTGTCACATTTACCTTTGCAAAAGACACGGCTTAAGTACATAGTATCCAAACAAATTCACACATTTGTGTGATTTTAACATGATTTTTCAGAGAATAGCTGGGGCTAGGGTAACCTGCTTGAACCACAAGAAGTGCTCAGGTCTCATTTTTATTTTAAAGGAAAGGAGAAATAACAGTAAAATTGTGCAATTGAGACAGAAATGATATAGATCAGACGCACTACTAAACCTGAAAATGATTAACATACAGTAAAACCCCGCTTAAGGGGACGCCCTCCGTTCCAAGCAAAGTGCACCCTTAAGCGGGGTGTCCCCATAAGCGGGGTGAAAATAAATTAAATAAAAAATGCTGTTACGAGAAAAACTCTCCCCTTAAGCGGGGTGGCCCCTTAAGCGAGGTGTCCCAGAAGAGGGGTTTTACTGTATGTGATAAAATGATATCAATGATGACATATGATATAAAAATGATACAACTTTTAACGTTTTCAGTATACTATGTATCAAATTATCAACTTTAGGAAACGTATAGGGTAGAGACAGAGTACATAGACTGATTGGATACAACATTTTATGGTCCATGTAGGTTGTTGTAATACTCAGCTGCAAAACTTGTGTGAACACGCCACCAAGAACATCACAGGGAACTAAAAGATCCTTCACCCGCAGGGCGTCCGCAAATTACGAATCCCAACCCTGGAGTCTTCCTACCACGCACACCTTAAAATAGGTAGAGGGATTTATCCTACCCCTAATATAAAATCCCATAGGCTTAACATTGACTTTCCGTATGCGCCCGTATGTCGCATACAGATAAAAAATCGCTCCTAGGAGCGTACAAAAAATGGACCAATCAGAGATCAGCAGCTGAAAGTAGTTCCAAGTGCCATCAGAGCAGCAAGGAGAGCTATATGGAGGACTTCAGAAAGTTTTTATCGTGTTTTTTGTTATTATCCTCACATAAAAATATCGTTCACAGGGGGTAGGATAAAATAAAAGCCTTATTCGTTTTAATCTGGGCTCCCGTATGCGACTCCTGGAGTTTTGGCTCCGGATATCACTTGGCTCCGCCTCGTGATATCACTACGCCAAACTCCAGTCGTCGCATACGAAAGCCCAGTTTAAAACTCATCCGGTTTTACGATAGTACCCAAAGCGAGTGAATGTCACGTGGAACTGTTTGCCTTAGGCACCTCCTTACTGATTCCTGAACAGAAAACTTGTTGTAGATATAGCCATTGCCGTTCCTAAAACTCTTTAAAGCAAACCTGTTCTGAATATGCATTTCCAGGAACTGATAATGTATACCCCGAGAATCCACTAGCCTGAAAAAGGTGCAAATCTATGTTTGGATATTAGAGTCAGAAGGATTACTGTCTGACAAACCATGGTTTTCAATGTTCACCGGATAGGAACTATGAGATGTATTCTATTAAAGTGTTTCCGACGCAAAATAGCAGATCTAACTACCATAGGCTTCGGCTGCATGAGTAATCATAAAACCCTATGTAAAGCCAGACACATACCAAGCGAGAAATGCAGTCATTTCCGGAATATCCAACACAAAATGCCGTGTATGTGAGCTATTATTTCATTGCTCCTAAGGCGCTTAATGATTGTTGGGGCATATCATTCTGAAATAGTATCTAAATAACTTGTCATTTTGTGTCGACGATTTTGGAGATTGCTGGCCTTTCTCACTTGGTTTGCCTCCGGCTTAACTTACACAAAAGCCTTCACATATCAAGTCATTTTTTCCTCTATAATAACCCTCTCAGTTCCACTCCGCTGCGATTCATGGGATATAGAATTTAGAATAGACTCTCAACTAAGTACACAACACAACTAACCATACACTTGTTCTGTTATAGTGAATTACTACAAATAGGGAGTACATGTGTGTAACTATATTTAAGGGTCTAAGCAGCATATAGAAGCATATCTAGATTTGTTATCACACAATGACCGCTCTATAGTCACCCAGACCTGAATCTATGACCGCCCTATGATACATACACAATAATGACTGGTTTGTTAACGAGTGGCCGTAACTGCAGAGTAGTTGACGCGTAGTAATATCGGAGCGATTAGCGAGGATATTACGTCGTCAACTACGAGGAGATTACGGTCACTCATATACAAAACTAGTTATTGTATTTAATATCCACCTACAAGATTGATTACAAGTCTACTGCAAGTTAAAAGTTTCTATAAGACATTTAGTTCCACACACCACAGCACTGTCAAACGTGGCAGTAATTTGGTGTAGACTTACACCAATAATGTAGTTCGCCATTAACCTGTGATTTTAGCATGCAAAGTGTGTTATGACGGTAGGTTCTGATGGTAAATAGGATTATTATGATTGATTCTAAATGATTAACAATGAATAAACATTCAACAAACTTCAACAGGACTATTTTTTCAGGAATCTCCTGCAGGAGATTCTGACATGCCAGAAACTCCGGGTAGCTGATTCCAGGTGCCCTATACATTTTCTATGGAGACTCCGTAATAGGTGGGTAATAAATGCCAGTAACTGTAAAACCTAGCTTGGTTTCGTGATAGCATGCGAATATTTGATAGTTCCTTGGTGATAATGTCGTGAGTGAGTGTCTTCAATAGTAAATTTTGTGTATGCATGATGCATGGTCGTATGTTCTGCATGAACATTAAACTTTACATGTGCACCGCTTCTGTCACGAAAAGCACAGCAAAGGGATATGGCCAGCAATTATTATATAAGCAACAGGGACCCGTGAGTCCCCCACCCCACCCTCCTCTGAACCTCCCCCCCCCCCCCCCCCCGACGACGCTTAGGAAGGTTCTAGCATCATTTAACAAATAACACACGCAAGGTGACATTTCCCAGGGTGATCTGCCAATAGAGGTAGTATGACCTGTCTGATCTGTCCACCCTATCTTCTCTCCCGTGCACATTCTAAATGCAGTTAACTCCTTTATATGAACTTCCTTTTCATTTTTATCTCTTCCTTGGATGTCATATATCTTGTAGGTTCCGGCTTTGGAAAATTCTGGCGGTTGAGAACCAGGACCAGACAAATGTACATAAAGACGGTCTGGAAGTATATGTGAGGTAGGGGGGGGGGGATGCAGCTTCGTGAGACGGCTTATGTTATGCACTGTGACACCACTGTAGAAACCAGTTAGGCTGGTTAGCCAGTTCCAGTTATAGAATCCCGATGCATCTTGCACCGTGCGCTCCTTTCTATTTGACTTCCATTTTCTGGGACAATTAACACTTACAAGACAGGATACCCTATTCAGGTTGGTCTTCCAAGAAGGCAATTGACATGTCCAGAAAATATTGTATATGTATGTCACTCTGTGTATCTATATAGTGTTCCAAAGCTGACTCTTCAATGCCATTACCCAACCAGTTAGTACTTTTGGAAACCCAACGTGTTTGAACATCAATAGTTAAGTACATGTACTTGCATTAAGGGATAAACTCATTGAAATAGATAAACGTCACAAATAGGCTACATGTATATGATATGAAAATCAAACACTTCCACTTAACAACCTTACTTCTTTATCATAGTGGGAATTAGGATATTCAACAACTTTAATATGGCTTGAAACATCCCTTTGAAATATTTAACCACATCTTATGAGATCTGATTCTGTTTGTCTGCGTAAGTAACCAATAGAAGACGAACGACTACAACCTCAAGCTTTTAATAGGCCATTCGACTTATTCTAAAAGTTTATTCAAATTTCTAAACCCCTCGGGGATCGTGTCCTCACACCTTTAAAGGCCCTAAGCAGAAGAGACAATGGTCAATGGCAACACGGTGGTGGAGCTAGCTGAAGGCTGCCAAGTGTTTTTTACCCGGCAGTAAGACAACCGGCCTTAAATACCCCAAAGGGAAACCAGGGATCATTTCCTAAATGCAATATCGAGAATTTCCTCTGCTGAAACTCAAACAACAATGTACTTTACACATAGATAGCGGCTGTAAATGGTAATACGTCTCATGAATTATTGTACGGGGAACGATTATTCTATACAGTGAAAATATACGTCGAGAAAGCCTCGAATACTTGCGTTCCCCAAACGTTTCCTATAGGCCTGCTGTTAGGAATCGACCCCTCTCCTAGAGGTATATATAACTAGTAAGGAAATCAACAATGGTCTTTAAATGCATTGTAAGGGGCCCCTCACCCGCTTCACATGAATCATTATGTTTGAATAATCTACATATGATAGGCATGGATAAAACTTCACTATCCTCGGGATAGAAGGTAACACAGAACTAAAGCTCTAAAAGCTTTGGAACAGCAACCAAATAAACAGCGATCAAATAAAGAGGAGCGAGAAACTGGTTTTCGATTATCTCAGAGAGAGATAACCGTGTCCGTTATGAACTATGACGACATTGTTAGGAACGGTCAGTTTTGTTCTGTTGAATGTCAGTTGCTTTATTCTACAGATTCGATAAGTAAAAAGAATCCATATGATATCAGGAACGTGTAAACTATATCGAACTGTTCCAGGCTGCTATTGGGCCATCCATAAGGTGCGTATGCAAGGTTTCTGAAAAAGTTGACCTCCTGCCCTTCCATCCTCTATGCAACAGATTAAAGAAGGAATGTACATGCACTTTTTGTGTTATCGGTGAATACAAAGTTTAATAGGCTTCTTTCCGTAGGCCGGTGTCGCACCTTATCTGCTTAGTTACGCCAAGGCTGAAGCCAAACATTCACCTGGCAACATATAGTTTAGCATTGATTCACAGAGTGTATTAGTGTAATACGCTCATAATACCCGTGCACATTATTTCCAGAGAAATATCAGTGATTGCATCGTTTTCTACGATATTTCAGCTCCAATTTGGTATGTCATACATGCATATCACCTCAATGATACTTTAGATATACCCTAGATAACACAGGGACACAGAAACTGCATACACACTATTGTATTGGCAGACCTAGCTGTTATTTATAAGCTTATCCTTTTTCCTATTTAAAACCAAGATAATTATCAACTATAGAGTTTAGTTAGCAATGACTCGTTGATACAATACCTTAGTTTGTTCCATCAATTTAATCTGTCAAAAAACAACACTCCTGCAATCACACCCACCGTTCACACGGTAGGTGTGATTGCTATATGTCCCTATATGAATGGCACCGGACTCTCGGTGTTTGTCCGAGCGGCCGCGTAACTAGATAGTGGGCCGTTAGGCGGCGCTGAACGGAAACACCTGTATTGCAACACGAGATGCATAGTGGGATTATTTGTTGATCAGAAGTGAAGATGATATATCTATATCTATATTCGGGGAACTTTACGAAGACTATTATTCGCTATTCAAGACGGTTTGATGTGTCCAAGGTACTGTCCTGCGGGGCTAAAGTAGTACCCCGACTTAACCGAGGGTATTGTGCGACTGTCTGGAATCCTGCGTTTTATCCCACCCCTAATATAAAATCCCATAGGCTTAACATTGAGATTCCGTATGCCACGCTGACCGGCATACGGACGTTTGTATGCTACTAGGGGCATACGGAATTTTGATGATTTTCATTGATGATTTTAATATTAAAATATTGTAGAGAGGGGTAGGATAAAATCAAAACCGGATGAGTTTTAATCT
The DNA here is from genome assembly GCA_950022655.1 of Alentia gelatinosa. NCBI lineage: Eukaryota > Metazoa > Annelida > Polychaeta > Phyllodocida > Polynoidae > Alentia > Alentia gelatinosa. Next base: position 53,410,564 of record OX465581.1, read on the forward strand.
TGGCTCCCGTATGCCACGACTGGAGTTTGGTCCCGGATACCACTCGGCTCCGCCTCGTGATATCACTACGCCAAACTCCAGTCGTGGCATACGGGAGCCAAGATTAAAACTCATCCGCTTTTACGATAGTATTCCACGAGCAGATCAACCTTAATGATAGAGCCAGTCAATCAATGTAATTGCGAATGCGTTGGTGAACGAACCTTAATTAGTTTCCGATTAGTTATTCGAGATATAAATGGAAGAAATTTGAATGGAAATTCAAATGGCCAAAATTTATAAAGAATTACAATAGCCAGAAGCGGCAGAGGTATATAACATATTTGTGCGGGTATATTTGAGCAAACTAGGTTTACTTCAATGGATTTTGTTACATTTCTAGGTAATGATGGATAGATATTTCTGTGCAAAATCAATACAGTCTGATTTGATAGAAAGACAATACAAGATATATATCAAAATGTTATATATATATACATGTATATATATATATATATATATATATATATATATATATATATATATATATATATATATTACATTCATCAATGCAGCGTGTTATTCTGCACGTTTCTTTTTTTAAATGTATTTTATGATGCTTCCAATTGGATAATGATGCACCAGGGGACAATACTAGACGACACGAGTGGAACCCAGTCAGATTTTATGTAAGGCTACTGAAGTGTCCGTGTCCGTGTCTCGTGAACTCTTAGGTACTTGCAGACATTAGACTGGACGTTATATTTACTCTTTCTCTTATATAAGAAGGGATAAGTCCAATCATAACTGTACTGATTTTGTCCACTGGTATGACAAATATGTCGCAAAACCTCCAAGACTTTAAAACTGTTATGCAACTGGGTCTCTCCTTGCCAAGATTCATGAAGAACCAGCAAATATCCATACGCATAATTCATGTCCGGTCGGGCTACTCCACGCATCAGTGTCGATTCGTATGCCGTTCTGGAAAGATCTCTTGGGAATCACTGGACCGTGAAGCAGTCAATGGTACCAGTCCTACCGTGGTATATGTTGTGTTCGATGAATGGGTTTGAGTACTGGATAATGAAGTTAGCTGCAGTTATAGGTTAATTGGTGGAGAGCAAGGGATTTGGTATTAGGACTGGAGATGTATTGGTCACCGCTGTGGGTTTTCCAAGGTTTTGCATTATAAATGTAGCAGGAGGCCAGATATATAGGGCTTGTTTCTATAGAACAATTTCTTTTAACATTTTCTATGTGCAAAAAAGGATTTCCGAGCAGTACAACTAACCAATAAATAATTCTGCTTATTTTCCACATACAAAAGCCTTCACAGTATAAGTATAATGTGCTCCTATTCTGCACTGATTGGACTTAGTTCAACAAATTGAAATTGGACATGATACAAATCTCTATAGTCTTTTTATTCTGACGCATTTCATAATGGAAGTGAGCAACATACATTAAAAACTTAGAGTGCATGTGGTTCGATTTCTCATACAGGTGAAGACGTTTTCACCAGAGCTCTGAGTGATACCCAGGAAGTAAACTTGACTAGGTTTTTGAAAACGTCATTATCTATTAAAAAACGTCAGTATTTCTTTGAGCGTCATCCACTGAAGGACAAAGTTGGAATATTGCCAAACAAAAAAACTGGATAACTTTGTATGCGAATAGATCAAAAACAAGCACATGACATTGGCCGAGATTGCTGAATCGGTCTTGATCTATAACCAGGGCAGTTGTATACCTCCTCACATAGCACCCTCCTTCAGTAGACGAGATAAAAACACGTTCTACTATTTGAGAGACCATTGAGGACACAGAAGAGCCTCCAGACACAACAAATGTTGGATCACATAGGGAATCCCTGGGGTTTTTATAGTGTTGTTTTTCTAGACTTTTGGTTGGTGTTCGTGGTAAAAGGTGAGCCCGAAGGTAGATACTTGATGTGTGTACATGTATGTATAGAGATACACACCGGTCATGGTCTATATTAGGATTAGAGAGAGTAGCCGAATTAAAGCGTGGTTGAGGGTGTATATATGTGGTGGGGTAGGCTGTTTACCCTCGTAGAATCCTCTTCTACCCCTGAAGCACACGTGTACACGTGGAGGTACACACACAGGCCCAAGCATGCCCCCTGATGAGAGTTGGGTCTGGACCTGGCTCATGACCTGCCTTTCACATGCTGGGGACATGTCTTGGCCTCCAATATACACGGAGGGATCTAGAAGGATCGAGGAAACGAGTTATATAGCAGAGCGAGAGGTGTGTAGGTGTTGGATGGGGGGCAAGAAACGTCTAGACAAGCTGACTCCCGACCCAGCACATCCGGTTTTCGGTGGTTCACTGGTGTAATATATATATATATATATATACGTGCAATCGGTATCATGATGACATGGAGAGGGTGAAAGTGCACGCATTTAATTTCTCACACAGGTCTAGCATAACCAGAGGTAGGGGTGACAGAGGGATGGAGTGGTCCTTTGCAGTGTGTATACGTTCTATTCTGCGGGGTAGTATGAGAGCGTGAGTCACGTTTTCATTGCAGTCCAGCACGTTTAGCACACAGGATGATGATGCTATACATACAAGACCAATGCATTGACCAGTGTAGACGCCTAGATAATTACACACCTTCAGTAGCGCCTATATTTCTAAAATGGCCCCTTACTCCTACATCTTGCTTCATATATGCATGTGCATGTACGCCGGTGGGTATAGTGTATGTCATCTATTGTTTCCCTACAATAGTATTGCACAAGGTATGTACATACCTACATTAATACCATACATTCAACGTGTACTCAACTGAGACCGGTCTGTCCCCGAGTTACAGCCGCTAGTAAACCGTGTACCCGAGGCTCGCACGGGCTGAAAAATGTCTACAATATCTAATCCCAAATTGTTTTCTTAATGAATGTCAAAATCATATATCTAGACACGTTTATGACCACATGTATCTACAACTTATATTACTTCTACCATTGTAAATACCTTGGGTAACTATGAGCATTCTTCTAGGCTTGGAGTATCAAACTTCATCCGTATTTGATATAACTATATATGTGTTCTGGGACTAAGAGGTTACATAATCTATTGCACTGTATACATGCATATGATATAGCACATGCGATGCGTAGACCCTTTTATCAATTGCATTTCAGGTCTCCTGTTTATGAAACTAAGCCGTACAGCATTGCACGCTCCATGTGCAAGTGCATGTATATACCTAAAGCTTCCACATGCAACGCGGAAAGCAGAACCAAAACCTGCATTTCCAGTCTGTCTCTACCCACCCACCTAAATCCTCCAGTCTGCCTGGATAGTGCTCAAGAATGTCATCCCCGCCCCACCTCCTATAGGTCCTCTTTCCACCCTCCATGCGACCTCAGTCACCCGCCCCTTCACCCCCCCCCCCTCCCCGCCACCTTCCAACATACAAACAGTGTACACACTGTACCAGCCTCTGTCAAGCCCTACCCCCTCCTCCTGTCATCATGAGATATTTGCTTTAAGCAAGGAGGATATACTCGTTGCTTTAAGAATGACTGCACACCTTGCCTGTGGACTCAGACAATAACGTCCTCGTCTTATCCTCCACAATTTCCTATCTCCCAACTTCCCCTCCTATCCTTCATCTAGACCCCCCTCCTCATACATACTAGTACTACCTCCCCCACTATCCATCCCACCAATATTTCCAACTAGTAACCACAACCGGTGGACCAGAAGATGTACCAACCGATCCTTTTGTAACCTTTGGTGGGTCGCGGAGAGATGACGCGGGTTAAAAGAGGTAGAGGTATCAGGTTGCTAACCTTACATATTCGACCTTGATCCCTATGATCTTGCCAGGGGTTAAGATGGATTATAGCATTGCGGATAAGAGGGTATACATAGTCGATTACTGTGCATGTTTGCGAAGTCACTAAACAGATTGGAGAACTCTCTGGTCATGGCCATGATAAAGACAGTGCCGGCCAACAAGAGTCCTCTTAGGTGCTGCTAATGAATATTGGTAATCGTGATCCGCTGATGCTCCCATCGTCTGTTGTCTTCTGTGTCAATTACTCCTTTGTCTCCCATACCGTTCTGACTACCCTTCCTGTGTCAGGGCATGTTTTTCTCCCAACAGCTTTCTTCGTGACCTTCTTAACTGGGGATGTCTTGATATTGGCCGCGAGCGTTCCCTCGGAGCATTCTAGTCTAGAATGGATGGTCGATTTTATAGGCCATGGATTACGCATGACCAATGACTCCAAATGTTCTGCTATTTCCCTGAAATAATGGCTGGTTGGAAGGGTTTAGAAGTCATGCGTGGCTCGTCCACAGTTAGCTATATCACAGTAGTGTCAGATAGGGCAGATTTATTGTTTATCAACCGATCAAGAGGGCCTGATGAATAGGAGGAATGACGAAACATACGCAATATACCTATTTATGCATACTTTTACATATACATTGTACGTACATACCTTCATAAATATACATTTATTGCCTCAGATACAAGAGGATGGTATTGCCAGCATACTACTCCAGAACGGATTTGTATCTTTTGGGGAGATATGCCTGCCAGATTGTTTGAACCCACTCCTCGTCATTCTCTACAACATAATAGATAGATGCACTTCTCATTCCACCCCTTTCAAAACAACCCTGGTTGCAATGTGGGCAAATGTTTGTAAGTAGTCTCGCGTCTCTTTGAAGTAATGATCATTCAAGCATGTAGTAAATCAGTCAACCTCACCCCAGTGGCCTACATTCACACTCATACGTGTACATATATATTTGCGTGCATGTATATGGAAAAGGGGCGGATTTGTGGAGTTTTAGAGCAATTAGAAGGAAAATCCATTTACTAGAAAACATGACAACTCACAGAATATGGTCTGACCAACACGAAAAAGGCTTATGTAATACTAAGTCAATCCTAGATCTATGTTTCAGGCACATTGTGAAGAGACCTAGGAAACGTGGAAACACGTCGATGACGGTGCTCACCTGAGGGTGAAGACATTCAAATCGCTGTTTCATTTGCAAGAATGAGTCTCAATTGACATCATATTTGTTTTATACAGGGCAAAGAATGTTTGAGCCCCTGAAAAGTCGATTTCTATGGGGAATTTGAAAGCTGCTATCTCTGTTAGATAAAAGAAATACTAAAAGCTGTTACAGTTTACTCCGTTTGTAACCTCCTTTAAGCAGAGCAAGTTGCTCTGGCAAACACCGAGCATTATAAACGTGCCGACGTGGCAGCTCCTACCCTGGTTCCTATGGTAACATCAACAGTTCTCTGGATGCCTACTATAGTCTACCCCACGACAACTTGTTCCGTGGTCATTGAAAGTATTTTCTAATTCATTTCCCTATCAACGTTATCTTTTTCTTTTGAATAGAAGTCAGTTTGATTTGTTTGTATAGGTTTATTTCGAAACATTTTACCTTTCTTTGGGCAAAGTTTGGCTTAGTTTACTTTACATCTATATGTATACAAAGTTGTTGTTCATGTTAGTATTTAATTCATATTACTACCTATAACTATCTAAAGATATACTCATTGTTCGTTTATTTATGAAGCCTTTCAACCTTTTGATGCGTGAATTTATGGAATAATGTTGGAATATAACGCCCCCCCCCCCCCCCCCACACACACACACATTAGTGACGCCATTACCACAGGTCGCATTTGAAAGCCACATGATTCCGATGGAGGATGCTCGCGAAAAAAAACGTAAGCTATTTGCCTACATGTACGTGTGCCTGTATGTATATATATATATACATATAAATATAACTTTGATATAATGTCCTTTGGTTGTGTCATGCATAGTTAGATAATATTGCCTTGGGCCGAGCGAACAGTGCTACATCAAAGGGGTATTGCCGTTGGGTACATTGACCAACACTGAGACTTAAAAAGAGTATACGCACATATACATACCTCTCCCCCTCACGATCGAGCTGACGCCTCATCACCTCTTGACAATGTGAGCTCTGAGGAAGCCATGCGCTGAAGTAGGACACTGCCAGACTTCCCAAACTGAACTACAAATACACTGCGACGCTCTATTCGTTAACCAGGCCCGCGGAAATCGAGTTGAATGATCTTACCGAGACACCCTCCTCACTGAACCACTATGTACAAACACAAAACCACCGAGGGACGCCTACACATCCAACCAGACAATACAACCACTGCCGGATACGTCAAATTTATTCTGGCGAGGAGATTTTCGCTCTCGCTCTCGCTCTCGCTCTCTCGCTCTCTCTCTCTCTCGCGCTCTCTCTCTCGCTCTCTCTCTCTCTCTATATATACTCCACATGTATACTCCTCTCTCTCTCTCTCTCTCTCTCTCTCTCTCTGTCTCTATATATATATATATATATATATATATATATATATATATATATATATATATATATATATATATATATATAAATGTTATCCCGGAAACACCCTCAGCGTTTAATTTTTCTATTAATAAGCATCGTTAAGCCCTGGCGTGTCACTGTCTTCATAGGCTTTAATGGGTTTAACACATCGAGAAGCCGACTCTCACCGATTACACCATCTCTCTGACAGACCCGGCGGTTCGCTGAGACTCGGCGTCATTCGGGTCGATGTACGCACTTCACCGACATTACATCACATATCATATTGCCTATCCTGATGCGTCGGGTATTACATGTACTACCATGTCAGATATGACCGACTCTCCCCGATTGTCGATGCACTCACCTTCACTGACTCTTCCCTATTCTTAGTAGGCCGCTTCAATAACAATGATATACACCCCACATACTATATACAAGTATGTTGTAGCGATTTCTGGGGGAGGCAGAGACGATTATAGAACGGAAAACCGGTTTCTGATACCTTATATAGATTATTCATTATGCTACTGGACCCCAGTTTTAGCGCTAAGAAGAAAGGAGTGTCCACGTCTCATTGGACTGATTATCTACCCTGCAATCCTAAATGGGAACGGTTTAAAAATGTAACCACTCATGTGCCAAGGTCCAATTTTTCTCGATGAATTACTTTCTATATGAGAAAGTCCCATTAATGTATATCTAAATTGTTCTGTGTGGAATTACCTGATACTATACTTGATTGAGCAATGAGGTTCTGTCTTCCGCTTCCTGTTTCTTGTCAAAGCCATGGATTTGAGGGAGGTAGACAATAGATATTTGTTGTGATGTAACTTGGTTTGCGTGTCTGAGCAAGAATACATACTACGTAAGTTAACCCTTGACTGGAGTTAGTAATTATGGATTATGATTCATAGGTGAAAATCTAGCGCGAGCAGGCAAACCTAGAAGACATTAGTCGTTTATCATTTCAAATATTATCTACATGCCGTCTATAGATCTTACTGTGGTCAGGCAAATACCCACGTCAATATGCAATAGACTTCATATCTATCGAACTTTAAAGTGATTGTTTTACTGTTTTATGATAAAGAAAACAAAAAATCTGGTTCGATATCCGTGTGTTTCTAAGGTATTAGGCGCCTGTTTATGTAAACATTTGATACACCGTTATGTGTCTCCTTCTTTATATTGAATGTACACATCCACTTTTAATCATAGTCGTGACAGGCAGTTCGTGATCGCACAGAAGGTGAATCACCCCAAGAGAATAATAACTAGTAAGTACATTCACTTCCACCACGCAGCCAGGGGAAGGTCATACAAACTAATGTCCGGAAAGGGAAGTCGACAGCTGTAGGGTCTGTGCTGTTTGATTATACGTCACAGGAAAGTATTTATAAACATTACTGGTGATCTACACTTTGTCCGAAGTAAAGCGGCGGAAACGGTTCAGACAGTTCTATAACCTGACATTGTTAAAGTGGTTGAGATATCCCAGATCAGTAATTGGGCTGTCATGTTGCTGGTCATGTTGTTATTTTTATGTTTACTAGCGGATTTATGGTAAATATAGTTATCTCTAGACTTGCTCAAGTCTTTGATCATGGACATGATTAAGAAATAAATCCACTTTGCAACATCTGGACTTCTCCTAACGCCGGTCAGGAATCATATCCGGGGAGAAGGGGTGGAGTAGGTGGAGGGGTAGGCATAGGCCGACTGAAGCCGGTAATAATAGTAATCTACAATTCTGGGGCGGGTACCCTCCAAGCCAAGCAACCTCGCAACCATCCTTCCAATCACATTTTCTGAAACACTCGTTTTCTCCCTTTTTTAGTGTATGTCGTCTGGGCGAGTTTTCCAGATGCAGGGACTATATCGAATTTACGTTGGTAAAAAAAAGATAGCAGACTCAATGGTGATTGGAAAAACACTCTAGAAATTTCTATATGGGGAAAAGCCCATAAAAACTAATCTGTTACCATGTGTGAAACATGATACATAATGTTTACCTAGAGTGGGTTTTAATAGATGACCTACTATACATAGAATTGCCTTTCCAATACTCGGGTAGAATATAACTGACTCCTCCGCAATCTACATCTGTTAAAACCTTTGAAATTAGTCTATTCCAATAACTAAACAATACTTCCATATTATGTTATAACACCCATCTCAGTGAGACTCCATTTTAAGAGCTTTGTTGGGGGAGGGCAGTTATACAGAACGAGGGTCGCCTTGTGAGGTGTTCTATTCAGTTCACCAAATGAAATGGCTAATGTGAGTTGGTTCGTGGGCTGTGGGGGAGCAATGACTGAATCCACCACCTGTGATGTACCCGTCAAATCACTTTACTTTAGGGACGTGCTTATTTTAAGTATGCTAAAAGGGGTCGGAGGGTACAGACATTATATATGCTCTGCCCTTTTAAAGCTGCAACATCCCTCCTTGAAATGAGTTTGACCTTAGACATTTTACAGCTTGGTAGAGGGATAAAGCAAACCTGCTACATTCCGCCAACTAGATTTATACTGGCTTTCTGACAGCAGCGGACGCTTGAGCGTTTTGCGGCATACAGCAATACATAGATATAACTTATTACTGTGGAGAAATCTCGATCTACTCTCATTGGAGCATGGAGGCAAAGATGGATTTGAAATTGTTTCATTATATCTATTGAGACCAAAGGTTATTGAACACTGCATAATTTCCCGTGGTGCATTAGTATCTATGAAAGCTCCGACCTGCTCTAAAGCTTCAGGGATGTTGTTAGTATTCCATTCCACATTCTGACCTAGCGAATCTCGCTATAATCCGCCTACCCCTTGATTACGGACATGTCTGTTTTCTCCCAGACTTGTTGATTCTATATTAAGGTTTTTTTAGATGGAAAATCACCAAGGCAACCGCACAGCTTACCCTGGATGTTTCATTACCTGCAAAGCCTCTTATTGACATGAATGCGTTTTTCTGAGTTAAGTTCGATTATTGATATTACTGCAACCTGCGGATTATCATAATGACGTTGTTTTCCAAGAAGGTGTATGGTAGTATACCGTTCGATGTAGAGAATATATACCATACAAGGGAACGGTTTAGCAGTCGATGTGAAATGCTCTCAATAGATGACATATATATATGTAAGCTTGCTGTAGGTCAAACATTACGCTATTTGGCAGAATTCTCATCCAAAGCGTAGACATCCTCCAATTTAAGTGGAAACGTTCGGAATTGTACTTGTACAATATGATAATGGATCGAATTCAAAGAAACCCAATTACATGTATTTTCATTTTACCTTTAGTATTCATATATCTAACTTTCAAGTACCAATGCCCGAAGAAATTGTGCGTGAGTGTGTATGTGTGTTCCATACCAGGAACGTAAATCGTGAAAAATATAGTATTTAGAAATACATAGATGTACACTCACGAAAGAAATACTAAAAAATATAACGACATTCGTCCTTTAGCTGACCCATATATACATCTTCTATATTAGGCTATTTGCGACATGCGACTGATCTTCTCAAATCACACCTCATCTAGGAGGACTCTGCAAACAATCCTTATGACACAGGGGAGCTGAAATTCACGTGCAAGGTGCCTGGTTTTCTGAGAAATAAAAAATAACACAGGCAGGTATGCAGGCACATCCTGAGGAGGTCTTAAAAGCTGAACCTGGAGAACAGGCCCTACACACAAACAACCGTTCTGTGACGACGTCATCGTAAAAACCTGTTCTGTTCGCTTCCCTTTCTCTGAACTGGTACAAATCTTGTGTCTAGGTCTCACGGTTAGTCTGCAAACATTTCTTTTAGATTTAGACTGACCTTGTCAGGGCATCTGCGGCGACTAAGTTCAAACTGAAGAAATAATCCTCCAAACAAAAGCCACTGAGCGTGTATATTTCTAAAAAGCATGTTGCGTAGACTTTCGGGTATTTCATGATAAACCAAGTTAAAATTAGCATTTGATGTTATTGAATGATAAAACGTCTGCCTGATAATCTGTAAATCTGTATGATACACTGGCGATTCGATACGTTCTGTTCATAACAATATAATTTTATGGTGTTATGATAAAATATGTCACACCCAAGAAGGGTTTAATCGCCTAAGCATCACAATATTGTACTACCATGGGGGATATACCGTGCGAACACGCACATGTAGCTATATACATATTGAAAGCGATCGCTGCCGTAAGTGAAAGGGAACTAGTTTACATGTACATGTACTCCATATCTTTATAGCACAGCAGGACCGGATATATACGGCACTCAGAAATCTGAGATGGAATTGCATGTTATATAATTACACTGAAGTCAATGATTGAGTGTAGCAATTCATGTATAGAAGCACTAACAGTAGAACCATATATTTATAATATAACGAAATGGGCAGCAAGGGACTATAACACCCTGATTATACCCAGATCAGCCATCATCATATGTTTACCATATAATGATGATGTGACAAGACTTTTATAGTCGTACAGTTACAGAGACATTGCAGCAAAGGTGGATAAATGATCACACTATACATGTACAAAAGGGATGAAGTAGGGGGTATAACTCAATTTTCATATCCAAACAATGTCTAATTCAATGTTTACTGCCATTCAAAGTAAATGTATGCGTCCATTTCATCAAAATCATAGGCTATATAATCAGTTCAATTCATATACCTCGCGCTGCTTTTCAGTCACCAGCCATGACACGTTGTAGATGAAAAGGGATAAACTTGCGCAACTCTTTCATTTTGAATATTTCATTTTGGTGGGAAACCTGTATTTTTTTCTCGAGAAATTATACGAATATAATCAGTATTTTTCTTGGGATATGGCGATCCCTCACTATCCTATACTCTATTGCGGTTTTCTGTAGGGTATGAGTTATGCCTGGGGTTATAATGTGTTCAGATGGTCATAGGTCTAGCCCAGTCTATTTGGAGGATGAGGCCACCCTCTGTTTATAAACTGTGGTCGTGGCTTCAGACTCTCAGAATCCAGGGGCACCATGCTACGTGGCCGTCCAGATTCTAGGTCACGGGTGGGAGCCACATGTGAGTCGCAGACGAGTCTGACTGGAGGTGGGGAGGACGGGAGGGTTGGCTGGGCTGGGGGAAGACCAGCAGACCTGCTCGTGGTAGGCGGTGGGCGGCGTCCGGCCGGCGAGGTCGGTACCACGTGTACCCGCGTGTTTACAAGCCATTCGCAAAGTACACACCCAAGTCTAAATCCGTACCCATACCGAACACGCTTCATTTATAGGGGGGGATAGTGGACAGCCTGTATTCGTCCCTGTTTTATTCTGACGTTCCCTCTTTACCAAACATATATTTTGGATACTCTTTAAAGTTATGTCGATGGAATTCCATTCGGAACCCAACAAGAATGGCGTGGACCAGGGGTGGTCTCTGCTAAAAATAGATCCACGTACTATGTTCTAGAAGGTGGAGAGAAGTCAGTTCCCGGTCAAACAAGTCTATCTTTCGGTCAAGTGTGTTATTCTTCCAGTACCTGGTCCCATCGATTACTAGGAGCCAGAGGCAGCTGTATACGCTATAGAAATGGTAACAGTTGTATGTGTTTACGTGCTCCCCACTCAAAATTTGTGAATGAAATCGATGCAGAAGCCCCAGTCTCGGTCATCGGTTCTATCAACGAGTATAGAATATGCTCTATACTTGTTGGTTCTATCTAGACCAGCCAGCCGAACCGGAACGCTTTGAGAACCCCCACGACTAAACTGAGAGACTGATCACATAGTTATTAGAAGGTTAATGTGTAGGAGTCACCCTCTCCACGCTACAGGACAAAACACCGTGGAGGAAGTAAAGAGCCTTACCTGAGACGGAGGAGACGGTGAAGATGCCCAGGAGAAGAAATAGGAGCCCTGATGGTATCCCCTGAGCCATGGTTGGTGTCTTGATGATGAGAAGATTGACTGGTCCTGCCTGTCTCTCGGCACACAGCAAGCAAGTCCTGTTCTGTCACGACCTTTTATATCTCCTATGGAGGGAAATGGCTGCAGGGAGTTGAGGCAGGGGAGGGGGTGCGCGCGTGTCTGTGGGGGTGTGCGTGGTAAGGGGAGGGAGTTGTGGGCAGCCCCTTCCTACTACAGCCCTGGTGCTATGTGGAGATTAACAGACCCGGTACCAGCCTGCAGTGACTGCCGCTTGCCGATGTTGTTACAACACGGTGGACTGAGTGGGATGGTAACCTTCCACCGCTGAGATTCGTGCACCGTGGCGGTCACGGGGAGATGCCCTCACGAAGATACGCGGGTATCAAGGGAGGGTTTGGTTGTGTATCAGTCCAAGGTGTATGTTTGTGTGCGCAGAAGGCGTTCCTCTCTTTGTGTCCGGGGTGGGTAGGTAGGCGGTGTCCTTCTTTTCTTGTCGGTAAACAAAAACAACACAGACTCTATATTACCATCCTTGGTCGGTGCTTGTAACAGCTCCCTTCACGGGCCTCAGTGTAATCTGGGCTGTTACCCTTGTAACATGTTGGATCCTGTATCTCTCTCAGTCAGGCCCTCTCCCTCTCCCGGCCCCGCACACCTACTTTGCCGGCCTCTGATCCCAGTGATCTTCGGTGTTGATCAAGGCGGTCAGGAAGCGATGAGAATGACGAAAGGCTTGTGTTCCTCGGCCAGAATAAGGGTTGGGATCCGAGAGAGGGGACACCAGAAGAAGCAGTGACGCTCTAGGGCCTAAAGAGTTTGATATACAGTCAAGCAGGTGTTAAATGCACCGTATCGGCCTCAGCGTGGCTCGACCGGAACCGCGGTGGTGGCAGGTGAGGTGGGGCGGTGGGAAGTAGTGGTAGTGGTGGAGGTGGCGGCGGAGGAAGCGGTGGGCCGCGGGGGGATCTCACCTGAGCCGGTTTCCACTAGTGCGACGAGCTATGATCCACCAGAGCGTAAAAGACCCATAACCCGACTGGCCAGGTGAGCCGAGGGGAAGGGGGGGGGGGGGCTGGCGGAAGGGCAGTGTGTGGTGGAGGGGATCGTCTACAGTACAACGACGCTATCCAGGCACACCAGTGAACATGGGGTCTTTTTATTTAGATGCGCACTTTTTAATGGATTAAAGGTTATGATTCAACAATGATGGCCATGTGTGCCGAGTGATCATGCTATGTTTACACACGTTTCTTAGTGGCGCGCCATGGAACTTTTATAGCCATTTTATGACTTTTGCTCAACTCAGTCCTAATTAGGCCAGCGAATTGCGTTCTTCCATGGTGCGGTACATCCTGGTACGGAAGGCTCGGGTGGGGGGGGGGGGGGGGGCACTGGGGGGGGGGGACCAGTTCCGATTTGCGAAATGGATAGTGTATCCCCCGGAACTAAGTACGCTGGTATCGAGCTCTGAGACTAAACTTGGATGGGTTTCTGAATTCATCTCACCCTTAACATTGACTAATGGGCTATCATTTGTGACATAATCCCCCATTGGATATTTTTCCTAAATATCGAATGGGCGTTAGATACGAGTTCCCAATGGTAAGTCTATGGATAAAAAGATACCAGGGGTGAGATAAAGCACCGTTCTCCTGTGATGATCCACTTCCCAAGCCGGTCTACTGCGTTCTGCTGAGGTGCCTCATATCCATCGCGTTCGTGTCACGTTTGTGTCCCGGTGAAATAAGTTCGTAGTAGTGTGGTGGGTACCTATAAATACACTGTTATAAAGTTAGGGACGGCTGTTTTGAAGGTATGCAAAAACAAATAGGTATATATCTATTGATCATACAATTGTGTATGCATGTCGAAGTCTGTGCAGTTAAAAAGAATAAGCAAGTGAACATCTGTCGTTGATGGAACAGCACCGATGCAAGACATTGGAAAAAAAGATGCAGATATCGGCGAGTGAACTTGTTGTTATCGATTGATTTTACATATTTAAGAGGTAATACACTTGATCGATGGTCCCCAGTTTATAACATATGAAATGTCCAGATTACACAACCTCCAGAAGATTACACTGGCTATCAGAGCAAAAGCTTTGTAAACTCGCAATTTTCTTCCAGTTGATCGACTTGAACCATATTTGGGCATTGTAAACAACCCTATTGCAAATATACAAATTGCACATTACACATTCGACTACACCATTTTTCAACAAAATACATACATTTATATGGGTTATGGCAATGACTTGCCCAATGTCAGGGGTCTTTCGCGGGTTATTGCAAAGATCACGTGACCGGATGTTTCTCTCCTACTCAGATATGTCCGTTGCACACAGGGGTTTCTAGAACGTCAAAAGGGATTGTCAACTGTGTTCTACTGTATTAGTCGGGCAGAGACATGGTACTGTGGTGGGTGGGTTGTTGAGACCTGTAGGTGTCTCGCCACGGTTGGTCACCCACCACCTTCTCGATGGCTCGGCGGTCGGTCGGTGTCAGTCAGTGTAGGTCCGCATCAGACTCGTACAACCCCCTCTCATTTAACCCCCCTCCTCCCATTAAACCCCCACTCCCCAGTACCTCACGCTACCATACTACACCGCTCTATCACGACCACTGGTGGGGTCCCATACCTCCTTCCTCCCACGCCGCCCAACCGTGACCACAACGACGGAAATATCACCGGATGAGAAATATATTCTAGAATCTACCCTTCCAAGGAGTAGATCTATATCGGTGGATTACCGGGTAATAGGTTATTTTTTAGCATCGATCTGTCTTGCAAGGGCCGCAAAGGAACCGTTATGGGAATTTACAGTCACATATCTTAGCATGCAATAATGACCTGTGTTGCAATAAGTCAGGTTGTCATATGAAAGCTCACTTCATAACTGCAGAAATGAGAAAATGAATACCATAAGAACTCAAAGTTATTTCAACCGATGACCTTCATAAGAGGGCGATATTAGCCCTTACATGATTGGATATGATAAAAACACATTGACTTTACAGTTTGCACCCAATTTTTAAACAGTGTTTTTCATTGTATCTTATTTTATGGCATGTTCTTACATATTTGCAGATAGAACTCACGTACACGTACATTGTCATTACATGTCAGATAACAATGAGAGAAGACAATGCGATACAAAGATAAAGTCTGGGAAGCCTTTATAGACGATACAATGTGTGGTGAGCAGATTGAGCTTTCTTCAGCGTACAACCCCAACAATGCCATATTTTTTATATTTCTTATGTATAGATGGTATCCTACTTTTACAAGTTTAAGATTTAATTTCATGAAAAGGATAGACACCAGAGATACAGATAGCAAGGCTAGAAACACACACACACACACACACACACACACACACACACACACACACACACACACACACACACACACACACACAAAAGAAACATTACTATTCAAACGACAGGCATAACACTCAGATACATCATGTGGGCTGTCCCAGAAAACCAAGCTCAACTTGTTGACAAAGTTGTCATGATATAAAAGAACTACTCCCTACAGCCGTGGCAGCTCGCTTTCGATTGGTTAAAAAAATGTCCAAGGGGTAAAGCTGCGTTTCTATTTCAAGAAATTCTTGTTTCAATGTTGCGCTCCAGCATTTCCAAGTGAGGGAGATGCCAGCTTACCATCGTAGATGAATTGGGTTTACAACGAAGGGATCTCACGAATCTAAAAGTGTTCTCAAGTTCTTACGTGGGCAGTAAATTAAGAGACCAAATGGGTAATGGAATTCCTACAAGACTGACAATAATACATCAATAAAGATGTATAAGGTAAGATGAGATAACAGTTTCAGGATCTTGGCTAACTTCTTTTGATTCGCATGGTGATAATCTACACAGATGGGATATAACCTGGAAAAAGGCTGAGACTGATCCACTGCCAAAAATATCTGGTGGATTATGTGTCTATACAAAAAGACATATGTCTATAGATGCTACACTTCTCAAATATTAGAACTTAAGTAACAAGGACCTAGAACTCCAAACAATTCTCTTTCTTTTTATTCAATATCAAGGCAACATTTAACCCATGAGGACGTTTTTACACGATCTCATGGTTACAAACAACGAGAATAACGCGATACAATAGTAAAAGGCTATAACGGTTTACATGAGGCACGGGTTGACAACACAGAACATAACAGGACAATACTGATAGGAAAGTTTATGTATATATATTGGATTCATTTATTTTACCTGGAAAAGTTTAGGCTCTTTGGCCTGTCTTACAACAATCCAGTACAATGTTCCTCATTTTTCGAGTTTAGCATTATAGTACTGTATAATTCTAATAAATCATGATCCAATCTGTTAGATTAAATATGGGCCTATTGCCCTTTACTAATATAGTTAGTAAACGGGGACGTGATAATATGTGTTTGTTATATGATATTAATATGAAGTGATAACAAATTTCTTAGAGTAGTCCATACTTCAGCCTTTCTTGTTTTTCCTATATCATGTAGTGACCTGAGAAAAGAAAAACTAAAATAAAAAAATTAAAATGAAAAAATGCAATGTTCAAGTGAGAAGTTCTTTTACATATCATTTTGGTTGTACCTTCTATGGAGATACCCCCTATATATGGCCAAGGACTATCAGGAGGAATGATTTTTGCCAAACTTATTCCCATTATTGAAAATCTTATAATATGAACTGTCCCCCGTTTTTTTATGTTTATAGGCAGTTTATCCCAGGTTTATGCACCCAGATATAGAGGACTATTGCTGAATTTTTCAGTTTTAGGGAAGTCTATTTCTAGGATTCTTTTGTCTTGATTTCTAGTATTTTTTGTGGGGATTTTAAAGTGGGTAGGGTCCTTTGACCACCACCAGACACATATTTAGTAAGTGAAGCTGCTTTCGGTAGGATCACCTATTTTTTGTCCTCTTTTCCTTTTGACTCCCAGGGCAACTCTCATGCATTGATTGAAGGAGATGTTTAATCGTTTTTGATCTCCTTTATAAGCTCCCGTGTATATGAAGTCTACGTTATCATAAAGAGGTAAGTTATAAAGCTATACATATATAAGACAGTAATATTAATGATGATGGGATGAGAATGATGATGTAGCAAAAATTGGACTGTTCCTATAGTCAGCGTTCAAGCTCTCCATTCATACACCGAATATATTCGTTTTATTTTTATTTCAAACTCTTGTTTAGTTGATATTGATTGGATTGTTGAAGGCAACTTATTCCAGTATTCTATTGTAATCCTGAGCTATCATATTTCTCCCACATTATAATACATTTCTACTTCATGGTTAACGATACCCAATACTAACATATACATTTATTGTACTTCAACCGTTATATTCTAAAAAAAATTTTATTTTTTATTCAGTAAGCAAAGTACATTCACCCCATAAGGGCGTTCTTACATGCATTGCAAGGGAAAAAGAATACCATATATACAGTTGAACCATATGCAATTAGCATATTATAATTGTTCGATAAGACAGACAGGACAAAACAGGACAATACAAGATTTGTTTAGAATCTATCAGTTATACAATGTGAGCGTGAGCGTAATTCACTAAGTATTTGACATGTTTTTACTTTCTGCTACTGGCTGACCAGTAAAACAAAGAAAACCTACTCACCATTGGTTTACCTTTCTCAGTAAATACTCCTTAATATACAACTTAAAGTAAGATCTATCCGGACACTGCTGTATTTCTTTAGGTAAATCATTCCAGATTTTTATCCCCAAATAAAGGGGTGAATTCCTAAATTTCTCGGTTCTGGGGAAATCATTTTTTAGGATTATTTTATCGTCTTGTCTGGTGTTCGCTGGGTTTTCTTTGCAGTGCACCGGGTCATGTGACCACCATAAGACATGCATTAGCAAATGTAATACCCTCCTATATCTTAAAGGCCTAATCTTGCACTGAGTATAAAGTTCGTCTACTGAGTGCTCACACATTCCAAGGGCAGATCTCATACATTGATTAAATGCTGCATCAAGTACTTTCTGATCTCTCTGCGAGCAGCTTACGTACAAGAAGTCAACATAGTCAAATATGGGTAGTATTGTCTGTTTGAGTATTAAGATCCTTGTTTGCTCTGGTAGTAAATGTCTGAGCAACAGATTCCCAGATAATTAAATTTGTATACTCTTTCGAGAGCCACATCGTCAATTTTACAATCTTGTAAATCAAGCTTGTCTAGCCCTCTTCCAACCCACATAAAACTGCTCTTCTTTTCGTTTATCAGTAATTTATGATCTTTCAGCTATATATTTATACGGTTAAGGTCATCTTGCACATTTCTACTTGCTATTATTGGATTTAATTCTGTGTTTATTAGGACAAGATCATCTGCATACATTATTGCTGTGCATTTCTTTATTTCCTTAAATATGTCGTTAATAAAGATGATAAATAAAGTTGATGATATAGGACTGTTGAGTTTAACACTCTGTTTGCATTGACTTAAGTACGAACTAATCAGTTCGACACAATTATTTCCTAATCCCAGATTTTTCAATTTGATTATCAGTATTTTATGACAAATGCTGTCAAATGCTTTCCTTAGATCTATGAAAGCACATAAACTCTTTTTACCCATGTTCATTCCTCTGTTTAACATTTCTGTCAGTAGAAAGATTGCTTGCCCCATTGACTTTGCTGGCATGAAACCAAAATGATTGTTATTTATCAAGTTGTTATCCAATATATGATTCATTAGGCTTTTTTGTATAACCTTTTCGATTATCTTTGAGACCGACAGTATTACAGTTATTGGGCGCCAGTTAGAGTAATTGCATAAAGATCCCTGTTTCGGTAATGGGGTGATAATACCATGCTTCAATGATTCCGGGAAGGTATTCGACTGAAGTACATTATTGATTAACGATGTTAATATTTCCGGTCGCATTAAGAGTAAATGCTTCAACTTTCCAGTATTCAGGTAATTTATCCCACTTGATTTGTCGTTATCCAGATCTTTCAATATTTTAATAGAGTAATCATTATTTACGATTGTAACTTCGTGCCTCTCTATTTTTTCATCCCATGCAGTACCATATTCCATATCTTTAACTTCTCTTAGCTTGTTTAGTATATTAGAGCCTATATTTGTAAAGTAATTATTCATCCCATTTGAGATGTCCTCTAGCCTATCATCCTCACTATCTCTTAGTCTGAGATATAATCCTTCATTATTGACTGGGGGATTCCATAGACTATTTTTAACTTTCCACGATTTCCTTGGGTTATCCTTCGTATCTTTTAACTTTTTTTCAATTACCTCTGCTCGGTAATTCCGTATCTGCCTATTAACCACCTTTCGTAGCTTTCTGATTTCTACAAGGGCAGGTTGGTCAATAATACTACAAGAGGATAACTGCTTCAGGAGAAAAGATCTAAACTTTATATTTTCGTTTATTTCTCTTGGTAATTCTAAGCCCGCTTTTGTTACTCTTATAAATTGTCTCACTGGGCATACTTTTTCCAGTAATTCTCCGATATATACTTCAAGGTGTTTATTGAGATCCACGCTAGGATGAGATTTTGGAGTTACATACTTTTCCATGTGTGATTTAATATCGTCCGTTGTTAATTTGTTTAAGTTTCGTCCCCATAATTTTGTTTTTTCTATTTTACTATATGTACACTTTCGTTGCGCAAATATTGCTATATGATCAGATATGTAGTGATTAAGGTTACCTGTTTGTTGGATATGCCTACAATTTGTGTATATGTGACCTATCATACTTTTACCTTTTCTAAATATGTAAGTATCAAGGGTATTAACTTGTGTGAGGTTATTCTTGACTAGAAATGCTTTTAAGATTCTGTATTTATTGCTCATTCTTGTTCTGGAGTTCACATTAAAATCCCCCTGTATCCAGATTTCATAGTTACGGTAAGTTGGATCCTCTAATATGTTATTAAGGTACTCATAACATGCTTTCACATTTTTATGAGGAGGTCTATATACTGAGATGACAAGCTTTTTCCTGCGGTTCGGTTCTTGTATCGAACAAGTGAGGACTTCATATTTTGGGTTTGAAATACAGTAGTTTTGTAATTGCGTGAAATAAGGCCTTATTCTGTTCCTGGCATACAACACTACACCGCCTCCTATCTTGTCATTATCATAATTCAGTCTAGTCTGATTATAAATAAATCATCTATGTTTAAAAAGTTCGGTGCATGCTTCTCTTTAAGCCAACTTTCGGTAACTGTGACATAGTTACAATTTTGGAGTATATCATTAACCGAATCTAATTTTGAGTATAAGCTATGCATATTTACCGTCAGGAATATTTCTCCTTTAAGAAATGCTAGTTCATTTGGTGTTATATATGACATAATGGAGAAGTTCGAGTTTCCATTTATTTAACAAGTTTTCATGGTCAGCCAGCCGCATTACACGCACACAATCATTATCACGTTGAACACATAACACACTAATGTGTAGTCCTTAAAACTAAATGTTTTTTTAGTTCTATACCAGGTGGTCCATCGTTCAGATTTCTATCTTAGTACAAAGAGGACAAATTTCAAGGGAACACCCCTCTAAAATCTAAAGGAAAAATCTCAAGGAAAAACAGTAGGGAGGGGGGGGGAGAACTTTTCCCCTATATATATGGAGAAAGTCTATACGCCTACATAGTGATTTTCGCTGACCCTCATTTACAACTATTTGTAAGAGAATGACCATTGGTCGCATAAGAGGAGGGTGACTGTACATAAATTGATGTTTATGGTGCTGTAAAGGCCCGGCCCCACTGGTGCGACGGAATCATTGCAAGTCAATAAAAAGTCATAAACGGCCGGTGAGGTTAATAAGAACATTACCGCCCGTCGCGTCGCATACGATCGCTCCGTGTGTGCAATGCGACAGATCTGTCACATCGCACATCTTGAAATGTTCATGATTTGCGACGCATTCATAGCACAAGGATGGACAACTTCCTTATACTATAGAACCACCTGAAGGCCTGGCCCCACTGAACTATCCTAGTATACTGTATACTGTATTCAATACTATGCAGTCAATAACTGGCAAACCTGAAAGCTTCCACCCAGTTGCCAGGTCGCAGGAGGTGTGAAAGCCATGAAAACGGCTTGCTATAGCACCGTAGCACCAAATGTAGTTAGCCGACTGAATTCACATATAATTCTCCTGAGACCATGCGGCAATGCGACCGTCCGAATACATGCGACCTTGTAAACACATGCGAAAAAAATAAAAGTTTCTGATATTGTCCATGTGAATTCATGTGGATCTTGAATAAGCATATAGTTGTACATCATTGCCACATACTCTGAACAGGTACCTTTTGGAACTCTCTTCCTTAATAAAGAAGTTTTAAAAGAATGATACTATTTATCATAGCTGGCATCAGAAGTTTAACGATGATTCCGTCACACCATCGGGGCATACTCTGTACTCTTCTTGCGACTTCGTGCAACCAAACCGTCGCAGTTGTGGTAATTAAATATATTCGATAGGCATTTTTGGGAATATAAAACAATTACGTCGCACCGGTGGCGCCGGGCTTTTATTTATCACCTGACCAGCACCTAACCGAAGCTTCGCCTACCTGCGACATGAAAAAAGTACAACCGACATCCAGATTTCAAAGGTTTTATTGACAACGATATAGACGTTGGTATCCCTTTAGTCCCAAAATATAGTGTACATGAAATATCTGGAAAGTAAAAGATAGTGTAAACTCGATGCAGTTAATATCCAGAGCAATAGGTAAAAGTTGTTCATGTAATTGGATATTTTGAAGCTACTGTGAGAAGGCCATCGATGTAAGTGATCTCACTAGATCTAAATAGATTTAAATAGATTAGAACTAGTTCTAATCTATTGAGAAATGCCTGCATAATTAGCGATGTCACGCATGTGCTGCGCAGATTGTACTCTTGATCAAGTCACTTCCGGTGTGTACAACATTAATGGTTAAAGTCATGCAAGTGACAAGTAACCATCAAGGAAAACCAAGCTTCCTTAAGCTTGCCATAACAATGTTCTATTATTGAAATATTGTTCCTTGACGAGTTAAGTCAGCAAATAATTTTGCAAGTAGTCATTCCAGGCAATAGAACAATGCCATTATGAAAAAGAGCAAACGTATAAAGTAATGAAGCTTTGCATGAAGATATCGGGAAAGTGTTTCAAAATCCATTTTAATTGTGTGGTCTTTCAATTCAGTATATAAGGTGTGCAGAATAGAACACACAGACGTGGTCGACTTCATGTAATCTCTGTCATGGTAGTAACAACTCAATGTTGATCTAGTCATTGTTTTGGCACTTACGGAACCTCAATGGCAGAACGCCGGCATTATAGGTTTTATTTAATTCCGACGCGTCGTACCTTGAGCCTGGAAACATGAAAACATCAGATGTGGTGCACAACCTCTTATTATGACGACTACCAAGAGTATTACTTTTTCAGGTTACTTGTGCAATCTGTAATAACGAACCCCAATCATGGCGGATGGTGTCTTCCTGTTTTGCTCATTGATTGCACGCCATCGAGAGTTATCAACACATGCTAAAATCCAGTATTTTACATATAAATAAGGACATTCTTAAATCTAAGAAATAAGGTTTTTTAGATCGATTCTCCCCTACAGGTTCAGTTCAATCTACTACTAATTGCTCTACGTATGAGAATAACTTGACCATTTTCTGGG
The DNA here is from genome assembly GCA_950022655.1 of Alentia gelatinosa. Lineage (NCBI taxonomy): Eukaryota > Metazoa > Annelida > Polychaeta > Phyllodocida > Polynoidae > Alentia > Alentia gelatinosa. Next base: position 53,433,549 of record OX465581.1, read on the forward strand.
ACATTTTGTGAATTGGTGCTAGTCTATGCTACTCCTCGATCTGAATCAAATACGGCCGTAAACAATGAATATTTGTTGGACACGCCTGATGCCACTCACCCTATGTAGTTAATGTTATAATGAAGAAAGAATGTCTCACATGTTTAGCAGGTAGCTATTTCTAGCTTTCATACATTCATGGAAATTATAATAGTGATAACGATAAAACCATTTTCGTATTTCGGGTCAGGTGAGAAACAGAGACTGGAAAGATCCACTGGCACCCTGACAATCACATGTTGGGAACGATCAGGTCGCAGGTGTCCTAGATAGGTGCGTGCCAAATATTTCTACAATTCGAGGCACCGCATGTCACCGCTAGCGATAATTCCATGCAAACCCACGCATGGTTAGCCACCCAATAAATTGTTCATCAAGTGTATAGATCTTGTTTACCTACTGTCTAGGGAAAGTAATCGAAACTCATACTCTATTTTACCCTACTTTACATTAGCCTTTGGTTTCAAATGCTAGATAACCAAAGAGATAAACGTGTTCAGTACATGTACGTGTACAAATAGTCTTTTCAACATGCATTTTCAATCTGCTTGATAACTCCTCATTGGTGACACTACACTTGGTTGGTTGGCTGTGCTGTGATAACATGCACCGGTTTATATTGAAGCAAGATCGAATCCAATAGGTCTTAGGAAATGAATATAGGGGTTTCCTTTGTTATGTACCACACGTATTTAGACATGGTTTACCATTGGATGTTACTACTAGTATCCTTTATATTGGTCCGAGACATAGTTCAGCTCAGTGTGGTCTCATAGTTGGAGCTGTCCGGGTAGAGCTAAGTTCATAGGAAAATGCCTGCCTGTGGTAGCTGGTTCCCTCAGGTAACTACACAAATTACCAAAAAGAGGGGTAATATCAAACTAGGGATCTTCTTTTTCATAAGTAATTCCACTGTTCAAACGTGACCAAGGATCTTCACCGTGTCCAGATGTTTTCCATTTCAACAACCAATCCCTTTAAGTTTCAACAAGTGAAACATTTTTACACAAATGGGGTGAAAGTACTTTATATCATTTCTATACTAACATTAATCAGGTCAAATCGTCTGATAATTCAAATCTAGATCTATCCGCCTATGTACCCATATTTGCTTAAAGTAAACACTCACATGCCAAGTACTAACAACAAAAATACAAGAAAGAAAACACCCAAAATTAAACAAAAATAGCCTCAAAAAGCATATGCTAAGTCAGCAAGTTACACACTTTGAAATCACGGTTGACACCAATAAAAACATGAGAACAACATACTCAAATTCTAAGACGAGCATTGTCCTGTTAGGTAATATGAGATCCTTACAAAAAATGGAATACAGCTACCACAAGATGTAATAAGAAATATTAGCCTATTATCTATGACACACAACATAAATGATAATAAACTAAATGAGATAAGAAAACTGCGGGAAGTATTCAATAGACAAATAAATGACTACCTTAATTGATGAAAACAAAAATAATCTAAAGAAATTTTGGAGAACAGATATTAGTGTATGGTACCCTGAAGATAACAAAAAAAAGTACCGCACATAAAAGAATGTGGTGATGCCAATGAAACAAATGGAGTTATAGCTGGAAAAATGAATACTTACTTCGTGGACATTGTCTAAATCCTAATTCTATTATTTGATCACGTGATATTACACATCTACCTTATTTATATTATTTGTTTAACCAAATATCATTAAATACTATATCATAGGTATATTCACTGAAAGTTTCATATTCATTGTTCGATTATTTCTTCATGAATAATTGAAAATTGTAAATATTACTGAATTTCATAAATAATGCCTCAAGGCATTCTCAGGTCTACGCTTGGGAATGCCTCAAGGCATTCTCAGGTCTATGCGGGGGAATGCCTCAAGGCATAATCCGCCCTAAAAGGGTTAAAAGAAATATTCCTTTACAACCTGTCAACAGTCACTGACATGATAAATCATAAGATGTATATTTACCGCCATCCATGCCTTCGTGTTCAATCCATTCACCTAATCTATTATAGGTTAATATAAATACTGCCAAAAGGCATCATTTTTAAAGATTTGGAAGAATCGCGTTTTTATGGAATAAAATAGGAAATACTAAATAAATGATCTTGAAATATTCACAGAATATAGATATGACACCGAGGTATAGACTTTAGGCAAAATACATAATACGATTAAGGGTGACATGTCCGACCAAATGATAAGTTTTCGAATTATTGTAATCAGCCTGAGATATCATGCCACCTGGCGGTATATATTGCCACCACTACCTGCCAGTAACCAACTGTTTCTGACACAGGTCCCACCATTAAAGGGTTAATTAATTTATCTTACATCAGGGGCGTCAGAACGTTTTGAAAATGTGGGGGGGGGGGGGGGAACTGAAAAATTGCTGACTTCTTTCTTGGCATGGAGTCAGACTTCGACATTTGCCTGTTCCACTGGATTTACCGTGAATCTGCAAAAAGTCTGTGAAAAGTCAGCTTTTCCACGGTAAAAAGTCAGGGCTTAGCCATCATTGCACGCTAAAAAGTCAGACTTTGTCACTTTTCCGAGGGGAAAAGTCAGGGCTTAGCCATCATTGCACGCTAAAAAGTCAGACTTTGTCACTTTTCCATGATGAAAAGTCAGGGCTTCGCCATCATTGCACGCTAAATAGTCAGACTTTGACACTTTTCCACAGTGAAAAGTCAGGGCTTAGCCATCATTGCATGCTAAAAAATCAGACTTTGACATTTTTCCACGGTGAAACACGGTGAAAGTCAGGGCTTAGCCATCATTGCATGCTAAAAAGTCAGACTTTGACACTTTTCGATGCTGGAAAGTCAAGACAAATTTTAGAATTGTTTGAGTAAATTTTGAAGATGCTGACTTTTTTGGGCTGAAAAAATAAGTGGGGAAGGGGGGGGGCAGTTGCCCCCCCCCCCCCCTGCCCTCCCTTTTCTGACGCCACTGTTTTACTAAAATCTCTCTATTATAGGAGAGCAAAACTTTGCGAAGCCCTTGGGGCGTTTGAAGCCCATCACCTCTAAACAGCGGTTTCGTGGTTGTTGGTCTTCCCAGTATTTCCCAGGTTTTTTATTGTTGACCCTAGATAGTTGGCCTTGTCCACATGTGCTGATTAAACAAATCCTGTTCTCCAGTTTATCCAGCTGGGTTGAGAGTGTCTCCGTCAACCTTTCCATTGTAGCCTTGTAGTATATTTTTCGGGTATCCCCATTCACTTAAATCCTTCAAATATTACCGAGCATGTTTTTCGTGTCAACCATTCTTTGAAGAGGTTCGTTTTATCTACAATAATTGAGATTATGGAATATTGCTTTTCGGAGAGGGGTGTACTGACTCAAACCATAGATCTGTGTTCTCGTCAGTTGGTTTTTGATATAGGCTTGTGTACAACTTGCCTCCAGACCCTACGTGGAGAATTTTGTCCGCATCTCATTGAAGGATTCCCTTGTTAACAATTTCTCTTCCTTGAAATAACCCTAAAACAGAGACAATGAATCTCTATGATAATGCGAGGCACTATAGACTGTCAACGAATAAATATGCAAATCACATCGCATTTTCGAGATTAAGATAAGATAGTTATAATAAGTTATAAGCTATGTTAAAAAATCCTAAATAATAAGCAACATTATATAATCAACATTTACATAGGATAATGTTATTGTATATGTTGCACGTTTTCTTATATATAAATGCAAGGTCAAGTGAAAGAGGTGAACTATGACAGACAGGCATTCAAGATCCTCTACGGGCTATTTATCAAAACAAGTGAGGGGAGGTGAGTATGTATGGATCTCGGTAATATCATAACCTACTTGTCTTTCCCTTGCTCATACATAAACAGTTATAGGAACACCCAATTTAATAGGTCATTGTTTCCAGGGAGGAAGGTCTTCACCCACGGTAGGGCGAGTTTAGTTGTTCGTGGCGCCCTCTTTGAGTTTTCTTAGTTACTATGTGACCATGCCAATAACCTAGTCTTGCCAATTGTGCTGCCATCTCGCGGTGACAGATTGTCACACTGCCACTGATTCACCAGGATAAACCTCTCGATACACTTTGATTAGGAATACCTAACGCTAAGGCAACTTCATCAAATCTTTAATTTTCATCGGGAGACTTTGTATTAGGTGGATAACAAAGGCGGGGCCAAATAACTAGGAAGCAGGTCAGATAGAGAGGGGGATGAAGTAAGAATGCAACAGTGCAGGAGACGTGTAATGGGTTTGGTAAAGGGTTGATGGAGAGGGTGAGGCGATATGGTGGAATAAGGTGATCATAAACGGACCAGGAAGGGGAGGGGAGGTGACAGGTAAAAAACGAGTATATGGCGGAAGAGTAAGGGAGAAATGAGCTATTTATTCACATATAGTGTGGTAGGAGTGTCGGGTTTGGAAGAGTGATGAGAGACGGATTGGCGAAATCTGAAATCCGAGTACAGATACAGTAGGTGCAAGGAAATAAGAGGTCTTACGTAGTGATTTGAGAAGTTGGGTAAGGGATGAGGAAAATTAACAAGTATGACAGAAAAGCAGAAGAAGTATAGTGAGAAGCAAATGATTGTAGCAGGCATGAAATTTGAAAATGACAATAGATCCGGGAAAAGAGGACGAGGATTTTGTGAGAATGTATCTAGCTATTCTAGGTAGATTCTGGCCTCATTTGAGAGCCAAATTATCGTTCCTCTTTTTTCTTCTGTGATTTACATTGGTCTGAAGAATGACTTTTTGGACGTCAACAAATTCTGAAATCAGAAACAAAAATCCGTGGAAATTCCATACTTGTGGTAGGGCGGAAACATTTGGACCGGCCAAGGAAATAGCAGAGTAATGGGGCGGGTCCTTAAAGGTGCGACGTGGATAGACTGGTTAGTGGCCATCGTCTGTGATGGCGGATGGCTGGTGGTGTCCGTTCATGGGGGCTGATCTGCTCTGGGCAGACGGCCGAGGCTCAGGTTATGAGGTGAGGCACAGTGGGAATTGCTCGGAGAGGTGAGAGGCGAGCAGTTCCGTGGATGGCGGCTCAAATAGCGCTCTTTTTAGCAGCCATCACATTAGGCAGGGTTGATGGACCTCGAGCTTGTCTTACATTGTCACCGGCCTGCACGACATGGCCCCACCAGGCGGCATGTGAGCTGAGATGTCCTTCTTCTCCTGCAGGGTGCGCCACCAATCTGATGAGGACGAAGCTGCCATGGAATAAGTATAAATCACTCCCCGAAGGGTGGGGAGGTTGGTATTACATACTTTTTTTCCCCATATAGAATCAAAGACTATAAACATGCCTCGCTGTTAAAGACATTGTAATCAACATTCATAATAAGAAATCTGAAATCCTGTCACAGATTTGTTCATCCTATTTGTCTTTCTTGTTGCATTTATCAATCTATTTTTATTCTGCATTGGGATTACCCAATGTACCCGTGGTAGAAATATGCAACAAGGAGGAGGCTGTCACATCGCCGCAGGCCCACTTCGCCGCCAGATTATCATTCTGTTATGGATCGAAACGGTTGATGATTGGAATTAGAAGAAAACAAAAGGGCTTTGTTGTTAGATGAAATTATCTCAGACAGCGCTTTGAGGGATTTTTGCGAACATCCATATTGCGGCCAATCTTTGACTGATCATTTAGGAGAGATTGAATAAACTCGTATGGTGACCTTTATTGGATAAAACTTTAGAAGGTAGACCCATACCAAGCTTGACCTGTGTTCATAAATACCAAATATAAAAGTACATGTACCCCCGACATGGAAGTGAAGAAGGTCAAGCAAATAGAATACCCTTTTCATATCAATCGGTGTTATTAAGCGCGTCAATTTACCTGGAAACTGCAGTGCCAAAATAAATCCGATCGTCTGATAAAAATGAAAATTGGTTACATCAACTTTGTTTACGTTCAGGTTATGTTGATTATGTAACTTTCCCACTCCATCACGAGCATGGAAGAACGACGATGTATAGTCGATTGCTTTGTGTCTAATAAAAAAAAACAAAAAAAACCCTTTTATTTCACCAGTATGATATGTGAGTGGCTGATATTATTTCTATGTAGGAGACTTGTGAATTTATTTTAGTAACTCATGTAACTTCAACTGTTCACAAAGTCTCTGTGATAGGTACCTATAAGGTCGGCAGGTTCTTTGACCGCTGAGTTTTTGAGATAGTTCCCTACTGCGCCACTGGCTGGGGATGTCGCTACTGGTAGTTCACAAAGCGCCACCCAGAGGATATTTCCGAAACCAAATTTGCATGAGCGTCTGCTTTAAAAGACACAGTGGTGAAATTTACATGTAAGTTCGTCTTTCCATCAAAGAGTCTACCCCTTCCATCAATATGAGGAAGTTTATCTAACTTGACTGAAAAGACTGAAACTTACAATTGCAAAAGTAAAATGACCAGGTTCCGCCGAGATTTGAACTCGGATCGCAGGATTCAGAGTCCTGAGTGCTAACCGTTACACCACGGAACCACCTGTCGATATACTTAGTCATCCAATATTTATTATGTACTAAATAGTACAGGGGGGTTATTTTTAAGGGGTCTGTTTTTAAAGAACTAGAACAAATGGTGTAAATGGCCGTGGAATTATACAAGACATATCTAACATTTAAAAGGTTTGGGTTTCATCCAGTCAGTGGGTCATAGCTGTTACCATACTGCTGTAACCCAATTGGCACCCAGCTAACCAGCCAGACCCAACCCAACCTAAAGACCTGGTCCTAAAGACTGCTTAAAGAAATTGCAAAATATCCATACAAAGGCAGTGAAAATAGCTTGTAGAGCTCCAAGAGATTTAACAGACCTGGAATTACATGCTAGAGAAAGATGTCCTCTATTCGTGCATAGGCGAGAGAATCACCTGCTTAATTTTATGCATAAAAACAAGCTAACACTGAGCTGACCATGGTTAGGGCTAGACAGACGAGACAAGCTGAAGGTACTGTATTTAAAGTTGTTAAAAAATAGAGTAGAAAAATACAAGGTCAGTGTTCTATACCGAGGCGCGGTGTTTTGGAATGCACTGGATCCCAACATAAGAAACATTGAATCATACGATGCATTCAAATATGCTACGAAGATACGTAGTATTAATCGATTGTAATTTCATAACGGCAGATGTTGCAGCATGCAGTACTCTAGTGATTGACTTTATATTGCAATTTTAAGTATTCACAATATTTACTTAGCAAATGGTTATTACGAGATCATCTGGATAAAAATAAATGCACTTGTATGCATTGTAAGGACTACGTGGCATTGTGATTGTAAGTCCTGGCGTCCACCGACTACGATAGAGAGCTAGACCTACCGATATGGCACCGATACCGAAAGGAAATATCGGAGACATATCGGGAAGGTGCAAAATCGTAGACATATATCCACCACGCACTGTATGGGGTTTTTATCGGTGTCTAATCGTAGGAACGTGGTCAACTGCCCCGACATTAGGTGACCTTCTGACGCCGGGCCTTACTCTATAATGAGAAGTGTCTGAACTTACCAGATTCAGAGATCAAGTATAAGATTATTTGGATGATACTGAGGCGTATCCTCACGCCAAACCTTATAGTTTGATAAGGTGTTATATTATTTAATTACTATACATCAAAATTTGCTGTTATATGTACTTATATATCTCTCCCTTGATGCTTAAGTAGCAGAATTGCCAATAGAGATCACTGGATACTTGTATTTTAATTCATGGAGAGACTATTCTGTACCTTGTATACTGTAAGGACAATTCATACCGGCGGTTAGCCGATTTCTTACAGGGTAAATAACGAAAATAGGGGGGGAAACGAAAAAAACTGCCAACATAGGGCGCAGATCTATTATCAGTAGGACAATGAGGTTCTTTGATCTGTAGTGATTGGTCATGGTCATCTACATACTCCTCTAAGACACTGAGGCACTGGTACTCTGTCCCATACCATATCTTTTAAGTATAGCCTTTAAACTCAGATAAACTGATCTTTACACATACCTGGAATATATCTGTAATTCGAAACTTTTAATTGCAAAAGTATATGACAGTATATTCATCTGGATGAATGATTTCTCTAGAGGGAAATTTATACTCTGGCGAGTCGGACAACATGCTCGCATATATATTTGCGCTGTTTTATCCGATGTGAGATGTGAATAACTAATACCAAGTGCTGGTGAATGTTATAATTGACCAAAACACACTTCGGTGATAAATTTTAAATTCAAAACAAAAGCTCACAAATATATTTGGGGTGTTGAACATGACAGGGGTGCCGAACAACACGTAAAGAAAATTACTCATACCAATGAAAAAATTACTTATAGGTATCACAGTCAGGATGTTGATCAACATTTTACGATTTGAGGATTTTTAGTTTTTCAAAAGTTTATCAATTTTCAAAACTATATTCTGGACACTTCTCATGATATAATTATGCCTCAAGATTATTAAGAAAAACGATTGGCTTAACATTGTGCCGCCCAGATTTTGAATAAAAGTGGGAAATCATAAAAAACGCATCTTTTTTTTATTTTCGCAAAGAAAGATTCGTCAGTGATATACAAACCTATGTTGGAATAAAAAAACATTACAAGATACACCAAGCATCTAACTTTTACATTGATAAGATAAGTTCCACAGAACTATACTTGAATATACAGACGATTTCTTTGATTTCTCTCTTTTAGGTCTTGGTAGATATAGCATGTTTTTCTTTTTAAAAGCTCATCCCAATTATCATTATTTCCTTGGAATTACAAAATCATATGTAGTATTCGAATAATGACCGCCAATAAGAGTTTTCCTCTTGTCTCAAGGGGCGTTTCATCAAATTTTGATAACAGTTCCTCAGTGCTTATGAATCTGCACCTGCCATGGTATGCTTCATGGCCTTTGGTTATTCGTAGTCCAATATATGCTACGATTCATTTCTTTATTCATTACTTTAGTTGCACTCTCTAAAAGTGCCATACGTAAAATAGATTTACATTAACAATATGCTTTGAAAGCTAATTTATGTATTGTGCATTGGCGATGACGTCACACAGTAGCATTCAGTCTTCATGGGAGGGTATACACCGCATCACAACGTAGCACGTGAAAATTGGACATCTGTTCCGAGAGGATGTACAAGAAAGTTGGAGATCAGGATGAGTTCTGGAAATAAGGATTAGGAGAGTATTTAGCGCTTGGCGACTTTAAAATGAAAAGTATCAAGGACATAACGAACTAAGATACAAAAAGGTACATTCTACACAAAATGCAAAGACATGATTTTTTCTATTCATAGTAACCTATGAAAAGGGGAAATTGGACATCTACCATATTAAGCGATATCATAAAGAACTCCCGGTGGTTATATCATATGCGTGCCAACAGTGGAATACTTCTACATTCTGCACCCCTCCCCGGTCCTCTCTCAGCTCCGTTACCTGCAGTCTTGGTGTGTTTTGGAGATACTTGGTGCAGTCCGGGGTTAATATGAAAACACGGCGAGTTTTTCGGGCGGGACACCCTTCACCTCACAAAGTGCACCGCGTGTTCTTCGTGTTCGGAGCGTCTCGTGGACTCCATCATCTCCACCACATGCCCAATCAAGCTCCCCCTGCAGGCGCTGTGAGCTGGCCAGAGGGCGGGAACTGTGGACCAGAGGTCGCTTATGTTAACAATAAAATGGCCATGTTTGAGTTCTGTTGGAGCGATGATTTTGGCAGGTCTTTCGTTTCGGAGGAAAGGTGGGTTCTACCCAGTTTTGTTTCAAGCGAGAATTGGTCGGTAATCCACTACCTAGAACTCGAAGATTTGTTCTAGAGCCAGTACTCGTCATACATTATCATTCTTTAAATTATCATGAGTATTTGATCCTAAAACGCTTATTTTTTTTATTGATAATTATCACTGCGTTGATTAATAATTGACCATGCTATTCCCCTTCTAGAACTGGAAACAATACTTTCTGTTAACAATACTTAGCCTATTGTTAATGGAAGTTGGTAAATCCATTCTGTCATTTTTCCCCCGGTATCTCTAACATCATATTACTTCCCTCACGTTGAATGTATAACCCGATGTTTATTCATGAATCTAGATTAAGACCGTGTTCACAATTATTTCAAAATTATATAATATATATTCTAGCCATAGATAAATCCATAAGGATTTTTTTCAACCATGATTTACCTATGAATTTATGGGATTACTCCTAGATAACAAAACCTGGCCATAAACTATTAGCATTAAAGAAACTAGGTCCTGGCGAAACCAAAACAATAACAAAGAGACGTGTGTTGGATAACACAGACTTTACACAATAGACGGCCAGTGACAGGTCGTTGAGGAAGCAGACACCTCCTTCTCGCTCTCCTCGTCAAGCCCAGAGGTGTGTGAGCAGTGTCCGTGAGTCGCAGGCACCACGTGCGGGTACTGGACTACCTGGTACGGCCAGGCATGGAGTAAACAAGTCAGGCGTAAACAACAGGTGTTATTTACAAACACACAAACACAGGTCCCGGGTAGGTTCTTTGCATGAGGCTCGCCAGGACGCAGCGGGTCTAGTGGCCATGACACCTACCCCGTTACCGTTAATGGTTACTCGTCTATGACGTCACCGCTAACAGTGATGTCACTTTCTGCGGTGATGAGATCTTGTTATGGAGCAATGCCGGACATTATCGTGGGGGAGCAATCTACCTTGGGGGCTGTACATAAATAACATCAGGCTATTTAGTACCATCCTTAACCTCCCCTTGCCATCTCCCCCCCCCCCCCCCCATTCACACACACACCCGCTGTATAACGTCATCTAATTTGATATATCTAATCTCTTGTCAAATGACCGAACCAAAGCAACCTCTGTACAGTGTATTCACAAGGAATGTTTTGAGACTTTACCCATGCTCTCTACGAAACCAAACGTTGCTTTTACGTACATTTATATAGAGATTTGTGAGTGAGAGACCAATCCCTAGCTGCACCAAACGTGTTATCATTACATTTTGATCAGAATTTGATGCATTACTAGCATACATAAAGCAATCTGAAAATTTCGGGTCACATTAATTTGTGCATGGCGGGTATGTGAATGAAATATATGATCACTCCATATATATGATCACTCCATATCATTAGTATTTCCCCCTAGTCTTTCACCTCAAATAGCATACTGTACTATAGAAAGAGATAGCAAAGTGACACTTTGGAATGCTTATTCAAATTTTATTTTTTAATTTCATAGGATGATACATATGAACGCCTATGCATGGTATACGATGTATAGGCCTACACATGTTACACCGCATACACAAATACTACATTTCAGAACATTTACATTGTAAAAATCCTATTTTCGGAGGGAAAAACAGAAAATCTGAACTAACTGGAAAACTGACATCCCTATGTGAGGCCACATTTACTTCTATTACTACAAAAATGAGCGATAGCCACTCTGACTTTCTAATAGTGAAAACTGCAACATTTCCCATCTTTGAAGAAACATCTTGATCGTTCCAGTTGGGAGGTCTACCAGCTCACAAGGTGTTGTTTGTGTGTTGCTGATGTTTCAGTTCGGGGCCCTAGACCACACCCCGTGAGTATTTACATGGGTTACGTGCCCGCGTGTGGCTGGTACCGTTTAGGGATAAAACATCTCAAATAGCGTAGTAATCTGAGTATTCACATATGTGAGTGAAATGCAGAACGGAGCGGGGCAGCTCACAAGTCACAACCTCTGTTGCTGTCATGTAGGATTTGGTCATCCTGTAGTTGGAGGGTCCCTAAGGGAATCTCAGGTAAAAACATAGCCACACCGCACATGCTCATTTTGGGTGTCGTACCAAGTTCTAAGGTGGGTGGCCAGAGTTGGTATGAGTGAGCGCCGTTAGGCTCAGGGATCAGAAGTTAATACACAGACATATAAAGTACAAACTCTAGAAATGCGGAGGGGTGAATCGTTATTAAGCTTCATTAACACCAATTCCGATAAACAAAACTCTTATCGTAGGGTGTCTATGACAATCGAATATGTGTCGATTGTCGTAGCATATCGGTGTGTATTGGCGACGAATTTGAAAGGGAATTCATGTGAAACAACAAAAGGGAAATTGCGAATTTCTTGAAATACTTTGAATATACATAAAGATAATTCTGTCCTGCAAATATGGTAAGGGTCGCTGTTAAATAATGGTCTCAAATCGATCCGTCGATTGGCTCATCTTGATATATTCATGAAAGCGGAAATATTGCCGGATAACTTAATTTAATAATTTATTGTGATTTGATGATGCTATTTCATTTGATAAGAATATTACATATGCTTTTGTATTGTTTATACTATATATAAAAAAAGTACACCAAGTGTTGCGACGTTTTAGTGGCATCAATGTGTCATATCCATGTTTTTTCTTGCGATTAAATGCAACAGATCCGTCGCAGTTGGGGCCATAAAATAGTCCGACAGGACATTAATGGGTCCATAAAGATGTGTGACGATTGCGTCGCTGCAGTGGAGCGGGTCCTCATAAAGGCATATCGGACATTTTGGCTTGGAAATTAAAACCAATCTAATTTTCCTGAAACTTTAATATGATGACCTCTGAGTGTTGTAGAACACATACCTAACTTAAAAATCGGGGATCACCATCGTTAAGAGATCTATATCATGGTGACTTTGTGATAAATCAAATAGAAATGAAAAAAAACAACTTTTCACATAGTAAACACCATGTCCTTATCTTCAAACCTTCACAGAATACTGTAGATGGACTACACATTTGTGTTTTGAAATTGACAGGTCACTGTCCTTGTTTTCGACAGAATTTAAGAAAACAATATTTTCTTGTGTAGTTCCTATATAAATCTATCAAATATCGATTGGCCTGTGTTACACCTATTAGGATTGGATAAACTGGACAAAATATAAGATTTATTCAATCGATATTAGAATAAATCCAAATGAACCAGTTTTGACTGATTATTGACAATATTTAACAATCATTAGTCGGCGCCACCATGAATTGTAGGATATGCCTTTAAGCACCACCTGCTTAGAACTGTTGGCAATGGACACTGATCGCTTTTGTTCTGTAAGCGATCTGGACTGACCCTCTTGGGCGTTGGCCGTGTGTTGGTGACCTGTCACCGATCCTCCCCCCACCCTCCCCTCTCCCCACCCCACTCACACACCCTATTTCCACCAGCCCTGTCTAGTCGCGCTCGCCACACCTCTACCCGCACAAATGCCAGAAGAAAGAAACGAGAAGGAGAGAAAGGTACCCCACCCCACCCCCGTCTACACCCGGGCTTCTGATCGGGTTTCTCCTTGACTCTGCATAAAGATCTAGATGGCAGAGCGATCAGAGACCCCGGAAAACCTGATCTTCGGGTCTCACTTTGAGGGGAAAGGTGAGGAGGGCAGCAGCCTAAGCGCCACATCAGAGATGACAGGACCATCCGCTGGAGGGCGACACTATGCGACACCTGGTGGTAATGGTATACGTTTTGGGGCAGATTACTGGTCCCTTACACTGGCCACCAGGGCTACGCTACAGATTTTCTGTATTGCTTGGTGTCATTTTGTACTCTCCAACCTACTTTTCCATTTTCTTATTCCCATTTGTGCGTATTTTCTTTTAGAATGAAACCACCATAAAGCTAGGCATTATCATTTCATGAATCTATGAATATATCTGAAGTATACCTGTATTTAGACCTTACATAGAACAGAATTACCTTGATCGAGGCGCACCCAGGAAATACTGTATGTGACTGAACCACACCAACCTTTTATTCAGGGTGGGGGCAGAGGTGGCAACCAATCTAGCTGGTCCCTACGACGGGTGCTCTTGACGTTGACGTCAGAGAAACATCATAAAAATGAGCGATGTCACTGATTGATACCATGAACACTAGGTCTATCATATCAAAGATCTTCTTATCATTGACAGACTTGAGGCCTCTTGTGAAGCAGAAGATCATTACATGTATAGTACAACGACTATACATTGAATGGTCGCACCAACACCTACCATCTGAAGCGGATGTTCCACCAAATAGGCCTTTAACAGGTGGCCAGGCTGATCGGCCAAGCCGGTGTCTGTCAGAGAATGTGCAAAAAGTCTATGAATTGTCCATGCTATTCCACCAAACCACCTAATTCTGACGACCACAAGGCGCACACACACAGACTGGCCGGCATGCACCAAACGACCACTTCCACCAAGCCGGGCTGCCGGTTGCGCCGCTGGGACTTAAAACATGCAGATTCTGCTGCCATCTGGTGGACTTTGGTGGCATCATGCTTTGCTAGTTTCCCGTTCCTTCGATAGGGGGCATCTCAAATGCACCTCCACAACTACGCTGGTCAGACTGCACAAAACCTGGGTATCAAGCAAATGCTTTGTTGATATATGAATAGGAACAATCGTCACTACCGTTTTCAGATTTTCCTGTTATGCAGCTTGTCCAGCGTTTGATTGCTGGATATCCAGTCTTTTTATAACCGACTGAAAAAAAACTTGTGCTCAGGGTGAAATGCAGATTCATTCGGTGAAATATAATGATAATGAGTAGGCCTACCTGTGGCCTAATAGACTTCCATACACTCCAATGGAATTAACCACTAAAAATGTCGTAATCAAGGGCCCCTGACCCCTGGACCATGTCACGGGCATGGATGGGCAAAATCTTACTCAAATCTTACATTCAGACATTCATGTTATACATTTTTGCCTCAGTTGGCGTTGATTAACTATTCGTTTATTCATCCAAAGGGTCAATTTTCAATCGCTAGTGGTCAAGCCAAAACGCTGGACGGACGCGCATACGTTTATATTTGCGACTTCACTGTGAGAATTCGGTTGCCTTCCTATGTCGTAAACGACCTATATTTTTGAAACTAGGTCACACCGGACGACTCTCACGCGTGCTGTGTTTACATTGAGAATACAAGGTATGTTTAGACTAAAATACTTGTGTATATACCATCCCTTTACCGTAGCGTTACTCTAAAGTACATCGTGAACTTCTGTATGACACTGTTTTAGTGGTTCAATACCCGTTTCTCATAATAATAGCAAACGCGCACAGGTGACTCGATCCAAAGAGAGCCTGGGGAGGGCACACACTGTCATCACATGGACTGTCACACACACATAGGGCAGTAGTACTAGTAGTAGGCTAGTGTGACCGACGTCGCTCACTACGGCCTAGTCTTGTTGAAGTCCTTAATTTTGGACATTCGGTAAGAATTCAAACTACTTTGTAAACTTCGCCAAACTGCTGACAACTCCAGAAAGCAGACATATATGAAATTTACCTATTTGACAAGTCCCCAATATCCAGCCAGGAGGGGTTGGGTAGTTGGGAGGGCGTGAGGGTGTGTGTGTGTGTGTGTGTGTGGGGGGGGGGGGGGGGGGGGGGGCATGTGTATGTGATGTATGTGATCAAGTCTCAAATACGTACGGTATTCAATACCTTAATTATAGTCCAGGGATGCCAGTTTTCAATGTTTCCATTGAAATTCATGTTTTCGTTTTCAGTTAGTTAAAGTGTCTTTTCCTTGAACTAGCGACTTTGTCTAATCGTAATTGGCTGAATATTCCATGCTTGTTCACATATCATTATCAAGCAGAGGATCTGCCACCTGTGTGTGGTATAGACATGCCAGAGACATTCCTGATGGTGATGCCCTTTCTCGGATTCCCATTAAATATATCAAAGGGGTTGTGATTTCGCGATCAAATTTGTTTGATGATGGGAAGGTCTATATCATAAGAGAAGAAGCACATCTTAGTGTAGGCCTACAAAAAAGAATAGGAACTTCAACTAATTCTCCGATGAGATTCTCACTCTCGTGGTGCTTCACTCTCCATCCCTAGATCTGGTTTAATCTGTCTCTATGTGTGGGAGAAACTCCAAGCAGATCCAACCAGAATCATATGTAGGTAACCAGCGAAGTTGGGATCTCATTGGTTTTTCAAGAGAAAAGTAGATCAGAAAACTACAATCCTAAACTTTGATTTCGGCATGGCTCAAAATAAATCATAAGAGAAAACGTATGTCTGAGTATAGAAATACAAAAAAAAGAGTAGCAGGTTACAGGTCAGTACTGCACGAGAATCCCACTCTCATGGCCCTTCAATCTCCATGCCTAGGTCTGATTCACTCTGTCTCTATGTGCGTGAGCAACTCCGAGCGGATCCGGCCAGTATTTACACGTTTTATATGTGGTAAGTTATAATATTGGTATGACAACTATTAAATCACCTAAGTCAGCCTTATTTCCACACTGGACCTCCCAATAAACCAATGGAAATTTCAAAACCTTCCCCTGATACCTTGATTCCCACTCACTGAGCCTCCCCCACAGACCCTCAGCCTCAGGCTGCTGCATTTTTCAAGGTTCTCCTGATCTCCTGTAAGCAGCTACTCATGGGAGAGCCATGTATTGGAAACAGACAATGGCTGTGATTGGTCAAAATTCAGTGACAAGATTTATTCATTGCTGAGCCTAACTAACCCCACTTTGTGTGGAAAATATGTATTCAGATAAAAATTAATACACAATTCACTGTTTCGAGATATAAATGGCTAAAATGAATCTCCTTTATATTTTAAAATTTGAATAATTTACTGCTGCCACCAACCCATGTGGTGGTTGTTGTGGAGGCCGCCATCTTGGATTAGCAAACAGGAGAACTGCAGAGACATAACAATTAACTAAAGATGGTAAATTGTCCCAGTTTCAGCTTAATAATGTAGGTAATTATCGCAAATACTTTGCAATCAATATCAGCAGAAGCTGCTGGTGTATGTTATCGTTGAATTCACAATGAATTTGTCATTGACTTTTAATGTTTTATTCTGATCCCATATGGCACCCCTGGCATTTACTATAATAGTAAATACAATGAATTTTCAGTCTTAGTTTACACAGGTCCATAGTAAAAGAATACACAAAATTAGTAATGTCAGGGCTTAACCATCATTGCACAGTAAAAGGTCAGACTTTGACACTTTTCCATGGTGAAAAAAACAGGTCTTAGCCATCATTGCATGCTAAATAGTCAGACTTTGATATTCTACCATGGTGAAACGTCTTGTCTTAGCAATTATTGTATGCTAAAAAGTCAGACTTGGACATTTTTCCACTGTGAAAAGTAGGAGTTTAGCCATCATTGCACAGTGATAGTTCAGACTTTGACACTTTTCCACAGTGAAAAAGTCAAGGCTCAGCCATAGTTGCATGCTAAAAAGTTAAATTTAGACATTTTTCGATGTTAAAAAATCAAGTCAGTTTTTACACTTGATTGAGTTAAATTTAACTAGTCAAACTCTTTTTAGGCTGTCAAAAAAGTGCCCCCCCCCTGCCCCCCTATTCTGACGCCACTGCTCTCTCTCTCTCTCTTAATCATAGTCACTCTACGCATTCTGCTGCTTCAAACCAAAAATTCCGCTGACCAACAATCTGTTTCTACGTCGTCTGCCGCGGAACTTGAGTGAACGTATTATTATCGATCGTTTGAAAAATAGTTGAACTATTTAAATTGTATCACCTGAATGCCGTACATTATATACCTCAATATTTGGTCATTACACACTTCTAGTTGTTATGGGGAGCTTGTGAACCATCCTAGAAATCGGAAAGTGAAACACTATGAACCTGGAATCCAATGTGCAGGATTTGCCCATTGAATATGCGTGAAAATAGGTTAATTAACGTGACTCTATTAGCTGTAGACACTCGCCACTCTCCACAGCCAAATATTGGCTAGGCGAGTGAAGAGCGACACACAGCCACTTTTCTCCTTCACCCCCAGCAGTCGTAGATTTACTGCAATATCAAAGACCAATCCTTCTCATACCATGTCTATGTGATGTGGGAAGTAAAAGAACTCACAAATCGATAAATGTGTAGGGGTGAGATTTCTACCTAAATTCATCTCATAGATTCCGGGAAATCCAAAGTAAGTCGAATTGAACGAATTGGACGTTAAACTACCAAACCAAACCCAAACAAACACAGACTGTCAGTCAGCGTAATGTTTGGGTTGAAGCTTCAGAATCCGGCAAGAGACTATGATTAGGGGAATTAAGTTAAGAAACATATTTCCGAACATGCGCAATGCGAACATCCGCCGTGTACTTCCGGTTTGACAGTGTCAACAAAGGGGGGGGGGGGGGTGCGGGGAGTGACTCGATGATTTCGTATGTATTCAAGAAGGCGTTTTTTTTTAGGTATATGATGATAAAAAAAGTCACTTGATTGTTGGCAGAACTATGTCTTAGTTCGAGGCCACCTACCACGGACATTCGTCTGTATGCTTGCAGCGTGGGGACAATTGTGCACGATAGGTGACCTCGACCGAAGACATAGTTCGCCCACAGTAAGGTCATTTTCTCTTAATACAATACAAAATAAATTGATAGTGTGAGACAGTAATTCAGCATTGGGCTATTCTCAGAATTATATTCTGACTTCTGTTTCAATCACTTAAAAAGCCTAATGGCCTGAACGTTGGTTCCCGTTTGGTCAGGGAAACGTTGAACTAACGTTGGTCTATTGAGCACATTGAAGTAGGCCTCATTGGACCATAGTCCGCCGTCTACTGACTTTTGCCCCCTTTTCTCTTTTTAGGACTTAAGTATTCGACATACAATATGCCGTTTGCAAGCATATAATCTATATCATTATCGATAAGATGTTGCCAAGAGCTGATATGGATTGTGACTTAATGAAATTGACATAAGTGGCGAGAAGTTAAAACAATACCACTCAAGTATGTAACATTTGCTCAAATGAGGAGCAGGATAATCAGTAGACGATTAAGATTAACAATGAGAACGAATTTCCGCGTTAAGTAGCTTCGCGGTCGCCTCCAGGGTAGTAGTTATCTGTTGTGCCAACTGAGTGCCCGGGCACCCGGCAGATCCGGTTTTGACATGTGCGGTATAACCTGGCAAGAAGGATGTGCATGTACGTCACTCAAGTTAAGTGAAGATACATAGCTAGGCATCGAAGAACGTTGAACCATATAACCTCCAAACGGAGGGTTCGGTTACTTCTATAAGGTTTAGACAGGCATGCATTGTTTAAACAGGCCTGCATTGTAGTTCTCAATACTGCTTCTAAAGGTAAGTCATTTTTGCTTGTTGAAAAAGAGTCTATTCGATACATATATATGATATAATTATGCATGCTCTAAGAGGTCTGATATAACAAGCATATTTGTGTTATATGATTAAAGACATATATCATTGATTCAATATCGTGAGAGGAGGTCATTGCACCCTCTAGATAGCAGATGACCGGAGAATCTGTTAGGTCATGAGCCTTAGGCTTATTTACATGATTTAAACCATTGAAAGTTCGCACCTTTTTTTGCATTAGTATTAATCTATTGCATTGATTTAATGTGTACAAGATGGGCCCCGAAACATTTAAACCTCCCTGACTGAATTTGCAAAGGAATTTGATTTATTCTGATATTGTAATGCTATTCTATTGTCAGTGAAAGGGGTGAGATATATCCTGAACCCCACCCGAAGCGTAAAATAGACAATACTCCACTTGTTTGGATGCCCTGGATGCACTGTAATCGTCACTCGGTTTCGCCACGAGGTCGATCGCGGAGCATCCAAACTCGTGGAGTATTGTCTATGATTTGGCTACGAGAGGTTATCTGTTTCTGTATTATTTCTACCAGCTCGTTTGATATCTTTATCAAAAGAAACGCGGTACGAAAGGACGCCCAACAAAGTGAATACGTCTTAGTAAATTCTCATGTTGTGTTGTCTCTTTTCTATGTGGAAGAGGAGGAAAAGATGGCACGGAAATCTGTTCAACTATTGTCAAAATATTCAGTAGAGGTCTCCCTCTTTAAATATTCACGTATGCCTTGACAAAAGTTACAGTTACATGTAACACTGTTTGGGCAATTTCTAAAGTCAACACTATTCTGGTAATACGATGTATTGAGTTACTGATAATGTAACACAATGAGCTTCAAACTTAAAGGGGAATGCAACAAAGATGAAATGAAGCTACAGGCGTCGATTTGACAGACGCCATGACGTCGGCGACACGACGCGCCATCTAGCGGCGAGGCGTCCCGCATGTCTGTCTGTGTAACGATTTGATAAATGGCGCTTAGCGTTAATGAGTCGACCCCAAAAACCCAGTTGTCACAGGAATAAATGATAAGGGACAATGGGACCCGTCGGGGGAAGCCGCGGGTGGCTGGCGGACCCCCGGGCCGGCCTGCCGCCTCCGGGGAAAGGTGTGAGGATCCGGTGTCAGAGTCCAATCTTGAAGCTGTCCCGGTCCCGCCGCGGCTACTTTGTCGTTGGGGTGCCCGGGCCTCTGGCTGCACCGTACCTGAGCGGCAAGGACGAGCCCGCTTATCCAGCCCAGCCCAGCCCAGTCGTCCCGCCTAGGTCCAGCCCATCCCGCCAGCTCCTCCACAGCCCATTCCAGTCTCATCCCAGCCCAGCCCAGCTCGCTCGTCTCAGCCCAGTCCAACCCTCTGGCGACCAACCCCTGTAGGCAAATGGCCCGAATCCCGGCCCCACTCTCCGATGAGGCGGTGCTTACAATGAAGAACTCGATAAAATATGGAGTGTAAGCCGATATGTATTTTAGTGCGTTGCCCTCCAGGCAAACGCTGAGAGTGACTGTTGGGGTTTTTGAAACGTGGATAGTGGTGGAGGAGGGAGTTACAGTTGTCGGCAACGTATAGAATGAGATAAATGGGCAGACGCAGAGGAGCCTGTGCTTGTTCATATTGCTATTCCTATGCACAAGCTAATAATTTGGTATTTCAAATAATAAAAATTTAGATATATTCTAAATAGACTGATGGTTTGAAAAAGTACAACTCAAAAGCTGCCTAATTCGGTTTAGATGATGGTTTTTTATTTGAACAATCATACAACGTTTCGACTGCGTTAGTGGCCTTTGTCTAAATTCTAAATATTTTACAGATAAGTGGTACAGCTCAGACAATAACGCCAGTGTATCATGCAAAGTCAGTAAGACTCAAATGTATTGCGGTCTATATTGCTCAAAGACCGACGATACTTGATCGCTGCAAAATGCAAAAGATGAAGCCCCATAATGTTAAATAGGCTACGCTGTATTAAATGTGTATAACGTGGTATTATGTCTAGCCTGGATAACTTTATTCTTCAATTCTTTATTCCCAGAAAATGAAGACTTTCCTTAAATGTATGCTATACGAGTGCCTGAACAATCCCGTCTCTCGACATTGTTCTTAATCAGGTAACGTATTGGGGTCAGGCTAGATACAACATGTACTTGATACTATTGCGATATTGGCTGTTATCAGGTGTCATTGTCAGGCTTTTCGGCGTGTCTAAATCAGTGCCACTTGTCTACGCGATGATATATCTTACCTATCACTGGCAGATAAGGCGGCGTATTTTAAATGTACAAATAGTACATGTACATACTAGTGTGAGCGTTTTATGTTCTATAGTTCAGAAAAGCACTCAGAAGAAAGTGATTAAAATACACAGCATTGACTGGTTTCTGATACAATCGGTCGTATGCTCCGAGGAGTTTACGCGTAGTGATATCCGACCGCATGCGAGGATATTGCGCAGAGGCAACTCCTTAGCATCGATTAGGCCTGAGGCCCAATTGGACCCCTCCATCATCTTGCACATAGATATTTTTCCATGTTCTGGCAAAAACGAGAGGCACAGCAACGAGATATTTTATCATTTTCACACCAGAAGGCAACAATGTCGAAATTCCCGAATCTTTGGCAGCTAAAAGCCTCACCATACCGAATCGCTTTAGAAAAAAATTAGATTCAACTCTTTATTCAATCGAGTTCTCGGAAAGTTGTTTTGGAATCTATTCTCGACGAATTGTCCCTCAAATTGGTATGTGAAACATGCGAATTACTCTGTATATTAGATTCCAACGACAGTAAATTTATAAGGAAATGACGTGGTAGCTAGCCCTATTTGCTACTTTGCTATTTTTAGTATATTGATACAGGTAGAAGGCAACTGCGCCATCTACTGTTAACCGCTGTCGAGAAGGCAGTATAAGGGAATTGACCATAGAACGGTAGTCGACCACATTACACCGGGTAAACCATAGCCCTACCTGACACGAGGTGGCGCGCGACGAGCAGCCATAAGCGGGCTGACTAACCCCCATGCCTTCATCAAGATACGCCGGTATCACCTGGAGATAACGGATCGGTCCCGACCACACATCTGTTACTGTCAGGTGGTTTGCGGCAGGTAATGCCAGGTGTCAGGTTCCGTCATATCGCCCCTCTGCCCGCGGACATACCTGTGTAGGTAGTGCCTGTCACCCTGTACCTGAGCGTTACCCTGGGGAATCTGGAAAACTCGCCCCGAAACGAACTCGCCCGGGGAATTTCTCGCCCCGAAACAAACTCGCCATGTTTGGATTTCCCCCTGCATTGTGTTGAAATCAGCCAATATTTCCTTGCTTATTTGAGGTTTGTAATTTAATCTAAGGATATCGCGTGCAATGTACTTGGCTGATATGTTGCTACAGCGTTCACAAAGTCCAATTGAACCAATATGGACGTTAAATTAAATAAATATATGATTAATCCCAGGCTAACTACGTTTCGGGGCGAGTTCTCCAATAACCACCCTGGGTATGGCTTAGTTTTGGGATGCCATTGGTGTTGTGGATGTGCTAGAAGGTGGTATATTGTGGGGAATAGGGTTTATGGATAGAGAAAGAGGGGGATGGTGATGTGGTAGTGAAGATGTATAGGATACATGTACGAGGATAGGTTAAACAGAAAGAGGGAAAGTGTACAAGTTTGAATCAAGTCAAAATGTTAAGTGACAAGTGAAACTCGACTCTGTGAGTAATCTTTATATTCAGGTTAATAAATAATCTGAATAAAAAAGGAATTGTTGGAATTCGTCGCGTGGTTGGTCTAGTCAAAGCTGCCACCCATGGATCAAGCAATACCTGAGCTGATATCAGAATTCACCCTCTACTAAAATGGAACATGATTTACTCCCACTGATCCATTCCACTGCGAATGTGTCATGTTCCCTGACAATCTACAATTATCTGGAGCCTTTCCTTTTGCGACAAGACAGGATGGTTGTTGGTTGGTATTACTACCCTCATACCGTCCTTCCACTTCTCCCGCTGGCCACCAGCAAGCATGGCACCTAAAAGACCTGTGCCCACTCTCCCGGCCAGCTCAGTTATTGCCCAGGGAAGTCCATATAAATTACACACCTTCGGATATCGACAGGTGCGAAAATTGCGGCCTGCCGCGGCGACCACGCCTCCTGTGTGTGGCCAGCAGCGGGGGTTGAGCTTTTAGGTGAGTGATTACGACCGAGATAGGGATTGCCGTCACACCCCTAAACCCCATTACCACTATTGCTCAGTTCTGCCCCCTCCCCGGTCGTTTAATGTACCACAATTAGAAGATGCATAATAGTGATGTGCATCTTTAGGATGCTTATACAGAGGACATGCTATGGGTAACACACGGGTGTTTTTCGTAGTACTATCGTACACAAGTGGGCTGAGCTTACTATGTGTAAGCTTTAGAAATTTGTATCCACCCGTCCCACACCGACAAAATAACCACATTTTCTACTTCGTAGGCCTTTATATTAATGCACTCGGCATTTTGCATGATATTCCTCTCTGATAGCCATGCGTCAGAAAATGTCAATAACGCTTTTTTTCTCCAATTTGTTTTCAGAGTTCTAGTTTACAGTTTATTATAACGTAATACTGGGACATGATACACCCTTGAATGAAGAGGGGTTGTTACTAGCAATTCAGGTTTCCTACTGCGTTTGCACATATAATTCAAAGTATGTGCCTTTCTCCCATCTATCAGTATTTGTAAAGTTGATAATTTTTGAAGGCTAATATTACTGGCGTCGATGAGGGTAACTTTAGACATATTCATTGAGATCTATTTTTAATTATTTGCAATGGGGCAAGGTATTACATTAATCCAGTATTATGAGAAAACGCCCTTACTGTGGCCGAACTACGTCTTAATTCGAGGTCCCCTATCGCCGACATTCGCCCCGATGCCGCAGGGGCCGGGGCGAAAGTCGGCGATAGGTGACTGAGAACTAAGACGTAGTTCTGGCCACAGTCAGGGCGTTTTCTTATTATTACGTACCTTAATTTTATCCTAAAACGCCATTTATTGAGTCTTCGAGTCACAACCGCTTCATGTTGACACTGTCTGCTACTAAGCGGAAGCCAACTCACAGGATGTGCTCGTTGCGCATGCACTTTAATAAGCTTCACTCTCCGAACCGTAGTCCTAGACGTAAGCGGCTGGCGGAATGTGGCGAGCTACTACGATTAGGAGAGTGACGTTAACCTAGGTAACTTTGTGCATGCGCAACGAATACCTCCGCTCTGTCTGTGCGTCGCCCGTTGCGGACCAGGACGACTTGTTTCTATCGATGAATTTCGAATATTTTATCAATTTAAACTGTTGTACGTGCAAGCCACTCGTTGGCTACCTCAATATTTGGTCAATACGCACTTTTAGTTGTTACGGGGGGCGTGTATCGTGAGTTTAAAGTCGCGATTCGACGACGTTCGCCATGTTGTTTTTGGTCACGATGACGTCAATTACGCACGCTTATCGAATAGCAGAGTCTAGGCTCAATGCACGGTAGAATCGTGCAGTACGACGAAGCGCACCATAGTGGGCTGTAGTCTCCATATACTACACCCCCGTGAGCGGGTAGTATTTCACTGACGTTCGCACATAGGTATGTAATAATATATAACACATCCCTATAGTCTAGGTATGGTGATAGATATAGAGGTTTTACAAATTTTAATAGCTGCAGTAATTGGTATGAAAGTACGCACTTTAGTGCGTTGATGTATTTTGTAGCGAACATTTTTTATTATATTATTGAAATGGAATAGATGATCCAGTAATTTCTAATATTACTCACAGGTACTTGTAATAGGTAACATGCAGTATAGGTTCACCAATAATTATCAAATATGATTAGGTTGATTTTGTTGTTACACGATGAGAAAACCATATACTATGACGTTACTATGGGCGCCATACTTTTTGCGTCATACAGGCGTAATGTAGTTACTATGGGCGTCGTGCAGGTGTTGAATAATTACTATGGACGGCATACAGGGATTCTGGGTTGCTATGAGCGTCATATATCTGTAGCATCTGGTCAGGATTCTGTCTCTGCCTATAAAGTCTGCAACAGCTTTAAACTTACAGGTCAGATTAGACGGCTGTTATCTCATTCTTTTTAAATGTAATTTAACTGCTTGCAGTACTTCTGGACATGCATTTTAATTCACACAAACATGATGATGAACATGATTAGAGCGATATCAAGGTTCTGACACACCGTCGTCTATCTTTTATGCCTGCCGGAACTGGAGCAGTTGAATACAGTATTTTAAGGAACATTTCACAGAACTAAAAACACCAGCAGTTTCAGTTTACTGCAGTAGTCATGGGTATATTGCCTGATTGTTTGGAATAATGTTGATCAATGAATTTCTTAAACCCTTCGATAATACTCAACGTAATTATGGTTTTCAACTTTAAATTCAGTTTACGTTTACCGATTAGAGCAGCATGCACAGTGCAGTGCACAGGATCTATTTTCATCATAGTTTGAAGAAACTACTTCCTCTCAACTTTTGTAATGAATAGGACTTGAAGTGTAATAGCTCCATTTGGTGTAAGATACAATAGCCCTTTTTAATTTGGGTACATTGAGCTTACTTTTTCTAAATAACTCATACACGTGATTTATCCGCAATAGTGATACGAGATGTCGTTTTCTATTTCTGTCTGCTATCCGTATTTTAACTGTGATAAATATACCTGCACAGGTTTACCTTGCGGCGATGACTATATATGTAAGAGGAAAGATAGGTTTTAAGGAGTACACCTTGCTCCATAGCCTCAGGTGATGGTGAGACTGTTGAAGTAAAGGGTCAGTAGTCTGATTAGTAGTGTCAGATGAGGGGTGTTGGTGGTTCGGACGGACCAGTTTTCTCCTGGGACGTGGAATCGTGACACCACGGCTGCAGTTGTTTGACTGCGGTATTGAAGTCTGACCACCATCAATTAAACACACATAGACACACGTTAAACACATATAAACAGGCGAGCGCACGTACACACACATACCTACACACACTCTCTCTCTCTCTCTCTCTCTCTCTCTCTCTCTCTCTCTCTCTCTCTCTCTCTCTCTCTCTCTCTCTCTCTCTCTCTCTCGCTCTTTCTCTCTCTCTCTCTCTCTCTCTCTATCTCTCTCTCTCTCGCTCGCTCGCTCTCTCTCTCTCTCTCTCTCTCTCTCTCACTCTCTCTCTCTCGCTCTTTCTCTTTCTCTCTCTGCCTCTCTGTCTCTCCCTCTCTGTCTCTCTCTCTTTCTCTCTCTCTCTCTCTCTCTCTCTCTCTCTCACTCTCTCTCTCTCTCTCCCCCTCTCTCCCTCTCTCTCTCTCTCTCTCTCTCTCTCTCTCCTCTCTCCCCCTCTCCCTCTCTCTCTCTCTCTCCCTCTCTCCCTCTCTCTCCCTCTCTCTCTCCCTCTCTGTTAGGTGTCTGGACTGCTGCTATCCTCTGTGTGTCCGAGGCTACAATTTCTGGTATCCACCAGGAGCTTACACTGGCCACCAGAGCTACTCAATATATATCTCTGGTGTAGCTAAATACGCAGCTACGTTGAACCATTAGCTGTTCTAATCTGTGACTCTCCAACCAGATTTTTTGTACTGCTAGCTATTAATCATTCTTATCAAGTATTCGTGCTTTCAGAACCTACAAAGTACAAAATTGCCTAGTTCGAGGCGCACACCGCAGATACCGTATGTGACGGAACCATACTTATCTCTTAGTCATAACAAAATGGTGACAGAGGTAGCGGCCAGTCTATCAGCGGCTTTGACCATAACTCCTTGCGAGTTTACTCAGAGGGATTATTTGTAGGTAGATGTGTTTTGGGGGAGACTAAACATTATGTATCATACGGCAACTCGGGCGGGATTGCGATTGACTGAAATGAGAGAATTTAAAACTTTTTCAGGCACAATCGGCAGGATTCGGAAAGGATGACACCAGATGGTCTCATTGTCACCCGGATTGACCAATAATTGATAACAGATTGATCCTAATAAAGCCTAAACCAGCCCGGACCAGATCCACAGTCACAAAGAGCTGTCATCCTGATGGAACACACCCTTGACGCAGCCAGGCCACCGCAAATTCCAGTCTGTTTTTCAGCTGTAGAGTATTATTTAGGGTCAGGATATTTGTTTGGTCATTTTGACTGATCCTATGGTTGGAACAGAGAGTATGCGTTCAGGCCACAGAGTGTTTCCACTGCCATGCAGCGCCGACCTCCCTCTTGACTGTATCAGCTTTTATAGGGAGAGACATGCTAGTATAAGCCTGCAAGTCATTATCTGATATTGTTTTTTGTATTTCAATATCATCAAATACAGTTCTCTATTTTGGGACCCGACACTAATTGCATAGGATGCCGGCGAGATGCAGTCGAGACACCATTACCCTGGCATCTGGTGTGCTCAGTCTATTGTTGATTTGTTCTTAGGCTGAAGGATGCGCAACCATTGAACATTACAAAGACAGTAGACGCAATAATACTCATGGCCGTGTCCCTGTTGTGGTGACTGTATTTACGGTAACCTTACAGTCAGGCCACCCCGCCAATATTCTATCACTACACAGGGCGTATTCTATTTGGCCGAATTCTCGGCCGAACGCTGACTTCCGATCGGATCTTAAGTGTCCGATTTGATTCTGCCAGTTTCTGATTTACTAATTTGGTAACAGGTGTAATGGAATTGCCGCCAAGACACTTACTGGGTCAGATCGGGCACAAATGAGCGATTCGGACATTGTCATGCACGTGATTCCATCGCATTTTAACCCGCGCAGACCGAACTGCGCATAGAATAGTACCGCTGTTTTCAGCTAGGTGTCTGGATTGCTGGTGTCCTCTAGTGTCCGATGGCTACAACTTTAAAGCACACCCTCAGGGTGGAATGGCCACCACCTCTTTCTCCGTCTTAGAGGTTGGTCTGGTCCGATCGCTTTGTGGCCAGCGAGCTCGATACATACACAATAATGACTGGTTTTGTGTACGAGTGGCCGTAATCTCCGAGTAGTTGACGCGTAGTAATATCCGAGCGATTAGCGAGGATATTACGTCGTCAACTACGAGGAGATTGCGGATACTCATACACAAAACCAGTCATTATTGTATTTATTACCCACCTACAAGATTAATAACATGTCTATTGCCTAAAAAGTACATGTATTTCCATATTACGCAATAGCGCCACAGCACTGTCCAGCATGGTGGCAATTCGGTGTATACTTATGCCTGTTTTATAATTCACTATTTATCTGAGTTTTTATATGCAAAACTTTTTATGACAGTGATTTCTGATGGTAAATGAGATTATTGTGACTGATTATGACCAATTAATATTGAATCAACATTAAATAAACTTATTTTGAAATACATTATAAATTGATCTCCTTTTGGCAGGGACTTTTTTCCGGAATCTCCTGCAGGAGATTCTGACATGCCAGAATCTCCGGATAGCTAATTCCAGGTGCCCTATACATTTCCTATGGAGACTCTGTAATGGGTGGGTAATAGAAATTAAAGCCTGGCCTATGTGGTTACTCACATATAAGGCCAGGTAATGCTCGCCATTTTCTCATGCATTATGGGTAAAAGCCGCCGTGAAATCTGTTATATATTTTAATAAACATTCTATTAAGTATTCTTCTATCTTTAGAAATGTTGCCATTCCTTTATCATATATTGCCATGCAATTCAAACGAGTGTAGAAAAATTATTTGAGAAATCTCATGCTGAAATTTGTCGTAGTTCCCCTTGCTACACCAGGACCTTATCGCGACTGCCGCAATTCACCTTAAGTCAAAGGGAAACATCCGTAGTCTACCGGGCAACCTTAAGTCGCGAGGATAATTTGGGCCGAGCAGAGGAAAAACATAAAAATGTCATAAAAGTTCCACGTCGACTTACGATTTGCGCAAAATTCAATGCCGGGACTGTCGGAGTGATGGTTTAAACCTAGCACCACGTGGATATATCTGAGGTACGTGAAAGTTACTCCGGAAGATGCATTAAGTTAACTTACACATGCGCGCCATGGTAATCTAACATTCGCATTCGATGTGGTTTTCTTTGTTTTTATTGTTTGTTTATTATTATTACAATCACATGCTTTAATTTTTTTCTTTAATTTTTTCCATGGCATCTAACGTAAATTTTTGTGAAACCATCACATTCACAGTGTGATCGGATGACATGCCGTTATGTGTGGCGGAAGCCCCAAGAAGGGTAGACGGCGACGTCAGAGTCGGCGGCGGTGGCGGCGGCAGGCGGCAATGTTGTTGTATCCACACGCTCGGCGTCTATCCCAACACCCAGTCCGCCCGGCGGAGGGCGCGGAGCGGCGGGCGCGGGGTCGGGTCTTACCCCTTCTTGTCGCCTGGCGTGTTTTTCTAGGGCGCCGTCGACGCCGCCGTGTCTGGGGTGTCCCTTCCCGCCTGCCCCCCGTCAGCGCGCAGCGGGGACGCTGCACGGACGCCACAGGGACGCCAGGCGCCGCGGGACACCCGTCGACGATGTTTCTTTAATTTGACGCATCGCTTTCACTGCCGCCGCAAACCTAGGAAATTGCAGTAGACTTGAGGGCGTCTCGTCCGGCGGGGGGCCGTCGCGCGCGTCCCACTGCCGATTTCACGTCCGCCCCCTTTGATCCTACATAGGCGTCCACCCCCTGCGTCTATCCACTCCTCATCCACGGCCGCCGCCTCCCCTCTCTCTACCTTCTCAGCCTTCCAGTTGTTGTGGAGGAAATAATGACTTCTCCCGAGGTCGTGACTTGCCCACGGGGTGGCGCTGCAGTCAACAAGGTGCCCCCAGCGTATTGTTTGTTTTCCGTCGATAAATTTCACTTGGTACGAGCCCTAGTGCACATGCCAAGCTTTACGTACTGCAGAGTGTTCTTCTCTCTCTGACTCTCACTTTCCTTTTGCCGGTGTTTTTGTATGCCGTCTGCTAGGTTTTGAATTCATCTGCACATTAGTATAACCCCTTATGAAGATCGTTAAATCTAGGCAACACTAGAAACTGAATACCTTTATTGATTGAGAGACTCGGAGATACTTTCCAGAATCCATTGGAATAAGATAATAATTTGTATTATGGTAACTCGAGGAATTATCTTCCACATGAACCTCAATTGTTTAGGCAGCTATTATCCTATCTTTTTGGCCACCTGATCGGAATCATGGAAATTATTCATATAAACAATGCACGGCGCTTGCATCGAGTTTCTAATTATTTACAAGAGTGTTTTCCTGATAATTAGTCGAAAGGTGAGTTATAAATAGAACATTACCATGATTTCGATCTGTGTGGCCGTACTCTCCTTGTAGTTAATGCTACGCAATACTCCTCGCTATAGCTCGGAGTTTTACTTCGCGTCAACTACGCGGTGAATACTCAGATCAAAATCATGGTAATATTGTGTATGTATGTTGCCCTGTAATATTGTGTATGTATGTTGCCCTGTAAACCAATCGAGGTTGACGTCGTAATACACTCGCGAGTGCTTGTGTATTACTACGCGTCAACCTCTCTTGGTTTACGACCGCCTGTTCACAAAACCATCGATTATTGTCTATTTACACAGTAGCAGCAAGAACCTCTCTAGGATTTAATGTTTCCTCATGTTTTCATATAGTGCCTGCCGATTCGCAGAAAGCAAACGAGAACTCAAGGGGGATATGATAGATGAAACTTGAAGACGCGATAACAGATCTGGAGCTATGATAAATGATCATCGAAGACGAGATAGATCCAAACAAATACTGTTTAGTTCAGATTTAAACAAGTTAGAAACCCAGCACAGAAGAGCAAGCTAGACAGAAATAGACCACACTGATCATGGCATGATAAAGGACTGTTTAAGACAGGTTCATAAGATTGTCTACAGTTATGTCGTGCTTCAATGTGCCGTAGGTTCAATTAGACGCTCTCAGCAAGCTATTAATTACTCGAAACAATGAGAAGTATACCAAAGTGGGACATTGACTCAGGCTCCACTAGAAACTACCTCCTTTTGTTTTACTTTATTTTAACATTGTAAGATTAGATTAAAAGTTGCACTCTAGTATATTTCATCAAGACGAAAAATACCATAAATCGCCAATCGCGATAAAGCAAAGCAAGTTGTAATCTAATCGACGGAGACGAATGGTGATGGTACTGGAGATAGCGGCGTTATGGTGAGGGGGAGGGCTTGTACCTGGGCAGATGTCTATCGCTACTGATAATGCAGTGGCAGGGAGAGACCATCTCCGAAAATGTCTGGATCGTTGTTTATCAGACACATGCAAAAGATAGTCCTAAATCACAACGAGCATACAGGTGTGTTGCGGGGTGGGGTTTAGCGGTCTTTACCAAAATGTAGTTCGTACGATATTGTTTTGGAGTTGATATAACAAATTTCTCAAGGGTCCCATATAGAGGTCCCATATATATATATATATATATATATATATATATATATATATATATATATATATATATATATATATATATATATATATACATGTATAGGTAGAGATATAGTGGCTAATCTACTATGAATGCATTTTTAGCTTATTAGGGGTTGATAGTCTCCCCATGTTCTTTACTAAAATAAAGTGGGCATGAATACATATTTTTAATAAAGTGTATTTCATGCAGGATGGCTATATGAAGGGAGGCTAGAATTATTGCCTTTTGATGGAAACGTTGCAAAGCGATGGCGGTTTAATTGACATAGATTGATATATAGCAGTGTCTGTGTCGAAATGGTTAGATGGTTACCAATAGAGGCTGGCTGGCTATATGTGACTATCTGACTGTTGCCATCGGCACTTATTACCGGCGAATAAAACAAGACGATGCCGTCTCAAATTCCGTCTCCTTGGAAGATCCAAAAACCAACCCCACTGAATGTCATTTTGGGATCAAAGAGCCTAGATATCTGGGGTGAGGGGGGCGGCCAGCCTCCTGGCCACCCCGTGGGAACAAAGGCTGGTCGGGCGGCATCCCCCGCCTCTGTCGTGGCGTTATTAGGAGGGCTATGTTTCTGGATGAAGACTATTGCCTTTCGTCGACATCTGAGGTGCGCTTAGGCGGCCGACGATAAGACAAAGAGTTCAGTTATGGGCGTTCGTTTATGTCGTCTCGCGTGGCTGTCGTAAGGCGATTCGATTTCCAGCATAATGGATCCGGATAAAACCACCCCGTCTTTCTTCAGGCAACGTTGAAACTGTATATGTAAAGGTAAAAGTGCACACAGGGAAGAAGTGGCTTTTTTTGCATTGCTTGATAGGAGGAGACGTTTGTGATGTTACAATCAATTCTCAGACCAAGGCTTTCACTTATAGGTATACATATTCCACACGATACCCATACACTAATACACATTATGTTACGTATGAAATGATGTATTCATACATAACCTTGCATGTGTGTATACACGTAGATTGCTTCATACATATTCACATTCAGCTTCGCCAACCTTTATATAGTCACAATCAACTACCTATATGCGTGTACACGTATGTAAATTCACTTTTATATACACATGCAGGTATACATACACGCAAACACACATATAGATAGTATATGTACATGTGCATAGTATATAGACATTAAGGCTATTATCTGGATGAATTGGTGAGTAAGACGCCATTGGGTGGCCAAAATAGGCTAATTTAAGGCTGATGTTGTATAAACATATCTCATCAATGTAAAAGTCACAGTTTTTTGTGCATCTTTTGATAGTCTTTCATTCCAACATAGGGTTTTGTATAGCTCAGACAAATTTGTCCTCCTGAAAATCAGCAAAAACTAGTGTTTTTCATGATTTTCACTTTTTATCAAAATTTGGGAGGCACAATGTTGAGCCAATTGTTTCTATTAACTTGTTTAAGGCATATGTCATGAGAAGTGTAGACAATATAGTTTTGAAAATTAGTTAAAGTTTGAAAAAATATCAAAATGGTCAAAACTATCCAAGACCTTCAAATTTTCCAACATACCCATACAGCATATTGTCTGACACCCTGATTTTCAGAGGACAAAACTATTGAAATATAGAGTGAGAAATAAATTTTCCCTTGTTGTAAAATCTTGACCAAAATCCTGACTGTAATACCTGAAAGTTTCAGCACAATCGGATTTTTTTTTTCTTCAGAATTTCTTTATTGATAATATGTCCAGATAACTATACATTCAGTTTGATTACAATTGATGCCAATAAAGTGTGATAAGCCATCAGCATATACAGTAATGCTGGTTTCAATCGGTTCCCATAACAGTACAGTCTTATATACAGGGCGGGTTAGGGAGATTATCCATTCTGATATTAAGACATTCTGATTCCATGATGATATTTTTCCAAAAATTGGGGTGTTAGACAACACGCCTGTTAAAAGATGTCTAGAAGAAATGATAATCATACATACACGCAAACACACATATAGATAGTATATGTACATGTGCATAGTATATAGACATTAAGGCTATTATCTGGATGAATTGGTGAGTAAGACGCCATTGGGTGGCCAAAATAGGCTAATTTAAGGCTGATGTTGTATAAACATATCTCATCAATGTAAAAGTCACAGTTTTTTGTGCATCTTTTGATAGTCTTTCATTCCAACATAGGG
Source organism: Alentia gelatinosa (assembly GCA_950022655.1). Classification (NCBI taxonomy): domain Eukaryota; kingdom Metazoa; phylum Annelida; class Polychaeta; order Phyllodocida; family Polynoidae; genus Alentia; species Alentia gelatinosa. The sequence continues at coordinate 53,467,405 of OX465581.1, forward strand.
TTTTGTATAGCTCAGACAAATTTGTCCTCCTGAAAATCAGCAAAAACTAGTGTTTTTCATGATTTTCACTTTTTATCAAAATTTGGGAGGCACAATGTTGAGCCAATTGTTTCTATTAACTTGTTTAAGGCATATGTCATGAGAAGTGTAGACAATATAGTTTTGAAAATTAGTTAAAGTTTGAAAAAATATCAAAATGGTCAAAACTATCCAAGACCTTCAAATTTTCCAACATACCCATACAGCATATTGTCTGACACCCTGATTTTCAGAGGACAAAACTAATGAAATATAGAGTGAGAAATAAATTTTCCCTTGTTGTAAAATCTTGACCAAAATCCTGACTGTAATACCTGAAAGTTTCAGCACAATCGGATTTTTTTTTTCTTCAGAATTTCTTTATTGATAATATGTCCAGATAACTATACATTCAGTTTGATTACAATTGATGCCAATAAAGTGTGATAAGCCGTCAGCATATACAGTAATGCTGGTTTCAATTGGTTCCCATAACAGTACAGTCTTATATACAGGGCGGGTTAGGGAGATTATCCATTCTGATATTAAGACATTCTGATTCCATGATGATATTTTTCCAAAAATTGGGGTGTTAGACAACACGCCTGTTAAAAGATGTCTAGAAGAAATGATAATCATAATAGAAGAACAAATATCCCTTTATATATTAAGTGTCCCTACCACTTATAAATAGCCAGGTTGTCTTTTATTCTAAATGAAAAAATATACTTCTTGTGATTCAAAAACTGAAAATGTGTTATCCGACAACTGGGGTGTCAGACAACATGCTCTGATATAAGTCATGATTTTGGGGTTGTTTCTTATCAGTAATTGAGTGGTTTGCTTTGAAAAACGTAGATTTCTATCACTTCATTAAGAATATAAAGGATTATAGTTTCTGATATTATTTTATTCATTGTTCTGTGTAGTTTTGTCCGACACCCCTGTGTTGCCCATACCCAAATATGGCTCAGAGCTTTTGTTTCAAATCTAATATGTGATAAAAGTGTTTAGGGTCAAATATAACATATGTCACCATATAATAATAGTTTTTCTCAAATTATAAGGTTTTATAACGTGTCTTGAAATTTCAAATATTTTAGGGGGGTGGACAACATGCAGTATTATACACAATTTCAAAAGGCTCTCAAATCTAAACTATTTGTCTGATTTTGTTGGAATAAACTTTTTCTGGAATGTACTTAGTGGGTTACTAATATAAGATATGAAGAGAAGTATTATTCTAAAATTATTTTTGGGGTGTCTGATCACAAGATGAAAGCGCAATTTAGCAGGTTTTAAAAATCCGACCCCATTAATAATTCGGGTTCTGTCTAACATTACCAGAAATTTACAACATACATATCTATATCTAAACATGCATATTTGCAACCACAAAATATCAAAATCATTCATTTAGTCACCTTTACATACATTTATATCTACTTTACACCCATACAAGAAGTAAGACCCTTTTATTATACTCGCAAACGTTCAAACTTCCACAAGTACGATTAACCTACACCCTAACTTGCGAAGTCCATATATTCATGGTTGAAAATCTTGAAATAGCAGCAAAAATACCAATTTTTGAAAATTTCTAAAAATTCTTTTTAAAGAATAGTTCAATGGTTTTCCACATTCAGCTCATTGTATGTTACAAACTTGGTGGCTAAGTGGTAGGGGTTGGAGGTCGTTAGCTCAAACCCTGGCAGGGTCATACCAAAGACTTAAGCCTATAAGACACCAATTTTTTCCCCCGATTCATCCCGACCATCGGCTCGGTGAGAGTCTGGAATAAAATGTCGATGTCTTATACCTATAAGACACCGACACGATGCCTCTTCCCGACCACACCTCGTAAAACAACCCGATTGAGATCAAAGACAGCGGCTGGGTGCCGGGCCCGGCTGGGCCCAGGGCCGGGTGATAAGTATATATAGGCAATAATGCAAAGTTTAATAACTTCTGGTCTATTCAAAATATCAGAAAATGGTTTTCAGATCCATGGTCGCTTGTTGATCCCCTACACATCGATATAAGACACTTGTAAATCGCACTGAGGGATAGATGGCAACGCTTTATGGCATGCTCAGAATCGGTAACAATCGGTGAAAGTGCGTACACTGGAATCTTAAGGTCGGGCAGAATCGGTCATACCTGACATGGTAGTAATGCCCGACGCGTCGGGAAAAGCAATAAAATCGGGTCGGTGAAGTGCGTACACCGACCCGATTGATGTAGATTGTCACAGACCCGACGGATCCGTCGGGCAAAGATAGAATCGGGCACAGTGGTCGGGTCGGTGTCTTATAGGCTTTACACAAAAATGGTACCCACTGCCCATCCGGCTTAACACCCGCCATTAGGATGAGGAGTAGGGGTCTAGGGCCCGAATGGAAGAACGGCTGTATAGCCGAATTCGTTGATTGTGTAACACAATATTCCCCTAACAAAAAAAAAAGTCTATAACCTTAAAAATCTACTGAACTACGATATTTAGATACATAATGCTTAAACATGTGAGGGTGTCACGTTACTACACCCTCGTAAAATTATGCATAAATTAAAATATAAAAGTAGAATTATCAAACGAGATTCATAGTTTTTAATAACTCACATCTTGTCACTATAAACAATTAAGCCTACATGGCTGCCTTGATACTGAACTCAATGAAGTGCAATTTGGGGTACGTAAGGGGGTCACGTTACGACACCCCCTAAAGTATTAATAACTCGGGTTCTCTTTAAGATTACAAAAGTTCTTACAAGGTAAATTAGGGTAGGTATATGCATACACAATGTCTATAGAAACGAAGTCTTAATCTCTAATGAAAAAAAAGGTTTGGGAATGAAGTCTCAATCTATCTCCTCACGTTACGACCACCGTCCTGTTACGACCCCAATCACGTCATTCTTAGTTATGTTTTTAAAATGATATTGTTAAATTGTTTTTCAGCCATGTTGTCTCATTTAATGCATTGACCAATGAGCTTTATACGATGACAAAAAGACCGAGTGTATAATTCAAATGTTGAACGAGTGACAACATGGTGAACCTGAAAACAGGGGATAGGGGAAATGACCGACAAACCAATAATCAAACCTCAAAAATGTTGTCCAATTATTTTCGATGCTAATTGATCAATCAATCGATTGATAATAATCTTTTCATGATACATTCTTAGAGGAATTATTCTGCTCATATGTATATAAATATATATACACACAATATTGATTGGTTTAAGATACAAGCGGCTGTAATCTCCGAGGACCAGATGCGTAGTAATCCCCGAGCGATAGTGAGGTGATTACGTAGATTACTATGAGTCTGTATTTATTAACCACTGTTCCTCGCTATTAATTTTGGTGCTGTTCCATTTCTAAACATTTGAAACTTGATCGATGCGCCTCCTATCGTCGTGTAAATATTGTTCCTAAATTCCACGTGAGGTGTCAGCACTGGCGAACATGGCGGTAGCCTTACGATAAAGGTGTTGTTCCTTACCTTCCCTTTTTGAAACCGTAATTGTTTTTTAATATCATCATCACAATCATTACTATTTTCATATTTCTCAAGTCTCTATTATCAACACGGCAGTTTTTCAGTTTGTTACAAAGTTTCGATTAAGATTTCCCATCAATCACCAATTAGTTGATAGCTCCGTCATGTTGGATTTACATGTTCTTCTGAGCATGGATTGCACACTGAAATACCAGTGGCGTCAGAATGGGGGGGGGGGGGGCGACAGCCCCCCTTCTTTTTTCTCAACCTCCAAAAAATCAGCATCTTCAAATTTAACTCAATCAAGTGTAAACAATTTATCAACATCGAAAAATGTCTAAATCTAACTTTTTAGCATGCAACTATGGCTAAGCCTTGACTTTTCACTGTAGAAAAGTGACAAAGTCTGACTTTTTGGTGTATCAATGGCTAAACCTTGACTGTCCAACAAAGAAAAATGTCAAAGTCTAACATTTTAGCATGCAATAATGGCTAAGCCCTGACTTTTCACCGTGGAAAATGTCAAAGTCTGATTTTTTAAGCAGGCAATGATGGCTATACCCGGACTTAATTGCATGTAATGAAGGCTGAGACTTTTTACTTTTTTTCTCAGATTTATGGTAAATCCTGTGGTACAGGCTAATGTCAAAGTCTGACTTCATACCAAGAAAAAAGTCAGCAATTTTTCAGCTTGCCCTCCCCCCTCTTTCAAAATGTTCTGACACCCCTGAATACTGGAAGAAAAACAAGGTTTACAAGTAGTCTTCAACAACTATAATCCGACAGATTGTGGAGGTTAGGAGACACTGCAACAAATAGATTCAGCAAACTTGAACTATTATGTAATTCACACTGATTGTGACGTTGTGTCATCGCAATATTGTCTGCTGCTGTTACTGCATGTATTAGTTTGCGTTTCGCTAGCTAGGGGCCCGATGACGTTTTGGGAACTATTTCTAGTAATCTCCTGATTTTAGAATCAGGAGATTACGGGCGTCAGTAATCTCCTACATGCAGAATACTCACACCCTATTCATATGGAGAGTCTGTAATCGATGGTTAATAAATATGTATGTTTATCTTAGCCTGGTATAAACGTCCATAGGCTTAGCATTACGAACTCGTTCTCAACAGGCTTGCGAGTATGGTAACTCGTTCTCAACGGTTGATAAAGAGATAAATATTTCCAGGCTAAAATAAAATCAGAAACATATTCGTGCTTGGTTCACCATCTCGTTTGGAGTGCTTCAAAATATTCACTCGGCTATCGCCTCGTTCATATTACTACGCACTCCAAACTCGATGGCGAACGAGGACACAGACCAAACACTCATCAATTTCTTTCTTAATACTGGTTGTTTGGTGTATACGGGTATGACTCGGGGGTAATTGATGCTTGCTCGTGACTGAATGACGGACGAGTCCAGTCAAGCTGCTGTCTTGTCCGACAGTGACGTGTGGCGATGAAGTTGATGTCTTATCTGCCTTATCTGACCTGCTATCAATGTACACCGCTGACTTATTACGGCCTGGCCATAGCCCTTTGCCGCTCACCGAGGCCCGGGGGTCTTTGTCTAGGTTCGCTACAGGTATTCCGTGCACAAAGCTGGTGTGCAGGTGTAAGAAAAAGACGGACATACAGGTAGACCCGGTATCTGACTGGCCTGTCATGCGCAGGCCGCCTATTATCAGCCCTAAGACAGCACTGGTATCTACGTGTGGGATCTAATCTCAGTTACAATTTCTCTCCCCCACACACGCACACACTTCTCTCGCACTCACCGGGGCTCAGAATGCTGCATGGATCCCTACACCCGCGTGTGATTGATCTAAGAGGCTGGGTGAGGATTACAGGCATTGTAGCAGGCTCCAGATAAGGCAGATAGATCAGGTAACACCAGCGACAGCCAATTAAAAACCCCACATGCCTCGCCCTGTCTCTCAGGGGCCCTCAGGGGGTGTGTGGAGGACGACGAGGGTCGGTTGTGTGGGGTCCTCATCTTGTGGAAGATCCAGATAAGGATCTAGGGGTGAAAAGGAAGAGGTGGGGGTGAAGGATGGGGGCCTGACATCGCCTCCAGGGTGTCCCTACGTCATAGGGCACGGTGCATGCGCCAGGACGTCTGTCAAGTGACCTCCGGGCGCTAGGGGTGTAATGACACTGCGGTGTGCCGGGTTGTCGTACAGACCTGGTATTACATGTGTGATGTATGGGATGTTACTGGTGTTAGCTGTCATGGATATACAATCACTCCCCTTCTTCACCTCTGTTTCTCCTTCCCATACTCTGATCTTGTGTCACTGCCTTTTGACCAACAGCCGCTCGACCTTTTCGTTTTTTAACTCCCTCTTATTCTACATCATCTCTCAACTATACCTCTTCCCCAGTCAGTGTTCCTGCTAAATCCTCCTCTCTTTTCATCATCTCAAATCCTTGCTGAATATATATAAAGTAATGAAGCGTAAGAGAGGTGTTCCATCAAAAAGATAACATACAACCTCTCCCCCATGTCCTCCTCTAATTATCTATTTCTCCCAAATTCACATTTTACCCCTACCTTCTAGTTGTATCCCTCCACCATCTTTCTTCTCGTTCATCTTGTCTTCGTCACCTTCATCTGATCTCGTCTTTCCTGAACCTTTACTCACTTTTCTCTTCTTCATATCTTATCCCTTCCTGAAACACTCCCCCCCCCCCTCCATTCTCTGCCAAAGTCTCTATATCTTCTAGTAGATGACCCTTCTCATATCAGAATCAGTACTCCCTCCACCTCCATTCCCGCCTTAAGGTTCTTCTGTCCCCTTCCAACTCTCCCCATCCGTTTTCCTGATGGCTGTCTTAGCAGTAAGGGTGACGTTTATTAATTACATTTGTAGTAACCGTGGGTGGTTATTTGAACTAAATGTGTACCGATGTGTGCAGATGGCCCAAGGGGGTCTGGTCTTAGCTTGACTTATGGAGAATAGAAACCTTCCACGATCGAAGCTCTGTCAATCACATACCTTTGCACAGAAGGTCGTGAGTTTTTATGTGACTTTTAAAACTTTAGAGCAGAATTTCTTCATTTGAGCAACAAAGTCATCAACTTCTTTGAATATCTGCGAATGATAATAATATCATAAGTTTAGTTTCACAGTATCACCAAGAAGATGTTCCCATACAAGAATAGGTACAGATTTAGAGACCTTTACACTTATTGTTCTCGTTGTACATGATTTATCTATGTGCAGATATGGGCACTGATGACAGAATGAACAGCAATGATTGTATTGCTATTAGAATTTGTGACGTACCCTGGCGCATTCTCTTAATGATCTGCCATCAATCTGTCAACAGTTTTTCTTATGAAACAATGAACTAGAAGAAAATCATTTACATATACCCTTTATATGTTCCCCATATACACTTTATGAAAGTATCTAGGTCTAATTGTGTAACTTTAATCAGTAATAGATATTACACAAGGCGTGAATGTGAATTCGAATTTAAGTCTGGTAGCAGTACATGCACTAAAGCCGTACCTATATGATATAAGTTTTTTTCTTTTTTCTATGATGAACCTTGTCACCACCATTTACTAATCACCAGTCCCTTGAAAATTAACTACCAAATGACTATACATACGCAGAGATCTATTCCGATTTACCTCAAACTTCCCAGTTCTGGGGTTATATTTCAAATATACTACCAAATAACTCTTTCAATCTCTTCTCCTCCAGACCATCGGGGAATGACGGACAGCTGCTGATGCACTGCTTCTTCAGAAGGTGGAGGTAAACGTAGATTCTGCCGACACGTCGTGAGGAGCACGTCCACTGGCGTCATCATGTCCATCAAGGTCCTGACCTTCTTCGCCCTCGAGGCGCTCTACTTTTATGCTTGCCACCCCGGGCTGGAATTCCACCCACAGGAATCGTTCTACACAGTGTTCTTCAAGGTGCTGCCCATCGTCTACCTCCTCTTTCTCGTCACGACAACGAAGACACAGGACAGCGAGCACTCCAGGTACAAATCGGAAGTGGTTCTGGCGCTGATATTTTCGTTAGTCGGCGACGTTTTCCTCGTCTGGCGCCATACCATGTTCATTCCGGGGGCTGGCTTCTTTGCGCTTGCGCACTTCTTCTACATCCGGGCCTTCCGGATGCGGCCGCTCGAATACGAATCGGCGGGAATTGTGTATCTCTCAATGGTGGTTATTTTCATGTTCTTCTACCCCAGCCTTAAGTCTAAATTGGACCTCGTAATGGTTGTACTCTACCTGTTTCTCATTTTCACAATGTGGTGGCGCTCTATCGTGCGTTGGCAGCGGCAGACGACTTTCAGCTCGCTGATGGCCAGTTTTGGCGCGCTTATCTTCCTCGTGTCGGACTTCTGCCTGGCACTGGACAAGTGGCGCATGGAGTTGCCATTCTGTGCTATTATTGTTATGGTGCTGTATTATCTGGCTCAGTTCACACTCTCCATGTCCGTGTACACGCATCTACCTCCAGGCTCCGACGATCTCGAGCTTAGGACAAAGAAACAAGGTTGAATAATACACTTCTGTGAATTCACAAGTGTATAACATTATGTCTATACCACGTAGTGTCGGTGGCGCAAGGAAAATTCTGATAAACAAAGTGAAGGCTCAATTGTTTTCCATAGATAAATAACACCTGATCACATAATGACATTTAGTTCGACGGAAATGCCAGAAGAATTGATTTATGATCACTCAATAAGATAAGCAACTGTTTGAAAGGAAGTGATTCATTGTTTAACATACAATTAACGGCGTGTCATCAATTCTGTATAATTGAAATTTCAACATATTATGGAACAAGGAGTGGAAGTATTGCCATGGACACAAGTATGTTTGAAAGTAGGACCCCTGGTAGTATGTAGAATGTCTTCGTGGTATTGGCTATGTCATTAGTTCGTATTTCCTCCTATTAAAGGGTGTATCTTCTTATCATATAGACTTATTTTTATAATCAACCACCACATCATATTCATTGATTTGTGTGGTTGAATCATCCGGTAATTTTGATCGCATCGGGATCTTCTTAAATGAGAAATCGAATACATTATGGGTAATGACTTTATTCCTGTCAGTTTTCCGATGTCCCGAATACCATGAGGCATTATAGGTAATTTATGCGTTGAATGCATTTTATATTTTCTATTACCATTATTAGGTACATACAAACGTTGCAATTGGACAAATGTCTCTGAATTTGTAAAACAAAAGCATTTGTTATTGTACTTGTCGGTGCATATCATTGTATAACTGCGATATCTGTAGTGATAACTTGTGATGAAGCATTTATAATGGAGCTGTGCGTCACAGGATAATTTGAATCGACCAATGTTATAAGTCATCTCGACGGTGATATATTTTATTACTTTTGTACGATAATTTTCGAATAAAAGAGGACTTTACATCAATCTTTACTGTATTTGTTTATCTGGCAGACGTATTGGAAATCCAATACTCCCTGTGACCTTATGATTTGATAACAAACTGCAGTAGCCTTTGTTCTTAGGGCGAATAAAAAAAGATTGATATGAATATTTTTCACAAAGACCTCATCTACTATTGACATTGCACTTTGACTTTTTTGTTGGGACTTTGAATCGAAATATTTAGAAATTCCCCCTGTTAATGTATAAAGAGCAATCAGAAATCGGTTTCGTCAAAATCTGAATGCTGTCAAAGATTAGTATTGACCTACTCCTTTGTACCTGAAGTGATATATTTCCCAACAAATCATCTTTGAGTTTTTTGTTGATATTTATGCTGGAAATATGTAAAGCACGTTGCCTAATGTAAACACCTATTCTTCAGATTGATGGTTGTCTCGCCTTTGAGATAATAGCCTGGCAATGTGTTTAACTGCCCCTGTCATGGGACCGATGAAAGCTGAATCTCCTCGCATTATTCCCACAAAACATGCGGAAAAATATCTGTCGTTCCGAGTAGTATCAGACTGTTTGTGTATAATACAGAAAAAAGAGGAAAATGCCAACTTGCCAAAACCACCGGGCTTTTAATGCAGTTTTCAAATAACATTTAACAGGCCAGCAAAGTGCATAAACCCCGTGGCTAGGTCACGAACCGATGTTAATTCAATACCTGTATTGATGTTAGCGCAAACAAAACCACCGCAACCGTGGCAACGGACATGACCAAAAACAGAAGGGAGGGGATTAATTGTGTTTGCCTTGTGCAAAGCAGAGCCCTTGGGGACCCAGCGGAAACAGTCACTATCCCTAAAACTAAGCCACGACCCTAACCACACACATTGAGAACCCACCACCTTCCCTTCTCACACCCAGCAGACCCAGCATACCCCTCCCCCTCCCCCATCACTTCCAATATCCACAGATTTCATCAAATGTATGAATTATGCTGCGTCTTTCTTGTGCTGGACATGCGGAGACAAAAATCATATTTGAGTAGGAACACTATCGGTACTGGCGGGAACGCAAGGCCCAGTCATGTCGCACCACCTGGTGTATCAAGCGCGAATTAACATGACATAAGTAATATTCGAATCCTTGATAGTATCAATCATTTCAATACTGAGTCTCCAGTCGATACTAAGTCCATAATCAAAAATCAAAAGTTGATAACTTAGTTTAGGAATAGATCTACAATCATGCATCTTCAAAATAAATCAATTATAATTCTATATCAAGACCTGTACATACGTCAATGTTATCGGTTCAAATTCTCTGAACCAACATACACAATTTCCGCACACTGGGCATCTTTTTACCTTGGCCTGGCAGTTGGGGGAGTGTCTACATTTTCTCCATTCCTAAACGTGAGCTCACTTCAAAGGAACACATCTGAAACATCCGCATAATTGAGACGCAGGTTACCGCCGCTGACTATTGACTGAAATTAGTTTCATCGCAGCTTGGCACCGATGTAACCTTTTTTTCTAAAACTACCCCCTGCAAATAAGATAGAAATAAAAAGTCAAACAATTCTTTTCCGAATTCGATCTGCACACAGTGTTAAAACTTTGCCTAATGGACTTTGCAAACAGCCCACATCAAAGATCCTAATGTCGGTACTAGGTTGACAGCGCAGATCGTGAGTTTCAAACATCAGAATGTTTTGGGCTTGTTCTGTGAGTAAGTATAGGATGTTCGTGCGGTGGCAGTTTCCATCACGGTTTAGGTAACGAAAGAATACACCCTGTAGACTTGCAAGACAGGAGGTCCATAGAATAGTGAAGGGATGTATACGTATGTGTGTGTGTTGGGGGGGGGGGGGTTAGAGGGGGGGGGGGGGGGGGTTAGAGGGTAACTTTGGTTCCAAGGCGACGGCAGGTACCTAAATTCATGATGGAGAGTGAGTGAATGGGATATTGCGAAAATAATATCCAATATAAGTTTAAACATTTGAATGTCTCTGATGATGACACTTTATATTCACCATAAATGCATGCATTTAATTCTTTAAAGTATACCCGCTGAAAGAAATTCATAACCTGAGATATCTACTACCGGTTTCTATACTAAATACTATTTGAGGACCTTTGACACATTATAACGCCGGGAACGTGGATTCTGAATGGCATAACGCAATACGATGTCATGACGGAATTCCATTTTGCTAAACTCTACTTCCAGAGATGGGAATGTAATTTCATGGACAGGTATTTTACTCTAAAACCTATGGAATTGACAACGTTAATTTTAGGGATATTCTTAAGGCAGATTTTAGGAGACTGCCGCTGTTCACCAAAGTAGTGTTTGGCCAAGAGGGTGGGGATGTTTCAAAAGTGGTCCTGTAACCATGGAGTTACTCCGGGTCCGGACGCGGGCCGCCCTGTCCATCACTTGTCACTCACATCCGTCACGGACGTTGCCCACCTCCGTCTCCACGCCATGGGAAAGTAACTCTGAAATCTCCCAGGAGAGGGCACCAGGGGTCAGACCCGCCACCGACCTCGCGAGATCTCGAGTGGGTAAGCGGCGTTGTTATCGCCCTCGCAAGATCACGTTCGGGGTGTTGCTTCTTCGATCCAGCCGCTCGCCGGACCCCAGTGACTGCGACGATTGTTTTGACATCTCATCTGGGCAATTTGCGCGGATACATTAGCCAAATGAAAGGCGGGGTGTTATTTTCAATCAGCTTGGTGTGTTATCACACCGAGCCCTGCTATAGGCTAGGGGTGAGATGGAAAGGGGGCATGCCGGGTAGGCGTGAGGTTACCCAGTGAGGGGGAAAAATACCGACGCGTTGGGGGCATATGGCTGGTAGGGGCGCGGCCTTGTTGTGAGTTAGACCTGTAAGCTAACCCTACCAAACGCCGGGTCCATTCACGTTGATCGAGCCCACCTTGTCAGCTTACAGTTCTCCAGAGTGGTCGCGACATTTGCCTTGGAGGAGGCGGCGCTGGAGATGGTGGACTCGACATGCCACACCCCGTGCACTCCGCCTGCCTGTCGAGCTATCGGGTCCCGACCGTGGAGCAAAATACACTTAGCCGCTGGCGGATGGTCGGGGACTGGTCGGGATCACGCACGTGCCCGGCTTGGATCCCTCCTCTCTGACGGATCCTCCAGATGGAGGAGCGGGGGCACGGGTGTAATGGATGCTGGTGGTGATCGTCGTCGTGAAGGGAAATTGAGACGGTGGTGGTGCTGGTGGTGGTATAGTGGTGGTTTAGAGTCTAGACAGTTTTAGAACATTTCCTAAATTAAGACTCTCTTCATCTCCTTCTCTCTCTTTCTCTCTACCCGCCCCCTCCCAATTCCCAATATCTGTCTCTGTCTCTATCTCTCTCTTGATTACTATTGGAAATCAGTAAGTTATCGAAGTATGATCTCCCCTCATTATAAGTATGATTCTGCACGTAAACACATACAGGTAGAAATACAGGAGAATATACACATATACACATAAGTATTGCCTATATACAAAGGCCTACAGAAACCGGTACCATTCTCCCCTGTGAGGAGGCAATTTCTGATGTAGATTTAGGAACACCCCCCTGATCTGTGTGGGGTACAGCCGGGCGGTGGGTGGCACCATACCTCTCAGCGTTATCTACAAATGACAAAGGATCAGAATCTAATGGATGTCTGAGACTGGTGATGACTTCCACGTTTACATGTTGATAGTTAGACGATTGGTACGCAAGTGTGTCGTGGTGGAAGAGGTAGTAGATTAGGGGTGTTTGTCATACGGGGAGCAGAGAATGGATTTCTGATCCATGATTTTATCCACTAGCTTACATCTAAATAATGAGACATGACTTGTTTCTATATTAGATTTCTAATATTCCACATACACTATTTCGATATACCCCGTCACGTTTTTGCACCTATGAGATATTGAACTACATCATAAAGTACATGAAGCCATTTGAAGGTATACAACTACTTAAAAACATGCTAACTCGACCCCAGCCAATCACTAACAATCTATAAAATCCATAGCCCTGGATTACAACCTTTGCAACAGTAGGCACACTCTTGAACCCTATGCAATATGATATATTTTAATCACACATCATAATCATATCAAATGATAGATATGAAATATGCAAGGCCATCTTAAATAGACACAAAATCAAAGGACTTTTCGCTTCTTATGGTACACTCACTTACCGGAGGTCACATATTTGGTATCACAACAGCAGATTATGATGCCCTCTGTTGTTTACTGCATTACGCATCATTTCCAGGCTATTATTACATACCTATGCACTAACTCAGTGTAAATATGTACTGCTCCTAGGGGTACAGTTATCGTACACAGAATGCACTGTACGCCGTGAATCTTTGTACTGGTGCCTTTGGATACTGACAGACTGCACGCTTTGGCTAACAGACTGCATCCTTTGAACCTTACCTGCACGCTTTGGCTGGCAGTCTGCACGCTTTGACGAAATAATACATTTTGATTGGTCGAGAGGCCGACAACAGAATTCTAGGCGCAAGATTCAAAAATGGCGGATCCCTTCACTTCGCGAGTTCTGTGGCGTCATACAGAAACCACGGAACGAGTTAGTGTGTACATTTATCAAACATCAAGGTGGAATACGAGTACGAATCACATGAAACACGTTATATAGCTTAGATATGCGAGAAATATTGATTTCGATACATTCACGGGCCGAGCGGGCGACTCGTCGATGTCAACAAATGCAAAACCCCTATCAGACACTGCACTGCTCGAGTACAGCTGTCCAACAGGATGATGAAGCATAGCAGGGTGAACATGCATCAATTTATGTGGCGGTATAATGTATTCGCACCTGCGCGGTGATCACTTCCGGTTGTCAACTTCCGGCATGTCTGCTAACGTACACATCGTCTTTGCGAGTTATAAAAAGTGACTTAGACGTCGAATTACGGTCAGTTTTAGCGAATTAAGACCGAATTAAGGTATGTAATAATATGAAACCATAGTGATGGTGCCAATACGGGGTAGATTTACTCGTTGTTTCGGAGAAATTCGTTCTGAACTCACCGTACCAGCTCGTTCAGAACAAATTTCTCTGAAACAATGAGTAAATCTACCCCGTATTGTCACCATAACTATGGTTTTACATAATACACATATCACTGTGGAGAGTTGTCTAATTAACCTGGTTCCACCAAGTTAAAGACAGAGTGAAAACCAAACGTATCTAGGTAGCTGCCTAACAGCTGAAGCTGCAAAGTGTGAGTATTATTGTACCGTTTTTGTTGTTGTACCATTGTTACCTAAGACTTGGGGAATGATAATTGTTGAACTGCTCAAGGATCTATTAGACTCCTGGTTAACTTCATCATCTCGACTATGGATTTAGTAGAATCGCTTGCTCTGATTCAGCCATAGATGCACGGTAACTTCAAACATCCATAACCAAAGGCACATATAACTGACTATAAGCTTGTAATGACTTGCTTTAATAAACTGAAACAATCCACACAAAGCATTGAATAATCAATGATGCAGCAATCCCAACTGTTACAAGATACTGGCCATGTCCTTCATAAAACCTCTAACATAATCCACAATTCATGTTGTTTCTCTTTTCCATTCTGTCACATTGTCCCAATAATCCAATATCACTTTAGCATGATTCACATCGGTCTATCATTTCAACACTCCTTATATCCAATTGCACTGTAACACCATTAAAAAAACCATCACCATAATCCTCCCTATTAATCATTCAGTCTGATGCTATCCTTTCCTGTTCACAGGTACGTTCCTATGCCCTGGTACGTTCACTCCATGTGTTCTCCCTGTGACAGCTCATTTCACGAATGTTGGTTTTCTAGGTACGCACAGAGTAAAACTGTTCGCATGCATACACCAACTAGCAAGATGACCTCACTCCACCTACTAAGCATTCTAATCATCGCGAAGCAGCGAGCAGCGCTCACCTTGTTACTGTCTTGATGGTTTCTTCCTACTCTGCTGCACAGAACAAGGCAGCACTCTAATGTACTCAAACCAACAACCTCTTTCTCAATCATCTGAACATCAAGTGACCATCCACTTCCCCTATAGGGAACGCCTGTGGTTCTTATACCTTCTTACTAACATGATGTTATATCATCGTGTCTTAACCTCGCTCACACTACGCTATGTTATAACACACATATAATCATTTCAATCCATTAATAATTTTTGTATGAGCACATAGTGCATTATACCTATATTAGAATATTGTTCTTTCATAATAAATGGCTTTATGAAATTAAGAAACAAGACCATATTACATTAGGTCAAAAACATAGGTGTCTTTCTGGACATCACCCCACCTCACCCCTACCTAGCAAACCTATACGAAAAGAATAAGATGTTTTTCATATGAATACATAATATCAGGTTTTCATTGTATAAATCAAACAATGAAAGAGAAGGGATACTGTAGAGATATAACTTCTATAAAATACAGTTAAAGAGAAAACTGAGGTTGGAATCATCCAAGGATGTTATAGAAAAGTAAGATGAAGAGATACGTTAGATAAGTCTCAGACTAATATTGATGATAATAACAAATAATGAGAAGAATACTTTATGCAATTTCCGTTAAGAAAAAGAGGAAACGAAGACAAAAAATACAAAGGAAGACAAGGAACAAGGACTCTATGAGACTGGAACTTATAAGCCCATACGATTATAATACCTTTGTACCGTTATAAAGTCAAAGGAAAAATAATTTAAAGGCTTGCTCTTAAAATACACAAGGGCAAAACAAAGTAAAATATGGAGAATTGATGAACTATTTCACAAACAACCAATTTTCTCATTTCTTTTTTTTTTAGAGAGATTATAATTCTAAATTATTTTTCAGGCATATACTAAATTACATAAGTGGAAATGATGTGCTGAATTCTAAGATTATATGTTTTTTCTATTACCAGAAACATATAAGAGCGGCAGTTTCCACTGGAGTGCTAAGAGATTGCTAGTGCCATCAAGCTCCTTATCTGCCATCTCAAATCATCTGTAATCAGATAAGGAAAAGAATGAAAGACATGAGCAGTGAAGGGAAGTGGGCAAGGTGAGGGTGAGAAAAAGGTGACTGTTCATCTGAATATTCTAAATTGGTCTCTCAGTTGTATTGGTTTTTCATGTCTGAACCAGAGGGTTGTCAAAGTGGCAAAAGGCATGCTTTCTCAAACTGCTATTTATATAAAACGATCTGAACATGCTGTACAAGCTACAAAATGAGATGATAATTTACACGTGGCGATTAAAGGGCTAGGACTAGGGTCCTATACACTAGCATCCCTCGCACTAGAGTTCGGCACTACTATCATACTCTATGAACGTGGTTTATTCAACACACCCCTTTTCTTCATTTCAACCATATCCTGACAATATCGGCAGGATTGGGCGTCAGGCATATAGGCATATACAAGTAGCTATATACACGAGCATATACAAACATAAACATATAGATAGGAAATAAAAAATAATTACCTACAGAGCCCTAAACACACACCAACACTGACGTGGGCGGACATGTATACAGACGTGTGGGAACGGGGGCGGCGGACGGGCGGGGGAGGTGGACGGGAGGGGGGCGCACTTTGGGATGGGGCGGGGTGCACAGAATGCCAGGCTGGTATTACAATTCAATGCCAGCTTGTGCTTTATGAAGAAGGCAAGGCGGATACCTACAGGACAATGGTGTTTTGAAAGTAAAAACTATTAAAACATACCGTAAACAATGATTAAATTGAACTCGCAGTGTATATGTTGCTGAATTCTGCATATATACTACCGGGCAGTACGCTTATGGGATACACTTTCAACCACCATGCACCATGTGGGAACTGTGCTAAAGTTTAATAGTCTGCTGAAATATGCCATAACAACGCAATGGACTATTGCCGGTCATTACCAAAGACGTATACATCTCGTCTTCATTACCTAAACTTCATTACTTATCTTAATTCATTTTTATCTCGATCTGAAATACATGTGCTGTACATATATAACCTGGACACGTTCTATGTATCTAGAACACTCATTTATAAGAGATACAATAAACCTGTTTTGTTTAAAAGCTAATTTAAATCTACATTTCTCTGAAGGCCAAAATCAAAGTAAGAGTATTGATCCCTGACCACCTAAAGACATCTGAGCTGTCTTTGGAGAATACAAAACAACATGTATTCATTCAACAAGCAACGACCACTGTCTGGCGTTGCCTAGCCACAAGTAACACAAGCTTAACACTTGTTCAAGGACAGGATATTACTTATAACCCAGCTACCTCTCCTTTCCTTATGTTTGCCGTGTAAACGGTTTATTGTATGTATATAGCAATTATTCGACACCTTTTTTTCACGGTTCGCTTGGTGAATATCTCTAAAGATACTGAATAAAATGTTTGTATATTAGTACTGTTATTTAATACAATACAAAAGATCGCCATTACTATACTTCTATTGCTGGGTGAAGGCGGAAATCTATAGAATTGGAAGAGAAGAACGCCCTCTTAACTCACTCAATATGCATGAGATAATTTTAACCACTATATTCTTTACGAAGAAATAAAAGATTGGTTACAGTAAATACAACATATGACTTTTCTTTTCCCTATAGTCTTTGGGACCCACTGTAACAATATGTATGGTATATCATGCTTAATGGGCCATTTGGATAGTACATGTATACGACTGTTGTCAATATACAATTTATTACAGAGACGATGTGCCACGCTGCCCAACATCAGCAAGATGACGCCAGCCCCAGATGACACACCCAGTTCCTGAGTCACAGCCCTCCACGTCAACCCAGAGGCATTGAGAGTAGGGGCAGAGGACCTATCAATGACGTATCATACATGTAGGTGATGGAGACATCATCCTTGCCATCCATCTTTAGCCTGGGCAGTGTTCAAAGTACAGCGACCAGCCCATCTGCACTGACAGCAACACTGACCACGCTCACAACCCTGCGCCCTATAGCCCCAACTTTGATCCACGTGAACTGATGATGTACATCACCCAATGCAAGAATGAAGATGCTAAATCCCTTGTAGTTATGATGTGGGGAACCAGCGTTCCATGGTTTCATAATTGCAACGTACTTACCGTAAATTGCACCAATGGCATGTGGCACATTCCAGCTTTCCTCAAACTCATTGTTTAGAGCTCTCCAAGTGTCTGAGCTAAGACCTCACCCTTGTATGCCTCAATTATAGGTTTGCATACCTCTGGGACCATCTTACTGATGGACGATTTACTACACTAAAAGTCGTTTGCAAGGTGTGCAAAGCACACCTGCTGATATTGAACTGGGAAAATAAATAGGGGACTTTTACGGCGACTTTTTGTTTGCGATATGCAAAAGTCACATAGTGTCCGTTGGTCTAGACAGGGTAGTAACATTGACCAGCCCACCAACATAAAAAAGGATCAGGGTTGATTGCTGCTCAATTGGCTCCATTACTATATTGTTACTGAGTTGTAGTGGCAGTGTTATCCAATCTTATATTCAAATTTCGAATCGAATACAAGTAAGAGAATAGATTTTGAAAATTGAATTTGCAGTGCATCTTCTTGTGCAGAACCAGCATAAGGAGGTTAGCAGCTGTCCAAAGCTGAAAACAGGTCAAATTTACCAATTTCTTGTGTGTAAATATAAGATACCCTTGACTATTTAGAATTCAATAGCAAACCTTTTACATACACCCACACCGGTCACATATATGTAGATAATGTGACATACATGTATATTCATACAAAGAGGATCTGCTTTAGGACTTGGTGGTTTTATTTACATTCAGCCTGGCAACAGTGCATAACAGTGAACCTACAGTGTGCCAAAAGACAATTGATACAAAGCAGTGCATTAGTGACGGTCTCATATTCCCACAAAAACTTGAACGGTACCTACCTTATTGACGTTCAACTGTATTCAAGCGGTAGGGGGCGGCACTGGACAACGGTATCGCTATGAACGACTGGTATGAGTGGGACAGAGAAGGGGCGGTGTCTAGGACTGCTACGTGAGGATAATTAATGGCGGATAAACGAGTTCTTTCCATGCCCTGGGGAAAAGAAAGCCAATGGCAGTCACTGCCTTTGTGGCGTCAATTGTCAGGTGGTCTAGGATGTCAATTTGACTAAATTGTGTGGTCGAGTGACTTTTAAAGTCTCAAGTCAAGTCAAGATTTACGATGCGACGGATCCGTCGCATCGTAATCATGAAATCATGAAATGTTAAAGATGTGCGACGGATTCGTTGCAAAGGTGTAGAATACCTCATATGAATGGTACTATAGTCAACTATTAGCAGATCATAAAGCCTGCAACCATGCTATGAAAGATTGTGATTCATCCAGCGAAGTGTTATTGAACACATCTAGGCGAATTTATCTAAATAAAGACATCTGTGCCTACAAGTTTACACAACGAGGTCGACACAGACCTGAGACTATCACGGAATGATGATTAGGTACCATACTGACAATAAGCCACATCGCTATTGTGTTATTGAGGCGCCCATCTTGTCCCCCCCCCCCCCCCTCACCCCAAATACTAAACAAATCACACGGTGGCGGGTCCAGTTATAAATGGATTTAATCAAAAAGTTTGGCGGGTTTGCAAAGAAGGGTTTTAGTCTCAGCTAACGATTATCTATATGACACCAGAAAGCCGTAGTTGTCTTCCGATTACAATGGTGCTATCTTCCAATTTCCTGGTGGCTGATGGCGGAATGCTGTGCCCCATATGGCCTACTCACTTATACAGGCTATCGTAAGATGATCATAAGCGATTTCATGGTTACACTGGTTTTATATCGTAGAAACTTAGTAACAAAGGACATCCTCCAGTACTCTGAATTTGATTAGTCAAAGTATATTTAAAATAATTAGATTCGCCTAAACTCTGAATAGGTCCTTTTTTATGAACGACACCAAAAGTTTTGCGACAATTGCATCGCACCAGTGGGGCAGACCCATGAACTTCTTGTGATTGGGTGTAATGGATCCATCGCAATTGAGGCCATCATTGGCCTTTAGCACTTAGGCAACGTGTGCGACGATCGCGTCACTTCGAAGGTGGTGGTGGTGAAGGGGGTAGCTTTTCCCCCTCATCATCTAGCGTTTAACAAATATCAGTTTCTTAGGGCACTATGACATTGTGATTGAGCTGAGTATTTATGAACAAAAACCGGCTTTTCGAATTTCTTTCTCTCTTCTGGACCGTGAAGAGCACATATGGTGTCACTCAAATGTGGTCACTTTAAGAACTTGCAGAATAAATATATACTGAAATCAGAAGAGCTTAGGTATATACACTTTCTGACAAACACATGCTGGGATTCATTACAAAAATTCGAATACCAATGTCGGTTGTAAACTTGGTGAAAGTGGTGAGCATACATAGAATTTAATTTATGTCTGGAATGTTTGGGATTAGAAGCGATGGAATGTCTCAGTCGGGCAGTTCAGAACGGCGTCGAGGCCTATATTTAAAGAAGGATTGTTGTCTTGAGGAGTGTAGAGTTGTATGTGCATAGGTCCTTTGAAGTGTATCTCCGTGTGTATGGATTCAAATGGTTTCTTAACTTGTATTGCATTAAAAATTGTTAACCATACTGTAGTTTATTCGGGTCTTATTTTATAGGGACATTTCCATGTACTTACATTGCAGCACACACTATTATATGTATAATATTAATGTCGAATCGGAAGACGAGGCGTACAACTTGAGCGACTGCTGGTAAGTGGTTTCCACTGAAAACGCGACACAGGTCCCGCCAGATCCCCTACGCACACAGTAGAAAGAATTCTACTTATAATATTGATATCGAGGCATTATTCCATTATTTTTACATATACAATGTACAGTAGAACCCCGTGTAAGCGGTCACCCTCCGTTCCTGGCCAAACACGTTCCGGGCCAAAATGCCCGCTTACGCGAGGTCAAAATAAACAACTAATAGAGGGAACCGTTCCGAGCAGAAGTGGCCGTTAACGTGGGGTATCCGCTTACGTGGGGTGTCCGTTAGGCGGGGTTCTACTGTATATGTATTGAGGCTATCATATAACCTATGTAAGCAGTTTGATATCAGAAGTGTAAGCTTTTGTATTAACCGAGCACTTCTATAATGACACTCAGATTAACTCCAAAGCTCATCATGTGCTAAATTACTCATGAATCTGTGGGCATTTCAAGGAAAATCAACTGCTATTTATATTGAAATCATTCCACAAGGTGGTGGTGATAAGGTCCGGCCAGTGTATAGAGACAGAGAGAGAGAGAGAGAGGAAGTACAAAAGGGAGCCACTGACAGAAATCCATGTGTGTCGTCTATTGTTCCAATACTTTTTCTAGATGTAACTACACGATACCCGTATGCCTGTATATATATATATATATATATATATATATATATATATATATATATATATATATATATATATATATATATATATATATATATATATCCGCACGTTTTACAGACTCCCGCCTCAAGCCTCAAAAGGCCCGCCGCCATACTCCTGGACGCGCCTGCCACGCCGGCGGAATACTAATTGACCCACGGCCATGGTCATAATCATTTCGTTTGCTTTTCAAGTGACACTCGACAAACAACATAAACAAACTGTAGACATCCTGTGACTGGCGAATGGCGCCCCTATGCGACCAAACAAATTAGACATTCCGCGGGGCGGGCAGAGCGCCGGCCTCCAAACAAGCCGCTCTCACATGATTCCCAGATTGCTCACCCAACAAGGTATCCATGACATATCATGGATATTTGCAGTTTTGCGCGATGTTTGCATCGGCTATAGAGCCCACCGAGGCTGAATGCAGCGGCTCTCACCTCTAACAGTGAGCAAATGTTGGCCCTGGGGAGGTCTGGTTGACCCGGCTCCTCCCAGTGAATATACCGCAGGACTGAGGTGGGCGCGCCCGTTGATCCGTCCACTGTGCCGCCGCCGCCACTGCCGCCGCCGCCGCCAGCGCCAGCGCCACCGCTACCGCGCTATACCTGCGCATCCATTTCCACCCCCTGCCCCACCCCCCTACTTGTGTATGTATGCAGACAGGACTCTTTTTTGACTCATCTGCCCTTCTCAGAGATATATACACGTATACATATCTACCGGAGCACAACCCTGGGGCACTTCAGTACGGGAGGTTTGCACACACACACAATAGGGATGGGTATTTTAGGGAAGCTGATATGTGAATCCAACAAATGAAGTATTTCTTTTTAATCATAATTTAAACTGATTTTGGCATTACATGTATTTTGGAAAAGGCTACCATCCCATATTGTCGTCTACGAAATATGCGATTTCTTTGTCATGTACTTGATTGATATGTGTATAAGCGACTGCGTTCCAGGGCTTAGACGGTGATGGGTACTATACCCTGATAGGCCCGGGCATATAGACCTCCTAAGGCGGTGTGGTTTTCTTCCTCTCTCTCGTCCATATCGCACACGCCGCCGCCGCCACCGCCACCGCCAACGGCAAAGGCAGGTCCGGGTCGCAGGGGGTCCGTGTTTGCCCTTTTGTATAAATATACCTGGACCAGTGACCGTGAAATGATGTGTTTGGCCTCGCTCTGTCGGCTCCCGGTCTCCGTTACAGAGCACACGGCTCAGACGGCTCATACCTCGACAATACCACCGCCCTCGGCCAGCCGGTCTGCCAGGCGGTCTGCCAGCCGGTTTGCCAGCCGGTCTGCCAGCCGGACAGCTAGCGTGCACGCCTGATGATCCCAACACCGAGTCCGCCTCAGTGTGTCTCCCTTATAGCTCGCATGTGTCGACTTTCCACTGTCTCCCCTAACCTTGTCTATTTTTTGTACACTTTTGCTTTTTAATGTACACGGCGGTAACCATTATACCGCGCATCATTTTGTCCTTAAAACTGACCCCGTGCCCGCGTAGTCAATAACTCCTTCACTTACGTTAACCTGGCTTTGAAACTGCATCTTACAGAATTGTTCTACTTTTCCCTATCTGATCCTAATGATAACCCCTTCAATGTCTGCTTTGCTCTTCCTATACTGGTCATAGAATATCTATCACAGATTTCCCTACTTTATACCTGGTCGCAAACTTATATAGCCTACTTCTTCCAGCATTGCTAAATTCTGTTTAAACTCATCCTCAGCAGATATACTGCAGAGCTTCACTTCCCCCAAACTGATGTACACTCTGTTCTTCCAGAATGGCTTTACACACCTTATACTAGCTATCGGCTTAGGGTTTTCTCACTGGCAATTGTTTCAATTATTGCCTTTTCAATTATTCATCTCGTCCATCAACGATCATCGTTAAACATGTCTTGAAGCAACCCTTCCATTCTTATTCAATTGCCCCTATGGGCATGGATGTCTCCTTGAAATTTACTTATGGCAAAGTTTCTTTCTGTCTTATATTAGCCATTGATATTCTCTATTTTAGACGAGGCTAAGCAGACGTGTACTTTATTTTCTCATTCCTTTACCATAGTAATACACCTCTTCTCCTGGCCTCCTAATTGTCAACATTCCGTTCTAGACCCTCTATATCATTGATCCTCAATTCGTCACTCTTTAATTTCGATTCATTCCATTATCTTCCATTCCTCAACCTTTATTCACCATTCCTATTTTTTCCATCCTTATCCTCCATTTGGCCCTCGTCCTTAATCTTCCTTTCTGGAACCGCTTTTCTCCATCGTCTATATGTCACTCTTTATTTTTCATCCTCCATTTGGCTCTCTCTATTTTCCATCCTCTGTTCTGCATCCTTTATCTGCCCCCCCCCTCCATTCTGTTCTCTTTAAACTCCCAATCCTCCAATCTGCCCCACTGATCTCTGTCCTGCACTCTCTGTCCTTCCCCGTCTGTTCTGCACCCTCTATTCTCATTTCTCAATTTGTGCCCTCTATTCTTCATCCTCCTTGCATTCTGCCTTTATTCCCATCTTTATTCAGCACCCTCTATTCCTCATCTGTTATTCTGCATGTCTTATACTCTACCCTCTATTTTCCATCATCTGTCTTCTCCCCCTGAGCCTCTTCCTCCAACTTTATTCTTCGTCCGCTGCCCCTCACCTTCCGTCCTTCACTAGCAATCCATGTGTGGTATTACTCCGTGCAGTCCCTGTTTCCCACCGTAAGGCCTTTAAACCTAAGAAATACAATGCCTCTTGCTCGCCACTAATGGAAACGTAAATACCAGGTCGGCTTCCCTGTATTACATTCCTCGCTGAATAGTCAACGGATAATTGGTTCGTGCCAAGAGGTACGAGAAGGAATTTCTTCTCTAGGATCAGTTTCAAATCACTTGAAAATCAACTTTTCGTATCTTAAACCTCCGTAACCAATAGTGCAATAATCATCCCATCCTAACATCCCCCTCCTCGTGCTTTGAAATTCTCGCTGTATTTTACACTTGTTTATTCATTTCTGTACCATGTATACAATTCCTTTAATGATTTATCTAAGATAGTATGCAGCATATGGAGTAAAATGTACTGTCAGCACAATGCATGCCCGGGTGAAAACTGCAATGTGGGTATTAATTGAGAATGGGTCTATTTGCTAAAGCATCCACCCTTATCATTCCCGATAAAGTACTATTGGGTGCAACTGTACAATGCAATATTATGGAAAGTTTGGAAATGAATCCATTGAGGACACTCTTGAATTCGTTGAGTAATATTCAGTTAGAGGAGAGGGCAAGGTGCATACATAGACCCATTTGATATTTAAATAATAGAATTACTTCTAGAGTGTATGTGCAGGAGTACATTTTATCAATTTCCATCCGAAGATAAATCATTTTGCCTGTACTTTATCCACAGCTGGGAGCTATATCACAATCACGCTTGACAGTGTTGGGTTTCCCCGACAGACCGATACAACCGGACTATCTGAGCGCAGATTCCAACGGTCAGTTGCCCTCTCACCCCTGAACTGACCAGAGACCGACGGGTGGCGCTTCTAGTGGCGGTGGGGGCTACAATCCGATCCCCAAACCCCACGCTGGTCATTGGTAGGGGTGGTCGAGCTGCAGTCACCATACACAAAGGGACACCGACAGTATTTATTGCACAAGATTGGGATATTAATGTGTGCCCCCTGTTAGCGATCCGCGCGACCTCCTACGGTGGATAGGGGAGGCGCGCGAGAGAAGTTGAGGGGAGTGGGAGGGTGCTGTACGGGATTGGAGTTCCTGTCACGTCGAGCGGTGTGTACCGGGCACTCCACTGACGGGCCCGGGGAGGGTCGGGTTGTGTCGGCGGTCTGTGTGTGTGACCTGTGGGCAAGGTATACGGTGGTGGTGGTAGACAAGAGATGGGAGGGTGGATGGCGGAATATCTTACTCACCTCCTCTCTCCTTGCACACACAGAATTTCCTCCTTCCCATGCCACCCCTTCACTGAGCCCTCCTATGCATCACTCCTGGACATACATATCCTGCTTCCCACCCTCTCTACAATTTACTCACAACGTCGCCCCTCCCACCCCTTCTCATCCTTTCTATTCCATCCCTGCCTGTTCGTATCATCATGTTAAAGGCGGTCTAGTGAAAACTAGAACCTACTCTCCATTTTAACAAGTACCTGTGAGAGGATTAGAGAGTCTTCGCCGTTTGTAACAGATATCCTACCAGGTAGACACACCACAGATGCTTTCACCTCCTGGAGAGCGCACCGCGCGGTGAACGATGAAGGTACTTTGTGATAGTTGTGTAAATTTGTCACTTTTAGCCGCGTCTTGTTTATACGTTTGCTCGTGAATAGGATGCACGGGTATCCCTTACACAAATAGACTCACACCTGCATGTGTGCTTGCCCATAGACAGAGGAGGACTGGAGAGTGGATGGGTTCCAGGTATGCTGTTAGTAGACACGCCCAGATATAGGATCCAACTTGCATTGTTACCACACAAAGGCTCCTCCCTGTATAGAAATGGTTACCCACGAGTTTTTAGTCATACAGATGAGACCTTCTATAAGCGAATATAAAACAAAAAATACAGGCCTTATACCACCAAAAGCAATAAATGCAGCTAGAGTGATTAGCTAGTGGCTACTTCTGTTTGTCAAATACTTCTAAGGTTAATAAAACTGACAAGTTGAAACAAATCACATCAAGAACAGCTGTCCAAGATATAGCGTGAATATAATTCCACTTAGCCTGACAAATTTGAGCTTTACGAACATATTGTATAGAGCAATGTTGAATCGGTTAATAGGATTTTTTTTCATAGAAACATATTGACCAAGACCACTTTTATTTACTTTGGAACAAATGTAAACACAGCGCGTTTAAACGTTGAGAAATGTCACGAACGTTTATGTGGGAAATTTACCAATACACTCTCGACAAAAAACAAACAGTTATCAAACTTGGGAATTCCCAATGGAATTTCATAGAGTAGCGACAAGAGAAGGATTCATTCCATAGATGATTAACCTTTCGCATATCCTTTTAGCAACCCTTTACATATAAATAAGCAGGTTGCTGGTTCTATGGTAAAAATGCGTTCATTGGTTTGTATGGTGCATACAAGGCAAGCAAAAGAGTCTATCGCCCGCCGGTGCATACACTGAGACGCTCTTTGTACGCCCGAAAAGCGATGGGAAAAACCGACGACGGATTAAGTTGCCGGACGGCATCCCAGAACACTTTTAAGGCATTGTGCTTAGAGGCCGACGTTTTGTCTGAAGCGTCGATTTAACGTGCTGAGAAATCTATTAGCGCGACATGCCATGGTGGAGAGGGAGGGAGGCAGAGGGGTGGTGGTGGTGATGGTGGTAGGGAGTCAGGGAGGGGGTTGGAGAGGGGGCATCCATGCACCTTTAGTGGGCTGGTAAAGGCTTGCGGGTCGGGAATGGAGACGAATAAGAGAGAGAAAATTAGGGGAGAGGAAGAGGTTGCGTGGTGGAGGAACTGATGTGGTATTTTTCAAAGATGAAACGGGGCCATTATGGCACAGGGAGGGTGCATTAATCCGCGGTGTCGCTTGGGTGTGTGGGGTGGGGGATGAGCATTGAAGGATCTAATGGCACTGGGAGGTGACTGTCAACAGAAGTGTCAATTTCCTAAGAGGCTGTGGCACAGGAAACCTATCCTCTGGATGGTGAGAAGGCTAGGAAGGCAGGCAGGTAGGAGACAGGTAGGGGAATGAGGGTGGGTGTGGTGCTGGGATGGGTGGGGGGGGGGGGGGGGTGGCACACATGCCTGGAGAGGCAGCCACAGGGTGACAGTACACGTGGAGGGGTTTCATTGTCTGCCGGACGAGCAGGGCTCCTTTGTGACGGACATCCCCCTCCCCCCCCCCCTCCCCGCGACACCGACACTTTCCCAAGGACCCGGCGTCGGGCCCTGAGCGTGGGGGTCACTTACAAGCACCATAATGCGCCGTTGGACCGGGTAATCCTATAGGAGGCCAATCTCTTGTCAAAATACACACACCGGCCTGGCATATATATGCGATATTCCCGAGTCCACAAAGAACCAATGGTCGCTGGTTGAGGAGGTGGGTGGGGTAGGGGGGTTGGTGGAACAACTTTGAAAAAAAAATCAGAATGGGGTGGTGTTGTGTAGAGGGTTGGCGGGTGCGGGTGGTGGGGTATAGGATGGGTGGTGGTGGGGATTGTATACTCAAAAGGGGTTGTTCTTTTATCCGCGAGTTGTTTAATAGCCGAGATCGGTGTCCCATAGAGCCTCGTAGGGAAATGCTTTCGTCAGAGCCTGATGTGGCATTGTCCACAAAGGCTCCTTGTTGTCCACGAAGTTGCCGGCACCGTCCGCTCTCCGCATCCGCGCCTCAAAGGGACCGAGGAGCACCCAATCCCAACCCCCCTCCCACCCTATCCCATCCCCTTCCTCCTCCCGCCCACCAGCAGGGCAATTGGGCGGACGGGCGGGCAAATGTTGGGGATGGCATTTTGTGGGACGACATTGTTCCCTCCTGCTCAATTACCGGGACGCCTTTCGCAGATGTATATGCAAATGTGAAAGTCAACACCTACTGCGCTTGCGTGACGCGGGGCGCCCTCACGACAGTGCTGCACTCTGGTGGCGGATCGGGCTGCCGGCTTCCTCGGCAGCTCTGATTATGCGTGGCGTTTGGCTAATTCGGTTGCATGCGTATCTTTTGGTTGGAGAACACGCATGCAGACTGCTTGTGGAGCCCTGAAAGAGCCGACCCCACCCGGTTTTAAACGTCTAAATAAGAAATAAATAAACAAGAATGAGGGAGGTAGATTTCCAACCCCTCCAGCAACCACGGGAAAAATAAGAATAAAACATGCGAACCCACCGCAGTTGTCTTCTTTGTTGTCGTAAGTTAGGAAGATGTAGGTGCAGTTTGGCAGCATTGGTAGTCGTGTAAATAAGCTATAGCTGCTATAAATAACAGGTATTTGATGCGCCTTACCAAGGAGAGTACCAATAATTGTATATCAATTAGCCCATTATTATGTCATGTCCGTCAACTGCCGAAGTCTATACTATTGCCCCAAAGCATCACTAATACTAGGGCACAATGTTTATTTGCCTTGTGGCATCGAGGAAGGTTTCAAAAGGGGAGGATGTAAGAGAGAAGTCATCATTAGGTACCAAGAATGAAATAAAAGAGAATGAGAATGAGAAAAAAGGACAAGGAAAGAGAGTGAAGCGAAGAGGGAGAAAACTAGATTTTATTGCTTGAATGAAATGACAGTAGTGCTAAAGGTGATAGGGCTCATTGAGGCTACATTATTACACAACCTCTGCAAAGATATCCATACATGGAGACGTTCAACTGTGGAACACTATGCCTCACAAAATATTTGAGGTAGTTGTCAATAACTAAACAGAAAAGAGCTTTAGTATAATTGCACGTCATGTAGTAAACATACATCCATACCCTAGCCCAAAACACTAGAACGATAACCACTTCAGTAATTACAGCATGAGCTTGTAAAAGGTTCCTTGCATCATGCTTGCAGGTCACCAGTATAGTAACGAGATAGGATACGGACACCACGTGAAGGTGAGGTGAAGTTGAAGGGGATAGGATGATTTGCACCTCACGTGTTTCACGGGATCCACGAATCTCTTTTTAATTTGTAATTGACCGTAAACCAATTACAGGCCAAAGACAGCCTTCAGCAACGGCTCCTCTTTCCAAGCGCTACACTTTAAAAAATGTCCAATTTTAATCTCAAGAATTGAGGAGAACACAAGAAGATGGACGTTTTTCAGAAGAGTGTGCGGCAGAGACATGTTCAATGGCCAAGTGACGGGTAGCGAGTGGTGGTTGGCAGGGATTGAGCAATGAGTGTACATAAAGTGGATGGAAGGTGAATAGCAGCAATTGAAGGGAAACGGGAACATGTTGGGTGGCAGGTAAGAAATTGATAATGCCAGCGGTGACAGATGGCATGTCGTGCACGAAATATGAGTGCAGCAATTATTAAAATGGTGCATTCTACGTAACAACTACTTCCGGGGTCACACCGTGGTAAAATTGCATTTTATGAAATGATATTGGTGCACGAATATGAATATGGTGCCTGATAAGCTTGTGGAGGTACAAAAGAAGTGGGATGCAATGGGCAGCAGGTGAGTACTAAATGTTTGGTAGCACTTGATAAGTGGCATGTAGTGCATATCACTAGACAGAAGGGGAACGATGTCTAGCAGGAGGCGGTTGGCAGGAGATCAACGGTCATTCGCAGTGGGTAGGCCTCGTGGAATGAGGGGTAATTGAAGGACTGATGTCATTAGAGGTAGAATAAATGAGGAGGACGATGAGTGCAGAGATCATTGACTCTACGCAGGCAGAGCCAATCTGCGCATTTGGCTACATTTGAGGGTTGAATGCATGTGTGGGCCTTGGGTAGTTGATGTTTAGTAATGGTTAATAGTAGATAAGATGTGGTGGCCAATTGGTAGTATTATGGGGAATTTGGCAACAACTTATCAAAGATGAATAACCAGAACAGATTTAAGCAAATTAGCCTAATTCTATAGGTATCTAAATCGCCTATATCCGATACTCTGTAAAGGAATCAGTCCTTAGAAGCTTACTATAGAAATTGTGCAGAGTTGTCCTTTGAATTTCGAAAGTATCTGAAACTGCTACTCAGCAGTCGCTTGTTGGACTTCATTTGTGTGTGAACAGTTTCCTTTATTGAATCCAGCTGAGATACATCTGTTTCAATCATTCTGTTGTTAAATACATACGGGTTCGACCAGGTGGCAACTCGCCTCAGTTGCTGAGCAACCGGTTTTCTTGGCTTGGCCAATATATATAACATGTAACAATAATTTTGCAAAAACCGGCGTATGCCGACGGAAATACAGTGCATATGAAAAAATAGTGTGTAACTAAATGAATTAATATGTCTACGCTATTCGCAAGGAAAAGGTGGATGATTAATACAATATAGACTGGTTTTAGATAAAAGCGGTAACATGCTCCTCGGAGTTGACTCGCACATGAAGAGGGTAGATTGACAAACGTTGGTTTCCATCGGTCAGCCCTCTTCATAATAAATAATATGACACTCCGTAGTAAGTGACATACATTACACAATATTTACTGATTTGGTTCATAGGTTTGTGTCATAGATAGTCACAAAACTCCGCAGAGCTCCCAATAGCAATGACGGTTATGATTTTCTCTGCTCCAAGTATAATTGGTGTAGGTGACAGTAACTTACAATTCATCACATGTATCTGGATAAAAGGTTTACTTATCTACATTGGAGGATATGTGCTAAAGAACTTTGTGCCAAGTCGGCTACGTTCGGCCCCTACCCAAGTCACAGCCTTGCACTTCTACCCCGCACCCCGCCCGAGACATCTGCCCCGGGCCAGCCCCGGGGGTCGGGTGGCGGACAGAGAGTGCAGGCGGCGGAACGCGTGAGATGGTGGGAGGGGGTGGCAGGGTGACACTTAATTAAGAGGATCTCCCGACAGAGCAACGCTGACTTCCGCCCCCCGCCCTGCTGGTCACGTGCGTTGTAACGGGTTGCAATATGCAGCTCGCGCCAGCCAGCCCATAGCGAGGTGGTGGATGCGGCCAGAGGGGGTTAGGAGGTGAATGAAGGTGTGGTCGTAGGGTGGGCAAGCGTTGGTGTGCATTAGCGGGGACAGAGAAGGGGTGGCGTGGGGTGTGATGGGCGGGGAAGGACTCACAGACACTGAGGGTGAGAACAGTAACCGGAAGACGTCACCGGAAGCCGAAACACGCGCAGCTCCCCCTTTCGCTCAATCTACAATTAATTGATTATTAATCACAGACACCGGACACGGCGCTAGAGGAACGCCCCCTCTCTGACCGGACACGTACTGACCGCCGACACTTCCGGAAACCTCCCGCCACTGACCCCATTCTCTCTCCCCAAGGTGGCGCTTGCCTCACTCTAGGTGGGCGGTAATGAGGGAGCAGTGACACTTACTGACACAGATCTAATCTGGATCCTATCTGCCGTCGCGGGGGTCGTGTCATGGTGTCAACGTCAATTGTCAATCAGCTGAGTTAATTGCCAAATGTTTGTATAGATGGTGCGGCCTGGTTATAAGCAAACTTTTCATATACTACTAGGTAGTAGAAAAACAACAAAAACAATCGAGGACTTCTCTAATTTGTTTGGCGGTGGTCAAAAACCTATCATTGCATCAATTTCATATTCTTTTCAAGTTCACGGGGCAGTTTTGTTTATTTGAATTAAAGAATAAACCTTTAGATTCATGATAACCTTAATCCCTTCTTTTTTTTCTCAACGATTCCATAAATCATAACTAACTGCAGCAGTTTCCTTTTAATTTCGAGCAATTTAGCGAGACAATACCTTCTAATGTATACGTTATTCATGCGAAGAAATTAAACATGTTTTCCTGCTACGTGTTCTATCACCAAATAGGGGTCAATGATTAACCCCAAACGTAGGAACGGGAAATTGAAACCCATGACAATATAAATACAATATGGGATATAAGAACTTCTAAATCTATCCGTCAAAGATCGTGATCATCTTAGTGTTGGTACCCTATAGATCACAGAAAGTTCTCCTACGTTGCAGATTTCTATCCATCAACTGATTTAAGAACACGTTCTAGCCTCAAACACATGAACTATTTATCAGATGCAATCGTTGTAATGTAGAATAATTCTGGGAAGCGGCCTGGATTTGGATACGAAGGGTTTTGAAGCTCCACCACAAATAGTCAAGAATGGAGATTTTTTTGAATAACGGATAGGTTTCTTTAGCTTATAAGAATGTGTTCAATGTGTATGCCTGGAGCATAGCATTTAGAGAGAAACTTCACGTGAAGAAGATTTATGCTTCATGGAAAATAAATCAGAAAAGTTAATGGAAGCCAAATCTCGAATATATGGAAGGATAATCCTTCAAACTCCCACCGATGCGTAACTCGTTCAGTAAGAGTAGCTATTCTATGGATAAAACGTGTTTTTTTCTTGAAACAGTCATTTTACACTTGGTAGTGTTTCACTGTCCTCGTCGAATGTATGGTATAAGATCAAATTTCCAGTCATATAAACAGCCTGTTCCAACTTGTTGCTGCTCCGAGCGCGCTGAGGTAAGTGACCACCGTGGAGGGTGGTCGCCGACCGTTAATGGGGAGGGGGAGTAATTAAGCTCCTGCCTGCCCCTCCCTGCGCCCTCAGCGCCTGCGCCGAGCTCCTCCCTGGCCTCCTTATTTAAACCTCTATATAGGTTATATATCTCCCAAAACAAAACAAAAATGAAAAGAGAGAAGCAGCTATCCAATTTAGTAAAAGTTATGTACACAGATGAAATCAAGATGGCTCCATCTCTCGCCAGGGCTAATGGGGGTCATTCCCTAAGTGCTTGTACTAACACCTATCCTCATACAGGCATCCTCAGGTGCTAACAATGATCTTCTCTGGATCATGCGTTTTCTCCTGCATGCCCGGCCTGGTCGAGTGCAGCTTCTTGCAACCTTTGTCACTGCCGTTCGTTCCGGTGTATGTTTGTTGATGTTGCTGCTTGCAAGGGTAAGGGCCTCTATGAATGAGACCTTGTCACCCCAACGGTATCTGTTTTGCACCTGAAGCTCCCAGTGTCATGTATCCAGATTGAGTACTGACTACAGTCGTACAGTTTGGTTGCGATTACAAAGATATAGACATTGTTGGAAAGGTAGTCCTCCACCCAGTTCCTACCTAGGTCTCCAGACCCTAGCAGTTTGAAGAGTAGCCTCATGTTGACCGCCCCCACTCTGGCTGCGCTATGTATACTGGCACCTGTTCATCATGTGACAGCCATCTTCTCCTTACGCGAACTTAACAGTGCCTTTTTTCCTTTTTGCTAAGTGCAGCCTAACATGTTCCGACACAAAGTCGGCGATCTTCAGCACTTTCTTGTCAGATGCTCTGATTTTAGGCAGGGTTGCTGGGTCATAGCCGCCACTCATAGTTGCAGCTTCCAGGTAGCCTGCTTCCTGGACATCTTCCTCCTCTGTCTGCTATATCATCTAATTTTTTCCCAACCTGTTGCTTCTTTGAAGAAGGCATCTTCGTTGTTTCTTCCTTCCTCCTCCTGCTCTCCCTGGGACTGGCTTTTATTGTTGACCTTCCTTTGGTACTGTCACGTGTCACTTGTGGGCAAAGTTGGGTTGCCCAGCTTTACTAGGGCTTTACTGAGCCTGCACACTTGCCCTGGTGGTATGAGGAGCTCTTTGATATCCTGTACCATCATCATGGTCAGCACTTCATAGTTGGTGTAATATTCACACACATTAACCTCTATCTTTCTCTTTAGGCAGATGATTTTTGCCCAGTTGATGAAGTCAAAAACAGAGACTATCTCGAAATCACTCTCCGTTCCTTTGTCCACCATTTCATAGTGGTCCCTTGCTAGGGCTTAGGCCTGTGCTGAGACTGCAAGTGTGTGAAGGTATGTGGCTACTATGGAGGGTGAGAGCCACCAGTTAGGCGGAAGGGGCCATCAGTCCAAGGCATGTGACCCCATCTCCCTGCCGCCTAAGGTGCCGCCTACAGTGCAACTTTTTATTAGGTTTTAGTGTATCAAATTAATATTATCTTAGTTTGACTTGGAACAGAGCATTTGGTGCATGAAGGAAAGCATTATTGTTTTATGTATCCTGAGAACAGTATCGATTCGATATTTCCTGAATTAAAGTGTATCTAAAAATGAAAACAACATCTCAAGATAGGCACTAGTGCGCTGGTAATATCGTGGGGCATATCGGGACCATGGTCACCTTTTTCTACCGGTCAACCTCTTACGATGCATAGTGAATTGGCATGTCTAGACATATGTCTATGATTTTGCACCTTCCCGATATGTGTCAAATATTTACTTTTTGTATCGGTGCGATATAAGGAGGCCTATATTTCTATCACAGTAGGTGGACGCTAGGCCTTATATGATATGTGTATCATAGTTTACACAATATGCCTATAACACACTAACATGTTATCATAATTTGCTGTCAAGGTATAGTGTTTGTACATGTATGCTCCTTTATTATAGATCATTAATGTTGTTTAGTCTTTGAACAGGATATATACCACTAATAAGTTGTTATTTATACCATATAATTTAGACAACTTCCTGTAGTTTCTGAACGTTGTGTATAAACATGACGCATGGCTGATCATTTTCCTATTTAACTTGAATGTGGCAGAAGAGTCCAACCATCGCCTATAGTAGCCTACAACTGGCTCCCGACCGGTACACATACATTGTAGTCCTGTCTAATATATCCACCCTGGAGGAAGCTGTGGAGGACGACCTCAGTCGACCTCCTCCTGTGTATATATACATGTAGTATCCATGGGCGCTCCCGGGGCTCCCCGCACCTGTCCAACAAAATGATGTTGTCCTATTCAATCGTCTTCCTCCTGGGCGCCCGCGGCGCCGCCAATTGGCCACGCCAACTCCTGCCGGTTGCTTCCTCCGGGGTTTATTATGCTAGCTGCACAAACTAGAGGATCGTTTTTGTTTGGTCTCGCCCCGAGAACCGGATCCAGCGCGCCGGGAGAGGAGGTAGATAGCAGCAGGCAGGGGGCGAGGGGGCCCCGGCGAGGCCCGGCGGGGACGGCGGGGATCAAAGGGGTGGAGGAGAGGCTGGGGCGGCATGCGGGGCACCCGACCCCGTGTGTCCTCACTGGGGAATGTGCAGGGCTGATTGGGAGGTCGGGCGATGAGGGACGGGGTAACATGTAGAACTACCTCTACAGGGTATGGGCTGGACTTGAAGGAATCGAGCGATCCGTGAAGCCAAACTAAGACTCATTTTGTTCCGATACAAATTACTTATTGTCCTATAATCATACATTGTAAGAGAGGGATAAGTAAAGTTACGACGTTAGAGTTATACAGCAAGGGAAGAGACACGACTGGACAAAGATGCGAATGCAAAAAGGCCCAGATAGAGCGCAGTTTAGAGTAAACGGTAAGGTGGGATGTATTATATTTGAATGGCTGGAGCGAAACAACTTAGGATAAGTCTAATATTCAATTAATTGATTATATCTGTTTTGTTTTCCCACGTCCACTTGGAATAAATACAGACTGTGTACATGCGGAGTCTTTTTTCATTGATGTCCTCTAATACATGTGGCCGATATTTGGATAAATGCACTCTAAAGAAAG
Organism: Alentia gelatinosa; assembly: GCA_950022655.1. NCBI lineage: Eukaryota > Metazoa > Annelida > Polychaeta > Phyllodocida > Polynoidae > Alentia > Alentia gelatinosa. Next base: position 53,503,018 of record OX465581.1, read on the forward strand.
CGGCTTTAGCCTTCATAATGCACAATCGTGATCTAGAGTTGACCAAAGCAAGCCACACTAACATACAACATTCTTTGATAGACTTGGGCAGCAAGATAAGCCATGCGAGCATTGGCTGAGGCAGGAGAGGACAGGGTGTGGTGCTGTAAGAATGGCAGTGCGCAGTAGAGAGGGACTTATTGGACTCTATACCTCCTACCAGCTCTTTTTTCCTCCCTCCCCCTCCATATCTACTCTGAGTCTACGTGAACCGGCTTTTCCACATTTCCCGGGGTGGGTGGCGATGGCTGGGGACACGTAAATATACACGGCGTGAGATGAGAGGCCGTCGGCGAGAAAACCCGAGACGGATATGGTGGTGCTATCAGCGCGCGTATTTTTTTAAAAACACAAAGTCAGTAATGTACCAGCTGCTTATCACTCTATGGCGGATACCGACCCTGGCAGACGGGGAGGGCGGGTGGCGGTGTATGTGTGTGAGGAGAGTGGCAATGTGGGGTCTGCGACTTTAAAAATGAATCCAAATAACAAAGAGATGGACATTGATAATTCACGTGTATTATGAGGAAACGTAGTTACTGAGCCCGAGGTGATGGCCGTTTTACGGCGTTTGGCCGTAGTTATTGTATGAAAGACCAATAGCAGAGTAAGGTATTTCATAAAAGTTCGTGGGCAGGTATGTCACGATCCTGTCAACAGCCTTCTGAAACTCCAGATCGCATAAAAGACGTACGTATTATGAATTTTTCAGTATCAAATACACTAGAATATTTATTCCAAGACGTATCACGAGACCAGTCTCGTGGCACCTTCATCGAGGTTAGACTGACACCTCACCCCAGTTACCTCTACCTGTGACAAGTTGCGTTTATGTAAAAGTGTGCGTGTAATATTCACTATAGCTATTTGATATATATATGATGGGACCTTATCAATGTCCATCCTGTACAGATATCGATGATGTCTACCGGGTCATACTGTCGTCTGGTTCGGGGAATCGTGCCTTTGGCACCCTTTCTCCTGTGCGTCGGTAGGAGGTCCTGTTATTCCAACACTAAATGATCCCCGTTCCCCTGATACTACCGTTCTCCAAGGCAAAGTAAGGTAGAAGTTATATCTTTCCTCAAAATATGAAATATTTTACTAAATGAATTAGTCCTAACAACAACGTTTACAACGTCTACTACAGCTAAAGTACAAACAGGTTTACAAGCACTAACAGTTGAATTAATAGTGAAAAACTGATGTATAACAAAGATGGATGTGATGTATCGCACAACCTCGCAACAGTACCATCGTAATAATAAACTTAATTGAAAAGGCTTCATTGATAGGAAACCTAACCATTTTATCATACATAAACATTGTCCCCACCCTCAGATTTCCGGCAGCGAGATCTTTGTTAAAGACTTATATCAAATACAGGCCTAAAGCGTCCAAGTGGATATGGCTACATATATATGCATTCCAATCATATCATTGAGCCACAAATTATGTGTCATTCAAAATAAATGAACTCATATTCAATTATATCAGAGTATTTAAGAGCTCCTTTTTCCAGGACAGACTGGGGTTAACATCCGAGTCACAGGTGAGGTAGGAGATTATTGACACTGACAGAGGCTTGGACAGGTAAATCAAGGAGTGACACCACTCAACACCTCCTCCGGGCCTCCCACCCTCTACAAGCCCTCATTCCGGGCGGGCCTAGGTCTGATGGGTGGTCGAGCACGGATCCGACGTTTCTCCCTCCTTCAGACCATGTTGTTACATGCATCAAGGGGCCGTACCCCTCAGTGAGAGGCACGTGTAGTTAGCAGACCCACACTGGGGGACGGGTGTGTGTTTGGGGGAGGGGGGGGGGGGGAGGGGATGGATTCGGGTGAGTGTAAAGTGGAAGGATGGAAATTTCAGGGGTGGGTGTCAAGAGTGTTGCTGTCATAGCTGACACCAGGGTCTGGTTCCTAAAATCACTGTGTGTATTTTTCCATTCGATTTCAGGCTACACACTTTTCTGTTACAGTAAAGGCCCGCTCTATATAAACAGCAATGAATATCGACTTCTAGCAAATGACTTTGTCATTAGATTATATTTATCTCCGATTTGGGCGATGGAAATGTGAAATATGGAACAGCTGAGGTAATTATGCTTTCCTAAAGAATTTCTCGAAACTGATGTTATCTTTAGGAGCAGGTCCCAAGTTGAGAATGCCAGCACTGTGTGTGACCGGTATTTGGGACCTCCTAGATGAGCAACTCACGAGCTGCTCCTATCTGTCCCTGAGCAGCTCTGAGCAGTTCTAAGACAACTCACACTGACAGTGAGTAACATGTACGGCATGTGGCGCTCAGCGTCAGAACGACACTCAGACCCAAGGTGGGCGAGGGACGAGGTAATCATGAACAGCAGGAGGATGTACAAGAAAAGTAGAAAGGACAGAAATTAAAGAAAACGGTGAGGGATGAGGAGAGTGTACATAGATATATGATTTAGGTAAAAAAAGTGTAAATAATGAAGGCAAACAATATAGAGAATAATGTAAGGAGAAGGGGGCTCCACTGGAGGAGCATAGATGGAAAGTGAAATATGAGTGGAATAGGTAAATCTTACTTTGAAATGCGACACAGTAGGAAGAACAGGAGAATAGACAGAAGGAGAATGCGCGGAAGTGTTAGGTAGAAGACGTATGGGAATCGGAGGTAGGGGAGGGAAAGAACGGACGGAGAGCAGTAGAAGGAAGCGAAAGGTACATGGGGCATTTGTTTCAGGATTGTGAGTGAAGGAACATCATATAAAGAGAGGGTAGTGAATACAGAGAATGAGTACATATTGAAGACAAGCACAGAAGGAGAACCCTGAAGTGTGAGGAAGAAGAAATTAAGATAGAAAAGAGAGAATAGACTAAGACAAACAAGGAACAGAAGGACGCCAATAGATTATATAATGAGAGAGAAGAACCATTGGCCAATGTTAGTAATTAGGAAGGGGCAGTAGAGGTATTAGATATAATTACAGCCGACAGTCTAATCAATGAAAATCTTTGCATAAACACAGAAAAAATGCACAACATATGTAGAAACTATGTAAAGGATTTTTTTTTTGGTTTATTAGACCCTGGCCAAATTAAAAGAAAGTGTTGTATATCACAGGCAAAGATTTGATAATATAGTGCAAGTGGAAGCGGAAGTGTCTGCTGTACTGGAAATGGTGACTGCATGAGAGGTACCCCGAAATATCAGTGGCTTTAATCTGTTACAATGATGAGATAACAGATTCAGTACTGAAACCACAGTAACTTTGAAATTGTATGTTTTTAAATTTTAGCAAACTTCGTTCATTTGAATATTTTCTCTGAATGTTTTTCCTGGAATGCATGAAATAATTACATTAATACATCAAAGCGCTTATACACATATCGTATGGAAAGAGTTAAAAAGGCCGCATGGATCAGCGCCTGATTGACATCCCGCCTTCCCAACCCCGTCAGGGGCGCGCGGTGATACCCTCTTCCTGCCTAATTAAAGTGGGCCGGCGGTGACATGGCGGTGAAGGGCGCTGGGCCACCAGAGAGCCGTGGGTATGTGTACATGGGGGTTGGCTGCTCAAAGCTTCTCAGCGAGCAACTCTGAGCTTCTCAGTGAACAACTCAAAGCTACTCGTGAGGGAGAATCTGCTCACTTGGCGAGGAAAGAAGTACATGGATGCATGGGGTGGTGATGTAGAGAGGGTGGGGGTGGATATACTCGGGATCGTGGCTACACTGACGGGGTTCTGACGGACAGGCCCGGGGAGGGGTGTCGAACGGATATGGCGCCTTCTTTCTTTCAATCCCCCACCCGTCAACCGTCATGTAGCACCAGCCCCCGCCCCATGTACATCTCCATGCCTCCCATGGGGATCAGACCTCCAGTCCCTAGGGACCAGTGCTGGAAATTTTAGGACATAGAAAAACAAAGTAGGGCTGTGGAATGTTAGATAGACATTTCAAATAGAGACACAGCAGTGAAAGGATGTTGAGTGTCAGTTGTCATAGGAGGTGGCTCTATGGGTATATTGGTGAAAAGGTTCCGAGACTGGGAAGTTGAGCATGATCAGTCAAAGAGGCAGTGGAAATCATGATAAAGGATCAATATAGGAGAGGGGAATGCAAAACGGAGTAGAAGACCAAGTTTTGAGAAGGGGGTCAACTGGGAGTGTAGGCAACAGTAGGATGTCACCCAAGAAGGAAGGTAAGAGACAAGGTATAGTAGGCCTACAACGCAGGTTAGATCGATGGGGAGAGCGGAGGTAGGTTAAGGCAAAGCGCGGGTATGTTAGGGCCAAGCCAAGTCTGATCAGGCAAAGGGAAGGGAGGTTCTAAGGTACCGAAGTATGTAGAGGAACACAGGGCGTGGAGGTGTTATGGGTGTGAGTGACAATGTACATTGTGCGAGTAACGCGATAGTGTGAGGGGGTTGAAGGGGGGGGGGGTGTATGACTTGTAGGATGTAAATGACAAGGTGTGAGCGGCCAATGTGAGGAAAATGTGAGCGGCAAACTTGCAATGTGTGAAGAAATAGTGTGAATGGTTGGACGGTGTTAGTGGAAGGATGTGAGTAGCAAATGCTCATATGACAAGTTGGAAGAGTGTGAGATGATATAACAATATGTTGTGAGTGGCAGTGTGTTAAGTAGCAGGATGTGGATGGCAGGATCGAAGGTAGTAGCGGGAGGGATGCTGTGAGTGGCTATATATTAGTGCAGGATCTGAGAGACCAAGGTGTGTGTGGTGTGGGGCCGGGTGTCAGTGGTGGCAGAGCGGACTGGGCCACGGGCCACACGTGCGCGGGAGGCGGACCGGCGGCCGTAACGAGGGCCGGCGCAGACGTCGTCGACGCCGCGCCGTCGGGCTCGTTTTTCGCCGCTCGCAGTGGCGTTAGGCAATGCTGATAGCGTATCTGTGGCGGGCCGGCACGGTTCCTGTTTATTTAGACTCTCTCGCAGATGATATCAATCAGAAGTGGTCTCAAAATATCAGCAGTAAACCGAGAAAGAAATATGCGCTGTCAATCACGGCGTGTCAAGCCCGGCGGCCCGGAGGTGTCGGATGTCGCCGCCGGCTGCCGCCGATCTGAGCGCCGTCAGCGCCGCGGCCCCGAGTCGTCCCCTCCATAGCCACGACCCCGCCTCACCAGCCTCCGTGGCCTCCCTTCATCACAGTCTGGAGCCTTCTCCTTCCCAGTCCCACATCGAATCCCTGTCGCTGCCCAGCCCCAATCCGACTCAAAGCCTCAGTCAAAAAGATCTTCAAATCGCAAGCTGACGCCGGAGACACACCAAACGAGAAACGCAGCGACTTCCAGAATCGCCAACTCAAAATGGCATGTATGTGAGATATAGTTTCATAGTTATATCTCCCACCGCTAATTTAGTGTCTCAGAAGCAATAGGCCCTAATTAGGTGAAATATGAAAAAAATAGCTCACATACACTCCAATCTGTTCTCCCTTGATGCGTCTTCGGCATTAAGGACATTGTAGAAACTTTAATCTGAACCTTCCTTGCAATGCGACGCGACTCCTATAGGAATGGAGATTTGCCTACTGGGTTGGGACTTGGACGTTCTCACCCACATTTCATATCCTATTAACATTTTACCACATGCCCTGATATATGCGAGACCTGGCGACTTTTTTATGGTGAATGGTAGTGACTAATGGAGACTCACTTTCCAACTTCTGAGACAAAACAAAGTAGTTCGAAGACATTTTGTTAGTAGTCTGTATCAGACTTATGTTTCTGTCTTTCTTACCTCCTAACGACTCTAAGAACTATCAGGATTATGTCGAAAAAGCCTTTACTCAAGAAGATTATCCTGCAGACTTTCAACCCTACCCCCACCCACTCCCTTCGAACCACGACCCAAGTTCAGCTCCACGACACAATATATCTAACCTCGTTGATTTTCTTCCATCCTCACACCATGGATACAGACTTTCTGCTAGACCCACATCTTTTCATCCCATATCTCCGTCTTCGCTGTACTACAACCTGGGCGTTATAGGTTCCTCTTACCACCGGTCCCAGACCACAGGTGCCCTGGATACAAGTAGTCTGTGTGAAACCTTTTCCGCGAGGTCTCTGCCCCGGGAGTAGACGGGCGTTCTGCGGATAGAGCTTAGTGTCCACGTCCGTTCTCCTGACAGGTATTTAACCAGATGTATCTCCTGCTGGTAATGCCGGATCCCCGCCACGTGAAAGCGGTTTACGGGGCGCGGGCGACGAAACCCAGTATGGTTGATCAGTGGCGTAGGGTCAGTGACCTCACGGAGTGCCTGGTGCAATGCATATGGTATTGGCAGGGGTGCAAACACTCACCCCTATGTCCAGTCTATCTGAGCCGCCCTCACTGCCCCTATCTAACCCCTGCTTATAAATATGAATGCCCTGCCCTTTCATCTTTATTCCCTACCCCATGTCCAGGTTCCATATCTGCCTCTTGACACCTCACCCCATGCTTGCCCCATATAGTCTCGTGATGTTATTCCTCTCCCCACCTACTCTCACACCACCCAACTTCCTAATCATCATCCCGCTCTCCAGCGCGAACATATCTGCCTTCTATGCCTCACACTTTATAACTATGGTCTCCTCATTATCTGCCTACCACCCCACATCAGACCATACAATAACTCAGGCACCAATGATATTTTCGTTATTTATGAAAAGCCACTTGTGTTCCTAGTAATATTCCTCATCTGGGGGACGTAGGGTTAAAACCCCGACACTGAGGGCAGTATATTATAGCCCAAACCCAACTTCCTGATAACTTTTCCAGAACGTTGTCTCCATACCACTCGGCCTATACCTGTAGTGGCTAATGTTCAGCCTCCGAAACACTCCCATCCAAGTATTTGTAGGCCTATATCATAATCGCCAAAGTTCAGCCGATACCTATCACTCCTTACGCACCTGGAGGGTATCTAGAGTAGCTATAGTCCAGTTTTGTAATATCCCAAAGGCCTTGCCACTGCATTTTACTTACTACTACTACTCCTACTCCCACTAATTCTACTGCTACGACTGCTACTTGTATCTCTATCACTACTTCCGCTTCAACTATTAACCTACTATTACCAAAGAGGATAGAATTAATTCTACACTCATTGCTAATAATAGAGTACATGTATTTTTACTGCCAGTATACCACGACCACTACCATGAGTACCACTACATATACATGTACATGTAAATGTATACAGTATGTTTCTCTGCTTGAACACCAGTTAATGATGTTAATTCCACCTGGTTTGAAATCGTCGGTGACTTCAAAGTCGGTGGGTAGTGCTATATTGCGTAATGTTGGAGAGAAAAATCGTTGATCCTTTTTGTTTCGACCTACCAATTACTTCACAAAAGGTATCACATAGTTGGTTGGCGGTGCTAAATGCCATGATTGGGGGTCATGGTCGCCAGGTGGAAACGCCACATTATGCAGCGTGTGTTACACACGGGCCGTTGTTGTACTCCACGCGCCAGGAGGAGACCGTGGAGTCGTCTCCGGGCACTGGGTCTAGTATGCAGGCTGGCGTCTAGCCTCGCCGGCCGCCACGCCAACCGATCTTTTTCCGGGCGGAACAAACGCCGCTCTCCGGCGGGGGATCGCGGTCGGCGTCCGGCGGGCGAAGGGGCGAGTGAGTAGAACCTGATCCGCGAGGACCAACTTTTAATTGAAGCCAAACGCCGGCTACGCTTACCGGTTAGCGTACATTAGGGACGCTGCGCGCGTGCCGCGGCAGGTGGCGCTTCATCAATTAACTCAATCAGACGTGGTGTCCGTAAGACGATAGGCTGTGTGATCTCTGTGCCCATTCTCCTCCCGACACCCCACCATGCAGGCGCTCCGGACTCCCGACACTTACAGCCCGACTCCCGACCATGCAGGCGCTCCCGACTCCCGACCATGCAGGCGCTCCCGACTCCCGACATTTACAGCCCGACTCCCGACCGTGCAGGCGCTCCCGACTCCCGACATTTACAGCCCGACTCCCGACCATGCAGGCGCTCCCGACTTCCGACACTTACTGCCAGAATCCAACCGATGCAGTCGCTCCGAAAGCCCGAAACTTACATCCTGACTCCTGCCCATGCATGCAAGACACTCCACACGCCCAACGCTTACAGTCAGACACCTGACAATGCAGGCACTCTGGACACCTGAAATATTATTCAGAATTAATTCAAAATGTTTGTGATGATTGACATGATGATATTATCTAAGTTAAACTTGTATTTGAATTTGACTTTTATATTTTAAATGATGGGGCTATCATGCAAATGGAGACAAAAAATTGAACATATATTTAAATATCTACTACTAATATCGGTTGCTTAGCTGTAATGCTGCTAGCCATGGGTCTCCATCTTGTAACATGTGCCATCTTTCGAAGTAAACCCATTGGGAAAAATGTTACAAGGAAAACAGTGTAAAATGGAATTTATAGGACTATTGATTCCATGTAAATGACATATTTTCTTGAGTTAGTGATTCCATTCATAATCTACCTCGTTCTATCAATTACATGATTGCCAAGCACATTTTGGTTGGTAAATTGCTTTATAAAACAATTGACAACATGGAACAGATGCAGACAAAAATATAAGAGGAAATTCATGTATCCATATCTAATCAACACTGATTACTTTAATGATAAATTGAAATTTAGTCAACTGAATCTGTTGCATGGCAACCATGTAAAGATATCCCTAGCAACAGCAATGTATATGCATTTTTAAGTAATTTTCATATTACCATCCCCCACTTGATTCAAAGGAATTCCAGTAGATATTGTATATGCAAACCTCAATCGACGTTAAGCAAAAATCTTCTGTTTGTTTATCTGCTTAGCAAGCACTTTGAAAAGTGTTCATTGCTTAGCAACCACTTTCTATAGTTCGTGGGTTGAATACAAAACACTCGCCTTCAGAAGCCTCGGGGTAAGCCCTTCAGGTCAGTTATTATTCCAAATATTAGGGCCATTTCAAGACTGTCACCCTCTATGACAGATTCGAACGCAATCAATTGAAGCCTACCACTAAGACCTTATTTCTGATATACCAAGCCCGACATTTTAGTGGCTTATGCTTATTTTAACATTTAAGGCGAACTCATTAACCCCTTATACTGTCTTCTATTGTAGATGAATCAAGCATTATCCCTCGTGTTTGATGTCTGAGGCAGATTGATTGGTTTTTCATCTGGGGCTACTAAGCCTTGGCTTTATACTCATCTGAGCATGATAAGAACCTAACGTAGATAATTAGTGTTAAATACCCATCCTTAGTCTGGTGGTATGATCTTGGACGGACATATGATTTATAGATGTATTGAAATGTTCAGCAAAATGCACACACACGGAATTCTAGTAGCAATTGTTCATTCTCTACTACCCTCCCTCCTTGTAGGTAATGCAATGGTTGTCAGGGGTGAACAATGTGGAATGTCAATGTTCTATATGGTTAGAGATTTCTCACATAGCTACTACGAAACATCGTGTTTAATTCTAGATGATGCAGATAAACCTTCTTTAGATTACTTATAATGACCCCCTATGAAGTTAGACTATCCATATCATCTCGCTGTTGACCTGTGATATAGATCTATGTCTGTGTGAAAGATGTGCGGCTTATCTCTTCACCTCCACATTCTCCCACATATTACAATACCTCTTGTTTTTTTACCTGCTAAGCACTTAAATAGTGGTAGAAATTCACACAAATATTCAGACCACATCACTTAACCGACAACTTAACGAGCAACCGCCACCCAAAGACAGCACACCTCCTCCGTGAGCCTAGACTTACTTATCTTAAATCAAGTTTTATTGGCAAATAGCAGAAGGTGCACCATGAAGCAATGGTATTAACCTTACATTGTCCTTGATACTGTTTCAATTTTTTCTTGCTGACTGACGTTCTTATCTCGAATGTTCTAATTGTGTCACCAACGGCCATGAAAGACGAATATTTACTCATGGCAATATGGTTTCAAAAGATACATTTCAGTATATGTATTTGGTAAATCAGAATTTGCTTCAAGAGGCCTATTTAATTCATATGCCTTCTGATATATTGTCAGCTCTGATAGACCTGACGCTAAATCTTCAAGCCAACTTGCCTAGATCCAAGTATACGTGTCTTCTGCCACAACATGAGCACTGATTGGTAAATGACAATGCTGAAGGAAGCCATCCCAGAGGGCTTCACCCATATTGCCAAGTACTTATCCCATAGTGTTTAGTTCCCTCCAAATATTGTCCCGTTCAATATTAACTCGGCGGGACTCCCACCTCACCCAACCCCCTGAGTGAGGGTCCTTTGTTTGTCCCTAGAGACATATGAATTGAGAAGACTCTGATACGGCCTCCGGGTGGGACGCTATTAGATCAAGATGCCGGAGGCGTTCTAACTATCTGTGAGGTGATCCCACATTACCAGGCTCGTGTCGCAGAGTGTCTAACCGTTCAGTAAGCACACTGATCGAAAGTAGAATTACTTGCGTGTATTTACGATGTCAGAAGCGGTAAAATTGGGAAGGTGGTAGACCGCAACTATTGGATGTAGCGTGCTTGACTGAATTCAAACAAAAGAGAAAAAAGTGTGAAGTAGATGTAACGGGAAAGGAGACTTACTGGCCGTTATTTATTATTTAGCACGCATTATACTACCAATCATGAGGTTGGCCAAATAATGTTTAGAGATTTGGGAGAATGCATTTTCCTAAGGGATACATTTTCTAATTTCTGAAAGTATATTCCTTATACGAACTATTTCATAAAAAGTACGACGTACACACATTTAAGAAACATCTTACTTTAGTATTACATATATATGCTGAAACCGTCAGAATCGTATATGACTAGTTTAGTAACAACAGATCACACCTGACTGCACGCACATTGTCGAGGGAAATTACCTTCTGTTTACATATAAAAACCTATCTGGATGGGATCTCTATAGGCAACATCTGTAAGATGCACAATCTGTGATGTACTGATCCAATCTGGAGGAGATACAGAGATCCATTTGTCATCTGTCCCGTGGAGATCTATGAACAGAGCTGTGTGAGTGTGTGAGTGTGTGTGTTTGTCGGGGGGGGGGGGGGGGCAGGTATCTTACTCAGGTATGGAGTAAGAAAGGTATTTTTTAAAGGGCCTGTCACTAAATGGTATCAGGGTGACTACAAAACCCAGCAAAGCAGCTAGGATGAGTATTTTAATTCTTCTATTGATCGGTTTCTATCCCACACGCTGCTAGCCGTCAAAAGGAAGTATATGAATGTAGCCATGAATATACTACCGTGTGTGTATAGAATGTTGTCTTAGCATTGCCATCTCGAGACTGGGATATTTTCCCACTATATGAACAAGCACGTTCACGTCCGTCCCAGAAGTGGTGGCCCCTAACCTGTGACCAATATGCCATGGTCATTTCTTACAGTTTTCATGTCTTATGCTGGTTTTCTGTTCGTCAGCGGGGATCATTCTTGCTGGTTTATGATAATAGTTAAACATTTTCTTTAAACTTGAGGATTGACAAGAATTATCATTGGATTCAGATCTAGGACGAAATCGATCAGAATTAAGATTCAAGTTCATCATATGGAACAATGCACAAACTTTGGCCAAATCAAATATGATTTAAGATTTAAAAAAACAACAACAATTTTATGAGTTCTGTGAAAGTAATAATCGATTGTATGGATATGCTTATTACTAAAACACCTTTAAACATCACAAAGTTTATTTAGTTTGTATGTGTATCAACAGATTCATTTGTTCTAATATTTCCTAAAACGTGGATATACATTCGCGATAAGAAACGAACGTGCTCTTACACACATATATCATACATTCATATATCTCTCTATTGATATTCAAGTTATATTAGAAAATCGATGTTGAGTTTCGCAAAAGAGAAGTTAACCATGTTCAGCAACTAAGCAAACATCGCCAGTACAGAAATAAACAGTCATCCAGCATAACAAAACCCTTTCGAGTTTGTGGTTTCCAACAGTATGCCGCTTGTTCAGGTGTAGGCCCATTTCCATTGGCTGACGAAAACGGTGTAGATTTTTTTAGTTCTCCTAAAAGCCTATTTCCATTCTGCGTCAGCAGTGATAAAGGTCCGTCGGTGGTTCCTGGTTGTAGATAGGTGACGGCCAGTGGAAATGGACTTTTTTTTTACAAGAACTCAAAAGATCGACACCGTATTTGTCGGCTAATGGAAACGGGCCTTATATCTATTCTGTAAAGGGACATATTGTTCCGAATCAAGATCAGTCTAGACAATATCCAGCCCACCTTGACTTCTTCTGAAGTGGACATTAATTGCAGGGATTTCCATTCTTAACTTTTTTTTCACCTTTCAACGGCGCCGTAACAGGAGATCCGCCACACTTGGCATGAACACCCAAGATAAAAGCAGCCTGCTACCTGGGTTCAAAGGGGATTAAACTCCTCCTATTCAAGTAGAACAAAAGCTGAAACCCAGTGCGCATGCTCACGGTACACGGCGTTTTTATCGACACCGCCGTCGTGACATCAAAGGGATCCTGCAAGGCAAGGGATCAAAGTGCTGATTGACTTAGTGAGCGGGGGCCAGGTAGAGATGTCAGGTGTGCTTTGTATTGGGTGTCATGTGTGGTGGGGGGTGGGTGATGGTTGTTGGGGTTGGGGAGGATGCTTCGGTCGGATTATCTCCTATAAATACTTGTGTCAGTGATCGCCCCTTGGCGCGCTCTTCTAAACGCCGCCTCGTATTGATAAACGCTGGTTGAGTTTCACGGCTGGCGTGTTGAGGACGCGCGACGCACGCCCCCAACGACCACCGACCATGCCTGCTTGTACTTTGCCCATCCTCCTTCCCGCCCACGCCCGTTCCTCACCCATCTTGCACGCCCATACACCAGTATGCCCTTCCCCTGCTTGGCAATATACACACGCACTTGCTCTACTATTTGTGGCAACGCAGAACCATTTTCTGTATTGCTTACCCATTAAAACCCCATCTGCCCACCTGCCACATTGTTCATTTACATGTTTCACCACTGTTCCTCTTGCCATATTTTATACCTAGATGGAACAATAAGGTCCAACTTTCAGCACCGGTCAGCCACTTGCTGCACCTGAGGCCTTCTCATTGCTGCACTTGCCAAATTCTTTGTCTATATATATTGTTATCCCGCCGTCCGTGCAGGGAGCTTAAAGTGCTGATTCCACCGACACACAAGATATAGCGAGATTGGTCACGATTTGGTTGTCTTGCTACATCGGGCTAGGTTTTAATGATCGCATGTCTATGTGTCTTGAGGTGTCCTGGTGGTGGAGCACCAAAACATAGACCCGACACCGCACGGCTAGGTTTTGAGACAACGGAGGTACGATATATCGCGATACTAAAAGATATTACAAGATATACTGACAAATCCATTGTGTTGGTAGAATCAGCCCTTTATGTCGGACAATTCACTTGTTGGGTGCCCGCCGGTCCGTCTAATAATGTCTCACTTACCTGCCTGTTTGCTGGCCCGTACTCCCAGAACACTGAAATGCCTAGTCTGGATACTGGAGAATTGTCTCTCTAGGTCACTCCATTAGTCCTTATGAATGTGAATATTCTCTGCCCCTACATCATTGAGATCAGTTCTGTCGAGTAATACACACCTTCAATATGTAAGGCAGAGATACCCACTGCAACTAATAATTACTTAGAACGTCTAAAAAGAAATTCGATGTAAATGGGAGTGCGTAGACACGTTTTTTACTGAGGCCAGAGAAGACAGGTTCCTTTTCCCGTGACCTCTGTAGGTCCCTCTGTTGTTTATCCATTTATGTTACCCGAATATAGAATTTACGGATGAATAATCAAATCACGCCGATATGTAGAAATATCTTATGGCAAAATAGAAATAGCCAGGCATTGCGATTTCAAGCACTAAATCATTGACACATCAGACATAACCATTTTCCTCCATATACCTTTCTTTTTTTTGTATTATAGGCTTACATTATAAACATCTTCAAAACAATATTCATTAAAATATTATACTAATTAATCTCTACAAAACCAAGCCTGCCGATGCAAAGTCCATGCAGAAATTCAAAACTTCGAATTCCCTATACTACTTACATCACAGAACACTTGAAGGATCGAATATAGAGAATTCTGTTCCATACTCGTTGCTTGAACTGTGCTGGGGTACTAGAAACATACAATAAAAACCTCATGATTGTAGCAGAATAATAAGAGAACAAAGAGACAATGACATGTTTGCACTTGTAATCACGAAAAGAGAAATTATGAAAAAACTGGGAGTGAAGCCGTGATACCACAGAATTCCTCTCGCTCTAGCCCCACACACTCGAACTCTCTGTCTCCGTAGGGGCCTTCGGCCTTTGTTAGTGCAGATCAATACCGTACCAATAAGAGGAGCAGCTCTCCTTAGACACAGCAGCTCGCGGTTATAGGGGAGAGCACACTGCCAAATACCAATTAACCGCGGCATGGGAAAAAGGCTGGGCGGTGACTAAAGGCCGTGACCTCCAACACCCGCTCACGAGTGGCCTCAGCTTGGATCGATCGAGGGCATGAAGGGCAAGGAGGGTGGAGGCGGGGTGGTTACCTGAGAGGAAAGGTGGACAATGGATGAGGGTGGATCAGTGTGTCGTGAGGATGGGGGGTGGGTGGCCGGGCGTGAAACGTGATTAAAGACATCTGCGGCGCGGTGTCTGGGTTCTCACCTTTACAATCGTAGTAGCCACTCGTTTTTGTGACCTTCGTTCATCGTTCTGAACTATTATAGTCAATATTCTTCAATTAGACATTGACCTACAAGGTAGAGAAGTTGTGAAAGATTACTGTCTGTCTGCTATAGTAATACACGAGCGTTAGCGAGTGTGCTACAGGGTCAACTTCGAGTGGTCACGTGTCCACAAAACCACCGTGTGTCATATTTATTGAGGGGAAAATACGCTCATATATGTCACCTAGAGGTTAGAATCGTCACATATATGAATGCTTCCAGCTTGCTAAAAAAAAACACCTTCACTATCTATCTGCCAACTATAAAGGCCTGGTAAATTGGTCGGTTGTTCAGTATCCCAACCTGGCCATATACGCTGCCTCTCTACTGAGTTGGTTGCTAAAAATAGTATTTTTTGTTTAGAGTCTTTTTGAGAATACAGGATTCACTATGTCAATTCTACCATTAAATAATTGACACTTAGTTTTGGCTACTGTAATCTGCTACTAGAAAATTATTAGATGATAATAATGACAAAATTTGATATTTACAGTTTTAAATCTGATGGGACATCTAAGTACATTGTATTCAGCCTGTCATATCTGATGGGATAGACTTCAGACCCACTTTGTACAAGGGAAACTTACACAGGGATAGGTAAACAGAGAGAGAGTTAGACATAATATGCAGACAGGGACAGAGATAATGAGACGGACGGAGATGCAGAAAAACACATACAAAGAGAAATAGTCAGACATACGTGCCAACCAACAAGGATAGAGGCAATGATATAGTGACATACATAGTGGCAGAAATAAAAACAGAGTTAGACATACAATATACAGGCAGGGATAGTGCCAGAGACACAGACAGAGAGGCAGACAGCTGGAGACAGAAGACAGACATGTACAAAGAGAAATAGACATATACTAACATACAAGTACAGATGAAGGTTTAGGCATAACACTCTGGGCCTGAAGCTACTCTACCTTACAGTCATGCCATAATAGCCCTCATCACTTCCCCTCCCTAAACTTCCACTCCCTATCTACTTTACTGACCAGCTAGCTGCACTCAAGAGCTTGTTTGTTCTGGCTCACTGCTCCCC
This sequence comes from Alentia gelatinosa, assembly GCA_950022655.1. Classification (NCBI taxonomy): domain Eukaryota; kingdom Metazoa; phylum Annelida; class Polychaeta; order Phyllodocida; family Polynoidae; genus Alentia; species Alentia gelatinosa. Next base: position 53,518,908 of record OX465581.1, read on the forward strand.
TACCACTTTACAATGCATGTACATTCCAAATCTGATTGGACAGACCTCACTATATGGCATCGGAACTCCCATATCTGAGGGGACAGATCATTCACTATGCTATTCCTATCATCATATCTGATAGGACAGACAAACGAACACAGACCCAGTAAGGAAGTATGGGTTAGTTGAAGGGTAGGCATATCACTTTAGTCTATTTCAACACAGTCACTCCATATTAGCACCTTTCCACCCCTCACACACACACTTGTACCTTCCTCCACTGACAAGGTTATTGAACCTGTCAATACTCAGAGGCATATATGACTTGATTAAGAGATATGTTAATGCATTAGGATACACTTATTTTAATATGAGAAATTAGTTTTATTAAGTAATCAGTTTCCATTTGTTTAAACATATAGATATCTATATCTTGATTAGTATCCCTGTTGATGGTACTTGATAACAACTATTAAATCAATTCTCTAAGTTTATAGAAACATTTTTGATACTTGATTCTTGATAAAATACAGATGGCTCAAACACATACTTTCTTATGGTAGTCTTACTTTTATTTCATGAAGTTATTTATGTGTACTGCTCTCTTACATTACAGATGGAAATGACATCAGCTCCTAGTTATCCATCTTTTCAAGTAGATTAATCTCGGGAATTACCATATTGAAGGGTATATCAAAAGGGACCATATTTTTACTCTATAGCACAAAGGGACTATTTTGTATCCGTATACCATGGTTATGGTATCTGACAATCTTTAAACAATGGGTAGTAGTTTATTTAGTCACCATACATTTGAATGGGGACTTTGTATACGATGGGTAATACAGTTCTAGACAAATGTGAATATTCACCCATAACCATCGGCTGAATTTCAAAGGATAAAAACAAATTCCAAACTGTTTTTATATATATATTATGGTGCTCCCCCAAAATGTCTCGGAAAGGTTACTGATTTTGCTCTTGACCTGGCTTAAAAGCTGTTTTGTACATGTCTATTTAGGTAATATTCAGCAGTATGAGAGAGTCAGCCGAGGGTTCTTTTCTTTACACGCATATATATCTAATTATATATACTTAGTAGAGTTGAGGTTTAGTATAGACTAGGGTCTTTGATATGGTGAGCTATGATGTGTGCACTAGGTTAGCTCCACCCCAGTACAACAATTGCAATACTTTTATAGTATACATAGACTAACGATGCTTCCCACAGTAGATGTGTTTTAAGATAAATTTTAGGATAAATACCTGGAACGTTCTGATAAATGAAGTAATAGTTCTCATGCATGAAAGATGTTTTTTCTCGGTTTGAAAGAAAGTATTGGTATGATTGTCTCCACAAGCAAAGAACGACAATGTCCGTGATGTCTATCTACCTATAGCGAGGTCAGTATATATTAATGGCCCAATTTTAGGATGTTCTTCCTTTGAATAGAATAGGTCGATAGCACAATCATTAGATTGTTCTTTTTCCTATTCAGGTTAGTGTGACTGGGTGTGGTGAATAACAGACTATATAATAGCTAAATCTATATGGCTTTTATTAGTAATACTCTCCTATTGGTATACTCGCTATCTCGTTTCGTGCGGTTTCTTGACCTTTTCCACTCTAGTAACACTTTAATTTTTCGTGATATTGGCATTCCATGCAACCCCTCTAAACCTGACTTCATCCCAAACTAGCTTTACCAAGATTAGCCACCCATCTTTTACCCGGCCAAGATCAAACCCCAACTCAGATATCTGTCAACTTGAGAACTTAAAGCAGCGAAAAAGAGATTTTCACAAAGAAATGTTTGCATCGTTTTTACGAAAATAGATAAACCTTATCAATTGATTCCAAATACACCTTAATCTCCAAGGCTAAGACGTGTAGTAATATCTGAGCGTATGCGAGGATATTACATAGTCTAGTCCGAGGAGACTACGACCGATTTGATCTGAAACCAGTTTATGCTGTATTTCTTATTCAGCATTGCAAATTCTAAATATCAAAGAAAAGACAAAATAGAAAATGGATACGGATGAGTATAATATGATATAATCAAAGAAACTATGGGGTCTTCATTCTGAAAATACAAGAGCTAAGCGCATTTGAAAAAGGAAAACAACAAAGAGTATGTGAAACCATAGTGTACCAGCGAGTTCAGAACGAATTTATCCAAAACAACTCATAAATCTACCCCGTATTGGCACCATCACTATGGTTTCATATTAATATATACCTTAATTCGGTCTTAATTCACTAAAACTGACCGTAATTCGACGTCGAAGTCACTTTTTACAACTCACAAAGACGATGTGTACGTTAGCAGACATGCCGGAAGTTGACAACAGGAAGTGATCACCGCGCAGGCGAGAATACATTATACCGCCGCATAAATTAACGCACGATCACCCTGCTACGCTTGATCGTCCCGTCGGACAGCTACACTCGAGCGGTGCAGTGTCTCTGCTATTTGTTGACATCTACCGGATCACCCGCTCGGTTCGTGAACGTATTGAAATAGATTGATCTTGCATATCTAAGCTATATAGCGTGTTTCACGTGATTCATACTTGTATTCCACCTCAATGTTTGATGTATTTTCACACTAAGTCGCTCCGTGGTTACTGTGCGACGCCATGGAACTCGCGAAGTGAAGCGATCCGCCATTTTTTTAATCTTGCGCCTAGAATTCTGTTGTCGGCCTCTCGACCAAGCAAAATGCGTTATTTCTTCAAAGCGTGCAATCTGTAGCTCAAAGCGTGCAGGTAAGGCTCAAAGTGTGCATTTTGTCACTCAAAGCGTGCAATCTGTAGGAACCCAAAGGTACCAGTACATCATTTCACAGCGTACAGTGCAATCTGTGTATCGTTACTATACCCATAGGAGCAGTATGTATTTACTCTGACTTAGTGCATAGGTATATAATAATAGATATGACAGTCTATATATCAGATTTAACACAGAAGATATAAGGCAGGGAGGAAATACAATTATATGTTCAGTTATATTCATCTTGTTATGTGTATACTTTTAAACTTACCTAAGAATAGAAAGGCCAATAGCGAGTTGAAGTATATATATATATATATATATATATATATATATATATATATATAGTTTAGAAAAAACCTTCAGAAAATTAGAAAATATGTTCAGCTTCACTGTCGATTTTTTCCATGTTATGTACATTTTTTCTAGTAAAAATAATGTGAAAACTGTGACGACATAGAGATGAGATTTAATGTCTCTTTACGTCCTCGGTTTTTATATGTAAAGATGAGTACTCATCTGTACGTCGCTGATTTATCATGTGTCTGGGTACTAAGATTCGAATTGAAATTTGATTTTTTTCCAGCCTCAAACCCAATCTCAACCCATGTCTCACCCTCACTGCTCAATCTATGTCGCACTCTCCCTGATAGTCCCCCATTGGTATCATTATTTAAATATGAGATATTATATAAAAACATGGTTATGACGCTTATACGATGATACTTATTCGAGGTGAAGGCCAGAAATCCTTCTGAACAATTTCGAAGAAAGAGTTCGGAAGGATTTCTGGCCTTCACCGAGAATAAGTTTCATTGATTGGCGTCATCACTATGTTTTTTATTATCATATACCTTAAATTATTTATAATCGACCAAAACTCAACAAAACTTGACTCTGTTGACACAGTCACTCTCACCCAGTGTGGTAAATACATACACAATATTGACTGGTTTCAGATACAAGCGGCCGTATGCTCCGAGGAGTTGGCGCGTAGTAATATCCGAGCGTATGCGAGGATATTGCACAGAGTCAACTCTGAGGAGCATACAATCGCTTTTATCTGAAACCAGTCTATATTGTATTTATTATCCACCTTTTCCGGGCAAGTGGCATGTCAATATCAGTTCATTTTAATTATGCACTATGTTTTCGTAAGCACTATTTTTCCGTATGCGCCACCCGGAGCATACAACATATCTGTATGCTCCGGGTATGTCCATACAAACTCCCTATGTGTTTTCTATGGACACTTTGTATTAGGTGGATAATAAATCACAAGATTAACCCGGAAGTCAAATACACTCTCCTAGCAGAGGATAGGTTTGCTCAACATTGCCCATGGCCACAGAGACTCTGTAAATGGAGAGTGACGCTCATTTACATAATTTCGCGCATGCGCAATGTTCAAGTTCTACATCCGGTTTCCTTCGTCTTGACTCACAGCTTTGTTGATCACGAACAGAAGTATACTAATGAGTTCATCGGTTTGATTAACAATCATCGAGCCAAATTATGTGTAGCTTTAACCTGATACCATTTAAATAGCTGAAATATGCAAGATTGAAAGATATGAACGCAGACCCTCGCCAAGCAGGCAACTCACAGATATCAACAAAATAGCATGACGTCATTTTCAGGAGTTCTCTACGCTCTGGGAAATCCCTAGTGCTGTCTGCTTCTCGGCCAATCAGAATGTGTTATTTTGCAAAGCATGCAACAGGACGGTCAAAGCGTGCTATATGACGGTCAAAGCATGCAATATGTATTTCAGTACAAAGCTATACGGCATATCACGCAATATGTAATGACTTACTGTACCCCTAGTATTAGCACATATTTAGACTGAGTTAGTGCATAGGTATATAATAATAGCCTTTATAAACAGCAACATATAGACGCCGATTTATATATGTCTCTGGGAACTAAGATTTAAATTGAAACTTGATTGTTTCAGCCTCAAACCCACCATCGACCTATGTCTCACCCTCTCTGAGGGTCCAACCCTGGTCTCATGATTTAGATATGAGATATTAGCCTTTCAAAACGGCGCTGTAAAGATGAGTAAGTTTTATTTACGTTGCCCATTTATTTTTCATCTCTAACTATTTTCAAATTATGTGATCATGGTCAGTGTGATCAGTGAGGGTGAGACATAGGGTGAGGTTGAGTTTGGGCCTGAAACTATGAATTTTCAACTTATTTCTCTACTGCCAGAGAGGTGGGCAATATAAAGATGAGTAGGGCGACGTAAAGATCAGTACTTAACTTTACCTCGCCATTTTAAAGCCTAATATCTCATGTTTCAATGATGTGACCAGAGTGAAGCTGAGACATTCAAATTTCAATTTAGATTTTTGTTGCTAGAGACTTATCTAAATGTGCGACGTGAAGATTGCTTTACATCGTCCATTTTGTAATGAAAATTTAAGAAATGGTATATCCAATTGATATCATTCCAAGATATGATATACAAAGGGCTGATATCTGACTGGGCCATGTAACAGTTTTTTATAAGATCTCTTTATTTTCCTTAAAATGATAATAATTGACAGAAACCCTTATAAAAAATATGCTAAATAATTAAGACCAAGTAGAAGAGACAATGGCTCAGTAACGATTGAAAATATGCGGTTTCAAAATAAAAGAGCTTAGAGAAAGATGAGACAGACCAAGTATGTGTCTAACTTCCGGAATGGAAAATCTAGTCTCATACGGGTCTAATTTCACCATGAATGAAAGTGTTCAGTTTATATATATTTTGATCGAGCAACATGTGGATAGGAATCTCAGTCTGTTGCGAGTGAGAACCCCCCCCCCCCCCCACCCCCATCTCGTGAAATATCAGCGAGTGGAAATCGGCGAATTTTTTTTGTTAGTCATGTAAATGCCTCGTACCGGACTAACTGTAAATTATCATCTCGTTTTGTAATATGTACAACATATATATTATACATAAAAGTGTTTCTGACTTTAAACGGTAGATTAGATAATCTAGTTTTATGCAATGCGTACTCCACTACCAGCTACTGAGGTTTATATCGTCCACATCTGCCTGGCCTTTACCTGATAGATACAACGGACAACCTCACGCAGCTCATCACAGCCGCTCACACAGACGCTAACGGATATTTCAACGCTGGCGTCCGCAGAGAACACCTCTCCGTCCGCATACGATGAGAAGATTACTACCTGTCCGCCGTGTCCTCCACACTCAATCAGTGCCTGTGTCGCCAACCATACCTGGCCGGCGGAGGGCCCTTTGATGTACCACAAGAGGCGCGACCTGTGTTTAGTAAATTAGCCTGCCGCCAAACCCGACCCCGACCCCCGTGTAACAGGACCCCCCGCCGGCCACCTGTAGGAATCCGCCCGGCAGGTGGTCGGAGCCTCACGGTCTCCGGACCCTGCCGGGATGAGGTATGGAGGGGCAGGGAAGGAGGGGGAGCACACACCAGATTTAATTTATTTGTAGCAAAAACGTATTTCTTGAGATGTTAGACAAAGTGAACTGGCTGAATATATATCAATGATGGAAATAACAGACTCGCCCACCTCAATCTATGTAGTAGGCTATGCATGTATTGAAGCAAATAGTGTACCAACGTGTTGATAGCATACTCTCTGATTAGCGGAAGTCTGCTGATAAACCCGCATACTACTTCAGTTGCACAATCACTTGCCATGTAAAACTATTATAGTGACCTCAGTGTCTAAATTTAGAAAGTCTAGAAATGATAATAGACATAGTTTCTCAAAATATATTCCTTGTCCAACTTGTTATCAAATCAATGCCATTTTGTAGGTCCGACCAACATTAGGAAGGTTACTAATGTAAAACAAACTTAGACACGTATAATTCTACTTTATCAGAGGTGACCCTTCCCATGTGATGATTTATATAAAGCACCTTATTTTAAGATTACGACTGGAACGCCTTATACATACATTAACACTAATGTGGCGTTTCCACCTGCCGAGTATCTGCACCATGTAAACAAATTAGTCGGTGGTCCTTCTTGAGAATGTATCCGTACTAATAATCGCTGACTCCATTGAAGCACATGCTCTGTCTCCACCTGAAAACGGATTATACGTTCCGTGTGCACTGATTGATCAATATATAGGACCTGATAAGCCTGATGTGGATATGGGATTAACATATAAACCGATGGCGATGACAAAAAACGTTGTATATCAATGAAAATAAAGGTGATCACCAACCGATTTTTGGTCACAACCACCAATTGAATTAACCTGGTTTGTTTTTTCCCGGTGGCCTCACTAGTCGGTCAGCGGTGCTACATCACTTAATGCTGGAGAGAAAAATCTTCAACCTTGTAGTTTCCACCCTACTATTGTACCAAAAGTGCCACATAAACGGTCGGCGGTCCTAAATGCCATACGTAATCGCTGCTCATATAATCGGTAGGTGGAAACGCCACGGCTGAAGTTTCCAAGAAAACTAAACATAGACATAACTTGAGGGAGTTATAAATTGCAATTGATATTGTTGTCGATGAATTTAACAATGACTCCTTTGTTCTTTGTTCCACCTCTGGTTTAGAAATGCATATTTGAAGTTTATGTCTTTGCGGGCTGTCTGCATTATTTCCTATATCGGATGTATCTATCAGCAGATCTACAATTTTCCAGTGATGTTTTCCAACTTCACATAGGATATGGAAAGAACACCAAGATATCTTCTGACCGAGTACAATGATCTATATTAAATAATAGGCACTATAAATTTTAAAATGAAATCCGGAAAAAATGGTTAATTTGATAAGTTTGAAGCAACTCCAAACACTATATTTCCAATAAAAGAGAAACTGATGTTAACCATCCTTGCTATAAACTTTTCCAACAAATCATTTTATCTAGGAACAATTTTGAGGAAAAACTGACAAAGTGCACACAAACTTGTAGTGCACGGTCTATTAGAATTCCCGTTATGCTGTGCACTATACCTATGATTTACACAACACCTGGAATTCAAAAGAAATTTTGGAAAATTCCTATGGAGGAGTAATGTAAATAAGATCGCAAATAATTCCTTAGCACAGGGAATAAAGGAAGGAGGATTAAATCTGTTTCATATAGAAACGATGTGTGAGGTTTCTAGAGTCAGATGGATTGTTCGCTGTTGCTCAGATGTACAAAAACCCAAATTTATGGATCAATCTTATTACAAGATGTTTGGATACTTCAGAAGTAATGGATACTAATTGTCTTGTCAAATAAAGAATAAATCCAATGTAAAGATCTAATGTAAAGCAGATACTCCCCTTTCTACATGAATCTGGCTAATATCTGGAACAGAATTTATTAATGCGGCGTTTCCATCTGCATTAGGCGTGCTATACCGTTGCAAACAATACCATTCAACAAAACTAAGATTGAATCACAACCAATCTATATTAATGACTCGGTTGTGAATCTTGCCAACATTCTCTCAAGCAAAACTGAGCAGATATACAATACACTTCTGTGACGTTTCCACCTACCGACTATGACCACCGATTATTGTTTTAGCACTGTCGACCGATTATGGGACGCTTTTGATACAACGATCGCCAGTTGGAAATGATAACGGTTCTTCCTCAATATTAGGTAATATACCCCCACTGTCCACTTTTTGAGGCCATCGACAGAATCCAACCAGGTTAAATCAATCAGTGTTGGTGAACAAAAATCGTTGTTGACAATCTCCTTTTTCATAGAAAAACAACGTTCTTTCTCACTGCCACCGGATTCTATGTTAACCCTACAGGCCCACAATACCAATGATTGTCAGGTCATACATATTGAACAATCGGTGCACATGGAAGATATAGTCGGTCACCAGATGGAAACAGAGTGTGTGTTTTGAGATCAGCGAATATTAGGACAGATAAAGGAGGACTTCCGACCTACTTTTGTACAGGGTACATACATGTATAATCGATGGCCTTTCCACCTGCCGATTATGACACCGATTATGCCCAATTCTGTGATACCTTTTGTGCAATAATCATCAGGTGAAAATTACGATTACTTTATGTGGCATATGATTTTTGAATGTGAGCCTAATTTCCACCTAATAATTAAGACCACCAAATATGGCATTTTACACCGCCGACCGATTATATGATAATATGTGTGCAATAATCGTCAAGTCGTAGCAAAAAAAGTCAACAATTTTTCTCTCCAACATTATGCAATATGACCCTGCAACCGACTTTTGAGGCTATCGTCGAAATCAAACTAGAGGTTGAAATAATCGGTGGCGTTGACCAAAAATCGGTCGGTGATCATATCCATTTGTCAAAAATGTCGGTTTTCTCACTGCCACTGATTTCTATGGTAACCCTTCTGCACGTATAAGAAGACCGTTCTTTTATTTATGGGAAATGTATACATTCGGCCCTAATTTAGAAAGGATTAATCATCAGATTTGTCAGGTCCTTTTCGTATTGAATAAATGGTAGACGAGGGAAACGTAATCGGTCGCCAGGTTGAAACAGGGTATGTACTTTGGAGCCAACGATTACTAATACAGACCAATTCTCAAGAAGGCCCACCGACCGATTTTTGTGCAGGGTGCACATAATCTGTGGGGGTTTCGCCGGCAGGTGGAAACGCATCATCAGGCAGCTAGTGTGTATGCAGATGTGTGTGATACGAGCCTCGTAAGGCTCAGCATGTAATACATAAACCTCCAGATTCTGGCATATGTTTGTGTGGCACTGCATAACCTCAACCTGGCAGACTCTCCAATACGAGGTTGTGTCACTGAGTGAGGAGGTCATCGGAACAGAGGACGGGGCGGGCCGGGGTCCCTGATCCCAACCACCTCGACCATCGAGTCCAGGGTCTGTCGCCATGTCGTGATGAGGTTCTTTGTGGACGCGGAGTTAATAAATAGCGGCGGTTGACACCTCGGCCGCAGCCGGCGGGCACGGGAGGACGGGCGGGGTGGCCGGCAGATGTGTCCTGTGTGCGTGTGTGAACTGACATCACCAGGCCAGTCATATGCAACCTGACGCAGAAATAATGGATGGGCAGGTATAAGCATGTTTAAATCTGATTATTATATTTACAGAAGCATTGGCAATTGAAACAGATGTAATAAGATATTTTCAATCATTACTTTTCGTACATGAAACTGATTCAATTGCTATGAATGGATGAAAGGTTTCCTAATGGATATATACCTTACACAATAGTACGATATTTATAGAAATCAATATACACGATATTTTCCTTCTAATTCAGGGGTTCAATACTACTGCATTGGAGCAAGTTACCCAATACTTTAAATCCTGTACCACCCTTGGTAAACCTTCGTAAGAAACCAAAGAGACTTCACGATATCAAAAGTGCCCACAGATTGATTAAAAGTTCCTATCAAGCCTTGATTCAGATAGAGTCACGTCTCAAAAGGAAAAACAAGATCAGACCCAACAGGACTAGACAGAACTAGCCCATGCCTTTACCTATGAAAGAGGGACTGTTGGAGGCAGTTGGATGCAAGAAATATTGGTATTCATATACATCAACTACCAGCTGTAGTACGATTAACATCAAGATATAATGACTTTACTCATAGAGAGACTTATATGTTATTCAAATAAATCATAGTTATATATACTTCGTGTGCATACATTGCAAATAATGGCTTAAATAATAATTAGTATGGGCATTTTCCAAAAATATCTAACGACGTGTAACTGGTTATGCTTAAGCACAGCACGTACATATATTGGAGGTGGGGGGCAGAAGGGGACAGGTAGCGGGCCCACGAGGCCGAGGAGAGAGGATTGGGTTCTCGAGGTTGGTTTCAGGTCCGGTTTTATGACCTCAATCAATACGTCTCTGTCCGATCTCACTGACGTCTCTCTATGTCTCTCTGACGTCTCTCGTAATGTTAGTTTTCCTTTCTTTTCAGTATTTTGTACGTTGGAGGCATCGATATCTCACCGTCAAGCATCACTGCTCATGGATAGGGACTATTCCACCCATGACTAGTGATTAATTAGTGTTCTCTTTATTGTGTTTTCATCTGTATAACGTTTATTTGGAATATTACATGGCATCAGCGTCACTTGATAAGAAGACGAAATAACACGGTGGAAATTGAGGTGCTATGTCATAGTTTTGGCTTTAGAGGAATATAATTGCATGCGTGATACTATGTACAAATGTTATCAATCAATTATCTGACCCTCCCTATATTAGTGCATTATGGGGACCTGCCTTGTACACTTTAGTCCAACGAAACAGATTAAGCCCAATGCACATCTACCGATTCAGGGTTGAATGATTAGTCCCCAAATCGTATAGGAGTCGGTGAACTTGTCCCAGGCAAATTACGTAAAATCCAGTCTTGTTGGCGACTGGATTTATCAACATGTTGAATAACTTTTGGTGACCTATTTAGGAACATTGACCGACAACTCGTCAGGGACAAAAGAACATCTCAAGCGGGGGGTTACACTAATCGTTGGCTGACCCTTGCCTAGCTGTCCTACATCTACCGACTAGGGTGGCCTCCATTAGGATAGCTCACCTGAGACAAATTACCGTTCCTTTGTCGCCGACAAAGGTACATCAATGTTCCGAAATCGGTTAATGTGTATTGGGCTTAAAACTCAACTCGATTAGTGCCTTGTATTTTCAGCAATCGGTCCTCTTGGGACCAGTTTACAACTACCAATTTTGACCACATATTCTAGAAAATCTGAGATTGTGAACAAGAGAAATACAGACCCTTTCAACGACTTCTCAACCTCAAATTGCGTAACATGGCCACACTAACCAACATTTTAGGCCTCCGACGATTTCAAAGCGTTTTGAAATCGTCAGCAAAACACTCATTCGACATGCACATCTACACTTACAATAAAAGGGCCCTTTTCTATGTCCGTCACCGAAGCATAATCATCAGGTGTGAACACCACAATCACTTGGATTGTCATACCTGCACCTGACTTCCAATAAGTGGTTTATTTTATGTTTTACACCTGACGACCGACTATTGGTTGTATGCATCGGTTTCCATCATATATATGAAAGGAGAAAGTCTGAATATCTAAACTGCATGATGAAAATCATTGTCAGTGATATGCACACCCTGTTTTTCACTGAAAGATTGAAGTGCTTGCCGATCAAGTGTAAAATCCACGGGTCCTTCACCGAATATTTCAAAGAGCTTTGAAATATTCGGCTGGTATTGCCAAGCTACGCAATTTGGGATGAGAAATCGTTGAGAAAATTTCTTTTGTTTATAATTATCGATATTTCATAGGAATGTGTAAAAATCGGGCGGGTTTGCCAGATTCTGGAACCGGTGGTGACAATAGGTAGGTTGAAACTGGGCCCTATGCGGCGTTTCCACCTACTCATTATGACCACCGATTAAGGCATTTAGTATCGCTGACAGATTGTGTGACACTGTTGGTGCAATAATCGGAAGGTGGAAACAAATGAATCAGCTATCTCCAACATAGCATGATGAAGCACGACTGACCGACCTTCTGTAGCATGGATGAAACGTTTCCATATCAAATTAATCGGTAGCAGAATGAACTTTAGCGTCGAACATCGGTCGGTACCTACCTCAATTTTCATTGAAAAAATATATATTTTCTGACTGCTACCGATCGTGCGCACCGATAATTTCTGAAGTGAAACCACCCACCGACTTTTGTACAGGGTGCGCAAAATCGGTGGCATTTTCATCGGTGGAGGGTAACGCCACATCAGGTTTGTAAGAATTCAAGAAACGCTGAGAGATCACAGACATGCATGATGGTGTCCACGCCGAGGCGGCAGCGGTCGAATATGGTTGGTATGTGTTTCTCTGTTCCAACGTGTACTTCCGCTACCGGCTAGCGCGGATTCAAATGAGGTCCCATTGCGTCCTCCGTCAGTCCTGCCGCGTCCCTGTTTGCAGCGGCCTTCGGTGGTTTAAGTGTCCTTGTTTTGGGGAAGTTACTGGGAGTAAGGGTATGGCATTTAGGTTCCCTATTGTAGTTTATTGCCAACTTACTTGTGTCCCAGCCTCATAAAGAGAGGATCAAAACTTCCAAGTAATGACTGCATGCGAATTGCCCTTTAAACAAAACGTCTACAATGTCATCTCTTTTTTTGCCTTCGCCGCTCTGTCGGTTGTATCATAAGACACATGAAAGTGAGAACAGTACATACAATCCATTGTCCCCAACTTCCCACCCATCTCAGAGAACCCCCAGGAGAAAAGTTACACTGAGGCACGGTACACTGGAGGAGTCAATACGAGTTTTGAATTTCGGGACGATTCATGGTGAAGCGGCCGGAGACGGGGGAGGCGCCACTCAAGCCGGCTGCGGACGGTCAACTGAGGCGCCCGGTCCGCCGATCACCGGCGCCCGGCCCGGATCGCTTCTCAGGTATGGTGAGGTATGTATGTCGACACTCGCGGCGACTGTTACACCTGAGGACAGGTAGATATGCCCGGATCCAAGCAATGATCTGGGATCATTAGCTCGGATCATTGCCAGGTGGGCAGGAGATCAGATAGGGAGTAAATACTGGGAGGGGTCTTCATCTGAGAACACCTCCCTGTATGAATTCAAATATCATGGGGAAGGGTGGAGGGACCGGGTTTTCAGCGTAAGACAGCAGCAACAACAAAAATATCAGGTTTGCTTCACATATTCGAGAATAACCAGAGTACAAAGAAAATAAGTTGGAATTGGATATTTTGTCAAGATATGCCTTGCTGCTATTTTTTGGGGGAGGTGGGGGGGGGGGGGCGGTTGTCAAGGATTAATTCAATATCGAGCGACAAAGGTGGTGAATTGACGTATGAATGATTTGGTTCGTGTTTCTCCGATATTACGGTTTTCAATGGACGCTATTTTCCATTAATTTCAAAGCTATTTTACGTCAGCTGTACACAGTAATAGGCACATATACACGTCTCTTGAAACAATGTCATTTTGTTGTCTATAATGTACACGTCATGTAGATTGTCTGCAAAATACACATGCAAAAACGTGAGCGCACACTTATTTCCTTCAGTTATTACGCTTTCCGAAAGTCTGACTTCGTTATAGAAGATCGCATGGTTCATGATGCGAATAACGTAGTCGCTACACTGTTTTTGAATTAAAAAAAATTCCATCCAGTGCATAGTGGTCTTCTGAAAAGGTATAATCAAGAAGAAAAGTGGAATGATTAAGGACAGTATATATTGACGAACATATCATATCATATGCTACAATTAACAGAAGCGTTCATGATAGTTCTGTGGAACTCTTTCTTGAGCTAATGGTCAGGTACATGGTTTTACCCTCCGTACCGATACGAAGCCTGATACACTTAGACACACACACTTAGACACAGATGTATATATATATATATATATATATATATATATATATATATATATATATATATATATATATATATATATATATATATATGTGTGTGTGTGTGTGTGTAGACATACAAATACATGTACATGTACATCTTCAGGTGGTTCTGTATGTGCTTCAAAAATACCCCTCATTCGTTGCCCCCCCCCCCCCCCCTCAACAGCTTCAGAGGCCTGGAGCTTCAGGGGGTCGACATTCCCAGTTATATTGTAACCCTGGAAAGGTGAGTATTCTGACTTTGAAATCCTAACCTGGTCTTTAGTGGGGTGCTTAGGCATAATGGACTCCAACCGAGGGTGTCCCCACGCCCCTTGACGTCGGACGTCACTAAGGGGACGTACCCTACGTCATCAAACGTGCGTCATGTCGGGGAATGATTCAATTACGGGCACAAATAGTCGGGTCTGATGACGGTGCCGGGCGGCGGGTCTACCTGAGGTCAGGGAGGAGTACAGAGAACATACCTTGCCACGTGCATATTAACCCGGCGATGAGGAGGTCTGGTTACACGTCCCGGGCCCCACTGAAGACACCGCCGTCAATCCGTACAGGTGTGAACAAACAGGTCCTATATGTCTGTGTTTTGTGTGCTATGCTCCAAGCCTGGTAAAGACCACCCCCTCAATGATATCACAATACGGTAATATCAGTATTGAGCTAAACAGCAGGTACTCTACATAGGCTGACACTATAGACCTGTGAGGTAGTGGATAACGGTGTATGTATCATTTGTATGATGGGTGCGGCGAGGGGGTAGACTGGGAACAAGATCGCTCTTATTTCTAAAGAAAGGGTATCAATATTCGGTAAAGGAGACGGACAACTATGGCTTGTCTTGTAATCAGGGTTTCCCTTTGATTTAGATTTATTTTCTGCCAAGGAGATGGGAACGACCTGGTGAATGTAAAACATTGCGATTTCTTTAATTTTGTAACTACACATACATATATATTTATATACACACAATATTGATTGGTTTCAGATACAAGCGGCCATATGCTCCAAGGAGTTGCCACGTAGTATTATCCGAGCGCATGCAAGGATACTGCGCAGAGGCAACTCCGAGGAGTATACAACCGCTTGTATCTGAAACCAGTTGATATTGTAACTATTATCCACCTTTTCCTGACAAGTTGGGTACTGATATTAGTTCATTTAGGTACGCACTTTTTTTTCTTGCGCACTATTTTTCCGTATGCGGCGGCTTTTGCAGCCCGGAGCATACCATATGTCCGTATGCTCCCATGTGCTTTCTATGGACATTATGTATTAGGTGGATAATAGATAGATAAATATACGTATCATATATATATATATATATATATATATATATATATATATATATATATATATATATATGTATATATATATATATTGCGTGCGAGTAGTAGAGCAATGTAATAAGCATGACCATAAATTTGCGTATTCTACAGATATTGCTATCATAGGACATGTCAGAGGACTTATGCACTGCACTGTGGGCAAACATGCATAGGAAGGGAAGACATAGTGATATGTATGGCCTTACATTAATTAGCAATGTATGAAAGCACACAAAAACATACAAATTTAGATGGGAATCAATGCAGAATGCATTGCAGTATCATCAGGTAAAGCATAAGGATTAATAAGAAACAATGATCCTTTCCCTTCCCCACCTGACAAGCCTCACCTGTTCCACCTCAAGTAACCCACACTGGTTCCTCCATGTTCATTAGCTCCTACATGCCGATTCCTGTCTTACCTCGTTCTTATAAGCAAGATAATGAAACGAAACCGCAGCGATAATGAAAAAAAGAACAATAACCAGCATCCTACCTAATTGCCTGGGCGTGTCCGAACACTAATCTCCATTACAGTAGATAATATTTCCTCGGCCAGTAATGAGTGGTGCTTCTGCTGAGGGACTCCTTGTTTGGAGAGGGTAATGGGAGGTTGCGGAGGTGGAATGGGGAGGGGACTACAGGTGGGGGAGGGAGGGGGAGGTCGTGTTTTTTCATATTGCATGGTGGTGGTGTAAGAAGATCCGGGGGTAATCACTCCATGGGGTCGCCCGAAGAAGCAGGATATGCCTCCAGACTTCTTACCTGACGAGGTGTCTCTGTTCACCAACCACGCTGCTACCTGGAGACGACACAGCCTCGACTGAGGTCGGATATTTTCGGAAAAGTTAAGCGTTTCTCGTTTGGTTTTGGTCGACTTTTGGATCGGTCATAGCAATGAATCGACTGTAATCATTGAGCACTATCGGAGAGCCCAAAACTGAGAAAACTGAAATGAATATTGTTTTGAAATCTATTTTGGGATCAAAACCATGATATGACACATATTTGTATGCATCTTACACAATGCTTATATTGCTTTGCCAGCAGTGGTTGTCGTTTACAATTCACTCCTAGCACAGTTTGTTAGAAAAAGCAATAGGTTATAAGGGATTGGATATTTTTTCTAAAAGTCAGCTATCTAACATTTTGTAGTAAATGTTTCCAAAACTGTATACAGTATACAAAACAGTATACCACGGTTCTAAGAGAAGACTGAAAAATCTTAAGAAAGGCAATCTGTTTATGTCTGGTAAGAGGACAGAAATGAGCAGGAACATGAACTACCTAGGAGCTATTATAGACAAATCTTTAAATTTTGAATACCCACACAAATTTATTAATAAAGAAAATAGCAGGATAAAACAGCAATCTTTGCTAAAATAAGAAATATCTGGGCATAATGACAGCTGAGAAAATTGCAAAGACCTGCTTGCTCCTGATGGCAGATCACCGCTCTTTTCTATTAAAAGGGACACCACTGAAATCACAGAGAAGACTCGATACTTGTATGAATAGATGCCTACGTATAGCCATTGTGAAACAGGCGTATAGTGAAGGATTGTGCAATAGTAATACTGAACTACGAGATCGATGCAAAGTAACAGAACCCAGGTTGATAAGATTGATTTTATTATTTTGAGTGATCAGAGGGTTGTTTGTTGCCCAAGATCTAAAGCCTGTTGATATCTCCATACAAGACAACACAATAAAGCAAATGTTTTGTTAAAGAGGTCCCTCACAGAAACATTCCACGAATCACCTTCTTACGTGGGTAAAACGATTTGGAATTCTTTATCAAGCAGGGAAAACAATCTTAAAAGGAAAACTTAATAAAGATTAGGAATTATGTGACACTTTAGAGCCAGATCAATATGATTTGTATAATGTGTTTATTCTCATGAAGCCCCTACGACAGTAATAATGGCAATGGATGTATTGTATATACCACACTCACGCGCCTTAAGAGGGGACCCCCACCTACCACGATAGGCCACGACATACTTCCCGATAGCTACGATTTGAAATGCCCAAATCGCGACCTATCGGGAGGTCCCCGATGGTTTGAAATCGTGGACATGGTTTGAGATCGTAGAGCGTAGAAACGTCTTTGGAGGACCAAAAACATAAACCATGGTCACGATTGGCTCACGATTCGGTCGGTGATTCACTGTAGATCTCATGCATGATTTTAATATTGATATATACTATAATTTTGGAAATATTGAATGAATCCGAATAATTTTCTACTGGTACTTACAATATATTATGACATTATTTTCAAACACTCTAACAATTAAATTGAACAATATAACTGTGGTAGAATAATAATTCCGACATGATACTATTATTTTCAGACATTTAGACTTCATCAAATAATATCATATTTACAGCGATTATACATCTATATGCGCCCTACCTAATTCCAGAATTTCGTAATTTTTCACCAATTATTCCATGCACAAGAGATATTTTCCTGTTTAATCACCTCCAATAGGCTACAACAGTCTACGAAATTTCCAACATGTTGGAAATTATCGGGACCTCTACGATTGGCGTTTTCTATCGCAGCCTATCGTGGGGTATCGTAGAGTGAATCGCAGAAACCTGTCCCACCTACCACGATTTTGCCAGACCTCACGCTACAATCGGAATGGTGTCGGGAAGGCCGTCGTAAGGCCAATCGGGACCAGAATCGTGGTAGGTGGGGGCAGGCTTTTATAAGAGTTACGTTCGGGTGATTCTACCCTAGGAAATACCCGAGCAAATCTGTACTTACTTGATGTAAAACCTATTTTAACCTGTGGTCTCATCACTCCTCTTTTAACTTATTAATTATCTTTCCCACGATCTAGTTGTTGTGGATACAATCTAATCCTCAATTTACAGATGGTATATATTCTCAAGTAAGTGGAAGAAAAACATGAATTAAAATCAGCACCAGTACCTATCTACATAACCTGCTATGTAGAGTTTGACTAGAAAAAAATTATGATAATATTTACTTGGTAAGAAACTTTGATTAGAGAAAAGTGACATTGTATATATGTTGTAGGGAGTGTCTTATTTTCAGTCTAAAAAGTGTATGGACCAGAGGCAAATGATGCGAAACACTTCTTGCCAAAGAAATGAAGGAAAGTATAGTTTAAGTATGGTAGACATCCTCCTATGTTTGGTTCCTTCCTATCTGAAAATTAAAAGGCTTTAAAATAGTCATTAATCAAACGGTTTAAAACAGCCAATAGTATAGATACGATGCACACAAGATGAAATCTATTGTAGGTCTAACCATTATTGTGGAAATTGTCCATCTGAATAGAAATGAAAAAGTTGTATGCCACGGAAACAAAAGTACATTACAAAGGAGATCTAGATGCTAAATATAAATGTAATACACACTGTTATATATATATATATATATATATATATATATATATATATATATATATATATATATATATATATATATATATAACAGATTAGACATAATTTCCTGATAAAATGCAGGATTTATGCAGAAAAATGCGTAAATCCATTCATGCAACTTTTCCAAGAAGTATTATAACAAAAGATGTCATCGCAAATGTGTTCTTGACCTCCTATGATGACCCCCTCTTGAAAGTATACACAGTAGGAAATCACCTGTGTTCCTTTTACCTAGACACATATTTGCATGATTAGTGGTGGTTGGTTCAGGTCTATATATGGAACCTCTGCTAAGAGTCTAATCTCTTTAGAGCCAAAGGGTGCCTTGTGAACAAAAGAAGGAGTTGTGAGTTTAGTCAATAAGCTCCACAAATGGCCTGGTCAATCCCCGGGCACACAAAGCCATGACCCCTTCGCTATTGATTAATGTGTTTCTGGCTGTGTGGTCTCTGCTCTTAAAAAGTAAAGAACATACTCAATTTTTGGTTCATTGTTAGATCGCAGTTGTGGCTTTATAAGATCCTCTATTCAACTTAGATTTTGGAGCGTCTTTGCGAATTTTGTCTGCATGATCTGCTGAATCTGATATATCAGTGAAATGTAGCTCACGACTACATTCGAGTTTGTATAGAAGTAGCGCACCAATATACCTAATCCTCAAAAGCCGACCTTATAGAAAACACATTAAGTATGAATGATATAACAAACAAAAGTGCAACTGGCATTTGAAAAAAAAGAGGTTACTGCAGAACTGAAATGCGAAAACGGAAAATTCTTCCTTTTGTATACCGACCATCCGTCTTCATCATAATCATTCTACTCCCCCCCCCCCCCACACTTTTCCTTTTTTTCAAATTCTTTATCTCCGAACAATACGTACAAGATCAATGTATTACGAGAAAAGTCCATGTACATTTGCAATTGAATTGAATTTGAAAAAATAAATATAGCCGGTTTTATGTAACACTTGTAATTGGAACGTGGATCAGCCAAATACAGCTAGGACAAAACATGGTATGTGCTTTTGTCGATCTACCGAGGTTCACATGGATTCCTGTAATTGGAAATACTACAATACAGGGCTCTTTTGCGAGTACACACCGGGGCAATAATAAATATGATACTAAACTTTTATGCCGTTTAGTACCGTTACAGGTAGCATGCTGCCTAACCGGAGTTGTTTTCTCTTGAATATTGAGCATAATTGTTTGTTGCCTCCCCCCCTCCCCAACACACACATGGTCCATTCATCGTATTCGGATCATGAATACACAACGGGGTGTTAGAGACGATACCTAGCCAACTGGTTAGAAACTCAAGCAGTGCTCCCTGTGTATAATTCGTGTCATCCTGTCAGATCACCGCCTTGTATCTTACACCACACACACAAAGTCATAGAGGACTTCCGAGCCATTGTCTACATCCTGGTGACTCGGGATGCCTGCACGTGACCTATACAAAGCCATAAGGCGCAGCCACCGGCTCCCGGAGGGCATCCCCCGGTGGAGACGATTGGAATCGACGCTGGTTCTTTTGCATGGGTGGGGATCACTTACCTGGAACACCTGAGGTGGGGGAAGGGAGGGGACCAGGTAATGAACTCAACACCTGTGCTGCAGCACACCTGTTCAGCAGTGTAACTCATCCGCACCCACAACCCCTTCCTCCAGGTGTTAATGAGGCCCTAATGGTGGGCCCCTCAACTGCTGATTGATATTACAATTACCCTCATTCACGCCCATTGATCCGGGCATTGATTGACCATCCCCTTCTCGCGGGCCTGGGCTTTATTCGGGGATAATTGGGCTTAAAAGGATCGCGCGGGTAAGGTGTTGTCGGCGGGCGAGGCGCCCAGCCGCCGGTCCCCGCCCAGCACACCCTATCCTCCGGACGTGAGCGGAGACAAAAGGTCCTCCCAACCATCGAGTGGCCCATCAGATTAGCTCTCATCCAGCCACCCGCTGAAGGTCGTGATCCTTGGGTCCCGCCTTCAACGCTGTCAGCCAATAAGGAGAAATCCATCGGAGTGTGTGAAGAGGGGTGGGTGTGTTGTTTGTTTGGTTTGGTGTCTGAGCTGTGTGTGTGTGTAATAGTGTTGTGTGTGAGTTATTCAGGTACATGTATGCAGAGTATGAGGTGCTCCCCATGGTTTGTTATAACTCGAGACGGACGATGCGAAATTGCCTTTTTTGTCATTCTATACATCGAGCTATGTGCAGAGTGATACCCGGCGGTATACATGTATTTGTACACCAACGACCCAATTTACGAAGATGCCTGGTAATCTGCGAGAGACGAGGAGCTTTGAAGTTATTGATACTTGAGAGAAAACTTTAAAAAAAGGACAGAACTGTTTTCTCATGCTATTGTTGTTTTTATTAACTATTAATAGTTAATAAAAACAACAATAGCATGAGAAAACAGTTATGTAATTACCTTCTTCGAATCCAGCAATCCTGCAGATTAGGATACCATTTCATATGACATATATATGCAACTCCATGGGTGCCAACCTTATATGCTATTGTTGTTGTTACACTTACAAGCCATAAGCAGGGCACATATGATTGAATGATACCAGGTAGTGATTTCTGTGATTATTAATTATTTTCATTTTGCTACGGCAAAATTAACTTTGGTTAGCTATGTGATGATTTTCACATAGCTAACATGACATCTTTCTCAGCATGCGTTATGAAATGCCATGCAGTATTAAGAAAGAAGGTGGATAACAGATTGAAATATTTCAACGGATATTTCTCAGTATATTTCCTATATAGATAGAGTCCTCCAAGTGAGCTGGTTGTGTCAGAGTGTGTTGGTACCGTGGCCACCTTTCTGTGCAATATGTGATCGTTTTGTATATACTATCAAAAATATATTATAATGATGCATTATTTCTGGATGTATATCAGGTTTTTATATATGCTATTTAAAGCAGAATCTGGAAAGTTTTTTTTCTGTTTTGTTGCAGAACATGCCGGTTCGAAAACATTCCGCTTGTTCAGGTGTGCGCCCATTTCCATTGGCCACCAAAAAGGGTGTAGAATTTTTTGGTGTTCTCCTAAAGCCTATTTCCATTTTGAGTCAGCAGTGCTGAAGGTTCGCCGGTGGTCCCTGACTGTATATCGGTGATGGCCAATGGAAATGGCAACAGTGGACTGGGTTTCAGGTTGTCAGAGTGTGGCTCGCTAGACTTAGGATTGGACTGTGTTCTTACCCTTCGAGTTCAACAAGATCAGTGTCAACATGGTGAAGAACACCATCGGAACCGGATACCTGAGTTCATATACATTTTCTAACATTCTAACGGCGTTCTTCAATGCCGAGTGTTAAAACAAGTATTTCCCACTGATTTTGATTTACTATTATTCTGTGAAGCTTTACGTAGTGGAACGTGGTCTAGTCTGATAGTAACGGCGCTATTCGTGATAGATTTGGGGATACCAACAAGATGACAAAACGGCGAAGAAGGATGGTTTTGATGTTGGAATGGTGCTTGAGGTGGGGTGGGCTGCATAAATCAATCATGGGATTCTATATTAGACCAACATATATTTGAATTAATAGGTCATCATTTTGTTGACCTTTTTTTTAAAATAAATTACCAACAATAGTCCCCAATCCTTGGCACCGATTGGCTAGTACCGTGCGTGACATCAGAGCTAGTAGAGTATATTTGTATACTACTTGCATGCTCGTGGATTATGAGTTCCTAACGTTAAGTCTATCCAGAAAAATACCGATGTGAGATGATGTACAGCGTTGTACAATATGATTCCTCTCAGTAGTTACTGAATATTGTTCTAAACAATTGACTTTCAGATTTGTCAAACCATGACATAATAGTTATGTGTATTATATACTAAACATATTCATGTCACATGGCATCCATGTGATATGATTCAGTATCTTAGTATTATAGAGAAACTGTATTCATGTGGAGTAATTTTCCGGATTCCGAACCCCTTTCCCCAGATGTTTAAAACGAGTTTTAAGAACGAGTTTTAAACATCTGGGGAAAGGGGTGATGGTCCAGAGAATTACGTACACATGAATACTGTTTCTATATTACCATATACCTCAATAACAGTAAGATATTTACCTTATTTAAGATGATTGAGCCATTTCAAATCTAATTTGGGCACAAAACGCTCCTAGCGTAACGTGGATTACCCCCCCCCCTACACACACACACACACACACACACACACACACACACACACACACACACACACACACACACACACACACACACACGTTTGCGCTTACTAATCCCTACTCCATCCCAATAACTGAAAAGTGTAATTGTCAAAGTTATAAAAGTAAAACAAAAACTCATATATATTATGAGTTGGAGGAAAATTGTAAGGGTTAAACTCCTCTTCAGCTCTAAACCACTGCAGGTTGGTGCAGAGATACAAGCAGCCCAGGAAGTAAGGCTCAGAATCATTGTTTAAACTGCCATACTGTGACTGGAAGTTGCCCGTACAATAGGCAGGTTGGTGCAGAGATACAGCAGCAGAGTCAGTAAGGCTCAGAATCTTTGCTCAGAGAGTGGCTTCAAATTATGACATCATCATTGTCAACGTCGCGACTCACGGCAGCTACGTTATCAACACGCACACATTACGTTCGGATTCATATATTAAGATCAATACACTGATCACTTAAAACACTGATCACTCAATACACTGGAAGGAGATGAACAATCTGTATTATGGATATTTACGTTGACTGCTGAGAGCTGTGGCCACACTCTCATCTCATCAAATTAGATCTAGGACAAGGCTTTGTAGGGTCATCCTCGCCAATCTAAACCACCACACTGATCTGATAACTTTACTGTGACTGGAAGGAGGCGAATACACTGATCTGTGTGGAATATTAGGATTGACATTAATATTGGTAAACCACAGGAGCAAGCTGGATTTGTGGCCTAGACAGTATGACAAGTAGATTACTTCAATGTCAGTGTTGGAGGACTTGGAAGTTTGAGACTCACTTCGCCAACAAGCCCACCAGCCTTTGGAATTACGGAGATGAGACGATAAGGTTAGTGAAACGTTTATTTATGGTTTATCCTTGCTTATTGAGCGCGGGAAATCGCGCTCATTTACGTCATCTAGAAGTTATAATGCTCACACAGGGTTTCAGCTTACTGCAGAGAATCTAACACTTCACTATCAATGTCCCAACTATAAAGGACTGGTTAAATGAGCAGGGGTCCAGTATCAAGTCTTACCAAACCGCCTGCCCAACTACTGACCTGGTTCCTTTTAATAGAACTTTCTTGGCTGAGTGACCTTGTGATTGTGTGTGTGGTGTGGTGTAGCAAATCAACAGAAATCTCATATAAATGGACAAAAATCACATATCAATGGACCATGATAATAGTGCTGAATATGTCTTAGAAGTACAGTAAAACCCCTCTTCCGCTTAAGGGGACACCCCACTTCAGGGGACAATTTGCTCGGAACGGAAATTTTTCCCTCTATTAAGAGTTTATTTTAACCCCGCTTAAGGGGCCACCCCGCTTAAGGGGCCACCCCGTTTTAGGGGACAGTTTTTCGGTACAGAAATGCTTAAAAACCCCGCTTAATGGGACAGTTTTGAGGGGCATCATATTAAAAACACTGAAAATCCTCTGGGCGGGCGACAGTGAGTGGATATTAGTATGAGCGACTTTCGCACTTGTTGAAGGTAGGGGGTTAGAGGTCCGCTTACAGGTTAGCGGTGGGCAACACAGGGCAGGCTGGGGGCTTTGAAGGTGCGGTATTCAGTGAGCCGTCGCGGCTCTGGGCGGCTCACGGTCATAGGGCTGCTGACTTCGGGGGGGGGGGGGCGGGTACATTGAACGGGGGTGTACAAAGGAGGGTGTACAAAGGAGCAAATTTCACAAGGGAGGCATATCCATCTTCAACCTCTTTTATCTATTTATTTCTAATTTTTTCTAATTTTTTGTACATTTATATTCATTTATATTCATTTATATTGTATCATTTATATTTATTTGCTTATTTATTAATGAACCTTTTAACCTAATAACCATCATTTCCTTTATTTATGTAGGTATTCTCTATTGTATAACCACTGGCATACTGAAAAACCCGCTTAAGGGGACACCCCGCTTAAGGGGACACTTGGCCCGGAACGGAGGGTGTCCCCTTAAGAGGGGTTTTACTGTAGAAGGAAAAAAGATGACAAATATGTTAATAAGAGGACTACCAAGGGCACTAGCAGTACTCCAAATGAAGTACCCTCAAGCCAAACAAACATAAGTGCATCAAACGCTAAGGGCCTATTAGGAAGTGAACTGAGTGGCATAGCTGACCTATTAGCCAGAGAAATAGGGCAGTTGACCAAGACCCTCAATGAAAAATTCAGTCACAACCACAAGTTGAATGGGATCCGTGGTATGCTAAACCAGGCACAAGTCAAAATCGAAAATGTTAACCACCAAATGACAAACACCTCAAAAGAAATATACCAACATATTGATAAAGTAAAAAGTTTACATGATATACTCAAAAAGAAACTAGGATTTAGGATTCAACTATTTTAATTAAGTAATCAGTTGCCATCTGTTTACACATGTAGATGTCTATACCATAATACATATTCCTGTTGATGATGCTTGAAAACAACTATTAAATCCATTCTCTGGGTTTATTGAAGCATTCTTGATACTTTCAAATATAAATGGCATACTGATCAATAATTTTCTATGATACTCTCGTACATTTATTTAATGAGATTTTGGTATACCGCGCTCTTCCATTATGAATGGAAATAGCATTTGCTCCTAGTTT
This sequence comes from Alentia gelatinosa, assembly GCA_950022655.1. Lineage (NCBI taxonomy): Eukaryota > Metazoa > Annelida > Polychaeta > Phyllodocida > Polynoidae > Alentia > Alentia gelatinosa. The sequence continues at coordinate 53,544,628 of OX465581.1, forward strand.
TATGTATTTACGGATCTTGGTAGTATTTCCTATGGTCGGGTGTGTGTATTTGTTGTATTTTGCCGTATATCACGATGTGACCTCGCGAGTCGATGTGTTGCTAACGTCTGACCGCCATTATCCATTCGCTAAGACCCTGGGCGTAACGTCTCTTTCTACATGTCAGTGCCAAAAGTGAAAGTTACCGTATACATAGCAACGTGTAGTATTTACGTTAGTTACGACAGTAGGTATATAGTTTAACCGGTTGTTATTTTTAACAAAATAGCAAGTTATCATTCTCATTTTCTTCTTCTTGCATAATACTTCAGTGAAATGTACTTACTTTGTTGGTACGTAATCGCATATCGCTTAAATATGCCATGGGCTCGTAGAGCGAGTGGAACATCTTTATACTAGGTACACAAGTACGTACCAAAAAGATCGATATAATACCACCATACTATGGTGGTATATAATCAATACCATTACCGTAGCAGAGGTTGTTATTTGTGTATCATACTGGAATGGGTATATGATAAATTGGAATACTTCCTCCGAAACAAGAAAACAGTGTTACCAAGGATAGGAACTCAAATAACGGAACATACGATCTGCATTCCATACGTCACACTGCGATTATGACATGTGTTTCCTTTTCAAAACTGAAAAATATAGGCCTACTGAAAAATATATTGATCGAATTAAGAACTCGGTGCTGCATTTCCTATCCGTTTGCCTGGGATAAAGGATGCAGTCAATCAGCAGCAATTAATGGATTTGTGTTACTCAATACCAGCGCAATTCAAAATCCGTGGAGATACATTCAAGATCAAGTTTCTCAACATATTTGAAAGGACCGGTACGCACACCAGTTAAGGCCCGTTTCAATTGGCCGATTTCCCGTCACCGATCTACATTCAGGAACCACCGACGTACTTTTGGCACTGCTGACCCAAAATCGGTTAATGGAAACGATCCAGCTCGTGAAATGAACAAGGACATTTCTGCTTAGATTATGCAATGTGGTACCACCCACCACTGAGTGAAAGCTTGGTCACTGACTGAAACCAACTACCCTCACCGATTTTTCGATACCGACACACAGTCAGTGGCACCACCAACAGACCGTCTGGGTAACTCAAAGAATCTACACTCTTGTCGTATGCCAATGGAAACAGGCCTTATGGAAAGTGAGGGAAACCTCTTGGAACAAAGGTAAACAGCTATTCAAATCTTAACTTGACCAACAGACACAAAAATCAAGCAATGTGTTATGAGTCCGTTGTGAATCTTCCTTCTAACTCTTTATTCTTTCTTTCATTCAGCTCTATGATCTCGTCCTCACTGCCACCTTACCCCCAAGGTTACTCTCCTTCTCCATGTTCATTATTCCTTCAATTACCAAGCACTTCCTCCACACTGTGCTGGAACGCCAGGACAGGACCTCTCGCGGTTCATTTCCCAGGTTTGATGATCCCTCTCTCTTCTTACCGCACTCCTCGGCACATGGTAATGTAAGATTAATGAATCAACTGAAGTCGCAACTGAATCTGCCAAAAAAGGATAATTCTATGTGCATGACGTAATATCCGAGCAATTAGCACTGGATAAATTCCTCCTGCATACCGCTGACGTGCCAATTGCATTTAAGCTGAAATTACAATGAAATAGATCTCAATGTGTAACATAATCTTTTATTAGTAATTGACTACAATTAGATCGAATTTGGGAGCAACTCTGTTGTTTACATCTGATTTCCCCATTTGGATCACAATTCACTCCACATCTGGACATTTCCTACAACTTCTCTTATACTTTTCTCCTGTAATTATCATTTAGATCTGAAAAAGGGAAGGGTCTGTAGGATTACTCGGTCCCAAATATTAATTCCACGTGATATTGTAACCGTTTAGGTAATCAACATTCACCCGCTCAGCTGAAATCCTCAAAAAGGACTGCATCGGGGATTGCGAAACAATAATGTATCCTTCTCGGGACGTGGCAATTATTTCAATGGGAAAGAAATGTGGCAGAACGGCGTTGGGTGGACACGAGGCAGGAGGCCGCGACCCCCGAGGCAGTTTGAAATGAGCTGAATATCTTTGATATATGTCTGAGGGCCGGGACTACATAGAGCGAGACTGGGAATGAACAGGGAGTGTTTGCTTCACGGTCATACGACTGGCTGCATGGGTTTGGTGGTCATCCACCCTGACCCCTACCCTGACCTCTGTATCCTTGATCCTGTCCACCTGCTCATGGTAGGCCTCCCACATGGTCCCGTTCCCTCTACCAGGGCCTACGGGCATACTTGTTTCGCTTTACCCCATCTTTGGTTAATCTGACCTATCTCTGTAGTTTAATCTTCATTCTGAACAGTCTGCATGCGACTCTCTCATAATTTCACTGCGCCAAGCCCGCTCTACACCAACTTTCCCAAGGAGCAATAGCTCAGCCATGTCTTATCACGCATTCACTCTGATCTACCCCACCACACTCTGCCCCACGATACCCCACCTCATTGTCCCGTACCCTGTGCCACCTAAAACAAACCGTCTTGTTTATATCATTATGTCTTTCTCATCCCCACTTTAAACCGCTTTCTTCAAGCCCACCCAACCCGACTCAACTCAACTGAACTCAACTGTTCCTTTTCTCCATGTACCACGCCGCTACACCTTGCACCACTCAAATACACCCCACTGCTCCATGCTGGACTCTATGCGATTCACCATTTTACCACGCCTTGCCACGCCCCACCACGCCCCTACCCTTCTGTCCCTCGCCGCCCCGTGCTCCCTCCTGCCGGGCACTTTGTAGCCATAGTCACGTGATCACGTCAGGTCGGTTACACGCCGGGCGGCGGGAAAGGCGTTTACAAATAAATTACACTATTTGGATAACACAAAGAGAGAAACAACGCGCCGACCTGATCTGTTTGAAAAACGTCGAGACGTTTGAAATGGGTCGACATGGGCCAGTCTTTGGACGGTGATGAACGGATGAACTTTACCCCCGTGATCTCGACATCATAGATAGATCGTCTCCCGTTTTAGCATATAGCATCCCTCCTTAAGCTGTTGAATACTTGATAGCATCCATGGACTCTCATAGTTTACAAATGCCAGCTGGGAAAAGTTATGGTCTTGTTGGTGATATTTGTTCTCTGGAATGCAAGGTTCATGTATGTACATCTATAGACACATATTCATATCTGGATTCCATTTATACTTCATTGGTGTCTCCCTTTTCGTTATCATTTTCTTATTTTTGGATAATTGGTTATGTCTTCCTGAAGACCAATATCTTCTGCCCCCTCCTCCAAGATCTGATATAATATGTAGCCCCAAGTTGCCATACAAATAACTTAAACATTGTTATGCCAAAAAGGTGTGTTTCCGGTTAAATAGACCCAAAAACAATGGTAGGGAGGGGGATTTCTTCTTTTTATTTTTTATATTTATATTCTTTTTATTCATTCCGTGAGTCTGCATCAATATTCAATATGAATAGCGTAAAGCAGTTATAAGTTCCTAAATTCTGTCCAAGATTGCCAGGATATGGTTAACCCTTTCTAGCAGGGCAATACCATATGGCATTCCCGTGGCCATGATAGAGCAATGTCATATGGCATTCCCGTGGCCGTAGCAGGATATCATTCAAATGGGCATGGTAAAACAGTACTGTGTTTGTTCCTTTGTAATTTTTCGAAAGATTATCACAGACTTATGTAAATTACATGACCTATTTGGATAAGTGTTACCTGAAATTCTTTAGAATGTCGGAAAGTCCTGATAACAATACAGATTTACTGGAAGTCTCAGATTATTTTACTTTTTTTAACAACATTGACCACAGAGGCCAGCCATACAAACTTCAAAATTGGTTCTGGTGCCTGACATCGTACAAGTGCACGGTGAATGGTGTGTGTCTCTTGAAAGGTTAATTGTAGACATTCACTTTTCATGTGAAGAATTGGGGTTTGTTGAATAATTCAGTTTCACACAGGACGTTAACTGTGGCGTTATCTAGTGCAAATGACGATGGTATGAACAAGTAGAGGCTATTATTGTTGTATAAACCTAGTCCTAGCATAATTTCGCTAGTTTGATTGATAAACAAGGTTGTATTTGTAAACATGGATCACCTACAAGGCCCCCAGGGGAAATGTCTATTAAGACCCCTTTCTATTCATGAACGAGGCAAGGGAGGTTCCTCAATTGTCCTCGCGAGAGGGTAACAGGGAGTTCCAGCGTGACCCGTGAGATGGTACCAAGAGGCAGAGCTGACTTTCTGTAATATTCCAGAACTTGAATAATCAGAGCCAAACTACAGGGGAGCTCTATATGTCTGATGTTGTGGGATGGTGTTGCCCATAGGTTATGTGCCATATTCTAAAGAGTCTGAAGAACATATACGAATAAGAAAAGGAACCTAAGCTATTAAGATATTCCAGGACAATTATGAAAACCTCATCATGCTATATGACGTGTGATATTTGATATCATTTATTATTTCCCGAGAAACTTTAAATGTGATATTATGACTAATTCTGATATATGTGGATCAATTATTTCCCATTTCAATTATTTCCCTGTCACTTCATTAGAACTCTCAATGGGTATAGATTCCAATATTTGGAACTTCTCCTCCCGAAGTAAATGCTCAAATGAACTTTTTAGTTTTTCCATAATTTCAACGATCGAGTGTGTCAATTACTCAATATGCCCAGATTGTGATCGGGGTAAATGCCATTCAGTTGTACCTGTTCAGTGTGCCGTCTACCTCAGAGCTTTCAGTGTGCTCGGACTACTTTATGAAGGGCGAGGTTTAGCTTTGTTATGACCCTCTCTGCTCGATTACATCAGTTTTGTACTAGAGCATACTGTGCTCCTATGTATAGATCAATGTATCTTAATGATACAGATAGGACAGCTGAAAGATCCAAGGGTAATGTGAAGGTCGGTGCTTGCATCAAAGTATTTTATATTAATTCTAGCCTTCCTGCCTTGAATTACTGAACCTGCTTGATGCCTTAAAGGTGTTGATTGCTGCAACACTAAATCTTTAAGGCTTGGAATGGAACAATGGAACAGGGTAAGTAGGCATCATCACAACTGGAGTACACCTTAACCACATCGGGAGTGAAATCGACTATATGGAATCGAGCCTCAATAGAACTATGTCATATGATTCTGTGGCCTTACACTTCAGGAACGCCAAAATGATCTGAGGCTACGGACAAGGAGCTTGATGGCAGTGGCAAAAGTGATAACAATGTTTTGTTCTCTGTGAAAAGGTTCTTTTTCAAATTTATAGAATTCATACTTGCTGAATGGTCTTTTTCGATTTTTCTGTGTATCATTCATAAGAGATCACGAGTTGCAAACTCTGTGGAGAAAAATCTATTTTATTTAGGGTAAGGTTTCCCTAGGTAAAAACACCACCTAGTTATTTTGGCCTTACACAATCCCACAATACAAATATATATTGATAAAACAAACAAATCTTTAGTCTTCCTGCCTTGGATTACTGAACCTGCTTGATAATGCAGCATGTCTCAAGCGTGGCCCTGCCTATTCAATTAGATCCAAAGAGATATCCATATAACAACTCTAGCAATAATATAATCATACCATAGGTTTTAATGAGTACGTCATTGTCAACACCAGAACACCAACCAATACCAGCTCCCCTACCGTCTTTGTTACCATATCAGTTACTATTAGCTGAGCCACTACCAGAAGCACCATCGCCATCATCATCTTTGTCCCCCATGATCTCTGTCAAAACAACTTCCAATAGCGTCAGTGGGAAAGGGCCCTAGCCACAATGGACTATGTACCCCACAAACATCCTCTCCACCTCCATCGTCACAGCAGCAGACAACCACCATGAGTGTCAGTGCCCTGGGCATCAGGTGTGGGTTTCACGATACATCAGTTGTGTGTTTAGGGGGATGTGGTATAGAGATCATTTGCGAGCACTAGAACAGGGCTGCAGGGAATTCGGTAGATAGGGTGAAAACTAGATTGTGTAAATGGATAGGTAGATGGCTTGCTGCTGTTTGCAATGTTTCCCCATATGCACGCAATGTATCCATATATATATATATATATATATATATATATATATATATATATATATATATATATGTATGTATGTATGTATGTATGTATGTATGTATGTATGTATGTATGTATGTATGTATGTATGTATATATATATATATATGTATATATATATATATATATATATATATATATATATATATATATAATATTATTTAGCCAATAAGTAATTGAGTCGCGGAAAATAAGTAGACAGGTCTTTTCTCTATTTAATGAAGCAGCTTTTTGTTTCCATAATGATATCAATCCAGTAACAACAAATGAATATTGGAGTAGTAGAAACTGAACGAGAGTTAGTAGTGTTAGTGATTATTGCACGTCGGGCAGGTCGCGACTTATTACGCGATGTGTTAGCTGAGCGTAGTGAGAAGCATACCTGACCAGGGTGTGATAAAGATTAACACTAATGACTCGAGTATAGTTTAGTATTTATCCTACTCCGTCTCCATGATTTTAGAATAATAATTAGCAATTCTAGTTCCTCCAAGTTGCTCGAGCGAGTGAAATTTGCGGCTCCTACATAGCCAAGTATGACCATAGGTCTTTACTGCACGCTCACCTGAATAAAGTGATCCGATGTTAAGCCTAAGGCGTTTTTATCAGGGGTAGGATAAAACGTGGAACCTACCCCAACCTATACATCAATAAGTACATGTAAGGTTACATAACAAATCCAGGGCCCTATCTAACTTAGCAGAATTAGGCTCAACCTATCTAGACAGTCTATTGTTGGAGATAAATGACATATATAGAGGTTTAAAAAAGGAGGCCAGGGAGGAGCTTGGTGCATGCCCTGGAGGCACCGGGAGGAGCAGGCAGGAGCCTAATTAACCCCTCCCCCTTAATGGTCGGCTATCACCCTCCATGGTGACCACTTGCCTCAGCGCACTCGCAGGATCAACACAAACTTAACCACCACCCTCCCCTTCTCCAGTCTCTGCCTGTTGTTTTCTTCAGAGAAAGGACACAAAGGACTAGCGCCTTAGTGCTTTTTTTAGTGTATACCTATGATTAAGTCTTATTACATAATTTAGCATGATGGTTATAATTAATAATCGTTTATCGCATATTCATTATGGTTATGATTCATAAAAGTTTATCGTATATTATGTAATCTTACATAGCAATAGTTATCATGTTTTACATGTCCACTTATGATTACCTAATTATCCACCTTAATGTAAGGTCTGGCGCAGCACATTCGCTTCTAGTAATAAACCTTTTACTTCCACTCCACGACTCCTTATTTAATTCTGCCTCAGCAAAAGCCAGCCTAGTCGCTAACTCAACTTCACCTCCCTCTCGTTCGCGTGTCTCCAAACCCTGAGTTTCGCAGTCCTTGGCCAGATACATAGAGATTTTTGTGGTTTTTTATATTTTTTTTATTAATATTCCTTTATTAATGTCGTTAAAATAGGGTTACAAAAATGATCATTTGAGGAGAAATCTTCATAGATTTACATCAAATCAAGAGGCCAAGCGTATCAGCTTGTTTTAGAGTCATTTGACAATAATGCATAGTTAGATGATACAGTAAGCTAAGTTTGTTTCAACTACAGGGAAAACAGAGAGATTCACCAACACTTAATCTAGGATCCTTAGGAGTATCGGAGATGATTTTACAAGGGTATCACAGGATTGACACTTCTTGATAGCAAACTTGATAGATATGCCCTTAGTTGCACCGATAGTTAATTTTGTAAAGTGATAACAGTGATGTAAGCACAATAATACCAGTAGGTAGGCAAGCAAACTGCATCAGCGATGACAATAACTCCAATGCTAGCACTAATGCCAGCTCCCAAATACATGTATACCATTTTATACTACCATACCACAATATAGTATACTATCATAAAACTGGATGAGTTTTAATCTTGGCCACTGTATGCCACGACTGGAGTTTGGCATAGTGAGTTTGGCAAAGCCGAGTGAAGTCCGGAGCCTAAATGCGGTGGCCAAGATTAAAACGAATCAGGTTTTAATTTTATCCTACCCTGCCTCCTTGATTTTGGAATATTAAGTGATAACATTTCTCTATGCCACTAGTGGCATATAACACTTTGTGTTTATTGCTAAAAGGGTTAAAGCTAACAATATTCCATCAATATATCACGTAGTACGGAGGGACGGAGGGATGTATGAAAAACATTCGTTACTTAGCGACGAAGGGAATCTGTGCTCAAGGTCCGGAAAGTTGAGACATTTGCCCTAGAATATATAATAATATATAGTTATGTCCCATGGCGGGTCATGTAGATGTGGAACACAATAAAGAATGGGTAAGGGCTATGTCTCAGGATAGGTCAAGGGGATATTGAACATGGATACAGAATGCGCAATTGGTAGATCTCAGGATGAGTCATAAAGGATCGTGCGTATAGACATGAATACAGAATGGTGATTCGTTACATGTGAATTAGCATGTGGTGACTGTCAGTCAGTGCGAAAACAATGCATTTCTCAATCAATGCTCTTCAAATGGTTCCACAAGCGTTCATCACATCTACTCTCAAAATACACCTTCTGAAAGCTGACATTCAGGGTGTTCCTGTGAATATAAGAGTAAAGGTGCAATACCTTTTTATTAAATTTGTGACTTTATATAAGAAAGATTGGCCTGGGACTATACCCTGATCCATGGCCACTGCTCTGTCAGACACAGTGTTTAATTCATCCATTTGCTGATAGCTTCTGCCACTTTAAGTGCCAAAGCAATATTTCAGCCAATCAGAGGACATCTTGGGTTTCACTGTAGTGCTGGCACAAACTTTCTATGACCAGAACAACTTGATCGAGCACCAATTTAAAAAAAGAAAAGCTCTTCACACAAAAATGAATGAATCAAATAATTTAGTGCATATGCCATTACAAAGAGCATACATAGAGGATTAATTTGATGTGTGATATGCCATAGTCTTTTAGATGTAAATGATCGTCATCTTGAAATGACTACACTGAAAAACTGAATCTATAAATTGTTTGATCTGGATGGGGACTACACATTCAAAATAAATTATGCAAATTAGCTATCCAAATTCCTATTTACAAGACAAAGATATGCTTTGCCTTGTATGGCATGATTTAGATTAGAGAGGAGTATTATTTGAGTGTTTTTGTTCAAAATTTATGCATCATTATTACAGATTTTCCTATCAATGTACAAATTAACTATGACGTCTTCAATATACATAAAATATATATCTGCATTGGATTCAGCGTGTGAAAATACTCCAGTATGCTAGATACCATGTCCTTATCATCAATATCTAGAGAGTTATCATAATGAATCTGTTCATCTGTGCTAATCATTATGGGGTGCCATGCCATCTACTGTTTTCTATAAACTTGAGTTCCTCAAATTCAACTTTAATCTAATTAGACTTTCCTCCATAATTCTTGAACTACTTGAACTATTTTAAAAGTTCAAAATCTTTGTGATCCTCTCCTTCCAGGCTATCCTTTGCATACAATATTCTAATATGATATGAAATTCAATTTTTCATGCTCGTAGCTTTGTAACTGCTGATGACAGATAACATAATGGGTATTGAGTGTGTCTTAAATACAGATTAGTTTATGATAATGTCTAATTACATTGAGTCATATAGGCCTTGGTGACTAAAACAGAATGAGGAATGCTTATGTCTCCAGATGGATTGTGGTGACGCTGAACACAGATGCAGGCCCTGCTTGATAGACAGAGGGGTGGATACGTCCTCAGTCTCAGACATGATCATCGTCTGGCAGGAGAATGTGGGGGACCAAGAGGCAACTAGCACGGAGGGGGTTTTCGTCCAGGCACACGGGCCCCGGCGTGGCGTGCGGGACATGCCGGCGCCCCAGGCGGCTCGGCGCCGCATTAATTCGCCGTGCCTCTCCTGCACATATGGGGCTCGGGGTAGAGTTGCCTCCCACGGCAATCGAGGCGACACCCAATCCACCACCTGGTGTCTACATCGCCGTATGATTGCGCCCGATGTCACTCAGATCGGCCGTAGATCCGTCAGTCAAAGCCGGGCTGCTCTCTTGGTGCGTGCGGGGCGCGACGGTCGCGAGTAGATGGCGGATGGGAGGGAAGGGGTAGATGGGGGTTGAAGTGGGCTGAGGAGGAGGGGGATGGGAGGACGTTCAATATGGGAAGCTGTAACATTGCTTCATTTGTTGTCATATCAGTTATTGTATCATGCTAAAGGGTACATTCTTGTCGTAGGTTTTAGAATGCATGTATCGCATCTGTATTGTAATTTTATATTTGTTGAACTTTCTGTCTAATTCTACAAACATGAAAGATAGATATGTACATGTTGAATCATGTCTTTTCCTCCTCAATCTAAAGGACATGCATGAAAAGTTGGACTAAACTAATCTATGAACATTGATAAAGTATGAAGGGGTGTTCGACAATAAGTTCCATGACTTTTTAGATACACTCAAATGTTCAATACCCATATCCCATCTGTACCAATGCTGCTCTATAGATGGTCTCTTACCGCTAGTAACTTCTCTCTGTCCCTACCTTGGCTGCAGCTATCTGAGCCAGGCCCCCATTCTATCGCACACACCTTCAGAAGACCCAGTCCTCTATCATTTAGATGTAGCCCTTGATGGTTGAATGTGACTGATTCATGCTGCCCATGAACCAAAGCTGTTGTGGCTTCCTCTCACTCTTGCTGTGGAGGTGAGTCACTACTTCCCACTGGAGTCCCATCCAAGACCGAACTGATGACCAACTGTTCAGTCACCCATATATCTCACCTGTGAAACATTCTAGAAACCTCTAATGCCTTGTAAATTGTATACATACATGTAATTAATACCTCCGGGTCATCTACCGCTACGTGGTGCCCTTCATGCTAAGGTCAGCCATCTTGGCGTCAGCCATCTTGGCAAATGACAAACCGTAGAGAGCTCTTACTAACACCCACCTAATTTACGGTTTCCACCATATCAGTTGTTTAGCATGCATTACAGCATTCCTCCATATGCACATGTCAGCATAATCTCTTGTACCCAGTACATTGATCTAACATAAAACACTAGTAACAATTTGTTAACACAGTTGAACTCAGTTAATCTCTGACCTTAGTTTGTTAATCCCAATCCCTTCTATAAAGACCACGCTATCCATTACTAACTAGTTAGTGCTAATGATAAGTTGATAGAAAGAGTATTCTCCTTCAAATAATTAGATATTACCCTCGACCATCAACTTTCAATCCATAAGCACAGAGACAGTAGTATTAAGATGGTATGTACATAGGTTTATGATTATCTCATATTTCGATTACGATGACCTAGATAAAGCTTTGATCAAATTTCAAGTCGCTCGCCCCAAGATAAAAGTACAAAGCAAGTACATGTACATTGTATAGAGGTGCTACTTCATGGAATAGAATTGATCTTTGTTTGCTTCCATGTACAAATTTCAGGGAGGATAAAGACTGATTGAGTATAAAAGGTATTAAGAAAATGATAATACATGATATTCGTAATAGGATGCCAATTGCTTTAGGTTACAGTTACAGAGAAAAATGATGTGAGACAATTGCTGTCATTTTGTTTTCAATATGGCAGTTCAAAAGACCGAACAAAAGACAGAGTGCCCCAGTTAGCATTTATTATTACAGTCACTATATAAGCAACATTCAGATGCATTTATATATGAATCACGTTTTGCAATCCGCCTGCCCAAAATGCCATTTTCATGGTACTACTTATAAATGTCCAATTGGATACTTACTGTGACTTCAAAGATTTATATCAGCTAACGTTATCATAACAATAGCTCTTTGAAAAAGACAGCGGTGAAGCTATTACCAAGAGGTATATATCATATTATTATCACTTAGTTATACCTAAGTGGAAACTTTCGTTAGCCCGATGTCACTCGCTTCGTTCATTTTAGCCTGCTTTCATTGTATATTCAGGGTATTTCAAAATTTATTCCGGATTTTAAATTTACGTAGTACTCTATGTTAAAAATTAACTACTTTGTCATATACTTTCCCATTGTGCAATCTCCCTCTTAAACAATATCAATAAATTTCGATGGTTAATTTGGTTATCTTTTATAAATGCTGATAGATTAATCGTAAATCTGGATCTCGCAAATATTTTTTTAAACTGATCAAAATAATTAATACACAAAGTGTTTATACAAATGAAAAAGAGAGGCCCTAATATACGTCGCATACCCTTGTGATACTCCAAATACAGCATGAACTACATTTGAGGAAAAGAAACCATTAGGCCACTCAAAAAAATAAAATTGTTTCTCATCACCAAGCCATGAAAAATATGACGAGGGCGCTTTTTTTTTTTTTTTTTGCTGGGTCAGAGAAGACTTTTGAAGTGTAATAATATGGACTTCAGACACTTAAGCGGGATGGTTCCCCCGATGGTTAGGCTACTTCACACAGGCCATACTCTGGCATAGAGACACTGTTATAACCACACAGACACCCACAGACACCTACCTACCTGACTGTCGGAGGCTTCCGACATGTTGGAGTGTGTCGGAGCGTGTCAGGCTATCTTAGCATGCTGCACTAGTGGAGGCAGGCTTCCGACAAGGGCTAAAGGCGGGCGTCCACCAACCACGACAAGGCTATGACAATGGCATTCCGACAAGGCCCACGACAGGTCTACGATTGGTGGACTTGGCGTAGCCTTGTTGTGGTTGGTGGACCCCAGTTCCCAACAAGAGTCTACGACAAGGCCATGACAGGCTGCGACTGGGAAGCTTGTCGGGGGCCTTCCGACAAGGCTATGACAAAATCGAACATGTTCGATTTTCCCTACAACTGGACCTTTGTCGTGGAGTGTCATGGCGTGTCAGGAGCGTGGCGGTGTCCCAGGAGCGGGGGTTTTACTCTAAAGGGGGGCGTCCACCGACCACGACAAGGCTACAACAAGTGCCGACATGAAAGTTCCAATCGCAGCCTTGTCGCAGCCTTGTCGTGAGAAGAGCAGTGTCGGGACAGCATGGCGTAGACGTTGCTGGTTGCCGTAAAAAAGGCACCCATGGTTCCGACACACTACGACAGTGATATCGAGGAATCCACAACACTCCACGACAAAGGTCTAGTCGTAGCAAAAATCGAACATGTTCGTTATTGTCGTAGCCTTGTCGGAAGGCCCCCGACAAGCTTCATGTCACAGCCTGTCGTGGCCTTGTCGTAGCCTCTTGTTGGGAACTGGGGTCCACCAACACAGCAGTGTCATGGCGTGTCGGGAGCGTGTGGGGTGTCCCAGGAGCGGGGTTTTACTCTAAAGGGGGGTGTCCACCAACCACGACAAGGCTACGACAAGTGCCGACATGAAAGTTCCAATCGTAGCCTTGTCGCAGCCTTGTCGTGAGAAGAGCAGGGTCGGGACAGCAGTGTCGTGGCATGTCGTAGACGTTGCTGGTTGCTATTAAAAAAGTCACCAATGGTTCCGACACACTGTGACAGTGATATCGAGGAATCTACAACACTCCACGACAAAGGTCTAGTCCTAGCAAAAATCGAACACGTTCGATATTGTCGTAGCCTTATATCGGGAAAGTTGACCACGTCTCTGCGATTAGGCACCGATAAAAAATGGGGGTCTACGATTTGGTACCGATGAAAAACGTGTATCGTAGGGTATCTACGACATTTCAACATGTTGAAATGTCGGTGAGTAATCGTGAGCATCGCAGAGTATTCTGCTGGGAAAATCATTGTTACGTATGAACCACTGATCAGAAAATTATGAAATTTTGGGATAAAATAGGAGATACATATGCCCGTATGCCCTGTAAATTTGGGGATTTTTGATTAGGATTAAGTATCTCAAATCAATATCTTTTTAGCTGGACACCAATAGAGAGACGTACCTAGAACGATCTACGTGGGTGCCGTTAGGCCTGTCATGGAGTACTGCACATTTATATATGACAGGGATGTCAGTTAGGGAAGAAATATTTCCTCATGCCCATTCAGGGTTTGAACCTGAGTTATATACACCAAAACACCGGAAATATATTAGATACCAGTAACGTTATTATTACTAAACATATGCTTCTAAGAAGAGTCTGTGGGTAGGTAGAGTTGGGAATTGAGGCTTGTTACTGATATGAGTAATATAGAGGTTGAGTCTCTCTACTCTGTGCTGTTATTATCCATTTTACCCAAGGAAACTGATTTCACATTTCAAAAATGATAACACGGATTTCCGCGGAAACAAGGAAAACTGACATCCCTGAATTATGATGGCTCGCACCAGGCAGAAGCCATAGCGACTCCGAATCTCACCTTAAGAACTATTACTAAATGTAATAACACAAAAAATATGTCTAGACAGTTTACACAGTAAATGCAGAATCCCAGAAGTGGAAAACCTTGGAGTATTGGTATAGCGTTCTTGCAGTGATGTCAAAATTACGTTTACGAGATATCCTCATAGGAACATCAAATTAGATAAATCGCCCATTACATGTTCAGGGGGTACAAAATTGTTGGTCTCTCTTGACTTATATGTTCAGCATTTAGCTAACGTGCCAGATTTAAGAATGTAATTGAGAAATTATGAGTTCAAACCTGATTGAATCAACAATACCATAGTTTGAGGATAATCTAGAGGCATCATTTTTTTATAATCTCACCACATTACTTTATTCTCTTAAACTGTATGGAAGATTTTCGTGATGAAAAATAAGATATTTTGAACTGATTCAAAATTCTTTTCCAAAAGGAAGACTAGATTATAATCAGGTGTTGCGAGTAACTTTTTAGAAGTAATGAAATAGCATACAACATTGTGCAACGATAATGATATGATCCTATAGCATGATCAAATATTCCATGAGTAGCGTTTTAAACTTGTATGTCTATTAACTACCAGAGCAATTTACACTCAAAGTAAGCCATGACCATTTTCAATATTTCTATATTGTTTCAGAACTTTGAAAAAGGTCATTTGCAAATGATAAAAAAATCAAAGTGGAAACTTGGGATAGATTTCTTTAGCAATTCATTGATATCTTATGCTAGGTTTACACCATCACCCCTACAGACTCAACATGGCGTTGCCTTATGTCGTCAGCATTGCGAATCGTAGGTCGACTTGGCTGTTGGGGAGTTGCCAGGGAAAGTTTCTGGCTCTCAAAAAATCTACCCGGCAGTCCCGGCAACCCCCCCCCCCCCCCTATGGTTTGTGACCACCCGGGGTTCGCCGCAAGTCAACGGGGCTTCCGCCACAGACCTCAACTCACCTTATGTCAACAGCCTCTGTGATTGTAAGCCAATGGGCTTCGGTCAGGAACTTCTCTCAGAGGCCGTCAACTTGAATCTGGTCTTGTCAGGAAGCCCAATGACTGGCGTGTCAGGTTTTTCATGGCCAATGCACACATTCAAGTCGACCTAAGGTCTGGTAAGTTAAGTTAAGAAAGGGTGAGATTCCTTCGCGTCAACTTGCGTCAGCATTTGGCATATATAAGATGTTCCACCCCCCAGATATACCTGAGACTGCTACTGCTGTTTGAGTCCATTGTACACCTGCATGATTCAGAATCCGAAGACGCAGAGCCAGAGTCTCTGGGGCCAGATCAGGCACTACCCTTACACCATTCACGTGCCTGCCAAGAACAATGAAGAAGGCATGGTCCATGGGCAGCACACCGCTTGAAATCAGAACCTGGTACAAAAGTATGCGGACTAAGCTAGGTAAAATCTGCAAGCTAGTGACCGAGTCCAGCCAGGGTACGGAAGTACGGACGGTGAGTGAGAGGTGGATCTGGGCCAGATTTTGATTCCTGGTTCCACGCATCATCTTGGTGAGAACTCAGAATGTATGTACCCCGTCGTCCAGTGCCAGTGTTCTGGGCTGGCTGTCTTCTTCTGTGTTGGGTGACAACCTTCCAAAAGCCACATCGCCAACAGTTACACCATCTACTGCAGGGTTGATCCGGGCACACTCATGACCATGCTTCAGATATTCTTGAAGGAAGTCATGAAGCCCCAGGTAGTACATGGTCCTTTTTCTGCATTCGCCAGGTACATCAAGGATTAACTGAGCAGCCAACACCATTGGTTTGAGACGGAGCGGCATATTGTGCAGGTTCTTCAGGAATGTCAGTTTTTTTTAAAAAGGTTTATTTCTGATAAACAAACATTTCACAGACAAGTTGTACAATGTTCAGCTGCGAGTTGGCAGCAGCGAGGCTGGTAGGTCCAGGTGGAGTTCAGCAGCAGTCTCAGCAGTAGCAGTAGCAGTTGCAGCAGTTTCAGCAGCAGTGCCTTTGTTACAATTGCTACATATGTGTTTATACTGATGCTGATAGTACTCACTGATGCTGATACTTGCTACAATGTGTTTTGTTAATAAATTTCTAAACTGAAGTTCACTGTCATTGTTTTCCCTTATAGAAAGCATAGAAGTAACTGTAGAAATAAATGACTACTGAATAGAATTGCAATAAATTAACTTAGAACTGAATTGAATAACTCTAACTTGGAATTGAAAAACAATTAAACACAAAACATTCCCAACACCACCAAACAGACTAGAGAAATATAAGTACATCAATATTGACTTACATAGGTAATAACAATCATAACAATATATCATCCACTCCTGCCACTCCACCGTACCTGCTGGTGAATTGAAGTACCTCTCAAGGTATTCACGCTGCTCCTTGGCAGTCATAGTGGTTCTGTTGTGCCCAGATGTAGGTTGTCCAACATCTGCCCAGCCCGCCTCTTGCCTCTACTGGCCAAGAATAAGATTGTGGTCTGCATCTTTGTGGTCGACCTTGGTGGTATGCATTGTTGGGTACCAGATACACAGAATGTTGTGGAGAACTACAGCCGCCTCTATCATATCCTGTACTGTATCTGTTTTTTGCTACAATGTCCCAAGGAAATAGTGGAAGCGTTTGGCAAGGATACTGAATGCATTCTCCACAAACCCCCTGCCATTGGAGATGTGGAAGTTGTAGATCAGTTGTTCCTTCACCAAACCCCTTCTTCCATAGGGCTTCATCATCCAGCTCCTGAGAGCAAAGGCGTCATCACCAAGGATGAAATACGGGACCTTCCTGCCATCATCAGCGATGGGGAGAGGACATGGAGGTCGCATGCCTATTGCCTCCTCCATCATTTCAGCCAGTTCAGAATCATTGAAGATCTGGGCTTCAGATATGTGCTCTATACCACCAACTTCAATCCACTTGAACAGATACTGCGCATTAACGAAGGCTAGATGGGTGATGCTGAAGAATCCCTTGTAGTTGTAGAATAAAAAGGTCTGGCTCCATTTGAAGCTAGTTCTGAAAGCTGGCTTTATCTCCTACACTCAGCTCCTGAATCAGCAAAGTAGCAAATTGTCCATACGATCGGCGTGTGGATTCACATTACCACCGCGAACCCAGATACTGCGTTTCCTTTTGTGGCGCTTGGCAGCACGGGTTTCCCTGACTGTTAATTCCATGAGGAGCCTGGAGAGTTCCTGACTGTGCTGCTGCTGATGGATAAGAGAGGCTATGAATGCTGCCAGCATACATACAAGCACCACATCAATGTCAGTTACATCAGGATGCTGTCAGGAAGCTGCCGTGGAGCTGTCTGGGCGTAAAGAGGGGGGGGAGGAACCATGTTCAGCCATAACTTACAGGCTATTAGGAGAACACAGAACATCTACACCGTTTTTGTCAGCCAATGGGGTGAGATCAAGTCTAAATGGCACTCGATCCATAGCCATGATAACATACAATTCGTTTTGGTCTGCAAAGTGACCTTATTTGGCTTTGTCTCGTAGGATTATTAATCC
Source organism: Alentia gelatinosa (assembly GCA_950022655.1). Classification (NCBI taxonomy): domain Eukaryota; kingdom Metazoa; phylum Annelida; class Polychaeta; order Phyllodocida; family Polynoidae; genus Alentia; species Alentia gelatinosa. The sequence goes on from OX465581.1 coordinate 53,562,536, forward strand.
GCAATCAAAACTCATGGCACATTATCATCAGCTATAGATCTTGATGCAGATCCTCATTATTGGTCAGCAAAATCAGGTAAGATGACGTATGAAACTTGGTACGATAGTAGAACTATGAAGTAGATCAAAATTAGAGTAGGACCAGAACATTTTTTTCAATATCGCCGTCGAAATTGATATGAAAGCCCAAGTGAAGAATATGTCTGTAATGTATCAGAGTAGTCTACCAGTAGGACTTCGGGTTCAATATCTGTTTCCTCCCGCTTTAACATGCCAATACACCTACCCACTAGGCATGCTCAGCATGCCCACACGTGGCATGCCTACCCAGCACACCCAATCATGGCTTGCATGCCCACCATGCCCGCCCACCATGCCCGCCCACCATGCCCGCCCACCATGCCCGCCCACCATGCCCGCCCACCATGCCCGCCCACCATGCCCGCCCACCATGCCAATCTACCATGCTTACTCAGCATGCCCATCTAACACTCCCACCCTGAGCACGCCCACCAAACATGCCCATTAGCAAGCACACTCCCCCTTATCATGCCCTCCATTGGTATATCTGCCCAGCATGCCTGCCCTGCATTCCCCCTTTATGTATTTCACCTAGCATGTTACTGTAAAGGCACTAATACCGGCGCAAGCCGACGTCTTTGCAGTCTAAATACACTAATAAAAAAAAAAAAATAATAAAAAAAATACCCACCTGGCAAGTCCACCTTATCACAGCAACCAAACACACCCATACAGCATGCCCAACAGACATACCCACCGTAAGCTCAGCATTCCCACCCTCAGCATGCCCATCCAGCATGCCCACTCAGGTGACACACCCACCATTGTCTATACAGTCCAACACTATGGATGGCCCAGCACAATGGCTATGCAGCACCGTTGCTGCCAGTGCATCAGTACGTACTAAACAGAAAAAATAATCTCAGGGATAAAAAGTTATCTAATGTGCAATATGTATCAATAATAATTTCAGGAAAACTTGATTTAAACAAACAATTCATGTATGGATTTCACCTGTATGGCGCTTCATACTAATCAAATGCATTATATACATATGTCGGAAGATACTGTGGTTACCAACCTCTGTTGTGGAATTGCTATTTGACACATACCACCATGCTGTGCCGGTATGGAGGCGCGTACCACCATAACTTTAATATGCTGAGTGCACCTCGATGCGGCTTGTGGAAGAAACTAAAGCCTACTAAGTTCCATTCAATCTCCAACCCAAGGTTCTGCTATGCACTAAAGCAAAATATCTTCTGGGTGAGTGATGTTTGTATGTGTGTAGTTAGCAGCTGAACGTCGCTTTCGGCCGCCCAGCACACTTTGACTTGCAGTTCAATGTTGTCATATTCTGGTAAATATCTAATTAGTTATCGGTAATTATAGGTATATGATACAAGTGAAATGTATTCACCTTATTGGGACGTCATATCGTACCTTGTTTATTTTGATAAGAATATTCCACGTGCTCGTACAGCAAACTTGTGGAATATGTTTATTTAAAGAGTCACATTAAACTAAAATATTGTGTATTGTCAACATCTTATAAAGACCAATACCCACTTTTCCTTTGCGATATTGGGCTCAATTTTCTTGCGATTGCTGTCCCTCCTCAAAGTGGGGGAATGGCAGAAGTTGCCAACTTCTGTCCCTTTGGTGTTGGTCTGCAACATGGGATATTGCATATAATTTTGTTAAATAGTTAGCGTTATCGTACCCCGGTATTTTTCTCCATAGGCTTAATGTTAGGAAATCATATTCAGTCATGAAGGTCGTGTCCCCAATTCGCAATGGCCGCTTGGATGGGTTATTTTAGTGATTAATAATGTTCCAGATCATTTATACGGGGTGAGATAAACAACACAATCGCTGAAAATAACTTGGTCCGCGCTCCACCTCGTTTGGCCGCTATGTGATTCACTCAGCTTCGCTTCATGAAATACTCTCTGGCCAAACACGTTATTTTCATCTCATGTGTTTCCTTCTTTTATCTCACCCCTGGTATTTTCCCCGTATGAAAAATGTCACAAATGTTAGCCAATTGTAGATACATGTAATTAAAGATGATATAATAAGTCGGACGATATTATCCATCACCCCATCTATCGGAGCTTCTCAGAACTATCTATTAAGTGTGACGTCATCACATGTATACAGGAAACCAGCTAGATAGATAATATATCACATTGCATCTTTTCAAATATATTCATTTAGGCCTCACCAAACCATGTTTAACATTCATGTTACCATATACATGTATGCCATTGATTACCATTGATCTTACCATATATGTCAACTAACAAAAAGGTTTTCACATACTCTCCCAGTAGCTACACAACCCTTTTTTTTATTTGGCAACAAAATTCACCAATTCTGGTGGTCTTACATTTTGCTTTTGAGTGAGTTCGTTATTTCATTTCTTGTTATATTTGTCAACATAATGAGAGATGGGTATATACATGTGTACATGTATGAGAATTGTGGGTAACGGTTATTTCAGCGGAAGCAAGACTGGGTGTCAGGACCACCTCTCCGGCCGCCCATGAGGTGGCACGGACTTCAGATTGGGAGTTTTACAGGTGGGCGCACAGAGCCCCTGCTGGTTTTGCCCAATCATGTCGTACTCCATGTATCTATACGTTAATACCGCTCTAGTCAGTAGGCATACGCGACAAATGAGGCAGTTCTTTTGTTCATAGGGAATGCGCATAGGATGAGATAAAATGATGTTTCTATGACTTGAATATGATTATATACAAAGTATACATGTCGATTTTGCATAAATGTATGACATCACACCTTTACAACGTGAACTTACTTCTGTGGTTTATTAAAACATCCACGCTCTGAGTCTAGGAATATTTGATTTTGATTATATCCACAATCGTATTTTATTCCACAAATCATTTTTTTCATCGGATTTCTCATTTTTTCAGCTGAAGACATATGTAATTATAGATGTAGTAATGTGTGTTTACAGATATGTACTCAAATACAAATTTTGATATGATCGTATATTTTCATGGATACTTGATATCTTATTGTATGATTATATGCTTTGACTTTATATCGATCCACATGATATTTTGATTTCTGAAATGACTTATATACCAATGATAGAGTATATATAACACTATATATATTACACTATATCATATTTATATCGATGGGTAGAGTATTTCAATATCTGTATGATCATGTGAAGAATTTATCAATGTGTAGTGTGTTTTCTTTGGTACAGCGATACACTCTGGTCTCCAAAAACAAGGGGATACATAAAAAGATCACACACCTACAGCAGTACATAACTCGAACACCATAATCTTGCACTACCTATATACCAGTTACTGTTACCTATCTCTGCTGTCTACTCCTGGGTGGCGCTCGCGTATAGCTGTTCCCCCAACTTCCTCCGCTGGGCCGCACACCTTGCTCTCTCAGCCCGGGCCCGCCCAGGTAGCAGGCGGGGAGCCCGGAGGATCGCGTTGCCAGGACGAGCGGCGTCCCGCTGACTGGTCCCCTGGTCGGGCGGCCAGGCAAGGTAAACTAACACACGGGCCTTCGTCTAACGTAAACCGCTGGCCCGACCCCCATGACCAGCCCGTGGCGCAACCGGGTAGTGGTGGTATGGGGAGATGCTCTAAGGACAAGCGAAGGGAGGGGACTTCATACATAATCACCAACGCCGCTTCAAAATAAGGAGGACAACTATTTTATAGTCCGAGAACACCTCATCTATAGGACACAAAACCAGGAGGGCACTCTTATAAGAATAATTATTATAAACCCTTAGAGACTTTCAACTCAAATCTCTATTGAAACCATTGTCTGCATGAATGAAAGGTCGACTTTTAAATTATACATGAGTGGTAAACCATGACGATGTGGTATGTAACAACATCAGTGGATTCCATTAACCGTTCAGCGAACAAATCGCTACTAGGAGGTTTCTCTAGTTTCTTTAGCGAAGAGGCCCTGTTGGCTTGATGAGGGAGTGACTGCGCCCGAGAACAATGAGCAGTGTCTACGTGGAAGTGATGTGTATATACAAACTTCTATTAGTGACATTAATGGACTAATGTAACTCAATGCATAGCACACTGAGGGTAAGCCTAGATAAAACACACACAAATATTAGATTATCTTGTAGACGGTTAGACCGTCAATGACAATAATAATGAGACTAAAACACTGAGGCTGGAAATGTGATATAAAATTCTGACGCAATTGAACAACAATTTATATCATATGTGAATGAACAGCGCGATTTGATAATAATGACAAAAGATCACCTTTTGCAAATGATATTTTCTGATAAGAAATTACTTTACAGTAGGCTACACCTGCTCATTTACAGTTAAAACGTACAATGACAAAGTCCCATATTACGCAATGACCGACCAACTTCGGTAGAATCGTAATGCTCTTGCTGGAGATTTAATCTTACTTCAACAGTCATGAAACATCTTGTCAAATTATTGGTGATATAGGCATACCATGTCATTAGCCGAGTCGGAAATAAAAACAAGAAGGGCCGAGGGTGTCTCTCACATTATACATTTATTCATAGAAATCATACATTAGGATGACATTGTTGAATTATTCGAATTGAAATGATAGATGTTTCTCCTGCTTCATAAATAGCGAATGAATATAATACAGGGTCTCTTCGTTAAGCTGCAGCTAGAGCAAGTATAATATCTATATAGGTAAGTATCCGTACAAAATTATGTAAAGTGCAATAAGGGCATCATTTTCATTAGGTTACGATAAACGGAAGCGCTTTTCAAGAATGGATGGGTATATACACGAAGTGTACAGTAGTTTTTTTTGTTGTTTTTTCAGAAATGTCTTTATTGACTTCTCATTTACAATATTTCCAATCGCTATGGTACAGAGTATGTGGTCAGTCAATAGAGGGGCCTAAGACACCAGCCGCATATTTGGGCGGCTGGTTTTAATGGTCAGGCCAACTTATACATAATTATGTCGATGTGCCACACATGTGCCATGCAGTATGCAATGGACATATATCCACTGTATGTGCATTCTAAAATCTATAAATTAATACAGTGCTAGAATAAAGGACATGCAACGGTATGGGTATACCATTATACACTGAAGTGACTTCTCACGATCACCCCACCACTGTTCAGTGTGAGTGGGCGGGTGACGGGTTGTCAGAGAAGGTGAGAAGGGGGAGTTGTCGGTCTGGTGTCCCGGTATTCCCCGACCCCCATCCCCGGCTACAGTCTACCTACCTCCGGCCCTCCCTTACCAAAACACCCCGTCTTTGTCAGTACTCCCGCCAACGACTCCCAACAGTTGTAGATTCTCACAAAGAGATTTCAATGTGGTTATCTGGTCTTGTATCTGATGGGCTGGTGAGTCTTGTACCTTGTTTGTTATCTACCTTCATGGAGTACATCAGTGACCGACGCAGGTGGATGAGGTCATGCAGGTGGCATGAACAACAAGGCGCCTCCTTCTTGTGTCTATTGTTGTCCATAGAGCGGTAATTCATTATCTCTACGAGGCTATATATATACATCATTGTGAATAATAATTATTGTAACGACAAATTTGTGTTTGCGTGTGATAAATACATATGGCGTGCTGTTATGGCGTACTGCAACTCTGTTATGGTAATTAACAGGTCACTTGTAATGGCAACTAGGCCCATATGTTGTGGACTACAACATCAGCACTATGGAAATCAGTTCATTTTGCATTTACACATATTGACCAGCACCTTGAATAGATTAATGAATACATGCATGTACAGGTATTCAGTTCATGTTAAAATACACGCGCCGATGAAGTCATGCGTGTACATACCTCGCTTCCAATCCCATTATTGCCGTCAAGACATTTTGCCAAACCGCATACATGTATGTTACACGCATTATCCAAGAAAATAAGCTATAATAGTCTACTCAGGTTTGTCCAATTTAGTTGAGATTTATTAGATCATAGCGGTTACTCATTCATGATAATAGCTAACTAGATTCCAATGAATAAATGAGATCTATTAAAAGAGCTATACACATTACAATTTGATGCAGTTGTTATGCCAGACGATACTTAATTCCTAGACTTATGTCGAAGTCTTGTAAGAGGAAGAAAAACAGAGCGAAAATCTGGCATTTAAATAGACAGAGTCGTCATGATACACAATGCAGTAACAATATCTGCCCATTTATCACCCACCCAAGCACGTGGGTAGAGATATATAACTGCTTATATTGTATTACCAATAAGTGACATACAACGCGGACGTGGGTATTGAATTTAGCCATAGGTATCAAATGATATATTTTGACAGATGTAGGCCCGGCGTCCACTGAGCTCCCGATATACACGACGATATGCCTCATGATGCATCTCCAGACACAAAATGATATCCCGTTGGAACGTCAGCCTTAATCTGTGGCCGATACACCCGATGATGGCCCCCGATGCACGCATCGTAAGGTCTATCGTAGGGTATCGGGAGCTCAGTGGACGCCGGGCCTTACAGAAAAGACACGAGACTTCTTCTATGGGTGTGATACCTTTTAAGTCCTTTTAACGCCATAGGATTTATCCTTTGCATGATCATAGAATTAAAGTGTGTGGGTCATATTATAATCAATATTACAAAAGCTAAAGGTAGTTTACATTCGCACTACTAAATCCCTTCAAACGCATTCAAGAAAACAAAACAAAGTGATATAGTATGCATTCACTCATCCATATATACATGTATGTATAAAATAAGATATCTGTTATCAAAGGTCTTGAAGGCCATAGCTTCATATATAGCACAAGCTGTATTTACATTTTGTGTAGGCCTATATTTCAAGGTAGAAAAATAAATGTGCTTTATATCAGAAAGGGCATTACATTTGAAATCGCTTTAAGCTAAATGATACATCTACAGTTTGATGTGAAGTTTCAGTGGGCATCTGGATAAACATGGGATATTGAGTGAGAAATGGGGCGTTGGGGATGAGGTTCAGAAAATTGGCAAAAGTTTGGACGTCGCGAACGGCATAAATCAGAGGCGTCCCTCTAACGCGGCCAACCGGGAAACTTTACCCCGATAGCAGATTTATGGTTGATCGTCGGCGTGCGCGCGCAACGGGCGTTTCCGGTGTGTGGACGGCGCGGGGCCAGGAGCCCGGATGAACGCGCGGGGCCGGGTAGCGACTATCTCGTATTGCCAATGTTACCAAAGTGTTCGCACGTCCGACCCGCGCGTGAAATATCGATCTCATTTTTTAACCCACCACATCTCCCGTGCGTCTCGACGAAACGCGCATGCACGGGGTGTGAGGGAGGGCGGGGGTCGCGAGGTCGGCTTCTACAAATCGAACCAGCGCCTAATCTCCTAGGCAGAACAGATGCGGCCAAATTGCATCACGGGAGAGTTGGGGTGTGGGAGGGAAGGGGTTGGGGGTTAGCGGAGCGGGGTGGGGTTAGAGGGATGCTGGCTACCCATGCAGTTCCGAGTCCAATCACGTCGCCTTGCTCCGTCCAAATACGCTCTGGCAATTAACTGGAGGCCGGCGCTGTGCAAATAAAAAGGCGGCAGGCGCCATTTGTTGCTATGATCAATAGCTTCCATGTCAGGACCTCCGATCGCTCTGTGGCTTCATGCCCGCCCGCCATGTGACAGACGCCAGCGGGACGGAACGCTCGGCGGTCCCGGTATTCCGAGCAGCCCACCCCCTCCCTCCCCCACTCACCATCCCTCCAGGCCGCCCTAGGAGCCCCTTCACCCGCACCGCGGCCATTTGGGAGATGGCGGTACGGAGGGGAGGAGTGTCGGGGCCAGGGAGGCCATTATTCAGGTCGGGGACATCCGTTTCCGTTGGTAGAACGCCCGATGGTGAATAACCAAAGCAGGGTCCCTATGGCCGTAGGGCGGGTTACGCAGAGGGACTCCGACCCTCTCGTCCCCCTGTCACCTCCCATGACACCAAACCTACAAATTATGGCCATAATCCAAAATGCGCAACTGTCAGTTTGACACGCGGGCTTTTCCGCCGCCTCGTATAGCCCGAGGCCGTGTATAACGCCACTGTGAGGCGCCACTGGTCTGTTTGACAAGGGGTTATGTCACGTTACATGTATAGTCGACACTGTCCATTTGTTACAGGGTAACTACCCCTCCTATAACCCCTATACATCAAAGACGCAGGTCAAGCCGGGTAATGAGTATGAGATTGCTGTTTGAAAATGGAGGATGGCATTGGTCTACGCAAGTAGGGGATGTAATGTCCGGAAAAAATGCAACTCTTGCATAGATATATGAATAACAATAAATAAGCCATTTTTCTTTGTTTATCTTGCTTATAATCTTATTCATAACGCATAGATGGATGGTTTTATATAAATGTATGAATAGGATTAAGTAGAAAAACTCCATGACAAATAAATTGATATGAATAATAATAAGGAACGCCATTAGCTTTTAGTATTATTCCCATAAGTCTATGGAACTGATCATTCTATGGTCACCATATGGAGGGGGTGTGTTTATATACATGGAAGCCTACATGTATAGAATATCACACATTTTGATATACAAGCCCAGGGAAACGAGCACATCACGAGATGTGCATGTACATGTACTTAGATATAAGTCAACTATGACCATGTTACCCCTTTACAATGTTAAAGAAATCTAGGATGTGTAGTAAGGTATGTTCATTATGCCGACTAAACCATGGTCAGATGTAGAATGTGAGTCATAGCACTCAGAAACAGAAGTAATCAATCAATTAATTAATATGCACAGCCTATTCATGAAGGAGTTTAAAGCTATCCCTCCTTTCTAGTTTGAATACTGGCCGATAGCTTTAGATCTTGTTGGTCCATAGTATGCCTACTTCTCTTTAGGATATGTCGGAGCCGTCGAGCGTTTTGATGCTCATTGTAGGATCTTTGCTCCTGAGGTTCTAACACATGACTGTAACAGAGCCCCCTGAGAGAATTGATCTACCCCCCCCCCCCCCCCCCCCCGGTGCAGGCGTAGTGAGGAGCGCGATGAGGGGTACAATATGGGGAACACCGTCGGGGGCCCGGGGCAACACGTGTAGAGCCAGGGATTGACCGCGGGGCGGTCGGCAGCTCACCACCCAAAATTACCCGCTCCGTACCCAGTGCGTCCCGCTGTGACCTTCAAAGGGCCCACGGGCGGGTGACGACGGGTACCCCTGTCCATATCCACCCCTCCCTACCCTGACCACTGGCCGTCAAAGCACTGACCGCCGTACGGACACGGCCGTCCTAATTATCTCGTCGTCCGGCCCGCCCTCGGTGATGTCACTGGGGCTTGTAGGGCGTGTGGGGGTGACGAGGAGGTGGGGAGGAGGAGCGGGGTTAATAGGAGACGGGAGGGATGACCAATAGATGAAAAGGTCGCCGGGCCGGGTGCGTGGACCACAGAGATGATCGGATAAAGTGGACGCTCGGCGAGGGGACGGGCGTCTCTCTCCCTGCCCCTCTTTTCTCTAATCTGCAGCGTCCCTTATGAACGCCGCGTCCCTCAAGAACGCGCGCCGATTGCTTTTGTGGGGGCGACAGAGATTGTTTTGCCGATAGTTGCGGGGCGCGGGACGGTGTATAAGGTCTTCCCTCGGTCCCGGGCCGCCCGTTGCCCGTCATCTCTGCCTCTTTTTCTCTACGCCTATCCATGTCTCTCACTGTCCGTGTGTGTTTCTTTCTTCCTCTCTCTCTCTCTCTCTCTCTCTCTCTCTCTCTCTCTCTCTCTCTCTCTCTCTCTCTCTTTCTTTCTTTCACACTTTCTCTCTCTGTGCTATGCTCTGCCTTTCAGTCTGCGCCTGCAGATCTTTTCCTGTCTTATTTTCCTGTTTAAATGTTTTATTACCTTGCCTGTTTCGTCTGTTTGTTTCTCTCATTTATTCTATCATTAGCTTACTGCTCCGCAAATGTGAACCCCTGTCCCGTGCATCATTGAACATCAGTCTTTCTTTGCCTTATAAATACTTCCACTGATCTATTTACCTCTGGCCCTCTTTCTCTCCCTACCCCCTTGTTTTATTTCTTTATGTTTGTTTGTCTCTCTTTTCACTTCCTCTCTCCCGACCCCTCTTTCTACTTCTCGAAATCCACTCCTATTTTTTAAATTTCTATCCATACTTCTCTCACCACTGCATCCCCATCCAGTGGTAACCACATTGGCACGCTGGTCATTTTGTAGGTACAGATTAGGGGCGTGTAGGATGGGCTCACCGTTATCAGATTAGGCCTGTGGTAAGCCTCTATCACCCGGCGGCTTGGCCGCTAAGATACTTGAAAGCAAGTAGCATAAGTAAGTCACAAATAGAGAGCCCCTTGATTCAATTGGGTATTTATTTATATACCTGCGGCGAATTCCATTGATGATTTGGGGAGGTCTCAATTCTGTTGCATTAGAGTTCCTTTCAAATTTAAAGCTTCATAAGGCCATGTTCCGCCTTCAGGTGGTACATTGTAGATATATGAGACGACGCGCACATATTTATCATCATGTTTTGACAACTTTGGATGGTTTATTTAAGAATTTTTTTCAGAATGTAATTCATGAATGCTGTATGCCTACTTGAAATAAACCCTTGTACACCACCTAATTTGGATTATTATATTTTCTCTGCTGTAGATTGTGATTATAGCTTGAAATAATAGGTCTATGCAACAACGCAACTCACTATCAACTTTTGTTACCAGGATGAATTTACACTAGGTATTATTGATATAATTCATGTTGCGGTCCATTATTTCCCCGCTAAATCCGTAATAGGTAAGTTTTGTCTGTTTTTTGTTTAGAGTCTAAAGATGAGTATATCTAATATAACGGTTTTAATTGTGAACCAACACAGGTCTATAGCACGACATATTATTTTCTAGACGTAATAGGGCTGTGATGGTGGAGGTGGCGCGGAAAGTCAAGGTCAGGCGAATCGATCTGGGAAGAGAGAGAAGACAGTGCGCCCGCTTCACGCTAGGGGGCAGGTTTGTGGACGGCGTTGGTGTTCCGAGCTGGTTTGAGGGGTGTGTGTATGTACACACTGATCACTAGGGTGCCCATCATTACCCTAGGATCCAGTGTCCTTCTACATCATCCATATGCACAGTTATCTGTACCCAACTTCCTTTAATACTAACCCCGCCACCAGTCCAACCCCCGTGTCCATCCTCTCCAACTCATTTAGACCTATTTGCCGATAATTATCCGTCGGGTAATGTCAGTTTGAAATCTTGATCATAATAGCGAATAGGCAATGAATAAAAGTACACTTGTGTATACATATACAGAAAAAATACCCAGCTCAATAATCGAGTGCTGCGACCTTGTCTCTTTAGTGCGGATCGTTGCAGGGGCTGGCAGAACTGAGAAGTGTGGGTGGGCAGTGTGCATAGATGGGATAAAATCTAACCATTTGATCAAAAGATCCCAAAGAATATCTGACGCGCGATGAAAACGTACCCGGCAACCAGACACGGACAAAATAGCGAGCACCACGAAAAGAGTTCAATTTAATAACAGACAAGTCACCAATTTGGTAAAATTTCGGTTGAGATCAATTTTCTTTAAAAAAAGAGTTGGAAATGCATGCAGTTTGACACCACTGTACTGAACAGCTTGTATCAACCTCCGTGATGATATTCTATCGCATTCCGCACGCCCGGCCACTGATCGACGCTTGTGTGAGTAACGGCAATCAGGGAGGTATCTATTTCACGTTTGGTCGAGCTTGCGATGGAATATCTGGTTTTAAATAAAGTAGGGGTATATTGAGATACCTTTTAACTAGGGTCGATGCGTATTTGGATGGTTCTGCCAGTGCGCTGTTTGCAACCCCTAGTATTTTAAGTTGGAGTTTGGTGTGTGAAAAATGCCCGGGAGGAGTCTTCTGTCGTATCTATTGCTTATTACAAACATATTCATAAACCCTTCTGCCCCTCTTCTGAAATCACTCCACACATCATCCGCTTAGCGCAGTTCACCGGAATAAACATGTTTATAGCAACCTGACAACTTTTCCCCATCTTTCCCCCTGAGACTAGTTATTTGAGGTTCAACTTGACTAGGACGCGAGAGACAGGCAGACGTGCGAGGTGCATGCTGGGGAATGGAAGGCGCCTGGCAGAAGGTGTCGGCGATTGGATGGGCGTGGTGGGTGGGGCACAGTTGTGGATGAGAATAACGACGATAGAGACACTGATGATAATGATGGTGATGTCGATGATGATAGTTTTTTAAGGCCCAAACTAATCTTGGCGCCTGGTGGTGCAAGGACTATCCCCTCATCAACTAAACCGACCTACCTCCCTCTATCACCCCCTCCCCAGTCCTCCAACCAAACGGGGAAATCTTGACGCCTGTTCGACAAACCTATCGAGTAACTACCAGGACGGTGCACAATGCACGCAGCACGTACAATAGAGGGAAACGGTGATTAGACCGCCGGTCCTGCCCCACATTCCGCCGTCCCAAAGACATGTAATTTCGGCGGCTGTCGACCACCGAACTGCCGTGGACTGGAGCCCCTTCTGTTGGGCGCATAATGAGCACTGAGTGAGCCTATAGAAGTGCCCGGTGTTTAGCGGACATCTGATCTGGTGTTGGATTACGACCCTTCTACAGGTACCACCTCTAATGACGCCAAAATAATTGGCAGCGGAAAAAAGCGGCCTACAACTCACACACCGGTCTCGCACTTAAACCTCATCGGTGGCATTACACACCTTTCTCTCCCTCAAAAGATCTTCAACCAAAATTCCCAGGACCCCTCGTACTCCCGCCCATTACAGTCCCCACCTAATTTACTCTGTTTGGATGGGTGTATCCTATAAATGTAATCCTATGACAACGAATTAAAGATCACAATTTGATTAGTAAGCGACGCAAAAAAACGAAATCGAATCTTCCTGCCTTCTTCTCCTCCACATTCTCCTTTTCACTGCCTCAGCTGTAGCATCGATGTGTGTTGTGGGGTCCATTGCCTGTAGTCGCGCCGCTGTTGAAGACACCAGAGCCCTCTGGTGGTGTAGGGTGTAAGCAGAGCAGAGCATGCCTCGCGCCGCCGCTCCTCGGCGTCATTCGCCGTCGGTCCGGCTTCGCGGGACGGTCCAGAATTGCTTTACACCGATTTAATGCTCCGTTCTGTCAGCAGCCACGCTCTACAAGCCAGCCACCACCAGCAAACACATCCAGCAGCCGCGGCAGGGAAGGAGGAGGCGGCGGTGGTGGAGGAGGAGGGCGGGGAAAGAGGAGGAGGGATAGTCATCGCTCAGGGGGCTGTGGTGCCTGCTACTAACCTGTGGTAGTAGTTCCCCTGCAGGCCGCGGCGGGGCGCCACTTGCGCGCGCGCACCTCAAGTCCCTCCTACCGGCGGCGACGTCATCACCGGGGGCTGTCATTCAAACCGGGCCAGCCATGCGTCTTTTCAGCGATTCGGGTCAATCCCATTCTATTGTAAATTAGTACCGAGTCGAAACGAGGGGACGAGACTCCACCATCCCTACACACACACATACGCGCGCACCCTCCTCTTCTTCCTTGTAAAGAAGGTGCTTGTGAGAGGCGAGAGGAGAGAGAGTCACTTTACACCGGAGATCACCCCGTCCACACGGACACTTACAGAAACACAGTGCCCCCCCCCCCCCCCCGGCGCAGCATGGCGGCCAGGGATCTACTCCATGGAGGATTCGGAACGACGATCATGCAGAACCCGTATTACGCGGCCGCCGACCGCTCATTGCCATATTATGGTAAGTACAAACTTTTTAACTGACAAACTTTATTCCTGTTCCTGTATGCCTGCTTCTCCTACTGCTATATCGCCCACCGCGACAGGACCCCCGGAGGAACGGGTAAAAGCACGGATAACGTCGACCTCGAAGAAGGAGGGCAAATAAAGGGGGGAGGTGGATCTTTATATGTTTTCATCGCGTGGTATTTTATCGTCTCGCGTTTCATTAAAGGGCGCCAGGAGGGTGGGCATGCCAATGCTCTGGCTGACACAGGGAGCGACAGGACGGCATCTGGGGGTAACGATCATCGGGGAACACAGGGCGCGTCTCCCGGTACTAAGCGCGATGGAATCCCGGTCTCCCTGCGGACGGCGACGACGCCCGGACGCCTGAACCGCTCCGTCCCGCTCCCACCGAGCCTGACGCCTCACTCCTCGCGGGACTGGAGGATCAACTCCCGGGGGATCAACCAGGCGCCGGACGCGGCCTACACCCCGCCTTCACTCCACTGGGGATTATGACAGGGCTTGAAGGTTTTTTCTCATTGGAAGGGTCGCAAATACACCACAACGTGACATGTTCTCTCTCTGAAAGCTATAACAGGATGTGGGAGGGAAATTATATTGGCAGAGAGATCAGTAGAGGTATTGAGTTGTGTATGTGTATTTATGTATCTGTGTGTGGTCCGGAGGCAGAAGAGAGGGCAGGGGTGCATTTTAGCTGGGAGACTTGTATAACAGGGACAGGTGACGGTGCCCGGGGGTCGGCCGTTCGCCCCCCGTCAAGCCGGCCGGATGTCACCGACAACACAACCGGGCGCGCGCGAGTCTCGATCCCCAACTCGTCTTCCCCAATATGTGGAATCACAGAGAACCAGTCCATGCAATCTGTAAGTGGTTGGAAGAAACCTGCAGCGTGTCTATATTGAGCCCAGATTCAGTGTTCTCTCTAACATCCGCTCATGTCGCTCACGCTACACCACGGCCTATTTCTATAAGAATTCGGGAAATTCCAAGGGAAAGTTGTTTGTTTATAAACGTGTCCTTTATACAAGTGCCTAAATATTCTGTAATCTTGGGGGTGGAGGGTGGGGCGTGTCTGGGTTGAAGGGGGGGGGGGGGGGGTGTATCGACTACGAGAAAGGAGATTTCAGATACCGATGATAACATCATTGTCTCGTAGTTAAAGAAAGGAAGTAAAATACCCATGAGGTAATCACATCATGTGGATCTATGGATTGGCTTTCCTTAGAGAAGATCAGTTACCTTATCATTGAACGCTGTTCACTTAATGAATAACTTAAAAACATATTCAATTTCATTTAAACTATCCATTCCACACGGTTGGGAACTGTAGCTTAAGATATTGTTAACTGTGCTTAGAGCATCATATTCCCCCATGTGTCCTTATCACATCAGTTACGTCGACAATGACATTGAAGTATAAGTGGGCTCGACAGGCTGATACCATGAACATAAAAAACTTTATTAAATATTTGAAAGCAACCTTTGATGAACACAGTAGACTTGTATCATTTTACAATCGGATATATAAGCGTTGTAGCTTCAGAACTGCATAAAATAGCTTTAATATGTTTCTCTTATATAGTGACTGAAACCAGATTACCATCATTGCAAAGGAACACTCTCACATCCATATAAATCCTTACTGACAGAAGTGTATGTATTATACAGATTGGAACCCGAGCGTTGGTCATTTGCGGTCCAAACCATATATGTAGCATGTAACTATCTCTATAGAGTCTGGGCTTAAAATGTTGACACCACTACGAGCACAAACATAACCCAGTTCCTGTGTGCTGCTGATAGAATCACCACTTAGATATTACGAGCTACAGCATTGGTCTGTGAGACACGCCGCTTGATTGACCAGACCGTGGTCACTTAAATATACATGTTCTGGGAGTAGGGGCCTATGTATACGAAAGTAAGGCCCGGCGTTTTGTATTTGTTGGTTGCGGTTGCCCTTGGCACATAAAGCGTGAGAGGATCTGACCGCAGAGTGCCCGCCCAGTGGCACCCCTGGCGGCAGCCGATGTTCGTCAGTGATCAGGGTTGTAATCAGTGGGTCTCTCTGCTGTCAGTGGGGCTCTTGAAGCTGTCAGACCCAACACACTGATCTACCCCCGCCCGCTAATCACTGCCCTAATCCCACCCGTCACCCCAACACCAGTACTATAACCTTCATCACCCCCTCCCCAATAAACCCACCCACCCACCCAACCACACCACCACCCACGCCCATCGCCCTTGTAATGAATAATTAACAAAGACAACGGTATTCTTAACGATCATTAAGGTGGGAGGATGGTGGGGTGAGATCGGGAGAGCGCCATGAGGATATGGGTAGGGATATGGAGGGTGGAAGCATGGATAAGGGGAGGTGGTGTTGGAGGGGTTGGTGTTGGAGATGAGACATTCTCATTTATTTACTGGGCGTGTCATCACAGCCTTTATTGGATCTGATCATCGGGTTATGTCTCTTCAGTCGGGATCCATCATTTCCCGTGCGTCTTTTCTTTTTTTATTTGTTTTACCGCCTTTTCACATTTTTCTTCTTCTGCCGATGCTCTGAGAATCCCCTTAGCTAATCATATCAGAACGATGGAGACACAATATCATCGGCCTCACAGGATCGTACACAGACCACAATGGCCTCCGGTTATGGAGATATTTGATTGTAAGACATGGCTAAATTTTTATACATCGTACAATACATAAATTTACTTATGTCACATAGATTCAAGCCACCACACAGATGATTATATCTTACAGAAATTCAATGTATACGTTATAAAGATGTTTTGACCTTAGACGTATTCACTATATCTTAATAGCGATACCATAACTACAATATAGAGATTGCCTTATCATTTAGAAATTTAGAGTATGCAATTTCGTGATTCATTTTATACATTACAAGTATATCATTACTCTGTCATAGTTACTGAGATTTATCAAAAGATTCTGCTTTCTCCAAGAGAATGGAGTTAAGTTAAAAAACAGTATGTTCAGAAGACAATGAGGATTATATTTATAGATATGTTCTTACGGAATGAAGCATGTTGAGAATCGTCACAAAATAACTGCAGGAATATTCGGGCTGCATCTCTTCACACTTTCCCGTCCTACACATATCTCCAGTTATGGAACTATAGGGTTGGAGCTAGGATCACAACCATAGGAGCCCATATATGCTGGAGGAATACGAGTCAATGAACGGCTGCACAGCGTGGGGGAGGGATGGACACGGGCGTCAAGGCGTGTTAGAAGGCCGGCGATGAAGCCCTCAACTCCCGCCGCGCGCTCATCTCACGGGCAGCTGGATTGTGTTAGGAGAGCAATGAAAATACCCAGGAGACAGCCATGTTATGATAGCCCTGAGTGGTGTATATAGACGGGTCCCTGAGAGGTGGGAGAGAGTTAGGAGAGGCCTAAATCAAGTGTGGGAACTGGATATTGACATCTCTGCCCCTCCGCTGATTTCCGGCGTCCAACGCGCCTCCCATGCCGACGGCATTTGACCAGCGAAACCCAGAGGTCAATTATTTGCTGATTTTCGTGTCAATGAGATTCTGAAACTTTGCAATTTGACCAACTTCTCTTTTTTACTTCAGAGTGGATTAGTCAGCTGTGTGCGTTGTGTGTGTCCATTCTTCATGGCTATAACGGAAGGCTGGCAGTGGAAGGGACTGGTTCCAAGTCCACACATGCACATAGGCAGTTTGGGTCGAAGGTTACTTTAGAACGTGGGTACGGTACATGTTTATGACTAACGCTGTTAAGTGTCGGAACACGTGTAGAGTGAAGCATTGGCTATTAAGTTTTTTTTAAAATCTTTTTGCGATTCACTACTGCAACATTACGGATTTTTCCACATTACTCATGTCAGTCTCTGTAGGGGTCATTAAAGATTATTAGGTTGAAAAAAGAACACATTGGAGACAATGCTTTCCGGGAGCGCTCCCCGGGGGTGTCTGACTGCAGTGACTGTGACGATACCGTGTCAGGAACGCTGGCGTGACGGACGCGGACGCGCGGCACCGGCGTCTGACGCCGCATTAATGCCT
Organism: Alentia gelatinosa; assembly: GCA_950022655.1. NCBI lineage: Eukaryota > Metazoa > Annelida > Polychaeta > Phyllodocida > Polynoidae > Alentia > Alentia gelatinosa. The sequence goes on from OX465581.1 coordinate 53,580,399, forward strand.
GTGTCCCCTGCCGTGTTCCCCGTCCATCCACCCCGTCCGCTCTCTACCGGGGTCCCCGGTCTGCCGTGGCCCCGCACCCGGGTCGGATGTCGCGGGCCCACCCGGCACGACACGCCGCCACCCGGGGACCGGCTCCTGCACTGCCTGCTCGACCGCGCCCGGCCACCGGTCCTTTATCAGCTCCATTTTCGCCCCGTCCTCTATCCAATTAGCTCCCCGCGCGTCTGCGGTGTGTCGGCGTTGCCCGCACGTCTGTGATGGCGGGAGAAGGGGCGTCCAGGGGGTGCGATATGACCTGCCGTAAGCCTGGCTTTAGTCGGGGTGGGGACGTGTGTGTGCGTGGGAGGGGGCTCTTCTCCTGGGTGTAGCGGCATTGGCCCGAGGAGAACGGTTCGTTGGCTTTAAAATAATATTAACAACGGGGATTCAAGCGGCCCTGACCACCCAAGAGCAAGCCATGGAGGATTAAGGAATTTAAGGGAGCGGGGGACATGGGTTACAAGAGGCGCTTATCCCTTTCTGTATTTTCTCCACGTTGTGGTCGGCAGACGGGTATGGCCGAATATCCTGAAGAGTGGCCGGGGAAGCGGGCCGAGGATTAACGGAGGAGGAAAAGGGATTAGCAGCCGCTGCAAATCGTTATGGATCATCATGGGATCATCAGGCATATGGGGAGGAGAGTGATCAGCCATATGGTGCAGAGTGAACGCCTGGAGAACCTTGTTAGTGGTGATGGTTCCTGCCACTAATTCCCTCATCCTTCTCGCCCCATCGTTCCTCTTCCTCCAGCCCCTCAGGCCGCAGCCGCCGCCCATCAAACGTCAACCCCGGACCAATATGGCGATAAATCCTAGGCGCGGCGGGCGATGGGGGGGGGGGGGGGGGTACGAAGGGCGGTGACGGGGTGAGGGGTATTTAGTGGTTGAGATACGTCAAGCACCGCGTGTTGACGGCTGCAAAACGACGCGCGGCCCGCCGGGCGAGCTCCAGGCGGGCGGGAGGCACGACCCATCCACCACCTCCAGGGGGGATACATCATCATCAGTGCGTCCCGCACGACAAGCAGGGGTCACCGCGCCTCCTCCAGGGTGGGCCCGCCACCCAGGTCGCCCCCGGGCCCCGCCCCGCCACATGTCGAGGCGGCTCAGCCTGCCCCGCCCACCCCGCCCGCTCACTTAGCACCCAAACCCCTGACCCTTTACACATACATAGTACACATTGTCTACAACATGACGTAGTTTACGCTCAGGCTACCTGCATCAGAGACCTCCAGAACCCGCATGCATACAACCCCGGATCATTAAGTTGTTCTAAGACTGCCTGAATTTCACTTTCATATCCCACAGTTCACATACCAGACCCCTCAACACAGCCGCCACACCTCACACACCATGTTTTACACTTTTCACTATTTCTACTTTACAGATTTACAGAGCCAATGGTAGTCTTGACATTGCACATTACAATTACATACCATGCCGACCAGATCAGACACGCGACATCTCCTATAGCATCTCAATGTCTCAGACACATCCATATTTCATACATAATCATCCATATTGCATCTCGTATCTCGAACCCTAAATTCCGTAGAAGACCCCATAGAAAATCCCATATAACCTCCTATACCACGTCTGCATTCGAACCCTGCACTGCATTACCACGTTATACCTCCACTTTTACTACACCCCTCCAACTCTCAAAAATATCTACAACCAGGATGTTAATCTTCATCAGGCTCAGTAACATGGCGTTAATCCGTTGTCGGGAGGGTTCGGGCGGGTCCCATACCACGCGTTCCTCCAGGCGCTACCCGGCTGGTCGTCGAGCGGCGCAGTGCTCTATTCGAGACGCACCCTGCGACCCTCGGCATCGAGCGGGAGTCTGCAGTGAGTATGGGGTCATTACTCCACGCGTGTGAAGTATCACCCAGCCTCATTTATATGTCAGCGGGGGCACATGATGGGTGGGATGAGAAGGAGGGCCCCTAACCGCCTTACTCAACCTTATCATATTATGATACTCATCTAATACGTATGACATTCACTGACCCGTAACTGTATTAGGCACTTGGTTCACAGGCCTCATGCTTTCATATATCTCCGCAAATTTTCGCCGCAAGTCATGTGTGTCTTGTTTACAAGGTCACGATAACACACACTACCCAGTCGCTTGTAATTGCGGTATACCCATAAGATAAATATCGCCAAAGGTATATGATGACACATATTTGTGAATGTATGTGATATCCTGGGTATAGGTATTTCTAGATTTTCGAAAGCGCTCTTTCATATTTAGATGTTTATACACATGATTTTGTATTTTTGGTATGTATAACATATTAGGGTTCACATTTCAAAGGTAACGTGAAATTTAGTTATCTGCTTTGGAATTAATGCAACTATTATTCATAGTGAATATAGTGCATATAGTTTTAGCATTGATGATAAAGCTACATATATACATGTACAAGTTAGTCGATAAATGTACATGTACATGATTATTCAAGTTTATTTTGCCGTGTTAAATTGTGTTATGAGAAGAGAAGGATTATAAAAAGGGAAAATGAAAATGTGGTATCATAAGAGATACCTCATATCAAGAAATGATAAATAAATGATGATGCTGTGTAAAAATTGAAACAAAGATAAACTCACGGGTATAGCATAAACATACAGACATATAATGCACGGTATCAATCAATATCAACATGTATTTAGCTTCATAAATAATACAAGGTGTGTGGCATTTCCACGACCACTACCGGGCTGCTCATATAAAGAAGCCGTATTCGTACGGATTTCTAGAGTCTGACCAAACTTGGATTTGATATTTATCCCAGCCACCAACTTGCACTGCTGCTGGGGCCCCGTCTCTCTGTACCCGTCAGTGCCTTATTGATCGCCAGGATTAGGCCGGGTATCGGCTTTCCAGAGTCCGGGTCAGTTTCCGGGTCCCAGTGCCGGGTCGGGCGGGCGCCGGGCGGTCAGTCCCCGTCATGCGCGTACCGCAGGCCCCGGCCTCATCCCCCGCGGACCCTCCAGCCCAATCCCGGCGTTTACACTGTACACTATCCCTTCCCCACCGTCGTTCCTTCACCCCGGGAAACAAGGCCAGTATCGAAACCCAACTCATCAGCAAGGGGATGATATTACTTTAATTATAAGCAGGCGCGTCCCGAGATAGCGGCGAATCGACTGGTGGTAATTTAGCGGCGCGGTTGTGCGCCTGGTTTTGGGTGACGGGCGCGATATGGCGACGGTAAATTAGCTGTCGGCACCCGCGGAGCTGGGTACCCGCAGAGTCGGGACACCGGACACCACAGGGCAGAGTCTGCGGGCACATGGCCCACGCTCCGCAATGCGCCCGAAATCCCCAGGAAAAAGAAACACAAACAAGAGTAACGAGTTAGTATAGGCATCTGGGAGCAGCTCCGAGCAGATCACAAATGGCCTCCAGACGCGGCGGCGGCATTGGCGGCAGCAGAGACGGAGACGGTGTGCAGAGGAATGTGGATAGACAGCCGTAAACGCCAAGACCCCATACCTGTAGTCTATATTATTTCTATAAACGTGTGCATTCTTTAGCCTTGTATGCTAAGACCAAGATTGTGCAACACAACGTTAAGTTATAAACTCGGTAGTGTCTTTCTCAAAATGTTCACAAAAGAATTATACATCCATATATGCAATTATATAAACAAACGATATTGTATTTGTATCGATGTATGTGAAATTAACATATATTTGGTTATAAGGACATTATTTTGTTTGTACGTGTCACAGAGACCTTAACATATGCGGCAAAACCTCCGTATGAAAGGTCTAGAAATACTTAGACAAATGACATTTATTTGCGTGCGTTAGATTATGCACGTATAAGTAGACAATATTCTTACAATTCACCGAGGTAATGACATCAAGATGCATAACTAAATTACACACACAAACACGTAACGTGTCCTACTAACATCACCTACCTAGCACACAGCACGTCGCGGCGTTAAAACGCTGAGATGGGTTGTGCTCGCTATGTTTGTAAACCTCTGTGGACTCCTGGGTGGTGTATGCGCCAAGGCCCACACCAACCACTCACTCTACCCCGCTAATCAAATTGTGAATCAGGGTAAATGACCAATGCTAACAAACCCCCCAACCTCTACCAGCCAACCCTTTCTCTGCACCACCACCACGCACTGAACTGAGCCGAGGGGCTTGAGTTCCATAACAAACTATAAATAGTGGGACTTGACAATGCAAAGGGTTATTTTGGTATAGGATGCCTGGAGCAAGCAGTGCGAACTAACCATCTGACTGACCAATGTGGGGATGACCGCCTCTGGTTAGTTGTAGTAATGACGGACATAGAGCACACGATGTATAAACACCTGGGGATATGAGGATGTAATAAGATTTATACCCTGTGTATTGAAAGGATGCTTCAGAAAACACGGATTTCGGTCTGTTATCAAGATGGTTGATCATATAACTGATCTAGGGCCTAGTTGATGTCCTTGCTACAGCTACCGGTATTGGTGAAAAATGAGCGCTAACAATTACAAGACGACGCAGACAACATTTTTTAACATTTAGGCCAATATGATGATTAGGCCTACTTTTCAAATAAACCTATCAATGAGGATTTTCAGGACAGTAATAAATTAAAACCACTCCATGTACTTCTTACATTTGGACTAAGTGCCTAGAATGCAAGCAGTAGCTGGGGAAAGTGACTATGTATCGAAAATGGAATATATACACTGTACATATCGAGAAGAAATAAGTGTCAAGTTAGTGTTAGCGGGATTTTGCACCATCACACCTCCCAGGGTCATGCCATGAGATATAAAAGGAACTTTTATATGAACATAAGCAGCCGAAGCTGACCAAGGAGATTACCAGATGGCGTGGTGATCGGAACTATATATATTGAAAATATGAAGAACAATTAAGTGATTTGATTTTGTATGTAATACCACATAAGACTATATAGGTGTCCATCTACTGTTACACTGACACGAGTCAGTAACAAAGTCCTCACTGGACGTGGTGTAAATAAATTAACCCCGACACCGGTGTAGAACCTCCGCTGCGGCGACACATTTTGAAACACAACCGCGGGCTTGTTTGCCAGGGCGCGGATAACGTTACAACAGTAGGACTCGCGCCATGCCCGTATGTAAATACATAGAAGCGTGTTATCACAGGCATGGGGTCATTAGTCCCTACCACCGGTAAACTCCCTCCAGGTGCCCATGGTTTCCGCTCCCCTTGCCGCCTTGCGTCAATGTACGGCCACATGGCATTGTAGATCTTCCCGACCACAGGTGTTTCGGTGGAGGCTGACAGCGGTGAAGGTTCGGGGTCGGGGCCGGGGACCAAGTAACGTCGGCTCGTTGTATGGAAGGCAGGTAGACAAATTGATCATCCTCGTGGTGTCTTCTTGAATAAGCGTCATACGTCAGACGAGGCGCCTGGTCCGTAAAAATACAGTCTAGAGAAATTCCAGAATTAAAATATTAGAGATCTCAGCCAATCATGAAAAGCGATATATTTACCAACGAATGTCTAGTAACATAGCATCGATTCATATCCCAATAATATCAGCAATATGGGAAGCATTTTGTTGTTCAGATCAAGTGGTCATTGTCACTTGTGATACTAGAATCTCGTTCGAGTCTTGGTAGAGAAAATTCTCCTCATGACACATTTGGGATCGGCACCCTCCGCTGTGTGTCACTACTACAGTTTCTTCCTTTGAAGTCTCCTCTCTGCACTTTCCTCGTTCATCTCCTGAATGTCTCCTTCCCGAGTCCTGGAAGTTCCATCATTGGGCGCTTTCCTCATTCGCAGTCTCATCGCATCGTTTTGTCATCACCCTGTCTCTCTACCAGCATACACCGTGGTTTACTTTAACCTCCTCTCTCTCTCTCTGTCTCTCTCTGTCTCTCTCTGTCTCTCTTTTTCTACTCATACATTTATTGTGTGGTATTTTGCAGAAACACCTTCGGTGTGATAAGCCAGCAGGGAACATTTTTTTTAATGGATGGTCCGAGTTGAAGTTGGGGGTTTACAACGAAAAATTGAAACCAGGTCAATACTTTCGGAAATACATGCGCATCATTGATATTCTATTCCCCTGGTTACCCTTCTCATATCCTATCAGACCCCCTACGCTTATGATGGTGAGACCTTAAAATGCCCCTGAGGTAATGGATAAGCTTCTAGAAAAACAATTGGGGTCCCTATAAAGGTCGTATGAACGAGAGAAGGTCATATTGTCAGTTGCGTGCTTTCCATTTCCTATAACGTCGGCGAGCAATAGGTTACGCGTCCCTGTATAGGTTCTAACACCATATCAACTACAACGGTCGAACTTTGCGCTGTTGACCTTATCTTTTTATGCCTATCGACTGCAGTGGCAATCCTGTTTTACATAAATAGTGTAATTCATATATATTAATTCTCTATTGCAAATTATATATATATATATATATACAGTCGTGTAAGTTCAGCAGGTATATTGGGTTCACTAAAGGTGAAAAGACCACTTCCTCCACGCCCTTTCCTACATCCCTAGACTTGCCCAAGTCTTTAATTAAGGACTTCACTTGTTATTAAGAAGGAAAACAACATTTTAACATGTGGACTTCCCCTAACGCCTAGCAGGCCCATGGATCCCGGTGAGGAGAAGTGGAGTGGGTAGAGGGGTAGGCATAGGAGACCGGGACTGAAGCCAGTCTACCACATCCCCTCTTCTTAACCATCGCTGTCCGATAGTATCTCAAGCCGGTAGTGTCGGCGAATGTCCATCAATCTGTGGCATGACCACCCACTGGCTCTAATTCGTGGCTAATTGTGGCTTCAGATAATAGAGAAATCTAAGTCTAAATATAGGAGGATCGTATAGTGAGTGGCTTCTATAAGTACGTGTATGCACCTTTCTTGTTTCTATGTCGAGGAAGTAGAACAAAGATAGTGGATATTGTGTGTAAGTTTAGGTAAGGAGACAATAAAACACATGCATATGATAAGTGAACTGCAGCCGTAAAGGAAAACTAAATAGCATTGGATCGAAGAACCATCCAATCGCAATTTCATGAATTGTATCCGACAAAGTCAACGTCAAAGGAAAGTGCGTCAAACATTTCTGCAACTGAGCTATAAAACACAACTGTTAAAATTCAAAATATTTATTACCGCACTTTTACATAAAGGTATCCATCAGCGGAACTGTAGTTAGATCTCCTATGTGTGTAGGATAGCATTCCTGAAGGCAGAAGCTAAGATGGTTGTTGTATCGTGGCAATGGGCGGAGGTCCACGCGCACTAACTAGGCTGGGTAATTGGATGGACTGCAGACAACTAGGGTTTCCCATGCGTGTCAGTTTACTCTATTTCTATTAACAGTCATGGTGTAACGCAATCAGTGCTAGAGCGCGGCGGTCTGCGATCCCGCCCGCCCACTTTCCCGCCACTCGCCGGCCTGTAACTAGAGCGATGTCTCGTGTGTAGCTCAGGCGTCTTTTTGACGCACCTCTGGAAATCATGGCGACGATGTCGTTTCCCAATCGCACAACTGTCGCTCGTTTCAGCTGCACGTAGTGTAGGCATCATTAACATTGTTCTGGTGGCGGCGTCCATACGGTCGTCCGGCTCTCTTAGGGAGCGCGCGTGAGTGAAGTTGCCGGGAGAGCCTGGTATAAATGTGGTTGGGACAGGGGCAATTGCATTTCCATTAAAGTCAATACAACGTGTGTGTTTTTACTGCCGGAAAATGGATATTAATCCGCGACACTTGCAGCCTCCCACCCCCTGCCTATCTTCTTCACAGTCAACCCATAGGACCACAGTCTCAGAGTGTCGGTCAGTTGTGCCGATGATCCAGTTCTTCTCTCTCTCCCAATGGCCTTTCAATATTTCTCGGGTGTACCCTCAGTCATTCTTTCCTCATTGTCTCCTCGTCCGTATATATTTCCCTACACCCCTCCCTTCTTCAGTTCCCTTCCGCTTACTTCTATATACCATTCCTTCCCTGGCCTACTATAGTGTACTTTCCTACATGCACTTCTGTATAGAAAATGTACATGTAAATACTATTCTCTCCCTCTCTTGAATTGCATCTCTTCACAGTTCCCTCTTTTCCCCTCATCCTCTACCTCCCCCTCCTTTCTTTAAATTACCCTTCCCCCTGCTCAACCAGTCTCATCAACCCCCTCCTGTGTAGGCTCGGCCACCTCCCCATCTGGCGAGTGACCAGAGAGCTCAGCAAACAAGGCTTTAAATCACAGTGTCACTAGATGGCGCTCCGGATCTTCACCCCATCCGGACGCGCACGCATGCATGTGTGGAGGTACGTGCCATACCACGCCCCCTTCCTCGCTGCCACACATCGCCCTACCCCTCCCTAATCACCCTCGTTCAGTATGGATCAAAAGGCTTATAGGGCGGGGGTTGTAATGGACCCGTGGGAGCGTTGGCGAGAGGGGAGGTGTGTGTGTATGGGAGAGAGCTGGGTTAGACATTAGGCGATGATGCCATACTTCTACCCTCTCACCACCAGGACCCTGGATTACTGGCCCTATTCCACTGCGTCAATCACAATGATGATGCTTGATACATCTTTGAATAGCACATTGGATGTAGTTTATAGCTGTTGTGGAAGTCTGAGACTTATGATCTTTAATAATAACCAGGGTCATGGTCAAGGTATACGTGAGAAAATGTATGAATATGGGAAGACGTTTTCACTGCTAGCCATCAAAATGTATAATTATTTCTTTTAAAAAGATAATGAGAACTCGAGGCTTGAATGCGCATCGTGAACCGAACGTCTGACTGCGCAACTACCATTCTCTTCATTTTGATCTCATTATAGACGATGCTTGACAGGGCTGTAAATGTTTTCCGAGAGATTGACGTCTCCCCAATGAACTCGCAGAGAGTTGACGTGAGAAAACCCATCTCACAAGATGATATTTTTATTCCATTATTCATTATAGTATGCAGAGTATCATTCTCATTATAAGTGATGCTTTCCCCAGCACTGATGCTGATATCTGGCCTAGATATCATGAGAATTGTGTCACTAAGAACACTTGGCTCTGTACCAAGGATAATCCACCATTTTTTGCCCCAGTCACCCTCATTACAGGAATTCTGAGAAGGGTTGGCACTGACAGCAGAGGAACGTGTGCCATTCCTAGCATAGTCAGCTTATGTCAAGCAAGTGGTCACAAGTGCTATATCTAGGTCACCGAAGCCTGATCAGCCGTTACACTGCTCGTGGTGCCTATAATGGCTTCTAAATGCCTTATACTCATTGATTTTTAAATGGCCGACTCTACACATGCGTAAAATTGAAGTGACTTTGACTATTTCATAACGAATATCTGGCTACGTGGTAATACGATTTAGGGAATATGGTCCCATAAATTTTGAAAGGTCAGACTATGGTGAGATAATCCAGGGTGACAAGAGATTAAGTTGGACATTGGTTCTGCTCTGAGTGACCTTTACATGCGTGACATTATAAGCCATTCACACAAATTCAATAATAACTCATAATCCCCCATATCGACTTGGTATTTGTCCTGAGGGAGACAATGGATTCAAATGAGCTGAATACACTAGCAAAAATATTTCAACCCAATTTCTAATGTTCTGATGTTATCTACCTACATTGTAGAGGGTATCTTTGAGATGGCGTGGGTTGAAACATATGCATTACCTTAAAGGTAAGCCTTTTGTCCTGGCGGGTTTCATGCAATGGGAATTGTTCAAGCGTTCCAACAATCAATGCAATATGTAAGTATATCATGACCCAAGGACTTACCTTTGAATCGTGAATGTAAATCTATATAGCATGAGAAAGGTCAGGAACACAACGAAAATGGCAAAGTCGTGCGAGGGTGCGCCATTCACAACTTTAATCACTAGAAAAAAGAAGCCGAGATTCTCTTATATAGAAATTACTAGTCTGCATCTAAAGGTACTGAGATGATAGATCTATACCCTGCAAACAATAAGGCAATCCCCCCTTTTCAGTCATTACCTTCAACACTCAATCCTTATTCCCCAAGCTATCCACCCTTTTCCATAACCTGGTATTACCTACGATGAGGAATATCGTCACTAGCACGGAATCGTACATGCGTGGAGGATCAACTCTTGACATTTAAACCTATCCACGAGGTGCGCGGCATGGGGTTACATATTTACATTGTCTCTTGTCATTTCCACGTATAATTGCCAACTGTTGAATGGTACACAGGACGCATGACCTTTCACTCTGCCATGGCGTTGTCCTGTCCTCACACTTTCATTACCCCTTATACATTACTCTGAAGAACTCCTCAACCTGCCTCCGAGCCGCACTCAGGCTGACCCCGCCTATCCTCACACCTCGTGTATATCTGTTTTGTAACGACAAATAGCTCTACTGAAGCGCCAGTTTGGGAATGAATATTTGGTGTCTCAGAGAAATGAAGACCTTTTAATTAATTAGTCATCCCTCGTGAGTACATTTTGCCATAGAAGTGTCTATACCAAATGTATTTTTTGTGGCTTCTTTACATGGCTTCTATAACACACGATGTCCTATCATTTTAAACCCCGTGAATATTTTTACACATGTTCGTTTGCTGTAGTCATTGTCACCGTCAAAGAGTGAGAAATCCTCACTCCATTACAATTTACTCAGTTCATACACGGGTTCTCTTCGTCAACTCTCGTGGTTCTGGGTTATTACACACCAGATCTTCCTAATGGTGTCGGTCAACAAAGGACTAGGGCTCAGTGAAGGAGGTATCTTTAGCCATGGATTACCGGTTTATGGCAGAGGTAATCCCCAGTTTAGTGGCACGGTAATGGTAAACTTCTATCTTCCCTATAGGATTATCGGTCTGCAGTTAGCTTTTCTCTGAAAGGATATTGTGCTGTACTGTAATTATGTGTGATATATGAGAAACAAAGTTACTACGAGAGTGATGGAATGGCCTTTAGTATAGCCCCATCAGTAGTATCGTCGGTATGGCAAGTCGGGATTAGAAAATAGCATTTCTAGGAGTCATTTGATGGATGATGATGACTGGCTTAACTTGTTAAAACGGAGAGCGAGGAGAAAGAGCAGTAACCAAGGTATGGATTGAGATTCGGAACTGGTGTCGTTCCAATTGACATCAGAGGTGGAAAAGCTATGCCTACACACATGCCCTCCCCTTCCAAAATCCCACACATACCAACTGCTCCACTTTGTTAGGGTTCATTATCAACCGAGGTCAGTCGTTCTTCTCTTTTAAAAAAAAAGAAGAAAAAAAACAGAAAATAGAAGAAAACATGACCCACAATGCAGCTCAGAATAGTGAATCGGGATTTTTGTACCGTTTTTCGAAGCAGGGGTCGAGAGAAGAGGGTGGGTGGGTTTTACCTCTCCGTCCCCCCTCCCTCCTGCACAACTCCACCCTCCCACACATACACAGCCCCTCAGCACGCTCCGGGCACACAATGGCGCTGTCGGCTCCACCTGGGGTCCTCGGCGGCCTTGAGTTATATCGAGTTTCTGGCGGCTCCCCCGAAATGCTCTGACGCGACGGCGGGCTGTGAAAGGCGGGCGTATCGAGTGTCCAGTCCGCTCCCGTTTGGCCCTTTCACGTCCAAACCCAGCCACAGTCGTAATAAGCGTCATTCAAATAGTATTCCTATTTGCAAACGGGGCACAGTGGCGTGGACTTTTGTGCGACCCCACCCACCTCTGTGTCCCCCCTTCCCCTATAACCCTTTCGACTGACCCTCAACCCCACTGTCCGGGAAAGAAAGTTACCGAAGTGCATGTGGCGGATTGGAAACGTTGCCGCGTTTAATTGGCCATTCCTAAAATCCATTGCTGTTTGATGTTTTTCTGGCCATTTCCGCAGCCTGCCTTCTTGATGAGTGGTTGGGCCTTCATCTTTTGCAAGTGTTTCGATAAAACGGGGAGTGTCGGGCAGGATGATACCGTTAATTGGAATCAATGAGAGATCTTTGCCGGTATGCGACTTAGCAACAGGTTTTAATGAACTGCATTTACATTTTTGAAAAAAATAACAACAAAAAATCTACAAGGATGAGTATAGATATTGTCCACACAGACGATATAAGTATCATGCTTGAGAAGTGCCACTTCCTGGCCAGATGATTTCTACCTCCTCGCCTGTTTCTATTAAACGAATGTATTGCTAGGGATCCGATATCACTATTTGTCATTTTTGTTACTTATTTGCATGGTTATCATAATGAAAATTGTTAAGCGCGGTGCATTATGGCTGTTATTATCCTTTAAGTGGCAGCTTAGTTTAAAACGGTTTATTCCCCCGATACAATCATCTATGCGTTAACTCAAGTATTCTTTGCATTCAAATATGACTATTAGTTTGTACATATAACGGAATAGCATTCATTACGATCACGAGCAATTCTTGAAGCACCTTGTTATGATTCATTATATATTTCCCGATCAATCAATGCAAGAATCTTGAAATTTCTCCCCCAAAACAATGGAATTATGATTCCTTATGGTTTTAGTGTGTTGTAGTAAAGTTTCTAATGATGCAATATACACACCGATATCTGATGTTGATTGACATCAATCACACAGCTTGAGTAACTGGTCTGTGCACTCCCTGGTCGTTGATTCAGTGCATCATCACGGGACATCGTTGTTAAGACGGGCGTGACGTCGTGTAAATGCCAAGGAGAAGGTTTTACTCGACCAGACCAGGGTGAACACCCTCGGGCATGAGTCTACCGTTAGCCGGGCCGCCTGGTATAGGACCCTAGTGGAATCCAATAGCCGACCGTCGTACGGGTCACCGACAATAACGTTGCCGTGAATACTGTGTATGAGAGTAAGGATACTCCTTCCCCTCAGGCTCACAATTGACGATATATATCAAGTTCTATTGTGTCGGATGGGTGTCATCATCCCCTCCTCTCACTCCAAGTCTCACCGTCTCCTTATTACCTCGACAATTGCGGCTCTACTCCCACACCCTCTCTGTGGTTGGTTCAGTAGTTCTGATGTTTTAGCTGGACACACAGCCTTGGTATTACGATTAAGATTGAACCTTTCCGATGTCACACAGTGGATTTACTAGGGAAATAGTGACATTACCAGTCATTGAATGTTCCACATAGAGGTCTCTCTCTCCCCTTTCCTATTTTATATTCCAACCATGTCTTTCTTTCCCGTAATTGTCACCATTCTTCTACCATTAAATTTGTCCCATGTTAATCTTATCTTACTATTCTCCTTTCATCTCATCGGAATTTTCAGAAATTTCAGACACGGAGAAATTCCACAACCGCGCCTATAAGTTTCTCTCTATATCTAGCATAATGGAGGGGATGTAGAGAATATATAGAGAACGTGTGGGTGAAAAGGAGAAGGAAAGCCGATCCCAGTTGGAAGTGCCGTCTCGGGTTTATACCCTGGAGGAGTGAGTGACTAATTCACCGGTTCTCTTCCTGCCAACTGTGCCTGATCCTAACACCTCAGCACCAGCAGCGCACCCACAGACACCCCCTCAGCCCTCTGGTCCTAATGTTTTACATGGTTGGACACATGGGACGCCCGCATTGATACGCATGAGTGGACACGGGAGCAGTGAGACGAAGACTACCACCAGAGGGCACCAGCAGTCAGGTAGTTAGCAGTTGGTAGTCACGTGTGAGTAGTATCAATGGCGGCAGCGCACACGATGGCTTCAGGGTATGAGGCGGCGAAGGCCAGTCGTACTAGCTCTTCTGCCAGATATACACCAAGCGCCGGGGGTCAGATAGTTGTGTTCATTTTCCTGTCCGTCCTCCGGCGAAAACAGTGCTTACTCACAGGGTATGCGGGGGAGTTGTGAGGGTATGCATGGTGGAGAATATATAAAGTGTGTGTACAGTGTGCAAAGCTACCCAGGTGGAAGTGGTTGAGTTGAGGGGAGTGTTCTCACAACATTTCTAAGTGCTCCCAATTCTGAAATACTACACACAGACAAGTTTCCCGAGCACATCAACGATTACACCACTACTTGTGGTCCACCCCTACCGGAGTACCCTCGCTGAGTAGATGGTAATGTGTTCTGCAACACTCAGCCTCCTATAACTGACTGTCTTACGTAAATGGACGTTGCAGTCTTCCAGCAGAGGTATGGTCTACACCGTTACTCCGCACACTCACAGTGGAAGTCAGAGTTTGGAAGGAGAGTGTGGACAACGGTCAAGTAAAGAGGGTTGAGGTCTTCCACCATCAGCAGCCCTCATACTTTTCTCGACCAGGGTGAACGGGGCCGGCTGACAGGGTGAAATTTGAGTCGCCGGGACTAATGGCCAAGAGCTCCTAGTTCTACACTTGAAGCTCTTTGGTAATGGCAACAGGAAACCTCTTAGTATGATGGGAGGGCGTAGGGTAGTAATGAAGGCAAGGGACTGTGACTTGGTTTCAGTTCCGTTGGCTTTGATTGGCATACAGGTTATACTTGTAGCGTGCTCGTTGATAGGCATATAAGGTATTACATTGCGATTTCTGGCATTCTTGTATGACATTAAACTCTCTTTACATGAATTAAGAAACTGGGGTCCAATGAATAATCTAGGCTCGTACATGTAAACCCTTTTTGGTACATTATCAGCTGTCCAAGAGGTTGTCCATAAGCGTTAAATAAAGTTGACCTACATCATCGGTTTCTTTGGCATACAGAAAATGGTCTTCGTATAGGCTTACGGGTCTGAATTATTCAACAATCCCCTGGTCACATAGTCTGGTCGCATTGGCGGGTTGATTGGTTTCTGTAATGGATGTGAGCTGATATGCAGGTAGGCCTATCATAAGTAACGAAACATCATATTTGAAGTTAATAAAAGCACTGTTGGTTTGGGAAGGAGAATGCGTTCGGCGCCGCTACAGCTAGCCGATGATGTGTGAGTGAAGGCGCAGCGGTTGTTTGGTCAGCAAGGGTGTACGACCCAGGGGCCACGGGGTCGCACCTTAATGGTATCCGTAATGCTATCGGGTTGCTCTGCACGTCAAGATGGATTAGAAACAAAAACAAAATAAAATCTCTTGTAGGGCTTTCCTGGCATATAAAGTGATGCCGAGCTCCTGGTACCGACTAACCCAGTCCCGGCGGCAAATGTTCACTTCCTTCCCGTCATTCGGGGTATGGGTGTCTTTGTGTGGGAGGAGGGGGGGGGGGGGCTGCGGGGGGGGGGGGGTTACACTAAGATTTGACATGCGCGGCGTCCAGCTTAACATGTGCACTATTTGTGATGCCCTGTCTAGTCTC
Source organism: Alentia gelatinosa (assembly GCA_950022655.1). NCBI lineage: Eukaryota > Metazoa > Annelida > Polychaeta > Phyllodocida > Polynoidae > Alentia > Alentia gelatinosa. The sequence continues at coordinate 53,595,709 of OX465581.1, forward strand.
CATTATATAAGCCGTCTTCGTCTTGTACTGTCTATCTGTTTTAACAATTGTGCTAATATGTTCACGGCGACAAGGAAGAACGCCCACAAACTGGTGATTTTGTACTTGAATTAAAAGAAAAATTCCGAAGATAGAGCCTCAAGAAACAAGCTCAACTCAATTCCAAATTGTATTCTCCCTCGGCTCTAACCGTTAAAAGTCCTGCTCTGGGCAGTGTATCATACCAGTGGAAGACTACAGAACTTTGGTTGGTTATTGTCAGTGTTTTTCATTTGTCAACAGCCGAAAATCCTATAAATCCTCAGAATTATGTCGGAGTCGGACCTGCCGAAGAAATTTATCTCAAGTCTCAACACGGTCGGATCCACAGGATGAGGGAGGATGTTAATTGAGGCGGGGTTCAGATGTGAGCGTTTTGAAGTTGCTGTGCAAAGGGAATCTCAACACCCCATGCACGTGGTCGACTTCCCAGGCCACTTGAGAGGGGCCGACTCTGCCGTCAACCCTAGACGGGCTCTTATTGATACAACTACGCGCAACTCTCAACGATCGGCCGATAAACTTCACTCAGGTCTCGGAAGTCGGGGCGTGCCGCGCAATTAATTAATAGCAACTAATTGAATTTCAATCCTGGAACTCCTGATGGGTTGGTACAGCTAAATGTGATTGACCCAAGGGATTGTGTATTTATCAATTGGCTTTGATTGTGACGTGCCGGATAGACATAGTATGGGAGGTAGATGATGAGAATTAGAACGTTAGCTATGTAGTACATCCAGTGTCTACCACAGACCGAAATGGCGTTTATTACCCTAACTTATCTTTTAGCTTACACATGTACGATCTATACTCCAGTCCACACGGTCCCTCGCTTTCCCACCGGGTTCTCCACCAATGATTTGGTCCAAGTATGATGCAATCGCTCTACCAGTGATTTGGTCCAATTATGATCCAATCGACATCACCCACCATACAAGGTAGCATATCCACGTTGAAGGTATAGATGATGCATATACAATTACTGTAGCTCTATATTCTTTTATTCGGTGGGTTGTGCATAGCAGTACCTATATGTACCGACAATGCAATTGCAATATAAAAAATATACATTTTTCGCAAATAGTACTAGTTGTTCTATGCGTATTGATAGTAGTATCAATGATGAAGTTTTCATCAGCATTACTGAAGTTGTGAATAACATATTTAGCTCGGACCCACTACTTGATACACCCCTCTATACACCCCGCCCCCTGACACCTTTGCAGACCGGCGCCAAGGTGAAATCTGACCGGCGTGAGTCGCCCTTTCTCCCGGTCGCCAGGATCTACAACACGGAATGAGTCACCAGCAGTTTTAACACCAACCAATACAACGCGTCGGGTTCCCTCCTCGAAAACGTGCGCCGGACTATGACAACGCAAACGTTGTCAGTAAACGTTGTCACCTAAATATTCAGAACGCCCTGCGTCACCACCCCAACCCATCCCCCTCACACAACCAGCATCAGTTAAAATCACTCGTGCAGAACGCGCACAAATCACCCAAACCGGACGTAGCGGCGTCTCCAATCAGCCCGCCCGCCGCTCGCAGCGCCACTGCCGGGCGTGGCCATTTGAAGGCGCCTTATTACGGCCGCTAATGACTGTGGTGTCCTGAGCGGCCCCGCGAGGGCAGGGCCATGTGACCTCTGCCACGCCCGACCTGATTTCATTCATTTCACACTGAATTGACAGCGATCATATTTTGATTAATCCTTTGGACAATTGCTAATTGCCATCAAGGGTGTGAAGCGCCCGCCGGCCATTCTACCATCCACCAACGTCCGCCAAGCCACCCTTGTCATTCCCACCGTAGCCATTATAGAGCATTCAACCCCAACTGGTTAGTAATATAAATTTACGTTAATTGCTGTTGAACTGTATACATGTACGAGGTGGATATAAGTTGTTCCATTGGGTGTACATATATTTCTCGTTTTGAAAGAAATTCATGGAAGGCAGTGATTCAGTAGATAAAGCGTGGAAGACTGATCTCACAGGACACACGCTCGCTCCCCGTTTATTTACTATGTCCTGCAACAACTTTGTTAAATTAACTGCCCAATTGTAACGAGGGGTTATTTATTTTAGACACAGAATGAAACACTTTGAACAGATTTCCTATAGATTTAATCACCAACTCTTGGTGAAAGGACTATAGTGGGCGCGGCGCGGCGCGGATGGTTGACGTGTTCGAGAAGCAGGTATCAGTTACTGGTGCCAACTGGCAGTGTGTGTTCTGGCCACAAGGCGCACGGCTTCCGTATTAATAATTACTGAAGCGGCACCCAGGGCGTGGGGATCTTTATGTAATGTCATGGCTTGTGTTTCTGCAAATGTTATACGAACGCCACAAACACTGAGCCTGTCAAACAACCTTCCTCCAAGCCCCTTTGTCTGACCCTCCCTCCCCCGAGCAGCCCAACTCTCATTGCTATTAGGTAGGCCCGAGGTGTCTAACGGCGTAATTGTGTCAGAGCCTCCCAATTAAATCGTAAATAATTAACGCCGGCAGTGGTATCTAAGCGTGTGGCGATCTGGGCGTGAGCTTATGTGATCAGGTCGTAGGTGTGAGTGACTCGTACCAGTAATGGTAAAAGGATGGGATGGTAACAAGCGTGGTGTAATGTTTGTGCTGTGTGCATGCATGGCCAGCTGTACTATATTATCAATGTGCTTCTCTCAATGGTCACCATAGGAAACAGGAAAGTCAAATGTGCAATAGGAAAACCACTGGAGATCTGATCCAAAATCAATACCGTGCATTAAAAGCGTGTTTGAATAGGTTTCTAGGTGTGTGTCTGTGTTATTGGTGGTGGGGTGTAGAGTGTTAGCACTAGACTGCGGCTGTGGATTTAATACCTCCACTTTCTCTGACCTGAATTAATATGAACCAAAATTCATATCTTTATATATATATATATATATATATATATATTATAGAGTGTGTGTGTGTGTGTGTGTGTGTGTGTGAGGGTGTGTACGTGTGTGTGTGGATAACAAGATTTATATTTAGAGGACGTAAGGAACAACCACAGTACCCTGGTCACGTGGTTCATGGCAATATTTTTTAGAGGTTGTGGGCGGAAGAGGTGGCGAGACAAAGGACTCTTTTCTCTAAAATAAAAATACAGAATAAAAAAGACAGCACTGCTGATACTAAATAAACGACCGGGTAGCGTGGCGTAGAGGGAAGTCCTGCTTGATGCATGCGCAGAGGACAAAGAGTGGGCTGGGTGGTATACTGATATACTGATAATCGTACATATCTTTAGACGTGGGTTGAATAATTCAGAACTTCTCTGCCAGACGTGGGACGCGATGTTGGTTCAGAATTGGTCTGCTAGTTCTATCCATCCAGCTCAACCTAGATAGCATGACCATTCCCAAATTGCTCTTCGAATCTATACACAATGTAAACGTTCAAGTATATCGCCATAGGATATGTAAGTAGATGAATGCCTGTACAGAAAAGTTGTGATAACATTAATAATGATCTTAAACTCATAAGTATCTCACCACAGTAAATGTTATTGTATGCCTTCCTTGTTTGTATTTTTTTCCTATAGTCTAAATAGCTACCTAACGCTATCAACACCAAACGGGAACGGTTTCAATGTCATGTATTATCAGATAGGCAAAAGAAACAGCAGCAATCACTCCATTATATATATATATATATATATATATATATATATATATATATATATATATATATATATATATATATGAGCATTGATATTAGCAGTTACTTTTATTTGAAGAGCCGATTAGAGCAACTCGACGACTGGAAGCCCAGCGGAGCAGACTGTCAGATGCTGGTCAGTCCTAGAGGGCGGGGAGTAAGCTGTTTCCGTCAGTTCGGCTCCACGCGTCCAAATCACAACACGCCGCCGTTCGAACGGCGCTCTCGTGCAGAAAACTTTTTTCTCTCTCGCCCAACTTATACGGCACGTATGGCAAGGGGAGTGGTTCTTTGTCCAGTTGTAACATTTTCCAAGCACCCGCCGGGCCTCAAGAGTTGTATATAGGGAGTGTGTCTGTGAGCTGAGGTCTAGTTGATGGTTCTCCCCACCTCCCCACCCAAATACACACATAAAAGTCGAGGCGGGCGTCGTCTACCGCTGTGTGACGAGATCAGGTGATATTTCGCTTCACCACCCACATTGAATTCCAAAATACACGCACACAGTGGGAAAAAGCAGACGCACGGAGGGGCGTGCAGAGCCACTGCTGGGAGCGGCCAGGGGGTCGTATTATTTCTGTCGACAGAGGCTTGGATGTTGATGGTTTATAGCAGGAGATGCGGGGGAGATGGTGAAGTCCTGGAAGAAGGAAAATCTCGCGTGGATAGGGGGGGGGGGGGGAGAGCGGGGAGAATGGAAGAAGTTACGGGATGCAGATGTTGGTATACTTCGTAAAGAGGGGCTTTAACATCATTGCAGGTTTCTGTACTCATCTAGGAACTACTTGCTGTTCCAGGTATGAAGGTTATTATCCTGAGGAGATTTGGGATCTTTAAACTGGAAAATGAATGAGGAAGAATTACCACAGTGACAATGAATTGAAAGTCTTTTCCTCCTGAGCTAAATCCACCAGAACACAAAAGTTTTAAGATAGTAAGAAGAATTGGGTAGATGGGAGGATTATAGGAGGGATGAAGAGGATCATTGACATATGTACAAGAAGGGAATTGCCAGAGAAATCACACTGATAAAGGAGCGACTGGGGAGAAGTAGAATAACAGCAAGAAAAGTACTAGAGGGTAAACGAGATAGAGAGCAGGGCGAGGCAGAGATGAGAAGGGTATGAGAGAATGAAAGCAACACCAGAATGGTGAATGAAAACGAAGGAAATGGAGTGGTGTACATTCCTACTCTCGGTAAGAGAGACTAGAATCTCTTTGTTTCAGTAGAGTGATTGAGAAAAGGGAAAGGAAGTGAGTGATGCCCAAACTGTATTGCGAAATATATTGCGAAATGTATTGCCAAATGTAGTACTTCAGTACTTTGGATACTTGGGTAGGTGTAATTGGGTGTGTACATCCACTAAGGATCTTAACTATCGAGTATAAAATTTATCACTTTATAGGAAGACCATCGTCCAAGTGTATACACTCCCGCCCACCCTTCAAGACCAGCTCTCTCCACCTGCCCGCCCAGGGTCGGCTATGTCTGCGCAGAGCCTCTACCTATGTGTTTATTAATGCCGCGGTGTGTTTATTAAACACGTGTACCCGCAGAGAATCAGGCGGAAAATAGCGTGTTTTCTTGTTTGACTCGCCGCACGCTGGCCGCCTCCACGCGGTGCGATCAGCCCCCGTGCCGGGCGGGGCGAGCCCCGGCGAGCTGGGTGGGCCGGGCTGCGGGCGGCAGGGCCCGGCCACCCGACACCGGGCTCCCGGTCTGCCCACCCGGTACCGATACCCAGATAATATCACAAGAGAAACGCCCCTCCACAAACCTCCTCCAGCCACACACCCGACCCCGCCGACCGGGAGCAAATACCAGTCCAGGTTCTCCACCTTCAGTCCTGGATTCTCCTAGAGAGTATACAGTCATCAGCAAGATAATCTGGTGATGATTGTGTTTACTTATTTTACCTCCAATACAATCCCTGCTTTTTTATTTCAATCGTTGTCTGCTCGTACTCGTTACCTCTAACGTAATTCTTTTTTTTGAAGAAATAAATCAAACTCTGCTAATTAACAAGTAGTTGGTGCACCCGGTTTATAATACACATTTGAAATTCGCGGGCTCTCTATGACCATAGGCTAGAATAACCATGAAAAGGGTTATGCTTTTTTTTCAAATATACTATAAATCCACTAACTGCATTAATCATTTTCGAAAAAGACACACTGACATTACCTCAATTCGATTATTACTTAGATCAACCAAGAGACTGAACGGGACATACATCGGAGTTTTATGCAGACTCAGTATCAATTCCTGAAACCAATACGAGATGTTATATTTTCTCCTCACATGTTTCTTCCTTAGTGTTTTGTTTATTCCCAGCTCCGGGAAATTCCCCAAAACATGACTGAGAGGGGCGTGTGTTAGCGAAGTAGGTTTACCTGTCGCCTGCTGGTCTTATCAGCCTGCAGTCCTAATACACGGTCTGCTCACCTCCCGCTGTACACTACCCGCTTCCCTCCACCACTTCTGGCCATAACCCTGTATCCCTGCCATCGTTCTGCCACCACCATGGGCCCACCACTCCCCTTCACATCTTGTCACATCACAGTATTTCCCTTTGCAAGTATAACTCCTCCCCACTCCTCTAAATATCTTGTTTATCCCCCGTCGGTTCACTACACGGCAAATCACCCACAGGTGACCGCTCATCTTCAGCCTCCTACTGCATACTACTCACTTTTTACTATCGACCACGTTCCACCCTCTGCTCGTCTCTTAATGCCTCCCCAGCCAGCAACTCACTGCTCCTAGCCTATTGCACACCTCCCACCGCTCTCCACCCACCGCCCACCATGCTCCACCCCACCCCCAACCCCCAAAAAATTACCGCTACCGCCTTCTACCTGTCGCCCACCGCCCCAGTCTACTGCACCCCGCCCTTTACCCGCCTCTCGTTGCTCACTGCTCCTCCACTGAACGTTCACGGGTGTGGCCGACCTGCCAGCCTCAATGTTTCCACACGATCAGTTCGTGTTACTGGATATACTCCCGCGCCCCTCAATTATAACCAGCTTAACCCCAGTAAACGGGGTTGGGGCGGGGAGCGGGCGGCGCGCTGACGGGGAAGGAGAGGGTGGAGGCGGTGGAAAGGTGGAGAACCCACTACACTTGGCAGGCCGTGCTGCCAGTATTCACAGGCATTTATGACGCGTCATTAACATAATGCTTTTTACGGCACGCCATAGGTCGTCGGCACGAGTGGGTATGCACGCGTACCATCCGTTATGTCCGTGTCGGTACTACTTACGTCTGAAGTCCGAGGCGTGGGTACGGCTGGGCGGATGTATACAGGGTACTGGTAGAGTGTGGCCATAACGAGCGTTATTTATTACACCCACACACGCAATCTCTGAAACGGGTTCGATTGCATTCTTATGATTCTATGGAAATTCCAGAAATGGTAGGATTCATCTACAGTAATCTCCACATGTAATGTCAATGGTTGCGGATTAAATTTATATGCATTTACCGCTAGTGTGCGGAATAAGGTAATTCCGAATATGTTTTACTGGGGGCGGCTGCAGTCAATAGATCCTTAGGACCATAGAAGTTATAGGTATGTATTATATGTTTCGTATCATGTATAGGATTTTATTTCACTGGCACCTGACCCATCTAGAAATCGGTTGTATGAAACCAAATACTTATACACATCCAGGAACGACCAGGATTCAACGACAGCAAATTGTGCATGAGAACCTTCATTTTCATTACATATACATGTAGATTATTAAAATATTTCCACTACCCCTCCCCCCGTCTTCACCTTGATTGTTGTCGGGCCTCTGAGCTGTTCACGCTGTGATATATTCTTCCTTTAGAGAGTATTGTGTATGAAAAATACTATTCTAATCATATACAATGTACATTTAATATGAAATTCCGAAAACGTCACACTGCAACTATTCCATTGTAGATCGTCATTTATAAACCCTCAGTAGATCCATACGTAGGCCTACATCTCTTTAAAATGAGAGAGGGCACCAAAGTATAGGGCTTTGGGAGAAAAGCGGACTGAGATGAATTGAAAGGTGGCCGGTGGGGAAACCCTGGAGAAGACGAGCGAGGCAGAATTCCCATCACAAAGACGTGCGGCGGACGGTCTCTGTGGTGTCATTTGATCGCAGGGATCCGACGGCAAACACTTGCCCTGATCCGCAATTATCCCCCACGGCCACCGGATCCTAATCCGGTCCCGGCACATTAGGGATTATATCGACACTGTTTGCCTTATCTTCCCGCTAAACGCTCTGGCTTCAGCCCCGCCGCCCCTGCCGCCACTTATACCCCATCGCTGAATGGTCCCGGCTGAGGACACCAGGAGGGGAAGGGGGACAGAGGGGCAGGGGCTTAGTGTAACGTGGTGGGCAGAGGAGGGCGGGGGTTATCGGACTGGGTCTCCATGGTAGACTTTAGCTATTTACCAATTCAACCAGCGCTCCCCGGTGAAATGGGTTCATAGGGGTGTTCAAGTGGGGAGTGGGGTGCGGGAGTGGTGAGGAACGGGGTACATGGGTTGGCGAGGACGAGGGGGAGGGATGGATGGGTGGGATAAGGTTAGATGTGTGAGGTTAGGCAAGTGAGGCTGCGCGGGGTTGGAGGGCGAGAGTGCGAGGTTTGAGCTCTGGGTCATCAATGTTGTCAATGCATGAGTCATGGGGCAGCTTGGGGCAGGGTAAGAGATGGCTGGGGCAGGGCAAGTTGGACAATAGTTGGAAGATACGGGGCAGAACAGAGTTGGGTTGACGACATATTGGGACAGGATAATTAGGGGTTGCAGGAGGTGGTTCATGGTAGAATAGTAGAGTATCCGTGGATGTGCGGGTGCGATGGCCAGGGGTTATCTCAAGGAAAAACTTCTATGATTTTGTCATCCTCTCAAGACAGCGAGACCAATGCACCTTTCCATTGTGACTCTGAGCGCCACCTATTCTATTACATTGGTGCCCTTATCCCAATAAAGCTGCTCTGTCCCACCAATACTGCCCTGCCTGATCCTGGGTTGCTCTGCGCTAACCTGCACTGACCAACAAAATGTCAACCATCTCAAACCGCATTCCTCTTTCCGCTTAAACAGTTAGTTTCAAACATTGATGACTAGCCTGACCGGATTGGAGGAGATCTCGTTGATGAGATGGGTGAATTAATATAATTTCATATTCCACCACAACACAAGTTTAGCTTGCTGGTATGTAAACTGACATACCTAAGGTGTTGCACTTGTATCTAAACCTGCGTTCCTGTATGACTCCTTGCCTCAGGGATTGCATAATACCTGGTGTAAAATGGGCACCGCGATAGTTACGAAGGCAAGCTGCGTAATGTAGCCAGTGAGACAGTTGACCACTTTTCATATACTACTTAGAGAAGCCATCCAGATCGCATATGACCAATACTGAGAGTCATTACCGTAATGTCACAAGCGGTGCCACATATATGATATATGATATGTTCAAATGAAAAGAGTGGTTTCCTCCAAATGGATTTTTTTTGTGAAAACCTCGGAACTAGTACATTCATGAATGCGACTTTTTATGTATACAAAGAGAGATACAGTTCACTAATAGCCTTACGAGGCAGAGAAGGAGCGGCCTGAACCACAGACTCCTCGTGATCCACCAGCCTAGTTTCCTTAGCCGGATCCTGATAGGTCAAGGAGGCCAACTCAAGACGCTTGGTCGTCACCTCCGCTTCGCTCCCGAGCAGCGACAGGTCCCTCTCCAATCACACTCTTTCTCAATGCATAGGATCTAGCGTTAGGTTATAACATCCGTTTGGAGAGTGTACGAGCGAGCTAGATGGTTGCCAGAGAGTGAGCAAAAGAGCGCGCGACCGACGCACGTGCGCATTGGCATTGAATTTCGACGGGGCGACTTGCTCTGGTGGGGAGACGCTTGGGGCGGAGGGCGTGTGGGAGGGAGGGGGTGGCGGGGGGCCTCCTTGATACGTGAGACGCCAGTCAATTGGGTCAAGTTGGTGAAATGTCAAGGACAACGGCGGAGACCTGGAAGACGGAATGATGGGATTAGTTCTCTGTAATGGAACAGCGCTCTGTTGAAATGCTGCTAAAAGATAGGAAAATTGTTAGGTACTCCGTGATACAAGCAAATTAAGATATGATCCTACAAGTCCCGACACATTATTGATTACACAATTATCCTGAATATAATATATTGATAGATTTCTATTCATCTGTAGAACCCATACTATAATAGTTACTCACTTGTTGTGAACAAAACGAAAAGGGCCAGAGAAGTTACACATTATTTTTTATGTTAGTTAAATCAAATATCAGATTTCATTCCCCAAAGTCTTTAATTACAACATAGAATTCACGGATCATGTAAATGATATCAGGATGTTTGGATACATGCGCCTCATACGTCGCTTCCCTTTTCGTACCTAAATATAGAAACCTCTGTAGAAATGAAAGAAAGATACGACACTCGTTGGATGCCCTTCTTTTGTAGAGTTGTATCTTATTGTAATATTACTTTGAATCATATATACTCTTGTTGCCTGGGATAGTGGAGCAGGAAATATTTGTTTCTATAAATTTGCCTTGATTGATCTAGTTGTCCAACTGTCTTGTGCAACTATATCCTCCCTCACTGGGTTTTGTGTACAAGGTCAGACATTTATAGGTTATGGTACTGCATCACACTTGTCATAAGAAAGCTGATATGTACACATGTGCTATATGAAATGAATTGATATCCTGATCTTGTGAGTGGAAAAGATGCCCCGGTTTCCGGGTTCACCACGCATGCGCTTGTTTATGAGGAGACGCTGACGGGATACTGGTTCCTTTCTTTTCAGTCCGGGTACAGTGCCTGTCGCTGGTATCCGTTGGTGTTCGCGGTACGCATATATGCTCGATACCAGCGAAGAAATGTCTCAAGAAACCAGGGGCTAGTTTATGAAATGATTTATAATACCCCCCCTCCCTCCTTCACGTATTTTTCAAATGTGATAATACTCTTGCACTGCAATGCCTGTTGTGGCCAGTATCTAAAAATGCACATCAGATTATTTTGATTTTTACAACTTACATGTATATACATATATTTGGAATTGTTGAAATAATTGCTACATGGACCTGATATACATGTACATCATTAGCATTATTGGCAGGCTAATGTGAGAGGCTAGGTGTATAGAATCCGTAAGACTCACTTCAGACTCTGGGCCCAGTTTGGCCTGGAACCCGGGAGAAAACCACTAACATTGTGGTATGCGAGAGGACACATGTTTTCAAACTTCTTCAAGGGCCCCAGTTCGATCGTGACATGAGCACCACCCAACGGTCACATGATCGCATGCTTATGGGTGGATCCCTATCGCCCCAACCGGATATGGCCGACCGCATCGGCGGAAGTGGACTGGTTTGGCGGATACCGCGAGATTTCTGAGCGGGTCACGTGGGTCACCTGTGGTAGCTCGCCTGTGTACACGCATAGGGATTCGGTAGAGGGCGTGGTTGTATAAGTAGGCGCTGGACGCCAGTGTAGCACATGTGGTGTGTTTAGGGGCCGTGGGGAAACTCCAGGCATTTGTCTGACCTCATGGCCGGACCTGGGCCCTCGTAGGGCGGCTACTGTTATCATTGCGGGAACTCTAAAATTGCCCAACAGGATTTAGCGTTACGTAGTGGTTTACAGCTGGGAGATACCAATAGTTTAGCCTTCCACTCTCACCCAGTTATGCTGAGTCTATAGAGAGATACTCACTTTTAAATACCAGAACACTATATAAGTAACCACTCCACCTCGAGAGTAAATCACGAGCCTCACTCTGCGTAACGAACGAGCATAGAATATACTCACTGATGTAACCATTAGCAGAAACTGAAACCTCTGTACTTACTGCTACTGGTCTTTGTAGATCACTTACGAAGCTGTTATTGTTTCAGTTTACTTAGAATCTCACAAAAATATGTACATTTTAGTAAGGATATAACACGAATATCATCCGCTCTATTCTTTAATCATGCAACGGCTATCATGCAGCTGGTGCCTCCATAAGTTGTTTTCCACAAAAGGCACCAAAGATAAAACATTCACTGCAATAATTACACAGTGGAAACATTGATTTATCATCCACTAGCACCTGATGAGTATGGTCATCCTCCCCAATACCCCGAGAGGAAGATCAGGTTTAAATCACTAAAGAAGATAACGTCATTTGTATTCTTCACGAAACCATTAGGATACTCTGACAGGTTCCAAGTATAGACATCTGTTGGTATAATCGATAGATAATCTCAGCTAATCTCCCGATGCTCAGCGAACCTTGTGATACATCTTGGATCAACGCCGTAACCACTGACAGAGTCATATCACATATCATAGTAGAGATTGTATCTGTAGGTTGAAGTCGTATAGGGGAACACTTTTACGAGGATTTGAACTCAAGCTATGCGATTCACATCTGAGCTCATGGCTTCAATTTATAACTAAACCTCAGACATACTTAGAGTTAGTGTCTCTCCCTGTTACAATCGTTGCAGTAATAGATCCAATATCTATACTATCTCTGGTGATCTGTACTACTGTAGATGTACCCTGGAAGTTAGCAGATGGTGCATCGATTATACACGCAAACTCCCACGAGGTGTGAGGGTAGGGGAGGGGTTGTTGGGTGGTATAACATGCTGCCATCGTCTGGACAGCTACCGCTTGCACCACCACACCCCCGGGGCACCACCCTCCGAACCCCGTCAGCCTGGCACACTCACACCCCGTCAGACAGGCCATGTCGGCGCCCTTTGCGTAACCTTAGCGGGGAGCCGTTGATTAGGTCGGATTAGCGGCGGGGGTCGAGACGAGATTCCCAGTCAAGATATCGACCTAATCCCGATGCTTGGTGTTGGGCAGTTGGTCGAGGTGTCGGTTTGGGGATGTATGGTGTGGAGAAAATGGGGTGAGGATGGTATCAGTGGGGCTGATATGGTCTCACCCTAGAACCATGTCTACCAACCCGAACACCCGCCCTCCTGAGTCCCACCCCTCACTTCCATACCCAACGCCTCACCTAGTGGGTGGAGCACGGACTGAAAGGTGAGACCTCAGCTACACGGGGACATCGTACCTCACAATGGTAGCCAGGTGGGCGAGAGACAGGTGGGCATTGTCTACCTGTCTTGGGTGTGTGTGAAGTGGATGACCGCTGTCTACCGTTCTGACATAGCTTAAAGTCTTAACGCCACCAATAGTAATTACGTTCCGCTCCTGTGGTGTCTCCGGACAGGCGTATACACCCACAGGTACAATTGTATTACCCCGAACACGCACGGATTATAACTAAGACGTTAACAACAAGTACAAACCCTGCTCCATCTCAGGACTAAAATCCATTAACTGCCATCAGGGACCAGATGCCACCCAGCCACGTTATTATTAAGGTTCTCTGGCAATGGCATTTTTTCGTGTTTTTTGTGTGTGTGAGAGAGAGGGAGGGGGGCAACAAAGGCTGGGTCTCTCAACACAGGGCACTGCTGTCTTTGAGGAAGGTAAATACGATACGTGACTGTTTAGTGAAGATAACAGCGTCTTTTGATGCATAATCGATTATTGTTATTTAATAGCCCGCCTAATACACACACTGACTTTCTGTAGTTCCCATCACGACAGCGCTCACAATCACCATGGCCCGTTTTACTGCCTTTAAAGTATCTTCAGTGGGGAGGGCTGTCCTATCTGTGTGTTATCTAACCGAGCGTCGGGTCTTTACGGGGTAGTGCTAAGTGAGCTTTCACAAATTTGATAAAAAAAGAGAAGAAAACAAAAAACACCGCCAATTCTCATCAAGTGACAAGCGCGGTCTAACAACAGCGAAAATATATGGGGGTGGAGGTATAAAGCACCCCCATATTCACTCTCTCATAGTCTCCCACCGCGCTTCCACCATCTCTTCCCAACCCCTCAGCCCTGGTGATAACTACTGCTGGGGTAAAGCACATTGACGGATGTGCCTGCAGGCATGGTAACCCAAAACGGATCGTCCGTAATTGTGCCTCCTCTTTGTGATGAGCTCAGAGAAGGCGAACACACAGACACAAAAAGATACTAGCGGCTAATAGGAGATAGTTTAGAAATTTGCACTCGAGTGACTTTGGTAATGAAGAATGGATCGGGTTGGTTCAAGAAAAGACATCCAAGGCAATCAAACAACACCCGCCCACACTTACTTCAACGTCTTCCCACGACTATCTATCCGTTGCAATTGCTTCTCTGTCTCATTGTTCATACACATTGATTTGTCATGATCGTATGCAGCATGTTTTCTATGACAGCAGATGATAATTAGGCAAGAGCACTGGCCATGGGAACTTTGTGGACAGGGAGATGGAATGGAGTTGTATAGGCCATGGATAGATGGGAAGTAGAGACATGGGATCGCTGGAAAATTGCAAGGGTTTGGATGGAAAGAGAACAGAAGTATGTCAGAGAAAAGCACAAAGGTGTTTGTGTGTATGAGTAGGGAACTGAGATGAGCTGGGGGTGGGATAAAGTACCTAGCAGATAGACACACGATGAGGATCATGTCTTGGTTTGGCGAAGAAGAGTTCAAGGTTTTACAGAGAGAAGTTTCTGGGTGGACGAGGAGTAGCCTGGTAGTGAGCAGGATAGAAACGGCCGCAGAGAAGGTTGAAACTAAACGGCGAAGAGTAAGGAGTGAGGACATTATGGCAGGGCGGGACTACATGTATATGTAAAGAGTCGGTCGTGCTCACGTCCGTTACACTTGTCAGGGAGCAGGTCAGGGCTACTCAAATAACACAGCACTTAAGATCAGAACTTACTGTATGAGCGCCCCTTGCGGACGCGTACGTCTTCATGAGGAGCATGGGACAAACACATTTCACCCACCAAAACACCAATTATATTCCAGGACCAACCCTTTCCGCCGAGTAATGGGGAGATCGGTGGGGTGCGAGAAAGGGTAGATTGAGGATGGTGTAGACAGGACAACCAGCTTGCTACCGCCACCACCACCATCACTAACCACCACCACTACCACGCCGTCTCTCCTCCGGAAACAAACCCGAGCACATATTGGTTTTAAATCTGTGTACCCGTGACTGGGAATTTGTGCCCTGCTTCGATCCTTCTCTCGCGGCGTGCGGGTAGGGTTGCTGTACAAATAGCGCCTCGTCTGTGGTGGCGGCGCGGCCGGGTTATTTAGTCGGGCGCGGCGGCGGCAGCGTATGCGGGTGGGGCGGTCTGTATCTACTGCCTGGAGGAGGACTGAGCAGCAGGAGGGAGAGGGATCCATCCAGATTTACATCACCGACACTAATGCAATCACCGCCGTATGGAGAGATATGCATGGACCTGAGGACAGAGGTGGTAGGGGCGGCGGAAAAAGTAGTCATCAAGGGAAATAAGAGGGAAAGGAATACTTTATACTGCAAACTTCAGACGTGCCTTGGTAGATATTAGAAATTCAAGTAGAGATCATGCCACGCCACACCTCAATCTCATATACATCTACGCTTCTTACTGTCGATTATGGCGATCTCCAATCTATCTTATTCTATGGATACATATTTTTGTAGAGATTTAAATGTGTACGTATACATTTATGCTTAAATAACTAGAGATATATTTATACAATGTAAATTGACCATATACATGTATATGAAATAAACTATTAGGGTAAGAAATTAACCATGAATTTACACATCTATCATTTGCGTATTTTCATAAAGAGAGGGGGAAATCACGGATGGGCATGTGATCTATACTATTACATAACGTGTTCCTTTATAGTACTAAAATGTCGTACAAGAAGTACATATACTACTGTGTTGCATTAAGAGTCGTACCTTCATGAAATATATTATTCTACAAGGAACACTATTGAACGGGGAATGGCTTTGTATTTTAAGATGTAAGATTAAAAAGCCAAATGCCAGTTACAGTGAGATTACACATACAGTGCTCTGCCTTTTGGTGCCAGACTGCTTGTATTTTCCAAATTGACAACATTGCCTTCTCTCCAGTCGCCTGCCACCTTCCCATCCTCACCTGCCTGAGTCACAAGTCGTAGTTCTGACATTCCCAACCAGGTGGCGTGCGCCGTGCGATACGGGGCGTAACTAACGATATGAAGCCTTTCTGACGGAACTGTCAGCCGATACCCGTTATTAAAGCCGACGCGACGACAGCGACACCCTGCGGCGCCGTCCACAACTAGGCCACAGGGCGTATAGAACGCGCAATGTTTCTCCTGGAGAAAATCTTTATCGCTTGCGTATGGAGTAGGACTCTCAACCGAACGTATGTATTGGTGTGTATAGATTGTTTATATTTTAGATCATTGCGTGTTGACTGTAAAGTGGTAAGTGTACACTTCAATCATTGAACAAATATCAATCATTGAACAAATATGAAAGAGTGCGATTGAAATATAGAATATGACAAATCAGAGAGGAGTGAATGATTCTGAGAAATTTTCTCTTTATCTCTGAAAAAAAACTTCTCTTCTGATGGAAAAGTCAGTGTTTCTTAAATTCTTGTTGAATTTTCTTAGGAGTACGCTTGAGAATAAAAATACATTTTACAGTCTTCAGTTGGTTAAAAGTTGTAAAATTTTTGTGGTTTGAAATGTAGCACTTCTAGGTGTAGCTGTGTATGTGTGTGCTGTGGTGCGAGTGAATTGTTACCCATTCTCCCTCTCTTATATGCTTTTCGTAGAAATTGCATTGCTCTAGATGTGCATTTTCAAGCTACAAGCACACTTTTTGATGTATTTTCCAATAGACACATATTAAAGTCTTTGTTACAAACCATATATTGCATCTTATAGCATTTGTTTGAAGGACACCAAGAACATGGCGCACTAAATCTAACCAAGAAAAGGAAACGCAATGAATGGCGACAACAATTGTATTCAACGTGTACCTCCATTTCCTATTAGTATCAGTTCCTGTCTGTGGTGTAGCTTTGCAGATGTAGATGTGTATCCGAAGCCTATATGTCGAAAGGCGACAAAGACATCTGAGAAATTTCCTCACCAATCTAGAAAGAATCCAGCCTTCAAAGCGGCATATCACCCCAGCCCAGGGACAGCTACGAGAAGGCCAGGGGGTGACTGGAATCAAGACGGCAAAGTAGCAAGACCGAGTTGGATTTGTTTTTGTTATGGATTCCCCGTAAAGTGCCTCAGAACGAGCGCGGGAGATCGGCGGGGCAAAGAGAAGGGGTTTTGGGTGTGGTGTGACTAGCGTCACTCTGTTCGAAGGATGTACTATGGTGGGTAGAGACATGTCTGTCAAGTTTGCCAGGTGAGATGAGTCCTCTTTTAACCAGCACCTCCACATCACTATCACTCTGGACTGAGAGCACCCAGGGCCATATGCTAATAACATTTGTTTTGACATGTGCTGCCGTTTACTCCCTCGAAAGACTGCCGTCATTCTTGTCGTATCTTTGCTAGTGTCGACTTTCACCTCGGCAAAGATACAGTACATATGTGGCTTGTATCTTACCCCGGCCGCTATCGCCACCACCACCGGCAGCAGCTGGTGAATCAGCCGGGGAGGCGGCGGCGTGGGTTGTACCGCATCTCATCATTGTAACATCCGCTGATACCAGCTGGCAGCACTGTGCCATGGATGGTCCGACACCTCACTGAGTCATATTGATGGCGCTGCAATGACTTCTCGCGGCCACGAACGCAGGCTTAGATAATTCCATCCAAGTAACAATTATGATTATGATAGGATTATTACGATATGATCGTTTATAGGACTTTCTATTCCTTTATTGTTCAGTCATTAAGTATTGGAATAGCAATTTCTCTGTGATCTATCATTGTGTTAAGGTTTCACCAATGATCTTGTCATGACGTATATTGTTGCACATTTGGGGTTTTCACTTCACCGCCCTTTGCACATGATTGTCAACCTACCATGTGCGTGCGTGTAGGTTATGATTAGGAATAGCTTAAGTGCATCTATAGCTTTCAGTTCTTGAAGGTATTAATCTTGGTCCTACTTACTAAGCATTATTAAATGAAAACGAGAAGCAAGGGGAGTGTGAGTTTCGAGGATTTCTCAAACTTTGATTTCACCAAATGCGTTCCAAGGTCCTGTATCTGGATGCTGAGCCTGTGTTGGAACGAGGGAGACCTGGAATCCTCAGGCGCTAGAGAGGATCCAACGTCCCGAAAGTGTTACGGGAAGGAGAAAGGACAGCCGTTAGCGATCGAGAGGTACCAGAATATGTCACCCTTAGCGATTTGTTCATGCACAAAATATTTCCGTTAGCGATCTGGTTATGGATGCCTCGGGGGTGACGGGATAAAATGTATTGGCACATTATGTTAAATCATAGTAGAGTCGTGGCTGTATATGAATGTGCGAATTTTATATTTTCTAATTAGGCTCACTCAAAAATTGATTTCTAGAATTTATGTCTTAGAAAATAATGTCTAGAACTGGCAGAGAGCCGCCTTAGAATGGAGCTGCTGAGTCGGAAATGTGCGAGTACACATGAGATGTGACTTGGTAGACATCACAGTACATCGTTTGCCAGGTTGTTTGTAACGGGCCATTAAAGAAGCTGTGCTTTTATAGATCACTGATTCCAGACTAATAATACGTCATCTTATGTGAGCCAGAAGAGTGGCCGTGAGTAAATACCGTGTGTGTGTTGTGTTTTTTCTCATGGCTTCAGTACGCATGCGCAGGCAACTGAATTGGTCCTCGAGCGACCAAACGGAACGCCAAGTCTACTTCCTTCCGGTGGACGCGGCGCGCGCACGCTCCATCGCCGCTAGGTGGTGGTGGACCAAGGTCAAGGTCGTTGGGGGTCAGACGTAAAATCGAAGATTGACCAGCATTCATTGCGCGTCGGGGCGTCCAACCTGGTGGTGAGCGGGCGAATTATTTCGGGCACATTATAACGGGTTGAGTTGGGAGACAGGACGACGATGAACACATGACTGTGCAGGGAGGTGTAGGGGTAGCAGGGTGGTGTTAGCCTCATGAATGGGTGACGTGACGTACGGTTGGACGAAGACTAAAGCTCCACCTGCTCTGTGATTACGGAAAAGGCAATCTTGCTAGTAATCGAGATCCAAGCGGTGTGGTGTTGCAGAATGAAAACGCGACCTCTGGTTGTTTAGTTTCCTTTCATTTTAGAGACTCAAGTTAATACAGGAACTTTGAAATCTTATTGCGTTTGTCTTTACCGTATCTGAGAAAGCAAATGCATGGAATACGTAACATTGTTTAACTATATATATCACGTGGAAGGCAGGTTGCTCTTGTTGGAAGTTGCGACAGAAAGTAGAAATTTCAATTGATGTTCGGAGGTAGTGGTGGCAGTAGGTCGCGGTGTTGATAATGGTGACGGTAGATGATATTACTGGTGATGGTTAAAAGTGGTGGTAGATAAAGGTAAAGGCAGTCAGGCGGTGGTGTTCATGGGGCAGTGGCTGGAGGTAGCAGGAGGTAGTGGTAATGTTGGTAGAAGGTGGCAGTTGCGTAGATGATAGAAGATGGTAGCGCCGAAAATTAGAAGTTAGACTGGGAAGTTACTTAGTTAGTTGAGGTGGAGGTGGCGGTGGTAGGTGGTGGTATTATTGGTGGTAATAATAAAAGTTGTTGTGATGTGGTGGTGGTAGAGGCCATCATGACAGTGACAGCTGGCTCATCACGCCGACTTTCCGTTAAACTGACCCGGAGCTTGACCCCAGTCGTCAGGGGCTTCTTCTGTGGGTTCCCTAATTGACTCCGGGTACTCTCCAAGGAATCCTGGGCAATAAAACTGGGGAAAACGTAATTCAATTGGTGAAATATTCCTGTGCTTTCATTACCGTGAAACATGCACACATCTGATTTGCAAGAGTCTGCAACGCTTTCCAACGAGCACAAATAGAACAGATGGATATGCTATTGGATTTGATCTCCCATTTATAATATATGAGTCATATATATGAATGGTAGATATATGGACAAAATCAGAGGCAATGTCTTGGAATTGCCATGTCCTTTATAAATCTTGACTTTTCGATTTACGAAGGGATTACAGCTGAAGTAGTCGGGACGGAAGAGGGGGCGTAGACCTGACAGAAAAACTCCCAAAGCGACACCTCGCGACGTCAATGTGTATACTATAGGGACCGACTGACCTGAAACATGGTCGACTCAACATTGAGTCAGAACCTAGACATGGATGGTGTTACAGCCACGAGGGGCTGAGGCGAGTGGGGGTTTATAGCGAAAGAGGGAGGGGGTGATGGTGTATAGAGGGAGTGTGGGGGTCAGGGCAGAGGGCACCCAGTTGCTGCAAACAGGACTAACATGTGCGCGCTACGTCAGTGTGTGTGTGGACTTGTATTTACATGTGAAGTGCCCGCGGTACGTCAGCGGCGGCAAATTTGCGCCCAAAATGGCATATCGATTGCCGATGGTGGCACAGGATTGCCGCTAATATGACCGTTGATGTTAGCAGAGCTTGGGAAGTGTGGTGCGTCCTAACGGCAGGTGTAGCGGTGATGGGGGAGGGCAACAGCTGACGTGTGTGGGTGAGGAGTGTGTGTGTGTGTGGGGGGGAGGTGTATAGAGATGAAGGGGTCCCTCATCTCTAGCATCTGACAGTCGGCATTACATCAACACCCAACATCTGCATCTCCCTCAATGTGTACCTATATCCTACTGAGAATATTGATAGCACACCGGGGGTGCTATTCGCCGTGCTTGTCAGGTGGTTGGCCTGTGAATTCCTCATGAACCATGACCGGTTATTTTATTGACAGGACAATTATTGCGAAATAGTCGTTCAATTCATTAGAGCCCGGTACGTCTTGTATGGATATCGCTATATAAAAAGGGAAAAAAGATACGTCTTAAAGATACATGTATAGTTTTCCGTGTGATTATATTACTGTAATAGAAGACGAATCAGCCCCTTGTCCTTGTATATTTTTACTCATTTATACAAAAGTAATTATGCTAAGCTCTCAGGTTGGATCGTGCTTGCATTTAGAAAAAATATGTAAATATATATGTTCTTCAACACGTAGTGATTCTAGGCATTTTAAGGCCTCTAGATATCTTATTGGTACACATGATATTACAGACATACCTTCATACTTCTATCAATTATATGATTATGATGTCAGATTATCTTACCAATACAAAAACCAAGCTCATAACACTATTACAAAATTCCTGACCTCTCTCCAAATACCTCCTGTACGAAATCTATCCTTTAAAAATACCCGGCCACCAACCTCGACATTTCCTATACGCTAAGACAGACAAGCCTTCCCTGCTTCTCCTCTGTACCTGACAAGACTTGGCAATTTCTTCCCAAGACAGGTCCCCATTCCGTTGCCTCTGGGGCCGGGGCCTTGATGCGGATGGACGTGAGGGTTATTTTCATTTAATTTCTCCAATCAGATAAGTTCGCTGACACTGAGTGGCTGAAGCTGAACTGTCAAAAGCTTCTGCTCACGGTTGGACGGCGCCAGCCGGTTTGGCTTCCCTTGATGAGATTGTGGCTGGCAGGTTGGTCTGGGCGACCACCAGTCGACCGACGAGAAAGCCAGAGAGGGATGAGGGGGAGGGGAAGTGGAGGAGGGGGTGTAGGGGCAAACTTGATAGCAGGCCCTATCGGCCTCACCATCTCCCAAAGCCATGTTTTGCGCATGGCGACCGCGATTCTGTCAGTGTCGGAGTAAAATTGTGCCACATTGTCAGGTTTAACGTTTCAAAAGTGGCTGGGGTTTATATGTAGCGTACACGATGGCAAGAGAGCCATTTCTCCGCCCCAGGGCACATGCACATAATTGTCGTATAGAGAAGAAAGTCAATTGTTAAGGATTACTTGTTTATTGAAAATATGAACATGCGCATTCAGAGTTAATATGAATTATTTATCTTCTATTTTGCCTGTCAGGAGTAATAAAATATATGGTCTGGAAATAGCAATCAATCCCGACAAGCTTTTAAGGAACATTTAAAAACACATGAAGAAACCTTTTAGATACAAGGGAAACGTCATGATAGCTTTGTAAAGCTATGAACTATAAATTGCGCAACTTGGCTCAATAACAGCCTACTAAGAAACTCACAATGTCCGGGTTTTTTAAGGTGATTTTCATACTTTTAACATATACAAACTTCAGGATATTCTTACAGCTAAACCAGGTATAATGTATTTGTGGAATTTATTCGTTCCATAGACACTATGGTTGGTGCCGTGGTTGGAAAAAAAATTTGTAGGAGTGTTTGAAAGTTTGCTAAGCCCCGTCAATCTACATCAGTTATAATGTATGCCAATTAAAAAATATGTATCCTACGTAGTTGATATAGTAAAGTTGTATATATTTATGTGTGTGTGTATACATTAGCATATACATGAATGTGATACACATACATGTACTATTATACATATCTCTCTCTCTCTCTATATATATATATATATATATCTCAAAACTATCGACCTTCAACAAAAAGGCAGTCTGAACATATCTGCGTCAAATCATGATAAATTATGTCAGTTTTCATCTTGCTTGACGTCTACACATGTGAATACATGCCGATTGGGGTGTACCTTGTACATACTCCCAGATATATCGAGTAACCATTTCCTACATACCGATGATAATCTTTTAATGGAGGACTAATAACAGCGAGGCGATAAAAAAATAGTACCACCCGTGTTTATAGGCCATATACCTTATGGGAATCGGGCGTGTGATCTTGACTCTCCTTTTAAGTATTGATCCTGGCTGGTCTCGTGACGCCGGGGTGTTAATAGTTATATGCAGCCCACTTAACGCCAGCAAATAGCCACTGAGTGCCATCCAGGGACAGGTTCCTAAAATCGAATCTTGGGAAAATATCACTTCTGCGACTCAGACAATAGACTGGTAATGATATTCTATAACTAATAAGTATGCTAAAGGATAACCTGATTAGACTTTTAAAATAGATTATTCTCGGTTCGGGATTCCATGAAAATTTTGAGATAATATTTAGTAACATCAATATATAACTCAAGAATTTCTTGAGACCTATATCTTAGGAAACAAGTCCCACCTAATTCTCTCGGGGCGTACTTACTCCCGTTGATCACCCCTTACCCCACTCCCCATTACCCCACCCTCAGGCAGGCGGCCTCGAGGGCAGGCCATCTCCCGCCACCCGACTAATGTTTGAGATAATATTTGGCTTTCTCGTGGAGTAATCCATTATGGGGCCTACTTGTCAGCGACCGCGGGAAGTGTATTTGTAAAATAGAGACACCCTCGTGATTGCTATCGGGTGGTGTAGTCGTTGGTAGGCCGGCTGGGCGGCCTTGTTTGACTGAGGGGCTGAGGACGTTGTGTATGTGTATAGTAGCGGTTGGGAAGTGAGTATAGGTATTGGCGCTGTTTAGGTGAGGTGTGGAGGGGAGAGGCTGCAAGGGGTGGGGTACAGAACCGCCGACACAGGTCAGCCGGCGTTGACAATACCCGACACGCCGGCCACCCCTAAGTGCGCATTATCTAAGGCCTTTGTAAATTTGTACTCCTCAGGATTTACATAGAGATTACCCAAGGGGAGGAGGGAACATTAGTGGCGGTCATACAGTGGCAAGGGGGTTGTATGGCGTGGAATGGAAGAAAGAGGGGTGTCATGAAACACACCAGAGAAGTAGCAGGAAAAAGGCAGTTGAGTAGGACAACTACCACTACTGCGAGGTTGTTGTCATGTTGTGTCACTTAGGCATATGGAAACACACTCGAGCACTATGTACACACTGAGCAGGGAAATAAAGAAGTGTACGACTCAGTCTTGATCGTATATACACTGCTATAAGACCATAAGGGCACTTCACCTCACTCCTCAACAACCTTTCAATTTTCTCCTGCGTGACCGAGGAATAGGTTCGCACATGGTATATTTTGATAACTGCGACTGGTAGCAGCTATTGGCAGTGAACCTTCCTGTAACCGAACCTTGAAAACACACAGGAACAACCGTGTCCCCTCCCATTCAACACCCTTATATTCCCTACTTCCATGGGGGATGTAGACCATTTCTCAGATCAGCAGAAGGGCCCTGTTAAAAATCAGAATGATAAAAAATAATACCATAAAGTCCTAAAAAACTTCAATTACCCACATGAAGTCGACTCTCTGTAGTGTTGACCTTTGGTGGGTGAAGCTACTCACCTCCCGACACACTACCCACCCTCCAACCAGACAATATTCAAACACCCTCTGATATTAGCAGCTTTTGGGGAGCACAACAAATAAGCGGGGTAGCTTTGGCGGGGCTTGTGAGAGGGATGGTGTAGGAGCCGTGTATAACGGGTAGGGGCCCGGGAAGGACCACCCTGGTTGTTGTCAGGAAGTATGGATCAAAAGAAGACGTCATTGTATGTACCTTGGGATCCATGGCGTCGACGTTTAGGGAGCAGAATCCTGGGTAGGGGGCGGGCATCAGGATGGACACAGCGATAGAGAAAAGAGGGAATAGGGAAAAGAGAGGACGGAGAGATGGAGATAGAGAGGCTGATTGTATCAATCAAGACAGAGGCATATAGAATGAGAAAGATAGGGGGTAAAGAGGGAATGCACATAAAAGGGAGACGGAACAGCAGTGGATTAGGGAAGAGAGGGCGAGATAAATAAATATGAGGATGGAAAGCAGATGACTAAGAAAGGAGGATGAGCAGATGAATAAGAAAGTGAGAGGATGTGTTGAGAGTGAATATAAAGAGTCCAGAAGGAAGGATAAGATGATGGAAGAAAGAGAGGGAAGGGGTGTGTGCTCGTCCCAATACCAACACCAGCACCACCGCCGCGGCCCCCGCCCCAATCCTCTCCCACCTCAACTGAGCCCGGTCGCACTTGACTCCCCCTTTCTATGTGATTCCTGCCGGCGGTTCTTAAGACGATTCCCTAGGTGAAAGGCCAGAGCAATCGGTGCTCAGATAAATAGGCACAGTGAGCACCGGGCCACGGTGCCGGCCCAAAGAGCAGGGTACCCCGAGCCAAGCGGCGGCGGGGCCGGGCCGGGGAGGGAGGGGCGCTTCCCTTGATCCTGGCCGCCCGTGTACACTGTGGGCCCCGGTAAATGTACCAGGGCTGACGGGCGCCTCCCCCCTTGCTCGTCTCCCCTATGGCGGCGGCCCACACGCAGGTATAAAACACACACATATAGAGGACCCCCTAGACATATCGAGACGACCAAACAATTTGCCTAGGCAGTCGGCAGCATGTCGCCAAGGCTGAGGGCAAACAAGATTATTGCGCTGTCCCCGTCTAAATCAAATACGTCTGGCGTTTTACATTGTCAGGGGCGGCCTTTACTTGAACCTTGGCCAAAGCTTGAGGCAGAGGCCTCCCCGCCCACCTCCCTTCTACCTCATTCATTCACCCCTAAACCATAGCGGCCTACTACATCTCATCTCAACAGCCCCCCCCCCCCCCCCCCGACCCGAACAACTAACTACACAGCCATACAGACATCCTCTGCGGTTCATTCGAAAGCTGGGAATATCTACCGCAGAATCCACCCTCAAAGGCTGTCCTTGTGATTTATCTCCATAACCTATTTTTTCTTCCTTTCGATTTAATACGCACTAAAATGCCTGGGAAACTTGTCACGTAGGTCTATGCTTGTGTAACGTCGATACAAAAACCTCATTTGTTTGTCATTGTCTTTGACATCGAACAGGCTACACAGACAAATGAGGAATTCATAATTGGATCATAATTCCTGTGGCGTGATGACACATATCATATGTGTGTGTACATTAGCATATACATATATATGCATATGTATAGTATATCATATGTGCACAAATAAATACCACATTATTTAATAGGATACGATTTTGACACCACAACCTTACGTACGCATGCGCACCGTGCCAACGGACAGTCGTGCACAAACCAGAACCAGAGACGTTTTCTTCTAAATGATTGTTATCTCAATACCTCACTATTCACCGGGGCCGGGGAGAAATTATATATGTATATGTATATATGCATAATTATTTTTGATCCTACAGCAAGAACATATTTAATTTCTCTTGAATAGTAGTATTTTTCCATCAAATAAACCATGCTACATACGAATGATAGCTAACTATTTGGATCCAGAATAACCTGACACTTCAGTATAGGAATCGGATCTGTTTAATGACCTATGCCAACCACGGCCATTATAAAGTTAAAAGGGGTAGGGATTCAACCAACTGAACTGCAGCTGCTCACGCACATACACGCAGTCCCCATCCCACATCGCATCCTGCGTGTATGTGTGCTGATGTGTATTGGCGGTATTTCTAGGGTAAACTATCACCCTCCTCTTGTGTTTGCTTGATAACTTAGTGCAATTCGTTTACACGTTTTCTTAGCCTCCACGGATCGTTGGTTGAGCCAGCCCGGCCCGCGCGACTGACGAGCGCGGCAGCGTTGCCTCTTTGCAGGTACAAGTAAACTGCTGCCGCCCGGCCGGGGTTAGCCGGGCAGTGTTGATCTAAGTTTTGTCACTGATATATACAGCACTTGACGCTGTGGTCTCAGATGGCGGCCAGATACACCAAGCATTGGTGCCCGGGCTGGCCCAATCAGTTGTTGCCGGTGAGAGATACCATCCCCTTGCCCAGGGGCTCACTAGTTGTAGTACCTCGCCGACTGCCTTCTATAACATCCCCTTCTTTCTCCTCCCTACTTTTCTCTAAACCTAATAATATATTGTGAATATATCATGAGCATGTGAGGTTTGAGAGCAGACGTGTGTACTCCAGGCTGTGTAATTCGTGCGTCACACATCTACCGGTAGAGCACTCGGAGACGTCGACCTGACCGACACACCACGCCCCCTGTTGGGAACGGCAGGAACTAAAATCATCTACTCTCAACATTTATTTAGATCTCGGAACTTGTTTTGTGTACGAAGAACCAATGTATATAAGTCACATAATACAGTCAATATTGCTCATCCATCACAATTATGTATTGCGCTTATTGTTCTAATCCAGAGGCTGTGTTCTGTGATAAGTTTACCCTACACTTTATACACCATAATAGACTCAACTTGGACTCATCTTTTACCTCTATGTCTTATGGCAATGGCCCCCAAACATAAATTGGCTCGTGGATATAACCCGGCTGTACTGATATCCTTTCCTCTGTGAGTATGTTCTGGTTTAGTTTATGCGCCGTGGAGACATCCTTATTAGTGACGGTGGAAAACCGAAGTGAGCGGCGCCGACGGGACTGATACGCCCTCTATCGGGATTTAACGGAACTGTCATTGTTCACTCGTCCGTCCTTTTCTCTCGCCTCGCGCGAGACGACACCACGATAATAACGCCCTCTTGCAGACTTAATTAATTCCGGAGCCCGGTAATTGAGTACACGCCGCTTGATTAGAATTGATTAAAAGATTGTCGACTGGAGTAATCACGTGTAAACTCGCGCCAGCCAGGAACCCGGCGAGACTTGTCATTTAGGCGGGAACGCACAGCCGACATCGGGGACGCACGGGAGGCGCGAGCTGTTGACATTCAACATCCGGGCAATATTTGTGTCTCCTGTCAGGCCTTGGGGAGAAAGTAGGCACATAGAACTGGCTGTATATTCTCTTTATCTAGCCAATCAGGACCGCGACTAATTGTCTACTGTCGCCTGCTCAGTTCCCACTTGATTATGTTCTCTAATGCAGCGTATGAATGACTATTACTGTATTATCGCTCACCATCCATTTATGGAAATATGAGGCTGTGCAGTTGATGCACTCAGGTTCAACATCCAAACCAATAATTATCCAAATTGTGAACCATGACTCGACACCTTGTACTCTGTAATCAGCAATGATACAAACGAGAGTTTCTGTTGTATTTTAGGGTACAGCTTCAGTTATGATTACCCAACATATGGTGATGGTTATGCAAAAGAAATAAACTGTAAGTAGAACATATGTTTTTAGAACTGTTTCTGCACTTGCTACCACGCCTCATCTAACGTTTTCTATCTACTAAAACATTTGGAGAATTATTCTTTTTTTGATATAATATGTGTGCAGCAAAACATAACACGCTTCAATATACCCACTGAGAAGAAACGTTCTATGCGCTTATTGTCATTCAATATTGATGAGTATTTTTCAGTGGGGATGAACCAATTTTCCATCCTTTAAACGAATTGAATAGCAACTATCTGTTAGAAATATTCAATACTTAATGAAAAGAAATATGTTTTATAGTGTTCAGATAGAATCAATCCTACTAAATGCGTCTTTTGTAATGCATAGAGTTTATTTTGGAAATATCAGACAGCTTACAATAAATCAAGAGTAACCATATACTTGATTTGAGATAAAGAATTGTTGACCAATATGGGAAACACTATGAAAGGTCAATCCTACTACACCTATTTGTAACACATTGTATACTGGTTTCCTTTTAATCAAAATAATATTGTTGGCTATGGTGAAAGATTATAGAAAGAAAAGTATGTATGCGATATTTGACTTAATTTGACTCAATTTTTGCGGTCGCTTTTAGCATTTAATCATTCAACCATCAGCAGAATTACCAATTTACACGACTTTTTAGAACCATTCATGCTAATGCGCTGTGTGCAACCTTACCTGCCTAATGCCCCGCTATTTAATTAAAGTCCTCGATAGCTTAACTTCATCGACCCCAACAAAATACAACACTGCTTGTAGGCATACATGGTGCCTAGATGTGGTATGTTGCAAAAATATGTGGATGGGGATGGTCCAGGGGTGGGGAGAAAGGAGGTACATTACAGAAGGTGCGATGATATCCATATCATATGGGAGACAGTGTAGTATCCAAGGTGGATCCAAGCATAACACAGCCCATATTTCCGACTGTCGGTATTGCCCGTACTTCCAATGTACATGTGCACATACACACTGTGTAAACCAATAGGAATACACCCTGCTAACATTCGCCTAACACAAACTATAGGTAAGAGTATAGGTCAGGTCAGGCCTACCTACCGCGTGTCTCCGGTTTGTGAACAGGTGTGAAAGGGGACTGAGGAGTAGAGGGACGGGGGAGGAGGATGTATCTCTTTTCCCCTCTCTTCCCCCGGAGGTAAGAAGCGCAGGTTGGAGCTGGTACCGCCAGTGGCCTGTTTACAAGGGACTCACCTTCTCATTACCAGCGGCGCGGGCCCTTGTTGTGCGCATTACGCTTTAGCGGGGTTGTGTTTTCGTCGTCTGGGGGCCCCGTTCGTACCACCCGGTACCCCGTTACCCCTTGTCACTGATCCTCGTTCCCCCTCCCCCCGAACACACCCCACCCCGACTCCCGTACACACATCACGAACCTTTTTTACCC
Organism: Alentia gelatinosa; assembly: GCA_950022655.1. Classification (NCBI taxonomy): domain Eukaryota; kingdom Metazoa; phylum Annelida; class Polychaeta; order Phyllodocida; family Polynoidae; genus Alentia; species Alentia gelatinosa. Next base: position 53,624,785 of record OX465581.1, read on the forward strand.
CCACACCCTAATGAGCTCGTTTTTCAGGATGTATTTCAACTCGAGAATACATATATACACACAGTACTTTAAAAAAGGAGTTTGTAGGTATCAGTGTGTCGGGGAAAGCAAGGTAAGGAAGGATGTGTTTGGAGTATACACAGATTCTCATGGCACAGGGGTAACTAATACCAACGGGTCACAGGGAAAAGAACGAGCTAATCTCAGCAGCCACTACATGTATACATGTATATGATTGTACACACGTGACCACACTAAAACAGGACGGGTACACCATGGAGATCCCTCCTTTAAATCTATGTCTATTCATCTTTTCTTTTCAATTGCGATGTTTCCACAATATATAGTATATCCTTTAGGTAGGTTTATCCTTTAAGAGGATTATATATTCTTTTTTTCTCTAAATTTCAATATATATTGTAGAGAAATAGTTCCACATCAAGCCTGACCAGTCTGAGAATGAAAGTATATAGAAGCTTGATTCCCTCGTTCATTCATTGAGCCATTCGCACACCCTATCGTTTATTCTTTGATACATGTACACGTGTAGGGTTTCTTTTATTAATAAATCATTATCTAATCACCTCTGTGCAATATCATTCTTGATCGCTGTTATTATGTTCTATTTGGATATCACATTTGACCTTCTATATGTCTCATCAGTATATCCAAAGAGTTTATCAGTACTGCCCGTTCTGAGAATGAAAGTATATAGAAGCTTGATTTTTTAGTAGTATTGGGTATTCAAGCTGAAAAATTGGGCGTTGGTGTTGAATATGCGTAGTGTAGGAGAACATGATGGTACATCCTCGCTTGCAATTTAAGTGCAATCATTGGAACACTGGGGGTGTGGATCAAGGCTATTTATAGATTACTGATCAGGGTTGAAGACCTATGCATCTATAAGGGTGACTCGTACCCCAATGTGTCAACCAGGACAGGAAACATTGACCCTGCTGGGGATTGGGCGTGCGGGACGGTCTCTGGGGCCTTGAAGGCGGCACTTGTAAAGAGGGCCACCGCAGACACCCCAATCAGACGGGCCGGCGGGTGTCCCGGCTCCCCATTCCCGGCACGGCGCGCCGCCCACCCCCGGGACCACCGCGGGACCACCCCGGTCGTCGGCCTCGAGCTACCCCCCACCCTCATGTCCTTTACTCACACATGTTGGTGATGATCAGCGTTGGTCCTGTTTGACCACAGAGAGGTGAGTGTCGGACGGCCCCGCCCGACCGCCAAATGATCACCGCGGGCGGGGTGGGCAGAGGGTAGGGGAAGGAGGGGTTAACAAAATGAACCCTCCTCGGTCCAATCATAGTGACACATGACGTTATTCTTATCTCTTTCGTCTAAAGATGCTCCCACCGAAAACATCTTCCATGCTAGGGGTGGCCATTCTAATATCTTTAATCGTTCTTATCAAAGAGAGTTAACTTTTGATTTTTTTTTGCTCCCATTAAGAAAACACTGTACATCGTCCATAGACGTTTGGTATGACAAAGGGTTGGAACATTGTTCCAAGCCACCACAGCAGCCCCTAATATTTCTACACTAGGCTTTCCCTCTGCTATTTGTCTCGAAAAGGGCCCCCTGTCAGTGGCGTTGGCCAAACCTTATTCAGCACCGTAGGCCTACTCGTCATAGCTATTATAACGTCCCGCATGACCGTCTCCGCATAGAAGTTTGAAAACTTCACAAAACCTTAAATATTGGTCTGTATGGCAAGGTATATGCCTCGGTCATAACTTCGATATTCCAATATAAGAGCAGTTCGAAGCCAAGGTCAAACTGGTTTGCATATACGTAATTGGGTGACTCATAATACTAAAAGCCTCGGGCCCGTTGAATAATCTAGGATCATACATGAAGACCCCTTTCTAAACCTTGTACAATGATTATCGTTTGATGATATTTGCGTTTGTTCGCTTAGGCAGTCTTAGCCAAGTTGTCCATAAGTGTTGAATAAAGTTGACCTACATCGCCCTTGTGTCTCTATGACATACAGCAAAGGGTCTAAATGTATGATCCTAGATTGTTAACTTGCTCCAGGGTGATATCGCAGTGGCATTACACTATGTTCGCTTCAAACAACTTGACCACACCCTCGTTGATGGCGCCACCTGTGGGATCACCTCGCAGGAGACTGGCCTGCGGTCCTCCAGGAGGATAGCTTTCTCTGACCACTGGACGGTGACCCCTCCAGTCTCCACCCCTCTGCCCTGGAGGTCGCCCTCCTCCTGTGCGTGGTGAGTGATGTTCCCGGTGGTGACATGGACAGTGCCCCCTTCATGTACCAACCCCCTACTCCTGACCCCGTGAATGCCACACACATCGTCTTCAGTGTGACCCCTGGCTGTACATCCCTGCTCTGCACCTGTCAGACCTCAGACCAGTGTCAGTGCCCCGCCAGTAGATCCCACTGACCACTGTCAGTATATATTATCGACACCAGGCTGCCTCGACCACTGTCAGTATCAAGTAAGCAGAACCCAGAGACAACTGTCAGTACAAGTTATCAACAAGACCATACTGTCAGGTCCAGTTTAACTAGTCTTCGTAGACTGTTGTCATGCACATTACTAGGCTCTTCTGACCATGGTCGGTTCCTGCTATTTTGGTTCTACTGACGGTTGTCTGTGTCCATTGTCAGTTCTAGTTTCCACTCCATGTAGACCACTGTCAGTGAATAAAATAAGACCTTGCCCCTTGTTGACGGTGTCAGTAAACAGGAAAACTGCTTGGCTACTGCCCTAACAAGACTCATTACCGTGCTCTGCTGTCATTTTGTCACGTGGCCTTTGTAGGTTGCATTGAGATTGACCATTACAAGAACCTCAGTTTACCCTCAATTACTACTCAAACCTGTACTCTCTACACTGTATATAATCTTCAAGTGTATGTAGGGCGGAATCTGAGCCATGTTATATCAATATTAGACTGGGAGGTGTTGGGGACAAGGGTGTTCCGTATTATGTGTGAATTGTGATGAATAATGTGTGAAATATGGTAAACGTATGAGAGCATTGTGAAGTTTGGAAGATAGGTAAAAGTAGGCCGAAGTGTTGTCTTAAGTATATTACAGGACCACTAAGAGCGGATTCTTGACGGAATGCCCACAATATGGAATGAAGAGTGTAGAGTAGCTTTGTAGAGTCCCATGATAAGCATATGCAAAGTTGGGTGTACAATGCTTAAATCCCCAGATGTGAGAAATCAGGTGGGGTTTGAATGGTATGTAGAGATAGAGTAAGGGTGTTAGACCGGGGTGATGATCGTGACGGGCGGGGGCGGAGGGCAGGAAGGCCCGGCTGTGCCACAGTTCGGTGCCGACAAGTCGCCACTCCCGCTGCGATCAGAACAAAGCCAGGCGGCGTGGTGAGGGGCCTGGCGCCAGCCCCTGACTACCCTGCGCCGGGGCGTGACGGCCTCACCTGGCCGTTGACACCTGGATCCGACCCGCCCAGCGGGCCCCCTCCACCCCCACCCCCAAATACCACCTTTCAATGGTGCGAGTCACACACCGACCGATCAGACGAGGAAAGGGATAAAAAATCACATATGAAAAGGAAAAAGAAAATAAACACGTGTAAAAGGAAAACCGGCTATCATGTGGAAATTGAGCAGGGTTTATACAACGGGGCCAAGCCGCTGTCACTGAAATGAATAGGAGGGGGATGTTGTTGGTGGACGGTAGGGAATCCATTGTGAAGAGGGCTGTTAATTAATATGTGGGGAGCGGACGCGAGAAGCTAGACATGATACATCGACCTGTGGTAGCCTTTTAGTTAACCATGACCACTTTTCTGTCTGTCTATGCTCCATTCCTTTCTCTCCGTGTCCGCCTGTCCATATTTCTGCTTGTCAATTTCCCTCTCTATCTGCTCGCAGTGTCGTTCTGTCTCTCTATCCGTCTTTACTTAGCTTTTGTTCTCCCCTCTATCCCTATATTCTCCATTGAGTCTGTCTCACCAACGAGTATCCTATATCCTCGTTGGTCTCACGCCTTCACCCTCTGTGTCTCCCAAATGTCCAAATCTCTGATTCTCTGCAGAAAAGAGGAGGTTGTTAAAAGCCAGTTAAATCATCGTCGAGTCAATATTGCGTCATACAGCCACACACCGCCATCACAGCAAAAGTTTAATCCTACTCCCAATATTTGCGCCTAATGGACTCTTCGAAGAGCTGTGGCGGCGAGACTATCTTGTGTTTGTTTTCATTTGTACAGCATTCTCCGCCGAATGACACGGCCGCCAGGGGGCGTCGGCAGCGTCCTCTGGCGGGTGTTTGACGTACCTGACAAGACAAAGCCCCCCGGACAGATGGCCGACTGCCGTGCGCAACCCGCGCGCGCCCGCGACGCCTTTAAGAAAAGGCAGAGGCAGAGAAGTGGGGGATAAGCCGGGTTGTTTGGAGGTCATATGTTCACCACATAAAAAACGGAAATTGATGTTAAAGGGGGTATTGAGGGGATGGGGTACGAGCCGGGGAAAAGGCGCACACTGCTCCCTGGTAAATAACCGTCGCCCCCCTGACACGTCCTCGGCAAATACGTCCGCTAGAGGGCGCCCCGTCCGCGCCTTCAATTAGTTGCGTCACGCCACTTCCGGTCCACAGGTCTTGCCCCGTCTCGCCAGCGGCGAGAAAAGATTTTGACGGAGTTTGAAGGCAATAAACCTCAGCGAAGGACAGTATTAACCTCACAACCCCCTACCAGCTGTAACCCCACTCACATCCCCGCCTCACCGGAAGTGGAATGAGCCGACGATGGCTGTCCGTCCGGCGCGTAGCCGAAACCAGTAATTGCTGACTCTGGGGGCAAGTCGACGGTGGCGCCTCTAGCGACGGTCGGTGACAGGCTTATCGACGTCCATCATGGTTGTCCGCAAGGCGGCGCTTCGGTAATGGCGTGCTGCTGCCACCTGGCGGTCAGATGGTGCGTGATAAGCGACGTGGGGATGGAGAGGGAGGGGCTGGTCGGTCATCGCGAGGTCTCGTCCCAGACGAGAGGCCCTGATCGCCAGCCACTAAATAAGTGAGTAGCTCCACTTGATTCTTTAAGGATGAGCTCATTTTCTCATGATGCCCGCCCGCCCCCCGCCAACCACCACTACGCCCCTACCGACGAATTGATGGTCGTCGGGCGTCCCTGATAAATCACAATAAAGATGCTGCTGCTTATTACCCAGCGTCCGCCAAGCGCACGTCACGCCTGATTAATCACCCCCCGCTTCACCCCTTGGAGCACACCCCCTCTGTTACACACACGCATGGGCATCCTTCCGATGATCGTCGTCGTTTCCGTTTCCGCCGCGTGGGACATTACAGATAAATAGGCGCCCCGATTTGTGCCGCACGTCCGCTTTCCTAACCGACTATCATCTGTGAACCGGGGTGTCAATCCAATCATTTTGTGCAAATTGAAAAACCCCGGAGTCTCTCCCTCCCCGGCCGCCCCACCGTCCCTCCACCAACACGTCCCAAACCATCCACCCGCCCGCCAGACGTCACCACCGTGAGCACAGCGGCCTTGCGCCAGCTCAGTGCCGACGGCCAGGAAATTCTGGGAAACCGTTTCCGGGAAGTGGCTGTGGGTGGAGGTAAGGGACCGTGAGAACATAAGCTGGTTGCGGGGTTGGAACGTGTAAAGTGTGTGTGTGTGTGGGGGGGGGGGGGGGGTATTAGGTGGGTTGCTTGGTCCACTCTCATTTATCGCCCAACACACCGCCAAAAGCCGCTTAGGGCAGAGGTAAGGTGTTTAAAGAGGTTTGCGATTGGAGTGATTAAAAGTCAAACGGCTTTCCAAGGAGCCCTCCAGGGGCAATCCGGCCTTTACAGGGTGGGAACCGCGCCCAGAGTCCTCGGGGCGTGCTGCCTGTCAGGTGGGGAGGGGGCTGCGGGGATGCACCCATGGGAAAAAAACACTCCGCATCTGTAGACATAAAAGTGGGGGAGTAGCAGTAGAAGTAGCCATCAAACAGCACCCAAACACCGTCCAAACTCCTGGCCAAATTGTTACCGACTTGCCGAGATATGATTAGCGAATATTTCTCCCCCAGTGGAACGGGGGAGAAGGTGATGGGATGGGAGGTGGGTGCGGACTATGATTAACCACCCCTTCCATCCCAACCCTCATCTTCCGCAGTCGAGAGAGTGGGGGTGTAGGGTTCGGGGGTCTAGGTGACAGCAATCACGGAACGCTGTCCCAAAGAGCCCTTATTTATGGAGAAATTAAATAGATTAAGGGAGGTTACAAATCACGAGGCAATGTCAATCAGCCGAGGGTCTTGTTTAGGTCGCGAAGCAATCTTGTTATGCTTATCATGCCATCAGGAGGGGTGTGGGAACCCCACTCCCCCTTTCCCACACAACCTCGTACCCTCTAGCGACATCTTGCTTCGTCGAGCAAATTAGCTCCGATGATGATGACATTTGTACATGATGTTTCCTGTTATATCCATTATTACAATTTCATTATCATAACTATAAGACTCATATTTTTGTCAAAAAAATGAGATAAGTATTATAAACTCTACTGTTTTTCTCATAATTTCATACCCATAGAAACGTTGTACAGAGAGAAAAAGAGAGAGAGACATGTATACAATTATTGCTATATTTCAGAGTGGGGGATAGATGGACTTAAAAACTTGTTCTGATTCCCATACACGAGCAAATACTGCTCTCAATATTTATTGGAAATATGTTTGCGGTACCTATATCAACCACTTAGCACATTTTATCCATTCGTACACCTGACTAAATACACGATTCTTTTTCACGTGAATATTGTAGGAGTCAATAATTATACATCTATGTATACTCACTTGCACTGGTCTCACAGACTATCCCAAGGTCAAGGCCGTACGCTAAACATCTATTGTTCTGTCCAATAAGTCTGTATTTGTCGTTCTGTGATCTGCCGCTCCTCATCATTCATTTCACACAGTCCATTATGCGCGTCGAGGCTAACCACTTGAGCCGCCAGTTTTACAATCTACACGGCTATACCTTTACAACTCTCACCACCTCTCCCCTTATAACCTTAGCGGGCCTCATCAAACAGCAATGACGACCATGAAATATTAGTCATTATTGATGTGACAAGAGGCCGTGTCGATAGGTGTCAATGGTAGACGGTCTGTGACGTTCAGGGTTTTTTATATTCACAAGGGGCCATGTGCCTCATTGGCCGTGAATAGGGCAGCCAAGCGAGCAAACAAGTTGAGTCTGGACCCCCACCCCCATGGCGCACACACTCCTTCCTGGGTCCCGTAAGACTGTGGTCGTAGGAGCCGTGAAGGGGAGGGGGTCTGGCGGGGAACGAGCATCGATCCGCAGACTATCAAACAAACTTCATAAAGACCCTCTTTACTTGGGGGTGTTATTTGTGTGTGACCACTCAACCCCCATCCCCTCTACTAGTCTCATAGCCCTTTTTACCACTCCCTCCATCCACCCACCACCCCTCCCTATTCACTTATTACACCCGTGTGAACCTTCCCTTCTGCTCGCTGCTTACCTGAGAATAACCCCCCTCCTACCTATAACCACCCTCAACCACCCCTCCTTCACACCATATCTCATTTGGAGTTCTTATCTAGGAACACCAATGTATTCTTCGCTCTGACTGCGTCTTTCCGCCACGCCCATTTTCTCTCTAACCCAGGTCCGACAATCTTCCCCGGCCATAAACCCGCGGGGCATTTTTACACACCTCCGAACTTCCCCCAACCCAGAGCATATATTCCTCTCGTACAAGTCCTCCGGTGCACCTGAGCTAATTATTATCTGTAATTTTTGAATGTTCTTCGTTCTTTATATAATTGATATAGGTCAACACAATGGAATATAATTGGAATGTTTAGAAGAGGAACTGACTCCTCACTCCTGCCTGCTGCTATTGCCTTCTGGCACGGCACGTACCAACCCATAACCTTCTTTCTCTAACTGCCTTCTCCCATGTGACCTCCAAGTTAAAGGTTGTTTAAAGCCCGTCAGTATACTTTATCAAGGTATCGCGCTGCCCCAGCCTTCGTCCTCCTCTCCTACCACTCCCCTCGTCCCTCTTCTGTATCCAGTCACCTCTCGATCGGTGTTACTACGATGTACGACAAAGTGAACATGGCGATGGGTATATAAGGTGGTTCTTATGGGATAACTGAGCGCCTTGTCGTTCAACGCTGCCAAGTTCCATATCCCCCTCTGTTCTACCCGGCTCACAATCACTGTCCCACCCCACCCACGCCCCTACCCCACACGTGCAGGATCTAACGGGCTCGGCACGTGGACCGAGCATCAGGCCAACTATTCACAAGCACTGATTGTGAAATCTCCACTTGGCTCAGAGCCCTTGCTTTTATACCCTCACCCTCGCCCCACGAACACGCACATATCACACACACCCCCAACTCACACTCACCGCCACCGACCTCAGACCCCCTCAACCAGAAGGGCTACAAAAGCTGCACACCTGTCGGCTAAATGAGGCGTTTGTGGGAGTGAATGTTTCGCCCATTATGGGGGTACAATCTCAGGTGGAAATCACATATGTTTGTTTGCCGCCCGGCTTGAGGTATCCACCCCTATGTTACACCATGAACTCTTTAACAGAGAGGGATTGGGGTTATAGTAGATGCTCCGTGAGGAGGGGTGATAAATATTTTGGTCCACCTTTGGACAAAGACTGAAAGCCTGGGCCGGCATTATAGGTCACATCACACACATAAGAGGAGAACATATCATTTGCATGGTATGGTAGCTGATTGTTATTACACCTCCTTTAATTGATATTAGAACACAGGTAACTCATGTCAATAATTGTATTGTTAAAACAATAGGGATTATCACACAGATCTATACTTGTCCGAGGGGTAATGTGTTGGTTACTTATACACCTGTACACTGAATCCTCCTCCATTTCGCGCAAACACAACTATATTTCCTTTAAAATTCTGCTAGCACCAATGATCCTCTTTACCACACACGATGCCGCCTCTATGAACCTACAGCACTTGGAGCGTGGCACACAGGCACAGGAGCCCAGTGTACTTACCTGATGTGGTATATTCCGGTGGCGCCTCCTAGTAGACTCAGGGCGTCTCAGAGGACCGTGAAATGTCGTCTGCTCAGTGGGCAACAGCGATTCCGGGAGGCGTGTAGAGTAGGGAAGGGGAAGGAAGGGGGGTTGAGGCAGGTAGCAACGAACAAATAATGATCAATAAACATAATGTGGTTGATAATGCGACTCGCGTCTCCACAGTCAGGCTTGGCTGACTCTACCAGTCACGCCTCAGTCACCTTGCCAGCCACTGGGCTGTTAGACGGTGACGTTTGTTGATGTTGTGTGAGAGGCAAATGGAAAGGTATAAACAAAAGTACCCTCCATTTAACACTTCCAACGGTATTTCCTAAAATGTGACTTTATTTTGTATGTGTGTGTATGAGAGCTGTGATGTTTGCGTTGGAGAGGGAAGTGTTTTGTATGCGATGGGGGAGTAAGTTGGTGGTTGAAGTAAGCGGTTAAATGAAAACAAAAACTTCTCAAATACCTCCGTATAACTCATACACTTTCCTCGTGTGACAGATGATGCGAAATAAACAAAGATGTTTTATTTTTGTTGACCTAACCTGGTCGTGCATGGGGTTTATTTAAGTTGAAAATACATGCATTATGTGTACACATTATCGAAGTAGAGACAATAACAGAAGTCAATCCATATGTTCGATATATCGTTGATTATTTATGTTTTATTGTATATTTTAAGTAGCATGAAGAATGTTTCATTATTATAGAGAGAAGGCGTTCATCTCACTCCTGTTCACAGGTTTAGCCATGGAAATAACATTAAAAATGCCTTGGCCGTGGCAGGTTGATGCGAGATTGACTAATCAGCGGCCAAATTTCGGGGAGAAGACAAGGCATCAACATTGAGATTTATACAATCCTAACTGGATTTGCGAAGTAATTTGAAATATTCTGATATCGTGATGCTATTCTAATGTCCATGAAAGGGGTGAGATAAATCCAGAACCTTACTCGAATCGTAAGATAAACAATACTCCACTCATTTGGATACCACTGTAATCATTACTCAGCTTCTCTTCGATGACGATTCTCGATCCTGTTCAATAGAAATGCTCTACCTGTCATAGCTCGGTTAGTCTTACAATATTATCTGAATTAGAAACCCGGAGGCAATGGACAGTTTTAAAGCAGTCTATTTACATAGCATTTAAGTCGCTCAGTGAGGATCCATATCTCAGGGCCCTTGATCTTATACCATCAGGAATGCGCCTGTGGCATGGCTGTGAGTGGTACGCGTTCGACCCGGTGTGTAGTCACGCGTAGCGATGTGTAGCGGATCATACCTACGCGGCGAAGATCAAGAGACAACCAGAGGTAGAGACATGGGGTGGGAACGGGGGCAAACAAAAGAGCCCCGAACCGTGGAGTGTAGGGGCACGGGTACAGGGGTAGAGCATCCATCAATCCTCATACTTCTACCCCTAAACCGCCCTACTACCACCCCTCCATGACAGACTCCTAATCACCCCCCCCCCCCCCCACCTCACCTGTGCCCACCTAACCTTGTCTTGTGAGAGCCGCCCTTCTGTGGGGTAAGACGCGCGGATTTAGGAATTTTGCCAGGGTGAGGGTTGGTGGGGTAGGAGTTAGAGAAATAACCATTTGCATATGGTTGTTTGTTTCTGAAAAAAAGAGAAGGATTTTGGCACGGAGGTTCAACTGTCCGTATATATGTAGTGAAATCTTGCTTTCCATTTACAACATTTAAAAAAGTACACCCTAACGCTAATGTCACTCTTTGACTGAGGGGTAAGGACAGATGAAGGGGTGCTGTAAAGGGGAGGGGGTGGAATATAACTGTCAGGGAAGTTTAACAAAATTACAGGGCTCCCACCGACTGAGTAGTTATGAGGTGAAATGGGCCACCGCAAGGAATGCACAGCGTTCGGCTGTTGTGTGGATGCTCGAGAGGTGAGTTCCAAGTGGAAATTGTCTCTCTCCCCCCCCCCCCCCCCCCCAAATTGTATATGATTGCGTATATTTGTACTCACTTTCTCCCCTCCCTAAAACCTCTCCGATGCTCATTCCCTTATTCCCTTGCTCATTCCCTTACTCTTTGACCCTCTTATGGCCACATCAGTTGTTCACAACTTTACCTTTCATTCTCTCCAGACTCCATCCATCCACTCACTCACTCGCTCACCCGCTCATTCACTCAATCCATAACCCCAACCACTCATACCTCCGCTCCATTTTCCCGTTCCCTCCCTTTTCTCCCTCTATCCTCTCTCCGCAACCACCGCTATTTTCCCATAAACCTACTACCACACTGTTCAGCAGTCGCGATGCCCCCCCCCCCCCCCTTCCCACCCTCCTACCACAGCGACCACCATCACCCCCAAATTATCACCGTTGATCACGGGGCTGCGTGCGTTCAGCTGGCTTCGGGAGGCAGACCCCTTCACGCGGCCCATTCTTCCCCAGACAAGGCCTGCTGTCGCGTCGATCGGTATCGGGTTTCTCTTTACTAGCTGAAACATATGCCACCAACATTTGATACGATGAGAGGACTTGAAGGAGGAAAGTAGGGTAGGTGTGGTGTCCTGCACAAACTAGCACGTGTATTTATACATTGTGCTTCGTTTGCTGGTCCATTTTCAGAGGTTATAGTCTGTACACTGAAAAGTTGCAGAATTCGCGATTCATGCTTGGGTGATAAGATATATTAAGGGCAGCATACTTACTACTATATTGTCTGTTTTCATGTACTAATTGTTAGTAACGTGTTTAGAACGAAATACACTGTGATGGGGATGTTACTGTTCTATTCAGTAATGAATCTCTTGCATGTATTACTTCCTTCACAAGGACTTGCCAGGTCACCCAAATAAAGAAAAATAATAAAATTCACATTTTTGATATATGTCCTTCTACATAATTACTGAAACTCGCATATTATCGCTCGGTCTATATTTGTATATATTTCATGAGTTATGGGTAATTCATACAAGCCCAAACAGCAATTTTGCCAATGGATAAGCCAACTCACCATGAGCAGGGTATAAAATCGCACCCACTGAGCGGGCGCCTTTGGGCAGCTGGAGTTGGGATTGGGCGGTGGTTGTGGGTGGGAAAGATAAGGGCATAAGGTCAGCGAAGGGCCCCGGATGGTGAGCTTTGGCAAAGGACCTTTTGAGATGAATAAATATGATATAGGATACATGCATATTATGAGGAAACACATTAACGGATAGGTGTGAGTAAACACCACCCGATTAGGCGTATTTAATGTTACTTTGTATTGTCTTGAGTGTATTAATTACTTGGAAGATTGATTACCTAGTCACTCATATAAAGACATACGAATCATATATTCCAGTACATGCAACATAACTTCATTATGTATTTAGCCACACGAACCTACTTTAGACTGGCCACTTTCTGTCTGTATCTTTAGATTCGGCCCATCATTCGGCGTCGATGGTCTTTGGGAAACCGATGGGCCAGCCATCGGTACGCATCTACAATGGCCACTGTGTCTACTGTGAATCATACGTGTACCAGACAAGCGTGAGAGTGATAGTGGACTATCGGTGTAATAAAGTATTATGAAATTAATACTGAATCATGGTGGTGATACAATGCAATAGTGAATCGTGATTGTACTCGTGATACTATAGAGTGTAATATGGAAACATGAATATAACAGTGAATGATGAGTTTGACAGTGGATGACGAGTGTAATAATGGACTACAAGTTTAATTGTGAATTATGAGTATATTTATGTAATAATGCCATAAATATGCTAAATGTAATAGTGAATCGTGTGGATAATGAAGTTAATGAATCACTGCTTACATACGGCCAATCACTGTCATACATAAATGAGATAGGGACACGCAGATAGGGACATGTACAAACACCCACCCACGTAGCCGCCACCTCCACCTCGCTATCACCGTCCCCCACACCCAGTAACCAAGACCAATAGCTGTTGGCACAGGGCGACGATGAATCAATGGTTGAACGTGCTTTGAGGTGAGAACTCCCCATCATCCATCCTCCCCATCCCTCGACAACCCCCTTATGTCCGGCACCGGAATGGGAATCTGATCGGGTCTGGCAGACGCGGCACTAAGATGAGATTTAATTTCTGCTGCGCGATTTTCACCACGCATTACATAATGGGGGAGGTGAGAGGGAGCAGACTGTGGTGGTGGGGTCGTGGGGTCGGCTGCCCCTCGCCCCCAGTCCCGTCCCCGGCACCGCTGGGGTTTATATAAGAAATACACGTCCCTGATCCAATTGGACACGACTTAGTTAAGCGTGAAGAACGGGGTGGTCGGGCGGAGAGACGGTGGGCAAACAGGGGAGGGTGAAAGACGGTGGAGATTAAATCAGCATCGCGTGTTCCTTGTTACTATCATTCAAACACCACCCACTCATCAGTGTCACAACAGGCTGCTTATATCAACGACGTAAATAACACCAACAATAAGAAAAAAATATAAATAAAAAAATGAATGTCGTGGAAAGATGTGAATCAGATCAACAGGAGTGATTGCACGGCAGACGACATTCGGCATTGTTCATGTCTGCTGTTTTTGCAACAGGTGCATACTAAGGACTCAAGTGACGTTTTCTTGAGCTGACTGTAAAGAGAAGAACTGTTTTGAAATTTTGTAAGTGATACGGTGAGATTTGACCCGCAAAGTTAGTGCCTGGCCAAGATGAATATCTCTGAAGGAAAGTGTTAGACCACCACAAACATAACAGACGGGACGGAAAAGGGACGTACCGTGACTGGCTTTCCACATCCCGTCTAAACAGTAATGCTTGTGACAAAGTTCAAGATGAATTACCATTTTTATGGCAAGTCCGCTACGTTCCAATATTACTGATATTTTGATTTCACTTGTGGTCCGTCTTTGTCGTATCTGTGTCTGTCTAATTTATCTCGAAAATCTACAATGATCATATTTAGATATCGTCGATATGCCGATTTATATACATTTCATCATACATTTCAAAATCGACATTTGGAAAGTCACATAGAGTATTTCCTAACATGAATGTAAATAAGTTGATACTAACTGAAAATAGTGCTAACTTATTCAAGTAAGTGTTGATTATGTTGACCCCCATTGTTTACTACGTTTTGTGTCAGCCAAACTATTTCTAGTACAACCAGTATCCGCCCACTGAATCAACATGTCCGCTTGCTGTCCCTTTGGACTTTGTTTTTTACATTGGCTTGAAAATACAGTATTGTGTCACATGGAGGAAATACCTACACATTGTTAAGTCCAATATTGAGGACTGTAAATGGTACACATGTCTATCTTTTACGCTATATTATGAAGACAGTCACATAAACTGGAGACCCGACGGTTTTACTAGTCAATGTATCAAAATTCATATTTAATCAACCCCCAAACTCCCAATACCTTCCAGACCATTTTACATCTATAACGGCAAAAACGCATGTGTACTCCCTGTATCGTATTTATAGTAATGACTATATAATGTTTGTATACGCTATGTAAACAGAATTACTTACCGGAACCTCGTACATGGTAGGAGTTTGTTGTAACAATATAGAACAATATTTATTCAAAACCTCATTGTCCACCGTTGTCCTCTGCATTTCTATCGAAACCATCAAATACCTTCACAGATATAGATTACTCAATCAATATGCGTCGACATTTCATATCGCTAGGAATACGATAACTCGTCATATATATATATATATATATATATATATATATATATATATATATATATATATATATATATATATATATATATATATATATAGACTTATGCTGGTATGGCCCACATCTCTGCCTATATTAGTACACAGGGTGTTTTTTTTTCGACTAAAGACTTTATAACTAACACGTGTGTTGTAGGAACAGCGCTCTGTCTCTTCGCAAATAAACGCATGTTTCTTTGACCTTCAACACATTATTAGAGGATTTACATCCGGTGAGTTGGGAGTATGCGGCTCAAAGTCTGTGACATTGTCATTATTTCATGTTTTATTTTTTTCCCCTCAAATATTTGACTTTTAAGGTTGGTTAGACACAGTTTTCTTATCCATATAATATGATTTTCTATGGTTGTTTACAGGGACAGTAAATATAAGAGCATATAATTTTAACCTCATTGAAATCACTAAAAATATGGTATTCTTATCATGTGCTATATCATTGCTTGTATGGATATGTTTAAAAGTATATAGTATAATGTGTATTTCATAGTATAGCTATTCTACTGCATGAAATTACTGTGAATATGTAATGACATTCCAATGTGTGTATCATAACTGGAAAAAGGATCAATGTGATTCAAAATGCTTGATGATATAGCGGCCTTCGTAGCCATAAATGTGTAAAACATTACACGAGTCTAAACGTCTAAACGTCACACGACATAGACATGTATTGATACGTATAGGCAAAGAGTATAGTATTTATCAATACTGCTGGTAGAGGACATGGATAGGGAGTCATTGAAGGAAGAGGGAGTCATTGGGTCCGGCAAATGTGTGGTTTATAGCGGATGTTACCCTAACAATGACTGGAATTTATATCCAATAAAGATTTTATGCTAACATCCCCTTGAAGCCATAGAGATGCTGTCTCGTTTTGTTGTGGGGGATGTAGGCCGGTGTGGCGGGCAGCTGGTGACTTGGTCTCCTCCTCCTGTGTGTAGGGCGCACACAGCAACAGGAGGAAAGAGCCTGGAGAAGGAGACGTAGTGAAGTGTAGTGTAGTGTAGGCGGGCCGACCGGAGCAGGCCCGTGTTGGATAGGAGAGAGCAGGGGTCCTACACCTCCTTCCCCGCCACCAGCCCACCACCTCCACCCCAAGACCTACCCACCCTAGGCCCCGCTAGCGCTACTCCAGCACCGCTACCGCCGCCGCTGAGCCCAGGCCCGGGCGGGAGGGCGGGAGGGAGGACCGATTTTCGGGTCAAGGCTGCTTCTCGAATGTTGAGCGGAGGAGTCGGGTGGCGGGGAACTGCCATTAGCTGATACCCGACACCGGGCCTTCATCAACGGCCGGCCCGCCCCGCCGCCCGCACACGCACCGCCGCCGCTCGCCGCTCGCCTCTCTCTCCATCTACCGCGCGTCATCCACCAACTTTGGCGAGAGAGGAAGTCGGCGTTCGCTTAGCTTTTAGCCTCCGCCAACCAACCACCCAGCCCCCGCCGCCTCCCGCGCCGGCCCAATATTTGAACAACGGACGCGGGGCCTGCTATTAGCACTGGTGGGCTTTTGTGTTGGAAGTTTTGGAACAGGGGGAGGAGGAGGGGCTGGAGGAGAGAAAGAGGGAGTCAGGCTGGCGGC
Organism: Alentia gelatinosa; assembly: GCA_950022655.1. Lineage (NCBI taxonomy): Eukaryota > Metazoa > Annelida > Polychaeta > Phyllodocida > Polynoidae > Alentia > Alentia gelatinosa. Next base: position 53,641,169 of record OX465581.1, read on the forward strand.
CGACCAGGAGGAGGACAGCCCGGACATGAGGGGCGCCCTGGAGGAGGATGGGGATAGCTCGGACACAGATGGTGGGTAGAAGCAGTTCTCTGCAGCACGTTATGTGAAGCCAGCATGTCTGAAATGGCTTCTTGTTCCACGTATGATGTAGTCCTTACTTACCTGCTACCACTCACTCATTCGCTCACCATATCCCCAACCCCCACCGCTCACCAACTACACACTCACGTACAAAACACATATACATGTTTCTCCAATCGCAATCTTCGTCAGGCTTATCCAGGAACGAAACAGAGACTCTGTTGGGTTGATAACCGTCATGGACGTTGGGATAGTTTCCGGTGCTGCAATGCTGTAATCCTCGGTAATGAGTCGTTGTGGGGAAGTGTCTGCATGGTCAAGGGCTGGGAGGGGGATCCTTTGGTGGATATGTGGGTCGGCGTCATGGTTTTAGAGAAAGGGGGTCTGGACGGTTGGGTTGGACCAACAAGCAAACCCCAGCCATCCAGCCAGCCGGCTAGCGAACTAGAGAAGCAGGGCAGGGAGCAGCTCACCCCCAGCCAGCCCCGCCGCCACCGCCGCCATATGACTAGTCGGTCATGTTTATTTTGGGAAGCTGCTTCGGTTGGAGTTGCTCCTTGAGCAGCTCTCGACCTGAGAAGCCAGACCTTCCCATCTTCTACCACGCTGTGTGCTTCTACGTCTACTGCTAATCTCCCATCCATGCGCTGTTTCCCACCATCAACACCCAATGATTACTGCCGTCACCGTCCAGCTGACCCACATGGTCCCTGGAGTCGTTCATAAGCAACATTGTATCATACTTTGATTTAGTTAGTGTAAAGCCGCTATTCACCACACCTTGGCACAAGCCCTCATTTCACATGTACAACTAGTACCGCTGATTCCCCTTCAACTCGACCCTCATGTGTTCCTCGCAGCGGCCCTGCCATGAATGCCGTCACTTTGTTTGACCCCAGACCCCCGCGTCACCTGATACCTCAGCCGCATGTCCCCTCCCCTGTGCCCTCCTCACCAGCACCCCGTCCCTCCCTCCAGCCGCCCCGTCTACAACCACATTGCCTCGCCCGGTATTGAGCGATCACGTCATGACCATAATCCACGAGGTAGTGACTCGGCAATGTGCCCCAACTCTAACCTGGACCCGCTCTCTGCCACCCCTCACAAACTTAAATATCTCTCATGAATCATCTCTTATGAATCTATCCTCGAGTTACTCGGACCAGCTTTTGAGAACCAAACAGTGTCTTTCTCTCTGTGGAGTCAACCAAACGGACACACTGTGCCCCTGGTTCCTGCGCGAGCGTGTCCTCCTGGGTTGAACTAGCGTCTTCCTGACCTACTTTTAGCTTTCATTCATCTACTCCAGTATCAAGACAAGATTTGACGTTGTCTTCCGCCAGCCTCTACAACCCCAAGCCTCTGCAACCCCCCCCCCCCCCCACCACACTCCTCCATGCTCCTCTCGGCCATCCCACCTCCGCCTCTTAACAACCTCAACCCCTCCCCTCACTACCTCACCGAGCTATGGAGAGAAAAAAAGTTGGTAACTTGATCCGGGAATATTGATCAAATCTGAAACCCGATCTCCGCACTGCTCTATTCACAGCTAGGCAAACAAAATACGGCAAGCTATTCTTTACCTCAGCGAACACAGCCACGCGGCGCATAGCGCTATGTAAAACGTACACAGTCAGCAATTTAAGAAGAATATTTACCTCCATGTGTGCTTTTATGACAGGAGGACCTGTGATCTACTATCAGAGCATTTCGGGTTGTATATTCAGTGCGTATCCATAGCCGATACAATCCTCAAGTAGGCTGGATGGTAGGGGGTTTGGGGGTGAATCGTTCAACCCTCTCTTCCTCAACATACACCCCTGAAGACAGGATGATTTAGCGTTAGCGGCTGGCATCCCTTTATCATGTGTACCTGGCGTAAAAGCCTACCTTTTGGATCAATGCCGTGCGGGACTCAGTTGGTGTGTACTCGTCCCAATCAGTGTAGACACCCCCACCCCTTCACCACCACCCCGACCCCCACCCCCGCCCTGTCCCTACTTACCAGCCAAGCCCGCGCTCTGCCAGCCGTCACAGGCCCACATGAATATATTCAAGACCGCCTTTTGTATTTGACTACACATTTATCGAGCGCTGTCTCTTCTGTGGAGTCTACCGGTGGAGATCAATGTTTCCGCCATGTCCGGCTACCTGTCCACTGTAGAGAGACGGGGGTGAGAGGGTTTGCAGAATGGAGGGGTGGAGTGAAGGTTAGGTGTGCGTGGAGCCACACCCAAACGTCACAGACCATCTGTCTCCTCCAGTGTTGGATCAGAGATCCTGAAAAGTGAGGCGTTCTTCATGTGTTTTATGTCAGCTGTCTTTTATTAAATACTTTGGGTCTATTCACTCAGAAGGACCATCAAGACACCTACTAGGTAGTAGTGTTTGTACGAAAATATTCCAAATACATTGCGATAAAAAAAGTCAAAATCATATATAAATCAAACAATACTAGCACACAAGTCTAACTCTCATATACCTAGATGACGACACACCCTTCACTAGCCACACCCCAACCTATAGACGAACAACAAAAGATAAATAAATCTCATTGAAGAAAAAAACTCTTTATATTCCCCCGCCCAGACATGGGCCTAATAAGCCTATCCATTACCCAATAGCTTTCCTGGCGCTCAGCAAGCAGGCTTGCCCCCCTCACCACGCCCCCTGTCGGTTATTTAACACTACTTCAAATAATCACCATAGAGCTGACCCAAATGATTCCTTCGTGTGAGCTCTGTCCCCCTGGCAAGCAGATCATGTTCCACGCCCCGCTTGTTTAGACGTCTTTTATCTGCTGTTGGTTTTCACTTCTGAGTCTCAGCTGAGGGTGGTGGTGGTGGATGATTGGGGGTGCGGGTGAAGATTATCTTCAATGGGGGGGGGGGGGGGCAAGGAAAAGAACAATAATACAGAAAACAATAAAGCACATGTACATTAATTGTCTTGCTGCAATGCCGTCCGCCCCTCAGGACGTAATTACTCCACTGTTTGACCTTCCCGTTATTATTGAATGGCACATTGTAGTCTTCCATCATCAACAGACCATAGCAGCGATACAAAACTCACCTCTCTTTTATTATTTTTTGTGAGAATGTTATTACACAGAATGGGTTGTTTTTGTGAGGGTGCATCCAGTCGAGACTGCGAAATAGCAGCATTAAAAGTTATATTACATGCACAGCAAGCCACTCAAGGCTCATAATGATAGAATATATAAAGATGACAATCCACTGGGAGATTAATAGCTACACATTCAAATTTATGAAGTTTACAGTGCTTAGAAATATACATAAAGTACTGGGAACATAGCGAATGCCTCTAACAGTGTCTGCATACTTCAATGTCCGTGAAAAACAGGCCTGTAGCCGGAGACATCATAGAGAAATATTAGACTTGACGTCAATATAGACCTGGTAAAAACACCAGAATTTACAGGCAAACTGTATTGCTGTGGCTAAATAAAATAAAACGCCTAATCAAATACGTAAGAGGCATTTGCATTGCATAGTGATATCCTAAAATGAGCTGAAGGGGGTTAACCTGCATTGTCTTTGGAGAAAAACATGCATAATTACCCCCTCTAAGGCTGGACCATGGGAGGCCTAGCTGTTGTTGTGGCGACTCCGTTTGTTATTCTGGCTTTGAAGTGCCTTGGCAGTCGGAGGAACCCTGGACCTGGGCAACAAGTGTCTCGATCACTTCACGCCAATAGGCCTGGCTTAGGCCGTTGTTTAGGCTCTGATCGTCCGTTTGATATAATAAATCCCCAGGGGCACAACAAATAATCACCAGCGCCTGATGAAAACCGCTTTAAAGTTTACACAACTCTGAGGGGTTAATTGGGTGGATACTCGATACATTTGTATATGTAACCTGGAGGGTCTCCACTTGAAAGAAGCAATTCCTTGTTGAGGCGACTGTTAATTTAGTCCTGTAATAAAAGCTTTGCAAAATGAACTTTAAAAAAGCAACCGTGTACATGTACATGAATCAATTTATAGCTATATATGATCTGAAGGTCAGAATAATTATAAGTGTTTAGTTATTATGTAAAATATTTGTATTTCCCAAGAATGATCAACATTGGGGTTCAACTTATACTATCAGCCGTTGGAATACCTTCCGACACGAACAGCTATGAAGATGAATGGGAAATTAACATATCTATACAGAGATATTATATAAAGCTGTGATGTGGGGGCCTGCTCGGACCACTTACTTTCCCTTCAAATATTTGACCGGCGAATTAAACCTTGTTTCACACGCCTATAAAATGTGCCTCTTCTTCAAAGGGGACCCGCCGAATTTGGAATTCGAACAGAGGGGTGATGGAGGGCGGTCGGTGTGTGTGTGCCCCCTCCGTTGGGGTGTTTGAGCAGTGCGGAGCAGGGCATTGGCAGTCCGGTCAGTTCTCGCAGAGGTCAAAGTAAATAAACTCGGCATTAGGTTGGACAAGTTCACTGCATGCCGCCTTGATCAAGTATGGAAGGAACGTTTCCAAAATATTGACACGATGCATATTTCGATACAGCCCCGAACGGCTGGAGTTGTAAGAAGCTCCAAGAGGAACTAGGTTGGTGAGGGGCTCGGGCGGGGGTTGTAACGTTGGTGTTGGGGGACGAGGTGCTGCTGAAGTAAGGATGCGTGGGGAAATAGAGCGGATATATAATATAGGGTGGATTCCAGACTCTAGACTATAAGTTTAGAGAGAGAAGGGACGTCTGGGTAACAAAGTTATGTGTATACTATTTTTCTACCGTCGTTTCTCTCCCAAACTTCATGTCTCTCCTTCTTTCTCCGACATCCCTTTTAATCAGACATATCATTATCTCCCTCTATTTCCCCCCATTCCTTTGGGTCTAAAGTGCTGTCTCTATCTCTCTGTCTCTCTCTCCATATCTCATGATTCCATTTTCTGTCTCTAGTCCCCCTATCTCTCCCCACTCCGTAAAGGTCTCTCTATCAAAAACCCTCGGCACATCAGTCTATCCTTCTCTCATCATGCTTTTCCCTCTCTCCAAATCTCTTTCTCACTCTCCGTGGCTTTCTTTCTCCTGTCTGCCCACATGTGTCAGGTCCCCCAATAGCACATCCTACACAGCTTGCCTGTGTGTGGTCTTTGCATCCATGTGAAAAAGCAGATGGTCTCGCCACTAAGTCCCTTACTTAACGTAACGTCGGCTAAAAGGTAGACTTTGCCTCTGTATCCGCTGCCCCGGGGATCGTGTCGTATTTACCCGCTGGATTGTAGAGGGTTTGTCATTAAACCCGCTCCAGCCCGCGTCCTCACTCCTCTCCTTTTTACCACTACAGTAGACCCCCTTTTCTGCTCGCCTCACTTTATTTGCCCCTGCCTCCCCCTTGTGTGTAACCTGCATTGGGTTACCATAGAGACGAGTATCCTTGACAGTTTATCGATGGGCATAGGACAAAGCCGTGTGAATTTCATCTTCAAACAAATAAATAGCAATGGTTGGTATCAGGTGCGTCAAGCCTGGCAGGGTTTAGAGCTCAGGGAGCCACTCTACCGTATAGTATATAGGTGTTAAAAATCTAGTTTATCATCAACAATGTATTTTCCTGTATAACGATTATATAATACTGTAGGAGCTGTATGGGATAGTGGGACTGTCACACCTGTATATTTGTACTACCTATAATAATGTGTAACTTGATCCCTTCTAAGTACTCTGTTCAGCTAAGAGTTTTGAACGTTGGTTATTACACGTATAAACCTCAAAGATTAGTGAAAGTAAAAAAGGTGGATGAGTGAGGGGCTTTCATATGGAGAATTTTATATGAAAGGTATTGTGAGGGGGAAGGGGTTCCATGGAAAGAAGGAGGAGCAGAATGGGGTCAAAATACAAGAGGGACGCTAAGTCCGTAATCATTGAAACATAGTCCAAGACGTGTGACACTCGTGGCAAGATTGGATCGAAAGGAGAATGTTTAGAGGGGGGGGGGGGCGTATGTATGGGGGGGGGGGGGTGTTGTGGCCGCCTGGTGGTTTAGATCCTAGGTTCCGGTCATATAGTGCCACTGGCGGCGGGCATGATAATTACAGAAGCCATGTGGTGCATGTTCTGTGCCTTCGTTGTTTTTACAGGTGGTTCGCTTGATTTAGTTGTGTCCATTGGACCGAATAGGTCCTCGAACACGACTCACATACTAGGCCCTGACTGGATAGAGCCCCCCCCCCCCCCCCCCCTTCCCATTCACACCCGCCTAAACTACACTGATAGAGACGAAAACTAGACGGGAAAAGTAAGAAGAGAGAAAGAGCTGAAAAGGAGGGGATGTAAGATGAAGGGGACAGGTTGGAGCAACTGTTTTGAGAGAAGTTTCTCGTGGAACGACTCAGTTTAATGTAACTAAGGAACTTGGGTGACATGGAGAGATTATTATACTCAAATGTGGGCTGATATGGTATATGCTATTGTGCCAAACCTTTTCAATTTAAAATATAATGTTTGACCAATAAATGTCATGTAGACAGCTGTTATCTTATAAACTGTTCCAAATTATGCTCAATCTTATGATGCACACCGTCCACGAGGTCCATCGCGGTGTCTTGTGACTTAAGAGGTGCTGAGAATGGTATAGGGCCTTTTAGATGAGCAGGAGGAGGGGTGGTTACTAACAAAGGCGTATTTATACATACATATAGGTCGACAAGATCGCCCGTTAAGGACAAAGGTCCCCGTATCGTCCAAGATCTTTAACTCCGAGGCTGAACACTAGAGTCGACGATCCGTTAAAAGAGTGACGAGAGCAACATCGGTGCGTCACAGCCATCAATCTTTACGTCGGAGTTGTATTCAGGGTCCGGGTTGACAAGAATCAGCACTATTTATTTACGTGGACATGAAAATGTATAACAAAGACTACCATTGCAAACAATTGCATAAAGGACAACTTGTATACCTCCGGCTGAATGGGTAGTGCGGTTACATGCACATTTATGTGGAAAAAAGACGCCCAAGTTTTAATGTTTGATACGTTTATAATCATGAGAAGGTATTTGAATATTTCCTTACTTTTTAAGCTAGCTCTTCCATAAGATCAGGAATCAAGTAGGTGAATGTTTAACCACATGTTACATTAATATACATATAATTCGGCAGGATTAATTCTTGTATAATACTTCTGAACACTTCATGTTAAGCCAATATGTGTCTATCATATGGATATGAAATGTACATTTTACAATTCGAGGAATTGGGAGAGTTTGGGCATGGGGGAAGAGGTCTTGGGGTACATTGTATTTGTGAGGACCAGGCGGGCCGTTCGACTGTTCTGAGGTAGGGCGCGAGAGGGGGGGGGGGGGGGTGGAGGGTCCTCCGACCCCGACATGACCCTGTGGTGCCTTCCTCTGGTGGCAGAGGTAGAAGTCAGGCCCTTCTGACAGAGTCGGGACGGGACCAGGACGTGGGCCGTCCCGGAACACGGGTCCCTCGGCTTTGCCCGCACTTCCCCTGCCAGATTACTGTCGTGTTGGGCTGGCGGTCAGGCGTGGAAATAATTGGCTTGAAAAGCACAATTTTCGCACCAGTGCTTTGTCTGCCGGCTTACGGGCCGTCAATGCTGGCAGAAGTAACCCGATATGGACTCCCCGCCGACGGGGGGCCTGGGAGGCTGCCCCCACCCCTAGTCTAGAGCGTGTGTGAAGGGGAGAGGGGAGGTTCCTCCACGGGGGAAGCCTACCACTACCACTCTCCCCCATCATGTCCTTCCAACCCTCGCTCTACTTACCACCACTCCCTTTTCCACAAACCCTGTAAACATTTCTTGTCTGCTCCCCATCCCTACCTCGTCTTCTATCCCGGCATCACTCCTACCACACCCCAGCAACACCCCCTGCATATCTCCTATGACTGCCCCCGTCATTCTCACCCCGTCTGTCACCGCCGGCGCCAGTCCCATCACCCCCAGGGACACTCCCATACCCCCTGTGCCACCCTGGTCCCCCATCACCTCCTCCAACCTTCTCCCGGGTTGGAGACGCAAGTCAAGCTTCAGAGCCGGGATCTAGTGCTTGGTTCTAGCACACCGCACACACCCACACGCTCACACATTCACTCACACCACACAACAGGGGGAAGTCTGGACAAAAACAATCAACAGATCACGGCAACGCCGCCCGAAATCCAAGCCAGGCGTGCGGGGGCCACGCCGCCCCGTTCCGCGCGGTCCCCGGCCCCGAGGCCCCAGACACCAGGGGCAGATAGAGAGCGGAGTGTGAGGCGGGGCGCGGCGGGGGGCCTGGGTAGGGGGCCGACTCGGGTTTCCTCCTGTCGGGCCTCCACGGTCGGGAGGAAACCTGAGCCTGATGGATGACCGGTCGACCCGGAGCAGGCTTCGCAAGCTCCCAAAACAGCTGTTTTGTCAATATTACCACTGTCAAACGTGGAGGGGAAGGAGGTATAGAAAAAGAAGATTCTGAAAAAATAGAATTTTGCCAAAAAATAAAAGAGGTATAAAAAAAAATTACCAATAGATTCATTCCTGCGATTTCAAATCCGTCAAATATTATCTTTACAAACACCAAAGTCGGCCTTGCGGGCCTGTAACGTAGTTGGTCCAATACCGCTACCCTTCATAAACTTCTTACACCACAATGCACATCACTCCCTCAAGTCAGCATCCTACGGCGCCCACAGCCTATCTGTAGATTTGATCTTCGGGGATTTTAAAAGGAGAGTCAAAACTGTGCCGTTTTGTGTACAGTCCCGTCCTGTTTTCAAGGCCCCCAGGGTCCGAGTTCCCCCAGAATGGTGCATGGAGGTGTTTGGTGGTGAGCAGTGGGGTGGGCGAGGGTTAAAGACTGGAGTAATACGGGAGGCATAGAGTTCCTATAAGATGGGCCAATTGTGGAGACATTGAAGGTAGGGGAGGGGGATCGTAAATCAGGGATGTTTGTAGGTTATTGAATGTATGTATTTGTGAGAGGACGTGGGGTTATATACTGCGGGGTGAATGGTTGGTAGATATATAACATAAATGATGAAGAAAGAGTTAATAATGTACTAGACTCTAGAGGCGTAGGAGAGGTGGACGAGACGGACAGATAGAAGAGACTATAATCATGGAAGATATTACACAAATATAGAGCATGTATGAAGCATAGAGAATGTATGAATTCATGCAACTATGAATGGAGACTGAAATATATGAGGCTTAAAAAATGCATATTTCTCAGGAAAATGAGAAGACAGAGTGAGTTGAAATAGTATAGAAATAGGCGATCACACATCCACACGCAATGATGGGGACAGGACAAAATAATAGTACGACGGATAGACATTGATACAGACAGATGGGCAACCTGCCCGAGTCATTCAAGTAACGATGACCCAATAACAGCAGTCGGGTAAGTATGACAGTGTCACTATAACAATTCTCCTAAACCTGGTAAAGCCAATGTGTCTCCCCCAATACTGCGGCAAAGCACAGTGGAATTTGTAAGCAGACGACAATCGGACTCCCTGACGACAGAAACAACGCCGACATCTTGTCCTCCACACATGCGCAGTGGTGGTGGCGGTGGTGCGTCGCGCGGCTGTGCACCACTCCGACTAGTCTACATGCACGCTCCGCTGTGATGGTGGTGGCGGTGGTGCCGTGGCGGTGGTGAGGGGAATAGGAGGACAAGGCGTAGTAGGCGCTGGGGTATGACTCGTGCGCTGGGCGGCCAGGCGAATGGACGTGAGTGAGTTGTGTGGGGGCCGCCGCATTGTTTGGGGGTGAGTGAGCGAGGTGAGGAGGAGGCCGGGTTAAGGCCAGGCAAGACTGTTAGAGGAGGACACCCCCACCCCCTCATACGCCATCACCAGTACCCACAACTCTACCGATGGATTTGTTTTAGCTTATATGTGATGTAAGCTTCCACAGCTAGAGTAGGGACTCCTGCGAAGTGTTCGAGAGAGGTATGTATTTGTGTAATATTCCGTAGCTGTTGTCTTCTGCTCCACTCACTGGAAGGTATGACCAGGGGAGAGAGGGTATGGCGGGGGACATGTAGAGTGGGTGGGGGCACTCGCCTCCCTTCCAACCCACCCCCACCCCCTCTGCCACCTCCGGGTGGATCAGGTTTCATGATTGACAGCGTTGCCATGGTGAATAATTTCCTCGCGCATTGTATGAATATCGATATGTGTACGGTGGTTCTCGGCGTTCAGCCAATCAGCGCGCTGGGAGCCAGTGTTAATGCCGCTTAAAAATAATAGCCACGCAAATGGAGCGGTGACTTGTACGCGTAGACCTGTGTCTGTGCGTGCGTGCATGTTGTGAGGGTGTGCGCGAGCGGGCAGTACGCACGCACGTACGTTCAGAGGTGGGACACAGGCACGCGCGGACGTTAGTTAGTGAGTGTGAGGAGAAGGACCCGCTCATATTATTGTAACACGACGCTAGGACAACACATGTGCTCAATCACTCAGTCACCCATCTACTCATTCACTGTCTGTTGTGCCACACACATGGATGGGGACCTCGGACTTTCCTATGATACATACATACACTGACGTGCTTTCTGGTTAGCATACATCCCTGTGTTTATATTGTATTTCATCATACGCCTCTGTATTAAGCTTGTGTTTCCGGTGACACCGCTGACTGCATCTTGTGTTTTGGTATACGCCTTTTTTTAGCATACATCTCCGTACATAGATCTGTATAGTTTTAAGTTAATATTTATGAATTGATATTTTAGTTCATCTGAATTTCACTGCAAATTTATTATAGTTTCGCAGACGTATTGCCCTTAAACATTATCATATTACCGACAATAATTATCATGTAATACTCAATACTATGTTCTCGGGAAAACAATACTGACATTGTCATGTCTTCTTTTGTTTCCCTACAGTGAACTTCCAGGCTCGGAGTTCGGAAGCCGAAGCATATTGCAAGAGTGCCGGAGCTGAGGCGATGCTGCACGACCAGAGCCCGTGTGCAGCAGGCGGGCCGAGCGGCGGTTCGCTGCAGAGCCCGCCCATGCTGCCGTCCTTCGGCTTTACCCAGGAGCAAGTGGCTTGCGTGTGCGAGGTTCTGCAACAAGGTGGGAATATTGAACGTCTGGCGCGGTTCCTTTGGTCACTACCCGCTTGCGAGCACCTGCACAAGAACGAAAGCGTGCTGAAGGCTAAGGCTGTAGTGGCCTTCCACCGGGGCAACTTCAAGGAGCTGTACAAGATCCTTGAGAGCAACAACTTCAACCCGCACAACCATCCCAAACTGCAGGCGCTGTGGCTGAAAGCACACTACGTAGAGGCAGAGAAGCTACGCGGTCGACCCCTGGGTGCTGTCGGAAAGTACCGTGTCCGGCGAAAATTCCCACTGCCCAGAACTATTTGGGATGGGGAAGAGACGAGCTACTGCTTCAAGGAGAAGTCGAGGAACGTATTACGGGAATGGTATGCACATAATCCCTATCCGTCTCCACGGGAGAAGAGAGAGCTGGCAGAGGGGACAGGACTAACTACCACACAAGTGTCCAACTGGTTCAAGAACCGGCGCCAACGCGACCGGGCCGCAGAGCAGAAAGATAGGTACGAGTAAGTATTGGGACTTGACCCTTCCCATTCTTGTAATGTGCTACTACTTCTACTAGATATTATGTCCACCTCCTGATTATTTTCCCAGTGTGTGTGACCTCTACCGTAGTGTTATGGTGCGTTATTTCTATTAACAATATTATTGCGTACATCCTATTGGAAATATATCCTGTCCCAGTCCCGGTAAAAGTACCGAGAAACCAGTTGTGGGTGTGTTAGTCAACCACAGTAAGCTTATATCATTTGTCGGTATGGGGGGTTGGACATGAAGCAGGCCAAAAGCCAGGGATTGGAAGAGGGGGACTCTATAGAGTAAATATTGGCGTGATTCACACGTAAGGAATTATTAATATCCCTGCGGCCTTGCCTACCTTACGGACGCAGTGCCAGGTCGCCTTTTTGGCCCCGTTTCCAAAGGGGCCGCGGCTTCCCTGCACGAGAGCCAGTCACTGCGACGCATGTGTGTCAAGTCGGGGTCTGCCTGCACTAAATTTTGATCAAATATTGTAAGCAAACAGGGTGTGTGGAGTCGAGAGGCGTTTTGACTGGCCAGAGAGGGGACCAAATACACCAGAGGTAGTAGCCCCACTCCATCTTCCAGCCTCTTCATCAGAGAGAGGGTGTATGTGCTGAGGCAAGCCTCCCCTGCCCCACACCCCACTATCTTCCATCCCCCTCACCCCACCCCTCACCCCACCCCACCCCCAGCGCCGCTGTTCGATATCAGCTTGTCATTGTTTTATTAGCCTATAATTGAGGGTTGAAGAGGCAAGGTGGGTGGGCCCGAGGGATGGCTGATGGTGCAAAAGGCTAGGCTGACAGCAAAGGATGAGAGTTTCGTGGCGAGCAGCGAGAGAAGGTTGTTTACAGTGTCAGTCGTATAACTAAAGGACGATTTCTCCTGTTTGGTGAATTTTCCTGTACTACATCTGTCTCCCACTCCTCTCTCTCTCTCTTTCTCTCTCTCTCTTTCTCTCTCTCTCTCTCTCTCTCTCTCTCTCTCTCTCTCTCTCTCATTATCCCTGGGTCTGTGGCTGCACAACTTTACTATTCACATCCGTCTATACCAGTACGTGTACTGATATTATTCGTTCCTTTTACTTCTTTCTCTTTCTCACCACGTGCCTCGGATGTATAATGTATACCCTCAGTCTGGTCGTGTGGTTGTGTCATTTGTTGCGTTTACCTTTACACATCCTGTGACAAGTATCTAAGGTATTCATATGACTAGCCCCACCTGATTTTCTTTATTGGTTACTCCTTACCTTATCACGGGTCTTATTAGGTCGATGTGTCTCTTGAATATATGTATTCCCATCAATCTCTGTCATTTTTTTGTGCTCTCTGGTCTGTGTTGTGTCTTTCTTTCTCTGTCTCTATGTCTCTCTCCGTCTCTCTGTGTCGGTCTCTCTCTCTCCCTGTCTCATCGTTGCTGTCTCTCGGTCTCGCTGCCTCGGCCCATGTTTATCTCACCCTCTTGTCTCTTGGCCTTTCCTCCGTATTCACCTGACCTCCCCCCCCCCCCCCTCTCACACACATACACAACCCATCAGACCGCCCCTCGGTGTGTTAATGGTGAGCTATGCGACAGAGTACATAGTCACAAGGCCTGCGGGAAAAACACAGCGTGTTGTCGGCCGCGGCTAGCCGGGCCCTTGTCTGAGGTATGCCGCCGACTGGGCTGGATAAAGGCCGGGCTTCACGGCCAGGAAGGCGGTCTGTCCCCCCTCCCCCTCCCCCGGTGTGGTCGTCAGGCCACCGATCTCTATCAAGGACAGGTATTTGTCACCCAACAAACACCCCACCCCCTGGTACATCGGTGGCTACCACACATTCTCTCAGCGGCATCTACAACCTATTCTCTATACCAACTTCAGAGCCAATGCACACAGCCCATGAACCAACAGCTCGACTGGGTTCCAGCCCTCCTGTGCCTCACACACTTCTGACGTCCTCTGCCTACACAATCTCTCTACACACACGCCCCACCACCCCACACTGAAGCTTGCCAAACCCCAAGGACTGTCGCCTTTCCGGCATCTGGGTCAGAAAATGCTTAAATATGCATCGGGTTGGGAGGAATCGACCGCCTCTTCACTGCTTTCTGCTAACCTCACGTGTGCCAAAAAGGCCTCGCCTGACGACATGGGTCTCCGGCACGGGAATCGTCCTCCATCTCACGGGCGAGCCCGGGGCCTGGTCTCCCGGCGCGCCTGGAGGTACGGGACTAGCCGACCGTTTGAGCAGCGCCTGTTAGTTGGCCTTGTCACCCCCTCCCTCCCCCGGGGGGTTGAGTGTGTGTGTCGCGGGAGGAGGGGGAGCACACACCACAGCATCCTATGCCACCCAGCGGCCATTTCTGGGACTCATTGTTTTCCTAATTAAATCATCAGCTCTGTAAAAGGCCAAGCCAGCCTTCAGGCACGGGTCGCTCCTTATGGGTGATTATAGAATCATTACAATTAACAAAAGGCCCGCCCGTGTCCCTCCCCCGTCCGTCGCCACCTCTCCTTCCGGCCCTCTGGTTGCCCTCTTGTCTTCTTCTGTCCCCCTCGGTTTCTCTTTTTTGTAATCATAGCCTCACGTCATTCCCCCATGTTATTTGCTAATAAGCTTGCGTGGTGGAGAGGGGGAGAGAAGGGAGGAGGGGGTGGGGGTCCTCACCCCGCGGTAAACGAGCGCCCGCCGGGGCCGTGCACGCGCACAGCCAGCCCGGGCTCGCGTGCGCGGCAAGCCACATCCGCCTCGCCAAATGAGCAAAACACGCCGCCCGCTAAATATCACCGTTTAATAAGCAGGCGCGGGGACCCGATGCACCGGGGCTCGTCCCCACCCGACAAGATGCCGCCAGCGGGAAAAAACGTAGATTACATCACGACAAACAAGATCAGAGCTCAGCAGGGGTGCTGATGACGCCAGTGGTAGGACCGGGTGTGTGGGTGGGAGGAGCAGAAAAGGGTGCAGACGGTTGGCGTTGTGCCAGAACTTGCACTCGGGAGTTTGTTGTAAGTGGGAATAGTATGCACCAATAGACCATCAATGAACGTTTCTTGGTTCACCCTTTCACTCACCAGCGCGTGTTATGAACATTCACGGGGGTAATCATTGGTTCGATTCATACTATTAACTTAAGAATAAGGGAATGAAAAATTATAATTTCCTTGAAGCCATACCTTTCACAAAACATCGGTACCTCTGCATAAGTACAATCATATTCATAGATGGTACAAAATTGCAATTGTATCAAATAATTTAGAGTTTGCAATATACAGATGGAAACAGAATGCAGCCCTGGCTTACCAATGAAGAAACCAGAATAGAAGTACGTGTATACTAACGTAACACTGTAATTCCGATATCAATAACAATTGATGGCGCAACTAGAAGCAAATCAATAGCCACACTATCAGTCCTAACGAGTAGTCTCAACGGTCATTAAAGGCTGGGATGGCACATAAGGGAATCAATCCGAATTCTAAGTTCAAGAGAATCTTAAGTATTCCAGGGAATTTGTTCCCAAATGCTTCTACCGGACATCAATACCTTAAATAAGAGCGGCCCATTATACGAAACGCTGGCCTATGATAAAGTCTCATGCTATCGGGCCGTCACCCCTCACCTCCTGCTGAGTGTCACAGCCTATTTTACATCTTCATTACTTGGAGACAGACATTGCAATCATAGGTCGGGCGAGGTAGTGTGCGTGTGTGTGTGGAGGGGGAGCGTAATAACATGACCCAAGATACCCCTACCATCTTCCTCCCCATAACATCCTCGCAGGTGGCCATCAGCCTCGTTCTCGTTCTGAGACTGCGATCATCAGCCTCGTTGTACCACTGCTTCTCACATAGTTCATCTTCCCTGTATTCTAGGGCAACAGAAAATAGTTCCGTAGTGAGTAGGAATCACTGCTGGCATGGTGGTGGCCTGTGGTGCTGACTGAGGATTAGAGGGGTAGATAATCTCGTGTGAGATCGGGGTAACTAGGGACGCGTTGTCATGGCAATCCAATGATCATCGGGCACTGTGAATCAATCGCACCCCAGGGACAGAAAGCACCCCCCTCCTTTTAAAACCCTCTCCCATCTCTGCTTCATCCGTGCACGGCGATGAAAACTCGCGATTATAGACGTTCTTGGCTACAAGAACACTAAACCAGTTATCAGTGTTGTTGTTGTGGCTGTTGTTGGTGTCGTTTGTTGTAAGAGCATTTAAGAGATATTACTTTGATGTTAGTCCATCAAAGAGCCAGCCTAATGGTCAATAATTTTAGCTCTACCCCGCCCAGGACATTCTGGTTAGCCCCCACATTTCTATATTAAGCAGTACGTTAAAGGCAGGGAGATAGAGATTTGAGTATTTAATTACGAAAGGAAATGCTGAGGCCAATCTGTTCTCATACGCTGATGGCAATTATCAGTAATCGGGTATTTAGCATTGGTGAATGAATCCCTTTGTGAGGTAATTATTGTCAGTGTTCTCTCATTTATAATTGGCTAAACTAGTAGACCGCTTCTAACCCTTGCCAGTAGTCAGGACATATTTCAGTCAGCCTACAAATTCTTTTTAGGATACTGTCCGAAATGTATGGGGTGATATTAGTCAGTCTAATGCTCATGTGCATGTTCATGTATATTCACAGTCCTTATGACATTAACGTACAACAAAAAGGTCTCACCCAACATATCCAATATCAAACCAATGGTCATATCATAAGAAACAGTAGGACCCTTTAGGGCTACAGTAGGACCCTTTAGGGCTACATATGGGTGTAATCTGTATCGTGGGAGTGCTATTGCAGTTTGAAACACGGAAAAGCGGACAGTAGTATCTTGACGAATCTTGGAAAAAATACCACAGATTTGATAAACAACTAGAGTGCAACTTATGTAGATGTATGCCCATGATGTCATCTTGAACTCCTCTCTCACATGAAGAGCAGGAAATGCCATGTTTGTAAAGTACAACATCTATCCTAAATATAGCAACTGATGTCAGTTGGGTATTTCAGGCTCCATGCCTTCTCATATGCCAAGTCCTATGGCTCTGCTACGATATAACACATTATATAGATATGCCAGAACAAGTAAATCTATTATGGATTTCAAATTCAATGCTGGGCATGTAAAGTATACTTGACACATGGTGATACCATCAATTTAATTCGGAACAATCACTTTTACTTTTATAATTCATACAGATTTATCCTGGTTGTTCTGATATTGCATGAGAAACCTATTAATTGACATGCCACCCAATATTAATGTACGTCCTAAGAGCATGCGAACTAGGGATCATGTGTGTTCTTTTGTTGTATCCCATTTCCGTTAAATGTATGTTATGGTCAGTCGGTCTATGGCAATTTAATCCATTTGGCTATATATATATATATATATATATATATATATATATATATATATATATATATATATATATATATATATATATATATATATATACATTACCATACTGCTCTTAGGCATTACTTCAGTGCCGTGAGTTGGGGATGCTTGATGATTAGGTTAGAAAAGGCGGCGGTCGGCCCTGGAAACATGCTATATTCTGCGCGAGAACGATCCGTATCAAATGTCTCTTATCATGTCTGTGACTATAGGCTGTGATCGCGGTGAAGGACACGAGGCTTTTCGGTAATAGCAAGCAGACTTGCTGGGACAGGTCGGTCGGGAAACGGGGTCAAATAGCATATATTTTGTTCGATTGGTAATGCTGTCTTAGTTCCCGGCGTGAAACTGATACTGTTGACTTGTGTGGCGGTCCCCGTCGCCGCGAGGCGCGCTCTTTCTTCGCTTCTTCAAGACGCGCGACAACCTATCCCTCCAAATACAACGTCTCCCTAACTCCATCTTCTCCCCCGCCTCCACTCACGCCTCCTTTTCCCTTTCTCTACCTCAAACACACACATCCTCGCGGAATATATCACAAATAAAGAACACTGAGGAATGTCTCATTTCTGATGATTTCTTGATCCTTTTCGGAATTGCGCACATGGGAAGGGGGGGGGGGCTGTGGTTATGGAGAGTCTGGGTTATCAGATAACTGTTGGGTTCGTGTCATGGTCGACGAGCTGATGATTGACTCAGCGGTACGGTATGGCAAGGAGCTGCTCCTTACAAATAAGTAGATAAAATCGTGAAACGCCCCCTCATGCAAAGCCGTCAGTATTTAGGCTGCGATTTTGATGAATTTCAGAGTAAAATGATTCAAAGATGATAAAACTGAAGTCTTTGTTTCAATGACGACGATTGGTGATATTACATATCGGGTTTAGATACTGCAGTATTAAATTAAGCTTGTAATTTCCTCATATGTCGAGACAATGCCAACCGAAGGTTCCACGAGATGCCCTATTGTGCAGAATGTCACTGGCTTTGTTTGTTCACCGAACTCGCTTAGTTGTGTGATATTTGTTACAGGTGTAACACACATTATGGAGCAGGCCATTAATCAAGTTAATTACGACTGACATGTGTCGCATACTGTGCACGGAAATGGGAGTTGTGACAATGCATCATCTTGTCCTAACTGTTATTGATAATGACGTCACATGTGTGATACATTAGGAGTACTTTGTCTTTGTGAGAGCTGTCTCTCAGTCTCAAGTTTATTGGAGCAAACTTCCTGAGGCCCTTCAATAATATGGCATCAAAATCACCGGAGGTCGCTTTGCGGTTGAAATCGCATTATTTACGTTTATTTATTTACTTTTTGGTAGGGGGCGTAAATGAATTCGCAAAACAATGTGTTAAGAGGAAGAAAGTAAATTTGATGCATGGACCGCCTAAACCACATAATGATAATCCCCATAACAGGTTCCCAGTCGACTTTAAGATTGTATGCATCGATTCACATTACGTTTAGCATTGTGGATTCATTGGTTCCGGTTTTTCAAGGATAGAGAAAAGTCATTATATTTTCAATGCATTCCAACAAACATGTGTCTGTTGACATTTCTGATGTGTCATCAGCCATATTGAATGATGGCATTTGACAAATCCTATCGTGTTCACATATATATCTCCGTCACATCATAAACATTGTTATCCATATCGCTATTATAACTTAGATGGCTATGTTTATACAACGATTCCGAACGCTTTTAACTTTGACAAGGAAGATTACATGCAGAAGCTGATCATTATTCAGACTGCACTATGACTATTCAACATGTGGGTTCTGGCCAGTTAGAGCAATATTTTTTACACATTGTTTTCTTAAGTCTTAGATTTTTATAATAAACATGTTATTAAACAAACTTTTTATCTTTCTGGCTCTCTCTAACTCTTGCTTTTTCGTGCTTTACAGCGAGGGTGGTTCCGGCAACCAGCAGTCGGTGGACCACCAGAACACCAACACGTCATCGTTGGACGGGGAACCGACCAAACAGGAGCCGCCGGATTCTCCAGATCTCAGCCTGGACATGGAGATCAACGGCCAGACGGGGGTGACCACACCAAAACTGCCGGACACGCCGCCACACTCGCAGCAGAATATGTTCACCGAGTTACAGAAGCCTCCCCCGCCGCCGCCCATGCCGACGAACAGTATGATGTCGGGGCTCCTGGGCGGACACGGGCACGGACACGGGCACGGGCACGGCCCGCCGCCGTCGGCGCACGGCCAGGCGGGGCCCGGGGGACACCACGCCGGCGTAAACAGTAATCACGAGGTGGGCACCATGCTGGCCGACTACCAGAACTTGTGATAATTAAACCGCCCGGCACTAGACAGGATCCCCGCCACCAGTGCTTTGTAACTAACCCCCTCCTTTCATATTCACCCCGCCCATCAGCACGACCATCGGTGGTCGTGTGTGGGAGGGGAGTAGGTGGTCAGTGAACTGTGCAACCACGTCCTCGCTTTATGTGTCATGACGCTGAAGTCATCAATATAACGTCATGGCATGAATTATGATCAAAAACAGAAGAAGAGAGATCGCAAAAGGTGGTTAAACGAACCTTCAATCTAGCCCTCCTTCCTATCAATACCAGGAACGATCACTCCCGAAGTCCGTACCCCGCTGGACTCTCAGGTGTGTAAATATGAGCCTGTTAGTGTTACCTCCCAAGCGCTGTCGATATCAGGTGGGCAGCCGCGGCGTGAGGCACGCCGACCCGGCGGGGAAGCGGGCGGACGGACGGGCGGGAGCGAGAGGACGCGGCGGGCGAGGCAACCAGCGGGTGCCGCCACGCCGCCGTCACTGCAGGGAGGGCGGAGGCAGCACGGTGGCACACGGGGATCGACGGGGCCGAGCGGCAGGCATCACACGTACGACAGACTGGCGACAGGCGACCGCCGGCCGTCACCTACACGCCCCGCCACCCGCCGACGGTCCGCCGTCAAACGGGCGGGCGTGGCTGGTGACCGGACCGGCGGCACTACGTCGTCATATTCGTACGTCAAATTAAAACATATTCAAGACAAAAGGAACAGAGAATCTGACTCTGATAATTAGAAAACTTAAACTGAGGCGGAGGGACACACCCGCGGTCAGGAGGCACTGTGTTTGCCCCAGGCTGCCGGCGCTCCGTGCGGCAAGTAGCCCGTGGTCGGCGCGTCAAGTCCCAAGCTGCTACATGGCGGCAACGGCTCTAACCTACAGGGGGAGAAGGGTCAGTAGTAGCCCCTATAAGGGCGCTGTCACTAGGCTATGCCCCTTTTACCTCCACGACGAGTGCCGTCGAAACACCACCGCACACTGCTACCAGCGGCTCGTATGAACCAAGATGGTGACACCCTGACTTCCGGTTGGGGCTCAGCAGACTTAAAATATGGCTACAACTTGACAGCCCTCGGAGCTGCAGCGGACATTTCTAAGGAGCACTGGTAGGGCCTAATGCCATTTTATCTCGGGTGTATGGCCCACCAGCCAATCAATGTATATTGATTAATATGTCCCATGAACCGGCATTGTTTTTATTATTTATATACAACAAAGAATTATTGTTATTATTCATGATGGACTATGTAGACTAGTTTATAATCTTTCCCCTGATGGACAATGCATACATACACAATTCTGCCACTGTACAGCCTCGGCATGTATTTTCTTTTTGCATGGATAGCTATACTATCCACATTTCCCAACCTTTTTAATTAAGACTTTTCTTTCGCCATAATATTAGAATCATCTGAATGGAAGAGGACGAGTAGTGACACACTATGATACATACATTAAGACTGACCTGAAGGCGGAAACGGAAACGATGCTTTTCGACCCAATCCCCTTCCAACCTACCTGTATAGATGGGCTACCTCTACTATTGGGCTTGTTGTTGCCATGGGAACGATCATCGGACCTTTTCACTACGCCATCAGTACTACTGAAACACTGGAGTTGAATGTGGGTAGACGAAATGTCTACTAATGCCATATATAACGATCAGCTCAGAGAAATATTCGAATAATATTGAGGTAAAAACTGGGTCGACAGATCATCTCGACCTCACAGATAACTCCCACATAAGTCTATTGACTATTGTGTATAATTGTTATTGTCAGTTGTTCTCAATCAAAAGGGAAAAGTAATTACCCTGACTCTAATTGTAGAATGGAACGTAAAGATAATCAATAATCGTCTATAAGTGCCATTCTTTACAAGTAATAGTGCCCGAATAGAGTGTTAAGTACTCGCGAATGCAATGAAAACTCGATATAGGTATAATTATCCGGAGCAGTCTTTATAAACTTTAAAGAGAACTGTTGCCATATGTTAGTCCATCCATATTAGTTCGATACAGACGTTATATCGTGAAACGGAATTAGGGGAGATAGCATTATTGGAATTTTTTTCTGCGACCAGGTACGCCTATACCCTATTCAAGGTTATTGAGGATTGAAATAGAAGCATAGTCATGTTCATTTTTAAGCCAACAATTACCATTGAAAACGTATGTATTGCGGATAATAACCACCCAAAATCAAATTGAAATATTTGCATAAGATTGGCAAGGCAAGCAAAATAATAAAGATGTACAACACATGTCTATATCACTGTTGCTCATAACTATATTCGGTCTACTGATATACCTCTTTAGATAGGCTATGTCATAGATTACTGTTGTTCCTTTCTGAACTGTATAAGGGCGAACTCAATAGGTGGGCGGTATTTTATTGGGGCTAAATGACATAACATTACCATAATACAAGCACGTACTTGACCCTTCAAAAAGTGTTAGCATTGGATGAAGTACTTTCTTTTGGGTGCAATATCTTGTTTCGATATAAACATTGAAATCAAGGAAATTGTACTGCGAACTTTAAGAGGCATGACATTTGCTGTGTTTAAAAGGTAAATATGGAGAATGAGTTCATTGTAGCTACATATGAATGGCAACAAGAAAATATCAACGGACAAGAATAGAAATTTTGAAAAATCGCATCTGAATTTATAGCAATCAATAATAGCTCACAAATTATTTTGTCAATTTTACTTGCATGGTCTACTCTGCGTACTGTGCATCGTTTGAAGAGAATCCATTGCAGAAGGTTTAGTTTGACTATTGGTTCAGGATAAGATTCTTGTCTCAACATTTCATTGCTTGTCTATAATATCTGTCTCGTGTGATACACACACGGTCTTTTGCAATACATAGTACACCATGATGCAAACTATCCTGTTATACATGTCTTGTATACATGTTGCATAGTATAGTCGAAAGATCCCGTATGAATATGGGCTACCATGTAGTACATGCCGTAGTACACTCTTTATTGAAAATTATCCTTTCATGTAATTGATACATGGCATTATGTTACATGTCATTTTCTTGATTACATGATTGTGTATGACACGCTACCATGTACTTCTAGATACTGTGAACTACATGTTCTCAAGAAATATTTTTATGGACATATTACCATGTCGTTGCACCTGGATAAGCAATATGGTAGGGCCATGTAATGCACACTTTTATTTTACAACATGCTTATGTGTAGTACATGGTGGCTTGTGATTCACGGTTCCATCTAATACATCATCGTGTATCCATGTATCACCTCTTTCTCAACGTAATAACCACTCCCATCTTCTTATATAATAAATGCTCCGGCGTAATACCTCCACACGTGTAATACCGGTACAAAATGATGAAAATATTTTCGTACGTTAAACTGACTATACCTTGCAATTGTACCGATAACCATCCATAAAGGCAGTGTCGACATGTTGACAAAAAGGATTGATGTCCAATGGAAAAAATACAGCTTCCTGTCCCAAACACCCCTCAATTAGAGTTGGAAATGCGGTATTATTGACTTGGGCCAAAAAGTGACGAATAGATGCCCTGGTTGTTGTGAAACGGCAGATCATAATGGTGCTTCAGTTTCTTCGCTCGTATTTAATTACAATGATTCATTCTGCTCGTGATAAAAGACTGTGCACGTGCGTATGAGTGTGTGTGTGCTGGTGTACAAATTCTGCATGGGCTGTAAAGGGTACCACATCACAGTTTACTCTACCCCTCTGTCGTCTTGTCTCGCACATGTTATAAAAGTCTAGGGTGTAAAAATGTATAAATTTACTGACAGAAGATAAGACATATGTTTTACCAAAATTATACAATATGATGGACTACCCATCCCACTTACACATGTGGATAGTCATAAATAAGGCTACTGGCCACATATTATTAAAAATGGCCTTTAACGAATTGAACTTACATAGTGTTGGAACATTTTGGAAGGATGTGTAGGAGACTGCCCGCAATTTGTGTTTAAAACACACTCGTCCTTGTCTGAATGAAAGTTTATTTTTGGTTTGATCTTGTAATATCATATTCTTAACATTTTTCGTCATCATCTGTGTTAAATAGAACTATTACTCGGCCTCGGATGTAGAGAGATACAATGACATGAAACGTTGTCGCATGCATAATGAATTTCTTGAATGGCATCGAGACATTTCATTTGAAATGTTTACTGTGTCAGATTCTACAAATAAAGCATTTCTAGAAATGAACTTGGCGGTTGTGTGTTTTTATAATAGATGTACTGGTAATTAGTTTTTTCTTACAATGATGAATTATTATCCATCGAGAGGAAATGGGAAAGCTGCGGAGACTGA
This sequence comes from Alentia gelatinosa, assembly GCA_950022655.1. Taxonomy (NCBI): domain Eukaryota; kingdom Metazoa; phylum Annelida; class Polychaeta; order Phyllodocida; family Polynoidae; genus Alentia; species Alentia gelatinosa. Next base: position 53,664,893 of record OX465581.1, read on the forward strand.
AAATGACCCAGGCCTCTAATACCCAACTGGCGGGTTACTGCAGACATCTTCAGCGGAGAAGGTCATGGTTATGATTGTTTCTGTCGTGTTTGCCAGGATGAGACGAGCTGGTCTGTGTGGTGAGGAGGGTGGGGGTAACCTGACTTGTTAATTATTCACCCTTTACCGCCAGACAAGCGTCAAGGCGCAATACTTCACTGAGTGAGAATGCATATCGGAAGGGCAAACAGCTAAGTGAAAAAAAACGAACTATATATTAGAATTGGAAGGGGAGAATTTGTATACAATACAGAATATAGCATTATAAGAGAATAAAGGGCTATCATCATTGATAAAATCATATATAGTGTGACTGCGAGTTCTAATCGATATACATACCAGGTGAGCAGGAAACCAGACGTGTTTTAAGTAAAGGTAAAGAAAGGGATGTTAAAGGATAGGGAAGTTACCCGAATGACAGGGTGTACTCGTTTCCTGTAATAGAAAAGTAGAGTGAAATGCACATACCACATATTGCTGATGGGAATATTTATGATATGAGATGATAACGATAGGCGGAGATGAAATATTGGAAAATATGAGGTACAAAGATAATTGATTTTATTCTAGTATCGCTAGTTATACTGCCTGATTATCAGCTACATAGAATATATACTATTCGCTCTTGGCCGTATATAAAACTCCCGCAGTTATGCACCAATTTGCCATATGCATGTTCAGTAGTAAAGTATAAAACATAAAACATAAAAAGTAGGAACGCTTTTTTGGCCCTACATCATGAAAATAGATGAGATACTTCTCTTACTCATCAAACTTAGTTCAGTCTAGAAACATAAGTAACAGTATCCAAAGAAGGACAGTGTGCCTAGATAAATTGGCTTTCAATAAATCGATTGCTGTATCTTTCTTTTTTGCTGCCTTTCTAAGTAAGGATGATTAATCTTAAACCTTTCACCAGATGACCCTCTCCTTCTTCTAATGCTTGTTTCAAATAATTCACGCTTTTGCATCTGCTTAAACATATAATTCAAAAGGTGGCTTGATCGCCGATTTGTTTATTCAAACTAAGTCTGAGAGCCTCATTTTGTAGGGTCTATAGCTTTGTTAGATTTGACTTACTAGCTCCACCACCAAACAAAACAGCTCAGAGCTTCCATAATCTAGTTAGGGTAGCATCATAGCCATACATTTTTGATGCTTATTTATCATCTAATAATTTCGGTAGTTTGTTTAAAATATAAAAAGTCTATATGTACCGATTAGAGTGATGGTGTTTAGCAAAGTATAGACGAGAATCATAGAGGATTAGAGACTAGGTGATTGTAATATATGGAACAGGGATTGAAAAGAAGAGGAATGACACGGAGAAACAACCCAGCAGAGTGTGACACTATGGACAGATGGAGGGAGGTATAGGCAACAACGAGAAGAAGGGCGCACAGCAAATTGAGGGAGAGAGGGTGCTCCGAGCCTACAGGTGTGGAGGACGGGGGAGCGTAACACGATACCCGCCCGTTATGATAGTCAGCCTCGCTGCCTCGACGTGCAGCCATTCCAAGGACCCTGTTCCTAAAAACCAACTGAGAATCATCTCCACTTTGGCTACACTATATTCTACTCATCAAACAGAAAATACCATCTCTTAACAGTAACATTCGGAGTTTATGAATACACTAACAAGAGGATTTCCTCATATTGGCTGTGTTTTTTTTCTAAAAGAAAACATATTCAGGGTCTTTGATATTGCTGATTTTTCGAGTTCTGTTTCTTGCGGTTATTTTCAGGTACCGGGCCCAGGTCTACACTTGGGGAAGCCAAGCCACCATTGTGTGTCACGTGATACCCCAGCATAACACCGCTCATATATTCGGCCCTAAGTCACCATCGTTTATAGAGCATGACGGATTATCCGTAAACCACACGAACGGATACATATTTAAAACAGATAGTATCCTATAAAATATATACATTCAGAGGAATTTCAAGGGCGGGGCATAGATATCCCATATCTGCAACCAATGTCTGTTACCGTTAGCAACGGTAGACCCGGCTTCATTTTCCGGGTCTGTTGTGGTCAGGTAATGACTGGGCATAGATAATATATCCGCCGGCTGATATCCTTGGTTAGTTATTGAGCCCTTGGGCTTCCGAGGGAGCGGGGGGGGGGGGGGCTGTTATTAAGGATGGCGGGGTTCGAGAAGCTATGTTTGGTGAATTATCCATTGACCCTTTTGACGCAATCGATTTTTGCTGCTTTGACTGTGGCATACGGACCTCTGAGCAGCGTCCTAATTTGTGTCAGTAGGCGATGGACAGGGGATGGGGAGCGGCGGTCACACATTCGTTAGTAAATCTGCCACCATTGTTAGAAAAACAGCACACGTAGTTTTCAAGGCAGGAAAAGATAAAAAGTGGACAGAATGGTGGAAACGGTCAAAGGGTAACATCAAGTATAGGTACTGCTGCCGCAGACGGACTAACTAGGCTAACGTTAAAGTTCACAGCGCCAAGGTACCTAGATGGTGAACGAATGACGGTAGGCAAGCTGCATATGATTAAACATAGCAGACATAGTTAGTGGCAGCAGTAGATATTGGGGATCGATCAGAATTCACTGAGCATCAGGCTAAAACATTGGCCATTAGACAAAACAGGGAGTGGATGACCATTGGTAGGAGGCAGTAGGCGACGGGTGGAGAGTGGGTGATAGACAGTTGGTAACATACAGTAGATTTTCAATATAATGTACATCAAACGCTGGATGTGCTGCAGTATGCAAGGAATCATCGGCAAACAGAAAGTAACAGGCGACATGCGGCATACCACCGTAGCTTCCTTGCCGCATGAACCTTCACAAATTTTAGTCTGTGCCGCGTCAGACGCATACGCCTCGTTTTGTCTCGTCACACGGCGGAAAGCAGGAGTTTGGCGAGCGGTGGAAGAGTGGCGAGCACCTTATGATTTCTGGCTGGTTTGCTGTACACAATGGGTGGGGTGAATACGGACTGGCGACGGGGGAACAGGGACCGTGAAAGGGGGAGAGGGCAAGGAGAGGGGAGGATTGTACCTCACGACCACAGAATGAAATTCAACTGACAGATATTGTCACGATTCTGCCGACTGTGAAGTCAACCTTTAGCTTGGCGTTCACGCTTTCCCCCTCCGCCCCCACCCAAGGTGACACACCTTCATTGGCATACACCGTCTTGAGCGCCTCCAGCCCCCAATCACCCACCCCCTACCTCCCCTACCCTCACCCCAAACATTCTCTACATCCTCCTCACCCCCCCATATTCACCTGCCCACTGAACAGCTTGAATCGATCTGTCTCTCCTGTTTATACGCCCTTCCCCTCATGTATATTATTTAAGTGTCGTCATATGCAGAATACCTTCCATTGATGGTAGTATTACCACACCCTCCCCAATCCCTCCCTTGTTTGTGCGCTTAGAAAAATTGGCACAGGAATAGGTTCCCTTTCATATACTACTAATGGAGCCGTAGCTGTTATTTGTAGATCTACAGTACTGTACTACTAGTAGACTTGCTTTAGTTTTTGATTATGTACACTCATTGAATGTGTAAGCGTCCCCTGGCAGGTTCAGGAATGAATCAAATATCAGCCAGGCAGGGGGTAGATTGGCCACCAACCTCCGTCTGCGACTTATAGGTTTGTCAGGTCCGATCGCTTCTTGGCCAAAGGGCTCGATACAAATACTTCGAAGCAGGGCATACTTTTGGAAATTCTGGAATGAAACCTTTGAATATTTACTTTAAAATATTATTAGTTTAGATAATTGATTGTTAGTTTAATTTCACGCTCTCTTTATCAAAATACACACAAGGGAAAGAGAGAACATACAATGGGGGCTTCGAGAGAGTGCTGCAAACAACAACATATATACTGGGAGAATGATCTATATGATTCATTCTTCCAGCAGAGATTCCAATTATGGTAATAGTAACATCAGCTGAGAGATTGTGCAGTCAAGTAGGCCAGATCGGACTTCACCAGAGCTAACGAGCGTAGCAAGAGTTTGCTCTCGTGGCCAATGAAGGCAGAGGAGAGTTTAGGGGGAGGGGTAAGCACGCTGCGCGGTGGCGGTAGTGTGGCGGTAGGACACAGGGACTGAGGCCACTCTATACTATTTGGTGAAAATAGAATTGGTTGTTGCACAGTAAATATTGTGTGGGATTCTCGTTCTCTTGGCTACTGTTCATTGATTTGCAATATCCACATACTGTACTTGATTGTGATGCGATGCCAACCATGCATGGTAGTTTTTCTGGCATCGCAACACAAAACAGCATCAAAATCACACGTGTATTTATAACTCATTCGTATTACATTTCTAAATTGTTCTCAAAATTGAGAGCTCGTATCCAATGCCCATGAGGTAAAATATCCAATGGGTATTATCACACAAATCTTAGCCCATTAGTCAATGTGAAGGATGAAATAAATTCGGAAACCTATGAAAGTTTAGGGTCAGAGCTCGATCCAATATCATTTGAATTGCTTAGTAATTCACAAGGCTAAGCTCTGACGCTAAACGTTCATAGGTTTCTTCTTTAGTAACCAGAACTGTGTCTGATTTGACTTTACATTGCCGTGGTTTTAACGACTGAAGACTTTGTCATCGGCGAATATGGTTCAGATGACGAAAGAAAATGAAGGAAATGGGAAGGGGAAAAAATCTAAATATCCACAAAACAACCAGGTAAATAAAAACAATGCAAAGACAATGCGTTGTCCCAGAAAGAGTGCATTAGGCAAAAATAAAAACAGGTGCTGAATGTCGTAGTGAGTGTTAGCATGAGTGATGCGTGTGCGCAGAGTTGGGCAGTTGTGGTGTGTGGGAAGGGGCAGTGAGTCGGGAGGCAGTGTGCGGTTAGTGGTAGGCAGTAAGTGGTGGGTAGTGAGTGGTGGGGTAGTATGTGGTTAGTGGTACGCAGTGAATGGTGCCAGGTGAGTAGTGAGTGGTAGGCAGTGGCAGGAGGTAGCGACTGTAGGTAATTAGTTATATGAGAGGTGGGTCATGAGTGGTGGGCAGTGAGTGGTGCCTGGGGGAAGCGAGTGTAGGTAGTTTCTAGTTAAGAGTGGTAGTCGGTGAGTAACAGGCAGTGAGCGATGAGCAAGTGGTGGATTGTGATCAGTGAGGATGGGACTGTGTAGGGTGGTGAGAGGTGAGTGGGAGGATTTGAGAGGATGGTAGGGGGTTTTAAGTGGCAGGCAGTGGACTTTGGACGGCAGTTAGCAAGCTGTGAGCAGCAGCCTGTACACATCTGGCTGTAAGTGTCTGTCAGCGACCTCGGGCTAATAGTGGTAGTCCGTAATGTGCAACCTGCAGGATGTGAGTGGTAGACTCTGAGTAGGGGATGTCAGGCTGTGAGTGGTCAATAGGGGAGTGTGAGTGGTAGACATCAGGCTTTTAGTGGTGGGCTGTAGGGAGATGGGCTTTGAGTGGCAGGCGGTGGGCAATAGGTGGTGCAAAGTGCAGTGTTAGTGGCAGACAAGGGGCTGTGAGTAGTGGGTGGCGGGCTACGGGTGGTGGTAGGTGGGTTTGAATAGCAGGTGGCCAGCTGTGAATGGCAGATCATTGAGTATGAGTAAAGGACAATGGGCTGTGGATGGTGTGCAGCAGGCTGTGAGTGATGGACGGTGGACTGCAAGCGGCAAATAGCTGAATGTGAGTGATGGACAATGGGCTGTAAATGGTAGGCAGCAGGATGTGGGTGCTGGGGGAGGTTGGGTGGCAGGATGGTGGCATGTTTCAAGTGGTGGGTGGTGGGCTCTGAATAGTAGGTGACTAGCTGTGAATGGTGAATCGTTGAGTGTGAGTGGCAGACAGCGGGCTGTGATGGTGGGCAGCGGGCTATGAGTAGTGAGTGGTGGGCAGTGGGGGAGGGGGCGGCTGTGGTCCGTGATTGGTGAATAACAAAATGTGAACAGTGGACAACGGGCTATGAGTGTCGGGCAGCAGGCTGTGAGTGGTCGGCGGCAGGAGAAGAGCAGCAGCAGCAGCAGCAGGAGGTAACACTGTTCGGGAGCCGGGCGCGTGTTGTCAGCTTGAATCATTTGTTAATTGCGAGGATCGTGTGTCGGTGAGCGTGACTGGATTGCGCACGTTAGAGGTGCATACCCCTCCCCCTTCTACCCCCTGCTTACCTTCACCTCACCTGCCAGGTGTGTGGGGATTCAATGGCCACGCGTGCCGCCCGTCCGCCGCCTGCTTTCTCTCACTTACCTGCCCACCACTGCTTATTGCCTGCCAAATAGGCATCCTTTCCACAAACCACCTACTGCCTTTCCCCCTAAAGTCTAATGGTATTATGGTTTCTTCCATCATATCCTCTCTGACCTCTACCAAATTACCTGCAATCTATAACTTGTCACTGCATGCCAATGTGATGCTACTAGACTTGTGCGTGTCCAGAGCCTGCCCGTATTGTCATTTGAACCTGAAGTAGGCTGGAGTTCACACGTTAGCTATGCCTTTAATTGTAGTTAATCCTAAATCTTTGTAAAGATGGAACTACTATTTGCTGCAGAGTTGTATGAACTAAAATACGCTTTCAAATATGCTTTGGTATATTTATATCGTAATAAGTTTGAAACAAGTGATGGTATTCTTCTCTCATTTAACACTGGAGGAATATTTGTTGCATCAAATGAGGAAGTAGATTTATCTGGCTGTACGGGGTGTAGTTATTAAACCACCTCTAATGAAACAGGTTTCCCTTTATGCTATAGCAACTGAAACCTATTTGGAAGAATATATTCTCTTCCGTGTATTTTTTTTATTATAATGACATTCATCAGTAAAATTGGTAAGAGCAATTGTGAGTAAATGATGGGCAGTTTGTTCACTTAGGTAATCCGGTTAATGTTCTATATCATTGATACAAAATCTTTGAATGGGAAAGTGGCCTTTGTCAACTAGTGACAGAAACCATGTGTTCGTTTGATAACACTACCGGATCTAGTGCCCAACTCTGGGAGTGACTGGGTTCCATTTAAAACTTCCCATTCTTAGTGTTGTTAGCACTTTGGCAAGCCTGTATTATACATTTTTCTTATGCCTTTTCAAAGTAGAGCCGGAGGAAATCAAAAAGGGTTGTTTTAGAAATCTATATCAAATGGAATCACCTATGCATTAAACAAAATGAACTTATTTTTTTGCCTAACTTTTTGTTGTCAAAATAACGCGACATGGCTCCGCTGTCCACATTACCATCCTTCCTGAATACATAACTACGGTGATTTAGTCCCTGACAAATAAAGACATTTTTAAGCCTATAAGTTATAGATATGCATCAATGATTAAGAAAACGCTAAATTAATGTAACTGCGTGTTAGTCGTGACGAAGGCTGATTGCATCTTACTGAATCATTCACCTTGTGCTGTACGCCGTTCCCAACAGTACGCATCTAAGCCGAAGCTATAGTCGGAAGCAAGATGATAACACGAAAGAAAATGAGGTATAGATAAATTCAACTCAATTTAAATTTGGAAGTTGGGTGACGAAAAGGCTTGTGAAATAAGACATCTTCAGAGCTGGCGACGGACTCGTTAACGGGGAAGAGTTCCTCGGTGACGTAGGTGACACGTAGAGCGACACGTACGCGTACATCCGCGTGAGCCGACCACCACATCCGTAACGCGTCACCACAGAGCAGGCAACGACGTAACACTGAAATATGATACGATACGACGCTGGGTATCAAATGTCTACTTGAATTTCTGACATCTCTCCCTGTGTGAGCGGTACGAGAGTGTCGGGAATGGTGCTACCATGAAACTAGGTCATCATTAACCTCTGGGCCACTTCCGCATCAAATGTTGACTTGATGATTTCAGGCATTCCTGCGCAAAGTATGATGTTACCACTAGAAGCATATTAATGGAATTACAAAATGTCTGTTATCGATTTACAAGGTGAAGAAATACAAACTTGTTTCAAAATAGATAGGGATATGGGATAGTAATGATGAACGTAATGAATATGGTATATATGTATGTATATATATATATATATATATATATATATATATATGTGTGTGTGTGTGTGTGTGTGTGTGTGTGTGTGTGTGTGTAGGTGTGTGTGTAGGTGTGTGTGTGTGTGTGTGTGTGTGTGTGTAGGTGTGTAGGTGTGTAGATGTGTGTAGGTATGTGTAGGTTTGCTTGTATGTGTTATATGACCGTATCCTTCCTTGTAAGGTTATTAGCCGATACATGGCAATATTCGGAATCATTCTAAAGATGAAAGCGTGTAAGCAACGGAAATGAATTTCACCAGTTTAAAAAATTGTCAATCATCAATGGCTCTTCAGATTAATTAATATAGATCAATGGTGAAAACAAGGTGTATTATGAGGAATTTTGTTTTATTGTTTCATCTTCATGGAGAAATTCATGCATCTCAATCTGCAGAGATGCCTCTTTCCAGTTGGTGCTGGAAGTAATAGATGCCGATGACAATGAGTGATAATCCCCTATCTAAGCCAGCTAATGCCAAGGCTAATCCCAGCGCTCCCTCCATTCCCTATCGCAGGCTTTATTTGTCCTTGTCAGCCGGTATGAATTTTTAATCCCCATGCCTAGCCACTTCATTAATAGGACAAACAACAATAATCAAATTAGACCATCAGTGTCAATTAATTACCCAAACATCCTTAGTCACGGACATTAACGGCATGACGGGCGGCCCTAGTGCCTTCCGCGTCCGGCGGGGTGCAAATGGTCGTATGATGGGAACCAGCGGCGTTTCCTTCATCATTTTAGAGGTTGTCACCCTAGCGAAGCATCTAGTGACACCATAGCGACTTGAATTAGACCTCAATTCTCGATGGTGACACTATACATCGTTGGTGACATTTACAATGTTGTCATCATCAGAGATCTCAAAATGTTTATAGTTGCAGGCAGGGTAAGCCTCTATTGGTGACTGGACAAAGCAAGTACTATTAGTTTACCAGACAACATCCGCGTGAGATTGTGACGTTGAATCGACAGTCATTCTAAATCAATGATACACATTTTGAGTAGACGGGATAGGACCCTAACTACTATGATTCTTGGAAGTCTGCAGGACTTTACTGGTCCGCTCGGGTCTGCGGGTGTACACCTCAGTCTAGAGCAGATGTTGTTGATTGATACCCTTCACTCGACCAGTCTAAGGGAGAATAGACGACCCATTTAACCCACTTCCTCTCTAGACCAAAGACTGTTACAGCAGCAAAAACACCGCAGTGACCCACTGAGTGATTTTTGTTCCTTTCCTTGCGATTACCGGCCCTTCTATCCAGAATCGCCCAGCAGAATTTACCTTGCGATTTCCGCCCCTGAGATTCCGGTACCACCCCTGTGGTGGGTATGTAGTTTGTCGCCGACAAATTGTACCTCCGCGGGATCCGGAATCCCATGCGATAAATACCAACATGTCTGGATTTTCCTAGACTGGCTCCAGTCCTTGCATTCTATGGCATTGTCTATCATTTAGCCAGTGGCTGCCAAGACACCAACAGTAGTCGTTAAGGACAGGCGCCACTTGTGCGACGAATTCGTCGCATGTCAATAAAAACTCATAAATGGCAGGTAAGGGTAATAAGAACGAGTACAGAGAATATAATCGTTGGTCATAATAACGGCGGTGCCCATCGGATCGAACACAATCGTTCCTGTGGGACCGGGCTTGCCATGTGTGTGATGCGACGAATCCATCACATCGCATATCGCATTGGAATGTTCATGATGTGCGACGGATTTGTTGCATAGGTATGATCAACGAGTGAAATGAAATACATCTTCTTAAACAAGGAGTTGTGAGTTGAAGTAAAGGGTACTTATTGCTAGAAGCGTGTGCACTGCTCCAGACCTTACATTAAGGTACATTGTCAGATCATCATAAGATAACTCATGAATGAAGATGTTATGTTAGATTACATAATGTGCAATAATTTATCAATCATAACCATTATGCGAAATTATGTAATAGGTCATAATCATAAGTAGATAATTAAAGAGCGCTAAGGCTCTAGTCCTTGGTGTCCTCCCAAACCCAAGGTAGGTGTAGTTAGATCAGAAAGGTTGGTTCTCTTGGGAGCAATTCAGCCATCTTGGTTGAGAGATTCCTCAGTGCTTGCTTTGGTGTTGATGGTGTAAAGGGCTGAAGCACTGGAGGCCCAGTCCCCCAGATCCCTTATACTCCCATCTGCCAAAGGTAACTGCCCCCCCCCCCCCCCTCCGGAAGCTGTGGGAGCCGAGGGGGGGGGGCAAAGCTGTTATTATGCTCTTGGTGAATGCCCCCGCCATGAGAGGGGGTGGGTAGGCACAATCTGAAAGGACCAGTGCCGGCCTGTCCAAGGGTGTGCCCTTAGTTAATAACAGCAAGTTAACATAAGCTTGTGTTGGGCATAGGCAGTGCCCCTTAATTCACGGCAGCAGGAGAACCCTTTTCCTAGACCAGAATTTGTCCGTCTTTGTCTACCTGATGGTAATCACTAGCCCTTCTCCAGTGACTGCTGCATCTGTCCTTCTCAGGTTGAGGTCCTTATGAAAGGAGTCTCATGTTGTTGACCTGCGTAATAGGCCATAGAACTAGTGAGGAGTGCCGCTGCCCAAACAACCGCATGGCTGGGGGAACCTAAGTCCAGCTGGCTGAGAAGGGATAGCAGCAGGTAGGGGGGTCATGGGTTCCTTCCTGCAGACCTCGTCTCGTAGCATTTGTCGAGCTCCTCTTAAGCCTATAAGACACCGGCCCGACCGCTGTGCCCGATTCTACCTTTGCCCGACGGATCCGTCGGGTGTGTGACAATCTGCTAGGAACCCCCAAGTAATGTCCAGTCTGAGAGAGATTTTCTGGTTATTGCCAGCTTTCAACTTTGGTCTAAAGGCATTTTGATTCAAGCTTCCAGATTGACTATGCTTTCAATGATGAGTAATTGAAGTTTCAGTTTTTGAAAGAGTTTTAAGAACTAACCTCCGAGATGGCCTTTAAATAAAGAATATGGTTAAATTCTAAAAAATCCAACCACAGCACTAAAAAGATCCATTGAAATGCAGAATAATCAAAATATAAATTTTTACTGCACTTAACATTTTTACAATGATTTTAGTTATATCATTGGTGTGCCTCACATGGACCTCTAATCATGTCAAATATGAAGAGAAGATTTACAAAACCAACAAAGTTATCCCCAAAATATCAATTTTAGGTGTTTTTTAAGGAAACTGTTCTGTTGGCATGGAAACCAAAATTTACAAAAATGTTATGTAGAGTATTTAATTCCATTAGCTTCATTCTAACAGAGGACATCAAAACATTGATCTGGTATATAACTTATCTGGTGATTTTGGGTTGAGAGAAGAAAACCCCCCTTTTTTCATATAAGTGTAGGGGTCAGGGTTGTCAAGCAGCTTTGTTTCACTTCACGCTAGGTGGCGCGAGTGCCGATCCCTGCCGTGCGGTAAGGCCGGTGGACCCGTGGTATGTAAATGCTACAGGGTCACCCGCATTACATAAGTCAGTCACTATATAAGGCTGAGTCCACGGCGGGTTGACAGGACTTCTCGCGGTGCCTCTCTACAGAGTGAACGCCTGGAGCCTCATGTGTTGGTATGGTTGCATTGAACACCTTTCAACGTTGAAGAGACCAGTAATAGAAGTACCTGAATAAAGCTTGGTACACTGAAACAGTCCGGAGTCTGGTTTTGTCTTCGAGGTTAAGCGGTAGGTAGTAGATTCTGCATCTCCCTGCCCTTTCCAGCAGGTAAAGCCGAACCCACCTGTACTGGCACGGTAAGTACAGGGTAGCGACTGAGTCACGGAACCCCCGGTCGGCTGTAGATCACGGAAAGTGGTAAGACACTTTCAGCAACTAGGGGATACGCTACATAAGCGTCACTACTAAGCAATAATTTCCAGATCTCAGAGGCTGAAAATATGAAAAAAGCACAAATGAAGATACCTTATTTAAACTACAATAAAATTTTAATTATAAGACTTGATTTGCTAATATTTGTAGTTTTGGTAAATGTGGTCACCAAATGTAAAGCAGTAACTTCATCTTTTAGTTTTTTACACCGTGTAATTGCAAGACTTAACTGAGAATGGACCAAAGGATCTGCAGCCATATATGACTCTAGAGGCCCAGCTGAGCTTGCCCATCAATGACTCCTGGATCCTTTAAGACACTGCTTTCTTGTCCATAACTCCTTGGATGCACACTTTTAGTTGCTCGGATTTCTCTGTGGGCAACCTGTAAACATGGTCATTAGTGTCAATTTCTACTCCAAGAAAGGTCAGGCGGATGGTGAGCATGATGACCTTGTTACAATTTATGCTGAAGCACAGTTCACGGAGGCCTCACATGAGGAAGTTGAGGGTGTTGAGACAGTCCCCTTTGGTTTCTCCCTCGATTAAAAGATAAGCACATATATGCCGTAATGCCCCTGGCTCACCATAATTCTACTGACACATTGCGTCCAGTTTCAGCACCGCGGCCAATGCTGAGATGATAAAGGGATTCTCCTTGACTATGACATACCTGCCATTATCCATATCTGCCTTTAACTGTCTCTGGACTGCCTGCCTGTTCTTTGGGTGAAGAGCAGCTTTGTGATTGGCCTGCTCTGCTTTAGCGTTGTTAGTGTTAGTGTTCACAATACAACCTGGATTGTACCACTGTTGTTACTGCTGCTTCTTCATGGCAGGGTCAGGGCTTCTATGGATAAGACCTGGTTGCCTAGATTGGCTCCAGTCCCTGCATCCATACCTAGCTCCAGTCCCTGCATCCTAGGTATGGCTACCCTCCTCGCTTGGATACAGGAACTTGTACAATCAGTAATGGTGTTGGATTTCTGGCGCTGCTTAGCTCCAGTTTTCCCAATACTTTCCATACAGATATCCTGGCTACTGATCAGGAAATCTGCTGGGAGATTGATACCCTCTTACTTTGATCTCAATCGAGTCACAGTCAGGAGCAAGTGAAATTTATTGCTATGACAACACAGGCAGCCAGGGAACTGGAGGAGGGGAGAAGGATGAGTAGGAGGAGGTCTAGGGTTACAGAGAGTGGCTTGGGGGCTATAAACAGGAGATTTGGTACATAGTGGACAGGTCTTTGATTCATGGGCCAGTCAGAAAAGGATGCATACTTTAATGTCTACTTGTTGCCCGATTGGAAGTCATTCTGCACCTGTAGCTCCCTGTACTTTGTGTCGAGGTTGAGTACCAACTGCCAGTAATACCTGGTGCCAAGCTGGAAAATATATACTGTGTAGGATAGGCAGTTATCTACCCTACCCCTCGCCAGGTCTCCCCATACTGCTTGCGCTATATACATTGGTGTATATAGCACCATCATCTAGTCTTCATTCTCCATGAACTTCATAGTGTCCTTCTTCCTCTTTGCAATACACAGGCATCCATGCTCTGGCAAGTCCACAATCTTTAGCACCTTCTTATCTGTAGCCTTCATCATTAGCAGGGCTGCCGGGTCATAGCCATGGCTGGGGGGTACATTGTATCCAACTTCCTGGATTTTGGTGTTGTTTACTGTCTCGTTTGTTCGCAGCATGCTAACCATCTTTTCCCAGTCCTCGTTGCCTATTTTTCACACTTCTTGGCCTTCTTGGGGCTGGGCCTCCTGCCCTCTTGAGCCATCTCTCCCTCTTCCTGTGCAAAGTTGGGGTTGCCCAACTTCCCCAGTGCCTTGTTGAGTCTGCGTGCTTGTCCCACCAGTATAGTCAGCTCTTTGACATCCTGCATTGTCATGATAGTGAGCACCTCATAGTCTCTGTCTTCAGCTGCCATGATTTCAGTTGTTTTCCTTTTAAGGCCAATATTCTTGAATAATTCTTCGCCCAATTGGTAAAGTTGAAATCAGCTGCCATCTCGAGGTCACTTTCTGTTCCTTTATCTGCAGTTGTATGGTGACCCTTCACCAGGGTCCCTAAGTTTGTTGTGTTGCTGCGAACGCGCTGAGGCAAGTGGTCACCGTTGAGGGTGACAGCCCCCCGTTAAAGGGGAGGGGTTTAATTAGGCTCCTGCCTGCCCCTCCTGGTGCCTCCAGCGCGTGCGCCCTGATCCTCCCTAGCCTCATTTAAGCCTCTCTACATATATGCTGTGATGCCATATGCATTGCAATGATTCAATCATAGGGGTGGTGCATACCCTGTACTTTTCCTGTAATTTAGTGCAACGAATCCGTCACAGTTGGGGTAATAAAATGGGTTGGACATTTCAGGTGGTACTCCATTGCGCCAATTGTCGGTATCTGAACAACCTTCACCCAATCCCCACCTGTTCTCCAATTGTTCTTGCCTCATGCGTGACCATGAGGAGAACGTGGGGGCTGATTAGAGACTGGTAGGAGTTTGAGTGCCGACCGCAGCTCCACTGTAGCTCCACTATTGGCGACTAGGTGTCGAGCGGCTAGCGACCAAATGATGGCAGTGGAACAGGGTCTTTATTGGCCCATGAAACGTGTGCGACGCATTAGTCGCAAATTAATGACATAGCTTATGCAGTCTAAAACTAACAAAAATTCCCATAATTCTAGACAATTTAAAGTTTACCCTTCTGATTTTAAAGAATAACTTGTGGGTCATTAAAGATAAGGTGAGGGCGCCTTGCAAGCACACCTTCAGAAACGTTATCATCCCATTCTCCATATTTTAAAAGGCATTTGGAGAGTAAAAACACACATAATGTCAGATTGCATATACTACTAGCAAATGTCTACTTATGATGGAGGGAATCACCTATTCATGTACACAGATGACTGTGAGTGTAAGGCTTTCTCAGTGATACTCAATTTATTAGCCCCAATAACCAATGCCATAACATATCTGTATAGCCCTCACCTTTCCTTTACACCTGCGATGCGAAACGTGGTGCTTTATGGGGGCTCACATCGGCGTGCACAGAGAAAATGACAACTTTTGTGGACCTCAGAAAAGCAACACAAAAATTTATGTTCCTCACATTTGTTCTCATCACACATTAACACAAACAATTATAGTAAATTGTGTAGAGTTGATAAGCTTTAAATTACAACACAGTTGTGATAAGCGGTAGGGTGGCACCATGACCATAACCGACCTCTCTGTAGGTGGGTCTATATATTTGATTGACAGCCCTTCCAGCTTATCTTTACCACTGAGACAATTGGTGTAATTCACGGGGGATAAATGTCAAGGATTATGTGTGTTCTGCAGATTCTATAGAGGAAACCTATGCAAGTTTAGGGTCTGAGCTCGTATCCCATCAAGTTCGAATCGCGTAGTAAGTCACAAGGCGAAGCCGCGTGAATTTACGTAGCAATTCAAACAAGATGGGACCGAGCTCTGCCTCTTAATTTAATGGGTTTTTGGATTTATCTCACCA
Organism: Alentia gelatinosa; assembly: GCA_950022655.1. Taxonomy (NCBI): domain Eukaryota; kingdom Metazoa; phylum Annelida; class Polychaeta; order Phyllodocida; family Polynoidae; genus Alentia; species Alentia gelatinosa. The sequence goes on from OX465581.1 coordinate 53,680,286, forward strand.
TTTACATTGACTTATGGGCTAGCATTGGATATTTCTCCTAGATATCTCATGGGCGTTAGATACGAGTTCCTAATGTTAAGTCCATTGAGAAGAAATACCAGGGGTGAGATAATGTTACATATTTGACCCTCTTTCCAGGATCCTCTCAGTACTACCTAGACTAATAGACATGCAATAAGAAGATGGCCGATCAAAGCGGTCAACAGTGAATTGGCCTCCACCAAAGCGAAAGGTGGACTGGCTCGATACATCGCTTCCCTTGAAACCAGCTTGTAGACTTCATATTTAGCGACAGGATGGAAGTATATATGCAAATCTGGTTGCTGGTATGTAAGTGTCTTTTTCCTCGGTCACACACAGTCGAGATCAATTACAGGTATGGTTCAATCATGATCTTGCTTCTCTCATATTGGTACTCTAGGCCCTATCGTCTATAGAAATGGTGGGTACGCCTATTTCCTTCGTGTTGATTACCATGGTTGTCGACACTTGGTCTTGCTTGTATACCTCTTAAAACGAGTGATATTCTTAACTTATCATTCTATATCAACTATACCAGCTATTTTTTCTTCCTGAATTCAGCAAGCTCTGTTGGACAGGAATACTTCAAAGCCTCGTGCCTCGGTCAACGTGAAGGAGGTTTTATTACCCACCAAATACGGAGTCTCTATAGGAAATGTATAGGGCACCTGGAATCAACTTCCTGGAGATTCCGGAAAAAAGTCCAATCCATAATGAGGTCAAATTATCATGTACTTCAAAATAAGTTTTTGGAATGTTCATTCAATATCAATTATTTAAAATTAGACATAATAATCTCATTTACCATCAGAAATCACTGTCATAGCATGCTTTTGACGTTAAAATAATGGTTAATGGCGAACTATATTATTGGTGTAAGTCTACACCGAATTACTGCCAGGCTTGACAGTGTTATGGTGTTTGGAACTAAATGTCTTGCAGAAACATATCTATTGCACTAGATTTGTTATTAATCTTGAAGGTGGGTAATAAATACAATAACGATTGGTTTTGTATATGAGTGACCGTAATCTCCTCATAGTTGACGACGTAATATCCTCGCTAATCGCTCGGATATAACTACGCGTCAACTACTCGGAGATTACGGCCACTCGTACACAAAACCAGTCATTATTGTGTATTTATTACCCAACTATTACGGAGTCTCCATAGGAAATGTATAGGGCACCTGGAATTCGCTACCCGGAGATTCTGGCATGTCAAAATCTCCTGCAGGAGATTCCGGAAAAATAGTCCCTGCCAAAATGAGGTCAATTCATAATGTACTTCAAAATAAGTTTATTTAATGTCCATTCAATATTAATTAGTGATAATCAGTCACAATAATCTCATTAACCATCAGAAATGGCTGTCATAATACGTTTTGCATACAAAAAGCCCAGAAAGATACTATATAACAGGCGCAAGTATACACCGAATTACCACCTTGTTTGACAGTGCTGTGGCGCTATGGCATAATCTGGACCTATATATGTACCTTTTAGGCAATAGACATGTTATTAATCTTGTAGGTGGGTAATAAATACAACTCGTAGTTGACGTAATATCCTCGCTAATCGCTCGTATATTACTACGCGTCAACTACTCGGAGATTACGGCCACTCGTACACAAAACCAGTCATTATTGTGTATATATTTCGCAAATTCCGTGGGCCGGCTGAGATCAAGCAGCAACGACTTAAAATAGAGCATGCACATCAGCGACCATGTCAAATGGTCAGTGAGTATCCTGGTCATATTCTGGATCAAGTATAATCCCTGCAGGATCAGCAACTGGATATCATAGTGACTGAAATTCGGGACAACTATGGGTGGCCATTGGTTGTCAGCGTCTAGTCCATGGAGAAAGTGATTGAGCTGGCTAATCACAATGTGCCCCCATTTGACCTGGATGATGCAATGCAACTAGAGTATATTGCCCTACGTTTACCACCTGCACTTTCAGAAGATTTGAGCCCCATCAAGGAGGCACCAGGCATGTTCAAATCACTGGCACCAGCCCATGGGCCTCCCAGATGTCAACTGTACCCACAAGGGATCTCCACTTCCCGACCTTTAGGACATCTTTGACATGCTGTCCACTGCTAGTATACTTTCAGTAATCAATCTTGGGAATGCATACTTCGGGAGTCACCCCTCAGGGCCTTATGCACCTTATACTTTGTTGAAATTCTTACACATACCTCAATGCTACTGCAACAGTTCTGCAGTGTGGCAATATATCAAACTGGTACTACCATCTCTGTTGCACGAAACAATGTATCTCCTGCTGGGTTAGAGAAGAATATAGCCCTACATATCACCTGGATGAGGTGTTTGCACTCCTGTCGTAAAATAACCTCACGGTGAATCCATCCAAATGTAAGTAGCACCAGGCTGCAGTTACACTGCTAGGATACATTGTAGCCTTCGGTATTCCTAAACAAGATTGAAGCACTGCGTGATATGGCCCTGCTCAACAATGCAAAGGAGGTGCAGCAATTGCTGGAATTGACCAGGTATTACTGCCAGTGCATACCGTGATTAGCAGACCTGGCAGAGCCCCTGGTGCAGCTCACATGGAAAGATGAGCCATTTCGGTGGACCACCTCACGAAGTCGCACCTGGTGTGACCTGAGAGATGCCCCAAACTTCAAACATGTTATGCCGTTTCCGTGCACAAAAGACGCGTTTGTCTCTACATAGATGTCAGTTTGTGACGTGTCAGTAGCATTATAATGGAGTCAGACAATCAGGGCGTCCAGAGGGCTATACTAAACCTGTCCAAACAACGAAACGACCAACAGCAGAAGTGGACCGTGATTGAAATATAAGCGTCTGCTATCATATTCGTGGTTCAACAACTACACCTCTACTGGCACAGGTCGTCACTCACCATTACAAGGAGCAAATAGAATATTCATCTTTGATGAATGAGCGTGCACTTATAAATGAATAACAATTAAAAGATTTCGGTTAGATTCAGTATATGAATAGATCTCTGAAACCCACTTGCATCAAGTTAACTTGCCCTTTCTGCAACCGTCTAGGATCCAAACATATCAATCACCAGTGGGTCAATGAGCTATTTCGGTCTTGAGTGATTGGTCATGGTCAGCTGGGCATGCCTCTAAGACCCTGAGACACTGGCCCTCTGCTCGTTTCACAATATCAAAGTGAATATCACGCAGATAGTGAAGGGATATTGTCTTTGTAGTACGCTGAAAGAGCATATGTGTCCACTCTAACCTCTAGGCAATGTATATGGCTCGTTCAAGCACGATCTAATAACAGATCACACGCTCTTGTATGAGAATCGGTTTGCCAACATATTGTAAAGATCTGCAGTCGATAATTCTAACTTTGTGGTATTGTTGCGTTGAAAAAGCAGCATTATTAATTATAATATATATATTCAATCTATTCTAAATTCTTTCCTCCGAATCCAAGATGGCCGACACTGGCCAGGCTAATTGGTCCTTCCTGCTGTAGCTATAATCCCCCCTTTGAACCCGGCTTTGGCCGGCGGTTGTTTGTTAACCCAACTTCCTGGAGATGCGGGCGCGCTCGTTGTTACAAAGGTGACGCTAACTGGCGCCTAACACGACCGCCCGTATAAGCGTCCCCCACCTGGAGACAAAGGCGCTACGATTGTATATAAACCCGGGCCCAAATTAAAGAACCATTCAGTCTTACCTGGATTCTGTTACCTACAACATCTATGCGTTGACTCCAACCTTATTTAACGTATATCGACCGCTAGGAGCAGAACCGCTAATGGGTATAGCCTAGAAACTTTACATTGGTGACCACGACGAGACGCTTTTAGTGTGATTCGAGGACAGATTGCCGGTCGAGTTACGAATGACCACGGAAGGACCGACTCCATAGACACGGACTCGAGCAGGGAAGTGACATTCTGCTATGATATAACGTTTTGATGTGGGCGTGGAAGGTACTTGCATGCCGGTAGTTCTGTGTTGGCGACAGTCGGACCGAGCGGACCAGCAGCTGTCGCACGTGGGAATCGCAACAGGTTCGTGCCATATAGGTGATTGACGTATATATAACGTGTGTGGTTATTTACGCAATTCGGAAGGATGGCCGAACCCAGTGTGTTGCCTGAGGATTTCCAGGTGTGGCTTACACTGGGAAGTTGGCGGGGACCATTCCGACCGACTTTACTGTCGCCAACACAGAGCTGCTGGGCAAACTGTGGAAGCAGTACCTGGCCCAGACCTGTAAGGAAGTGAAAGATGTCGCTATCTACGAGTTGGAACAGCGACTTCGCGCCGAGTTTACGCGACAGGCCGACCTCCGGGCTCAACAACACGCTCTGGAATCCCAGCAGCAGGCCATGGAACTCGCCGAGGCGGCGCGACAGCTCGCCGAGGCCCGTGCGATCATTATCGACTCCGCCCCCCGGTCGCGGCCCGAGACCCATGAGTTGGCCTCGGTCAAACAGCTCATCCGGCTGTTTCGGGCGCTGCCGACCGTCGACGGTCAGGATAAGGCCGCCCTCCGCACGTGGTTAAACGATGTGCGACAGGCGCGCTTTGTCTCCAAGGCCCCCGACGAGAAGCTGATCTCGGAGGCCCTGGCCTACTCGGCGGGGCGCCTCAAGTCGATAATCTACGATTGCTTCGAGGACGGCGTCACCGACTTCGAGGCCGTCGAACGCAAGATAACATCGACGCTTCTCGGCATGGAGGAAATGGAGAGTCTGCGCGCTGCACTCGGGCACTTCTCTCAGACGGCCCACGAGACCGCCCCCGAGTACGCGCAGCGCTTCTGGCTGGCGGCCAAGAAAGCCTACTCGCCCCTTGAACTCGCCTCTCCCTTTGTGCTGCGGCCGACGATGCGACAGTTCGTGAGTACTCTGTCGCGAGGCCCTCTGCGGTGGGACCTCAATCTCAACACGCCCCAAACAATCGCCGAGGCTCTCTCTCGAGGGTCGACGCGTTGGCGAAGGCGGTGGAGAAGGAGGCGCACTCTGACGACACTCGCGTCGAGGAGGCCATGGAGGTGGGCGCGGTCGGCTCGAGGACCACGGCCGCCCGTTCCGCCAACCACCCCGCGCAAACCGCCCACCAGCGACAGATGGAGGAGATGCAGCAGGCGATAAAGTCCATCCAGGGGGAATTGAAGGCGAAAAAGGGGAACAAGGGCCACACGGTCGCGGCTGTGATGCCCGCGGCAGCGCCACCACAATCCACGATTGTGTTCGCGCCGACCCCCGCGCCCGTTCCCGCTCCCCAGCCGCTGTTTGCGACCGTCCCAGCTCCGCCGCCCCCAGCCGTCGCCTCCACTGTAGCAGCCGTCGCGCCGGGGCAGCGTAACTCCGGCCGGCGGATGACGCCCATAAACGACATCATCTGCTACGCGTGCAATCAACGAGGCCATTATGTGGCTGGATGCCCCAGTCTGAAGGCCTCCAGGGACGCGGCACGGTCGTTAGCCCACTCCCAGGATCAAGTCGTAGCCGCCGCGACCCAGGGAAACTAAAACGCGCGTCCGACCGACGACCCTGCATTGACCTCGAGCTTCGAGGCGTGGCACTGCAGGCCCTCGTCGACTCGGGTGCGTGTTGCTCCCTGGTGTCCGTCCCCGCGGCGGATGCCTTGCGACAGGTGGGCGCGGTGGGTAAGAGTACAAGACCCCCGGCGCGACTTAAGTCCCTCACCGGCCACGGCATCTCCGTCCGCGAGGCGGTTAACCTGAAGCTGTACGGCCGGCCGTGCGACTTTAATGTGGTGGGTGATATGTCCCACGATCTTTTATTAGGGGACGACGCGTTGGAGGCTACTCACGCGATCGTAGACTATGCTTCCCCTGATAAATCTGTAACCCTCTGTGGTCGTCGCCATGCGGTGCGACGGTCGGTGCGACGCGAGGGACACATCGGTCAGCTGGTATACGAGGCCGAGTATTGGAAACGGCAATACCCCGATGTGTTCCCGGTCACCGGCCGCCCCCTCACATGCACTACCGAGGTCTACATGAGGATCGAGACGGGCGATCACCCCCCCATCAATCAACGGCCGTACAGACTTCCCCTCGCCAAGCGCGAGGTCGTCGACCGCGAGCTGGACAAGATGCTCGCGGAAGGCATAATCGAGCCCAGTTCCTCCCCCTGGGCCTCGCCCCTCACCCTCGTCCCTAAGAAAGACGGCTCGGTCCGGTTCTGTGTGGATTACCGAGGACTGAACGCAGTTACTCGTCGCGATGCATACCCCCTGCCTCGTATCCAGGACATTGTTGATAATCTAGGTGGTGCGAAAGTGTTCTCGACCCTAGATTTAAAGTCCGGATACTGGCAGGTACCGATGCATCCTGACAGCGTCGAGAAGACGGCCGTAGCGACGCATCGGGGCCTTTTTCAGTTTAAGCGGATGCAGTTCGGCCTGTGCAATGCGCCGGCTGCATTCCAGAGGCTTATGAATAAGGTTATCACCCCGCTGCGTAAGTTCGTTATGGTATATCTCGACGACCTCGTAATCTACAGCCGGACCGAGGAAGAACACCACCACCACATCGCGGCCGTCCTCGAGGCCCTGCGCTCATACGGCCTCGTGGTCAAAGAATCGAAGTGCCACTTCGGGGTCGACCGCGTGAAACTCCTTGGCTATGTGGTCAGCGCGGACGGCGTCTCCTCGGATCCCGACAAAGTGGAAGCCATACGTGACATGGTGCCACCCGAGGACGTAAAGGCGGTGCGACGGCTGCTAGGGTCGGCCAATTATTATCGGCAGCTCATACCCAGATATGCCGATATTGTCCGACCCCTCGTCGCACTGACAAAGAAATACGCCCTCTTTCATTGGGATTCCGAGTGCCAGACCGCGTGGCAGGAGTTGCGCGACGCCCTCGTGAACACGGTGACCCTCGCTTACCCGGACCCCGGTCGCCCGTACAAACTGTACACCGACGCCTCAGATTATTGCCTCGGCGCCATCTTGGTACAAGAGGATGACCAGGGTATCGAGCGACCCGTACACTTTCTCTCACGTCAGTTTACGGAGGTGCAACGCCGATACCCTGTCATCGAGAAGGAGGCCTACGCGATAGTCTTTGCGCTTACGCGCTTACGGGCGTATTTGTACGGTGCGACCTTCCAGATTCTGTGCGACCACAAACCCCTCAAAAGCTTATTTTTGGCCGAAATGAAAAATACGCGAGTACAACGGTGGGCCGTACTCCTTGCGGAATACGCCGCACCCATCGTGTACTTCGCTGGTGCCAAAAATGTGTGGGCGGATATGCTCTCGCGCCTCCGGTCCGATTCACCGGCCGAGCTGCCGCTGGAGGTCGCACAGATCGCCTCGGTCCAGGAAGAGCGGGAGTTGCCGTGGGAAGCGTACGGGCTGACGGAAGCAGAGGTGAAAGTGCGACAAGCAGCGATGCCTGAGTTCCGGTACGGTCTCGAGGAACAGGAGGATTATCTGGTCAGTAATGGCCTCCTCTTTACCCTCAAACCGCCCTCGGGTCTCGCGGCTTACCCTCGCCTCGTTCCCCCGGCGGAAATTCGCGCCAACTTGGTCCAGACCGCCCATCTACAGGTCTGCCACCAAGGTATGAGGAAAACTTTGCGACGACTTCACGACCATTTTAAATGGCCAGGAATGAAGCGACAGGTATTTTCCGTTCTCGCACGATGCGCCCCCTGCGGAGCCAATCGCGTCCGTGCAGAACGTCCAACCCCCGCCCCTATGCCTGTCGCCGAAAACCCGGGAGAAGTCGTCGCAATGGATCTGACCGGCCCCCTCCCCCTGAGTCGCAGCGGCGCTCGTTATCTATTATCAATCATAGACCACGCCACTGGCTATGTAGATTGTTTTCCCCTCAAAGATAAGTCCGCTGAGTCGGTTTATACCTCCCTATCCCGGGAGTACATCCCCCGCTACGGCCCCCCCTCTGTCGTGTTAACGGACAACGGATTAGAGTTCAAAAACGCGACAGTGGAGGGATACCTGCGACAGCTCGGGACCGAGGTGCGACACACCACCCCCTACCACCCGCAAGCCAACGGACGCGTAGAGCGTTTTCACCGCACGCTAAAGGATATGTTGCGTAAGGTGGTAAACGCCCGTGCTTGCGAGTGGGAGGACCACCTCGGGGATGTACTCCTCGCCCACCGGACGACCCCCAGTGACGTCACAGGCTTTTCCCCCTACTACCTTCTTTTTGGTCGTTGCCCTCCTCCCCCCTTTTCCCACCTCCGAGATCGCCCGCTGGGGGATTCGTCGGCCCGCCTCGCCCTCCGTGTGGACGAGCACTCGCGTGCTTTGAAGGAGGCCGCCCACAACGCGGAAATAGCGAGGCAGGCTAACGTTAATCGCCTAAGCAAACAAGCCAACGCCCTCCCCCTAGAACCCGGTACCAAGGTGTTCCTACGAGTCCACGAGCCCGGACCGCTGGACCCCCGCTGGGACCCCGGATACCTTGTGACGCGGGCATCCGGCAACGTGGTACACGTGGTGGGCCCAACAAACAAACGGCGGACGGTTAATCGCAGTCATGTCAAGGCGGCCGACCCGGGCCTCGACTGGGAGGGCTTACGCCCACGCCTAACCCGAGCCCAGCGGACGCGCCCCCCGACTGCGATGGCTCCGTCCACACCACGGCCACGCGGCCGGCCGCCCCAGACGCGCGTTGCTTGGATACCCAACCCCAGCGTGCCAGCTGTAAACGCTAATCCTCAAACCCCAATTATCCCACCAACCCGGCCCGCGTCCCCCATGCAGCTAATCCCCGGCAACGACGCATCCCGTCCCCCCTCTGCAACTCCCATGCAATCAACTCCCACAGATGTCCCGGCCCGGCCTAACTCCTCCAACAACATGGCCATCGATCTGCCCCCACTTCCCCCTACAGGTCCAAACTCCCTTGCGCCCTCGGCCGCCCCCACTCCTCGAGCAAACACCCCCATCCCGGTAATCCACCCCATCACGCCCGTCCCACATGTCCCTAATCCCCCTGATGTCCGCCGAGATCGTAAACGTGCGGCTGAACCCGAGACACCCCCTCCCCCCCCACTGGTGCGTGGTCCGGTCACTTCCCTCCCGCTCTCGGGCCGACCCACCCACGCGACGCGAGACGACCTTAAAAGACGGGCGGCGGCCCCGCTCAGTCACTTCGTCCGTATCACGCGCTCATTCACCCGGTCGTTGGAAGCAGAGACTGCGAAACGCCAAACCCTCCAGCCACCGGACGAGGCCGAGATACAAGCGGAGAAGCGACTGTGCATTGCAGCCGTCGCCCAGCATTGTCGCCCCCGACACGCCCAGCATTGTCGCCCCCGACACGTCTAAAAACCAGTGAGTAGATCCAACTGTGCCTTTTCATCATGTGGATGCCCGTATTTCTGCTCTGCTTATACGCCCCCTTCCTCGACGCGGACCTGTTCTCGGACGATGGCGTGTTGGTCTACACGGACGGTCGTGCGCGTGCGGTCGCGGCCGCCTGGACTGTCGCCGTCACGATCCGACCACCGTCCCCTCCCTGTGTAGATGACCTCGTACACAACCTAACTGTCGCCATTGACGCTGTCGCGGACGTGATGGAGCCGAATCACGTCCCCTACTGGCGCCGGCATCTGTCGCGTTTGCTAACCCGCTTGTCCGAACTACCCAGGGCAAGTCGGATAGTAACCGACGGCAGGCCGGAGGCCGGCCGACGGCGTCGGGGCCTGCTTAATATTGTGGGGTGGGCTGGAAAGGCTCTGTTTGGACTGGCGACTGACTGCGACGTCGCATCATTGCGAGGAGTCGCACGCGACACGCTGGTCCAGCAGCAGCAAATAGCCCACCACCTGGAGCAGATGGTATCGGTAGTAAACGCCACTCGTGGAGGCGTTCTACAGAATGCCGATAACATCGCCACAATAAATGAGCAGGCCGCCCGCGCGATCCACCTCGCGGAAGCCGGAGGTACGATCGCGGTCGGGGCCGACGAAAAGGTGAACAAGGTCTGGATGGCCCGGCAGATCGAGCTGGGCCTACGGATCTTGGAGGAGACGGTGCGCCAACACGAACTTCGGCGAGTACAGTTCCATAATCAACGGATGGAGCTGGAGCGGGGCCAACTGACCGAGGACGTTCTCCCCCGAGAACACCTGCTCCAGGTCCTCCGCCGCCTCCGAGACGCCGGATACCACACCCTCCCGGCGATGTGGTACTACAACTACGTGGACATCGACCCCATCTGGGAGGAGGGACGGGAGTTGATCTACCGTGTTGTTGTTCCCGGGCTCACGAGCGAGGCCTACCTGGTGTACAAGCTGCAGTACTTCCCCGTGCAGCTGGACGCGTCCCACCTGCGGACGGTCCAGGGTAGGCCCCGTTTGGCCGTGAGCTCGTCGTCCTCCACGTCCTTCGTCCCTGATGTCTGCGTAGGTCGGCAGCCACGAGTGTGTAGGCCTACGGTAGTGTACACCGAACGGTCCTGCGAGTCGGCACTCGTGCGCGGGACCAAGCCGACCTCGTGCCACATCGCCATCACCGCCCGGAACAACGCGACGGCCGTAGTGTCGAGGCCCGAGGCAGGAGGCCGACAAGCTGTGGTAGTCGCCTACCAGTCGACCTCCGTGCTACGCCTCTGCACCGGCCGCCCACCCGTGAATCTGCTCGTCAACGGCCCCACCCTCGTCGACCTTCCCCCAGGATGTTCGCTGGAGTCGCGTGGGTGGCGCCTACACGGCATCGCGGCTGGGCACCATACCCTCAATTTCCACTTCCGGCGCCCCCTTCAGCTTTCCCCCCTCAATATATCCTGGCCCCGCACCCTTCCTCCCACCTTCTCCGAACCACTCAAACTCCTCCCCCGCGTAGTCCTGCCCGTGATGGAAGTAGGCCGCCTACAGGGCTTACGCTCCCCGGCCTCTATCTTATCCTCGGTACCCTTCATCTCCACTTCCTCCATATCCCTCCTAATATTCCTCGTCCTCCTGACGGTCTGTTGCTTGCGGTACAAAAAGCTTTGTTGTATCCCCGTCACTCGCTGGTGTTGTAGGTTGATCTGCGTGCGGAGTCCGCCGAGGTCGGCTGAAGAGGACCGCCCACGCGAGGAGATCAGCCTACAGAGCCTACAGGCAGCACCAGCATCCCCCTTTCTGTCCCTCCCTGCCCCCACCATCGTTACCGAAGATCCCCCCACTGAACCCTTCCCCCAATCCCTACCGGTAATTCCTATACGATCAGAAACCGCGACCGCCCCCATACCCCCTCTCCGCTTACGCCCAACCCTGGAGCGGTTAGCAGGCTCCTTCGCGGACTTACGCCCCCAAGATATATATCCCCGGCTTCCCCCTGTGTAAACCTTTTTTTTTATGAATGAATCGTTGACGAAAAAGGAATTGACCCACGATTGTGAGACTGGATTGATTAAGACCGATAGCATGGTGAAACCCGTGGGGTGCTTGCAGCCTCGCTGAGACCCACGAGTTTTTTGTTTTATGTTGCTCGGCCATCGGTAAGGGCCTTGGTTATTCGAAGTGACCTTGGCCCTGTGTTTGGCGGTCAAAGGCTGGCCTTGGGGCCCCTCGGCCAGCCCCTTCGCCCCAGACCCTTTGGCCGAAGGATGATTATGTGGAGAAACGACGATTTTGAAGAGGCACGAGGAGCACGAGAGGTCCGCGGCCTAGCTCAGCCTAAATCGTCTGTGTGTGTTTGTCTAAATATCGTGTGTGTACGATATCGTTTTGTGTTTTTATCGTTTATCGTAGGAACGATTCTTTTTAAGGGCCTACGCGCCCTACGAGTCCATGATGGGACCTGCCCTACTAGTCTGAAAACAATTTTTTTACATATATCAAACATATTACTTACCGTGCTTTGCCGCGCTAATTTTTTCTTCTTGGGTGGGCACGCCGAGAGTGGTTGAGTTATTTTTAGAGTAATTTGAGTATTGCAAAAATTTAGAGTGTTGGGGGAGTGAAGTACGTATGATGCCTACGTATCCCCTGGCACCGGTTGAAATTTTTTGGCAATTTTCTAGAAGGAACCACTCTCAACTGCTTCACAACCCCCTATTTTTTAATAACCACGCTGCACGAGTCTTATATACTTAAGGTGGCCACGCTGCACGACTATATGTCTGGGTTTTTCCTATACTTAACGTGGCCACGCAGCAAGATATTATATTCCTTTTCAATTTACAATGTATATCAATGACACCTATTTATTGATATTGACGAGCTCCTGCCTATATATAATATGCTATGCTTTATATTTTATAAGGAACCGACCATACTACAATCACAGCCCTGCGCTAAGTATTACTTAATTCTAAAATGATTCTCTTAATTAATGTCGGTTCCTTAGTCTATTGGCCAGAATTGTTTAATATTATTATGTAATTTCAAATGTTATTTTATGTCCTTTTGGAATAGCCCAACGAGGCGACATGGTTAGTATCAAGGTGGATCTGAGACAGGTAGAATGTTAGTTATAAACCAGAAATTTAAGAAATTATAATCATCTAGTGCATACCAGCCGCGTGCAAATAGTAAGTATTACCCAGAAATTACAGAAAAATTTAAGTAAATAACGAGAAATATCGTTTATATTGATTTCTAGACTCTAATTAGGCTAACAAGTAGTGATACAGTGAGTTACTATCGGTTAGGTATGCAATAGCTGGAGATGGGCCGATGTTTCAGGCCGCTGAAAATTTCTATAAATTGGGGTTAATCGGGAGGGCTCTACGATTTATTATGTTTAGGCCACAGTGTTATCTCACCACTCCTCGGTAACTTGAGTAGACTTGGGAAGGGATGAAGGCTGTAGGCGAACGTCAGGTGGGTAGCGAGTGGTGCGGCCCGTACACCCGTCGTCACCAGAAGCCGGGCGCTAGCCGCAGTCGATATATAGAGAATGGCGATGTCCAGGCCTTTAACGTAGTGCTCAGATCCACGCTGAAAACGCCAATATTATGTTTTATCACCATGTACATATATGTTTATAATACGGCCACAAGCATATTTTCTACAATCTTTATCAAGATTACGGGAGCTCGTCCTTTTTGTGTCATTTACCGCCTTATCAATTTTTATCGTAAGATTTACCGTCCTCAGCGGCGACAAAATTGTCTATTTTATATCTTGAGCACCCCGCTGCTACTTATATGTCATGCCTTTCACGGCGATATTTTCTTTTTTTAGTACTATCAAAATGGCTGCCAGGATGTGCGCTGGTGAGGAGCCTGAGATGTGTAAAATTGTTTGAATTACCGTTTTTATTGAGGAAAACGTGTAATCTACGTGTCAACTGAGTACGTGTGACTCACATCTATTTTTCTGTAACCCTTTTATGACCTGATTGTGACATGACGGGCTCCGATCCTCCCGCGAAGTGCTTCGCGTGGGCGGCGGTCTCGGGCTGGCGCCTACGCTCGGACCGCCAGCTGTCGCACTTCGGTAGCCCGGGACGCGGAGTTCCGTCGCGGCGGCCTGCCAACAACGAACAAAGGTGTGTTCTACACTTGACAGGCCGTTCCTACGTGTATATACCTCTACAAAGAGTAACAATCGTGTCAATCGTGCTAAAGTGTGTTTTAGCGCGATTGACTCCACCCCTACGATTGGCGAGCGGTCAACCAAGAGACACTGACGCCGAAGACCGCTCGCCATACCCTGTGAGATCCCTGTGATCTATCTTTTTAAATTCATAACCACCATCCTGAAGCAACAGGATACAGACACTCGTATCCCAGCTTTATATCAAAATGGACTACGCATTTATATTTTATAAAGACATTCGCTGGCCATTTTCTACACTCGCGACTGGTTGTACAGCCGAGTACCCATAACCCGGACACGGTCGGAGCTCTGACGCCGAGCGGGCCGCAGTGACATTTTTTCAAAATATAACCTGTATTTCTGTTATCATCTCTGTTACTCTTTACCCGTGTGATCTATATGTGTTAATGGTTGAACCTACCTTGTTTGAAGACCCGATGGCCGCCATTGTTTGCGTAAGACCCGTTTGTTTAGCACGCCGAGATGTGGGCGCTGCCATTTTTTGTTGTTTCTGGGTGGTGACCGGAAGTTGGGAATTGCTGCCTTTTCATTGGTCGAGAGATCGTGAGCGCGCGCTGGTGGCGCCTCCGCGTTCGCTCGACGAACTAACCGTTCCCGCGCTGGTCTCAGCAGCCGCACGACTGCTCTGAGACGGAGCAAGGCGGTTAGGTTGGTTTTAGCGACTGCACATCTTTTTCTTTTCTTTTAAAGTTCTCCGTTGCTCTTCGAACTCAGAGTGAGGGACGTTTGTAAAGATCTGCAGTCGATAATTCTAACTTTGTGGTATTGTTGCGTTGAAAAAGCAGCATTATTAATTATAATATATATATTCAATCTATTCTAAATTCTTTCCTCCGAATCCAAGATGGCCGACACTGGCCAGGCTAATTGGTCCTTCCTGCTGTAGCTATAATCCCCCCTTTGAACCCGGCTTTGGCCGGCGGTTGTTTGTTAACCCAACTTCCTGGAGATGCGGGCGCGCTCGTTGTTACAAAGGTGACGCTAACTGGCGCCTAACACGACCGCCCGTATAAGCGTCCCCCACCTGGAGACAAAGGCGCTACGATTGTATATAAACCCGGGCCCAAATTAAAGAACCATTCAGTCTTACCTGGATTCTGTTACCTACAACATCTATGCGTTGACTCCAACCTTATTTAACGTATATCGACCGCTAGGAGCAGAACCGCTAATGGGTATAGCCTAGAAACTTTACAATATGGCCATCTTGCTAGCGGCGTATGGAGTGCCCATTGACTAACCAAGAGGAGCATACAACATATGAGTAGACATGATGATGCTCTCGTGTCTGGCACATCTAACTCACACAGTGGGTGATGCTCACAGTATACCTACTGATGATGGGTGCATGTGACACTGTTAACGACGAATCCATCTCAATTGGTATCACCAACGAGTTGGTATCACTGACCAATTAGCTGTAGGTCTTGCCCCTCTACACCCAGTTGAGCCTTGGGATGACCCAAACCTGGACAAGGCTGGACGCCACCGGAAAGGCTAGGTTGACACAATACCTATTGGGTTTGCAGAACGAGGAAGATTACTTGATAATGGATGATGTCTGTACATGTATATGTTGCGTGGACTGGGGGACGGGATATCCCCGCATATTGAGTCCCCACCACAACCGGTCAAGCATGTGTTGCTCTGTATACATAAACATTCGCCACCAAAGAATGTGTAAAACATATGCCCACTTGACAGACACCTACAAATAGGCGGCCATGGAGAGATATTTTGAATATTTTGATCCATTGCCCGACATGTATGCAGTGCTGGGCAGTCCAAACATACCCTCCCATCGGCTCGCCAGGGAGCCACAGGGCGAGCAGTAGACTTGCTCTAAGTCTTCAATACTGAACAGTCATTATAAATTATTCAACAAGATTTAATAGGATAAACCTTCCCTAGACTGGTCCATGAATAGATAATAGTCTGCATTGACGACCCTTGAGATTTTTTAGATTTTTTTGATTTAGCAGTAGGAATTAACAGGCAGTCTGCGAATAGCAGGTTTTTTATGCCCTCTGAGGGCATTTACAGTACCGGTGTCAACAACTATATCAGTCAGTATATATAAACATAATGAATGAAAAGTATACAGATGTTATGATGTAATGTAGTGAGATGATACAATGTGCAGTCTTTCACGGTATACGTGTTATGGATACCACTTAAGGTCCTTCATTCACGTTCCTACTCTTTAATTTCACAAATTTTTTATATAGATAGACGGTGTTGGCGTCTTGTACTTCCAGCGGGAGATCATTCCAATATTGTCCTCCTTCGTATATGGGATTTTTTTTAAAGAAATTTGACCTTGGTCTCTTCAGTTTTATCGTTCGTTTTAGTTGGGCTCTTGTCCTTGGGTCACTGTCCTTATTAACATTGTTGTTTTTAACATATCTTCTCATAAACATTAACAGTAGGTATATACGTCGACAGTAGTTCCGAATGCGAGCAGTATGAAAGACTCAGTTTGTTACTGACAATTGGATTCCACACCATGGCCCACCTGACATGATCATCTTAGACAGATACAAGGAATTTCTGAATGAATCTGTATGAGAGATATGCCGACGACATCCCTTAGAGTGGATGGCAAACGCCAAAACTGAATGCCTCACCCGTAGACTCAAGGCAATCATCACCAAGTAGGTGAGAGGACAGGGGAACCCGTGGGAATGGTACTAGTCACGGCACGACCCAAACTGCTTCATTTCAAAGAGTATAGGGTCGGAAAAGTCGGACTAGAATGGCATTTGCCTATGTGGGTCTGCAGTAAAGGATCATATTGCAGTCCAACAATTCTTTGGCGATTGACAGTGGGTAACTAGCTAGGCACAGTGGCCTCAACAAATCACATTCTTACTAATATATCTAGCTGGTACTCCATTGAGTATCAGGCACAAGTAAATAATAATTGAAATAAATTGAGCTCATGGATAGTTTCTATAACCTACTTGCACCCAGTCAACTTGCCATTTCTGCAACTGCCTATCTAGGATCCAAAAACATCAAGCACCAGTGGGTCTTGAGGTATTTTGGTCTTGAGTGATTGGTCATGGTCAGCTGGGCATGCCTCTAAGACTGCGACATTGGCTCCCTGCTCTGTTCTCAATATCACAGTGAATAGGCCACAGATAGTGACGGGATAGTTTATATGAGTACCCTAAAAGTCCATATGGACCCATCTAATCTCTAGGTGATGTAAAATAGGGCGTGAAAGCACGCTCTAAAGAGAGTGGTGGCTGTCGCATCGTACACAATTGCAGCAGTGGAGCAGGCTTACGCATACATGTGTGCAATGATGTGTGATGTGACAGATCCATTACATCACGGGTGGGGAGTTAGCTCGATGGACTAGTAATCCCAAGGTGGGTTCTGGTTCCACTGCTATATCAATTGCCAGTCCTTCTCACATCTTGTCTATGTGATGTTGGAAGTAGAAAAACTCTCATCTGAGTAAATGTGTAGTATCAGACTTCTACCTGAAGTCATCTTGTAGATATGATCACTGACCCTGTGGTGTAAAACCAGGGAGAAAAAATGGAAGTAAGAAAGTCTGGGAAGGACCTGCAATGGCAACCAGAAATAACAATCTATCCGTCGCATCGTAAATCACTATATTTATATAGTGTACTGTATCTTTTCGGGATTGTTTCTGTATAACTGTCACTTTCCCTTCTGCTACTGGCTCCGTCACACTCCTCACCGTTATACGTCCGCACCTAGCAGAATGTCCGGTCGCTGTGACCCCACCCTCCGGCCTCCAGCATCTCCTGCCCAGCCCTGCTGACGCCATCCCATCCCGGGGGGTGTCTGTCCGTCACCTCGTCTCCCCTTTGTACCCCCGCCCCCTACCTTGGCACAGCCATAGGACCACCACCCTATTCCATAATACCACTCATCCTCCGACCCCACCCACGGTCACTCAGCCTGCCAGATGACTTAGGAAAAGGGTCCGGCCCCCGGGCATGCCCTTAATCTGCCCCTCTCATGCCCAGCCAGCTGGTCGTGAATTTTGAATGCCTCAACCAGAGGTCCAAGCAGACCATCCTAGACCAGCCCGATGTGAGATGTCGATGCCATTTTAATACAAGGTCCTGGGGACCAAACACAAGGACGAGATCATGCGGTGAAACATATGCAGTCCTGTGTTTGTGAAATTGGAATAATGTGGCAAGTACAAAGAGTATCTATGTGTAATTCAGAGAGTACGTATGCCCATTACATAGTACTATAGTTTCTGTTTTGGCCAGAGATTGTTTATGTCACTCTATATGGAGGCATCATAGTCAGTCACAGAGGCTCTATATCAGTCAGAGAGGGTGTATGTCAGGTAGGGGGTGCATTTAAAACCTAGTCTAGTGTTTTAAGTCACAGAGGTGCTCTCTGTCTCTGTTGGAAATGCTTGCGATGGGGAGGGGGCACGGAGAAGTCAGGTGGGCAGTGCTCACAGGTTATTAACGTCGTTTGTTTGGTCATGTTAATGTCGCCTCCTCCTCTTCTACCCTCGTGACCTTTTGGCCCAAATCGCGTTCCATCGTTACCTGCGATGCCCTTTGCTGAGTGCAATTTAATCAAGTCCCCATACTAGAAGTCCCCATACAAGAATAGGTACAGATTTAAATACCTTTACTCTTATTGTCCTCATTGTATATGATTGATCTATGTGCAGATATGCGTTGAATAAGAAGTTGTGCATAACTTTGCCTAAAGCTTACCTTTCGCTATCAATCTAAAAAGGAAAATTATATTATTAATTCAAGGCATTTTTGCAAGATCCATTCCATACACATTGTGTTTTCAAACTCGGAATCAAAATACTGCTGTGCTTTATGGTGGTAAAATAAATCTGAAACTCCCGATATCCATAAACACATCGCACAGATATGTTGGCTAGGGACGTGATTGGAGACCGGTAATCTCTCTTCTATACATAATAAAAATGTAAATCAGCGCTGGTATAACGGTTCAAGTCAATCCTATACCTCCCTTATTTTACCCTCACCCCACTCTCCACCCAACCTTTCTCATGGTCTCAGCTCGTCAGGCGACCAAATAAACATTACCTGCTTGACTCTCAGCCCCAGGTTCTTGTGGCTCTTTTTGTGTCGACTCTAAATACCTA
This sequence comes from Alentia gelatinosa, assembly GCA_950022655.1. Lineage (NCBI taxonomy): Eukaryota > Metazoa > Annelida > Polychaeta > Phyllodocida > Polynoidae > Alentia > Alentia gelatinosa. Next base: position 53,698,978 of record OX465581.1, read on the forward strand.
ATCATGGCTGTGAGGAGATAAGATCGGTCTCAGGACAGGCCTCGGGGTGCGTGGTAGGGGTACGGGGTGTAGAGGTGGCCCTGGGTGCCCGCCTGTACCCCGCTGTACCTACCTGTAATCAGATGGCATCACTCCCACCTCAGCCCCGAACACCTGTACGTGTCAGCTCGGCGACAGCGCCACCTTAGCAGTGATCAGGTGAACTGACGAGGGCCGCAGTCCCCTTCACACACAGCCTGCGGCGATCACATTCTCCACCCCCGTCACCTTTAACCACTTTAAACGGACAACAATGGATACTAAAACTAGGTCCATCCCCTCTGCTCCTTCCGACCGCAATCTAATTGCTATTGGTCTCATAGGAGTGATTTTGTTCTCTGATTGGAGAGGCCACATAAACCGTATATGGTTGGAACTATATATATATACATATAATAATATAATTGCGGCCTGGGTGAGGTAACCAGGTTACCATGAGCTGTAATAGTGTTACGTCACCAATTCCAAAACGGTTGTGCCAGTCACGCCTCAGATGTTGAACACTCGACAGGTTTTTAACATTGCTAAAGAATTTTAATTCTAATTGTACTTAATAAAGTGTGGTTATGTGTATATTCCACCAAACCGATTTCCTCGCATGTTATTAATTACCTAACTACAACCGGCAAGCTGCCAACTATATATATATATATTTACTTTCAGATATCGGGGGGGGGGGGGAGCAACTCCCACTCCCACCCCCGGAAGCTAAGGTACTGCTTATACATTAAAATCCCAGGTAAGATAATGGGAAACCACAACGTCCAGTCTGTAGACCTATGTACAGAGACTGTCACTCTCCCCCACCCCACACAGTTGCCAAATAAGTCCCCCGCACCCATGTAAAAAATTACTCCTTTCATAAGGCACCAGAAAATATGCACCCCTACCATTAGCATGGTTTTAAATGCATACCCCTTGGAAAAATCTACCCCCATGGTTTTTAAACGCATCCCCCCTTGGAAAAATCTAACCCCTCCCCCCACCCCCACATTTAGCAAAATAAGTCCCCCGTCCCCATGACAATAAAAAAAAGTATCCTTCCTCCACAGAGGCACCCAAAAAGAAATTGTCCATCCCCCCACTGTGAAATTCTTTTAGAAATATCCCTCATGTAAAAATTTGATTAAATTTGCCTTTGTGGGTGGTGCTATCAGTCTTACTGAGTGGTGCCATCACTTTAGTATTTTGCTCGTGCTTTGAAAGTCTTGAGTGAAAATTCGATTTCAAAAGTTTGTTCAATGCAAGTTTTTCTAATAAAAATTGTGATTCCACAAGTAAAAGCTTTTTTATTTAGTTTTGTAGATATTGACCTTTTAATTTGCTTTAATCCTGTCAGCTTTGGTATGAACCTGTACATGACTAAACATCCAACAGTCTCTCAGTCCCAGGCTGTGGGAATTCCTTGGAGAATAACAGCACCTATGATGTCATAATTTGTTCCCTTGGGTACCCGGTCAGGTTTTCCCACTGAGGACAGTTTGCAGGGGATGCATGGGTGAGGGGCGGTATGGTTGAGGAGCAGTATGGTTGTGAGACTGCTGTAAGACTGTTGTGAGACTGGGATTGATGTACTCCTGGTCTGAATGGTAGGGACTCAAGATTGAAAGGGTAATTGTCCCCATCGAATTCCATTCTCAAATTAGACAATCTCATGAGATTCCTATTTCAGACATGTTTAGAATTCATAGGGGCATTTTGGTAAGACAGATCTACTCACTGCTGAGTTGCCAATTTAGTATCCAAACCAGCCAAAAGGAAGCCAGCAAGCAGGATCACCATGGTGTCTGTTAATTCAACTTAAGTCTCAGGAGTACTCATTAGGATCCAATCTGTCATTTTTCAAGAAACCCAAAGTTTTTTGGAAAAGCGAAAATGTACACCCTGTTGCTTGATATTTGTAGTGGGGGAAACTTGTCAGAGACTGAGGAAAAGGTGGAGTACACCCGTCTCAGGTACATTATGTCTACATGTGAATCCATCTTCAGGTGATGGAAAGAGGAATGTACATATGCAATAAGGGGGAAGCGTATGCTGTGAAACAGGGGGGTGGGGGAAGGGGGTCAATTTTCGAGAAAAGTCTGCGTACGTACTTTATGGATGACCCCTAATCCACAATGAGGACACATTGTATGTGATTGGGAAATGTATACCAAAGGAAAGCGCGAGGTGTGACTGGAAATTGTCGCTAACAAATCGTCACCACCAGCTGTACAGACAGACGCCGGAGTGGAACTTGTCGCAGACATTTCGCAAGGTCTGACATGGGGTCTGGCGTCATGTTACTAAACCCTAAAACAAAGTAGACTTCATTCTCTAATGCTAGGTTTACAACATCACCCCGACAGTACCGACAGTGATTTTCGCGCAAATCATAAGTCGACGTGGAAGCTTTATGACATTTTTATGTGCCCATCTGTGCCCAGTGCGTTTACCTTACCTGCTAAATATTGTCTATTTTCATAATCAAATTAGTAATAATACTCCATAAGAAATTGAGTTGAGTGTTTTTCAATTCCAAGTTAGAGTCTAGGTTTTTCTATTCTATTCTAATATGACAAAGGTGGTTCCTCCACTAAATATAACACTGGATGCTGTGTGGGTAAAACCATACTTTGTTAAGGAAGGGATATAGATGATGAATCCAGGAGCTGTTTAGTTTAAGTTGTATTTAATTTCCTGAAGAATTCACAATTTACAAGTATGATGCCAATATGGGGAGTAACAGTTATCAGTTGATGTACAGGATCTTCTGAATGAAATGTCACTGTGATTTAGTCCACTGTTAGCAAAGCATGCTGTGCACTCCTGTAGGTAAGGATCCTTAACTCTAGAGCCTCACATCATGTGACTGCTCTGAGTGGTGGCATAATGTTTTTTCCACATCCCAGCAGTGCGGGGCCTCTCTGTCGTCTCTACATCATGATGATAGTCCTGAGTCAGTCTCCAGATAACTGACTCCTGCATGGTGTTGTGCGAGCCAGGCTCAAGCCAAGTCCTTGACTGAATCCTGACTGACTGGAGATGAGTCCAACTCAGTCTTTAATACAAACTGGAAAGATGTCAGTGTCTAAAAATAGAAACAGTGTAAGGGAAATACCTGAGTATGTCCAAACAGGCCTCCGAGCATAACATGGTGTGGGAGTGGGGCATGAGTGTCCTGCTCCCGATTGGCTACATGTTAATGCGCATGAGTATGGATTGCTGACACAGTCTGGATGATGTGGGAAAGTGACCTCACAGCTTGTCACAAGATAATGTCTTTTCCCTCAACTAATGCTTTTCCAGTATCCTGGTCTGTTGAGTGCAGATCTTTAACTAAGAATATCTTTAACTATAATTCACAATATAGAATATCTAGTACATATGCAAGTAAGGATATGACACTAAGTTAATTTGTTGCAATTCTAAGTTATTAGTTTTGATTCTAAGTTAATCTGTTTCGAAGTTGGAGGTGAGTTTTCGAAGTCATTACATCTATACTTGCACTATGCGCTCGTCCAAGATCATGTTGTGACTTGAAGAGGAGTTTTGACTAGATATACCAAAAAGGTATGGCGTGTGTGTGGGAACCGCTAACATGAAGCAAGATGGCGACAGTTGGAAGTAAAACTCAGAATAGACTGTCTTTATAAGCAAGGTAATGGTCATGTGGGTTGCTGAAGTAAGCAGCAGAGGAGTATACCTCTGCAGGTGCTGCGGTGAGCAGCACTTGAGTTTGAGGATAAGATCTGGTAGAGAACTAAAGAGAGAAAGCAACTCATCATTGGAGGAAGAGCTTAAGGTTAGGCACCAGAGGCTTCACTCTGCATGGAGTGGAGTCGTCTACTGGAGAACGATGATAGCGTGAGGTAATCTTCTCTGTAAGTAACTTACAAACAAAAACGTAGGGAACTACCTCTCAATTGGAGAGAACACAGAGAGGATACAATGGACTTAGGAGAACGGAACACTGAATGGTCTAACATTATGGAAGTGTGTAGTGAACATGAGTGAGTCATGAATATCTATATTTGTTTGTGGACATTTATAAAGGACTTGAACGATGGACGATAACTAGAAAATATACTCAAGCATTTATGGAACAAGATTCTACAATATTGAATTGTCAGGTTTGAACTATGGTATCTAACATGTGAAGATTGCTACTGAAGAATAAGCTGCTATACTTATAAGTGATGATTGCTGTGAACTTAAGTTATAACACAATGTGAGAGCGAGTTGAGCACGATGGTAGTGCGCCAATGTTACAATGCATCAACAGATTGCTTCTCAGGATATTAAAGTTACCAAATCATTTTTCATTGTTCATCCTTACTACCTTGGGCCACAGGGATGTGAGCTCAACGTGTCACTGTGGCCAAACCATTTGAGTAGAATCTATCCTACATAAGAGTTAAACGGATTCCAAGATGACATGATAACAGAAGTAAGAAGTTAGATACTTCGCAGTCTAATTAACCCTAATTAAGACCCATACCAGCAGTGCATGCTTTCTATAAGGGAAAACAATGAAAGTTAACTTAAGTTTAGAAATTTATCAACAAAAAACATCATATCATCAACATCAGTACCATCAGGATAAATGTCAATAAATAATAATCACATGTGTGTCACTTTTACAAGGCAACAAAGGCCCATAAAAAATGTAATGAAGGTAAATGTAAATAATTCATAGTCATTTTTACAGTTCATCTATCAGTGGCATCACTCTGCTTTCTGGTTAGGGGTGTGGTTAGCTTGCCCAACAGTGCTGCAAGTGCCAACAGGCTGGTCACATTGCTTTGGACACTGCTAGATCTACATAGTGATGAGAACATTGGGGATCTAACCAGCTGGGTGAACGATTCATCATCCGAGGATGATCACCTCTGCGTGGATGTGGAAGGCTGCGGATCGGTGGAGGCAGACTGCTGTTGTGTGGATGTGGATGTGGATGTGGACGGCAGGCAGGATATGGGAGCAGTTGGTGGTGGTGGAAAGGCAATGTCCATAGTCAGGAACTACTGCTGTACCCAACAACTGTCTTGGGAGTGCCACATGCCTGGCTGGGGTGTAACATATGCAGGCCACTGTGATGGAGGTGGCTGCCACTGATGTGTAGACTGCTGAGACTGCTGCTGCTGAGACTGCTTCTGTACTCCTCTGAACCACAGCTGGGGTCGTCGTGGATCAACATCATCAACAGGTACTGCCAGTCTCGTTGCTGCTGATTGTTGGCCGCCTGACATTCCTGAATAAAACTGATGATATGCTGCTCTGCCTCAAACCGGTGGTGTTCTTGTAGTTTGCTCAGCATATCATCTATGTACACCGTCAAGCCAGAACTTGAACCGTGAACTACTGGCTTGGGCTTCACAATTTCCTTATGAATGTCTGGAGCATATTCATGAGTGTACCAGGATCAGCCCTTGTCCCCACAGTAGATGGCGTCACTGATGGCAATGTGGCTGTCAGATGGTTGTCGTCCTAAGCAACAGAACACTGGGACTGGCTGACTGGGTACCACTGGGCTTGAATGGCACTTCAGTGCAAATTATCAGTGTGGTGTTGAACCAGGAGTTGGAATCTGGCCCAGATCTACCTCTCAGCATTTCTGTATGCAGGCCAGACTTGGATACAAGCCTGCAAAGTTTGTCAAGCTTTGTCCGCACACTGTCATACCAGGTTTTGAGTTCTTGTGTTATGCGGCCCATGGATTGTGCCTTCTCCGTCAACAGCCAGTCTTTGTGGCAGGCTTTGTGGAAGCCGGCTGTTTGGAATGCAGTTCAGAATGCTGCTGGATATACTCAATAACTACTTATTTTTCATCTTCAGAGAACTTTGTACTAATTTGTGGTGCTCAGCAGCAATGTGGACTTGGTTGGGGCAGTGCCTTGTTTGCCTCTGGTGACTCTGGCTCTGCAGTGGGTGCTGCTTCCGGATCTTCTGATTCTGAATCATGTAGGCATTCAATGGACTCAAGAGCAGGAGCAGCCTCAGGTGTATCTGGTGGAACATCTTGAACATCTGGTGCAACAGCAGGCAGAACATGTATTTCAGCAGTAGTAGAGGTAGTGATAGCAGTAGTAGGACCCTTTTTGCACTTCTTCTTTGGAGGCATTTTTGTGGACCAGGTAGAGAGCAGTGTTCTTTGGCTGCTCGAAGTGGAATCAAGACCCGTCTGCCATCCCGTCTTATATATACCAAACACGGACTGCAAGTCAATGCGAATGAATGTTACCCTGTCTTAACTAAACCTACCAGACCTTAGGTCGATGTGAACATCAAAGGTAAGTCGCCTTAAGTTGACGGGCTTCTTTAACCCATGGCCCGGTTTTGATAGCGTCAAACTTGACACCCTGTAAGTCGTTGGGCTTCCTGACAGGACAGGACTCAAGTAGACAGCCTCTGTAAGAAGTTCTTGACCAAAGCCTGTCACTGTCGACATAAGGCGAGTTGAGGTCTGTGGCAGAAGCTCCGTCAACTTGAGCCAAACCCCATTAGTCATAAACCCGGGGCTTGCTAGGACTGTCGGGGTCAATTTTTTGACAGTCAGAAAATTTCCCCGGCAACTCCCCGACAGCCAAGTCGACCTACGATTTGTAATCTCAATAACATAAGGCAGACTTGCAAATAGCCTTCAAGATACAGTGACCCCCTGTCGATGGTGTAAACCTAGCATAAGGTGCAGGCTTCTGATGGCTTGGTATGATTATTATCTGTATGACCGATCATATACATGCATATGCCTTTTAGATTGAGGAGGCATATCGGATGGGCAATAGCTGCATGTAAGTTATCAGATAAAGCTTAGGCTACCAAAAGCTACCGCGTTTATCCCTTTCAGATGAAATACTGTCAGAAATATATATGTATGGTGCTAAATTGTTTTATATATCACCCACCAATGCCTTGTATACTGAATGTTCCACTCTGATGCATTTCTTCGCATTCTTCACCAAATTCTGTTCTATGACTTATTGGCGTGCAGATACGATCCAAAATAAAAGTTGATATGTACTCATAGTAAGATAAATATACATTATATCAAAATCCAGCATTGCTCCTGTACTGGTGATTAAAAGACGGCTCAAAATATTTCTTGTATGGTAGCGTAGCAGGCCACCCGGGGGTTTATCAGCACAGCAGGGCTTGGCCGGCACTCCTTTGTAGCCAGATGCCACGGTGTTTTCATTTTACAATGGGCTCAAGGGGTCAGCAGGTCCGGCGCCCTTACATGTGTGTCGGGTGACCCGAGGGTATTCAGGAAGAATAGAGAAAAAGAAGACAGATTTGAAGTCCACATGTGCTCTTTTTATAAGCGGATTTACCACACATTGTGACAAATCTGTAGGGGTCCTTGGATTGCCACTTGACTGTTGGAGATGGGAAAGCGAATCATCCAGAGCCACTTAGAAAGGGCTCATACCGAACCACATCCATTCTGAAAGAAATCTGCATCCATTGGAAGATAAAGAAGAAACCAACAAGTTTTGGTTAAATTTGTCATTCTCAACCAGATAAATTTGGAGTGATATGTACGAGGCGAGAGCCGAGTGAATATCACGTAACATACAAACGAGTTGGAGAACGACTTCTTTGACAAAAACCAGTTGCTTTCTGTATCTATCTCAGCCCTGTATACACTAAAATAATCGATGTTGCACAGGATATAGACCATGGAGAACAGACTGCAATAATCATGGGGCATTCCTTCTTCTTCTCGCATAAAAAAAACCATCACTGGGTCCATCGGTGGCAACAGAGAACAAAATGCCAGTGGCTGATACAGGATATCAACTGCTTTTTTCATATTCAGATTATAGCTGAATCTATATAGCCTATGTGCTATGTAATGTGATATAAGAATCCAAAGCTAACTATTTCGAAAGTCCCGTATTTGTCACTGAATGCAACTGCATATGTTTGACCGTATTCCCTTATATATCTTTATTGCAACTTTAGTAATGATTTACACCAGTTAAAAATGTGGTTAAATCTTAAATAGCAATAACTATATGCACATTGATTAGAGGAACACAATATTGTAAATAACAAATCTCTAAATATATGAGGTTTAGAATAATTAATTCCGTTCAATTTCTTTCTCTTTCCTTTTTACTAGTTTAAGACCTCAGCTACAAACACTATCCATCGTGCCAGAATTTTTGTCCTTATGCTTGGAGTAGCTTAGCCAGTATTTGTCTCCACCCGACAGCACCCCGATGGTTGGCACGTTGGGAATGTTGTTGCCGTCGTGGGCGCTGACCAGTGATTTGGGGTTCTCCATTATCAGGCCCTTCCTTAGTTTTCTGTTGAGAGCAGCGGTCTAGACGTTGGATCGCTGGTCCTACATAAGGCCTGTTTCCATTGGCTGATGAAAATGGCGTAGATTCCCTGTTATCCTAGGGCACCATTGTAGTACCCTAGGCTCGTAGGAACATCAATTCCCCTTCAGCAGTAGGTACGTACCTTGGGTAATTATCTATTCTCCTAAAAGCCCATTTCTATTCCAGGATTGCCTAGATTCATAAACCCAGACATCGAAATCTTGAATAATATGCCATAAGGCCTGTTTCCATTGGTCGACGAATAGGGTGCAGTTTTTTTATGTTCTCAGAATAACCTATTTCCATTTTACGTCAGCAGTGCTGAAGGTCCGTCAGTGGTCCCTAACTAGATTGGGGACTGTAGATCGGTGACGGCTTAAAAAATCTGCACCATTTTCCTTGGTCAATAGGAACGGCACTATAGAATACAATGCCAGGATTGCCTAAATTCATAAACCCAGACATCGAAATCCTGGATAATATGCCATAAGACCTATTTTCATTGGCTGACGAAAAGGGTGCAGTTTTTTTGTGTTCTCCTAATAACCCATTTCCATTTTGTGTCAGCAGTGCTGAAGGTCTGTTGGTGGTTCCTGACTGTAGATCGGTGACTGTAGATTGGTGACGGCTTTAAAAATCTGCACCATTTTCGTTGGTCAATAGGAACGGCACTATAAAAGGCAATGCCAGGATTGCCTAAATTCATAGACCCAGACATCGAAATCTTGAATAATATGCCATAAGGCCTGTTTCCATTGGCTAACGAAAAGGGTGCAGATTGTTTGTGTTCTCCTAATAACCTATTTCCATTTTGCCTCAGCAGTGCTGAAGGTCCGTCGGTGGTCCCTGACTGTAGATCGGTGATTGCCAATGAAAATGGGCTAAGAGAACACACAAAATCTGCACCCTTTTCGTCGACCAATGGAAACGGGACTAAAGATTGAAGGCGTGGAGACCTTGTATGTCTTTGAACCAGAAAGGTAACATTTAAACGCCTCTGGAGACCCTGACTGTGATAGTGAGAAAATGAGTTGATTGCACGATTTACTAGAAAGGAGATAATCGTGAGTGATTTCCTGCTCGTCCTTGGCCAGCCTCTTGTTCCATGAGCTCATTGGTTACACGCACCTCGGATACAGTTACCATTAGCGTTATCAAAGGGTGTCCTTCATCATCCTTATCTATAGGCGTCCTTATAGAGACTTGTGTAGCTGACTCTCGAGAAGCGCATATTAAACTAGAATAAATTGCAGAAATTATATGTAAATAAGACATCAGATTATACATACTCATGTGAATGTGTACATACCTGTATATGCGTCTACAAATACTATCAAGGAACGTCACGAAATTTGATGTAATTGTTTATATGGTGTGAGTTGCCTTCGGAATCATATCACAAATCAGAGCTGTGTGATGATTATAGCAGAAGACAAAGAACACCATTCAAACGACTATATGAATTTGAGGGGCGCTTAGCTTTTATCCTACCCCGTCACATGTTTTTGATTGAATATGTCACCCATGGCATATACATTTATTAAAATTTTGGTTGTTAAGAAAAATGAAATAGATTTTTTTTAAATTTCGGGTATATAGTAAATATATAACGTCCAACCATGCTTGTACAAGTCACAGAACTCGATGCTAATTTACCGTTTGTACGGAACTCGGCGTAAACTCCTCAGTCCGTACATACCGTAAATTAGCATCTCGTTCTGTGACTTGTATAGCATGGTCAGGACATTCTATATAATTACTTTATCCTACCCCTAATATAAAATTTTATAGGCTTAACATTTAGTTTATGTATGTTACAGTATGTCACAGACAGAGAAAAATACACTCCTAGGAGCGTACAAAACATTGGACATGTGACCAAGGAATGGACCAGTCTGTGAGCTATTTTGAAAAAGGTTCCAGTTCTACACCTGAATCAGCATTTCATATTCAGATTATAGCTGAATCTATATAGCCTATGTGCTATGTAATGTGATATAAGAATCCAAAGCTAACTATTTCGAAAGTCCCGTATTTGTCACTGAATGCAACTGCATATGTTTGACCGTATTCCCTTATATATCTTTATTGCAACTTTAGTAATGATTTACACCAGTTAAAAATGTGGTTAAATCTTAAATAGCAATAACTATATGCACATTGATTAGAGGAACACAATATTGTAAATAACAAATCTCTAAATATATGAGGTTTAGAATAATTAATTCCGTTCAATTTCTTTCTCTTTCCTTTTTACTAGTTTAAGACCTCAGCTACAAACACTATCCATCGTGCCAGAATTTTTGTCCTTATGCTTGGAGTAGCTTAGCCAGTATTTGTCTCCACCCGACAGCACCCCGATGGTTGGCACGTTGGGAATGTTGTTGCCGTCGTGGGCGCTGACCAGTGATTTGGGGTTCTCCATTATCAGGCCCTTCCTTAGTTTTCTGTTGAGAGCAGCGGTCTAGACGTTGGATCGCTGGTCCTACATAAGGCCTGTTTCCATTGGCTGATGAAAATGGCGTAGATTCCCTGTTATCCTAGGGCACCATTGTAGTACCCTAGGCTCGTAGGAACATCAATTCCCCTTCAGCAGTAGGTACGTACCTTGGGTAATTATCTATTCTCCTAAAAGCCCATTTCTATTCCAGGATTGCCTAGATTCATAAACCCAGACATCGAAATCTTGAATAATATGCCATAAGGCCTGTTTCCATTGGTCGACGAATAGGGTGCAGTTTTTTTATGTTCTCAGAATAACCTATTTCCATTTTACGTCAGCAGTGCTGAAGGTCCGTCAGTGGTCCCTAACTAGATTGGGGACTGTAGATCGGTGACGGCTTAAAAAATCTGCACCATTTTCCTTGGTCAATAGGAACGGCACTATAGAATACAATGCCAGGATTGCCTAAATTCATAAACCCAGACATCGAAATCCTGGATAATATGCCATAAGACCTATTTTCATTGGCTGACGAAAAGGGTGCAGTTTTTTTGTGTTCTCCTAATAACCCATTTCCATTTTGTGTCAGCAGTGCTGAAGGTCTGTTGGTGGTTCCTGACTGTAGATCGGTGACTGTAGATTGGTGACGGCTTTAAAAATCTGCACCATTTTCGTTGGTCAATAGGAACGGCACTATAAAAGGCAATGCCAGGATTGCCTAAATTCATAGACCCAGACATCGAAATCTTGAATAATATGCCATAAGGCCTGTTTCCATTGGCTAACGAAAAGGGTGCAGATTGTTTGTGTTCTCCTAATAACCTATTTCCATTTTGCCTCAGCAGTGCTGAAGGTCCGTCGGTGGTCCCTGACTGTAGATCGGTGATTGCCAATGAAAATGGGCTAAGAGAACACACAAAATCTGCACCCTTTTCGTCGACCAATGGAAACGGGACTAAAGATTGAAGGCGTGGAGACCTTGTATGTCTTTGAACCAGAAAGGTAACATTTAAACGCCTCTGGAGACCCTGACTGTGATAGTGAGAAAATGAGTTGATTGCACGATTTACTAGAAAGGAGATAATCGTGAGTGATTTCCTGCTCGTCCTTGGCCAGCCTCTTGTTCCATGAGCTCATTGGTTACACGCACCTCGGATACAGTTACCATTAGCGTTATCAAAGGGTGTCCTTCATCATCCTTATCTATAGGCGTCCTTATAGAGACTTGTGTAGCTGACTCTCGAGAAGCGCATATTAAACTAGAATAAATTGCAGAAATTATATGTAAATAAGACATCAGATTATACATACTCATGTGAATGTGTACATACCTGTATATGCGTCTACAAATACTATCAAGGAACGTCACGAAATTTGATGTAATTGTTTATATGGTGTGAGTTGCCTTCGGAATCATATCACAAATCAGAGCTGTGTGATGATTATAGCAGAAGACAAAGAACACCATTCAAACGACTATATGAATTTGAGGGGCGCTTAGCTTTTATCCTACCCCGTCACATGTTTTTGATTGAATATGTCACCCATGGCATATACATTTATTAAAATTTTGGTTGTTAAGAAAAATGAAATAGATTTTTTTTAAATTTCGGGTATATAGTAAATATATAACGTCCAACCATGCTTGTACAAGTCACAGAACTCGATGCTAATTTACCGTTTGTACGGAACTCGGCGTAAACTCCTCAGTCCGTACATACCGTAAATTAGCATCTCGTTCTGTGACTTGTATAGCATGGTCAGGACATTCTATATAATTACTTTATCCTACCCCTAATATAAAATTTTATAGGCTTAACATTTAGTTTATGTATGTTACAGTATGTCACAGACAGAGAAAAATACACTCCTAGGAGCGTACAAAACATTGGACATGTGACCAAGGAATGGACCAGTCTGTGAGCTATTTTGAAAAAGGTTCCAGTTCTACACCTGAATCAGCATGTAAATGATACATGCCCTGCCCCATAGATTCACAGACCTCAGTGTTAAATCAATCCCCACCAAGGCGGTATATATACTGAATGACTGTTCCCAATTCTGAATGACACATTAGTAGCTAAAAATAGAACTGACAGTGTGTAGCTGCATGCCCTGGTTTTTAACAAGTCTTGACTGACAAGTGGTGACATAGTGTTGAAAGTTTTATTTCGTAACTTCGTAATGCTGTATCAGTTATGTCGTTATGCCGTCATGCCGTAATGCTGTAATGCCGTAAGAACTAGAATAACAAAAAAGATTTACATCAGAGTCAAACAACATGCGTGTTGTACACAAACTATAGGCAAACTCTATCTCAGGTAATATAGAATTTAGGTGACACATAATTTGAGTCATAATACCATAACACAAGCAGTGTGTTTAGACTATAGTTAAACTCAATTTAAGGTAGCACAAAATTGAGGTAACACAGAATATTTAGCCACAGTTTCATAGTATGACATAGTCAATGACTAGTAAATACACATAAATTTAAGTGTTGACATATAATGACAAACACAAAGATTAGTTGTGGCTGACAAATAGCAGTAAATACTTGAAATAAGTGTCTCAGATCATGAACACACACTTTTATGCTGTATGTGGGACTAGCTTATATGAACACATAGTCAGGCTAGTTTTTATCAATACACAAACAATCACTCTTTAGCACCTTATTTTGAGGGCTTATGCAGTTATAAAACATATCTTGTTAATACACCTAATATCTCACCTTGTGGGCTTATCCAGGAACAGGTACTAAAATTATGGGGAGGTATTATTACATCATGTTTTTTAGATTTTTAACATGGGATTTCTTTTTGGTTCCCCTAACATTTGGTTTCTATGGAGGAAGTAGGAATTACTTCCTCACCAAGGCACTCTGGGATAAACCAAGATGGCAGCCTCCATGAATGGAGCCGCATGGCAGCAAAGTTTGTTGACATTGCTAATAAATGTAGATCTCAAGGATTTTACCCATCGCTAGAACCATAGCACCATTCATTTGGTAAGTCTGAGCATTTAGAGATAGATAGATACCCTGTAAACTTTGAAATGAGTTGAAAACGCCATATCAACAAGGGTGAGTGATATTAGGGGACATCATTTTCGCCAGCCTTTACACAGCGGCGTCTGATTTTGCTCCAGCTTGACACACTGCGAGGCTTCGCAGCAGAACAATGATCTAAAACCAGTCTGAGAATAAAACCTGTTTTAACCTTATATATGTCAAACGCCATCTGAAAATTAGGCCCCGCACCCACTAGTTACGATTGGGCTACGACAGAGAAATTCTGTGTCGGAGTGCGTCGTAACGCTTGTCGGACCGCGTCGTAACTAGTGGGTGCGGGGCCTTAGAAATATGTGGGTACTCACAGAGATCAAGATAGAACATCACTTCCCCATGTTCCGGCCCTCGTCGAAGCAAGACGAGGCGTGCCTTGTCAAACGGCCAGGCTGGTTTGCAGTTCGAATCCATTTGATGTTGTGGGTAATATTAATGTGAATGCGAATAGTGAATCAGTGTATTTGTCTCATTCCAGTCACAGTAATGTTGTCAGATTAGTATGACGTTTAAATTGAATGACCCAGCTCCACATATTGCAGGTAGTCTGTCCAAGTCGCCGATGATGACGTTAGATTCGTGGCCCGTTTCTGAGTGCCATGGCAACGCGTCTAACGACGTCAAAATAGAGCCTCGACAAAAGCTTTAAGGATCATAAACACCTCATATACGTTAATATTTAACTGATCATGCTATTTGTACACTTTTAGACATCAACATTTGAATAAATTAAGTGAAACCATTGCAAACAATATCCTCTCCTAGAGCAGACCGAAGCACTGCCGTGTAGGTAAATAAGTTGGTCACAAAACAGCGTGAGCCACACTCACTCCGACAATAACAAGTAGCAAATATAGATGTCCAGTACTCATGTAAGGTTGGTTATTGAGTGTGTATTCATGTTTTAGTAATCTAAGAGCGTAGAGACGGGGTAGGATAAAATATTATGTAACTCTACATAACTAAATTACTATACATTTAATACTGATCACTGTCCAGACTGTATGACGCATTAATGGAAGACCGCCCGCCTGAGGCGAATTATTTGCGATAAAAAAAAAAAAAGAAAAAAAAACTAAAAAAAACTGTTGCATCCAGTTACACCATGTTAAGCATATGGAGAAATTTATGAGGGGGAAGATAAATACATGCATACTTGTGCGTACATACATACATGTTACCTTAAGTAATATCCTCAGGCTTGTATACTTATGTATGTATGTACAAATATTACAGGCATACATGTTTGACAACCATTATACAGAGGAAGCAGTTTTTAGCACGACCCTTATGATGCATCTGTGACGTCACACGGAGGCAAGTCACTCTCGAACTCTCACCGTGTGCTAGAGCCACCCGGCACCGCCGGTGTGCACAAATATCGAAATATTTACTTGTACAGATGGATCTGTCGTTTACTGGTCTTTTTGGTAACATTCGCTTATCCTTCCCCTTTTCTCCTAATTCATAATATAGCTCTGGTACTCACTTTCCCGAAAACGTGCCGAATCTTTTGATTATGAACATTCCTTAGGAAAAATGAATTAGGATAACGTACTCAGCAATATATAATCATGCTCAGACAGGTCCAAGAATTAAATCCTGTGTCCCCATGAGAAGGGAATGGGCGAAGTGAAGGGAGAAGTGATAGCATTCAGAGTCTCGTCTAACTGTTCCCCTATGTCATATATTCTATCCTCCTCCACTCCTTGCCTCCACGTTCCTCATCAGGTTGTGACCGCAGCCAATTGACCACCCTTGGCTTGAGCGTCTGTGTCCTGTCCTGAATAAGACATGACGCTTGGATTGCCGTGATGGCAACCTTTTATTATTCACCGCTAGCTGTTTGATGTCTTCAGCGTTCCTTGATGTGCGTGGGGGACGCTGTGACGTCATAGGTTGGCATCTGGGGAGCACCAACCTGCCGTGTTTCAGTAGTAGAGTCATGGTATGTAGCCACTATTAACAGTCTTTTTGGTTGTGCGAAACTCTGAAATGACGAGAAACAAAATTGACCGAATGCAAAGCAGATACGTGAATATTTTGTTTGTCTTTTTGTGAATAGGGGTCGGGATCCCTAACTTATAGAATAAATCTTAAATCTTTGATAAAGCTCTAATTACCACATTGAAAAGGCAATATCTTAAATTTCTTCAATGATCAATGGTATATAAAGTACCCATTAAAAATGTATGGGAACTCAGTAAACCACTAACCATTATTTAAAGACTGTCAGATTGTAAGACCAGGCTACCAAACAATCCAGGGTCAGGAAATGGACGCTTCCAGATGATAATTGTTTATTCATACTTAGGTCTCCACCTTAAATAGTGCTACATCATTTGCATATCAAGGTACAGCAGCAAATATCTATACTCAATCTTATAGGCCAGTTCAGGTCACATGGTTACATACTTCCTTATTAGGAACATTAGTTATACAACAGAGAATACATGATTAAATACTATTGGTTCTTCCAAGTCACATGGAAATGCCCAAACCCTATAAGGTAAAGGCAAACAAGCATTCACAGGTCTCAACAAGTCCCGGGGGATAATCCACATCGTTCTCATTCGCGTAGTGTGTAGTATAATATTAATCCCTCCAGTTAGCCGGTCTGATATTGTTCCCTACTAGCTGTGTTTGTGCCTCACCTACAGCTTGAGCACCTATGATCGGGTCACAAGCGTCGCTGAGTAACATTACCCCAAATTGCTTATTCATGATACTCACACTTCTGAAATAGGTCGCCCACAACTACAAGTGTGATGGAGAATCTGTTATAGGAGTGTATCCCTTTAGAGAAAATGGCAAAATGTCAATCATATCGATGCCATTGTAACTGGTATCCCGGCCAGCAATAGTCCCTGCAACCCGTATAACGCTGTAACGGATCAGATATGCCTTATCGCTACCACCAGTAGGCCTTGACTGGTGGGAGTCGCGGAGGCGGAGTTATGTGTAATTGACAGCTTATCTACTACGTGGCCAACTGTAATTGGTCGACCTGTATGTGACTATGTGTTTGATATGAATATATACGGCTGGACATCAATAAACAGGCAGTCTTTAACTGGAAACCAAGCGTTGGTCATTCTTGAGTAGTTACATTTGGCGATCTTGCCAGGATCTGGAATCTGACGAAAACGAGAAACGAGTACGTACATCATGGCGGATCAGAAGAAATTAGACTTGGCGGTGGTAGAAGCGACAAGAAGGCGTCTAAACGAGTTTTTAAAAGAAGTATCTATTATTGACGGATGTGATCGAGCGGCGTTACGCGAGTGGGTGGATTCCATAGACTATGCACAACGCAATGTGAAACCGGGAGAAAAACTAATGATGGAAGCAGCATCGGCAAAAGCAAAAGGTGGGCTTGCACGTTATCTAGATAGCATCAAAGAAGAGTTACCTACACAAGATCCCCCCCTACTCGTGACATGGAGTAACGTTAAAGAAGCAGTGTTAAAGAAATTCTTGAGTCCCGCAGAAATGAAGTCGTTAAGGCGAAAAGTGGAACGAGCTCAGCAAGGTGCATGCGAGCAGGTACGTGAATACAGTGAACGTTATATGGAGGATGTGCATAGGGCGTTTACGATGGAAGAACAGCGTATGGAGTTAGTAGAAAGCCAACTAAGAGACTTCTTTATTAATGGACTACGCAGCACAACGTTGCGGAACAATGTGGGTTGCAGCAGACCAAACAATGTGGACGAGGCGATTGAGGTGGCAAATCACAATGCCAGTGTGTTAGAGGTAGACGAGGAGGACCTAGAACAGGCAGCTGTATCATCGACGACGAAGAAGGAGGATGATTCATCAATGAAGGAATTGGCAGGGATTATAAAATCACTAGAAAGACAGATGCAGTCTCTGGTGGTTGCGTTGAAGCCTGCTAAGGCCAAGGAAACAACGGAAGTAGCGGCGGTACAAACGACCAACAGTTCTCAACATCTAACTACGGGGGCATATGCGACCGCACCAATGCAGGCTAGTTATTCACAACCAACTAATCCACAAGTCGCCCCCAATATATTCTATATGGGAGCCCCGCCAGCACCTAACCGTGGACGAGGACGAGGTTGGGGTAGGGGCGGCAACGGAAACGGAGGAAGAGGGGCAACGGCCAACACTAGGTGTTATGAATGTCAAGGATATGGCCACATAGCCATGAACTGTGCAAATAGGAGCGGAATGGGTTGTGCGCAACAAGACGACTCACGACCAAACTCCGGGAATAACTGGGAACGGAACTACGCCTCGCAACCACAGAATACAAACGGACCAGCCAATGGTTACTACCAGTCTCAGCCGCAACAGCATTATCAGGGAAACTAGTCGCCGCGTCAGACGGGCGCGTATGTGTTCGTATACAACAGGGCCGTATAGGAATCCATACGTTAGTCGACTCTGGCGCGTCGAGATCGCTAGTGAACATGACAACATGGAAAGCATTGTGTAAACAAACAGAGAGGGTTATGGTATTACTTCCAGGAGTGACCTTGCATTCTCTGTCCGGACATGCAATTCAAACCCACGGGGTAGCCCAGATATCGTTTTTGGGCACGGAGATAACGGTGTATGTGTGCGACCAACTAAAACATGATCTGCTATTGGGTATAGATGCAATGGAAACGTTAAATTGCGAGTTACAATGTACAGACAAGGTGGTGTGTTTGGCAGGTCAACAATTCAGCTATGGTGTGTGCGATGACTTTATAGCTGAAGTGGCGGGAGTGCACGCCGAATTAGACGAGTGGCACCGGCAAAACCCCCGCGTGTTTGAAGACAAGCAAGGATTATTACAGACGGCACCTGAAGTGGCGCTACACATTGATGTGGGGGGACAGCCACCGATTCGTCAAAAACCCTATCGTATTCCACTAGCCTTGAAAGATAGCGTAAAAGAAGAACTGGACAAGTTGTTGCAAGCAGGGGTCATCACACCGAGTAACAGCCCGTGGTCCTCACCCCTCCTCATAGTGCCGAAACCAAACGGGGGAATACGGTGCTGTGTTGACTTTCGTCAAGTGAATCTATTATGTAAGAAGGACGCTCATCCGCTTCCGCATATCCAAGATATATTCGACGCATTATCTGGGGCCACCGTATTCTCCGTAATAGACCTGAAGAATGCATACTACCAAATTGAAGTTACCCCCGAAAGCAGAGAAATCACAGCCTTCGCCGCACCTGGAGGGTTGTATGAATTCGCCAGGATGCCGCAGGGGTACTGCAATAGTCCTGCCACTTGGCAGAGGTATATCAACATGGTCTTGTCCCCTTTGCTGGACAAAACAGCCCTGGTCTATCTCGATGATATAATTGTGTATTCACGGAATGCAGAGGATCATACACGACACTTGGATCAGGTGTTCCAATTACTGGATAAGCATAGACTCACCATCAACTCGGACAAGTGTAAAATAAGACAGAGCGAGGTGAAACTTTTGGGGTACATAGTCGGAGTACACGGAATCAGGCCAGACCCTAAGAAGATAGAAGCCATACAGGATATGGCACGGCCCAGTTCGGTAAAAGAAGTACAACAATTCTTAGGTCTAGCAGGCTACTACCGCCAATGCATACCGAACTTCGCTGAAACGGCTGAACCGTTAGTAGAACTAACGCACAAGGATGAATGCTTTCAATGGACGGTGAGGATATGGAAGGCCTTCGGAGAGTTGAAGAAAGCCTTAATGGCTTTCCCGGATTCCCATCGGCCGTATCAACTCTACGTCGACGCTAGTATGACATGTATCGGCGGAATCCTCACTCAACAAGACGACGAAGGAATTGAACGGCCTATACAATATATCTCCAAGCAGTTAACGAGCAGTCAAAAGAAATGGGCCATCATCGAGAAAGAGGCATTTGCGATCATATATGCACTGCAGAAACTAAATCCGTATTTGTATGGGGCACGCTTCCTCATTATAACGGACCACAAGCCCTTGGTCTCGTTTTTCAAACAAGAGGTTCGAAATTCAAGAATTCAACGATGGGCCGTGCTACTGGCCGAATACGGAGCTCCTATAGAGTACAGAAAAGGCTCTTCGAACATCAGAGCAGACATGCTTTCGCGACTACCACCAGCACACTCGCGGGAACACAACGAAAGTGATGTACCAGTGAACGAATGCCGTATAAACGAAGAACAATCTCAAATACTAGACGGAGTGGAGTTACTTTCACAACCTTCGGTGCCTGACGTCGCCATCGCGGAAAACGATTCGCTGTGGGATGACACTGTGTTAAACAGAAGCGAACTGATACGACTACAAAGCAAGAAGCCTGAATACCGACAAGGCTTGAACAAAGACAATGACTATGTGGTAATACAAGGAGTTCTGTATACCCTGCAGAGTATGCAAGGACAGACTTTCCCACGCATAGTAGTACCTGATGAACTGGTAGAGACATTAGTGCGGAAAATCCATCACGAGTTAGGTCATCAGAAAATGCAAAAGACATTCCAGAGGTTGTCGTTGAGGTATAAATGGCCAAACATGAAGAGACAGATACACGAAATTCTACAGAACTGTCCAGTGTGTCTGTTATACAGACCAGTGAAAACGTACCCACCGGCACAACCGTGAGATGGTTGGAATCGATCTAATAGGCCCATTACCAGTTAGTCATCGAGGTAACAAATACGCAATAATGTGCATAGATCATGGTACGGGGTGGGCCGAGATACTACCAATACCGGACAAAAGAGCGATAAACATAGTTCACTTTCTAAAAGAACAATGGATAGCCCGACATTGCGCCCCTAATATCATCATTTCAGATAGGGGGACGGAGTTCCTCAACGAAGCAGTTCGTACATTGTGCAGCGAGCATAATATACAGTGGCGATATTCCACAGCCTACCACCCAATGACTAACGCCAAAACGGAAAGGTTCAATGGAACCATCAAAGCAATGCTAGCAAAATTGGTGGAAGGCAAGCCGCATGAGTGGGAGAAAAAACTACCAACGGCCTTATGGGCATATCGCTCGTCCATCTCCACCGTGACTGGCTTTTCTCCCTACTTTCTTCAACACGGACGAGAGCCCCCCAACAAGGGCCAGAAACACAGAACACCCCCAGGAGAAGAATTACGAGTGTTGAATGATCAGATACAAGAGAGGGAAGCGGCAATGTGGGAAGCAAATAAATGGACGAGGCAGTTACAAACCAAGAACAAAGACCGATTGGATAAAAGGAAATCCGCACCACAGTATGGGGTGGGACAAGAAGTGCTACTCACTAACATCAAGTATACAACATTTCAAGCACCATACCTGCATGGGTATGTGATACAAAACATCAGAAACAATGTCGTAACACTTCATCACTTCACCAGCACCGAAAAAAGAGTCAACATAGAGATGTTAAAACCGGTGCCAGAAGGCATAACCTATCTTCCGCACATACTATCAAAAGGTGGCGCTAAAGTATGCAACGATTCTGATAAACAAAGAAATGAATCGACTGCTCGGAACAAACGGAGATCTAAAGACCACCATTCGCAGGAATTGCGCACAAGACCAGAGCAAGGACAGGTGATAAACGGACGATACTACAAAGCGAATCGTAGTATAGATCAAAGAGATAGTGGAACACATCAAGGGATTTCGTGGAGACCGTTATCCAACCGCTCCAGTAACTTCAGACAGTCGAGACACTCCATCTTCACAGACACATAGAATGAAGTGTATGCGGATAACAGACCAATAACACCGCAACGGGGATTACAACAACACTCAGAACCAGATGTAGACTCGACTACGGAGGAGGTGTTGTACGATAATGACAACGATCGAAGAGATAGGAAAACGTGGACACCAGGTGTCTACAGGGGTAATGTTGATTACGGAACAGAATACAAAGGAAGTGCGGATGACAGCTCTGATAACGATTCAACAACGACACACCCCAGCGTCAGTACAAGAAGAACACAAATAGAGATTACCGACTCCACCTCGGCGGGCAAGGAGGATTACGCAATCAGTCTAGGGGACACGGATAATACACAAGTGTCAGAGACCGAAGCGGACATCACTGGAGAGGACATGCTAACACAAGAGTGGAGACTCAATACACATCTACCGGACCCAGAGATAAGTGACGGAGGATTAACGTGCCCAGCATAAGACATAAAAGCCAATCCACAATTATCGGACGTAATACAAGGACTAGCGGATGGCATAGATAACGAAGAAGGAGACACAATGACACGATGCTCAAGTAGTAATACACATACGTCAGAGGGGGAAGCGGATGAGGAAGATCACACGTGTCAAGTGGCTCAAGGAGAATCGGACTATATAAGTGACGGGACAATATCACAAAGGACACACAGAGACGGAGTCTCGATAAAATCACCTCGCACGAGAGCCGATTACAAATCTATACACGGAACACAACCAGACACCACCATTAATTACAAAGAGTGGTCGTCCACCTCTGAAGACATGGAAGATACTCAGTCCGACAATGCAACAACGGGTGATAGTAAGTGTAGGAATGTTGGGCATAACGACACAAGCATCACCACTATTAGAAACGGACAGAGTGTTAGTGAATTTAGAAGGCGAAGTCAGAGTTGTGTCGGCCTTATGGACTGTGGTAGTAACTTTGGAGGCGCCCAGAGTACCCGATCTAACGGAATTGGCGCAACAAATAAGGCATTATAGTAACATGTCTAAGGATCGAGTAGAAGATAACACGGTGGCCATCTGGAACGTACGTTTGGCGCAAACGTTGGAAGTTTTACAAAAAGGAGACAAACAAATTCAAGAGGAAATAGTACACATTGGACGACAAAGACGCGGACTGAGATCGGTGTTAGCTGAATTGGCAAGAGCGTGCTTCGGAGTGGCGACAGAGGGACAAGTAAAAAGTTTGGTATTACAGATTGACAGATTGGGATCGTCCGTCGAGAGAATACAACAACATGAAGGACAGTTGTTATCACTCCTAAACATAACTAAGAACTATGGAGTACAGACGAGAAAGGAATTACAAACCCTTCAGGATCACACCGCACAACTGCAAGTAATCGTCACAACATCAATCAAAAGGTAAATGATCACATCTCCGCCATACAAACCTTGCAGGTTAACCAGATAGTTAACCAGGTACTCACTATAATGGAACTGGAAGTTACCAAGTTTACAAGGGCAGCAGATTTATTTCACCAACAAGTTCTACAGTTGGAAAGGGGCGCTCTTTCCAGGGACATACTGTTTCCTACCGAGTTAAGAGCGATATTAAAAGAACTAGAGCATCAAGGACATGCTGTGCTCCCGGAATCATGGTACTATCGACATGTGAAAATAGACGAATTATGGACACATCAAAACAAGTTAGCTTACAAAGTACTGTTGCCTGCGGTAAGCCGGGATGTGTATCTCATGTATGGACTACAGTATTTTCCGGTGTTATTTACTTCCAACCTAACGCGCACGATAAAGGGTGAAAACAAAGTGGCGCTATCTTCCGAGACGAAATCTTCGTTTGTACCAAAAAAGGATGTGTGTATGGGCCACGGGCCTGCTCTGTGTTTTCCAGCGATTCATTATAATCAACCCTCGTGTGAGGCACAATTGGTAGCGGGAGATGGAGGACATCGCTGTGAAGTGACTGTATCTCAGAAACCAGAAGTAGATTCCATTGTACTGAGAGACATCTCCAAACCCTTTGTGGTAACAATAGTGCCGTTCACAACTATTGACGTAGTGCATCGATGTGTAGGAGTGACTGCCAGAAAAGCCACGATTCGGAATATAACACAGCTGGTGTTAAATGAGCGATGTGGTTTGGAAACTAAAGACTGGACAATAAAAGGAGTGCAGATAGGATTTAGACAAATACATCTACAACTATCCAAACCATTGAGGCTGCCTGCTGTGGCAGTAGCATGGCCAAAGAAAGTGGACAATGAAGTGTATGAGCAACTGAAACAGCTAGGTCCCCTTACCAGATCAGTAACTGACGTTCAAGATTGGACAATGCCTATGATTGAGCACATGACGATGTATGATAGATTGGTAGTATCAGGAATGTCCATTGGACTTATTGATTTTGTGTTTATAATCCTAGGAGGTGTGTTTTGGTACCTGTATACCAAACGAAGGTTTGTGCTCAAAGTAGTCGGTAAGAAGATAAAAGATATACAGAACCAGATAATTCAGGAACCCGCTACAGGGATACCTCTTTTGCCTATTGACACACAGAACTCTACTGTATACCCTGAAGCGGTAACAGAATAGCCTTATGACCTAGTAAAACGGTAGCAATAAGTAGTAAATGTTCCGATTGTGAAAAAGGCTCATCCTACATCGATTAATCGGACTTTCCGAATATATCTATAATTCAGATTGTTTGTAGTATTAGTCATAATCTAGAGTTGTGAGTTCGTAGTAAAATACATGTAACCAAAAAAACTATTATGTGGAGAGGTTCTTAAAACAGGGAGGACTGTAACGGATCAGATATGCCTTATCGCTACCACCAGTAGGCCTTGACTGGTGGGAGTCGCGGAGGCAGAGTTATGTGTAATTGACAGCTTATCTACTACGTGGCCAACTGTAATTGGTTGACCTGTATGTGACTATGTGTTTGATATGAATATATACGGCTGGACATCAATAAACAGGCAGTCTTTAACTGGAAACCATGCGTTGGTCATTCTTGAGTAGTTACAACGCATTCACATGCACTGTGAGAGTTTCTCCGAAAATTGAAGGTATAGCTGTGTAAAGCCTATAAGGCATCGACTTAAAATTTAAGTACTTTATCTATCCTGGGTGATACATAGGCATATGAGCCTTTTTGAGTATATCTCCCAGATGAGGAAGTTACAATAATTTCACCTTTTTTTATGTTTAACACAGAAGATAACAATGACCATTGACAATCATGGTCATTATATATAGTTTGATGAAATCTTATACTTTCGGGCGACTACAGTAGTCGTCCACCACAGGGTAATAAATGCAAGCAAATTTTGATCACACAATTAATTTAGCATGAGTGTCTGTACAAAGCCAAAGAAAGATCAATAACTAATCTAACCGTTTTGCAGTTTAAGTATCAACTAGTTTTGTAGGTAACAAGCAGTTCCTAAAAGCGTAACATGGTTAACTGTTCACAAATAGCTCCAAATTTCGTATCTCAATGTTTTTAAATCATAACAAGAATGAGGGGTATGCACTCGGGTAGACAAGTGTGTAACCCCGATTCATCCCAATCATCGGCTCAGTGAGAGTCGGGAATAAAATGTTGATGTCTTATAGCTATAAGACATCGATATGATGACTGGCCCCGATCACACTTCCCTCCCTCTATAACCTCGTAAAACGACCGATTGAGATCAAAGAGAGTCTGCAGAAGCCGGCCCCGGCTGGGCCCTTGGTTAGGTGGGAGGACGACCTAGATATAATGCAAACTTTAATAATTTCTGTTCTCTTTAAGGTACCAGAAAACCATTTTCAGATTTGTAATCGCCTCTATCTCCCCTACAAATCGGTATAAAATACTTAGATATAGAATGAGGGGACTCAAAGCATCGCTATATAAGCGGCCTAATCAGAATCGGGAACAGTCGGTGAAAGTGGGTACATTAAAATCGTAAGGTCGGGGAAAGTCGGTCATATCTGACATGGTAGTAATTCCCGACGCGTCGGGAAAAGCAATAAAATCGGGTCGGTGAAGTGCGTACATTGACTGATTGACACGGATTCTCACAGACCCGACGGATCCGTTGGGCAAAGGTAGAATCGGGCATAGCCGTTGGGTCGATGTCTTTGCTGTTGCTGGACATCCAACAATACAATCAGTCTCTGTGATAGCCTCCTCAACAGTTTTGGCTTTAGTAAGATGAGCCATGATCAGCAATGCAGTCTATGAAAATGCAGCATATTGCACAGAGGCAATGATAAAACTAGATGTCCTTCTGCAAACACTGGTTGGCATAGCCTACTGTCTTCGACTCTCAGGAGAGATCCCCCAGATCTCAGACTGTCGCCAGGCACGTTACAAAAGCACATAGGTCTAGAACACAACATGCTCCAATGAGACAAATATTGCTTTTTGTAATGGCACGCATTAATTAGCTAAATAAAACCATGTTGAACCAATAGAAACATTTTGAGGAATCGACCTTCATTTGATATAGGCCTACATTCAAAATGGGGAGTATACCACCTTCAACGTTATCTAACTCACAACAACTAATTACGATCTACATCGATAAACTGTGATGGCATTTATGTTGGAAAATGTAAAGATATACATGGGGTGAAGATTCTTTGCGCCATGCGAACAGCCGATGTGGTATCAATCCGATAAAAATCTAAGAAATGGCAGGAAACCGAACTGGCGCAGCAGGATGATGTAAAATGTGCATCCATGTTAGACATCCGTCTTTCAAAATGGACTCACAGTTTCAAAGTAATGGAGAAAGAAACTAAGGACAAAGGGTCAGGGTGGTAAAAGCTTAGAAGTTGGAGGGAGACTGACATTGAGTAGATGGTGTGGTGAGGAGGTTGGGTGTATGTGGGGGTGTGGAGGTGTGGTGAGGTGGAGGGGAAAGGGTCTTTAGACCGGAGGGCCCCGTCAACATGATGGCCTGGAGAGCGTGGTGGCTGCCTGTCTGACCGAATCAGTGAAGGCGATGAGCGAGGGACTCCAGACATGCCAGGAGGAACTCTGACAGCCTAACGTCAGAGACAGGAGAAGCAGTGGCGGTGGTGTGAGGGAGTTAGGAGTAGGAACGGGGATGAGAAGAAGGGAGGCAGAAAAGGAAAAGGACGAGGACTAGGATAGGAGAGAGGATGCAGAAGAGGAGACGAGAGAAGTAAGAAAAAGAGAAACAGGGAGGCGGTAGAAAAGACGTAAGATAAATGGATGACAAAAAAATTGCTGGAAGGTAGAATATGTGAGAATAAATATGAGCGAGAAGTGAAAATGAAGAGATGTAGTGAAAAGGGGAAAGATGGAAAGTATGAGGTGACAGGCAATGGAATGAAGGTGAAGTACATAAAGGAGGACTTCAGAACGATGAAGAATATTGATGAAAAAGATACTTAAGAAACACTGATAATAGAGACAATATTGAAGTAAGGTGAGATAATGAGAATGAGTGGTTGACAGAAAGGGAGATAGAGCGAGAAGAGAGACAGTGGAGGTGGGAACCAATGGAGGGCTCTGGGGACAGGGGTACTGGACAGCGATTTGGTAGTTAGGAAGATGGGCGAGAATTAAGGCGGGAAATAAGGGGATGGGTGGACGGGTGAAGGGGAAGGACAGGCAATGTTGGAGGGAGGGGGTGGCTGCCAAAATAAGCTTCATTTCGGGCTGGATGTGTTGGCAAGGCTGACGCTGGTTGGCCAGGCGTCCGTCAAGTGACAACCATGATCACGCCAGGTACCAGCAGACCCTGATGACGGCTGCAGCTGCTTCTGTCGGGTTGGCATCAGACACCTCTCCCCCTACCTCTCCCGTCTTCTACCTACTTCACATGCATCTCCTAGTCCAACATGCCGGAGAAAACGTTACAGGTGTATCATGAAAGCAACGCTATCTTTAAACCAACCTCACAAGTGGCGTATTTATCCAACAACAAAAATCTCAACAGGATGAAAAAATATTTAGAGTTAAAGAAAAGCGAAGTAAAATGCAGAAAAAAAGATATCGAGTAAAAGTATGGCCTCTTGCCCTCATATCCCACAATCCTTTGCACACCAACTCTAACCGCCTGTCCTCACTAACCTCCTTTGGGACCCGGCCGGTCGAGACCTATCTGCCAACACTCCGCCGAGCACCAGCCTAACAGACAAAGCAGTCTTATGTAAAGAACACACGGCGTTAATTAACGGCCGTTCTCCGGTTTCCCTCCACGCGAATTCCTTATCTAAATTGTAACGCGACGGCGGCCGTCTATGTTTAAAATCTGACAGTGAAATATGGGCTGCCGACACCCGACACCGGTCGACCCCATCTGTCTTTCTAGCTTTACCGCGAATGCCAACGTGGAAAAGTTGCTGACAGACGAAAATGTTCGACCAAATTGAGTTGATAGTTGGGTCGGCCAAATGAAGGGGCCATATGGCCTGGATCTCCTGTTTTCTGTAGCCTAGACCATGGTTTTGGAGAGTAGGGGCGATTGCACGGGCGTGGCCTTTGGGCCTAGTTTTATCTGTATAGATAAAGATAAGAGGAAAAAGCAATCACTGCTCAGAGTTGACTGGGTGTCTGGATTTATCACGGGAATGAGGTTGAAAAGTGCGCGGTTCAGAGGTGGCTCGTGCGCTCGACCTCTGCACCAGAGACCACGAGTTAACAACAAGGGTCACGAGTCCAGTCACTCTCCTAACATAAGGTTGGTTCCGTTATGTGGTACCAGTGGAATGGTGAATCTGCAAGGAGAGTAAAGGCGAGCCGATTATCAACGTGTTTCGAACTGCTCACTTTAGCTCAGAATCGCTCAACTATTCATCTCTCAAGCTAATGCGTATTTAAATACATTGGCAGGAGTGGTTCATTGCCCACGTTCAGAAAGGATGCAGTGCCCCTTATTAAGGTCATTATGATAATGATCTCTCAGTGGAGAGTGGTTCATGCATTTAAGTAACACAGCATTTTCTCATAGAAAATATCGACATTATGCATTTCAAATACTGAACTATCCAAGGTGTCCCAATCATCATCATAATTGGATTACCATGACCTATTCCTGAACTAACAACTCTGTCATCTGGTAACCGCAGAGGTACGAAGCTCCCATAATTACCTGTGTCAATTTCTGTCCCCGACAATGAAGGTTTAAGGTATTTGGCCATTCGCTTCCCTCCAGTGGCCATGCGGTGTTATTTATATAGAGCTATGGTTGTGTTTACAAATAGATTTAGTGCAGTGTATTGACTAAGGACGAGGAAACAAGGTAGTAAGGCAAGGTTTATGCTAGTCTGGAGAAATGTGCATTTTCAGATTACAGTTAGCGGATACATAACGAGGAGAAAGACTTCACATACAAAATGCTGAGAGATATTGAGTGGAAGACAGACAGATGAAGAAAGATTAAAGTCAAAAATGTGTTAACATACTCCTTGGTAGAATACCTGAAACCTTTTACTTATGGAAGAACAAACAATTGAAACAAGGCTACATTAAATGAGATGGGCTTGGTAGAATGACAGAAGTAGAACAATGCATTGGCCGTAAAGGCAGTTATCATGTTAGTTAATAAACCATAACGTGAGTTCCTCGTCCACATGCATTACCATGCTTTGGGCAGTCCAAAACGTCATTGAGTTTGTACATGTATGGGGTGTGTGTATGAGATGTCACCTGGTATGATAAAGGTCATGTATTAGTTCTCTAGATGAGGTGTCCACACGGGACAGCTCTGTGAATAGAGTATGTGAAGCACTACATATGTGAGAAATTACGTACTGTATGTATTCTCAGCTCATGTAGTATGTCGCGCAACCATAGCCGCGCCTCCTCATTGTATATTACCAGCTATTTGTTGATTTCGTTATTAAATAAGGAATAAGTTGTATGGAACCGGGAACGAACAGAATTAGATTAAGAATGGTTGTGGACAGCCTTTCATAGATCCTTCACAACATTTACCCTGGTGATCTTCCTTAGGTAAGAACGGTAACAATTGAGGCGTCTTATCCTATCAACCATACCCCCTACCGACGGATTCTCTCTTGGGACAAATACAGCGTCGAGTAGATTTATTTCAGAATGTTTGATTTACGAACATAAACCATGCAGTCACACCCAACTGCCATCCAGGCCTCCTTCCCTGTCCCAGCAGGTTGGTTGACCGTGTCCACGTGGCCCCCACTCCCGGCATGTCGGCATGCAGCTCCGTCACCCGTTCCCATCCCCCTCGGGGGTAGCTCTACCGGGCGGCCTGTGGACGCAGCTGACCCTCCATTGTACAGGTCATGCCCTGGAGGCGGTCGCTGCTGCCACGTCTCAGAGCAGTTGGGAGGAAAACAGGGAGGAGAGGGAGGGGAAGGGCGGATGGCAGCAGCACTGGTCTGGCTCTTTTTATCTGGCCTGCGGTTGACTAGTGACGGCCAGCGTAATGACTGGACGAGAGGTAATTGGTCCGAAGCCATCCAACCTGCGCTCACCACCCCATCCCCTGATCTGCCTGACAAGGTCGGCCGCCCAAAGTGGCTTTAATTGGAATGATGAGAGAATATGGTTTGTGCGAGCCACCCCTGGTGCGTTATCGGGCCGGCTGTTAGGGGTCAGTGGTCACTTCTTGTACTTGACGGGCTCCCTGACCTCTCTTGACCCAATGGGCTTAGCCACCAAATCACTGTTGGCTTCTTCCCTATCACTGCACTAGATAATGGTATAACCATATTAAAAGTATAAATAGATGTACATGGACACAACAGTAATATAGGTGGATAGATAGCTAGAAAGATAAGGCATTTCAGCCAGGATTTACGTACATATTTCGATGTTTTATGGTTTTATTTACATTTATAAAAGTATATATAAATATAGGTGTGTATAGGTGTGTAAATATCGATATATATAGGCATAGGGGGATATTTTGTAATTTCTACACCCCCCCCCCCATTTTTCAATATGCACCAGCAGGATTTCTATCTATTACACTGCCTCTGTTCCTGTGTCCCACCCTTCCCATTCTGCCACTTTGCCACCCCTTGATGAGACCAAAGAGTTTTTGATGGCGTAAAGGGAAGGTTATAAATCGATCTCTTTCCTTGTATATCCACCATCAAAGATATGAGCAACTCTGAATATTTGTGTACAGATTATGATAACGCCCACCCCCTTGGCTTATCAAATGTACGTAGCCTATACATAGAGATTCACCAGTCTCTATGTGAGCGTAATAGGTGGAATCTGCCTGTCCAATTACAAGGCTACTTTTGAGGATATTCCATGGGCAATATTCAGACAGTCTATGGTGTGAGAATGATATATTGTACAGGAAGCACCATAGATCGGCTTGATATCATCCCTGAAACATCACGATTCATTGTAACTCGATATGTCTACACAAAGGATAATAATCATCACCAGACTTTCCTTTTGCCACTGCGAGAAAGACAGTTTCCCTGCAATGATATATTCCTCATCTCACCGAAATTATAAGCTGTAGTACATATCATTACATACCAAAGTGCGAATGTCAGTGAAATACTACCCTCTCACGGGGGTGTTGTATTCGCAGAATAAGGCCCACTTTGGTGCACTTCGTTTTATCAAACGTTATCTAACGTGCTAAGACGAGAGTTAACGAGATCAACGTATCACGACATATTTCAAAATGACGACGACGTCGCTTCGTGACTTAAAACTCGCCATGCAAACTCCCCTTAACAGCTAGAAGTGCGTAATGACCAAATATCGAGGTATATAACGTGGGACACTCACCTGACACCGTTTAAATAGCTCAAATATGCAAAATCAATCGATAAAAACACGTTGGCGAGAGTGAACAATTCACAGACTTGGGGCATGGTATTTCCTATAGATACATAATTCTCCAGCACCCCGTATGTTACATTTGAGGGAGGGTGTGGTCGTGACAGGTAAGAATAGATAGGTGTTTCTCACCTGAACAGCTCTGAGTATATCACAGTGATTGAGGAATATAACCGTACATGTATGTATATCTTTAAATTGGACACGCAGCTGCTATTGTCACAATTCATGCCTATTTTCCTCTAAACAAGGCGAAGGTCCACCGTTTATCTTAGCCTGGTATATACGTCCATAGGCTCAACATGAGGACCTCGTACTCAACAGGCTTGCGAATATGGTAAGCCATACTCAATGGTTGATAAAAAGATAACATCAGAAACCTTTTCGTGTTTGCCATCGAGTTTGAAGCGCTTTGGAATGCTATGTATTCACCTGGCTATCGCCTCGTTCATATTACAGAACGCTCCAAACTCGATGGCGAACGGGGACACAGACCAAACACTCAGTAATTCCTTTCTTAGTATAGAAGCACTTGTGCAATATTCGAATGGTCGGACAATGCTGTATTCTATGGTAATTGGCTGTCTATGGTTATATTTTCCCATTTGACCCATAAATAACAGTAGGATATTTCATTAGATTTTATTAGGTTCTCCCTTGGACATCTACCTGTCACATACATAAATTCTACTTTTTTCTCAACAGATTGTTACACATCTACTAATACCCATCAACTAAACCATCAAATGAGTTCTATCATATTACTATATACCTACTGGCGTAACTAATGTAATTACTAACCGCTGCTATATATACAGTAACTATGCTTCCCGCACTGCCATGTAGTAAAGCACGTTACGCCTAAGGTCTTAGCGGATGGATAATGGCGGCAAGATTTGAGCAGCACCTCGACTCGACTGTTGACATCGTGATTTACAGCAAAATACAGTAAATATACACACCTAACCATGTGCAATCCTACTGAATTACGCAAATACATCGAGTATTCAAGGAAAAATACCAAGTTGTATTTTCACTGACCTTTTGTTATTCTTAATATATGAATCTGAACGTAATGCGTGCGTGTTGATAACCTAACTGCCGCAAGTCGCGACGTTGGCAATGATGACGTCACAGTTTGAAACCACTCTCCAAACATAGATTCTGAGCCTTACCTCTGTTGTATCTCTGCACCAAAATCTGCTGGGAGAGTGTTTTGGATTATGAAAACGCCATCTCGTGAGAGCTGACAGTACTAGAGGCTATTTGAAGTGGGGGGTGTAATGCACGGTACGCTAGGAGTGTTGTTTGCCCAAATCGGAGTTTAAATGGCTTCTATGGCTTAAATACAGCAAATATCTTTGTGTTTTTGAGGTATATAGTAATAAAGAAACAGTATGCCTGTGTCTGTAAGTTTCCGATTACTCACTCGTTTCGCCGGAGGTTTAAACCGAGGTCTTATATATATCGTATTATAGAGAAAACCATAATTGTTCATTCAACAAACCCTTTATCTAATAACCGACGTTTCCTTCATCTATATTAGTATACTTTACTATATAACCATCAGCAGACTGAAAACCCCGCTTAAGTGACACCCCGCTTCAGGGACACCCCGCTTAAGGGAACACTTGGCTTGGAACGGAGCGTGTCTCCTTAAGCGGGGTTTGACTGTATTCATACTGTATTTTGTCGGGTGAAATATCCATCAAAAATAAGCAGCAATAATTTCATCACTGTATTCATCTTTGTTGTTTGAACTGGTATTTGGTGATTGATATTAGCTGTTCTTCCCTTAACATCTTGCTGAAATTTACCAAGATATCTGATTATGATTGAATCTTTCTGATGTCAATAAATGCTGCTATTCAAACAAAAGAAAGTCATAAGTGTGGTTCGACGTGATCAATACGCCATTCGTTTTAGCGCCTCGTGAAATCGCTGCATAATCAAACTCATGGTGCATTGGCCACGCCCAATAGGTTTTTTAGGTCGGTTATTTATACTGTTATACACTCAGCCCAAATTTTGCCGGTTTCCTTGTTCTTACAGATCCATATTTTATACTTTATTCTTTGTTGGATTTGACATGGAAAATCACCCTGAATTCGAGACAAGACCGTGATGAAGATGGGTAAATGAAGATAATGATGGGTACATGAAGATAATCATGTACGATTGCAAAAGAAAAATGAAACTAGACCAGGTAGATAAAAAAAAACCACCCGAATACAGAACGATATAGGAAATCACCATTGAATAAAAAAGCTGAACTGTGGATGGGTTCAAAAGGAGTGTAAAAGAGGAATTGTTCGGATACTGATTGGTATAGATTATATGTCCTGAATTTTGTATTGAAAGGTATCATAAAGGTACATGCCCAATGAGCTGTTCTTGTATTTTCTTGTCCGGTTGTTTGTCTTTGTCATGCTTTTTAAAGTCTTCTATGTGAGACATAATTTATTTATGCTGCTTTATGCCTTTCATTTGGACAAGTAGACGAGAAAATCTCTTGTTGAATTCTCAACTATTGTTATAAAAGCAAAGCTAAGTATCGTTAACCGGCAAAGTTGCCTGACCACCAGGTCAATATCAACCCGTCTTAATGAATGAGGTGCGAAACTTGCCAATACATTGAGTATATTCCGTGTCACAATAAGAATATTTCTGTCACTTTCAGGAGAAATTGGTGTGTATCAAAAATAGTGATTCAGAATACCGCGAATAGATATGTACTGCAGAGTGATAAGAATCGTTTCACAAAGGAATTTTTGTTGATTACAATAACAGTATATCCTCATTATAGATTCCGTTATGAGGTTATCCTGCAATGTGCAATAACAAAGCTCAGAATTTTATCATAGTCGTGCACCACACAAGAGAATGAAATTGCCGCGCATTATTTACGTTACAGTTCTGCGGTACATCAAATTTGACCATGGCAGTCGCCCTGGTAGTTTGGAGGAGTAATTGCACGACCACGTTATCATCACATCATGACCCCAGCACGGCCGTTTACCTCTGACAGATATCCAGTTACACGTTCGCCCGGAGGTGTGGCTGCTTTATGTCGCCTGTTGCTCATCCTCTTTTGCGGGGACTTTTGTCTTGTGAACGTCTGGACCGCCTGTGGGGTAAAATGCCAGGTTGTGGTACGGGTTCTGCTGTGTTATGCTCTATCTACTCTAAACTTGCTCTGGTCCTATGTATTAGTACTATATTCAACTATTATCAATGTGTGCCTAATTTTCTTTATTTTCGCATACTCTTTCTGGCTTTCAATTAAATGAATCGCTTCCGTCTAATAGGTTCTATGAACGCGTTTACTCTCATTACGTCTACTTCTCTACTACACTAAATAGCAACAAAGACAAAGTTTAAATATGCCTTAACATTTTACTCTCATTTTGTTTCGCCGGTCCAGTTTCATAGATGTATGTGGTTAACGAATAAATACACAAGCATCTTTAATGTAAGTGATTACCCGAGGGATTGTGTGTGCAAATGCCCATTAGTTGCTCATGAATTTCGTATTCATGAATGTTTAATGAAACAATTAAGAGTGCATGTTGTTATTCCTTGTAGCAATTCTAATACTCTGGTTTGGCCATTTGCTTCATATCACGAAGCTTTCTAGCAACACTACAGGTATGTCTCAAGAGATATGTAGGGGTCACACGGGTCAATACAAAATAGGCTGAGGACTGGGGACATTGATGCCAGTCTACCTCCCCCCCCCCCCCCCCACCCACCACCACAGACAGGCTACACACTAGAAAACCCCCTCCCCACAACCCATCATACACCCCCCCCCCCTCCCCCAACCCATCCCCCTCCTCGACACTTTCCCTCTCGGGGGTCAGCGTTCACTCTCGACCAAGTGCAATTAAAAGACAGGTGCGCACGCATGTGGCACGCCCGTATAAGACTGTTTGCAAAATATCATCTCTAGGGGTGTTAAGTGATGTAGGGAGGAGACAGGCAGAGAGGGGATGGCATTGAAGAGGAGGAGGTTCAATGGCAAGAAGGTCAATGATTAAAGAGAGGGGTTAGTTTCAGTAACATTGTGCTGACCACGGCTAGCGAGGACGCCACAGCCGAGGGCTATGTTTGTAGTGTAACAGTCATATTACACCTCCTTATGTGGCTACTGTTTGCCGTGTGATTGTGGAGGTGCTTCCCGGCACGCATGTGAGAGGATGTAGGGCATTGGACGTGGCGGAAGGGATGGGGAGTAGGAGAGGGGTGCATTGGGAACGCCTCCGGAAGCCATCATGAATACCTCGTGGTTGGTATACGCCACCACTGGACCCCCAATGGCTACAAAAAGAAAGAGAGTAAAGAATGGTCTGACGACTGGTGCCTGCCACTGACCACTACACCCGACCGGAAGTGACGTGTAAAAGTCAAAGGACGTGGCAGATTTACGCTGGTCACCGCCTGTTCAAGTAACAATGCCCACCTACCTACCGGTCACCTGCCTGGTCAAGGAGGGGTATGGAGATGGCTGTTGAGTTGGAAAGAGGATGGGGTAAATGTTGGTTTAGATTATGCTGCCACTTAACTGTTCTATATGTTAAGCGCAAGAAGGTCCTGTTGTGAGCTTATTCGGGGATTTGCATTCTATGCTGTTACTTCTAATACAAAACATTGTTCGTGATTTTCACCGAAGCTAGTCTATTACTAATAATACTTATAGAAGGGGCAGACACATCATGCTAAAGATACCTTTGTCAATACGAATTTCATCATATATCTGTATTTCTTTTCATATAGCATAACAATGAGAATTGGTATATGGTTGGTGAGGTAAGCTATATATTAAAGGGTCAAAAATCAGAATTTCACCTGAAAACATTTCAGATGATACCTGCATTCTACAACACTTTGGTATCATCATATTCAACTTCAACGACACAAGTCTAACATGTTAAGCT
This sequence comes from Alentia gelatinosa, assembly GCA_950022655.1. Taxonomy (NCBI): domain Eukaryota; kingdom Metazoa; phylum Annelida; class Polychaeta; order Phyllodocida; family Polynoidae; genus Alentia; species Alentia gelatinosa. The sequence continues at coordinate 53,735,261 of OX465581.1, forward strand.
TAATTGTTAGATATGCTTTTTATATTTCTCACTAAACCCCCTCTATCTGAATATATGATGTAGCACCCCGAATCGGTCGTCGGAGAGCAGTTTTAGATGTCGTCCAATACCCGCAGGCAACTTGGTCAGTAGTGCAAAGCTGTTGTGAGGGCTGGGGGTTTGGGTCTGTGGTGTAGTTTGGGGGAAAGGGAGGAGAAGAAGGAGGTGATGCCGTTGGGGTTGAAGCGAATTAAACAGCTCAATACTGGAGGCGATTCGACCCCATTGCCCTTTTGTGCCGAGCCCCGCGTCTGTTTGTCCGACAGGCGGCGCACAAGTCACCGGCGCCGCCAAACACAGGGTCCGGCGGCCACGTTTAAATCAAACCACTTCTCACCCAGAGGTCAGCCGGTAATGTATTGTCCGTGGGGACCCGGGTCAATGTGGGCGATAATAGGTCTATTATGCGTATCACGTATCATAAACATGTAAAAACGCGGCTATGAATGGTTTGGCCGCCACCCTGTTTGCTGTGGCAATTGAGGCTAACGGACCTACGAACAAGCCCTCTGGGGTAATGTTATCATAATCGGTGGCAATTACCATATGTACCCATAAGACGTAGAAAGAACGTGGCCTTTTCATATTCAACATTCCTTTCACTAGAACTCGCTTCAGACTTACAAGAGAACGACCAGTTGAAACTGACAGGAAGTAACAGTCATTTTGACAGACGTATACTTTATTTTGGAGAGAACTCTTTTACAGGTTACGTTGTTTAAATCGTTATCGAGTAGTGTTGTTGAAGATATAATTTTATAGTTTTGGTGGGTATTGCGATATTACAAAAGATGGAAATATAATAAGATTTAGAGGCCTTTATATTTATTATTGTTACCCTGAATATCTAGTAATAATAGTAGTATGTAATAACTGACAAGTTGTTTCACTGATCTAAAGGATTGCTGAAAGATTTAGAGTGTATATGAATTATATCAGGAATACTCTTTTCTAAACAACTACACGCCAAATATCTATGGAAAGCTTAATTTGCGGATTATCTCGAGACTAGTAGGTTGCTTTCAGCTTGGATAGGTCAAACAAGTGCGAAAGGATAGAATAGAACCATACAATGCTATGAAGAAAATGAGCAATTCTAAGGAATAGACATTCATCTCACGGAATGATTCTCATCTTACCATAATCTCCAGAAGCATATCAGCTAATGTATACAAAGCTGAAAATGAATTTTCTGAGTGGCTTGAGTGACTTCTGGGATTGGTATAATGGACGAATACCAGTGACTGTACGAGAGGTCAGTTGCCTCCAGGCGGCCCACAAGCTCCTCTCCAGTGTAGCCGGCCAGGCGAGAGAGTTCAAGTCGGGAAGAATAATGTCTACCTGTCCTGTCCATATAAGTCAGATCGGGTTTCATTTACCTGTCACCAGTGCTCATTTGTATAGCACAAAAACAGTGATTATCCAAACGGTACCAGGTCGATTCCCTATAAATCCTACCCAAGGCTATTACAGACACAAGTGACCGGACATCGTCTTGTCCCCTCCCTGACCCAATCTGCCCACCCCTCCTTCTCCCACCAACTTCTAATGATTCGTTTCGGCTTGTGCGCGCATTGTGCGCTAAACACCATCCCCGGGGGATATTTGCTGTGGAAAACTATTACTTTCACGCAGGGGCCTTACCACAAGCCCCCGTGAGGGCCTTTCCTTTTCCCAGAGCCCACACAAGTGCCCCCGCGCGCCAGGACACGCTCGGGTAGGCAGGAAGGGGGTGGTTAGATGGTTGGTGTAGGAAGGGGTGGAGTTGATGGAGATGGGGGCGGTTAGCAGATGAAGGGGTAGGGTGGTGAAGGGTGTGGGGACGTTTGGCAGGGCCCTCATAACACCCCTACACCCTATATGCACACCCAACCCCTCAGGTGAAATCAGTTGGGGTCTCGACGACGGTACAATTTTCCTCGTTGCTCATTTGTCGCAAGCAGATCCGTTACGTCATCTTCTGTCATGCATTAGGAGTGTTAATTTGATAGTTTTGTGTGTGCACTTTGTGCAATTTGCTTTATAGTGAACCAGGTGCAACAAATGTAAATCACCCGTCCTCCCCTCCTATTCTCAATTTAAATGACTACTGCCCATATGCTCAATCTAAGAGTCCATTTAGTCTGACCAATGAGCAGAGAATGAAACTATTAAGCCCCTTATTCTTATTCGCCACATGGAAGAGAAAACTTCGCTGTGGACAAGGTACCAGGCAGTCTCATTTACAATGTATAACCGGGTATCCATAATAAGGTAAACCCTAAGCATTCAGGTTGTAGACTCTAAAAGTCAACCTGCAAAATATCTCAGGTTCATGGGGAAATTATAAATGATACCATACAACGCGATATCTGCTAAATGACTTAGTGTACTGACCTGGAAGAGTAAATGAGTGTTACAAAATAGATAAACATTTAAAGATATATATTATCACAAGATCAGCAAATTAGAAAAGCTAATCAAATTAAGTCAGAGATTAATTACTTCGGATAAATAGGTCCCCACGGACGCCTATCCCTGTTACTAAATAGAATGATCAATGATTAGTGGTAATTAATTGGAACCTTAAACAAGTAACCCAGTATGGGGGAATCGAGGGCTATTCAAACTTTATATTGTCGCAACACTTTCTAAACCAATGGCACATATGGGAGAAGGCTATTTAGAATCTATTGAAAATAAACTGATTAAATGGGAAATATGAACTCATACCTTTTGCCTTACACTTAAATGCTCTTTAATAGTTTTTACAAAGCGTCAAAGGTGACATTGTGGAGTACCTGTGTGTTTTGTAGCAAAACGGATATTCTGGACTAAATTAGAAAAAAACATGGCATATTCATTATAATGTATGGATAGGTGGAAAGTCATACATGTACTTCTTTGCATATTTGTCTTATATGTATATATATATATATATATATATATATATATATATATATATATATATATATATATATATATATATGTGTATGCTTTGAAAGCCTATAACCTTACTGGATTGAGAGCCCATGGCAATGCTAATCGAAAGCAAATGCAGGCGAATTAACGTGGTGTAGTGGTCATACTAATAAGAATAATCCTCTTTAGTTTGGGTGGTTTCCCTTAAGTTGAACGATGGAATTCTCGATGGAAAGACGTCTTGGGAAGGAGCATAGAGACTGAGGATAGAGTGCTGCCATCTAGCGCTCCAGCCATTTAGTAAGAGTGGACGACAATCGTCACGTCTTCCAGTTTAGTCCGCTTTTAAAGGCGGGAAAACACAGCCAGACGTTAAAAAACTGGGCTAGAAAATGGTGGTGAGCCGGAGACGCACCGCTGGGTGAGATCACCTGACCTTGAAGTACAAAGGGAGACGAAGCATGTGCTTATTTGTAGAGTTCTAGGTTTTCATAACACTGGCCTGCAATCCACATGGTCGCCGGAGCCCCTGTGGACCTCTGGGGAGCGGGGGCAGCCTGCCCGCCGGCCGGGGGCGCCCCTAGCGGGCCACTTTCACATGATATCCGCCGGCCGTGGCATGTGCTCTGTAAACGCACATTGTGGATGGAACCTTTGTATTTTCATGTTTTGTGTATGTGTTTTTACGCCTCATGTATTCCAGGTATTTGTTATCCCACCGATAGAACGGGTTGGATGTCTCCGAATCAACACAAACAGACACTATATTGTTATTGTCACAAAATCAATAGCACACTCAGGGGCATTCTACGTATAAGCTTCTTGGCCCATATGCTTTATTAATCGTGTTTTGAGTGAGAGCCTGATACCATAGCTTTTATACGAAGATTTAATGGATGTCTGCTGTCGCTATGGACAATAAAAGGTTTCGTATTTCAGGTATCATTTGTCAAATCATCAGATTTGTAAAATTATTTAGTAGCATTTGCTAAATGCTCCGTTATTGTTGTAGAAAACATCAGTTGTTTGTGTTTGAATGCCATTTTAGGTACGTATACGTCTATTTTATATAAATAAGTGCTTGTAAATGCATTTTGGCTTCACATAGAGAACTTCACTATATTCAATCATGCTTCATTTACTCTTAGTCCACTTATATATGCAGCTCATCTGGTGAATTGCTCTTTCCTTTTAATTCATAGATACTGGTTTTCAAAACCTTTTATTATAAATATATATCCATTTTTATAGGGCTGGCACTGTTACATTGTTACCGAGTGATACGACTTCTCTGAAATATTGCTATGTTACTTTATATACACCATCAAGTATATTCCCAATAGATGAAGTTTCCATCGTGATAAAATGTACTAGATTTTAAATACAGCACTTAATATACGTAGAGAAATATTGAATTGATTGCATAACTTTGAAACAGATGTAGCAAATCCGGAATTATACTCTGGAGAAATTGCTTCATTATAATCTGGAATATATTGAATATATAAAGGAAAACTGAACTGAAGGTGTATTAACATGTATGATTTATTATATGAGCCAAAAGAGACTATTTTGCCATGACAACGACGCAATGTATTCACAGAAAACGTACTCACAGAATACAGAAATTTTAGTAATTTTTGGATGTCTTAAGTACAATTTCCTGGCAACAGCATATACTGATGTAAAAAGTGTTTTCAATCTGATGGATTTTAGCATTTGTAATTATACAATCTACTCAAAAGCAGGAAAGTCAAACTCCTTCAGAAGCTACAGGCATTTACACCTGCAAACAAAAATAAGTGTCTGTTAAAAGGAAAGTGTTCAAATCACCCCTATCCTCCTAGAGACACATGGCAAAAAAGATTGATAGTTGGCAATTTCTCAGGTTAGACCCTTAATTACCGTGGTAGGAAAGGCAAATAGCCCCCGGTCAGGGGAGTGACTACTCCCTACTGAGGAGAGAAACAATCGTCCATCAAACCTTGACGAGTACGACTCATTGCTTTGTCAGACAGCCATAGAAAAGTAAATTGTACTGTTTTTCTCTCTTTTTTGTTGTCGTTGCTGTATGTGTCTGAGGGTGGATATGGTGGTAGAACGGCTGGCTTTTTGAAGTGAACAAAACCGGAGTCTACTCGCCCCGCGGGCTTTCGGAAAGGGGACTGGAGGGAGAGAGAGATACAATGAGGGAGAGTTGAGCTTGCGGAGTGAGAAAGTGATCCATGCTATCTTTATCGAGATGAGTGATGATGAGGAAGAAAAGCTTATGGCTTAAGAAAAAAAAGAAATAGGCAGCCACAGTTGAATGGCGAAACGGGACTGAGGCTGTGGCTGAGGCTGGGAGCAAGGGGTCTGGTGAAAAGATATCATAAAGAGAAAATAATGGACTAAGGGATCACGAGTTGATAACTTGCTCGTCTACCGAAAGAGGATATTCAACACCCCTCCCCTCCATGGGCTGCTCCGTTGTCGTCATGAGGCCTCGTTTCCTGAGGATACACCAGCTGGGGAGTGTCGTAGGAAATGAAACGTAGAAATATCCAACTTCCCAGTTTACAATCAAAAGAGCATTTTCCCTGTTTAGATTTGGTAATTTGACGACACAATAAGGTTGAAAAAAAGAAAGTTGAATTACAAATGTGTACAGATGACGGGCCTATTGTCGGTCTCCCCCCCCCCCCCCCACACACACACATATGTATATATATATATATATATATATATATATATATATATATATACATACATACATACATACATACATACATACATACATACATACATACATATACATACATACATGTGGCAGCCATCTATCTATCTATCTATCTATCTATCCATCTATCCATCTATCCATCTATCCATCTATCTATCTAACTATCTATCTATCAACTTTGCACTACAATAATTGAGGGAGTCATATCATACCTCTCTACAGAGAGTCCATCGAACCGATGTATGACCCAATACAATTACGCATACATAGCTTTATTGATATATGTATACCTTTAGTTGTAATATATATGAATAACACTTGAAACAACAAAATGTTCATAGATCAACCCAACAGGTGAACCCTTAATAATATTATGAATATGTTGCACTAGAAAAGACCTTTCTTCTGCCAAGCGAAATTTATACAGTTTAAAAACTTCAATTTGGAAGTGACACAAGATACAGGTTGGAGGGCAAAGAGGTTAACGTCAGTGACGTCATTACACGCCGTTTGCCAACATGGCCGCGCCCATGAGACCCCCACACACGTTGAGGGAATGATTGACAGCTGACTGGTAATTTTTTTATTTTCAAATACATACATCTTGTTCAGAGCAACTCTGAAATTACGTCAATTACACACTTCGCCCACATTCTGTCTTCTGTCTGAGAACACTCACAACAATTACTAATCATTAATTATCACAGAATCATAAAAATTATATGAGATATTACTATATACCTACTGTAGTAACCAACATAAATACAACACGTTGCTATATATACGGTAACTACGGTTTCTGCACTGCCGAGAAGTAACGGACGTTACGCCTAAGGTCTTAACAGATGGATAATGGCGTCCTGGCATAGGCGAGACTTCGACTCGCAAGTTCGCGTCGCGATATACGGCGAAACACAATATATATACACATCTAACCACATAAGTTCCTATTATAATACGAAAATACATAGAATAGTAACGAGTACACCGTAAATAAACGTTTCACTAACCTTATCGAGTTCGTTTATGTGGCGACTCGAAGACCGCAGATGTTACATAGAAACCGGAAGTGAGTCTGCAAAATGTAAACAATGCGTTAGAAATGTAAAACATTAACGAAATACATCCAAAATGTAAATAAAAACCATAAAATGATATTTCGTATTTATTTTCATTATATAAGTAAGTATTTAGCGCTTTAAGAATAATATCATAGCGAAAACTAAACTACCGTATAAAGATGTCAACAAATAGAACGAACTCGCAGCGTTTTAACACAGTCATCTGCTACCATGGCGGAGGCTGTGATAGATTTCGAAGTTGGAGCGAGTTTTGTCGAAAAAGAACCAGAATTAGCGGTCGATGAAGCAGAAGAAAATATAATTAATGGAGACAATGACTTAAATGAGCTACAGCAGTATATAGAGTCGAAGAAAAGCGAAGAAACTAAGAAAAAAAACCGCAAGAGATGTGAAGAATTTTCACGAATGGCTGATCAAGGAAGGAGATTACAGATTGATCAATACCATGTTATTAAATCTTCGACTTGGTAATTATTTGATAAAAGTAACACGTAAAGACGGTTCAAATTATGTGCCGGATTCCCTTTCCGGAATTTTTGCTAGTGTAAAAAGATACCTGGACACGCGAAATTGTGCCTATAATATAACTACGGCTCCGGAGTTCAAGACGACCAGACATGTACTTTCAAGTCGCAAAAATAATCTTAAATCCCAGGGTACGGGTAATAAGCTGAACAAGGTAAGCTACTATTTATATAAATACAAAAATAAATACATTATAAAAAAAATTCAAAAAATTCTAAGGTTTAACATGCTTGTACAGCAATATATGAGAAAAATTCATAGTATTTTAGAAGTTTTGTGTATTATTTTATAGGAAATGTAATTAAAAATAAATAAAATGAAGTACAAATACTGTTTAAAAATAAATTATAATTTAAAACAAAAAAAATATCACTTCTGTGTATTTACAGTGCGAACCTCTAACTCCGGAGGATGAAGAGAAGATATGGAATTTGGGGGCATTCTCCATACAGGACCCTAAGGGACTTCGAAATTCACTATAGTTTTTAACCACTAAATGCTTTGGCCTGAGAGGCCGTCAGGAGGCCAGGCAGTTGGCCTGGGGCGATGTCAAGCTAAACGTTGACGAGGAAGGTGTTGAAACATTGACCTTTTTTGAACGCACCACGAAAACTCACCAGGGAGACAGTAATGGCAGCAGAGCAATCCTTCCGAAGATGTAGAGGAACGACTTAATTCCGGATCGATGTCCAATCCGGCGTTTAAAAGAATACGAGTCTCACAGACCGATTGACACTTTGCATGAGGAGGCCCCATTTTACTTATGTATTAATCACAAACGTGGACCTAGTTCTAAATGCTGGTACAGCAGAATGCCTATGGGACAAAATGAACTAGTGAAAATATTGAAGGAATCTGCTAAGATCGCCGGAATTGTTGGCCACAAATTAACAAACCACAGTGTGCGTAAGAGTACCTTGTAGTAGATCACGTGATGAATCCGCCACCACGCGGTGGGGCATGGACTGCATTATTGACATATGACTAGACTGTTATCTAGACCAATGATATAACTCTGTATGATGTACTGTGTATGCGATGTGGATAAAACCTGGCATACCAGGGGAGATTGAACAGAACGTAGAGTAACTTGGAGTCCGTGTTGTTCGATTGTGGTCTGTTACAGTTTGGCGATCTTGCCAGGATCTTTCGAAAATATTGAGTAACAAGTAACGGGCGACAGGAAGAACAATGAGAAACAACATGGCAGAGCCACAACAAACAGAGAAACAAAAGTTGGACTTGGCCTTAGTAGAGGCAACGCAGAGACGATTCAACGAATTCACAAAAGGGATCGCGGTCATAGACGGAATCGACCAGGTCGCCGTACGCAAATGGGTGGATGCATTAGACTATGCAGCGGACCACGTGGACCCAGGAGAGAAGTTACTTCTGGAAGCAGCGGCAGCAAAAGCAGAGGATGTTCTGGGACGATTCATAACCAGCACCAAGCACACATTCGCACGGGAGGTACCACCGAAACCGTATACATGGGCAGCACTCAAAGACGCCATCCTACAACAGTTTCTAGGACCTGCAGAGATACAACTACTGAGAGAGAAAGTAGAGCAAGCACAGCAAGGACCCTGCGAAACGGTGAGAGAATTTGTAGATAGATATGTGGGGGATGTACATCGTGCATATACGGCCGCAGAACAAGGAATGGACTTGATGGTAACACAACTGCGCAATTTCTATATTAAGGGACTTTGAAACGTACGGTTACGAGAAACAGTGGGGTGTCAACGACCCATCAATCTCAAAACAGCCGTAGAAATAGCAAACCATAATGCACATATTCTAGAAGCGGACATTGCTAGCTCACTAGAGCAAGCTGCATTACCACCCCCCACAGCAGTAGTATCACAAGAACCGGCTTACATCAAAGAACTCACGGGGGTAATGAAATCACTAGAAAGACAGATGCAATCTCTAGTGGTCGCCATGCGGCCAGCGAAGAAAGGAGAAGAAAGTCGGGATATAAATGCTGTGACGAGTGCCACAACTACAAATAGAACTGCACCACAGGACGATGGTTACGAGGAAGTAAACTACCCTAGCCACGTAGGAGGGACACATCCTACAGCGGGTATGACAGGAAATATATTCTATGTGGGAGTGCAGTCAGGAAATCACAATAGAGGAAGGGGCAGAGGCCGTGGACGAGGAAGAGGTGGAGGTGGCCATAGAGGCGGAAACTATCAAAGCACGGTGCAGTGTTATGAGTGCAAAGGTATAGGACACTTTGCAAGGGACTGTGCGAACAAAAGAAAACCCAGAATACAGGGGACGCATGGGCAACATCTCAGCCTGCATATCAAGGGTAGTCGTACCAAGGAGGACAGGGAAACTAATTGCTGCGTCAGACGGTCGGGTATGTATCACACTGAAACAAGGAGAAATAGAAATACATGCTTTGATTGATTCTGGCACGTCACGATCGTTGATAACAGTGGAGATGTGGGAGGCATTATGTGAACCAACAGATCGACCACCGGTGATTCGGCCCGGGCCACCACTACGATCATTGTCAGGCCACATGTTGCGCACTAGAGGAATAGCCTCTATAGCATTGCTAGAAAAAGAGGTTGACGTGTATGTTTGCGATATGGTACAACATGATTTGCTGTTAGGAATCGACAGCATGGAAATACTGGACTGCCAACTTAACTGTACACAAAGAAATGTGAGATTAGCTAACCAATATTTTAAATATGGGCAGTGTGAGGACGCCCAGAAGGAGCTGGCAGGGATCCATACCGAAGTAGACACGTGGAGAAAACAATACCCGCGGGTGTTCTCAACAGAAACCATGCCGTTGAAAGCGGCGCCGGAGATACAGATGCACATAGACGTAGGTGATCACCCTCCCATAAGACAAAGACCGTATCGGATACCGCTAGCGCTAAAGGCGCGAGTAAGGGAGGAAATAGGAAAACTCATGGAAGAAGGAGTGGTAACACCAAGTGCTAGCCCATGGGCCTCGCCGCTTCTCATAGTACCAAAGGCCAACGGAGGTATCCGATGCTCTGTAGATTTCCGTCGGATCAACTCGCTGTGTAAGAAGGACGCATATCCGATTCCACACATCCAGGACATCTTTGATGCGCTAACAGGGGCCACAACGTTCTCGGTCATTGATCTAAAAAATGCATATTTTCAAATTAATTCCAAATTATTGGAATTCGCTAATAGAGGGAGGTATTGTAGTAGATCACGTGATGAATCCGCCACCACGCGGTGGGGCATGGACTGCATTATTGACATATGACTAGAGTAACTTGGAGTCCGTGTTGTTCGATTGTGGTCCGTTACAACCTGCACTAACCTAATACATGCGGGTGTGCCGCCTACGTTAGTGGCTCAGTTGAGTGGACATAAGAATGTTCAATCGCTATCATCTTATGCGACCGCGTCGTGTTTGGTGGATCAGCAAAACAATGGCATTTAGAGCCGGCCGGGTCCAAGTGAAATCCAACAGCCAACGCAAGCAACCGATGGGGTTTTGGGTGACACGACGAGGGCCAGCAGTGGGTGGGTCTAGCTGTGGCCGCCTTATTTACTGATCCACCAAGGCGGTTTAAGCTGGGAACAAAGTGTCAATGACACCTCGCGTAAAGTTAATTATAGACTCTTTAATCTGGCTAAGATCCGCAGCAATATAAATCTGGAGACTAGCATACAAATTAATAAAACTATGGTGGCCCCCCTTTTCAACTACTCCAGCATATTTGTTGCTGGAGCTAGTAAGGTACTACTAAATAAACTTCAGCGGCTGCAGAATCGTGGCCTCCGTATTTGTGCAAAAGCATTAGTCGGATAGTTATCCACTGACCATTTGCATAAAATCTGTAATGTACAAACACTGGAGACTCGTCAAATTTACCTAGGCTTACTCAATATAAGGAAATACTCGAATACTTTCTCTACAGTTACTGACCCAAAAACCAGGGGCCAAGAAAAGGTAACAATTAAGCTCAAACGCCCCAAAACCTCATTTTACAAAAAAAGTCCTCTATATAGCTCAATGCTTCTATGGAATGACCTATCAAAAGAAATTCAGACAGGTACTATAAAGGCATATAAAGCATACATAAAAAGGATGTACTTTAAATGAATGACTGAAAACACCAATCCATCTAGCCGCTGTACTTTCATCTTCATCACATTGCTCTCATCCTTGTACATTGCTGTACTTTGTGTATGTACTTTGTGTATATAGTTTAAGTGGGACTGGTTCTGTACACCAACAATTTGTAACTGTTCGTATGGACGGCCATAACAACTACTATGTAGAGGCCCGATAACGTACACTCTTTTTGTGCAATAAAAAATAAAAAATGTCAGCCAATAAGCAATTTGGGCTGGCCGATGATGTCAACTTCCACAATTCCACCACAATTCCATCAGCTGGCGCTCGATCTGGCTTGGTGGATCACAGGCTCATCATTTGCAACCAATAGCGGGTGACATCAGCGCTCAGATATATTTTTGAAGATTTAACAATGCCGCCAGCGGCGAGGAGAATCCCAGGATAACGCCAATATATGAGGGCGTTCTTACTTGTGTCCCGTTTTTAATATATTGTATCACATACTGTACTATTGAGTTTCATCTGCGGTGTAATCACATACCATAGAGACTATGAACGATTTCCCTGCAACTACGAGCGACGATTAAAAATCGTCGCTCAAAAAACCCTATGTCACTAAGTTTGTTTACTGTGGCGACCCCTATGGACAAAACATTAAATAAAAATCTGTTACCTTCGCAAATGTAATGCACTTGATAGACCTACCTGCAGCTGCATATGGCATGAAAACACGTTGGGTTGTCAGATCTGTATCAGTGGAGAAAGGTTAATGCTGCTCTGTCCCAAGAGTAAATCTTCTCTCGTTGCTCTGACTGAAGGAAGAGGAACGGGGACAATAATTGAGATGTAGGTTTACATTGACACTGCAATGATTATAGACATGGAACATACCGGCCAAGTTAGAAAATCTTGTGTGCCACCAGTGGTATATGAATCACACCATGTTATGCGCTATTGCATACTGTCCCACAATGCTAAATCTGTGGTGTTATGTTTACGACGATGCCATCTAAGTACTGCCTAACACTGTGCCTTCACCAGCAAATCATATGGCATGGTATTTCACTGTGGTATATCAGTGATTGTGACATTGGTTATGATGGTGGCAGCGACAAAGACCTGAGAAAAGCATATTGCTGTAAAGTATTGTAACGGCCCCAAAAGTATAAGTAGTACTACAGCTTCCAGTCAAGTTCTGTTTAATTCTCGTCAATACAAGTCATTATATAGCATACATAACATACAGTACAAGTCATCTTACAGGTGATTGGTAGATCAATTAGGCGCATGGTTGGTTTATCATAGATAATGTACGCCAATCAGTGAGGTCCGACTCAGGGCGACGCCAGCCTCATCGCGTGGTGGTTTATCATTGGTTCATAGATATAACGGTTGGATCACTACACACCTCCCTTCTTTAAGTTTTTTCCAAATCCTTTTGGAAAACTACATCAATACAGATATCTAAAAGAACTATAAACTCTAGTCTACACATAACAATACCTAACACAGACTATAAGTTTTGATGCTATAGGCTCTTTATGGTCCTTGCCTAATGTTCTCGTTACTACACTTGTCGATCGTTATCATCATCATTGTTCTTAATCTGTGGTGGATGGCAGTTCCGGATACAGTGTGTGCTTTTGTGTTTCAAGAGGTATCATGGGTATTTCAGTCGGTTCCCATTCATCGATTTTCCTTTTTAACTTCTCTTTTAACACTTTTACTACAAAAGTCCTTTTACTATAACACAATATGCCTCCCGCCACGGCCATGATGATTAGCACGTTTCCCACGCCCAGTGATAGTCCCGATATGGCCATGCTGGTTATCGGCAAGTTGTCTTCTTTTTGTACAGCATACCACGTCTCTATGTCTCTTATCGGCACAGTCAGCTTACCTAGTTTCTCGAGCTCTTCATGCACTGTATTATCCACTTTTACTGGCCATTTGAAAGGTAATGCTGGTATTTTCATAGGTTCGGGTGCTTTTACTTGTATCCGTCGAAAACCTACGTTAACTCCTTTGAGTGACCAGTCATTTGATTCCAGTCCACATCGTTCATTTATTACCATTTGTGTGATCCTGTCTATGGTCTCTTTTCTAGCAGTCATACCGTTGCATCGGTGAACTACCGTGATATTAGTATATGGTATTATAGTCACTAGGAAAGGTTGCTGTATGTCACGTAGTACTTCCGAGTCCACCACAGGTTTGGGGGTGATGGTTACTTCGCACCTTTTCCCTCCTTCTCCCGCTACTAGTTGCGCTTCGCACGGCGGCTGTCGATAGTGTATTCCCGGGAAACAGACCGTGGGTTTGTGGCCCATGCATGCTTCGTTTTGTGGCACAAACGATGATGTAGACTCTGAAGATACTGCAATTTTTTCCCGTCCTATAATTGTCCGTGTTAGATTTTGCGAGAATACCACAGGGAAATATTGCAATCGATGAGTTATATACACATCTCTGGTTACTGCTGGGATTAGAACTTTGTAGGCTAGATTTCCATTTTGTGCCCACAACGGTTCTATTTCCATATGTTGATAGTACCAGGTCGGTGACATTGTAGAGTGGCCTTGCTTTTCTAATTCGCCTAGTACCGCTTGCAGTTCATCTGATCTCATTATATCACGAGACAATTTCCCTCTCTCCAACTGTAGGGACTGTTGATGAAACAACTCCACCGCCTGTGAAAATCTGTTGGCGCTTATTTCCATTACAGACAGTACTTGTTCCACTATTTGCTTGATCTGCAGAATTTGAATGGCATAGATGTGATCCTTAATATTTTCATTAATTTTAGACACGATTTCCTGTAGTTTGTTGGTATGTGTTTGCAAAGTCATTATTCCACGGCTGTTGTCATTAACACGGTTCCCTGTCAAATTTAACACTGACAATAGTTGAGTGTCTCTTTGTTGTAAACGCTTTACCGAACCTGTCAGTTGATCCATTTGTGACGCCAGGAACCGTACTTCATTTTCCGTTGCCACACCAAAACAAGCCTTTGCTAATTCTGCTATTATTGAACGAAAACCTCGCTTGGTTCTGGACATACCTTGTACTTCCTCCTTTATTTGATTTCTTCCCGTTTTAATGGTTTGAACTGCTTGCGCCACTCGTAGTTCCCACATGGTGAGGGTGTTGTCATCTATCCTATTTCCTGATATGTTTTTGTAGTGGTTTATGCGTTCCTCAAAAACCGTCATTATTGGTGTGGTAGGTGCTTGAACTGTAACGATAACTGTCCACATGGCCGACATCACGCGTGTATTTCCTTCTAACGTGACCAACACTCCATCTTTCTGTAATAGCAGTGACTCATTTCCCTTTACCATGTGTATCATGACAATTAGTGCGAATGTGAAGGCGATGTTCATTTTGACGTGGCTGAGTCGTCAGTTGACGACCACTCTTTGTAGTTAATGTCAGTACGTGCTTCCCGACCTACGACAGACCTATGTTCCGCTCTGGTTCGAGGTGTTCTCTGACTGCTCGATGCCGTACTGTGTACCAGCACTGATGCTTCACCGGGCTTTATGTTTGGCTGCCTTGATGGAGGTGTCAGTTCCTTATCCACATCCGTCAACGACCCAACGCTCTCTTCCGACTCTGATATCTCGGTATCTTCATTGTGTGTCGTCGGTGGTATGTCATTCATGTTATCCGATGCCTCTCCATTTGTGTCAGTGTCACCTCTTGTGTGTAATCCAGCACTGTCGTCGTCTGAAGTGTCGTGTCGACTGGAGTTATGTAATGATGGATCGCTTGGCGCGGCTTCGTCGGCGTCATTGTACTGGTTATCTTCTGTAGGTGTTGTTACTGACTGACGCGCATTCTCTCTGATCTTCGAGACAACCGATAACGGTAGGTCCGTGTCTATCGGTGATGCACAGGTGTCGGCGCTGTCCCTTTGTCCTCGTCCTCGTGTTGATATCGGTGTGTTTTGACATCTGTTATTGCCATATCTGGCCGCCATCCTTCGAGCACTTCTATGATAACAGCCATCTATCACCGTGGCAGGTGGCAGGTGGTCATGGGGGTTAGGTAATGTCCTGGTTCGTGCCGCATTTGTTAATCCGTGCTTTGTTGTTTCCGTTCTTCTTTGTGTATTGTCGCATGGCAGATAAGTGACACCTTGTGGTACGGCTTTTAGTCTTTCTATGTTGATAAGAATGGTTTTGCCGGACGTGTGATATAGATAAATCACGTTATCCCTCAGTTTGGAGATTACGTATCCATGCAGGTATGGCGGATCAAATGTTTGATGCGCCTGATTTTGAAGTAACACCTCTTGGCCTATCTGATACGTTGGCGCCTGTTTTCTTTCATCTAGTCGCTTTTTGTTTTTTTGTTGAAGCTGTATTGTCTTCCACCTCGCTTCTTTTATCGCCCTTTGTTGTAGTTGTATGTGATCTTGTAACACTTTATACTCTTCTCCGACTGGGGTTCTCTGTAGTATCGTCTCATTTACTGGGGGTTCCCTTCCATGATGTAGGAAATAAGGCGAGAAACCGGTCACCGTGGATATCGAAGTCCTATATGCCCATAACGCCGTTGGCAAATGTTTTTCCCACGTTTCTTTCTGTCCTTCCACCAATTTTGTTAACATGGCCTTGAGTGTTTTATTGAACCTCTCTGTCTTGGCGTTTGTTGCGGGATGATAGGCTGTGCTATATCTCCATTGTATGTGATATTTATTACACAGTTGTCGGTTCGCCGCGTTAAGGAATTCCTTTCCTCGATCCGATATTACGATCTGTGGTTGTCCGTATCGCGGTATCCATGTTTCTTCGAAGAAGTTGATCACCCAGATTGCTCTTTTGTCTGGAATTGGTTGAATTTCCACCCACCCAGTACAATGATCTATACACATAATGGCATAGCGGTTTCCTCGTTGACTATCAGGCAGCGGACCAATCAAGTCAATTCCTATGATCTCGTTAGGCGACGTTGGTGTTGGTAATGGCTGGGCAGGAGGGTACGTTTTTACTGGTCGGTAGAGCGTACATACTGGACACGCATTGAGTATTTTGTTAATGTCTTGTTTCATGTTTGGCCATTTGTAGGTTTCCGCTACACGTGCATATGTTTTCTGCATACGTTGGTGCCCGAGATCACAGTGTATTTGATGTACCAGTTGGTCCGTCATTTCTCGTGGCACTACAATACGTGGGTAACAGCGTCCTTTTAGTGTCCGCATTGTATATAGTACTCCGTTCGCGATCACATAATCGTCTTCTTCATTTATTCCTTGTTGGTATTGGGGAAGTTCTGCCTGTGCAGCGATGAGGCTCGTTTTCTCTAGGTACTTATCTGACCATGGTTGATGAGGGTCCCAATTTGGTGATGTTGTTTTCGTGCCTTCTGCTACTATTGTGGCCGCATCCATCATCATGGCGCTGGTATGCAGTGGTTCGCATGCTTCTACTGGATACGTAGATCGTTCGTCAATGTTCTCTTCCTTTGTTGGTGGTAGTCTCGATAACATATCCGCCTGTACATTGTAGATTCCTTTCTTGTATTCTATGGGCGCACCATACTCCGATAATAGGACCGCCCATCGTTGTATCCTAGAATTCTTGCCGGGTTGTTTGAAGAAAGATTTCAAAGGCAAATGATCCGTCAGAATGGTAAAGTCCGCGCCTTGCAAGTAAGGATTCAACTTTTGTAGTGCATACACTATAGCGTATGCTTCTTTTTCGATAGTTGCCCACTTACGTTGATGTTCACCTAGCTGTTTCGACACATACTGTACTGGTCTTTCCATTCCCTGTGTATCCACTTGCGTTAGCACCCCGCCCACACAGTTTAGACTGGCGTCTACATACAGTCTATATGGTTTTTCTACTTCTGGAAACGCCATAACTTCCTCAGATGTGAGCTTGTCTCTCAGTAGGCACCATGCTCTGTGTTGTGGTTCGTCCCAATGAAACTCTGTCCCTTTTCGTGTCAGTTGTACTAGCGGCTCTGCCAGCTTGGCGAAATTCGGAATGCATTGGCGGTAATATCCCGCCAAGCCCAGGAACCTCTGAACTTCCTTTACTCCGGATGGCGGTAGCATTCTTTGAATGACTTCTACTTTCCTGGGGTCTGGTTTGATACCCTCAGTGCCCACAATGTAACCCAGAAGCTTCACTTCTGGCTGGCGGAACTTGCATTTTTCCGGATTGACGGTCAACTTGTTTTCCGCTAGGAGTTCGAACAGTTGTGACAGATGTTTCGAGTGTTGTTCAGGATCTGCAGAGAACACAATAATGTCATCTAGATACACCAGGACGGTTTTATCTAGAAGTGGCGCCAATACCTTGTTAATGTATCTTTGCCAAGTCGCGGGACTGTTGCAATATCCCTGAGGCATCCTTAGAAACTCATAGAGTCCGAAAGGTGTTGTGAATGCCGTGACTTCCCTACTCTCCGGAGTTATACTTATTTGGTAGTATGCATTCTTGAGATCGATGACAGAAAACACTTTTGCCCCTGCCAATGCATCGAAGATGTCTTGTATGTTCGGCAGAGGGTGGGCGTCCTTTTTACAGAGCAGGTTGACCTTCCTGTAATCCACGCAGCAACGTATATCCCCATTTGCTTTCGGTACTTTGAGTAAGGGGGAGGCCCACGGACTCGAGCTTGGTGCGATTACTCCAGTTCGTTGTAACATCATTAGTTCATTCTTTACCTTCTCTTTTTGCGACAGTGGTATACGATATGGTCTTTGTCTGATGGGCTCGTTATTTCCTACTTCTATGTGCATTTGAACATGCGGCACTGTTTGTAGAATACCTTCATTGGCCGCAAACACTGCTGGGAAACGGCCCCTCCATTCATCTATTTCCGAGTGTACTCCAGCCATTTCACAAGAAGTATCTTCACACATGCCGTATTTAAAATTGTATGCGGCTAACTGAACTGATTGATGTGTGCAGTCTAATTTGCAATCCAATATTTCCATCACATCTATCCCTACCAATACGTCATGTCTTAGCTCATCACACACATACACAGGTACATCTCTGCCACACAGGGGAATCACCGCTACCCCTTTAGTTTGCAGTATGTGTCCAGACAAGGATTTGAGTATTTGACCTTTTGTTAATGCCATGGGTCTATTGCTCGCCTTGCACACTAACTTCCAAGCTTCCGTGGAAATGAGTGATCTCGCCGCGCCAGAGTCGATCAACATGTGCAATTGAATGCCGCCCTGTAGCACCGTTACACACACACGACCGTCCGACGCCGCTATTAGTTTCCCTGGTCTTGGTAGTAAGGACCTGACGTTTGATTCCAGTTTCCTCCTTGCCCTTGTTGGTTTGAATAATTCTGCCTTACTCGGTTAGCACAGTTGACCGCGATGTGCCCGTAACCCTTGCACTCATAACATTGGATGGAGTTGTTGGAGTCGTAGTTCTGCCCGCCATAGTTTTGTCCTCCACGACCTCGTCCGCGGCCACGACCTCGGTTACGATTTTGGTTGTTGCCCGATGAACCCATGTAGAAAATGTTTGCTGTACCTTGATTTTCATCCTTGTTGCATCGATGTGCGCTAGTCGTGTCTTCGTTTTGGCTCGAATCTTGATGACAACACTTGGGAGTGGCGTTAACGGTTGCCGATAGTGCGGCTACCTCTGCCGCAGTGTCCTTTTTTACATTTCTAAAATCCAGGGCAAGTACCTGAACTTGACGTTCTAAAGACTTCAGTACTCCAGAGATCTCTTTCATCGGCGCCGAATCTTCTAGCAGCACTGGGGGTGGTGGAGGTAAGGCTGCTTGTTCTAGTTCTAGAGTCCCGTCCAATTTCATCACGTGTGCTCCATGATTAGCCAAACTGATGGCTGCATCTACCGTAGCAGGTCGTTGACACCCCACCATATGTTTTAAAGTGGTGCTTCGCAGTCCCTCTATGTAGAATTCTCTGATGTGATTGGCTACGATTTCTATCTTCTTTTCCTCTCGGCTATAGGCCCTGTGAACATCCATCATGAACCTCTCCCCATATTCCGTTACTGATTCGCAAGATAATTGTGCGGCTTGTTCTACTCTGCGTCGAAGTTGACTCATATCTGCTGGGCCAAGGTATTTCGCTAACACTGCTGTTTTTAAATTCGTCCATGTTATTGCTTTCGGTGGTTCTTCCGCTCTGAACCGTAGTTTTACTTCTTCCAAGAAGTTTGCCAGTCCACCCTTTGCTTTTGCCGCAACCGTTTCACATAATAACTTCTCACCTGGGTTGACGTTACTTTTTGCGTAGTCTACAGCGTCCACCCACTCGCGCAGTATAGACCGGTCGATGCCATCTGCTGTAGGAATGTTTTTTGTGAACTCTCCCAATCTTCTCCTGGTAGCCTCCGCGATCGCCAAGTCTAATTTCTGTTTCTCCGCATCTGCCATCGCTGTAGTTTGTTTTGCCGCTTATTGGGGTGTCGTTACACAATAAATGTTCACTATGATCCTGGCAAGATCGCCAGCTGTAACGGCCCCAAAAGTATAAGTAGTACTACAGCTTCCAGTCAAGTTCTGTTTAATTCTCGTCAATACAAGTCATTATATAGCATACATAACATACAGTACAAGTCATCTTACAGGTGATTGGTAGATCAATTAGGCGCATGGTTGGTTTATCATAGATAATGTACGCCAATCAGTGAGGTCCGACTCAGGGCGACGCCGGCCTCATCGCGTGGTGGTTTATCATTGGTTCATAGATATAACGGTTGGATCACTACAGTATCTATCACAATGCTGATGCTAATGGCCACTGCGTTTGTGATCGGGTTTCTACTGTTTGAACATGATGAATAACAGTGGTGAGCGTGGTTGTAATTGAGTAATGTTGACATAAAGATGGTTATAATGATGTTTAAGCGAATCAATCTTGTTGCCATTTATGATTGTTGCAGCATTGGCAATGGTAATATCGATACTTATATGGCCCTAATCACAGCTGCCTTACCTTTCCGCCTATTGAACCCCGATACATATGTATATATTAGTTTAAATTATATTTTTTGCTGAAACCACGGAGATTTCATGGACATGGTATGTGAATCCACTTGTGTGGTGTAAAAGCAAGTATATATTCTTACCCTTTGCTTTCCATAAGCTTACCACGCAATTTAGAAACAACTACAAATTCCATCCCCTCTTCACCTCTCCACACCTACTGACAACTCCATAATAGTTTCCCCTCAAAATAAACTTTTCTCCTGCTGTATTTGTTTTACCCCATTTGAACGTGTTTATACCAAAACCTGACCCCAATCGCCTCCGCAGCGCCCCCACCCTCCTCCAGTCAGCGCCCTTACCCTAATCAGGCTTACATCCTGATTGGGGTTGTGACATGCCCGCACGTCACTGATTTAGGGTGCTGCATGTGCTCTTCAAGCTCCCGTTATTTCACACCATTTGGTTATAACAATTTAACTAGAACCGATCCATGTATCATCTTAACACATCGCTTACAGAGTCCTCTAGGCGCATCCCTAATACTCACTCTATTGGATCCAGGACCAGGGTGACCTCGTGGTATTCAGAACAGCTTCACGCTGCACTTAGAGCACTCAGACCTATATCTAACACATGTTGTACCCATAAAGGCTTTATGGTATGCCTCTCCTACTAATACCAACCACACGACACCTCTATGACACCAATAGTAATACCATCATAATATACACACCCGACTCCTTTCAGCTCCGAATGCGCAAAGAATATTCATAACATGGTTAAATGAAAATATGGTACAGATTTGAATTTACATATACAGGTATTCTATACAAATGGACACTATTGAAATGCATTTTTTTTGTACATGCATTAGAAGGAAACTCACAAGATAAAAATAACTTGGCCCGTACTCGACCGAGTTGGACCGAGTGATTCAAGAAGCGAATCACCTAGCCTCAGATTTTATTATTAACATACCAAGACGAAAATAATCATTAATTCCACTGTTGGTCCTCTATTTCGAAGTCGCTGAATGCATCCCCAACCTGTGTTGCTAAGGCTACTGGTAAATGAGCAGCTCCGTACGGGCGCCACACCGAAGCCGCATGAACTCTTGTCAGACGGATAAATAGAACCACCACGTCAAAATCCCATTGAATTAGGCCTAAAATTCTGTGTGTGTGTGTGTGTGTGTGTGTGTGTGTGTGTGTGTGTGTGTGTGTGTGTGTGTGTGTGTGCGTGTGTGTGCGTGTGTGTGTGTGAATAGGTGTGTACATAAGTTGTCTTGCTTTGGGGATAGGTTGGTTTCACCATGGAGAAAAAAGTGATCACATATGGATTTGGAGGTCACTTGTAATATCCTGTATCGGCAGAGAATGACTTTGAAAAGGTCGAGGGCATGTTTTTATGATACCAAAGATAGTCCGAAATCATGGCCGCTGATTGGTCATTAGCTAATGAGTATTGGCTACAGTGCCTTCATGACCGCGGAGTATGAGTTCCCAAGCCTATGGAGAAGAATACCTGGGATGAGATAATGCATCATTCAGCACAATAATACACCATATTTAGCTTAGTTATTATTTGCCCATCTTCATCATATTTAGGGCGCAAAAGAGAACTGAAATATAGTAGAAATGACCCTCTAACTCTATGTAAATTGCACCGGTCCTAATCGATTGAGATGCATAAAACTACTCAGGACAGACCACAAACTTTATCCTGGTCCTAAGTCACAGATGTCTTCTATCCATCTTTGTTCTTATTCCCATCCTCTATGAACACGTGTTAGTGAGGTGACAAGACCAACCGACCTCCATTACAGGACGTGTGGATATACTTTTAGATAAAGACGTTTTAAGTACTCTGCTATTTTAACCAGGTGGTCAACGGAAGATGCTCCTTATTTGTCAATGTAACCAAAGAGTATAGACAAACCATGTCTGTATTCGATGGTGTAACTAACACCCCATGAGTCTTTCCTGTGCCCTATGTTAATGCTAATGGTTAGATGTTAAACATGTATACCAGTAACTGCATTTTATGTACTCCATTCCATGTCATTTTCCACCCGGGTCCCGGTCACATTTGCCTTACTCTGTCACCTAGATGTCTCTTATTTCATATCTTATCTCTTTTAAAATTTAGAATCAATTCTGTCTCTCACCTAACCTTCTCCTTTCCTCAATTACCTTTCTCATAGGAAGAGTGTATAATGCAACTGAATGACTTCAATGCTGGTCCCATAATTTTCATGCCTACTACTTCTCTAACCATGCTCTTTTCCTTTATGTATTGCCAACTGGTTGAATATACTAGTGTCTCGAATTATGCGATTATATAGCTAAGTATGTCATTCCCCCTCTCACTCACTCACTCACTCACTCACTCACTCACTCACTCCCTTATTCACTTACTCGTCCACACACTCACACATTAACGCAATCGTCAGACTGACTATAACAATTACTTATCTTACTCACCAACTCGATCCTCAACCACACGCACTCGATCACTTATGCACACAGGCACACCCACTCAGTCACACCATCACACAGTCACATTAACTCGATCACTCACCTACACTCATTTCCTTATTCATTCACTGATGAGCGAATGATAATGTGCAAATGGAAAATGGAGTGAGTTAGTGGGTGGCTTTTTGTATTAGTGAATGGGTGAGTGTGTGGGAAAGTGAGAGATAGAGGAGTGAAGAAGTGAGTGAATGAATGACTAACCCCGTGAATCATCTATTTATATGTCCCTACCCCACTTCACTTCTACCTGAGACATCCTGAACCACAGGTCTATCTCGTGACGTCCTCCCCCACCAGGTGGCAGTAATCACGTCTACGTCACACACGTCAGAGAGACGGCCTTCACCTTGACGTGCGTCACTCAGTGTCGGCGTGACGTGACCCACCGGCTGTGACGTACACAGCCGAACCCGTCAGGCCAGTTAAAGATATGACCTATTGCCTGTCTTCTCTACCCCCTGCACCCAGATACCACCAGATTAGGAGGCTGGATTGGCTGGGGAAGTGGTGGGCACGATAGTCATCTTGTCACTCCAGCCGCCTGGCTTATCTGCCTGATGGCAACATACCCCCGGATCCCGACTAACACGCCTCACCCTCTTATCTGAGCAGCAAACGCTGGGCACGTTAAGTGGTCTATTGTGGCTGGTGGTGTTTCAAGCGAAGAGGTCGGAATGGAGATTGCCCGCGAATGCTACTTGGCTTTTCTTATGTGTTCCCAAATACGTATCAAAATGAGGTTTAAGAGTCTAAACCTACTTGCTTTGGTGTTGTTTGTGTTTGTTTGAAGGTGGGGCATGATGTTGATACCGTATCGTTTGGGTATAGGATCCTAATGTATATGAGATGAACTACAACAGATCGAAATGGCCATGGAGCACATATATCGCAGGAGTATTACCGGGTTTTAACTATACTATTGAAAACCAACCAAGGATCCACCCTCCTCTGCTTTAAAAATGAAGAAAATATTTCAATGACAATTACAGGATTGTAGTGATAGAAAGTAAATCTTTACAAAATCCATGTGTCTGTGCATGTTTGACTAATTCAAGGCTGTTGATATGAATGAATGAGAAATTAAGTAAAACTACGAGATATATTTGGAGATTGGTGTTACTTGTGAAGACAGTCCAATGTACATAGAAGTTGGACCTGACCAGCAAGGTCTACACGATGCCCAGCTCGCTAAACGGCCTTCAGAAAGTACCGCCACGCCATCTAGCAGCATGTAGAGGAACTCAAGTAGCAGTTCCTCCTCCACCGTTGATTCACGCACAGAGATGGACATTAAGACCAATCACTAGTGTTGTTAATGACGTGACGTGCACTATGTCATATTGTCCTGGTTCCCCGTAAATTGATTAAATTTGGGGAACCTGTGCCAGACGAATGACACGCAGGGTTACTGGAATGAGCCTATGCGAGAACTAGGAATAATACATGTGTACATGTATCTCAATTCTAATTTAACTCTTCCCTTTGTAACAATTTCACTCGGTGGTCTCAGGGCACATATAGCCGACTATCATTGAGATCATTCCTGAATGTGTTACATTATCTATCTCTACTACATGCATGTCCGTTAATATAGATGTGTACCCCTTTTGCCTCAAACATTATCAATGAGGTCTAGTCTCACAAAAACAAAACCCTGAAGTATTGACCTTGGTACACTATACCAACAAAAATAGCGAATATATATGAATAAAAGTATGTACTCGATTCGTTGTTGTTGTTGTTGTTGTTGTTGTTGTTGTTGTTATTGTTGTTGTTCTTGTTGTTGTTGGTGTTCACAAAAGAAATGGCTCCACAATGCAATCAACAAATGTGCATATTTACAATCCGGAGAGGTAAAGCACGAAAAAGCGTTCACGTAAATCAGAGAGACGTTAGAGATTCTCTAAGAACTATATAAGGTGTTCACTTTCCATGGGCGTAGACAACCTGATCCTGACACACACTCGACAGGTTGTATTTATGCGTCCACTGACGTGTGAGGGTAGTATTTTACAGCAAATATCCAGACGAGAGACTACTGTCTACAAACATTACAATGGGAGGTAATCCAACACAAGACGGATTTATCACCATAGTTTCCATAGGCACAATCTGAATTGAAATGTGTTCAATTCCACAAACACTATGTACAACATTATACCAAGTCTAGCATAATCTATTGCAAGGCTATGGTTACTCTTCCTTTCTTTCATTATTACAAAAATATATGTTTATCATTTGGTTTTGATGCTATCGACGATAGAGGCGGAACCCCTGACGTACCCTCACATATTCGTGCGTTTAACTACATTATATCACATATTTGCTATGACTCTATCTGGTAAGTCCCGCATTGTAATTTGTACACCCCAAACCAACTCCGACCTCCCGAAACCCTCCTTCAAAAAGTAATTCCTCCAATACAACAGAAACAGAGAAACTCGAACTCACAAAGTGACCATGACCTGGTCGTATACCTGATTTA
The DNA here is from genome assembly GCA_950022655.1 of Alentia gelatinosa. Taxonomy (NCBI): domain Eukaryota; kingdom Metazoa; phylum Annelida; class Polychaeta; order Phyllodocida; family Polynoidae; genus Alentia; species Alentia gelatinosa. The sequence goes on from OX465581.1 coordinate 53,760,588, forward strand.
TTGCGAGCATTGAGGCGTCATGCCTTTTGGGTATCCATCGACATAACCATATTGGTGTCGGACATGGCCTGCTAATGTGCTAACGGCTGAGCCGACCATTCATAGTGTGGCGCTCTGCTCCGGGTCGGGGGCCCGTTTAATAATCTAGGATCCTACATGTAGACCATTTTCTCTATGCCATGGAGACCCAGAGACGATGTTAGTCGATTTTATTCAACACTTATGGATGACCTTATGGGCGACTAAGACTGTCTTAGTATACAGACTTAAATATCATTAAAGGATAACCCTTGTACGAGGTACAGAAAAGGGTCTTCATGTACGATCCTAGATTATTAAAGGGGCCCCTGGGGCCCGTTTAATAATCTAGGAGCGCTAGAGGTGTTGAGTGGGGGTTGGGGTGGGGGCCTTTCCTACTCCACGCCTACGGAAATTTATCACTGCCTGCATTGTGATATACTGGAATGTGAGTCGGTTCTGCCATGAAAAGAGAACATTTATACAGAGACATTGCCCATGACATATCCTTAGGGTACCCCACAGCTTGAATCGGTCTGGGTAAGCATTTTATAATAACAAGATGGGAATGAAGGGGGCTGAAAAGGAGTGAAAAGGATTAGGGCGTTGAATACGTTTGGCTCCGCAGTCACCACGCTCCAACATATATAAGACCGTTTCCATTGGCTAACGACAACGGTGGAGACGTTTTGAGTTCCCCTAAATGTCTGTTGGTGGTGCCCAAGACTAGGGTATATAAAATCGGAGACTGTTCAGTGTATCCTTTGTTTCTTTTGTATTTCACAGGTCCATACCGACTGCAGTCATTCGATGGTGACCTCATTGTGTAATCTATGCACAATTAATCGGCGAGCACTGTTTCCATTCACCGATCTGGCGTCGGTAGTTCCTGACTGCAGATTGGTGACGAATAGTCGGCCAATGGAAACGGGCTTATTGTGCTATGGCTCTGCATATTTCACCGACTCTGTCTACAGGTCTCTCTGCCAGGCGGCCGTCACTTTGATGGGAGGACGTCGCCCCGGGCCGTCCGAGCCCAGGTAACCGTACCCTACACTTAACGACTTCTTCTTGTGTGTAGCCGTCATTAGCCTGTCGCGGAGCTAAACGACGCGAATAAAATATGGCTGCTTATAACAATAATCTGGCTGCGTCGCGGGCGCGTGACGTCCGGCGAGCAGTCCACCGGCCCGCCTCGTGGTATGCGCCGCGGACCCGGGATCGATTCGATCGGTCGGCCCGTTTTTAGTTGAAATTATAGGTGAAGTGTTCTGACAGCATCAGTCATGTATGACATACCCACATATAAACACACACCTACGTCCATATGAGTACAGTTACATATGAATATAAACGTACGCACCGACGTAGACATGCATGCACATACAGAGAGGTTCAAATACACTTGTATTTGTACGTACATTTCGAGCACGAACATGCATTCAAAGGAAGAATCGGTTCTACTTCCTGCGGCTGCTTGTATATCAGTACCGACCTGCTTGTTTGGGACAGAATCGGTTCCATCCGCCAGTTTTTCAAATATCATAAATTTTCAGTGCTTTGGGGAGTATTTTGTGTACTAGTTGTATATAGAGATGCTTATATTTATGTTGTAAATGATATACACTCATTTCTGTTATTTGTTATATCTAATCAGACATAGTCGTAGGGATTACTAGTGGGAAGTACATTGAGGGTTTTGTTTGTCAACATAACACATGTGCTCAGTCGAAGGGGTGGTCAAATGCGGATTCACATTTGGTTTAAAACCGAAAAAGAAACAGGTGGATTTTCTGGGAAGCTCATTTAACAATTCAAATATTTCACAACTCATAATATATTAGTTGTTTAAGTTTCATAACTTTTGTCAGTTGCCCTGTTTTGAATCTGAAATCCTGGCTGGTTCCCCCTGTCCTTAGTGTACACCCGGGGAACAAGCATTTGGTTGAAGCAGAGATTAGCAAGCACAAGCGCCGCGAAAGATATGGGAGGAGAGTGGCATCAAAATAAAGTAAAAGAGGTTATATTGGATATTCTTCGGTAAAAACAACAGCTAAATCCACAAGGAGCTGTATAAGAGGATATAAAAATGGTATCTTGGGAAAGACACCAGGACCGATACTTTGGTATGGTTGTCATGTATATTCCTGTGTGGTCTTGTTATGTCATGGTAATCAGTTTCCTATGAACTGTATACTGTTGTGTGATGTCTTCATATATATATACTTAGGCTTAAGAAAGATGGAAGATGAACATCATTTGGACCATAAGGACACACACACATACATGTGTATTTATGTACACACATTTACATAAATGCACATGAATATGTACATATGTAACGGTTCATTATACTATGTCTTAGAAGGAGTAAATAGGGTCGCGCCTTGTGGGTCAGGGGGACTTGACCTCATTCCCAGCGGGGTGTGGCTGCCGTGATTGACAGGCAGTGGTATCTTATCTTAGCCAATCATCTGACCACTCCTCCTGGAGGAGGCGGGGTCTGGGACCAGTGGATATACATGGACGGCATGTGGCCGAGATTAAACAGTCTTGCAGTAGTAGCTCTTGAGTTCTCGTCTTCTTTATGATCTGTTAAAGTGGCGATCTTGCCAGGATATTACGTTACCCTACCTACCCACAGACCATAAGATGGCGGAGCAACGAGAACAGAGAAAGTTGGACCTCGCTGTGACAGAATCCACATGCAGGAGGATCAATGACTTTGTCAAGGGAGTGGCTGTGATCGACGGGAATGAGCCGGCAGCATTCAGAGACTGGATCGATGGGCTAGATGCGGCTGATAAGGCAATTGATCCAGAGGATACCATAATGATGGACACGGTACAAGGACGGTCTAAGGGCGCACTAGGTAGGTGCATTATCGAAACAAAGACACTGTTTGCCGAGAGAGAGCCACCTACGGAGTACTCATGGGCCAACCTCAAGCCTGTACTTTTGAAAGCATTTCTCGGGGCTGAAGAAGTATATCAAACTTTGCTGAACGTGCTGCGCTGCTAGTGGAATTGACCCGCAAAAATGAGCTGTTTCTATGGAACGAAGAACGAGAGGCGGCTTGGAAGGCGCTGAAAAACGTGTTAACCTCGGAATCCATTATGGCATTTCCAGACTCCAAGAAGCCCTACAGACTGTATGTAGACGCCAGCATGGCCTGTGTAGGAGGTATTCTAACACAAGCTGACGATGAGGGGGTAGAAAAGCCCATCCAGTACATATCTAAACAGTTGAGTGTCAGTCAGCAGAAGTGGGCGACCATAGAGAAAGAGGCGTTCGCCATTGTGTATGCGCTGCAGAAATTATACCCGTATTTACAGGGTGCAACCTTCACCATAATTTCTGATCACAAGCCGCTCAGGAGTTTCTTCCAACAGGAGGTCAGAAATTCTCGAATACAGAGGTGGGCAGTGCTGCTGGCGGAGTTCGGAGCCCCCATTGAGTACCGTAAGGGGGCCTACAATGTGCGCGCGGACATGCTGTGTGGTCAGAGGAGGAGTCTGACACTTCGGAAGATGGAGGAGAGATAACAGATAGGATGAACGATTCCCCGCCGCCTCGTGAAGACAACAAGCAGGGAGATGATAACAACCAAACCACAACACCTGATACAGATTTACAGGAGCAGGACATGACGGCGTCATCGTCAGGTACTAGACCCAGAACGAGAGCTGCACATCATATAGCTCATGGACTGACGACTAGGACAGACATCAATTACAAAGAGTGGTCCACTTCCTCGGAAGGGACGTCTGACGAAGCGTCTAGAGATGGGCAAACCATATGACTAGGGGAATTGTGTGTGTCACGGTGCTTGTGTATGAACTTCTGAAGCAGCAACCCCCTGGGGACTAACACCTCGTTGAGGCTATCGATGAAGTTAGCAGATGGATGACAGTTCTAGTAGTAGCCATTGATATTGTTTGTATTTGGAATGACATTGAAATTTGAAAATACTGAGGGATCCGGTCAGAACACAAAGATGGTCATTAATGCTAATAAGCCTGAAGCAGCAATACCAAGGAAGCGGACGCTAAACGGCCATACGATTAATTTGCTAGACTCTTGAAGCAATGGGTTGTGCATGTAGATGGACAATGGATAAGTCAATACGAACCTTTGTTAAGTATTGTGTGTAAAGCCTGAGATGGATCTGGACCTTAGTAGTATATCGACAAAGTACAAGTTACCGAGTTTGTGGTCCGTCAAGAGATTGTATCCGTTATGTATAAGATATATATCCTAGGCTGGTAGAAACAATGTGTTAGCCTGACTAGTTCAAATCTTTACTAATAACTGGTTTTAATTGTGGGTAATCCAAATGCTTGGATTAACCTGGAGGGGGGAGAAATATGTAACGGTTCATTATACTATGTCTTAGAAGGAGTAATTAGGGCCGCGCCTTGTGGGTCAGGGGGACTTGACCTCATTCCCAGCGGGGTGTGGCTGCCGTGATTGACAGGCAGTGGTATCTTATCTTAGCCAATCATCTGACCACTCCTCCTGGAGGAGGCGGGGTCTGGGACCAGTGGATATACATGGACGGCATGTGGCCGAGATTAAACAGTCTTGCAGTAGTAGATCTTGAGTTCTCGTCTTCTTTATGATCTGTTAAACATACACACATTTATCCCGAAAATACATAACCTACATGTATGCAAACAGAAATGTATAGCCAAGACACAGAAATAATATTATGTACCAGTATATTCATATAATAATAATATTAATAATAATATAATTGCGGCCAGGTGAGGTAACCACCCTTAAATCCATATATATCAACAAGTGGTAACCAAGTAACCATGCGATGTATCCGTGTTGCGTCACGATACTAAACAGTTGCGCTAGTCGCGCCTCAGATGTTGAACTGTCAAGACCAGTTTTTCACACTGTGAACAATTTTAATCTTAATTGTACTTAATAAAGTGTGGTTCTGTATTATTCCGCCAAACCAATTTCCTCGCATGTTATTTATTATTCACCTAGTCTATAATCGGCAAGCCGCCAACTTAAATACATATATAAATACTTATATAAAACGACCTGACCATGCTGTACAAGCTACAAAACGACATTCGCACGGAACGAGGCATTTATGAACAGCCTTTAATTTTCTTTTTCATAATGATAGATAATATATCATATATAAAATAAGTTATATTGTATATATAATATATTATATATAGTGAGTACTCTCAATCTGTTCAGTATAATTTACTTATTATTCATTTCTCTTTAGACTAGATGATTGGCCATGCTAAACCTGGATGATATAGCTGTCTCTACTATTGTTTATTATCTGAAATATCACACGTTTTCTACGCATCCTATCTAACCACAGTAGCATATTGTTGAAGTACCCTCGTTTGACAATCAAGGGATACATGACAGGGTGGAATAGTTTGTAGGACACTGGAATGAAGATAACCAGCTAGGAAGAATCGGTTCTTCAATTGCACAGTTACCACTGTATCTTTATCCATCTTTGATGATGGTAGTCTACAGCATTAGTTATTATATAGTCTATAGCATTAGTTATTAGAAGATGTAGGATGATAATCCACGTTAGCCATCATGGGATTGCAGACAATATATATTTAAGAATCTTGTAATGCCATAGAATAAGCAATGAGAGTGACTAGGGTTGACTAACATGTCACGTGCTTAATAAATCCATAGTAATTTCACAATGTGAAACACAGTGAAACTCATGCAATTGGATAAGAAACAGCATATGTAACACTCAAGGGATATATATATATAATTTAACTCTATCAGTATGCTGATCATTATGTACACTTAGGCTTTAAAAGGCTTGAAGCAAGTATACGGAGAATACTAGACTTGCTCAAGTTTGATTATGAACATTCATTAAATGATTAAACACAATCAGAAGAAAGTTCATTATAGGTAGCCATAGGATGCAGGAACTGGAGCCAGTCTAGGAGAATACCACAAGTCATTGCCCCCTATCAGTCTTTCATTCCTTTTGCCTCAACGCTCCACCATTATCAGCATTCCAACCACTTTAACTTCTCATCTATATATCTCAGCAAGGCTCTTGTTTGTTTAACTATGTCTTTGCCCTTTGATTCCTTACAAAAGCAGCCCCATCTCTCCCTTCGCGCTCCCCCATTGGAAGATGTATCACCGTCCATTACCCCTGTCGCTGGTTCTGGTGTGTAATTAGACTATACACGTCCCCAGGCTGGTTCAAGGCGAGGCTTCTCTGTCCCTTAGGTGAAAAATGAACAGTAATCGTGTATATTTACACCAGCGAATGTGACAACCTTCTTCTTCATTGATCTTTTTTTCTATCCCACCCCTACTTATTCATCTGTATCGGCGAATGGGGGTGGCGGATTTAAAGTATTCTACCGCAGAGAAATAAATGGGACTCAGAAGAGCGTAATCTTTGAGAGATACTAAATAGATATTATCTCATATTACATTTCTATGGCGTAGTAATGATCATGGCGTACCGTGAATGTCAGACATCCATCAAATTACACTAGCCGCAGGGTACCACGATGAAAAATAGAGCGAAAACATGCTAACAGTAGGGTGCCACAGAGAAAAAGTGGAATGGGAATATGAGTTCCTTGTAATACAATATGGCAGTTATATGTATCAATGCTACAAGTTCGCTGCTTGATCATTAACGTTTGTAGATTTTGAAGAATGATTATAGCAATATTATGCTAGACTGACTGCACTTGATTTAGTTTGATAGAGGTATGATGTTTTTCCCGGCGACGTAAATATGTTTCAAGTGTTTATAGTTTATTCTGATATGATTGAAACATGTTAAGATCAATGTCTATGGCAACATTAGGCAGAGTGCTTACTTATTTATATGTGATTTCATGCAGTGAAATTATGAAGATGCTGTTTCCCCCCTTAAAAAACATGATGTGACATAAATACAAAAAATGGATGATGTACAGATTCATTTTGTATGTTTGCCTAATCTGGTGTTCAATGATCTTACATATAGAACCATACAATAACAGATGTGTTACAAGTACATATACTTGAACAGAATGTATTCCTGATTTTTCCGGTATTTCTCTTGCAGTCACCTGGTGGTGAAAAGAGCTTTTCTTTAAGTAGGTCATATTTTATCTATTTCAGTGTGGTAATGATTTAGAATGATTTTGTGCTAGTCTGCAGCCCTCTTCCAGGGTTTGATAACTAAATGATTGGTTTATGGCATATGAGTTCAGGGATCTCCTTGCAGGTCTACTGCTATCCTGGATGAGCCTGACACCTCCGTCGGGCTCAGGTATCGCTGCCAGTGCTGAGATGATAATGGGTTTGTCTTTGACTATGACATACCTGCCATTGTCCATCTCCACCTTTAGCTGTTTCTGCCTGCCTGTTTTTTAGGCCCAGGGCAGATTTGTGATTGGCCTGCTCTGCTTTTGCGTGTTCAGTGTTAGTGTTCACAATACGGAAACCTTTTGATACACCCTCGAGAATGTATCTGCCTGTACCTTTGGTCGAGGTTGATTACTGACTGCCAGTCATACCTGGTGGCGAGCTTGAAGATATGAACCATGTAGGAAAGGTAGTCCTCCACCCTACCCCTGGCCAGGTTACACGATTGAAGCAGCATGAAGAACAGATACAACTGTTAGCCGCTCCCCACTCTGCTTGCACTACATACACCGGTGCCTGCTCGTCGTGAGCTAGCACCATCGTTCTGTCCTTGTTCTTTATAAACTTCACAGTTTCCTTCTTTTTCTTTGTGATACGTAAGCACAGATGTTCTGGCACAAAGTCTGTGATCTTTAGTGCCTTCTTGTCTGAAGCCTTGATTATTAGCAGGGCTGCCGGGTCGTAGCCATCGCTGGGTGCTACACAGTATCCAACTTCCTGGATTTTGTTGTTGTCTGCTGTCTCGGTCGCCCATAGCTTGCCCACCATCTTTTCCCTGTCTGCCGCTGCCTTTAGTAGGGCCTCCTCATTACCTCTTCCCCCTTCTTGCCTGTATTAGGGTCGGGCTTCCCGTTCCAAGTCGTCCTGCAGCATCTTACTGCCTTCCTGCATGAAGTTGGGGTTGCCCAACTTACCCAGAGTCTGCTTGCCCTGCTGTTATAGTCAGCTGCTTGACATCCTGCACCATCATGATAGCGAGTACCTCATAACCCATGTAATCTGCAGCTGCCATAAATCTGTCGTCTTTCTTTTAAGGGCGATATTCTTCGCCCAATTGGTAAAATTGAAATCAGTGCCCATTTCGAGGTCATTTTCTTTTTCTTTATCTGCCATTGTATGGTGCCCTTCATCAGGGACTTAGGTTTGTGCTGCTGCGGCAAGCACTCTGAGGCAAGTGGCCACCATGGAGAGTGATAGCCGACCATTAAGGGGGAGGTGGTTAATTAGGCTCCTGCCTGCTCCTCCTTGTGCCTCCAGGGCCTGCACCGAGCTCCATCCTGGTCTCCCTGGTAAACCTTTATATAGGTGATATATCTCCATATACCAAACATAACCAAACCAACCTATATGAGTTCTCACAGGGTATCAACACAACATCGCCAGAATAGATACAATCTAATCCAAAGGTGGGAACCCGACGAGGCCAGAGCCGGTGACCGCTGCACCCTTATTTGTTAGTCATGTCAGCTGTCAGCTCAGCTCAGCTGGGCAGGATAACTTCAAGACAATCCCTGGAAGTTATTCAGGTAAAGACGGCAGCGTGCATGCTCTCGTCCGGCAACGCGATTGACATCAAGGACGCCTTCACAGTCACATCGATCACCTATCAAGAGATTCATCGGTTAGTTTCTGTAACTTCATATCATTATATCATATTTATATAAACTATTTTCCGCCAAACTGGTCTTATTTGTTATTCTTGCCTCAGCTCTCTCTATACATATAGTGCCTATAATTCTCCGATTAACACAGACATACATATATTTCATCCAGTTTAGATATGTTTAGCCATAAGATACTCGTTGAATGGAGTGTAAAGTGCGCTGGAGAATAAATAAAATCAAATTTAGAAAGTCATGATTGCTGTGTACACAATGTAGATTCAGTTAGAGTTATTTATGCATAATGCATTCATGGGAAATGCATAGGTCAGCTTCAATGTAGAGGTAAGGATTCGAAGACCCTTAGAGAAATTTATTTAAGTGTCTTTTAATCAAATAAAACTTAATGTCTTCCTAGACACTTTGCCACCTGTGCTGGTGGTTAGTTGCTGGGTTCTCCTATATGTATGATATATCCTTGCTATCTTACTACCTGAACACCTCTATGTCGGTGAGGAATCTGCCCTACTGCCTTCCTAGATGACTGGATATTTAGTTGCCTAACGTTCTCAATTACTACCTATATGTATGCCCATCTGAATGACCATCAGCTGAACATTCTTGAAAATCTTAATTCATTCTGCCAATTGGCAGGTCTTACATGAATAATGCACAGATACATAGCAAAGTTATGTAGCATAAGTACAATGAAAGGAATAGTGATGTAACCAGTATATATAATATGCACAATACAATTCAAGCATTCAGACGTTAATACTACGCAAGGTTTTCTTAAAGCCGTTGCCCTTAAATCTGAAATCTTTGAAACGAACTTTTGTCGTCACTGCATGTATCACCTACTGATATATCATTTTTATCTTTTGATCTCTTATAATTAAGACTCAGCATTTGCCGATGTCTTCTGTGCTTAAGCTTATCTACCTTGCAAACAGTATGCAGTTGATTCGCCCCCATGTCACATGTAAGTGTCTTGCTATCCACCTTTCTCAATGCCCATCTACATGATAGTTCACGAACCTGACATGAGATGGACAGTCAAAGTTAGCTAGGTAGTCATATCATTGTGCTGTCACATATACAGTGGCAGTCAGGTTTGGTACACAATTGAGTGGGTAAGAGTGCTGTCCAGTTGGTTGACAGCGATAGTCGGACAGACTCACAGATGGACAGACCTGTAGTGAGATGGGAGGCCAGTCCACTGACAGGCAGTTCACTGATAGGCTGACCATTGATAGGCAAGCCCCTAATAGACAGATCCATGGCAGGCAGGCTGTTGACAGGCTGGGCAGGTAAGCAGGGTGGTGGGTGTGCTGGTTAGTCGATAGGCAGCTTAATTGGTAGGCAGGTCTGTGAATAGGCAGTTCAGTGGGCTGATTGATATGTGGAAAGGTGTGGGTGGGCGGGCTTGTGGGTGAGCAGGATGAATATCACATGATAGATGTCTTATATAGTAGATGCTATATTCTTTCTGGTGGTGTATAACAGATATCAGATCCAGTAACATGGTGGCAGCACAGAGTATCATATAATGGAAATCACACATTTCGAAGGAGGGGGCCTCTTTTCTATTGAATCATGGGATGGTACTGATATTCATTTCATATATTTCCTGGATGGCTTTTGGATGGGAATTTGGGGGTGGGCAATTTCTTTTCAGGTGCTTCTGTGATGGGGAAAGTATGATTTATTTTGTACTTTCGGGGGTGGGGGTAGGGGGACTTATTTTAGTGACTGTGGGGGGCATCATTCCTGGTCAAATTGAAAAGAGGTACCATCAGTCCAGGTGCCATCGTCCGTGGTACCATCAGTCCAGTTACCGTTTTGATTTAAAACGTGTCGCATATTTTCGTGTAGGCCTACCTCCCTCGCGGGCCAGGAATCGCAGGGGTGTAACGGACTGAATAGAACAACACGGATTCCAGTTCAAGTACAATCTGTCTAATCAAGTCCTAGGCTAGTCCTTATATAACTCAGTACAATAGGCCGTGTAGGTGGACCACTCTCATTGGTTTAGATAAGTGAAGTACAACTGTCAATCAATTGGGCCCCGCCCCTCCTGGCAGGACCAGGGCACGCCTGCCAGGACGGCCGAAACCACACCTATAATCATGTAATAGTCTATATATCAATAGTTATGATAATCAATGTTTGGTACATTACACACACCTCCCTTCCAGAATAATCCAAGTATTTGGATAACAATGAACCACCACCGGAAATGATATTTTTGAATCGCAACACCCAATGTTGATTGTAACTAGTGGGCCTCAGACAATTAATAAGACATTCAGTAAGGCCCAAAATCGAAAATAGGGCAAAGATCAAGTTCTAGTATTCAATTGTTCATCAATCAGTAATTGTCCTACTGCTACCTTATGGAGCCGATAGTCCCGGGTAAATGGTCTCATTACGTGTAGTGATAGGAACCATGGGGATGGCCACATCTGTGGTGGGTTCGATGGTTTCCTTGACCGTAGACCATTTTTTACGCAACACTTTTAACATTGGTACACGTTTAACATATACTACAAAGATGACAATCATTATCAGCAGCAGGGTCAGGTCACCCAATCCTAAAGACAAACCCGATATGGCCAGCTTTTGTGTCAGAGGGTAATTGTTCCATTCGCTTATCCTTAGGCTGTCAATGTCAGTCACTGGCAATGTCAGTTTACCCAATTTGTTTAAATCTTCATACACCGCATAGTCTACCTTCTCAGGCCAATGTACCGTTAGGGCAGGTAGTTCCATAGGGGTCGGAGGTGAGATGGAGATACGTCTGAAACCTACATTTACCCCTCTCATAATCCAGTCCTTCGTCTCCATTCCACACTTCTCGTTCAATAGTATGGACATTATATGTTTCACTGTTTCCTTCCGGGCAGTTAATCCTGTGCATCTATGAATTAGGATGGTATCTTCAAAGGGTACGATGGTCACTAGAAATGGTCGTTGTTTGTCTCGAACCACCATAGAACCTACCGCCGGTTTAGGTTCCAAGGTCACATTGCAGATTTCAGCGCCGTCTCCCGATACTAATCTCATTTCACACGATTGCCTTTTTAGTTGGATTGCGGGAAAACACAGGGCTGGTTGTCGCCCTACGCATATGTCCTCAGAAGGTATAAAGGAAGACACTGACTCCGATGATATGGCCACCTTAGAATTCCCAATCAAGGTGCGAGTTAAGTCATGGGCAATCATCACGGTGAAGTATTGCAGCCTGTAAGTGATGTATACTTCTCTGTTGACTGCAGGTACGAGTACTTTGTAGGCCAGTCGTCCATCTCGCGCATACAGGGCCTCTACCTCCAGATGTTGATAATACCAACTTATTGTCATAACATCATGTCCTTGTTGGCTCAAATCTTTCAGAATTTCCTTAAGTTCAGAGGCTCTCATAATATCCCTTGACAAGGATCCTCTTTCCAGTTGAATGAACTGCTGATGAAATATGTCCACCGATCTGGCAAACTGTGTTACTAGCAGTTCCATTATAGTCAAGGCTTGGTCCATCATTTGTGCCACTTGTAAGGCTTGTATGGCATATATGTGGTCATTTACTCGTACATTTATCTTGGCGACAATATTTTGCAGTTGCTGAGTATGATGTCTGAGTGTCAATATACTTTGTCTGTTTTCTCGACTGTACTGTCTAGTAATGTCCAGCATGGAGAGTAATTGTTGATCATGATGTTGTAGTCTATCGACCGATGTCCCCAACCTATCTATTTGATCGGCCAATATTCTCACGTCGGCATCTGTTGCTACTCCCAGGCATGCTCTTGCTAACTCTGCCATAACCGCTCTAAATCCCCTCTTTTGTCGTGATGGTGCCTCTATTTCTTCATGTAGTTGTTTATCTCCAACCTTTACCGTGGATAATATATTATTCAGACGTAGGTCCCAAATGGATATTGTGTTGTTATCAATTCTGTCTTTTGACATATTTCGGTATTGATATACAATATTTTCAAATTCTGATAAGTCCGGTGTATCTGGTGCTTCTAGTGTGACTACCACTGTCCATAATGCTGACACTATTCGCGTGTTTCCTTCCACCGTCACAAAAACTCCGTCTTTTTGTAGTAAGGAGTTGTCCTTTTCACTTGTGACCACTGTAGTGATTTGAAAGACTATTAAGAAGTGCAAGAGTACCCACATCATGTTAGAGTTGTACTTCCAGATGATGCTGAAGATGACGACCAGTCTTTATAGTTGGTTTGAGTGTCTCGGGGTAGTCCGTCGGCAGCTCTATGCTCTGCTCTTGATCGGGGCGATCGTTTAGAGCTGTTGGTCGTTGATGGTGCGTCTGGGCGACTGTGTGTCAATGCTTGGTGCGGGCCGTTATTTATGTGTAGCACCGATTCTGCTCCTTTGTTTAATCGGGGTGATAGTTCTCCTGAGGTGTGAGTGTCTGTGTCGCCGCAGGCTTCGTCCTCTGGAGCGTCAGATACGTTATCGGACCCCACCTCTATGTGGTGGTCGGCGTTAGTACTAGAGGGTGATCCTTGTGTGGAGTCGTTATCCAGATAAGCAGGCGATTCAGTGTATGTGCATTTGAAACTGCTGTTATCTGAAGTGTCCCCGTCGATAGTATCTTCGGTTTTGTGAGATAAGTCACCGTCGTTATCTTGGTTGTACAGAGTAACACTGCGGTCATCCTTCTTATCCACCCCGGAGGTTGTACTGCCATCACTTTGATCCACAGTTGTCAGATTACGCGGTTGTTCAGCTGGCCTTTCATCCCCTAGGTGGGCTGAGTTATCAGACACGGGCGGTCCTTTCCCGCGAGGTTCTTCACGGCCTTTGATAGATGATGCCGGCGTCCCTTTTGTAGAATTTGCCTTTGATCGTATCTTTCCGACATTAACTGGAGGGTTTGGTAGATACGAAACTTGAGTAGGGATTGGTTTCAAACGATCTAAATTAACCGTGAGGATTTTCCCTGAGGTGTGACGTAATTGAGCAACATTGTTTGTCAAATGTGAAATGACAAATCCGTGTTGGTACGGAGTTTGAAATGTTGTTTTGCACATGTTTAGGAGTAGTACTTCTTGACCCACTTGGTATTTAGGTGGCTGCGGTCTCCTATCGAGTCTCATTTTATTCTTGTCTTGCAACTTTCTGGTTTTCTCAGCAGCTTCTCTTAGAGCCGTATCCCTTTCTTCTATGTTGTTTCTTAAGACTTTCAACTCTTGTCCTTGCGGGATGGGTCCTTTTTGTTCGTTGAACGAAGGCTCTCTCCCATGATGTAGGAAATAGGGCGAAAATCCCGTAACCGTCGAGATGGAGGATCGATAAGCCCATAACGCGGTATATAAGTGGTTTTCCCAGTCTCTAGCGTTGCCTTCTACGAGTTTTGCGATGATGGCCTTCAGGGTGCCATTGAATCTTTCGGTTTTTGAGTTCGTCGTTGGGTGATATGCGGTGGAGTATCTCCACTGGATATTATTCGTCTGGCACATTTCTCTGATAGCGGCATTTTTGAACTCGGCTCCCCTATCGGATATCACTACGGTAGGAATTCCGTGCCGAGGTATCCATTCCTCTTTGAAAAATGTCACTATCTGCTGAGCCCTTTTGTCCTTAATAGGCATTACTTCAACCCAGCCGGTGCAATGATCAATGCTCATTACCACATATTTGTATCCTTTTCGTCCTTCCGGCAGGGGACCTATCAGATCAATTCCCACTATTTCATTGGGTGATGTGGGAGTTGGTAACGGTTGTGTTGGAGGGTATGTCTTGACGGGCCTGTATAACACACACAGTGGACATTGGTTCAGAATCTGGTGAATTTGTCTTCTCATGCCGGGCCATTTATATTTGCTGGCGACTCGTGGATAGACTTTCTTCATTCGTTGATGGCCCATTGCGTCGTGCACTCCCATAACAACTTTTCTTACAAGAGAGGGGGGCAAGAAGATTCGAGGGTAGCTCTGTCGTTGTAGTTCCTGTAGTGTATACAATACGCCGTCCGCCATCACATAGTCATTTTCCTCGTTTAGTCCTTGTTGGTACTGTGGTAGTTGGAGTTGGGCCTGAATTAACTCCGTTTTGGTGATGTAAGGATCTTCCCACAGCTCTTCTCGAATTATCAGCGGAGGCTGGCGCACAGGGGCGGTTGTTAATAGAGACGCCGCCCCCATGGGACTGGTAGTGTCGTATTGACATTCGGCGACCTCAACCGTATCTTCCTGCACATTGTGTCGGGGCGGGAGGCGTGAAAGCATGTCAGCTCTGACGTTATTAACACCTTTTCTGTATTCAATGGGCGCGCCATATTCAGCTAAGAGTACTGCCCATCTTTGAAGCCGTGTATTCCTCATTTCTTGCTGGAAGAAATTCCGGAGAGGCTTGTGATCACTGAGTATGACGAAGGAGGACCCTTGCAAATATGGATTCAACTTCTGTAATGCAAAGATGATTGCAAAGGCCTCCTTTTCGATCGTTGCCCACTTTTGTTGCGTTTCACTCAGCTGTTTACTTATATATTGTATGGGTCTTTCCAGTCCGAGAGGATCCTGTTGTGTAAGAATGCCACCAACACAAGTCATGCTGGCGTCGACATACAACCGATAGGGTTTGTGCGCATCCGGAAAGGCCATCACTGTTTCCGAGGTGAGCGCGCCTTTCAATGTCAACCATGATTCATGTTGTGCTTCTGACCAAGTAAACTCATTTTCCTTTTTGGTTAGTTTTACCAAGGGTTCCGCTTGTTGAGCGAAATTAGGTATGCATTGTCTATAGTAGCCTGCTAATCCCAAAAACCTCTGTACCTCTTTCACGGATTTGGGCGGGGCCATTTCTTGGATGGCTTCCACTTTGCGGGGATGGGGACATATGCCATCCGGGCTTACAATGTACCCTAACAACTTCACTTCGTTTTGTCGTATTTTGCATTTGTTTGGGTTTACTGTTAGTTGATGGTTGTTCAGTAGTTCAAACACTTCTTGAAGGTGTTGGGTATGTTCATCCTCCGTTTTGGAATACACAATTATGTCATCAAGATACACTAATGCAGATTTTTCCAACAGCGGGGCCAGCACGGAATTAATATATCGCTGCCACGTAGCAGGGCTATTGCAGTATCCTTGCGGCATGCGTAGGAATTCGTATAACCCTCCGGGAGCTGTGAATGCTGTAACTTCTCGGCTTTCCTCGGTTATTTTGATTTGGTAGTAGGCATTTTTTAAGTCTATTACAGAAAATACTGCGGCCCCTGATAGTGCGTCGAAAATGTCTTGAATGTGTGGCAACGGATGGGCATCTTTCTTGCACAATAAGTTAACCTTACGGTAGTCAATGCAACACCTGATACCACCGTCTTGTTTTGGAACAATCAATAACGGGGAGGACCAAGGACTCCTACTGGGAGTTATCACGCCATCCTTCAACATTTTATCAACTTCGATTTTGACTTGATCTCTAAGTGCCAGCGGTATACGATACGGTCTTTGTCGTATTGGTGAGTTTTTACCTACATCAATGTGCATCTGGATGTTTGGGGCGGCTTTTAGTGGTGACACATTCACTTGAAACACATCTGGATACTTGTCCTTCCACTCGTCCAATTCTTCGTGAATTCCGGCGAGTTCTTGATCCTTTTGCGGGCATTGACCATAGTGGAATGCGACATTAACCAGGGTTACACAGCGCTCGACACAATCCAACGTACATTCCAATACTTCCATAGCGTCTATTCCTAGCAAGAGGTCATGTTGCATTTCGTCACACACGTATACCGCAATATCACGCCCACATATAGGCACCACCGCTACACCCTTGGTGACCAACATATGTCCCGAGAGTGATTTGAGCGGGACTCCCGGTCGAACCACCATGGGCCTATTTGTCGTTGTGCACAGTTCCTGCCATTTGGCTGTCGTGATTAGGGATTTTGCAGCGCCAGAGTCGATCAATGTATGTATTGTTATACTGCCCTGTGTTAACCGAACACACACTCGACCGTCCGACGCCGCAATTAGTTTCCCTGCGAGTAGTTGTAGTATGCTGGTGCGTTGTCACCATAGTTTTGCTGTTGATTCCACTCTGGACCGCCAGACTGATGTGCTGTGTTCTGTTCACGCGGTTTGGAAGGACAGTCTCGCTTAATGTGCCCGTATCCTTGACAATTGTGGCACTGGATCTGGGAGTTATACCGTCCTCCTCGTCCTCGTCCCCTCCCTCTTCCTCTGTTGTTAGCACCTCCTTGTCCCATGTAGAACACGTTTGGTGCGTAGGATGGCGCGGGAACATGTTGATACATTACAGGATATGTTTGATTTGCGTTGACTGGATATGGTGCTTGATGATACTGCGGGGGTGGATACATTCCTTGAGTTGTGGCGGGGGGTCCGCTTACGTGCGGGGGAAACATTCCCGGGGCCGTAGCCGTCCCGAGGGCAGGCGACTGGTGTACGGGCATGGCCGCAGCAATTTCGGGTTCTTTTTCCTTGGGTTTCTTCATTCCCACCACAAACGAATGGAGCTGTCTTTCTAACGATTTGAGTACTCCCGTTAACTCCTTCATGGTCGGTGATTCTTCTAACAAATCTTGTGGAGGAGGCGGTAAGGCTGCTTGCTCCAGATCAGAGTATTCATCAATGTTCATTAAGTTAGCTGTGTGACATGCTAGTTCAATAGCATCGTTAACCTTCTCCGGTCTATGAGATCCCACTATTTCTTTAAGTCTGTCGCTTCTTAGTCCCTCTATATAGAAGTCTCTTACCAGAGTTATGACCATGTCCATGGATTGTTCTTCTTTGGTGTAGGCTTTGTGTACGCAATTCATGAAGCGATTGCTGTATTCGTCTGTCGTTTCACATGGACCTTGATGTGCTTTTTCTACCTTGCGTCGTAGTTGTTTGATTTCGGCTTGCCCTAGGAACCTTTTCATCAATGCGGTTCTTAGATTGTCCCATGTTTTTGGCGTCGGTGGTACGTGCGTGGCGTAGTCCGTTATTAAATCGTCCAAGTATATGGCCAAGTTACCCGTAGTTTTTGCCGTGATCGCTTCCACTATCAGCGCATCTCCGGGTTTTACTGACTTTTCTGCTCTCGTAAATCCATCGATCCAGTCACGGAATTCAGCTTTGTCTACCCCATCTGCAACTTTGAGGTGCCTTGTAAACTCTCCCAGTCTTCTCCGCGTGGCTTCCGCGACAGCTAAGTCTAACTTCTTCTGGTCTCTTTCTTGTTGGTCAGCCATGTTTCCGTGATCTCAGTCCGTCCTTTTCTGTTACTTATAAGTTATCCTGGCAAGATCGCCACTGTAACGGACTGAATAGAACAACACGGATTCCAGTTCAAGTACAATCTGTCTAATCAAGTCCTAGGCTAGTCCTTATATAACTCAGTACAATAGGCCGTGTAGGTGGACCACTCTCATTGGTTTAGATAAGTGAAGTACAACTGTCAATCAATTGGGCCCCGCCCCTCCTGGCAGGACCAGGGCACGCCTGCCAGGACGGCCGAAACCACACCTATAATCATGTAATAGTCTATATATCAATAGTTATGATAATCAATGTTTGGTACATTACAGGGGCATTCATTGCTCAGCGAGAACTCCGCTTAAAGGGGGCAATGTACAGTAACTCCTGTCCTTATTCTTCATTTTAGAACTATATTTGATTTCTACTTTTACACATTCTATATATGTTTTCTATATCTGGTTTCTCTCTACATATGAATTACTGCACCGAGTCACATTCATAGCGTACAAAACAGAAGGATTAAAAGAATAGAAATGTAATGGTAGAATATCAATCAGGACACAACGTAGAGTAGATTAATGGATGGAAATGTAGACAAGGTGAAATGAAATAAACACAAGAAGCGGAGCTCCGGAATGTTACTGTTAGCGTTAAGAGAGCATGCAGCACGGTCAAACACTGCTGAGGAGGGGCCTGGATGATTATGACAAGAGAGCAGGGAAAAAACGTGTAAAATATGATTATGTGATTGGGAAATAAAGGCAGATTTCAACGACTTTGCTTGGAGTGTGCACTTCTGTGAATAGACACATGCCCAGATCAGCGATTCTACAACAGGTCTAAATGTGATTGTGCCCTGTTCAGCATGCAACTGATGTTCCAGCGTCAATGGCCTGTGCAGTAGGGGTATCTGTACCTTGGAAGGGGAGGAAGTCACCGACTATTGTCCCGAACATGGCGGTAAGAAACTTAGAAATGGTTGCAACACTAGTAATTCTCAATTAGTGTTTCGCACTTGTACTGGTACCCCATAGCCATTCATTTAGTAATGTTTCTACTTTATTGATTAAGGAGGAGACGGGTACCTGAGGGTGGTTGAGCGGATAATGTGCATACGAAATGAGGCTGTTGCCGTGATTTGTGGGGGGTGGGGGTATTGAGCGTAAATCTTCCCGAAAGATAGCTTCCCTACTTTATTGATTGCCCTTTGGTAAATTTTGGATCTACTCTGGTGTATTTCTAACTATTGTTAAACGCCCGAAATAAAATTGCATATATATATACATGTATATATTTGGACAAACTATGCTTGTTGTGTTTTTAGAATTTAGAGAGAGCAGGCGGACATCTGATGAAGGCCATCTATACGCCGAAACGTAGTGTCATGTAAGTTATCAAATGTACAATCCAAATGTTCAAATAAATCTACTTATAAAGATCGAACCTGAAAAAGATCTTACTGATGTTGTTGGTTTTGTGAATAAATTTCCTAATGATTAACTTTGTTGCTATTTAGTGATGTATCAGAAAATCCTTTCATAAGTGAGAGATTGGACTGTCCTTGGTTGCAAGCTGGTAATATAGATATATCTACATACAGATGTAGGTACATATTGTTATTACCGGAAAGAACAAGCCGGTATTTGTTGGTGATACACATGAGTCACATGATATTTTGGGTTACCACTTGGTAAGGAAACTTTAAAACAAGATAGTATCAGAACATATTATAGTGCTTTTAAAATTCATTCCATGGTTTTTACCATGAGAAAAAATATATATTGTGTAGCCACAGGATAGGTCACCATACATTACTTTAAGGGTGATTCAATGTTGTCAATTGTGTTGTCCATAATAGGATATCTTCCATGAGAATACTGTTCTTCCATATTTCTTCATTTAGGGAGCCATGCTCAAACCCATGTAATAGTCAAAACATAATATATATTGATCGAGTCACTACTTTAAACTTATTGTTTTGGTTGTGATTTATTATATTATTATAACGTTTATACCTCGTTGGTAAGAACGAATTTATTTCTTGCTAGTTCAGACACTGAGAGCTTCTCAGAGAGATATATAGAAG
This sequence comes from Alentia gelatinosa, assembly GCA_950022655.1. NCBI lineage: Eukaryota > Metazoa > Annelida > Polychaeta > Phyllodocida > Polynoidae > Alentia > Alentia gelatinosa. The sequence goes on from OX465581.1 coordinate 53,780,714, forward strand.
AAAATCTATAACTGACCTTGGGAAGACGCATAGCATTCATAATGATAACCACGAATTCTGGTTTATCTTTTACAACAATATGCAATTTGTTTGCTTATAAATCGTATCACTTCATGTAGGCCTATCAATATTTGTGACTTTTGTAACAAGAACAAATGCGCATCAGTTGGTCATGGAAAATCTCGCTTTATATAACTTTACATCCAAACGTTGCTCCCATTTCAGTTGTGTTTTCTTTGCAAAGATCAAAAAGATCTTCAAACGTCCGAGCCATTTCAAGCTGAATTCACGTCGTCCGCTGACGTCACAATCGGACGTCACGTGAGAAGTGAGGGAAAATGAGGAGAGCGCTGCGTGATGGCGTGACAAGCAGTGACCGCGACTCATCCTTCCGTCATGCATGCGTCCCATGCCCGTGCACTCCTCTCCTTTTGGTGGGCGGGCGTTCTTTCCCCACGCACGATCAAGCGGCCAGTGTGTATGGATCCTGGTGTGCGTTGAGACAGGGGGGGAGGGAACCATGCTTGAATTACACCTAACTGCTTTAAAGTGAAGGAGTCACAGATGCAGCGGGGCAGGGCGCGACCCGGGCGCCGGGCCGAGGGGACGCGTGGCGCCACCTGGGCTTGTAACCGGAGCAGGGCGTCAAACGGGGCCGCGCCCGGCGCCCTGTAAATGAAGACAACAATTAGCGCCCTCTGCCGCCCGGCGCCGGGATGTGAGCTGCGGTCGGCGGGCGCGGGCGGCACCGCCTGCGACCCGCTCAGATCAAGGGGCCGTCACATTCGCGGTCCGCTGACCTGCAGAAGGAAGGGGTCAAACAGTTGGTGTTAAATGAAAGTGAACGAGGAAATAAATAAAAATGGAAATACATGAAATAACAAGGAAACACTTTGTTATATCTACTAGTTTATCGGAACTGTGTGGTGTGTGGTCACAAATCCAGAATTGCAAGCGGTTGTGTTTTTAAAATGTAGACGTATCGCCCTTGAATCAGCAAGCAAACACGTTATATCTACGGGCAGAAACACACATAACTTATTACTATGCCCTGGCCAAGGTGGCAATTCTTTCCATTAGTAAACGAGATGATATATCATAGGAAAGCCTCATCCAGAACATAGGTATACATTTACAATTACAAATGGGAAAATGCTAAAATCACCTTTAATGATAAAACAGCAAGATAGACTTAATTTCTACGTATGGATGAATATCGTGTTCGTTTTTAAGAAGAAATTTATGACACTTGAATTATTTTATTGAAAGGTACTATTTTTCATTATGTAGACGTCTTGATTGTGTCTCCAACAAAACAGACCATTAGTCCTCTGCTCACTGAACGGACACCACTTCAAAAGAATGCAAATTACTAGCAACGGGGAAAATCATTGTGATTCATTACAATTGCTTTGATCTACGAATAATATAATTGCATTAATCAACTAACGATCTATAGGTGAAACTCTTCGGTAAAGTAACCGGGGTACAGGATCTGTCAATATGGATTCAAAGTCTTTCATAAAAATTTGATAAACCCTAGTCTAGCGATCGAAATCGATAGAACTACTTGACATTGATGAATGCCGACGTTTTTGTAATCCCGAACAAACCTCGAATAATATTTATGATAGATCATAATTGATTATAAATCGGAGATATAACATTGAATAGAGACTGTATGAGGATAATTTTTTTTCTTTTTTTTTAAAACTTTTTATTTATACTGGAGGTTAACGGTAGGCTAGCAATCAGCCTATTTCCACGTAGCTCCAGGTAATAGGTTCGACAATTATCATTGCCATCGCGAAATTCAAACTATATTAAGCTATCTGCATATCCCATAACCCCCTTTTCGTTGATCCTACCTAAAGATGATTGATAAATGAAAATATGCTTCCTTGCTATGATCCAACCTAAATCCTGAAAAACATTTTCCTCACATCCCATGAGCGCTCGATGGAATAGTTATTGAGGATATGAGGCACTTACGTAAATAGGAGCTATACATTGACACTGGTCTGACCTTTAAATCATTAATGATTCAAATATAATTTTCTCCTAAGTTCTCTGGACTTTCTGTAAATTGACTCTCAGCTAATTAGTGATCAGTGTCTATTCAAAGATCCTTTGAGAAGGCTTGTCTTGTAGCCATCCGTTGGACCATGCTACCTTATCTGTTATGTCAATGTAGGTATGTGTTTTTCCATTCCTGGTAATTGTCTTAGTCTATCAAAAATAAACGTCTCTCATTTTTGCCTGATTCATAATACGAAAAGCATATCATTATGATCAATTCAATTATTGCATTTGTACCTGACAAAGACTATTGTAATGAAACCTGTTTTGCAGGATTTTGTCCAGGGATCATTGACTTCTAACAGTGGATTAAAAATGCATGTACATAAACTGTTTCCGCAATGTATACATGGACCACTGTGCCAGATTTATTGAAAATCACCTACACATATCATAAAAAGAAATTGAAGGAAAACACATTTCCTGCCTGGAACGTGATCAGGTGATGTCACGACATCTATTTCCTCAATCACATTGTTACACTATACGTTAACATGTGTCAGACATACCAAAGTAATGGTGATTAAGTGGTATAATGTGATAATAAGACGACCTGAAAAATCACCTTATTACAGACTCTAAGATAATATTTACAGTGTTCCTAGGGACTGAAAAGGAGGTAGATTTGCGATAATGAATGGTACAAACGTAAATACATTCAAGAAGCTCCATCTGAGGTAGACTATTTCATTTGTATCTATGCAATCTTAATGTACATGCATATATATCATATCTGAAATTGAGTAAATTAAGCAAATAGATCTTTAATACAGAAATAAAGATTCTTACCCTGGTAAATGAAATAGTTCGCCAAATCAGTAACTAAAATTCATAACTTTGATATATAGGATAGGAAAACAAACATACAAGAATGTGCGTCAACAATGAATAGATGAAACACCTCTCCAGCAAGCTGCCAAGAGTAGAGTGAATTGTCTCTTCTCATGCACTGTTCTTTTGTCTTTGAGACAGATTTAAGAATGCATCATTGTTTAGTTCATGTCACAAGTAAATCAAATGATTCAATCTGAAGTCGATCCAAGTAGGATCCCGTGTGTACCCAATTAGAGGCCAGAAATGGTAAGATACCATCTGAAACAACAGGAAGTGAAACTTATGATTACTCAAAGATTTAAAACATATACTTGATACCAGACGTTAATCAACAAATCTATTGTTATAGTTCAATGTAAACACCTGAGATGATAATGGCTGAATGAACGTATACATGCGTGTCACGAAATGTGGGAAAAGCATGACGAATACTTCCGCTAGTAAAGATTGCCTGGGAGAGATTGTCTTAATTAACCAAAAAGGGATGCACTATGCAATACTTCTCCTCGCAAGTTAGAGCCGATCTGATGTCATAATTCATTACAGGATGTCCCCATTATAAAAACCAGGAGAGAAGATGCCAAGATGTTACCCGTCGGTCTTTGGTAAGACACAATATGATTTTCGATGTCATTAGCTCTACGGTAGACTCTATATCAAATCATGTCAACTGACCACATTCTTAGGCATACCCCGGAAGATCCACATTGTAGACAAAAGTCCTCTCTCATACCCTAAGAGTTTAAGTTTCAGTTAATTCAATTTCTATTTATTTCTTCGATTTATTTTCTCTCTTGTCTACTTTAGAGACACTGAGACAATGCCCAGATAGTATATGGCCTTTTCCATTTACTTAACCTGATTGAAGGATTTATCTCACCCGTGGTATCTTCTTCCCATAGACTGACTTAACAAAGGGAACTGGTACCCAATGCCCATGGAGTATTAGGAGAAAACGCCCTAACTGTGGCCAAACTATGTCTTAGTTCGAGGTCACCTATCGCTGACGTTCGCCCCGACGCCGTAGGCGAAGGGGCGAACGTCGGCGATAGGTGACCGAGAACTAAGACATAGTTCTGGCCACAGTCAGGGCGTTTTCTTATTATTACATACCTTTATTCGATCAGAAAGACGCCATTTATCGAGCTTTTAAGTCACTACCGCTCCATGTTGACACTGTCTGCTACAAACCGGAAGTTGCGCAGGATGTGCGCGTCGCGCATGCGCCTAACTAAGCTTCACTCTCCGAACCGTAGTCCTAGACGAACAAACTGGCGGAATGCGGCGAGCTACTACGATTAGGAGAGTGACGTTAACCTAGATAACTTTGCGCATGCGCTACGAGTACATCCGCTTTGTCTGTGCGTCGCACGTTGCGGACCAGTGCGAGTTGTTATTATCGATGAATTTCGAATATTCGAGTATTTCAAACTGTTGTATGTGCACGCCACTCGTTGGTTGCCTCGATATTTGATCAATACGCACCTGTAGTTGTTACGGGGGGCGTGTTCCGCGAGTTTAAAGTCGTGATTCGACGTTGTTCGCCATGTTGTTTTTGGTCGCGATGACATCGAATACGCACGACTAGCGCTCTGGGTTGAATTAGTTAAATGCACGTCAGTTTCGTACAGTGCGACAAAGCGCACCATAGTGGGCCGTAGTCGCGATATACTACACCCCCGTGAGCGGGTAGTATTTCACTGACGTTCAGCTATAGGTATGTAATAATAAGAAAAAAACACTGATGTAATTTTATGTCACAAAGGTTAGCCCATTAGTCAATGTGAAGGGTGAGATAAAATAAAAAACCTATTCTACGGTCGGAGCTTGACTATTCTACGGTCGGAGCTTGAGTTGGGCTCTGACCCTAACCTTTCATAGGTTTCCTCTTTAGTATCTACCAATTTGTAGCAGTGTATCACATAAACCTACCTGTACCGCTTTAAATGCTTAGTTATAAGTGGCACAAAATGTTCTTGTAACACTTCGAGAGTCTAGTTGTACCGTATGGCTAAAGCAAGTATTCCAGTACCACTCCACCTGTCTATATCTAATTTTTTTTCATATTTGTTTTATTCAAGTATACTTTAGGACGCTAAAGACGTTCTCTCGCCTCCCGGCGTCACACACAGAAAACATTACATTAATACATCTCTGATTTAACAAATACCCTGCAGCATTTTCCCATATTATAATTCGGGTCTTCCGACCCATTAGCTGTTTGACTAAGGTATTTTAAACATTTCTTTCTTGATCTTTAATTTAATCTGCCACCTAGCTTAACTGTTCAGTTTCATGACTTTACCTGTTCCATAGCATTGTCCCAATACATATCTGTGAATGGTGATATTTTTAGCAATTTAGGGAATTGTACCTTGATTTTGATTTTTTTATCAATCCGGGTTCTATTCACATCACATTCAAATAAATGTCTAGTGTCCTTTAGTTGCCCACCAATGTATTAACGTCATTAAATGGCCTGCCCTCCTGATGCCTAGAGTTGTACCCTTGCATCCAGCATGCAAATCTTTGCTACTGATATCCCTGCTATTCCTTATCCCTAGTGCTGTCAAAATCATCTGCTTTGTTATTTCAATCCTGGCGTCCCTCGTTAGCAAATATCTTATCTTCTTAAATTTATATAACTTTCCATTTACATTAATAATCTTGTCAATGTGGTCATTGAACTTCAATTTGCTATCCAAGTGCACCCGCAAGTACTTATAAACATATATCAAGATATCAATTTTCCTTTTAGCTTCTAGGTTCTTTTGTTTTCCCACCCATATTATCTTAGTTTTGGTGTAATTGATATCTATCAATTTCATTTAAATCACTCTCCATTTTCTTTTGTATTTTAGTTTTATTCTTTCTACTGATAATTGACACACAATCGCCTAGGTACATGATTATTTTCCCATAGTTAACTACCTCACTGAGACTGAAAATGACATATAGAAGGGGCCTTAAAACGGCCCCTGGAGGATTCGACGGGTTACCTCAATTTCGCAGGAGATGTTATTTGATAATGCAGTCAGACCAGTCCTATGTTAAAGACAACTGAAAAGTAGATGATCTAGGATAATTCAGTGTAATACTATCTCATACATTTTCGAAGTAAGTGTAAATACCGTAATAAGTCCTTAATTACAAAGATTCTTTTGACCAATATCATGTAGTTGTATTCAGTTTCTAGAAGTACTTTGGTCTTCTGATGTATAGGCATTGGTCCAGTGGGCTTCTGAACAGGGATGGACGCCATGATGTAGTTTATGATGTTTATGCACAGTAGGCTTGTTTGCAATATTTTTGTAAATTAGCCTTCCCATTCCGGACACTCCCTCGCTTATATCTTTAATTACAATGTCCAGTTTGTCCTGGTGTTTGTGCTGCCCTTGACAGACACTGTTGGCCGCATTCAAGTGTAGTCCATAGAGTGACACAAAGACCACAGCACAGTCATTATCCATTGTTTTTATAGCCAAGTACATCCCATTGAAGCCTTCAGCAACCATTTGTGCCAGACTATCCTCCGACAGTGAGCGTAGGCTGACCTTGGGAAGATTGTTCGTCTTCACCTTTATCGAATTGGTTCCATCTGTCGTGTAGATTGCATGGAAACATGGTTGCAACAGTTTTGCTCTTCTGAGCTCACTATTAGCCATCACAGTTAACTGGTCAATAGTCCCCTATAGATTACCCAGCAATCCAATCCTTGTAGATTGCCCAGAATTGCTTGGGCTCATATTTTTTTCTTTAGGTTGCGTTTTACACCTACTACTGACTCAATCCTTTGAGACTTTTCCAAGCCTTGTTCCAATTTTAGAGTTTACCGTTCAGTCACTTGACACATAGGATCATGCAACATATCTTGAGAGACAGCCACAAGATCAACAGACTTTTTCCATACCACTTTCCTCTTGTTAGTAAACTTAAGTTTTCAGTTGTTTTAGTTCGCTCATTACTGAGCGACCTTGACCGTTTACCCCGACTGAATTTACAGTTGAGTACAATCTTAGGTCTCGCTGAGTCATGTGGCTCTTTCATCTCCACCTCACTTCTATAACACACACAAACGTCTGGCGCTGTTCGTAAGTTTGACAGTGGTAAATCGCCATCTTCTGTAAACTGCGAGTCAACTTTCTCTATACTAGCACTTGTCACATTTTGCATTTCAACATTTTCATTTTTTTTTATTTGCTTTGACATCTACCAATTCATCTTTGTTTACTTAGCTTTCCATGTTTACCTTTTGTCATTCAAAATGGCAGTTTCGTTTTAACAAACCAAGATAATTCAGAAATAATTTACAAACGACATAACTAAATTGATGGTACTATCAGAACAGGTGAACTATACCTTCACAAGTAAGTACACTATATCGTATCAGTTCCCTATCAATAATTCAACAAATTTCCAAATGAAACACTGCTGTCTCAAACAAGTCGATTCTTTCTGGAGAACATCATGTTTGATCAAACTGTAGGCCTGTTTCCATTAGCCGATGAAAACAGTGTAGATTTAATGATTTCTCCTAATATCCCATTTCCATTGTGTTTCAGCAGTGCTTAAGGTACGTCGGTGGTTCCTGACTGTAGTGGTGGTGACGCTATTGGGTTTATAGATCTGCAAATGTTTCAGGCTTTCCTTTTCGCTGAGACAACCAGGTACTACCAGTTGGCAACCAGATTACTTTTATGGGGTTATTTCTTAAGAGAACCCAGTCGAAGGCATAGAATCTCCAGGGACACTGATAAAATTAACATCTCTTGTGAAATATAGCGTCTCTGCTACAATATGACATAACTGCTACAATATAACATCTCTGGCGCAAAATTGTGCCTGTAGTGCAATATGATATCTCTGCTGCAATATAGTGTCTTTACACAACTATAGTGTCTCTGTAATAATTTTATGACTCTGTTCAATTACGGTGTCTCTGCTGTAATATGGTATCTATGTTATGAATTGGTGTCTTTGCTGCCCTATTGCCTGAGGCATTGCCTCCCCAGCGGAATCGCACATCCACTTTGCACTGTACAGGAAATATGGTGATAGGCTTCTGATGAATTCACTTGAAATTTTTGGCATGCCAAGGTGCTAGTCTTCTTGACAACATTTCAAAGCTACTGTCATAGAGGCCCAGCATATCGTATTTAACGTGGTCGCCCCCATTAAACATAGCACAAAGTTCTGAATTAATTAGATCTGCGATTTAAAAAATGCAAGTGAAATGCCGCCCCTTTAGACAACGTTTCAGGCCTCATTGTCGGCCGAGTATAGAGGAAGGGGAGGGAGGCAGGGAACGATCGCTCAGCGCCCAATGAAAGAGATGCCACTCTGAAACGTACTCTGCCTCCAACACCGATTGCTGTTTCTTTATTTGAGCTGGATCAAATTTCAGACAAGTCAATAGAGAAGGGGCACTAATCCAACACTGGGGTCCAGTGGGCAGTAAGGGTGTTTGGGTTGTGGGCTGGGAGGAGGGACTGTGCAGATTGGGGGGGTCGAGTGGAACAGGGCATGGGTCAGGGAGTGAATTTAGGGAATATGTTTTTTCGAAAGCTCAAAAATGTACTAATTATTTTCACTTATGACATATATACATCTTATGATTCTCTTTAATTTACAATTGACCCCTATGCCTCTTCATTCGGGTCTTGTTAAAGTGACTCTGTACTGAAATAAAATGTGTAATCAACATCAAATATGTTCAGTACGATATTAGGTTTGTTTCATAGAGCATCCTATGATGAATATTACAAAGAGTTTAAAAGATATCAAATCACTCCTTTGATGAAAGTCTAAGATTACCAATATCCGTTGTGTGCTCAGTTGATCAACTCAATGAGGTTTAAAAGTTTACTATGTAAAAGCGTACATTATAAGATCCCTTTAAAACGGCGTAAGATTAAATCATATCGACTTTATAGAGTTACAGACCAAAGTTTAGAATTTATTTGGGGATTTTGGAACCTTAGGTATCATTTCATGTGAGCATGTTCAATGTTATGAGGCCGCAATCTATGATCTTGCCACAATAACGGAAAAGTACTCTAAAGAAACTACACCTGAATATGAAACGTGCATCCAGTTACGTATCGATTAAACTGCCCAAATTGATATAAATATATCGCGTATCAAATTAACTTCAAGGCAGCTCAATTATCATTTCAAAATTGAAAGTTAACGTAAATGGGGATTTTTTTGGGGGGTGACGGAGAAGTACATAATGATTCAATCAGAAAGGGGTAACTGATAAGAAACTCCTAATAATCCTACCCCCGGTATGCCCATACGTTAATACGGATAGGGTTTCTGAAATGATTAATTTCAAGGGGCACAATCTTCTGCACTATTGTGGTGTGTCTGCAAGCCTCTCTAAAAAGGCGTCCTTTTGACTAGCGAGAGAGTCAACTTCAAAGGGTCTCCAATTTCAATTTCACTGAAAACTTAATCCACAACAAATGCCTAAGGACAGGTTAGAATCATTGATGTTTGGGCAGTATTGCCAGGCAGGCTTTTGATCCGTGGCGGGGAGAGATCCGGAGCCCGCCGAGGGGGTATTGGCTTGCCGGTTGGGGCTTTGATTCTGGCCCGGGTGCTTCACGGTACGTCCACAGTCCGCCGCCAGACCCAGCCATTCCCGCCTCGCTGACCCCACGCAAGCTGGTCCGGTCGATACGGGGTGAACCCCAGCTTAATTCCCGGCTATCGACCTCTGGAGCATGCACCCAGACTGGCCTGCTTTCTTTACTCATTTATCTCCTCATCCCCTTGCATTTTGTCCCTTCCTTGTATTTTTTCCCTTCTCTATTTTCCTCTTTCTCTACGCCAGTGGAACAAGCAAAGAAATTCCCACATCCCACCTTTTTGCATACAATTTATGTTATATTGAATTTGATTATATCCAATCTACTCCAGGCTCCAGGCAGAGTAGGGTTTGAATCCGGAAAATTATCAAATGATATTCTCCCTGTGGCCAACTTCTACTTTATAAAGTAGGCAGGAGGGTTCTTTAGCACTAATATATGACCTAGGACCCCTACCCTAGGCTGTTGTTTTGGAAATGTTAGAGGTCACTGAAGGATTACAGATACTTGTAACAGAGGTACTGAGAATCAATAGAAGGCCGGCTATATATTGACGAGAGTTCGAGTGAAAAATGGGGAATAACGTAACTAGAAGATGTTAAAAAATGATAAAAGTTGATAAAAGTTGATCACGATAAAAGTTAATATAATTGGAGGTTTACAAGAGTAGTAGAATAAACACAGAAAGTAGAATGAGGACAGCCTCCCACCACGTCACTACGTCGATACCAACTATCTGATCTCGTTCCAACGATCATTCCATCTCAACACATAGGAACTAATGGAAAGCTAGTGTTGTTCCTGGATGAAACATATGCACCTTCCCAAAGCCAGCAGGTATCATGTGTTACCGACTAGGAGATGAGCCACCAGTAACCCTTCGATCCCGCGGGATCAGTGGATTACCATCATCAAGGCGATAGGGATCAAACGATTAGCAGGTCATTGGATCCCTTTGATGTTGGAGGGGATCGGATCGCCGGTGGTGGTAGCAGGGAAGGCGGGTTCAGACCAGCCGTTGACCGTGCCAGTGGTGGCCGGTGTGGTTGTCTCCCGAGTCCCCGCTTCAGAGTGGACGTGGGGGACTACTTTATCATATCTCTTTATGGTTAAGCAATAATAAGTGGAAAAGGTGTCATATAAAGAATACAGTTTGAAGGTATCAGGATCCTGTGTGTGACGCTATTAGGGAGTTTGAAATTTAGTCATATAAAAACATTTAATTCTAAATCTGTTCAATAGTGGGGCAATAAGATTCGGTTATTCTGCTTGCAAAAAGATATCAACTAAGTTCAGTAACTCTTTCCTATAGTTGATCTAGGTGACGTAACGCCAAACGGAAATGTCTTGTTCATACGCTTTTATCATCTATCGTATGCAAAGTCCCAACTCAGTATATCAGTAAACCCTTACTCGTGATTTAAAAAACCTGTCTGACACAGTAACCATTTAATACGGAATACAAAACAATTGTATACGGAAAATACACACTTTAATAAGATATCTAGTCTAACTGTTTGTATATATGACGCTGTGCCTATGGTAGGAGAGCAACAAAATAGTCCCAAATGATATACCCTTTTCAATATGATATGTAAATCCCTGGGTTTAACCTATTCAAGGATATGGATAATGAATAAACCAAACGATGATTTTGTGGACAGGTATCACTTTAAACCCTTGAAAGTTGACTTCGTAACACACGACGTTAGGGAGTATATTACTACGAGTCAACCTCTCGTGTTTTACGGCCGAATGTTATTAAAACCATCGATCACCCTCTGGTTGCAGGCCTATAATGACATTGAGAGACACTCAGAATTATCGGCCTCACAACCTTCATCCACCAGCATTGCACATGTCCAGGTAAAACAGTCGGCGTGGCCTTTTACAGATTAGGTTGTCACACCCACAAAAATCACATCAAAGGGGTCTGCGCAGAGCACGCTGGGTAATCGGATACTGGCTACGTCGGTGATGCATCTCGGGATAGCTATATGTCCGTTTGACACAGACACAGTCATTGGATGACATGTATAAATGTTATTGAGCCTTGAGGACACTGGTTACCTGCGCCGGAGGCTATAGTTCCAGAACACCTGATGAACGGACGAGTAATGGCGCAAATCTTATCACACAGAAATTGCAACATAAAGAACTTTCTACTTGCTACATGTTTAAACAAATCATATCAACATATCGTGTTCATACATGTACATAGATTACTTCTAACACGTGCTAAAAAGATAAATTGGATATTGCCAGGAATTTAGACAAAGCATTTAAGATGTAATTTATTAGTGAAAGGAAACCTGGTACTGGTCAAATGATTGGATCATGGTTCTTTTATAAACAAGGATACACTGAAATTGAAGTCTATCATGATTAACACCCAAAGCAAATATACATATGTTCATACAAGCAGCAGCTGTGCATTATTATCCCTAAATGAATTCTCACAAAAATTACCTATCAGAACACATTAACTGATGACATAAATATTACTGCAAAGACACCACACAAAGAGGGTAGATTAAATCTCCGTGCTGATAGCTATGTGAACATTTTTAAGACCAAGTAAAAGACGAATTATTCACGTAACACCCATTAAGAACGCTGAACACATGGAAGATCATGCCTGGGTAAACTATCCGTTTCCATACACTACTCTTGTTTACTTCAAGGTATCTGTATGTTGCTCGTCGCGCTTTATTTCTGTGGCTTCCCTCACCATACTACTCTATATAGCTGGAAATTATAATAAATATTCGACAAAAGCATTTGGAAAATCTTTAAGTTAAAGGCCCAACAATTTATGGAAAGTAAACTAAGGAAAATAAAAATACCGCGACATAGATGCGACAGTCTGGAGAAATATAAAATCACAGCTCACATACTCACCATTTTGTGTTGGCGACTCCGGAAATGGCTGCATTTTTCGCTTGGTGTGTCCCCGGCTTTAATGGTGATTCAGACTGGCGGTAAACTCCTCACCAGGTCCACGTTGAAGATAATGTTTCAAGAGGACCTTCTATACAGATCTATGTTAGTTACCTGGAGCATTCTCTGTCTCTAAAGTTACACACTCTGACTGAGGTCCCAGCTGGACCAGACCGGAGGAATGTCAATAGGGCTTTGTAGTCCGAGCTTGATACTTATTCAAAGTGAAGTATAATCGGACGGATTACACGCTGGGTTGGTCGAAGGTAGCATTGTGAGGGGGTGAAAGTGCACGAGGGGTATGGGAGCATGGATGTAAGGATAGGGTAATGATAGGGGGGAAACAGGGGGTAATATCCACTACCGTTAATCCTTTGCAACCCTCCAGCCTGGGAATTCATGTCCGTTATAGTTTGAAAGACATACATAGGTGCATTCCTCATCCGGTTTCTATGCTCTATCTCACACAGAAGATCTTCTTATAATATTCAGGGGAGGTTCCGCCCTGAAATGCGAAACACATTTGAGAGCTTCATGAAAATTCGTGTGATTTATTGATATTCAAGTAAATGAATATCCGTGAGTAAATTGTATCTTTCCTGTTTTCTAAATGATTCTCGATATTAATTTTTGGAACCTTTTTTTCATTATCATTATCAGTACCTTTCAACAATAGTCAAGTTTTTCCGACACTTCTATATGACATGGCATCTTACGTCGAGATTGAGTACACAATGTATCAATATAGAGAGATAGAAAACATAGAAAACCTAGTAAAACTGAGGTTATTAGGAAATTGTTCATATATTTATCTTATATGTTTGCTCTCTGCCATATGCTTTTGATCAATGTTCCTTTTTTGGGGGGGGCTTGACTTTCCATCTTTCTTCAATTTCTTGGCATTCAGACATAATAGGTTTCTTGAATGTATCTCCATCTTTTATATCATTGATTTCCGCACTGAGAGAGTTCCGCCTACCCTGATTACCACCTTATCATAGACGGTGCTTGTTAGGGAAAGCGACGTGAGCCGTGTGATGATCAGAGGCATACATCTCGATGGAGGAATTTAATAATAGCCAGCATCTACTTATTTCACTTGCTAGATATGCAGTCGCGTGTATAAACAACGATCACAAACATAACGTAGGAGAGCCTGTCTAGGCCCACCTTCATACCGTCCCACTAAAAGCTTGCCCACGAAATCCTGATTCTACAACGGGTTATCAGCAGGTACAGTCTACATTTCATCTCTCTCCGACAGATAAATGACACAACATTCGCTTAACTCGAAAATGAAGACAGTGAAGGAGCGTAATTGTGTTTTTAAGTAGATTGTATTAACGTATTGTTTAAGCATTGATACGTACATTTAGGTGAGTAGATGAGAATTTGTGTGTATTGTATTATGTGTACGAACGCGCGAGTGATGGGACGGATTGAAAGAGGCGTGAGGGGCTTTTTATGTGAGTATATAAATGTAGGAGAGGGGGTGTGACAGACCTTATACTCCTCCCGCCAATTGCTGTCAATAGGTGTCGGCGGGCGGGGTGTAGGTGAGCTCTCAGTCCCGGGGCATGAAGGTATCACCTCGCACATCCTCCTTGCCTTTCGCCCGCCTTCCTTTAAACGGGCGATGCGAGATGGGCCCGTAAAGTGGCGAGGCGTGCGGCCAGGGCGGGAGGGGCACTCGGGCGTTAGGGAATCGTTTGTTGCTGCTTTGTTGTCGGTAAAACCCGATCGCATCCTCCGTCGGCTGGGATCAAGACAGAGGTCTTTGTGTTAGCGGCCGTCGGGGCTTGGATTGCCGTCTACATTTCTCGTCCGTCAAACAGACCCGCCAGGTCGATATTGAGCCTCAAGTTGACCTTTCAAGGCCTTAACTGAGATGGAAATTGCAACCACTAACTCAGCTTTGGCCCCTGGGTTTTATTCTCACGTGTGGTTGGGGGAGGCATAAAAGCATGAATGAGTTACATAAAAAAAGAACTTTTTAATGGGGATGAAATACCCGAAATAAAGTAAAAGGGATTTAGCAGAGAAGGCTGGAATTCATGAGGAACACAGAGACGCGAATCTGGGAGCGAAACGAAAGAAAGAAAAGAAGGATGGAAAGGTGTTAAGGAGGAAGCCCGTTCTTTTTCGGATAGAGACGGGATTTAGAGGGAAGCGAATCGAAAACAACCGACAGAATAAGCATTACTGAAAGGTTTTTTTTGTTATTCACAGAAATCTACGACGTATAATAATTGAAGTCGGATTAGATAAAAACTAAGAATGAGGGAGGAATAATTAGAACAGAAAATGTTAAAGCGAAAGGAATTCTAAGAACAGACTGAGAGTAATAAAGAAAGGTGAGAAAAGAGACTCTTCAAACATCATAAAAATGCATCAGAGAAAAAGGAAGGTCCTACATATTCACATCTGGCACTGACGAATATATACGCACAACATTCATTAATCTGTTCATGAAGAAATTGGAAAACAATTACATAAACAGAGCAGGAGGATGACAGATAGAAAGACAAGAAGACGCTTGTGTTGCAAAACCTGTTTAATCTCTGACATTCTTTGCTCGTTAATCTACCACTATGTAAAGAAACCCATCAATTTTTGCTTGTAGTCAAGGAATAAAGCCTCTGACAGATTCCAAGGGTGCATTCCTAAAATTGTTTAAAAAATGCTTGAAGGAAATTGTCGGGGAACGAGCTATATTTTCCAAAATGCACATCTCACTTTTTGAACGAACGGTGAGTGACGGCCAATCATGTTGTTATGTTTGAGAATATAGTATTATAAAAAAAATGCGTTACAACTCAAAGTTTACATTATTGCTAGGAGAGAGCCTTGTCCAATGGGTGGGAATTACGTGATGCAAATTGGCGTCTGCTTTTAGGAACCGAGCCTAGTTTAGTACTCACGAGTACACAGTCGTTTTTAAAAACAGTCCAATCTCTGAGAAGGTGGGCCGGAGGGTCCTTTCTTTTCTCGAGTATCTGATTTATGAACATTCGGAACCCAAACCTTGGAGAAGTTGTCAAAGTTTTGCGCCGGTGATAAAAAGAAGAAAAATAAAAGGAGATCACCCGACAAGGAGTGTCAGTAGTGGCTATGTGATACTGGGACGTGGGGATCAACGTTGTCGCTCTGACATTAAGTGTGGTGTGGTTAGCGACGGTTTCTCCTCATAGTATCAGGTTCTCTGAGGTGAAAATCACACGGCAGTTGGCCATGATAAACTGCCAAGGTCATGAGAGAGACCGACACAGCGAGAAGGGGGTAATTAAACCGCGCTGTAGGGGTGTTGTGAAGAAGGACAGTCAGAAGTCACTCTATTTATTTTAGTGGTTTAAATCTTACAAACCTAGTTCCAATCCGATCGACCTTCCTTTTTTCCGCAGAATTAGTCTCCTACTTTCCAAAATGATTCCTCCTTAAACAGGGAAAACACACCACTGCGATTGTTTAGATATATCCCGACTTCTAAGTGAAATAGAAGATGATATTTCAGGTGTTAGACCGGCGAGCTTTATTCCTATTACCTTTCCCCAGTCGTCGACAAAATTCCCCTGGTACAAAATTCTCGCCACTGAGTACCGAAGAGGGCTGACCCACGGTCTCATGGAGGTATGGCGGATCAGATTCACATGGGAGGAGTCACCTGTCACCAGGTACATTGTCATAGACAAACACCCCGGCACAAGTTACACGTTCGCCGACACATGGACTATTCCCTGAGACTTGCGTAATCTTAAGGGGGATTCAAACGTTGGGATTCATATACCTCACAAGTTGCTTTTCTGAGACAAATCCTGCTGAGATTCTTTACCTGAAGACAATCTCTTCAACTAAATTTTAGGGTTTCATTTCCCTAAGACATACTTTCCACCCTGTAATTGTTGGCAACATTTACCCCTAAAAAGGAACAGAATCTCATGAGATGTTGAACCCTGTAAGGTACATAAATCCCATCGTGTGAATTCCACTTTAGATCTAGTTTACCTGCCTGTGGATGGGTATTACGTGACCTTCATATGCTGGCATCCTATACATTTTGTGTGTCGTGTGAATCCTACTTTAGGGTTCCTGGTATCTGCAAAGTCTGTAGCAAGATATGTGATGGGGAAAAATACTCAACCCTCCTCTCTAGATTTATTGGCAGAGGGGCCATCTATACAGAACGTACGCACTGAGGGGAGGGGGGGGGGGGGCTTCAAAGATTTCAGAAATTCTGCGAACGTGCTTCATGGATGGCCCCAGAGGGAAAGGGAGGCAGGAGGCGAGAGTGATAGGGGGAAGTAAATGAAGAGTAATATGGGAGCTATGGTATAGCAGGTAAAAGGCTCTGGTAAAGGCTTTGGTATTGGTGTGGGTTTTAACCAATAATAGATGCAAAGCTTTCCCCAAAAAAGGTAGAGCTTACAACCAATGACAACCAGGTGGGAATGTTTCCGGCTTATGACAAGTAGAACTTTCAATCAATGGAAAGCAAAGTGTTCAGCCAATAATAGGTGGAGCTTCCAATCAACGATATATGGAGCTTTCCATCATTTACAGGAGGCAATTTGTCTTTTCAAATGACAGATATATGTCTCTCAACAAATGATACATGGGTATTTCAATCAATAATAGGGAAGATTATCAACCAAGTACAGTAGCAAGCTTCTGTAGGTTGATCACATGGAAACCTCTATGCAACCTAGGAAACCCAATAAGAGAGCAGGCTATAATACCTATTTGTTCATTCAGTAAGAGGATGGAGGCAGGATGAGTATACAATAGAGTGAACTTGACATATATCATATGTAAGTTATTAATAATTTTCACTGTAAAGTCAGTGGCTGTCATTGTTGGGAATGTAATGATAATTACCATTGATATTTCCTTTCATAACACACTTTGAATGACAGGAACGACTAATTTAACAAAATAGTGGACTTGATTCATGAGCATATTACCAGCATAATACGAACGGAAGAGCTCAGTTGGCAATATAATCTATAACATATTGTTCACTGGACGAAAGACACAAAAAATAATCATTCTGATAGGGAAAGAATTATCGTTCTCTGTTTCCTGTGGTTTCAAGTCCTAAATTGGTGTTTTTGCGAATCGATTTGAGTTATTACTTTCTATAATTGAAATATAAACATTGGGGACTGAAAAAATTATCAAATGAATTGCATGGAATCGATACCGCTGTAGCATATCGTATGGCTTAATGCCATGTCTGGTAGCTACATGTCACCAGGTGCCTGTGTATAGGTATCCATCAGTGCAGACCACATCAATAGATACTGGCTGGAGTATTATTTATTTCCATTTTTTACAGAGTGAGTCTACAAAGCTCCATTGATATGGCAGGTCAGTAGTCTGGCCACCAAGCATGACACATGGGAGTTTGTGTGGCAATATATGGCGGCGATGGTGTCGACGCACGCTCAGCTATAATAGCAGCTATAATAGTGGGCTACATAACGCGTTAATAATGGATTCTTTTCAGCGAAATGCTAGCTCAATAGGGGGCAGCACTGGCGAGCTGCTCGGGCCTTATCGGTATATATGGGGCGAGCAGCACCGGGGCTGTCAGCGCTATGATTGGAAAGGCAGTTGCTATCACATTCAATGTGACACATCATCATCGAAAGGTATTAATTATTGACGGACGATTGGTCGCTCATGGCCACCTCCTCTCCCCACCACTACTCAGTGATATTCTCCTCCTCAAAGCAGCTACTGCGGGGCCATAATATGCAGCAGATTTATCATGTTTTCATAGATGAGGTTGTGCTTGATTCACAGTAGGTGACAGCCGTTAGTGGCCATCATCACATATCACCAGTATCACTATAAATGTGTTCCACCTTCAACTTTAAAACCAGTAGTACATAGCACCACCACCACTACCACCACCACCACCACCACGAGAAACACTATCAGTAGCACCAGCTTCATCTCCGCGAGCATAATCCTCATCGCCACCACTAACACAATGATCATGTAAATAACCATAATCAGCACCACAATAACAACCATCACTAACACAATAATCATATTAATAACTACAATACCAACCATGACTAACACGATAATCATGTTATTAACTGCAATAACAACCATGACTAACACAGTTATCATGTTGATAACCACAATCAGCACAATGACACAACCACAAACACTACCTCTACAACTAACACTAATATAACTAACACTACCAACACTAAGTTCACCATAACACCAACAGCAACAGCAATTATTACCAACCACACCTATGCGACCGTCATCACTGTCATCATCATCACTACAGCAACCAGTATTTTCACCATCATTACCCGTAGCATCATCTCAACCCATTACCGAAACGCCAACAGCACCGTTATCATGAACGATAATGATGGGGAAAAAGGCTGTGAAGATTGGGAGCTGCCCGAGGTGAAAACAATGCACGTCCTGACCTGGCGGTGGCTGTATTGGATGTGAGTGAAAAACGAGCAACTGCTCGGTATCATTGACGCGACCTCAAAGGGTTTCTCCAGTAGGCAACAGCGGGAGTATTTTCTGTGCACGCGCCGAGAGCGTCTGGCGCAACGTTAGCCTCTCCATGGAAGTGATCATGGTGTGTCTTTAGGTGAGGTTGGAGGTGTGAAGGTGTGTGTGTGTGTGTGTGTGTGTGTGTGTGTGTGTGTGTGTGTGTGTGTGTGTGTGTGTGTGTGTGTGTGTGCGTGTGTGTGTGTAGTACGGGTGTCGTGTGTTGATTTGTGGGTTGGGGTTGGGGGGTGACCATGCTCAGCATTTGAAACTGTCATTGCCTGATGATTTCTTAATACTCCATCCTTCCCTATTTAATTAGAGCGATTATACAAGTGCAAGAACCCCGTATGAATAGGCTTATTGATAGATATCACTTTGTGTCATGAGCCCTCTATTTGTTTATGTCGGCTTTTACCTGTCTGCGAATTATGTTCAGATTCTCTTGCCATAGATAGTCGTCCTGAGCCACTAGTACCGGCCGCCTTGATTTTTCGCTTTCCCTCCCAACCTCTCTCACAGAAGCGGATAGGACAGGGCCTCCTCCTTCAATGTCTTCTAGAATCATAGGGTTTATCCTTCCTTATCCCTGCATCCCACCGCTATTCCCTTCACATAGTAACATCATATGATCATGCAATTGACCCTTGTCCTATAGCAGAATGGAATTCTACCTCTTGTTGAAAAAAAAGAAGGTGCTAAAACACGACAAATCAGAAACTATTATTATGACAGATTCCAGAAACTGATCAAACCAAATGTATTCTAGAAAATGATTTATCCCACTAGATTGAAGATTACAATGACGCATGAGCTAATAATTCTGATATGATTAACTTCACCTTCTGTATGTATCAATGTACATATAACTTATAGTGGACTTTTCTCCTTTTTTCTATCTCGGTGTCCTTCTCTCTTTATAGGATATTTAAAATATATGCTGCAATGTCCTAATCACCTGTCACCTGTCCCTATAGGCCTCCTTTTAAGGTTCTATAATTGCCGTATGGCGAGATATACTTGTATTTTAAAAATGCTACGATGGTTTTAAAATCGGCTAAAAAGGAACCAAATTACGTTATCTCACTTTAGGTTCTTCTGAGAACATCTATAAAGAAGGTCCTGGAGAAATTTATTCATTTAGGTTACCAAAGGCCTTACACAGAACTTGAATTCTTATAGATTCTTTATTCTGTTGGGATTACTTGCCTTTATGTCCCGTGACCTTTACCCTTCTAGTGCATACCCCACTCTCTCCGGCCCCCACAACCACCCCTCCTGCCACAGCACCTGTGTTTAAGGGCATCATTGAGCAAGGGACGCCAGCAATTTAGTGGTCATCCCATCAGCAAACACGTGTCATTGAGGGTGTGTGCCTGTCCATCCTCCGACAGGTGCCAAACCCCCATCCCTGGCGCCCAGGTGTGGTGGCGACCGGCGCTCTGCACGAGGGAGCCCGCCGACACACCTGTAAACCCATCCCTATCAGTCTCACACGGCAAACATGCCGCCCGCCGCCTGCGCGCCGATCTCCCCGTGATTTGTGGGGCAGGGCCGTGGTAAATTCCTGCAAACAATTCCTGAATGAGACCCAAGACGGGTGGCATGGGTGGGGAGGGCGAAGAGGGTGGGGAGAGGGGTGAAAAACTGACCGGTGCGAATTAACGAGAATGCGCGAGATCTGAGCTGACACCAAGGAATGATAGGAAGAATGCAACTGCAAGACAACCAAGGCTATGTCTATAATGTTATATCCGACGCATCATTGAATCGGGTTGTGAGAAATAGGTAACAAACATAAGAGACATAGAAAAGCAAGAAATGGCTTGGATGCAATTCAGTTACAGGTGTTCAAAATGATATATTACATAGAAGGGTATTGTGTATCTTGGAAATAACTGTTCACTTATACATAAGTATAATTATATAAGTACATCTATGATTTTCGTAATTTCATAATAATTAGACTTACACTATTGGTATGTTTGGAGATATATAACCTATATAGAGGTTTAAATAAGGAGGCCAGGGAGGATCTCGGCGCAGGCGCTGAGGACGCAGGGAGGGGCAGGCAGGAGCTTAATTACTCCCCCTCCCCATTAACGGTCGGCGTCCACCCTCCACGGTGGTCACTTACCTCAGCGCGCTCGCAGCAGCAACAAGGCACTGTACAATGGTTGATAAAGGAAAAGAGAACAACTTTGAAAATGGGCACCGATTTTCATTTCACCGATTGGGCGAAGAAAATCATTATGCTGTAACGCGAAAGTTATTGTCATCACTTTTGTATAATTACTTGTGCCAGGACAAGAGGTGGTTGTAAACGTAGTTATATTTTGATTAGACTAAAAGTTATTTATGAGGAATAAGTCATTGTATAGAGGTAAATGTTGTGTCACAAATTGAATACAAGAATGGAGTTTGAAATTAAATTATAATATGGGTTACACATCTTTTGAAACATAGAGAAAGGAGATAAGGCGGAAAGCTCATGAAAAAAGGAAGAAAATGAGGAACGACAGATTAAAGCCTAAAGAAAAAGGAATTGTGAGAATGGTGTGATATTATTATATACTAAAAGGGTGACACATAAAAATTAAGGACAAAATCAAAAAGTATAGAAAACAGACAAAGAAGGTGAGATAGTAAAATATAGAGTAGGATTGAAATAACAGATGACAGACACAAAGACAAAAAGACTCAAGGAAAAAATGAAGGGTATGGATGGACTTATGGGCATAGTTCATATATATAAGTAATGGGAACAAGAAACATAGGCCTAACTGGTCAACAAATGAATGAAGGATTACAAGAAAGTTAGGATTAAGTTAGGTAAATAGGTGGTTAAGGGATGAGTGGAGAAGTACATGGAAGTTATGAATATGGTAGATAAAGAAGGGCAAGAGGATGGTATAGGGTCGGGGTCACTGGCGGCATGGAAAAAGGTTCCAGGGGTGGTCCCTAAAAATCGCTTTCGTCTTCACTCAGACTCGACATCGTATTCCAAACGTAAATGCCCCGTCTGAAGCCATTTATGTGGTACATGTAGATTATTATAAGGTGAATTGCCTATCCTAACAAATGTGAATTTGGGTGTAACAGAGATCGCTGTTTCAAGGAAGAATTTACGGAGTCTGGTTTTAGGTCCATCAGAATCAACTAGGACTGTTGACTTTTAGGTATTGACCAAGGAAAGCTGTCATCTTTGTATTTGTGTCTATATACTTGGGGTCGAGGGGGTCGACTGACTTTAGGACAGGGCAGCGGGTGGATGGAAGGGACAGGGGGTGATAAAGGGCGACAAAGCGAAATAATGCCTATTTGTGTGTGTGACACTAGACTAATGAGAGGATGTTTTTGGCAACTATTTTTGTATTCTTACTAGTTTAATTAGGTTAATGACCTTTCCTATATGTAAGCCTTTTGATATATCCTTCTCCCACAAATATGTATGTTTGACGTCTACTAACATATAAGGGGCGGGAAATGGGGAGTTGTATCCAGGGACACACCAAGCGAGAAACCAAGCGATTTGAGTAATCGCCAACAGAAATGCTATGTATGTGAACTGTTATTTCATATTCCCCCCTGCTTATTGTTTTTGAGATGCTAAATGATCGATGGGAGATATATTATGAAATAACATCTCACAGACGTGCCATTTTTGTTGGCGATTCCGTAGATCGCTTCCGTTAAGCTGGGGACACACCAAGCGAGAAACGCAGCAAGTTTCGTAATCGCCAACACAAAATGGCCTATATGTGAGCTATTATTTCATATTTCACCTGATCATTGCTTCCAAAATGCTAAATTATAGACAGGAGATATTCCTATGAAATAAAATCTCATATATTACGCCAATTTGTGTTGGCGATTCAGAGATCGGTGCCTTCACTCGCTTGGTGTGTCCCCGGTATTACTCACTTGGTGTGTCCCCGGTATTACTCACTTGGTGTGTCCCCGGTATTACTCACTTGGTGTGTCCCCGGTATTACTCACTTGGTGTGTCCCCGGTATTACTCACTTGGTGTATCCCCGGTATTACTCACTTGGTGTGTCCCCGGTATTACTCGCTTGGTGTGTCCCGGTATTACTCACTTGGTGTGTCCCGGTATTACTCGCTTGGTGTGTCCCCGGTATTACTCACTTGGTGTGTCCCCGGTATTACTCACTTGGTGTGTCCCCGGCATTAGAGAGTGGCAATCAGCGATTTTTGTTGGCTATTTCAGAAATCGCTTCCTTTACTCGTTTGGTTGTTTGGAATGCTTGGTGATATATACAACAAAGATATATCTGACATGTATATAGGTTTTGAGATAATACTAGTTGAACATCCTGATAATAAAATTACAATATGGTATGATATAAGGCGATATAGGTGATATGATAGCAGCACCAAAAATGTTAAACGTCCATATTTCAGTTTATTTGCTCACTGAATGTAAAATGTCTCCATTTTCTCACCTCTGCATCTTCCTCCCCACCCATTCTTATATTTGTGACTTTATTTGCCTGTGTCTCTATCTCTCTCCCTCTCGCTCTACCTCTCTCTGTCTTTCTCTCGCTCTCTCTTTCCACCCTTTTCCCCACGCCAACCTCTCAGAACCCATTCCCTTCACCGTCCGTGGCTTACACAACTTCTGCCCGGCCCGTGGGGATGATACGAGGCACCGGCTGGCGACGTTTGCCGACCGCTTGGCACCCTGTTTGCCCAGTCGTCGACATTGTGTGCCTTGGTGTCCAAGCCAACGTCGGCGGCTTCCGTTGTCATTGAACTGGCGGGGAGTGACCAACAGCGGCAACACAAAAGCCCCGAAACACAGCCCTTTACTAGCCACCACCACTACCGCACCCCAATCCCATCCCGGGTATGTGCAGGTAAGTAGAAGGGAGTTTGTTATATCATTTTTTACAGGTATGCCTTTTGGAGTGATATGGTTGTGCAGGAAGGCAAGATAGGGTTGGACCGCTAACTAAAATTTCACATCTTAATCTACGAATTTTCCCCTGGCTAATAATATCAATAATAATTATAAAGATAAACAATGCCAAGAATGGGTGCCAATTATCGCAATGTGAATTATATATATATATATATATATATATATATATATATATATATATATATATATATATACATATTAGAGTAACAAGTCTCCTCATGAATTCTCAAGGCCAATTATAGAAACTATGAGTGAGTGAATCTTACTTTCGCTGCCTTGGGATATCATGAAATATCACTTCTAAGGAGGGAAAAAATCATTGCTATTTTAGAAACTCCCATTTGAGGTGGCGCGTAGTGTGGGCCTTGTGTATACACCCTCCCACTTATACCGCCCTACCTCCTGACTAACCAACCCCCTTCCTGCTCACTTTAACCACAGGATCAACATTCATTCCCAGCTTTATATGCGCGGTCTTTCTCCCGCCACTACCGCCATCAAACATGGCGTCGCCAAACGATCCCCATTACAAACGTGTTTACCCGGACAACATCGCCGATACACGACCTGCCACCAGAGGGCATGCCGACCAAAGCCACAAGGAGGGGGCAGACCGCTTCCTGTGTAGGCTCGATGAACGCGTACACAGGCGCAACAGACCGGGGGCAGTTCCTGAAATAGAACTTGAGTAATTTCAAGGAAAATGTCTGATCATATTCATATTCATATTCACTTCTTAAAGCGTTGGGGGTCGGGAACATATACAAGTATATATAGCTGTGTAACATGATTCAGTATCTTACTTATATGGTAATTCTCAGGCCAGTTATTTACTATAATAATAGAGTTAAACCTAGGATTGATAGAAGAAAATTCACTAAAATGAATTTAGGAACCGGCGCCAATGGCACCGACGAACCAACAGCGGTACCTTTGATGTCGTGCATCGGTATAGGGGTGCGGACGGGTGTGTGTGAAGGTGAAGTAGCGTCAGGATGAATATACACCTAGGAGAAGGAGAGGGGGTCAGGGCTGGTAATTCCTCACGTGAACTGAGTATTGGGGCAAAGTGGAGGATTAACAGTAAGGTGCGAGTCGACCACCGTCCCTCCCAGCTCATTTAACCCCACCCTGTGACCAAACAACGGATCCTTAGGTGGTGTATGAGATCTCCGCCCGCTACATTAGTAGTTCCCCCAGCGCTCTCTATGAGCCCCCGTCTCCATTACCCTTCTCCCGGCCCTCTTCAGTATTGCGGGTAGATGTCATGTTCATGGTATGAGCCACAAAAGGAGCACGTCGTGGTGTAGAGGCAGGCTGTGGGACATAGTGTGAGTCAGAGTCAACAGAAGGAATATTACTGGGTATAAATAGAAGATCAACCAATCCCGCGTGACAGTTGTAAGCTAAACGGGGGTATCAAGGACTGGGGAAATTGGAAGGAGTTTCTATCTGTTTACTTATAGAAGAGAGGCACAAGACGCCTTTTAAGTACATTGTATTTGAACTTCGCTTTCCGTAGTGGTATTTCTTTTATTGAAAGCTGATTTGCCAACGATTAATAATTACATATACATTAAACTGGATTGATTCCAAAGAATTTAAATTTATATTTCAATGACATGTTCGATAACTGTTAATATTTGGATAACTGTTGGCAGGATAATATGGCGTATGCGTTAATGTTAATCAACCAAACCGACTCAGGAGCCGGTTTAGGTTGTCCATACAGCAGCAGCCAAGTGTGCACCACCCTATCATCCTGAATAAACTATAGTCTATTAAAAGTCACTATTCTATAAGATAAAGAGACAATTCCAAAAACACCAAATCTATACTGTTTGTAACTGAGATTACTGAGAACATATATTGGCGGGAGTCTATAAACTGTATAGTTACGAACAAAATGGTAGTCAGACTCAAAGACGATACCCAATGCTTCATTCTGTGGCACTATAATGAGGGGGCCACAGTCACCTAAATTCTGTGGCCCAACCTCTTTACGTCTCAATGGCTTACCTAACATTGTCCTACCTACCTGTTTTATCTATGCCCGTAATTATTCATATCTGTGCCAAGGTGTGAGTGATTAATGAAGCTTGGTCTCAGGTAACCCCAGGTGTGAATCTTTCACCTGTCCGCCCCGCCTTCCCACGCTCCACGTGTCCGCCAGGTAAATGAAGTGTTGTCTTGGCCCGTTAACTGCGAAGGGGATGGGGGTGAGCTAGAGGGGTGATGTTAATGGAGACTAGATTAACGTTGTAATTGACCCAATACATACGGCCCTAATATTCTTCTTTTATCTATATCAGAGCAATTTCAGGACCGTGAGCTATTCTGCGATACATACTGCAGACACCACCTATCTATATCGTTAGTGTCCGTCAATTATTGATGACTAATGGTATATGGTAAAGGACGTTAGCGAGAGAGAATTAACAACGTTAACGAGGCAAAGTTTACAATCAATGTAGTATTTCCCTACCATCATTTCTCGTTGGCGATTGATAGTACATTATAAGCGCCGTTAATGATCATGCAATGCAGGATGGTATCGTCGTAATCAGAATTTGTTCTGCAATGTGATGCAGGTACCACAATATGTAGTTCTGGAAAACAAATAACCAATTCCGTGAAAATTCAATGACTGAACTGAAAAAGTTCTTATGACATTGAACAGGCTTGATATTACTCACACATGTATATATCATAATATAAAAAATTACATATGATGGAAGAATCAAGAGAGATTCCTAGGGAAATAATTCTAGTGAAACTTTAGTTACACAAATACTGTTTCAGGATTGTTTTATTGTGTTAGATGGTTAGTTGCCTAATTGTGTTTCAGGCTGTAGCTTCAGCCAGGATCATATCACGGCGAGATCGAATCTATGGGATGAAGACAGCAGACAAACAGAAAGCAGGCATTTGTCAAACTTCTGTGGCTTAGGCGCTTATCTTGGTTCCCATTTAAGGTTTAATAGTTTGTCTATCTTGTTGAAGTCTCATCAGATATAGGCCCAATTGGTGATATACATGTAATAGTTTTGGACTCATGCTTAACCGCTCCTAATTAAGTCGAGATCTGAAGTCAATAAGTACATCCAAAACAATGTAACATAAAAATATCCTCCGATATTAGTATCTTGGCTTATTTCGATGTCTATATGATCAACAAACCATAATAATGTCGGGACTGACATACTTTCCTATACTACTCATATTGTCACCCTTGACTGGCCGATTCAACCCCTGGAATCTGATTGACTTCAGACGTTCCACTAACATAAGGTTGAATTCTATTAAAAACATTATACTTTAGATAATTTAGACAATATTCTAGGAATTGAGCCACCAGGTCATTTGAAAAGAATATTTGATTTGCAGGGCGTTGGTCAGT
Source organism: Alentia gelatinosa (assembly GCA_950022655.1). NCBI lineage: Eukaryota > Metazoa > Annelida > Polychaeta > Phyllodocida > Polynoidae > Alentia > Alentia gelatinosa. The sequence continues at coordinate 53,808,031 of OX465581.1, forward strand.
TGTCACCTTTGTTTGTTTTGATCCGAAATACGATTTGCTGATCTTGATCTTCACCACAGTGAATTCTGTTTGTGAAAGCAATCTTCTCCAACACCCTGTTTTCATACAGCTCCTGAAGAGCTGCTTATATGAGTGTTGATTTTGATACAACTTTAGAAGGGAAGCAAAATCTAGCTTCAGCATACGCATCTAGCCTCCCCCCCCCCCCCCACACACACACTCTCCCTCCCCTGCTTCTCCCCGCTTGTATATGGGGGGGGGGGGGAGGGCGGAGTAGGTTGACTTAGTCGATCCCCTATTATCAAATACTATCCGCCACTACCATATTCCAGCCAGGTAAGGGTTCGAAATATGGATTTATGTAACACCTCCACGACTCCTACCCACCCTCAATCGGATGGTCCCTTGAAGACATCAACCCATTAACCTGTGAGGTGTATGGATTTATAGGGGGTGGGGAACTAGTTCAGTGGTTAGGGCATAGGTTCTATGACTCTGTGGGTTTGAGTCGCTCTGCAGCTACTCTTCTCCTTCATTCATAACAGTGGTAGATTTACTGTTATATCAAAGGCCAATCGTTCTCATGCAATGTCTATGTGGTGTGGGAACTAAAAGAACTGTCACCTCGGTAAATGTGTAGGGGTGAGATTTCTACCTAAATTCATCACATAGATTCAATCACCCTTATGGTGTAAAAGAACATTGAGAAGGTGTGGTGAGAACCTCTAATGGTTACCTGGAAGTTAAATAAAACCAACCATCCAAATGGATTTATAAGTAATATATGTTATAAGTGTTAGCTGTGCTTATTCACCTATGATGTGTAATCTGATCCTTGTTTATGTAATTAAGTTACCCCTGTTTCTGTATCGCCCCACTGACCACTACCTCAAACTCAACGGATCAACCCCATCTGCTGGTCTGCCCACCTAGTACTTCCCACATTCTCACCTTCCTGCCATGTTGGCCTACCTACCCCGTGCTGCCCACATCTCACTTCACTGTCCTGCTGGTCTGCCCACCCTGTGCTGCCCACATTCTCACCTTGCTGCCCGCCCTACTGGTCTGCGCACCCCGTGCTGTCCATATTCTCACTTCGTTGCCCTGCTGCCTGCCATACCGCCCTTACCCGCCGCCCGTGAGCCCAACTTTCCCGTTTAGAGTCGACCAGCCAGTTTCATTGAGGGATCGAGTTTCCCTGCTAAGCCACTGATCAGTCGGTGGGCCGGGGCGGCAGGCGGGCCGGGCCGGGGCGGCGGGGCGGCACGGTCGGCTCGCCTGTCAGCCCCGGGGGCAGGGCTGCCGTGATCCCCGTCCCCAGCCCCGGCCCTACCCCCAGGGAAGCGGCAGGCAGGGTTACACCATGCATGCAACCCCCACCCCTATATCCTCCCTCACCGTGTCCCATGTGTCCTACCCGAGTAGACCCTCCGCTGTGTGGTCGCGATGGGGGTCGGGGCTTCGGGATGGGGGTAAAAAAAGTAACCACTGCGGTCACCACAGGCACCCACCTATCTGCTGAAAAAAGGAGTGGGTTGTGGGAGTCGGGTGTGGGTCGATCCATCTGACCGCCGACCACACCCCAGGCGAAGCATGCAGGGCAGAAAAGCATGCGGTCCCAGGGGGTGGGGGAAGGTGGGGGAGGGGTCTGCCAGGGGTGCATAGGTCATAAGGTAAGGGGTGTGCGAGTGGGAGTGCCGCGCAGGGAGGGGTGGGGGTGTTCGTTTGGACAGGTCTGTTTGGTGTGGGTTAAGTTAGGTGGGTTTGGAAGAGGGGGAGGGGGCAGGAAGCCCACTGCATGGAGTTACGTGTGACCAACCAATGAGTAATCGGAGCATAGCAGGTTAGCCAGGTCTTTAACCAAGTTAGGCTTCAGTGTCATTCCCACCGAGACTCAGCGTCGACACAACGCACTAGTTATTAAAACAAAAGGACAAAGAGACCAAACACAATGGTTGAGTAAGCTTATGGGCGGATACAATGATCCCATATAAAGAACGATTAATAGGCAGGTAACAATAGTAACGGAAAGAGGTATACTGAATAAATAATTCAATATCATGTGAGCTTCATATCGTTTTTCAAGAATTCTATATTCCATAAAGAAATGGCTATTGCGTTATGACTACTGTTTGTTTTTGTAGAGTCTTTGTCATATCAGTTTTGCATAAAGAAATAGCATTACTTATACCGTTTAGTGTAAGAAAGAAAGAAACCAGTGAAGTTTGGGTACAATTTATACAATTTATTGTTGAATTCAGTGAATACATTTTAATTTCATATTTTAGTGATCACATTTCATAAATTGATAAAATTATATTTCAAAAATCTAGATATAGGCATACAAATGAGAATGTATGAAGGGTGAGATAATAAAATAAAGGTGTGGGTAGGTTGAGAATTTTCATTAGTACGATTATGTGCGTATTGTTTGGGTAAAAGTTTGGATGAAATGGGTGAAGAGAGCAATGGTGAGCTTCATATCTATATGATCAAATCTTTATCATATATATCAATACTTTGTTGCATTTCATTTTGACAGTTATTCAGCAGTTATTCGTGAATTTGGGTAGTATTTTCATGAAATGTATACATAATATCGTAAAACTGGATAAGTTTTAATCTGGGCCACCGTATGCCAGGACTGGAGTTTGGCATAGTGATTTCACGAGGCAAAGCCAAGTGAAGTCCGGAGTCAAAACTCTAGGAGTGGAATGTGGTGGCCAAGATTAAAACGAATCAGGTTTTGATTTTATCCTACCTCGTCTCCTCGATTTGGAATATTAAACCCCTTATGCCAGGCAGCGTGGCATATGGAAACTCAATGTTAAGCCTATGGGATTTAATATATTAGGGGTAGGATGAGTGGCCTACATATTATTGTTCATTAATGTGTTGATTTTAACAAGGCGAGTGTACCCTTGATCAGAAAATGTTCTACTTATGCACTTCACGGTAATGTTTAGGAAGAGGTTTTGCGTACGCCATTTACATATGGTCCTCTACCTTTTCCGCCCTCGTTCTTCTAGTGCTCTGAAAGTTACTTTCCCTTAAATCCTCATGCGCACACACGTATAGCTCGCTCATCTTTCACTTTAAAAGTACAGTATATACAGTGACCCCTTCAACTAAGACGAGAACTACGCTATCTTGTCTGACATGTATAACCTCAACCCGTATTTATACAGCGGCAGCATCTCCCCAACGATCCTTCTGCCCCTGGGCAGACGACAATTCGTGACCGCGGCGGGAACCCGGCTCCGTTTTGGCGGGAAACCTCAGCGGAAGAGGAAATAGTCCCCTCGGTGTGGACAGGCTCCCTATGATTGCTTCATAATTCCCCACAATGGCGACCCTAATGGGGACTGGGGTTAAACAAGGCTCCTCGCGGTGTGCTTTACAAGATATGATTTGTGTAACTGTTTGGTTTGGCGCAGGGACACGGACAGGGCGGCGGTCGCGACGTGACGGTGAATACGCCGTGTGTTTGTATTCCTGCGCCGTTTCCGGCGGCGTCGATCGAAGCGCGCGCTAGGCGTAATTGGTCTGCGTGATTTTGTTTTAGCAGTTGTCACAAAGTTGAGGGCATCGGACACCGGCCCGACATTCTAGCTGGGCCGAGTCAATAAGGGCCCGTCCCCGTCTGTTGTTTCACAGGCTCTCCGATCTGCCTGCTGCGTAACCAGGCAGAGTGCATCCTGCCCTCAAATAATGTACTAGATGCTCTCTCCAGTATATTTTAACACATAGAAACCCACAACATCCATCCCACTCATATAATAGTGTTTTATTAACGTCCAAGGCTATGATATTACAATTTTTGTATTTTAACAAAACCTCTAAATTAGTCTGGAAATACCCTCGGACGCCTCTCTGTTACGCCCCCCCCCCCCCCCCAACCCGCCCGTACCAATCCACTTCCGCCTTCTCATCTCCATCTCAGCTGCGGTGATTTCCGGATCCGGTTGCGGCCCGACGCCATGACACCAGGCTCGACATGATGGTCCAAATATTTGTCCGAATGGGGAATAAATTAAGTCGTCGTAATGAGCTCAAGCCATCTGGTTTGTGTCGTCGTGGCTGAACGGGCAGCATCCGTCGTTTGTTTGTCGTCTGCTCCGAGTGACATTAGAACGAGCATGAACGTAACTAATGCCCGCACTTTCACGAGAACCCTCAAGCCTGGGTGACCTATCCTGTACGTTAAAGGCTGGTCGTTATGCTACTTAAATTGCAATCAAATGTGAAGAGACGTAAAATTACAACAACAAAATTCCATGCGATATCACTTTAGAATTGGTAAGAATATTCATAAAGCGTTGTTAAATGTTCTTAGCAGAGGTATATTTGGTACAATTGAAAAGGAAAGAAGCAGATATGATAAAAACGGTTAAGCAGTTAATAAGAACTATCTAAATGTCACCTAGAACGCTATGTGCAATACAAGTTCATTGTAAACGATTCGTAGACACATCAAAACGTGTATTCTGTTTCTTACAAATCCAAGCTATTTAAGCGACACTTCTGTTATGAATGAATCTATCGGCTCAACATATAATTGAAACGGATGCTTGAAATATCAATATTCACGTATTTCATCAACAAGGAAACACAGCAATGCAATACGTTCGGCACGACAAGGAACACAGAACAAAAATAGTCCCCCTCATTCACTGACACATTTACCACCGAGGAAACCACCCTTTTCACTACTACTCACGAATGCTCCCAGTCTTTGTTACATTTCATTAACTACTCACTAGTACCTGAGCAAGTCTGTTTTAGGAGCGTGGAGTCAGTGTGTGTCCGGTTAATACTGTAGTAAATAGTCTTACCCAAATTTTATTTCTAACATTGCTTTATTGCTTTATCGATTCTCTTAAGATAAGTCTTAACTCATGCATATTCTTCTGTTGTGTCTTATAATCGCACCATCAAGTGCTACATAATCATTGACTGGACATTGCTATTTACTTTTCTCATAGAATTACCCTGTTACCCCATAAAATCCTGCCCATCTGGTTGCATATGGTCGAATTAGAGAGAGCAAATTTGACATTTTGTGTCTTCATGTCCAATCTAGTGCTCGTTAGGCGAGGTGGCCCGGTATTACATGTAGATAGAATAACATTGAGGCAAATGTTAAAACTGACTCAAAATGTTCGTAATGAAGGGATGGTCACATTAGTAATGCGGTAGATAGGCGAGAAACTATTTTACAAACTACAAAATTAGAAGAGATATACATGTGTACACCATTTGGTCTGCTCTCATAAATGTTTCTCCCATACAGACATGTACACACATGTGCCATACATTGTTGGCTCACTTGCTTATCAAAGTAAACTTGTCTCCTTCTTCTCTTCTGCATTTTGGTATTCACACAAGATTTGGTGTCCATGATTAAAGTTCAGCACTACGGAAGCGGGACCTGTTACGGGATGCTAGGAGGAGATATGTCAGTCTATTTTCAGGTGTGGGATATCTCTGTCAAAGTGAAGAATACACGCTATACACCAAACCGCTCATGACTCTTCTCACTCTGACAGCCACCTCACTCTGCCCACTGCCAGCACAATTATCACCTTTGTTGGGTATTCAAGTGGATCCCATAGAACGCGATTGGTTTCTTTGGATTACGGGGCAAAAGGGAAGTGATAAACTTTCAGGTCACACTCAAGTGCGTAGAATACGTCATTCCCTGACAAGGCATTCGCAAATACATCACCGGGGGGCATTAATACCCACTGCCTTGCACCTTGGCAACATTGAGCAATACTCTGATGGTCCACCATGGAAAGGGATTCCGTAACTCCTTTCGCTATAGCGGACTACCATCGCCTATTGTTAATGAAATTTATCAGGAGCTCCATACATTGTGAGAACCAGTTTGGCGCCCTATAAACCCAAGGTGTAGCTAAGCTTTTTACTCCCGACGCTAATTATTTCCTAAAACATGCACATATCCATGAATGACTTTTGAAATTATACATTTATAAACTGTAGATTAACCGCATTCATATTGATTCCATATACATGTGTTTACATGCAAACTATATACCACTGGGAAAATAATTCAAACATCTGGCAAGACATGCTCTACAATGAATGGACAATTTCCTACCAGTCCTGACTACCGGTGGCGCTGTCTGTGCGCCCCTTTCACGAGAGAAATAGATGTATTTTGTGGCGTCGCCGAACATTGATTGAGGCGACAGCAGCAGATTGGGTTTGTCGACCTGGTGCCCAGGTCATGGTGTCCAGTGTTGAAGCATGACAAATGGAAAGCGTGGGTTGTACCCGATGCTTGTCTTCGTGTTTGGCTATAGGATATGGCCTACACGTGTAAGGCTGAATGTTAATGACTAGCAAAAATGTATATTGTAGTTGGTATGTGTATATATGAACACTTATAAGAGTGATATGGAGGCATATAATAATTCACACACATACACACTAATGTTCCTTTCCGCTCCAAAATGTCCCAGTTGCGGGTTCTCCTGTGTTCTAGTGTACATAATCAAATAAACTTCTCGTTCAACGTCCTCTTTTCATCATGCTGTCATTTAGGGGAAGAACAGAACAGTTCCGTTTCGTCCTGCAATGACCTGGGAAGTTGCCACACCTCGTTAAATCATAATAGCATCAACATCGGTTGATGATAGCGTGCGGCCTCAGACTCTCCACAATAAGGTCATATTGATTGACCCACTTTTCTACATATCTCACCAGCTAGCGTCATAAACGCGCTGGAACCGTTGGATAAGAACGAGCATTTCTCTTCAAAGCTAATAGTAAGGTAATCTGGCTGTGAAATCGTCAACAATTTTTATGAAAAGGTGTAGAAAATAACGCTCTAAAATATCATGATATTCGAGATCAGTACTATTGTATTCATTTACCCTCATCGCTGACGATTTATTGGATCCAGCCATTAGGCGATTAAACCATCAATACTCTTATTACGCGTGATATACCACTGATGATACATAAATAATTATTTTGAGAGATATGGCAAGCATTTGTACATTTTCCATACAAAATATTTTAAAAGGCAAATGTCGATTTCCATTACGGATATTTATTATAATCTGTTGACGTTTGTGGTTGTGATAGTGAAGGTGTTGGCGAATATTGTAGATATTCTGGTGTTGGGTGGTTGGTTGCTGTGTTTTACGTCCTCGTATAAACGCTCAGGCCTGGTAGTTAGAGCTGGTATTAAGATTTACCCTACCCCTAATAAAAAACGCCATAGGCTTACCATGGGATTTGTTTATTTCACGGGCGTGACATAAAATGTTGTTTATGCCACTACTTTCTGATATGGAAAAAATATGGAAACGGGGTAGGATAAAATCTAGACGCCACTCGTTTGAGTTTGAGCTTATTTATGACAGGACTCAAACTCGTGACGTCTCTTGATAGTATAGTGACGGTGATGCTAGTGGAAACTGCTAAGTGTTGCAGCTTTGTTGATGATGATGATCAGGGATTTAAGATTGATGGGGTTAATAACAATGTCGTTATGATGCGATGTTGATGTGGAGATGTTCATGGTCACACTTGTGTTAATGCACCGATCATGATGCTAGTGGTTGTGATAATGGTCAGGACAGTAGTATAATGCTGGTTAACTTGATAACGGTAATCGTGATGCTAGTACTGACACTAGTGGATGTGTAATTGTTGGTGATAATGGCTGATGACGTAATGTTGATGGGTTTGATATTGTTTGTCAGGATGGTGATACTAAGGTGGAAGCTGGTGGCAACACTTGCCGTTGTGGTGGTGTTAGTGATAGTGAATGGTAGTATATTATTTCTGATATCGATAACAATGATGATGCTACAATGATAGTGGTAGCTGTGGTGTGTGATATAAAGGCTGATGTTCATATTGGTATCGAGGTGAAGATGATGGGAATATTGATGGTGACGGTGCTGACATCACTGGTGGAGATCCTACAGGTTCCGCCTATGGTGACGCTAGTGGTTTCCCATCCCACAGGTGAGAGGTTGTCGGTATAGTGATAAATGAGGCGGACGCAGCAGGCCCCGTCTGCCGCCCGCCACTCCCCGCGTGCACACCGTCACCTACCTGCCGCCTGTCCGCAGCGGGGGCCGGCAGACGGAGGGGCAGTCGGCGGTACCGGCGCCTTTCTATGCCGCCCTGCCTCTTCACCCAGACCCCCACCACCTGGCCGACATTCGCCACCCACCGGAACGGCTTACCGAATCAATCACCAAGGAGTGGTAGGGGGTGGAGAGCAGGGTGGGTGCGGGTGGTAATAAGGCACGTGGCCCACGCAGGTGCACAATTATGCTAATGAGGAGAGGGGGAGGGGGGGGGGGGGGGGTCATTCGATTAGTATCACATTGATGGAGTGGTGTCTTATCAATTGTTTTCACACCTTGGGCTTCCCAACAGGGATGTCTTAGTTCCATGTCCTCCGTAGGATTGTGTTTGATTGTTATGTGTGTTGTAACAATGCTCTTTGAAAATTACCTTTTATGAGTACTCGGCGTCCCATCGCTTTGTCGTTATGTCCAGTGGTATGTTCTAATCATTTTCCATATATTAATAACTTTCTTATCGTCGAGTAAGGCCTGACGTCCACCTACTACGATAGAATATTAGACCTACCGATATGGCATCGATATAAAAAGCAAATATCGGAGACATATCGGGTAGGTGCAAAATCGTAGACATTTGTCGAGACATGACAATCTACCATGCAATGTATGGGGTTTTTGACGGTGTCCAATCGCAGAAACGTAGTCAACTGCCGCGATATTAAGTGACCTTCTGACGCGATTTTTATTTTTTATCGGGAGGTGCATCGTAGAGCAAATCGGAGCCATATCGTAGTAGGTGGACGCCGGGCCTAAATGGGCAATCCTGCAATCCATCGATTGTTTGAAAGACAGCACTGTGAGTTCTAGGTGAATTTTCTTGTTTAGGTCCGAAGAACATTAATGTAATGTATTACCAGCTAGTTTACTTGGAGGGAGGAATGGTTGGAGGGAGGGATTACAATAAACTTAAAATAACGGGCATTCTCATATCATACAGTCGATGTTGGTAGAACCCGTTGGCGCTATATACGCTGTAGTTCCAGCAACCAAGCCCATATCAAAATCATCAGATGAGGGACCGGGATATTGCACTCCCCACCATAACAGAGCAGACAGTAATCGAAAACTTCCCACTATCACTTGTCACACTACTATATGCCACACCCAGCCCTATTCCAACTGAATCGTGTTCAATAGATGCATAGAGATTGTCCTTCAGTGTCTATTTGAACTAGTCGTTCTCAATATAAGCTACACGGTGGGAGTTTCTTCCCAGTATATCGAGTTATTGAAGTTGTCTTGTGTGTCAGAGAATCGTCAATAGGCATAAGACTATTCTTGCCTTTCGCGGGTGTATATCTGGACTAGAAGTTCACATCTTTTCCTCTGATCTGTATCGAAACTTGTCTGTCACGTCGGTTCATTAGGGATGAATTTACAAGCAGAATCTTTACCCAACTGGGATGCTCATCAAAGGGGGAAAGGGGTTAGGGTCTATTACATGTATATTGATCCCATCCCCACGTCCTCATAATTACCAGTTATGGATGAATTACAAATATGGGGCAGAATTGTAGCCACTATGTATATCTCAAGGATCTATGATACACACAAGCATAGAAGAATGAAGTTCTAGACTTGGTTGCCAGAATGCATTATTCTAATTTAGTATGCCCATACAAAGAAAACTTGTAATGTACCTGAAATGATAGGATTTATATTTCATTAAAACAATTCGAATTAAAGCCTCAGCACCCATCTTCAAATGGATAGAATTATTAGATAATCTAGGGAAACAAATGTATAACAAAAGTTTTATATGTTATGAAACTGGTGCATGTGACAGGAAAAAAAATAAAACATAAAGTAGATAGGCAGGCCAGGTTTATACATCTACTTTCATTCCCTCAGGACCATAAGATACACCCTTGTAAAGTAAAAACTCCAAGAGGGACGATACTACCGAGTTGGACATGACCTCGATCGAGAAATACCATCTCCAAATAAAGTATTAGACTTTGTATTGCTTTTCCATATCGCGGCAGACGAGACTACTTCGTCAGTGTCCGCGAGGTGAGTAATACGCTGGTCCGCGGCCCGTATCACCCGCTCATATCGACCGATGGGAACCAGCGCCCATTTATTTCGTCCATCTTTGGCGCTGCCGAGGCGTCGTCCAGTGAGAGGAGGGGAGGTCGAGATGGCCCCCGCGTCCGACGGATATCGGCCCCGTCTGATAGACGACGGAGCCGAGCAGACAAGACGGCGGCGAGCGACGACCCCCGTGCCGCCCAAATCCGCCACACCCCTCCCCCCACCTCCACGGTCATCACAAGCCTCCGTCCCCACCCTCCTCGCCACTTTGAAAAGAAAGTGACAGGTCACGGAAGTGGTACGCACGGGCATTGGCGACAACGATCACAGCGACGTGGAAAACAGTGAGAGGCGCCGAGGAGGGGTCTTTTGGAGGGTACAGGAACAGGTTATATAGTTTAGATACGACCTGGGAACGGATTACGCAATGGGTTCATGAATATTGATGGCGACGGTAAAGGATGGATAGTAAGCAAAGTGGGTAAGGGAGGGTATACATATAAAAATAGTCCGTAGTGAGTAGGAACATATAAATGGGAAAAGAAGGGGCATGCAGTGGTTTAGGATAAGGAGAGGAATTAGGTAAGAGTGAGCTAAGAGGTGGTTATTTGGAGGTGTTACCGGGAGGGTAGAGGAGTGAAGCATGCGTCTGGCATGGTAAAGGACACATGTGGGTGTAACGTAAATGTTGCTGGCAGTAAATGTTCAAGTACATGTTCTTGTAAATTCATAATGTCCTGTCTGGTCTGGTCTGGTGAGAGTTCAGTCTCATAGTTCAATTCTGGTTGGAGAGGGATATGGTCCATAAAGGTGAGAGAAGGATAGTGTGTGGTGACTTGCCAAGCAATAGATACCCCTAGAATGATAAGAAACAGATCTGGAGAGCTGAGAAACAGAATCTAGTCGACAGGGGTCCAGTGGCATTGGACGACAAGAGGTGAGACAGATAAAAGTGCCCATGCTGTCTCGGCCGAGGAAGGGTATAGATTCTGACACATCAGATTATGACATTGATCGATACGTACTGCAGACACTAATATCGACATCAGCAGGCCGGGGATATAGGGATGGAAGGGGAGTCATGTGGGTGGGGGGAGAGTCGGAAAAGGGAGGAAGGAGGAGAGCAGGAGACAAGGGGGAAAAGGCAGAAAAGATAGGCAGAGTGAGACAGAGTAGGAGAGAGGCAGAGGAACACAACAGACAGAGGGATAGAGGTAGGGATAATCGGGAGGAGAAACAGTGGTATTGGCACGGATCGACACTGCAGGGTAATCACGGAATTCTTGGTTTCAGAGACAATTTGTTTTTTAGAAGATTGGGGCTGCTCTGCGCGTACGCGAGCCGCTTGTTGTTATCAGAGTGTGACCAGAAGGAACCCCAGGGGCCCTTATCAAGATGGATGCCCATAGCAGTTCGGATTGACAACGCCTCGAATTGATTAGATGCGCTCTGTCCTCTTCAGAATTCTTCTCTTTGCTCTCTTTTTCTCTTTCCATGTAATTTCAACTCTATGTGACCTATATTTTTTCCTGGTCGTTATCATCTCATATGTTCAATTTCTTCATTATAACAGTCATGGAAATTGCTTTGGAGTAGAAAACCAACACCACCACCATTATCTTTCTAAATACCATACCACATTCATGTTAACCATTGTTTAAGTGATTTGTACTACATAGGACGAGATCTCCAGTTTACTAACAATTTCCTCGTGTCGCAAGCGCTGTGTTTTCGTACCATTTTGTACCATTTTGAGTCCAGCGTATACAGCTAAAACAAGATAGATGCTCTCTATTCATGTGCACGTAATGGCTGTTATGGTCGTCGCACGCAAACATACTTACATGAGTAGCCACATACGTCTACATAAATACGCGCATACATATGTACGTGCGTGAATACACACATTTTTTAAAAATAGATAACAGATTAAAAACGAGGTTTACCCACAGTCCCCTTTAGCCTGCACACCTTATCTGATATCACTCTTTACACCCACCCAGCCACTGCAACCGTCGCCACGCTGCCTCCACCACCTAAACGGCTGCCACTACGCACAGCCGTCCGCACAGCCGTCTGCACAGCCGTCCGCACAGCCGTCCGCCCCAATCAGCCTACCCGTCCACCTACCCATTCATACTACACTGACAGCTTTTGCTATACATACAATGTTAGGCTTAACCACACAGAACGATGATGTTTTGAATGTAAAAATCATTAAAGAAAACGGTAAAAAAATACCAGTTGAAACAAAATAATGCTGGGTTTTTATGTGCAATTATTCAAATGATACCCATACTAGTTTTAGAAAGGTTATATTTTATAATTGGTTATTTTAGAATGGATTTACCATATGGCATGGACTTGGATGGTTAATGGCAAATGAAATCAACAGTGGTATCCCCCATCAGTAGAGACAGGAATAATCCGACAGGGGCGTAAATACGCGTACATACATTACTCGAAATGACCTGGCCCGGGATTAACATATATATACATATTAAGTCGCGGGCGTAAATATGATGCAAATATGAAGGCTTTGTTGACACCAGGGGAGACATGCATACTCATACATATAGGCATAAATGTAACAGACGCAAACTAAAAATCTCGTTCTGTGCAATATTTTCTACTTCTCATTTCTTACATCATCATTCTCCCCTCTTTGAGTAAGTGGCTTGCCTTCCTTTTTTAAAAATTTCTACATTCCATCTTACCTATCCACACCTTTCTTCTCTTCTTTGTATTTTGCCTTCATTCTTTATACTTTACCTTCATCTTCCATTCATTTCTATTCTTGTTCGTATACTTCACTTCTCGACGATAGATAGGGCCTGATAAATTAGCATTTATTGCCGGTCAGTGGATGGCGGAAAAATCATTTTATAAGAGCGTTTTGGTCTTGAGGATGGAGGGAAGGAGGAAGTGGTGGCTTGATGCTGGCGGGGCGTGGATCGAGGACCGAGGGGCAGGTGCAACATGAAGGGCTTTGATGTCGGCGGGCGGCTGAAGGTAGGCGGCAGGGGTTAGGTATTCAGGTGGGCGGCGGTGGTCGGGAGAAAGAAGTGGGAGCGAAAGATGGCCAGTCTCTACATAGCTGCGTAGGCGAACTTGTAGTGCGCCGGCGATCCTTGCCGATATCGGAGTGAGCGGCCACGAAGTACGGCGCGGGGTTCCCCGTGATGCAGATGCTCTCGGGAGCGGCCTCAATTTCAACATGTAAAAAAGCAATCTCGCGCCGGTCACCGCTGGGCTGGGGTTATCTCGGTGATAGAGTGGTAATCATCGGGATGCACTAGGCCCTCCGCGTCCCCGGCTTCTCCTCATTCTACTCCGCGCCGACCGACATCGGATCGTCGTCGGAGATAAGGCAGCTGTGAGGCATTGTTTGTTAGGAGTGTAAGCCTTGGTGGTAATGGACGCCTTTCTCTTTGACAAGTCCTTGGGAAAATGTACAAAAGTGTTTACATATCGCCCATTTTAGGTCTATGTATATATGTATACGTGTATACAGGTCCTATCTTATATAATACGTATATGTAAATATATGCACGTATCTCAGAAAATAACTGTACAGAGGTCCAACCCTTCATATACTCTGTCAAGACCTAGATTTATTCAGAGATGCGTCTATGATCATGAACCAAACGTCTAGCTACTATGTAAGAAAGTGTGTATCAGAAGGGATATCAGTGAATATCAGCGAATACACTGCCATATGGTCCTCCGAAGAGTGCCCGATATCTTGGCAATATCTTTTCCAAGGTAATATTCTATTTTGCCATGTATTTATTTCAAATTGTCCTTAATTGGCAGGTTTCAATTATAAATCTGAAATGCTGTTTATTTTCAGATACAGGAATTTCAATTCTTACACAATCCTTAAGCCGCGGCTCTACCAGAGAGATGGAATCGTCGCACGTCCATCAATCGCAGGCTTGCATGATGGCGCGTTGCAATGAATTCGTCGCATCGCACATCCTGAGATGATGATGATAGGCGACGGATCCATCGCACAGGCATGGTACACTTTGTTTTTGAGGGAGGCCATACCACTGGTACACTCTGATGTCAAGTGGGGTCCAGGAAAATATTGGAAACATTTTTCATGTGGATTTTTCTTGCTTTTATTAGCAATGGCACATTACATCAAGAAAAATTTGAAATTATATTATCTCATTTCCATTCTGTTCCGATATAATGTTAGAAATGCTTCTTTTATCTAGTTTCTCGATTTCCGATTTTCTTCTTGGGTCTGACTGTCATCCCTTCCTAGCAATATGAGACCCCGCCCCCAAATCTGTTGACCGTCGGCCGACGGGTACAAGGCTGCAATTTTGTCCTTCCTCTGCTGTGCCCATATTCCCCATATCGCAAGGAGAAATATCGTGTGTACTGGTCTCTATACAACAGTTCCAGTGTATCAAAATAATCCAATAGTTGGTCCCTTTTTTGTAAGTCTGCCGGAGTAAGGCATCTATAATTTGATCCATCTCTATGACGGAGCGTTGAAACGAAGAGGCATGAGAAAATGTATATGGAGAATTATACATTTGTACATGTACATGTATATACATGTATATGTACAAGAGAATCAGCTCGACTATGTCCACTGATTCTTAGCACATTAACGTGCTTGGTTATTGTATCTTATCAGACATTTTATACCACTAATGGATGTGATTCACTGCCGCTCTATCAAATGTAAATATACATTTAGGGAGATATGTATATTTTGAATGAATTATTGTTACTTAATAGGGAAGTCTGTAAATGTAGAAGACCGTGGGAATAGAGGTGGAAGAAGAAAACAAAAATGGGCCTGTATAGTACCAATGAAAGGACATGAGAGGAATCAAGGACAGGCTAAATAGGAGGAGCCAGCTTGAAGCCCATCAGAAAATAGGAATTGAGGAAAATGTATTAAAAGTGTGGGAATGTGAACGAATGATGGGAAGAAAATTTACCCCACCGATGTTCATTTGGTGATAGGGATGGACAAACCAGGGCGAGAGGCAGAGAAATTGTACAAGGAAAGCACGACTAAAACCATTAAAAATTATATTTCACCGAGCCGCAGACGATTTGACACGCGAACCTGAATCACAGACTGTGTTCCTTATCTGTGTGTTATATTTGCAAAGTTTTCCTTCAAATAGCCTCATTTGCTTTCGAACTTTTGAACAAACATACTCAAAATACATAACTATTGAACTATGGGGAATGGTACGTTGCATAAAATGATAAACTGAGGTATAAATAGAGAAAACAGCTTTGTCACACAGGCATACAAAAGAAAGGCACTAACACCGGCAATTTATATTTTGCTACACGACCTTGAGAAAGTCAGAATACATGGGGATCAGCAATGTGTTTCCTCCCCTCTCCACCGTTGCTATAAAATTAAGTAGAAGCCACAGGTGGTCAGTAGGTGGTAGTTGCCCCCTCTGCCCCACTACATCGTCACTCTCACTGATAACAGACTCGGCGTGTTTTCCCTGCCGACCATGTCATTTCACCTCCCAAATATTGACGTGCGGACGCGGCCCGGTGTTTGAAGTCTTTGCGGGGCGGATCCTACCAGACCCGCATCCTTATAGACACGTGTGACTGATCAAACAGGGAAGAGAAGGCCACGAGATTTACAGGTTGGTTTATTTATGTGCGTGTATTGAACCCCGTCCGCGGCTACTCCAGTATTAGTAGTGTACAAATGATCCTGCCCTAACGACTCCCTTTACCCCATGGATCTTACTCAGCCCACCCACCATTCTCTGTACCCTTCTTGCTGATACACCTCCTCCTCCTTTCCCACCCCTATCCCCAGCCCCCCCCCCCTCCCCAACCCCCCAAATTTTCCTCATTTGAAAAACCACAATTTTGTCGATAAGCTACACTAATTCTTCAGATCGTGTAAAAGTAAATCAATTACGTCTATCGGGCGCATGGTAAGTGGCAGGTATCGGTCTGCCCCCACTGCCACCAGAGGTCAGTGTGAGACGCAGGGGCCACGTGACCCAGCCTCCTTTTCATCTCATTGTGCGGCGCCCGCCCCCATTGTGCGCGCGTCAGGTACGAACATGCCCCCAACGTGTGAATCCTTTACAGATAAGGGAATGAAATGTACAGCCTTGAAGGATCAAAGCAGCCGGCTTACAATGCTAACGGTGGCAGATTTGAATTAAGTGCCATATGATACACCCACTTCCTTCCCTTTGATCTCTCCGTCCTGCGGGTGGACCTGTGAGTCGAAGCTAAGTGATTTTTTTTTACTATTCTCCACCCTGGACTTGTGGTGTATAAGGTATGGGGGTGGCGTATGGCGGGTAGGGTTACCTCAGGTGGTATTATGTCAGGTAAAACACCCCAGGTGACCATCATACTCCAGATCCTTCTTGTAAGATCACTGCTTGGGACTCCAGTCAATGACTTAATTGAATGTGAGGAACAGCAGAAGATCCTTTTGGATCTTGGGAGTGATTGTAGACACGTCGTTCTCTGTTGACGATCAATGAATTCCTGTCACTGTGTAATCTGCGCCTACATGAGACCCCAAACCAATAGAACACAGACATTCCTTGACTTAGAGTCAGTTATTTGACTTAAAAACCTGTTTTAATATGCGATCAATGTATCAAATCTACTTTTTTCTCTCCTGAAACTTGATACTCTTTTAGATTAAAGAGTTTATTTTATGTTATTGCTATCTTTCCAGATCTAGTTGCATTCTTGCACGCGTTAACATTATATATATATATATATATATATATATATATATATATATATATATATATATATATATATATATATATATATTATATATATATATATATATATATATATATATATATATATATATATATATATAATATCATTTAACCAATAATAATTAAATTAGTATATGATATAATATGAACAATAATTGACACAAAGGCGTGGATGGCGGAAAAAAATATAAACAGGGTTTATTAATAAGGTAACATTGGGACCTTCCCCTGCCTATACATCAAGAAATACAGATAAGCTAAAGCTTGAAACCTGAAATAGTAAGACTAAAACAAACTGCTCGGTTGAGCAAATCACAGCGGAATGAGCATTTGAACCTACGGGCGTCACCAAGTAGGCCTAACCTCCGGATACCGTATCAGTAACCGGGATACCTAGAAGAGTGGGTGTGACGCCCAACAACAATATAAGGTACGCAGTGAATATGTGTGAGTGTAGTATTGGTTATTAATTTATATTTATATAATCATGGTTATATAATAATAATAATATATATATATATATATATATATATATATATATATATATATATATATATATATATATATAGGATAAGGGTATTGTTTTATCAATAGCAGTTAAGTTTTAAATTACGGTTACAGTCTTTAGGCTACACTCCCACGTAAGTCATTGATAATATTCAGAAACAACTGACTTTAAAATGGTCTCCATTGCACTGATTGTGATACATTTGACATTTTAGTGAAAAACTCTGGTTGTAATTTTATGTGTAAAATGCTTTATTCACAGAAATTGAGATATCTGAAATAAATACAAGCAATTCATACCAGATCCATATTTATACGCAACATGAATAAATATTTATCACGTAAAATCACTTAATCATTATCTATAATCGATTATGATTGTATATCATTATAATGCCTGATGTTCAACATTCTAAATATTAGCTTATTCGTCAGTAGAGTATACAATTTATATCATCAGGATGACAAATTATTGGCATATGTTTGAAACAAAATAGACTACATTGAAGATAAGATGATAGATAATGTAAAAAAAAAAGTATGAGCTAAAATGTATAGGCCTAATAGTATTTTCTGTTATTTGACATATCCATAAACGTCTCGGATCATCTATCACAAGAGAATACAGTGGCCAGATATCAACCAACAACAAATCATGCCTATTTCTATTGATGAAAATACGTGATGGAAACCTAGCAATTTACGAGTTTATTTTCAGATTCCTTTGGCAGACAGTCACAGTTCTATTGTGTTTGGTTGTTGTCGGAGCCAGCAAACAGTGCGTCTATAAAACCGACGTTTATCACCAAAACATACTCAGGTATCCTGTGTATGTTTTATTTGTATCCAGTTATGTTGCTGTGTTTATGTCTTCTCCGCCCCCAAGCAACATGCCCCCCAGCCGGCTGGGCGGAACCAGTATCGTCTTCAAACAAACACATTTTATTCGCGACCGCATCGAAAACTCATGTGCCACACTCTGACCGAGGAGCCGCCAGGGGGCCCGGGCGATACCAGGTAGACCCCACCCCTTTGCCCGCCCTATACACTCCCGCGGAGCATTGTATAAACACAGGTCCTCCAGGGGCAAAAGGCACAGGGAAAAGGGCAACCCTGGATAAAGGATATTGTTTCTCAAAATGAATGTGGAATGTAATTTTGTTATGTTTAAGAACGATTTATCAACAACCAACATGTATTCAATTTGATAGCACAGATATTCACATTGGTGAACATCTGTAACTTTCTAATTATCTCACTGTGAAATATATTTTGTATTCAATCCATTTACACAACTGGGTAAAAGCATTCAATGGAAAATCAAAAGACCAAACTGATCTGATTGCTATGTGCAGAACGCGCTACACATGGGATTCCTATTGTCACGATGCATACCACCTGGTATACAAATGCAAAAGGAAACAATCAATGACATCATTGCATGATTTGATACCATGGTATTGAGTACTTGTAAAACGGTATAACAAAACACAGATACAAATTAATCCATGGCCTATAATATAGTGTCTACATTCTGTTTATTCTTTTAATGTGTTTCATGTACACATACTAGACAGCTGCATGCTGACATGCCGGAGCATTACTGAATGCATTTGCCTTAAAAAATATCAACTTGTTTTTAATATTAGCTCATTAATAATACCTATGAGCCTGAGGCCTATTTGATAATCTAAGCTAATACATGACGACCCTTTTTCTATACGCCAACGAGACCCAAGGACGATTTGGGTAGAATTTATTTAATACGTATGGATTACCTTTGGTTAGGTGGAACAGTCATAGTTCAACAAACTTGAACATTTGGAAACGTTAACCCTTGTATGATGTTTCCTTGCACACTGTCCTATCGCAGACATAAGTTTTTAAATGGACCCCTGCTCATAGAGGCATATGCCTCTACTCTGAACAGAGAAACTACATGTACAGATTTCATTTTTAATTTTAGAAAACTAGATATTACAGGCAATCTGCTAGTTGCAGTGTAACAGACCCAATTTATAACGAATACTACAGCTTCCAGTCACATGGTATCATATAGGTACAGTGGTATCAACGTCGTACATCATTGGTCAAGATAAGTAGCCGCACAGCTGTCAATCATAGATATCAACCTCCAATCAGTGGGTTTCCACTTAGGGCCGGGTGGAGACCATGACCGGAGTCTAAAAATCACGATGTTTATATAATTGTTACTTAAAGTTGATAGAAACTCAATTCCTAATTATGTAAACCACTACACACCTCCCTTTTCAAAAGTTTTTTTTCCAATCGTCGATTTCTGAGTGAACTCGTGCCATCTCACAGCTTGTTTCATCGCATACACTTTCTCGAATTCTTTTTCTAGTACAAATTCTCAGAGCCCGATTCTGAATTTTTTGCAACGTACCTAATAATACCTTTACCGCCCAACTAATGAAGTGACCACTGTGGTCAAAATTGGTGCTATAAGTGTTTTGTATATCTTTATCAATATATTTGCGTACATCGTACTTTTGCTAACTGGAACAACCTTTGACTCACTTTTTTACATACATCATGAATTGCGTTCTTCCAGGTTAAACTTAAAGAACAGTCCAAAAGGACCTCTAGATATGTAAATGTCTCACGATGTGGAATTTCTCCGCCATTGATATACACATGACAATTTCAACATATCCTTTATTACAT
Source organism: Alentia gelatinosa (assembly GCA_950022655.1). Lineage (NCBI taxonomy): Eukaryota > Metazoa > Annelida > Polychaeta > Phyllodocida > Polynoidae > Alentia > Alentia gelatinosa. Next base: position 53,828,162 of record OX465581.1, read on the forward strand.
GTTAATAAAGGTTTGAAGCAAAAAAAACCATAATTTAGTTTTCTTCTCATTTATTTTCATTTGGTTTTCATCCATTCTTCCAATAACCTAACGTCGTGTTGTATTATTATATATCTGTGGTAATATATCCTACACATACTTCCTGCTCCTACCTATGTCATATTTTTATCCGTGCAACACCTAGGTGACGTTCGGGGTATGTGTGCGGCGGCGAAATCCAAAAACGCGCCCAGAAGCCCAGACAAAGTAGCAATGACCTACACGATAAATTGCACATTGATTTTCTAAACGTACGAAGAGATACTCAACTGCTAAAGCAAATGTATAAGTTATCAACTATCCCAACCTTTGTAGAAGAATCAAAAAGATTCACCCGTAGCCATAACAAAATAAAATTCAAACAGAAAAGGATAAAAACGAGCTTTTATCAACGATCGCCAATGGAGCGCGGGATACATATTTGGAATGCACTCTCCAGTTCCGAACAACGTTGCGACACAACCAAGGAGTTCAAAGTGATGATTAAGAAGAAATACTCGAAATACGTTTGGCGCCCCACGACATGAGTAATATGATACAAATGTATGCAAGGTTAATGTCTCGCAACTCATCATCATCACTATCACCTGTTGTATTTACTATTACTATTAATGTTTGGGAATGCAAGTGTATCTAGATGTATCTGACATGACAGTGGAAGATCTGCTATTTGAGCAGAACTATTATTCTTTCTAAATAAAAAAAATAAATAAAAAAAAGCAAAGTTAAAAATTGGACATCCTAAGGTATATAATGATACCGTATATTTCCGTATTCCGTATATGTGTCCGTATATTCCATAGATGGTGTGTGTGTTTTCTAACCTAGTATCGCTAGTGATCATAACAAGATGATCTCTGAGAGACGGAAATTAAAGTTGTTATAAGTTGTGAGAAGCATAAAATTTGCGCTGGTCTAGAAAATGCCATCAGTAAACCGGGTTCGCATAAAATGATATTATGATTTAGAATGGCTTCACTCATCAAAATGCAATGAGGTTTATTTTGCTGTTGTGAGACCGACTGTGATGCGCAGTCCTAAAGTGGGATTCACACGATGGGACAAATGGACCTGAGACTGGTATACTTCACACCTTTGTACCAGTCGGCTACTATTTCCAGCTGGGTACAAAGTTTCACAGATTGGGGTGTCCTACAGTCTCAGGGTAACATGGCGGATTCAATTCACATGGGGAAACTTAACAGGTACATAGTCTCACCCCTACATCCCTACACAGGGTATACAGGGTGTACACAGTCGCTGACCCAGGGTACTTCCCCATGTGAATAGGTGTTCTTTGGGACCACTGAGACTCACAGATTGGGGGAGAACGTGTCTCACCAAAATGCCCCTCTAAATTTTAAACCTGTTTAAAGTCAAAATCTCATGAGATTATGTTCCTTGTTAGGGGTGATTGTCACCGACAATTGCAAGGGAAAAAGTTATCTCAGCAAAATGGAACCCTGTCATTCACACGAGGAGATTGTTTTCCAGCACCAAATCTCAACAGGATTTGTCTCAGACAAACGGCCAGTGAGGTACGTGAATCCCACCGTGTGAATCCCGCTTTACAAGTTGGCCAGGTCTTTTTTTTTTTTTCTTTTTTTTTATTCAAAGAAAAGGGCAGTTCTAACACAGGGTTAGATCTTCCACTGCGTCTTGTATACAGAACATGTTTACAAATAGTAGTCGTCCTCTTAATACAATTGTATATCAAAAAGAAAGAAAAAAGTACATAAATGACAGGTGAGAAATAATGAGATGAGTAAATGTATCTATCTCCAATCAAACTCCGAGTACATCAGTTTTATCTCTTTTTTAAAGTTCCTATACATATCAATTTTCTGCACAGTAGGAGTCAATTTGTTCCACAATGTTTGGCCCCTGAAAACAGGACTACGCTGGTAATTACTAGATTTAACAATATCTAGCTTGAATTTCACCTTTTGAATACTTCTTGTTCTTCTGACAGTTAGGTCCAGATTTATATCAGACTGTGACCATTTATACATTGTATTTAAAAGTTACATACATCTTCTATGTTCCAAATAATCAATACCTAAATGTCGACGCATCTCAAATACATTCTGACGTTTGTTCCAGTTCTTCTCTATAATTCTTAAAGCACGATTTTGAGTCAGTTGTAAAGAGGAAACACATTTTTTACAGGCACCATCAATAACAAAAGCACAATACTCCAAAATAGGCCGTATAAAAGCCATATAGATCCTTTTAGCAGTATCTAGAGTTATACAGTTTCTGATTTTGCCTAACTTAAATAACCTACAATTAGCATTTTTATTGATATCTTTAATATAACTATTGAAACTCAAAGTAGAATCAATAGTGACTCCTAAATACTTATATTTGCTGAGAACCTCTATGGACTTATCACCACACTGCATATTGGGAAAATCTAAGCGTTTAAGTTTACCATACCATACCATCTTTGTTTTCTTAAAATTAATAGTCATACCATTAGACAAACACCAATTGTTGACCAATAACAGGGATGCTTGCAGATCCAGCCATACAGTGTTGGGGTCATGATTACTTTTATATAAAACAAGATCATCTGCATATTGTAAGTAAAAAACTCGGTCAAGACTATTACACATATCATTAATAAATAAATTAAATAATATAGGACCAACTACCGATCCCTGGGGTACACCAAAGTTATTATAACTGGTTGACGACACCAAACCATTGATTTTAACTCTCTGTTCTCGTTGAGATAAATATGAACAGAACCACAAAACTATGTTACTAGGTAGTCCCACAATCTTTAACAATTTAGCTAATAATAGTTCATGGGGTACGGCATCAAAGGCCTTACGTAAGTCAACATAAATGGAAGCAGTAAGATAATTCAAGTTTCGGGCTGTATATAATTCGTTAGTATATCTAAACAACACATCATTAGTCCCCATCCCTCTCCTAAAACCATATTGATTACTATTGATAGCAGAGTTTTGAACGATAAAGGATTCTAAAATCTCACCTATACATTTTTCTAGTAATTTAGACGGAATAGGCGTTAAAGTTATGGGTCGCCAATTTGCAATATCCTCAAGATCACCCCCCTTAGGGATAGGGATTACAGTCCCAAGCTTCCATAACTTCGGAAATACGGCATATTTGATAGAAACGTTAAAAAGATGCGCAAACTCTTTAGCAAGAATTATCATAGCATCTCTGAGGACTTTACTAGATATATCATCAATCCCTGAGCTTTTAGAGATCTTAATGTCTTTGGCCAGTTTTTTTATATCAACAGAAGTAATATTAACATCTAAATTATAATTCTCTGTGGGAATATCTTTTATGAAATTCAACAACTGCTCATATTCATTAAGATCTCTATCATTAAATAGTTTAGTACCGATATTACAGAAGTAATTATTGATATAATCAGGAATATTATCCTGAGAAACCCTAGAGTTGCTATCTTGGTCGATTAATGTACATGATTCCATCTTAACCATCAGAGTAAATTAGTCTGCCAAACGCATAATTAGTGTTAAATAGTGGATCATGACTATCGTTAGTATAAGTAAAGCTCAGAGTATATGGAAATGTGGTCGTATTTGGTGCCAAATCTACCAGAGACCCAGATTTAACCCAAAACATCACGAGATAGGCGATTGAAGAGATTGTGAACAATTGAGAAAAACTCGTAATAGGGTGCAGGAACGAATTCTCTGGTAGAGCAACACCATATATTGAGACTAATTCCTATTTATAATTAGACGTATCTGCTTGCACTTCCCATGGAGTACCGATGTCTTGCATTTCCTTCCAGCAAAAGTTCAAAATCTTAGAATTCCTGCCAAATCTACCTGCCTTTGAAATCTTTTAAATGGTATATATATGCACTGGCAGTTTTCGAACCGACAGTCGATTTGAACCTTGTAAAAAGCATAGAATAGAATATACACAAAATTCACAATAGGGAAAAATATTACAAACTACTGTGTTGACTTTGTTCAAGTAGCCCACCCTCGTCTCTGTGAGGATCCCCCCTTTACATCTTACGTGGATACTGCTGTAAAAGAATGGTGCATATACCTGTGTGGTATGCGTCAGTCCTACTCACCCGTGCACCTGGCCAACACCTGTGGCCATCAATTAGACCGAACTGATCAGTCTCCAGATCACGGGCGTTGATCATCGCCGGGGAGCCGTGTGGAGTGAATGGCAGACGGGCAGAGATTGCTCCCTGTATATGGCCAGCTAGCCTTTCAGGATCATTTGTAGCCTGGGCCGTGGCCACCTGCACACCAACCTCCCACACCTTTGTCATCGGCCGCGACTCGTAGATCCGGGGACACTACTTCTTCTTCGGCCGAGATCTGATAACATTCCGCTTGTCGGTCAAACCTCGTTCCTCACGCCTCAATATGTGTACCGAGCTGTTTTTCTTGAAAGCCACGCAGGGGATTCGGTATCTACAATGTTATACGTTACTCTACAGTGTCAGTGGAGTTATCCGTGAAAGAGGTGTCGTATAGGTATATAAATCAAATAGTTTACAATGCAACAGGTATGGCACAGGTGGTATATGATATTGTAAATATGGGAAAGATAATGGATAGTGCAGTGTGCAATATAAATTGCAAGGTACAAATTCATAAATACACAAGGGGATAAAAAAGACAAAAACCAGTACAACATATAGTTATACAAAGAATCCATTTGGAATAACATGTTCATACCCATTTGACTGTCCGATCCAGTCAAAGCTCATATGCAGAAGGCAGGGTTATGGCAAGTGCGGCAGTTCTTTAGAAAGGGGGGAATGTTGACATGTGTAGAGATAAATGAGAAAAATGGTACTCAGTTGACTTTTCTTAATGTTCTGGATCTCAGGGCATCCATACCCTTGAGGTTGTTAGAACCAGAGATAAAAGATCTGGAAGGTGGGGAAAGATTGATCTATCAAATTCCAGGAAAAGAACCTGCAGATATTATGAGGTTAACCAGTAGAAGAATTTATATGATTTTAAGGGACAGGATAGCTAGAATCCGGAGCTGTATGGGTAGGTGGAAAAAGGTTTTTCAAGATCTCGAAGTGAACTCTAAGGAGTGGGAGACTATATATTGAATACCATTTTCCTCATCTAGGGAGACGAGATTGCAATTGTAACAATATTGGGTTTCAAATGCTACTATTACATGCAATAAATATTCTGCCCAGAGAAAGGTTGTCGATTCCCCAGAATGCAACTATAGTACAGAAAGGGATGACTTAATGCACTTCTTGCTAGAATTTCCAGAGACAAAGTTTTTTTGGGAAGCCATAACAAGATGGCTGAAAAATATCCTTAGTGACAACTTCTTAAAGATTGCTAAAAAATAGGTTATATTTGGAAAATATGGTAATGCCTCCTCAACCAGGATGGTCAATTCTGTCATTTTACAAGCTAAATCCTTTGTGCATCAACAGAAGTTATTTTATGCAAACGACTTGGATATTATGGCTTTGATGGTGGAACTGAAGAGGAAATTAGAGAAATATGTATATATGAAGGAAGGTTGCATCAAACATTTAAGTATTTAACTCAACTGTGGGAGACAATCCAATAGAAGGGGAGTGTAGACCTTTTGGGGGCATCCCTCTCAATTTCTAAGTCGTATTCTGTACTCTCACTATGCTCAATTGAGAAGAATTCTTAACAAACTAGGCTTAGAGCCTTGAGAATCCACTGGCCTGCCTCCCGTGCTAAAGACGTACATCAATGCAACCAATGATTCCTATAATCTCAATGATTCCACCTAGCGGGAATACTGTGTGCCAGTGGATTCTCAAGGCTCTAAACCTAGTTTGTTAAGAGTGCTTCTTCCATAGAGTGCAGTGAGAACCTTGTACAGATTACAACTCAGAGATGTATCAGTCAGATTGTCTTGTTGTGTATCATCCTGTATGACCTAGGCAGATTGCTATTGTTCCTATGCAATGGTCTGTTTACTGAGTCAACCTGCTTTCATATGAAATTATATTATGTACTGGGTTTAGGATGCCTGCAAACTAGAGAAACAAGTGGTCTAATATGACTCATTGAACAGTAAACCACACCCTATGTAGAAGGAGAGACTTCTTGGTTCTAGTTTTCTAGACAGTACTGTGCCGGAATGAGCCTATGCATGTAACTGTTTTAAGAGACTCAAAAAAGTAGAACTAGTAAAATTTCTGTGGTAGCAAATGGTTTTTCAATGTATCCCAAAGAATCTTCTACATATATACCTTTTCTAGGAAAAGGAATAGGAATAATCAATATTGTTAGATTCAATAGTACAGGGGTGGCAACCATGTAATTAGTACAGGGCACTTATGAGATGAAAAGTTTAGTTCCAGAATAGCCTAAATTATGTTCAGGTAGTTTGGGTTTTATATAGTGAACTAGAATTAAAATAAAGGAGCAATGGAAATGACTACAAGGTAACAATGAATGTTCGGAGAATCGTTTGACAAAGCTGAAAGTTGTAAGCTGTATTATGATGTGAAGAGATTAGTAAAAGACTTGCTAAAAAAATAGATATATATTTCCAATAATTGAATACTACAGAGACTATTTCACACATTCCTTATTTATTGAAATTTAAAAGGGCATGACGAAAATCAAACAATGAATATGTCTATGAGATGTATATTAGATGTCTATAAAAACGTACACAAGGGAAACTTATCATGTGTCAAAACAAGAAATTATAAAATAGTAGACCGCAGTTATTCAATACCTTGTCCAATTGCCTGTGGCGAAATACTCACCGTCTGAGATCGTTTGGTGAAAAAGGTGGAGTATAGGCTACTGCATCACTAACGTCGGTTTTGATGTGACATCCTCATGTGCAGATTTATCAAGAGATTGACTTCATATGAACTCTTGGTGGCCAATAGGATTGTATTACGTGCATCCTATCTCATCCTACTGATTCAATATAGACTACCCTGTGTTGTTCGGATATTTTGTTGGTGACATTGTGTTGAAGTGATTAGAGTGGCAATATTTGTTACTAAGCATTCCAATGTAAGTACTTTAAAATATTTTATCTAGGCCCCTTCAATAGTAATATATTGCAGCGATACCTTGAATTGGACAATATAGAAATTACAGAGTTTATTACTTGGCGTTTCTACGTGTCAATTACGACATTTTACATTGCCTACTGATTATGTGATACTTTTTTGTGCAATAATGGTTAAGTGTAAAAAAAAAAAGGGTCAACGATTCTTCTCTCCAACTTTATGCAATGTGGCACCACCGACCAACCTTTGCGGCCACCGACTAAATCAAATCAGGTTGAATTAATTGGTAGCGGTGATCACAAATCCGTCGATGACTACCTCCATTTTCTTCTAGAAACAGAGTTTTTCTCACCGCCACTGATTTCTATGTTACTTTTGGAAGGGGTAAATAATCAGTGCACATGGCACACATAATTGGTCGGCAGATGGTAAAAGAGTGTAATTTAGGTTCTAAGATTTTTAATGTAAAGAAATTCGCTAGGAGGACCATCGACCCATTTTTGTACAGGAAACCTAATTGGATGGATATAGGGTATAAAATAGGAGCACATAATGATGTGCTACTATTAACGGGGATTATCTTTGCAAAGGGTTAGATTTGCAAAGGATGTGAAAGCAGGAAAGTTTAGACGATGTCCTAACATTCTAAAGTGTTCATTCTAAAGTGAAAGGGGAAAGAACCCAGGATGTGTATTTCTAATTACATATGTGCACAAATGGCACGTATGTAAGTAGACCAAAACATAGGATGGGATGAATCAAGTTTCGATTATGCTATGTGCTCTTTTAGGATGTGAAGGGTTTGGTAGACAACAGGACAGTTACTTTGTTCAGTATTTCGTTGAAGGATGCAAACATTGCTGGCTTCACAAAGCCATTGAAGTGGCTTCGCCATTGAAATACATGCAGCAAGCACTTCTTGATATATTTCCAGCTGGCTCTAATATATAGATATTGTTCCTCGTCCTCTTTTGACGTTAGTATCAGTTATCATGGTACGAGGGGAATACTTTGTCCAAGTCAAAAATGGTTTTAAGAAGCAATCTGCAAAGTATGTGTTGAGCTCATGTGAGGTAGTTAGATAAAGAGTGTGATTTGATTATTCGTCGCGTAAAATGTGAATAGGTATAATTCCAATTCTTTTATATTCCAAACGTTCTGTCTCCACCCCTACCAAAATTTCATTCATATCTCAGGCAGTCTCCCAAATCCGTTTTCTCCCCCTGTGTCTCCCTTCATGAATTTTCCTCTCTTTCCCTACCTCTTTCTATTCATGTATGCGGCCAATGAAAACGGAGCCGACTTCAAATGGCAGATGACACAACAATAGTCTGGGAGGACAAACCAGGCGCCTCCCTCTGGGAATATTGAAGTGGTGAGAATGGTAGGGGACGGCGGAGGACGGTGGGGTCCCGAAAAGGTGGAGGGGGCGGTGCCTGTGAAGGTAGTGAACACGGAGTTGCATCTATTGGACTGCCTTTTGCCACGAACAACTCTATCGCACCTTTCCAAGAATCATAATAGCGTTTTATCTGGCATATTTCATGTTTTTTGGCAGATGTGATCATATTTGTACGATTGAATAAGCATAAATGTTACAAATATGATGTTCTTGCTTTTATGCTACTCCGCATGAATGGCAGTAAGTAGTATATCATTTTTACTGAAAATCCATAAAACTCCTGGCCTTTCAGTTAAAGCAACAATGACGTTTCATAAACAAACGATAGCTAAATGTAAAATATCAAACACAATTCAGAAGATTGTTGACAACTAGATTGAATATTTGAGCATACACATGGGGAAAATATGACTTCAATAATAACAAAGCTATCATCACTATTGGAAATATGTATCTAATATACGACAATGACTTCGAAACGAATGTATACATTGTCCCGTGGCAGGTCAGAAATGTACCTTAACGTCTACTGTTTTCCCCGTTTTTTCTCCTTTCTCTCTGGCGGACTTTTCGTGGGGAGCATGTTCTAAGAGGTTCAGTCTGGGCAGGATATGCCCAACAACCCGATATGCTTGTACTGGTAGCCGCTTACCTTGCCATGTACGCGACCTTGACCCCGAGGACAGGGTGAGGCCACCGGTGGGGCATCAACCCGGGGTCCACAGGGAGACACGAGATATGACGATGATGTCGTAGGTACACGGAAGGAAGGAAGCCCCTTGTGTGCCCAACACGCATGCGTGTGCATAAAACCGTTCGCCGGAAGCACTTCCGGTGGTGGCGCGAATTGAAGACGCCATGTTAAGGCTTTGTAAATAGCGCCCTCTCTCCCTGGAACCCCTACCTATAACCCTTGATATATGTGTGCGTATGGTGGACGGGATGTTTAGGTGAATGGAAATAAGAGGGGTGGGGCGGGCTGGGACAGTTGTCCCGAAATACGACATAAACATCTACATAGAATCTTAGCTTGGAGAAGAAAATCTTGATTTCCACAAGAAAAATTCGAGTGGTGATTGTGTTTCGAGTATACTTGATTATAGTTTGACGTGAAGCAAATTGCTAAAAACCAAAATTATTGCATTTTCAAATGTTTATATCTTCCTTTTAGTTTGTAACCCAAACAGCTGATATGAAACAACTAACATATTATCTTCAGTGTTCCTTAGGAGTGCAACCTACAGTATTCATATAACAATAACAGATAACCGTAAAGTTACATCCGCAGATAATACTTGTAAGAATATTAGGTTGTATATAAACTATGTCTAGTCATATGTGACATTTGATTCAGAAATACTTCAAATCTATGTAAATTGGTGCAGACTTTTGTAAATTCCTTCCTTATTTCTACTAAACGACATTGACCAAAGTGCCAATTTCGAACGAGACATACACGACGCCACTAAAAACTGCTATAATTACTTTACCAAGAGATTTCTTATTATGCGATAGTTTAAAGTTAAGCGATTCCTTATGATATTGCTCTCTGCAAAGTGCCAGCATCCCACTCCAGTAAACCAAGGCGCCATTTTCCCACCAACTATGGCATTTATCTCTGGCGCTATCTCTAATACACTTGACACAGAAGCGAATCCCAAATGCTCATACCTCACTTCTCTTCTCGTCTAGAAATCTGTACCGTTGTCTTTGCCAAGTCACTAGTGCCCCTTTCCACCCCTCCCCACACCTCCCAGAGATAAAACCGTGGATAGCATGTCCCGCCCTCTTATTTATCTCTGCATCTCGTAAGCGGATCACACAGCGGGCACAATAAGAAAAGCCGAAATTGCATCCGCCGAAAAAACTTGTGTATCTTTATAATCTAATAGGCTTCCCCTTTCATTTTGCCAGCGCGACCTTTTTACTGGGCCCAGGAGAGCGGGTCTCAAACAGTGCGGCGTCTTCCGGGCGTCCTCCCGGCGTCCCGTCGGCGTTCTGCCGGAGCTGGGGCTGCCTCGCCTTACTCACCAGCGTTCTCCCTGGGGAGGACATTAATCCCCGCGCCCTGGAGGATGCTGCTGGGGCACCGGAAAAGGAAACCAAATGAAGCGACCTGTCGTAGTAGTCGGCGTTAGTTATGGCAGCCCCGATAAGGAGGACAGTTTCAATTAAATCCTGGGACAGGCGGCCGGTCGTTAGCCAGGGACCACGATAGACATGTACCGTCAGGCGGCGTCAGGCAGCGTCAAGAAGCGCCTGGAGTTGGTGATATCAAAGGCTTATTTTGAGGCGTTGAACGGTGTGACCTGCTAGAAAGCGTCAGGAAGCGTCATATGGCATCAGGTGGTGTCGGCAGCCTGAGACTACTGTCGGAGGCGTCGGGGCATCGTTCTAATGTGGCGTTTCAAACTGCCGACTAAAACCCCACCGATAATTTCCTCGCTGTACAAAAGTCGGACAGTGGTTCTCCGTGCGAGTCGTCGGAACACGCTCGGTGATCTGCGCTGCATAGATGCGGTGGATGCTGACCAAAATTTAGTAGTAAAATACCGACCGTATCCGATCAATTCAATGCGCTTTGATTTTGTTCATAGTTGAATACGTCGGTCGTTGGTGCCAAATTGCCAAAGGTAGGAGGGAAAAAGCATCGACCATTTCTGTTTTCACCTGATGAACATTGCACTAAATGTGTTACATAATTGGTCGGCAGTGCTTGATGCCATAATCGATGGTCATAATCGGGAGGTGGAAACCCCATATAAGACGTCGATCGGTATCAGCTAAGCATCAGACTTAATAACGCTGTATTGGTAGGCAATAAGATGTGCTCTTAGGGCTTTGGTTATTGGCATAGGCATTTGCAGGCGTGGGTAGGTCTGGAAAGGTGATGACAGCCGTGGGTAGGTCTCGGCAGGTGTCGATAGGAGTCCTTAGGTGTCTGCAAGACATCTCCAGGCCATCGTTAGGTGTGCTTAATTCGCCTGTTTGTTTTCACTCCAAACATTGTTGAAAATATGTAATAAAAATAAATGGATAGCATTCCCCCCTTCCTCCTCGAAGTCCATAGCCATACCACTTGCACGCCTATAGGCGCCTAATGACGCTTATAGGCGCCTGCCACTGGGATTATTGTATCAATCCCACACGTCCCGATATGTATCTTAGAAAACACAGGTGACTTGACCCCAATCCTCTCATGCCGATACCCCTGTCCCTGATCCCTTCAGGCCTCTCAGCGTTTCGTGTTACTTATCAGACATCTTATCACGTCATCAGAGTGGTTTTGAACCATGCATTGGGGGGTGCATAGTGTGTTGGAAAGCGAAGAGACACAGATCCACTACATTCATTTTCAAAGGAGGGCACTGACACTACTTGAAGAGTTCGTCGGAGGTAATGCAATGTTCAATAAGACCAGACCGAGGAACGGACGAGTGATAGAAGCCAGAGAAATCTGACCAATTGACCTCTAAAGTCTCTACTCTGTATCAAACCCAGACCAAAAACATGTTATGTATACTTCAATAGATAAACAGCCTGTGCCAGCCAGACAAGCTCACAGAAGAGGGTACGAGACAAAATATTCTGATTGTCATGTATAAGATAACTGATACTATAATTAAGTAGGTAACACATCGGCTGTAGGTGTCATCAACGATCATTTACATATTGCACTGCCTATGCTAACTGAGATATATAATAACTAGGGTTGGGTTTAACGCCGTTTCAATAGATAAGGGATCTGATCAGTATGAGATTGAATCTCTGAAATAATGTGACAGTTCAGTATTGTACGACAGTGAAATGACCTGGAACCAGCCATAGGCCACAGTGTTCAGAGCCCTATGGCTTACCACTTCCCCATGACCCCAACCTCTAATGTGATTCTCTGGGCATACGTTTTTGTAACATGTTACTTGAAGTTGAAGACAGTAAGCTATACTTGAAAATAGCGTGTAGTCACCAAACGCACTAAGAAATACCCTTACATCAACGATTATACTCGTTGCTTATATGTAATAAATGTTCGATATATGTAATTGGGATATTTCACATCATATCCATGGAGGAGAAATCAAGAAAACACGCGGCAGAAGCTCAGAGATTCCCACTAATCATTTGAAAAGCTTGAATGAAAGAAGGCATACAGTAACAGAGCATACAGTTGGGGAGCAGCCAGCCTCACACTGCATCGCTCGAGCAACCTATGGGAAACCTTGTCGAAGAATAAACCACAGCGGCACAGTGAAGCATTACCTTAGTTTGCCAACGGTGGCAGATCCCGGTGGATGGACCTGTTGATATCGATTGATTAAGCATATTTAAGCTATTCAAAAGGTATTGCGTGAAGTGCCCCACATTGGATACCCGGAATTCCAGTTACTATGCGCTCCTATTCATTATGGGGAGGGGTGGCCGCTAGGACCGGTCCAAGTGTCAAAATAGAAAGGGATGACATGATGTTGGTGGGAGTCAACGTTGTAGAGTATTGCAGTTTTCGGTTCATCTTTTGTGTACCCAAATGGGAATAGAAATGGCTGCCATGGCTTAATTATTGATAGTATTGAAAAAAAACCATGTATCTGTGTTTGAATTATCACTTAACCTCACCCATGTCCACCAGACATTTAAAACTCGGTATATTATCTCATATTAACTCTCCAGTGAAGAGGGATGAGGTGAAGTAATAATTCGTCCAAAGGAATACAGTTTTCTCATATTACTTTTCTCTAAAGAATACGCCAGACCCTTCCCTGGACATTCTTTTACAGCATGTCTGCAAATGAACGATAATTCATAACTGTCTATGAAGCATTCCGTAGCCCGTGAGAACGCATGCCATCGGTAGTTGTGTTGGCGGTTAGAGGGGGCAGGGTGATGTTTGGAAGGGTGAGGTAGGGGAAGGGAGAGTCACCCTCAGGCCCCGTTAACAATAGGCATCATTACCACCGCCTCAGAACGATTTCCTCGCTACTCTAATCAGTAACATCGGAGATCCTCCCCTCGATGTCCCCAACAAAGGGACCACCGCAGGGCGGAATGTCCTACTTTTGTTATCCCTATTGACCCATGGTGCGCATTGCGGGAAGGTAGGGGTGGAGGTTCAGGCAAGATATGGAACTCTGAAGCGTGTAAACTTGGCCCGGGTTCTGATCATTCTGGTTGCCTTTACATTTCTCTTTTAAGTATCCTTTGTTTCTCCCAAGTAAAATCTAGTTTGCATACACGAGATCATTGTATAGTGATGACACAGATCAGAATAGGGGCGTCCATAAAGAGAGACAAAGTGAGAGAAATGTTCAGGTTGACAGAGACAGAGATACAGGCAATGGGGGAGACAGAAGAAAAGAGAAAAAGACAGAAAGTTATAGTGAAAGAATGAGTGGTATCCATGCATAGGAAGAGGACACAAAGGAATTGAAAAGAAGCAGGAGGAGGAGCTGTTCTTATAACATTGAATAGAAGGGGGCGGAGACAGGCAGATGAAAAGAGGGAGAAAGAAGTACATGTATTATGAAAAAGACAGATAGACAGAAGCAGAGAGGGGAATGGAGAGAGAGATTAGTAGCAGGAGAGGAAAAAGGTAAGAGAGATGCAGGCATAAATCAAGCATAATGTGTGCGGATGGCAGGGTGTGTGGGTCTCTGTGTGCCGCTCGATTCCCTGGCAATCTGGTCGTGAGGCCCGAAACACACAGAGATCCGAGCGAATGGCGAAAAATCCCACCCGCGTCAACTCACATGATTCACACCGATCAGCTGCCGCGATTGTACCCGATGGAGACAATCGCCGACGATAGGCAGGCCGCCGGAACCCAGCGCCCAGCGCAATCCAGATAACGGAGGCGAGCAATCAAGATGGCGGACGATGTAGCTCAGCAGAGGGCGATGCTATCTGGATGAGTGGGGGAAAGTGTCTGTGTGGTCTCATCCCCCTGGGGGCTCCCCGCCCCTATTGTCATCAACCTCGGTAATGATCACCAATGATCAACTAAGGATCGAAGTCCTGATCGCTGAGTGTTCGTACTAAGGGTCCCACGCCCACACACATTCGGCCATTCAACCACTACCCTCCTACTCTGCCCTCCCTCCCCACCAGCTGCAAATACAGGGGATGATCCAGCGCGACAAAGCATGGGGGATTAACAAGGGTGCATGGAGATGGAGGGAGAGGGGTGACTGCTGTAATTTCACACGACCATGATTGGTCTTCCTCTTTTATCTTTTTTTTTTCATTAAAAATCTACGTTCGTGGTCTCTGAGTCTTGTAATCAATCTTGTGTCCTCTTATTTGTAATTTGAGGGGAGACCACGCTGATGTGTTTACTATGCAATACGCACGACTATCCTGTCGCTGATTACAGCACTGCGCCCACAGGACCTTTTTTTCTGAAATTGTAGCGAAATCGAAAGATAACCGATTAGCGAAGACCTTAAACCAACGATATTACACGATTGCTTGAAAAAGATTCAAAATAATTTGTTTTTTATATCAATTGGAAATATATACAGTCCAATACATGGAATGGTTGTTTGTATTTGGATGTGCATTCTCAATAGGGCCTTATCTATTCCCAAATCGATATTGTTCAAGAACCTGTTACAACTTGTTTTTGTACAGTTCCAAATGAGGCAAGTGCAGATGACGATGTTTAGCATCAGGAGAATGCTGGGACTAAGTAAGAGGATACCCCAACAATATGGACCTTTGTCAACATTCCTTTTGTCCTCTGTGGAGCTTCTTGAGTAAGGAAGTAGCTATGGTCATACAGCCATGACGGGCTGCCCCCTGGTGGGAAAACTCAATACTGTTTTCTGTACAGGTGTTTAAGGTAGCGCCAGGTAACAGTGGCCCTTCATGCCTCACTTGATACCTGCCAAGGACAGACATTCTAAACTGGGCCTATCATTAACTACACGTATATCATATTGTGAAATAAGAATACTTATACACCGTCATTCACCTAGACAACCATCTTTATTCATTGACCTCGGTCACTTTCGAAGTTTTGCTTGGCTACTGTGAAAACCGTCATGCAATTTTAGAGTCAAGAGGGTCTCTTGGCCTCTACAATCTAATATGCAGCCAACAATATCTTCATTCATGTTGGATGTAGGCCTTCTTTTAGAGGAAACCGCTATTCAGCTTGCAACCAGAACAAACGTTTACAACAAGAACCGCATCTGACTAAGGTCCTGTAATGTGACGTTTCCGCCTGCCGACGAAAAACCTACCGATTATCTGAACCCTAAAACTCGTTGACCCGAAAGTACACATTCTGCTTCCACCTGACTACCGATTATGTGTTCTATTCACGGATTATTCATTATCTCACCCCTGGAATAAATGTCCATAATCTTAACATTGGAAACTCGTTCTCTACGCCCGTATAAGTATTGCAGTCCGTTCTTCATGGTTTATATCCTGTGCTTCGTACATTCTTCAGTTTTGGTCAAAGAAGTCATTCTCTAACTCGTTTGAATGCTATATGATATTCACTTGGCTGTCGCCTCGTTCATATCACCCCGCATCAAACTCATGACCAAAACTTGTTGGTTTCTTCTTCAATATGCATAGGGCCTGAACAGCCTAAAGATTGATCCTCCCTAAATCAACGTTAACATAAAATCGGTGCCCATTCTTTTCTATTGATATATGGTCAATTCTCCCAGATCGTGATCGATGCCCACATACGGTGACCAATAATTCAAAGGGTCGTTTTCTTATCTAAACATTGTTTTATAGTATCAGAAACGATATTAGAGTATGGAGAAATGAAAGATCTGTCAGGGGAACCCCACTTTCATGTACCTCTATCGTGAAGGAAAATTGATAAATCCCTAAAATAGGCATTTTTAGCTCAAAATTCATAGACGAAACCTCAATAACCAGATTTTGAAGACCTCTTATAAATTTGTGACTATAGATATTTATCAGTTCTGAATGTTTCATACCCACAAATGTGTTGTAGAACTTATAAAACCTAATAAATGTTTAAATGGGGAAATTTATATGTAATCTAGGTGTACAAAATTAGTGGTGAAGTGTATGTCACCGTACATGGGCAAGCCACATTAAAAGGTACACAATTTATAGAAAACTACTTTTTGGGGTACTTTTTCATCTTCCAAATAAAGGAGGTATGTGTACAGGTTTCATAAGATCTGGAGTGTATAAAGTAATCCTTCCATCAAATATATCACAGCTAAATGAACATGGGTGGTGAACTTTATTTGGTCACCGTACATGGGCAGAAATTATTAGGTTTTGGTTATGTAAGGAAGAATATTTACAATATTATTGAATAATATTTTATACAAAAATAGAGTATCATAGAACCATTAACACCTGCAATTTACAAATACTTAAGGCATGTTAATGCCAAGAAATATACATGTATTTTTAGGTATGTCACCGTACATGGGCCCGTCACCGTACGTGAGCATTATATTCTGAATAGTAATAATCAACTCTGATCTATTCAATATAATTAGAGTTTCATTTTCTGAAAATGAAAATCTGATTCTGCTTATAAATAACAATCAGTATTTCCCCTAAGGCCTTGTGAAACCCACTTGCCCACGTACGGTGACATAGGACTTATAAGGTTAAATTCATTCAGCTAAAAAAATAATTTCCAATAAAGATTAGTGTTCCCAACTTTTACACATGCCTAATATTGTCTTCTACTGTATATTTCCACATTTTTATAAAGATCTAACTAGTTTGAATTTTTGGTCACCGTACGTGGGCATCGATCACGATCTGGGAGCATTGACCATATAGGTGGTCATCGACCTGATTCTTGGTCGCCGCCACTGAAAATTCAACATGGTTTGATTTAGTCGGTGGCCTCAGAAGTCAGTTAGTAGTGCCATATTGCATAATGTTAGGGACAAAAGTTATTGACCCTTTTTGTTTCCACCTGACGATTATTGCACAAAAAGTATCACATAGTCAGTCGGTGGTGCTAAATGGCATAATCGGTAGTCATAATCAGCAGGTGGAAACACCACATTAGTCCTAACTTGAAGTCATCATATCGCCAGGATAAGAAGTGGCGATGATTGAGCAAGAAATGTCGTATGGTATCCCTTTATCTGTGTGCATGCTCTAATTCTGTTTTAATGAAGTGTAGTGTAGCAAGGCGTCATAACATTGTCAGTACCACGAACACTGCTCATGAAAGTGTAATCAATCATTATCGTTTTTCTCAATTTACAATATCGTCACATCTTGTTTCTCTCAATGTACCTTATTGCTCTAATAATCTTCATTGATATCATCAATAAATTCTCAATACAATTCAACATACATATTTACAATTACATAGCTGGCAAATACACTGTGTCTTTCTTTTGTGAAGGTGTATGATGCTCGATGGTCCTAGATCTCTCTACATGGTGCCCTGACCAGGACATGAGACCATAATTGTAGGCTGGTCATTACATTTCTTCGTTCACGTGCTGTTGCACTCTATGTAGCTAGGCGAGAGATATGGATGGTGGCATATCTGTATATACATGATTCAACCAACTAAATATCATTGCTTAAATATGCTTAAAGCTATTGGCAGAAAGACTACAAATATAGGACGATCTGAACCACACAGCTGTGGATTATTCCTTACCACATTAATTTTCCACTCTCAATTTCTGGTGTCACTGCCATAGAATGACTCCCTTCGAATAAGCATCAACTATGTTTCCCGGCTTTTTGTTATCATGTTCATGGTTTATAGTGTTGAATATCAACAACTGTCCATCTATTTAAATAAAGAGTCGTGGAGTGGAAGTGAAAAGATATGTATCAATACTAAAACCGCGCGTACATTACCATAATCTTTCACTCTATTTCACCTTGTTGTTCACCAACCATGCTATTGCTGGAAGAGCGATTTGTACGAATCGAAGTAATAAAGCTTTTTTATAAAAAGAAAGGACCGTAATCCAATAGAACAGCGACCCACCATTGTGCCCGATCACACCTTTCCCCGATGAATCCGTCGGGTCGGGCAGAATCGGGTCGCTGTACGCACTTCACAGACCCAATTTTAATCGGGTCAGGCATTACTAGCGTGGGGGTAATGACCGACTCTGCCCGACCATAATCTTGTCGCTGTACGCATTTCACCGACTGTTCCCGATTCTAAGGAAGCCATTTGAACAGCGATGCTACCTATCCCCTTGTCCGATTTACAACTTATACCCATGTATAAGGGAGACAGAGGCGATGATGAATCTGAAAACCATTTCCCAATATCTTAATCGGCTCAAAGGTTATTTAACTTTGATCCCAATCGGGTCGCATTACAAGGTCATAAAGTGGAGAGGTGTGATCGGCAAGCGTCGTTGAGGTTATAAGACAGCGACATTCTTGTTCCCGATTATAATCGATGATCGGATCGGTGAGAATCTGTGGGAAACGTCTTATGGGCTTTACATTTAAGTTCGTGTTGATGCTGTGAGTGTGTGGAGGTGAGTGGTCACCATTGAGGGTGACTTACACCCGCGAGGGGGGAAGGTATAATTACCCTCTTGTTCGCTAACCCCTCATGGTGCCCCCAGCGTGCCTACCCCCGATCCTCCTCGGCCTCCTAATTTAAACCCATGTATATGGTATCTTTGTATTATACCGTGCGATATGACTCGGAGTGAAGCATGTAATTGTAAAGCATAGTAAAGCTGAAGGAACTTATTTCAGTCGTGTCTTTAATTTCCTTTCAGTGCCCAGACGACTAAACTCTGAAAAGACATATTATAGACCATTCGCATGTAAATCTGAAGGCAAGAAGTAAGATAAGAAAAACTCTTAATCAAAAGTAAATAGTTGGGTTTTAGAGATGACAAACAGTTTGATATCCTGTATATATAATTTAGAAAAGGAACCTGAAAAAGAGAAGACTACCAGAAATCGTCCGAGAAATGACATGCTGTAAACCTGTCATGAAATGTTTTAATTGGAATGAAGAGAAACGAATACATGTATTCCCTACCCCAAGTTGTTTTCCTTCCAAAAAGGTTAGAATAGGTCGAATATACCCTCCTTCTCAATCTGCGTTATGACTTTAGTGACAGACCGTGTCTCCGGCCACGCCCATTTCCGCCTCGCTTGTCCACAAGGTGATTTATGGGTAATAATTCGACACCCAGTCCTGACGCCTCGTGCCCTATACCATTACGATCATTGCCCTTTTGCATGATGTCGGCGGGTAGTCATTTCTTAACATTGACTATTGCCTACATAGGCTGTCATCCGCAGGAGTGACGTGTTATTTCCTAGTGTGTATAGCAGTCAGAGACAAGACAAGTGGAAATTGATCATTTGAGGTCAGTAGAGTTCCATCCTTGTGAAACCAATACTCTTCACCGTCATACAAACCATCAGGTTAGTTTCCTCCGAGCTGCCAGTAAACCATTAATCACCAAGAGAAATCAGAAGAAAGAATTATGACGTGCCAGGACAGGACATAAGGTTTGGTGTCAGTCATATATATATATACATATAGTTAGAGATCATTGACAATGTCCCCATGATCATTCATTCCCAATGTGATTTAGAGGATCGAATCGACTCCCCAAGCGTCAAATTCACAGCGTCCTGTCTCGGATTCTGTCAACAAAATTCTTTCTATTGTCCGTCAGGTACAGAGGAGTATACATCAACTTCACGTGTGTTTGTTTTAAATGAAAATGATAGCTGGCTGTTTGATAGACAGCTGTCAGATGAGAAACATTTCCTCATTATGTATTCCACATTATATATATATATATATATATATATATATATATATATATATATATATATATATATATATATAAATATATATATATATATATGCATGCATGCAGCTATGAGGATAAGGGTCTGGTTTTTTTTGCAGGACAACCGAAAATTATTACTTTGCTACACAATTCTATCATCCTATATTTACAGTCAAATGAGGTTGTGAATGTTAAATTGGGCAGCTGTTTTCATTTATTTGATAGTGTTACTTTGATAATGACCTGTGCTTGAAAAGGTATATTCTAAGTTACGGAGTAGGCTATACATGCATTACTCATGTATCATTACCGACCTACCATTCACGTATCATTGCAGACATACATGTCTTTGGTGGTAAAAGGCATGGGTGGCTTTCAGTAGTTGCGTCGCCTAGCGTCGCCTTGTGTCTCAATAAAGATATTCTCCCCTGGCCGGCAAAAGCGACACCGATTAATTGAGATTAATTAACAGGTCCAAACTAACAGCGCTGTCCTCCAAATACAATGACCATCACAGACGATTTCAAACCCTTGTTTTGATTCTATTGGTCGCTGACCAAGTCAGTCTGTGGTGACCTTATTGCATAATCTATGCACTATTAGGCGGTGAACACTTCTCTGAATATCTGTTTCTGAATAGTCAGCCAGTGGAAAACTGCTTAAAAAGCCATTCTTCATTGGGCTATTATTCAGCAGCGATCTGTAGTCGGGAACCACTGATCGATGTTTTTGGTGTACCGACGCCAGATCAGTGATTGGAAACAACCTGATACTTCAAATGGTCACCGATTGATTTGGCTACGATAACGGAATAAAGCTACCACCGACCGACTTGGCCAACGACCGACAGAATCAAAACGCTTTGATTTCATCGTGAGGGTTACGACTTTAGTCTGAGAATTCCGTCGGTATGAACTGATGGAATGCAGCGAAAACAAGGCAAAGACTGCACACTCACCGAATTTATGATACCGATGTGCAGTGGCACCAGCGACAGACTTTGAAATTAGGAGAACACAGATAATCGGTGCTATTTGCGTGGGCCAATGGAAAATGACCTAATTTAATAGGGTCTCTACTTGTCTGCAGGCGTAGCAAGTTTTCAAGGCATGTTTAAAACAAACTCAAGCAAACTACTACATATTCCGTAAGTTGCATTGTGTTCACGCAACATTAAGGCTTAATTGAAGATCTGTTCTCTGTGTACGTAATATGAAACTGTTTGGCCGGTGTATATCCTACTTACACGGCTGTAGCACACAAGTTGGTTGATATGCATACATGCATACATATATCCCTCTCAGTGTGAGCCGGTGTGGTTGGGGAGATACTATCACATTATGGACATTCATTGGACGCTTCTGATACAAGGGTATCTTCCAGACTCGCCGACGTCAGAGCCGCATTCCGGACCCGTTCTGCCGCTGCTGGTGTCAGGAGATAAGGGTGCACTGACCGTCTACCGGAAGATAACACAACCTCGGCCCCCGCCATCTTATTTCACGTGCCACCGAGAGATAATTAAACACAAACAAGGAAATCAACCTCAAACTGTCAAAGTACTATCAGCTTTAAGCAACAGCTGATGTTTCGATAAGAAGTTGGTTATCGGCGGGAAATTAATACGCTTGAAACAATAACGCCAGGGCATTTCGGCGTCAGGTTTATTCATTAGTGTGGTATATTAGTTTGGTAAAAAAAAATCTCTTTTATGATATACAAACTTTATTGTTACTTTGCTTACCAGTGACAAATATTATAATATTGCACATTTTGTTTACCGCTTTGATGATAATTGCACTTTCAGATGAGATTGTTAGGTAATCCCCGTACAGAAAACAGTAGGCTGGTTTCGGTACTAAGTGGAATTCACATGGTGGGACTCATTTACCTCACAGCATGTTTGTCTGAGGCAAATCATGCTCGGAATCTCTGTTGGAAGATACGCTCTTCGTCTGATTGTACCGTTCACTTTCCCCAAGACAATTTTGTTTTGCTCCCTACAATTGTTGGCGACAATTATCCCAAAAAATAACGAGGTAAAAAATCACATATAATTTAAAGTTCATAGGCTTAACATTGAAAACTTATTCTCCATGCCCTTACGAGCATTGCAGTCCGTTCTCCATTGCCTATACCCAGTGCAACAGCCATTCTTTTAGTGTGTAGGGGTGAGGGGTAGGGGTGAGATAAATACAGATAGCAACTCGTTTTGATCAAAGCCATTGGTATGGTTTGGCAAATCCTCTGCTGGCTGACGATGTTTTATTCCGTATCAACAGCCGGGGCCATATCATGGCGAGGTTGAATCTATGAGATGGGGACGACATACACGCAGGAAACACAGCAGCATGGACAAGTCACTAACTCCTGATAACACGATCAGTTCAGAAATATGAAATACCGAAATGCCAATTATAGAATAGACATTCAAACTAACTATGCCTCAAATTCTCCAAGTGGAATTAATTTAGGTGTATAGCCTAAATTGGCATTGGATTGATTGTCATTTGACAATACTACCTGAACACCTCTGCTACTTGCAGTATTGATATGCGAGGGAGGGGTGTCGGCCAGTCAGTAGAAAGCAGATCTCAAACGTTATTTCATACATAGATTAGGCCCTACATCACTGATGCAATATGCCTGTTTGACCAAACCAACGTTTTAACCCATAACAGTAATCAATAAAGCTGAGGTTATAACTCGGTATTTTGAATTGATTTCATTCATATATAGTCCTTCACAAAAAAGCTATATATGTATGGCAAGGTTATACATCCTAACAAATCTGTAATACATGAACCAAATGATCCAATAACGTTCGATATTTTAATCACTCACAGATACTCAGAGGACCAAACACCTCAAGCGCCGGATAATGACCAATAATCTATTCGCCATAACAATGGTGGAGTTAATGAAGGGGTTAATTAATAGGGTGTTAATTAACGACGACTTGGCTCAGTGCGTCATGCCATGGGGGAGGGGGATATCGTTCTGATATCAGGAGAAAAGATGATTGCGAGGGGGGCTGACGAAGCAAGGGGGGGGGGGGGGGTGGTGGGATGGGGAAGTCAGAGTGGACCATGATGGGGATGAATTAGGGCATCGAAGGTAATTACCAGGCGAATAGCAAACTGATCGCCTGTCTAACGAGAAGAGGGTGGTTGTAACGGGGTGGTTAGCTAAACAAAGAGACAGATTACCCCTCGAGGCACACAAGGCCTCTAATTAAAAGCTAATTAGATTTTGAATGGGATCAGTCCGCATTAAATCAGCAGGGATCCAAACGTGGGGGTGTCATCCTCACACTTCGTGTTAGAGTGCCTCATGCTACTAAGCGATATCCCCAAGTTGTTTGTATAGGTGGATCTCGATAAGAACTTTGCCATTCGCACTCCAGTGTGTGAACTGTTGGAGCCATGGGGCCGTTTGTGGACTCACTTAACACATTCTACAGAAAATGATGCGGAATTTAATAACACCTTTTCCGCATCGATGATCACGCCATCCACGGGTACAGTCTGTTGCAATCTATCCCCGTATGAAATAATCTTACTGGAAGATGTGGATATATTGCTGGTCTGATACAACGATGACAGAGTTACTCGCACAACAGGCTACTGGCCTCCTTATTTATGGTCCTTGAATATGGAATAGAATATCTCGTTTTGATATTATGAAACACATGTTTAGATTTTGTGTGACAACTTTAATATAAATGAAATTAGGTCAAATTAAATAAAACCATTCAAATATTTCTGGAAGAAGTTAGCAAGCACCGACAGGGACCAGAACAACGGCAATATTTGTAACAATAAACGTGCACCAGCCTCATCCCCTATTTGATTAGTTTCTCTCATCTTTCACTTCTGTATTCCCTCATTTCCCTTTGTCTCCCCTTGCATTTCCTGCCTCCTATCGCACTTCGCATCTCATACCTTACTTACTCTCTGTCTGCCTATCTTCTGTACCCTACATCTCCCTCGCTCCCTGTCCTGTCTCTCCATATCTCCCTCTGACTCTGTTTCCCATTCACTTTTGTAACCCATGCCCTCGTCGCATGATCATCACCGATGGCGCTCCCTATCAGAGTATCTAACCCGACCCGCCGACCATATTGGAGGGCTAATTTTGCTGCCCCTGGCCACAGAATGCCTCCAGGCGGGTACCAGCGGTTTAACAATGGGAGACCCTGGCGCCCGCCTGTCATAAGTGACAAAAAGCTCCGTTATTGATGACGTCACGGGTCTGTGGGCGCAGACCCCGCCCCTAACGGCACATCCATTAACGCTGCGCCACACCGCTAGTGGATTTTCAA
This sequence comes from Alentia gelatinosa, assembly GCA_950022655.1. Taxonomy (NCBI): domain Eukaryota; kingdom Metazoa; phylum Annelida; class Polychaeta; order Phyllodocida; family Polynoidae; genus Alentia; species Alentia gelatinosa. The sequence continues at coordinate 53,852,725 of OX465581.1, forward strand.
ATTAATTGCGACCTTGGGACGTAACCTGGGTGGGTGGGAGGCGGGAAGCGTGTAGCAGGGTGAGCGGGGGGTCTACGTGGTGTGGGGTATGGTGAGAGAGAGGGGGATCAATGTAAACGGATAGGGTATCTATGCTGAGAAGGAAGAAAGGTGGCATCGGGGATGTATGGTAGGGTAAGGTTGGGGAAGGCGGTTGTCAGGTGTTGGTAAAGGTGCAGGGCATGGTGAGAACAATAGGAATCGAGAAGGTTAATGGGAAGGTCAATAGGGATGTATCATGGGTGAAAGGAAAGGCCATGTATAATGGGAAGTTGGGGTTTGTTCCATCCTACTCTACGATAGCCTGTTTCTTCATTCTATCTGGCTGCTCATATTGTCAGAACTTTTATATTGTTATACATTTACTTTATCTGTCTAACCCCCTCCCCGGTCCCCTCCTATCCAGCTCGCACTGCCATCTGTCCCTTCTCTTCAACTACCCCCTACATGGCTCGTCAAATAAGGATGTTGCCTCTGTGATCAGGGCGACGAAGATCGGGGTAGGCAGGGTGGGCCGTATGAAGGCGCGGCGGGATGAAGGGCGGGATGAGCCGGGCCAGATGGACGAGGAGCCTACTCCCTAGTGCTGTATCCTCAATCACTCTTCTCGTTCCCCACTAGCCGGACTCTCCCGTCTTCCAACCTCTTTTTTTATTTTCTCGATAGGGGTCCTCAATTGCACCCCATCCTATCGTAAAGACTCACCCTCCTGTAACGCTCCCCCTTTTACCCAGGCCCTTTTCTCCGACGTAGTTTCTGGTCCCTTGTTCCTCACTCTCCTTACACCGGGGTGCAGATCTCAGAATGACCCCTGCCCTTTCCCCTGGTCGACTGTTCGGTCCGGGATCGTGGCCCCAGTGTGATCAGGTCGGTCGGGGGACCAGTCGGCCCACTGCAGAGGTGCCGTTATCTCTCCGGGTTTTCCGTCCTACAGCCCGTATCGGTCTCGGTGGCCGCGCTGCCGCTCGAGGACGCTCCGACACACGTGCTCAACGCCGATAACGGGGGTAGTGTGTGATAGTAGGCGTGGGGGACTCGAGGATGCGCGACCCACCCTTCTCCAACACAACATTCCCATTTGCCCTCATAAGCGCCACCACCTAACTTTACAATATTAATATCATCACTTTCCGTCACAGTTGATTCCGCCAACATTAGGCCACATTACATTACAAATTACATCGCTACACTGTATCGACACACATGTAGCTTCTACTCTTACTTCCAACATTGATACTGCTAACTGCATCACCAATGTTCACAATCAAAGCCATGAACAATTATATCATCACCACTTCACTTAGCGACCGACGACTACTATATATACATACCCATATTTACCATGAACATAGTTGCTTTCCCTCCTAGTATAGATACAATATTACAGCTATAACAAACAGGACAACCTTTGTACTCCATTAGCAGAATGTCCCATTTCTATCCTTGCCTACCATTAGCACTGTTATCACCACAACTATTATAACCACTATTGACCTTCGTCATCAATATTTATATAGAACGTACTGACCATGCTGTACAATTCACAGAACGAGATGGTAATTTACGCTTTGTTCGGACTGAGGCATTTATACCGAGTTCTGTACAAACTGTAAATTATCATCGAGTTCTGTGACTTGTACAAGCATGGTTGGACGTTATATATTTACTATATACCTGAAATTAAAAAAAAAAATCAATTTCAATTGGCTTAACAACCAATTTCTTAATAAACGTGTATGGCAAGGTGGTCCGTATTTTACGTCATATGCCGAAACGGTGCGTATTTATAGTATATACGGCATGGGTATATAGTAAACAATAGAACTGTACTACGATCACAACAAGCACCAAGACTGTCAATAGGCACCGCCATTATAGCTGTACCAACATTGATAACACTAACATTCAGAAAACAATTAAATGATTCACTTGCTATGCGAAATACAGTACAAACTATATATTTTGCATAATTATAACATGTGAAGATAACATTTTTGATGAAGTAATTAGGATATATACAGATCCAGTAAAATTTGAATAAGATGATATAGTATAATACCACGCAATTTTATATTTTTCTTCCATTTTTGTAGGGTGCTTGAGAAATTACAGTGGTGTGTGTAGTATGACCCTTGTGCTCAGATTGTGGGGAAAGTCTTCCTCCCTGTGGTAGAACTTCTACGCCTAGTTCTCTACAATTCCATCAGGTGGTGACAGAACGAGTAACAAAACGAGTGCACCAAATTTCTTCTCAATATACTTCACCATGTTCAGATCAATGATAATGCTTAAGAAAGTCTCATAATATGGTCTGGGACAAATTTTAACATTTCATAGCATTATCAATGAAATATTTAGGATATATAGATCCGGTGAACTTTAAATACAGTATGATCTCACTACATACACATATCACAATTCTATGTGTAAACAGTTATCAAATAAGATAACTTCAGGTTATCATGACTCATAATTCCAACTATGATTGGCATTCACAAAGTGAGTTGGAATTAACAGTCGAGAGGTAGATAAGGCGAGGTAGATATAGCCTTGCGAGAAGACAAAGAGCCTCCCCTGACCGTATTGAGAGCCTGATGTACAGATCTACAGTGGAACAAGAGGGTGAAGAACGAGGATGAGTCGGGCTTACCAGCCCTATGGAGAAGAAGGCGCAGACAATTTGTAAACTAGAGAGCAGAAAGCGGTACCCCTGGTCTGATGCGGAAGATGTGATCTAAAGAACAGGTAAGCTTATCCTCATATAGGATTCCCAACTCTTTACTGGCCAGTAACACAGGTCAACTGCTGATGAGATATCAATCAAGACTGGAGGGTTGTCGAGGCAAGTTGTAAGAGGATTTGTAGTGAACTCCCTTGAAGTGAGACATCATGGCATGTGATGACATGAAGGTGGTGACATGACGAGGTCGATGTGAAGAGATTACTTGCCCTACAAAACGAGTGGAAGGCGAACAGGGTGCCTGCCTTGAAGAGTAGGCTGTCTGCAAGCTAGTCGATGTGAGTCCAACCCCAAGAAGGCAGTGAGGCTGGTGAAATGTTCGTAGGTGGCCTCCGCTTTAACCCTGGAGAAACTGGCATAGTCGTCAAGGTACGCAAGGCATTTAATCCATAGTACATAGTAGACCACGGTGTTAATAATACATTGACAGGCAACTGAGGTTCTGCATCCAAATACAGGGCACTGATCAACATAAAATAACGACCTTCTACCTGAAAGCAGATTTATAGAGTCTCGACCGGGTCCAGGCAAAGTTGCCTGTACATGCAGCTTAGGTCTGCCTTCCAGCTGCCTTCCAGATGGGAGTTTTCTGTCCAACTGTTGCGATCAGGGCGAGGTGGTCGGCAACCGTTGGGTAGGGCCTATACGAAACTAGCCTGTAAAGAATGATGCTCTAGAGTGCCCTCCCAGTACACTTTGAATAGTGGTTCGAAGTTGGTTTGGTAAATATCTAATTACTTATCAATAATTTTAGGTATTTGATAAAAGTGAATCCTTGTTGAGATGTTCTTTAATACTTTTTCTGTGTCTCAACGATGGTTCGCATGTATAAATCACTTTCCTTACCCCTATGTAATTTAAGCTGAGTTTTTCAGTGCATGGACAGTGTTCTTCCGAGCAATAATCAATAGTGAACAATAAACATACAGATATTTGCACGAGTAGTATATGTTATACAAATCGTGTTTACATTATTATATGTTATAGCCGTCTTAGTCTATCCTGGTATATCTAACATTATATGATATTCTTATCACATCATAATTATATTAAACGACCTGACCAAGCTTGTACAAGCTACAAAACGAGATGATAATTTACAGTTTGTACGAGACGAGGCATACAAACCGTAAATTATCATCTCGTTTCGTAGCCTGTACAAGCATGATCAAGTCGTTTTATATAATTACTATATACCCGAATTTTTTTTTTTTTTAAGATTAACTTAATTGGGCCTAACAACTAATGTTTTATCTAACACGTACGGAACAGTATTCTGTATTTTGCCGACGGAACGCTGTTCCGTACAGTATTATTTACGTTATATGTCGAAACGGTGCGTATTTACAATATATATATGGCAAGAGTATATATTAAGATTTATCTCACCCCTGGTACAAGTTTAGCCATAGGAACAACATTAGAAAGAAATACTCAACGATCACCCCGGTAGAGTGACAATACTACGCCATGGTCGTGGAGTAGTAAATACGAGATGACGTCATAGGCGATTGACCAATCAGGGGCCAGGATTTCATAGAAAAGACAAGACAAAACAAGAGATTTAAACGTTCCTAACAGTAAAAGGGGGGAGATAAATTCAGAACCACACTCGAATGGGCCATAATCGTCACTCGGCTTCGCCTCGATGACGATTATGGCCCATCCAAACTCGTGGAGTATTGTGTATTTATACGATTCTCGATGCAGTTCTATATAAATATTACATATCATAATCGTATCATGACTGGTATCTCATATTTGCATATGATTATATACAATGCATAACTTTTCAGCTTTTTTGACAAGACACAGCACAGATCAAGTTATTCACTAACAATATAGCTTTTTGCTGAACCATCTTTAGGAAATTGTAGGTGAGCCGGTTGTCATATTTTCTAGTTACGGAAAACTAGAAGATGAAGCTCTCAAAATCTTAATGTAGATCATAAGAGAAGATTCAATGAGTAGTGCAAAGATGGGAAATTTTAATACTGTCAGCAGCAAGGTATACGAATTCCAGTAGGATACGATACTTATGAATATCCAGCACACATGCATTTCATTATTTGTCATTCTGTCACAACACTAATCCTGACTGTAGCACTATCTCAATACATTAAAACCATGAATGTTCTATCTTCCCGTTTTCCTCTAACAGGGGAACATTACAACCGTTGAGTTATAATATTTCTATAACTGCAAACCTAATCAGAGTTTAAATTCTCCTGATTCTTCTTTTTTTCCTCAGCACCTTTTTCTTGAAATCCTTCTTCGAATCTATTATTTAAACTCCTTTTGAACCTACATTGATACGATCATCTACAAAGCTGTATCATCTTTTCTCCAGAACTCATTTCATAGTACATTTAGATGTATACCCTTTCTCTATTACATCTTCTTTATCTACGTCATTCACCCATCCCTATTTTGTGCTACCTGAGTTACCGCCGAGTTACTTTGAGGAATTTGAAATAAAACATGGAGTGGTGATGAAAAATCGAACCTATAGATTTCAAAGGAGTTCATACAAACGGGCAGAATTACCACTATGTGGGATGCCTTCATGGAATTGGGAGGAGGTGGGTAGGAGCTGCTTAATGACTGAAATAATTAATGGGATTTGTAGCTAGGGGCGTTGGCGGATTGTGGGTGGGGATCGGGAAAGCACGGTTTCTATCTTGTCTGTGGGAACATTCATCACAAGCAGATTAATCCGCCTGATAAGACCCGATAACAAGGCACGATAAAAACATAATGTGATTTGAACTTTGCAAAGGTGTTGGGAACAGCGTCGCCATGTTGTTTTTGGTTTTTAATAGACAAGGGGCACCATTCGATCAATCTATTTATAGGACATCTGTTATCAATATCCTTAAGGAAACGTGGATTAATTTCAAGAGAGGCGCATAGTGGCTGAAATATGTGACCCGACTGTTAATTGAATCCAGAAGGAACTGCATAGCGCCAGAAAAGAATATGTACTGAATTTGCGACATTTCTATCTAAATCTGCGTATTTCACAAATATAGAATCCATATCGTATAGGTACATCTTTACCATGCTATTCGGTTGATTATTTGTTCTAGCAATGTATGCTCAGAATAATATTGCATTAATCATTAGACACAAGTGAAAAGTTATCAGATTGGTTACAGCTTTTAACTAAACGCGTTATCATGATATCATCTGATAATGGTGGATGATATACGTAGTCATCCATATCTTACATCGGCGATAGAACTATATGTAGACCTTTGATATAGTATGTAGCTATTTTTCAATTTAAGCATATTGCTCCTAAATACATGTATATATAAATACATTTGTATATAAATATATATGTCAAACGCATATATTTCGAAGGTATTCATTGGTTTTGCCATTTACTTCCCCGCATCAGATACCTCCGTTACATGCCTTCGTTACATGCCTCTGTTACACCGTTGTAACATAGAAGATATCGTTCCCAAGCCTATACCTCTCTGTAAAGAAACACTGCAAAATAGCAAATAAAAAGGAATGTTTGATATACAAGTAGAAGAAAAAAGGGGAGCATGCAGAATACAGGCTCAGGACTGTAGAAATTCCTCTCAGTGTCACTTTACACCTGTCTATGTCTCCTTCGATAATGAACTGAAACCCTGCACATACATTCTACCCCCAGGTGTCGAGGCTTTATAATTCCCAATTCTTGACAGAGGTGGCGCTCGTGTGTCACGTGGTGGGGCTGAGCGCGTCGTGTGGGAGCAGCCGGAAGTAAAAAGACCCCGCGCGTCATGATTAATACATGAACGCCGTCTCCTGGTTCCCCGTCCCCGCCCCGCGTCCTCCACAGAGACCCTCCACCATCCACTCACTTCGCGCCCGGAGGGTGAGGTTGCCACAGCAGAGATGCGCTGTCGAGGGACTGTTTATTATTTGGCCCCCGTCTCGAAGGTTAACTGGCAATCTTTGAAGGGGAGTCTTGCCTGTACACAAGGCGGAAAGAACGGCAACTTGATCTTCTACTCTACATGATGAATTTGTGCTCTGCCAAGCAGGGAAAATTGCCCGCAGTCAGACTTAGCAGCGGACCTACTGCTCCGCGTTTAAAACGCTGGTGGCGCCCCCTATCCCCCCTGTGTGTGACTACATATGTTTCTATCGGCGTCCCTGCGGGACACGACCGAAACGATAATAGCAGGAAAATGGACGCCAATGGACGCTGGCCGAGCTCAAAACGAGGCTGGTGGGTCACACACGTCCATGTCATGTCGCATCATCGACCCCCGTGGTGCGAAAAGGGCGACCCCGTGCATGGCTGAGCCTGGGGGAGAGAATGAGTTCAAGAAGTAGATGGGTGGGAGGGAGGAAGATATATAGGTGACTGGTATCCTTACTTTATCCCTTGTGTTCATAGATACACGAGAGAGGCACAGGTACCATTCAGAAGCAGACGCAGGACGAACGCCAACTCCAGGGACCACCCGGTCGCCGGTGACCCTAAAAGGTCACCGGAAGTCACGACCCTGCTTTGACGCCGCGCGCATCTGCATCCGGGCGGTTGAGCCTGCACATGCGCAGAGGTTAAAGACGGTGTGGGGCAGTCTCAGCAGATGTTTCCCATGATGGGTGGACATGTCGCTGGTCATCTATCCTTTAATAAGCCACTCTGTTACAAACTGACGGGTCGCGGGTTATGTATGGGCCCTGGGTCGCGGGAGCGGAGGTGGTCGAGTAGGGGGAGGGGAGGTTGAAGGTCAGTTTGAGTATAATGAATAGCCAATGGCCACTCCATTACTGTAATAATTGACCGCTTGACCATGCCAGTCACAGTCTATTTGGAAAGCCTTGCCTCGAGCACTTCCCCTCGCTTTACCACTTCCCCAGACACGTGGTGGGGTCTAACTAGTTGGTAGTGAGCTGCTCTGTCAGGAACTACTCACGCTTATGAAGATGGATCTATCACCGGCTTTTGGCAGGGGAGGTAAACCAATCGTTGTCAGTTAACAAAGTCACACTTCCGCGTGTGCTAATGCGTTACGCATGCGTATTCGAGGCATATCAGGTTAGCATAATATGCTGTCAGTGTCGGGATATCGCTATTTCATCGTTGTCAAAATATTTAGACTTGGAGGATAAATGGGGTAACCTGAAGTTAGTAGGTGCATCCACTAACGAGGCATGTACTACTCTCGCTGCGGATAGGATATGAATAATGTAAGCAGACCTGTCAGGAAGTGGTGAATTTAGTCATGAATTTCTCAATATTCATTGTATCACGTCACTGATATCACAGATTACACCTGAAATGTTACTGAAGTGTTCAACACACCTACGTCTGTATATCAGATGGTGTCTTTAGATAGTTTTGTGGAAATATATATATGAAAGAAATATGTTGCATAAGGAGCTTCTAATGAAACAACATAAATGACTTAGTGAATGACAGATATTTTTTTACCATAAATATTTATCACATGATTGAAGATATGAGTCACTTTCAGCTAAAATACATATACACAAAGACACATCAGGACACGACAGGACAGTACAAGCTCATGCACACGCCATATATCACCGATTATAATCTTATGATCTATTTATGTATCTTATGCCTCATGTTCATACATTAATAGTGTGAACACCACCTTCACTTTACATTGAAATTTATTTCCTATTTGAGCATCCTCTGGTGAACAATCCCCTATGGTTTGCGCATATATGAATAGGCGAGTGTTTCATTTAGGCGTCTTTACCTTCATTTCAATCTTGCTTGTACTACCTGCTATTTTTTTAATTATCTTCAAAGCAATTTTGTGCGTTAAAACTCCATCATTTTATTGCTGATACAAAGATTACGAAGTAGCCTACATAGAATGTATCCTTATGGTTGCAAACATACAGAAGCAGGGGCTAAAATGTAGGTTCCTTAATTAACTCAAACACACACATCCAGCCAGAAATACACATTGGAATAATGTACAGAATATATTGAATGAACGAGCCTCTATTCTTTCAGTACTCCCTTTCTTATGGGAATAAATAGATAGGTAGCAAATCAAAGGTATATAAGAGCTGGGGTATCCGAAAAAGGATATGAAGCTACCACATGACCTGGGGATACAGACATCAAGTAGCGGACACCCAACACCTAAGACACCCCCTGTTAGATGGGAGAGGCTGGGTCTTTGCACAAACCCGCCGTGAGGCTGACCCCCCAGGTGATCGGGGGGAGTCAAGCGTGGGCCGCCTTTTGTAGTAACGGGCGCCAGCACAGGGGGGCGCCGCAGTCTCCTAGCGGGCTTCATTATGCTCTCTGTCGTGGCTCCATTGAGAGTGCCTTTTGAGTTACTACCAATCGCTCCGAGTCATGTTTGTTTGCCAAATGCGCTGGCGACGTTCCGCCTAATTTGCCTCTTTGACTCCTGCCCCGGTGGTGGGTCTACTGCCTGCTGGCTCTGTGACTGCGGTGGGGCCCGATGAGCATGCGTGTGGCCCACCCACCTCTCGCCGAACCACGTCCCAACCCACGCTCGCCGCGAGATCGCCGCCGTTCTCCACAGGAGGAGGCAGGAAAAGTGTATCCAGTGAATGAATAAAAAACGGTATGGCTCCCATTTGGCGGGCACCCACTTTGTTAGTGCCTCAACAGCATACCGGCTGACAGGCTAAATACATAATTGAACTTTGCACCGTATCATTACTGTCAGGGTGACATAAGTCATGCATTTTAATCCCAGGGCCAAGCTGCCCACAGAAAACTGACCCGCTTATCTGTATATTGCCTGCAAGTGTTTCAACACCCTCGGGGTAAATTGTTCCTGCATGGGTCCCTCAATTATTGAATTATTTCAGCGCTGGGTTATCGTTTGAAACAAACAGTCCATTTTGCAGAGTGTGAAATATCATATTTGACAGGGGCTAACATGACTGTATGTATCTCACCTGTGTAGCATTAAGGCGAGTCCACATCGATATGCCGCCAACCAAATCACATCTAAATCTAATCGCTTTGTTGTCACTTCAAGTGTAACGCTTGGAGTTTTGACAATTTGACTGGAATTTCCTTAACAACATTTTATCTGGCTGCGTGTGGTACTGCCCAACTTCTCTTTGTGATGACTATGACAAGGATTAATGACAAGGCCTTTTCAAGGAACCTGTTTCCGGCCACTCTTTGATGTCAACACAGCCATCAGAGCGTGGGCATAATAGCTAAGTTCTTGTCCAGATTAAGTTTGCATTATATAGGAGACCCGACGACAGAGATGTATTTGTCCCTCTTTCTCTGGGGCCATTTCATTTCTACTGTGCGATGAAAACTGATAGTCCTGCCTAACCTTCAGGTCCTAGTGCATACAACGAAAAAGACATCAAAAGAAAGTGACTGGAGATTGGACAAAATTTCATCTCAGAGGTTCCCAGACGACTTTTGTATCTGCTGGTACTGGGCTGCTGCAATGGGCGTCATCGCTTGTTTCCCGCGTGTTTCCTCTTCTCGCTTGTTCGATTTACCGGGAACAAGCCGAGAACAAATTAACTCGGATCCAGAGTCCCTATTGTCCGCGATCGGCGGATTGGAATTACACTCATGATAGTTGACGTCAGAGAGCTGCGTGCGCAGATGGGGACGCGGCCCTTTTCTCACACTTTCCAATATCAGGGCCAGCGCGGGGCTCATACTCAGAGGCGCTGGAGCAGAACAACATGTTTTAACAGATGATATTAGATTATCCACTTGGTTTGACCGCTTCTTTCGCCGCCCATTGTGTGGTCCCCATCGCCTTCCGTGCAGGTGACAAGGATGCTGACAGTCGTAGGCGTAATATTGACCCCCACCCCCTTCTCCTCCATCCCCGACTCAGCGCCCAAAGTGGGTGAACGAGTTAAGAGGTAAACTACATTCCCTGAGTCGAAACTAGGCTCTATTTCTTGAACGCTCTTCAGGGGTAGAAAGAAGCAGGAAGAAATAGATAGGGTGACGAATACGAATGAGGAGAGGAGAAGAAGTAGGGAAAGAAGGAAGAGGAAGCAGAAAAGAGGAAAGTTAATGAGGGAAAGGAGGCTATAAAATGAGGTGAACGTTAAGAAGAACGAGAAGATGATATAGGATCATTTCCTTTCTGAAGGGTGTTCTCTTTCGCAGTTCATTTCTGTATGTGATATGTTACATTTTCACCAGAAGGGCATCATCAATAAAGCCACGGATATGCTGTCAATTTCACGTATTGGATATCCGTGTATATTGAATCTTATTTCCTCTACGTGTCGTTGATTGAAAATTTGATCTAACCTTTCACGTATGTGTTTACACTTCTACATAACTCAGTTCGGAACGCAAGCAGTACCTGTGCATGGTTTGAAGTTCAAAGTAGCGACTTGAAAGTTTACTGCACCTCACAGGTCCGTATCATTTGACTTCATGCCCTTTTGAAATGACATGCGGAGAATGTATAGGGAATACACTCATCATGATCCCAGTAACCAATGAGGAGACCATGTTTAACACGACCTTCATTTTTATCTCAAGTCAATCTTATAATTTTTCGGTCATCCTCTGTGTGACCTCTATGTTATTTCGTCTGAGATTCGAAATGTTCATTTCAGGGAACGCCATTGTTATCTGGCATATCAAAGACTAAGGAGAGGAAGGGTGTACTTTATTCGGACATAATTGAGTCAATATGTTTGTTAACATTTTCCTACTGGATGATAAATGTGCAAAAGTACAGTACAGGGACAAAGTCCCTGGTGAGCAAATCGCCTCCTTTAGCTATATGGATGTTGTATACAGTGGTAATTGGCTAAATCAAGGAAGTACAGCACAATTACAAGTTGCTGCAACATTCTGACATTCTGACTAATCCTCAAATTTATAAGCTCCATCCACACTACTGGGAGATTACTGACATATTACAGATGGGTTGCACACGCTGCCACTCCCTTCTTATAAATACCTTCTATCACTCTTCCCCTAATAAAAAGACTGCCGTAGGTTTAACAGATTGGATATGACTACTGAAAAAACAGAGGAACCGTTAGTAACAAATGCAGATTTGCGTGAAATCATGAAAAAAAACCACCAAGTGTAATTAGAACACAACATCGAAGACTGAATAGGTATGTAAAAATATGTTAAATATCTATAGATATTTAAGCATCTATAGATGGTTAAGCAAAAATCGGAGAGAGTGGCGGAGAGTCAGACAGGAGGAACTACATCCATCAACTTTACACTTGGATGAATAATCGAAGAGATGAAATCATCATTACAGGTTCTAAAAATGTGTTTTTCAACATTGAAAATAAAGACAATATCTTATTTTATATACTTCTAGGTTCTGCAGCACCTACCCAGGCTCTGTCACGATCCAAAATTTCGGTATGTAAAACATACAGATTATATCCCTCGGCCTAATGGACCAAGCTGGCTGCGTGGCACGCCACGTGAGGCGACCCCCTTGGTTACGATCAATAAGGGTTGCCCCGAAGCGGTAAACATGGGCCAGCATATAATCCTGATCTCGACGTACTTGAGTCAGTCCGGTCAGCACAGCGCATTGCAACACCATCTGCAATAAAGGTAAAAAGTTTTTAATAGATTTTTTTTAAAGATTTTTTTTAGAAATTTTGTTTTTCTTTTTAGAATACAAACCATCTGCAATAAAGCTTGTAATGGGACAAAGCTTTGGAGTTATTCATTCAGCTTACTATTTACAACAGATAGTAACACTGGTGGAGAACTCCTAAGACTACCGGTAAACATCTCCCACACGCACACAAAACATTGCTAAAATACCATCGTTTAGCACCCATGCCGGACACGCCAAGCCTCCGATGGTCAGTTAGAAAAGAAAGACCAAACACGTTGTCAGAACAGCCAGTGGCCACACAGAAGCCACCAGCCACCAACGACAACAATATCAAGCCGGCCGAGACACCTTCGAGGCACATTCCCAGCAGCTTGACAATCCTAGCACCACTGACGTGCTTTACCCGAAACTGCCACCGCTCCATGGGGACAACACTGTGATCCTGCTCGACGAGACTCAGTCGGAAGTCATGGTCGACCAGCCAACAAACAATACCGACACAGACATGGCAGACCTGGACAGCCTCCGTTCCGAAATGGCGGACCAAAAGAAACTCATTGAGAGTCCACGGAGAACTCCAAGCTGATGGCAGACCTCCGAAACGCCAAGTTTGTCGGCCAAACGATCCCAGCAGCATTGGCCCCTAACATGAACATTCTGGCCCCACACACTGACTCCTCATACCCCCGACCTGCACCCTCTCATGGTGGGCACACGCACACCATGTATAAAGCACCAGGGGACGGGCCAATTTTGTAGATCCATTCTTCTTAACATTTCCACTTGTTGTCGCTCTGGCAAGTGGTCAGATTCCCATGACAACAGCTGTTGAAGAGACCTCCCGTCAAAATGCCTGAACGCCTATAATTCTGAGTGCTGAAAACCATTACTTGGTTCTGTGTTCTTTAAGTATTACAATGACTCATTAGATTAAACTTTGGTATTGATTTCCATAGTCTGGTCCTTTGTGGACTCAATAGAGCAAACAGAATCAAAATCTTCTCAGTGGCCTACAGCAGCCTTTTTCATGTGTGTATTATTAATGTCCCCTTAACACATCTGCAATTTTCCAAATATTTGTTTCTTATAAAATTTAAAAACTATATAATCTTTTCATGTGCAGTTTTTTTTATATCTGACCATATTGAAGTATCCCTTAGGAACATTTTGAGGTATTTTAAGGGTTTTGCGATAGCAGGTTCCAGGTATATAACCGATTTTGCTATCTCTGCCGCTCATGTTGTTTGACATATCTGAGAGTCAGTACTGAAGACATATGGTGTCTAAAGGTTATATGACCTTTATATATGCAGTTTTTTGCTATGTTGCCCTGTTCTGGCATCCCTTAGACACATTTTAAGCTATTGTTTTGTGTTTTGTAATCTCAGGATCCAGTTATATAAGCAATGTTTCTATCACTACCGCCACCATCATTTGACATTTTCAACACCCAGTTCCAATGACAGAGTGCCTGAATGCTATTGAATCTTTTCATATGCAGTTTTTTTTGCTATGTGGCCATATTGTGGCATCCTCTAGAAACATTTTGAGCTACTTTTAATGTTTTGTGATATCAGGTTCAAGGTATATTACTGATTTTGCTACCCCTGCCGCTCAAGTTGTTTGACATATCTGAGAGTCAGTACTGAAGACATATAGTGTCTAAAGGCTATATGACCTTTATATATGCATTTTTCTGCTATGTTGCCATGTTCTGGCATCCCTTAGACACATTTTAAGCTATTATTTAGTGTTCTGCATTCTTAGGATTCAGTTATATAACCAATTTTTCTATCACTACCGCCATCATCATTTGACATTTCTGACACCCAGTTCCAATGACAGAGTGCTTGAAGGCTATTAAAGCTTTTCATATGCAGTTTTTTGCTGTTTGGCCATATTGTGGCATCCTTTAGGAACATTTTGAGCTATTTCAGTGATTTGTGATATCAGGTTACAGGTATATTACAGGTTTTGCTACCCCTGCCGCTCATATCTGACAACCCATACTAATGACATGTTGTATCTAAAGACTACAGAACTTTTTATATGCAGTTTTTTGCTATGTTGCCATGTTCTAAGTTATTATTTAGTGTTCTGTACTCTTACGATCCAGTTATATAGCCAATTTTACTATCACTACTACCACTGTCATTTGATTTTTGATTTGACCTTTGGGGAAAATTTGGGGTCTTGGCCCAGGGACTATAACGAAATCTAAACGAAAGGCATCACCATGCGTGGCCGCCTGATGCCTTAATGCATGACTGAGTGTTGCTGGGTGATCATTTTCGCATCATTTTCGGAGACTTACAAAATCATAGTTCATATGAAATGAAATAATCGATCAACAAAGTTGAAACTCTCACAGAATGTAGGTATAACATTACATTTGATATTTTTGAATAACCATAAAACTATATCAACGATCACGTGTTATATCACATGAGCAAATGATAAATAGGTTACAATTGGCCTGTAAGACCCATCTCCTGGCAGTGTACTGAAGGTTATACCGGACCTTATGGGCATTGCCTTGCCACAAGCACCCGGCGCTAAAGGTTTAATTGATTTTCTCATTCTTAGTCAGTGGATTCATTAGATATAGCTGAGATAAAAGGTACAGCCTGAATATTATGAAGTTAGACCAGCTCCTACCAGTCCTTAATATTCTGGCAAGTAAGCGTAAGGACCTCAAACAACAAGTCCGGGGTAACAAGCCTACCGCCTCACAAGCCATTTCGCCTGAAGATGAAGAGTGGTTTTGGCAACTTGGTTTACTCGACCCAACGTCACCCCGGAGATATGTATAGATTGAAAATGAGATGGGGAAAGAAGTCATTGAGTGGAAAGAGAGGACGAGACGGACTGGTGTCGGTTTGAAGGGTAAGAATCCCCGCCCGTTTAGTCCTAAAACTTGGGGAACGGGTCGGGATTGCTGTCAGTTGAATCGTTCGAATTATATTTATCTAATCACCCAGAATAAAATTGCACTGATATATTCAGTCCGTAACTAATAACATCTGCTTTCTTAGGGGAGAAATGGGTGTAAATTACCTATCAAAAATAATTCAGATTATGGGCCGTAATGCTGGTTTGGCCAGTAACTACAGCAATCATTCATTGAGAAAGTCTGTGTGCCAGACTCTACAAAATGAAGAGGTTCCACCGAATGTGATTTGCAAATGATTGGAAATTGCAATATGAATTCTCTCAACCATTACACCATCGCAAGTAAACATCAACAAGAGATTATGAGTTTCATCTACTCATCAACGGTAAGTGCAAATACATCGCATAGCCGAGTTCCAGAGCTCAGAGGTCTGGCATGTAGAAGTCCCAGCAATAATATCAGCAGAATCAACACATTTTTGGTTTGTTCTCTGTAGCTACCATCATGGGCAATGTAAATGTTACCTTTGATTATAACATGTCCAGTCAAAACCAGGGGGATATGTTGCCCAATCGAGTAAAATTCCCATATGGATCAGTGCTAAGTTAGATCGCCAAATAGATATAGACTTCAAGTTGAAAGCTAGATGACCTTGACATCGGACAAGTTGTGTTACCTGGCGACAGTTTGTGCGTTTATTTTCTGTCCGGGTGCAAATAAAGTTATTACAAGTGGCAGGAAGTGGTTATAGTTAGTTATTTCTTAACATATAGCTATCTAACTCGCCCCTCAAGTTTGGAAGACTCTAGAAAAGTAACTGCAGTAACGACATAGCTAACTATATTCTTGACATAGCATGACATTTATACGCAGAAGATTACGACAGTAGCGAGGTGGCATCAGTGAGGCGCCTTAACTTGTACTATATCTACGCAATCTTAACTGGACTTTGGTGAATGTTGGCATATTTCCTGATGTTATAAAGTCTTAAAAACGGGGTAGGATAAATACTGAACTGAACTCGAGTGAGACTAACATGAGAACTGACTAGTCTAACTCTAATCCCTCCTCCAGGTTCTTCCCATCTACTTTAACCCGTCATCATTCGAACTATATCTAAATAACATGTCATTACCTTATATACTATATTATTGACAATGAGAATTGCAATTAATTTCTATTTATCAACAATTCAATTCGAGACTTGTATGGTTATTCTAAAGACTTTTACGCCACCAATAACACTTTTTCTTAACATGGTATTTCCAGTGTCGGTACCTCACGCAAATTAGAACTGCATCAATCGCATTTACCACCGTATCAACATCAGCATCAAGATTTAATAACATGACATGAAAACCCAGAAAGTATCATCCGAACCATTGATTAAAGTAAATGATTATATATTCATTTTTCTTCGATCTGCTCCAATGCAACTGAAATAAAAAAATAGACTAAATTCAAGTTTATCTTTACAAGGGCACCTATCAGATCCTAATTAAATTATTTAATCCACAACGTAAGGATTTAAACAATACATGTCTGCTATTTTGTTATCAGATGACCATGTCCAAATATAACGACATGAAAGAAATTCACCTTGATGAAATTTACTTTCATTTTATTCGATACACAATAATGTTATCGAAAGTGTAAATTTTGCCGGCCCCATGAACATTTCTGATTGAATTTGATCAAGTGCATCAGATTTCTTTGTCTCTGGTAACTGTCAGAAAAAATAGGAGCACTGATATCCCTTTCTCTCTTTATTCTTTCCCTATTTCTTTTAAGATTTCTCTTTTACAAATATCTAATTTCTAGAGCTGGAAACCCCGAATCACTTCTCACCATGTCTGGTAACAGGAGAGTTACTAAAAAGCACCACCAGGTGTCGTCTGTCTCCGGTTCGAGCCTCTCGCGAGAAGTGCTCTGAGTCTCGCGTTAATACGACAGGTCTAAGTGGGCGTCCACTTACAGAAACCACCATAACCGGGTCGCCCTCCCACCTCTCTGAGCACGCCACACCCTGCGTTCCCTCAGGGTTCCATCGCCACTCGGCCTTGTGTCACAACTGGGCTGCCCCCTATCGGCGACAACGGACAGATCCTCTTCTCTTCCCGCCTCACGTGACGACTGATGAGCACTGACAAGAGCTGGCGCCTGAGAATCTCTTTAAGGGAGAGTGACATACTTGTAAATATAGTACAAATATTGAAAACACACCAAGTAAGAAAGGCAGCGATCTCTAAAGTAGGCAACAAATATGGCGTTTATGTGAGCCTCATATTTCACCTAATCATATGTTCTGAGACACTAAATTACCAGTGGCAGATTTGATGGAATAATAGCTCACATACTCACCATATTTTTTTGCGACTCCGGAGATCGCTGCTGCTTCTCCAGTATTAGAATTGCTAAGAACGGTCTGCAGGTCTACAGGGAGATCAAATGATCTCCAGACGGAAAGTAAATTGTCTATCAATAGGAAAATGAGAGTACATTCATTTTATTTATGCATCTATATGTGCCTCAAAGTATATATGTGCCTTAATGTATAAATGGTATGTGTGCACAGTATGCGTGCATCTAAACGACTGGGCCATGTATATATGTATTTATGTGTGTATGTATGTATGTATGTATGTATGTATGTATCTATCTATCTATCTATCTATCTATCTATCTATCTATCCCTATTTATCTATCTATCTATATCTATCTATCTATCTATCTATCTATCAATCTACCTTCTCTATTTATCTATCTATATCTATCTATCTATCTATCTGAGCCATGACCAGAATGTACAGTTCCACTTGAAACATAAGGGGTGTTCCCTTTTTCGTTGTTGTGGCTTGGCCTATATCATAACTAAGATAGTGCTTGTAGCCCATAGAGCTAGCTAGACCAAGAAAGGTGTATGCATATGGTAACCTATTTCCGCTCCTATATGTGTATCCTCATCTACATTACAAGAACACTTACTCTGTTCCACCTATTTTGGCTTGATCACAGATGCACACAGGAGCAGTTTTGAGTTAAGAATGTAATTTAGGGAATAGTTCATGCCTTTCGATAAAGTAGACAGGAATGGAATCACATTCAGATTTCTTTCAATAATCCTTCAGATTGTCATCTAAAGTTTCCCTGAATTATGATTTTACTCACATGAACATAAGAAGCTTCATAAGAAGGTATACGTCAACATTTTCCATCTGATATGACTTTTCCCATTTGAATCTAATGTGGAATTTGAATCGTTGCAATCCTTTTCCCTGTAACAAGGCATTTGTGAAGTGCACGTTCTTGCTTGATGTGGATCGACGTTTAGTGATATCGCCAGAAGAAGAAGGAATTAGATATGTGCCTTAGTGCATACCTATTGTTATGAACTACTGTAGTACCTCAAAAACATAACTATTTACGGTGTTCTAAGCTGCACCCTTTCTTTAATGTGACCTGCATCTTTTATCTAATATTCGCTCCTCCCTGTCCTTGATATACAAGCTACGTGATTTTTATGCCACTTGCATTATGTGTCTGAATATGATACAATAAGAGCACTATGGATCCCAAACCTTTATGAATATTTAAAAACGTATCTAAGACATCGATTGTGTTCAAAACAACCCAGGGGGTTATAAACAATATATATTTCCAAAGAAAGACTTGTGAGAGAAAAGCTGCGAATGGCATGGCAGGGAACATGACCTGAACGAAACTTTGACACCCTGTCCTTGTTCTTATTCCTTTCCTGTTCTTGTTCTTATTCCTTTCCACGACTCGACTGTCTTATTTGTATATACCGTCGTAGATATTTGTAGTATCTATACTCGTTTATGCAAACTGAATCCTTAATGAAATAGTAGTATATCAAGGAGATTATGTTGACTTCTATCAATATACAAGAGAGGCTTTGAGCCTTATGCCTTATGGTATACAAACATCTGCATATCATATGTCTCTGGAAATGCAATTTGATAAATGTTCATTTCAATCAGGATGATCACTATATATATATATATATATATATATATATATATATATATATATATATATATATATATATATATATATATATAAACGGGTTTAATCAGCTTCATTGCAGCTTCAAATCATATATATCAAAGGTCATGTAAATCTAAGCTAGTTAGTCTTTTGGACGGGGTGATCCTGTGCACGATGACAGACCAGTGCACATACATAGCGAATTCTATTTGAACTATGTATAAAAAGGGTTCATCAAGCAGGTTGGGGAAATCGCAGGAAAGTGAATCACATAACTTCTTTTGAGTAACTTCGGATCGGAGGCTGGGGATTGATGACTTGGGTTAAGAGACTGCTAGAAAGGGGGTGATGGAAGGTTATAGTGGGTGGGAGGGATTGTTACTGGTGACAACCTTAGAACCGTGCCCAGACACTACCGCCAGCGTACGTTCACTCGCTTCTGACATTCTTCTTGAAGACCTTCTCAATTACCGTCGACCCACAGGTCTAATGGGAGGGTCGCGCGCCGGCCAAGCTACCTGTGCACGCGCTGCATGCCAAGATCAAAGTTGCACCAAATGTACATGTCACCGCAGGTAATGAAATATGCATCAGGTGCGCGATCCGGTGACTCCGACCCTCCCTATCCCTACCCAGGGGTGCACATGGTGTGGTCGGGGTAGGCGGGGTGGAAAGAGTGTGCCAGTGTCAGGAGGGTAGCGGATGGGGGTGTCCACAGAGCGGGCCCGGGGCCAACAGCGCTGAGCGACGAGTGACATAGCCTTGGATCCCTGCGTGACAAAAGACGAGGAGCGCCATATGAGATCGTCGATCGACGACGTCGGCGACCACTGTGGCGGAGGCAGGTACTGAGCTTACATCGTGGTCGATGGGATATATATCCACTCTCTTATGGTACCTTTGCGATCCTGTAGCTCTTAGATTCTCGGATCCATACTGTTGAAATACGTGTTTTATCATACCAATCCCAGATACCTCGATGTCTTCTAAAACATTAATTGAGGGAATTGTTTTATTGTGCACAAGACAAATTGAGAAGAAATAGAAAGGTTAACAGAACGATTAGCAAGACATATTCTAAAATGTATACATTTGGTATTTCGCATTTGCTTGTGAGGGTAATGTATGCATATGGATGCAAATGATAGCGCAAAAGCCACAACCAAATTCTATATTTTATTGACACTAATATTATTTCACATCTGTACTACTTCTTCAATTTAGAAAATATATCAGACATACAGATAAATGAACCTTAACGTAATGCCATAAAATGTAGACAGTTACATAAACATCCATCGCGAGGTTCTCTCTCTATATATAGAATGGCGAGTCGTAAGGAAGGGAAATAATTCGTCTTCTGATAGTTGCTTCTGGTTGTGTTTGTCCTAGGCGTGCGCTACTTCCTACAACGCCACTGCCAACGAGTAATCAAAGTAACATGGAACACTGTGTCTGAGCTGCTCCACGATACATCACGTCTTTAATTGAATCTGCTCTCGAATTTCAGGTCTTGGACGCATGCGCCGTCAGTTGTCGCTCCCAGCACCGCTCTGCCATCCATTCAACCTATTTAGGTCAATATTATTACGAGCGTCGGCGGCCGTGATTTTTCTAGAAGCCCCTTGATTATTACATAAACCTGCTACGGTTCATTCAGTTAAATTGCATGTATTTAGCAAGTGACTTGATCGGAATAGTATTGAAAACGTTCCTCAGTGCCCATATTTAGTGTCATTGTTTGATGAATTGAAGCATTTAACTACACGTATCTATTATAGAAGGTGGATCTTTCCTTGTTCTATGGTGTACTGACCTAATTCACGGAATGCCACTATTGATTCAACGATTGCTAATATCTAGATGCTGAGTATCAAAATAGAGACTATAGGTACGACGATGGAAATAAGTTAAATTTAAATAAAAAAGCATTTAGTAAATGTATACACATGTAGTTGCAAATGAACTCGATGTAAATGATATCTTCACTAGTACATCTTTGCCTATATTTATTCCAATAAAAATGTTGTACAGGATCCCGATACCATTGGTACATTCTATGCTTACAGTGCGTACAACCTATACATATGGATACATGAATAAATAGATACATGTGCCCTGTGGTAACGCATGCCGAGGCGCCTCAAGCAACTTTCTATACTAGCGTCTCCATTTCAACTATCATTTCTTGTTAGGGCGTGTTCCGCTCGTACCAGAGCGAAACACAATATAATGACGTGTAGATTGGAATGGAATTATGGTAATTACTGTGCTGTCGACGGAAATGGAGCGCCCAGTTCAAATTGTGTGTGGAATAGGATAAGGCGGCCAGTGGGTTGCGACTAGTGGACGGTGAGCGACGGATGGTGCAGACAATTGGTGATGGTAACAGGCGGCGGGCGGTAAGCTGCGGTTTGTCCAAGAGGGCAGCTAGTGGTGGGCAGCGGTTGTTAAGTTGATGCGCCAATGGGCTGACGCAAAGGAGCAGCTAACGTTGAGTGGTAGGTGGCATCAACGAGTATAGAGCAGTTTCCTGTATATTCGTTGATGGTAATAACAAGTGGTTGACCGAAGATGAGAGCGTTTGGTGTTGAGCATTGGACAGCTGGTGGTGAATGAAGGGCAGTTGGTGGTTTATCGATGGTGGACAGTGGGTGGCAGGTGGCAGAGAGTGCGTTGAGATCAATGGGCCGTGATTTTCTGGCAATGGGCCAGTGGGCAGCAATGGGCGGTCTATGAGCAATAGGGAGCGAGCAGAGCAGGAGAACGGGGGCGGCATTTGGAGACGGCGGGCTGAGACCTTGCACACTCGGCACACCATCGACGCCGGCAACGGTTTGAGGCAGGCGGCCGCCAATGGCATCGCGTGTCCCGAACAAACATGACGAAATTAACATTGTAATTTCATCCCGGCTCAAATTGCGCGGGCTGCGGCGGGCACTGTCAGGGCTGGGTGGGGAGGGTTGGGGGCGGTGGCGGCGGGCTGCAGGCCCGGGGGGCGGGACGGGTGACGGCGACAGTGTTAGAGCCGGGACAGGCACGGAGTCTGTGAGAAAGGGGGAAGGGGAAGGGTCGACATTATTTGTATTGGATATCGGACAGCGTTCTAATAGGGACTCGGGCAGGCGATGTTACTTGTGACAGTCTGGAGGAAATGTAACTACATTGGCACTGGATGAAATTTCCTCTTGTCCGACATGCGAAGCTTGGTCCGTGCTATTTCCATCAAACCTGTGTCTATGCGACAACATGATAAAGCATACTTAATACAACTTATCTTATTCCGTAGAACTTCTTGCTTATAACCCATAGAGGCCTATTCATGCACGACGTATTAACATCTCAAGGACTATGTCATTTATAAATATAAATCCTGATAAGTAATATTTTCAAGGATTATAAAAAAGATGCTAACAATGTGGAAAAGAATTAAGATAAAACCATTTTGGTCTAGCTAAACGTTTTGATAGATGTACTTAAGATTTGAAAAGGGTGATCCCCCGTGATGAGAACATCAATACTTTACAAGTAAGTTTACTTAAAGAAACTATTGTTTTTCGGCATTACTGGATAAATAGACCGACCCAGATATAATGAGATCTTTGATCTCCCTTCCTTTACCTCCATTCACATGTACAGAAGGCGGACGTTATAATAACCTAGCTGCCACAGCTTTGTGTATGTCTGAATTTATAGCCCGATGTTGATGTGAGTTGACGGATGTTGGGTGGTGTCATAAGACAAGCGTTGTAATCTTTACTCTGGGATGTGGTCACTTCTAAGACGTCTCATGACTAGAGAAGGAACCAGAGACGTTCTCCAAGTGACACCGACTACAGCACCCAGCACAAAGTGCCTAAGCTGCTCACATGAATGAAACCACATCCATGATATCCATAAAAACCAACGTTTCAACTCCAAGCAGGATCTTCATCTTCACTTCTTATGTTTAATATTATTTGATATGCTCACCGAAGTATT
This sequence comes from Alentia gelatinosa, assembly GCA_950022655.1. NCBI lineage: Eukaryota > Metazoa > Annelida > Polychaeta > Phyllodocida > Polynoidae > Alentia > Alentia gelatinosa. The sequence goes on from OX465581.1 coordinate 53,875,964, forward strand.
CTAAATAGAATGCATTAAATTCAGAACCAAAGCCAATGGTTGTAGAGAGCTCTTGCAAGGAGGACCAAGGTTGCTATAATTGCTTTGTTTATTTCAATCTTCTGTCCCTATCATTTCTTTCACTTATTGGCACACATGGAATCCTAGAATTAGCAGGAATGTGTGCTTGTCCGTACTGAAAGTAATTATCTCGAGAAATGATATGGGTGTTGATTAGATATTTACTCGACAAGATAAATGGCGTGGCACAAATAGTTTGAAATTCAAAATCTGTAATTATATTACTGCTTAGTAGTGAATGTAATCTACAGGTCATGTAATCTACAATTATTCCGGAAGAGAATGCTCTTTGTAAGATATCCTTTCATATACAGTTGAAAATAACCAATTCCCAATTCGCAAGTATTGCGGAACAACCCCCAGGCCGAACCTCGGGGTCGACCGCGACTCGCGCCGTCAGGGACGTCGCCGTGAGCCGTATCCTGGTCGGCGTGTCAGTGAGCAGTTCCCGTTCTGCTCGGAGGTACTCACCGTGTCGCTATAAAGTCACCCAACACCACTAATACCAGCAGACGGCCACACGAAACTGACAGCTCGTAGATCCCGAGTTTGTATGATGTATGTCTGTCTATCAAGGGCCGTTCCATGATTTCAAGAGGCCGGGTTCCTGTTCCGTATCCCATTGGTCAGCCAAAAAGTGATGGGTTCGATGTTTATATCCCCCTTCTGCTTTCAATTTGATGCACCCCTTTCTGATCTGTGCAAGCTTACACGTATGTTTATACATGTTTGTTAGTCCTTGTACTCAGCGGGAGGAAGTTACAAAAGAGTAAAAATATTTATGATATGGTATACTATGAGGTCATGCTGTGTGACATTCCCCTATTTTTACAATCATCCAGCTTCTAGGCCTTATTAAATTCCCTCATTACTAATCATTGTGGAGAACCAAATTTTGCCACAACCGAGCCTGTTTAGATCTATAGCTATTGGTACACATGGTTGGAATGCCGAACCTCTCAGCTCCTCGTTCATGGTTGTATATGCGTACAGTCCGTGGAGAATAGGGCGGGAATAGACACGTATCATATGTCTACCCAATGACGGAATAGAAGGCCTCAAGGGGTCTCCGGTAACACCAGCTAATGGCTGTCAGTCATTCTCTTGGCTGAGTAAATAATGACCAATAATATAACAGATACTATGCACCTGATCATGTATAATACACCGTAAGGTGAGAATTGTGCTCATGTCTTGAAAGACTGACTGACACTATTCAATAACACACATGTATATGTGTACGTATACGGTGTTCAATATAGCAATAGTCTGATACCTTGTTTATCATATAATTACCCAACCAATCAGTGTTCAAATAATTGTGTGCATTATATAACACAGTATTGTAATGACAGGGGGTGTTCTAAAACGTTTGGTAGTGGAGGAAGATTAATACACCAATTACCAATAAGCTATTTGAGGAGAAGAAACCCCATGGCATTGAAGATATGGGTACATTTTGTTTAACAACTATGGACAATGTAGGGTCGATCCCCCGTGAGGAATGTCCTAACGATTAGGGGACGATAGTCTTCACTTCTAAACGCTAGACCTGATTGGACCATGCATATACTCTCGTTTGCCCGGGTTATTAAGAAGACATATCAAATATAGGAGTTTAAATGGAAAACAAGAGGTGGCGCCCCTGGCACAAAGCGGGAATTAGGGGAACTGGATACCTACCTTAATCTAGAGCTGAATAATGAAAGGTTTTTACATGAGATTGATGACCAACAAAGTATATCCTTGATAAAGAAAATAAAAGGGAACAAATCATCGGGCATAGAGCATGTAAACTCCCAAATTATCAAGAAGGCCCTCAGCTCAAACCCTCTGGTAATGAAGGCCATAGTTAACAAGGTTATCGGTTTAGGGTCATTCCCCACCCCATGGTGCAGGGGGACTATAACTCCCATCCCGAAGGTACCAAAACCTTTAAAACCTGCTGATCTAAGACCAATATGCAATCTCCCAATTATCTCAAAGCTGGTTGAGTATGCACTGCATGACCAGCTGGTACCTCAGTTGATTGACCACAATGCGCTTGATGTGAACCAGTTCGCCTTCCTTCCTTCGAGATCAACTGGGCAAGCTATCTTTAAGCTTACTACGGCCCTGTTCGAAGCCAGAGACCGTGGCCATTACTCGATCTGTGCTTTCATAGACCTACAGAAAGCGTTTGATTGCGTCGAACACAGTCTCTTGCTACTAGAGTAGGCGCAGTCGTATCTGAATTCGGAAAGATCACAAAGGGCGTCCCTCAGGGATCCGTCCTAGGTCCCATCTTATTTGTTTTATATCTGAATGAGGTAGTAGGATGTCTAGAACATGCAAGTATAATTATGTATGCCGACGATATTGTGCTGACCCTTAGTGGCAAAGACCCAATGGTCCTTTCATCCCTAATGCAAGAAGACCTAAATCGAATCACTTCGTGGTTTTCTAATAATAAACTAGTAATAAACAGTAACAAATCTAAATTACTCTGGTTCCCTCCATGCAAGCCCCCTGATGAGCAACCAACTTGCATAATTCACAACAGACTTCTAGAACAAGTGACAAAGTATAGCTTTTTAGGTGTATTATTCGATTCAAAACTGACCTTTAAGGCCTATTTTGATAAACTTTGCCATGATGTATCCCTTAAGCTCTTCCGCTTTCGTAAATTACGTCCGTACATGAATATCCAGACAGCTGAAATCCTGGCAAAGTCCATGATTCTAACAAAGTTGGAATACAGTGATTTCATTGCGGTGATCCTGACGGATGCCCAGTGCTCTCAATTGCAAGTTCTGATGAATGACACCCTGAGATGCTGCTTCAATGTTAAACGCAGGGACCGAGTGCCCATCGAGGGCCTTCTCACAAGAGCAAATCTCGACAGCCTCAAACTTAGACAATCGCGCCATCTTTTGGCCCTGATACACTGGTGGTCTACGGATGATAACAATCTGGTTGTTGAACGAACCCAAGCTATGAGAAGTGCTAATAAAATAAAGATTAAGCTTAGGCGCCCGCTAAAAGACTAATACAAACGTTCCCCCCTGTACCATGGAGTACAACTCTGGGATGCCCTTGGTAGTGATACACAAATGAATCAAGAACGCAGTGTTTTTAAATCAAAACTGAAGTCTGTCGTGTGTGACAACCAAAATTTCCCTGTCATTCTGAGATAATGCATGAAGTTTGTTGGTATTTTGTGTGACTTATCTGTGCTCCCTCTCCTACCCCTGACAGTCATAGTTTATGTTGAATATTATTATGTATTATGTGTTAATTGTCATTTGTGTTGTCTTTGTGCCTAGTGGAACGAGTTTTCCATTACTCTCTCCAAATGGACTAGTGAAAAACCACATTTATTACATACCTGTAAGAACATCAGTGTTTATATTTTTTGCCCAGATGATGTGTAACAATCACTATGTTTCGTATGGCTTGTGTATTATCTCCTTTGTATGACAGATTCGAGTGGAAGATCACGACACTGTATATTGTGAACTCCTTTTTCGTCTAATAAAACTTTTTTTTAAAACCACAAAAAAACCCTCGTGCTCCAAGGGACACTGGAGCACGTTTAATAATCTAGGCCCGTACATGAAGACCCTCTTCTGTAACTCGTTCAAGGGAATATCGTTTAATGAGATTTAAGTCTGTTCGCTAAGACAGTATTAGCCCTCTATTAGGTCATCCATAAGTATTGAATAGAGTTGACCTACGTTGTCCCTGAGTCTCTATGGCATACAGAAAAGGGTCTACATATACGAGCCTAAATTATTAAATTGTCCCCAGGTCACACATGCACTTGCACGCGCTAGCGCTAGCCGCACGGACTATTAAACGACCCAAGGTCACTTCGGGGTATTGTGCTAAAATCAACGAGACCCTCTCTGATAATTTAAGACAATTAAATGGAGTATATGGGAAGTTGATAAGAGACAACCTCAAATTGTTTGTATCGGTATAAACATCGATATATATCTTGCTTTCATTTCAATGTCTTTTTTTCCAAGGTGTGCACTCTGAAGATTACCCTCATGCAAGAGTCTTTGGCAGCCTATCTATACCAATCTGGTGTAACTCCAGCATCCCAGCGGCGTCCATACGCAAACGGATAGCCTTATACAGCATTGGGATCACACACTCTATGTACACATATTCATTTCCTCTGGTCAGAAATATTGATAGAACTTCGCGCCATCTACGGTGCAAGCCATTAATCGAGCGATCCATTATGTCTTTTGATAGGGTTTTAAAAGCCAGTCGCAGGGTCAGGTTTCCCTCACCGGGTCACACGTCCATTAGCTCCGAGCGAGTGGCGTCCGGAACGCATCCAGAATGCAGCCCCTGGAACGCGTCGGGTGCGAGAAACGAGGCGGGCGGGTGTGAGCGGGTGTGAGGCGGTGTCAGTGGGTCACAACAAGCATAACCAAAGCGGGTGTGACTTGGATATAAAAGTTGTCATGGATTGGAAAGTAAATAGGGTGGCGAGTGGTGCTCATATTCTATATCTATGGCTTCTGGCGGGTGAGAATAGAGATAGAAGCCTATCGATTCCTACTGTTTTTTGTGCAGGAGGCAGGGATGGCTGATTATGACCTACATGATATATATAGGCATAGACATACACAAACAGTTATCATCACTTTTGAAGTGCACTCTTACACCAAAACCTCTTACGATCTGGCGGCATTGATTTCTGGGTCACTAGACGAAATGTACCATAATTGGGTGGAATAGGGACTGAAACTTAAGAATAGTCGTCCATATCTGTCTCATTGCCCATAATTCAATGTATAATGACCTAATCTTCATTTCATCACGAGATTTTTGCCCAAATCTTTTAAGATTTATATGTCATGGCTTGATTCAAAAATGTAAAACATTAGAAAATCCGATCAGCAAATACAGCCAATCTCGTTGCAAACGTAGCACATTAGGAATGTATGCGCGTGTGGCTTCATTTCAGACCTTGATTACCGTAAAAAAGGAAACATATTCTGATATCCAGATATCAATCTTACAGTACTGTATATTGATAATGAAACAAAGGTTCTTTGAAGTCCCATGCTGGAGTCTGAGTCTGATTTATTCTAACACCGTTGTATTATATCAAATCTCACTCGGGTATACACTATATGTGCGCCGCGCACGGCCATATAAACGCCTCTCCCGCCCCATCTAGCAGAAGGTCGGTGAACTAGAGACGCTTGACGCAGCGTTCGGCGACTGGCGTGATGACGAGCGGAGACGGCGTCCGTCGAGAATCGCATCTGGTACCAGCTGGCGAATCACTCCAGGAAGGGTAATTTCATCAGGGAGTAGGAAGCCTGCAATCAGAACGGATGGCAAATAGTGGAAGATAGTAAGCGTGAGAGATATAGAAAGAGAGCTGGTCCAGAGACGGGCATAGGGAATAGGAATGAGAGTCTTGTGGAGAGGAGATAACACAGATAATTCAGAGTGAGGGAGATGGAGAAAGGACCGTGAATGCGAGGACAGACGGTGATGAACGTATAAATAGAATGGCGTAGTGATCAACGTAGAGAGGTAGCTGATCATCTGGTCAAACGATCCGCCTTTGTCATCTCTTTTTGAGCCGCAGCCAAGCCGTTCTAGCCACCACAGCCCTGGGGGTAGTATTGGACTCGGTAGGTGAAGCCATGATTTAAAGACTTAAGTTGGATACTTGATCTACCCCGGAACATTGGTGATTGTGGTACCATTGGGGGAAATGATAGTAGTCTCTGGTAGCATCAATACAAAAGGCAAAAAGTTAAAAATACAAAATGCAACAGAAACTGGTTACTGACAGTAAGAGGTAGGTCAGAAATCAACCGATGGATGCTTCTGCACAATTTGAACAGTTATACCCTAAACAGTGGTGGTTCTTTTGCTAACAATGGCAGTACAGGTGGTAGTTCGAATGAGGGATTTAATTATTTGTACTCTCTAAGATGTATGTAAATAACGAGAGGACAATGATCGAAAGCGTTATTAGTAATTGTGAGGGAATTAGCGTTAGTATCAGTGGCACTGACACTTTTGTATAAATTAGTGAGGATGAATGAGACGGCAAAAGGGAACTGAGGTTTTGGGTATCAGATCGTTAATTCGCTTAGGTGGTGGTGGCTTTGACTATACAAGCCACTTTGTAAGCGGTACCAGAACTCTATGGAACTCATACATACTCGCTGTCAAGTCCAAACACTGGAGAAACGTAATTATATGAAGTTATTGTATATGAAGAAATATGCCAGCAGATCAAAAGACAGGTGAGACTTCAGCATCCCAGGACTTTTCCAGGAAAGGCTTTATAATTTACAATTAAATGCTACTCTGGAATGACTCACCACGCAAGTTACAAGATTGTCCTTCAATCCGAGCACACAAGAGATTTATTTGTAAATTAGTTCCAACTTAGTCTTGAGAAGTGCGAATTAAACAACCAACCTCTCCGTAACTCATCACTCGCATTCGACGCTGTTAGCCTAAATAGCCTAAGAATGTAGATGGGAAATGTGAACCGTTCTTGTTGATCCCGGCTTTGTATATTACATTATATGTACATACTATGAGGCAGAGACCTGCCAGGGAAGCCGATAGCGAGCCACCATGTGGTGATAGTAACAGTATTATATAAATAATATTTCTCAAATGACGTTTTCATTTCTTGGTTCATTTTCCTATATAATCTGTAGTTGTAGAGTCATTGTATTACATACAAATTATAGGACATATGTAAAAGTCCATATATATATGTGCATGTTCTTGTGACACATCTTCTTTTTTCCATTATGCTGCTCTTCTCTACACACTTTATTTAAGATCTCCCAGTATTTTCTGCACTTATTTGCTATAGTTGCAATACTTCTAGTCTTATAATATCGTTCCCCTCTTTAGACTAGGAGCATACGTTATTTCCATTCATAATGGAAGAACGCGGTATACCAAAATAGCATAGAATAAAAGTAAGAGAATATCAATACTTTGGTATATTTCTTTTGAGATGTTTGTCATTTTCTGGCTAACGTTTTTTATTTTGACTTGTGCCTGGTCTAGCATACCACAGATCACATTCACCTTGTCATGGTTGTGACTGAATTTGTCATTTAGGGTCTTGGTCAACTGCCCTACTTCTCTGGCTAATAGGTCAGCTATGCCACTCAGTTTACTCTTTGATGCCCCTTAGCACTTGATGCACTCAAGTTTGTTTTGCTTGAAGGTACTTCATTTGGAGTACTAGTGCCCTTGGTAATCCTCTTGCTAACATATTTGTCATCTGTTTTCCTTCTACTTCTAAGAGTTCTTTTGACATCTTCAGATGGGGTATCATCTGGAACATTCATATATTTGGCACAATTATCATAGTCCATTGATATCTGATTTCTGTTGATTTGCTACACCACATTCACATGGTCACTCAGCCATGAAAGTTCTATTTTAGGGAACCAAGTCAGTAGTGAGGCAGGGATACGGGATACAGGGATACTGGGCACCTGATCCTTTTACCAGGCCTTTATAGTTGGTGCATGGAGAGTGAAGTGTTAGATTCCCTGCAGTAAGCTGAAAGCCTGTGTGAGCATTCTGTCCTCTTGATGACATATATGAGCGCGATTTCCCGTGCTCAAATCTAGGAGCTAATGTTATTTCCATTTACAATGGAAGAGCGTGGTATACCTAAATTACTTCATGAAATAAAAGTAATATAATATCAAAAGAAATTATGTATTTGAGCCATCTGTATTTGATTGAAAATTAAGTATCAAGAATATTTCAATAAACCTAGAGAATTAATTTGATAGTCATTCTCAAGTGGCATGAACAGGATTACTTAATGAAACCAATTTCTGGTATTAAAATCAGGGTATACATCCTAATGCATTAAAATGTCTCTGAATCAAGTCCTTTATTGGTCTGAGTATAACAGGTTCAATGACCTGGTCAGTGGATGAATGTAAGGAGTGTGTGTGAGAGAGTGGGGGAGAGGTGCTAATATGGAGTGACTGGGTTGAGATAGAGTCATGCCTACCCTTCCACCAACCTCATACCTCTGTACTGGGTCTGTGTTTCTTTTCTAGTAAATAGTCTGTGCCTTCGGATGTGGAAGTTCCAATGCTATACAGTCAGGTGTGTCCCATCAGATTTGAAATGTATATGCATTGTAAAGTGGTAGGAGAGCCAGAAAAGAACAGGCTCTTGAGTGTAGCTATTTGGTCAGTAAAGTAGATGGAGTGGTTGTGGGAGGGGAGGGGGTGAGGGCTATTCTGACATGACTGTAGAGTGGTCCAGTGTGCTATACCTAAATCTATATCTGTCCCTGTCTGTTAGTAAATAGGTCTATTTCTCTTAGTTTATGTCTGTTTTCTGTCTCCAGCTGTCTGCTTCTCTGTCTGTCTCCCTGGCTATCCCTGTCTGTATACTGTATGTATGACTCTCTCTGTTTATATCTTTGTCTCTGTCCCTGTCTGTTCATATGTATGTCATACTATATCTTTGTCTCTGTCCCTGTTGTTTGGCATGTATGTTTAACTATTCGCTTTGTATGTGTCTTTCTGCATCTCTGTCTCATTGTCTCTGTCCCTATCTGTATATATGTCTGACTCTCTGTCTGTTTACCTGTCCCTGTGTGAGTCTCCCTCATGTCTCTGTTATCATCTGCATCATTATCTGTCTCTCTGTGTCTCCCTCCCTGTCTTCATGAAAATCAATGATCAAGGGTTTCAGCAAGTCAATGATCAAGTCTCAGGTGCAAGGCTTGATGACAGAGTTGAAGGGAGTAAAACTAATTTGCCAGGTCTGTACAAAGTGGGTCTGAACACAGTGTATTTAGACGTGTCCCATAAGATCTGACTCTCTGAATACACTGTATTTAGATGTGTCCCAACAGATTTGAAATGTAAATACCACATTTAGACAATATTTTCATCTAATAGTTTCCTTTTCTAGTAGCAGATTACAGTAGCCATAACTAAGTGTTTATCATTTCACAAAAGGATTGACAAAGTGGATTCTTTTGTCTTCACACACACACACACATATATATATATATATATATATATATATATATATATATATATATATATATATATATATATATATAAGTTGGCGGCTTGCTGGTTATAGTCTAAGTGAATAATAAATAACATGCGAGGAAATTGGTTTGGCGGAATAATACATAATCACACTTTATTAAGTACAATTAAAATTAAAATTTTCAACAGTGTGAAAAACCGGTCTTGACAGTTCAACATCAACATCGACAAGCACAACCGTTTAGAATCGTGACGCAACACGGATACATCGCTTGGTTTCTTTTCCGCCATCCCTGTCAGAGTGATATGATCCCGATAAAAGGGTTTAAGAAGGAGGACGACTTGCTGGCCTGTGAGGCCTCATGATACCACAAAGAGGATTGGGGTTTGAAGCTGTATACTGAAGGTAACGGGGTTTTTAAAGTGAGGAATACAGTTTCAGTATCAATATTGTTTGTGATAATAACAGTAATCCGTAGTAATGCTAGAAATAAGTATTAGCGTAATGCCAGGAATAATCATAACGGTAGTAATGGTTATGACCCACTGCTAACAGTAGTACTAATATCTCAGGTGCTGCTATAGTGCCAGTGGTATCGAGTGCGTTGTGCTGAATTGAGGTGGAAGGGATTGGGGGCAAGGGGGAGTAGGGATCCGAGTGCCTCCTTTGTTTTAATGATGCGCCATGACCAGCTCGCCTGACATAATTGGTGCGTTGCCCGGGCGACAGGCGGCGCGGCGGTAAGCGGAAACCACGTCGTCGCGGCGGTTCTGGCGTGCGCCGTGGTCCGCCGCCCGTAAGCGATACCTTTTCCTCTCCCGCCGCGCCCGCCACACCGCCAGCCTCTCTCCTCCACCCCTCCAGCGAGAGTCTGACGATGAAATCATTGGGCGTAATTGACATGAAACCCAGACCCAGTTCTGATTTCCAGGCCTCCTTTCGCCGGCAGATCGCGTTGCCTGCGACCGTGTGGCCGACACCCGCGCGTCCCCTGACGGTAGACACCGGTGAACACACGTCAATCCACCCCCTCCCCCGCTATTCGTAACCATAACCAGGACGATCGCCGGCCTCTGACTCCACTTCAGACTCATTAGTCAACAGTTCTGGGATATGTATGCTTGTTGTTTTATCCAGCGCCATGGATCAGTAGGTGCAGTGCAGTTGAAATATATGTGATTTGAGTAAATCAGTAATATTAGGAAACATCCTTACTGTAGACGAAACGGTTCCTGTTCGAGGTCAGTCGTCGATTTCATACTGCCTGACGCCATAGGCGGAAGGCAGTATGGATACGAAGACTGACCGAGAACGAGAAGCGTTTCGTCCACAGTGAGGACGTTTGCTTATTAGTATACACCTGACGCCATTTTAATGACATACAAAGTCACAGTCACAGCGGGCACGAACATTATTATTACTGTACCCCTAGCAGCGGGCAGTATTTAACAGACATTCGGACATAGGTATATAATAATATGTACCATGACCCACTACAGAGCTATATTCTATGACAATACACATGAATAAATGAAAATGTGTTTTCACATGTATAAATATATATCATTGCACAATTATGTTATTTCCTTTGGTTGGACAAGTGCTATTCCTGAATGTGTTATCGTAAACATCTTTTATTTGACAGGTACGTAACGTAACTGTTGGGTAGGTAATCTCTGGTATAAATTTTCAAAATGGCAGATTCTGTTAAAGGCAGATAGCACACTATTCATATTTTCTGCCTGGCTTCCGTTATTCTGCTCCTGCTCAAGTTTGTGTTCAGGGGGCATGGCTGGCCATGGATTCGCGATGTCAGATCTTGACTGATGCAGTTTATCCCTCTCAATCAATCATTAATATAAGGGATCAGAATACTAGATCCTGATGATAGATAGACTTGCATTTATATTCTATATAATATCAGGAAAGCACACACATAGTTTGGGAGACTTTATAGGAATAATAAATCTTATACCACAGTAGCAGCAGCTCTTCAGGGGGGATTGGAATTCAGGATACGTCTGAGCCACACATCTTGTTTAGATCCATTCTCGGACCACCTGCCAAGCCGTACATATCGCAATACCTGTTGCAAAGGGAAGATGTTTCCAAAACGTTGGCGTCTCGCGTGCCTTACAGACGTTGAGTAAACACGCCAAAAACACTATCCGACATTATTCAATCTCACGCACACAACATTGTTTTGCCGACACGCTAGACTTACAACATTTTTCCCTGCTGGTCCTATGGGAAATATGCATCAATTTATTTACTATGAAAACATGGGGACATGATGATAAGGGGTCGGGACCACGCCCGGGGTGGGACCCGCTACCCAAACAACCCAGCGCCGGTATCGTGTGTGTGTGGTCTCCGTGCCCCGTTTTCAGCTCCCGCAGAGACCACGCTGGAGATCTCGCGTAACCGCGTGGAAGCCCCGCATGGCCGTGATGTCACGAGGTGGTCGTTGGCACCGTCGCCGCTCACCATGTGTGCTGTCAGAACCAGCGAGACTGTCCATTAATTATTGGAAAAGGATGAGTGGTTTGGTTGATGGTGTGGTACCGGGGGCCGTTTTGTTGTACTTATACCCTCTCCGCCCTCTAAATAACCCATCTTTCCACCCTTCTCGCGACTTAATTCCATGGCCGAGATATGCCAAGTCTGGCCGTTGAGGGTATTCGGAAGATAGATAGGGGAGTAGGGAGCTGTATCCCAGATTTAATTAAACCCAAGAATAAAGCTAAAATCACTATTGATGTGTTTATGGGGATCTAACCCATAAAACTTCTTCTGCTTCTCACAATATGGTGGATATCATTTTGACAACACCGTATTCTTTCATAAAGGGAGGAAAAATGTAAAATAAAAAGACACCTCAGAAAGCTTATTACTTTGGTAATCAATATAAAAGTTTATAATGTTGCTTGATAGCTTACATTTATATCTTTGGTCTTTCCCTTGCATTTATATGCCACATATTGCTATATTGCATTACCTGTGGTGACGTCTAGTAACTCACAGCCAACAACCTTTCTCACATCGTCCTCTTATTTTGATGCATCATGCACAACAATATGAAAAATAAGTCTAAATGATGTTGGTCATCTGGAAATGTAATTTAGCCCGTGCACTTTTTTGAGACCTCCCAACATCCATGCTAATCACTAGAGACGAAGTGGTTTCGGTGTGAACAAGGCAGAGACACCGGGGCTAGGGAGAGGGCAGGCCGGCACAACACGGTTCTACCCCAGGAAGCTGAAGTCTGTGTGTGGGCCATGGCTGAATCTACCAGTTACCAGTCTCTCCCCCACCCACCACACTGAGCCCCTGCCGTTGCCTCCACCGTGCCTCACAACAAGCTCTCTGTCAAAGACCCAGCTTACATGTCACACAAATAACAATGTTGATAGGAGAGAAGATAAAAATGAATCCCCGTAGGGATGCCTCTTGGGTGATGTAGGTATGTGATTTGGTTATGTTATATCTCGCACTGATTAACTCAAAATACCGTGTGTCATGCTTACTCCTTTTTTTTCATTTTCAGAACATATTTTTAGTGTTTCATCTTTTTATCTTTTGTTCCTTAATCTTCACTTTAACGAATATGTTTTCGTGTTGGTTAGGTGTGTCCCTGTCTCTCGCTTTTTATATTTTCACTTTTTATTTTCTCATGGTTTTTAATTATCTTTAGTGCTGGTTGGGTGCTATCCGGGCTGGAGTGTACGTAATTCTCACCGAAAGAAAGAAATGCCACAGAAAGGGTTTGTGTCGTCACTATGTCTGAAGAATGTGGCAAGTGATGTGCTCGTTAGACAGAATATTGTCGATGTAAGTAGTATAGTCAAATGACGACGACCTCTGACCCCTCATATCATAGCAACCGAAGTGGTGGATGCATGTCTCAATTCACGGCTTAGGGCCCCATTAAGAACCCACGTGAAGCACACGTGGTTGTGCAGAAAGGAGCATGAAAATACTTTCAGTATGAGTAATGGCGACAGGCTGAGACCTAGTTGTGAGCAGATATGAGTCGATTTGAGCACACCTTAGGTGGTCTCCTCACCCGATCCGACATGTATGCCCTCTAGGGTTAATCTTACCTGCCGCTACTCCTTCACGGGGCTCGGGGACGTGTGGGTGGCCTACCTACTCGTTCTGCTGGCCATCGCCCCTCATCTGCCACCCGTTGTACGCCGTTCCTCACACCGCTTGCCGTCCGCCATCCGCCGTCCGCCCTAGGCTGGCCGCCGCACGGTGCACGCCACTGGTCGAGCGCGGTCCGCCACTCACAGCACCCCCCCCCCCCCCCCCACCACCACACATACACACACTATCTGCTGCTCTCTGCCATCCACTACCCACCATTCGTCGCTCACTGCATGTCTCCGCCGCCCTGTGCCATCCGCCGCCCGCCGCCCTCCATCAGCCGCCCGCCGCTTGTCAAGCGCCGCCCACAGCGATCTACCGACTGCCACCCACAGCACGCCAGCCTTCGCCATCATTTCACCGGGGGCAGGTCACACATGTTGCCCCACCTGGTGGCCGCCTTGCGTCATACAGGGTCTCTAATGGAAGATCAAAGCGGTCGTCGCGCACACGGGACCGCGCCGATTCCCGCTCCACGGCGGGGTATGATAAACCCGAGAAACCTGAACCCTCACGTGTCAGCCTCGGCCCGCACCACATACATGCCCCACCGAGACCACACATGGACCCAGCGGAGGTCCTGCCGCTCGCCTGCTGCCCACCTGATAATATTAGAAGAGTAATTCCCTACAAATTACTCTGGTCGCTGATGAGATAAGCCAGAACAAGACAACTACTTCCGTTCTACCCTACTCCCCAACTTCACCACTCACGTCTACTACATCTCTCTCACACATCATCTCGTTCCAACACCACCTTTTCTGTGCAATCTTTACATGTCATTACCTACATATATATACATGGCAATATTTTTCTAGTGAACTTGTGTTTCTTCACGACAACGATGACCAGCCTGACATCGGGATTGAAAATCATGTACTTCTATATGAATGCCTAAATTTCAATAAAATATATTTTTTTTAAAGAATGGTCAGGAAACTTATTGCATGTTCCGCGTGCTTGTTAACGATTGACAACAATGATTGTTAACAATATGAAATTCAATCTACAATATGACACAATACTTCAACCTAGAATTCAATCTAAATCTAAAAGTTTAACAGAAGATATTACTTTTACACCCTGAAACTAGTTAAACACATGCCACTTCCGGTTGTGGAATACTGGGATTTTTTATTCTATTTACTAACGTAGCAACTAGATAAACACCAGACAATGGTTAACAATAGAGTCGTAATTGGAGCAAATGAACGACAGATATCCTACATTCTGATTTATATGCTAGATACAAGATCAGACCCTTAACATTTAGATGAACAATACATGTATTACCTATGATGAAATGGTTGAGTGAAGATCAAGATCAGGATTACATCAGGACAATTTCTGTTGAAAACGATTTGTTTTTTGTGTGTTATCTATGTATTGTTTGTTACCATCCATTGACCTCTGTAAGGCAGAATCCCAATAGACAATTACTTTTGTCATAAAACTTAACTGAATAGTACAAAACCAAAACAAAACCATGCCCCAAGGGGTGGGCAGTACTGCAAATATATGGTGCAAGCCGCTCAGCGGAGTGTCAGCGGAGAAGGTGGGAGCAAGCCAGGAGGAATGTCAGTCTCAGATCGATCAAGGTAAGATGAAAGCTGACAATCCAACTCACATGGCTGAAGAAGATTCAGATGACGGTGACCATGTATTGAAAGACTCACAACCTCTAGAAGTAAAGAGTTAAGTTCCACTTTGTCACAAAGCCTTATCCAGGCCTTATCAAGGCCTTATCCAGACCAGTGTCCTGCAACAGCAGCAGATAGCAACGCATGATAAGTCGTTTGAATTACTTTTGTCATGGCTACTTGCCATGACACTATCAGGCGATGTGCCGCTAGCGGTAAATCTCACTGCACCTGTCGTTCAAGCTATGCAGGAGTAAATTCTTCAGTGGTCTGTCTTTTCATCAAACTCTAACTCTGGGGATTACAGCTATGAGTGGCAGTGTTCCAGTGTCTTCGGACACGATTTCGGCTACCTCGCTCCAACGTACATCACCCATCCATTGTTGTCCTGCGGCACCTAAAAAGCGTAAGTCTGACAAATATGAGCCATTTATGTACATTCACAGTGTGAAAGACTGCATGTTCGACAATATTATCAATGCTAATCTTTCAATGATTGAATTATTGATCTCATGTGATGATACCGGGGGCCTGTTACATAGATTTTGAACGATGCGACCATTGTACTATAAGATCTACCCAACGATGTACGACCTCTAGTAAATTAAGGTATGTAGATGGGAGAAAACAATGAAAATAGATATGAAGAGAGAGACAGCAAACTGTTCAAACAATATTCCCGACGGACTATATTAGGAACATATGAAATTGAAATGAAAAAGGGGGACCGAGATTTAGAAAGTCTAATAGCACAGTAATTGTGATATCAGGCAAAGAAACCTTTTTTTTTTAAATCCCGGGGGTAGTTTGAAATATCCCATGGATGTATGCCTCTTAAGGGATCCAGGATACAAATACAAATAAATGGTCTGTGCCTCGCTTCAGAAATTGAGCGAAGTGCCTCACGAAAGAGTCGATACCAACAAAGCCTAGGATATGAACAAATGTGATACCATGAAGGATATAATCATCACGAAATTAAAAATGACATAGTTATCTGGAAATGGTATTTCTGGCCGATTGCTAAAAATAACTTTAGCCGGTATGGTTAATAAACTTATCCAATTATCAACGATGTCTTTATCGCAAGCAGTGTTCCCAGATTGGTTCTAATAAATTAACCTTAGACGGATAGAAGACCAAATTTATGATTATTTGGACTAATGATAGAATTAGAGAATGCAACAATATATTTCCAAAATAACATATAAATAAGGTTGAGACCGAGTTCATTGCTACAAATATATTGGGTTACCTTGTACAGAACTAGTGCATAAACAACCATATTGAAATAAACATGAGAGCAGCATCAGACGAATCCTATGTTTTGAAAAAGGATAAGTCACTTTATTGAATACACCACTGCTGTTAATTTATATGAAGCAATGGTCCTACCATACACTGACTTTGCAGCAATCCTTTATGACTCAAAACCATTGTTGTATAAGATACAGTTAATACAGACATGTTGTCTACGTACCTGTCATGACAAGGGAGGCCGCTTGCCGGCTTGCCGGCCATACTTGTATATCAACTAACGAAAGCCCATAATCAAACAGGAAGAAGACTCGCACACCTCAACAACTACCTGTTTACCTTTAAAGCGGAAGACACCTTATTACTCTGAAACGCAGGCAACCGTACGGGCCTACATGAGGCCCCAGTTTTCAGTACTACCCACACAAAACTTGAACAATATAAAAACAGTACTTTCTACTGTTGGGTGACCTCGAGGAACCCCCTGCCAGCGATGGCTCCGAACATTGTTACTCTTACACTCCTCAAACAGCATCAGGAAAGTTGGGCTTTGGAACAAAACTTCATTCGGACTTAAGGTGACCTACATGTCAATTGATTGTTGTAAATTCTTCTTTCCAAATGTGTACATGCCATATATGCATTCCGCTATGTTTGATTGTATTTAGGGGCTACAGCAGTACGCCCTACAGGGGATAGACACCCCCCCCCCCCCCCCAAACACACACAGGCGATTTACCACCAATGATCGGAGGTTCGTCGTGGCTCAAGTCATCTGCCCTCCCTTTACCTCGGCTTTCACATGGGGGCACACCCCCGCAGGAACCATTTTCCGCCCAACCACCGTCCTGAGACTCCCCTGAAGGAGCTATACTGTCCACCCTGATCTTGGGAGCACTTACCTCTGCACGATCAGCATAGCCCAGCCGTCTGCTAACCCAGGAATCCTCGAGTGAAGCCCAGTGGGGCTTGTGTCCAGTGGGGGATACCTATATTGGTGTTACGGCGATCCCAGTCCATTTGCCCTCTCTGGATACACTCGGCCGCTACCATGGCCTCTGGCCCTCAATACTCCCTGACCCGTACCCATCTGTGGTCAGGGGTAACACCGGTTCCATTTTCTGTTAGGCCTGGCGTCCACCTACTACGATAGAAATTTATAGCTACCGATATGGCACCGATACAAAAAGCAGATATCGGAGACGTATCGGGAAGGTGCAAAATCGTAGACATATGTCTAGACATGCCAATCCACCATGCATTGCAAGGGTTTTCTAATCGCAGAAACGTGGTCAACTGCCCCGATATTAGGTGACCTTCTGACGCAATTTTGATTTTGTATCGGGAGGTGCATCGTAGACCATATCGGTGCCATATCGTAATAGGTGGACGCCGGGCCTAACCCTCGATTTCACGCTTTCTACAGAAGCCTATCCTGCGACTAGCATCCTCTGGATGCTCCTATTCGGTGGCAATTGAGTCTCCATTTCAACATGTATCACAACCCTTTCCTCAACCACATCAATTAAAGTTCCTTTAACACCTGCCTCCAACTCTCTCTCTGAGTTTGGCATTCAGGTTTGCACATATAGGGAGTTGTAGGTTTCGCTAGCAACCAATAGTTGGTCACATCTGCCACCAATGTAACGTCAATAAAGACTCGAAAAGGAAAGTGAAGAGCTGTTGAGATCCCGGTGCCATTTGCTATGCCAACATAACAAACGAGACATTTAATAAATCTATATGTAATGAATAATTCAATAATTCCAAATAAATCCTCGTGTTTTTTCCCACATTTCAGGATTTTTTTACGTATCCACGTGCATTTTTGGCTGAGTTACAGGCCCGATACTGTAGTTCTCACTTGTGAGACAGGGAAGTGATAGCCTAGGGTCGAGCAGTACAGTAGGAACTGATTGAGTAGTGCAGTTACTGCAGTTCTTGGTTCAGATAGTATAGTGGTTCTCACAAAGTAGTGACTACTCGAGAAACATGAATATCGAGATGTGGGTAAAAGATACACATGGAATTGTTCAGAGCATATTTTTCTTCACTTAGATATGTTACAATATGTTTTAAGATGGTTGTTTTGATCAATGTGAGAGGGTAGACCCTCTCATGAACAGCGGCAGTAACAGTGGCGGTAACAGCGGCAGGACATGCACTTATGAAACGGTTACTACCACTGTTGGTGTCGCTCACACTGAAAGTGCTGTTCACTGTTGCGTCCACCAAGTATTGAAACGGGAACTGCCACCGTGGTGCCACTGTGGTGCCACTGAGACCAACAGCGAGAGGATTTTCAACTATTGAAACAGGTACTCCATCCCCGATATAGATAAGGAATGCTCCTACACACAGAGCCTGAGACATTATTTTCCCATGCATTGAAAAGATAGAAGAATTAGTATACGCCAAATCTAATCGACATTCCACTGATGTTTGAAATAGCCGCCAGAATTTAGCTCCAGCTCCTCTCTCGGGATGTGAGAATATGGCCTGAGGCAGAGGCAAGTATGCACAAGTACCACGTTAGATCTGCGAGGAGAGTGGATCTCTGTGGAGAGAACATGGCTGTGGAGACAGAATAGGAAGTGGTATCGTGTTCCGACCTCTATTCGGCAGCCTGACCCACAGCGTTTGTTCTGGGTGCATACCGCTCCTTTCCTGGTCCATAAATCCATGCCACTTCTTGGGGGCCTGACCTTGTAAGTTGGCGTTGTCGAACTGGCCGGACACTCACACATCCCACTAGAAGCATGCCCTGGCATGCGCAAAGGATAGACTTTTGCTATATGTCCTCTGTAGTTCTAGCTTTGTTACTTTCTCCAGCAGTTCTAGTAGTCTTTCTACATCCTGGCGAGAGAGGCATAGTGATAGGAGAAGGCATTTAATATGGTGTAACTTCCCTCCACTGCCTTGACGTCCACATGCATGTTGTATGTCCCAATGGGTATACATCTGAACTTTTACGGGTGTAACATTACAATTGTGTTTCCCATTTAATTCCATATTGGTATTTCAATTGTGTCCCCAATATTATTAATCGCTAACACGAATTATCAAATATAATATCGTAGATTCCCAATGGCATCTTTAATTGGCATCTTAATGACATCTTTAGATAAATAATGTTTATCTAATAGAAATAAATGTTGCCTTGGGGTACCTTCTATTAATTGGCTTAACAATGCTTTTGAACGGGAGTACTATAGTGTAGAAAAATGGATTAGGAGTAAATGGAAAGTTCATAGTTGATGAACTAGGAGCAAATGTTATGCTGGAAGTGTATATGTGACCACTCTAACCTTTAGGCAATGTATCTAGGGCGTGCAAGCACGCTCCAATGAGCCTGGAATTATAAATGAATGACAATTAAAGTTTTTGGGTTATATTCAGTCTATGGCTCATTTTCTGTTACCCACTTGCACCAATCAACTTAGCTCTACAATCCCGGTGCTACAACCGCCTGTCTAAGACCCAGATGTAACTAGCACCAGTGGGTCAATGAAGTATTTTGGTTTCTAGTGATTGGTCATGGCCAGTTGGACAAGCCCTTGAGACCCTGAGACATTGACCCTCTGCGTCTTTCCCAAAATCACGGTATAAACACACAGATGGTGATGATTTAGTCCCTTTTTTTTGCAGCAATCTTAAAGTCTATGTCACCACCCCAACCCTTAAGCAATGTTTATGGGCGTGTGACCCACGCTCAAAAGTGTTTAGCATCATACAGTGTTTTAGTTTCAAATACATAATCAGTATAATGTTTAATATCTAAAGGGTTAAATACTTGGTTAGGGTTTGGTGTTTATAAAGTGAATAAGATAATCTGATGCAAATGACAAACCTGAATATCTAAGTAGTATTTTGACTTTAAGGCCTGGCGTCCACCTACTACGATATAGCTCCGATATGGTTTACGATGGACCTCCCGATAAAAAAATCAAAATCGCGTCGGAAGGTCACCTCACCAACGAGATATATATAAATGCAAATAGGAAGAACTATGGCCCTGGAGCCTACTGAAAATAGGGTAATCATTAACCCTAGTAGAGTTTCCAGAATAAAGAACAAAAAATAAATAAATAAAATAAAATGAATATCGTGGCAGTTGACCACGTCTCTGCGATTAGACGTCGATAAAAACCCCACACAATGCATGGCGGATTGGCATGTCTAGACATATGTCTACGATTCTGCACGTTCCCGATATGTCTCCGATATTTGCTTTTTGTATCGGTGCCATATCGGTAGGTCTAAATTTCTATCGTAGTAGGTGAACGCCGGGCCATACTGTAATGTATTTCGCGTACGTGAAAGTCGAGTAAAGTCTTAATTCCCAATCATTATACCATCCAGAATATCACATCTGTTTTTAAATCTGTAAAAATCTTAATAAATTCATGCCTGAAATAGAAATTCCTTTTTAATATATTTTGGTTATAGCACTGTCTAGTATTATCGAGAAAAAAAAGAAAAAAATTATAAATATAGAAGATGGAAGGCACCAAAGTCCCGCCACTATACAACGTCTACCATATCATCTACTAAAAATGATAAATGTTTCGCTGAGAAAAACTGCGACATTTCCTAGTCTTTGTGATTCAGGCTAACGATAACATCTCATTCAGCCCCCTGCATCTCCAGTTTCCAGCACTCAAAAGGGGGCTGAGGGATAAAAGACGATGAATGCTTTGCTGATATGTGTTTGCTTTCAATTATCAAAACACACAGGGCATCCTGGGTTCTTTACAAGGGGTGCCTGCTGAAGACTGGCTGGAATGGTCGCCGACAAAAACCCTGACCCAGTCGTAATCACAGTAGGGTACTTGAAACCCGACCGAGCCGTAATCACACCGCGCTACTTGACGCGTCGACCACGACCCGACCCAACGCTGCCCGACCCTTCAATTCGATCAGGGACAAAAAGGCTGGAAGGTGTCGCGGCTCTGTTACCCATACTCTTTTACCGCCTCCCCCCTCCTCCCCAAGCATACTCGATGACAGATAGCACTCCCCGCAGAACTCGCACAAAAAAGGAGAGGGAAATGATGATGATGACGATGATGATGAAAAAAAGACTGCGGGGCGCCCGGTTACAGAGGTGTATTAAAAGCAGGCCGGAGACGCAGCCGACCACTTGAATTAGAGTCTGATGACAGTCGCAGGAAATCATTTCGCCCGTTAATGAGAAAATGTCACCCACAATGCCTTGGGTTACCGGTGGCGTGTGGCGCCCCCCCCCCCCCCCTCCTGCCGCCCGAGGTCTATACCGCCCACCATCCACCGCCCAACGTCCGCCGTCCAACTCAAGCCCTTCGTCCACCACCCTTGGCCCACAGGCCACTTCGCCCCACCCACCCCTCCTCAAAATTAACTGCTGCCATTCGCTTACTGTATATCAACCCCGTCCATTATATCAACCACAAAAAGATTCATGTAACTATTAAGGATAGTAAGATCAATAGATAGCTAGTTCTTAGCTCAGACTGAAATCACATTCAGTTTATTCTTGATTTTGATAGACCTATCTGCCTAAAATAAATGAATGTATCAATGACAAACAAGAAATAAGCATTTGCTTCTAAAATCGTCGCTGGTCTACAGAACAATTGTATCTACTACGGTGGTTCATGTGACCTTTCAGCTTTAGACTTTTTAATCGATTTAAGTAATGAACAGAAACATTAGACGTTAGTTGATCAAATATACTATGGATGGATATTCAATTCTAATGTTAATCACTGAATGAAACTTTGAGTTTCCATATATATAATTTCGGTGTAGACAGGTCACCGTGGGCGTATACATGAAGGCGTATTGGACTTCATGTCTACCCCTACTTCTGTACGTGAAGAGAGTAATCCCTCAATAGGCCTGTTTGAGTTATGTCTAAGGCCTTATCTTCACCACTGTCCGACCATTCTGATCTATGCACATAGGGGTCAACACTGTTTTGTTGTCATTTGCCATTATCCAATCCATGGCAAATCCAATCTTTTACGTGTATTCGCAATTTTGCTTATAAAATCTTTTTAATTCCCGTTAGGGTATCATTTGAATTATAATTATCAGCCCACCATTCTTTTTATTTGTTGATAGTTTTCAATTTTAAAACACCATTGTCCTGTGTTTGTCAGCCTAGCCTTGTTTATAAAGCACAAGCTGTCATTAGATTATATAGAGAGACTGATATGGGTAATAGATAGGCAGGGGGTTGCACTGGTTGCACTGGTCCAGACGGGCTGCCATGTGGGCAGAAACACGGCTTAAATTAGTATCTATGTGGCAGTGTAGATATAAACTGGCTCTAACCTCATTTTACCTTCTGTTTCATTATGGATACAACCAGTCATATCACAACCTTTACATCATTACTGTTATGAACACCATTGCTGCTATCAAAACCATGATACACTTTTACCATACTTTAATAATAACTGTTGTCATCATGCAATTACCATTACCACCATCAGTGCGATAGCTTTCGCTGCCCACAACGCTGTTAACAATACGTCCCAACATTATGTATACTGTTGTAATAGAAAGACAGTGAGCAGCACACTATAGATGTGGCTTCCTGGTTCCAGGTAACATGTATATACTTATCCTAAGGAGTTCAACTTGAGATGATATTATCCTGGCCTTAGCATGGCGTGAAATCCCATCAACCCAATTGAACACATTGTCATGATCTTGAACAACACACGTAGCCAACACAGCAATCATGTATTTTACACTTGTACAAGTCTCCAGAAAGAATATCAAGGCCTAAACTCTGACATGCCAGATCATCGTTTCACGTACTCCATTGACCTTACTCCAGATAGTATTGATTGTGAGAAATGAGGTGATACGAGTCAGTTTACTATTTCCAATTTGCGACCAACAGTATATCTTGCACCAATAAACAGGCATCAGAACACGTATCTGTGATTGCGGGGATTAAGTGACATCGACTGAGATGTCTTATCTTTGGGAATACCGACGCATCTCTTGTACTCTGACACTTCTAGATGTGTAATCAGAGGTACAGTGAACTTACACTCTCACTATTGTGACATGCGCTGACCTTTTCACCCAGGATCTACGTTGCTTTATACAAGAACAAGAAGCAACCAGAGAGTGGGAACAAACAAAGCAAGATTCATTTCAAATATGCAGGTAAAACATGATGGAAAAAAGATAAATATTTTATTTTTTTTTGTCCAATCCATGAACCCCAAGTGATGACGGAACCCAATAAAGGCAACAGGATCCAAGTTTTCACTTTATTATAGGTCTTCCCCATTCCCTAATCGGCCATTGATTAATCATACGTAAAGATACACAACAGTCACCCAAGGGTGGTATTGGCCTGGATATGAACGTAAAAGGGTCCGTCCAGTTTCCCTGTGAGCATGAGACCATGTTTTCCGAAGGGTTTTACTTATTTGACATAGAGTTAGAAGAAAACCTTCCCCACTATTTGACGTATGTTGTCTTTCGCATATATATATATATATATATATATATATATATATATATATATATATATATATATATATATATACACGACTTTCTATATCAATCAAAGATTCGAGAAACCTGTCCAATATGTCTATTTATGAAGCTCACTGCAAATTAGAAGTGTGTAATAAATTAATTACTGCACGTTCTAAGACACGGGTGTCCCACAAAGAAGTCTCTACGCCGCCAATAAACCCATGAGCAATCGGACGCGTTCCTTCAGAGGCATTCTACGTGGGTGGGCGGTTGGCGTGATAGTTCGACAAGGAGGGAGATAGGTTCTACATGAGCTAATTTGCTAATTAATTTTCTTATTTCCTCGTCGTCAGCTCAGGTTCGAATCGGAGGGGTGTCGGACTAACGTTGCTTAGCAACGGTAATCGAAGCCGTAATGGAACAAGATGATTGGAACAGGGAACGCAACCAACGCCTAACCGGGTCTTCGGTCGGGTTTCCTGTGGCCGAATTGGCTCCCCAAACATGTCCCTATGCCGGGC
Source organism: Alentia gelatinosa (assembly GCA_950022655.1). Classification (NCBI taxonomy): domain Eukaryota; kingdom Metazoa; phylum Annelida; class Polychaeta; order Phyllodocida; family Polynoidae; genus Alentia; species Alentia gelatinosa. The sequence goes on from OX465581.1 coordinate 53,900,112, forward strand.
TGTGCCATCAATTGCCTCCAACCCCTCCACAAGTTAGTGTACAACTTGAATGCCGTAGAGGGGGCGAGGCCGACACCTGGAACGGCGGGCAGGGGCGGTCGGGTGTTTCTCAACCCTCCCGTGCTTGGCGTGTGCCCCACCCATTGATCGAGAAAGGAAACCTTACGAAGGACCCAGCACGGTAACCGTGTTAGCGGCTAATAGGCGAAATCCTAGCCGGGTATGTATTAAATCAGAAGGCCCGCGTCAATTGTCGGCCGGAGTCGTCCGTGCCCGCCGCGTTTGTCCATATAACTTTATATTCATTAGTCTGAAACGGAAGACGTTGGGTACGCGGCGGCCGATGGAGTGGAGGTATTGACGATGGTTGCCAACGGCCCCCTTGCTCATTCCACCCCGCCCCTATGACGATGTAAACCTATCCTTCTTTATACCGACACTGTCGATTGACCTTCGATCTTCGATGAACAGAAATAACAGAGAAAATAGAGAACAGGCCCCACAAGGATAAGGCTACCCCATGGATAGGAAAGCCGAAGCGCAGCCGTGTGCGTTTTAAAGGAATTGTCGGATTGGGTTCCAGTTTCCTGATTCATAGGCCTAGATATCTGGTCCTTGGAACAATTTATGATATAAACAGGATTATTTTTTATTATCAAGTAATCTTATGTATTTATTGTATTTTACTTATGATTATTCATATTAACAAGACCAGGTTATGTTCAATGTAAGCAATTGAAACTTATTTCTACCAACAGGCTCGAGCGTCAAAACGTATTAAGTATAACTGCAAATGAAGGGGGTGGTTGCTTCTGGGCTACTCAGGTACTTTGATCCATATCCGATACGAATTAATATGACAATACTGGCCTACTTTGTAATTACCCTCCTTTGAGAAGAACCCATAATGAATGATCCATTCAGCATTCTTTGGTGTAATGACTGCTCCCCCCATCCCCTCGACACGTGCCGTTGAGTCTTACCAAGTCTCGCCACCTGCGAGAGGCCACGTGACTTCATTGTGGTCACACGAGATGTGCCGTGATTCTAGGCGGGGTACCATGAGGGCTTTGTGTGGTCAGTGGCCGGTCACTTCTGGTTGGCGCTGGTCAAGCACCGAGTCGGGGGTACTCAGTCGAGTGGGCAGTTGACACGCACCTGTGGAGCCTCCCATGCCACTGACCACTCGCCCCACTGGTCTTCCGTCCTCCTGGCATTGTCAGAGCCCCTTGAGGTCCTGCAACGCTGCTGAACAGGCATTCTGACTGACCTTCCACCATTAGGCGCATTTCAATGACACTTGTCTGGACACAAATGGTTCAAATAACACTCAGCTACAAATAGAAGAAAATAAGTGACAAAGTCCTGCATTCATTTCAGCGTGCAAGACCTCTATAGCTAAACATACTGTGTTCCATTCAGGATTCACAGGATAAAGGACAATAAATCACGCAAGTCAACCTCGAGTTTTTCCAGCAAGGCGCTAGTACTTTCTAGAGTTTGGTAGAGGCTGGTAATCAGTGATGTTTGTCATCTTCATCATTGTAAGTGAGAATACTTAGAATAGAAATACGAAAGGTATGTAACATTTGTGGAGGAGTGGCTACACCATCGCACTCTATACTCTCTGAATGTTTGGTCCTACTCATGCCGCTGATCTGTATATTATTTGTTGTAATTTCGTATTATTTTCATAATTCTTTGCGACAAGAAATGAATGTTTTAACTGAGGCCAGTCGTGGGGATATTTTTTAAATTGTCCATAAGATAAATCTCCCTTAAACTGAACGGTATTGATCATCGAAAAGAATGGAAGAAAATAATTCTAGAGTAAGCTCCAATTGATGTCATTCATATTAGTCAATCAAGGGGGACGTTGAATAATCTAGGATCTTACATAAAGACACTTGTCCTATACCTTTGTACAATTGTTATCGTTTGATAATATTTAAATTTGTTTGCTAAAACAGTATCAGACATCCATAAGGTCGTCCAGGAGTCTAGAATAAAGTTGAACCACATCATCCCTTGCTGCCTATGGCATACAGAAAAAGGGTCTTTATGTAGGAGCTTAGGTTATTCAACGGGGCCCAGAGTTTAGGTGTCCTTAGAATTGAATTGGTTGATATAAGTCGTGTCCTCTCCGATATTTGCCTTTTTTGTGGTTCATACCTCGATGTAGGTAGTCTTATCAATATAAGTAAATGTGTATATGTGTGTATGTGTGTGTATGTGTGTATGTGAAAACAGATTCTGAGTGATGTGGTGTGTGCAAGCACGTGCTGCGGGTACATGAGTGAGTACATGACTGCGGTGCAGAGTATGCATGAGGGATTGTGTAGTTTATGTAAATAACAGGTGCCACAATTAGCAATTTTCAAATTTGATATTGGTGTTCAAGGAGATGATGATTTTAAATGTTACTCCGTTAAAACTTCAGAATTGATAATAAGTAATTAATCTATACATATTCAGTACACTTTGAACAAGACATATCAATTAAAAAAACTTTCTGCGTCTCCATAAGAATGCCAAATACTTCTGTTTGCAGAAAATGAATTAAAATTGGGAAGCAGAACTAAGAATAAGTGAAACAATAACAGGCCATAATAAGTGTGACGCAAATACCAGACCCAAAAAACACGGGTGGCCCCAACTCCCTCACCCTTATTCCCAAAGCAATCCTTGAACTCGAACGAAAACATTGACGAGCATCTAACAAAGCCATTCCCAGTGAAATGCTCTTGACGTATCCTTTGGGGTTGCTCAATACAAGGGGGCCCTGGGGAAGTGGCCGGAGGTCAACCCTGACGGTGGAGGGGGAGGGGAGTCATGGGGTTACATTGTGGGGGTTAGGTCATGTTGGTTCATTGCCTGCTTTTATCCCATGTCCCACTATGCCCGCCCAGGTGCGCTGTCCTGTCCAACGCCCCCTCACACCCTCTACCCTTGGCCCCGCCGCCCTACCTCCTAGCGCCGTTAATTGGAAGCTGCGGCAGGTGAGTTGCTCTTTGATCTGGGAAACGCTCAGGTGACACAAACTGCTCACTCTCGTGTCTGCGGCTGCCCATCTAGGCAGAAAGAAGGGAGGCATACAGACGGGCCAAGGACGGGCGGATGGGGTGATAAGCCAGGCTGCTTTTTTTGTTTTATCCCGTGGGATATAATGACGAGATTCTTTTAAAATGAATTGGTTCAAGCCTGTTCAAGATGAGATACAAGGCCTATACTTATCACTTTTTATGGTAGATTTCGTACTCGCCTGGGGCCTTGACCACCTGAATTACATACTAATACTGTATTATCATGTACTTTTAAAGAACCACGTTAACGGTAGATTCTACACTCGCTGTGCATGTAGGTCTACATATGAAGTTTTGACGGTCTTGCCGTCAAAATCAGCTAAGATTTAAACAAATTGATGTTAGAAATTTGAAGTTATCAAGTACAGACTTTACCCTAATTGGCGAAGGAAATAAAGATGAATTTTATCGGAGAGTTTTGACCGTGGTTAGAAATAAAGTAAAAAGGATCCGCAAGTAGTGCCCTTTCAAACAGTGGCAGTTACGCCGCTCCATACTAATTAGCCTATTAGTTAGCCTATTAGGCTTCCTTATGCGTGTCTTACACGATGGGGAATAATAGGCGTCGGGTTAGGAGGAAACAATGCCAGTCATTCTACGCACTGCGAACAAGCCCACAACAAAGGAGCTCAACAAAGCGGCTATTCATTATCTCGTTATGTAAACCATGGAAGGTCATGCTAGCACCTTTACCAGGGGTCTCAAGTTCTATAAGGCGGTAACCACTAATAAGAGAGTATCACAAATCACACGCCGGCCGCAACAAGGGGAACAAATACACCCTCCCCCACTCCCGACCCCACAAAAAATAAGAGAAATTGGGAAAAGATTTGAAGTGCTCACTGAGATCTGATTTAACTTTCAAATGTAACTATTATCTCCTAAAAAGGTATGAATGAAATAAAAGAGATCAGATTTAGAATTCTATTGTTGCAAAATATAAATTTCTTGACTGTTCTATCTATATCTTACCAATATAATACTGGAAATCGATCATAGAATGGGGTTACTACTATCATTCAGTGCTGATGAAAATATCATTAAGTTACGAAAATTAATGGCAGATACCAAATATTCCTGCATCATGCTGATATTTCTGTATGTAGGATATCAACCTGTCCTCATTTAGACACAAATTGGGTACCTTTCCTGCCTCCAGCTTTACTTCTATCTAATATGAAATATGAAACGGTCTATGTTCGGGAACTCAGTGGTAGAGACTAATCCCTACTACGAAGATAAACCTAACTCTATATTCTGCTCATGACGAAAGACGTCATGCCATGAAATAAATATTGATTATGTTCAATAAACATCCAACTGTATGATCATTTCTTCTCCTCTAACCAGCAGTTGATAAAGTACATAACACTCGCATGCAAATGTATGATAGATCATATTTAATACCTGCTACATTATGCCAAAGAATGATAAATGGAAGGGTGTTTATTTTTTACGTTTGTAATCTAGGATGATACACTTTTCTGATGTACCCATGAAAATTTCAAAATTGCCTGACGATGAAAAAGTGGGAATAGAAATTAATGTATTCATTCAAATCTATATGCTTCTCAAATAAATGCTGAAACCCGATTACGTTGTGTTGGAAATGTGTCATGTGTTAACTGGAAAAAAGGCGGATAGGCATGGAATAAGAAACGACCCCATCTTAAAGAAGCTGACCTTTCAGTTATTCAATAGTTAGACTGCCTGGTTTTCTCCGTCCTTTACCCACAGGGCAGAAATGGGCACACTGTCTGGAAGATGTGTTCTTTATGCGGTAAGGTGAGAAGATGAAAGGTAAGGCTCAGGGTGCAGAGGCATCGGTCAGGGCGTGTCAAGATATAGTCACCTGTTTAACAGTGCATGGGCGGTGCCCCCAACGCCCTGGAGGTGATGAATCTTTGATGACCGATCCATCTGGGATCAAACAGGTGCTTCTTGACACCTGTAGGGTTGAACAAGGTGCAATTCAGACGCAGGGAGGTCAGACGGAGTCAGAGATAGAGACACGTACATGCACAACCAGAGGGAAGATGGGAGAAAGGTAAAAAGAAGGAGACAGAGTAGCGAAGAAGGAGAGGAAAAGGGAGAGGGTCCTGAAGGGAGAGGGTAGGAGTCAAGGAGACGGAAAGGAGGCGGAGGAGGAGAATGATGGAAGACAACAAGCGGAAGAAGGTAAGCATGGGAGGAAGGAAAAGTAGAAGAAACAGCTTTCAAGCAATGAATTCGGCTGACCCTTACCCTCTCTACTCCCTCATGGAAATCCGATCTACATCTTTGATCGTTGCACTCCAGTTAACGTCATAACCCATTCCGTTCTAAAGCCTGAATCATTAATTGTTCTGTTGCAAACCTTTCATCAACCCTCCCCATGCCATCGTCGAACGTATGTTATGGGCCCATAAATGCATTGTCGGCCTATTTTATTGTCCCAACTGCGACGGATCCGTTGTACTCAATTGCAATATAATTCATGGGTATGCCCAACTGGTGCGACTGAATTGTCGCAATAGTGGCTATGGGACCTATCTATATGTATATATAAATACACATATGTACACTGTCTATGTAGATATATAATGTGTGTGCATGAGACTAATGTAATAGTTCAATAGCTTTGTCTATTGACCAAAACTATCAAATATGAAAAAATGATCACCCAGGTATTGCCGTGAGGGTGAATCATACCAACTATGTAGTTAAAAGCATTCACAGTTGAAATACAGAAAATTAGAAAAAGGCTCAGCCACAGCCAGCCGTTTTCACAGCTTGCTTGATATCACACCTCCTGACACCTAGCAGCTGAGTGGAGGCTGTTAATATGCCCATCATTTACTGTAGTAGACTTAAAAAACACCAGCACTAAAATGACGATTATATATTGGAAACGAAAACCAATTAATATTTAGTGAGCCACATTCCCCTACTGTGATATATGTATAAAGTACCGCATACCTGTGCGACGGATCCATCGCACATCATGAACATTTCAAGATGTGCGATGCGATGAATTGATCGCATCGCACACGCACAAGTCCGGCCCCACAGGAGCGATTGTTTTATTGACTTGCGACAATCGCATCAAACTAGTGGTGCCGGGCTTTAACTTTAAGCTTGTCTATTTTCAGACCTTTGCATACAGACAAGAACATCATACATACAAATGAATAAAGACTATGTCTCCCCCACATACCACCCCAATCCATAAACCTTGCATGCATTACTAGCTTCTGGTTCTTTTTGTTAGTATAAGAGTTCCCGAATTATACTCCAGCCTCAGCAAATCATCCGAGAGCAACTCCCGTGACCTGAGGATAACCTTTGACATCTGAACCTTGAGTGCCTCGGGTCAGCGGTGCCTGGACATGGCAGGCCACACAAAGAGCCACCGACACTAACGGCGGGCGTGTAAGCCCCGCAATGGTGCTTCTCACATCTTCAGCAGCTGATAATTGACTAATGAGCACCTAGTTATTGACCTGATTTCAGGTTCCCCATTGCCCTGCTGTAATGACATTATGTTTCACTGTGGGCCATACTGATTCGAAACAAATCTGCTGACGAAGAAAGAAAACATGTAGCAAAGAGAATGGATTATACGATTCTCTCTCTTCATGTAGTATTGTTTTCATTAGATAGCTGTTAGTTAAGAACCTCGGATCTGGAAGAATGAAATATAAAGTAGATTGATTCATTTCAGTGGTAATTTTTTTTATATATGAAGAATTCATTAACTTTAAAGCGACAGTATTTCGGGACATGCGCATTTACAAGAATATATACAGGTATACTGGAATACATCAATTTGTTTGAATACAACCCTTATGCAAGCAAACCAATGGTCTGTTGAATATATAGTGTAAACGGTAAACCGTTCCCACTGCTACAATATACTGCTTAGGCCTTGAGCGTTGGACATATATTTCTTCTTTGTTTACATAGCTACGGGCACGGTCCAAGCGGTCATTATGTTTACTTTTATATTCTACTGAACAATTAGATGCAACAGGCTACGATTTCACTGCATCTGATCATAGATGAGCAAGATCACAGAGGAAGAGGAGATATAAAGAAATAAAGTAGGATAGAGGAAGAGGAAAAACACCAATGAGAAGAAACTGGATGAAAAGGAGATTAGAAATGTCAACAGCAATGATAAGAACTGCGATAACAAAAACTGGTGTACATCTGGTGAGATGATGATGATGATTCCATAAGTAAAGCGGGAAGATGCCGGAGGCAGCGAATGGAGTGAGTACCCAAAAAAAGCACAGTAAAGGAGTGAGATAAGAATATGAAGAACAAGTAGAAATGACAAACACAGAAAAGAAAATGAAACTAAGACGAGAAAACGAATCATTATCTGCTGTATGAAACGTGTGCCAGCAGCCTCATCATAAGCACCCCAGCCAACAGTGCGTGCTTAGCAGAGTATTGCATGATAGGAATGAGGCGCAATCAGCAAGGCGACTCGGGTCGTGGGAGAATGCAGGTAACCCGAGCGATCCTCGGGCGATTAGTGGTAATCACGACGTCTTCATGAAAGATAACTTGAAAGATAACCCTGCCCCCGCTAAACACACACAACTCCGCTTCTGGGTATAATGATTTTCTGCGGCTGAAGTCAGATCGGTAGCGGATCACGACATCTTACAATGGGATCCGCGTAACGAAGAAAAGCGACCCGCTTCTCCATACCAACCCCCCCACACACTCCTTTAGTGATGATCATCTACACGCCACCCTCCTCTATCAACAACTCCCCCGGCGAGCAAATGAGCACTACATGGTCCCGTTCCTAAAGTTAACCTGGTAAAGTCTGTCCACTATGAAGCCTCAAATGATAATTATTTCTGAGATATCATCATGAAACATCACAAAAGTTCATATGATTGTTCATATGCTGTGAGTTGTCTTCGCGAAATGATATCTCGAAGTGGAGCTGTGATATCTGTAAAGGAGGACAATAAATGGCATGTAAATAATTATATGAAATTGAGTGATGTTTAGATTTCATCCTACCCCGTCACATGATCTTAACTTCATATGCCACCAGTAGCATATAGATATTTTGTGGCATAACCGTGGCATACTGTCACGCTATGTTGAGTATGGAGATTTATATGAGGGGTAGGATAAACATCTGTTCTGGTTGCCCAGGATTTACAGATGAAGGTGTCAATTGAAGATATCATATCAAATAAATTTGTATTTAACAATATAGGGTGTTAAGTCTAAAACATTGCCACATATTTTTGACAATAAGTTGTTTTTGCTTCAAAGGGTCCTAACTGACTTTATATTTTCTTTCAATTACTAAGGAACGCTGATACAAATTTCTCATGACAGGTTTTTAGGAGCCTGCCCCTTGCTTGTGTCTTTTCGAATTGCGTGCGGTTAGATTGCAGTCGGGAAGGAGACGCTTGCAATGACGTCACAATCGTACGCCCGGCCTGCGGATATTGAAAAGTTCACTTGCAGGTGATCTATGTAAAGGTATATCCCATACATGGCTCCCCTTACTGAGTCAAGAATTAGCTGGAACTAAGTGTACAATATGCGACACTCTACACACATGACATTTGCTACTTGTAAGACAGATCCACGGGGCACGATGGGACATATAGCTTCGTGTAGATGTTTGATTGAACCAGAATATTGATACCTTCTTCTGTAACCAAAAGCGAGGCAATCTTAGGGCACTTATGTAAATCAAGCATCTTTCAATCATGTCGAGAATTTTTCAGGTGGAATATTTCTTTCATGGAACATGATAGCTATTTCAGATATTGACCTATGTGCGTCTGACAACTTCCTGCATATCACCCAATTCCCATGGCCTTTTCCATATATGGTGATATTTTGAAACTGCTCGGACTCTTGATGCATATGTTGATAAGTAACAGGTCAAATAAGTATTCATCATAGCCTGTTGAGGGTGAAATCAGCAAACATTAGATAAATAGAGATGTTTCAAGAATAGAAAATAAATGAGTGTAGTTATAATGTTTGACCAACATTCCAAGTCTGTATCTGTTTAAAAGCTGCCTTCATACAAGAGCAAATCTGGGAGCCTAATAAAAAAAACTCTTTGCTCAACGGATATATAGAATTTTAGTTGAAAGGGTATATATCGAGAATACAAGTATATAGGGTGTTTTAAGAAAGCTTTTCTCTGTGGAGCGCATGTATAGACAGTGTGATGTGCTAGAGCTGGTAAACAGAACACGTATAATCATTGACCCCATCAGGATCACTGGTGTATCCATATATGCGCTGATAGCTGAGTATACAATGAACTTTAAAAGGGTCTTGAGAAACATAAGCCAACTACAATCGAAGCACCTATCGTAGATACAAGCGTACTGACGTGATTCCCATGTCATCCATTAAAATGCTAGGTATGGTTACCCCACCCTTCTCTTCCCCATCCAGCTATTCTTCTCGAAATCTTTGATGTTGAAGAACATGAAGCCAGATTAAAATACAAGTACGTGAAAGACCACCGTAGGTTAATACCAATACCATAATGCACTTCTCTGCTACCTTTTATCAGGCCATTCGAACAGTGTGGCATAAACACGCTTTGATTGGCCACACAACCGAACAAAATGTCAGGGTCTTTGTCACCAATAACAAATACTTGTAATCAAAAGCCGTTCAGCGGCCGGTTAAGCTACCTGTTATCGGCCGACCTCAACAGACTTCGCTCAACCTCTTCTGACCTCCACTGACCTCCGCTGGCCTCAGGTTGGAGTCGGATTCCCACGTGATTAAGTGAGTGACAATAGGGAAATGTGCGCACACAATGGCTGACGCTCATAAGATGCTAAGTGCGGGCATGTGACGTTACCTTTATGATAACATGGTGTGAGACTGATTCATGAATCGGCACAGTTGTTAGGGGGTAGGTGTTTATAAATGTAGTTAGAACCAGGATGTCACAAACCTTAATTCGGTGTACCAGGTGTATGGATAGTATATTGTTTCGTTCTGCTAATTGTCGCTCACCTAAGAGACTTTACCTTTCCGGACTAAATTATGGTGGAATGGTGCTTATGGAGGTGTTGTTGGGTATTTTATTCTTGTTTGAAAATGTTGATTATCAATGAATTACACTAGCATTTTGTCAACAGGAACAGATTTAAAATCGTTTAGTTCTGACATAGTTAACGAGACACTAATAGTATGAAGTATCAGTATGATACTAATGATTAAATGGCCGGTAAGATATATGAAATAAAAGACTACCTCGTACATTAGAGTATACTATGAACTGTTAGGAAAGTTCCATGCCCAAATTTCTTTACATTATACACACCAGACCATATGAACTAAAAAAATCATAACATGGCCATATTCTGCTTGGTCCTTTGTATCAGTCGGGTTGGTTCTTTATGATAACGATGGTTGTATAATAGTCCACACACAGCTGGGGATTTGTGGCACCCCTCTCATAAGATCTCACATTCTCTAATGGTATTCTGTACAAGGTTCTCACTACGCTCTATGGGAGAAGAACTAGGCTTAGAGCTTTGAGAATCCACCGGCCTGCCTTCCGTGCTAAACACATATTCCTATAATCTCAATGATGCCGCCTAGCGGGAATACTGTGTACTTGGCGCCCTAGTGGCTTTATTTGGACTGGAATACAGAATAACACCTAGAGAGTGTGAGATCTTATGAGAGGGGTGCACAGGGTGGTACTGGAAGCTGCGCTTTAAACAGAGATGACCACCTCTCTGCGATTAGGCTTCGATGCAAAACGGGCGTCTGGGATTTGGTCCTAATGAAAAACCTATATTATACGGTGTCTACGACATTTAATCATGATTGAAGGAGTGTGGCTAATCGGGAGCTTCATAGAGTATACTGCTGGGAAAATCACGCTCATGTGTGAGATACTAAACAGATAACTATTAATAATTATCCAAAACACTGCAATATTTCCTGAATTGTAGTTCATTATATGATTAGATATAAGAATGGTACCTCAAGAGGTGTATCGGGACCATGATCACCTTTTTTTTGTTACTAGACAACCTATTATGATGCGTCGCTAATCGACTTGCCTAGACATTTATCTTTGATATGGACCTTCCCGATTAGTCTATGATTTTGACTTTTTGTATCGGAGCCCGATCAGTAGGTCTAAATTTCTATCATAGTAGGTGGTCGCCGGGCCTAACTCTAACTACAGGGCCCTCTCAAAACTCCATGTTTCAAATATCACTCGGAGGCTCTGTTTCCAGACTTTGAATTAGTGAATCTGACACTCATGTGTGGCGTCGCGAATATGGGCTTTGCCTATCTTAGTGGAAACCTACACTGTTGGCGGAAGACGCATTAGAGCATACTGACACATTATAATGTGTCTCCGACATAGAAGTAAAATTTAAAAAAGACAAGTTTTCCTATCAACGCATGCACAGTAATGAAAGATGCCACATCAGAAAGAAATGTGTTCCATGATTCTGCAATTTCTAAAGGGTATCCAAATGGATACTCTATACAGTAGATTCGTTTCTGTCCTTTGCAAGGAAGTTGGAACTTGATGTGTGAATATCTTTACGGAATTCACAGAAGCAGGGAAATCATATGCATTTCTATAAGACATGATGAAAGTTGAATTGAAGAATATATCAGAAGACACTATCAATGTGTGAATCTCTACCGATGAATAATCGTTTTAGCGTTGTAAGTTGAATAAATAGATGTACAAAGCTAATAAAATAGTTATACAATCAGTAAGATTAAAATTACGTATATACAGGTAGAAAAACGACAGCGGAATGTTCGTTTGATAATTCATACATGGTTTTATCATATTAAAAATACACACATATATATAATATATATTCATACACATACATATACTTATATCATTTCTCACGCCGACGGACCGCCAATGGAGAACACAGCCGTAGTAGAGAAGGAAAGAAAAGAAATGTTGGCTCATTCAACATTAATAGAACCATTTGCACTGTTTAAAACTTTATATTTTAGATACGTACATTTCTTTCTAACTCTAGAAAAAAGGATCGAGTCATATTGGATGACGGAAAATAAATCAGATATGGTATTCAATGATCTGCGCCAGCAGCAAATGCCAACCCCGTTTTCTATTGATTACATTGTTGAATTATCGTAGCCGGATGCAATCTATTCATATCAGAATACGATGCGTCCACCTTGCTATTTGGTTTGCAAAGGTATACATTTACAATTGTAAACTTTGTGTAGACCCTGGGGATTAAATTCCCCACTGATTTTAGTCATGAGGCCATATTTCCTGACAAATCAACGCATTCTGTCTCTATCCATGGATAATCTATGCAATTCATGGTAAGCTAAGATGTTTTCTAGGTTGATTTTCCCTGCGCTAATATTACAATGCAAGCACTAATGCTTTGAGGGCCAGTGTAAAGCTTAAATCCGACCCCTTCTCTCTGCCCACCCACAACTCGTCTGCACGGGGCCACCCTCGGAAATGTAACTGGAATATGCGTAAGAGGCGAGGAGGGGAGAGGAGAAAGATGATCACTGTTTTTAGGAGATACGAGGATAGGAGCATGAGCTAAGAAATGAGATTTGCGAAAGGGAACAGACAAGGGAACAAGAAGAAACAGATGGATGGCATGGAAAGGGATATACGGGAGAAGAATAAGAGGGAGAATGCAAGGGATAGGAAAATAGAGTAGGAATATGAATAGAAAATGCAAGGGGAAAATGAAACGCAAGGGGTTGGTGGACAGGGGGGAAACGATTAAGAAAGAGGGAAAGCCGAGAACAGAGGTATAACGTAGATGATAAGGGGACCGAGAAGCAAAGGAATTGAACAAAGTTGTAACAATAGATGGGGACCTCAGAGGAAAAAAGTACATTGTGGAAGGAAGATATACAAAAAGTTAGATATCTAGAAGAGGAAGAGGGATAGGGAGAAGACGAGGGAGAATCATATGATGAATTCTAGAGGATGGAATGGAGAAACAGAGAAAATGAATGAACGAAAATAAAGGAATTTAACGTTGTTGTAGCGGGGAGGTAGCAGAAGATGGAGATGAAGAAGAAAAATAATGAAGAGGAGGAGAGGGAGTCCTGATGAGAACAAGGAGGAAAGCAGGAGGGGACGGCGGAAGGTTAGGGGGTTGGTATCAGAGGCAGGCGGGCCGCCCATCCTCCAGCTGGTACAATAATGTTTAATGCATACTCCGGGCGCGCCGGGGGAGACGCCGTACAAACACAGCGGGCGATGAAGGCCCGGATCGGGCGGGGATCCCCGACACCCGATCCCGCCACGCGAGACGGAAGCGTCAACCGATCTGAAATCGTTAATTTGACAATCCACACAAACCGATGGCTGGCGCAAATATTGGCCCATCTATTCATTTCAAACGGATAAATTTGCATTTACGACAGATGTATCGCGTTGCATCTCCCTATAGAAATTATCGGCGAGAGCGAGCGAGCCCGGTCGATCCGCTGGCGTAACTTTAGAACAAATGGAATTTCATTGCCGCCTTGTTAGGGGCCTGAGATAATGCGGCTGGGAGTAGAGCTAGGGCGGAGAACACCCTGCCCCTTTCCTCCAGCCTCCACCCCTCTTGGAAAGCGACCTCGGTCCCTGGCATTACCGACTGTGGCTATCTACATAGTCGCACCACGTTGACAGTGGGTCATACGATACCGCTCCAGCCCAGTTGAGTGCGCATGCTCCCTAACCGACACCCAGCGCCCCCACACGGCCACCGACGGAGAATAGCTACAGGCCAGACAATGGCGGCCATTAGACTGTGTCTATTTAAATACGGGACCGCTATCGTTTTAGAGTTCCCTTGCTTGCCGCCTACAATTCCACCCCCGCCCTCCCTCTCTACCGCCTTTCAGTTCCGACTATTTCCCATCACTAATGCCGCTAATATTAACAACCGATGTCGAGATAATTAAAGTTGGCTTCTATCTATACCGTATTGTTGATTGGCCGCCTGCAGCCTGAGTTTTCTTGTTGGACGATGGACTGGTCATCGGCTCTTATTACAATTATTAAATAGAGGGTACTATGCTTGAACATTACAGTAACTAAATCTTATTGGCAGCACTCCGTTGGAAATAATTGTCATCATGTGTCATAATTGATATAATACTAACGTGATTATTACGTATTCCGCGGTGGCAACTGCACGCAACACTAGTCGTTGATAGCGGAACGTTTACCGCATTACACTAAAGCGGGTATGTATTTTTCAAGTGGAAGTGAATCTTTGGAAGCTCTTCATCAATTATCAAATCATTTCTAGTGACTCATGATTTAACATACAATCATGTTTGCAGACTGTAAATTGTACCTGATGGATAATTTAACTCTCAATATGGAAAATAAAAGCTGCTAATAAATTATTGATTCCAATTTATATCATCACCTACTTGCAATTAAAGTATGGAGTCGTAAACTTCAAGTTTTGTTCATAGTATTGACTTCAGGTGTGAACATTGGAAAGCAACTTGACAGGAGCGGAATAGACTTCAGACGTTCCTATTCTTTGCCCTGTGGGGCTTTTGACTCACACACATGGAATGTATTGATTGCTTTGTTTTGAACTAGAAGGTAATCATGCGGTATCATACCATACATGACATGTTAACACAACGAACAGCGTACCTCTTATGTCAATATCTACAGTTTGAAGATGCCTTTTATAGTGAAACTAGTACCGGCCGACTTGTACCCGTTTCTATATCTCAAATGGATGATCCAGCAATCTACATACACAAGCCATTTGGTACAGATAATGGGATTGCATTCAATATTCTATTAAATAAAACGATGTTGAATAGCTTTTGTAGAACTTCTGGACTTACGGATAACATCAGGTTGGGCATGGGAAGCCATACACAAATATAGAAGCCACTAGCCTGTCAATGACTACTGTTCACATAGTAGTATATCGAAGTGTGACATGGAAGCAGGGACACACAGTATCTTTCTTTTGTTTCCTATAATCAAGATATATTATGGTCAATTGAAGAGCAAATCTATGTCAGGCACCAACAATGGGTATTATACAAGTGAGATACGATGTTATATATAATCGGACAAAGGGTATGGCGTTTTGGACGTCCGTTGGTGTATGGGTATGAATACAAGAACGATACTGGGGAAAGCATCAGTGCATGGTGTGCACCAATTACGTGAATAAATATAATTACGCAAACATCATTGATATTATTCCTGAAAGCACTATGGCCCACTAGGATAGGAATGTAACCTGCAAAGATTGAAATTATTTTCAGGGTAAACCATACTCCAGTATAGAACAGTTATTTGGTTCAGTCGCAAAGGCCAGAGTAACTAATACGAAGCTCACCTGAAGAGCCGGACTAATAACCGCGAAACGTCGTGTCATGGCTTATATAAAACCCTTAAGTGTTAATAAATGAAAAACAACCAATTTATATTACCTGGTATCAATAGGCGATATCAAAGCTGTTCATCGTGAGAATTGTCATCAGTGCGGTGCATATCGAACAGGCATATATATTTGTTCGACACAGTAGTTAGAAATGTATATTTTCGTTTTGCCGGTGATATTCAAAGTCGTTCGTAAATCTTTCGTCCCAGTATCTAAACTGAAACTCATATCATATTGGCAAGGAATATAAGGTTAATATTTGATAACTGTAACTTTTCTATTACTAGTTGGTACGCAGGAATTATGTCCTATAATACACTAACTTTGATAATAGATATATCGACCCTACAGAAACTATAAGGATTTTCCTGAACTGTCAGATGCGAATTGGACCATATAGGCAGCTATCCACCATACATCCTCCAGAGAGAGTAAAGATAAGTATAAGCTCCTCGATCAGACAAAGAGCCTCCTATTTAAACCTCATTACGTCCATTAATGCCCTTGAACATTTCAATACGCATTCTGCCTCTCATATATACAAGCCCTGTCACAAAAGCATGGTGCTCCTCTTTCAAGAACGGAGGGGGTGAGAAGTTATTAGTCAATCGCTCTATGAGAGGAACCTTTTGTGGTTTCCCAGGCGTTAGAATTGCAAATGCAGTGAAAGGTGGTCTGTGTGTATTGGGAGGTTGGTTGGTGTTAGTATTCATCCAGCGACGCGGTGGATCGCTTACTGGGACCTGTTAATGGCAAACACCGACTAACCACCATTTTCTCGCACATACATGTGTCGCACCGGCGGGGCACTGTTTGATCCCGGTTGGCTGAGTGTTGACATTGCCACTTGTTCCAGTGTCTGCAGCCTTGGACACCAGTACCCTCCCAACACCCTCCCTTCACCCACTGATTTGAATATGTAAATATGCTAATTTAAGACGTGGACACAGCTGTCAACGTCGCTTGGACACTGGGTCATGGCCAGCTGGGCATACAACCAGGCATTAAAGTTAAAAAGAAATGATAAAATATGCACTGCCGAGAATGCTTATTTCCAGTCCTGGCCAGATTTTCGTCTTAGGAATGGACCCAGACAATAAATGCCTTCCGTATACACTCATAGTGGGTTCTTTCTATATATAGGCCTACTAAAGGCATTAAATATGAGCTAATAAAAAATTCAAATTTGGGCACAAGAGGATCTAGTCTAAAAGCATCATCAACGATAGATGCCTTTGAGATATGCTAAACGGAATAATACAAAGGTGTATTGTATAGTAAATTTTAACATTTACCGAAAGGAATATACTGTACCATAGTACACTTTATATCTAGTGTATAAAATAGAATGGTGCAATGACTACAGGAATAAGACGGCTAAGAATAAGAATCAACATTGTTATCAATTGGCTAATTAAATTTCTGGTGTATCACCACCCGCTATACTTATACACTTAACCCTTAAGGGTGTGTAGTGTTAAAACTGTAAAGTACCGGAACAATACAACTGGGACAATGCATTTACCGCTGGGAATGGAGGAGCCTGGAGGCTGGCCAGAACAGCAGACGAAAATGGGGGCCATGGTGGGGACTACCTTTCTAAGAGATACATGTATGAGATAAGACTCTGTGAGCACTTCTGAGTCAGTCAGCCGCGCTGCGCCATGTGCTTCCACCTGTCCAGTTACCTATTGTTGATGCAGCACTCGGGCGGGAGAGGGGTGTATCTCAGCAAGGATCTCTCGTTAAGACAAGGGGTAAGAGATAGGGCTGGAGAGGGTTACAACTTGGTGTCGTGTTCTACTTGCCGTTTGATTTCCGCTCGGAACGGGTCAACTTGGCGGTGTCTTCAGGTGCCTCGTCCCATTGTTGGGAGGTGACATGGCGGCTTATGACACCCTATAGTCTTGATTGTCCCAGGAGGCCTGCTTGTTAAGTCCCTGTATTGTTGGCGGTCGCCGAGGGACGATGCTGGGCATCAAGGTGCTTGTTCCCTTTTCACCCCTCCATACCTACCCTTTACCCCATCCCTTATCATCCCTTTTTTCACCCTGGCCAAGGCATCTGTGAATAGTAAAATGATTAGAAGACTCTTTGCGTAGTCTCTCCATCGATCAAAGCCATTTATCGGGCCTAGACATTCCAATTAAATACCAAACCTTTTCTTCTTTTCTGAAAGTGGATTTAGCCCCTCGTGGAGAATGACGATAATTGGGGAAGGGGTTTATATTTGGGATGAAGGTATAAATAAAGTCTGGAGTATCGGTGAAAAGAAAACTGAGAGGCTGCACAATGGGGAAATCAAGGAAAATAGTTGAATCTTTAATCAACAAAGGAAGGTAATTGCTTTGTTTGTGTGGTTTCTTTGATTGTGCAGAGAAAAGGCCTGGCCGGGGTGGTAGGTTGTAGAGTGGGTGGGTGTGGCTTATCCTGATTAGGACCTGGATGGCCATGCACGGGTGCCTGAGCTCGTGTGTGCATGCGTGTCGGGGTGAGGGGGGTGAGGGTGTGGTCAGCGGCTTTTGTTTGTCTTGTTGACTCCAGGGTGGCAGATAGAACAGGGGAGCAGGGTCCGCGTGCTGGATGATCTGCCTGAGATCAGATGATGGGCACCTGCATTAATGATAGCGTTAATAGTTAGAGCAAGTTACTCTTTTCATTTTGAAAATAAAACTGGTTAAGATGTACGACATGTAAAAATAATCAAACTAGGAAGGTATCCTCATAAAGTAACAATGATTAATGAATATAAAAATATTTAATAGGTACATATAACCAATAAAAACATGTACCTGCATAGATAGATAATGTTCACCCAAAATGAATGAATGGGTAAGACTGTCAATATATAGATGAATGAAGAGATATGTGATACTGATTAATGAGAATGAATAATCTTTAATAGCACTAAAATTGTTGTTTCTCTTTCTTTGCTTGTCATCCATATATTTAATTGGAGACAAGTTCTAGGATTCACCCCTTAATTATTTCACCAAAATACCGCTACAGATCACATTTTACAATCTTTCTATATATACACTGACGGCCTATTGCTAAACAGATTTTCATTTTGTTTATATTCGCCAACATGTAGACGTAACACAATGAAAGTCAATTACAGAATTTGCTGAAGAATTCCATAAAAACACATGCGATATAGAATTGGTCGTTCCTTTGAATGGATTCGCTAATTGAGTTTCCCTTCAGCTTCATAGGTGGCTGCCTTGTCTAGGGATGTATTGTCTTACCTCTGTTCAGGCGCAAAGTAATTAGCAAGCTGCAAGAAGTCTCTGTGTGTGAAAGAGAGAAAGGGAGAGGTGCAGGGCACTTCATCCCCACCTCCACCCAGCGTGCCAGATACTATATTCCAAATAATACGTCGGATACTAATTACATAAATACCCAAGATTGTTTTGTAATTTTAGGGCCATATTCTTCTATGGGCATCAATGGTAATCTATTCCCCTTTAATCCAGCTCTACTGCCACCACTAATAACAGAAAAAAATCTTTATAATTGTAGTCAATAGGATTTCCTGGATGAAATTGACTGTTCCATATAATCAGGCCCTTTTTCATCCACCAAATATATTAAAGTCTAGCAAATATCATAGCATCTTGCTTGATGCTATTCAAAAATGAATAGGAATAACTAGACAGTCTATAAAATACTCCTAGAGAACGTCCTGACCATGCTGTACAAGCTACAAAACGAGATGCTAATTTACGGAATTTGGCGTAAACGCTATTATTATATACCTATGCACTAACTCAGTGTAAATACTTACTGTTCTTAGGGGTAGAGTAAGTTGTAACATATTGCACGATACGCCGTGTAGCTTTGTACTGAAATACATATTGCGCGCTTTGACGTACATATTGCACGCTTTGATGTACATATTGCGCACTTTGAACGTCATATAGTACGCTTTAAAAAATAACGCAATCACGGCACGAAAACCACTATTTTACATATATATACGCCATTGCGATAACGCACGTATCGGCTGTATCGTGCCTTGTTTATACTTGTATACACCTCTTATACGCGTCTACGTTTCGGGCGTCTACGAGACAGTTTCCATATGTAGACGCGCACGACTTGGCTGTCTTTCACGCCTGGCGTATTTAGGATAAAATATACTCTGCGCAATATATATACGCCAGGCGTATATATGATACAAAAAAAAAAAATTGCGACCCGCCGCCCGCCCCATCCTGTGGGTGTTGGTAGAGGTTGCACCAACACTGACCCACCACCCGCCACCTCCCAACCCCACCCCCTCCCGCCCCCCCGACACCCCACCACCCCACCACCCTGCACTCACTCTACCCACAGTGATTGTGTTTAATGAAGAGATAATAGATGGGGTTTTAGAACAATTTTATAATCACAATTGATAATATAACATTGGATTGATACATATACCAAGGACTTGATAACTAATGTTAAATGAAATATGCTACTACTGATGTCCCCAAGTGGCAGAGGTCGGAATTATTGGATAGTGGCGTAAATAAACAGAATCAGGCGTATCTATGACGTATATAAGACCGCACCATGGACACGTATATATACGCCATTAGATAAGGCGTCTATGAGACGGATAACTTCTAGACGCAATATCCTACTGTTAGACGCGTTTCGGATACATATGTAAAGCGGTAAGTTTCGTGCAGTGAATCTGATTGGCCGAGAGGTCGACAGCATGAATCTTGGCAGAAAAATTGCAAATGGCGGATCCCTTCACTTCGCGTGTTCCAATGCGTCTTACACGCGCAATGCAACGAGTTATCACGTGTATTCGATCGAAAACAACGCTCGCTGCGAAGTTACAGCGACTCGGCCGTATGTGTGTGACGTCATTATCGGGGGTTCCCTACATTCTGGGAAATCCCGAGGATGACGTCATCGGCGTGCGGCGTAACTTCACGGCAATTGTTTTTAACGTTCGATCTCCCAAGTTTCAGCTATTTAAACGGTGTCAGGTTAAAGCTACACGTTAGTTGCTTTGATATTTGGTCAATACAAGTGATAACTCGTTACGTTGCGCGTGTACAATGCATGGCAAGACGCGAATTGAGACAGTACGAACCAAGGCGCCATGGTAACTGGAAAACCTTAACTTCACTCTCCGAAGCCGATATTCCGTTCCGTTTATTCATATAAAAGAACAGTAGAGATATGATTGGTGATGTAAAAAGTGAATCCGGGTAACTTCACATTCTTCACGCGGACTCCAAGTTCGTAACGCTATTAATTCGAACGAAAGATCTGTTCAGAGAGCAAACTTAAATCGCGCAGGCGCAATCAACTTCCGGATGAGTATGGTGATGTACTTGCCGTGCTGGTGGACAGTGATAGTGTCAACAGAGTCGATTTCAGAGGATCATAACCAAAATAAGGTTTATAATAATAAAAAAACACAGTGATGACGCCAATACGATGTTACTTATTCTCGGAGTATAACAGAATTCCTTCCGAATTCGTTTTTCTAACTCGTTCGGAATGAATTCTGTCATACACCTCGAATAAGTAACATTGTATAGGCGTCATAACTATGTTTTTATATAATATTTTCAATGTTCCGTATTTTCCCGCACGGAACAGTGTTCTGTACAGTATTTTTATGTTATGTGGCGAAACGGTGCGTACTTGCAGAATATATACGGCATGGGTATAGAGTAAAAGATATGATAATCTTTATCTTCATTTTTCAAATGCATATGAGGTATTGATACAGAACATCAATGTTATGTTGTTATGAATCTCCGCCTGATGTTGAAGTAAATAAAACAGTTTCAACACTGGACTTATGTCTATCTTCTTAACAATAATTTGCTCAGTATAGCTACGTAAGTGCAAAGCATGTGTACAAATTGGTGCAACACGCATGATTGATAAAACTGACTTCCATTATTCAATCTGTAATATATATATAACTTCTACAGAATTACAAATAACATAATTGCAGTCCTGATTCCAAATAGAAAATAATCAATCAAGCAAGTAAATGAATTTATCAAATTATTTTAAGACAACTAAAGTCCATTCATATTACATTATATTTCCTTTTTCGCATAGATCAAAAACATATATGGTCGAAGATCACGAAATGGCAGCAAATGCCCAAAATACCGTATCTAAGAAGATCATTAGTTCCTTTTAATAGGACCATCCTAATATCTTAGCTTAAGCAGAGGGCATCAAAGTTGATATTGTGAAAAAAAACCGTCATGTTACAACCCTCCACTCCCTCTAATGTTTAGCCATATTGGTTGCTATTGGAACATTATAACATCCCTGTTATTTTGTTATCATTTTGGGGATTATAGATATAAAAACATATCTAGAAAATGCATTTGACACTGGTTAACAGTTATCAAATTTTTCTTGTGTCTACAGCAAAATATCTTGATATTGTAAAAATTCAGATATCTTATCTTACGAGTACATTTAGTACAGTTCCTTGAAAAACAGTAGAATAAATACCAAATTAGGTTTTATTTTAGATGACAAATCCTGGCTGCATGTTGCAAAACAGTTGAGTCCTGACAGTCATATATTTGCACTTATAACAGGCTAATTACAGAGGGGTCGTCATGTGACTTTTTCTTAGATAGTTGGGGTCGTAATATGACGTTTTTCTCTCACCTGCCATTAACACTTAAAACAACACCCAAACCAACACCCATCAATAACATCCACCCATTCTGGGGCTGTAGATTGTTAATGGATATTCTTTTCCTGATCCGAACTGTCATTTCTGGCCTCATATCTATCAGGGGTCGTACCGTGAAGACGTTCGTAATGTGATTGAAAATATGGAAGGACTGATAACAGATTGAGACTTCATTCCAAAGTTAATCTCTAGATATATGTGCACCCAACATATGAACACTATTTCTATGTTTTTCCTGACCTCAAGTGACTCACTGCGGGTCATAAGGTGTTGGGGTCGTAACGTGACAGGGTCATAACTTGACGCTGTCGTAACGTGACGAAAAAATATGTCAGGACTGATTTAACTTTATTTCTAGTAAAGGTAAGGACTTCATTCCTTCACCAATTTGTAGGTGGATGACAACCCTTTAATACCACAAAAGACTTTTACTAATATTGAAGGACACCAAAGTTATTAAAAGTTTAGAGGGTGTCGTAATGTGACTGCCTAAACTACACCAAAATAGCACAAATTGAGTTCAATGATAAGTTGACATGGATATTAGCCAAGTTTTTCCGGAGAAATCGGGGCCCGATTTACGGAAATCGGAACAACGATTAATATGATAAAAGACATGTAGACCTATCCTTTTGTGATAGGAAGATACATATATGTGAGTAATCAAAAACTGTGAAAACTATTTTTTCTACCTCTTTTTTTTCATTTTATTTTATGCATGATTTCATGCCGGTGTCATGATGTGACACCCTCACGTTTTTAGCGATAATTTGTCTAGATATTGGAGAAATGTGGGTTTTTTTCATGGTTCCAGACTCTGCTCCACAATGCCCTAGATGTATGGAAAATATATAAAGGAATTCCCCAAAAGGACCTTTAGAAATATTAAAAATATATTCCATTTGCTGCCATTTTGTGATTTTCGACTATATATGAACAATTCAATTCAGAATATATTTAATGATCTGCAGTCTATAGATGCTAATTCTAACACAAATTAACATTAGGGGCCATCCATAAAGTATGAACACAGAATTTCTGAAATTGTTCTCGCCCCAACCCCTCCCACTCTTGTACAAAATAGAACAAAGAAGGAGCATACGCGACCCCCTCTGTCCCACCCTCCCTCAGTGCATACATACTTTATGAAACTAAGTAGGCTCACCCTATTTTTAAGCAATATGACAAGATGCAAAAAGGAGGCATTTCAGCAACCTGATATCCATGGCAGGATCATCGATGCACAGAGAAGGAGGAGATTAAGACAGAGAGGCAAGTATGAGTGAAGCATCAAGTCATAGATGGCAGCTTTTGAATTTCACATACAAGTTGGACATTAAAGTTATAGAACCCTCTTCAAGACCCTTCCAATAACTAATATGCCTTCATTAATCAATGACTTAAAGAAAAAGACAAATGCATTGAAATGACTTCCTGCTCATTTCTTATCATGTCAAGTTCTCTAATTCCCGTGTCCAAGGAGGAAGCAACAGTGACAACAGTCGACACAGCACCAGTGCAGTCCTCCAGCACCAACACTGTAAGCACCCCCTCCTGGGGAACGCTCCAGCAAGATTCACTTGCTTCGCGGACATGCTGGAAACATCAAGGTGAATAGATTGTACATGATGTTTGATACTAATAGGTGTGTCATTATCGAAATATGTATAAAATAGACATGAACATGAACTATTTTAGAATGACTCAAACAAAACCAATAAGTAACATATCTTCTACTGTTTACACCTAGTGTACCCACACCAGGCACACCCCTGCTGCCCAGGACACTCCTGCTGCACAGGACAATCCTACTTCCAAGGACACCTCTGCTGCCCAGGACACTCCTGCCACCTAGAACACCCACTACGCGAAACTAACCAGTTTATTCCTATATACACCATCGCAGAAATGCATGGACTGGTTTTCATATATATACGCCAATATTTCACACCAGCGTATGAGGCGTTTACAAGACTGTTTCCCCTGAAATATGGACGCGTCTTGGCTGTATTTCACACCAGGTGTATACGAGAGGAAATATCCTCTGCGCGTTATATATATATATGCCGGGCGTATATGTGTACCGATAGAAAAAAAAGGGTTCACCTCCGCCGCCTCCCGCCCCTTTGTGTTGGTAGATATAGGTGGTCTCGCCTGCTTGTACCCACACCGGGTGCGGCTGGACTGTTACCAACTGGATACCAGGCTTTCACACAGGCCATTGACACCTCACGCATGCCACCCACGGGAGGGTATAGGCAGCCGGCTGCGACCAGCCCTGCGCATCCCCTTCTGATGTATCACAAGGCTTATAGCTGGAGAAGTCCTAGTCCCACCCACGGTGCGGGCGGGAGGTGGTGGGTGCAGGCGGGAGGCGCTGGTAGAGGTAGAGGTGGTCTCAGTGGAAAGCCCTCGCCACCGCCGCAGGGGGGTGGGGGGGGGAGAGGCGGGGCGAGGGGGACAGTGTGGCCCGTCTCTAGTCAAACCTTCTGAAAGGCTTATATAAGGGTTTATTTCCAGAACCTGCAGAAGAGTGGTGTTTTGAAAGTAAAATCTATTTAAAAAACGTTAACAAAAACAAAAAACGTTGGGTTTATTACATGTATTTGGATTTTCCATATACCAAGGACTTAATGACTGATGGCAATTGACATATGCTACAGGGGTGTCCCCAAGTGGCAGAGATCGGAGCTATTGGATAGTGGTGTAAATACAACGGAATCCGGTGTATATATGACGTATATATGACCGCAACATGGACACGTATATACGCCAATAGATAAGGCGTATACACGATGGAAAGTAGGTCAACCTTGTATACGCAAAATCATACCTATATACGCCGTTCCCATATATATGTAAAGTGGATAGTTTCATGCGGTGACCCCTGCTGCCCAGGACACCTTTTCTGTAAAGGACACCTCTCCTGTGAAGGACATCCCTGCTGCCCAAGACACCTCTCCTTTGAAGGACACCCCTGCTGCTCAGGGCACCCCTGCCACCTAAGGCACCCTGCTGCCCTGGAAATCCCTGCCACCTAAGGCACCCTGCTGCCCTGGAAATCCCTGCTGCCCAAGGCACCCCTGCTGCCCAGGGCACCCACGAGGAACCACCATCCCTGGAAACATCAGGAAAGAGGTAAATTATTTTAACAAAATTGCTGATGCTTCATATTCCTATATACTTGCTCATTAATCTCTCTTACTGTGATATGAAAATTTTCTTAAAATAATTTTGTTTTAAGTATTCCTTTTCTACCACTTACACTGAGCACCTGCATGCAGACTCCTGGATTCCCAGTTCCTGCATGAACAAGCTTTTGGTCTTTCGAGTGACTTATGAATTGTTAGTTGTTTTGAACATATGTGTTTTATGTATTTTTTTATATATGTCTTTATAATTACTAATTACATTTTCCTCGTCAGTTTTCATCATAACTGGTTAATCTCCCAGGGATAATAATGTCATTCTCGACATCCACACACCCAAATACTTCACAGAAAGAAGCAGCTGAGATATTTAAGAAAAAGGGCAACTCACCAACTATGTCACAGATTAAATCTCTTATGCCTTCTAACACTGCTCTGCAATATATCCATGTATCATCTCCTAAAAACTAAATGTTCCTTGTATCAAAGACCATGCGTTAAGTGGGGATTAAGATCTACTATAGCAGAGAAACAAAAGAAATCAAGAAAAGAAATCAGCCATAAAAGTGAAAAAGGGTTTCACAAACATAGAGAGCCAGAAAGAGGTTGTTATTTTCCTTCAACATGCGGACAACAGCTTCTTTGATTTTTAGCTGAGAAAATGGAGAATGTATACATGGGCTAAGTAGCTAATTTAGCGTATCTATTATGAGGGTTTCTTTCAACTATTATTATGTTAAGGAAAATACAGAGATATCATAAAAATCTGCTGTATGGCATAGTCGGATATCATCCCTTTCTATATCATATCTTCCAATGATATCAATTGGACATAATATTTCTTGAATTTTCATTACAAAATAGGCGACGTAAAGATGGAAAATCAATCTTTATGTCACCCATTACAACAAGTCTCTAGCAACAAAGTTTTAAATTGAAATGTGAATGTTTCAGCTTCAAACTCGCCCTCAACCTGTGTCTCACCCTCGCTGATAGTCCCACTCTGGTCACATGAATTAAAAATGAGATATTGGGCCTTAAGATGGCGACGTAAAGATGATTATTCATATTTACGTCGCCCTATTCATCTTTACATTTCCCAACTGTATATATCTCTGGCAGCAAAGAAATTAGTTACAAATTCAGTTTCAGAGCCAAAGTCACCCTTAGCCTATGTCTCACCCTCACTGATACTCCTACCCTGATTACATAATTTGAAAATAGTCAGAGATGAAAAATAAATGGGCGACGTAAAGACAAATTTTTCATCTTTACATCCCCGTTTTTGAAGGCTAATATAGGTGACTTACACTGGTTGTATAAGGCAGTATATCCTGTAAAATACACCAGGGGGAACCTCAACCAGATGAGACATTCATTTCTGGTTACGGTAGTCACCACTAGTCCTACCTGACTACAAATACCTCATGTATGGTCTCAGCTCTACCAAATTTGTTTTTTCTCATATTCAAATCATGTGACCAGGTTGGGACTATTTAGTGAGGGTGAGACATAGGTTGAGGGTGAGTTTGAGACAAAAAAACAAATTTGAGAAAAAAAACAAATTTGAATTTAAATCTTTGTTCCAAGAGAGAAATATAAAATGTTGTATGCTCCGGGTGGCGCATACAGAAAAATAGTGCGTATGGAAAAATAGTGCTAAAATGAACTGACATTGACATGCCACTTGCCCAGAAAAGGTGGATAATAAATCGATATAGACTGGTTTCAGATAAAAGCGGTTGTATGCTCCTCGGAGTTGACTCTGCGCAATATCCTCGCATACTCTTGGATATTACTACGCGTCAACTCCTCGGAGCATACGGCCGCTTGTATCTGAAACCAGTCAATATTGTGTATATATATATTATATATATATATATATATATATAATATTAGTACAACAATAGTCAATAAGTAATACTATAATTATTGTGATAGAATAATTGAGACGAAGACGTGAATGGCGGAAAATATTAAATAACAGGGTTTATTCAAAAATACATTGGGACAAACCCCAGTCCTACACATCAAGGTATACAATACTAAGGTTAAAATAACAAATTATATATCGAAGTAAGATTAAAATTGAACTGCTCGGTTGAGCAGATACGAGCGGAATGCCGTTTAAATAACCTGGCGTCACCAAGTCAACTCCGGTTACCGCATCAGGTAACCGGGTAACCTGGAAAATATTACGTGACGCTTAATAACAAATGAGATCCCGCAGTGAATAAACCTGTGAAGGACATTGGTTGATAATTTATATTTATATAAACGTAGTTATATAGTAATATAATATTAGTACAACAATAGTCAATAAGTAATACTATAATTATTGTGATAGAATAATTGAGACGAAGACGTGAATGGCGGAAAATATTAAATAACAGGGCAAAAACCCGCCAGACACAACAGAGTTCAATTAATACATTTCAAAAATTTTGAAGCAATTAAATCTGAGGAGGCGACCGACATAGAGGTTTCATGCAGATAGGAATAAACCGCCGAGGAAGACCAATTACCTCGGGCCTTGATATCATTGATATCCACCCCTATGTCCTTTAGAAAGGTCGCCCCTCCGTGCCTCAATGAGTGACAGGAAACCCGGTCATCTCCGAAACCACAAAACCTTGAAAGAGATTTCAATTTATTATTAATTTTCTGGTAATTAAGTGGCAATAGAACCTTACCCGAGGGTAATTGAAGAAGAAAATCGTCTGGATGAGGATTATACCGTGAAAGATATAAATTGAAAAATTTGTACAGACAAAAAATAGACTCCGGGATTCGATCAAAACGAAGAATTTTTTGATCTAGACCTAACTGGTCTACTTTAGATGATGAAATTTTAATTTCCAAGTGATTACTGGAAATAGATAAGTCTCTCCTTCTGAGAGTATGACTGGAAATTGTAAAATGCGATTTCCTTAATAATCCTCTAAATCCTAAGGGGAAAGAAATCCAGAGAACCAAATCTTCATCTGAAGACATTTTTAATTTTGAAAACAGAGACCTCATATCTAAAACTGTTATGGGATATCTGGAATTAGAACTATTATCCCCTAAACGGGTTAAACCTTTAATTGTCATCTTAAGAAGAAAATCTGATGACATATCATTATGACCTCTCAGTTTATTCTCGAAATTGACCGCTGAGATATAATTTCTGATAGAAATTGGTTTTAAATATTGTGACAAAAATACACAATATAACGATAAATGAGAGTTATTTGTTGGGAAATAAGACCATTCCCTATCGTCACAAAAAACGATAATAGCAGGATAATTGCTTACTCCTGACCTTTTTAGTATTTTCAGAAACACACCCTCGTAACACCAACTCCTGTTTTACCAACAGAGATTCCAGGATCACATCTGTAATTAAAACCAAACATTCCTTTGTCTGAAAGTGTTTTAACGATTTTATCTGGTACACCCCTGTAATTTAACCGAGACAATTGATCAGCTAAGACATTCTCAGCTGATCTGATATAAGAAGCTGTTAGGCTTAAATTATTTAAAAAACATACCCAAAACAGCTCTCGTAGCCAGGCCATGCACTGTTTATTCCTCCTATGACCAGTATTGATCATAGCCAATACCTGCATATTATCGGTGATAATATTTACTCTGCAGTTTTTATAACACTGGGACCAACGTTTAACACCGACCAATACAGGCCAAAGTTCATAAAGGTTAATATTCTGTTCAAAAATTTCCAATTCTGGAGATTTCTCAAAATGAGAATTTTCAATAATTTCACATTTTTTATCGTTCCAAGAACCATAGAAAAAATCAAGGCCTGCCCAAGCCCCAAAACCTAGCATGGATGAGTCTGAAACAATCGGGCAATGATTACATTCGCGTTGAATGATCTCTTTTCCATTAAATACACTGCAAAATTTGTACCACCAATTTAGATCTTCCAGTAAATCGTTAGTTAATTCGATTTTACCACGTTTTGGACAAGAAGCAGAAAGATCGAAAATCCTGCGACTAAAAGTTCTGCCTCCACGTACCACCTGAGAACAGAAGGAGACTAACCCCCCTATCTGTTCCAACTCTTTTTTCGATACTCTATTATTTTCACGGATTGATTCAATCGATTTTTTGAGCTTTTCAACTTTACCTTCAGGTAACGAGAGGGTTAAATCTTCAGAATTTATTAAAATTCCAAGAAAAACAGTCAATCTAGACAGTTCTGTCACTTTAGACATTGAAACCTCGAACCCAATATTGTTGAGAATGTCAATAAGTGCATTGCGTTTGTTCAGACAATCGGGATGGTTTTTACCGATAACCAAAAAATCATCTAAATAATTGGTAACCCCCGTTATCCCATTTTGACAAGCAATATCTACGACTAGATTAGAAATCCTAGTAAAAATGTTTGGAGCGCATTTTAGGCCAAAACAGAGGCGCTTATCCTCGAAAAATCTAGGACCCTCGCCTAAATCCCAGGAGAAACCTTGAAAAACAGTTTGATCTTATCTAACATTAACCGAACGATAAGCCGACTTTATGTCAACCACACTCATAAACTCGTTACCTTTTAGGGTTTTAACTGCATCATATACTGTATCATAAGAAAAAGACTCGTAAGTATCTTCCATAAAATTATTGATACTTATTTTTTCCGGACAAGAACAATCCGTTATGGGCCTTAGTTTCCCATTGGCCTTTAAAACTGCTCCTAAAGAATGTACGCATCTCGGCCTTACCGAGGCATAGGCTACTTTACTCGATTTAAGCTCGCTTTCAATTATATCCGACATTTCCCGGTAAAAAACGGGTTCTAGTATGGAATTGTAATTTTCACAACAATAATCGGTGTCACATCCATCATCAACTATTGAAAACCCGTTAACAAATCCGTTATAAACGAATTTCTTATCAAACTCCGTTAATCTGCTGGTATTATTAGGCCCCCAAAGATAATGCCTAATACGACAAGGCTTCAGTTGAGCCTTAAATTCGCCTATATTATGATCACAATTACAAACATTGTTGATACAATCTATATCAAATTCTAACGAATTCTCCGAATTCCAGATAGGCAGATATATATCGTTTGGTTTAAATCCGGACTCTGAACCCACTGGCATGTCAGAGTTAATCTCAACGGTTTTTTCTATTTTCAAATTCAAATCTGAAACATTTTCAAATACTACATTTTGGGTATCAACGATAGAATTTAACGAAAAAGTACCACCTTCGTCTTTTCCTAAACATATCGTATCCAAAACCCCATCTGATACTTGACTATCCTTTTGAGCAACCTGTGGTAAATCCGTGTCATTAATACTCATACTACTGCTACCGTTAGCGTTATTTGACCTGACCTGACCTGATTTTTCTGGAATGCGGTCAGTCACGTGGTTTCTAATAATAACACGAGACATTGTATCAACTTTACCGCAAGTATCTAGGTTACTCGGATATGCATTTCATTTGGTATTTGTCTTCTTGTTTTGACACGAGAAAGCCCCGTGACTACTGGAGTGACAAACATTGCAACAATGGCGATATCTACAGTTTGTAAAAGTACAGCCATTTTCTTGTTTGTTATAAGCGTTACAAGTGTGAGAAAAACCCGAGTTTGTAGCTTTTGTCTTTATCTGTTTTGCATTTCTGGCATTAATTGTACCATCGTATGACAAATGCCTAACAATATCGCTTGGATCGATAGTAGAAAATGACTTGATACCTTTTTTGTTTGCTTTTTCTTTAACGGCTTTATCGTACCTAATCAGAGCTTCGCTTTGAAAAACTCGTGTTTTAGCCTTTTCTGCAAGAAGAATCTGATGGTCTACTACTCCAGAAATATCTTTTCCATTTTCTATCATTTCTTTTAACATTTTTAGATTTACTAACACCAAACTTTCGTAAGAAGTGATTTTTTCCCCTTTTTCAAGGTATCTGGAAGTATCATATTTACCAGTTTTCTTTTTTCTGTCGTCAGAACTTCTTGATCGCGACTTGGATTCAGAACTCGCACTTGAATCTCTCGAGCTGCTCGGGGATGATCTCGTAGAAACTCTTCTGCGTTGTCTCGATTTGGAGCGATTTTCTCTTGAACTCCCATTATTTGTAGTCACCAGACGAAGAATTGTAGAAATCGACGATTCCAAATCATCCATCCTCTTCTCCATCTTGGAATTCGCTAAACCTGTAGCCGCTGGAGAAGAACTCGCATCACCCTCCTCCGAAATCGCTGTAGCCCCCGACTGCCCGCCGGCTTGCACATCACGCGAAGTCGCTGTAGCCCTCAATTCCGCATTTTTCTCCATAAAAACATTTGGCATATCATCCAAATATTCCCCAAGAACATCCATTCCTGAGTGTATATCATCAGCCTTCATAGAAGGCGCCTTCTTCCTTGACCGACCCATGCTTTAGGTCTTTTATCCTCTCCGAGATTAAAAATTGACTGCTCGGTTGAGCAGATACGAGCGGAATGCCGTTTAAATAACCTGGCGTCACCAAGTCAACTCCGGTTACCGCATCAGGTAACCGGGTAACCTTGAAAATATTACGTGACGCTTAATAACAAATGAGATCCCGCAGTGAATAAACCTGTGAAGGACATTGGTTGATAATTTATATTTATATAAACGTAGTTATATAGTAATATATATATATATATATAAATAAATAGTCCTATAAATTAGCGATAGGAATACGATCTGATATTACAGGAACAACGCTTTTTAGTCAGATCATTAAAGTAATTGTAAAAATAAAATTGCATTCCGATTATAGCTAGCAATACAAAAAAAACAGGAGCAATGGGGCTAGGCTCCCCACCGCCTCCCCTTGTGTGTGTGGACGGATGACCCCACATTATCAGAGTATTGTCTATGGGTAGGCGGGTGCATGGCTGTGTGCAGATGGATGTTTTTTTCCTATAATATGGACTTGGATGGTTAATTGCAAATGAAATGAAAACAACAGTAGTGAACCCTAGTTGCAAAGATCAGAATTATTGAACAGTGGCGTAAATGTAACAGAATCAGGCATATATATATGACATATATATGCAACATGGGCACATATATACGTCTATAGATGAAACGTTTATATAATGGCAAGGAGGACTTACTTATTTACGCCATATGATAGACATATATACGCCTTGCATATATATATGTAAACCAGGTTTTTTCATCCTGTGTAAAATACCATGCAGGACAGAGAAACATGCAGGGCACAAACATATAATTTTAGGCATTGACAGAGGACGAAGGCAATCAGACGAGAGGGCAGCAGAGGTGGCTTTTCATTTGTGGTGTTAGCAGACAGGCCACAACACTGAATCCGACTTTGGACTTCCGCGAAACCACCGAGGGACGGGCGGCGGGCGGAGTGTGGAGGGCTGGAATGGGCATGTGGCGTACAGCGGGCGGTGGGCGGTGGGCGTCGGGCAGAGGCTGGCTGCAGAAACAGACGAAAGACGGCCGTCTATGACTCGGCACGCGACTGGCGGCGGAACGCAATACCCTTCGCCGCCCGTCCACCGACCGATGCCTTTTTAGCAGGCCGCCGCGCCGTTGAAAAGGCAATTGGACGCACTTGGCAGGGCACGCCGAGCGGGCGGGGCCGGCGCCGCTTCGGACGGGCGCCGGGTGACACCACGCGGTGCGTCTTGGCGTGCGTCCCGGCGGCACCGCGCAGCCGCCATTCGGGCCCCGTGCGGCGCCGGACGCGCAACGGACGCGCGGCGTACGCTCATCCCGTCATGCCCAGCGCCCAGACACAATACCCATGTGCCCCTTCCTGTCTTCGACCTTGCATCTCATTGTCTCCTAAAGAGACCCACATTGTCATGCCTGGCCCTGCCTTACTTGACTGCAGCTTGCCACGAGTCAAGATGTTTGCCAAAAAAAAGATAACTGAGTGATGGTGCTGCTTCAGTCGGTTGCCATTGTCCCTGTAGACAAGTATGCTTCCGCCTGTTGTTCCCACCATTTATTGTGTTGGGAAAAAACGTAATTCTGCGGCTGCAGCTGTGCGCCCCTCTCTACTCCCTTACTATACGTTCGTCCATGTTGGAAGCGATGCTTGACGGTGACGTTAAAAGCACCATTGTTGTCCAGATTGGCGTATCTCTATTGTATTCCGTCACACTCAAAGAGAATAATGAGCGACTGGATTTATACGCGAGCAGCCCCGAGCTACTCCATTCTTTTTGTCGTTCCGGGACCGAGAACGCGCGGGGTGGAATCGACCTTTAACATTTTATAGTATTGAATCTCAGCCTCCTTCCGCCAGTCACGCGATGGTTCTGCCTTAGCAGGCACTGATTTAGATTACGTTTGGGATAGTCATGCCAGCAGTTATGTACAAGTAAGGTCACCAGACATCACGATACACCCACGTATTTATATGTTGGACGCCCGCGAGAATGTCATTACGTTAAAATGGCATTTTCAGCTATGAATATGGGCCATTTAATTGGACTGACATCATCCCAAGGTGTTTCCGTGTACTTTTTGTTTAGATGCTGAAAAGAATGGTTTCCTGTCTCCTTCATAATCACATTTTCACGACTCTTGTTTGCACCTATGATCTTATATTTGAAGAGAGCAGGACTAATTTAAGTCTCTCAATCACAATCAATGTGGCAACATGTTTTGTACTTGTATAGCCCTTGGATACTGAGTAGGAAAATGTGGTGATAAAAATGTGGTGATAAATTACTTTCTGAACAAAATACATAATACATTAACATCAATACGCTTGACTATATGCATGTACATGTACGTCATCTGATATGTACAAACTACATGATAAATGATATCTGATCTTTTATTGGGGAGGGGGGCAATATACCCTTTGTATATTCATATATTCGGCTTTCCAGTAACAAAATATGCACAGCTTATATTCACAACTAGACAATTGCTCTGTTAACCCCTCTAGTGGTTTCCGGCGGAACTAACTCAAAGCCCGCACTTTGTGTATTCACCCTGAGTAGATTGATACTTATATTTTGTCGTGTCTGGATCAATGAGTGTTTTGCATCTTTTAAACTCTCATGCCCTATTATGTTGACGCAAATATGGTGGAGTAAAAGAAAATTATGGTAAATGATATCATTTATATTCCGGATCCGTTAAACCATCCTGGCAGAGATAATGAAGCAACGTCTATGCCGTTTTACCAGAACTGCCTGTTTCTTTTGGGGATTTTGATAGTCATTTTCATTATTAAAACGTTACGCTAGATGTTCTTAGAGGTTTATTGAAAAGGAATTATCCCCCTTGTTATCAGAGGCAAAGAAATACTTTATGTTGGCCGCTACTCAGAGATGTTCTACAAAGTAAACCGTCAGATATCAGGGCCTCCGGTTAACATTTTGTGAAAGCTTATGAAGACATAGAGCTCAAAACAGTGACAAACAGTGGATCCAGTGGTCCTACATGGGGGATTCATTGTGAATATAGGACTAATACAAATATTACAAGACAAACAGCACGTGTATGAGACTCGAGGTATCTCAAATTGTTATGTACACATTCCGTATATACTATAAATCCGTATCGTTTGGCCATATAACGTACAAACACCATACGGATTACTGTGTCGTACAACAAAATACGGAACGCTGTTCGTATACGCTTCGTTCCATAAGAACCATAAATTAGGCTATCATCTGTTTATGTATCTTGTACATCATGGTCGGGTCGACCTACATAAGTACTTATTTATTCATGTGTATACATGTATATTATTATCAATTCTTAATTACTTAGGGCGATCTATCTCGATAAAACGTCATGTCCAGGTAGTGTATAACAGGAGGACAGCATTAAAAACATTGATAATCAACTTGATTCATTATCCATACTGTTTTATTTTTCCTAGAAAGAGAACGTAGCATACAGATCCTAACAATAGAAACAGCTATAAAACCATGTACTCAAAAATGCTCCTGTCAGACTGACTCATCGGAGAAAACTTTCCGCCTCCTTTTCAAAATCATTTACCGCAACCCAAGCTCACATTCGACCTAAGATTAGGTTAATAATAATATGCAATGGTAGAGAGCGAGCTCTATTTCGATGCGACTCCAGCAGTGCTTCAGATATGCAAATGAATAGCCCTGACATTATTTAATCAGGCCATAGCAACACTAAAGATGCTGATGGATGTAGTTAATGGTATATTTTTAATTTCGTCCGCTCACTCGCTGACGGGCGCACAACAAACGATGCCATCTGGTGGATATGCCAAGTACTGTCCAGAAGAGAGTTGGGTTCCCGGATTTGCCACAAGATGGCAACACAATATATCGTGACCAAACAGAAGGACATTGGAGATTTAGAAGGAAACCCACGAGATGAAAATAGTTTGGTCCGTACTCCACCGAGTTTGACTGCAGAGTAATTCACGCAGCGAAGCTGAGTGGATTACTCTGTGGTCAAAAGAGGTGGAGTACAGACCAAGTTATTTTCATCGAGTGGGTTTCTGATTTTATCTCACCCCGTATAACATTAATTATTGATTAAATGAATCACCCAATTAGCCATTGAGTATTGGGTACACGAACCTCACGGCCGTGGAGTACGAGTTCCTAATGTTAAGCCTATGGTGAAAAATACCGGGGTGAGATAATAGAGCATGTAACATTCTTCTTCCTCATCATATCACCTGTTATATGTACATGGTTATGTATGGACAAGTTTTAATAGGTTCCGCCTGGTTTCGAACCGAGGACCTTTCGCGTGTTAGGCGAACGTGATGACCACTACACTACGGAACCGTCCTACAGAGCGGCCAACTGAACAAAACGGCTCGGGATTACTGAATGGTTAGAGAAGCACATTTAGCCCCTGCTGTCTTTTCGTATTTGGGTCCATATGCCTACCGATATACCCCTCCCTTTGGGGAATCCCAGATCTAACCCTAATGCTTTTAAATGCATAAAGGTATATTGTATAAGAATAAATACAGGGTCCTGAGCATGAAGAAATAAACCCTATTGCTGCTCCCCTGGGGGACTATTTCAGCGCCCCAGTACATATGGAGATACGCTTGCCTGAGAAGTCACTATCGCCCAAACACTGAGAGGACACACACATACTTAACGGAGCAGGTAGGTTTCTTTACAGGTTTATGCCATTTTTACTTAAAATTCCACAAGTTTGGACGGGCCCCAATCGTCATCGAGGCGAAACTGAGTGACGATTATGGCAGGGATGGCTCCATCTCTCGCCGAGTATCGGGCCCCCGCGAGAGTCCCCGAGACTCCCGCTGGTACCCCACAAGCGCCCTGTCCTGGGGCACAGCCGCCCCATCTCTCCCAGGCCCATCCAACCGCCACACCTTCCCCGTACTATTCTAAGACCCCCGGGCGGGCCAAAGGGCCCGAGAAACCCAGGGGGCGGCTCCCCCTCCCCCCGAACTCTGGAGGAGGAGACTTGCCTTAAGGGCTTAACGCGGGCCGTAAGGGCCGGGGGTGACCAGAAGTGTCCAAGAACCCCCCCTTAATCCCCTCTACCCCGAGGAACCCCCCGACCGGGGGCCCTCCGCCATAAGGGCCAACGAGTGACGCGGGGCTGCCCCGAAACGCGCCGGCCATAAGAGCCTGGGCCAGACGGGCCAAAACTAGGGGCCCCATAACGGGGTCCGCCCAGAAGGGTCTTACTGGAACCAGTTAACCAAAAGGCACGCGAAAAACTCACCGGCCGTAAGGGCCAACCGGAACCTGAATCACTAGGGTCCCCCTAGCGGGGCCCGACCAGAGGGGTCTTACGCACCTTAGGGGTGAACTCTTTCTAACACGTAACATGGGGCTGCCACGCCGGGCGCCCCCTAACTATTCTCCGGGTCTTCCTCCACGTGTCCTGTCGTCTGCGAATCCTGTATCAGCATCTGTAAAAATAGAAAACCGGGGGAAACTTGTGAGTTCCGATGGCTTATATCAGAGACCACCTCCTTCCCCCCCCCCCCCCCCTTAATTTTATTTTTTTTAAATTTTTTTCACCCTCCGGCCTCCTACGGGTCGCCCCACTACCCCTCTACCAGCCTCATGGTCCGTCCCTCCCAGCATCGGAGGACTTCTACGGACCCCGGAAGCCACCGGGGTTGACTAGCCCCAGGACCCCCTTAGTGGCAGTCCAAATTACGCCTGCGACTGGGTGAAGTAACATCCCCACATAACGATCCAAGTAGGACATGTACTCACCCTGCGGTAGACTGTTCGGCGCTCCCACCGGACCTCGATACTGCCATCAGGACGAATGGCACATCGCGATGTCTGGTCCGCCTCTAACGCCACGTATCCTTCCCGTAAGAGCTCGGTGGGTTCGGTCCTCCGGGCCCAGACTTCCAGCGGTGTGGCCGGCTCGCCCTCCCACGGGAGGCTGACACCCCCGATCTCCCCGATACTGAGGGTATGGCGCAAGAGTGAGAACGTGTGTACGGGAGCTCCGGAGCTTTAGAGGATCCAGTTGTGATCAAAAGGCTTGTTATGGACTAAAACATATCGGATTACCTTTACAAATGGTCAAGGAAACAACTGATAGAAAGTGAAATCTACACACATCTGGATTATTGGAGTATCTTGGTGAGAAAAGTATCGGTCAGGTAAGGTGGGCACAGGTAGGCAACATCAACACAGGACGGTAACCAGGGACGCGCAGCACGTAAACAAGGACCTCAGCATGGGGACGAGAGGTAGGCTAGCAAGCGAGACCGCGCTTCAAGAATCGGTAAGCAGTATCTTACAATCTATTAAAGCGATGGACAAGAAAATAGACAAACTTACAAAGGATAGAAATGAAGATAGTAAAATCATCGGTGAGAGTAGTGAACAAATTAAAGAGCTAAACGAAAAAATCGATAACTTTATGACAGAAAAACAACAGATAGAGATAGAAGTAGAAGCAATCACAAATAAAGTGATTGATATAGAGGCAGATCTATATGAGCTTAAAATGGCGAAAAGACAAGCAGATCGAGAGAAGAAAGGACTAAACATCATAATTCGGGGACTCAAAGAGAATCCCAACGAACGCATGTATGAAGTAATGAGCAACCTACTCAGAGATCTAGGGGCCACATTCCCCTACACACTAACTAATGGTGCGTTCCGCTTGGGTAAGCAAAGTGAGGGCCACTTAGGCGCACAACAAGGCCGACCCATAAAGTTGGTACTACTAACAAGGCAACAAAAATCGGAGCTGTATGGGCTAAAATCACAGCAAAAAGACAATGAAGCCTTTAAGAAAATTAGTTTCTCCAACGATCTTACAGAGGAAGACTTAATCAAGCAGCGAGAAGCGCAGCAGATCTATGCACAAGCAAAGAGCCTCGGGCGAAAAGACGTCAAAATGAAGGGACTAAAGGTAGAAATAAATGGCACGATCTACAGCAGAAAGAACTATGATGAGCTACCCGGGAATCTATCACAAGAAAACTGCTCAACCGTCAAAAAAGGAACTAATGTCTACTTCCAAGGGCACACAAGCCCTCTCAGCAATTTATACAAATGTACAATCTACGATGAAGAGCTGGATTACACTTGTAACTCGGTTGAACAAGCTTATGTAATCAAGATGGCCAAGGCACATGCAGACGAAATAACAGCAAGTCTAGCCAGAAGGGAAAAAAACCCGTACAAGCTAAAAACCTAGCAAGACGCGTCAAAAAGTCAGATGAATGGAAAAAAGACGAGCAACAAATTTTGAAAGAAATTGTGTGGAGAAAATTTGAACAGCACACAGAGTTAGCAAAGAAACTAGTTGATCTGAAAGCCACACACTACTACGAGGCAACACGTGACCCCGTGTACGGCTGTGGTCACCAGCTGGCAGATGTGGCACGGTGCACTGAACCCCCGGCAAGTAAACCTACCTGTGAAAACCGTATGGGACTAATAATACGGGAAATAGCCACAGAACTCCAACAACGAGAAAAGAACGAACCCACAGAAGAGAAGGACGAAGGGACTAAAGAGGAGGAGAAGGATAAAGTGGAGGAAGAATGAGAAGATAAGTAAATTCAACCTAAAGTTCCAAAAGCAAAATGCCTAAATTTAGAATACTATTAGTGGCCGACTCGAGAGCAAGGGCCACAAGATCAATGGTACTCCAGGAACTAATTAACCGAAATATGTATGATATACATTTCGATTTACTTTACTTTCCCGGGGGAACCATCGAAACTGTAACCGACAAAACACTAGAGATTATCCAGTTTAGGAAAATCTATGATGTGCTATACCTATCAGCGGGTGCGAATGATTTATCAAACCTAGTCGGGTACAGAAATATCACGCCTAGATTCAATGGCCCGGACCAGGTCACAACGTATTTAACTAGGGAACTGGCACAAGCAAGAGAGAGGTTGGAAACTCATACGAAACTAGTAGTCCTCTGTGAAGTCATTGGTATCAATTTTGAGATGTACAACCTACACGGCCAGCCGTACAGGGAAGAGCAAAAATACATAGATGGATCAATCTTTGATTCCTCAATTGCAATTAACTGTCTGAATAGTGTGCGCGAAGCGAAAACACCTCACTTTATTCAGCATGTACACAAACCACGGAAAAAATACCTTGCCCACCGCTACGCCTCAACCACTACAGATGGTATCCACTTCACGTTGGATACAAAACTCAAACTAGCACGAAATCTGACTTATACCTTTTATGACAATATCAATGCTACCTGTAATTAGCCCACTAGCCTGAACCGATACCCCTGACAAAATGAACCACTACATCTATCGCTATAATACCGGACTCTCTCTAGGAAATAAATAACTTATTTAAGCTAGCCCCACCTGAAAATTGACGATACAGTCAACCGCACCTAAATGGAAGTACCCTGCTGTGGATAAACATAGTGACGGGAAACCATCCAGTAACACAAGCAGTCAAGATCTATAAAGCGAAGGTCCTCCCCTT
The DNA here is from genome assembly GCA_950022655.1 of Alentia gelatinosa. NCBI lineage: Eukaryota > Metazoa > Annelida > Polychaeta > Phyllodocida > Polynoidae > Alentia > Alentia gelatinosa. The sequence continues at coordinate 53,940,359 of OX465581.1, forward strand.
TTTTGAATATGGGGACATCTTTATTCACAACTGTAGTCCGACTTTACTGGACAAATTGCAGAAAATGCAAAATAAGGCACTTAAAATATGCTTAAAAGTAAACCAACGAACGAGCACAGGCTTGATACATAAAACCAGTGGAATAAACCTCCTATCTGAAAGACGAGAATCATATATAATAAACCTAGCATATAAAAGAAGCTAGGAAGATAAGTATCTAAAAGAAACAGCAATAAAAATCACGAGAGCTAACAATGCCCCAACATTATCACAAAAAGCCTTCAAAACTGAAACTTATAGACGTAGCGTTAAATACAAAACTGCAAAATTATGGAACGCACTCCCAATGGAGACCAGATCGATTGCAACCTATAAAGTTTTTAAAGAAGAAAACAAAGCGAACTTACTTGCCAGACAACTAGAGTATCAATGAATTGAACTTTCTCAATCGAATTGGCAGGAGACATGGACGATGCTCCAACCAGACCCTACCCACATATGACTATAAATATTATAGAACTAAGATATCATTGTATATACCATACCTTATACTCTTAGCTAGACAAATGATGATATGTTATGTAGAAACTTGAATATTACTAGAAATCATCTAGATGTACTTATTTGTTTAATAAAAATTATATTACTCAATACTGGCAAACATAAATGGCCCTGGAGCCTACTGAAAATAGGACGAGACAGTCCTAGTAGTTTTACTCCAGAATAAACATTAACTTAAAAAAAAAAAAAAAAAAATCTCATCCGGTACGCGGGCAGTCCCCGGCCCCAGCAGGCGTACGTGGCTGTCGCCGTCCCACTGGGAAGTGACAGCCCTCACGGCCCCGTACGGCAGGTACGCGGGGTGCACTGTCACACTCGACCGGATCAGCTGCTCTCTCCTCCTCTGCCGCGAGGGGCCCGCCCGGGGAGGCTGCCGGTCCTCTCTCCCCTCCTCCGCCGCCAACATTGACGGGATCGCGGGCCGGGTGTCGGCGTTGTGCCTGTCCTCCGGGGCGGCTGGGGACGTCGGGGTTCCGACCGGCGGGGCACTGCTTCCCCCCGCTCCCCCCACGTCGGGTGTAGAGGCCGCACGGGGCGTCGTCAGCATCGCCGGCGCTCCTGATGGTCTCACCAGGGGCGCGGACGCGTCCACGGCCGACAGCGGCATCGAGCTCGGGACCCGCACCCTGTCCTCCCCGGGGTGCTCGCCTCCCGCCGCCGATCGCACCGGGGTCACTAAGCGGGGGCGTCTGGTCTTCTCGTCATCGCGCACCATCCTGTTGCCGGCGCTGCGCCCATCCTCTGCCGCCTCTGGAGAGTCCGGGGAATCCGTGGAGGAGTCTGACGAAGAGCCCTCCTCACCACTAGATGAGTCTTCTCCTACCGAGATGTCCTGCCCAGGGGTAGGCGGGGGGGGCTGCACACAGCTGCCGGAGTCACCACGGAGCCCCGTCCAGGGGTAGTCGGGGGGGGCTGCACACAGCTGCCGGAGTCACCACGGTGTCCCGTCCAGGGGTAGTCGGGGGGGGGGGGGGGGGGGTGCACACAGCTGCCGAAGTCACCACAATGTCACGCCCAAGTGTAGGCGGGGGGGGGGGGGGCTGCACACAGCCGCTGAAGTCTCCGGGGCCAGGGCCGGGGCCGGAGGCGCTGCCACCGCCTGAGGTGTCTCCCCCTTGGCCGGCCGGTGCCGCAGTGAGCTGCATCGAGTCGGGGGGGCATCCTTGCCGCGTCCTTGTTGGGGATGCGTGTTCCAGCCGTCCCTCCCATCTCGTCCCGGGATGTCGAGGGCTGAACGCCGGGAACCACCACCCCAAAGGAACGCGGGCCGCCGCCTCCTCAATAGCCCGGTGCCCCTTCAGGCCCAACTCCCCCGCTAACTTGGAGAGAGCCATCAGCGTCACCGGAGACCACTGGTGGGTCTGTGGGGACGAGTCCAGGCCCCAGATCGCCGCAGTCTGCTTCTTCCTCTTTTTGGCGGGCGTGCGAAGGAGGGGCTCGAGGACCGGCGACTGAAGCATCGCCTCCAACACACCGGCGGCCTCCGTGATCTCTCCATCCTCCCCCTCGCCGATCGAGATGCCTGGATCCGATAAGGTCGGCGTCACTGTCGGAGTAGGCGGGGTTGGGGGCGGCGTGGTCTCCCCGGCTCGCGGCGCCGTCAGACCGCAAGACGACACGGGATGTGACGTCGTTGGGGCCAGGTCCGAAGCCTCCTCTTTCTGTCCCCCCTCGGTGGCTGGAGCTGACACCGCCGAGCTAGCATTGCTGGGCCGGGTGCGCGACTTCGAGCGCTGACGTTCGCCCGGGGGAAAATACATGTGTACCGGGTCCGGGATGCGCGCCGCGTCCTCCTCCCATGGGTGGTGATGGCGTTCCAGGTGCCGGAGGAAATTGTTCTTCCTTTTCCTCTGAAACTTGTGGTCGCAGACCGGGCAGGACCACCCCATGCAGAAGTCTTCGTGTTTGGATTCGTGGTGGCGCTTCAGGCTGTCCGCCCTTTTGAATGTGGTGCCACATGTTACGCAAGCGTGTTGTGACGACGCCATCTTCTCTCGCTCTGATTCTGCTCTCACGCCGTTCGAGAGGCCACCCGAACTTACGAGATCCGCGGAACTCTCTTGCGCGGGAGGGGCGAACGTCACCCGAGATGGCAGTTTAGCTTCCAGTCCCATGAGGCGGTGCCCCGGAGGCATCCGGCGCAGCGTGACGACGCGCTGTGGGGGCTGCCCTGCCTCCGGAGCCTCCCGGAGGCGCCGATCGCAATCTTCCTAGATTGCCGCTGCAATCTGTTGCGCCCGCAGGCGTGCCCTCTTCCTCCAATTACTGTTTCTACGCCCTCCCGGCACCCCCCCTTCTGGGGGCCAAACTGAATACTTGAATGTGGTCTCGAAAGCGGCCGGGAACTGGTCCCTCGAGAAGTGCCCAGACGACATTCTGTGATGCTGCCCCAACTCCGCGTATACTCCCCCTGGTCCCGCTGGGGGGCGCACTTGCCCCACCCGATCAGGGTTGGGTGGCTCCCCCTTCAGGGCGTCGAAGTGTACTACCTGCTTGCGCCGTCCCATTTCGATGGCGTACACCGCCTCCCCGATCCTTCCCGTGATTACCCAGGGCCCCGTCCACCATGACTGCAGCTTCGGGGAGACCCCCACCCGGCGCTGCGGGTGAAAGTAGTAGACCCTAGATCCCACTTCGAATGGGGCCCCCCCGTGCTTGGAGATCATGGTTCCGCCGTTGGCGGGCCACCGCCACCCCCAGGCACCGCCGCGTCCAGTTGTGGGCCTGCTCCATCCCTTCGCGGAGACGCCCTACGTACCCTTCCAGAGGCTCTGAGGCGGCGCCCCGGCCTACCGGGGGGGGTACAACAGGGCAAGAGGCGCCGCGGTCTCCCGACCCAACATCATCCGGTTCGGCGTGACCCCGGTGGAGGCGTGCACGGAGGAACGATAAGCACTCATGACGAAGGGAAGATGGCGGTCCCAGTCGCCCTGGTCCTCCCGCACGACAGCCGCCAGCAGATTCTCGATGGTGCGGTTACTCCACTAACCGATGGTGATGGTGATGGTTGCTCCACTAACCCATCGCTCTGCAGTCGAAACGCACATGTCCTGGTCTGACTGATCCCCAATAACTCTGTAGTACGCCGGAACAATTCCGACTGGAAATTACGGCCCTGGTCCGAGTGGAGCACTGCAGGGGGTCCCAGGTGGCACACAAAGTGTTCCACAAAGGCTTGCGCCACCATACGCCACCATATCGCTTCCTCCTGGTTGGGAAGGGGCACCCCCTCTGCCCACTTTGTGAAGTAATCCATCATAATGAGGATATATCGATTGCCCCCCTCGCTCCGGGGCAGCGGACCCATGATGTCAAGTGCGGCCCTCTGCAGGGGCTCGCTCGTCGCTACGTGGCCCATTGGCAGCCGGTGGGGCCCCGGAGGCCCTTTTCTCTTGAGACAGGCTACGCAGGCGGCGCAAAAGACTGACACATCCTGCCGGAACCCCCGGCCAATAATAGCTTGCCTGGCAGCGCCGGACCGTCCGGGTCCGACCCAGGTGGCCGGACAGGGGTGGCCCATGTAGGCTCTGGAGGATCTCCCGCCGCCGCTCCCGGGGCACCGCCAGCTGAAATACCTTGTCGCCCCCCGGCACCTACCACCAGCGGCCCAGGAGGCCCTCCCGGAGCGCCAGTCGGTCCCTCTGGGCCCACCATGAGCGTATCTCCGGACCATCCCCCTCCCCCGGTGGGTGGGAGTCCCCTCCTCCAGCCATTCCCTCACTCGTTGCAAGTCAGGGTCGTTCACTTGGTCGTCTTCCCAAGAGTGGGGCGAGGTGTCCGGGGCTGCCCTGGGTACCGTCAGGTCCCCGGAGGGCTCCGCTTCCAGCATCCTGCCTCGAGACCGTGTGACCACAGCGCATCGTTGGGCTACGGGGGGCTGCATGCCACACTGTCGGCACGGCACCCGGGAAAAGCCGAGGGCCCCGGAGCCACTTAAGCGCCGCATGGTCCGTCCGCACCAAGACAGGCCGTCCGACCAAATAGTGACAAAATTTGGCGAGGGCGAACATGATGGCCAACATTTCCTTCCTCGTAATACAGTAGTTGCGCTCTGGCTTGGTAAGGGTACGGCTAGCGTAGGCCAGGACCCTCTCCAGCCCCCCTTGCACTTGCGAAAGCACTGCACCCACACCCCCGTCACAAGCGTCAGTGTCCACAATCAATTTTCCATGCTCTCGGGGGTACCCGAGGACTGCCGCAGCTGTCAGCTTAGCCTTCAACCCCCGGAATGCAGCGTCGCAGACCGGGGTCCACACAAATACCCGACCTTTGTCCGCCAGGGAGGACAGAGGCTTAGCCAGCTCTGCGAACCCTGGTACAAAAGCACGGTAATACCCCGCGAGCCCGAGAAAGCTACGGACCTCCCGGGGGCTCCGGGGGCTCCGGCCACTCCCTGACCGCCTCCACCTTAGCGGGGTCAGTCGCGACCCCGGCCTCCGAGACCACATGCCCCAAAAACTGGACTTCTCTCGGGCCTAGCTGGCACTTGGACAGCTTGACCCTTAATCCTGCCTGTATCAGGCGGTCCAGCACTTCGTCGAGGCGCCAGAGGTGCTCCTCAAAGTCTGGTGCGAATATAATGATATCGTCGAGGTAGACCAGGCAGGTTGCCCATTGCAGGCCCTGCATGGCCACCTCCATTAGCCGCTCGAATGTTCCACCGGTTCCAGCACCCCCAGCACCATTCCCCGGTACACGGTCACAGCCGTAGGACCCAGGTTGAGGACCCGAACAGGTTCCCGGGGCATTACACAGCCCGAACGGCATTACGCGATATTGAAAGAGGTCCTGGTGGGTAGTAAAGGCGGTTTTGGGACGGTCCACCTCCTCCACTTCCACCTGCCAGCGGGGCAGCGGGTAGGCGTCCTTGACCGTGACTGCGTTCACACGCCTATAGTCTACGCAGAACCTCACTGCCCCGTCTTTCTTGCGGACGAGGACGACCGGAGAGGCCCACGGGCTCTGAGACGGCTCGATGACCCCTTCCTTCAACATTTTTTCTACCTCCACCCCCACCGTCTCCTGCCTATGCGGGGCTAGCCTCCGGGGCGGTTGTCTGATGGGCCCGGCCGTCCCCGTGTCAGTGGTGTGGCGGACCAAGGTAGTGCGGCCCCGGTCCCCCGGAGAGAGCTGGAAGGCTCCCGAGCGCCGCCCTAACAGGGCTCGCATAGCCGACCGTTCCCTCCCCTGGAGGTGGTCCACCAGCCCGTCCAGCACCTCCCCTCCGCTACCATCTCCTGCTGGGAGCGCCTCCACTATCCGGCAGGTATCGCCATCGGTTCCCATTCCGGAGGCGCCCTCCACCGGTTCCAGCACCCCCAGCACCATTCCCCGGTACACGGTCACAGCCGTAGGACCCAGGTTGAGGACCCGAACAGGGCACAAGCCCCCCTCTAGTTCCACCAAGCCCCGCCCCACACGGAACTCCGGGCGGTCCCGGCCCTCCAGAACCCCGGCCCTACATTTCCCCACAGGTCCCTCCATCTCTCCCGTCAGCACCAGTTCAGACCTCCCCGGGATCACCACCGCCCGGAGGTTCCGCACGCGACGGCACTCCGCGGGGGGATCCCAGGTCAACCTGCAGCGGCCCACGTCGACCGTCATCTCCTGGTCCCGGAGGAATCCGGCCCCCAGGATGGCGTCGCTCCCCACGTCGGCTATCACCCAGTCCACCGGAGTAGACCGGGAGGCCCACTCCAGGGTGGCCCTGACTTTCCCCGTTATAGCCAGAGGCCTACCGTCCGCACAGGTGAGCGGCCCCCCGGCTTCCGTCACCTCCCCGGGGCACCCATGTCGTTGCCACCATGCGAGGGAGAGGAGATTCACCGTGGCCCCGGTGTCCACCAGCATCCACACCGGTCTCCCCCACACGCGGCCCTCCACCCGGAGGCCCGGGCTCCCCCGCTCTCTCTCCCCCTGCAGTACGCAATCGGCTTTCAGTCCCCCCTTGACCTCCAACCCGCCGCCGGCAGAGGTCGCCCCTAGTTTTCCGGCGTCCCGGACCCAGGGCCCCCCTGCACTGGAGGAGCTGGAGATGACTCTGGTGCCAGCCTCCGCAACGGGCAGTTGATGCGGATGTGCCCCTCCTGCTTGCATTTACGGGGGCCTGGGTTGGACAGTCCCTGCATCATCTGACTCCGGAGTTTGCCCAGCTCTTCCTTAAGTGCAGCCATCTCCTCAGTCATGGAGCCCCCGGCAGCCCTTACCCACCGGGACCCTCCACCCGGTCCGTCTTTAGGTATGCCTCGGCCTCCAGGGCCATGGATACGGCGTCACTCATGGACCGGGGCTTGCTTTGAAAGATCCAGTGACGGAGCTGCTCGTCCCGGAGACCCTCAACGATCGGTCACGACACATCGAGTCGATCATCGACGCATCCGCCTCGGGGTATGCTAGTCTTGTTAGGCGCCACACTTCCTTCCCGAAGAGCTGTAGCCCCTCTTCCGGGGATCTTTCAAGGTTGCGTAGGGGCGCCTTGTACGTCTCCTGCTGATTCCGTGGTTGGAATCGTTTATAGAGGGCCTCCCTGAGGCGGTCAAGCCCCCCAGGGGCCCCCGGCCGGATGCCGGGAAGGACCCGGCGGGCCAGCCCGGAGAGGGAGACCCCCAAGAACGTCCAGGCCTGGACCGGGGTCCATCCATTTGCCCAATACACAGCTCAAAGTGGGCTATAAACTCCGGAGTGGTAATGACCCACCACCTCCGACACCCCTCCTACCTCACGCGAGGAGGCCCAGGGCCACGCTGGGAGCACCACCCCGGCTCTCAGGCCCATAGACGGAGCCGCAGTCCCCGAAATCCACGGGCCAGCTGCCCCCCCGACACCCCAGTCAGATATCCCAGGGGAGCTGCTCTGGGACCTCGGCGCTCCCGGTCCCCTCCCCAGACCCTCTGCCGCCTCCAATCCTCCAGCTACGATCCACCCCGAGTCCCTCCTCCGTACCCTTCCGGGGCGCCAGGGGGACCCCCCCCCCCCCCCCCCCCCCCCCCCCCCCCCGGCGAGCTATGGAGCGGGGGAACGAGGTCCGACCCCCCCGCATGCCGTTCCCGCAACCCCGCAGCGCCTCGAGGGGCCACGTCTCCGGGCTCGGCCCCATCATCCCTCCAGTCCGACAACCCCGCCGCAGGTGAGGAGTCGCCCCGGGCCCCGGGCATCCGACCGCCCCAAATCCTCCAGTTCCGGTCCACCCTGTGTCTCTCTTCCACACCCCCCGGGAGAGCACTGGGGCCATCTCGGGTGTGGTCCGGAGCAGGCTCCTCCGTATGCAACCTCCCCCAGGGCCGTTCGCGCCCCTCTCTGGGGGTCTTAACCCTACCCCCCTTCCCCTCCATATCCCCCGACACCACCGAGGATGCACGGAGGTCCTCCGGGGGAGGCATCGCCCCGGATACTCCGGAGGGGGGGTCCCAGCTGCCGGACGCCTCCGGGGTGACCAGGGGCCCCCGAAGCCGGAGCAGAAGACCCTCTTCCCCAAGCTCGACCAACGAGCCCCGGACCCCCGCCCCCAGTCGGTCCAGACCCTCCATATGTCAGTAGAAGTACGACACCGCTGCCACCAATGTAATAACCAACAGACGCGGAAATTCAAGTGCCAACGGACAAGTTGTTTGGGTCTTTATTTACAAGCCTACGAGTACAATTCTCTAACGCAATCCTATGCTAACCCCCTGGGGATTCAGATGGGTCTGGAAGGGAGAGGTGGCCATGCCCTAGAGCTAGCACAACCAGAATGCCCGCCCCGGGGCAGCGCGCTCACTTAAATACCCGGCAAGTGACGACATCTCTCGCCGAGTATCGGGCCACCGCGAGAGTCCCCGAAGCTCACGCTGGTACCCCACGAGCACCCTGTCCCGGGGCACGGCCGCCTCCTCTCTCCCAGGCCCATCCAACCGCCACAATATATATATGTATATGTATACATATTAAAAACTAATTAATTAAAGACTAAAAATGGACTGCTCGATTGAACAGATTACAGCGGAATGACAATTGAACATATGGTCGTCACCAAGAAACCTGCGGTAAGCGCATCAGTAACCAGGTAACCTGGAAGAGTGGGTGTGACAGCAAACAACAACAATGTTCCACAGTGAATAATTGTGAGTGTAATATTGGTTATTAATTTATATCTATATAATCACAGTTATATAATTATATATATGTGGAGAGGATATGCCTACAGAGGGCGGCAATGTCATGGTATAAGCAGCAGACGGCTGAGGGAGTGCGTGGCAGCCTCAGACGCAAAGGATATCCAAAACATGAGTGACTGGTGCGACAGCAATCGCTTGACCATAAACCCAAAAAAATAATCAAAAACCATGTTATTTGGCACAAGCCAAAGGCTACAGAAAGTCCCGGCATTGGATATCAAATTAAATCAGGAAACGCTCAAAGAAGACACGAACTTTGACTATCTAGGTGTAACACTGGATAGAATTATGACGTACACAAAACATCTTACAAAAACAATTCAAAAGGTATCACATAAATTTCATGTACTAGCATATCTACGAAAACAACAAGCTAATCAATCGTAGAGAAACGCATTTACTGAATACAGCACATTTAAGATCTAAGAACCAATCCAGACTTCAGGAGATGAACAAAAACATCAGATTACATGAGGCACCAGTCTTGAGAATTAATAATAATATCAAACTAAATAAGTACAAGGATTCAGTAGAATTCAAAGCCGCCTTATACTGGAATGCATTGAATAAAGAACAAAGAAGCATTCTTGATAGGGACAACTTTAAGAGACACACTAAATAAAGACTCAACGCAAGACTTTTAATTAATGCCTAATAGAAACTGGAGGTATAAATTTCTATGACCAGGTTTTTTCCTGACGCCCATTAGATATTTAGAAAAATATCCATTGGGGGCTTATGTCACAAATGATAGCCCATTAGTCAATGTTAAGGGTGAGATAAATTCAGAAACCCATTCAAGTTTAGTGTTAGAGCTCAATCCCATCTCGTTTGAATCACTAGGTAATTTATGCGGCTTCACCTTGTGAATTACTACGTGATTCAAACTCGATGGGATACGAGCTCAGACCCTAAACTTTCATATGTTTCCTCTATAGTATAGATGCCATGTAAGTCCATAATCTGGACATAGGGCAATTCTAGGACATTATTTTGACTGGAAAAAGTGGAGGATAGGAATTTTAATGCCAAGCTGTTTTTACTCCCGTATAAATAAAAACCTTTAAAAAAAGGGGAGCTTGGGAGCTGACGAGCGGAGGAACCAACAAGATCCAGGCCTCATTCACCTCAAGCCTGCTGCGGAACACACACCTTAAGATTTTTTTTTTTATTTTGTGAGGAAGAAGCCCAAATTGTCCTGTTTTGGCCTGTTTTAGGGATTTCCTTATTTCTTAAAAAAAATAAAAGCTGAGGAGAAATAGCCTTTGTGATTTGGAACAATGCTGCCCAATACACATAATATGAAATATATGCAAATATCATTCAAGAAAAATAAGGGGGGGATTCTATTTTTTGAATATTGTGTCATTCTACAATGAGATTTTATTATCCCTCACAGCATTAACTAATATAATATCACATTATGATTTATTTGTGGTGTACTTAAACTATGATAGAACATGGAGATCCCTAAAAATATGCTGTCGTCTGGTGTCATTCTACGAAATGACACTTTTTGAACCTCCACATAGTGTGTTTGCTGGATAAATTAGTGGAAGAGCCACCATCATTCAATGTTATGATGAAGAGTAACCCAGAAACTATAGAAAATGTTCATGGTAAACCTTGTACAGCCCTGTACATTTTAGAATCTCACTGCTATGAAAGTGTATTAATGATTTATATATCAGATTTATTATTCGAAATTTATCACAGAATATACAAGTACAGACTATGGAGATTTGGTATTTTAATATTTACACAAGTTGTGCCCCAATTCTTGACTCGTGCTACTGGTTATAGTGTGGTTGTGTCATTCTACGACATTACATGTCATTCTACAACACGACAAGCCTATTTAATGAAACTAGTATAAAAAAGCAATAAATTACAATTTGTGTGGCTTTAACTACAATTATATTTCTAGGATCTTTTAACTCAAACATATTCTCCATTGAAAGTAATATCTATTTTCAAGTGATACGCTATCATCGTATAATCTTGCCAGGTGTGCCATTTTAAGTTGAAGTACGAGAGAAACATGTGTATCAGTAGCACTGCGGAGCTCTATCGTTACTCTCGGTTTCGATGCATTTTGTTTCGATCTTGATAACGCCCGGACTATGCAAGTACATACACAACGCATGGACGGGTGGAGGATCAGGGTGTGATCATAAGAAGCTTGACGTCATTTTCTTTTACGATCTAAACCAAGAGCCGCCTGTCTGTATTGTAATCAAAATGAGCAGCGACACTATGGAGACAAGTCCCGCAAAACGCCGGCGGTCAGGTAAGGGAAAGGTGCATGCAGTTGCAATCAGGAAAGTATGCACCGAATATGTTTCCCGATATGTTTTCCGTCAGGTGTATGTAGGTTATATAGTATGAATACGGTTGTTGGAAGGTCTGTATGATAATGATGGCCGGTTTCATTATTTCCTCAACTGCTTTATAACTACGTGCAGGTGTAATTACAAATCAGAGATTTATCGAAGGCACTGGGCCATTCCTACGACTGTCAAACATGCTCTCATATAATCCTGGGCAACAATCTCTGGTATAAAGTATAACCACAATTAATGTTATATCATGACGATATGATAGAAAATTCAATCGTTGATCTTAGGAATACTCTTAAGTTTATCTTATGTAAATCACTTCTTAGGCCTGGCGTCCACCTACTATGATAGAAATTGTTACCTCTCGATATGGCACCGATATAAAAAGCAAATATCGGAGACATATCGGGAAGGTGCAAAATCGTAGACATATGTCTACACATACGAATCTACCATGCATTGCATTGGGGTTTATCGGTGTCTAATTGTAGAAATGTGGTCACCTGCCCCGATATTAGGGGACCTTCCGACGCGATTTTGACTTTTTATCATTGTGGACTTCATTATTATGTATTTGTACAGTATCAATATTTGTCATAAATAAAGTCCTATGTTACGGTTTGCATTTAGCTTATCTCAAAAAACACATGTACATATTTCTTTCTATTAGGCCCCTCCATTTCACTTTCACTTTCACTCCCTCTTTGCCTATTTCTCATCATCTCTTTACATTACCCGCAACAACTGGACCATTTCCAGAATGTCTGAATTTCTGACAGTTTCCGTTTTAGTTTCTGTTTTCTGTCATTACATATTTTTCATCTTTCAGTTATCATATCAAAGTTTTAGTATCAATTTCTATATGTTAATTAAACTCGTTTGACCGTCTATCACGCGTTTGTGGCTCATTAGAAAAATGCAGTTGGTCGTTATTCAGAATTTAACAGCAATTCGCATGAAGATGGTAAAATATTAAATTTCTCAGATACTTTTAGGAGTTTTCCCATATAATCTAGACATTTCTATGTTGTTATTCCTAAAGTGGCTAATAGTTTGATCCATAAAACTTGTTGGCAAAACTCACATGAGTCTATGACCAGTGTGTGGTCAAATTAGATTTGCAATGCCCCCAACAGCTGAAATAAGGTAAATAGCTTAACGATTCTGAGGTATATAGTAATGAGAAAACTGTAAAGCTGTGTTTATAATCTTCTGTTCACAGATATAGGAACATTATTCCACAGGAGTAGTTTTGTCATAATCTGCCAATGTTAGCTGGAGCTCCACAAGATAATGAGACAAAGGTCTCATATAGTAGCAGCATCATGTATAAATGCTATTTAAAGGATATGGTGATTATGACTGGGAAAAGCAACATGGTGAAGGCAAGCTTGACAAATTGTTGGTAGCAGTTCTGTCTATATATACTTGGAACATCATAAGTTATTTACAACTCGCACAACAAATATCTTCAGAAGATGATTATTCCTCATCAGATGAAGAGAGGGTATTCATACCATGAATAACACATCAAACTACAGGATCAAGGCAGTGTTCCGAGAAAGCATAGGAAGTGTGACCACTCCCATATATTTACAGCCATTCTTCCCCTCAGGCCCAAGCCCCATACTTGAGGCCAACACCCCTACCTCTTAGCCACTGAGCTTGGTCAAAACTTTGACAAATGACTGACTGTAACTGAGTTTGTTCTATGGTAGAAAAGGAAACCCTTATCGAAAAAGGCCACATAACTTTAGCCTCCCATGTGCTTTTACCCCATTGCTATGAGGGGGGGGGGGGGCTTTTTTTTTGGGGGGGGGGGGTATTCCCATGGGGGGACAACTTTTTTTCGACCATTCGGTGTTCCAAAAACTGTTCCCCCCTGCCATAATTAATAAACGCTCCCTTAGTCTTAGATTACGGGTTGAAGGTGTCATGCTTGGTAATCTGTGAGGATTAGATAGGTTCATATATAGTTTGGTGCTCATTTATCATCATACATGATATTGTACCAGGATGGTGGGGGAAGAGATTGGACAAAATAGGGAATTTGTGGGCAATTCATGTGGGTTCATCTCTATCACAGTGTGTGTGTGTGCAGTGATAGATGTGTTGCACCATTCCCGGACATGCCTACGTAAGATTAGGAGCTAATTATTTCCATTGATAATGGAAAGGCGTGGTACTTCTAAATTGTTTCAATAAATAAAAGTAAGATTTCATAATTATTTTCAAGTATCATGAACAGAGATATTCACTAAAAATTAAGAACAAAAACTAGAACGCCATGGTTATTCATTTACCTTTTTGTGAATTGCACTTTTTTCTTTCGACTTCTACGTGGAATAGCGCCTAAGGGTGAATGAAACTGGTTACTGGTTGAAACTATTTCCTGGTACTAAAACCAGTGTAGCCTAAACATCAAAATGTATCTTAATCAAGTCCTATATGGGTTTAATGTGATACAATTAACAATTTGCTCGGTGGAGATAAGGAATGAGAGGTGGGGGATGTGCTGATATGGAGTGACTGGGTTGAGGTAGACTAGAGTCCTATGCCTACTCTTCCACCTCACCTACACGTCCTCACTGGGCCATTCTCTGTCTCTGTCTATCAAATTTTGGGCCTGGATCTCTTTGTTTATCTATCTGGCTGCCAAAAGGCTGTGTCTGTCTTTCTTTCTTTGTCAGTGTCAGCCAAAAGCCTCTGACTATATCTGTCGCTTTCTCTATGCTTGTTTGTATGTCTGACTCTAAATCTCTTTGTCTGTCTGTATCTATCTTTATATGTCTGTCTCTCGGTCTTGCTGACTCTGCCTACCCATATATCTCTGTTGCTGTCCCTGTCTGTATGTATATATGCAAGTCTGACTCTCTGTCTTTGTCACTGTCTCTATGTATGTCTGACTCTATGTATGTCTATCTCTGTCACTGTCCACTTATGTGTATGTTTTCATGACTGACTACCTGATTGCCTATCTCTGCCTCTGTCCCTGCCTGTCTGTTAGTCTGGCATATATATATAATTTTGATTAGATAAGTATGCATGGGTCTCTTTTCCCTGTGAAATGGATATGGTTTTATTTCTATATTGAGTCTGTCCTATCAGATATAACAATTCATATTCCATATTCAATGGTCTGTCCAATCAGATTAGAAAAGAAACCAACAAGTTTTGTTCAAAATCATTGTTCTCCACGAGTTTGATACAGAGCGACTCACAGAAAGAGAAAATGGTGTGGGTGGGCGGGTCAAAGAACCTGGGCGCGCGTGGCGGCGTGACGTCAGTGGCACACGTCATCGATGGTAGTGATCCGTTGCGCCGCGAGGGCGCACCACTCGTGTTATCCAGTTTTGCAGCTGGCCTCTCGCTGACTTATACTCGTGTACTCGTCACAAATAAGACGAGAGGCACGACGGCAGTTTAGAAATTTATTTCTGTGGGTATAAACAGGTAGTATAACACGGTATACTTTACAAGGAGTATAACAAATACTGACACTTGTGAAAAACATGTGATACAAGTCCAGATTAATGTCCAAACGCCGAAGAAAGGGCGTCTGGGACGAGTGACGAGGTGGTAGATAGGGTGCCGCGGAAGCGGGTGAAGCCCAAGTGCCGTGCGCGCATATCTGATCCAGAGGCACTCCGAGATGTGACGCTGTATGCGCGCCCCCCCTCCTGAAGGAGTGCATTGTGAAAGCGCGGGCGTCGGAGAAGCCCGCCGAAGTAAGCGCCGCACGGATGTGCGCGACCAGCTGAGGAGGTGTCAGCGGGCGGCCTGACGCATCCAGAAGCGCCAGGGCCTCGAGAGGCGCAGGGACCGATGCTGCGTACGTGTCCCAAGCTGAGAACGGGCAATACGGTGAACCGTGAATCACCGGGATGAGAAGAGAGACTGCTTCCTCGGGGTCTCTGATGGTTTTCGATGAAGTGACGTGGAGGAGAAGACCCCCCGAGACGTGTAGAATGTCGCGCCGACGTAGGGTATGCGGCCCGGTCCAGGCGCGCGTTGTCAGTGAGAGGAGGTTTGACGCCCAGAGGTAGGAAAAGAATCCTAGAAGCGTCGCGGCGCGGAGAAGAAGGTGGTGCGGCGACATCAAAGGAGCCGCGTCGCAGATAACCTTGACATGGTGAGGTAGGAGCGGAGGCGACCGACTGGGGGCGCAAGGGTGCAGTCGAGTGGCTCCGCGAAGCACTGCATTGATATGAGGGGTAGTGAAGGAGGCGAGATGGCCCGCGTTGTCCCGGAGCCACGACCGAGCCCCTGAAATGTAGTTGCGTGCGGCCGCTGGAGGAAGGGAATCAGCCAAAGCCTGCGCATAAGTGCAGGCCTGCAGCGGCGTCACACTGAGAGGTGAGATCCCGGCTTGGCTGCAGAACTGCAGGTATTTCGCTGCTTGCCGGGCCTTGTTTCGCCTCGTTGCCGGCGCCATTGCCGCAACGAAGGAGGTGACCATCCGTGTGTGGAGAGGCGTCGCCGCACCTGGAAGTAACGAGATTGGAACATACACTGAACACATGTTCTGGAAGTACAAATACACGTCTCGGAGGGCGGGAACCCTTGAGAACATCTGACGCGGTCTCCGCGACCCGCTCAACGGACTCGCTGTGGGCGTGGTCGCTTCCGTCGGCTGCGCGCACGCGATGATCTCCACGGTTGCGTGCTCGTCGAAAAAGTGGACACCGTTTGCGCCCTTTGCGTATTCCGTGAACCACGCAACATCGGCCCGGAGGCGAGGGCCCACCTTGATGACTTGAGTCGTGGCCGTCGCAGGCAATGCAGCCAGAATACGGACGGTAAACTTCCTTGCGTGGTTAACGCAGAAAGCCAGGTGAATTAATTTCCCTGCGAGTGACTGGATCTGATTTTTAGTTGCATACTTTTTCTTCGACCACACCTGAGCTTCTGCGAGGGTGTCGCGCAGCTTCACCTCCGGTATGCTAACGAGTCTCTCGACCGTGTCGACCTTGAAGCCCAACCACTCCATAACATGGGCAGGGGGGGCGGATTTCTCCTCCGCGAAGTCGAGGCCCAACTCTCGGCCGAGGCGTGAAAGCTCGTAAAATGCGGCAAAAGCAGCGGCCTCCGACGACGCGACACCTGCAAAGTCGTCCAGGTATGCTAATATGTCGTGGCCGCGGAGTTTGAGGAGATAAACGACGGCCGCCGTGGTTCTGTGACAGGCGACCGATGAGGTGCGACATCCGAAGGGGGGGAGCTCTCAACATAGACCCCCTCTCCAGTTCTGAAACAGAGAAACGGCATGTCTGCCGGGTCTATGCGGAGCTGCCGATAAGCGCGGCTCAGGTCTGCCTTCCAAATATAGGCGCGTGGACTGGCGCGCTTGATCAACTCCAGCAAGTCGTTAATACTCTGAAGTGTGTATGCGCTTCCGCTTCCCAGATACTTGTTCCCCGGGATACCGTCGTTGACTGAAGTCCCAGGGGGGAAAGACAAATCGAGTATGACACGCACCCCCCCCCTCAGTTCCCTTTGGCCGGGTGAGAAGGGGTGAAACCTGACACCACTCAGTGAAGGGGGGTTCCCGGTATGGGCCGTTGAGGGTGCCCATAGCGACTTCCTTCGCGGTGAATTCGCTTATTTTCGTTGAAACAAGTTTTGCCGAGTGATGGTTATCGCTGACGGGGGTGGAGGGGGTGGCCCTGGCGAATCCAATAGGCCACCCGAATTCCAGTAAATCGCACAAGCGATCATCGTGATAATCAGACAATAAGCGCCTCCAGGCCGTTATTCTTAGGTCGGATGGGACGGGGAGGCGTGCCCCCAAAAAATTGGGCATCCCTGAAGCGACGACGGCTTCGTACATGTAAGCTATCATCGGATTAACATGTAAAAAATACTGGGTACACGTAGGACGGGCTACCGAGAACCGCTTCCAGGCTGGTATGGCCGCAGCAGTAGAAACCACAGAAACGTCCGTGTCGCCACCTAACGGGGAGTCCAAGAAGCTGCGCTTAGCAACCACGCTAGCGATAGTGGCTTCAGCGACCCCGTATAAACAATCGCACTCTAAAGTGTCACAAACAAGAGCATAAGGAGTGCAAACATTGTCAACAACAGTAGTAGGAGAAATAACAATGTCTGAAATGTTCAACAACATTTTTACACATGGATTCGCAGTGTGCGCTCTCCCAAGCGCTGCAACTGCCGGGGGCGAAACACATAATAGTTCCTGCGAGGGGGGGCTGGAGCGAAGCGGGCGAGGGGAAGAATCACCTCGCCTATTGTCTAAAGGGCTGTTGCCCCTCGCGGTAAGCCTGGGGAGGGGCCTGCTGGCCTGCTGGCCTGACTTGACCGTTGGAAGGCCCCATCGCCTCGTGGCGGGTCCTAATCCTGCATTCGGTGTCCGAGTGTGGATGTGCCAATCCGAGTACGCTGAAGCAGTACGCGCACGAGTGTACGACTGTGGCTCCTTCCCAGCTGTGTTGGGGGGGGGGGGGAAAGTTGCACCCCCCCCCCCGATCCATTGAACTTTGGGCATGGAGAGTCTCGGCTTGCCTTCTCATTTCTTGGAATGGTCTGTATCGCCACGATGCTGATTTGTGGGGGCTTCCACACGGCTCATGGCCATACGGAGATGCTGTATGGCGGGTTCGTTGGTCCACCCCCCCCGGATCCTCCCCTCGGGGATACGAAAAAAGGTTTCCTCGGACCAGTACCGTACTCTCTCCCGGTGCGGGCCTCGTAGGCGTAGAGAAAACCTGACGAGGAGTTGGAATACCCTCAGATGACTCGTTTCCCGTAAAATCCGCCTCGTGGACGAGTTTTTTCTTAGACATCGAGTGAGTGGCACGAGGATGAATCACCTTGCCTATTGTCTAAAGGGCTGTTGCCCCTCGCGGTAAGCCTGGGGAGGGGCCTAATCCTGCATTCGGTGTCCGAGTGTGGATGTGCCAATCCTAGTACAGTAAAACCCCTCTTCCGGGACACCCCGCTTAAGGGGACACCCCGCTTAAGGGGACAATTTGCTCGGAACGGAAATTTTTCCCACTACTAAGAGTTTATTTTAACCCCGCTTAAAGGGACACCCCGCTTAAGGGGACACCCCGCTTTAGGGGACAGTTTTTCTGTACAGAAATGCTTAAAAACCCTGCTTAAGGGGACAGTTTGGAAGGACATCATATTGACCTGGGGTATAAAAAGGAGCGAATTTCATAAGGAAGGCATATCCACCTTCAACCTCTATCATCTATTTTTAAAATTTTTTAAAATTTATATTCATTTATATTATATAAATTATTTCAAGTAAACAAATATAAATCATATATGATTTTTATTTATTTATTTAATTATGTGTTATTGATAAACATTTTAACCTAATAACCATCGTTTCCTTCATTTATGTAGGAATTCTCTATTATATTGTATAACCATTGAAAGACTGAAAACCCCGCTTAAGGGGACACCCCGCTTAAGGGGACACTTGGCCCGGAACGGAGGGTGTCCCCTTAAGAGGGGTTTTACTGTACGCTGAAGCAGTACGCGCACGAGTGTACGACTGTGGCTCCTTCCCAGCTGTGTTGGGGGGGGGGGGAAATTGCACCACCACCCCCCCCGATCCATTGAACTATGGGCATGGAGGGAACTGCGTGGAGAGTCTCGGCTTGCCTTCTCGTTTCTTGGAATGGTCTGTATCGCCACGATGCTGATTTCTGGGGGCTTCCACACGGCTCATGGCCATACGGAGATGCTGTATGGCGGGTTCATTGGTCCACCCCCCCCCGGATCCTCCCCTCGGGGATACGAAAAAAGGTTTCCTCGGACCAGTACCGTACTCTCTCCCGGTGCGGGCCTCGTAGGCGTGGAGAAAACCTGACTAGGAGCTGGAATACCCTCAGATGACTCGTTTCCCGTAAAATCCGCCTCGTGGACGAGTTTTTTCTTAGACATCGAGTGCGTGGCACGAGGATGAATCACTTTGCCTATTGTCTAAAGGGCTGTTGCCCCTCGCGGTAAGCCTGGGGAGGGGCCTGCTGGCCTGCTGGCCTGACTTGACCGTTGGAAGGCCCCATCGCCTCGTGGCGGGTCCTAATCCTGCATTCGGTGTCCGAGTGTGGATGTGCCAATCCGAGTACGCTGAAGCAGTACGCGCACGAGTGTAAGACTGTGGCTCCTTCCCAGCTGTGTTGGGGGGGGGGGAAGTTGCACCCCCCCGATCCGTTGAACTTTGGGCATGGGGGGAACTGCATGGAGAGTCTCGGCTTGCCTTCTCGTTTCTTGGAATGGTCTGTATCGCCACGATGCTGATTTCTGGGGGCTTCCACACGGCTCATGGCCATACGGAGATGCTGTATGGCGGGTTCGTTGGTCCACCCCCCCCGGATCCTCCCTTCGGAGATACGAGAAAAGGTTTCCTCGGACCAGTACCGTACTCTCTCCCAGGGGTAGTTGACCGCATCTTCTAAGACTTCTCGAAAATGAAGGACCAAATATCTGCAAATTGCGGCTCCCGCCGGCTGATCATCGATCATTCGCAGAAGCCCCCACAAGTACTCCTGTACTGAGAGTGAAGCAAGTGAAGCTTTCTCCTTCCTAGGCCCCCTCAATACATATTGGTGGGGTTGACTCTTACCTTGAGTAGCTTGAGTTCCTAGGACGTGTGTTGCAGAATTGATAATATTATCCACCTGCGATGATATTCTATTGTCCTTGTAGGCCGATGGATCGTAGGCCGGGTAGGCTGGTCCTGAAGCGCCTAGGGCTCATTCTCATAGAACCAGTGCAACTAGGGTTAGGGGGGTCAAAAATAAAAATATTGGAAGACAGTAAAAATAATTATGGAGTCATATTGTCTATTGGGTGGGCCATTCTACCATAAAATATTATTAGTTAAATATTGAAAATGTGGGCATGGTGGCCCCTAGAGCATATGTGTATGAAAAAGTTCTCTTACAGCGTGGACAAACCCTCCAATTTAATGGAAAACAAGGAAAATAATTAAATTTTAATGATTCAAAATTTCTAAACAGTTTATAAAATAAAACATAGGTAGTATCAATATAATAATAAGTTTTTATACTGGGATAATTAGATTTTCCATCCAGTATGAACCAAGAACTGACTTTTTTAAATCTGAAAACCACGATTTTTGGGTGATTTAAAAATTTACAAGTACAACGTTTGTTGTAGTTTGTTGGAAAAAAATTAATAAGGAAAGTCAAGTTCAGCCTACTATTCTATGATATATATACCTTCAGATAAATGATCAAAATTTTTCCTAAAAAATTCCTAATTATCCATAAATAGTCATTAATAAATCGTATTGGTTTTTGAAGCTTTGTCCAAGCTGTAAGAGATTTCTACTTGGCTAACATAAGCTGCATTTGGTACAGAGTACAGCAAAGAGTTAAAAGTTGGTTAATTGCTATTTCAAATATTTAATAATATGAAAATGGTCTAATCCATCACTTGGTATAGTGTCAGGACAGTTAACTAAATTGCCTTCCCTGTAATAATTGGAACAGACACAAATAGCAGGTATGTAGTTCAGTAAATGTGGTAACTGTATCACACTTTTTTATTCAATATTTGTATTCACTCCTCATACTTCCTGTTCAGCAGAGCCAATATAATAATGTAATAATTCACAAAGTTACAGCTTGGCATTGCAAACATATTAGCACTTAAAGCATATGAATAAATAATCCTGTAATTTTATTTTATTATATTTTTTGAATATAGCAATGTGAGATGTATATTTATATATTTTAAGGAGTTTTAAAATTCAAAATTACCCCCAATTGTCCATGCTGCAAAGAGAATTATGAATTGAAAGCCACTTAAGAAAGAAAAAAAACGTTTTTGTTTTTTTTAAATATTAGAGGGGGGTGGGGGGGAAAGGTTGGATATGTTATAATATAAGATTTGCTTAAATTAACAAAAAAAATTGCACGCTTGGTATGTATATTTATTATTTGAATAGTGCTTCTAAACAAATTGTCCACGCTGCTAAGAGACTTCTCCATATCCATATAAGAGTAAGAAAGTATAATCTTTTCATGAAAAAAAAAATTTGGAGTGTATTAAGATTACATTTTCTTTCTAATATGTCTAATATCGGGTATGGCTCGATTGAGATTCTTTATCAAGTTTTTAAAGTTTATTTATAATTGTAATTGGAAATTCTCTCTATTGTACACGCTGCCAAGATATAGAAAAACGCTGTAAGAGATTAGAGAAAAAGTGTAAAAGTGACTTTATATGTGAAATTTCCTTTGCTATTCAATTTTTTTGGGTTACATTATTTGCAGATGGGTATAAGTATGATAACTGTTATAATAGGATTTCTTAAATATTTGAAATTTAAAAAAAAACAATGATATTGAGTAAATTTCAGGTGTTAATCAAATTGCAGTAAAAACAATGGGGTTCGAGTCTGTACATTGTAATTGCTAGAGAAAAAAATCTAGATACAATAACAACTTGATTTTTTTGGCAAAATAGTATATGACATTATTGTCTTAACTTTGGTAATAATTCTCTAATCATATGGGTTACTCATAATAAGCTTCGAACGTTTGAACGAAATTGACACTCTGTAAGAGATTGAGTTTCACCAACCTTCCCCTGCATACCATAATTTTAAAAATAGATTTATTTTTTCGGATTTTTTATAGAAATGTCCATTGAACGCGGTTTCCTTAGGAAAAAATAAGAAAGACACCCTACCATACCTTTAAATATTTTTTTTTCGCAAAAAATATGTTTCTTAAGTGGTTCATTGGTTAATTTTTGGTCATTTTCGGCCTATTTTCAACCCTTGGAGATCAAAATATTCATATTTAAGTTATAAAACCTATACTCCCCCTCGAGCACTCACCGAGATACATCATTTAAAAACGAAAAACAATATATATAATACTCTGGGAAAATGCTAGAATCCAGGAAATGACTAAAAATGGACTTGCACTGGTTTCGTGAGAGGGAGCCCTAGATCCGCGGTGAGGCTGGAGATTGGAGTCGTAGGCATCCCACGCAGTGTGGGCCTCGTAGGCGTGGAGAAAACCTGACGAGGAGTTGGAATACCCTCAGATGACTTGTTTCCTGTAAAATCTGCCTCGTGGACGAGTTTTTTCTTAGACATCGAGTGAGTGGCACAAGTTTGACGAGCTGCCGGAGGAGAAACGGATATTTGTCCGGCTTGAGCTACGGCCGCCAGCGCCATCTTTATCTCCTGTATGTCGGATTTAAATTCACTCATCTTCTTTTCGAATTTCCTTTCCAACGAGGCTTTCACGGGAGACTTTGCGGCGGCCTTTGAAGTCCTGGCAACCTTTGTTCGCCTTGGTGCCATTTTTGAAGCGCCCTTTGCGAGGAGAACCAACAAATAAACTACAATTCTACCTCGAATTTAAAAGATCAAAGAACCTTTTGATGTCCTGGGCGCGTGTGGCAGCGTGACGTCAGCAGCACACGTCATCGATGGTAGTGATCCGTTGCGCCGAGAGGGCGCGCCACTCGTGTTATCCAGTTTTGCCGCCGGCCTCTCGCTGACTTATACTCGTGTACTCGTCACAAACCTCTCTAAAACAAGGGGGGAAAATAGATTAGTTTGGTCACACACAAAAATAAAATAACAAAAAAAAAATCAATTATTCTGAGGGGCTGGTAGGTCTTGGTCCCGGTTTGCGTTCCAGAGTCGCTATCATTTGGTGACCATTTAGTTCAAATGATCTCCAAAGAAAGTGACAGGGTCAGACTTGTCATACAGGTCTGATATTCAAACGAAAACCATCAAAATCGAGAGATAGTTCTTGGGATGAATGATTCCAAATGTTTTTGAGAAACGTATACATTAAGAAACACGTAAAAGTGCACACAGTGGCGTCAGAGTGGGAGGGGGTAGAGGGGATGCCCCTTCTCCCCCCCCCCCCCATATGGGTTACTCATAATAAGCTTCGAACGTTTGAACAAAATTGACACTCTGTAAGAGATTGAGTTTCACCAACCTTCCCCTGCATACCATAATTTTAAAAATAGATTTATTTTTTCGGATTTTTTATAGAAATGTCCATTGAACGCGGTTTCCTTAGGAAAAAATAAGAAAGACACCCTACCATACCTTTAAATATTTTTTTTTCGCAAAAAATATGTTTCTTAAGTGGTTCATGGGTTAATTTTTGGTCATTTTCGGCCTATTTTCAACCCGTGGAGATCAAAATATTCATATTTAAGTTATAAAACCTATACTCCCCCTCGAGCACTCACCGAGATACATCATTTAAAAACGAAAAACAATATATATAATACTCTGGGAAAATGCTAGAATCCAGGAAATGACTAAAAATGGACTTGCACTGGTTTCGTGAGAAAGAGCCCTAGATCCGCGGTGAGGCTGGAGATTGGAGTCGTAGGCATCCCACGCAGTGTGGGCCTCGTAGGCGTGGAGAAACCTGACGAGGAGTTGGAATACCCTCAGATGACTTGTTTCCTGTAAAATCTGCCTCGTGGACGAGTTTTTTCTTAGACATCGAGTGAGTGGCACGAGTTTGACGAGCTGCCGGAGGAGAAACGGATATTTGTCCGGCTTGAGCTACGGCCGCCAGCGCCATCTTTATCTCCTGTATGTCGGATTTAAATTCACTCATCTTCTTTTCGAATTTCCTTTCCAACGAGGCTTTCACGGGAGACTTTGCGGCGGCCTTTGAAGTCCTGGCAACCTTTGTTCGCCTTGGTGCCATTTTTGAAGCGCCCTTTGCGAGGAGAACCAACAAATAAACTACAATTCTACCTCGAATTTAAAAGATCAAAGAACCTTTTGATGTCCTGGGCGCGTGTGGCAGCGTGACGTCAGCAGCACACGTCATCGATGGTAGTGATCCGTTGCGCCGAGAGGGCGCGCCACTCGTGTTATCCAGTTTTGCCGCCGGCCTCTCGCTGACTTATACTCGTGTACTCGTCACAAACCTCTCTAAAACAAGGGGGGAAAATAGATTAGTTTGGTCACACACAAAAATAAAATAACAAAAAAAAAATCAATTATTCTGAGGGGCTGGTAGGTCTTGGTCCCGGTTTGCGTTCCAGAGTCGCTATCATTTGGTGACCATTTAGTTCAAATGATCTCCAAAGAAAGTGACAGGGTCAGACTTGTCATACAGGTCTGATATTCAAACGAAAACCATCAAAATCGAGAGATAATTCTTGGGAAGAATGATTCCAAATGTTTTTGAGAAACGTATACATTAAGAAACACGTAAAAGTGCACACAGTGGCGTCAGAGTGGGAGGGGGTAGAGGGGATGCCCCTTCTCCCCCCCCCCCCATATGGGTTACTCATAATAAGCTTCGAACGTTTGAACAAAATTGACACTCTGTAAGAGATTGAGTTTCACCAACCTTCCCCTGCATACCATAATTTTAAAAATAGATTTATTTTTTCGGATTTTTTATAGAAATGTCCATTGAACGCGGTTTCCTTAGGAAAAAATAAGAAAGACACCCTACCATACCTTTAAATATTTTTTTTTCGCAAAAAATATGTTTCTTAAGTGGTTCATGGGTTAATTTTTGGTCATTTTCGGCCTATTTTCAACCCGTGGAGATCAAAATATTCATATTTAAGTTATAAAACCTATACTCCCCCTCGAGCACTCACCGAGATACATCATTTAAAAACGAAAAACAATATATATAATACTCTGGGAAAATGCTAGAATCCAGGAAATGACTAAAAATGGACTTGCACTGGTTTCGTGAGAAAGAGCCCTAGATCCGCGGTGAGGCTGGAGATTGGAGTCGTAGGCATCCCACGCAGTGTGGGCCTCGTAGGCGTGGAGAAAACCTGATGAGGAGTTGGAATACCCTCAGATGACTTGTTTCCCGTAAAATCTGCCTCGTGGACGAGTTTTTTCTTAGACATCGAGTGAGTGGCACGAGTTTGACGAGCTGCCGGAGGAGAAACGGATATTTGTCCGGCTTGAGCTACGGCCGCCAGCGCCATCTTTATCTCCTGTATGTCGGATTTAAATTCACTCATCTTCTTTTCGAATTTCCTTTCCAACGAGGCTTTCACGGGAGACTTTGCGGCGGCCTTTGAAGTCCCGGCAACCTTTGTTCGCCTTGGTGCCATTTTTGAAGCGCCCTTTGCGAGGAGAACCAACAAATAAACTACAATTCTACCTCGAATTTAAAAGATCAAAGAACCTTTTGATGTCCTGGGCGCATGTGGCGGCGTGACGTCAGCAGCACACGTCATCGATGGTAGTGATCCGTTGCGCCGAGAGGGCGCGCCACTCGTGTTATCCAGTTTTGCCGCCGGCCTCTCGCTGACTTATACTCGTGTACTCGTCACAAACCTCTCTAAAACAAGGGGGGAAAATAGATTAGTTTGGTCACACACAAAAATAAGATAACAAAAAAAAAATCAATTATTCTGAGGGGCTGGTAGGTCTTGGTCCCGGTTTGCGTTCCAGAGTCGCTATCATTTGGTGACCATTTAGTTCAAATGATCTCCAAAGAAAGTGACTGGGTCAGACTTGTCATACAGGTCTGATATTCAAACGAAAACCATCAAAATCGAGAGATAGTTCTTGGGATGAATGATTCCAAATGTTTTTGAGAAACGTATACATTAAGAAACACGTAAAAGTGCACACAGTGGCGTCAGAGTGGGAGGGGGTAGAGGGGATGCCCCTTCTCCCCCCCCCCCCATATGGGTTACTCATGATAAGCTTCGAACGTTTGAACAAAATTGACACTCTGTAAGAGATTGAGTTTCACCAACCTTCCCCTGCATACCATAATTTTAAAAATAGATTTATTTTTTCGGATTTTTTATAGAAATGTCCATTGAACGCGGTTTCCTTAGGAAAAAATAAGAAAGACACCCTACCATACCTTTAAATATTTTTTTTTCGCAAAAAATATGTTTCTTAAGTGGTTCATGGGTTAATTTTTGGTCATTTTCGGCCTATTTTCAACCCGTGGAGATCAAAATATTCATATTTAAGTTATAAAACTTATACTCCCCCTCGAGCACTCACCGAGATACATCATTTAAAAACGAAAAACAATATATATAATACTCTGGGAAAATGCTAGAATCCAGGAAATGACTAAAAATGGACTTGCACTGGTTTCGTGAGAAAGAGCCCTAGATCCGCGGTGAGGCTGGAGATTGGAGTCGTAGGCATCCCACGCAGTGTGGGCCTCGTAGGCGTGGAGAAAACCTGACAAGGAGTTGGAATACCCTCAGATGACTTGTTTCCCGTAAAATCTGCCTCGTGGACGAGTTTTTTCTTAGACATCGAGTGAGTGGCACGAGTTTGACGAGCTGCCGGAGGAGAAACGGATATTTGTCAGGCTTGAGCTACGGCCGCCAGCGCCATCTTTATCTCCTGTATGTCGGATTTAAATTCACTCATCTTCTTCGTAACACGTAAAAGTGCACACAGTGGCGTCAGAATGGGAGGGGGTAGAGGGGATGCCCCTTCTCCCCCCCCCCCCCCCCCCCACACACACACATTTTTGTTGGCCTAGAAAGAGTCAGCTCCTTCACATTTTACTGAATTTATGTTGGGCCCTGAATTTTCAGCGTGGAAAAATGTCAAAGTCTGACTTTTAAGCATGTAAGAAAAAGATAAGCAATTTTTCATTTTGCCACCACCCCCACTTTCAAAATATTCTGACGCCCCTTGAATTTTTTTCCCTGAATATTAGGGGCCCCTTCCACCTACTACAATGAACTATGACGCGCTACAAATAACCTGGGGGGCGTTGCATAAACCGGGAACGAAAAAGCATGTAAATTTAGGTAAAGAACGAGAGTACAACGAAAGTGCAACGTAACTATTTTCTGCGTGTTGCACAAAACACATCGTTGTGTTATCGTTCGTCTGTTGATACAACGAAAGTAACAACGAACGATAAAAGTAAAAGTAGGCAAGGTACCCGTTTGACCATATATCTGATATACCTGTGTCGTATATTTCGTCAAATGGGGAATTTTTTATTTTTTTTTAAACCCATGTCCATTTCATGAAAATTTAATATGATGATCTCCAAGTGTTGTGGAACACATATCTAACTTAAAAATCGAGGGTCACCGTGCTAGTTTTGAAGAATTGAAGAAAACCATATTTTTTAGTAGATTTCCTATGTAAATCAAGCAAATGCAAATTGGCCTATATTACCTATTGAGATTGAATAAACTGGATTAAATGTTAAATTTACTTATGTAGAATTAGAATACATCCCAAGAAACCAGTTTTTACTTAAAAATTTACATTATTTAAAAATCACCAGGTGGCGTCACTGTGAGTTGTAGGATATGCCTTTAATTCTTCTTCATACTTTTACCAAGGTGAGTAATTGGATAATTACCTATTCTTTCTCATGATAGGGACTACTTTCTTCGTAGCCCTAGTGCAATCCGGAGAAACTTAAAGCCACAAGATAGATTTTCTTTTTGTAAGATATCATGTTAACATATGGTGATGAACTCATTTTTTTGTGAAAATTCACCATAATCTGAGATCCTTTCATGTGTACGTATAGGATACATAATGGACAGACTGACTGATCGACCAACCAACTGATTGTCCAACCGACCAATTGTCCCACCGACTGATCGTCCCACCAACAGATCTTCCCACTGATAGATTGTTCCATTGACGGATTGACCCATCGACTGATCCACCTAACATTCAATCGACTCATTGACTGATTGACCAACCGACCGATCGTCGATTGATCGTTTGACTGATCGGTCAAGGGGACAATCGGTCAATGGGATGATCGGTCATTGGGACGATCGGTCAATGGGATGATCTGTCGGTGGGATGATTTGTCGGTGGGATGATCTGTCAGTGGGATGATTGGTCGGTGGCACAATCAGTCAATTGGTCGATCAGTCAGTCAGTCCATCTATCAGTTATTGGTTGGGTCAGTGTCAGGTTAATTGGTCAGTGGGATGATCAGTCGGTAGGACGATCGGTCAATGGGACGATCGGTCAATGGGACGATCGGTCAATGGGACAATCGGTCAATGGGACAATCGGTCAATAGGACGATCGGTCAATGGGACAATCGGTCAATGGGACGATCGGTCAATGGGACGATCGGTCAATGGGACGATCGGTCAATGGGACGATCAGTCAGTCAGTCCATCCATCGATTATTGGTTGGGTAAGTGGGTCACACATTTGTAGCTCTACTACCATTTACAAAGTACCATGTCAATACATTTGGGGTATTGTACTAGATATCTGTTGATGGAAAAAATATTAAACATGGTTTGATATTGGATCCGTCCGTCGGAATTTAAAATTTGTGGGTAATAAAGAAACTGATAACTGTTTGGTCTGTGTCCCCATATGGCATCGAGGCGATAGCCGATTTAATATTCTGAAGTGCTTCAAACAACGACAGCTCATGACTTGTGCGAGCTTATCGTTCGTTGTTGCCACTTTTCATCACTTACGAGAGGGTCAAAATGTTTAAATGCAACACGAATTGTCTTACCAATTTCCTAATTAAAGAACGATAAATCATTTCAGGGTCAATCTGTCCTTATGCAACACGACATTACGAAAGATGACGAACGAAACCACAACGTACGATAAATGAAGGAAGGTTTTTTATGCACCGTGATTTTTTGGGGTTTAAAAATTAACGTTCGTTGTTGGTCCATTGAATTCACGAATGTTCTTTATGCAACACTAACGTTCGTTGTACACTTTCGTTATGGTTTTATCTATCGTTCCCGGTTTATGCAACACCCCCCAGGAGGCGTTACCAATAATGCAACACAAAAATGGAACCCGTTACCTGGCCTATAGTCTAACTAGGCCAGGCTTCCAGGCTACCCCAGAGGAGGTACACAGCGCAGCGCCCTCTACAGTCTTGAGCGATAATAGATAACCAAAACAACACACGATGCACACTGCGATCTGCTGGCTAATAATTTACACAGAATCGGTTCCACAGACGTTTTTCAGGAAGATCTAGATACAGGTAAGATACCAAAATCTCCTCAATACTTTGTTTAGTATCACCATTGCTTTTATTATGAATGTTATAATGTATAACTTATATAAATCACTCTTGGATGCAGGTGACAGTTGAGGCAGACTCCATTCTTAAACCATCTGAAATTATGCTAACTTTGAAGAGCTGTTGCATACTAACTACTGAAGTTCTATAGAATATCTTTCAATTTATTGATAGAGTGTTATCTAAAATACCTAATACCACCAAAGAACTCAATAGCACCTCCGGGTTTATCTTGGTTTGAGGTCATGGGATGCACCCCATCTCCACACTAAATGACCATATTCTAGTTTAGAGGTAAACGGCCATGACTTATACAATATGGGTACACTAATAATTAAAATTTTGTATTTGTCACTTTTCGAAATTCTATGGGTCTGTTATCCTCTGTACACAGCATAAACCTGTATATTTGATATAAAATTATTGCCATTTATATAAAACATTATTTTTTTTTCATTTTTTCATATTCATGAGATGAGGGAATATAATACCGGCAATGGGTAAAAGTGCAGATCAGGGGCCTCAAAGGTTATAAGATAGGGAACGGCACTTCACACACTGGGTAAACTAGGATCTGTCAGCGTTTTTGAATCAAAGGGTCAATATAAATGTGGGGAAAAAAACCTGAATCTGAATCTCCACAGATCACTTACTGAAATACAATATTATCTACCTGTAAATACTTGTTATTTCCGCCGGAGTTGGTTTGGGTACTTTGTCATTGTCAATTTATTAGTCATTTCAAAACGGCGGGAACTATTTCTAAAAGCTGGTTGCTGGCATACCTGTAATTTTTTTTTCTTTAGGGTCAGGATTACGGCTAACCATTACCCTAACCCTATTTTAGGGTTAAGGTTAGGGTTAGGGTTAAGGCTAACGCTTACCCTATTTAAGGGTAGGGTTCGGGTTAAGTTTGAGGTTTTGGTTTTAGGGGTAGGTTTGAGTGAGTGGTTTGGCTATGCATTGATACCAGTTGACTTGTAGCGCACTGTAATGGTGCCATTTTCGAAATATCGGTTTACCGAGGTTGTTGGCCCATCCCGGCAAAAATGTTAGTTTGAGGTAAATTAGCAAATATTTTGGTAAATGATAAGTGGTGAATAAGAATATGGCGTTTTGTCCAAGTTAAAATGGTTCATTCATTTTGAAAAAGACGTAAGATCGTAGGCTATCCGGTGCGCGTACTGCCATTCCCTATGTTATAAGCTAGACTTTTACCTAATAATGTTAAACACAATTGCTTCTCATACTCATGCTGAAGATTATTTTATTTTTGTGATACTTTATTTTTACACTTTTTTGTAATGGGTGGGGGGGGGGGGGTTGAGGTAGGCACTCTATATGATTTCTCATCCCCTGTTTTATCAGTAGATCTAAGGTCATTGTTTGGTTAATAATGTTTTTTCTTATGGGGGGGGGGGGGGCTGGGTAGGGGAGTTTGGCATGCCATATGATTTCCCATCCCCTGCTTTCCTTTGTTAATCGGAGGTGATTGGGCTAGGTATTCTAATTGGTATTTCCAGGTGCATTGAGAAACCTTAGCTAGGGGTGTCATATTTTCATACCAGTGCCTATTTTCTAGGTTTATGGAAAAGATGGCTAGGCGTGTGGAATGACGAAAATGAACTATATTTGAATTTCTCTGCCTTCCTTAGTATTTGTGTTAATCAGTGACAAATACCTTTATTTATGAAATAGAAATGAATAAAGCTAGAGTATTCATGGTAAATAATGAATGTACATTGGACAGATATATCATTTATAGGAATTTAATTGGAAATAACCCATATCTCTTATACTTTTCCTTTTTAGGCACACACAATGAGTATCTCAGAGGCACGAAGCACATCGCAACATCTCCCTGAGAAAACACAACTTTATATGACATGCCTGTCAAAAGAAGCCGTGGAATACAAGATAAGGGCCTGTTCATGTTTTGCAGTGAGTGTGAGGGAGGCACATGTTTCTTTCATGAGTAGACAGGCAGACCGCTATCTAGTGCTGATCTCAAAAGCAGAAGGAGATAAATTAGACCACATGCCAGCACCCTGCTATCTCCAAGTTGAGAGTAGTGCGGATTTTGAAGTGAGTATGGTTACTGTGCAGATATGGGTTTGTGTATATTCTTAACAATATTGTAGCGGCAGTCGGGAGGCGCGGGGCGTCCTTCTCCGGTTGTTCTGGGGGCGGGAGGCTCTCTCGGGGGCCGCGAGACTCCGCGAGAAGTGACGTCACGCGCCTCCCTACAAGTCTCTATATAAGAGCTCGCCACTGGGGTCGGGCCAGTCTGGTCCTGGCAGCCCCTGAGAGTGGAACTGTCCTACCTGTTCTGTTAAGTGCAATAAGTGAACTAAGGAGCCTTGGGCAGGCATTGTGTAGCCCTTCGTAATAAAAGCTTCAGTGTTGGAGCGCGGGCAACCGGTAATCCTCTAGTCGCGTCTTCATTACACTATGTTAACTCTAATACAACATTGAAAAACTCTTTTCAGTTCAGTCTATAAGATGTTTATATGCTACCTCTGCCTAATTATACCTTTGACCAACATATTCATAGGGATGTTTAGAATTCAATAGAAATAACTGACTCCAATAGTGTAATAGGGCCTGATCTTTGACATAGGGAAAATCTTTTCCTAAAAATACGTCCTAAAATTTCAATTAAAGACCCGACAAGGAAAAAGTTATTTGTTTAGTGGAAATACATTATCTGGAAAAAGTCACGTATAATAATAATACTGGTACACTAAATGCAGTGCTGTCACAATAATTTATAAGAAGCCAGTCAATAATCACTCACCTAGAATTCTAGTGCAATAAAGCCTGAGGTCCTATGCATCACTGCCAAAAAGCTTCTATAAAGTGGCTACCTGATGCTTTGCCTAATCCTTCAGAAGTTCCCTAAAATTCAAATGACCCGGCCGTTGTCGGGGTCCCCCCCCCCCCCCAGCCAATTATAAACGGACATTCTCAGAGGTGAAACTGGCACCGTGTACTATTGTGGCAAGAACCTAACCCTATGGAACGTCTGGCAGCCAATCAGATTCCTTGGTCAAGGCGTGCAACCTCCCAAATGGCTGCCCCCATGTCTGACTTATTTTTGGTTCAAACTTTACAATACTTTGATGCATTACAAACCACTGTAAGCAAACTATATGTTCTTATTCACAGAGGAGGTAGAGTAAAACCATATCGTAGTGTGTGAAAAATTTGAAGAATTATTAAGTATTTCAGGTGATATGGTACAAAAACAGCTGACTCAGGCAAGTCCTTCAGCGGAAAACGTTTGTGTACCTGTTCCCATTACAATAGTTAGTGTAAAATACATAACATTTATCTGTGTAAGTAAAAATTAGTTCTTGATCTGTGAGTCCAAGAAGTCTTGAATTTCATTTATATTTTTCAGTTCATTGATACTGAAGAAGATGGGCAACAGGAATTCTGTCTTGCTGTCTTGATCAACAAGGTTACTGTGCTTCCAATTATACCTAGTACCATTGTTGCACTCAGTGACTCACCAGTCAAGCTACATGGAATGCCCACTGTAAACAAAGACAGTCAATGCAACTGTACCAGTGGAAGCCGCTTTCCGTTGGTGGTTTATCAACCTGCCCAAACACAGACACAGACAGGCAGCATTACAGACAATGATCCAACAAACCTGTACAATCTCATGCTTCCGGTGAAAGGTTCCACCTACAACAAAGCCTTCAACCAAGCAATATCTCAAACAAGACAGTTGCCATCAAGTGACATTGCCGTTGACCTTGAGCGAGAACCAGAAAATCCGAGGGATAAAAATGCCCTCAAAGTCACTGTGAGGGAATTGGCAGGACCAAATCAAATTGGTTATGTGGGTGCACCTGGCTGCCCTCAGTTCATCAGGCACTAAAGAATCAGGCCATTATCTCCATCAGCATTTCGAAAATAACTAGACATTATCATCCTGAGTCTGGCACATACTACAGAGCTGAAATAAGGTTACTGAAGAAAGGGAAGTGGTTGTCCGAAAAGAAACATTATAAATACAATGAAACTATATTCTGAAAGATATAGAATAACTGTTTGATATTCTATAATATGTTATTAAAGTATACTCTAACACTTTAAGGCAAAACAATTAGTGTTTGTTTATTGCTTCTTTGAAATTCTGATCAAAGTGCCGCCTTAACCAAGGTATCCCCTTTACCTGGATTGTGAGTCTGTCAATCTGTGAAGATCTGAGGTCATCTTAATATAATTAGGTGGATATTTCTACCCAAGAAGAACACTCCTAAAAATGATTTATTAAATATAAATATATATTTCTCTTTGCTGCTATATCTCCTATTCCGAAATTAACCGCAAAACAAAATGGCCGCCGCTAACGGTCAAAGCCAGGCTATCGATATCACCCGAGAGCCTGCGCTGATTATTAAACCCACTCCCCTTGTAATTTAATCTACGATCCTCGTCCCGCTAGGTTTAAAGCAAAGATATCGGTGCCACTATCAAGGCACCACTCTAATCTGTTCACCTAGCCTAGCGTATCTAACCCAATGGTTCAATGGACTCGCCAGCACTTGAGGAAGGTCTCCACCCGGGTCCCGGGTCCGGACCCGCCCCGGGCGCGTGGTCTTTGGACCCGCGGCCCACCTCGATGACGATTGGATAGCTCAGAAACGAGGCTTCCCTCAGGTGTAGGCCAGCGTACCTAGTAAGCCCCTCCCTCAAGGAACCACCCCCTTCTCTCTATATTGAATAAAATAGAGGATCCGATTGTCCTCTGCAGTCTATTGCCAGCCTATC
The DNA here is from genome assembly GCA_950022655.1 of Alentia gelatinosa. Lineage (NCBI taxonomy): Eukaryota > Metazoa > Annelida > Polychaeta > Phyllodocida > Polynoidae > Alentia > Alentia gelatinosa. Next base: position 53,974,211 of record OX465581.1, read on the forward strand.
TTCAATCTACCCACAAGTTCTCTCAGAGTTCCTCTGTGAATATCCTTACCTAAGATTCGCTCGTATATTACTAATATAGACAAACTTTACAAATGGTTAGACTATGTAGTATATGGGTCGGATTGTCTCAATATGTAAAAATCGGACCTCTGGTCCTAAAAAAAAATAGGTTAAAAAAATTTAAAAGGATCCAATTAAAAACCGTTGTTTCTTTGTGAGCAACATCTCCACTGTATGGTGATACAAAATATAATGACTTTCCCCAAGAGGTTGAGTTTTTGCACTTGTTACAATAAAAGTTCATATGTCTTTGGAAACCGCTGGGAGATTTGGACCATGCTCTCACTGGAAGTACTGTTTAAGCATAAGCATAAGGGTAACTAGTTTCTTGTCTTCAATATCCAGTGATCTAAATCTTGGAGAGCTCTTAAGTTGGATATACTTTACTCGTTTGGCATGGCCACAGTGACACGGTGACCTCACATCCCTGTGACTCAAGGTAATAAGGACAAACAATGATATATAATTAGTAAACTTTAATAGCCTGCAAAGCAATCGGTTGATATATTGATATGCAGCTGCACTACAATTCATGTTCACTCACTGTCACACATCATCCAGGTTATGCCACAGCTTTGTTATTATGAAGAACACAGAAAAATCAAAATCAATGACAATTCATTCATTTCAAGTATAATGGTTCAAATCACATTAGTCAGTCATACCAAGATTTGTCCATAATTCCTGTAATAGAGTTTCTTGCTATCGTTTCACCGTCCATGTTCTGTCCTTAGTACTTACTCAAGTTAACGACTCTCGTATTCACTTCACACTTTCTTGTTGTTAGTCCATTCAAAGCTCCATTCTAATCAGTCCAAGGTATCCTCTCTGTGTTCTCTCCCAGTGATAGTTAGTTCTTTAGGCCCCGCACCCACTTACTATGATTTCGCTACCGACACGCCCAGATAGGTCATACAACACAAAATCAAACGTTGTGTCAGAAGCGCGTGCTAGTGGACATCGGCTTCCGACAAGGACTGCGACACGCCCCAACATGGCCTGTGGCACGCTCCGACACGAGTGCCGTGTCGCAGGCCTCCCGACACCCTTCCGATAATTCCAACATGTTGGAATTGTCAGAGTGTGTATTGAGGCTTCCCAAATGTTGTGGTCGTGTTGGGGCGTGTCGGAACGCTATCGTAGCATGCTGCACCAGTGGAGGCAGGCTTCCGACAAGTGCTACAACACCGTTCAGACACGGGTCTACAATATTAACACAGGGGCCTATGGAACCAATGGTAATTCAATAGGCATTTACAAAAAAAAACGTTATGACACACTGCGACACGCTCAAACCAGAGTGCTGCAATTGGGCTACGACCGTGTGCCTTTGATCACCTTTTAACTTGATACCTGAAGAGACACTTGTTGAAACCATGTTATCTGTAAAAACCATCCACCGAAAACCTAAAAGTTACCCCATCTTGTTGACGCGCTGCTCAGCTACTTAGTAACTTGCCCCCCCAACATCATTACCATAGCTTTGGCAACACTGTGAGATCACGTCACTAGGTGAAGATTCGATGATGACAGCGCAGCCGACTTTACCCTAATATCGGCAGTCACACGGTAGCAACAGAAGAGCACGGACAGGCCTCGCCTCATATTGCCAATCTAGCCTGGATATAACCTAGAGAGGTTGGCTTACAACAGGGGTACTGTGGTAAATAATTATGGCAGCATCTCTACAGGAACTGGGGGTAGTCCTACATCAGGTCGAAACAGTCTTTGCCTAATGTGTGGTTTGTGCCTGGCTGGCAGAAAGCAACGTCCTGCAGTGAAAATGGCACTGTCTTCACGACTGTTCCGTACAATTTGGTGTAGGCGAGGGACCTGCTTGTTGGAGGTGTAGCTGTGGTCATCTTCTCTGACTTCGTTATGATCAAAGTCGGCCTCCTCAAGGTGGTAACGCTCATTCAATGTGTAGTAGTAGAATGGCAGTTGTTGATCAGTTTTGCGAACAAATTCCCTAAAAAGATTAGAAAGAACAATCTGACTCAGTAAGTGATATCAATAAACAGGCATGGGATGGGTCATTCAGGCTAATTGCATTATCCATTGATTTATCATGCGATATAACAAGTGATCTTTGATATTTTATTTTCATATGTTTTTAGAAATTGTAATTGTAACATTATAAATTTTTTTATCTTATTTTTTTTTATTACCGATCGCATCCCGAACTTATCTTTACAGTCAACTGCCACCTCAACCAGACTTGGCAGACTGTTCATACTTTATTAAACCTTGTTAATAGTGACATCGGTTCGCATACACCTAGTGTGCAAGCCAAAATAAAATGAAAAAAACCTGCTTTTTCCTACAAGCATATTATACATTATGTCTGTCTGTACTAAGCATATTATACATTATGTCTGTGAACTTTTATTGATCCCTTATTTCCAAAACAGTTATTTAACAATTGAAGTTGTTTAAGTGTCGGAAAATAATGTATAAAGGCTTCACCCAGCTTCAAGGTATCATTTGGTATGAAGGGTTAAAGCACTCAAACAAATATATAGAATAACTAGCTTATAGACATAAGTATTTGTTGAATTTAATAAAAAGAGAAGGAGATAAATGTTACCTTATAATCTTGGGGAAAGAAGCCTTGAAGTCTTTCAATGTGAAAGAGCCACCAAGCTGTCGCCGAACTATGCTAAAGAAGCACTCGTTGTCATCGGTTGTTGCAGCCCTCGGATGTTCTGCATAGCCTCTTTCATTTGACTGCCTTCTCCGCATTTCTTGGCTCTCAATGTTACATGTCACCTCGATGAGTGTTTGGTAAGTGAAGCCTCTGATGGCAGTCAGTGGCCTGAAATTTTACAAATAATATAACTATATTATATATCAAAGTAAAAGATAGACAATCATCACCCAATAGTGCTTGGTTTTTCAGACAAAAATTTGCGAATTTTTTTTGGCTGTGAAATATGCTAGTCTTCTTTCACAATTGTGCTGTTTTCTGAGGCAATATGATAAGGGCTTGAAATATCCATAAAAATTTTACATTGCGAATTCTACAGCTCCATCTATTGTAAATACCCCTCTCCAACTCCTAAATATTCTAAATACACTGGAGTTCCATAACACATAACATTTACTTATTATGAGTATATTTTACGCACTTGTTGATGTCTATGGTCCTGAAGTCATAGTTTTCAGTGTGCCATGGCATCCATTCATCAAGTATGTAGTTCAACAACTGGTAATTGGCTTTACATCGTTCCAGTTGTGTCAGGCCACGCCCATCAGAAGCCTCATGCCAGGAAGCTATCAACTGAATGTATTCTGCATTGACATTGTGTCCTTTTCTATGCATGTATTCAGCCATCTTGTGAGACAAGAGGCGCTCTGCATCAGGAACAGACTGCTTTCTCAAGCCGACCAGAGCAGCATGTGTTAGGCCTGACAATAAAAATAAGCCAACAGTAATGTAAACGTATAGTTCTCAGAAATAAAATTTTTACTCTCACATAATTGATTTTAATCCTTTAGCACTCAATCCGCCCAAAAACGGCCGTACCTCAAGCTGTTCAATCCACCGTAAACTGGCCTGTCTCGAGCCACACTGCAGCCGCCCAACACTTTTGAAATTACCACCCATTTATCCCATGAGATCTCATCTTAAAGGCACCCAAGGAATGTGGTATGGTGTAGGGTTTCACTACAGGCGATAGGGGGTGTTAATGACCTTTCCAGCGGTCTGATCACCCTTTGATAGATCAGAAAGGAGGAAAGTCGCAATAATACTATAAATGCGAACACCATGGCTATCTGGGTAAATCAGTTTACAAACTCAGGGAGTAGGTCCGTGCATAAGGTATCTAAATGCTAACGGGTTAAGAAACTCATAGAGAAATACTGACTGATTTCGTCAAATTGCATAACCAACAAATTAGCAGATGGTATGAATTTTTTGCACACATATATCTGGTTATCAGCCTCACATACGTAAGATATTACTCACCACTTGTTTTATCTGTGAGAGCATTGTCAAATGCTTGCAGGTCTAGGTCCTGGTATCTGCCTTCCCGTGTGGAGGTGGCAATTCGTTTCAAGAGATGGTTGTGGTCACTCCTTTCATGGATGATTTGACCTGTAATGATAAGCACAGGGACCATTTAAAAGAAATTAATATTATCTTGCTTTCCGATTGCTAGTACAACTGGTAAACAAGAGATATTATCCCATAAGTGATATTACAATTTGTAAGAATACCCTATAAACTAATTTGCAGGGATGACAATTGGGCTGATGAAAAACGACAGGACATTTAGGGGCCGTCCCTAAATTTAATCACACTTAGAGGGGTGGGGGTTATATTGAAAGGTGTGACACAGCCCAAAAATCACAGGGGGGGGGGGGGGTCCCGAGTTGTGTGATAGAACACGCGTCGCTCAATTCCGAGACTTTGGAGGCAACTTTCAAAAATTTAGTCTTACAGGGGGGTGTGGGGTTCTAAAAATGCCCTAAAAAAGGGTGGCCTAATTTATGGGCGGCCTCTTATTCTTGTGCAATTCACTGCCTTACAAAGACTTAAAGAACATGTACAATACATTTTGTATGCATGTAGGTTTTAAGCACTGTATATTGGTGTGAATGAGGCCAATATATTGTGGAAGAGAGGAGGAGCTGGTAGGACGAGGAGGCTCCCTCCCCTCCAGAGTACTCTAGTGGTCGGCACTCCGTCAGGCGCCTCGGGGGGAGGAGAGGAACCATGGAAAAATTAAATCCTTGAGGAAAGTTAATGTTTACCAGAATTTCATAGACTAAACAATTTGATATAAGGCAAAACTACATTTTCAAGGCTTTTCCAGGTTTTTCTAGGCTATCTGTGAGAATTCCAGGTTTATTCTAGGTTTTCAAGGCTCTTTATGAACCGTGATATACTTTATTGTGCTATTTCAGTCTACTAACCTGTAGTCTCATCAGTTTCTGGGACATACAAGTATGTACGAAAGTCAACACCTTTCGTCACATAGTCATCCACTGTGTGTCTGTAGTGGTATGTAGCCAGGATGCTCCGTAGTTGGTCAGTTTGATTCTCAGGGACGTTTCCCCTGAAAGTATGGGGCTCATAGCCTTCAGGAAGAAGTTCTCTCCTTATAGTGGTTGTTGCCTGTTGGAATGTCTCCCCTTGCAGCATCAGGTTATGGATTCTAAGCAGAGTCACTGACGGAACAATATCATTCGGTGCAACTGCTGTGACTTGCATTGTGTTTAGATCCACTGAAATAAAAATGTTGAAAATATAAGTCCTTTCATTCTGCATATTGTGAGAAAGTTTCCCTTCTCATCTGAATATTAGTACAAGTATTATTTCAATTATAATATTTCAAATAACCAATCATTTTAGCATATATACTACTTTTATCAAAAATATCAAATAATTTGGAATATGCATCTTGTCTCATCATATCGTAAGCTATCAACTTATCTGTTCATATGTCTGTCCCCTAGTGGTATCATACACTGTCATCAGCACGCATCCTTATAGGGATTGTGGTAGCCCAGCCACAGTAAATCACCCAGAAAATGTTGAAAATGAGAAAGGTTGAATAATGAGATGCTTTATAATCCATCAAGATAACTTACAGAGATGAGGGGTCAGCATGTCCTTCAGCCTTTGGAGATTGATTTTCTTCACTGCATCCCTTGAATCATGGATGAGTTGCCACAGGTGAAGACTACGAGTGTCACCACGTGTTCGGAGTGTATGGAACTCACCATCGGTAACAACACCTACAATGTTAACCAAACTTTTTTTAAAGTTCTTCTAATGATGTTTTATACATAGATAGATGTTTGCCCTCCCTCCCATAGGTTTCTTTATTGCATGTGCTAAGCTATTAGGAACTGTGTGTAAAACAACATTGCCTTAATGCACATCATTTTCTCAGGCTTTCTAAACTGCTTATCTATATTTTTAGGACAGAGTGAGCTAGATATTTCTACAAAGCATCATGGGAGGAGGTAGAAGCTAGAAATACAAGAGCATGCCCCTTCCAAAAAGCATTACTTATTTGATAAATTTTTTTTTTTCTTTCAGTCAAGAGGATCGTCACAGACAATTGGGACCTACTAGCCAGGTCCGCCAATACGAGATTATTGCACCAATCGCGTGTTATTATCGGGCTACGCAAGCAACCCACCCTGCAAAATGTGCTGGTAAGGGCTGGACTGCGATACGCCCTCGACTCGGGCGGAAAACACAGCTCCGCTGTCAGTGGCCGCCAATCCAGAGAAACCAACGAATGCGGTAACGATAATTGTCGTTACTGCAAGGCACTGGATTGCAGTGGAGAGATCGTTTCTTCTTCCACTAACATAATGTACTCTGCCAAATACAATGTATGCTGTCAGAGCTCCAATTTCATTAACTGCATAACATGCACGAGATGTTCCGCATAATATGTGGGACAAACCAAAAGGAGGCTAATGGACCGCTTCCAACAACACTTCTACCGTATAAAATATGCCCATCTAGATACTGACATGGGATACCATTTCAACACTGACGGCCATAAAGGCCTCGAAGATGTACAGATCACTGTACTTGACTTCATCCACCGAGCTCCAGACTCTGAAGCTGGTCAATATCTGCGCAACTGCATTGAGAGGAATTGGATGTTCCGCCTGAGAGCCCAAATACAGTATGGTCTAAATCTGATAGACGCACCGATCTATTAACTCACGGGGGTCGCCACTACTTCCAGTCCTAAACCCATTGCCTTGTCTAAACAATTTTTATGTTACCGGTTTAGTGACAACTTTATTAAACACTTGATTCGTCAAATAGACGAACCGGGACTCTAGACCCCACCTCCCTGTTTAAATGCAAACATCTTTGCTTTGACCAGAGATCATATCTCCCATTTCCCCCAATTTTTCCATTTTAACAATTTATTAAAGTGGTCAGGGCCTACACTAAGTGTATCTCCCTTTAAATGTGACAATGTCATATACCTTGTAACAGCCTAACTTAAAGATGCCTGAAGAGTCCGATTCGGATGAAACCTTAGAGCCCCACCCCATACCCTGTCAATTGACAGTGTTTCAAACCAAAAACCTGCTTGGTTCTATATGCATTAACTCACAAAATCGCCTGTGAGAATGACCACGCCAGTGTGATGTCACTGCCGTGTAGGGTGGTTGTTATGCCGCTTTGTTCTTTCAACAATGTCTCCCATGAGATTGCCTAGCAACGGTTGGGTTCTTACATGTAGTTGTCATTATCAAGGTAGCATCGGCTGTGGTCAGAAGTGCTCACGCCTCGTATTCTAAACTTATTTGATAAATCAAAGTGTTCCAGCACTATTCAACGAAAAATACACCCACCTTGAACATTCAATCCAAGTTCCACCATGTTCTTCTTAATTGTGATGAGTATATCCCTCAGATACTGGTCCCGCAGTGATGCGTAAGGGATGTATTGAACTGGTATGCTGTATGGTTTGGTTTTCCGTCGCTCATGTGCAACCATTATCACCAGAACATGAGTTGCAGAAGTACGTTTTACTTTGTACAAGCCACTTAGGTACTTTTTTAACTCCTCAGCACGATCCTTCCAGATAGCCTGTATTTCCTCTTTTGGAAGGGCCTGTTGTGCTAAGGTTTTCATTTCTGCATGGAATACATTTGCCTGCCCCAACGGATGTAGCAACTCTGAACAAGTCCAAGATGCATCTTTCAGGGACTCCTGACTTGCACTTCCCTGTGAAAGCTTTTTGGTGTAACACTCTGTGGCATCTCTCAGTTTACTGGTGAGATATTTCATGTCTTCTTGCAATGAATCTGCTATGGACTTCACCAGTGCTTGTTCTTTGACACTCCTTAGTCTTTGCTGCCTTTGCCGATACTGAGCCTCCAGTGTGGCAAGTTGGTCATTACCTAAGTCTACATCACCAGACCACACACCATTGACAGACTCGAGGATTGCTGGCTTGATATCTGTCCCATCCAACTTGATCCAATAATGCCCTTGCTTTGGAAGAGCCTCCAGGGCCTTTTTCTGTGTAACCAAAATAAACGAGCAGTGATTAAGTGTGAGTCTATGATACAACAACTGGTAAAGACAGCTGTACAGCATACGATAAATATATAATACAAGGACAGGTTTTTGTGACAGGAAAACTGCAATTTAAATGTAATGTATTAAAAGACCTTTCTCTATACAAGGTAGCAAGCGAATAGAACAATTCAAAGTTTGGCTCAATAATGACAGTATCCATATCATGAAGGTCCCATTATTGTATGAAAATATACATTTATATAATTATATTACAAAAATGTAGGTGATAATTCACACAAATATTACAAATACATGCCTTACATACATGCTTTAAAGATTATTCTCACAGTGTTCGTACATAGACGAACCAATAAAAATTCAGTTTGAATGTTCTTCATCTACTTCATTACCTGTGGAACTTCAGTGGTTTGGCAGATCTATTTTCTATTTTTTTTTGGGCACTTTTAAATACGAAGGTAAATAATCAAATCCAAGCTATTTTATTTTGAATTCACTTAACATTGTCAAATAAATGATTATAGGAACTATTTCATCCAAGTCTATGAAATTTCATAGGCAGTCAAGTACCATAGTTGTGGAAAGCTACTAATGACCAAAATTTCATAGAATAAAAGAATTTCTTTCTGAAAAACTAAATTATCACGGTATTTACAGGCTCTTTGGGAGAATTCCAGGCTTTTCCAGGCATGGAGATCTAAAAAGCATAATTCCAGGCTTTTCCTGGTTGTTCAGGGCCCTGTTTTTTAGTCACGACCATTGTGGGTCCCGTCAGCCCCACGATCTACTCACAATATCACGACATTTTGGACGACACAAGATGGCCTGTGTGCTATAGACGGTGTCGTAGTGCGCCACGGGACATCGCAGCTAAAAGTGTCATACCTAGACAGTAAATGTCTAACTCACTGTGCGTATATATCGGATTTCTCCACTTCCCGACATAATTAAGTGATGAAATTTTAACACGAGTAAGGGATACATAAAACCTATAATCGTACCAAATATGAACAAGATCTGCCGTACCATCCAGAAGTTATCGGCGTTAGAATTAGAAACATCTGGATATCGATTGGATATCGTACATGCACTCTCCGACCAGATCTTTTGCGGTTTTGAGCACGAAATATATGCTGGGAGAGTGAAGCAAATTAGATCACGTGAGGGTAGAGCAACACCGGCCACCAGAGCAGCAATTGCTATAAAGAAATTCAAACGCCGATAACTTCTGGACGGTACGGCCAATTTTTTTCATATTTGGTACGATTATAGGTTATATGTATCCCTTACTCGTGTTTTTCATTGCTTAATTCACACAGGAAGTGCAGTTGTGCATCTGTACGACATGTCCATAGATGTCTTAGGTCTAAGACACTTTGTAAGACATTTTGAACCACGTGACCCTAAAAGTGTCGTCACTATAGCACACCTCAGACCACCCTAAGTCTCTTAGAGAGGCGATAATTACCCGACCCCCTAAACTATCGCGCCTATAATACACTGACAGCAAAAACATGTCGCCCATAACAATGGTCGTGACTAAAAGACAGGGCCCAGGCTCTGTACGAACTCTGTTCTCCATACCCCCGATACTCCTTAGTCAAGAAAAATACATGCACATATTGATTCATAAGAATATAAACTATTATGTAATTTCTTAACTTAATTATTTTTATATAGAATATGTCCATGCACTATTCAAACCTTGTCTTGTCTCAGATCTGTAAGCATGCTCATATGTAGTGGTTAGCATTTTTCCTTAATCTTTAGTTTGAACATTTTTAGGGCCAATGGAATGGGTTCTAATTATAGAATTTGACACTGCCCCTGCAAAATATATTTTTCTGAATGTGACACAACAAAAAATGTTGGGATTTTAAATATTTTTGCAGGACTTGGATTTAATAATAACCATCCATCATCTGGAATAATTATAGTGTTAAGAGGTTTCTTAAATTAAAAGTCATATAAAAATTGGAGGGGGGACATCTGCTTGTAGTTACTGTATGGACTAGTGTATTTTTCACCTGTACTATTGGCTCAGTTGTATATTCTGATTTGCCTAGACGGGACAACAGAGTGGTTGGACTTGGAAGTGCCACATTGACACGTGCCTGGGTATGGGAATTAGGTAGAAGAACAGTATGGTAATTGAAAAAGTGATCTCAAAAGTACATAGTATTCATTATGAATTTACATAAATTAGAAATTAGCTGTTACTTCTGGTCAAAATGAACACAACAAATTATTAGAAACCATACTTAATTTTCACAGGAAATATATGTTTTTATTTGCATAGATACATTTCAACTGCAAAGATAATCTTGCAGGGATGCCAGTGAGGTTTCACAAAAAAAAACCGGAAACATTTAAACCCTATTTCTCAATAATTCTTTACTGTTGTAGCGGTTACCCTCTAGTCGCTGAAAGTGTATTACCACTCTCCGCGATCGTCAGTCGACCAGAGGTTCCGAGACTAGTCGCTACCCTGTACTTACCGTGCCAATACAGGTGGGTTCGGCTTTACCCACTGGAGAAGGGAGGGAGATACGAGATCTAGTAAATACCGCTTAACCGCAAATAGAAAACCAGACTCCGGACAGTTTCAGTTTACCGTTCTTTTATTACTGGATGTAATACACAATCCGTTGGTGCTGCGGGGCACCAACTAGCGCGGGAAGAGATACAGGTCTCTTCAACGTTGAAAGGTGTTTCAACACAACCTAACCAACTCGTGAGGCTCCAGACGTTCACTCCGTAAAGAGGCACCGTGAGAAGTCCTGTCAACCTGCTGTGGACTCGACCTTATATAGTGGCCGAGTTACGTAATGTGGGTGAACCCGCAGCATTTGCATACTGCGGGTCCGCCGGCCATACCGCACAGCAGGGATCAGCACTCGCGCCACCTAGTTCTAAAGTGAAACAACGCTGCTCGACTGCCCTGACCCCTACACTGTTAATGATGTATTTGCATTAGATATAGATAAATATTGATATACATGCTATAGGGATAGCAATAAAGGATATAAGAAAGATAAAAAAAAAACCTATTGGAAAAATCCGATTATTTACTTGAATTTGAAAAAAAAATGTACATAAAGACTTAAACAAGTCTAGGCAGGCACAAGAATAAAGGTCATATGCTTGAGCTCCAGGCGTGGCCCTTGCGTGGCCCTCAATACTCTCCCCCCACAGGTTAGGTTTCTGGGATTCCGGTGTTTCACTGGTAGCCTATTGCAGTTTAACATGCTCACAGTGAGAGCTCCGGGAAAATCCTGGTCGCTGTAAGGGTGCAGCTGGTCTACCACTGAGTCCTATGGGAGGCCTGCAGCTGGTGCTCCCGCGGCCAGCCACCAGGCCTCCGCTACCGGCTGCCGGGCCTCCGATGCCGGCCGCCGGGCCTCCGATACCGGCCGCTAGTATACTACATTTCATTGAATTAATTTAAAATAAAATAACACAGGAAACCTGGAGAACCCCGGAAAACTGACATCCCTGATCTTGTGTTGGTAGACGAGGCTTAGCAATATGTCAAGCACTCCTTTCACCCACTTCAAAGGAAATCTAGAGCCAAGAATTTTTGGGGAAGAGATTTCTAAAATCATGCATACCAGAGCAGTTCTTCCTTTTTCCTGCTGTTTCATCCCACTCCACATTGGTCCTCGCAACAGCTTCAATAGGACGGTGCTGCCAAGGCCCTGGGAACAGACACTCTCAGTCCACTGTGCTAGATCATCTGGAATCTTGATCTGTTAAGAATAAGAATTAAACATAGTTTTAACCCTTTAAATGCAGCATGAGGAATCCAGGGGCTGGTTTTTTGGTCGTGACCATTTCCTAGAGTGACCAGTTAGTGACCGTTTGGAGACCTTTGGGTTCCAGAGATAAGTCGTCATAAAATGTGTGACCATTTAGAGGGGTAAACTGTTGTGGTCCCTGTTTTGGGTTCCAGAGTTGTGACCATTCAGCCCAAATGGTGGCATATTTCATTTTATACACTTCCACTTTATTAAATGAAACAATATTTACTGCGATGAATTATCTAGATCTGTTTTATCTAATTCCCAAACTTCACAATTTTATGTTGAGTAATATACATGTAAGACATGCTTTTGTTTTTGAATGGGCCTTGGACCAACAGTGATCATAACCGCTGAACAGTGACCGGGTCTGAGGAACACTTATTGGTCATGATCACTGGTTTGGTCGCCCAACGGGTCACTCTTTTGTGATCACTACAAATAAAGACGTCGCTGTCTGAAAAACAGGCCCCAGGCATTCCCCTGGCTACCGCAGCATGATGCCTCCTGATGATGCATCATAGAGGCATCATTGATACTTACATAAAAAATTCAATAAATAGAAAGGTAAATGTGGAATTCTACGAAATTTGGACATAGTACAAACCCATATTGACCTTTGAATTGGAATAACAAAATTACATCAGGTAATAAGGAAAATTACTCAAATCACATGACACAGGACTGGTGAGTGATGATGGGTGAGTGTGGACTGGTGGGTGACGATTTAGTCTAAAGACGAGATCACAGTAATAACAAAATAAGATTTCGGGTAGTGAGACGAATAACGCTCTGTATTGAGCGATTTTACATTCCTATTTGATCTGAAAAAAAGAAAGATAGGGTATCCCCGCCCTCCGTCCTTCCTAACCAGCCCCCCATGTTTAGAACTTTTACCCATTGACCTTGGCGCAATAAATTTCTGCCCCCATCCCCAGAGATTTTACTCAGGCTATGGACATCCTCAGGCTATGGGCATGCTCCTGCTATTGGATAGTCGGAGGGTGATGCACAGGGGTCTGTGTATAGTCTAAAAAGCCATTAGCGGTCTAGTGAGAACTATTATCGTTATAAATGAAGGACTGGTACATCCGTTTGTCCATTCGTCTATTAGATTGTTCGTCTGATGTGTGGGTTTCATAGATCCATAGGCTGCAAGTGACACTTTGAGCAGATATTATTTTGTCGGCTTATTAGGGGAGAAATACGCATCGAGCTGCTGACAAACGTGTTCGCCAGACCTTGGTTGTATCTTCCCTGATGTACTTCCATAAATGTGACATTGCTATTTTCATAAAAAGGTGCCTACTGTAGCAGGGTCGTTTAGGCAGGCAATGCTTGCTGTGTAATGCTAAGTAGGGGAACTGGGTGCTGCAGGGAAAGTATTCAATAAAACCAAATTTAAGAAGTATGGGGCCACTATCAGGTAAGGTAAACATACAGTTACCAGACCAACCCATGAGGAGGTTATTTTCTTGTCAGTAAATTCATTAGTACTTAAGAATTATTTTTAGTTTTATCAAGTAAAAAATATGACCTCCAATTGTACCTTCTTTAGTGTAAATATACAATTATGATAGAAGTTGTATACTAATCATCCAATGAAAATTATTGGTTATATGTTAGTTATCAAAGGAATATATTTAAAGTACCTGATTTATGTGAGAACAGTTGAAGAACTCTATCTGGTACTCAATCAACCCCCAGGGCATACGGTTCAAAGGAATTTTATTGTCAGCAAGAGCATTTACCAGACTCGCAACAATATTGTTCTTTCCAGCTTCTTGAAGAACTGTCATTGCAGCAAATGATTTAGAAATAAAGTTCCTTTCACAGAGCTTGAGTCCATTCGTCCTTGCTGCTGTTAAATAGAGCTTGTCTAGTTCCAACATAAGGTCTTCTATTCTTAATGATAGAAGGACATCAGAAGGCGAGGGGGAAGTTTGGGGTTGACCGGGTTTGTCAGATTGTAAAGGGATAGTAGTTGGTGATGAGGATGAGTCACCATAGTAATCCACTCCATAGTGAGTCTCTGCCTCCTCAAGACTCCCAAACTTACTAAATTCCTTTAGACAAATGCTACGCATTCCAGAACCTGAATGCAAAATAAAGGATCATGATATAAAGACACATTGAAAAGTGGATTTCCCTAACCACTTACATTTTATTCCAGGAATATAAGGTAATCAGTTTGTGGCATTATCTTTTATATTGGTGAACTTAGGAATATGTTTAACCATAAAGCATAGAGCAAATAAATGGTTTAATTAAAGAACTACAGCTATGCTAAAAATTAAGCGAAATGAACTCATTTTAATAACCAAATGATTTAGCTAAACAGATTCTACAAACTTGGCATTGAATGAGTCATCATGACATATAACATTACATAGTGATGTCAAGTTTCAAATCATTCTTCAATATAAGTCTCACCTCTGCGAATGGGGGTTTGTGCATGCTGACTAACATATTTGGCAGCCTCCTCCCAATAGTCATGACCAGGTGCAAGTGCTGGCCAAGTCCGCCCTCCTTTCGGATGTAGGGCCAAGAACTCAACGAAAGAGGCTTTCTCCCTTGCAGTCCATTTGAGGGGTTTCTTTCCCCGTTTGGGTGTGGTCAGTCTTGACCTTGTTAACAACTTCTTTGCAGACTAAATAAAATAGAGAAAGCGCGTATGAGTCAGTCTGTCTGTATCACTCAGTATAAATTGGTCCTGCATTATTGATCAATCTCAATTACTTTTTTAAAGGTAAGGTTGGTTGGCTTACAAATGTCACGGTCTACCACCGGCCTATTTCCAGAGAACTTAACCCATTCAAGCCGGCTGATGCCTTGAGGCATCAACCACGGCTGGCCGGGTAATGCCTCAAGGCATCAAGCGGTGCTGGCCGGGTGATGCCATGAGGCATCATTTACAAAATATACGTTTGTTTTAATAAAATTGAAAATAAGGGCTTAATAAATTTGAAACTTTCAGATAATGTAGATATAACATCATATTGGATTTTTCTTAGCGAAATTAAAAAGAATAATAACTATCACGTGTCATGTCACGTGATCCAAAAATCGAATTTCATAAAAGGCCTATGTACCCGGCCTATAGCGGCATACATTGGCACTAGTACCCAGGTATATGACTGTAGCCCTGCCGCGGGTACCCGGCGCGATAGGGTTAAATAACAATCGGTTTGAACACATACATTTTTAGGGGAAAAGCTCATATTTTTAGAACATACTCCCTTCCGTTTTTAATCAATTGCATAGGCTGCTTATAAACGATGAAAAGAAAACCACATTATGGGAAAAATTCACGAAATGGCAGCAAATAGACTATATTTCGAATATTTCTAAATTTCTATTTTGCGGAATAGTTCGAATGGTTCCCATGCATCTAGGACATTGTAGGGCAGAGTCTAGAACCATAAATACCACATAACTCAAATGTTTAGAGAAAGTATGGCTAAAAACTTGAGGGCGTCACGTTACAACACCAGCATAAAATCGGACATAAAATAAAATAAGAAAGTGGCTGAATACAGTGAGTTTAACTGTTCTTAATGACACACTTATATGCATCTTCCCACCATAAAAGAATAGGCCTATGTAGCTTCCTTCATACTGAACTCAGTTTGTGCTATTTTGATGTAGTTTAGGCAGTCACGTTACAACACCCACTAAACTATTAATAGTGCCAGTTCCCTATGATATTAGTAATACTTCTTTTATGATATCAAAGGGTAGATATATACCTACACATTGGCCAAAAAATGAAGCCTCTATCTTTATTAGAAAAAAAATTATCAGCCCCAACATATTTTTGTGTCACGTTACGCCTGCGTCACGTTACAACCGCGTCACGTTACAACCGCGTCACGCTACGACCCCGTCACGTTACGACCCCGTCACGTTATCACCCACAATGGGTCACGTACGGTCAGGAAAAAGGTAAAAATAATTTTCCTGTGTTGGGTACATATATACCTATGAAATAGCGACTGAATACAGTAGCGTGTTTATCTTTATTAGAAAAAAAGTTATGAGGCCCCACATCATTTTGCATCACGTTAGGACCCCCGTCACGTTAGGATCCCCGTCATGTTAAGACCAAAAAAAGCCAAACAAATTTATAAAAATGCATTTTTGATGGAAGGATTCCATTTCCCCAGTGTCAGCCCAGTACCTTGTGGGGGTTTTAACATAGCCTTTAAATATGAACCAATCGGGGGGGGGGGGACGTTTTTAAATTAATATCAGCCCTGTGCTAAGGCTATTTATGCTAGTTAGTGTTCCCAATTTCGCACAAGAGTCTTTTATTATGTAGAGGTAATATTTACAAAAGGTAATTAAGATCCTCTCAGGTTAGATTTGTTGGGCAGTTGCTGTAATTTCGTCAGTTTTGACCTTATAAATACACAATTATTTCTCTGACATGAAGAGAGAAATACTCACAAATACAGTTGGATTACGGCTAGGACTCTGTTGAGATAATGCTGGCCTTCGTATTAGATGTGGTGTCTCCAAACAGGGCCTTTTTGGAGTCAGCGATTTACAGAGAATTACAGGAAATTACATTCATTTAAGGAATAAAGTAAATACGAGAAACCATACTGAAGGGATGTAACAGGTGCACAAAATATGAAACCCCCATCAAAGTGAATAGTTAAATATTATTTTAAATTGATGCCTGAATTATTGTGAAGTTGCAGAATAATTTCAATACAGGGCCTTTGGTACAGTGATACACTACAGGATTTATTCAATAATTCATTGTAGCTCTATCATCATGTAGGCATCTGATCAATATTATCAGATATATAATATACACAGTGACTCTGACAGCACAGTAATCTACTGGACCAACTGACAAAATATCTCCCACAAAAAGAACAAATCAACTTACAGTCAACAGAAATATGTTGTTAAAGATATCTATGTACAGCATAAGTCTTCCACAATATTGAAGAACTGACAGGGAGCAACAGTGTTGTTGGTGTTTACATGAGCGATAATAGGGGTAGTTATCAGTTCAATGTCGATTTAATAATTCAAACAGGATCTCTGCACTTCAATTTAACTCTGAATACAATGAACATACACATATGGATGTGATATGTACCTTATTTGTGCGTGACACTTACCTAAGACGTTTTGGGGTGGGTGGTTGTGGGAGCTCCATCCTCTGTCATTGCATGTGTTGGAATGACGCCATGTGCGAGCTGCGATCGCATGTATGAGTCAGGTCGGTATAGGGGGCGCTGCGCTGTGTACCTCCTCTGAGGCTACCCGTTACCTTCCCTTATTCATATGGGCAGGGAGCCAGTCTACTGACGGCCGTAGGTAGGGAACCGTAGCTCTGATACAAAAAAATCTTTGAAGCGGTGAGCGGCAGTCTGGTTCCCTGAGTTGCCGCTAGTCGCCGCCTGTGTTGCCGCATTTGACGAAAAGGTGGGGGAAGCGTCAGTCCGCCTTGACAGAATAATAGAGAATTTCCAATTCACCTCAATTATATGTATTTATTTTTTATTGATGTTTTAATCATTTTCTAACTTTCTAAAATAACGTCAAATTATTGGCTGGACCCACGGGCTGATGCGACAGAAATGTGTTTTTGAAATCAGCATGATTTTCTACTTTAGAAACAACCATAAGACCTTTCGTACTCATAATATTCTCATTTGCAACCAAATCACTCTCATCTCCTGGACTACAATTTTTTTCCCATGTCAACACCCAGAAAATGAGGGAATTATGCCTGCCAACCCCAAAGAAAGTAACACAGAATCTGCCAATTGTCTAGAACCCCCAGCACACTTACATCCATAATCTTTACTGTTCAATTTAGGTACATATTTGAAATCGTAGGTGAAATAGGAAGTGTCAAGATTTTGAAAATCCAAGGCAGTTCTTAAATGGATAATCTGATCTGTTTACCTAGTTCTTAAAGGTTGTCACTAGATGGCCCTATAGACCTCTCTGCCAACGTAGATAGACTGTAGTACGTCCCGTTGTCGCCAGGGCCAGGGCACTCACGCTCTCAAACTGGTACCGCAAAGCTGGGTGCGGTTCTAGACAGACTAGACGTAGCTGTATCAGCAGAGATACCAAGCGGAGAAGTATGTCACCAGGCATTAGCTTAGCAATAGTTTCTGAATATTTACGTACACGTCATTGTTTACATTGGGGAATATGGTGAGCATAAAAATGCTCCAAGGAATTTCCCTCATCAAGGCTACAAAAACTCTTTTGTATGTCAATGGGCACAGGAGGTCCTTACATTTTCGTCAAAAAAAATATATTTTCGTCCTCTTTGCTTTTATTTTCAGCCCTGGGATTCCAGTACCACCCCGCGTGGAGGGTACATTTTCTCCACGACAAATTGTACCTCGGTGGGACACGGAATCACATGCGATGAATTTAAAATCGCTGGAAATCGCAAGGCTGAACTCACTCGCAGAGTGGTTTCAGGCCTTAAACCCACTGTGCGATTCTTGGGTGTGCAAAAGGGGTGGTGCTATATCGCAAGGGGTGCAAGGCACACTTGGCGATATTGTACCAGGGAGATATCGCAAGGGAATTTTACAGCGAATTTTTTATGAAAAACTCGCTTAGTGTACATTGGTCTTAAGCAACGTTTAATTCATGTCGGCCTGGTGAAATAACTGATTTAATCTGATGTTCCGATAATCCATCTAACTGAAAAGAAATTATTATTTAAAGGGTCAGTAATCTATTATGGGGTATGTTCATTTTTGATTCACATTAGTACAAATATGTCATTGCAAAAATAGAACCTGTCATTCTAAATCATATATATCTTTATACCAATTGGTAGAATACCAGTCAATTAAGACCTATATAATAAAACGAAGATAAAGATCACTGCCCTATGTTGCCTCAGAAAAAGGGAATCCTGTTCTAAAAGCTATTACATTGTCAGATCTTTTCATTTCTATCTTAATCATTGCAATCGTTAGGAAAGTCTTTTTGTTTAGCTTTTGGAATTCCAAAGGAAAGACATTTTTTTGAATCATATAAGTAAAAGATCAATTAACCTTATTATTATTATTATTATTATTATTATTATTATTATTATTATTATTATTATTATTATTATATATCATACGTGTCAGAAGGTTCTTCCATGTAATTCAGACCTTACACCTCAGTATAATTGTTAACATATTTATATCAAGACATATCTCCACTATTTGAAATCAATAAACGTTAAGTTGTAATTCCAGATACGTATGGATTGGACCTACAGATAGAAAGACCTACGCATAAAACAGTCAATATCAAATGGACCGACAAGTCAAGCGCTGATGCATACCTGGTGATAATCAAAGTGAGTAGGGCTGACCTTTATCCTTTTTATAGCATCCCATATGCATTTGAAATATGAATTGAGCCACGTAATTAAGTGTGAAACTAACCAATAGAAAAACCATCCTATTAAAGTGCACATGTATATATATATATATATGAAATATAAACAGACAGTTTATATTAATATAAAGAGCACAGGAGCAGTTACTTCATACCCCACCAGATGTCACTACTCCACACAGGTAGTGGATAGAGGGCCCGGTGAGGTGCCAAGGCACCCCACAGCGGGAGGTCATTCTTCATCTGGACTCTCATGCGAGTGGCCAAATACCAAAAACTTTTTTTTTTATGAGCGATATTGTATATATATATATATCAATTATCATATTAATAAATATTGATTACGCCAACTCAGGAGTCAATCGTTGTCTATTACTATCATGTCATTGTATCATTCCAGCTCCACCAGTGTTTATATATTAATATATATATATATATATATATATATATATATATATATATATATATATATATATATACATGTAAATAGAGATGCATATATTTATATGGTAAATAAAATACTCTCAATTCTATTATTATTTATGGCAAACCAGACACAGTGTCTGGGATTACTTTCTGCAGTGGAAAGCACCTCATGTGTTGCAGGGCTTTGTTTTGTCAACAATGCCATGTGCTCCTCTGAAGGAGCAGTCTAATCAACTGTGAATTCCCATTATAAAATGGTTTTAGTCTGAAAAAGAAACAGCTGGATTGTCTGTGATACTCATGATATGTGAGCTGTTTGACTTGTATAACTTTTAACAGCTGCCTTGTTTTGAATCTGAAATGTTGGCTGGTTCCCCCTGTTCTTAGTTGATACTCTGAGAACCAGCGTATGACGTCACTGGGTTGGGGCAGAGATTAAGCCAGCACTAGCGCCGCGAAAGATCTGGGGGGAGAGTGCCGCTGTTTGTGGAATGTGAAGCCTGTAGTACGGCCAATATCCACCAGATGGCATGTCCACATTCTAGAGACAAAGTTGCTCTTTCTCGTTTCAAATGAATTATCAGTGGCGTCAGAATAGGGGGGGGGGGGGGCAGGGGGGCGGGGCCCCCCCACTTTCTTATCAACCCCAAAAAAGTAAGTACCTTCAAATTTAACTCAATCAAGTGTGAAAACTGTCTTGATTTTTCAACATAAAAAAATGTCAAAATATTACTTTTTAGCATGCAACTATGGCTAAGCCTTGACCTTTCACTGTGGAAAAGTGTCAAAGTCTGACCTTTTACCATGCAATGATGGCTAAGCCCTGACTTTTCCCCGTGGTAAGATATCAAATTCTGACTCTTTAGCATGCAATGATGGCTAATCCTTGACTATTCGTCATGGGAAAGTGTCAAAGTCTGACCTTTTGCCATGCAATAATGGCTAAGCCCTGACTTTTCATGGTGGAAAATGTCCAAGTCTGACTTATTAGCATGCAATGATGGCTAAGCCCTGACTTTTCCCCGTGGTAAGACATCAAAGTCTGACTCTTTAGTATGCAAAATGATGGCTGACTTTTCCCCATGGTAAGATATCAAAGTCTGAGTCTTTAGCGTGTAAAATGATGGCTAAACCCTGACTTTTCGACGTGGGAAAGTGCCAAAGTCTGACCTTTTACTTTGCAATGATGGCTAAGCCTTGTCTTTTCACAGTGTTAAAATATTATGGTCTGACTCTTTAGTGTGCAGTGATGGCTAATCCCTGACTTTTCCCTATGGTAAGATATCAAAGTCTGACTCTTTAGCATGCAAAATGATGGCGAAACCCTGACTTTTCACCATGGGAACGTGTCAAAGTCTGACCTTTTACTGTGCAATGATGGCTAAGCCCTGACCATACCAAAAAAAGTCAGCAATTTTTACTTCCCCCCCCCCCCCCCCCCCCCACACACACACACACACTTTCAAAACGTTCTGACGGCCCTGATCATGCAATTACTATACCGAGGTGTGAATGTTATAGGATTAAGTTACCAGCTTTTCAGTGTTTGCTTATGGAGATGCTGCAATTTATCAATCTACTTTGACTAGGTCACCCGTACAAGTAAGCACAATACTCCCGGACGGAACGAATGGGCGATTATTTAAGTAAAAATCTTATGTTAAGGTTTCCCTTTAATCGCACATCTGTGCGGCAAAGGAAAACAATTAAGCTAAATTCACATGCATCAAATAAGTAGATATCCAACTATAACAAATTATTTCTTTACTTTGAATATTAATAGGACACCAGAGATAATGAAACAGAGTGGATCGGCCAAACCATTGAATGCCATCTGAGTGTGCCATTCCCGCTACTTCCTGGTCATGACTATCACGTCGAAGTCAGGGTTATTGAGAAGGTTTCCATCACTGATGTGACCATCTACAAAACTATACATCGAGACGAGGCAGAGTTTAGTGCTGGTATGTAAGGTTACCTGATAATTACTCCAATACACGGGTTAAAGTACAATAATTACAATAGTGAAAATAATGATAATGATAAAAAGAAGAAAAATACGCTAAGAACATGAAAGTTAAAATGACAAAGTAGGTTATATCCTTACCAGGACCCCCCCCCCCCCCCCCTCCCCCGAAATATCGCTATATGTTTTTTTGTTGTATTTTTCTTTTGCTGCATTTAGATTGTAGACTGATCAGCAAATTTGCACTTTATAAAGGACCTGTTCGATTTTTATCTATTTAGGATCATCAGACATTATTCGACATTATAATGATTATCAAATCCAAATTCGCCAACGTATGTTCATGTATCGCAATCCTACTTGGTAACTCCGAAAAAAGTGTGATGAGCGAGCGAATTTCCCTCTTTTGGCTGCTGGATACACCTATACGTCTTTGACAATGGGGATCAGCGGTTCTGCTGGTGCTGCCATCTCTGGTATATACTGGTTACCTCTATCCTTGCGATGGTCCGTGACATCCTCTATTGGCTCATCTGTGAACCAAAGTGCACGGTCTCTGTACTAGTTGAGATCCTCGAATATTATACGAGAAACTATTTAGCCGGCTACAAAAATCTTGAAGCAGGTTAATGTAGAAACCTAATCGATATAATTCTTAATCTTGAGATTAGTGGTAAACTACCTGTCGCTCACAACCATCTGTTTGGAAAACCAAAAAGACGAATGGGACCAAGGACCCCCCCCCCCCCCCCCCCCCACGGCTTGGAGAAATCACTGCCCGCGGCTATGCCTTGGTCCACGCCTTACCTCGTAACTTTGATTTATTTCCACCGGAACATAGTTTCCCTCTATAGTTGCACATACATATTTTCTCTTTATTTTTTTACCTCGGAACTTGATAGATCTTTGTTATGAAGTTCCACATATGAAGCACATTATCCACACAGACGCAATATATTGTATTCTCTAGAGCACAATAGTAACCATAATGCGAAGATATCAATACAAATAGATTTGACCAATCAATATGCTTTATGTAAATCAAGGAAAGATGCATAATAATGATGCGAATAAACTGAGGTCTATAGTGTACAACTTTAGTGCATAGTTATTTTCTCAGCAAAATGTATGACTCGATCAGATAATACACATCTCATAATTACTTTCTTCTATTTATTATAGTTTTGACGAAAAGGGAACTGGAGGAACTTCGGGAGAAAGCAATTAGGTTTGTGAAACCAGAAAGCGTTGCCGATCTGCACCCTATTAGGTGGATTTACCGCAACAAGCCCCAGACATATTTCGACGACATCTTCAGTAAACATGGTGGCGTGATGAGGGTCTACGTAAAGGACCTTAGTGGCGACCCAGCATGCCCTGTCAGCGGCCGACTCCACGGTTTGTACTTCGGCACCGGGGTTGTGCCTGGGACCAAGGACCCCCCGGCATGTTCAGTGTTTGGCGAGACCCGCCTCTCCCTGCCAGCGCACACTGTTCTGTGCGACAACCAGAAGAGACTTTACTTTGCTGATTTCTACTGTTTCAACAAGTGGCACTACGTCACCCTCATCCTGACATCCTGCGGCACTGACGCTGATGCAGTTTGCTCCAGGACCTTACTGGAGGTAGACACGTTCGCTAATGATTTCCTGTTCGTGAAGAAGTCGGATGAGCAGGAGGAGGTGGTGGTAACTGGGAAGGTGCGGGTGGAGTTGTTCATCACTGATGACGTGGATATCGTGGCGTGGGAAAGGGACCATGGCGCCTTCTGGCAGTCCGTGCCCTCCACTGGCCCTTCCGTTCCTGGCAGTTGCCCGAAAAAGACTTCCTGCACTGTTTGCAATCTGGATAATGCGTAAAAAAAAAAAATTCAGGATGTTTCGAATAATGTCTCTCAAGAATATTACAAAGCATGTATTCCTGTTTTTGTTATTGTGTTATCTTAAGTTTCCATTTGAATTAGATTTTGTTCCCAAATGAGTCATTAAATCTCTTTAGGTTTTTAGGTTTACAATAATCTTTTGATATCATATATAATATTTATCCTAATAGGACCGTCAGTCATTTTGATTTAGAACTTTTGCCTTCAGCAAATGTATTGACGTGATACTAATTTTGCGAAGTACGCTTTTTGAAGTATCAACCTTGTTAGTATGGGTACATGATTCTACTGTCTGTGATCTTCTTATTAAGATATAGCATTATATGATCGCGCAACTACACTGTAAAAAATTTCCCATGAATTTTACGGTATTTCCCAGGCAACTGGGGTGCCAGGGAAATACCATAAATTGTACGGGTGACCGTAATATATTTTTGACCGTAAATTATAACTG
Source organism: Alentia gelatinosa (assembly GCA_950022655.1). Taxonomy (NCBI): domain Eukaryota; kingdom Metazoa; phylum Annelida; class Polychaeta; order Phyllodocida; family Polynoidae; genus Alentia; species Alentia gelatinosa. The sequence continues at coordinate 53,998,217 of OX465581.1, forward strand.
TCCTAGACTGTATTTTCCTAACGGTTTAAACCTGTAATATATTTCAGACCATGAATTTTCACTGTAATAAACTGTATTTTGAAAACGGTTCAGACCTGTAAATACAGAGGAGCAAAGCTGTATGAAATATACTATATGCACAGCCCTTCATTATACATATACCAGAAATCTTGTTATTGAGGTTCTTGAGAATTGTTATATGTAGAGGGCCACCTATAGAGTATGTATACAAAATTTCTGAAATTTCAAACCTCCAACCCCTCCTCCCAAACTTTTATGCAATTGATCAAAGAAAGAGCATATGCAGAATTTCCTAAATCCTTGACCCTCCAATATTTGCTTTTTGTATCGGTGCCATATCGGAAGGTCTAAATGTCTATCGTAGTAGGTGGACGCCAGGCCTAATGCAACCTCCACCTCTCCGCATCAGCAATGTTGTCTTTTTTATCGTTTTGACATCAGGCTACCAACTAGCCGTTATTTGTTTTTGACCTCAATAAAGAGCTAGATTCAGGAAAAATCGATGTTAGTATAATGTCATTGTTATTGCTGTACCTGTATTTTTCGTTACAATATATGCAGTGTGTGCGGTTGCGCTGGCGCGTTCGTGTGTGCCTGTTTCCGTTTGTATGGGTCATTCTATATATGGGTCATTCCACCAGAAAATGTACTTTTGGTAAAAAAGGGGTAAAAAGAAAAATTTGCCCAAACCAAATTTTCTTTTACTTTTGTGCAAAATATACACTTTCAAGTTTTAGGAAAACATGATTCAACTGGGATATTAGTGGGGGGTCAGTTTTTGTGAGGCTGCAAAAATTGTAAATATTATTGCCGTCACGTCCGACATATGAAAAAACACTCATACAAAAGTTGATGATAGAGAAATATATTTTATTTTTTGTAAGACATCAAGTTTGTACCCAGTATGTCAAGCATAGTCTGATATCATAGACAAGTGGAAATAATGAACTACTTATGCAATCTTTTTCTGTGCTGCCTCAAAGATGCACATACAGAAGGTGTTCTCCAAGGCATTACAAAATGATTTCTTTTTTCCTCTCACTATCTGAATACAAAAGTGTCACATTTTTAAATAACAGAAATACTTTTATAGGTTATATACCTTATTTATGTCTAATTACAACATGTACCATGCATTATTTCTTCACCTAATAGCTTCTAGGAAAAAGGTTTAAAAATCTCTTGGACATGATTTTTTTCATAATGGACGTGATAGAAGAGTGACTTCCACTTTCTTCCTCACAAATCACAAATCTGTACAAACTTGTTGAAAGTTGTTGTTTCTTTTTCAATATACATACCTTAGCTTCAATTTAAGCACATATGACACTACCTTAAATGCCAATAAGCTTCTTTTTTCCAAGAAAAACTACCAAAAATGTACAACTATTGTTTCTTATGCCACTCAGAACACGGCAAAGAATATGGTTTTCTTACACATTGTGCTAAAAAGTGTCTGCACACCTTTTCTCTATGCTTTTGAATGTAAAAAACATTAACTTGAACCTTAATATTCCTCGAAATACCACATTTCGTGTGCACATCATAGATCTGTTGGACGTGATTTTTTAAATAATGGACGTGATAGAAGAGTGACTTCCACTTTCTTCATCACAAATCCCAAATCGGTACAAACTTGTTGAAAGTTGTTGTTTCTTTTTCAATATACATACATTAGCTTCAATTTAAGCACATATGACACTACCTTAAATGCCAATGACCTTCTTTTTTCCAAGAAAAACTACCAAAAATGTACTACTATTGTTTCTTATGCCAATCAGATCACGGCAAAGAATATGGTTTTCTTACACATTGTGCTAAAAAGTGTCTGCACACCTTTTCTCTATGCTTTTAAATGTAAAAAACATTAACTTGAACCTTAATATTCCTCGAAATACCACATTTCGTGTGCACATCATAGATCTGTTGGATGTGATTTTTTTTAATAATGGATGTGATAGAAGAGTGACTTCCACTTTCTTCATCACAAATCCCAAATCGGTACAAACTTGTTGAAAGTTGTTGTTTCTTTTTCAATATACATACCTTAGCTTCAATTTAAGCACATATAAGACTACCTTAAATGCCAATGAGCTTCTTTAAAACTGAAAAAACTGTCAACAATTTGAAACTCTTGCCTCTCATCTATAACAGCATATAGGAAAGAAAATAATATTCTCACATTTTCTTCTGAAAACCTTCTGCAAACCTTTTCTCTATGCTTTGAAATGAAAAAAACATGAACTTGAACCTTAATATTCCTCGAAAAACCACATTTAGTGTGCACATCATAGATCTGTTGGACGTGATTTTTTTTATAATGGACGTGATAGAAGAGTGACTTCCACTTTCTTCATCACAAATCCCAAATCGGTACAAACTTGTTGAAAGTTGTTGTTTCTTTTTCAATATACATACCTTAGCTTCAATTTAAGCACATATGACACTACCTTAAATGCCAATGACCTTCTTTTTTCCAAGAAAAACTACCAAAAATGTACTATTGTTTCTTATGCCAATCAGAACACGGCAAAGAATATGGTTTTCTTACACATTGTGCTAAAAAGTGTCTGCACACCTTTTCTCTATGCTTTGAAATGAAAAAAACATGAACTTGAACCTTAATATTCCTCGAAAAACCACATTTAGTGTGCACATCATAGATCTGTTGGACGTGATTTTTTTAATAATGGACGTGATAGAAGAGTGACTTCCACTTTCTTCATCACAAATCCCAAATCGGTACAAACTTGTTGAAAGTTGTTGTTTCTTTTTCAATATACATACCTTAGCTTCAATTTAAGCACATATGACACTACCTTAACTGCCAATGACCTTCTTTTTTCAAAGAAAAACTACCAAAAATGTACAACTATTGTTTCTTATGCCACTCAGAACACGACAAAGAATATGGTTTTCTTACACATTGTGCTAAAAAGTGTCTGCACACCTTTTCTCTATGCTTTGAAATGAAAAAAACATTAACTTGAACCTTAATATTCCTCGAAATACCACATTTAGTGTGCACATCATAGATCTGTTGGACGTGATTTTTTTTATAATGGACGTGATAGAAGAGTGACTTCCACTTTCTTCATCACAAATCCCAAATCGGTACAAACTTGTTGAAAGTTGTTGTTTCTTTTTCAATATACATACCTTAGCTTCAATTTAAGCACATATGACACTACCTTAAATGCCAATGACCTTCTTTTTTCCAAGAAAAACTACCAAAAATGTACTACTATTGTTTCTTATGCCAATCAGAACACGGCAAAGAATATGGTTTTCTTACACATTGTGCTAAAAAGTGTCTGCACACCTTTTCTCTATGCTTTTAAATGTAAAAAACATTAACTTGAACCTTAATATTCCTCGAAATACCACATTTAGTGTGCACATCATAGATCTGTTGGACGTGATTTTTTTTATAATGGACGTGATAGAAGAGTGACTTCCACTTTCTTCCTCGCAAATCACAAATCTGTACAAACTTGTTGAAAGTTGTTGTTTCTTTTTCAATATACATACCTTAGCTTCAATTTAAGCACATATAAGACTACCTTAAATGCCAATGAGCTTCTTTTAAACTGAAAAAACTGTCAACAATTTGAAACTCTTGCCTCTCATCTATAACAGCATATAGGAAAGAAAATAATATTCTCACATTTTCTTCTGAAAACCTTCTGCAAACCTTTTCTCCATCCTTTCACATGAAAAAATAAACAACTTTCACCTGAATATTCCTAGGAATACCACATTTCGTGTCCACATGATAAATCTCTTGGACGTGATTTTTTTAATAATGGACGTGATATAAGAGTCACTTCCACTGTCTTCATCACAATTAAGAAATATGGAGCTTTTTAAAAAAAAATATTAGTTGTTTTGGAGAAAACAGACCTGAGCTTCAATTCAAGAACATATTAGAGTACCTTATATGCTTATAACTTGCTTTTTTCTCATTTTTTCTGGAAAAACTAAAAGAAATGGTGAACTCTACCTTCTAATGTCACTCATAATAGAGTAAACAACCTTTTTTATCATATTTATTTCTTAAAAACGTCTCCAAACCTTTTCTCTATACTTTTAAATGCAAAAAAAACTAATTTCACCCTTAATATTCATTGAAATACGACATTCTTGGTTTACATCATAGATATATAGGACTTGATATTTTTTAATAGCGGACGTTATTGTGCTAAAAAAACTTTGACAATATATGAAGTAATACTTTGTGACATGTTAATGTATAACAAACTTTTAAAACAGCATTATAAACTTCCCATGGAAGCTCACTGCTTAATACTTATTCAAATTCTGACACTTTAAAAATACAATTTTTACATTTTACTAATGCGGCAATGCCCCTCAAGAGAGTAAATACTGCACCTCAAGTACCTTCTAATACTATGTATATACCTGCTGATCCTGCACTTAAAATATAATAATCCTGCACTGCCTCTATTTATTTTATAATAAACTACTTATGAGTTATGGGATTTGATAAAGCAGTCAATCTACCACTGCGTACCAAGAAAGAGCTATGCAGAGAGAGTATATTTTACTTCCCACACCACATAGACATGGTCTGAGAAGGATTGGGATTTGATTAAGCAGTCAATCTACCACTGCTGGCTGGCCAAAAAAGAGCTATGCAGAGAGAGTATGTTTTACTTCCCACACCACATAGACATGGTGTGAGAAGGATTGGGATTTGATTAGGCAGTCAATCTACCACTGCATACCAAGAAAGAGCTATGCAGAGAGAGTATGTTTTACTTCCCACACCACATAGACATGGTGTGAGAAGGATTGGGATTTGATTAGGCAGTCAATCTACCACTGCGTACCAAGAAAGAGCTATGTAGAGAGAGTATGTTTTACTTCCCACACCACATAGACATGGTGTGAGAAGGATTGGGATTTGATTAGGCAGTCAATCTACCACTGCGTACCAAGAAAGAGCTATGCAGAGAGAGTATATTTTACTTCCCACACCACATAGACATGGTGTGAGAAGGATTAGGATTTGATTAGGCAGTCAATCTACCACTGCCGACCAGCCAAAAAAGAGCTATGCAGAGAGAGTATGTTTTACTTCCCACACCACATAGACATGGTGTGAGAAGGATTGGGATTTGATTAGGCAGTCAATCTACCACTGCGTACCAAGAAAGAGCTATGCAGAGAGAGTATGTTTTACTTCCCACACCACATAGACATGGTGTGAGAAGGATTGGGATTTGATAAAGCAGTCAATCTACCACTGCTGGCCAAAAAAGAGCTTGTCTAAGTAGCAGAAAAAACGATAGTTAAGAGGAGATAATAGACCCTTTTAAGTGGGCTAGGGAAGCCCCAAAAAAAAGTTCTGAAGAATAGTTCTATCACCTTTGTATAGAACTAGATGATAATGACCAGCAAACTTTAGTGAAAGTTCGGAAAAGTGAAGCATGGCTGTGCGAAATATGTATTGCCTGTGATGATGAGCATGCTCGGATGCCCCATCCTTTGTTCGATGCAAGAGGTCGTGAGCAACAAATTTCTGGAAGAACTAAAGTAATACCAAGAAAGAGCTATGATCATCTTTTGACTGGACAAAATTAGTGAATGCAGTGATCGAATACAACTTGTCTAAGTAGCAGAAAAAACGATAGTTAAGAGGAGATAATAGACCCTTTTAAGTGGGCTAGGGAAGCCCCCCAAAAAAGTTCTGAAGAATAGTTCTATCACCTTCGTATAGAACTAGATGATAATGACCAGCAAACTTTAGTGAAAGTTCGGAAAAGTGAAGCATGGCTGTGCGAAATATGTATTGCCTGTGATGATGAGCATGCTCGGATGCCCCATCCTTTGTTCGATGCAAGAGGTCGTGAGCAACAAATTTCTGGAAGAACTAAAGTAATACCAAGAAAGAGCTATGATCATCTTTTGACTGGACAAAATTAGCGAATGCAGTGATCGAATACAACTTGTCTAAGTAGCAGAAAAAACGATAGTTAAGAGGAGATAATAGACCCTTTTAAGTGGGCTAGGGAAGCCCCCCCAAAAAGTTCTGAAGAATAGTTCTATCACCTTCGTATAGAACTAGATGATAATGACCAGCAAACTTTAGTGAAAGTTCGGAAAAGTGAAGCATGGCTGTGCGAAATATGTATTGCCTGTGATGATGAGCATGCTCGGATGCCCCATCCTTTGTTCGATGCAAGAGGTCGTGAGCAACAAATTTCTGGAAGAACTAAAGTAATACCAAGAAAGAGCTATGATCATCTTTTGACTGGACAAAATTAGCGAATGCAGTGATCGAATACAACTTGTCTAAGTAGCAGAAAAAACGATAGTTAAGAGGAGATAATAGACCCATTTAAGTGGGCTAGGGAAGCCCCTTTGTTTGATGCTTCATTGTGTGCGGCGTGCTATGAAGATACACGCCTCTTTGGATGTACTTGCCGCTCTGGAAGAACTAAAGGCTGCCAGTGACGTTGACAGATGGCAGTGTTTTTTGTGTTCCGACTATGATGAGTCGACGCATGGGTTGCTGAGACCGCGCACACCAAGCGAAATTAAAAATAAGCTGAGGTCAATGCACTTTGGAAAACCATATCCCAAAACTTCCTGAAGTGTGCAAAAGAGGGAAATATTTAAATTAAAATGCATGCACTTCTCCATTTCACATAGAAAAAGAGTTCATATCTGAGTGGATAGGAAAGAGGAGATAATAGACCCTTTCAAGTGGGCTAGGGAAGCCCCAAAAAAAAAGTTCTGAAGAATAGTTCATGATTTCCTCTCTTTGGGAGGTAAGGGTTTACGCCCCATACTTTCAACATAGGGTGATATGTAAGGGGCTAGGGAACACCAAAAAAAACAGTTCTGAAGAATAGTTTAAAACAAAAAAATGGAAACTTGAGTGCCTTCAACACGCTTGCGTTTTGCCTCACGCTTGCAGAAACTGGCTTTTCTCATCTCCTTGTTCCTCCAGTCCTTAGATGAGTCCTTAGGAGATTTCCTCTCATCCAGAGGTAACGGTTTTCACCCCATTCATAGACATGGTATGAGAAGGATTGGAGTTTGATGAAGCAGTAAATCTACCACTGCTATGGGGCAAGGAGAAAAGACATACTGAAACTTCTAAATACATGGCTCACTGTATGGAGTGGTAATTTAATCTGAATACTTAGAAAAAGCTGCTTCAATAGCTGCATAGTCATTGGTAGTTAACTGGAAGTAAATCTTCCTGCGAGTGCTTCCTTCGCAAGTTGGTGGAGATATCTGAACAAGGACACTCTCACCGTCAAACCATTCAAGGTCTTTCCTGGCTGGCCACTTAAACTTTGGTGGAGAAGAGGTTGTTTGTTCCATACAGTTCACCTCATACTGTAGGACTCCATCTAGCATACGGCTTTGTTCCACCTGGCCTAGGTACCATTCATTGTCGTAAACGACAGCCAACCAGCTTTCTTTTTCGTAAGTGATTTCGGTGATGCTAACTGTAGGAGAAACAGTTGCCTCATTTGACTCAGCATGCGAGACATCCTCATCATCCAAAGACACATCGTCAGATGCATCACCATCAGGAAGACTTGGCGTTGGCGAAGAAAAACGGGGAACCCTCCTCTGCCAACCAGGACATGTGAATTTCCACACGCCAGATTCCACATCAAAGCAGCATGCTTTGTAGCACGAAATGTCTCTAATACAAAGAACACCTTCCTCTGGACAAACAACAGCATGTGTTTGCATAGTGCGTGGGATAGGAGCAACGCATGTAAGAGAAGACAGTTCTTCACGAGCAGAATTCAGTGTCGCTGGCAGTACGCATATGTACTGAACAGATGTCCCCTCTTGCTTATTCCCTGCCTCGGCAAACTGGTTTGCATTTTCAATGTTGTTGTCTTTCTTGACCTCATTGTCGGCCATTCTCTTTGCTGCTGCACCAATGCCGTCGCAGGCACCCTTGCCGTGACCGGACTCCAAATAGCACCAGGTGGCTTCTCTCTCAAAGAGTTTCTTGTGCTTGCAAATGACACTGAAAATCTTTCTATTACGGTATTGAGAAGAGGGACTGTTGGTCAGGTAATGGACCCAAGATACGAAAGGAAGCTGGTTGGTAATAACCTGATTTATCACCTTAAGAAAGGCAAATACAGCAACGGCATCATGACATCGGTCGTCAGTAACCAAAGCAAGAGTGAGGAGCTTTGTGACATTGTCATCCTTGTAGTGAATCACTACAGGATGAACAGTAACAGGATCTTTAGAATAATAAGCTGGCTGTGGCTCATAGGGATAACTTATTTTCCAATTTTCTGCAAAATCCATGTGTATGGAACAGTGGGTATGTGGAAGCTCAAACCGTACAAAGCGTGCGGCCCCATGTTGGGCATACACTTTCTCTACATGCTGTGACATAACAGTATGGTCGCTAAGAAGCTGTGTGGTGAAATTGTCCCTGTCGGACTCCTCGTCAACAAGTTTCAACTTTTTGCACACCTGCTGATCACCGTAGGTGACCTCAACATGCTTCCACTGCTGGTACTTAATGACTTCTGGGGCAGCAAGGAGTTTTCCATGGATGACATTTTCTGACTGCTTCACAAATGTATCAGGAAGTGTTGGCAGTCCAAGTGTTCTAACAGAATAAAGTTTGAGAGCACAGTTTTGGTGTTTAACACACAAGCACACATTGCAATTGCGGCATGACACAGGAAGGATGTACTTGGCAGACCTGCGGATACTATAAAAGTAAGATCTGCTGACTTTTGCATTAGGAAATTCAGTGTTGTACTGTTTATGAAGAATGTACATGAACTCAGTTAGTTGTACTTTTTGTACCTTTCTCTTGTTTACTTTCACAACATCTTTTTTGCCTGGAAGAGTAATGGAGTGCTCACATCTAGTGAGGAAGTCAATGACATTTTTCTTTACACCACTATACTTTCTATGTTTAAGAGTAGGTGCACGAGGACCAGATAAAACTGTTCGTCGGTCAATATCAATATCTGCTGCAAGCTGCTTCTGGGCACGAAGAGACTTCACTTCCTCAGGGGAGGACAAAGAAGAAAGCAATGATTTTTTTTTACCGACACTGGATTGTTTTTTCATGTTGGAACAAAAAGTTTCATAAAGTCCAACCTTGCGCCAAACACAGGGAGCTTTACTTGGGGAGATCCCCTCCTTTCTAAGTTCCCTACTTGCAATCTCGGCCGCATCAAAAATGGTTGCCTCAGGGACTGCGACATTATCACCTGTGGCATTTACCTCTTGTAAATCTACAATACCTGGGTGTATCTCAACCACATCATTTTCAGGAACATTGCCTGGAGCTAAAACAACCACATCATTTTTATGAACATTGCCTGGAGCTAAAACAACCACACCCTCTTGAGGGACATTGCCTGGAGCTAAAACAACCACATCATTTTCAGGAACATTGCCTGGAGCTGAAACAACCACATCCTCTTGAGGGACATTACCTGGAGCTAAAACAACCACATCATTTTCATGAACATTGCCTGGAGCTAAAACAACCACACCCTCTTGAGGGACATTGCCTGGAGCTAAAACAACCACATCATTTTCAGGGACATTGCTTGGAGCTAAAAGAACCACATCCTCTTGAGGAACATTGACTGGAGCTACCTCGTTCTCTGCATCCTCTTCAGGAAGATTGCCTGGAGCTACCTCGTTGTGTGCATCTGTAGAGATGTCCTCGGCCGCATCCAAACTGGAGACATCACTATCGCCATCTTGTGCCTCTACAGCCTCAGGAGTAGTGCCTGGAAAAAGGGAAAAATGCAATAGCTAAGGAAAGATTCTATGTCTGTTTAAAGTGCAGTATTTCCATGTGCGGAGATGTGCCTGGAAAAAAGGAAGAATGCAATAGCCAATACAAGATTCAATGTGAGGATTTCCAAGTCAGGAGATGTCCCTGGAAAAGAGAAAAATGCAATAACCAAAAAGAATATTCACTGACAATTTGTATTGCATATTTTCACGTGTGGTAAAGAAAAGAAGTACTTACCCAGACCAGCAAGGAAGTCCTCATATGACACCTCAACAGGTTCTTTCTGCGACTCCAGTCGTCGAAGCCGCTTACGTAGGGCCTCAACCTCCCGTTCTGCTACATGACGGGCCTCCATCTCCAGCCGTAGTTTGTAGTAGAGGTGGTTCTTCCGGGGAGGACGCTGGCTGCTCGACCCTTCAACAGAGGATGGCGTCCTGAAGTGTGCAAATGAGGGAAATATTGTTCAAGAAATCTTGCAGAACTCTTGTAAAGTTCAGGGGGATAAAGTAAGTGAAATTTAGTTAGGGTGAATATTAAAAATAGAGTAGTTACTGCCATTTACTCTGCAAGTATTGGTAAAAATTTATTTGGATGGTTTGGATTTGAGAAAAAAGAGTATTCATTATTTTAATAAAAGAGCCATTTTAAAAGGTCACTATAAAAAGGCATAGCACAATTATGAATTTCCAATATAGTAGTTTGACTTTTACTTTCCTGTTAGTAGTAGTTCAGTAGTGAAAGAGAAATTTACCTAGCATGACCATGCTATATTATAACCTTCAGCCAGTCTTTTCTCCCGCGGAGCACTTCTCCATTTCACGTAGAAAAACACTTCTGAAGAATAGTAAAAAGAGAAGAAACAATGGAATTAAATAACTTCAAACAATGTAAACAACAACAACAACGACGGCAAGAATGACGACGACGACAACAACAACAATAAAAAATAATGCATATTATTTACCTTATGTCGTGAAGAAGTCGCTGACACTGGTCTGGGGTTGGAGTCGATGCTACTGGCACTGAAGTCAGAGATGACTGCGAACTTTGAGACGGCTGTGAAGCAAGAGATGACTGAGACGGCTGTGAAGTCGGAGATGACTGACACGGCTGTGAAGCAAGAGATGACTGAGATGGCTGTAAAGTCGGAGATGACTGACATGGCTGTGAAGAAAGAGATGACTGACACGGCTGTGAGGCAAGAGATGACTGACACGGCTGTGAAGTGAGAGATGACTGTGAGGCCAGAGACAGAGATGACTGTGAGGCCAGAGAAACTCCACTGCATCGTGTCTCTTCAGACGTAGCCCTCCGGAGGCTCTTAGGCCTACTCCCGGATGTGCCCGCCTGTTGTGCTTGGGACACACGACTGCGTAGAAAAAAACCACCATCCTCACTCTCATCGGATGAAGAAGGCAGCTTGGGAAGTGGTGTTACAAGCCGAAATGAAGGTACAGGAATAGAAGGTACTTGAGGCCGTACAGGAACAGCAGGTACAAGAGGTGGTGCAGGAACAGCAGGTAGTTGAGGCGGGGCAGGATCAGCAGGTAGTTGAGGCAGTGCAGGATCAGCAGGTACTTGAGGCGGTGCAGGATCAGCAGGTACTTGAGGCGGCGCAGGACCAGCAGGCACAGGTACGCCATTGTCGGAATCACTGGTGTCAGTGTCCTCCAGTGCAGCAGCAGCTTTCCTTTTTCTGTAGCGTAATGCACGTGCAGCATCTAATTTTCGGCGGCGAACCTTTTCCTTGTCCGTCAAGTTGGTTTTATTTTTCTTCCTCTCTAGACGCTTGCGTTTCGCCTCCCGCTTGCGGAAACTGGCTTTTCTCATCTCCTTTTTCCTCCAGTCCTTAGATGAGTCCTTATGAGATTTCCTCTCTTTGGGAGGTAAGGGTTTACGCCCCATACTTTCAACTTAGGGTGATATGTGGGGGGCCATCCATGAAGTATGTACGCACTGAGGGGGGTTGGTTGGGGGGGAGGGGGGTTAAAATTTTGTGCATACGCTACTTCTGTATATCATTGTGAAAAAAATAAGGTAGGGGGGGGCTGGTGGGGTCGAAAATTTTGGAAATTGTGCCTACATACTTCATGGATGGCCCTAAAAACTGAAAAAAGAGAAAATACAAAAATTAGCAAACTACCTATAAAATAATATTAAAAAGGTACATTTCTTTTGAAAAATTGTCTTCTTTGTATCACTATTGTTCATACTTATATTTAGAATAGATAATTTGCCCATGAACTTAATATGATGGCTGTCAGAACAAAAATATTACCAAAATCAGATTTTTGCCAAAAATGTGAGAAAAAAAATTTCCTCAAAACCATTTTTTTTTTTCATCATACCACAGAATATAACTCTGTTCAGTATTCCAGGTGATTTTTTCCAAGGTTTGTTCAAGTCTTATACTTCAAATATGGTTTTGAAAAATCATGCATCACATCCGACATGAAAATGAACCACTATAGATCGTAAAAGAATCTGATAATCATTTCAATTTTTCATTACATATGGAGTACAATAGGCAAATATTGAGGAAAAACAAAAGAAATAATGCTTCCACTCATTTTCATACTTCTTATGAGACAAAATCTAACTGGGCGTCACGTCCGACATACATATATGGGACGTGACGGCGGCTACACAAATGTATTAAAAAAATATATTTACACGTAGACTTCCATCAATTTTTCTCCCTAGACTTATGAAATGATACTTGGTGCACATAATGAACAACTTTCATAACTGTATTATTGTAATTTAAACTCATTCTAACATAGTTCATAGTCAATTCCGTCAAAATATTTTGCCCATATCACGTCCTCGATGGCTATTACCACGTGATAGGCGTACCACCGGTGCATAAAAAATATGCAGTCTTTTAACACAAAATTTCGGTAAATACTTGTCAACTTTTCAAGAAAATGGATTCTACAGAATCGCGAAGTCCAATTTATCACTGTTAACACAGAAAATCATGTCCGGAATGGAAAAATAATGCTAGCAGAGAAGAAATGTGGAGTACTCACACTAGCTGGATGTCTCCTCTTCCCACTGAAGTGCCGGAGTGAGGGCGCATGCGCAGTTAAGAGGGATAACATCCGGTTCTTGTTATCGGCTTTCCCGCCTTCGATTGATCTCTTGGACGTGATAAATATCGCGGACATGATTCCTCCAAAATTACTTTCCCTGTTCTCGCATAGTCAAGGCACTTAGGAAGCATTTTATTACTCCTACACTTCAGACCCTATGGGCACATTATTCAGTAAGTTTTGTACCAAGTTAGCAACAATATGGAGAAGTGGAGAGTGCTAAATGCAACTCATCACGTCCATGATATCAATTGTGTAAAATTGATTTTTTTTCGTAATTCGGCTGGAAAAAAAATCCTGTTGCAGTTGGACTAAAATCATATACATATGTCAAAAATTGATGTATGTCCAGAGTTTTAAGTGCATGTTTGGGAAGTATACCATTAAAATATATTGTCATCAGGCTATGCCAAATATAACCTATTGCATTTGCTGAAAAAGCACACTTTTTATTGAAATTCACCTAAAAATTTTGTGGAGCCTGAGAAATAAGGGAAAATACTACTAAACAAGAGCCAATATACATAAGTTCAGGAATTAAATCAATTAGGGAATATATCTTTATAGTTTCCACCCAAGAAATAGTGCTAAACTTAAAAAATATCAAAAGGACATGCACTTTTTTACTAATTTCTGACTCACAGATTAAAAAAAAATGTAGATAGACCAATAAAGGTAATGATTTTCTGAAAGGGCAGGGTGTTTTCTGTCTACATGAAAAAAAAATTTCAAAAAAATTCATTTATATTGAAATGATAGCCCATCAACCCCAAAAAAGTGTGATTTTCACCAAAAGTACATTTTCTGGTGGAATGACCCATATATAGTGGGTCCGAATATTTTTGTGAAAATCAGGCCATTTGCTCACACGACCTAACAGGTAGACATCTTCATCACTAATTTTAAGATTTTTCACACCTTCTCATTGATTATTTGAAAAAAGGTCAGGCTTGTTTTGTCTTGGCAAATAAGTCCGAATTGTGCATTTTGAGAAATTCTGACCCATATCTCTGAAATCTTCTTGATGAGGCTCTTGAGAACTCATATGTAGGGGGCCATCCATAAAGTATGTACGCAGAATTTCTGAAATTTTAAACCCCCACCACTCCTCCCAGTCTTGTATGCAATAGAACAAAGAAGGAGCATACATTCAGAATTTCCAAAATGATTGACCCCCACCCCGCCCTCTCAGTACATATGAACCTTGTGGATGGCTCCTAGGAGATATTGGAGATATTCAAATCATAAATACAATAGTGAATATTTTGTGATGGCTACCATCATACATTTTCTATACGCACATTGGCTTATCAATATCATCAATCATCATCATCAATCTACGTTTTGGAATTTAATGTTATCAATGCAGACTATATCACATGAATACACATCGGAATAAGTATAAGACTGCCTTTGATATGGTAGGAGGAAGCAAATCATATTTATGTTTTAAAATTGTCCTATGAAATTGGTGTTTAATCGTCCGAATGATATCAATGTCATGAAAACTTGAGAATAAATGTGCCCTAAATGGTAGAAACCTCACAGGAGATTAATGGATATCTGTTACACATTTTGATTAAGTTAGCTCCTGCATTTTATTCACTACTTTTATTTGTAGATGATATTGGAATTATTTTAATTGTATCTGACATACCCATATTTACAGCTTTATACTGTAAACTGACCATAGATTGGGTGGATTACAGTCCTCAATATGTTACAGTTAAATACCGTTGTCTATCCCAAATATGAATAAAAGTTCAATTAAATTTGACCCGTCCCCTGGAGTTATGCCAATCCAAAGTAGCCGCCTCAACCAACAGGGCTCTGCCACAGATCCCCGTCTTAAAGGGTTAACCCTAAACTTAACCCATACCATTTCCCTAACCCTAACCCTAACCCTATTAGAGTCACTGTCCCTAGGAACTGGTCGAGTTCGCGGGTTGAGTTCTCTTTTCCGATTTGCAGGTCGAGTTCGCGGGTTAAGTTCTCCAAAACGGGTCAAGATTTCCTGTTAATTACGGGTCGAGTTCGTTTCGGGCTGACGGAGGCCCAGTGACCGACATTGACAATGCACACAAACTTTGAAATGTGAAGACTTGGTTAATTCAGGTCATTTAAAAGTATAAAACACTAACTTGGGCGTTATATTGTATGTCATTTATGTGAGAAAATATAGAATTAAGACAATTTTCATGGAAAATAGGTGTGGAGAGGAAGGGTCAGAGATGTTTGGGTAGAATTTGGCCTAACAAACAATATACTTTTGAGCTGCCAGTTGAGAACTAATGAAACAATCAATCCAAATGATCTAAAATGTTTCCAGTAGGACAGTTTCAGGCCTTTCCGGTGGTATATAGCACATGTATGTAGGGTGTGTGGTTGTCTCAAAATAATTCACACCATATTTGTATCGGATAGGTGGCTGACGGAGGCTCAGTGACCGGCATTGACAATGCACACAAACTTTGAAATGTGGAGACTTGGTTAATTCAGGTCACTTACAAGTATAAAACACTAACTTGTGAGTTATATTGAATGTCATTTATGTGAGAAAATATAGAATTAAGTCAATTTTTCTTGGAAAATATTTTTCTATACCAAATCAGAGGTCTATATGGCTTCATACTTTGTCAAAAATTTCTTTCAATTTTTCTATTTGTTGAATTTTGTGCATAAATATCATTGATGCCTCTATGATGCCTGGAGGCATCCAGGCATTCCCTAGGCTATGGCATCCTGCTGCCATAGCTTGGGGAATGCCTGGAGGCACCATGCTGCTGGGTTATGGATGGCCTCCGCCGAGACTATTAGCGGATGACTTGGGAACTAGGGTCCGCAATCACCCAACCGTGAAGGCCGCGCGGCGACCGGGCGTGAGACATAGATAATCAGTGGCAGACCTCTATAGACCCTCTTCACACTGGCGCCATCTTGTAATGGCCGCCTATGTAGGCACACGAAAACGAGGCGTGCGACTTTACTCTTGAGCGTTTAGCATAGAAAAAACGGTTTTTCTAACTCTGAAAATGGAAATTGCTCTTTCTTTGTGAATAACAGGCCGATCCCCATAGATAAATTATTGTTAGAAAGCTAGGACTCTGGTCTCTTTGTTGATATACATATCATAAACCTATTTCTTGGCTAAGCCTTCCCTTGATAGCTTGAACTTTAGAATGTGTTAAGTAAAAAATATCAAAACATGTTACCTTCCTACCTTCACAGTGATTTTATGAAACATCTATCGCGATGACCTATAGAAATAACCATCCCATCTATTAAGATACTTCAAGACGATTAAAATGATACCTATGCTGCCAGGCTGTGATAGATATTTCTTGGTGTAAATAACATTATGACAGATGAAAAAGAATATAAATGTATGATATTCAGGGTTCGTACAGAACCTGGAAAACCTGGAAAAGCCTGGAATTATGCTTTTGGGTTTTCCAGGCCTGGAAAAGCCTGGAATTTTCTCAGAGAGCCTGGAAAAACCTGGAAGAACCTGGAAAATTTAGTTCTACATAAAAACAATTATTTAGTCTATGAAATTCTGGTCATTATTAGCTTTCCTTAACTATGGTACCTGACTGCCTATAAAATTTCAGTGACTAGGATGAAATAATTCCAAAGATACTTTAATTGACCATGCATAGCGAATTGCTAATAATATAGCATTGCTAATAATATAGCATGGATTTGATTATTTGTCTTCATATTTAAAAGTGAATCAGACACGGTTTTAAAAACAGTGACCAGAAATGCCTGGAAAAACAAATATTAGAGCCTGGAAAAGCCTGGAAAAAGCCTGGAATTTTATTGGGCTGTCTATGTACGAACCCTGGATATTGGCAAGGGAATATCAGCGTTCTTGCCCATGTAATTTTATTGATTATCAAGATTCCTGATAGGAAATTGCATGTTATTTATATATAAGATTATCTATCATTTATATAAGAAATAGATATTAAAAAAAACATTGGGCTACAATTATGGGTGGGCTGGCTGAACATTTAATATGGTTAAAATTACAATTCATGTATCTAGTTCAATTTAATGGAGCATTCATAAAGTATAGGAGATAGTGCCCCATAGAATACAACTGGTAGGTTATCTTATTTTCTAAATTTGAATTAGAGGTAATTATTTGCTCAGGTGTTATGCCTCAGGAGGTGTGACAGAAAGGCAAACTGTGAAAAATATGGGCTGTATCTGTGAATTTAAGCTTCTACACATAGCCACCCACTGCACAGTGAAGCCACACCAGGTCGCACGCCTCGTTTTCGAATAGGCACAGTCAAGCTGGTTTTGGGCAAGTGGTTCGCGGTTATGTAATACCAGCGCAACCCGTTATAACCGTTTTGTTGATAAGTCAGCGAGGGTGCGGCGGCAGTACCGGATAACCTGGGTGCCTCCACCTCTCGCTGCGACATGGAACTACTATCCGTGACGTATCCCTATGAACGTTTGACCCACCCACCCACACCATAAATATTTTTTTTATCCGGTCCTTCGACCAGGATAAAAATCTGGACTTGTGTTATACTACTCCTGAATTATTTTAGTTTTCTCCAAGTTCTACTCGCAAATCAACATCTCCATGACACTGTATAGACTCAAAACACAGATACATTGTTTTAAAACTGTTTTATTAATATGGAAAATTTCTAACCCTTTCGTGCTTAAATCGACTGAAAAAGTGATTTCGAAAAAAAATCTGAGTTTATGATGCCTCAAGGCCGTCGCGCTCACTACACTCGGCTACGCCTCAGTGGCGTCAGAATAGGGGGGGCAGGGGAGGCGACTGCCCCCCCACTGTTTTGACTTTTCAGCATCGAAAAATGTCAAGGTCTTACTTTTTAGCATGCAATGATGGCTAAGCCCTGACTTTCCACCGTGGAAAAGTGTCAAAATCTGACTTTTTAGTGTGCAATGATGGCTAAGCCCTGACTTTTCACCGTTGAAAATTGTCAACATCTGACTTTTTAGCGTGCAATGATGGCTAAGCCCTGACTTTTCACAGTGGAAAAGTGTCAAAATCTGACCTTTTAATGTGCAATGATGGCTAAGCCTTGACTTTTCACCATGGGAAAATGTCAAAGTCTGACCTTTTAGCATACAATGATGGCTAAGCCCTGACTTTTCACCGTGGAAAAGTGTCAAAGTCTGACTTTTTAGTGTGCAATGATGGCTAAGCCCTGACTTTTCACTGTGGAAAAGTGTCAAAGTCTGACTTTTTAGCGTGCAATGATGGCTAGGCCATGACTTTTCACAGTGGAAAAGTGTCAAAGTCTGACTTTTTAGCGTGCAATGATGGCTAGGCCATGACTTTTCACAGACTTTTCGCAGATTCACGGTAAATCTAGTGGAACTGGCAAATGTCAAAGTCTGACTTCATACCAAGTAAAAAGTCAGCAATTTTTCAGTTCGCCCCCCCCCCCCCCCCCCCACTTTCAAAACGTTCTGACGCCCCTGGCCGCCTTGTGTAGTAACACGTGACCTTCCCGTCGTGGTATTTATAGATACTCTCGACCAGTTTCTACAAATAGATGTAACCAATTTCAGTCTATATGCTAGATGTAGGTCGTTCAGACCAAGTAGACAGGTGGGAACATCACAGCGTCACAGGATTTATACTTATTCATCGTTTCAGGCTGGCCTATTCATCATCTTCTGTGAGTAATATCTTTCACTAGTTACTTCATTTTACACAAGGGTGAAAAACGTCCTATTAAAACAAGCGGAACTAATGTACTTGTGACTAATTGGAAGGCATAGCACGACCACACCCAGTAAGGTGGTGATATGTTATTAGAGCGTGCTTGCACGCCCTAAATACACCACTAAAAGGATGTTTTCGATGTCTTAAGATAATTAAGGTCTTTGTTTAGCGCTGAGAATAGAGCTGGTACCTTGGCGTGTCCACATCAATTATGTTTTGCCATACTTGGGAAAACCCAAATTTTCTCTTTGTGAAAACTATATTGTGTTGTGTGTGACTAGGTCTGTGTAAACTCACCGAAAGCCGATCCAACCTACGTAGAGTGCGTAGGGTGGGATCCTGCCTGGAACTAGCGTTCCGGATTGGGGTCATCCGAGGTAAAGTATTCACCCCTGATCTCCATTATGGGGTGAACAGCTGTCCTATATTATTAGGCGAGGTACAATGTAGATTGGCCGCCACCTCTGTCTACACTACGTTCCAACTAAGAGGTTGGTAACGTTAAACCCCAGAGGAGGTGTGAAGCGTAGCGCCCCCTATAGGGAAATAACTCATATATGCGATCGCGGCAGGGTTCAAGGCGCCACTTTCAAACCTGCTAGCAGAGGGGAAGGAGCTCTTGAGAATAGACTTTCTGAGACTTGTAAGCCATAGCCTATGAGAAATAAGGCTGTATTCCACAACACCAAACAGCCATAAAACGTGGAGCTCTATTGAGCTCTATTGTAGTTTGGAGTACATTAGATATCACTCTATCAATATCTGAACTGATTTTTGATAGAGCTCAAACAGTTTGTATTTAGTAGCTGTTACTAGTTAGCCTATTTTAGTATAGGAATCTCCATTCAGCTGTCATTTGAGACCATGCCAAAACGATAGGGGGCGCTACGCTTCACACCTCCTCTAGTTAAACCCTTGGCATGTCCACGGATTCTCACTCTCGAACCAAATAAGTATGTTCTACATGGATTCTGATATCCCAAATACTTGCAAAGAAATCTCCACATATTGATAGATTGATAAAGAACCTTATCTCTGTGGCCATTTTATTAAAAATACACATTAAAATAAGATGAGAACATTGAAAAGTGGCTTCCAGGGTAAGAACATGGGTCATGGCAGGGTCTAGTCCGTTCACGCACCGTGCCACCATCGGGTTACGGTACGTGAAGGTCTAACAGAGTATGACTGTGACTGGCCTGCCACCTTGAGTGAGAGGAATATCGTGGTTGGCTGTCCTATTTATAGTATCAGTTTGACAAGGGGGAAAACCAACAGGCGCTTAGTCTGCTTAAAGTATGTAAGGGTCTAACAGAGCACAGCTCTGATTTGCCAGTTCCTTAGGCACTGATTGGAGAAAAGGATTTCTTGGTTGGTTGTTCTAATTTTAGTGCTAACCCAAGCCTGAGAATACCACGATTCTGGCATTATTCTGGGAATCATTATAACTCTCCAAGCTGATTTATTTGGTACATGCCCAGTAAAAGCTACTCTAGGACCTCTGCTTGAAGAGTAGCATACTGGTTACTGGCAAATCAATCAGGGCAGCTTCGTACCAGCGGAGGTAGGAATTTCCACCTTAAAATGGCAGCACAAAACAGTCCCAGTATGAGAGCCTGTGCGCCCTGGCCCTGGCAACAACGGGCTGTACTAGAGTCTAGGCAGGGTCAAGGGGGCATGGCCAGAGAGTGGTCGGACCACACAGTAAAAATAGATACACAGAGTAAAAATAGATACCAACCCCTAACAAACCTCTCTTACTCACTGCAATGGCATGATATACCCGCTACCACGCCAGGTCAAGGCCCTTCTCAATTTAACGTGACCAGAGCTAACGTAGTGTAGCTCGGGTGGCCAGTGTAGGTACAATGCAGTCAGGGAACCAGCGAGGAAGACTGAACTAAATGGCTGGATCCGAGAACCAGCAAAGCTCCACTGGGAAACTATGTCTAAATACACAATTGTAAACTAAGATACGGCTTTTTTGAAGGTTGGCAAAGACAAATGGGTATATATTTGTCGATTCAGTTTTGTTTTCATACATGTCAGATGGCGGCCAGTGAGAAATGACGACCCGGTGGAGGGCTCCATGGCAAAGGAACCCGGCCCTGTTTGGGACAGGGCCGGGTACACTGGCTAGGGTCATCCAACCTGCTATACAGGCGGCGACCACCACAAGTTTTTTCATTGATTTAAGGTATATAATAATAAGCAAACGTCCTGACTGTAGACGAAACGATTCTTCTTCTCGGTCAGTCGTCGATTTCATACTGCCTTCCGCCTATGGCGTCAGGTAGTATGATTGACGACTGACCTCGAACAGGAACCATTTCGTCCACAGTAAGGACGTTTCCTAATATTACTGCCCCTCCACCATACTACCCCTCACCTATACTGCCCCTCACCTATAATGCCCCTCTACAATACTGCCCCTCTACAATACTGCCCCTCTACCATACTCACCTTCCAGCATACTACCTTCCACAATAATGCCCCTTTACCATACTGTCCCTCCACCATACTGCCCCTCTACCATACTTACCCTCCACCATACTACCCCACACCCTTACTGCCCCTCCAATATACTGCCCCTCCACATTACTTTATACCTACAAATCTTTGAACAGATTCCATACTGTCCCTCCACCATACTGTCCCTCTACAATACTGCCCCTCTACCATACTGTCCCTCCACCATACTCCCCCTCTAAAATACTCCCCCTCTACCATACTGCCCCTTAACCATACTGCCTCTCACAAAAATTGCTCCTGAATCATATTGCCCCTCTACCATACTGGCCCGCCACCATACTGCCCCATAACGATACTGCCCCTCAGAATACTGCCCCTTAACGATGCTGCCCTTAAACCATAATGCCCCTCCCCCATACCGCTCCTCACCATAGTACTCCTCCACCACACTGCTCCTCAACCAAACTGGCCCTAAATCAAACTGTCCCTCACTATAGTACCCCTGTGCGGTCCATAACTATCGAAAATGTCCATAACTATCAAAAATGACTACGTTTGAGACTTATGGACATTCGTCATGTCCATAACTATCAAAATGTCCATAACTGTCATAAAATGTCCATAACTATCAAAACCTGGTTAAAAAATGTGTTACTGCATTTGATCAAATCGCATTACATTCTAATTGCGTTACGCTACCTAAGAATGCATTATATTTATGACCACATTACATCCTAACCCCGTTATCGCGTTATCGTTACCACGTTACTGTTACTGCATTACCAATCTAACCTCGTTACAGTATTACACTTCTAACCATGCTAGCATCCTAACCCTGTTACTGCATCACAGTTACCGCATTACCATACTAACCCTGTTACGCGTTACCATACTAACTCCATTATGCGTTACCGTTCTAACAGCGTTACATTCTAACCGCGTTACGCGTTACCGTTCTAACCGCGTTACACGTTACCGTTCTAACCGCGTTACATACTGACCCCGTTACGCGTTACCATGCTAATCATAGAAACGTGGTCAACTGCTCCGATATCAGGTGACCTTCCGACGCGATTTTTGATTTCTTATCTTATTTTTTATCAGGAGGTGAATCATAGACCATAACAGTGCCATATCGTAATAGGTGGACGCCAGGTCTTACCATGTTACCATGGTAAAGCCCATTACCAGTGATCTTTCTATCTGCATTACATCTTAATCTTGTTACCATTACTACATTACCATATTATCATTCTAACTCGTTAAGGTCATTACCGTGCTAACTGTG
The DNA here is from genome assembly GCA_950022655.1 of Alentia gelatinosa. Classification (NCBI taxonomy): domain Eukaryota; kingdom Metazoa; phylum Annelida; class Polychaeta; order Phyllodocida; family Polynoidae; genus Alentia; species Alentia gelatinosa. Next base: position 54,020,602 of record OX465581.1, read on the forward strand.
TTACCATTTATTCTATCCCCAGTATCGCTTAACGATTTGAACCCGTTTACCATGTTACCATTACCACATTTACATTCTAACCTCGTTACTGTTACCATTCTAACCTCGTAACCATTACCATGTTATCGTTTTAACCTCATTACTGCATTCTACCATTCTAACCATGCTACCGTGCATTAGTATCCTAACCCTGTTTCTGTGTTATCCCCTTCTAACCTGATTACCGTGTTACAGAAACCACATTCTGACCTCGTTACCGTTACCATGTTACCATTCTAATCTCGATACCGTTACCGTTACTGTGTTACCATTTTAACCTCATTTCTGCATTAACTGTGCTAACATCCTAACGCTTTCATTGCGTTACCATTACCATTATCACATTACCATTATAGCCTTGTTGCTGCGCTACCATTCTAACCCCGTTACAGCCTTACCATTCTGATACTGTTATTGCGTTACCATTCTAACCATTTTACTGTATTACAATGTTACTGCATTACTGTTTTATCATCCTAACCCTATTACTACGTTACCATTACCACCTTACCTTTCTTACCGTCTTACTGTTCCTGCACCATCATCCTAATACCTAGTCAACGTATTAACATTACAGTCTTACCCTTGCCATGTTACTATTCTAACTGCATTACCTTCCTTACCTTGTTACTGCATTCCAATGTTACCATTACCATGTTACCATTCTACCCATTCTACCTCACCAGTCTTCACTCACCAGTCTTAATTCACCAGTCCGCACTCACCAGTCCACACTCACCAGTCCTCACTCATCAGTCTGCACTCACCAGTCCACACTCACCAGTCTTCACTCATCAGTCCTCACTTATGAGTAATCACTCACCAGTCTTCACTCACCAGTCCGCACTCACCAGTCCACACTCACCAGTCTGCACTCACCAGTCCGCACTCACCAGTCCTCACTCATTACTCCTCATTCAACAGTCCTCAGTCAACAGTCCTCATTCACCAGTCCTCACTTGCCAGTCCTCACTCGCCAGTCCGCACTGAACAGTCCTTACTCAACAGTACTCACTCACTAGTCTGCACTCAACAGTACTCACTCAACAGTCCTCACTCAACAGTCCTCACTCAATGGAACTCACCAGTTCTCACTCACCAGCACTCACTTACCAGTACTCACCAGTCCTCACTCACCATTACCTAGTTACTTAGTATGTGTCACTCAGAATGGGTCACTCAAACGGGGGTCACTGTGCATGTGTATCCTAAGTAACACATACTTAGTGACACATACTGGACGACCCATTCTGATTGACACATACTGAGTGACCCATACTGAGTCACACATACTGAGTGACCCTTTTTGAGTGACACATACTGAGTGATCTATTCTGAGCAACACATACTTAGTGAACCTTTTGGAGTGACACATACCGAGTGACCCATACTCATAGTGACACATGCTGAGTGACCCTTTCTGAATGACTCATACTGAGTTATCCAATGTGAGTGATACATATTTAGTGAACATTTCTGAGTGCCCCATACTGAGTGACTCATACTGAGTGACACATACAGAGTGACCCCTTCAAAGTGGCACATTCTGAGTGATCCATGCTGATTTACACATACTTAATGACCCCTTCTGAGTAACCTATACTGATTGACCAATTCTGAGTCACACATACTGAATAACCCATTATGAGTGATCCATACTTAGTGACCCTTTCTGAGTGACACCTAATTACTGACCCCATGTAAGTGACACACTGGTAACATGGTAATTGGGTTACAAAGGTAAAGTGGTAATGAGGTCGGACTGGTAACACAGTAATTTTACAACACTGATGCAGTAACAGGGTAGGGGTGTAGCACAGCAACAAGGTAAGGATGTAATTCAGTTAGAACGGTAATAGGGTTAGAAGGGGGACAATGTTACATGTTAGGGATCATTTAATGGTAGCGTAGTACTGCAGTAAGAGGCTCAGAATGGAACACAGTAGTGGGAAAGAAAGCATTGTGGTTACTGGGTTAGAATGGTAATGGATTAACTGAGAATGGTAATGTGGTAATGGTAATGTGGTAATCAGGGATAGATTGGTGACAGGTTAGATTGGTGACACGGTAACGGTACCGCGGTAATGTTAATCCAGTAGAAGGATGAATTAGGATGTAACACAGGTAGAACAGTAACGTGGTAACAGGGTTAGAATGATTACGGTAATGTGGTAATTAAGGTTTATCATAAAACTGGATGAGGTTAAATCTTGACCACCGTATGCCACGACTGGAGTTTGGCAAAGTGACTTCATGAGGCGAAGCCGAGTGAAGTCCGGAGCCAAAACTCCAAGAGTTTTAACCACACTACCATTTTCTTTTACCGCATTACTGCATCACTGTTCCCTTGTTAACATTACCTTGTTACCCCTCTAACCCTGTTACCACATTATCATTCTTTATCCTACCCCTAATATAAAATCCCATAGGCTTAACATTAAGTTTCCGTATGCCACGCTGACTGGCATAGAGAGTTTTATATGCCACTAGTGGCATACAGAATTGTTATCACGTAATATTCCATAATTGAGAAGACGGGGTAGGATAAAATCAAAACCTAATTCGTTTTAATCTTGGCCACCTTATGCCACTCTTGGAGTTTTGGCTCCGGACTTCACTCGGCTTTGCCTCATGAAGTCACTTTGCCAAACTCCAGTCGTGGCATACGGTGGTCAAGATCACAGTTTAGGGCAAGTATGGTTCAGGGCAGTATGGTGGAGGGGCAGTCTAGTCTAAGGGCAGTATGGATTAAGGATAGCATGGTAGAGATGCATTATAGATTAAGGGGAGTATGATTGAGAGGCAGTATGGTAGAGGAGGAGTATAGTGTAAGGGTAGTATGGCTGACAGACAGTATGGTGGTTGATGGAAAGTATGGGTGAGGGGCGGTATGGTTGAGGGGCAGTAGGGTCTAAGGGAAGTATGGATTTGAGGAGCAGTCATTTAGGGGCAGTATGTGGAGGGGCACTATGGTGGAGGTGCAGTATGGTGGAGGAGCAGTATGGTAGAGGGACAGTATTGTAGAGGGGCAGTATGGTTGAGGGACAGTAGCATGCTGGAGGGGCAGTATGGTGGGGGGCAGTATGGTGGAGGGATAGTATAGTGGAGGGGCAGAATGGTTGAGGGATAGTATGTCCCTACACCATACTGCCCCTCCACCATACTATCCCTCAACCATACTGTCCCTCCACCATACTACCCCTCAACCATACTGCCCCGTCACCATACTAGTATGGTGGAGGGGCAGTATGGTGGAGGGATAGTATAGTGGAGGGGCAGTATGGTTCAGTGGTAGTATGGTGACGGGGCAGTATGGTTGAGGGGTAGTATGGTGGAGGGACAGTATGGTTGAGGGATAGTATGGTGGAGGGGCAGTATGGTGGAGGGACAGTATGGTGGAGGGGCAGTATGGTGGAGGGACAGTATAGATGGCAGGGTAATATGGTGTAGGTGCAGTATGGTGGAGGGGTAGTATGTTGGAGGGGCAGTATGTTGGACGGCCAGTATGTTGGAGGGGCAGTATGTTTGAGGGGCAGTATGGTGGAGGGACAGTATGGTTGAGGGACTGTATAGATGGTGGGGTAGTATGATGGAGGGGCAGTATGGCAGGCTGCTGGCAGTGTTAAATATTGTGACTTGTGTCGGAACGATGTCGTAGACCTTGTCGGAAGCCTGCCTCCACTTGTGCGACATGCTACGATAGCGTTCCAAAACGCCCCGACACGCCCCGCCATGTCCCGCCGTGTCGCAGCCGTTATGACTCGCCCTGACATGTCCAACATGTTGGACATGTCGTAGCTGTGTTGGAAGGGCTGCGACAAGGTTCCTGTGTCAGGGCGTGTCGCAGCCCATGTTGGGGCGTGTCGGGGCGTGTTGCAGAAGTCGAGGTACACTTGCACCCGGCTACGACACAATGTTCGATTTTGTGTCGTAGCCCTGTCGTAAGGTTTTTTGGGGCGTGTCGGAAGCAAAATCGTAGTAAGTGGGTGCGGCACTTTTATATACTTCCAACGAGGACAGTATGGTGGAGGGGCAGTATGGTTGAGGGACAGTATGGTGGAGGGACAATATGGTTGAGGGACAGTATGGTGGAGGGGCAGTATTGTGGAGGGCCAGTATAGATGGCGTGGTAGTATGGTGTAGGGACAGTATGGTGGAGGGGCAGTATGGTAGAGGGACAGTATTGTAGAGGAGCAGTATGGTTGAGGGACAGTAGTATGGTGGAGGGGCAGTATGGTGGAGGGATAGTATAGTGGAGGGGCAGTATGGTTCAGTGGTAGTATGGTGACGGGGCAGTATGGTTGAGGGACAGTTTGGTGGAGGGGCAGTATGGTGGAGAGACAGTATAGATGGCAGGGTAATATGGTGTAGGGGCAGTATGGTGGAGGGGCAGTATGGTGGAGGGGCAGTATGTTGGAGGGCCAGTATGGTTGAGGGGCAGTATGGTGGAGGGGCAGTATGGTAGAGGGACAGTATGGTTGAGGGACAGTATAGATGGCGGGGTAGTATGACTGAGGGGCAGTATGGCAGGCTGCTGGCAGTGTTAAATATTGTGAGTTGTGTTGGAACGGTGTCATAGACCTTGTCGGAAGCCTGCCTCCACTTGTGCGACATGCTACGATAGCGTTCCAACACGCCCTGACTTGCCCCGACAAGCCCCGCTGTGTCGCAGCCGTTATGACACGCCCCGACATGTCCAACATGTTGGACATGTCGTAGCCATGTCGGAAGGGCTGCGACAAGGCTCCTGTGTCAGGGCGTGTCGCAGCCCATGTTGGGGTGTGTCGGGGCGTGTCGCAGAAGTCGAAGTACACTTGCGCCCGGCTACGACACAATTTTCGATTTTGTGTCGTAGCCGTGTCGTTAGGTTTATCGGGGCGTGTCGGAAGCAAAATCGTAGTAAGTGGATGCGGCACTTTAATATACTTCCAACGAGGACAGTATGGTGGAGGGGCAGTATGGTTGAGGGACAGTATGGTGGAGGGGCAGTATGGTGGAGGGCCAGTATAGATGGCGTGGTAGAATGGTGTAGGGGCAGTATGTTGGAGGGGCAGTATGTTGGAGGGGCAGTATGTTGAAGGGGCAGTATAGTGGAGGGGCAGTATGGTGGAGGGACAGTATGGTTGAGGGACAGTATAGATGACGGGGTAGTTTGGTGTAGGGACAGTATGGTGGAGGGGCAGTAGGGTGGAAGGACAGTATGGTTGAGGGAGAGTATAGATGGCGGGGTAGTATGATGGAGGGGCAGTATGGCAGGCTGCTGGCAGTGTTAGATATCGTGACTCGTGTCGGAACGGTGTCGGAATTTGGACGGACGGACCTTTGGGAAAACGTCGGACGGTAATATCTAATTATTTTGATATCCCCGTCTATACGTTTTTTATATAAAATTACTTTGGAAATTTGTATGTTTTAGGTATTACAGACGGACGGATTGGGTTCAGAAGACTTCCACTAATCCGTCCGTCTCAATCCGTCTCAATCCGTCCAACTATTGGGACGGACGGACTGTATGTTGAGGCCATTTTACCGATTATATAGCAGTCCGTCAGACGGATTTACCCTCGCCTCCACTGAGCCGTCCGTCTGATTCCGTCTGAATTTCAGACGGAGAAACTGGACGGACGGAGTACTAGTCTCCTGTGGATGACCCCCTTTAGGTTGTAACCCAGACATAAATATAACCCATTCTTAGGTAACGGTAAAAGACTAGTAACGCAATAACGCGGTTAAATGGTAGAATGGCCTCCGCTAATCTATGCGGCGACCACGACAGTCTCTGCGCATCGGGAGATGGGAGGGTACACTGGCCACCAGAGCAGATTATTGCTATGACGTCTTAACTTCCGACACATTTTGCCAAGATCGTTTGATTCAACCTACGACACTGTTTATAGCACACCCGCCATCTTGTGTCGTAGAAAATGCAGTAGAATCTTGATCCGATCTCAGGCGATCGTAGACTTGCGATATCGTGACTAAAAGACAGGGCCCAGGGCCCTGTTTTTTAGTCACGATTATGCTCCCTGGTGTAACCTTAACCGCCGGCCGGCTGACTTGATGGAGGAGCAGCAAAATGGGTCATAGGCCACGCCGCCAGCCACCAGCACACTGGCAGCCGGTCGGCAATGGGTGTTTTACACACGGCGGGGAGCCATCACTCCAGTTTTCAGAAAGGGGTTTTATGCTCGTGCGTGTATGTATTCATTACATTATTTCTCTCGCATGACTATTTACCCAATATAAACTTGATATGTTTTCCATCTGATATGGTCTCAAATGTACTTACCCTATTTCTGGATGCAATCGTTTTAGCGTAACAATTGTTACGTCTGCGTAACAATTATCCCAGGTGAGAGCAGAGTAGTAAAGAGGGATTTTTTAAATTCATATATTTATAAAAGGTTTGAAAATACGAACTGAAACCGTTATCATTTCCCTCACTTATGATCGTACTCATCATTTCAGAAAGTCGTCACTGATGCACATGACGAGACAACTCTACCAAACGTTGGGAAGGAAGTGAAATATTCGGTGTCTACCAGATACTCGCAAAGACTCAGATTAGAATGTGTATCAATGTTAGTTGCCAAATGAATGCATGACAATGAAGCTAACAGATTACAAGAAAGTCGTACCTTTGATGGTTCTAATTTTTGGAACATCGTTGTACATTTGGAAGAATGCAGACGAAGTTCAAATCCCAGGTAAGGGCATTCTAATCCTTTGTATACTATGAGCTCTATGAATGAAAATAAATACTGTCTCTAAAAAGATACAAATCCATATGTCCTCAACTACAAAGATATTGACCTCTGTATTGTGAAATTAATATTGGATATTGTACCTTGTGTAGCGGTCACTGGTTCGGTTCTAAACCTAATCTTTAGATGATCGTGTTATTGTATGAAATCATAATTATGACTTCCTCATCTGCCAATCATGAATATGTATTTAGGTGAATGTCAAAGATTCTGCTGCGTCACGGTTCCTAGGCTGTATGCGTAACCATGATAGATGACTTAACCTGTTCGTGACTGTCAGGCCAGTCGCCTGTTACGCTTCAACCAGAACTAACGTGTCAAAATTATTATCTGAAAGAATGTTTACTTGACAGTTTGATGATGGTTGATTGATGGTCTTATCGCCAAAACAATTGGCTGGTCCGTTTGTGTTTTTTTTTCTTTCTTTTTCTTTTTTAGTTTATTCTTTCCAGCTCTATCACAAGAGTAGTTCTTGCGCTGGCAGCGCTTATCCAAAGATGTTACATCAATTCTTCACTTAAATCTCTCAAATAAAATATGAGCTGGAAATAATAATAATATTTCATTGAAGAAAACAACAGCAGGTTATATATAATCAAAATGCATGTTCTGGTATCCTAACTATCATATCTAATTTAATAACGAACTCAACAACTTCCCTGCGATAGTCCTACAGAGAAACTTTCCAGTTGCAGACATCCCTGTAACAGGTTGTCCAGTGATAGACTGTCACTGGACAACTTAGCGTTTCAATATAAAACAAAAGTTTGAACAACCCGAAAACAAGAGAGAGCAGCCGCTCCAGTTGGGGCTAATTGGAAATTGGACGATAATTCTAGGTGGCGAATTGGTGGCTCCACCTACCGGTGCCGCGACTAACCACTCCGATGCTGTAGGGTGCCACTAGCGGTCTGCACACCATGCTCAAGTTCAGAAGCAGATTATAGGCACCATACAAAACCTTCGTAAAAATGAGTAAAGGCACGCCGAAACGCAAACAAAGGAGCAGGCGAAGGCTGTAGTACGTCCTGTTGTCGCTAGGGCCAGGGCACTGGTGGACTAGTGGTTTGGCTGGGTTCCGCATATATCTCCGCCGAACCCCCTAGTGGATACACCGGGAACCAGTACATCTGGTGGTCTGCCAATCCCACAATGCAACAGAAAAATGGAGGCGTTACCAATAATGCACCACGAAACTGCAACCCGTTGCCTGGCCTTTAGTCTAACTAGGCCAGGCTGCCAGGCTACAGGCAGGCCCAGCAAGCTCCAGGCACCCCGGCATCTTCGGCATCAAGCACGCCTCAGCCACAGTGTCCAACGGTCGGGATCCCTGAGTCCCACTCTCTACAGGCATCCACGGCAGGTCAGGAGTGTTTATTCATTGAAAAAGTTGCAGCTGCAGCGCCTCTATCGCATATGACCGGCCCTGCGGCCCTGGCCAACTACGTGGGAATCTCAGCACCTACACTGGGCTCCAGAGCAGCCGTCAACATGCCAGCGGGAATCACACAAGCGACGGGTCCGAGCACTGCATTTGAGAGCCTGCTTCTGGGAGCTGTTTCACTAGAAGCTGCAAGTGTCGCTCTCTGTAATAGTGGCACCACAGCGACAGTATGCGTTTCATTAGGAGGTGCACTCAAGCGTGAACGGCACTCGGGAAAGGAGCGACACCAACAGTGGCAGTGACCGTTTCATCAGGAAAATTGGTGTTGCTGTTAGTGTCACTGTGGAGCCTCTGTAAGCGACAGGGTCTACCCTGTCGTTTGTTACGTGTATAGAATACTCTCACCCACTTCCCGTGAGAATTAAGCAATGAAATTTTAGCACGAGTAAGGTATACATACAACCTATAATCGTACCAAATATCAAGAAGATCGGACCCGCCGTTCCGAAGATTTCGGAGTTTGGATTTTTCACTCCCTCTGTGCGTTTGCGTGGGTCGCTGTTTTATTCACTCCCTCCGAAGTGCGGCGGAGTTTCGGCTGTTCTTTCTGTCTCCCCCTGGAGGCGGACGGAAAGTGCTCGTACTTGCTATGACGAGCTTCAAACACCGATATCTTCAAGACGACTTGGCCGATATTCTTCATATTTGGTACGATTATAGGTTATATATATGCCTTACTCATGTAAAAATTTCATTGCTTAATTCCTCTGGGAAGGGGTGAAATTCCACGTCATCGCGGCCCGTTTACGAATAGATTCGAACGTCAAACGCGTGTGCATAGCGACAGCTGTGCCAACAGTGACAGCTAGTCCCACCTCAACAGCGAGAGCACTGATGAAACGCAAATTTGGGCTTGTCACTGTTGGTATCGCTGTTGCTGGCACTGTTGCGGTCTCACCTCTCACTTTCACTCCACTACTAGTAAAACAGCTCCCTGGACCAGAGGAAGGTGGCAGCCTCGGCACCGCCTACTACAGTCAGGCCTGCGCAAGTAGATGAAGTCGAGAACTGAGTTTGCAAAATCCTCGAGACAACGTCCTTGAGGGTCTCTAAGTCAGGTAAAAGCGTTTTTTACCCTCACAATTATGTGTTCCAGGGCCCGGAAAGGACAAAGACTGGCCTTAATGAGTTGACCTTAGCTGAGTATGCATGGGTCATCCTAAGGATTATTAATGACCCTGACTTTCCACCCCAGTATGTATCACCCCTAGTGGCTCACCTGGGGGACGTTCTAGAGGATACAAGGGAGTTTGACTTTCCTCAAGTCTGCCGCTGGTTGAAGCGGGTCTTTGTCATGGTCAGCGAAGGCCGCCTAAGGCTAGGCTGGCATGATGAAACACATATTCAGCTTCTCAGGGTCGCCATATCTCAAGTCCACTCAGGCCGTATCACGTATACTACTGATGGTTCCAAGGGCAAGAAGGTGTCGGGGGCTTGGGGGTGTGACAAGAACGGGGGCCATGCCAAGTCGGGGTTCCATATGAACCATGTTTGCTCATATTGTACCGTATATACGGGTGCTTCAACGGCCATGCCGAAACAGCCTGCCAGGTTAAACAGCGCAATCTAAGCATGGCAAGTCCCGCAAGCGGCACCCATACATCGGATCCGGTCTGGACCCCCCCCCCCCTCCCAGGTAATTCCCCGATAGGCGAGGCGCACCCCCTCTCGGTGCGCCTCGCTCACGCCTCCCGCGATGTTTCTGAGGCAGAAGTTCATGTTACGGCTGCTACAGTTCAAGGTATGTCCATGTTGATAGTTATGGAAAGCACTGCAATGAGTTAGGTGCAGCCTCTCCTCTTGATGTTTACGTTGAAACTACAGAGATGTGTATATATGGTGACGGCGCCACATGCGCCTGCAGCAGGGATCTGGCAGATGGTGCCACGGGCACGGACAAGGATACGGCAGGTGGCCACTAGTACAGCCCAAGACACGGCAGGTCCCGGCCTGGTTCCTCAGGTTGCGCTCCTACGGTGCGGGCCTGCCGCCTATGCCACGGTCATCAGGGCCCTTTGGCCTTGGCCTGCTCCCAACGCCTGGGCGGGTAGGGAAGCCTTGGCCTCGGTCTACAGCCACGTCACGGCCTCGGGGCTCCCTAGTTACCTCGGGGCCCGTATTCCGGTTCCCTCGGGCCTTTGCTTGGGCCTCTGGAGGTCGGCCCTTAAGGACTACCACGAGCCCAAGTGGTTGACTGAGTACGGCTGGCCATTGGGGGTATACTGGTGCAGCCCCCCCCCCCCCCCACTCGACGGCCAAGAACCATGCTTCGGCCGAGAACTATCCTACCTACGTCGAGGCCTATATTGCAAAGGAGCTACATGAAGGGGCTTTAGTGTGCCCGTTCCAGACCCTCCCGTTTGAGCCGTGGACGGCCGTCTCCCCTCTAATGACACGCCCAAAGAGGGGCTCTACCAGCCGTAGAGTAATTGTGGATATGTTGTTCCCCCCCCCCTTGGGGGGGTCAATGTGGGGGTGGAGATGGGCCCCCACCTCCCATACACTCAGACGCTCCCAACTATGGCTGACCTCGCGGAATGGATCCGCGCCCTTGGCGAGGGCACCTGGATGTGGAAAGCCGATATGGTGTGCGCCTATCGTCAGCTGCGCGCGGACCCTCGGGACCTCCCCCTACAAGTTATATATGGTGACGGTGAGGACACTTTGCCCTATCATGTATAGACGACTTCGCGGGTGCCGAGGCCACGAAGCAGGAGGCGTATAGCAGTTTTCTGGGACTTGCTCGGGCCCTCGGCATTGTCCTCGCACTGGATGAGTGTAGCCCTCTGGCCCAACGGATGGAATGGCTCAGTATAGATGTAGATGTGGTCGAGATGACACTACATATCCCAGCCGAAGTGGTCAAGGAGTCCAAGGCCTGGAGGGCCCGTAAGGCGATTGGCCATGCACAACTCCAGTCGATCGTCGGCCACCTCATATACATGGCACATTGCATGTCTCAGGCTCGGAAGTTCGTCACTCGCACCCTCGCCTTCCTCCCTCAAGTCCTGGGCACGGCAGTGGTTACAATCCCCTCGGCCGACCTGAAGGACGACCTGCACTGGTTCGTCCGCTATGCAATGGCAGCAAACAGGGTGGTTGTGGTCGCCTCCCACAGGGAACCATACAACATCTCCATCTCCAGTGTAGGGGCTGTGATTGTGGCAACGGTGGCAGGTGAGCAGGTCCGCCAGGAGGAGCCGTCGGTTGACGAGGCGCTCGGATCTGCGGCATGCTTCCATGCCGTCGCTCTCCTCTAGGGTATCGCGACCCTCGGCCGCGGGGCCCCCTTGGGTCAGCCGTCGTTGTCTACATGGACAACATGGACCCGGTCGCCCCCATAGCTTCAGGCAGGTCTACTCGGCCATTGCCCGGGAGGTCTGGTTGGTCGTGGCCCTCTAGGATATTGGCATTAACTTTGTATATGAGGCTGCTCCGGGTGCCCAGATGATGGTTTCCCTGGCATCGGCTGAGGCTGCTTCTACCCGCAAGAACCACCTCCTCCAGGCACAGGCATATGTGCGCTTTGCAGTATCTACGGGTTTCGACCCCCTACAACCAACCGTCACCTATGGGGCTCTCTTCGCTCAGGCCCTGGCCAACTCCTTTCGAGCTCCGCTGACGGCCGCCAACTATTTGTCTGGGGCAAGGACTTGGTTTCGTCGCCATGGTGGGGACCCCGCCCCACTCTCCGCGGATGAGGTCCTCACAGTCTAGCAGGGGTCCAAGCGCTTCTCCACACATACACCATCACCAGTCTTCGCCTTCGAGAACTCTGGCACGCGATAGCATATTTATCCAGAGCTGGCCCCTCGGCCCTCTTCCTCCGGGCAGCCCTCCTCCTGGCTTACTTCCCTTTTCTACCCTCACTTCTTGGGGTGGCCCTCACACCCTCAGGCGGGAGGACATTCATATGTTGCCGGCACTCATCAGGTGAGGTCGACGAAGACCCGTCATCCGGCGCCCCCCCCCCCCCATGTAGTCGACCTCCCGTACTTGGCGGATTCGACAGTCTGCGCGGTCGTGGCTTACCACCACTATGTGATGGCATTTCTGGCCCCACCACAGTAGCCAGCTTTTATCCTCTATTCATTGATTCCACTCGCCTCTCAGCCGCTGTTCACTGTGATGTGAGCTGCCTTGGCAGCCGTTGGATTCCCAGCGGCCGAGAAGGTTACGCTTCACACTCTCTGAGGTGGGGGACGGTCCACGATGCCGTGGCCATTGGGGTCCCACAGAGTGAGATTTCCCAACATGGCACCTGGAACAGTGCCTCAGGCATCAGGCCCTATTTACCCCCGCCGGGAAGGACATCAACCCCTTCCCGGCCATTCTAAACATCTTGGCATTTATGCATATGCCCGTTGGCATACTTCCCACTTTTCAGAATTTTCTATTTCAGTATTCATATTTCCTATCATACCCTACGGACATTTTTGTTCAGATATCAGGTTTAAACCTATCTTCATAACTAGTATCAATCTGTATCGATACTGTATCAAGTTTATTCTGTTAAATTGAATAAACAATTTAACTCCAATTTCGCCTACTTAATATTAAAGGTTTCCTAACCTCGCACCTACCCGACCTTGGATATTTTTACATTGTGTACGAACTTGTGATCTCTTGGAACATAGTGGTCAATGTCCTATAATGTTGAGCTAATAGTAGTAACATGTCCTTCTTCCCAAAATATTGACTTTCTTGAATAAGTCATTTTCGCTGAGACTATGCCTTTGCATCTGTTGTCACAGGGTTTGTGTCCTTTGGAATCCACCATCCTAGAAGTTGCCAGTTGCCAAAAGAACCACTATCCAAGTTCTGGCTCATCATTAATGTGGACGTTACAGATAGGGAAAGGAAATGTAGTTTCATACCAGAAGACTTCAAGTATTGGACAATATTAGCGTATGATGACGAAGGTGTACACGTTGTACAGTAAGTAACAATTTTTTCTGAATCTTCAAAGCAATATATATGTGGTATACAGAACCCCGTGTACAGCCTGTGTGGTCCAAATGTGTCACACACAAGGAGGTCACTGTGACTAGACCTATGTGGAAGATCGTTAATCTGGTAATGAGAAGACCTAAGGGCTTTTTAGTTTCCAATGGAAGAGTGGGGTACCCTTGGGGTTTTCTACAGGGCGAAAACAACAGAATGTATGAGACCTGTGGGGGAGGAAACGACGTCCTCCCGCCTGAGGGCGTGGTGCGCCGGTCTTCCTGGGCCCTTCGTGGGCACCGGGTTGGAGGCCCTGAGGAGGGCGAAATACCCGAGGAGGAGGGCCGCCTTCGGAGCGAGTCCAGGTGATTTCGCTCTGTCGAGATAGGCCGAGATCCCGAGGATGTCGGCCGGGAGGAGCGGAGGCGCGCAGGAGGGGACGTGCGCGGAGAGGTTGTCCGCTCCCTTTGCCACCGCGAGGGCGAGGGGAGACGAGAAGGAGGAAGTGTCCCCTCCCGCGAGGCCGACCCAGGCTCTCGCCCCAGAGGCGTAGTTCCTGCGCGAGGCCGGGGCCGGGAGGCAGTTTGCTAGGCATTGGCGTAAGAGGGCGACCTGCGTGGGCGAGAGCGAGAGATGAGGAACTGCGTTGTCCACACAGAACGTGAGGTGGTCCTGTTGAAGGAGGTCGAGGGGGCGACCGAGGCTTGGAGGGACGCCCGCGCCTGGCGGCCGAGGAGGGTATCTGGAAGAATTAGAAGAAGTTATTGATGATGGCGGGGCGCGAGCGTCGGTCGGGAGGTCAGCGAGGACCCGGGCGGCGTGTTCTGGGGTGTAGGCGGCCGCGCCGACGATGATGTATATGTCGTTCGTCGCGCTGACAAGCCAGAGGGTCTCGGGGTCTCTTCCGGTGCCCTTTTGGAGATCTGCTGCGACCGTCACGTTTGTGGTCGAGACGACAATCTCCGAGCCCCGAGGGACGAGGGGAGCGAAAGTGGCGGTAGACCATTGCGTTGGTGAATATCTGGCAGGCAGCGCCGGAGAGTCTGGCCCCGAAGCTAGGGCAGATGTCGAGGTAGAACTCGTTCCGGTGCCGGAATCCTAGTAGTGGAAGGTCGAGGGGGTTGATCCGGAGCTGTCTGTAAGCTCGGGAGAGGTCGGCCTTCCAGATGAGCGCGGCCCTGCCGAGGGTTGCGAGTCTGGTTTTGAGGTCGTGGATGGATGGGAGGGTGTTTTTCACGAGGACACCCTCCCTCACGTTGGGTAGTGTGTAGGCGTTTACACTCTTGTTCTGAGGGAACGAGAGGTCGATGATGACTCGCCTAGTTGAGGAGTCCTTCTTGTCCCTGGTCAGCAGGGGTGATGTGTGCGACCAGGGCACGAAGGGAGGCCGATGAAGGGGCCGAGGAGGGCCCCGTGGGCGAGTTCGGTTTCAATGAATGCGTCGATTTGGGCGATGTGGGCGAGGGCGGAGGCGTGGTTCTGGACGGTCGGGGTGGGAGGTTTGTCCCCGAGGAAGCCTATGGGCCAACCGAACTCGAGGTAGTCACATACCGCTAAGTCGTGGTAGTCGGCGAGGCGTTCCCTCCAGACATGGATATGGAGGTCAGAGGGGAGCGAGATCCTCGCCCTGAGTCTATTCGGCAGGCAGGTGGCACGAGTTTGTTCGTACGTGTGGTAGTAGAGTTCGTTGCCTTGCCGAAGTCCGGGGTCCGGCGCGGGCCAGAACTTAGCGAGGGTCTTTGAGTGAACCCCGGGTGTTCTCGTGTTCCGTGCCGGGGGGGCTACGAGGGTGCCGTCCTCGGCTAGGGATGTGAGTTCTGCGGGGGTTTCCGGGGCGGTGCGGTGTCCGGATGTGCTATCGGGGACCTCCGGTGCGAGGGGGTCGCCAGCGGTCGAGGTTGTAGGCGAGGGGGGGTGGTCCTGCCTAGGAGTGGGCGTTGCCCGTCTGGTGTCGTGGGCGTTATCAGATGCTCGGCGGGCGGGCGAATTGTCGTTGGGCGTGGCGATGATCGTGAATCCCTCGGATGGAGGAGCGGTGTGGACTTCCGGTTTTCGGCCAGGGGTTCCTGGCCTACTTCCGAAAGGACGCGGGGTCGGCCTTGGCGCGGGCTTTTATTCTGCAGGCGGCCTCGGCGTGGCGGTGTACGAGACCGAGGTCGTTTTTGCAGAAGCCGCAGAAGTGCCCGACGGGTTTTCCGGCGATGACGTGGCCCTCGGTTTTGGTGCACCCGGCCTCGGCGTTATATGTCGGGCAGGGGGTGTCGGGGACCTCGGCTGGTTTAGGACGCCTTGACGGGTTATGGGAGGATCCGGAATCGAGGCGGGCGGTGGCTACTCGTGCCATGCCGACCCTCATTATCTGGATCCAGACCTCGTCCGTCCACCGGAGTCTACGTTCCGCGATTTGAGCGAGTACCTCTTCCGAGAAGCCCCGGACGCCGGCCCATGTGAAGTCCTTTGCGTCCTCCGCGATGTCTCGGAGGTGGGCATTCATATAAGGGCGGTCCGCCGAAGTTGTGTCGGGGTCGTCTAACAGACGGAGGAAACCGAAGAAGTACTCGCCCATAGTGAGTGAGCTGAGGGAGGTTCTTTCGCGCTTCCTCCCTCTAGTAACGAATTCATGTGGAAACGTGCGGTTATTACCTTGTTGATGGAAGTGTTGCTGACGGAGGAGTCGTTGAACCTGGTCCTCGGTTGTGTCGTGTGCTGAGTGGTGGTAGTGACCGAGGGCCGGGTCGGCGATCGTGCGGGGGGCGTGGTCCGCAACTCGTGCCTCCACTCCGGAATCCTCGTTGAGAACCGAGGCCGTCTTCCTCCTTTTAACCGCCCTCGTGTTCTTGGGGCTCGTAGACTTCTGTTTACCCATGTTGGATGTGGGGTGTTTGGTTAGTCCGGGGATAATTGGAGAAGACAGGAGGAGTAATATTTCCCGAGTCCGTTGGTTTTGCGGCGAGTCACGTGGTGGAGAGGTAGTCATGTGGGGAAGTCCGGTGTATAGAGAGTGTTCGGTGGGGGGAGAGTGGAGAAATCCCTCCCGCGCACATTAAACCCAACGAGTTGGGAACAATGGGCAAATGTAGATAGAAGGTACCCTCTGCTATTGTCTAGATAAGCCATTGGCCAACCAAGGGATCAGGGATCCGTTTAACTAGTTTTGTGACCATATGCCTTGACAGACATGAACAGCGGCAGCAGCAGTGCAAACAACAGCCGAAAATGTTTCATCACATTTCAAAAGCTTTGTCATATTCCTTGTCCCATGTTGTGTCAAAGTTCGTGACGTGCCATTTGTTGGTGACACCGTATCGGACTTGGACAGTACAAGTCTAGCTATGCCGATCCCTGTCCCTCTGCAATTGTATCCTCTGTTATATATGCATGCTTACCGAATAGTGGTCAAACATTCGCCATGGAGAGTGGAGAGTTATTTAGCGAGTTCCCCGTTTATACGATAGGGGATAGGTCGAACACACCTCCATACATAGTCTGTAGTACATCCCGTTCTCGCCATAACATTGGTCCTGGCCCCGGTTCACAAACAAAGTCAAGTCAATTAGAAATGAAGTCAAATATAATTGACTTCGCCAAGTCAATTTCCGAAATTGACTTGATTTGGGTTCACAAACAAAGTTCAAGTCAATTCCCTAATTGACTTGGCAAAGTCAAATAAATATGGAACTCTTCACCATAGGAGGTAAAGATGTCGCCGATTCAACATGTATTTTACATCAGATTTCTATTTCCGGTTTCGACAACAACAAGGAGTCTTTTCCGATTTGATATGCATAATTCATGTTAACTGTTGTAGATTATAGAAATTGTGTGCCATACTTGCTAATCGTGATATTACAAAAATATAATGTAAACAGAACAGTAATTTTGATTGTATTTCTCTCCAGTGCGTATTTTTGGCATCAGAATTAATTGACTTGACTTCTCAAGTCTACTCTCTATTAGACTTGGGATTTCGAACGTTTTTTAAGCTTGACTTATAATTGACTTCGCTTGTGAACTCGATCTCAGGGGAATTGACTTGGACTTGAAGTCAATAAGGCTCTAAGTCAATTATAATTGACTTAGACTTCGCTTGTGAACCGGGCCCAGGGCAACCTTCCAGCCCAGTCTCAATAGCTGTGTCAGGTTGTTGTTTTAATATTTGAAAGTATAACAACAATAATGAGTTCCATTAGGAAAAAGTATGTTGATATATTTTTAATGCGATATTGCAGTTAGATAAACTGTAGAAGTAAATAATTTGAGATTTGTGCTAATGACGGGATATCCCAATGTTTGGCACCAGAGAATAGGGAAATCCTCCTCTTAGTCCGTTTACAGGCCGCACCACCAAGGAATTGTAGCAGAAGGAAAAGCAACGGTGGCTTGAAGCGACCATATGAGCCAATATCTATCACTGCACGAAACCTACCGCTTTACATATGTATCTGAAACGCGTCTAACAGTAGGATTTTGCGTCTAGAAGTTAGACCTGTTATCCGTCTCGTAGACGCCTTATCGAGTGGCGTATATACATGTCCATGGTGCGGTCATATATACGTCATATATACGCCTGATTTCGTTGTATATACACCATTCTCAAAAAGTTCCATTCTCTGCCACTTGGGGACACTACTGGTAGCATATTTCATTTGCCATTAACCACCCAAGTCTGTATTATAAGAAAATTGCAATCTTATATTCCCAATTTATTTTATAAAAACCTAATTAAGTATAAATTGATTAATTACACATAATAAACCCTGTATTTGTTGGGGTTGGGAGGTCGCGGGTGGCGGGTCAGTGTTGGTGTATCCTCTACCAACACCCACAGGCCCAGGCGGGCCGCGGGTCGCAATTTTATATATCCTTTCCAATGGTATATTTTTCATTAAATCGCTGTGAAAACAGGAAGGTAACATGTTTGTGGTTTTTTTTACCAAAATAATCTGGATGTTCAATCTAGGACTGGAAATCTTAGCACAGGTATATGATATTATACCACCAAATAGTGTTAGCTTTCTAACAATAGTTTATCGGCCTGTTATTCACGATATAACAATGATTTACACTTCTACTGTTAGTCTGTGCTTATGGGACTGAAGCCATGCTGGCGATACAGGTGAGGGCTCACCTTGTTTTCGATTTGCCAGTGTGTGGCTGGTTTCTGGCAAGCGGTGGCTATCCACATGCAACCAGCGCAACACATTCTCTCTGCTACAGCAGCGCCAGACTTATGTGCAAGAGGTGAAGTTCTCCTGATGTGGGTGGTGCGGTGTGTGCGACGGCCCGTGACGGCCGCAATCACGACCGTCGCGCTCCAGTGATCACACCTTTGCTCCCTTGGTGTCGCTGCCAATGTCCCTACCTCCCTCCTTTTTTCTTTTTTTAAATTTTATTCTTTAGACTACATGGACATCGGTCAATAGAGGCTGGTTTTAGTGTCCATGCAGTGGACAATTTCAATTAGCAATTTTGATTACATTTTGTTTCTAGTCCCTGGGTGCCAGTAGCATAACCAGTGGTCCCTGCCTCTCTGCCTGCCTCCCTGCCTGCCTCCCTACCTGTCTGCCTGCCTGCCTAAACCACTAACTTGAAAGTTATATTGTATGTCATTTAAGTGAGAAAATATAGAATTAAAACAATTTTTATCGAAAATGGGTGTGGAGAGGAAGGGTCAGAGAAGTTCGGGTAGAATTTAGCCTAACAAACAACATACTTTTGACCTGGCTGTTGAGAACTAATGAAACGATCTATCCAATTGATCTAAAATGTTTCATATAGTACAGTTTCAGGCCTTTCTAATGATATATAGCACATGTATGTAGGTTGTGTAGTTGTCTCAAAACAATTCACTCCGTATTTGTGTCGGGCGGGTGGCTGACGGAGGCTCAGCGTCCGGTATTGACAATGCACACAGACTTTGAAATGTGGAGACTGGATCAATGCAGGTCATTTAAGAGTATAAACCACTAGCTTGGGAGTTATATTGTATGTCATTTATATGAGAAAATATAGAATTAAGTCAACTTTTATGGAAAATGGGTGTGGAGAGGAAGTGTCAGAGACGTTCGGGTAGAATTTGGCCTAACAAACGACATACGTTTGACCTGTCGGTTGAAAACTAATGGAACAATCTATCCAAATGATCTAAAATGTTTCATATAGTACAGTTTCATCCTTTCCAATGGTATATAGCACATGTATGTAGGGTATGTAGTTGTTTCAAAACAATTCACTCCGTATTTGTGTCGGGCGGGTGGCTGACGGAGGCACAGCAACCAGCATTGACAATGCACACAGACTTTGAAATGTGGAGACTGGATCAATGCAGGTCATTTAAAAGTATAAACCACTTACTTGGGAGTTCTATTGAATATCATTTATGTGAAAAAATATAGAATTAAGTCAATTTTCATGTTATATAGTTGAGAAGGAATTATTTTTGAAATAATTGAAGAAAACCATATTTTTCAGTACATTCCCAGGTATGAATTAGGCTCTTTTACCTATTAGAATTAGATAAAATGGACAAAATGTCAAATTTACGCATTTAGAATTAAAATGAATCCCAAGGAACTAGTTTTGACTGATAATTGACAGTGCCCTCTAGCGTGTTCTGGTAGCTATGGGGTAATTAGTGTTGTAATTACATTAATACATAAGATGGGGAGGACTAATGGAAAGTCTACACGTATACACTTAGAAGCCCTACATGAGAACGTAGTGACGCCTGGCGTAAGGCTTCCTTAACTTTGCTAACTTTATTAAATCTCTAGTGCCATCTAGTGGCGACGTTGGGAACTACTGAAATATCTCAGATAATAATTACGGCACGTAGTGGCCAAGAAATGAAGTACTGAATAGATCTTAGTTAAGTTGTAACTACAGTGTCGACACCTAACGGTGAACGTAGGCGAAACGGACGTAGATTCGCCTCCTATGATTCAGAGATATGGACCGACAAATGTCCGCAACTTAATGATTAATTAATTACGTTCATATGTGATTCATAATCATTTTACTATATGCGGATTCGTGACAGAGATGGATACTATGCCTATCTCCATAGGTCACGCTAGTCTTATGTAATCATACGTATTCTTAATTATTAATAATGAGTTAAGTTATTATATAATTATTGTAATTATATTTCTATTTAGTTACGTAACATTGTGGGGAAGGTAAGAGCAACTCTAAGGCTGTGTGCACGCAAGGCTACCAGACTCTGTAACCCCTTGCGCACAGTGAGGTCACCTAATGAGACCTTTAATTAAGGTAAGAAAGATCTAATATCAATATTAAATGAACTCTAGATACTAATAGGTTTGTGTCTTTGCTATCATGGATGAGGACGAGATGGATGTATGTTTGATAATCTTTTAATCAAGATATAAACGTTTCACAGCAGAAGTACTACAAGGCATAGGCAGAATAGCATATCAGAAGTTCAGTATGATAATATCAGTTCATGAGTAACGTGACGATAGTAGACAGTAGAAGATTCGGACACCAAAGTCCTAACGTGGTTAGACTTAATGTCCGAATGTCCGAAGCGAACTTACGAGATTCCCATATTCACTAATAAACATTGATCCATTCAAATGTAAAGTTGGATGAAAATAGAAGTGAAGTCCAATCACTAGTTAAGTGAAGACGTTCCAGACTGAACGTTAATAGTTTGGAAGATTCCTATATAAGTCCTTTGCAGAAGTCGTGTCCTTGGAGAGTCCCAATCCAAGTCACTTTCTACAATTCAATCCGCTAGGCAAAACGCCTTAGCTGTTCCTATCTGATATAATATCACTGCAGAATCCGCGCACTTCTGCCGGTATCCGGAGCCAAGCAGAACGCATCTGGATCGCAGGAGATGGTGGTAGAGACTGACGATACGGTCAGCTCGGGAGCAGATCGAAAATGAGCATTTTCTAAAGGATCATGGGAAATTTGGAATGAATCTCGTTTTAAGTTCACGCAGGTCTGAGGCATGGTTATGTTAATACTGTGGGAATTTGGGAATACCCTGAGAGGGGACTTCCCCAGGGAACTCCAGAGGCGACCCTCAGTCGTCACAGTGATGTCAGAGGGTCTATTCCCAGAAGCGCGGTGTTCCCCAGAGGCTAGCTAGTAGTATAAGGAACATCGCTTCTGTCAAGGCTATCTACCCTGAAGTATACTCAGCCTATGATGTGGCTTAGTAGATAGCTATGATCAATACCTTGTCATGTAGTGTCAAATACTAACACTAAATACCGATACCCAATGCCAATACACCTAACAACAACACTCAACACTGAGTGCATAATGATAATACTCTCAATACCAACACTCAACACCGAGTGCGTAATGGTAATACTCCTAATACCAACACTCAATAATAACACTCTCAAATACTAATACCTAACAATAACACTCGATACCAAATACAAACACTTGTTATCATAGTTTCTTCTTCTTGGTACTTATACATCAAACCATACATATACCAGTGATACGTCATGTTTCAATACTTATACGTATTACATCCTATTTTCAATACATAATAAAACGACATTTTAATACATTTTAATAAACTTTCATCTTCATAAATATACATACTTTGTGCTTAACTTTGGTTACAGCACAAGCGGATGACCAGGGAAATAGGGTCCGCAATCACCCAACCGTGACGGCCTCACACCTCTGTTGCCATTCCTTCTGTCTCCACTTCTTTGTCTCCACTTCTTTGGCACCACCTAAGGTTTACGCCTGTGCGCCCTGGCCCTGGCGATAACATATTGTACTACAGTCTAGCCTCCTCTTGGCAGGTATAGAATGACTAATAAATTTATTTTTTTTATTAATTTTTTTTTTTATTAACAAACTTCGCCAGTGTTGGCGGTTTTACAGCTTGCTGGGTTACACAGCTCCATCCTTGCGATATACATTGTAAGCGACCATGTGTGTTATGGCACACTTTCACAAATAACCGGCATGTGTGGTATAGACTACTACTATCAAACAAATAAGAATAGAAATAAAAGAAAATAAATGATGAGATGAGGGCCCTTTTTTTAGTCACGACCAACGTGAGTACAGGTAGCCCCGATATACCCCAGCAATTTCACGACAGTTTCGATGACAAAAGATGGCCGGTGTCACTGCACGAAAACCACTATTTTACATATGTATACGAAACGCGTCTAACAGTAGGATTTTGCGTCTAGAAGTTCGACCTATTAGACGTCTCGTAGACGCCTTATCTAGTGGTGTATATACGTGTCCATGGTGCGGTCTTATATACGTCATATATACGCCTGATTCTGTTTATATACACCACCATCCAATAGTTCCGATCTTTGCAACTTGGGGACGCTACTGGTAGCATATTTAATTTTCCATTAACTATCCAAGTCTGTATTATATGAAAAATACAATCTTATATTACCAATTTGTTTTATAAAAACTTAATTATGTTGCATTATGTTGCATCATGTTGTTTTTTTAATTGTTTTTCTAATAGATCTTACTTTCAAACACCATTTCAATGTGTGGACAGTCAGGCTTGCTATATAATCGCCTCCCCCCCATGTCTCTGTGCACCTGAAGTCCGACTCCCGACCCCGACTCCAACTCTGCCTTGTGAACGCGGCCGCCACCCTCACAGCCACCCGCTCAGCCGCCCGCCCTGTGCGCCTCCGACTCACGCCGAGCGGCCGCTGAGGGTTTCCCACTGAGTCAACCTGTACAAACGTGGCTGACGGCGGCCGATGGCAATGGGGGGCGGGCAGCGGGGGGGCTTCTCACTGAGGCTGGCTGGGGGTGGTGTGGGGTGGTGGGGGGATGGTAGGGGGTGGGGTTGGGAGGTCGGGGGTGGCGGGTCAGTGTTGGTGTATGCTCTACCAACACTACCACAGGACGGGGCGGGCCGCGGGTCGCAAATTTTTTTTATGGGTATCATATATACGCCTGCCGTATATATATTGCACAGAGTATGTTTTATCTTAAATACGCCAGGCGTGAAAGACAGCCAAGTCGCGCGCGTCTACATATGGAAACTGTCTCATAGATGCCCGAAACATAGACGCGTATAAGAGGTGTATACAAATATAAACAAGCCACGATACAGCCGATATGTGCGTTATCGCAATGGCGTATATATATGTAAAATAGTGGTTTTCGTGCAGTGTGTGCTATAGACAGTGTCGTAGCACGCCACGGGAAATTGCTGCTAAAGGTGTCAGCTGTTACAACAAGTATAGCATTATCTTAGGTTCTATCAAACTTTGACAGTACAAGTCTAACTCACTGTTCGCATATAGAAGATTTTGACCCACTTTCAATAGGAATTAAGCAATGAAACTTTGAAATGAGTAAGTGTTAACCTATAATTGTACCAAAATGAAGAAGATCGGCTGTTTCATGACTTATTTCCAAAGGGAAGTGAAATTCTATGTTCTGGTATGGCCCATCAACCTATTCGACTGTGAGTGTGACCACAATTCAAGAGGGTAGCCTCTCTCACAAACAGTGACACAACAGTGGTAATAACAACCAGGGGACGTACCAGTCTTGGCTCCCATCCTGTCCATAGTGCCGCTACATGTGTTGTCATAAATTTAGTGAAATGTGAACTGCCGCTATGGTGTCGCCGAGACCAACAAGGGACAGACTATCAGATAGTGAAACAGGGGCCTGTTTCAATAGTCTGTAGGACGTCCGTTATTGGGACCTGTGACACAATAGCAGCAGTTTGCGTTTCAATAGTTTAGTGACAACCCATTCTGCGACACAGGGTTACCGACTGGCGCTAATAGTGGCATGTACCATTTCATGAGACCATTGTCAGGTCACTGAATGGGTCACGGATGTGTCCCAAATAGAGAGAGGGTATACCCTTTCTCTATCTGTGGTCAGAGACGTGTAACTTTACTTCCCGTAGGAATTAAGCTACGACACTATAACCCTAAATAGGGACATATAAATCTTATAAACATGCCAGATATGAAGGAGATCCGCCCATCCAATTCAATGATATTCGCATTTGAATTTTGCTCTGCTCTGGTGGTCAGTGTAGGATTCTAACCTGTGGCCAATTTATGCAGCGACCTTCACCTTGATAGCACTTGTTCCTGGTAGCATATACACCATCCATTGTCAGGGCCAGGGAGCAATATCACCAACAGTGAACTGACACACCTCCCCTACAGTGACATGCCTTTTGCAAGGAGACCTAACTTTTTCTGCTATTCCTGTCACTATTGGGGTCACTAATCATGTCACTAACTGGATAGTGACGGCCTTTTATTGAAACATGAGCGCTAGCGAGTGTATTACGAGGTCAACCGTGAGTGGTTTACAGAGCTGCCTGTTCACAAAATCATCGTTTGTTGCATTTATTATCCATCTTTTTGAATAAATTAAACCCAGTAATTGCAATTTTAAAGGGTATAACAATAGGGACTATTTCTTTGCTCTATAGCAAAAGGGACTATTTTTCCTGTATACCATAGTTTTGAGGCCGTATACCACAGGTTAGAATCCGTATACTACACAGGTTTTATATAATGGGTCGTGGTTTATTGAGTCCCCATACATTTTCAGTGGGGGCTTTGTATACGATGGATAATAAAAATGTATTAGCAGCTAGAAAGTTTGTACTTATAAAATAATGAATGCCCTTGCCGAAGAAAACCTTCTAGTTTGTAAGCATTATGAAAATGTATTAACCATTTCTGTATTTTTCATTTTATTGGTATTCATAAAGGAAGATAGATGATGTACATCCATGTTTTTTCACCCGTATTGGAATTGGCAGAGGATTTCTGGGTGGTTCAACTAGTCCCAGACGGAATGCTTTCTTCTGTGCAATTGTGGTGAGTACACAATACCTTTCTGACCATTTAGCAAGCACCATTGCATAATAGTATAAATCCATTCAAATTCCCGATTTTTCTACATCCTTTTACTTTACATGTCTCATGCCTCTTTGGCCAAGCTATGACGTATTGCCCGTTTCTATTACCCGTATATCGAATTGTATGCAATACTGTATAGTAAACAAGTACAAAGTATACGGGCGTAATGTTATGAATTATGATGAATTATTGAGTTGATACATGCCTTAAGTCCCCTTTGTCTGCAAGGATGTAGATCTCTTTTCTATTGTCATATGTATAGTACTCAAACTAGTAGAAACGTGTCCACGGCCAGCTACCTTCTTCCGAGCCTCCTTGAACCCTAATTATCGACTTGATCGTTGTGTTCGGATATTTTAGTTGTAAGATGTTTCTGGTTGTTGGATCTTTCAAGGTTAGTGGCATACTTTGAGAAACTGTTGAAGTAGTTTCCCTCATCTTTCTCCAGAGCTACTTTATAGGCCTATAATTATCGAATTTGATAAACCAATCCGGCATTGACCATCATCACATGTTTAACAAGGATGTTTGGAAGTTGGTGGTTTTTTTTACCTAGTCATCTCGTGTCTTTCTCTCTATTTTTAATGTGCGACTCTAATTCCTAGTATATACACTCCATTGTTTGACCAGTCATCAACCATTTTGCGTTCTTATTCTCAAGGAATGTATGGGCAGTAATTTGAGAAATTCGGACATTTTGGAGGAAGAATTGATTAAACATTCCCCATATATATATGTATATATATATATATATATATATATATATATATATATATATATATATATATATATATATATATATATATATATATATATATATATACAGATGTATGTATGCCGTAGGGCATCAGGCTCAAAGCCATAATAGTAAGATATGTCTATTCGGTGGGCTGGCTAGAAATCTCCGAGGAACATCCCGACCAGCAGGTGGCGATAAATGTCCGCTTTAAATCATTGATAATTTCCCAATTATTTGCTTGAAAAATGCTGACATTTTTTGAGGAATTCCTAGTCAAACGACTATATGGGCTTTGGGGAATTTTGTTTTCCATCCCTAATATTTGATACAATTTAAAGGCATATCGGACAATTTGGCTTGAAAATTAAAACCCATGTCAATTTCCTGAAAATTTTATATGATGTTATATGATGATATGATATGATGATATAAGTGTTGTGAGACACATATCTAAGTTAAAAATGGGGGGTCACCGTTCTAGTTTTTGATTTATAGATCAATGTTGTGATAATTTTATACTAGAATATATAGAAATTCTAAAAAGTTGTTTTTTTCCATAGTAAAACCCATGTCATTTTCCTCAAACTTTCACAGGATATAGTACACGTATTGTACTACTCATTTAGGTTTTAAAAACCATAGGTCACCGTCCTTGTTTTTGATAGAATTGAAGAAAACCGCATTTTTCAGTACATTTCCTATGTAAATCAAGCAACTGTGAATCGGCCTATTTTACCTATTGTTATCGAAAAAACTGGGCAAAACTTTAAATTTACTCATGTAGAATTGGAATGAATCCCAAGAAACCAGTTTTGACTAATATTTGACATTATTCAAAAAGCACTAGGTGGCGCCACTGTGGATTGTAGGATATGCCTTTAAACAAATTAAACAAAGTAAAGAAAAAAAAAAAAAAAGTAAAAGCCAACTCGACCAAGGAAAGTCTCTGAAACAGAGATAGACCGGAGTACATGTTGACTGGTCCGAGTTTGGCTGGAGACTGAGTGGCAGTCTAACTGGTTGAGCGCATTTGTAATACGGAGGCGCCACCTGGGGGATAATCAATGAACTAATTAACAGGTGTGGAGACCTCTGTAATTAATACCTAAAATAAGGGGCTTATTTAAAGACATTAAACAACATGAGTCAAACACCTGAATGAACTTTTGGGGAATTTTGTTTTCCACCCAAACCCAATCAAATAAGTATTATAAAGTAGATAAACATCGAGATACGTGAGTTTCTGAGTGAATATGAGAAGACAAGGGTTTAGATAAATAAATTAAAGCTGACATGCTTCTCCAGTCACCAGTTTGCCTAATATCCTCTAGCGGGATTCCACAACGGTGCATAAATGTGGCACCAGATCTACGCAATGAGTGTATACCACTTCTTTGCTGATCGATTCCCATGTCCTTTAAGAGTTTCTTTAGAAACACAAATAACTTCCGATAGCAAAGCGGGGATAATCCTGCAGAGCCTGATATCATGAAGAGCGGGGAGTCCAGAGATGAAGGAGTATGGAGCCACAATGTGTGACTTCAACCATGTAACTGCACACAGAGGAGTATTGGGGGTATAAGCGACAGGTATTTGATGTGATCTGTCCTTATACTGGATTGTTTTTGAAGAAGGAATCCTGAGGATTATCCCCAATCATAAAAGGCTACACAATTCCTCCTTAGGCAATGAGAGTAGTCCGGAGAGTCCGCGACAACGAGATTACTCTTGCGTAGTAGAAAACGGAAACTCGTGATAATACATGACCACATTCTTTGGAGCGGTGCCGACGTCACGAAGATACACTGCATTGCTCAATTCTCTCCTCTGCAGTTTATTTTCCGAAAGCGGTGCAGTGCACTCTCGTACGCACGAAGGGTTAAACAACTTTTCACTCCATTGAAACCAATGTTAAATCCACTGTACATCTCTGGTAATATCTCAGTAAATATCCAACTTAGAAACTGTACACCAAACAAAAAATGGCATGTAGCTGAAGAACAGGGGAAGAGAGTATATGGGTTTCTTTTTACCCCTTTGTTATGCAAAGATTGTTTTATTTGGTGTGTTCTCAAGCAAACTGCCGAAATTGCAGATGACAGGCTGTTGCAACTGTCAAAACAAAGACTTATTCAAAAGTGCATAAATATTCAAATTCAAACTTTCACACTTCTCTGCCACAAAGTTTATTCATATCACTTGACAGAAAAACATCAAACAACCTCTAACTATGCATATTAATCATGTGCAGTGAGTTCAAACATCGATTTACGTTACGCCGGTCAAGCGATGATACCAGAAAGCTAGGGTGCTCCAAACTGGCAATACCCTTTGCCCCAAGGGGTCGTGAAAGAAACTAAACGTTCCGCTCCCGAGAATTGCCTGATCATTTATAAAAGACCAATTTACAAAGGTAAACATTTTTAAGATTTCCAAAACATCCAAAGATAAACGTGCTGGAATAGGGTCTCCCAATAACCTCTTCACTCCCATGAGGGTTGATTTAAAGAGAAAACTGGACCTAATTGGTAAAATATCATGACCATACATCTTATTTAAGGAGATACCAGCACTGACATAATTATCAATGGTCCTAAAAGATACCGAAGATGAGAGGAAAACTACATATTTACACAACAAATCATCAGAAGTAGGAATAGGGTTATACATGTAGCGAACCACTGGTCGCTGAGAGTGAGTGTCCACTCTCCATGAAGCGGCCCAGTCAACCAGTGGCTGAGACTATAGTCGCTACCCTGTGCTAATGCCTCAGCATGGGTTCCGAACCTACTTGGTTCAGCTCAGACCAGCGGGCACTCTGCCTCCCAGCGTTCCGAAGACATAAACTGGGCGGTGAAAAAGGTGTCAAGCCCGGCAGACCTGTCAGTGTGGGGACCTACTCAGTCCAGCCCCTGCTTCCGGGCGCCAGGCTTCCAACCATCCTCTATTCCTCGTCAGCTCCTGTGTAGTTAGGGGGAGCAATTCCGTGAGCCCGCCCCCTACCTTGTTAACATCAAGCACGGAGGCCCATCCCACGGGTAATTCCCGTGTAAAAGAAAATGATGATAGTAAAGTATAGGAGAATAAGAGACATTTTCTTCTCCGAGAGTTCCCATCTGTAGTTGGTATCAGTGTCTTTATAGCATGCCTCCCTATCTCCATTCCTAAGTAGGAGTTGAAGGAACCAATCAAGGCCCCGACCCTTACCCATACTCAGGTTGACACTTTCCTCACTGGCGAAAGCTCAAGTGAGTCCAGTGTCAACCCCACCATGGAGAACTAAGACCACCTGCCTAGGCTGGGTCTTAGTCTCTGCACTTGTCTACTGCTTCTGCGGAATCAACCCGAGCCTGACCCATGGAGCGCACTGACAGGTCGGAGTGTGTCGCAATGGGGCCCTGTTACCGGGCAACCATCAAGAGACCCTTCAGCCCTCTGAAACCCAAGTTGTACCACAAAAATTCACGCATTGGTGATTCTCCGCAGCCCACCTCGGGATCGCTCATCTATCTCAATGTTCCTGTACTACCCCTCCCAGCGAACATGAGGGCTGTTGGTGAAGCACCACGTTAATGGAAGACCAAGCCATTCACCCTCTCCACCCAAAAATGAATTCAGGTGTGGGTGATCCCCAGATAAGAACTGAGTTAGTTAATATCTGAGGAGCCGACGGATAGATCAACACGGCTGGCTTCTTGCCGGAACAACCGGGTTGTTCAAAAGCAGAGTCTTTCAGCCTGAGCGGTCTCCATAGCGAACTGAGTAGTGGGCTCAGTCTCAGAAGCCTGCCGACCTACTTTGGGTGGTGGGCTTAGCAGATCTCTGAACTGTACCATCACCGCATTGAGGTCTGCCGTGCTGATGTCACCAGCAATCCTGGGAGAGTCCCAAGATACCGCCGAGTACAAAGGTAACGGGGTCAATCGTGGTGGCGGATCTCACAGCTCCATACCAAAAGGGACAGGAGGCTCCTGCAGGCGTGCAGACTCTGGTCTCGTAGTGCGGGTGACTGGCGGTGGCTGTCTCAGAGGCAACTGCAGAGATTCCGAGGAACCTCCCGTGGTAGCAGTCGGAGCACCTCTGTTGGGACGAGTATCCATGGCTGAAGCCTTGATCTCTTGTCCCTCTAGAGCATAATCTCACTCAGGCCCCCAATCTAACAATGTAGCGGCTTGCTGCATCATTATGTTGGGTGTGGCTGCGAAGTAGAGGTACCACCCCCTTCAACGCTGGTGACACAACCACGCCGCTTCTGCAGCAGCAATGTTGGACGGTTCAACATCGAACATGCTGATCTCAAACATAGTTCGACACTTGCAGTCATACTCCTCTAGGGTCAGCTCCAAGCTAGCCAACCTCACTTCAACTCCTGCCAGTTTGGGGGCCAGATTCTCCAGAGATGACACACTTATACTCCGCGACGCGCTGCATTGCGGCCCGGAACCTGTTAGTGTTAATGACTGCTTGGTCATCCATACGCTTCAGGAAGGTCGCCAAATGCAACAGCTCCCAGTCCATCAAGGAGGCTAGGGTCTGGTCCGCACAGTATAGGTCCTGCTGGCTCCTGTATGACTCAGGCTTAGTCCTACCCTGTTTAGGCAGTTTAGGCCTGGCGTCTACCTTAGGGGCAGTGCGTGCTGGTGGAGGCAGAGAAGGGAACTCCTCCTCTCCTACTGCTGCGTCACCACTGTCCTCCTTAACCCTTTCCTTACTGCACCTAGCGTAGTGTGCAGTGCGTTAACGACCGCGCCCTCTGCGGCGAATGTTCCCACCACTACTGCACGTCACACGCTGAACAGACATCAGAATACCAGCCTATTCTGCAGGTGTTAGAAAATGGCCAAAAGTGCAGAGGGGTGCCTCACTAATTAGCAAATTTAAATAACTTAGAGAAATAATTAGATAATTTGAATGATACCGAGAAAAAAGAAGAGACTTCAGGCTTTATTTTCATACCATTCATTATGAAATAGATCGATATTTAATAATTATATTAATATTTCCAATTGCAGGAAGAATTTGAGACATTTTTTTTGCTCCATTGACACAAGCCTGCACATAGGCCCAATATAGCACTGCACATACAAAGGGGTGTATCTTTTTTTCCATCACGATGACATCATGATTTTTTAAAGTAAATGATAATAAAAAGATGTGGGGAACACATCTTTAAAGTTCTTTTTTATGTAGAATTAATACATTATGAAAAAATCATGAAAATGCGATGTGCCTGATAGGTGGCGCCTACCGCGCTCAGTGTTATAGTAGACGTAAGGCTTTGTTTTCTCAACTCGCCACTATTTATAGCAGGGTATAAACATCACCATGGCAACTATTCTTTAGAAATTCTGTTAAATAGGATATATAATATGGTTTTCTTTATCAAGTGAAAATCTTTTTCAAATCGATACA
This sequence comes from Alentia gelatinosa, assembly GCA_950022655.1. Lineage (NCBI taxonomy): Eukaryota > Metazoa > Annelida > Polychaeta > Phyllodocida > Polynoidae > Alentia > Alentia gelatinosa. The sequence goes on from OX465581.1 coordinate 54,051,835, forward strand.
TTATTTTCGGAAATATAATGTCTCACATGTTCTTGTATCAAAATGCGGTACTGGCATGGTGCTGCATATATGCAGCAGCAATCGTGAAAGGGTTAAGTTGCCAAACCACTGGCTCTTTCTTTTCTTCAGGATGAGCACCAGCAGTGCTTGTCAATGCCGGGGCGTCAGACGAGACCGCTTTCTTTGCAGTCCTTAGAGGATTTCTCCCCCCCCCCAGATGTACTCGTCCCCTTTTGGCCGGACTTCGCCTTTGCCTGGCCTGTCTTCGCGGAATGTAAAACATCAACCAAAATAACAGACCCAGACTTAGATGAGCTCTTAGTCTTCTTCGGGGCAGGCTTTCGCTTCTCTAAGTCACGACTCAGATCTCACTTAGCTCTACTGCTCCAGTGATTCAATTCGCGCATGTGGTCGAAGTCTGCCAATCTCAGTCGCAGAGTCTGGCCGAAGTCACAATTCTGCTTCCAAGACATGGAGTACTTCCCGTCCACTGCCTTGCACTTAGGCTCGCTACCCTTAGCCTAGGCCTCGGAATCTAACCCTACAAACTTGTTAAAAAGTTGCATGGTTCGTTCTCTGCCATGGGCCGCACCTATCCTGTGTTCATTCAACATATGACGAACAAACCAGGACCAGCGGGACAAGCCAGACTCCACAGAGCAGGAACTGCCACTACAGTGGAACCACAGAAACTCTGCAAGGTGCATCCTTATGAGATGCCGCGCGTACAGTCTACCTGTTGCTTACGTAGGGGACGTCTTCACATCCCCATTGTGGCAACCCTTGAAGACGCAATGCCCATTAGCAGTAAAATGCTTCCAGGCAAAGATGATCTTCTCCTTCTGGAGGATGGCATACTTCTGTTATGAAGCCGACTTAACCCCACTCACACAGGAAATGTACCACACGTTCGAGGAGCCCTTGTCTAGCAGCCACTCCTCCTCGTCGGACATGCCATTGTCGTCTACCGGTTCCGGCAGCCAATGGCGGTCCTTAGTGCTGAGGTCCTGCCAGCAACTAGCTTTGTGCCTGATCAGACAACTAGGCACCTTGTGGGCTACCTTACGCTTCTGGGCACACTTGGTGCTGGGAACGAATTCACCGGTGTCACTGTCAGGCTCGGAGCCCCGGGCAAGATGCTTTGCATTGTCTAGATCCATGATCTCGCCCCACACTCCGCTCTGACCACAATTGTCCTCCACCAATGAATCAGAGTAAGACTCTAATCCTCGCGGAGAACCCTTCCTGGAATGTCCAGCTGACGTGGACGCAGGTTTGTCCAAGCCTGAAGACCCAGCCCCCTTCGCCTCTTTTCTACCTCCAGGCTTAGGATCCGAAGACCCCTTGCCCTTAGCTACGGTCATCCCAGCGCTAGACTTTCTTTTCCCCTTCCCTTTTCCTTTGCCCGCCTCTTTTGAGGAGCCAGCGGAACCGGAATGAGACCGCTCCTCACGGGCCGCTTTGTCTGCAAGTCTTGCGTCTCTTCTGATGGGACTGCGTGCTAGTCTCAGGCTTCTCAGTCTGCGACTTGTCCGCGGAGGCAGGTTTAGCCAACCCTGAAGCCGGTTTATCACTCTTCTCCACCCCATGCCCTACGGTTTTATCTCCAACTTCCGAGGAAGTAGTGGCCTTCACCGTCTCCGCGGCTGGTTTACCATCAGTTGACGCATCAACTTCCATGGCAGTGTCAGCTGCAGCGGGCTTATCTGGGTGGGTAGCTAGGGTGGGTAGCTAGAGTCTCAGCAGCCTGGGTCTCACCCTGGGAGGGGAAAACCACTGGCGCTGTAGCCTCAGGGCCCTGACTAGCGACCCAACGTTCTACCAGACCCTTCATGGCCAAAGCTCTCATGTCAGGATCAGGGATCAACTTTAACTCACTCAACCATTGTGCCCAATGGTCACTTTGGCTGCTGGGAGCCAGGGGATCCGGCTGGTGGATCAACTTCCCACGACCACGGCTAATGGGAGTAAATTCCATCCGAGAGCTCAGCCCGGTAGAAGTACTGTCTGTGCCCCTCTCCTTCCACGGTGTAAACACCAGTTTTGGGAGACCGGAAGCTTTGGGTTTACCAGAAGCAGCCGGGACTGACTTCTGGTCGTACCCAGAGCTCTTCACTCAGGAAAGGTCAACTTTCCCTCCCTTCGCGGAACCGGTCCGCCCACAGCTCCCAGCCAAGGCTGTGTTCTTGGGCTTCACGGGTCCAGCCTCTGCAGCCGAAGCAGCAGGGCTGGACTGGACCAGAGTCCAGAGCACCCTAGTAGTCACTGCGGCATTTCCCGAGGGAATCGGTGCTGCCAAGGCCGACAAAAGCGCTGTCTCCTGTGGGGAGGTTCTGCAACTCCTCTCGCTGCTCAGCCAGGCTGAGGCCAGCGACCACACTCTGGTGGCATTTAGGACGCCACTTAGGCCAGAGTGCTCTATCTCCCGAAGACAAGGCCTTTTATAAGGCCAATTGACCCCAATCAAAGGAGGTCAAGTCTCCGATCAATGAGAGGTGTTGAGACGATCAAGTTGAAAGCGACTCCAAGCCCCTCAACCGTGCTATCATCAAAGACGTTTGTTACGCATCATTTGATTCGCTCCTTGACACTCTCCCAGTGGGTGCGACCTTCGGCCATGCTTCACTGCGCCAAGCCGAGTTCCTGCCCGCGGGGGTTTCCAATGCTATCTGACCAGCCATTACGTACCACATGAAGGCACAGATTGATGATCGAGAGAGATTAAACGAGCATTAAATGAGCATAATGGCAAGTAACGCAGCCTCGTGAGGGCCTTCTACGGGGATTCCCTTCAAGCAAAGTCGGGGCTGCGGCACATCAGCTAGTTTTAATCGAGTTCAACCGTCATCTTGTTCGATCAACCAACCCTAGTCGGGCGCTGCGGCAGGGTTTTGGGATTGCATTCCAGTTCTTCTCTCTTCCTAGCCGCTATTTCATGCTTCATATACATAGAACGATCAGTAGGAGCTTTGTAGTCGGAGGTAACTTTACCTTATGCAGACGATGTAAGGAAGATTTTCAACAACAAAAAATCTGAATAAATTGGTCCCACATTCAAATATGATAAGCACTTCTTTGTCCGGTCTATTGTGTTGCATGGTCCGTCATATTGGTTAATTGGTTCTCATCCAAATCCAGACTTAACTTGGGTTAGTTTTCCTATATCATATATTGAACAAAGAAATATCAGATAAACGAGACAATTCCTCAAGTGTTTTTTTTTAATACTGGCTACGCTACTAATTATGTGTCTATACATACATGTCAGCCAGTAATCATAGCTTCCATGGCCATTAATATATTAGTGAGGGCAAAAGTATTAACACTCACTATACTCAGATAGGTACATACACACTCCAAAATCAGACTTTAAATAGAAAAACTGCAATTAGTATTGCTTGACCAATGATGTTGCCTTTCTTCAACACAATCTTACCCATAGTATGATTACTGACAGGTATAGATCCTACACAGGCACTACCCACCAGGATATCCCAAGCCTGTAATCCTCTGTCAGGGTACAACGTTGGATCCGGCAACATTGGATCCGGAAACATGGCATTGTCCCACAGCAAATCACCTTCCCCAGCAACTAGTACATTGACCATTTGCTGAGGGACAATGCTCACATCCTGCCTGATAGATACCATGGATGATATCTGCCTACAAGAGCATTCTACTTCCAGCTGCTCTTGGTGTTTAATCCAGAGCAAACCCTGCTGGAGATCCAAGGAAACCCCATACAGCACTTGGAAGTTGATACCTATTATCCCGCTCTCCTCAATATCACTGAGTATATTACTTACTGAGATTGGAATAATCACTTTCCCATAGCATCTCAGCGGAGTACCATTAGCAGCCCATGCACTCACTTCAGGAACTTTACATTCCTGATCAAACCCAAAGGTCTGATATAGATTGTGATTTAACAGGGAATGACTGGCTCCAGTATCAACCAACAAATCTACTTTCAAGCCCTGAATCCTCACAGGCACGTACCACCGTCTCCCACCTCAGGGGGATGGCTGCTGTATAAACCAGGAAATACCAAATACCATTGAGGGTGCCGAGGTCCCATCCACGTTGGCAAAGCCATTGCAGACAGGGGTGCTTCGGAGAAAGATATCGAGAACATCTCTTCATCTCTGATATGAACAGGCTTTGACCTGATCTCTAATTCTGCGGTTTGCATACTCTGGCTTACAATTTCCTGGGCTACTGTCTCGCCACTTACTACAGTTACTCTCTAGTTTACCGGATCCTCATGGGTGGACGGTAAAGCCAGCGGCGAAGGAGAGGACTCAACTGCAACCAACTTCTGCAGACATTCCGGAGAAATGTGCCCCAATGCCGGTTGTCCAAATGGTTTTCTCCAACTGGGCTAATCGCTGGTTAATTAGCAGCAACGTCTCTTCCACAGTTGGGAGTTCAGTTGAACCTTTCCTCGTATCCTGTTCCTTCACCTGGGGATTCTCAAATCTGGGCCTCCCTGGATTCAGTCGGCCAAGGCACCTACCTGGGAAACTGTGGCGGTTGAGTAGCATTGACCTTACCACGGAAAGTACATCTTCCACTTCAGTGTTACTGGACTCACTTGTCTCCCTCTCATCCTGTTCCCAGGAGGAGCCCAGTGCGGCTTCCCGGGTTTTATCCACAGGCTTGCCGTACTGTCTGAACAGGGCACACCTTTGTTCATAGGCTTAGACTATTCTCAGCACTTGAACGAGGCTCATTCCAGGCTCCCATTTCGAGACCACCTCCGTACGGATGTCCTCGTCTCTGATCCTCGTACAATTCTGGCGAGTCCAATCTGGTGCCAGGGTATACTTACATCCGCAATTGCTGAATTTTTGAATTCCTCCATACACTCCCCCATCTAGCAAAACACTCAATTATGGGGTTAAGCTCCTGTACGTTTATGTTGGGAGTCCAACAAAGGTTCCTCCACCCAATAGTTATGAACATCTCCAGAGGATACATTTGCCTTCCAACCTCCAGTGAGCCAGTCGCTACCCCAGGTTGCCCCATATCTGCTACCAGAAGCGTCTGTATCTAGACTAGATGGGGAGAAGAATTATCAATGATGGAGGCTGACCCGTTAAACCACACAGCAAATTTCTCCCACCACTCCAGGTCCAGCCGGAAATTCGCTGAGAGTCAAACATAATGTTTCCCCTTGGTAAAATTCGCTAAGAGATTGACGACTCAGCACGAAAAGGTTCTGCCTCCCCCGTACTACTGAGGAACAGTGAGAAAGGATACCACAGAAACGCTGGAGCTGGTAACGTGTCGCTCGTCAATGACCTTTAAAAAACGCTAATTCAGCCAAAAGCTTGGGAACCTTGTCAATAGGGAGCCTTAGCTCCATTTTCACCAAGTCAATATCTATACCTAGATATCTTTGATATCTGCTGGGGGATCTAATCTTTTTATATGAAAGGTAGAAACCCAAACTCCTTAGAGTTTTGTGAAGGAGGGACTGAGTAATTGAAACATATGTGGCCAGAAGCACGCATGAATCTGGTAATACTATCCGTAATACGGTTAAAAATAAAAGGAGCTGCGCGTGTACCAAAGGATAAGAAATTATCCACCATGAAGAATTGCTCCCCGTTCTCTGACCAACATAAACCCTGACATTTTCTGTTGCAAGGCCTTATCGCTACTGAACAATAAGTGGCCTTGATATCTATTACCGCCATGTAATCATTGACACTCAACTCTTCTACTACTCGGTCTAAATGGGTGGAACTAAAGTGTTGGAAAGTCTTATCCATAAAACAATTTATGGAAGAATCTTTGGGGCAACTTGCACAGTTATGGGGCGATATCCACCTCCTGATTTTTCAACCGCTCCTAGGGGGTGAACACAATTATGAAATGTGATCCACTTTGGAGAGTTTTCCACTTTCCAATCCATTACGAATCAGATCAGAGATAAAGGACTCTGCCCTTGAACCAGGAGTCACATAATTATTACAAAAGAAATTATCTATATACACATACAGGTCCACGATCTTAAAACCTGTAAGGACACCATCCAAAAGAAAATGAGCATCGATATCTAAACTGCAGTAACCGTAAACCATGTCTTGGCCACCGGTTAACATATCCAACCAAACTTTCGGATTGAATTGTGCTCGAACACTGTACAAAAAATGAGGAAAATGTGAGTCATAAAGTGGCAAATAATCCCTGTAAACGTACAAGAAATGATTGTTACAGAGACAACTTTCCAGTGGTTCAGCTGGTTGCTGGTCCGCGTCAGTAGCTTGCAAGTCGCCAAGCACTGCAGGAACCAGAGAATCACCCACTGCAGCTGGTTCTAAAGGGACACAATGGGTCCAGCAGCAGGGACTCCGCTGGTGATTCCCATGCGGTTCATGCAGGTTTACTTTTTGCCTCCTCGATCAGCTTTGTTCTTGGTTTTGTCCTGGCGGCAGGTCTTGGCCTTGTGAAGACCACGACAAAGAGCGCAGATATGCGACCTATTGCACGCATAATAGTCACACACGCTATAGTTAAACTTGGCAGAGATATCCTCTGGACACTTAGAGCCTTGCTTATTCCTACCTCCCTTCTTGGGTCCTGGTTTCATCATAGCGGTATAGTGTTCTCAATGGACAAGTAGGTGTAGACTGATTCGTGCTCAGCTGCTACAAACTTGCCTACCATTCAACACCATGCTTGTCACAGAGTGAAAACATTCATCATGCCTTTTAAACACACAAACTTCAAGTGCCTAAGAAAGGCTGCCGGGGTCACAGATGGTATATTAGCTCTCATGAGGCACTCCAAAACTGAAAGCATCGTTTCCGCCTCTAAGAGTCGCTAAGCATCTGCAAACCCGACAGCCAGTCTTGTTCGTGATGGATACCTTGTGGAGGACCTGGAGAAACAAATCCCTCCATAGCATTGGCACCGATGCCCAAAGAAGTAGATGTGAGGCCCGCCGTCGCCAGCCCAGCCTGTAATGATATATGCTGCCCTGTGTGGTACCCAACCTGCCAGTCACAGTCGGGTAGGCTTGAGAAACGTGCAGTGTGGGTGTGTGCTCCGGAGCGCGGTCTACAAACCGACAGTACCTGCCAAAGGGAGGGTCGTGTCTACCCCCACAACCTTTACAGTTTTTGGCAACCTCAGAAACTTCTCCATCTGTAGACATTGCAATAAAGAAGACCAAAGTAAAAGCTCGACCAGGGAAAGTCTCTGAAACAGAGAAAAACCGGAGTACATGTCGACTGGTCCGAGTTTGGCTGAAGACTTAGAGGCAGTCTAACTGGTTGAGCGCACCTGTGATACGGAGGTGCCACCTAGGGGATAATTAATGAACTAATTAACAGGTGTGGAGACCTCTGTCATTAATACCTAAAATAAGGGACTTATTTAAAGACATATACAGTTGTATGTATGCCGTAGGGCATAAGGCTCAAATGTCAGAACAATGTAAAACTCTATAAGGCAGAATGCCAGTTATATAAATGGGCCTATGCCCCAGGTGAGGTGAAGGGATGTCCGTTGAGCTCACTTGGAGCTGAATAGGGAAGAGAAGGGACCGTGTGGAGATCCCGTAAGCGCGGCAGTCTCTGCGGAGCTTTGAGTCGGAAAGTAGGTATCACTCAGGGCGACCTCAATCCAGGTAGACTGAGGCCTTCGGCACCTACTGAGCAGTCTAGTCACCGCGAAGCAGCGAGTAGCGCTCACCTGTACCTCATCCAGATGTTATCTTCCTACTCTGCCGCTCACGCAGGACTGCGTGAATGTAGTTCTACTCCGTGAATGCCTAGAAAACCGACATTCTTGAATGAAACGGTCTCTCAGAAGGAGAGCACACGGAGTAAACATACAGGAACTTAGACACTGTGATCACTGTGTAAGATAGAAATTGTGCTCTCCCAACCAAGGAAATAGATGCTGAGCAGTCATCAGGTGGAAATGTGGTGTTATAGGATCAGTGATTATGCACCTTGATAAATCCCCAAATGCCCCCACCCGCCATCTTTTGTACAGAGCCTATGGCAGATTGAACTGATAAATGTGTTTTATCATTTACATGGACGAGGAGTACCACAATGAGGATGATATTGATTTTAGTATTAATTCCCCAGAGTAGAATAGATTTATGCTTGATCAAAAGTTCAGCACTGATTGTCCAATGTATTTTCTAATGTATTATCTCACCCCTGGTATTTTTTCTCCATAGACTTTTGTATTTTTCTCCATAGACTTAACATTGTATCCAATGCCCATGAGATATTTAGGGAAAATATCCAATGGGGGACTATGTCACAAATGTTAGCCCATTAGTCAATGTGAGGATGGAATAAATTCAGAAACCTATTCTAGATTAGGGTTCGAGATCGACCCAATCTTGTTTGAATCGCTACATAATTCACACGGCTTCGCCATGTGAATTACTATGCGATTCAAACACAATGGGATATGAGCTCTGACCCTAAACTTTCATAGGTTTACAACTATAATACATAAAGTTAATGGTGTATCAAGTACATTTGCCAAAGATATAATAACTGTGATGTTACGCTATCTTACACAAGAAAGAAAATGGGAGGGGTGTTTTGGAAAGTGTGACATTATTATTTTGGGGGATGGTATGAAACATGTGACGAAGTGTGACAGGGGGTGGTGCTGCTAAAAATGCCCTAAAAAAGGTGTTTCATCATCTATGGACGGCCCCACTCAATAAATTGGTATTGGTGAGGGGGTTGATACAGGGGCTCTGCTATTGGTGGTGGAGAGTGTGGATTCACAGGCTCAACTTAATTTGCATACTTCTAAATAACATTGGAGGGCCGTTAAGTTGGCGATAGTGGTCGATGGTGTGGGCACAGAATCTCCATCCAGGATGTTAATCTTGTACTACCCGTACCACCGGTGCTGATTTCAGGTGGTCGTTTCAGTAAAATTCTAGAGTAGGCGTATCTTTTGGGAGATTCATTATCTGTGTAACCCCCGTCTCAGCAGTTTATATCTGTGATCTCATTAGGTGATGATTGGCTGTTTTACTATTACACACTATTACAAATAGTTTTCGTTTGTTTATGTTTGTTTTACCATCTACGGGAGTACTGTCCTGTGACAGAGCCGGATGTTTTGATGAAATACAAAAAAAAAACTTTAAAAACTTAGGGATCTTAGTCCAAGGTTATATCTGGGGGTTGGGTCTCATCATGGTGAGACCTTTGAATGGACTATAGAAACCACATCTCCGAGTCCTAAGATTAGCGTAGACACTAATCCTCTAGAATGTCAACCGACCTGATTGCCTTCTCGGCCACAAATCGATAAAAAATTATATCATCTAAAATAGTCGATCAATATTCTCCATCCTATTCCTGGCTTATTCAAACGTTGCGGCGGGCATTATAACAATGTAATTCAAAGTCACCCCAAATTTTCTTTTTCCAAGGTTTTGTATTGCAATAGTTCAATGGTACTATGAAAGATGCAATAAAGAGATTGTTAAGCTAATACATACAGTTGGTAAATAGTGTCATTTCCAGTGAGTTCAATATCATATGAATCAGTGTGATGGCCGATAACTTGATCTAGACATAGTTGTATTTTATGAATTTGTTATTGAATTTCATGATGGTTTTGGTGTGATCACCATAATATTTGAGTTTTATGTTTCTTTCGGAACTTATTACTTGAGTTCGTCTGTTGCATCTGATCGTATATCTTGAGTTCTGAATGTCTCTTCATGAGGATATCTTGTATAATAGTTAAAGCTTCTTTTACTTTTCAGAATGGAGCCAATGTCATCCATACATCAACCATAGATAATGTCAAAATGACCAGATTCTTTGGTAATCATATCGAATATGAAGGAAACAACACTTATGATGTGCTATTGAAGCATTTCAGCTGTTCTGCACCATCAAAGCCTAGGATATTAACAACGCACACCCATTCAAGAGTACCTATTGTTTCAAATTTATTTCTCTTTAAAAAGCATAAAGGCATTGCCATGGGAGAAGAATATTCAAAGGACTTATCAGGTTGTAAAATTGAACAGGATCCAGTGAAATTACACCACTTCGAAAACAATTTCATAGGCCTTGATCTAGAAAATGCTGTCTTCTTGAAGCAGAGTTTCTGGGCTCTCCCTGTTGCAAAGCTCAATCCTTGTGAGACATGGGTGTGGAGCCAAATTATATCTCTCATAATTAAAAGCAAAGGAGAGACAGTACTAGCTTCACGGGCAGAATTTATGCTTACTTCCACTGACTTGAAGTCATGTCCATTAACGTACATCAAAACAAGAGACAAGATCCTAGATCAAATCAGACACAATAAACTTGCCAAAGTTTTTCATGAGCTTTATCAAGATGACCTCCCTGTGACGAGAGTTCTCAGATTTATACAGGCAGAATTGCCATCACTCAATTTCTCAAAAAGAGCAGAGAAGGAAATACAAACATGGATTTCATCCATGCACTACATGAAGGTGAAAAAAACACCTTACACTTTATCAACACCTCGAGAACCAGTGCATGCTAAAATTCAAAACGCAAAGAAGATAAAGGCACTATATAATTCTACATGCTTTAACTATGGTGCTGACATAAATGTCACTAGACCTTTTACTCAGTTCAGGTCTATTGCCTTAGTTGTTCTCCTCAATTATCCTCATTATGCATCTTTACCATTGGTTGAAGTATTGTATCGATCCTTCTTCCCGCTGATGATCTACTGTATGCCTCGTGCCTCAGGGCATGATGCTCTCAGGAAGCAAAACTGGAATTTGACAATATTGTATTATGACCAGGTTACCAGGCTCCGCCGCTTAGGAGGGTCACATAATTATATTTGTGTTGATCTCGTGCATAAGCTCAATCTCACAGTCAGTGGATTTCTCTTCGTGGCTGATGACCTTCTCGTATCACCTATGGGAATCAATCAAATGCCTCGTTCAGTCCCAGCTTCAAATCATGGGCCAATCTCAGAATCTTGTGACATAAAAAGACCAACTCATCATGGCTGCAATCGTTGGTCTCATTTTGGTCACGGTGTTGCGAGTTTTATGCCCCTTCAACTTGAAATGATGAAAGAGCCTAATAATAGTCTTGGTCATAGGTGTTTGAAGGTAATGCAGAATTTGTCAGGTCTTGAACAGCCACTGCCAATTGGATTTAGTGATATATATTACATTCCTAAGACTCACATGGCAAACTCTAGCGAGATGTTTCGAAGGTTTTACATGCACAAAGTTTTCCTAGAGATGGCAGTTCCCTACACATTGGCATGTGTTACACCATCAAAAGAATTCCAAGTAATAAGTGGTTTGGCAAGTTGGGCGAAAGATAGAACTGCATTTTTCAAGTATATACCGCTTGTGACTGCTGGGAAACATAATTTCTTCCATCCAATGAAATTATCATTTGTATTGGGAGGAGCACCGGAATTTGTGCAGTCTTTTTGTCAGCAGGTGATTCCATTTCTTCATACTGGTTACTAAAAGGAATACAAATTTGGAAAAGTATTGATTGACACATATTGACAAGCAAATCGGGAAGGTGGTATGCCGCGTCGTATACATGTACTTCCTCCCAAGATAATTTCCACTGTGTCAGTGAAATTTATCTTGTGAGACTATATCCGCCTTTCTCTTTATTGGTTATACAAAAATCTTGGATACATTTCTATCGATGATTTACAAGACAAGTCTTGGAGGGTGAATCTCGGGATCTATAAAATATATTTTCTTCCATATTTTATGTTATGCCATTTGCCGTTGCCTTCGTTAGTCTCCTTTGCAACTTCGCCTCTTACCTTACGCGTCGACATTCAGAGGTCTTCCAGTCACTCCAGCAAACAATTAATCGTCGAAAGCCTAACAAGAGCCCTACGATCTCTCCCAAAGCAAGGTTAATTTAATCACAGTTTAGTCTCTAGAAAAAGCAGTGATGTAGTAAAACCAACGCTGGAAATGCGACCGACACTAGACAGTGTCGGTAAATGGCCCTGTTCTGATCATGTTGGACACAATGACGTGGTTTCAATCAAAGAGTTGACGTAGTCTGTGGAAATGCTGAATGAGGTATGCAATTCCGGTATGGTATGGAATGGTTGGATATTTTATTAGGTAGCTATTTCTGGCATATTTGGCCTATCTTAAGAGAATGGCTATCTATTGAACTTTGGTTGGACAGTATGCAGCTTCTAAACGCTCGGCCTCTGCATAAACACATAACTATGTAGGCAGAATGTGTTCACTATTCATATTGGTTTCTCCATGAACTAACACAATTAATCTTAAATGAAATTATTGTTTGAAATAAGGGGACGAAGCATAAACACCTCCACTGAGGCGGACGCTACCTTGAACCTGACCTGAATTCGACTTGATACCAGTATGTTGCTGTGTTATCAATGTAACAATCATTGTGAAAAGAATCAACAATGTTAGGGAAGCCCTGGAAACCGGTTGTTCTTGTCTCCATATCCTCCAAACAGATGTTTCGTTTGGTGGGAGAGTGTGAAAACTCTACCACGACTAATTCTTAGATGTGGGATGTAGATTTTGCTAGATTTAAAGAGGATGGGGGTAGGGACCCGTAACTTGAAAAAAATATATTGTTTGGGGGTATTCTTTTCCGAATCGGACTTATCAGGCATCTTTGGGACTAACAAAGTTCTCGACAGTGTCTAGACTTAGAAAAATGACCATGATATATGATGTGAAATCTACTTGTCCATGCAAGTTTGTGTGTTTGTCCTGTCAATAAGCAGTTGTTCATGCGAGTCAAAGTTGATTTTTAAGGATATCATATCTGGTTTTATTTAAACAATGGCAAACTATGTTTATTAATTCTAACAACCTTTTTGACTGTTATTTACATGGATTTTACTAGTACACTATAGCGCAGTACAGCGCTCGGGAACCGGAGTGTCTGAACACAGCCAGACCCAGTTTTGTAACTAGAATTGTAGAGCAGCAGGAACTGGGGAGGGCTAAGATATCATGTCTTGATAAGGAGCTGCGCATCAGTGCAGGAGTGTTCTTGGTGCTGATGGGTTGAATAAGATCTGCATATAAAGCGCATCGGAGATGCAGTGTTCGGAGTGGAATATCGGAAGTAAGAGGTGTAGTTACATGGGTAGGCCATGGCCTTTGGTCAGGGGTGGTCATTGCTCCCCCTGGTGTCTCCCTCTCGCGCCTCACAGGCGCTCCTCCTGCCCTCTCGTGGCTTTCACACGTACTGCGCAGTCACGTGCGTCCCCTCGGCCCTCGACCCGGCTCGCTTCTACTCCACACTCCACTCACTCCACACGTACATTTATTTTTCTCCCACCCGCCCACTCCCTTATCTCATGTTCCTACGTTCGTAGGGCTATTTTCATTATTATCAATACAATGTATAATCATATGTATTCAATTCATTGTATTTACATAACCTTTTTATCTTTCATAATTGACATTATACTCAAACTGTCAATTATATATTGTATTCTTATTATACTACATATCAATAAATACCTTATTCATATGTCGTCCAATAAGGTCGACATAGGCCTAAATGTTTTATTATCATCAATAAAATTCAATAAAATTTTATGTTCCCAACTACTGCTTCCCACTCTTTTCAATCCAGGTTTACTCCGCTGTTGGAGAAAGATCGACTTGGAATGTATCGGTGTGGATTTAACACTATTCAGTAAAGCGGAGAACCGGTGTCCCACTTACATTCAGTCTGAAGATCTTTCTAGGGATTGAATATAGTGTACTTCAACAATTTTGTGTTATATGAACTGGACTCTGATCCTCTAGATGATTACTATCAACATCTTCGGAAGTTACTGATAAAACAAATCAGGATTATGTGAAAGTATTCTGAACTGGAGAACTACAATCATATACGAATTTTGAGAGTATAAACTGGACACGGTTATCAAAATTCTACCTTGTCATCTATGTAAAAGACTATGATTCAAAAGGAATAAATTATACCATGGACATCTTCTTATGTCATTAAGAATCATTGTTGAATAAACTTATAAAGGTCTATAACAAATGACTGACATATTCACCCTGCTCTATTGTTCAATGTTCACACCACGTTGAGACTTGATGAAATATCAAATCATGATTAACTCTATTTAGCGACAGAATTAGTTATAGTAAATGAAAAAAATGGAAATGAAAAATAGAGCTGGATTCAATGGATTAACACGAAATACAAGAAATTATAAAGTTAAAAGAAAGCAAGAAATCAACCGGTATAACACACATATCGGGAAACGTCGTCAAAATTGTGTGAATGGCAAATCTTAAGATTTGTAAAGAAATAATGAATGATATTAATTCTACTACACTCTTCCTCGGAATATAGAAAAGGGCAGTTGCCCCCCCCCCCCCCCCCCTACCAAGTGAGGTTGACACCACAAAATTGAATAATTGGCACCCAATATCAGTTCTCCCGATTTTTTTTTCGAAAATGATAGAAAAGGAGATTCATCAAGAACTTTTTCCGGAATCATTAGAAATAAATTGTTTTATAACAGGGGAAAATGGGTTTTTGCCTAGCCACGACTGGACATGCAATTTTCAAGGTGGTATCATATGTATATGCTAGAAACCTGGGAAGATATTCATTATTCTTATTCATTGATCTAAGGAAATCCTACTTTCTAAAATATATAGAGAAAAGATCCTAAGTAATAATTTTGTCACGCTACTGAAATCAGATAGAACTCTGAAAATGTAGTATATTCCAAATTTTCTATCAAATGTGGAGTCCTCTAGGGCTCTGTGTTAGGACCGGTATTGTTCATTGGGTATTACCCAACGAATACAGAGTCCGCCCCTGAGGTTACAGAAATCAGGGATATTCATCAGGCTATTCCAACGGGTATATTGCCGCCGTGCGTCCTAGCGGCTACCCGGGGTACTCCTATGCCTTCTATCGCCTACGCCTGAAGCATCAACTACGCCTAGCGGCAATGAGATCAACTAGCCGCTGTTCACAAGTTAGACTGTAGTGCGGCCGACTTTCACCAGACGGCGTGTTCACGGCTCAAGCGTGCCCCGTGCGCCTGAAGCGGTCGTGAAAGAGACTATCCACAAGACGCCCAGGAAACCTATTCACACCAAGGAACATTGACGATCGTCATCTTAGGGCTTCATCTTGATTATGACCATACTCACGGTATTATACCTCATACGGAATTCAATTCATTGAGCTGTAGTTGGCGTTGGTCAATAGTAACCGTCACCAGTTTGGGGTATTCCCCAACTCAGAACTACTACACGGAGGTGGTTCCCGTTCCAAGCTCTTTTAGTCTTGGCGAAACACACCGCTGTCTGATACATCGTGATAACAGCGCTAACTCAGACATTATGTTACTAAAGCCTCTACAAGTATTACTTCTACTTTGTTATAGATGAGGGTAGACACAATCAGCTGTCCATACTCAGCGATAAAACTCATATGCACGAAACTTCTACACATTAGGACTACTCAGTGCTGCCACCTTATGTAACCTTAAGAAAACTGTGTAGATGGTTTGCAATGCCATCTATGAGTAAATTACGCATTTCAAGTAGGCCTACCACTCGGAAAGCGTCTTTGGTGTTGTCTTGAATGGTATCAACAGTTCTGTGACAAGTATAGTTAGCTTATGTTGAATGATTGGAATATTCTATTCCAATAATGATATCAAGCATATTGGCCAAGGTTATTAAAGGCATATGATCGGACAATCCATGCAGGCGCTATTTGGTTTTTAAATATTATGAATTATCAATCAAAACCTTTTTGGAGGGTTGGGGGGTTATTCTAATTCGAAATCAGTAAATCTAATGTTTTGCCCAGCTTACCCAATTTTTAGAGGTGTTATAGAATAATTTGCATTCGCTTGATTACATAGGAAATGTACTGAAAATTATGGATTTCTTAAATTCTTTCAAAAATAAGGTCGGTAACCTATCGTTTTTAATGTTAAATGTGTAGTACGATACAATTTATAAATTCTGTGAAAGTCTGAGGAAAATGACATGGGTTGTACTAAGTGAAAATCTACTTCTTATAATTTCTTTACATTCTTTTATAGAATTGTCATGATATTTAGCTATAAATCAAAAACTAGGACGGTGACCCTCATTTTTTAAAGTTAGATATGTGTACTAGAACACTTTTAGATCATCATAATCAAATTTCAGGAAAATGACATGGGTTTTAATTTTAAAGTCAAATTGACCAATATCCCTTTGCTGTACTAACTAAATATTTCAGGGATCCAGCTATAAAGTATGAGAATGAATGTTGCAGGAATTGCATTTCCTTCAGGTTAATGCAATTGGAGTCACAATATTACTGACTTTTAGCAGGAAGATCAAAGGCTTATTTATGATTGAACTTGCCGTCATGTATATAAATAATGTAACTGTGCCAGCTATCATACATATGGATCAATGCACATGCAAAATCTGTTATGGGCGGTTTTACACAATGTAAATCAAAAGCTGTGTAATATGTTCATTATCCTCTAGTATCTCAAGATACTGATTAGCAGAAATATCTCACCGTTTATTCATTTACTTTTCGATAAAACAAACAAAGGAAGAAACAAGAGATAGTAGAGGAAATCAAAACAAGGCAATTAGTCACCTAAAAGCGTGGTCCCAAAAAACAGAAATCTCAAATAAATCGAATCAAACATGGAGACACTTCTCGAAAATATGAGTAAACACCTTTGCGAAAACAATGAAATACTGACAA
The DNA here is from genome assembly GCA_950022655.1 of Alentia gelatinosa. NCBI lineage: Eukaryota > Metazoa > Annelida > Polychaeta > Phyllodocida > Polynoidae > Alentia > Alentia gelatinosa. The sequence goes on from OX465581.1 coordinate 54,068,580, forward strand.
ACGTTGTAACTTCAGTTGCAGACCTAAAAAGCAAACTAGACAAATGTCCTTACAACAATAGGCATATCCAAGCTGAATCGAAAAATTAAAATACACAAAAGCATACCTATATACGCCGGGCGCGTTCATCTGTAAAGTGATTAGTTTCGTGCAGTGTATAGAAAGGGTGCTGTTCTGACCTCTTATATTTGTTGTCCACTCAGTTTCCTATTGTGCAGACCCTCCTTCCTGGTAGAGGGATTGGGTTCTCTTATGCATAAAAAAACGTGCGCAACAGTTATATTTTCCATTTTTCTCTTTTGGTTTGGACTGTATTCTACAACAACAGTCCTAGTCTTGTCAGGCAAGTTGTAGTAAGTGATTTTTAGTGGTCTTTCTATCCTGATTTATGTCTTTCTGGACAGGGGATATGACAGCCCCTCGTTGGTAGCTCTCTCTCTCTATCAATGTCCCAAGCCTCACCCTCACAGTAGTAAAGATCAATGTCCCAAGCCTCACCCTCACAGTAGTAAAGATTTAGTGTATTTTGGTCTTTCCTTTAAATTAAAGAAAGATTCTAGGTTGGAAAAAAAAGATTTCGGACGTGGCATTGTGGCTCGAAGCCATATTGATTGTTCAGAGTGTTGAGTCCTTCTTGTGCATAAATCTGTGGATCCAGTTTAATTCTATCTTGTTTCATAGGCGTGCTGCTTCATTCGACGCCGGATGTTGGTTTGGTATTTTATTCTTGTTTGGTTGAGGTGTTCCTTTATCCGCTCCTTCATCGTCCTTTTGGTTGGTCTCACATATTGAAACACAAGGTAGGCAATAGACTTTATTTATCTGCGCATCCTTCTGGAAAGTAAAGCCCAAATTCAGCCAATCTACCCGACAATCAATTCGACCTGTAACTAAACTATGATCAAACTAGCATTGTGAGTGTACACTATGGCCTGAAACTAATCTGTCGTTTTCACACGCAACAGACTAGTGAGAGCTAGTTTAGAATACTGAATTCACCAAATGATGTTGTGCTCTCACGCCCTATTTTGAACATATATATTCAAATAATATAGCAACGCGCGTGGTGGGCGTCACACAGTGAGACAATAATACATTTCTCAAACTTTTATCTCCAAATGGCTCCCCACAAGCGCCCGTTTATCGCATCTACTATCAAAATATACCTCCTGAAAGCTGAGATTCAGGGCTTTCCTGTGCATATAGATATGAGAGTAAAGGTGGGATATCTCTTTTAAATTTGTGACTTTATCTAAGAAAGATTGGCCTTGGCCTATACCCTGCTCCATGGCCACTGCTCTGTCAGGCACAGTGTTGAATTCATCCATTTGATGAGTTCTTCTGATACTTTAAGTGGCAAAGCACTATTTAAGCCAACCAGAGGACATCTTGGGCTTCACTTTGGTGCTAGCACGAAATTTCTGTGACCAGAACAACTTGATCAAGCACCAATTTAAATAAAAGAAATGTTCTTCACACAAAAATGAATGAATGAATCATATACCATAGTTTGATAGATGTAAAAGGTCAGCATCTTGAAATAACTATACTGAAAACCTGATTTTATCAATTCTCTGATCCATCTGAAGACTTCAGGTTCAAGATAAATTATGCAAATTAGCTGTCCAAATTCCTATTTTCAAGTCAACAATATGCTTTGCCTTATATGACATGATCTAGATCAAAGAGGAGTATAGTTTGAGTGGGTTTTTTTAAATCTATGCTTTATTATTACAGATTTCATGATTAATATGCAAATTAGCTATGACATCATCAATATACATGACAATAAATATCTTCATTGGATTCAGCATGTGAAAATACCCCTGTATGCTGAATATCATGTCGCTATCATCAATATCTAGAGAGTTATTGTAATAAATCTGTTCATCTGTGCTAATCATCATGTGGTGCCATGCCTTCTACTGTTTTTTATATACTTGAGTTCCTAAAATTCAATCTTAATCTGACTACACTTCCTTACATAGTTATTGAACTACTTGGGCGATTTTTAAAATTCAAATATATTTGTGATCCTCTCTTTCCAGGCTATCTTTTGCAGATATTGGTCTAATTATAGATATGAAATTCAATTTTTCATTCTCGTAGCTAAATAATACATTTCAGTTTTGACTTAGTTGGGATTTCACGCAAATTGCTCTGGAGTGCAAATGAATAGCCATGTCAAAATTAATCGCTCTCATAATGGTGAGAAGGTACCAAGTAGGGTGTTATAAATAGGTGAGTATGCTTATGGCGCTGTCTGATACATGGATGTTTTAATTTATAACAATGCCTTATCTACTTAGAACATATTATCTTATCATACTTTCTATTTGAAGGATTTTGAAAATGAAATGAAGGATCACCTTTGTCTCTTTATTGAATATGTCGATGAGAATTATCTGTACAACTCACAGGTTACAAGGTAAACTTCTCTCTTATCAAGTCTCCTCCGAAGTGTCTTTCCTGCCGGTTTTGTCCTCGGGTTCTCTCAACGAGACTATGAACGAGCATTTTTCTCCCTATGGACGACAAATGTAATGGAAAGGGCTCCGTTGACGGGCTCTTGTCAAGTATGTCCTCCATGGAGGTCTCCTTCGTCGGGTCTGTTGTCCCCAACAAGAGTTAAAAATAAAACGACTCCCTGATCTTCACCGTCTACCATGCATCTGCGTTCACATCGCATGTGGCATATCTTAGCTTGTTCCTAAGTTTTCTAAATTCAGCAAGCATATTATAGTAGGCGTCATCATTGATATCCATTTCTCCAATTTGGAACCATTATTTCCTTCTCTTAAAGCTATCACTTTCAATATATTGAGAGGTAATTCACATTCCCCTTTTTATTCCTCAAACACAAGTATGATTGGGTGTTTTTATCGCAATAATGCGTAATTATTTCAGGAATACTCTTCAAGTCATCTATCCTGTCAATTAGCTCTTTAGATAGGGCATCACTATCATCATGACATGATAAGCTACATATGTGTGTACTTGTTCTAACATATTTCTCTTTGGTCCCAAAAATCATAACATGGTTGGACGTATAATAATTTATATTTCCTGATCAATTTATGTTTTGAATTAGTATAGAAGTGAACAACTGTACTCATGCTAGAGTAACGCAATAGAAACATTACAACTAATAACCGACATGTAGAGCTCTATATTATGGGGGACTTTAATTTAAATATCAATGATGATTGGAATAGGGGGGCGAAAGAGCTGCTCCATATCATGTCGACACACGGTCTAAAGCAACATATAAATGAGATAACCAGATTCTCAAATAATAGTTCAGTGATCGATCTGATATTCACTAACTCTGATGCAATAGCTCACTCTGGTGTACTAACAAACGCGATAAGTGATCACCAATCAATCTATATCAACAGGAAAAAACAGCACATCAAAGCACACAAAGAGGAATTCTGGGGGAGGAGTTATACCAAATTTAACAGAAAGAAATTTGAAAATTACTTGAGAGACAATAACTGGAATGATTATAATAATCTAGAGGAGGCAGACTCGCAATGGAAGTATATAGTTAATGTTATAACAGAATACCTAAATGAAAACTGCCCCGTTCGTAAATTTTGGATTAAAACAAAAAACGAGCCCTGGTTAACAGACGAACTAATTGAGACTATAATCGAGGAAAATAAACAAATGGGTAGTGCGAAGCTGACAAAAGATAAGAAGGATATCAGTGCAGCAAGAAAACTAAGAAATGCAGTTAATAAGCAAGTACAAAAAGCCAGGCAACAATACATATTAAATCAAATTGACAATGCAGGAGGTAATCATAAGAAATTCTGGTGTAAAATTAAATCAATAATCCCAGGTACAGAAAACAATGACAAAGACGGGAAAATACACCTTATTGATGAGAACACACGAGAACACATACCTGAAGAACAAACTGCTAACCATATAAACAAGCACTTTACAGGCATAGGCCCTACACTAGCAGAAGACAAAAATACCCCATGGAAATTTTTTGGTGATGAAATAGAAGAGGATATGCCTAACTTTATGACTGACCTGACAGAAGTCGAAAAGGTTGTTAAAGAAAAAGGTTGTTACAAAAATTAAATCTCTATGGTGTGAGAGGGAAAAATCTAAATGTTTTTGGAAATTACTTAATTGAGCGATATCAGACGACCAAGAGCCAACGGAAGGGTTTCGGGTCGGGATCGGGTGGTCTGCGGTGTCCCCCAGGGCTCCAATCTGGGTCCTACGCTGCATCTATTGTATGTTAACGACTGTATTAAAATGTTAAACAATGTCACTTGTAAATTATATGCCGACGATACCATCCTGTACATCCCTTGCTCACGAACTGAAGATATACGGGGAACTCTGCAGACACAAATAGATAATTTGGCATTATGGTGCGAAATAAATAAATTAAGTATAAACTCTGGTGCCTACAAGTATCTAATAACAAAATTACAGGTGTTACAAAATAGAAGTCTGCGAATAATAACAAAATTTGCCCCAGAGACCAATGTTAAACATTTACATAATATAACGAATACTCCCACGTTGGAAAACAGAAGAGAATCGCATGTTAAGAATTATTGTTATAAGAGATCGTCTAAGGCCAAATATTGTGATGTGCTAGACAGACACAATTGGGAGCAGCGCCAGTACTAGCAACAAGACGACCAAACTGTATGGCCTTGGGACGCTCTCCCTAACCCGCCCTGTATATAAGACTGTACTGTTATGGGAACCGATTGAAACCAGCATTACTGTATATGCTGACGGCTAATCCCACTTTATTGACATCAATTGTAATCAAACCGAATGTATAGTCATCTGGACATATTATCAATAAAGAAATTCTGAAAAAAAAAAGATTTATCAAGGAATGTTTCATCATTACGATTATTGTTTGTGAGAAACCTTTCTTTTTTTACATTTATTAAATTTGTTGTCTATGTTAAAATCACTCATTACCCAGCATTCATAATTATCAAATTTATCATCACATAATATTTTACTTATTCATAGTAATCATTAACTTCGTCAGTGGGAGGCCTGTATATAATTAATATTTTTCTATTGATGGTTCCTCTATAGTACATGTCAAACATTAACCCATATCCCCAGAAGGAAAAATAGGAGGCCATAGTTGGCCAAATACAATGTTACTAAATTTTGCAATGAAGATTTTGTTTGTTCGTATGAGTATTGATTATTAATCATTAGTTATTAATAATATTAATAATTGACTTCTAGAGTAAAGAGTTGAAGAAAGAAGGTGTGTGTACTGAAGGAGCCGAAGCGAGAATGAGGGAGATTGAGAGCAACCGGAAATGGAGGTTGAGGGTGTGGAGCAGAGTCGAAACACCAGAGTGGGCGCACATGTGGTGCCCAGTGTGGAGAGCAGACACCAGGAGGGCAATGACCACCCCTGACCCAAGACAAAAAGTAAGTCATTCAACTTTTTTCAGACGAGATACAGCAATTAGTATGCACACATATGTATGTTAGATATTACCATGATTTCTATTCAATCGGACAAAGCATATTATCTGAAAATCTATAATCCAGCTAAGTCTCGGTTACCGTTATAAAAAGGGTTACTATCACATTCATTCAGAAACGTAAAAACAAGTCTTAGTCTATGATTTCGAGAGGCCAAATAAAAATATACGTATGCAGCTCAGGCACTCTCAGCTAGCCTCACATCTGGGCACTCAATGGTCATAGGGAGGAAGCATATGGTCCGAGGATCATTTCTAGGACATATCCGTAATTATTCAACAGCACCCAGCACAGCAGCCTTTTAGGTAATAGGCGAGGTAGTCGCCTCCCAACGACACATGTCATCTCATGCCATCTGTAGCGCCCGACCTAGTTCTTTACCTTAACCATATTGGATCTATCGATGTCTGCTTAGTAACTCGCTCCGCTCCCCATCGCATGCTGTACTTGCGAGAATGTTGATGATGATTCTGGAAATGTTGTTGTACCTCAACCACTTGTTAAAGTCATCGCCAACCAAAGTTGCCCCATTTTGGCACCAAGCGGCGCCACAAGTCACCCCAAGTTAATAGTTCTTATACCGCTAATGCCACAGCCATCTTTTCCATATCCTGTCCATGGATGCTGTTCTCAAAGTTTTATTTGGGACTGCCAGTTAGCTTAATTGTACGGGGCAGTCGCCGCCTCAGGATGCCCAAACCCCCCACCCCCAACCTTCCACTCCCGTCCACGATAACTATAATACTGCAACATTCTGATCCGCAAAAGTCCACGGATAAAGATAAAGAAGCTGGCCTCGGCCCCCTCTCGCTCCTAGCCCACCCCCGCCCCTAGTCGAGTCCGATCCTTACTACACCTAAGCAAACTGGAGGGGTTCATTTTATTCTAGAATTATCCTTTCCTCCTGACACTTCCGTGAACGACGGTTTCCCGGAGGATCTTGGAAGGTGGAGTACTTACACATTAAAGTCAATCAACAATCTCCTCGAACGCATCAGGCTGTCCAGGCTGAGCATCGATCCAGTCAACATGCAAGAAAGTTCACCGTCCATCTGCTGGCTGCTCTCCGAGCAGCCAACAATACTCCGGGCGTTAAATCGCCTGGTGTCGTCCGGTCAGTCCTGGATTGGTCCGTACACTTTGCGTTGGCCGACATACTACAAGTCTAGGGTGAAACAGCATTTATTAAAAGAAGACATACTCAACATTATACCTGGGTAAATTATTATTACTGACTATGAGTCACAAGACCATGTCAACCTACCTTTCACCGTGAGTCATAAGACCGCCGTTGTATCAATGTATTAATATACTCGTAATAAGATTACTAGATTTGTGTGACAAAGAACAAAATTTGCTATAATAAGTATTGGCTGGTGTGACTTGTCTGTTTGTTTGTTTTCTGTATTGTACTGTACCATTGTCTCTGACTGTGTTGTTTGCACTAGTCGTTAAGAATCTACCCTGAATCCTGAAAATAGAATTTGTTAACATCGCTATATTTTTTGCAGAACAGCAATTATATGCTAGAAAATTCTATTGGACTTTATAGTTAACCAAAGACTTTTTCACATTTGCAACAGAGTCAAAAGACCTGTGTGCACATTTTCTATGAAACAAATGTAACTTAATTCCTGCACAATCTTTATAGCTCATGCCTGTTTATATACGGGTAATGTCTTGTCTGTGTCTATATGTATTTGTTTGGATTGGTCCATGGAAGAACGTCTATAATAGGATGAATGTACTTACTCCTAATTCTATGAATACAAAAAAAAAAAAAAAAATACTCCATGCCCACGTCAGTCTCCTGCTGCACATGGTTTTCTCGAAGACCATTGCCATGCCAGAGCTTCTCGGTGGTCACGTCGGAGATGGACGCTGCTTCCACTCCTGCTTCTATCCGTGCGACAGCATTCATCGTAGCTTACGATCCACGAGGTCTCGTCCATTCATGATTTAGCATTTATCGTTGGGCTGGGAGACCTCGTTCAGAGTCTCCTTCAGCTCTCCTGGTGGACGACACCCCTAGGCGTTTCGTGGGTGATTCAAAATAACAAACACATTTATCAATTCAAACTAGGGGAAATATGTTTATTATGATTTAGATGGAGGTGCTAGATGGAGCATTACTGAGCTATTTAGTTAGATTCACATATATTCATAAATGATGAAATTAGTTCCCGCAAATACCACTATGTGGCACCACTTGCAACCATTACGAACCCTCGTTCAAGTCTTCTCCAAAGTGTCTTGCGGGCTGATTTTGTTCCGGGGTTTTCTAAGACCAGGATTTCTCTCCCTATGGGCGACAAGAGTAATAAAACGCGAGCTCTCGTTCAGTAGGTCGTCCATGGAGGTCTCCTTCGTGGGGAGTGTCTTCCCCAAAGAGAGTTGAAGATAAAACGGCCCCCTGGATCATCACTTTCAGCAGATCTGCCAGGGACCTGTTTCACTAGTTTCCTGACAAGTCTGTGACACCATACAGACAGAGTGGGTTGTCTGGTTTTGTGACAACACAAGTAGCTGCCCTTAGGAAAAGACAGACCCCAAACATAGGAATTAGCAAATCTAGACATCATGGACATGTTTCACTAGTTTTGTGACAACAGTGAAGACAGACATGAAAAGCGGCACCAACAGTGCAAGCAAGAACGCACAAAATGGAGTTTAATGTACAGTTCTTATGAAACGGACATACCATGTAGACGCCATCTAGACATGTCGAGTCATCTAGACATGTCACGAAACTAGTGAAACAGGTCCCTGTACCGCCCACCTCTCGGCACTTTGTCTGTCCCAGACGCCCTTGCTGCGGTGTATGGTCAGTTTTCTGGTACCGCATCTTCTACGTCAACCGTCCTTGCTTTTAAATGTGCATTTCAACTTTAGTGTATTGGACTTTTAAACTGCCACCACGCATCTTATCTTTATGTATGGTGAGCATATGCATGAGTATATAAAAGCGGAGGACTGGATAACTCAACTGGATAACAATGTCAGCGATGTCGCCACCTAACGGTTCACCGCCGCACTACAACTCACTACCACAAGAACAACCTGCCCTTACATAAAGCATGCCATCATTATTCAGGAAATATATAACTTCTATACGTAGAACAACAATGTATTTTTTCAGACACTAAAAGCTCTGTATACATTTTTCTGATTACTATCTAACGCATGATAGCATTTTTTCCGACAGAATATTCTGCGATGCTCCCGATCACCCACCATGTTGAAATGTGATAGACACCCTGCGATATCGGTTTTCTATCGGTAAAACAAATCGAAGACGCCCATTTTGCATCGGTGCCTAATCGCAGAGAGGTGGTCAACTGCCCAGATTATAGGTGACTTTCTTATGTGATTTTGTTTATTGAGCGTGAGAAAACACACTCATATATGTCATCTAGAGGTTAGAATGCTCACAAAGGCTTCCAGCTTACTGCAGAAACTATCAATGTTCCAACTATAAAGACCTGGTTAAATGAGCAGGGGTCCAGTATCAAGCCTTACCATAACCCCTGTCCCCACTACTGACTTGGTTCCTAAAAATAGACACATTTATTTCTAGTCTTTTTGAAGAGAAAATGATTCACTATGTCAATCCTTTCATGAAATGATAAACACTTAGTTATGGTTACTGTGATCTGCTACTAGAAAAGGAAAGTATTAGATGATAATATTGTCTAAATGTGGTAGTTACATTTCAAATCTGATGGGACACATCTAAATACACTGTATTCAGAGAGTCAGATTTGATGGGACACATCTAAATACACTGTATTCAGACCCACTTTGTACAGACCTGACAAACCAGTTTTACTCCCTTCAACCCTGTTATCAAGACTTACACCTGAGACTTGACCATAGACTTGCTGAAACCCATGATCATTGATTTTCATGAAGACTGGGAAGGAGACATAGAGAGACAAATAATGATGCAGATGATAACAGAGACAGAAGGGAGACTCACACAGGGACAGGTAAACAGACAGAGAGTCAGACATGTACAGATAAGGACAGAGACAATTAGACAGATATGCAGAAAGACACATACAAAGAAAAATAATCAAACATACATGCCAAACAACAGGGAGAGAGACAAAGATATATTATGACATATACAGTAAAACCCTGCATAAGCGGACACCCTCCGTTCCAGGCCAGAGTGTCCGCTTATGCGGGGTGTCCGCTTATGCGGGGTTTTCACGTTTGCCTCAGGCAAATATACAAGTGTTTTATACCGACATGTAGGGAAGATAGAGGGGATGGTAGATCTGAAATTCATTTTTCAATACCTTAATTGGATCCGAAGTTATTAATCTTTGAATTATATAATTATTTTCTATGAATATTTTCAAACACACTAATAAAAAACACAGATTGGTCTATTTTTTTAAGGGTGTCCGTTGGAAGCGTCCGCTTAAACAGGGTTTTAGGCCTTTTTGTACCTAAATAACTGTCCGCTTACGCTGGGTGTCCGCTTAAGCAAGGTGTCCGCTTACGCAGGGTTAAATTAAACATCTAATAGAGGGGAAAGTTTTTGTTCTGAGCAAAAGTGTCCACTTACACGGGGTGTCCGCTTACGCGGGGGTTCTACTGTATATGGACAGACAGGGACAGAGACAGAGATATAAACAGAGAGAGTTATATATATACATTATATAGAAAGGGATAGTGCCAGGGAGACAGACAGAGTAGCAGACAGCTGGAGACAGAAAACAGGCATAGACAAAAAGAAATAGACATATTTACTAACAGACAGGGACAGATGAAGATTTGGGTATAACACACTGGACCTGAAGCCACTCTACAGTCATGCCAGAATAGCCATCACCCCCTCCCCACCCACAACCACTCCATCTACTTTACAGATCAACTAGCTATACTCAAGAGCCTGTTTTTTTTGGCTCACTGCTCTCCTACCACTTTACAATGCATGTACATTTCAAATCTGATGGGACACACCTGACTGTATAGCATTGGAACTTCCACTTCTCATGGGACAGACCATTCACTATGCTCTTCAAAGAAACACAGACCCAGTAAGGAGGTATGGGGTTGGTGGAAGGGTGGACATATGACTCTATCTCAACCCAGTCACTACATATTAGCACCTCTCCCCCACTCTCTCACACACACTCATTACCTTCATCCACTGACCAGGTTATTGAACCTGTTATGCTCAGACCCATATAGGACTTGATTAAGAGACATTTCTAATGCATTAGGATGTATACACTGATTTTAATACCAGAAATTAGTTTCATTAAGTAATCCTGTTCATGACACTTGAGAATGACTGTCAAATCAATTCTCTAGGTTTATTGAAATGTTCCTGATACTAAATTTTCAATCAAATACAGATTGCTCAAATACATCATTTTTATGATTTTCTCTTACTTTTATTTCATGAAATAATCTAGGTATACCATGCTCTTCCATTGTAAATGGAAATAACATAAGCTCCTAGTTTTATTGGGAGGAACATCGTAGGGTAACAAAGATATTCAAGTTAAAGAATATTCATATTGGCCGGAACTAGTATTGTGTCATACACAATATCATGGAAAAAAAATCACATTTTCATGATGTGTGCTTGGCGAAATATATGGTAATCTCAATAGACTGCATTGTAAGACAAGGGCTCAAGATAGGACAAATCATATCAGAAAAAAGGAGTGGCACAAGGTAGCCTCTGAAACTTCACAGGTTACAGATAGTGCAGCCATCAGAAGAATCATATCCTCATATATGCTATAAAAGCTATTTAGATAAGTTCTTATTCAACGACAATAATATTCCCCGGATTAATCCAGCATTCTTCTGTGCGGATGTCGTAAGAATGTTCTGAATACAATTACTTTCCCAAATTTTTACAAACTTAGCATAGGCAACGGCACGATTCCTACACCATTTTAGTCGTGGGCGAGAATATGAACATGTTGTGATCAGCACACACATGCTCAAGTTCAACTTACAAACCATGTACGCATCCTGCCTCGTAGTGTATTCAAAATGGAGACGGCCTCCGCTTAATATAGTGGGACTGTGATAACTATTGCTGGTGGCCTACCAGTTCTCCTGCTACCCCCTTTTCCCCTCCCAACCCTCCTCCTCCTCATCTCATCGTCCCAACTTCAGTGCTGTATTCCAATCTGTCTCCAGCAGAACGCCACTGGGTCCCTCTGTTGGTGGGCACGGTGTGATAAGTGTGTGATGGGTGACCCTTTTCCAGCGGTTCAAATACATAACAGGAGCAACCGCCGCGAATGGCCTTCCTTTCCTTTTATATCGCCCATTCAAAGGACTCATCAAACTGCGCCTGCGCGGCGGCTCGCAATAGCTTTCCCCTTATCGGGAGCGGACAAAGACAAGCCCGGTTTGAACCTTTAACTTCTCGGGAAAAACTAGAAGAAGCAGATCAAAGGCAGCTTACCACGCTACCGCGGCTTGAGACAAAAGGTTAGGTCGACTTGAAAAGGAGTTGGATTCTCGAGTAAATGGCTTGTCAAGTTACACTCCGCGAGTCTATCTGTGTATTTTTTTTCATATAGCGGGCGGCGGGTGTGTGCAGTGCGGGAGATAAGCGTCGCCGAGGAGATGGGACTCCTTCTGTTTCCTTATCATTTCACGCTTTCTTCACAGCGATATTTCACAGTTGCGTTACACTGTTCATATTCCGCCTGCCCCGGTCTTAATTTGGGCCCGAGCCTTCTCTTTTTTCTCTTCTCTCATTTTCTGGCGTCGTCGATGGGGCCTGTGCCGACACGCAACGCATGCGTCCTGCGGGTACCAGCAAACCGGATATTAAGGGCTAGGTCCCGTGTCTGAGTGATTTTATTGTTAACTCCACGTACGGAACGTCAATATTTGTTGTTGTTGTTTAAAAGATGATTTATTCAGTGTAAGTTCATTGTTTGGTACATTATATTGGTACTGAGTAAAATCTACATCATCTCTCATGGTTAACATTACATCATGCAGTCGTCTTGTGCAAAGCACGTCTAGTTTAATAAGGTTCATCCTGTTTTTCTTTGTGAATAGTGCGGTAGCGGTTGAGGAAGTAGTTTATAAAAGTATAAAGCAATAGATGTACATGTGCATTGTAATTTTGTATAATATGATATAAAGCAATATACCAGTCTAGTCAATCTATTTTGTTAGGCCTAGCCCACCACAAATTTCAATTAATTTTTTTCTTCTCAATGCATCTCAGGGTGGTTCCCAGAACATCATACTAAAAATCCGCCAAAACCGCCTTTAGAAAACATGTCTAATTTGCATAAATTCAACATTGGAATCACTGAAAATGCCTGTTTTGGGTCATGCAGGAGGTTTTCACTTGCACATTCATATCTTTGAATTGGTTTAACTGGTCCCCTTCATTCTATACATGCACCTGACCTGACCTACTTTCTGAGAAGCAATCAGGGTCCTTTACACAAACCAAGGCCCTGTTTTTTAGTCACGACCATCGTTATGGGCGACATGTTTTTGCTGTCAGTGTACTATAGCTGCGATAGTTTAGGGGGTCGGGTAATTATCGCCGCTCTAAGAGACTTAGGGTGGTCTGAGGTGTGCTATAGTGACGACACTTTTAGGGTCACATGGTCCAAAATGTCTTACAAAGTGTCTTAGACCTAAGACATCTATGGACATGTCGTACAAATGCACAACTTCACGTCCTGTAGGAATTAAGCAATGACATTTTTACACGAGTAAGGAATACATATAACCTATAATCGTACCAAATATGAAGAAAATCGGCAACACCGTTCCGAAGATATCGGCGTTTGAATTTCGTCATAGCAAATGCTGCTCTGGTGGCCAGTGTAGCTTTACCCTCACGTGATCTAATTTGCTTCACTCTCCCAGCAGAGATTCCGTGCTCGACACCGCGAAAGATCTGCTCGGAGAGTGCATGTATGATATCCAATCGATATCCCGATGTTTCAAATTCAAACGCTGATAACTTCAGGACGGTGCAACCGATCTTCTTCATATTTGGTACTCATGTTAAAATTTCATAACTTAATTCCGTCGGGAAGTGGAAAAATCCTCTATATACGCACAGTGAGTTAGACATTTACTGTCTAAGTATGACACTTTTAGCAGCGATCTCCCATGGCGCACTATGACACCGTCTATAGCACACCGGCCATCTTGTGTCGTCCAAACTGTCGTGATATTGTTGGTAGATCGTGGGGCTGACTGGACCCACAATGGTCATGACTAAAAAACAGGGCCCAAGATGGCCACCACATGCTCCTCTGAGTGTCAAAACCTGTGAACTTTCTTCAATTGCTGAAAGTTAAAGCCAGGTTAGAACATCTTCATAGAGGAGGTAAAGCACATCTGGATCATTCTGTTGACTAAAAGGTATGGATAAATACTAAAGGTTTTACTATTTCAACCATCAAATGGCTGACAAGTGCAGTAGTAAGGATGACATCAAATTCATACATGTTACATAAGCAAAGTAGTCTTAGTACTGAAAGAGTATAAACCAACATAAGTATATCTCATAAGCACTCGAGAAAACTGCAGCTGTGCCGGAACATCAAATTAACAAGACAGACACTTGGCAATCCTGTCTGTGAATACCTCTTATTTGGACATACATTACTAAGATGTGGCACAACATCAAGATTTTATGGTTAAAGAAAAGGAGCTGTCCTGAAACACTTGATACCTAATGCCTATTTCAAACTTCAGGCAGAAAGATATTGCCAGTGCAGGTGAAAATGGGGAGACCCTGAACTAAATGAGGTTGCAAAGGTTTGGTCAGCAAGTAGACCCCAGCACATCTGTTCAGCTACAGGCTTTACCCCCAACATCATCTTCAGCATGCTTTCAGAGCTTTAGGGTTTATCACCAAGGCATGGAAAGGACACACCTTACCGCCAACTGACTTGGGAAGGCAAGTCGGCCACATAAAATTCATTCCATTCCTGACAGACAAAGAAGTAGCAATAACAAACTCAAATGATACAAAATTCTCGTACACATAGGGTGACCGATGGATAATATGAAAAGGGCGGGGACGGTTGCGATAGCTGGGACGGGGATTAGGACATTTTACCCTTACACAAAGGTATACACCATTAGCCTTATACCAGTCATCCACCTAAAGACTTTTCCCTGTGGCTGTCTTAGTAACATGCTATCTTCTGCACACCCTCTTTGAGGCTACGAGGGTCACTTGAGCTCGGTGGAGAATAGTGAAGGGATATCAGCAGGGTGGATGGGGGAGGGTTGGGGTCTGTTGGCAGGAAGGGGTGGTTGCAAGGAGTGGTAGGCAGGAAGGAAGACCAGGTCCCGGGCGGGTACATTTCCGATGTATCCAGCCCGTTGTCGGCACTACAATAGCTGTGATAGAGACCCTGACGTGAAAACCCATTTACCGCTTTTAGCCGGGGGCAGTGACCCTCCGCGCAACCCCCTTGCTCACCCTCCATACGCCCTCTGGGCTTCTGATCCATTTAAGTCGTCTAATCCCCGTTAGGAGGCGCAGGCTGTCCCCTCCGGCCCGGACGCAGCGTCGGACGCCGCAAGGGGGCAGTGCCAGCCGACTCGGGTGTCTTTACTGCAGTGGCGACTATTTCTTTGCTCGCATTGTGCGTCGTTTGATACCTAGGTTATACGGCCCCCGTTGAATCGATAGGCGGACTGATACCCGACGACAGTGCCCTCAGCCACCGGAAGTCGGAACGAGTGAGGCAGGGCGGGAAACGAGTGCTGCCCTCTGGTGTCAGCAGTCTTTATTGAGTTGTCGGAGGAATCCCATAATCCCACAGCGTCCCTTCGCTGACGATACGCTAATAGCTAGCGCTACGTCTTTGAATAAGCTATCCGACTGAAGGAAAACCAGTGTGAAGACAAACCAGTGTAAGGACATATTCTGAAAAATGCCCTAGCGATTTATATATAGATATTTTGTAATATGGACTGAATCTATATAAGGAATTTTATCATTTATTTCATTTCTATCACATGACGATACATAATTCAAATAGGATCATCTTTACGTTTGTCAAATTGTCGAAGTTTCGTCCCTAGAATTACTGACACGTAGAAATATGAGGAACGTTCTTTGTCACTCTGGATGTGAAGTGATACATGTTTCTTAACCCTTTCACTATGCTGCATAGCACCAAATACACACCCTGAATTACGCTGCTGCAGTACCATTTTCACCCCTGTAGTACACTGGTGCTTTTCACAATATCCACAGCGATGTCATTATATTACACCTCCATATCAATAAAGATAATTAGGACGTTATATAATAATAATGACATCAACTATGATATAGTTTATCACAGGTTGGAAAAATATCATTAAAGTATTCGCATTATTTCATTAAGAAATGGCAATTACTTGAATATTGGAAATGATGCCTCAAGGCATCATAGCGTACTACGCCCGGGAATGCCTCCAGGCATCACAGCGTACTATGCCAGGGAATGCCTCCAGGCATCATAGCGTAGCTAAAGAGTTAATAGACTAAAGCGGCGTTTACCTCGTCTGAACATACCAACCCCTCCACCTCCCCCCCCCCCCCACCCCGCCCCCACGCCCATACACACACATTGGCCATTCCTGCCCATAACCGCCTGCCCACTGCGAGGCATTACTCCGAGGCCAATAACCTGATTTTATCTGGGGACTTGTGGGTTCTAACGTTCAGTAGATTATTGAATGTCCGCTGCCGGTATCACTCTAGCCGAGTTCCCAAACGTTTCATATCCCCAACCCCCGTACTCTCTCTTCTCTCTCTCTCTCTCTCTCTCTCTCTCTCTCTCTCTCTCTCTCTCTCTCTCTCTCTCTCTCTCTCTCTCTCTCTATCTATCTATCTATCTATCTATCTCTCTCCGGTTCTAAGCAGTATACTTCAGCAGCGGCAGATATTGTATTTATTGGGTAGCACAGTGAAGGACGCAATGGCGAAGGGGGACCTTGGTAGAAAATAGTGTATTGAAAATGTAGCAGATAGGTGTGATCTGAGTTATGGAAATATAATGCAGTGTGAGTGGCGGGTATGAGTGCAAGGGGTGTTGTTTTCTTCCAGATAGGAGTGTTAGAACAAGTGAAGACACCCTGATAACCAAGAGAGGTTGTCCAAACTGCAGAGTTGATCATTGTCTCAGTTTTTATACTTAGTTGTTACAGAGTTTACACAATTTTTTGTTCAACATTCTCTTTATTGAATCTCCGACTGTTTTACAAATATTTCTTTGATTATTTACATCATCATTTGCCAATAAAGATGGTCTCCGTCAGCCAGGTACATATGACTGGTTTCAATCGGGGGCCAAACCCATAACAACAAGTTAATGCTAGGGAGTTACTAAGGGCGTACCATCCGGCCTTATGAATATCGCTCATAATATTCTATATCCCGTACAAATTATAAAACATGAATAAGTTATAAGCATAGTGAAATAAGGTGTTGAGTCAGTAATCCAGCAAGGGAAAATGAACAGGTAGACATTGGAGCTCTCTGACTTAAATATACATCAGGGATATAATTGCGGAATGGTGTTTAACATTGTTTGTTTCGATAATTCTTTTAACTCTTTCAGAGTTTCCGTATTCCGTTCTAAGGCTGGGAGAGCATTCTAATTGGTTCCACATATTTATTAGGGACTTCGCATGTACACCTGTGTGTTTGGTCTGACCATCCTCAAAGTTGAGGCTACATTCTGTCTCGTTCAAATATTAAGATTATAAGTATAGTCAGGTTTTTTTTATCTGCGGTAGGCCAGATTTAACACATGAGCACGTCTGCGGTTTTCCAAGTAAGGCATTTGAGTTAGGGTATGTGTTAGGTTACTACCTGAAAGGCATATTCAAAGATATCTTTAGGCATCGGTTTTGGAGTATCTGAATTTTGTTTTGCATATATGTGGAAACACTTGAATACAATGTATCCATAATCCATGTATGGAAGTATGGTGGCTTTATAGAGTTTCAATGCAACATTATTCGATATATAGGGTTGCATTTGTTGTAATTGGAACATCCTATGGTTAACTTTTCTCTGTACATCTTTTATATAGGCATCAAAGGTCAAAGTCTGGTCTAGAGTGACCCCAAGATATTTGTAATTCGTAACTGATTTTAATCCAATGTTATTAAGGGTTAGATTTAATGGTGTTTATTTGTTTAGTCTCAAATGGGTGCCAAATTTAAGATTTTGTTTTTTTCAGAATTTATCGATAGTTTATTAATATCGCACCACAAGGATAATTTGTTGAGGGCATTTTGCAATCTTGCAGTCGCTTCTAAGGTTCAGTTTGCATCCGAATAAATGACCGTATCATCAGCATATAGTTTACATTTAGTTTCAGTGAATATATTTATAAGGTCATTAACATAGATCAGATAGAGAGTAGGTCCCAGAATTGACCCTTGGGAGACACCGCAAACCACCCCATCCCCTGCCGAAATTTGGTTGTTAAATTTAGTTTGCTGAGTTCTGTTTGTTAAGTAATTATCTATTAGTTTTAAATTATTATCACGTATACCATAAGCTTCCAATTTAGAGTGTAGGATGGAGTGGTCTACGGTGTCAAAGGCTTTTCTCATATCAATAAATATAGTAGATGTCAACTTTCCAATATTAATATTTCTTGAAACATCATCAACAAACGCAGACAAGGTATCAATCGTCGATAGACTCTTCCTAAAGCCGCTTTGGGAGTTAGTTATAATATTGCAGTGATCAAGGTGTGTTTGTACCTGTCTATTTACAATGTTTTCTAGCAGTTTTCCCAATAATGGCAGGACCGATATAAGCTGATTGTTTTAGCTAGGATTGGGTCAACCCCTTTGTGGATTGGGGTGACCATGGCCCTTTTCCAACAGTCTGGTATGTCATTCAGTGTAAATATGTTATAAAAAAAAAGTAGTCAGCTGCGATACTAGTACCATAAGACAAGGTTTTAAGATTTTTGTTGGTAACCCATGGAGAGCAGAAGATTTGCTCGGTTTGATATTCCTTATACATTTAAGCAGATCAGGTTCATTCGCCACAAAGTTTGGCATATTTTCTTCAGTTCGGTTACCATAAAATTTCAAGGGGGTTGATTTGTTGGCTGCTAAGCGGGGGCCAATATGTGTGAAGTATTTATTTAAATGGTCTGCTGATTCATCCTCAGGGATCTCCTGGTTTGAATCTTCATCATATAATCTAATCTTTTGGTTCTCTTTGGCTGAATCATGACTTGGCAATATCGTTTTCATCAACCTCCAGAATTTTCTATGATCACCATTTGATCTGTCAAGCATTAGGTTAATATGGTCTTGTCTGGCTCGTTTGGTTAATCTCATCATTTAACCAGGGTTCTCTTTTCTTTTTAATTGTAAAGGTTTTCTATGGACAGTGGATGTCTAAATATTTGGTAATGAGGTCTGATATATATTCTCATTGCTTTGTTGGATTTTTTTCAATAGCATAAAACGAATTACAGTCGTGTTCCTTCAAATATTTGTTTAAATTTTCTTGATTGAAATTACCATAAGATCTACCTGTAAAGGATTCAGAAGATTTATGACCCTTGGGCTTTTTCCTGTTAATAGATATGGGTTGGTGGTCACTGATCAAATTCATCAGGACACCTGAGTGAGCAATATAAGTTGAGTTTGAGAAAATTAGATCAATTGTTGAATTGAGGTTTGAATATCTGGTAATTCCTGTTATGTATTGAGGTAACCCATAATTTTTCATTAAATAGAGTACATTTTTAACATCTTTGTCATTTTTATCGTTAATGTTTAGATTAAAATCACCCATTACGTATATTTCCACGTTACCTTCTCTCTTTATTTCATCCAAAGTATTTCCCAAAATCTTGTTGGTTATTTTCAAATCGGCAACGTGGGGTCTATAAATATTTACTATGACTATTTTCTTCATACCGAAGTTGTGTAAAGATACTATTTGTAGTTCATATTATCATCATACATAGGTAAGCATTATGACATATCACTATTGCCCATGGATTTGGGCTGAAGGTATCTGGGCCCAGTTCAGAAGCAAAGTCTAGGTCAATTTAAAATTGACTTAGAGCCTAATAGACTACAAGTCCAAGTCAATACCGCACAGTTTGGGTTCACATGCAATGTCAATTACAAGTCAAGCTTAAAAAATGTTCGATATCCCAAGTCTAATAGATAGTTGAATTGAGAAGTCAAGTCAATTAATTCCAATGCCGAAAATTGACACTGGGGAGAAATACATTCAATGATACTGTTTCAGTTATATTGTGGTAACACACACTTGCTTATAACAAACTAATTAGCCCACTCTCATTTATCATCTATATACTTCCATAATACAAAAACTCGCTTATAACAAAGTGAATCTAGGCAAAACAATTATTTTGGACAAACACATTTAATTATGAATCTCAAACGCCAGCCATTATATTTTAAAAATGAACGCACATATTGGTTGAATTTCATATGCAAAGGGCAGTGTATACAACATGTATTGTATAAAGGAGCTAATCTAAACCATTTATTCAGTATTAGTGAGCTGATATGAATGTTAAACCCACCAAATTGTAGCTGGAATACCATAGCATGCGATACAATTACTGTATGGTCTCTATTTATATTTTGGTCTCTATCTAAACGTATTCTACAAATGTATAACCCTTTTACACTCACTCTAATGCTAAAGAATACGTTGTTAGGTGATTGTATGGCTGCATGCATTGCGTAACCAAGAAGATAAGGCGCATCGCTGGTTAGTGGAAAAAGGCCTATTCAAGGCAGGAGCCATAGAATTTCCGGCGTCCGTCGCATCATACATTTATTCGCTCCAGTGTAGCCGGGCGTGTGTTTGCGTGCGATACAACGGATGCGTCGCATCGCACAGCTTTTAGGTCACCTCAATGGACTGCTTACTCTATGGATAGCGAAGAACGTTATATAAGAGTACATAATTAGTAGAAACTAAACGAGAAAATCAGCATTTGCAATGCTGAATGATGAATAAATATGAACTGGTCTCAGATGAAATCGGTCGTTTTCTCCTGGGACTAGTCTCTAGGTAATATCCTGGCATTCGCTCAAATGTTACGACGCGTCTTGTCCTCAGAGATTACGGTCGCTTGCAGATGAAACTAGTTAAATTGTGTATTTACACAAAATGGATACGGTACGAAACAGAGTGAAGACAAAATGTTATACACACAGAAGACAAAATCTAGTAATACTGGTTTAAGAAGATAAGGCGACCATAGGTAGGAGCGGGTGCACACTGGCTGAGAGATCGCTAGGCAGGGAAGAATTACCGATCGGCCATGAGAAGGAATAAGCTACACACCCTGCTAATCTTATCATGACATCACAGCCAGCAAATGGAACCTCCTGTCCACTGGCTGTGTCCAGATTAAGCGCCAACTCAATTCCGAGACAAAGACGATCAGCGCGCGGCGATTTACCGACGATCCGCCCGCCTGCCTAAGGACGAGAAGGGCATTAATCGACAAGCCCTGACCTTTCCAGTCTCGCTGACGTGAGCCTAGTGTCGGGCCCTCGGAGCCGGGAGTCGGGCGATGGTCGTCCAGCGTCGTGCACAAATCATCTGGTATTGCGTGTCAGGCGTCGTGCGTCCGCATCTGATTTGAAGTCTCATCCGTATCTTCCATTGGACTGGGTTTTCTTTATATTTTGGGTACCTGATGTTGGAAGTTGGGTGTCTTGCATAGAATGTCTTGAATTAACATTTAAGATATCTGAGGTTTGGACATCTGACATTTTGCAAACGACACTTGGAGTACGAAATTAGATGTCTTGTGTTTGTTGCTGGGCACTTGGTATCAGGTGTCTGCTGTTGTGTATCTGTAGGTATAAGTCACCGAAATTTTATTCCCGACTCTCACCGAGCCGATGGTCGGGATGAATCGGGCACAAATTTCGGTGTCTTATAGGCTCAACATAGGGTGTCTGACACAGGGTTTCAAGCGTCTGGTGTCTTGCATCGTACATCGTGTATGCCCTTTGCTTTCAGATTCCTACTGCTTACCTGCCACCCACCACTTGCTGCTACCTATCTGCCACCTACCCTCCCTCTTCTGCATGCCTTCCTTGCAGTCGCCACCTTCTAACCAATGCAAAGTACACAACTCCTTCAATCTGCCACCCACTATACTTACCTTCCACCCACCAGTAACTACATGGATCTACTTTTTACTGCTTCCTACTCGCTTCCTTCTGCTTACCTACGACCCACGACCAATCGGCCACCGCCTACGACCCACGACCCACCGCCCACTGCCTCTACGCACTGCTTCCCTGCCACCCACGGCCCGCCGCTTGCGTGGGCATTATGGCGTAATTTGCTCAAGAGAAATCTGGGATCGCGCGCGTGGCCGTCGGACAAATCAGGACTGATACGGCCATTAAGGAGCAATGCCGGCGTATTAAGGGCCATCTCACGCATGGAGGCGCCGCTTAAAAGGTTTTCAAAAGTAGATTTTCACCGTAAAATGCCTTCTTAGCGCCTGTCACGGGGCAAATTTATCTTGTCAGGGAGGTCTATTCTGAGGGGGACGGGCGGCGGGGCAGGGTGAGAGACAGGGTGCCACGGTCTGTTAGCGGGTGTCAGAGCCCGTTGAGGGCTGACCCACAGTACACGGTGGAGGGGGTGGGTGGTGAGGGGGTTTGGGGTCGTTAAGTTGACAGTATGTTGAGAGTAGTAGGGAGAAAAGGGAGTGTCAAATAGAGATGTGATCCAGTGATAATGTGCCCGGGGACGTCCCGCAAGGTTTATAGAACGCTAGTGATCTACATGGCCTTGTACAATCGGTGGCCATTAATACAGCTTTATGGGGAGCGTTTGAAAACCATCCCTCATAATCTGGCAAGAGGGCCTTCTTTACCATGACCTTACTGTTGTCTGAATGAAAACGGATTTATTGATTGTAGCTTCTGTCGGGTCAGTTTGTCAATGCACCTTTGCCCAGAGATATCGTTGTTTAGATTTAAACCATGCAGGCATCCTGTCATAGACAGTGTATATAAGCTCCCTGCATTGATAAAATGATAATTGCTCTATATCGTTAAACATCTAATAAATAGTTATAAACAAGCATTGTATATACATGAATGTACCCATAGTTGTCTGGGGCAATGGATAAAAAGGTTGATAGAAATGTTATACAAGATTCTATCATGGGAGATTGCAATTCATGACATGGTGCAATATGTAGTTCTG
Organism: Alentia gelatinosa; assembly: GCA_950022655.1. Classification (NCBI taxonomy): domain Eukaryota; kingdom Metazoa; phylum Annelida; class Polychaeta; order Phyllodocida; family Polynoidae; genus Alentia; species Alentia gelatinosa. Next base: position 54,091,318 of record OX465581.1, read on the forward strand.
AATCGAGCCATGCATCTTATAGACCCATCTCATATCCCACCCTATTCTGCGTCCCTGTGTATACATATATACTTAAAGGAAACATCAAGTTTCATCTTCCATTATAAGTAGATATACATCGTTCTCTGGCTGACCACGTTTACTGCCGGGGCTCAAGAACATATCGACATATTAATGTTTCCTCAATAATCGTTGAACATAACAAAGAATTCATCAACACATTATTTCACAATTTCATCTACGCAAGTGGTTTTTAACCTTTTCGAAACCTTCCATAAAACAGAAGATTGAATTTTCAGTAAAACGATTGTACATGCTTACTGGGTCATATCTGGCTCGCGATATGCGGCTTGCAGGATAAGCCGCCATTTCACAGCGATCGTTGCTTTTGTTTGCCCGCTGGAAAGGGGTCTTAATCCGCCATATCGTGGTGCTTTGACAAAGACAGCTTAACACTGCGGGGGCATTATCCCGGGTCCCAGGCCCGTGCACCAAAAACACAACGATTACAAAGGTGCGAAACGCTAAGCGGCCGTGGCGGAGCTGCCCTGAACGGCTCCGTGGTCGGCCAGACCCCAGGACGAGATGCTCGCGTGACCTCGCGAGATCTCATCAGGTCTTCAACGCATGCGCACTTTCCACCTCCCTAGTTATCAGTCTCGTGTTTTGCGTGGTCGCCACCGGAAGGCGTCTAATTACGTGTACTGACGATAGAAGGCACTACAAGAAGGAATGCGCAGGTTTAGTTGGAGGAAGAAGTGGAGAAAGATAAAAAAGAAAGATAAAAGGAAATGAAGGAAGTGGAAAAAGGGGACGAAGGGATGGAAAACAAATAGGAGGGGGGATGTTCACAAAAGGAGTAATGAAGAAGGAGAGGAAACGATGTAGAAGAAGGGTGTACAACTAATTAGGAAAGCCATAAGACAATGTGGAATTTGATAAGAGGCACTGAGATGGGAAAGGGGAAACCAAGAGAAAGAGAAAGAGAAAACAATGAAATTGTGGACGGGAAACTGGTCAATGTAAAAGAAAGAAGAATCTACAAGCAAAAGGAAAAGATAGGAACAGAGCAGACAAAGGCGGGAGCAGTATGAATCAGGAAGACCGGGAAATGTAAATTAAGATTGGAGGAGGCGATGACCAAGTAATTGGCATTCAGGTGAATGGAGATTTACGTTGGACAGGGAAGAAAATTAAAAATACAAACATTCATACTTGTATCAGGGCGTGCACGTCTGTATTGTAAATTAGCAGACCTGTATATACATGTATATGACTATATATAAGTAGAATGGTATAGGTGTAGTTTATAGTTTATAAAGTGAATGTGGCAGGTGGCGGTGGATGGTGAATACAAATGTTGGGCAGCAGACGTGGGGATAGTTGGGACTAGACAGTTGGTGGGTTGCATACATATATACGTGGGGTCGCAGACGTGTGGGTGGGTAACGTTCGGGTGGTGGGCGGTGGGTGGCGGGTATCGGCCGGCAGGCAGCGAGCGGTCGGCAGTCGTAATCATTGACTTTATGCGGAGTGATCTCTTTTCACGGAGAACCCGGGGTCGGCCGCTGTCTCCCCCGTCAAAACGTCACTTCTCCAACACCCGCCCCATCCACCGCCTGGACGTGCGACGATCCATCGTCCACGAGGCCCCAACACAAAGCCACGTCCGGATATTGAGTTAATATTTTTGCCAAATAGCGCGCGGCCATCGACCGGGTTTTCACTGAAAACAGCGCCGGCGATTATAGGCTTGGCGGCGGTGATTACAGGGCGGGCGGCGGGCGGTGGCGGGCTCGCCCGGCCCGTTTCCGCCGTGTTTAGAGAACGTGGCCGATTAATTGCGGCTTTTGAGTCACTCGCAGCCCGACGCGGCATCATCCCGCCAGCGGCAATGGTCTGCGTGTCATCGGCTCCTCCGTCTTCGCCAGAAGGGCCGAACACCCCACTCTCTTTTCGCCATCCACCCCTGCCTCAAAATCCATGATTGCTAGTGAGACGTTTCAGAATTCAGTCCACAGGCTGAAAGGGACACACAAGCATTTGCAGTGTATGACCCAGTTTATATATTGATGTGGACATTGACCTTTCATAAAAATCAAAATTTACATAAACTTAGCTTTTAATGAATTACTCATAAATAACTATGATACTATAGATAAAATCAGCTTAAAAAGCATATATGAAATTATGAGAGATTGTATCTACTTAAATTTAACAGCAATTGTTGATGTAGACCGCATTATACACTGACATATGAAAACGAATATCGTATTTTGAATAATGATTAGTAAAGGGAGCTTTGCTTTTTTGGATAAGAAAACAATTGCCAACAATTTCCAAAAATCTAATTACAGTTATGATCAGCCTGTCAATTCGATCAATCAAAAATATATTCCTATACGTGTAAATTTTTAAGTATCATCCTCTCTTGTATAACTTCACCGCCAGTCTATCTCCGCTAGACTACAAATATGAGTTGTTCCTTCACTGGGTAGAAAGACCCCTTGCAATTTGCATCAGAACCTTAGGCAAGCACTCAGGCAGACATCTTGAGTATATTACAGACTGCCTATTAAGAACCGCTTCTCTCCAGATGATATCCCAGTCAATGTCACTATCAATGTCAATCACTGTCCGTCAACTGTGTAAAAAGAAGTGCGAAGGCTGGAATAGTGGCAGTTATAGCGAATCCGTTCGATATATACGCCTCAGCGAGCATGGATGAGAAAGAAGGCGACTTGTACTGTCGATCTGCTTTTGCTTTTCTTCTACTCCCAAAATGTTCTCCCATCTCCATCGCTACCTTATACTACTAACCCCATTCCGTCTGCCTACCTGGCTTCTCCTCTATACGTTATTTTGCTGTTTCTTCAGCTCTCTGTTAACAATTTCTTCTCCATGGCGTTTTTAGCTCAGTATACCATCTACATCTTCTGCTCTCCCTGCAACTCAGTTAAACCGGTCGCAACCTTCCCATCTAATCCCTCCATTATCCCTGTGTTTTATACCCATTCATACCAGTCATACGATCATCCAAATATTTCTTTCACGGGTACCATAATTAATGTCGATCTTCATCTTCTTACATTGTTTTTCTGTCCCTCTCTATCATATAGGCCCTACCTCTTCTTTAACATCCTCTTATTCTCTTTCTCATTTCTTAATGCATCCCTTATTGTGTCTTCATGGGTCTAGGATCGCTCCTCCCGTCTATCTTCCTTTCTCTATACCTTTTTATAAATTGAACGCCGCATTTCTGCCTCTCGTAAAACTGTTTTTCAATACTCCCTCTTCAAAACCGTTCCCATATATTCCTGCTTTCACTTTCTTTTCGACTATAAATGTAAACTTCTCTTTCCTTTGATTTGACTCTATGTCCCTTTCCTCTTCCTCCTTCTCTTATCCTTTCTATACATGACCACCTCCTGTACATCATTGTCCTTCAGTCTTCTACTCCTTTCCTCATCCTTCTCCGTCAGCGTTACACATCTTCTTCTTCTGATGGAACAGCTAGAGTTGATCGCCTCCAGGATGCATTAACTCACGCAGCCCGGCTCTGGCCTCGTCTCCTACCCTTCCCCCCTGTCACAAGTCCCTTCTTTTCCCGGCCCTGGAGGCTTAGATATAACGCCAAATATTGCGCCAAGAGTGAGGCGGATTAACACCGTGTTCTTTACAGAGGTGACCTGCCTTAATGGAATGCTCGTATTGACTCTGGGGCCCGGGGCGACGAGCAATTAACAATGGAGAGAGAATGTGTGTAAGGCAGGGGGGGGGGATGCTCCTCGGAGCACCCCCCCCCCCCCCGCCGCCACTGCTATCCCCGCTGATATAATATGGAACATATAACCTTTCTTCAGGGGAGCTAAGATGAAACATTTTCCTCTTTGTTAGTCGATTGTTGTGTTTTGGGTTGGGTCAATGTGTGTCACAGTGGTATTTTTACAAAGTATCATACTAAACCCAAACCACTCAACACCATTACTACTCTTTGTATTGTGGTATGATAGAAAGGAAAACATTGAACATTACTCACGGAAAATTACTGAGACATGATAATATGATTTTGTTTGCATGAGTCTCATTTCAACGTTAACATTACAATATACATACTTTGTGTATAGTATCCATGATTTCGTTTGCATTTAGACTGGAGGTATCAGCTTGGGTGATGAACACCCTATCATCCGCTGGCTCCAGTAACATATTACGCGAACTGCCTCCCAACATCCTATTTAGGACTTACATGAGGTCAAGTGAGAAGTTTGATACAGTGTGCTGATACAAGCTGATTTGACAAGAAAATCAGGAGGACAAAATCATCATCAGATAACTAGCATAACAGGATAGTAGAAAATTGACAAAGACAAAATATGAATACACTTAATAAATGATATAGCCTTTGTACAGGATTCACATTGACTATCACACACTGTTAATTTTGTGCATGGACCTCTGCACCACAACCCTAATTAAACTATTTATAGAAAGAAGTAAACTTGAGTGGTTCAACACATTATGTCCAAGTAGACTATACATTGGGGCCCATAGCTTAACCTAACTTACGTCTAAGTAGTAGTTTCCTAGTCGCTTTGAAGGTAGGGAGGTCTACTATACGTCTGAACGCAGGGTCAAGGTTATTCTAGTAGGCACCCACCTTATATTCTACCGAGGATTTGTATTTAGATAGTTTTATGATGGGTTAGATTTTTAGTGTGGGTGCGTCATGTAGTCTAGTGAATCATCTACCTTCATCAAGATGGTCATTTGATAGTGTTCGTTTGAAGGCTGCTACGCTCAGGTGTAACTCCCTTCTGTCTCTTAAGGTGTTTAAGTGTGCAAGTTTGTGAAGCTCTTTAATTGGAGTGTCAAATTGTGAGTTTAAGCAAATGAGTATTCTCCTATTTTGGAGTCTTTGTAGTTTGGTGAGTAAGGTGTCATTAGTGTTATGAATTAGGGTATTGGATAGTTCAAGATAAGGTAATACCTTTGTTTTGTAGATTGCAAGTGCTTGTTCTTTGGACAGGTATTTCTTCATGTAAGCAAGTTGGTGGAGTTTGTGTGATGCTCATGAGATCATCTTATTGATGTGTGAAGAGTATGATAGTTGCTTGTCCAATGTGACACCCAGGTAGTCAAATTTTGGTAATTTTTCGATCATGGTGTCATTCATGCGTAAGTTAACGGGTGGACATTTTGCACATTTTGGCTTGGTTCTGTAGAGCATGGATTTAGTTTTTGATGTGTTTACAGACAATCGGTTGTTATAACACCAGCTGGATGACGTTAATGTCAAAACAATAAACGCTGCCCTGACAAGGTACTACCATGATCAGAACAGAAAGGATCTGACAGCGACACTGTCACACACACCCCCCGGGCTGAGGTCCCACTCAGCAAGGTTTAAAAACAATACTTACAGTGGTTTTCCTCCTTGCTCACACAGGGCAGGGCGACTGGGGCAGCTAAACAACCCCGGTACACGAGTTTATAAGGTTTAAACTCCATAGGAACTGTGTGGAATGACACATAGACACCACTCGACATCGCCGACGGGCGACACGGCCGTGTCGAACGCTTTTGGTCCTACAAAACAACAAAGCGGTCACATGATATACACGTGACGGCTGGACCAATCAGAAGCGCGGAACGGGTATGACAGCTGAGGCCGCGGGAACTTCCGCGGCCCGCTTCCCCTTTCTCTCTATCAGTGGTCGCATAGCGGTGGGAGAGGACTCATTCAGTTACGCCACGTCAAATCGAACTAGCTGGATACAGTATTTATGTCCAGTTGCATTAGTAGGGATACGTCGGCTACGTTTTTTCCGGAGAGATAGATGACAGCATCATCTGCATATAATTTGTATTTGCAATGGCTAATAGCTGAGTCAATATTATTTATGTAAATTAAGAAAAAAAGTGGGCCTAATATTAAGCCTTGCGGAACTCCACAGACAATAGGTTGTGTAGTCGAGAGGATGCTATTGGCTAAAGTTTTTATTTCTATCGGTGAGGTAATCTTTTGACCAGTTTACTAGTTTTTGGTTAATACCCATTTTTTGGAGTTCGTGAATAAGAATTGCGTGATTTACAGTTTTGAATGCCTTTGTCATGTCAATGTAGGTGGCTATGGTTATTTCCCCATTATTTATGCCTTTGATAATGTCATCAGTAAGTTCAGATGCTGTGCTGTCAGTTGAATGCAGTTTCCTGAAACCCCCTTGGTGTTTGTTCAGTAAATCAAAATCTTCAAGAAATCTAGTTATTTTTTTGTGGACTATTTTTTTCAAGGAGTTTTCCGGTCAGGGGGAGAAGTTAGATAGACCTTAAGTTATTTACTTCGCTTTTAAATTTTGTTTTTTTCAATGGTATGACTGTGGCTTTCTTCCAGCTTGAGGGGAATGTCTCGGTTAATATGGACTGCTTAAAGATATGTAGTAGTTGATTGGTGAGCATTGTAAAACTGTCCTTCAAGACTCTGGCTGATAGATTTTCGATGGCTCTTACACAGTCATGTATAAAGGAGTCGGGTATTAGTACCTATATAGTGCTAGGGAACGGGTATCCACAGGCCCATTATGGTAATTTGATGATGTGATCACGTGATATAACATGTGATACTTGATATCATTTTCCATAAACATTTTAAAGATGATGCTATACCTAAACTCTGTGGAAGTTTCATGTATATTGATGAATTATATTCAAATTTATCACCTAAAACAATAATTTTGTAAATATTGGACTGGTGATGCCTTGAGGCATCACCCGATCCTGTGTGGTGATGCCTTAAGGGATCACCCGCAGCTAATGGGTTAAAAAAAATTCCCATTCAAGGTCAAGTAGTTGCTGTTGGAACATCACCCGGTCATAGTTCACATAAGATTGTCCAAGAAATTGTTTAGTTTCAAATTTGGGCTTGACTTTCTTTTTGGTAATAAATATAGCACTATGGTCACTGATATTCATATTTAATGTGCCAGCTTTTTTATGTTAATGCTGTCTGTGTATGCAAATTCAATAATATTTCCATATCTAGTGGGGTCAGTGATCTTTTGGGTTAGGTTATTGAGTGTTTCAATATTGGGTATATGTTTGTGTTTCGCGCTTAGGTTAAAATCACCTATTAACGTAATTTCCCCTTTATGCATTGTACGAATGGTGTATATCTGTTCGGAGAGTGTATTAACAAATGACTCAGGGTTCCCCCATTAGGTCTGTAGATACAGCAGATTATCTGGTTTGATTGGTTTTTTATTCAATTTTACCTATATGGATTCAATATCTGGTGTACTCAAACACAGGTCGCTGATTTCCTCTGTCTGGAGTGAGTCTTTTGAGTAGACCATCACGCCTCCTCCCACCTTAATTTCACCTCTTTCATTTAACCATTTACGGTCATTCCTGAGTAAGGTATAGCCTCGTATGTCAAACAGGTTTGAGTCTAGGGTGTTTGTCAACCACGTTTCCGACAGGGTTACTACATCCGCATTAGCTAGCTTTAGGTTGTTTTTAACTAGGTCGAATTTTCCTTTAAGACTTTGGACATTTTGGTGTAAGATATGGAACCCATATTTACGGCCTCGGGTGTTATGGTGTTTTGGTCCAAGGGTCAGATTTGAGAAATTAGTCTTGTTAAATGAGTAAAGCCTTGCTTCGCAGTTTTTTCAGGTGGTGTCAACCTAGATAGCCGTCAACCAGCCAGCATCAGAGGGGTGCCGGAGATATACATACTTTGTGTATAGTATCCGTCAGTATATAGTTCAGCTTTAACTACATGTAAACAACATGTACAGTGGGTTGGGTAATACTTCCGATCTGTCTGTAACATGAAAAGGGCAGGAGTCTATTTCATGGTTGCATATGTGGCTGTAGCTGGGGTTTTATTTTCATTGAACCAATCGCAAGTATTTGTAGCTAGTCTTTAATCCTCTATTAGATTCTCATTGAAGAATCTATTTATCCCTCATATGTGATTACTATATTAGGGATTTCAATAAGAAATTATAAATCTATATATCCGAGTTCCCCTAGCGGGAGGGCTTAATGAATGCCTTTAAAGTATATTTCAATCAATAGCCTTGAAGAACTTGTATTGTCTTTAATTCTATGTGATTTGCTTTGAAATAAATACTTTAACTGAACTCGTTTAATACTGAATATTAAATACGTCAGCTTTTAAATCGAAACTATATCCACAGAATATACCCTCTTGGCCTACCGGGAGATAGTAGGCTGGATCGGAAGGTTAGAGCTATAGCTTATTTAACCCACTATGCACTAACCTCACAGAGTAGAGACCCTTGGCCAATTATAGTGATACAGGCGGGAGCTGAGGAATGAAAGTGGGATGAGAGAGTGCTTTTATTCTCTGGTGGACACAGAACGGGCGTTGACTGAGCAGCTCCCTGGTGTCGTCGTGTGCTAGATTCAAGCGGCTAATGACAAATACCTCCGCCCTCTTTGACACACCTATAGTAGCGCTTCTTCTTGAAAGGGGCGGAGCTAAAACAACAATGAGATATTGTCTCCTCAAGTAGTGCTACCTAACGAAGACACTGGAGGTGTTAGCATATACCTATGTACTCATGTCTGTGCACTTGTCTTATCTCTCATATATACGTTAAATGGAGATATTATTTTGTCACTATCCGCTGTTAATTCACAAAAAAAGGATATATGATCTAAGTGTGACTTGCAGTGGTCTACACTTTTCACGAGTGGACATATTTGAGGTATAGTAATATCAAACCCCGGACATTTTTTTTTATAAAAGAGAAATCTGTTTCCTTTCCCACCGTCTACGTATATGCTAGTGTCTAAGTAAACCCAGGGGATGCTATGCATGATAACAATCAACAACGCCTCCTTCCACCATTTTCAGACGCCGCCCATCTGAACAGACTTTCTAGTCACAGGATGCACACGTAACTAAGGAGATGCCCAGAACCCATTAAGTACCCTCCTTCGCTGAGGTGTCATAGATTACCCAAATAATTGAGTAGCAAGAACGTCTGATAACCTCCTTCCACATGTGAAAACATGAGTAAGTACATCCGGCATACTAATTCCGTCGTCGTGATAGAGAATAAATATAGCTAAGGTTTCAATATTTGCTTCTTTATTATATATATATATATATATTCATATATATATATATATAGATAGATAGATAGATAGATAGATAGATAGATGAACCGTTGAACTATGCTTATATATATATATATATATATATATATATATATATATATGTGTGTGTGTGTGTGTGTGTGTGTGTGTGTGTGTGTGTGTGTGTGTGTGTGTGTGTGTGTGTGTGTGTGTAGGTGTAGGTGTGTGTGTGTGGGGGGGGGGGGGGTCTGTGTGGTTGTGTGGGTGTGTGTGCGTGTTGTTATCTTGTAGTAGATATGCGTTACATCGAATAGACACCACAGTACTTGTGAAAAGTGTTTAAACGAACAAGAATTGAACCGATAAAATTATGTGATGCACATAACCCTGTGGACTCATTCCGAGTTACTCTTTTTACGACAGTATAAGCTGTTAAGCCCCCACCCCTTCACCACCCCCATCCTCTAACTCAATCCTCCTGTCATATTCAATTCCCTACCCTTCCCTCTGTCCGCCGTTGCTAACCCTCCTCCCGTTTACATCCTACGGGCGGCCGTCGGCGGCCTGTTGTGGGGGCCCTCAAAGGCTCTTACGTGCTCATTACACCCTGATTCAGACGTCATAAATGATGTTGTCCTGAGCTGCTCGCAGCAGGTGCAATGGATCAAGCGGACCCTAATTGAAACGTGATTACTTGGTCCCCGCCGCGGGGACGGGCAACCCGGCCGCCCGCCCGCCGGCATTATGATGGGGAGTGACGGCAGAGACGGCATCGAGGACGGTGGGGGTTGAGGGTAAGGGGGTGGTGGTGCTAGGGAGGGTCGTCTGTCACCCTATTTAACAGTGAAAGTATTCCGTTTCTGCCCCTCCCACGTGCCGCCCACCCAATGAGGGGGGAAGGGTGATGATGGTTTGGAAAACCCACGGCTGTAGGTCATTGCCTGCTCGCGGTCACCCACTGTCTGTCCGCCCTAGATCCCTCCGACACTCTCTTTATAATCGCTTTGCCAGTTTGTCAACTGCGGGCCTCCCACTGCCTACCCTCTATCCCCACCCGCCCTTATTGACCCCCTCTGTCAACCCACCATTGCCCACCTCATATTTATTATTTGTGTACCAGCTGTCTGCTTCTTTGTTCTCTTCATCGCTTGTCCTTTAACTATACATTTTTTCTCTCCCTTTTGCCCACCCGTCATCTGAACCATCATTTTAGTGAGATTGTTCCTAAATTTACCCACCGCCTGCTAGCACATTTTGTTTTCTCTGCAAATACTCTTTCCATTACTCGACTGTGATCTTCCATCATCCCACCAATTTCAATCTACTGTCCACCGGTGCTTTCTGTTTCCTACCCATTGCGTAATTGCTATAGGCTTAATCATCTCCTTCCTTCTAACAGGGTCGGCTAAAGATGGGTTCTTCTGCCTGTTGCCCAAAGACCCATTGTCTAGTTCCCTCCTATCCACTGCCTGCTGTTCTCTGACCCTGTGTTTCAAACTTATCCTCGGACTTCTTCCTGCCTATCATTTCCTAATTCATCTATACCTTCATCTATACCTTCTTCCTGTTGCTCTACCTTCTGCCTACTGCCCGCCTACACTATCGTAGATGCCCGCCTGCCCTCAACGTATCCTAATGCCCAGAGGTTGGTATGACCACGAGGTTCCTCCCCGTTACAGTTACAGCACAATAATACCATCACCCGATACTCTTTCGCCAGGGGGCACTGATGACGCTGAGAGAGGGTGGATGGGGGGCATGGACGCGAGCGGGGGTGAAAATGGGACCCTCGGCCCCGCACTCCAGTCGACAATGTTGTTAGAGGGAAATCAATGTAAATATCAATTACAGGCGAAAGTGATTAGGACGAGATGAGACGGTGACGAGATCTTTTTACCACTGCGTCGCGCATGGCTAATAGGCCAGGGCCAGGGTGGCATTTAGTATTTACATTTAAGACCAGGATCAGCGTGCCGAGATATTAGAAATAATCCGATTTAATTACCCCGGAATGAACCCAAGGTTTTGGCTCGTCCCTATTAGGCGTCAGAGTGACAAAAAACTGTTTGCCATTTCAATATATTTGAAACATATTAGAAACTATTTACAATCCCTGTGTTACATGTATATATATATATATATATAACACAGGTCACCCGTGACGGAGCAACCAAGGGCCTTCAGAAGACATTGTATATGTTGTTTATTCTAAATACAAATGTGTGTAATACCATTACATAAATAAACCAGATTGTATATATGCGTCCCTGTATCTGTGTAAACTGATCCCTTTATCTCATACCATATTGTGGTTGCGGACGCAGTACAATCGAAACCACCATACTTAAAAGACACTTAGAAAACCGCCCTGGACTGATAGATATACGTTTTTGCAAACATGAGTAATTTAGATAATACACAATACGCACCTGTCGTTCTATAACCTCTATACCTTCACCACCAGCCCTCCATACGGGATCATTATAACCACCCTGCTGATACTGGCCGACACGCCATGCTCTACATGAGCAGGTAGCTTCTACCCGCACCTTGACAAACGCTGCCGTTATGGCAACATAGACCCGCCACCAGGTTTATGATATGGCCAAGTATAGGGCCGTATACCTGAGTGTCCCCGGAGTCTAGGTTGAAAACGCGTAGAGTTGGAACATCATTCTGTATTTCCTGGTTCGTCCCTGCAGTGTTGGATGATATATTTAGTAAAAACATTAATGCTAAATGGTATGGGAGATAGTGTAGGTGGTGGGTTCGCTGATACTGCATGCACCCAAGTATCTAAAGTCCAGATGAATATAAATTCGACAAATTTCCATGAGCCGTACATACGGAAGTCTTTCTTTTACAAACACAATGTGTTAGAAAGTCAACCCATACACAATTTCTCAATAAAGGAAGAACCGGAATTCCCCACTAAAACTATGTATATCTAACAATTGGCACTGTACACAGAACTGTTCAAAGATTTTCTCCAAACAGAATTTTTACCATACTCCGGGTTGATGTCAACACGCGAATCGGTCATAAACGGCTTGGGTCTATATGCGGGGTGATGAGTATACATACGTGCCGATAGTAGCATAAAGTATCAGGATGTTGATTCATTACCCTGGACGAGGCATGTGGGTCGATGCTCATCAACCCACCTCTAGTCTAGAATAATATATACATGAAACAAACAAAACCAAGCAGCTACTGTGTTTGATGCGTAGCGTCGATGACATTATGCAGCCCCACATACTTCAATATACTCAGATGAGCTCTGCGGTTGAAGGAATTCTGTATTCAATATTAAGCATGTTATGGAGATCACATTCACGAGTTACCTTACGGATGGTTGCATGTGTGTAGCCTCTTGTGGTCAGAGGCTACTTGGGCTGATCGGTTGGGAATTCACATGTAATCCGGGTAGTGTAGAGAGGGGTAGTAGGGAGAGGTCGAGGCTTCTCTTGTATTCCATTCATTGAGATAAAATAGCTTATTGTTTTAAGGCACAGCCAAAAGATTAATGATTTGACAATTCCAAGGAATTAATGTCCGTATGGTTTAACATTTTTCATGCATATACGCTTTTGGGATATCTGAAAGGATACATAGCTCACATCAAAATAGTTAGGAACGAGGTATTCTTGATATATTTCATATATCTCTTAACACATTGGTAGATAGAGACCCATCGGTAAAATGTCTATTTCCCATCCTGCTCACGTTCCTTCAACCTGGTGACATTTCCAATGTCTCTATACTACTCATCATCTACATTCCCACTGATAGTAAGTAGTAAGTAGTAAAGGAAAGTTTGCAATTGACGCAGGTGACAAACTAACGTTTGTATTAGTTTGTCTACGAGTATTTATGAAGGGAGGGAAGCTGGATCAGAATATCACTTCTCTGTCATTTATGAGGTTGCGGGTTCGAATCTAGACTGTTTCCTGTTGGTCTGCCGTACTCATCTCATTGGTGTTTTTTTTTTTTCGTGATATGACACTGGCAGGTCATTATGTCATCACCCAACTAAGGTGAATGTCAACTCTGCCATTTAAGTTCGATATAAATTTGCCTCGTGTTTAGTGTTAAGGGCAATGCTAGAGCAGTCAAAGCAATGTGATCCTTCCCTTGTGAGGCCAATCTAAGATCAACGTGGGACCAGTGAAGCCTGCATTTGTCGCACGAGCCTGGGATTCAACCGGCACGGAGAACAGGTAAAAAGGAAATTGTGATGATAAAACTTCTGCATTATACCAACTCTCGCTTGAAACCAATTCAATTGAATTTAGACAACTCGACAGGCACGTTTGAAACTATTTTCAAGACCGACATAAGATTACTCCCACACACCCCCGCTCACAACCAATCATCTTCACGACCAGATCGTGGCAGGCGAGCTACACTCACATCCGCCTGTTTCGAAGCAGACCAACTATGTTTATATGACCTCTGACCCCAGGCTGAGAAGAGGAATGGGGGAGCGGAGTTCTAATTGACACCTGATCGCCCGGAGGACACGCCGTCCATTGGAGGCGGCCATTGGCGACGACCTTACAGACGTTCCGCCACCCAGACACCTGAGCCGGCAGCCGGTTGGGTCCCCGAGGGCGGGGGCGGCAGTGACAACCCCCCCCCCCCCCCCCACATACACACACACACCCCTCCACCCCATCGCGATTCCCCACCTCCACGGCTGGTACCATCCCAATCCCCCACTGGTACGGAACCATAGGCCACGCCCTGACCGCGTCCCCGCAGACAGAGGGAGTGATAGCCGCATTACCGGTCCTATAATCACCACCGACTCCCTCCTATCCCTCCATCCACGCGACCCTGCGACTCACTCCCAGCCCCTGGAGGACGTAAGAAATGGGTGGATAGGCTAGACTTCTGATGACAGGGCATTTGTAAGAGGACACGGGATTGGTAGCGCAGGGTCGGCAGGATAGGGTTAGTGGTGAAAGGTGGAGCGTTCAAAGAGTGCACGTAAACAGAACGCCGCCGTCGCCAATCTCCCACCGCTGACGCTGACTTACCGCCGTGACGGGAGCAGGAGGGGTGACGGACAGGCGGCAGGCTGGAGACGAGATCTGTAGAGGTAATCGCTGATGGGCAGATCCTCCTGAATTGAGGAGATGTGGTAAATGGGTTAACGAGATTACACGTGCCCGGCACACGTGCACGTTGCACATGCATGCACATCAGGGGGTTATCGTACATTCCCAGCGTAACACATGCCAGTCTCTCTAGTATCCAGCCTTTGTCTGACATACATCTAGTGTCTCCTGTTTACACTTCAACCTGCCGCTCAGTGCGCATGGTAGCTGCCAACCACTGTGCTGTATACCTTCCACTAACTATATGTGCCACCTCTATAATTACTTAGTGTTGGAGCCCATTCACTGAGAACCATTTTATGCCAATCCTCGCTCTTTATGCTTGATACTACATCCATTTGTCCATACGAATATATATATATATATATGTGTGTGTTTGTCAAAATCGTCTCTACTTATACGTACACATAAAAGGGACCACCCACCAACTCATCCTCACCTCTTCCTCACCCTGCCAACAGACAGATACGCTCTGCTCATGCACAGCACATCCCAAGTCGGGGGCGTTGGTCCGTTTGGGGACCGAGAGAAGAAATCCAAATGACTAATCCTGAATGCAGCGTGTTGGCTGCGCGTCGGGGCGCCGCCACTGCCGGTCTTTTGTGGCCAGGGGCCCGGTCGACCACGCCAGCCCCCGCGGCCCAGTCTCCGCCCTAAGTGTGCACACTTTGGACGCCGGTGTGAAAGGCCCAAATTACCGCGGGGGGCCCAACCCTGTCTATTGGCCTGCCGAGAAGACACACAAAACCACTCGACTGGTACTCTTTTTTTACAGCGGCGGCCACTGCCACCCCTCAAGCATTGCCACGTCAGGGCTCTGCCTAATGCAAATGGCCGTTACCCCACCCCAACCCCTGCACCAGTACCCCCGAAACCCGGCAATTTGACGCATAACGTTGACAAGTCAGCCTCCCTTTTTGCAGGCTCCGTGTGACCTGGGTTGAAATAAACCAAATTGCCCCTCGAGCTGGCGTCATTTCAATTACTCAGCTCGCTTCTCAGTCGTATCGCTGACGCTGGAGACCCGCGCCGCTATCATTCAATATAGATTGTGTGCCTCGATATAGTCCCAGAATCAATGACGAATTTCTGTGAAGGCGATGGAAACGACTGTGAAGAGGGACGAATTTTTCTTCCTTCATTTCTTCCTCTTTTTGTTATTCTACTTTTTTTAGAGGGGAGGAAAAGGAAACCGTCGCGTCAATTGCCATTCCGATCGTCAATTTGTCCGCTCTTGAAGCGGGCCCGATCATAATACCGTGCAATTTGTGCCCGCTGCCGGCGGATTGATTTTCTGCCTCCGCATGTACTTGTTAGTCCATCAGCTCCATGAAATAACAGGGTCCAAAAACATAGCGCGCCCGCCGCCGCGCGAACAACGAGCACAAACCCCTAATCCCGTGCGCCGCGAGACTTGGTGAGACTTTTCAAGTCGGCTTTCGTCGTCGGTATACGATGCACCCGAGGTCTCGCGCTGTCACGTCTTCACGAGAACTCGGTTTGAAACGTCAAGGAATTGGACGTGGGTGGATATTATATAGCAGGGGGTTAGGGTATACTAGCGGCCAGCTTTTCATAATCAAAATGGCGACGGTCATGGGCAGAATCATGCCAAGTCGAGAAAAGTCTCGCTGCCCCTCGAGATAATGTCCGGTGGCCCCGGGCTGGCGCCTGTCGATGGTGGTGTAGATGAATACGTCTAGGGGGCCTTCGATAGTAGGCTGGGTGTGTTGCTGTTGGGAAGGGGCACGGGCAGTACTGTGGGGTATAGAACGACATAATGTGGGGAGGAGTGAAGCAAACGGGATGACACCCGGCAATGACAACTTGTGACACCCGTTCCCCCACTAATCTCCCAAATTGCCAATTATTTGTCTGTCAGAACCAACGGTGGGTGTAGTGATGAGCGGCCAGGAATGTTCCCCCACCTTGAACGCGGGCCATAATAGCAACAACTTGAACCTCTCTGGTGCCCTCGCGCCGTTCAGCGTAACCCCAAACACCCCTTAGCATGTGCTTGCTCTTTAGGAATAATAGGGTTTAGAGTGCGCCGCTAGGGGCCGCAGTCAGAACAAGCGGTATAGCAGTGGTCCCGTTTTCGTACATATCAGTGGCACTCCAGATATTGACTCGGGAAGATAGAGTTCTTTTACAAAGGCAGGGGAGTTGTACAGTATCTTCTAGTAGACTACGTGCACATATAACGTCAAAGCGGCATATGTCAAAAATACACATCTAGGATATGGGACATGCGTATTAGGAATACGTTGCATATT
Organism: Alentia gelatinosa; assembly: GCA_950022655.1. Classification (NCBI taxonomy): domain Eukaryota; kingdom Metazoa; phylum Annelida; class Polychaeta; order Phyllodocida; family Polynoidae; genus Alentia; species Alentia gelatinosa. The sequence continues at coordinate 54,107,828 of OX465581.1, forward strand.
GACTGGACTGAACTGAGCGTAGGAAACAGTTCAAGATATGTTCAAATGCGAGATGTTCAGTCTATATATATTTGTGAATAGTAAATGAGAGGAAAACTCGCTATTATATCTATATTTAACGCGCCCATTCTATCATAGAAGGAAGAAAGACGTCGGGTTCGCGTTGATTTCTACTAACTGTACCACAATGGTTATATATTACACTATATCATCGCCTCACGGGACAACGGTAGTTACAACGGCCTTTAAGCACACCAAAGTCCCATCGCAAGATTTCTCATGCTGTCATTGATCAGTGGCTACATCGGGAGTCATGTCGGGGGATAGTTCCTTGTTACCCCTAGAGGGCACCGAGATGTGGTTAGTGGGCGATAACGAGGTCTCCAACAGGATGGAGAATTCTCGGCAAGGCAATATCGTCTGCTATAATCAAATGCATGTATCCTTCTCTCGGTAAAAGAAACAATCGGCCAAGATGTTTATAAATCTAGATCTCGATCTGACCGATACATCCCTTTCACTTGCCAGGATGTAATATTACAAGACGTATGTTTCTGAAAGCTGAATCTGCATTTATTCACTCGTTCACGGATAATCTTTCAAATAATTCAACATGCTTAGAATAAGTTCAACAAACCCCAGTTGTAACTTGGTATAAAATAAAGAACTCTATCCCCTCTGCTCGTATAGAGTGAACGAAGCTGACCCTAGATGGGCCTTGCTATAGAGATGGGTTTATGTTGACTGGCCAACGTCATAAGCTTCACCCCTTCACACATCGTAGCGCTACTCCACCTCACCCCTCCTCCTGACCACATCATTGTTAACCGACATATCGTTTTTCAGATGAGATCGACGGACTGTGGGGCCCGCGGGCCGCCCGTATATGATATAGTCTAATCACATCAGAAAGCCATCGGCATGGCCAACAACGTTAGGCCTGCGGACGGCCAACCACCGCCACCCACTCCCTACGGCTTGGGAGCATGCAGGGCTCCTGGTGGCGTCAATATGGGCGTATGATCAATGGTCCAGCCGGCGCTTCATTAGCGATCAACTGAGACATGGTTAGAACGGCGAGCAGATTGCAGAAACCACATTGGCGCAGGCAATAGAGCGTGAGTCTTAATGGCGGGAGGCGGTGTCTTTATCCCCGGTATTAGTGAACGGGGTGCTCCCAGATATAGGCCTTTACCAGATGATATCGTTGGTAACCGCCATTTGGAATTCGAATTGTATCGGTATACCAAATGTGTTTGGTAATGTCCATACAAACTAGATGGAATCGAGCTCTGACTCTAAACATTGACCATTAGGCTAACATTTGTGACATAATCCCCCATTGGATATTTTTTCTAAATATCTCGTGGTCGTTGGATATGAGTTTCTAATGTTAAGTCTATGGAGAAAAATACCAAAATACTTCTTTTTACCCATTGGTATAATGAAGGGCAACAGAGATTGGGAGTGGGCTAAGCCTGTAGGCGTGCCCCTATACGTACCCTGCTAGTTACTTTTAGGAGTGTGTCTTGGCACATCCTTTTCATCATGTAAATATCATTGGTTAACAACCACATACTGATAAAAGTTAATTGTTTTAACTATCTGGCCTTAAAGATCGATAATAGATATTTTAATGATCATAGAAATTTTGTAATTTAGAAGGTCTGAGACATGGTTAGAACGGCAAGCATACGGGTATCATACTCAAAACACAATAAATATGTCACTAATTGTATGAAAAAGAAGTGTCTTGCTCCGATCAAAGCTTGTTTTTAATGATTTGACATCTCGACATATATTCCATAGCTTTTTCATATCGTTTCTGCACGTCATCAGACCTATCCAGATTTCTGGAATTTCAAATCTAAAGTGATTCCGAAGAACAGGAATTGAAGATTAACTCTACTTGCAATTTTTGTGGCTACCATAAGACCGAAGAATATTATGTTTTCTTAGCGATTGAAGCACTGTGTTCACTTATCACTAGGTTGCAGATACCTATAGTAAAAATATAATGAATCCTGATAACAATCTTAGCCTAAAATCACCACGTACCATATGGGCGATATATTCATGAAACTGATAATGCATTATAGCAAAAAAATAGGTTATAGATGTCGGCACAGATGGTAGCCAATACGACCTACAAGCTTGTCAAAGCTAATCGTTGCAGAATAATATCAGCTACTGAACCTGGTGATGTGTGCAAGGTGAGGGTTTGAAACGTGTCTCCAGAAGATCAAATCTGGATGAACAGAACTAGTATTACGGGTCATCTGCATTACCGACAACTTGATTGTGTTGATGGAGTGAGGGGACTTCATTGGATTGATGGCTGACCACTGGATCCCTTGATGTGCCCTGCGGCTGGAGAGGCTGGATCTCACCACCCGGAGTTGGTTTGTGTGTGTGTGTGTGTGTGTGTGTGTGTGTGTGTGTGTGTGTGTGTGTGTGTGTGTGTGTGTGTGTGTGTGTCTGTGTGTCTGTGGGTCTGTGGGTCTGTGAGTCTGTGGGTCTGTGTGTGTATAGGTGTGTGTGTATGTGTAGGTGTGTCGGTGTGTGTGTTGTGTAGGGGGAGGGGGTTCCAATTTTAAGAAAAATAACAAACTTCCCGATTTTGAAATACAGTTTAGTTATTATGGCGCAGCAACATCTTTCTACAACATCTCTTAAAACTGTTGGTTTTAAATAAGAAAATCTTACTACCAGACTGAAATTTATTATTTTCTCTTTTTATAATTTTCAATGAGAAATGCATATGTTTACCATGATGAAATATTTATGTTAACATAACTCCAGTTTGTATATCAGAAGACGTGGCGTATCTGTTTTTGAGTCTGTCTCCTACCACATACCAAATTTTTTCCTACCACGGATCCACGACGGACCCATTGGAACGAAAGAATTACGAATATAACTCCAGTTTGTAACCTGATGTCATTACTTCAAAACGTGACAAGATTGCAGTCAATAGATCTTCCAATAACTTCTATTTGCAAGTATTGAACAATATGTGCTGATTTATACCGAGCTTCTCCCCTTTATTTTCTCTCTGATTTACATCACATATCTAGAAGATACAGTTAGTAACTCAGAAAGTTAGTACCAGGTTGTACAGAAGTTAGAGGTAAACCTGTTTGTGCTGTCAGAGAATGATGTATTTTATAGGTTGCAACATACACGTTCTGCCAGTATTTCGAGCCGGTCATGACGTAGAGGGGGTAGAACTCTAGTCCTTTTCATCAAGAGGACATAGAATAATTTGCGTGAAGAATTAGGTTGTATTATTAGATTATAGAGGAGAACTATATATGAAGAACGCAGGTAATAGAATATTAAGCAATAACGAATGATACAGTATGTGTAAAAGGATATCAAGTAATAATGAGCAATACTAAGTTGTGATAAAAGTAGATTAAGCGATAGAAAATTGAGTTGATGTGTGTGAAATAGTGAAGGGGTTAGTCATATATTGATGCCGATTCCTAGCTGATGGAAGGGGAGCGATAAAGAGTGGCTAAGTACGATGGACCAATTATAGGAACCGAAAGGAGTGGTTAAAGGAAACATAGAAATAAAAAGAGAAATAAAGATAGAACTGATTTACCACCCGTGTGTGCGAGTTGCTCTGTGAATTAGTACGTATCCAGTCTCTTACAATATACCTTTCCCGTTTTATTAACATTGTTTCCATGTCTTGTTACATCTGTTTCTACCTGTTTTATCTGTTGTTTCTTATCATCCATGTTTCCTGTCCCTTCATCTACCTCTATATAATCGCTGCTTATTAAATTTAATGTGTTATTGCTTCTTTATCCACCTATCCATAACTGCAGCGCTTTAGGTTTCATAATTTGTTCTCAATTTGATAGCACCCACTACTTCTCCAGTAGCGACGTCCCCCCTAATGTGACTGTCGGGGTCACGGCTTTGCCCTTGTCTCGCTATGACGTAGAAGGCATTACACTCGTCGCCCCGCGCTTTACCGTCAATATGGTTACAAAGCCGCCCCCTGGTGGCCAACCTCTCCCCAACAGACGCCGGCGCATGTGCCTCAGAGAGCAGGCAGGGGGGCATCAGCGGCAGTCTCTGACTGCAGCTCATGGCCCCCCAAACGGATTACAGGTAATCCTTACTACTCTATCCATTAGCGATACCGTCGACGATGCGCTCAACAAGAAGGCAGGGGTGGTGATGGAGAGAGAGGGGGACGGGATCGGCGGACGTGGACGCTTCTCCGACTGAAGCGGTGGCGGACGTAGTCGAGGGGGCTTAGCGACCCCCGCACCCCCTGCCACCCCTTTCCGCCGTCCGTCGACGACGACCCTACTCCGGAGGGATGTTCAGCTTAGCGCCGTAAGCCCTTCTTTCTGGGTGACCTGCGTATTGGCGGGATCCGGAAAATAGGTTTGTTGTGGCTTCCCAAGGGTTTTCACATCATAAAGGGTGGAAGTATCAGGGCGAGCCGGGAGGGGTTTTTCATGTGTCTTTTTCGTTTGAGGTGGGTGAGGAGATTTGAGTTCTGGGTTAGTGGACTTGGAATTGACGGGAGCCTTAGGAAGGATATCCCTGGTTTTAGAGGACTCTGTATTCAGACGAGTTTTGATCTCGCTGAGTATAATTACTAAGTAGGCGTGTGTGTGTATGTGTTTGGGGGAGGGGGCTGGGAGGATCTGTCTAGTGCTCATGAGCTACGGCGGCCACGACATGTGGGGGAGAGATTGCGTGCCAATGGCAAATAAAGGGGGCGGGGTGACATCGTTAGCGGAAGTAAGCGTGGCGCGATGGTCTCTGAGAACTCAGGGCGTTCCCTAGTGGCAGGGAAGCGGCAATTGGAGCACTCCGAGACACGATAGCAGACGACTTTGAAGCAAGCAGAACATATCGGAGATGATATTTGACTGCAATAGACGAGACTTGAATCTACGGGACAACATATTTTACCACAGCTGACTACATTTCAATATAATTGATGAATATCAACAGAGTTCTAAATAGTTTACAGATAGTAACATATTGATAACTCGGAAGACTTTTGAGTGAATTATAAGTGTCTGCAATACATGATATCTGACGTACAGAATCGATTTGGACCGCAGTAGTAGACATGTGTCTACAACTCACATCTGACTGTAGCACATGATATTTAACTGCAGCTTACTGAATTTAAATCCCGCACATGAGAAATGAATGGAGGAGTCAATACGTGGCTGTGCCAGATGGCATTAGGAATGACCTTGAACTGAAGTAGACGGCATTCAGGTAGTCCTTTTAGCTGATCCACAATTACAAATAGCGCACACAGGTAGGAGCTGCAGCCTCCTTGTACTGGGGTCATGGGGCAGGTATTAAAGTGTGATTAGCTGAGATAAGCGGCGTTAGCTCACCCCACTCTCTTCAGACCACTGAATAAACCAAACATAAGCGCCTGGCCTTCCCGCCAAAACAGCTCACCTTGTATGAATCATTAATAGTGGCCACACTTCCACCTCGATAGACGCGAACTACGGATCGAGCACCAATGAAAGACATCACTGGAACAGCGGCCACAATATCCCGCCCAGCGACAATTAGCCACCTAGCGACCATATCATGTATTAGTCAGCGTTCTGTCTCGAGGCTTTGGCAGTCGGCGCATGCGTGAAAAGAATGGGATTTTGGCGCCGCTACATGAGCGGCTCAATACGTTCGCGGTTTTCAGTAAAGGCGTTGGCTAGGGTTACTAATCCTACACAGGCATAGGGCCGACATAAAACGTTTCTGTGGGAGGACATCAGAACCACCTGTCAGATGAATAGAAGACCTGGTTGAAGATTTTTTGGGCTGCGAAGAAAAGCCCATTGGTTTTGTGTTCATTGTCTGCGGTCCCTGCCTTGGAACGAGGTGGTAATCCGCTCAGGCAATGAGCCATCCTCAGCTCACTGAAAAATTCCCGAGTAATGGAACTGTTGTCGTGAATAACTCTGATGAGCTCTCCGAAGAACTGCCATGTTCCTACTAGCTCCGAAAATGCTTTACTACCTCGAAGTACCTTGGATCAGACCTATTGCCGATTTGAATTAAATATGTCTTGTATTTAATCATCAATAACCTTTTCGGATGGGTTTTAGATATTGTCTGTGGTTTATTTGGCTCAGTCTCTTGATTCATATACACACCCATGCTCCTTGGAACAGCCCAAAAACCTTAGAAATACGGATATACTAAAGAAAGAGTCTGGTCAGATGTCTTTGAGCTAGTTAAATCTAGTTAAAGCTAGCTGGAATAGCCCGTGGAGTGTTCAGTGCATTTCGAACTCAGAGACTGCTGACCTCTTCCCATTACTATTTTAACTCGCAGATACTTAGAGTTAGACTAGGTGAGTCAGAGCTAGTTTAAACTAGTTAGTATTACCCAGTGCTAGTAGTAGCTACTCTGTACTAGTCCAACTGATTGTGATTTACATAATCTACCACAATCTACGCCTGTCTCGTAAGAGCTATTTGGAGTTACCTGGAACTACTCAGAGGAAAATGTACCTTTGATGAACTAGTCAACTTTACTTATCGACTACTCATAACTAGCGCTGGTAATTTTCTCAGCTAGACACGAGTTCTTATGTCTAACTTGGTGCTAGTAGGGGTCGCTATGGGCTAGCGGGAGCTGCTCGGGACTGGTGCGTGACAACAATAACAGTGAGCAGTTGAATGACTCGCTTCTGAAGCTACACACCGACCTATCATCGTATTAACTCCGAGGACCTAATCTCATTGTAGTGTCATCCTCTGTCGTTCAGTTCTCCCGGTTCGTCCCAAGGTCAGAGGTCGACGTTCAAAGGTCGGAGGAGCCCGTCTCGCCTGAGCTGGTCTCCAACGTCACGGTCCGGCGCCCGGCGGCTAATTCTGGGGCGGGATCAGAGAGGGGAGGATCGCGGTCACGGTTGAGAGATTAAACGATGGGCAGATCGCAGTCGGACGCGCCAGGATTATTATGGACTGAATGAGGCTTGTTTCCAGTCAGGTGGTTACGAATACAGACGCAGAAACAAGCGGAGGTGTGGCAGAAGAGTAGTGGGGAGTGGTGGGGATGTGGTGTCATAGCGGGTATAGTGTAGATGGTAGGCTTTTGTAAAGTCATCTTGAGGTCACCCATCTGTATCAGCGCAGTGCTGCACAGTAAAGCGGTCTTGTAATGTGCCCTATGTTAGTCTAAAGCCGCTCATCGCCCACATAATTTAATATTCATGTCCCTGGGCTTGGATCTTCCACTGTACGATGTCACCCTGACTGAAACCGTCACGCTTCACTGACTTCGCGCAAAAGATCAACTAATCTATTGAAGCAAGGATAATAATGTAGTTCGTGTCAGAGAAGTGCATTTTTCCACTTGGGTTTGTCAACGGTCATTTCATAGAGGCGTGTCTTTCAAGTGTAAACAGCATCTTGTTGTCATAGACTGGAATTGATGTTTCAAACTCGGGTGGTTTCCGGGGCCTTCAATCTTGCAGAGAGCTCCTTCACTTGCATTACTTAATACATTTTGTTCTCACAGGGATGTGCATATATATATATATCCCAACCTCAATAGCATATTCCTAATTGGTTTTTATGAATATTTCGCCTAAAAATTCATATTTCTTTATCAAGCTTTGAGAATAGCTGGGAGCATCAGGTACTGATCCAGACACATCAATTAATAACATGCATCATTGCGATCATTATATGCTATTACACAGTAAATCTGCATAACGATACTGTCATGTGGTCATAAAAGTGTTTTCATATTGATAGAAGAATCTTCTTTTGTCAACACCAAACACCCAGCTATATTGTGCTTTCTTTACCACAAGATAATAGGAAGATCAGAATGCTTATACATGAATATGTTGCCTGGAGTTTAGATCTGATATCAATATGTTTTCATATAAGAAGCTATTCCACAATATCCTGTGCCCGGGCATTTCCTTGCCATCACAAACATTTTCAAATCAGGCTATCGTGGTTTCTTTTTCATTTTACAAATATACCGTTATCACAACATGTTACCTGTCCTAGAAGTTGGCATCTGATGACAAAGTTATTCAGGAACAAATAACACGTTTTCGAATAGCATATTATTGTTTAATAGTCGTAACAACATACAAATATTACAAAACATTTTGCTGAAATAAGTGTCAGGCGATCCTCAAGACAATAACAAGAACAAGACCAAGAACAGTCTAAACATTGTTATAAACAGTGTGGCAACAACAAGATCAAAGACCGCGCATGCCCCTCGTCCCCAACACATCCACTCTGCCCCCTCTTGGCATTCAGATTCGCGACAGTCTCGTGTACCATGACGTCACAGGGACGCTCATTCCGCTAACTTGTGACACAGGGCGTGGTCCTTTAGAGATGAGTCGCTCCTTTCTATTAGGCTCTGTTCTCTCTCTCTCCCTTTTCTTCTGGTGTTTATTCCTCTTTGATTCGCGCCTGTCGTTGCTCGTTACTCCCCGAGCAAAGCGCGACGAGTCACCGACAAAAGGCCGTGTGCCCGTCGAGCTCCACGCCCGGGTTTCGGCGACGAGGGACGGCGGTTAATCGGCGGATGAGACTCACAGGGCAGCGGCTTTAATGATGAATGACGAGCAAGAGGGTTGGGGATGGGGTGGTGGGTAATTTTACGATATGCATGCACACCGCACAAGCAGATGTGATTCTGTCTAACCGCTAATATAATGAAGCTAGAAGTGGCGGAGAAGGATTATTTCAAGGGAATGATAGTGGTATACTTGTATAGGTACACTTAACATTTTTTATAATTGCATATATATATATTATACATGTATATGTGATAAATATATAATGTACATAACATATATCATCTAGTAAAATACTAAAGACGTGGCAAAGTGTACAGTTCAAGCTATGGTATGGTCGGACCCCTCGGTACCTTGTCCCAGTATTTATAGTCGAACCAACAACAAAATATAATATCATATATCATATACATGATATTAGCGCATGAAAATGTCCGGGTACATGGGTGTGGATGTGGCCTTGTGCTTACCTGTATGTAAAATGTCGTGACAGACTTGTAGATGTCAGTGGTGTAGCGTTGTTATGCTGAAGATCAACAATGGTGATTGGTGATTTTGATGCGGTCATGAGGATTGTGCTAGTGAGAACGAAAGTCAAGTTAATGAGGGGTCTAATTTCATATTCATTTAGAAAAATAACCTGTAACCTAGTATTTCATACATTCGTGCTGTTTGTTACCAAATTCTGCATTTAAGCTGCGGAGCGCGGGGCTCTACCAAAACAAACAGCGATTGTCACTATCTGTATAAGGTCCACAAACTCACATCAAAAAGAACGCCAACATCCTTCAACTGGGATCGTTGCCCATTGAAATACCTTTAAGTGAGACTCAGTTTCCTATAGTTAAGTCAGAAGTCACTCCACGAGCTGACCTAATCCATAAACCATGCCAGATGCCGTCGAACAGGGGTCGTCGAAGGGCCTGACCCTTCGCCCGCCGAGACACAATTGAATTTCGGGCTTTGTAATTGACTTTGTGGCAGTATTTGCTATCATCTTACACTAATTGTTACGTCCTACACGTTTCTAGGGGCGCCGCTGGGCTCCCGCCCTGCCGACTCCAGTCCCAAGACGCACACCGGGAACCAGCCCCATCCGCCCTCATATCTCGTCTAATTGCGCGGAATCTCTCGTGATGTTAATTGGTTTTGGGGAGGTTGCGGCACTGGGCGAGCGGCGGCGACAGCGGCAAGGGCGGGGCGGAGTATGGGAAACCCCCAGACCCTCCCCGCCCTCCCGGCCCCCAGGCAGCCTTGTCGAAGCTTTGATTGGATTAAAACGGCAAAGATTCCCCGCCGAGAGCGGACTGGTCGACGTCGTGCTCGGCCGATCCGCGTCCGCCTTTTTCCCGCCCTCCCGGGGTCCCCAGACAACTTCCGACCGCTATTGGGTGGGCGATAATGGGGCACCCCGCCTGCACCTCAGTGTCGTCTGCTTTTACGACACTCGACGTTGTGACCAGAGTGTCTTCCGCTTTTGCGACACTGGTTGTCTCGGGAACACGCGAGAAGAGAACGATAGTGGACGACGTCAAATATATAGTTTGCAGGAATGAAGTCAGCTTATCATAATCCCCCCATCCCCGTCATTAATTACTTTAATTTCCTTGTGATGAACACATCTACTAGTACAAGTAGTTATATAGAACGACCTGATCATGCTATCCAAGCCACAAACCAAGATGGAATTATCAGTTATTATATTTATTGTTGTTTACCACCAAACCTCGTACTCGTCCTCTGTTATCTAATGTATATATCACACCTGTTTGATATATTTATTCCAATTCAACTTATAGTGGGTTATAGTGATAGTATCAATAGTGTTCTCGACACGTGCTTAGGACTCATAAAGAGGCATATGTATGTTTAGAATATAAACATACAGCCCAGGTGAATTTTGAATACGGCTGTATTTTTTATTACCATATATGAAATCCCCAACTATCCCCCAACTACTAGAGGGTCAGTTCCATATAACCGATTGCACGTCGGCCTTGTCCTAGTAACATTGGCAAAGATCTGCTGCTGATTATTGGTCGATCTGGCGTTATCTGGTATCGTCTGACAGCCAGCCTATGATAGTGCCCGAAAATGTTAGAGTTCTCTGACTTTCCCCAATCGCAATCCCACCCCAAGTCCTTAGTTCTGGTCCTTTAGACTGTAATAACACAATCACAGTTACAGTGTGACTCATTTTCGAAATAACCATGATACACAACCTTTATCTACTCCAATACACCACAGGTCTACCTTCGAATAATGACTCCCAGGAAACAAACCAGGGGTCAATATCATAAGGTAGGCGTAGGAAAAGAGAGGGCACCACTAGTAAAAACTGCTAGCGGAATATGAGTGAACTAGAATCGTCGAGTGTCGCACATATTGAACAAGGCACCCGACGGCGGCCGACGGTAGCCGACGGCACTGATCTTACCAGGTAATGCTGTTCGATTGGAGCGAACTTGGTGAGGAGTAATGACTGCAGAGGGCGCGTACATGGACTCTCACCCCCTCTATCGGACGTTCCTGAGCCCACATTTGGTCACGTGGCACGCAGTCCTCGCTCACAACTGTTAACACGTATAACTTTTTCCACCCACCCACCCTACATTTCTTGTTCTTACCGGGTGATTATATTTGATATACTCTACAGATATCGTAATTCTATTATCTGATATCTCACTCACATTTAATACTCCATGTATAATTAACATGTATCTTCAATACCATGTACTCGTTATTGTTTGTATTACAATTCAATTATGCGTAATACCTCGTTATTACTCACTAGTATATCGCCATGTCAATTGTTATACTACGTATCTAAATATACTTTGACTCTGAGTAGTCATTACACCGATGGTACAAAAATAGCAGATCAGCCACTGTCAGAATCATACTTCGGCAGAGAATTCCGCCAGATGGAACAGCCCCTTCAAAAGCATGTATGATTCCTGGATAACCGATTCTTTGAATACAAAAACAATGTAACCTTTTGTAAGATGTCCCACCAATAAAGTGTCTACAGTAGAAGCAAGATATTTCTACCAAACCTTAAAAATGAAGGAAAACAAAGTAAACTTCACATCATATACTTGTGTAGATGACTGAGAGAGATGCGTGTCGAGTGGTGGTTTGTTTCTTCTTTACTAGAGGATGTGGTAGTCCCACCCCTGTTGTTGGGCAGTTAGGTTAAACCCATGCACAAAAGTGCTAGAGATTTGCTCCGGATTACGTAGCCTGCCTTTTATATAAAGCTGGGTCCACAGCAGGTTGGTAGGTCTTTTGCTGCGTGCCTTTGTGAGGCAGGAACAAATTGGAATCTCACACAATGGGTTCTTCTGTACTCTCTCCATGGTTGAACCTGGGTTACTAAACTTGAGCTAATTGTGTAAGGCTCCCTCGTGTCTATTACTTAACACTTTGCGTTAAGTTACTGATTGCCAGGATCGAGCTTCGGCTCTCCCCGTTGTGCTGGTGGTTTGCTTATAAACTCTGTTTTATTGAAATATATTGCCTATGTTCCAAGTGAATAGGGTTATCGGCTCAGGCGATTCATACTAGTCATGGGGTCTGGTTTAAACATCCATAGGGTAGCACTTAGCTGCTGCATATAATCACCACGATCATATTAGCCTAAGGACTACAGCCAGTGACTGTTACACATGGATAAATATACAATGTTATTCTAATGATCTCACATGAAAAATCCTTATGTTATTTCCACGCAGTTGATACAATAAAATTTTGTCAAATGTTTCAAGAAAATCCTAACTGTAGAAAGGACGGTAAATTGTGATAATTTATAATACTGGACAATTCAAAGGTTAAGAAATATCCATTTTTCGTTGTCACTATACCATAGGTTACTACCTAAAAATATCTGGGGATCAAATTAGACAGTTCGTTAAACTTATTCACCCATCTGAGAGAAGTTTCGAAAAATGCAAGTGTAAAAATATACCGCTTAGGTAAAATCAGCATGTAATGTTCGCACCACAATAAGTGTAGTACACAAAATTTGTGATGTGCCAATGCTTCAGGATAGACATCCTGAACAGCTATAAGTATCAATGTATAAATCCTCCAAAAACACAGATTTACTTGATAAAAAAGATCTAGGAAAAAGATCAGATAACAAAGTGCGTTTCACAGAGCGGTGACATGAGAATGCCTCATATGAGAATTGCCTGTTGTATAGAGGGCTGAAACAGTGGAATCTGTTACATGTAACTGTAAAGAAAGCGCAGGATAAAGAAACTTTTAAGATGGAGCTTAGATTATACTTAAAAGATAAAGGAAAATACTAGCTAGACTGCTATCGATCACTAGTTATCATGGATATAATGTACGTTTACTAACCTTCTCATCTTATAAATTCTCCATCTACTCTCCACCATTGTAGCAAAAATCTTGGTGGAAAAAATCTTGATGTATGCTAACCCCAGATTCACTGGAAGAACTGTTGTAAACAAAAGTGAATAAAAGCTTCATTTAAGAAAAATATGTGAAAGAAATCATGGTGATATATGCTATTTCAATTATTTTATGGAAGATACCGCCTTTCATATTTCTTGTTTATTGTAGTTATTTTTTATTCTAGATGATGGATATTTGGCTTGTGTATATTTGTGCTGATTCAGTAATATTTTTCTAATTATGCCGAACTAAAGTCACTCTGCGGAAGGTTATATGTATTTATATGGAGACTTCTCAAGATGGTTGGAAAAATAACCCCAAAAAATGTGTCCCGATAGCTAGGTTGCAGTTTACTGCCTTCTCTAATAAACCTGTTTGTATCAGTCGGATGTGCTACACACAAAAAAGACCCTGTCTTGATTTAGCTGAGCGCTATCGCCGTCACAACTAGGCACCCGATTCATTACTTGGATATGTAGTTTATCCCATCGGAGGTAGAGGCGCCACTGAATCGGTCCTAATGAGGGCCGTAGACGCTACCCAGCGGTTTGACGTGGCCGACTACCCCTAACGAGTGGAACCAGCGCAGCTCTGAGTAATAAGTGGCCAGAATAACATTACCCGCCAGTAAGAATCGAGGGAATTGACGCGCACCGCCCCCGACGGTCGGGCTCTGAGAGAGGGCATTTTTTAAATGATTTTGTCCTATTTACCCTCCCCGCTCCCCTCCCCCACCCCGATACCCGTCAAGACTGGGACGGTATGATGATGAGACTGTTGGTTGGGAGAAGGACGGGGATGGGGTATTCAGGTGGTGGGGGTAGGGCGAGGGGTAAAAGCGAGCCTTCAATTTTTCTCTGGCTGAAATGCGTCATCCGGACGAACCCAATGGACGCTGTTTCTGAGTATCTTTCCTAGCCCCTTTCTTTCTTATTGATAATGTTGTTGTTGAAAAGGGAGACAGGGTAAAGTGTGTGTGGTGAGGGGGCGAACTAGTTAGAAGAGACGGATATAATGGACAATAACGAATAATCATTCCTATCAAATGCTTTATGCTAATATAAGTGCATGCGGGGGATGGCAAAAAGGAGGTGCTCGCGGGGGAGCAAAAACAGGCCTAATAATCGCCTAACCAGCCCCACCAGATGGGGCTACTGTAGGATGCTGGAGGGGTGAGGTGGATAGGCAGCGGTCTTCCGACCAACTAACCAGCGACAATACAGCCGTATTAGTTTAGATGTCGGGAGCTGGCTCCGGCTGCCAGCACACCCCTAATTTTCACCAGCGACCTCTCTAATCCCACCCCCTGCTCCCATCATGTCGTCCTCTTCACTATCCCTACCCTCCACACCCCATCCTAATCTCCACCCGAACACAGACAGTGCTTTCCCACAAGTTTCACCCAGACAGTAAGGACCAACAGGGGTTGACAACTTGATGTGCCGAGCTCCCACAAACTGGATTCCTTACGCCCAACTGCCTCTCATGTCCCTACAACAAAGGATGAAAAGATATTTGTTGTTGCCGGGCCAGTCTGTCACTGTTGGTGTTGGTTTTAGGGTCTGGAAGCAGGCAGCAGGTGGGCGGTGTGCATAAATAAATGTTTTTGTTGTAGAGACGTAGGCCTATATGTGCGCGTGTGGGTAGGGGTAATGTATGTTTGTTTACCTGTATTAGTTTATTGATATGGTTGTGTGTATTTGGTGTGGTTATGCTGATGTATCTGTCCATACATACTAATGACCGCACATTGGGCGCTTTCACACATGTATACGTTAGCAAAACGTCTATGAATCAAAACTTTGAATATAATTGTAAGTAATTCCTGTTTGAAATGATATTCCTGTCACTCTTTGGCCTTGCTTTCTCATTTTCATGCCATTCCTTTCGTTCCCTACTTTGCATCTCTCCTCCTTCCTAATCCCTCTAGTCTGGTCTTGACCGTTACTCTCCTTGACTCGTCCTCACACGTTATTTGCCTTCCCTCGCTTTTATTTCTTCCGTTTATCCGCAAAGTATATTCGCGCTCTTATCCCCCTTCATTGTAAATCTTCTCTTCTATCCTATCTTCATTTCGTCTCTTTCCTCAACTTCTCATCTTCTTGCTTTGCTTTGCTTTTATAACTGCCTCTGTGTCCTCACAGGCTTTGTCTTGCCTACTGGTCCTTCTACACCCCCGGGTGGTCAGTGGGACCGTAGAGGTCAAGGGGGTGGGTGATGGACTGGTCAGTGGGGCGGTCCGTCTGTGTTAGACTGACGTCTGGCGTGCTGCGGCACCAAAGTGCACTGGGCGTCTACTAATGCAGACAGAACCTAATGGCATTAACCAAGCCTCCCTTATCTCTTTACCTGAATACGTGAGAACACCTGCCGAGCCTGCTTCACAGACACACACAGAGGAAGGAGGGAGCGAGCGAGCACTGACCTGATATTCTTCCTTAACACACAAACCCCTGAACGAGTCACAGAGAGGGAGAGGGAGAGGGGAAAGGACAGAAGGACACATAGTGACAGATGAGACAGAGATAGAGGATAGAGAAAACAGAGACGGGTAGACACAGAGAGATGAATAGACAGACACAGATAGACTAAAACACATCGGAAGGGACAGGAAAAAGGAAGGAGTGTGATATAAATGGAGAGGGAGATAGAAAGATGATGGGGCAGAGGTTCGATAAACGCAGAAACACTGAAAGAGACAAACCACGAATATATCGATTCGGGAGACTGTGGGAGATGGGAAGACAGATGAGATGGGAAGACAGCTGAAATAGAACAACTGAAGGAAATTATGTTATCTATGTGCTCAATGTATGTTTCATATTGGACTCGTTCTTTCAGCTCAAGCGTCTTTATAACAAAACAGACCAATAGAGAACGGTCATTACTGATCTCTACAGAAATGAAACGCAATTGACTAATACAGGACATTGATAAACTAGAATCAAATGGTATATTCATCGTTGATGAATGAGCCTATAATTATAAAGAATTAACTGTCATTGCTTGGGGAATAGTCGCTGATATTTACTCAGTAATAACATCAGGAAGGTACATTCTTACAGGTGGAATTTAGGGAAATAGGATTACCAGGAAATAGAAACGACAAATACAAGCGGGCAACATAGAGTAGTGTAGTTCTTTGTATATATAATCACTGTCAATCAATGAATTTTATTAATGTGATTTATTAAAATTATCACTTCAACTACCATACATATCTAAATCACACGCTATGTGGAAAACCTTAGATTTTGATCTCACTGTAAACGTGAACTGGTCTTGAGTTTTGGTTTTCGATGTTGGAGCTGAAAACTTGCCTTGGCGAGAGCTGTCAATAAAGAAATTAGAAAAAAAATAAAAAAATGGTTGGAGATAATTGTCAAACAAAATTAGCAAGTCAATAAATGATAAAGTATACAGAATGACTGAATAAAATAACAAGACAAGTCTGCCAGTATTATAACATATATGTGGGAGGGGTGGGGATGAGATTTTTTATGAGAGAGTAAGTGATTGGCAGAGTGATTGGTTGACTGAGTTTAGATCTGAGTTTCCCCTCCATATTGGACCACCATTATATCAATTGCATCGTATGCTGCGATTGTCTTGTTAAGCTATTCCTTATTTTACACTCTGCATGAAGTTGATGCGTATTCAAGTCCCTAGGATTTCTTATCCTCTTTGCTACTATTAATCCATGATTAACATTAACTTGGATGCTTTTTTTGGATTTTGCTGTCATATAGGAATGGGTGAAATCGGCATATTCAAGCACTGGGATCAAAAACTGTTTCACTATTTTTAGACTGCTATCAAAATTTAACAGAAATCTTAATTTTTTAAACCTAAAAAGCTGTCTTCTATATTCACCCAGAATCTTAGAAAGATGTGATTGGAAGTTCAATCTATCATCTATTATAATTCCTAGATATTTTATCTCATGTACTTGGTCTAGAGTTTCTTCATTGATTAGCACTTCCGGTAAAAAATTCTTAGGGCGTCTGCCTGTGAACCATATAAACTTACTTTGTTTATAATTCAGTGTCAGTTTAGAGTTTTTCGTCCAGCTAGAGAATAGATCTTAATCAACTTGTATATTATCATGTATTTTCTCTCTCGTTTTCCCTGCTTGATACATAACAATGTCATCTGCATACATAATAATGCTTGATTTTATCTCAAGGTCCATAACAGTATTAATAAAAATAATAAATAAAAGCGGCCCCAATATTTAGCCTTGAGGCACTCCATAGGTAATTAACGCTTCATTAGATATTCTCTCATTTAGTTTAGTTTGCTGCATTCTATTAATACAATATGAGTTTAATAATTTTAAGGTATTACTTTCAATTTTAATGTCTTTAAGCCGTTGTAACAAAATTAAATGATCTACGCTATCAAAAGCCTTTTTAAAATCGAAAAAGATGGCTGAGTCACAGCTGCCTTTCTTGATGCTGTGGAGAGTGTAAGTGTACAGTTATGACGTCGACAGGGCAGAACCTCAAGCGCAGGGGCATCACAGGGCAGGCTTGATTTGGGGGGGGGGGGGGGGGGGGCGTTATTCCTTGTTACTCTGCATCACGTCAAGTGATCTGTGCACCCGGAGGTCCTCAGTACTGCGCCTGGGGCAAAAGCTGCCCAGGCCTTTCCCGTGGTCACGGCCATTTCAAAATGAGCTCCACACCTATGAGAAGACCGTAAACTAAAGCTATTCCAATACCTCGTGACATTGTATAGTTGTGGTATAATAAATATAAAGGTTGGAAGCGTATCAAAAGTCCAAGAATAAAGGGATGGAAAAATAAATGGGTGTATAGTGTATAAGGTGATGGGTGAATGGTGATGCAGGTGTTGATGTGCGTGCAAGTGAGGTGAAGTGTAGGTGTTTGACACCAGGGAGTGTAATGACCACCACTGACCAAAGGCCTTGGGTAACCCATTTACCTACGTATAACACATGTCTTTTTCTTTATCTATAGGTGTGGTTTGAGCGGGCTGAAAGTTTTTAGCATACCTTGGGAATACCCGAATATAGTGGTAATTTGTATATAATCAAACTGGTCGTGCCACAGTCCTGGACACACAGAACCTGGAGGAATAATAATTTATTGATGTAAATTTATCAATGTAAATATGAGATGTTAGGTAACATGGCAATTCAAGGTAGTTGAAGGTAATACATTACCTAGTAATACGCTAAATCTGCCATTAGTAGACTGACAGCCAGATGGGGGTCGACATCGCTCCCAAACGGCATAAGAAGTAGGATATGCTGGAGTAGGGGTCCAAGTTCAATATAAGTTTAGATGTAAAGAGTAAAGAAGTCGGTAAATATTGATCAAGTACATGTATCATGCAAGGAATCAAATCTTTACCATTTCAGGACTCGTCCAGTTCCCGTTTTCCCGTCCCAATATTCGATGGTTAAATAAATACATATACATGGCATAAGGTTGATTACATAAAGATATTGTCAAGGTTTTCCCGGTAGACATTGTCCAAGTTGATATTTTGCAGACATGAATTGGGTAAAGTCTTGCGGCCAGTATATCTAATGTAATATACCATGTTCTACACAGGAAGCATATATATCAGATATACACGAAGATCGTAGATAATTCAATAATAAAACTAATATTGATGCATCACAGTGGGTTGTCTCAGTCTTGCAGTGTAAATTAATTGGAAAAGACATTGACAATTAAGGATACGTTTACAAAGAATTGATCGATGCCCTTTGGCATCGCCTGAGAGAGAGTTGAGAGCCACAAATTAATTTCTAGTGTTCTCAGATGGAAAGGATCAGTAAGAAAAGAGAAATCCGCTTCATGTTTGGTTTCAGTCATCTTTGATTGGACGTGTGTCCAGCGGTCAGTGAGGTGTGAGCATGAATCGCATGCACTGCCACTCACTCACCATCGCTCACACACGCCCACTGTGAAGGTGTACCCTGTGTGTGTCATTCTCTGCAGGCCACTGCGGTCAGCTTTTCCCAGCTTTGATCTTAGCAGTTTGAATCTTTACTGGATACTATATTCTATGAAAGTTGTTCTTGCATGCATAATATTAGGAGAACCAGTCTTAGGAATCATTCACTCACGAGGCCCTAAATTCTCTTTAGCCTTCTCACATATTTTATGTGTATATATAAAATAGGTAAGTTAAAGCGATAAACTTTTGAGGTAAACCTATGTATATCAATGGATCAATTTTGGGTATAGGTAATAGACGTAATACTGTATGCTTTGGTGGCTATTTATGGTTTAAAATATATTATTGCTATTTTTCCCCGTTACTTTATCTTGGGATATTCAATAACGTTGCAGGATATTTATTTCAATCATCTATATGGTCTCCTCCTCATGGAAGATGGTCTGACACTCTAGGTTGGCAGTATCAATATGAAAAGTGCTTGTTGCATTAACCTAAATATTTGGATCGATAAGGAGATCATTATATAGGTCATCTGAGGTGGTGCCCTGGCATTGTATATTGGGTTTTGTACAGATTAAATAGGCGCCAACAGAATTGGAGCTCTTCTTATCCAATTTGTAAAGTGGTATATTCCGTAGAAAAGGTCATAATTGTGAGATCCATAGAGATCACATGCTCCCGAACCCCTCTATCGTTACCTGAAGAAATGTCCTTTAATAGCGAACCTGATTTATAGCCTGGGAATATATCCACCAAATTCACATCCACACCAACAAAACAATTTAAAATTACAGGCATATACATGATACATGGTACATGATATATGGAATCCGCAATTATTTACTGACGAGAACACCACCAGCCATCACAAGAGTTCACTAGATATGCAGATATTAATTTGGCGGTAGGACGTGCATTGAGGATTTGTACGCGTTAAAGGGTTAGAGAGGAGTTGTTATCACCACAATGACTTACACGGAGTCTTAATTGTGGAGATTGAATATTTTAATACTATGTGATATTGCAAGGTATTACAGTATAAGTATAAAATTCGAGAATTTATACAATATGAATTATAAATTGTTATATCGGTTATACATTCGAGTATTGATATACCTAAGTCTAACCTGAAAATTCTAATGTTCGTACAAATAACCCTACCCCATTAGAATTCTTTTTTGTATGCAGGGTGGGTGGCCAGAAAAACTTTTCTTGGATCCACGGGAGACAGGCGACTCAGGTTAGACTGGGTAACGTGAACTAAACCGTCAGAGTAGGCCTGCCATCATCTCCCGCGCTTGCCGCAACTCCTATCGCTATTAATGTTCATGATATTCTCCACAACTACTATAACTTCCACTGCCAATATCATCACTACAAGGCCCGTTTCCATTGGCAACACAATCCTGACATTTACCATACAGCCATAACCCATACCACCTTTATAACCATAGCAACTATTACCACTAGGCTACTAATCATAACCCACACTGCGACTACTACTTCAACCACGTGGTCATCGTCTGAACCACCACCACAAGTACTTATTGGTTGGCAGGTAGGTTCAGTGGAACGTGTCGCTGGCACGAATCTGACATGTAGATGACGTGGGTAAATGAATAGAAGTTGTTTATCACACGTTATTGTCCATTGTATACCCATTGAGAATGTCTGGGGACTCAGTAAGCCACTACCCATCATTTAGAAACTGTCATATACCATAACCATGGTCTACGGATTAAAATCATTGGTATACGGCCCGAAAGCCATCGAATATGGACAAATATTGTGTTATCATCAAAAATACTTTTTGATGAGAACATTCATGGGTTTGATTTAAAGGAGAAGATTAGGAGAAAATTAAATTGGTCAGACTACCTCGTGACATTTTCTTATTGTTTCGGCCTTTCTGCATTATCGTACCAACTCTTTTTTTTAATCTTGTATCCAGAGCTGTTGGATGTCACATTGCAGTGCATTTATTGATGTGGACATGTTTTGCGATTACACAAATACCATATTGTGTATGCACTGAGGCGCTACCTATGCGCCTCTCAGTTGATATCCCTACTACAATCACCCAGCGGTGAAGCTTAAGGCAAGACATCATGGTATAAAGCACAGAGAGGTGGGGTGGAGTAAAGATCACGGTAACGCCCTGTGAGTGAGTGTCGAGGTGGCGGCGGGAGACAAAGACAAGTGGGCAATTTACTGTCTTTGACACGCTCAATAATACCTGATCCTTTTCCAAAACTGCTACCTGCTTCTGGCCTTGATGGTGTTATATCTGACAGTTTTCTTCTGAGAAGACTGAACTTGGCTAATAAGAAATCAGAAACACAAAAACGGTGTTTCTCCTCTATGGCTCACGCCCATGTCTCATGTACCTGTAACCAAAGACCACCGAGAGCGAAGAGTCTTCCAGCTCCACCACACCTAGTGTAGTGTATTGGGTAAGATGTATCAGGTGGAACTCTACTTCAACACACAATTCGAAATGAGCAATTGAACCTTGCTTGTTTATGTGGCGTGGAAAACATTATATATTTCCTATCATGCAATGGAAGACTAAGTGCGTGTCTGTTTTGTGTGTGTGTATTTTGGTGTGTGTGTGTGTGGGGGTTAAAGGTGTTTTTTGTGTGTCGGTGTTTGGTTGTTTTTTTGTTAGTTTTTTTTTTTTTGGGGGGGGGGGGGTTCTCGTCTTTTTCTGTGGGGGGATGAAGGAGCTGAATTCTTTTATTTTCAGAATGTATACACTGTAGTTTGTTCGATTACACCATGATATACTTTCATCAAATTTTACATCTGCTCTAGGTGTCGCAAGACTTGCCAATTGCTGTTAACTCAATAAATCGCTAAATATGAGTGTCGTTAACTATTATCATTGATATTGTAGAAAAATCAAATATAACTGTCATAAGGTATTGCGAAGCGTTGGATGGTACGAATAGCAGTCTTGGGTTGAAACTTTAGTTCCTGGTTTCAATTATTTTGAAATTCTTTATTTCCATTGAGATATACATTGGCGATGAGCCAGTTGATTGAACCTCCCAACAAAACGGAGTATTTTAATCAGTTTAACATTATTTTGCTAAACAAAATGTATATCACGTACATGATCTTTAACTAAGATCTTATGAGTTCTAGTATATTCAATGAACATATTAATCTGGTATACAAAATACAAAGAGAGGGTGTATTTACAAAGTGATATCACCGTCGATTTACTTGATTTAGATGAATTCCCCTAAATAACGCTTCACTGCAGACATGTGTAGATGTGTGCTATATCACAACATGTAATTACTTGTATTATAATTGTCTAGAAAATAAAACATGTATGATTATCTGTAAATATATAAAGGTGAAATATCTTATTAAACATGGATCGTATTTTCGGTTAGGATTTAACTTATTTGAAGTTAAACCGAAAAGTTGGGAACGTTAAGTCAATCAAATAAGAAACCCACTCATCCATAGGCTCACCCTCCTCGCACCACTTACTTCATCATTAACCACTTTAACCTCAACATAACGCTTAATTCACTTCCGGAACAATTATTTATGAAAGTGCTTCCCGAAATTTGATTCCAATCCAAAGCTGAACCCACATCGCGTTCTTGTCGGAGATGTAACTGCTATGCAAGATGGCCTGAGTAAAACTTGTTCAGATGATCTATGGACTCTCGTAACACTTTGATACTTTTATTGATATGTTCTTCTAATATGAAACACCTTAACCTAAGGCTCCCTATCCTCGGGTAATGGAATAAAACACAGGTTTTAAAACATAGGTCATAAAGATTCTTTGTCATTTGCATGTCGCTTCAAAAGGTTGCTTAGTAGTTGTGGCACCTGTGCGAACCCTTTGGAATATGCATAGGAACGACAATGAACTCCAGCTTTGTGCCCCTTTATTAAATGTCCATTCTTCGCTCCTTTCATTCTAGTATGTGATCTCCTCTTCACTAATCTACCTACACCCCCCCCCCCCATTATTTTGTTATCTGCCACCGATTTATTTCTTATCGCCTTCCCTAATATCTTTTTTCTTCCTATTGACATTCCTACCTGTAATCTCCTCTCTTCCCTCCATTCTTTTCTTTTTCCCTTCTCACTTCTTCGTCCTTCATCCTGGCCCACACAACTCTCTTCTCTCTACTTGTCTTTCAAAGTCGAATTAACTTCATTTTCTATGTTCTTTTCATGTTTTCCTCACTCTTTACGCTCCATTTTACTTTTCTTATATCTTCTTCTCTTACTTCTCCCGAATTCTCTCCGCTTCGCTAATCTATTCATCCACTCGTGTACCCTCCACACAACTCTTTGACCGTTACCCTCATCTCTCCTTCCATTTCTCCGATCCTCTTTTCCCTTTGACTTGCGTCTTTCCATTTTTTTCAGATGATTTCAATGCTGGAGGTTCTCTACTAGGGTGCGGTGCAGTACGCCCTATTTTCAGTAGCTTCCACCTGGGCCCAGTAAATCTTTCATGTACTCAGATGTATATAAATCAACTCCTGACCCAAGGCTTTTATTCTCTTCTCCAGACATCCATCTCATTCTCTCCCACCTTCTTCATTATATTTTCCCACAAGCTTTCTTACGTGCTCCTCAATAACTCTCTGTTTCCCTTATTATAGATGTTATGCCATGTTCTCTTCCTTCCCATATTTCCTTTCTCATTCCTCCCCTAATCCACTTCTCAATCTGTCAAACCCTTATTTTCTTCTTCACACGTGTCTCCATCACGGCTCCTCTCTTCTTCGCTTTTCCTTCTAGCCTCCCTTTCCCCATTTACCTAATTACTTATATCATCCACTTATTACAAAGTCACCATATTAAAAGGTGTAGAGCACCTGGGAACAGTTACCCGGAGATTCCGTAAAATAAAGATACCAACCAAAACTAGGTTAAATCATTATATACTTCAAAATGAGTTTTTTCTAATATTTATTCAGAATTACCCATTCAAAGTCAGTCATAACAATTACATTCACCATCAGACTTTACTGTAATAAAAGGTTTTGCATGCTTAAAGTTCGGAAAAATAGCAAACTATACACTGGCGTAAGTGTACACCAATTTATTCCATGCTTGGCAGTGCTATGGTATTATAGCATGATCTGGAAGCACATACATGTATTGCAATAAATCATATATTGCAATGTATTTATTGTTGCTCGTGTAGGTTGATGATGAATACAATAACTACCAGTTCTGTTTACAGGTTGCTATAATCTCCTCGTAGTTGACGACGCGTCAATTACTCGGAGAGTACGGCCACTCGTACACAACACCAGTCATTATTGTATATACATTCCGTTATCTACACCCCATCGTTTTTCCTCCAGCCCCCCCCCCCCCAACCCAACACACCCACCCACACATACCTCTTGTCCATTCATATCTCCCCGCTCCTCCTCCTCCGCCCCATGTACACCATTTCGAGAAGTGACACCTGGAGGCAGAACAGTTGTTGAGGCGGTTTGACGTCCTCAGCAAACTTTGATGAGAAGAGCAGCTCCGGGGCCTCAGACGAGCTGCTCCGATGTCGGCCAGAAGCTCGTGGCCACGCGGCCGTCACAAACCATGATACGCTGGCTTTCGTCGGAAATCGCGAGCATGTTTAATGCAGCTGGGCAAAGCAGATTACTACAGGGGGTTGAGGGTGGCCGGGTATGAGGGGCGGAGAAGGAGGCAATGGGCGCTAGGACGCTACCCCACATCCTCCCACCCAAGCAAACTAGATCTGGTTCATTGGATATCGGACGGCATCCCAAAATAATAGCCGCCTGACGCCTACAGCATCATCAAATCAGGCCGGGTTCAGGATCTCCGTAATGTGATCAATCAAAAGAGATTAATCAAAGTATATATATGGAATGAGGCCCGTGCCTGTAAGAGACAGAGGGCGCTGCGAACGCCGGAAGCCGGGTCAGGGGAGGTCAGTCATCGTCAGGCCCCTTATTTAATTGCCCTGAAGGAGCTGGCGAGAAAGGACCCTGCCCCATGAGTGGGAATGGGGGTGGATATTTCCACCTAGGCTAAGAATATTGTTTCGCTAATAGTGCGTAATGTTGGAATATTTGTTGTTAAATCAGTATTGATTGAGGATATCTATACATGGTTTATTAGTCATTTCCTTTCTAGAAAAAAATCCTTCTATATGCATTTGCTTCAAACATTGCTTTATCTATCTTGTTAATACTAAGACAGGACGGATTGGGGTAAACATAGTGATGGCAGAACGAAACTGAATTTCATTCGGTCATCAATACGCTATACTGAAAGCCACCATGTCTTTATTTTCACTCGAAAATAATGACATTTTACCTTGAATAGAAGTAAATTAACGTGAAGCAGCCGGACCCTAACAGTGTACAGTAAAGGGAATAACAGTTCGTAACTACTATAATCATACCCTTGGAGTATATTCTGTAAAGATATACCGTTTTCTCTATAACGTAAAAAAATACCGTACGGAGCACTTCAGTTCCGTATGGCAAAATACGGAAGCCTATTCCGTACTCGTCGACTAAAACATTAGTCTGTGGGCCAATTTAAAACTAGGTTTTGTCAATTTTGGGTATGTAATAAATACAGAACGACCCGCCCATATTATACGAGCTACGACACACGATGGGAGTTTACGGTTTGCACTCGGCTAAATGCCTCGTTCTGTTTGGACCTCAATTCCCATCTCGTTTTGTAGCTTGTACGGCATGGGCATGCCATTCTATATAAAACTACGTGTGTGGGTATGCAGTGATTATTCTATTCTTGGTAGTACCTTCCAGACACGTTTGTATATAGGATAGCATTGATTTGGAAGCAGATGCTAATGATGGGTAAGAAGCGGTCGCCTGTGAGAAGTCGACCATGCGTTTCTCAGATGTGAAAAGATTGGTACAATGATGACATGTAACAAGAAGCACTGAGGTCATAACGCTGTATAGTGAGTGTATGGTTCGTGGGAGGAATGGAGTGAGCGTTGTGGGGAGGACGCAGGGATGGGATGCGGGAGAGAGAAAATGTAAACGACAGACTCAGAGAGACAGAGATAAAAAGGGTAGTACTGAAAGGCTTGAAAATCGATATGAGGTGAATATCAAGAAATGTCATAATAAACGTTTAATAAACACATTCCTAAAATAAATTATTGGAGGTTCTGATAATAAATACGCTTTCCGTCGAATGTCTTTCCAGTTATATGGAAATCATATACATGTACATGGATCTATAAAGAGGAATCAAACAAGAACTAGGAATGAGGTGAGACATTGATAAAACATGTAGATGACTGAGGGAGAGACAAAGGGGGCACAATGTATAGTAAGGAACGTGAGCAACACAAATTGAAGATCATAGAAAGCAGAGGCAAGATAATAGAACTGGGACGAGAGGCAAAACAAGGACGTGGGTATTGGTACAGGCAGCTTGGGACTGGCATGTCAAAGACGAAGGGTCAGTCCATATTAAAGTAGTTGTTTGAATCGTTGGTCAAGCCTCATGGCACAGGGAACAATGGGCGTCCTGCTGAACGGACCCAACGTCAAACGGTGCCTTCTCTCCGCTGCATGTTCGTTGGCCTGTTTGTCCAGCCGATCGACGGAGCGCGAGCAACCAGCGCAAACAAGGAACTCTGGAGGGATGCAAGAGGGACGCAGGGCCCGGGGCGGTGAAGGGAGGGGTTATTGAGGAAGGGACCCGGGAAGCGGCCAGCCGTGCCCCGCCCCATTCCCCCTCCAGGCTCTGTCCTGCCGCCCCATTGCTTCAACTGATGATGATTCTCTGTGACAGCCGATGGGGCGATACCAACTAGCCCTCCCTGCCAATCAGCCAATGCACGTAACCTACGCCAATACCGGACAATAGTCAGGTAATGGTCAGTCTGTTGTCCGGCCCCCAGTGCGACCTCTACCCTCCGTCCCGCTGACCACTGACACCGGACTGGTTGCTTAATGAGGCGTGTCAAATAAGTGCCTAAACGGTGCACGACAACTGACCACACCCACCTATACCCATTGTCCAGTCCCCCAGCCCCACACTCTTCACTGAGAACCTTCACTAACCACCGCCCCCGCCACATCGACCATATCAAATCCCCATGTCATATCGCACGCATGACTGACGCTGACCCCTGGTCAATGGCAGCAGTGGTCAGTCTGGCATTGGGGGCCTATCATTACTAGTTGGATGGAATGACTTGGTGGCTGTGTGTTGCCGTAACGGGCGTTAAGGGGTTGGTAAGTGCATACGTGGCAATTTGCGGAGATAAGTGCCCCTTATGTTCACTGATACGTGATGGTTCTCAATTTTATAAGCATATTTGGATGTTTCATGAAGTGCACTACTTAACACCGGGGTATGCTCTGGGGTTAGAAGTATGCTGAGATACCCTATACCTATTCACAGTGTGCACAGCATATACAATGTTGGGCCACATCAAATTTCAATCACCGAATCTAACCATCGGAAGAAATTATGCAAACATTGTTGATTCAAGCAAGTTGAAATCAAATTTCGCCTATCACAGTTATCACATTACATCTACTTGAGTTTACGACGTTTTGATTGCAATGGGTAAATTCTAAGTTCTTGTGTAATATGCCACATGATTATTTGATAAAGACGGTACCTTCTTCACACTGTATACAGGGAACCACATACACATGTACTCAATGCTTATCAGCTGTAAGTGAACAATGGTAATCAATTAATGTAACTTGCCTTATGTAGTACAAGGCAATTATTATTCAATGAACAATAATGATAAAGACATGAAATGATTTTCATTGTCAGAAAATAGACGTTATGGTAAATACAGTTTTAGACAAAATACTGTGAGGGTATATCAAGTTGTCCCCAATAATTTAAACGTAATTAACGCTTCATTTAAAGCCAATACACACTGTACGATTTCGGAACATGAATGTTCCTTTCTAGGCGACAAAAGAACAATCGTAAGCTCAGGCGAGGCCTAGAAAATGTGTCGGCCAATGTGACACCCCCCTACAGTAATTTGCCTAAGATTTGGAAATCCCCCCCATGGCGATGTACCTTTGTCGCCGACAAATTGCAGTCCAATGTTCCGAAATCGGGACCGATTAATTAAGGAACGTGTTCCTTCCCGTTGTCGCCGACAACGGAGTTTAAGAAATACCCCCCGTGGTTCCTACCAATTATGGCCCTTAATTAGTCGCTGGGTGAGCAGAAATGCCCATGCCACACACAGACTGAGGCCAGCTCACCGATTTAACTCCCATATACTGAGATTTATTACTTGTTCCTTTATCGGTGGTCCTAAATCGCTCACGATTTACGCAGTCCGTCGTCCAGTGTGGACAGAATTTGCTTACGATTAACTCATGCTAATGGCTGCCATAAACGTTGTGGGAATAGTCGACGCGATGTACATATTTGCCTGAGACAAGTTAAATAACCCTGCCGATTCAGGGAGTTAATCGGTGGAAACGAAATCGTTCAGTGGGTATTGGCTTTTACACTCCAACAGAAAAACCAAAGAATAATTTTATCCGACCTCACGAACAGGTTTTGAACTCAAACAGAAGTGTGTTCTCATACTAGTTTTTTACCCATACTATCTTTCGGTGTATAAAAGCGATCAAGGATTTCATTGGCCAGACAAATACACCCTGACAAATGATCTCCATTCCTTGGTGCTTGATAAGACAGTACATTGACTATCAGATGTCAGTTTTGTTCATTTGTGCTATTTTAAAAACAATTTGAAAATAGTGTTCTATGGTGTCATGAATGAAGACCTTTTTAGCCGAAAATTCAAATGAAAAAGATTTCGGTTTTGGGGTAGGTCCTATTGTCATATGTTATATCCAAGTAAATGCGATAGGGGTAGCACCGAAACGCCTAGTCTTACCCTTTATATCCAAGTATCAGTTATGAAGACTGGACGGTGAGCCACAATGTGTATAACCATTTCATTGTTGGGTGCAATTCTCATACCAAATGTAGTCCGAACAGTTGTTAACCATTGTAAGGTATTTCTTCATACAAAGTAGATAGAAATACCAAAAAGCGGATTTCAAGTCTATCTTCGCCTTCATGCTCCCTCAAAATTGGAAAATCAGACGTGCCGATTGCGCTACAACGATGTACATCGAACCAATCCCCCATGCCCATGACGTCGCTCCTTTTTGCTGTATTCGGTTGGCCTATATACCACGACGCCATCTAGCATTAAATGCTGTCGGGACCGATCTATAGTGACATGCTGGAAAGGGTCTATCACAGGCCATTCAGTTGGCAGAGTGCATGTGTCCGGCCTGGTGTCCCGTCACCTCCCCCAGCCCGCCCCAACCTCGTTTGATGATTCATTCCCCCTCCTACCCGCCCAACCAGTCGCCTCACTAGGCTTCCCTGTTCCTGGCCTGCAAACCCGATTAGGTGTCTATGTGATATTGTCTTTCTTCCGTAATTGAATAATAGAACTCATTACTTACACAAATGATTGCCGACGCTGTGTGAACTAACTCCCGGCAACCTCCCGTGCCCCTCCCGTCCCCCCACCGACGACTAGGCCGAGGACGCCCCCGGGGCAGAGCAGCGCGGGTGAGAGGCGGGCGGGCGGGGTGAGCAAGGAGGAATCCGGGCACGGGCTGTTTGGGGAGGGGGGTAGGAAGATGGGGGTGTTGGACGGTGGAGAGGTACTTAGCTGCGTTTGTATCGTTATGGATTTCTGGGGTCATCAGCCCATTGTGGCTTCACAAAGCGGCGCAGCTGTGGGTGGTGTGTCTGTGTCTGTGTGTGTGTCTGTGTGTGTGTGTGGGGGGGGGGGGGGGGGTAGACGGGCGTGTGGGTGAAGAGGGCGCATGACGGCGGCAGTGAAGGGTGTGTGCTGGACCCCCGCCCTGGAGTACGCTATCGCCTGGGGCGATCGCCCGAGTTGCAAACATGGCGTCGGGCGATGATGATGATGATGAGCAGTTGGGCAGCGAGCGCGTTGAAGGGTTGCGGGATGGGATGAGGGGGTGGAGGTGGAGAGAGGGAGGGGGTGAACATGAAGAGTTTCCGTTGACAAATAACGAAGCCGGGACGTTTTAATCGCTGTCAGGAGTTGTGTCAGCTCACCAGAATCACGACCACCGCTTCACGCCGACACTTCTTGTGTTTCCCTTTGTAATTAGGGGTCGGCGGGGGCCGCGCCCGGCAGAGGGCGTCCTGAACGTCGTAATAGTGCGTCCGGTTCCCGTAATGTGGCGCCCTAATAGCCGGGACGCCCTGTCGTCGCTCCCGCCTGCATTTTAATTGTCGCCAGTCATATTATCGGCCTTGCATTATTCTATTAGTGACTTCTCCGGTTTTACCACTTTGAAACTGGGCAAAAAAAATCACCATCCCTCCCCTCCCTACTTTTCACCCATCCACACCCAACCCCCTCTTTTGCAAGATCACAGACGGCAGAGAGGAATCAAGTGAATGCTGGGAAGAGATAGAGTGCCTACTTAAAATAGGCAATCTCCATATTTTATCCCCGGGTCCCTCGCCCCAGGGAGGGTTGCCGGCCGATACCTTGTTATGCATATCACAATTTTAAACCAATTCAAATGATGAGTGTTGCAGGGAAGCGGCCAGTGGCTCGGCCCGACGCGATTCCCAATTACATACCAATCTATTGAGGCGTGCTTTTACCTGAATGGGATTAATCCTGCCCTTAACAAGAAATTCTTCCCGGGGAATGGAAATAATTCCATTTTCCGCACGATGAAAAGCTTAATCATTTGACACCTCGTACTTTCTCTCTCCCTTTCTCTTTCCCCGACCGTGTTTAAAAGCGAGGCGTGGCGATTGGGTGCCTTTTGTGTGAAGGAGGGAGGTGTCTGTGGGAGGGGGTGCAAGTCTCATCTGCACTTTGATAGCAGTCGGCACCCCCCTAATTGATTCTCATATTATCGCCCACATCACTATAAATGCTTTGTCTTAGCGAGATCACATACTTCGTTAACTCAGTAGTTGGCGCCGTTTTAAAAGAGTAGTTGTATTTACCAAGGCCACTTAATGTGCAAATTCATTTCATTCCATAACAGCTCCCATCAAAGCTCCACCATCTATGATGTTTCGGTACGGTGCGAGGAAAATGTTATTATTCAAACGCGGCAAAACAGACCTACTTTGCTTTGGTAAATCTATTATAACTGTCAACCCGAGACGATGTGCCTAACTTTTCCTTTAAAGACTGTTATTAAAGGCCATTATGGAAGTTGTTGCTCTCATCGAGCAAACTTTTGATACTTTTGACTTCAAGGCGAGCAAATGGCATGGTCGGTGCAGGCAGCTAGGATTGCAAAAGGAAATCCGAGGCACTGAGGTTTAGAATTTTAACAAATTTCCATAATTGCCCCGAGGTGATACATTAGGGTGTTAACTGTTGTCGTTTGCATAATACTGATTATGAGCAATGGGAGGTGTGTTTTTGCGCCAACGTCACGTTCCATGGTTCCCCTGTCACTCGGCACAGGAGAGTGCTCTGAGCGACAACAAGGCTCGTGTCTCAAATGTAAATACGTCTTCGTTCACTGTGCACACATTCAGACGAACACATAATACATACACCGTTCCGCACGGCAACTATTCCATACTAAACTGCTTTGTCCGGATGTTGAAAAAAGACAAGTTGTTGCGAAACATTCCAGACTAAGCACATCCATCTATATCCGACATGGACGCGGGCTGTGTTCAATGACTTTTGTACAGTGTATCCCTTCATTTTAACCTCATTTTAATCAATTTACAAATGTACATCATTTGATGTCAAAAGGTCCAAAACGGAATAATCTATTTTCCTGTTCATAATGCTCCATAATTGTTGATATACATATTGGAGACTGCTGGAGTGACAGAGATTCAGAAGGGGGCTTGCCCTAACTGGGTCATACTGCATGGTACTAGAGAAAACATGTTCATCCCAAGCAGTTGGTTGTCTCAAACTATCCGCAAGCCAAAGGGATAGAGATTGGTTCTGTTAGTATTCCCTATAGATTTATGGTCTTATATGTTCTCAGAAAATGAAAAAGGGTTATTTTATTTATGTATCGTAACAATATTTGAGCCTGAATGAATACACATGGTATTCTGTGGGATATAAAAACATTGATCGCTTGACTCATAATTCTAATTAGGCGCCATTTTTACTTAGACAGTAATCGGTGATGTTTTGGACGAGGGGGGGGGGGGTAAACTACGAGAGGTTGACGTGCAGTAATACACGCACTATCGCTCATGTATTACTTCAACAGCCTCGAGTTGTTGACAGAGCCAACAGTCCTAAAACCATCGATTTTTGTATTTCTTACGCTTGGTCATTAAGAAATATGTCGATACCCAAACCTAATTCGATAATAAGTTTGGTAAAGCCGTAAACTATTTGCGTAACCCATGCGTAAGAAATAAGAAGTAGCTGGAGTAGTTCTGGTTGTTAACAATCTCACATTGAAAGGGGACCGAGACTTTATATATCTACGGAAATCATGTCTATTGAGAGAACCTTGTTACTTCTGAAACAGTTTAAACCCACAGGCAAATGCATGCCCATTCTCAACGAAGCCCAATATTTAGGGCGTGCACTTTGTGTGAGTCCTTTGACAGAAATATCTGCCACCAACAAATAAAATAGGTGTGTTACCTTTATCATCCCAGTTAGATGGAAGATCGTCTATGTGTTTGATGAATCTGTTTAGTCAATAAAACTTTACTTTACAAAAAAAAAAAAAATCCCGGTCAATGGATAATAACATAACACATTTTTACAAGTATTTTCAAGTCTATTTTTATCTTTTTGACACAATAAATGTCATGATCGAACTCTAGTAAATGTTTAGAAATCTAGTCGAACATTATCAGTTTCCTCTAGGAATTCAGAAATTGAAAAAAGTACATTTCATAATTACGTACGGTGGTAGGTGAGACAATTTGGTCGGCATTGCGAAGTTTCTAAAGCTAAATGTGTTTGAATAAATGAGGTACATATAGGCCTGCATATTGTCATAGTTATATCTGTTTTTGTTGCGGATAGGTATTAATCCGCATACAGCGTATCTGCCTATGTCCTGATAATCTCTTTAATCCATTGACGCTGAAATGAATTCATGGGAGTGCTGTCTGAGCGCCAGGCGATATGACACATTGCGTAATAGTTGACAGACTTATCTTAATCTTACTGAATGTGTGATCGAGTAAATGTCCTGATCACGACACATAAATTGACATAAATTAATCCCGAGTTTGATTACATCTAATAGGCATTATAGTCAATTAATGGACCCCTGTAAAGCATCGCCTTACAAAGATAAATCCTTATTCGTCAAACGTTAAAATGAAAGGAAATCATGGACAGAAATACCAATATCATGAAATTCTTTTCTGGTTAAAGGTCATTGCACCTTTGTGCTAGCCCCTCTCAAGAAGCCCATTATATAATCTACATTACAATGGTGTTCATGCTAATGATCATTACCTCCTTAAAAGATAATTTATTCGTGAAATGAAGACATGGTCTTCCTCCATACCATGGTGTATCCAATATGAACAGACAGGTGTATTTATATAGGATAAGTACACCTAACATAACATTTTATAATGTAAAAGAGAATGGTATATTGATTACGTCCAGGAAGTTATGTCATGCATCATCCATGTCATTTATAATCAACATAGATGTAACTCAAATTATATATAAACCATTGTATCTTCATGGTAGGACCGTTGTAACCAAGAGAATGTGGAATAACTTTTTTTTAGATAATAAAGGTAAATGGGGCTCCTTCACTATCACCCCGCCTAATGCAGGTCGGCTACAAATGATTATAAATGTAGGGTTGCAGAACTCGGCCAACAGGACAACCACCTGGTCCCAGCAGCGGACTATAAATTTTAACATCTCTTACAAAACGTGTGATATTACTAATATTACTGGTTATTCCCATAGAACTTGCTTTATGTTTACTGTATGTCTTAGTTAATCTAGATTCCAACTGACGTATACGATGTTATTTAACATACCAGAATTAGTGATTACTATTAGATTTACACCAAAGTTATGTTCCACTTTTGTATATAAAACTACAATACATCGAATACTATCAATGTGTTGTGTAATTTTCCATGTAATATTTTCACATGATTTGATGTAGTATATTCGGAGTATTAGTATTATTTATACTACCGTTGGCAAATATTTAGAAAGCCTTAGAATTTGATACAACTCTTAGCCTTGGACCAATACACCATCTATCATTTTAACTAAGGAATTATTCTCCCCTTTACAAGTAGTTGTCTCGGGAGGGGACAGACAAGCCAAACGCATTATGGACTTTTGATGTATGTTTACTTTTTAAGAATTCTAATCTCTATTGCGGGAGCTCTCAGAGGGTCGTGAAGACTCCTGGGTATCAGACGAAGGTCCTGGATCTCCAGGATTATTTCTCAGCCAACCCTATAGACCCCTCCGTGGGTAGGCCCTAGAACAAGGCATCTCGGGGAAGGTTCAAGTATAGTGATTCATGCCTTTGCTTCTAAGCTATAACATAGATTCTGATTATAATGTGTGTATCAGAAGTTAATGTTGAGTAACACTAACACTAATACTTACCCCTTCTTTGTAGAACATCTTAGCTTTGGTTTGTTCAATAAGGTCAATAAATAACCCCAGGGTTGGCTTTATAATACCCTTGAATAAGTATGAGGGTAGTTTTCTATATGTGTTCTAACATTAATCTCGGAAAGGTACATTGATCAAGCATCGAGGGTTCCACCCGCATAGGGAAATCCGCCACAGGATGTGCCATCAAACTCCTAACTGGGGCTAGGGCGGCTCTATTAAATACTATCTTCGCCTACAATAAGAATAAAAAGTGATATTGTAGTTCTGAACAGGTTAGATACAAATATAGGCTGTTCTTCGTCCTGTGGTTTTCTTTACTTTGAAGGCGGGTTATCGGTTTCAAGTCTTAATCAAAGCTGGGGATATTATGTCACTAGACATCCATTGACAGACAAGAGTTTTAAATTCGTAAAACTGTCTAAATTATGTTGTGTAGACAGTTTTACGACTCCTATATAGT
The DNA here is from genome assembly GCA_950022655.1 of Alentia gelatinosa. NCBI lineage: Eukaryota > Metazoa > Annelida > Polychaeta > Phyllodocida > Polynoidae > Alentia > Alentia gelatinosa. The sequence goes on from OX465581.1 coordinate 54,142,850, forward strand.
CTATAAAATCTAGGTCGAACCAAATAGCGAACCATTGCTGTTTCCACTAGCTATCCTTGTAATCTATGTCTGGTATGCACACATATGTCGTAGGGAAACTATTTTATAACTTCAAAATTCAGCTCATCACTTGTGTAAGGAATATATCTCAGAATAGTCAGAATATTTATGTTTGTTGACAATTGCTAATTGACGTGAGCGAGATGAGCAATAATAAGAGGAAGGACTGCTAGCGCCACCTTAACAAGATAGAGTCATCAGTTTAAACACGGGACTCCGTAGTCTGATCCCGAAGTCGTCCAACACGTGGAAATTTTGCAACTAAATACCCTTTTTTATCACTTTTTAATCAGGAATTATTATCATGTCTTAAAATGAATCTCTCTTTTTTTATAATTGATCTAAACACTTATAGTGTACTTCATTGTATTTGTCAGTTACGTACTGTTTTACAACTTCAAATTTTATAGCATGTCAACATATAGGTAGAGTATTCATCCCGGATCTCTATTCAGGGGTGAACAGCTATCCTATGTTATTAGGCGAGGCACTGTGCAGTTAAAGAACCAGCGAGGAAAACTTAACAAAATGGCTGGATTTGAGAACCAGCCAAGATTAACTGGAGAACTATCTCTAATACACAGATATAAAGTAAGAGACATCTATTTTAAAGGTTGGTGAAGGCAAATGGGTACATATTTATCGATTCAATTTTGTTTTTATACATGTCAGATGGCAGCAAGTGAAAAATAACGACCCGATTGGGGGAGGGGGCTCTTTGGCAAAAGAACCCGGCCCTATACAGCGCCGGGTTCACTGGCTAGTCAACATATAGATTGAATCTAGAATTTATGAATGAATTGTTCTCCCACACACTTACGGGCTCCGTGATAATCAAAATACATGAGTCGCCCCTCTACTTGGTCACTAAATGCGATGGCAAACATCGCCAAGATAAACTTCCTGCTTCGCTGGATAGCTTAAGCCTTTTCTCACCCTTTCAGCTACTTCTTTGTGGAATTTTTGCTCCTTATTGTACCATTCATGGACGCACATTTGTGCATGTCTACACAGCGTCAGTGTGTTCATAGAAGTTCCTCTTCATGCTTTTGTAGGTCTCAATGGCCTTAGCCTGTAGGTACACCTATGTGTATGGAACCAGAACTCAACTACTTATTGGTTCTACGGCAGAACCCCATGAACCTTAAAAAGTACACGTACATGGGACGGTATTTGAATGGTGATGGGATAAATGTGCTTAATAAAAAGAAAAATAGTCTTGAAACCAATCTAGTTTGTTATATATTGGTTGTACTGAGGCATAGGTAGTAAAAGCTACTCCAATTCTTATTATTATGTTTATCATCATTATTGTCATCGCATATTATTGTATGTGAGAACATACGGAAATGAGTGTGTGCTTAATCTGTATACTGATGAAAATCAGTCGCCAACTTTTCACTCAAAAGCATATACGGAGTTTGTCAATTTCATAAACCATGGTAAACCTGCCATTTGGTCCGTCCCGTTTAACATTCAAAGAATACTGAAGATTGACAGGTAGGTATTTTCTTCTACTATTATTGTGAAGATTCAGGATTAAGATTTTATGCTGATATGAAACATAGGGATATTTGTTCCTAAGGACATTTTAATTAATCATGGGAAAGGATGTGGGTATGTGTTGGACACTTTTGCAGTACATTTGCAGTACATGGCAATAAGTTGTATCATATCAGGCTTTGTTAAATTGAGATTTTTATAAAAAGTTTAAAGGCTCAGAATGTAAGTGTTTCAGATATTATGTAGGTATAATTTGGACAAAATATGAAATAATATGTTAATCATTGGGGAGTTATGCATGTAGAGTGTAGCAATTGGCTGAGAGTGTAGGATTAAGCAAGATCCGTATTCTAATTGTTCAAATTGGTAGAAAAGTTCATGGTACTGATCATCTTTAGATGTAAACCAACTCTGGAAAAAAATTTACCTTGGTTGCGATTTCCAATCAGCCTGAAATGATAATGATCGGAACGTGGCCTCTATGATTACCCAAAAGACATATTGGCATTTTGCCCAAGACAGCTTACTAAATATTTTGTTTTGGAAGGTGATGTCCCTTATCTGTAAGCCTCCATCATGACGCCCTTTCTACGCTCGCGTGGTGACAATCCCTCCCACCTGGATCACGTTACAATGATGAAGATACGGCAGACTACACCATCCATACACGGCTCACCACACATCTCACATCTTATATGAGAATATACGTCTAACCGCTCCTTATTTCTCCTCGACTAACACCCCTCCCCCACCCAACTCACGAGCACACACTTCACCACCAGCAGGCACTCCTGAATCGATTTCCCTCTCTGTCCCAGTGAGGCAGAGAGATGGCATTTAGGGCCAGTCGTTATGGTTCATGCATGAGTTGTTGGCCTATGTGGGGACTCTTCACACCTCATTTCTTAATGCACCAAGTGCTATTCTCACGACAGTTGACACTAGAATGTTTTGGCTGTGTCTCATGATACAGACATAGGTATGTGCAGTAGTGTATGAGAGTTAACGAGTTGCACATAGACACAGGAACATCAACCCTAGATGCCTGAACGTACTTATTTTGCCCAGAGGCTTATGTGCACATTTCATACAAGAAGTTTAATGTACTTGTATACCCTATCAGTTTGTCCACCCCTTTTCACTAAACGATGTGTTCATCATTTAATAACTTTTGCCTCGCCCCACTCCCGTCTTATTTAGTCAATAGTATTGGAGTTTTTCAGGTCTTGATAAAACAAACAAAATAACATTTCAGAAAAACCTTCTACGTCAAAGCAATATGGTAGCAATATGGTAAACAATAGAATTGATGCATAATTTGATGCATCTATGTTTTTGGTAAATAATGCTTTCTCTCTTATTTTCGAAAACTTACTAGCCAATTCAGATGCACAGAATTATTCCTATGAACTACAAATGAATTACTAAAACATTATAAACCACCACTACGTTTTAAGTAATGGCAGCCATGAAAACAAATCTCACAACTATTTGATAGATTATTAGTAAACTCATACCAAAATCTAACAAAATTTGGACCATTACGAAAGCCACACTTCCAAGAAAAACCTGTCACACGTGCACACTGTCCTCGCGCGTCTCGCGCAGCATGTCGTCCTTATCTCCAGTGTCGCAGAGCACATGTTCCTGCCTTGTCAGGGGGCCGCTCCTCCGGGCATGTCCTGCCCGGAAAGAGGGCTCCGGGGCCCCGACGGGCGACCCTGGATGGCACCTAACATGGAACCTATAGGGTTTACAACCTACAGAGGTAGACAATGCCTGGGGACCATTTGAAAATTACTGGATGCCATACCAGTAGCAGGTATTTTGGCGATGTAGGCATTCTTGAACATACAGAAGATGGCATCTTTTTCACAGGCCAGCTGTGCGCAGTTCTCGAGAGAAGTTATTGTGTAGTGGGTTATCGCTTGCAAACAGGAATTGTCCCCTTTTGGTGAATAGCAGTAGGTTGTGGGCTGTAGGAATCAATAGTAAACAATATCTGGCATCTAATAGGTAGCAAGTTGAGCAGAAACAGGAAGAATGCAGTAGATGAAATGACAGACCGTTGTCTGTAGATGGCAGGCAACATTGACTGCCTGCAGGCTATAGGTACAAGGCGCCTGGTAGCTAGGTGGCAGGCAGCGGGGATTCTCTTAATGGCAGTGTGTAGGACCCTATGGGTGGCCGTTTGCTGGCTATGAGCGGAACCAGGAGGCGGGATGCTGGCTGCGGGGGCCGGGGTCCCGCGGGATGCTGCACGGGTGATGATTGAGCCGGACACGGCGTGTGCACTCAGACAGAAGGCCAGGAGGTGCTGGGAGCACGCGGGCAGGCACGAGTACAGATAAGGAGAGCAGACAGCATGACATGCATGCCTGACCGACACGCACGTCACCAGTCACTCTCCCCCCGAGGGCCTTGTCCGAGCTCTGTTTCACCTCACCCTTCTACTCGTGTTCCAACTACCTTTTCTGTTCTCCGTAACTTTGTTTAAGGGTTCAATATGAAACAGGTATCGGTAGTTTCTCCCATCATTTGCAAAAGATCCTCCAGTTATCTCTGTGTGTAATATACGTGATTTATCTATCTACTGACCATTTAATACATGTATTGTCATCTTTGTATATGACGAATATTGTGGAATATTGTGTTTCATTATTACTGGATGCACTTCACATGTCATTAGCAAATAACCCTCCAAATCATATTTGATCATGTTCGCACAGGCGACGATCCAATTGTACCCTTTGATGTAAATACATGTACGTTATTTAATGTGTAGAATATGCTTGGTAGCCACGAGATGTAGGAACTGAAAGTAATAGTATTATTGGAAGTCTGATGTAGTTTATGCAGGTATCAGCAGCAGGTCGAGTGCTTAGTATTTTACTGGGTTAAATAAAGAGAAATCACAGAAATACGCAGCTCAATATTCTTATATAAGGCATGTTTTATTCTGTGCAACTCGCCCAGTGAGAAGTGATAGTGTTATGGTTTTTAAACAAAATAACAAAGTTGCTTGTGCGATTAACTTGTCCAAATAATGTATTGGAATTTTTAGTATGTGTGTTACCTAATGTTGTAATAAAGGTTATCACTCTTGGCCAGCACGGATTGGTACCTATATATTTATAATGATGAAACGTGTATTAATTACATGTAATTTTATCGAAAGATATCAATTATAGACTGGGTTCCAAAACTAAATCACGGAAGCTACTTTGTGCATCTCTGTATCCTGATTGAGTTGCTTTCTTGGGTTTCACATTGATTAACTTCTGTCATTTAATAAAACCGTGCTCGTTCAAGATTAAAAGGCCAAAATCGGCACTGTTTTCAGCACAATTATACTACATAAACGGGGCAATATAATTTGAATTCCAAATTTGAAGAGTGATTTTTCAAGCATGAATGGTGATGACGAATAAAGTACAGCATGTACATTTTCTGAAAGCCATTGAACATTTCTTTGACAGAAGGGAACCTCTGAAATCGGAAAAGCTAGAATGATATAAAACGGATACTCATGTTAGGGCAAGCAACCCTGCTCCTCTATATATTTGAGAACCAAACTTTAGCCAACTAGCGATCTCAAAATATTCGAGAAAATCTTAGACTCGATACTGGAATAAAGAATATAAGAAATACAATTTCTAACTGAACTTAGAGGGGCAGGGACATCCTTGAAGGTGCTGTTCCGTGTATTCTATACTCTCTCAGTCCGTTACATACATGGAGATTTCGTAAAAGGAACGACAATGATGAACCACGCGTTTGTTTCACAGATGAAATATGTATAAAGGAACATCGATACAGACACATGAAACCGTAACTATAAATGACATGCTAAAGTGAGCGCTTCACACCAGAGATATCACCTGTTCAGTAAGGATTGTGGAGGGATTCACTCATGAGCGACTCGGTGTATTGATATATCTCTGCAGTTTGATGAGCAATGAGCGGGGTCTTGAGATGAGTTGTGGTCCACAAGAGCCTGCCTTCATCCGTGAGCTCTGCAATCGATCTGCTTTAGAAGGGAGACAGATAGCACGCTTATACTGTTATTGAATACTTTGCACTTCACTTCGCCTCCTATATGGCGATACTGTTACTCCCCATTAGCCATTGGTACCACCTCCTTCCATTTATCGGCCCAATGAGATCCCTTCCCACTGTTGGTATCCTTCCAGGAAAAGAACTGTTAAGATAGAAGAACACGAAAAGAAGAATACGGAAATTATATTTTCACAAAATGACTGTTACCAGTGTTGTCGAATGTCTGACTATCCTAAAGAGATCATGAATATTCAAGCATGATTATTAAGGAACTAACGACGATAATGCATCGTCTGTCTTTGCATGCCTGTCTCATGTGTCATTTTAAATTGGTGTAAACAATTTACTACACCTTCTCCATAAACATGGCAGAACCCTAAAACTATGAAATAGCTTATTCAGAATTCAGCCTTCAGATTTCCAGTCCGGTTCTGCACCTAATAACCCACATCACAACCCCAGCTTTCTTCTATTATCCTTGTTCAATGTAATATAACTTGTTTGATGATAACCAATATAGATTTCGGCAGGGTCGGGGAACTGTCGATGCCGCCATGCATGTTAACGATTTATACAGCAATAGAGACAATAAATGATTGACCCCCTGTATATTTGTAGATTTTAGCAAAGCATTCGATCGAGTGAATAGGAAATTAAGTTAAAAAGTTAAACCAAAATTTTGCAATAGGCAAAAGGATGACCGGTTGTATCGTGGTCTACCTGAATAATGTACTAGAGTTTGCAGTATCCTGTCCTCTAGGGTGTCGAATTGTTCGTGAGTACCACAAGGTAGTATCCTCTGCCCTCTCTTGTTCAATTGCTTTATAGACGATATAAAATCACTACCGTTATTATGTAATATGTAAGGTGCCATAGCTATAAATATTTGGGAAAAACTCTAGATGATACGATGACCTGGAAATCAGCTATTAGAGAAAATCTTAAAAACCTTTTCAATTGGCGAAAATTCGGAAAAACATAACTGAGTGTACAAGCCTAAAGCTATTCAAGACGACGATCGCTCCTTTATTTTACCATCTAGGATCCTTTTTGGCTGGGACTAACAAAAATCTGCTTGATCAGTTACAAAAGGCCAAAAATAGGGGTTTACGAATCTGCTGCAGAAAGACTAAAAGAGGAATAAGTATTAAAGACCTACATGTAAGATGTGTATTGAACTACTGGACTGTAGACGAGCTTATCTCCTACATCTGTACATGGGAAGATAATAGCTGATAGGAATCCAAGAACTAGACTACAATCAAAGAGGCTGGTGAAACTAAAAAGGCCTCGAACTGCTTTCTATAGACGAAATCCGCTGTATATAGGAATGATGTATTGGAATAATCTACCTATGGAAGTCCAGGATGTGAAATTTTGTTTAGGGGAACCCTTTGGGCACACTTATGGTTCATGCCTTGGGGGGGGGGGGGGGGTGTCCACCGAGCTCCCGACGCGCGCCGATATTGACCTCCCGATACAAAATCCATATCGTAGCAAAATCGTAGCGCATATCGGGGCAGTTGGTCAGGTTTCTACGATAACGCACCGACGCGCACCGACGTGCTACGATGAAAAACCCGTATCGATTGTCGTAGCGTGTCGGTGTGCGTCGGTGCGTGTCGGTGCGCGTCGGAAGGTATAAGTGAAACTTTGAATGGGAAATCATATGAAATAAACAACGGAAAATTGTGAAATTTTCAGAATATCTCGAATATATAATGATAATATCGCTCAGCAAATATGGTGAAGTTTGATAACAGATAAAGGTCTCCAATTTATCATTTCATACTTCAAATTGGAACTAAATTCTTTCCAAGGCAGTTTAACCATTCTCTTTACTGCCTATCCGGTAGGTAAACGGTAGACAGACTCTCATATCACATTCCCTTTTATTTACAAAACCTGAATGATCGGCGTGGGATCTCTGTTTAATAATTGACGTCCTCTAGGTGGTGTGGTGTATGAATTAACCAGCACGCGCATTCTGCCTCCACAATGCAGCGCTGCCTATTGCGGTGTAGGGCATCGGTAGTACCCCTTTAGCTCTGCACTTCCATCCCTTTACCTGAATCTCCATTCCCCCGTCCCTGCGCACTCCTAGAATCGCTAACGCGTGAAGATTCAGTGCGCGCCCGCCATGGAACACTTCTCAGGCGAAAGTAACCACATGGAGAAGAGATCCACCAGTATATGGCATCTGATAGACGCATTGGCCCACAATACACTACGGTCTGGGGGTACATAAAGGGACTATAGGGAATCAAGCTGAACATGTGTGAGAGCAGATTATTATGACGCCAAAATCTGGGACAAAATCGGGATTTTGTATACAGGTAACAAAATTAGCACCAAAAAAAATTATTTCCCTTTGGGTATGGGGATCTTCCATAATGGAAACAAACAATCACAACATGTGGAACACCCCCTTAAGACCATGCGATATTATATATCTGTATTGAGTTATATATACTTGCTTATGATAAACACCAAACTAACCAAAGTAAGGTGACCGACTCTACATAATCGAAATAAATTCAGAAACATGCCTGATAGTAGTATAGGAAAATTGAACATAAATTCAGGTAGATATCATATGGATACCTTTCACATGAAAAGGAGTTTTAAACAATGCACCAAAAAAATATACAGTAGAAGTCCTGCCTGTTCGTGTTGCTTTAAAAATAGCTGTAGTAGATGTGATATAAGCTGTGACCGAAATGTCAGCACGGTTTCTGTACTGACGATTTGGTTCTAGTAGTGACCATAGAGGTAGTAGTATATGTAAAGTATACTTATCTGCAGGTGTTGCATAATTATATACGGAAACGGGGTTGCTCTTGTTCTACGTCAAAAATGAGCGCTAAAATTGTCAATCATATTATCTTATTGATGCTTATACAGCGTATTCAATGTGATTGCTACAATATTAACATATCCACGGACATATCAATCATGATACGAAGACGATATTCTAATAAGGCGTGTATATATGAATATAGAATGACATTGACTTTTGACAACTTGACCTTCTCTGCGGTGAATTTAAGAAAATCATTATAAGAATATGAGTTCTTAAAGTATATATTCTTCATAATTTTCAAAAGTTGTCATCTTGTTATCGAACAGCCTAATCGAACGGTAAAGAATTAAGGTACTTGTGCTAAACTATATTTGTAGGATATTATCACTCAAAGATTGATTAAGACAAAACATAGTACGTATTAGGGTAATTGAAACTGACGGTGATAGCAGTTGTGTAAAAGGTGATCATCAAAATTACTGCTTGAAATCATCCTGTTTTTCAACATAGTCGAATCGTATAATTGGAGCTGTCTAAAGTACATGTCTGCATCATATATATCATTGTTTTTTCTCAAAAACTAAGCAAAAGATTAGAGGCCCAATACTGTGGAAAATAAGCTAGGCTGAACATTCCTGTAAATGCCCATCTGATTGGTCGGTGACAAATGGCTTTTTAATTTTAATTGGCCGCTGGAGCATCATTACCAGCCATAAAATACGCGGGTCAGATGGATGGGCGTTACAATGACGTCACACCTCCCCTGGTGTCAATGCCATTTGTCATGGAGCCACGCCCAGCCAATTAGCGGCGTCGACACAAAGGTCTCTACAGTGGACATCAAAATGGCGGCTGTCCCGTGACATAATTTCTCGCCGGTTTGTGGCGACAGAGTGGGTGTCGTCAATTAGTGCCCTAAACAAGCAGTCAATGAGAGGCCTTTGGTTGAGTGTGAGTTATGGTTATGACATAGAGAGTGTTTTAAATGGATTATTTAAACAATCATTTATGTAAGCTGTGACGAGGAGTGTATTCTGACGCTCACGTCTGTTCACCTGGCACAGCACAGTATGATATATCATTAATTAACCAGCGGCTGGTAATTGAATTGTATTTCGTTGGAACAGTCACACAGTCATAAAACGTCACCATAACAATAGCATTTCTTTGTACACAAAGACCTGTTACCTGTCAATTCGTTAATTAACATTAACCAATGATACCAATGGGGTTAATTATGAATTAAGTCAAAGACATTTATTCAGTCCTAATTATTTAGATAAGTATTTGATGCACCTATATTTCTCCTGAATATCATGGGAGACCCAATATGACAATGTTTATACACGGGATATATTCTCTCTCTATTTCAAACACATTTGGCATTTTGTCATTATGTTTTGTGAATGGTAGTTATGGATATTAAGTAGACATTATATATTGGTTTCCCTCATACCTTATTTTATTGTTAAGATATGTAAACAATATATATTGAATAGGGAAAAGGATATTGTCCAAAACATTTTACAAGATATGGGAATGTGTTTACAACGTATATTTTATAACGAGATATTTGAATCTAATTTGGCAGAAGTACAGATAATGTGACTATAATCTTATTGATAATGCTAATGACGATGCTGCTGATAATGATCAAATCTCAATTTGGCGAGTGACCTGATACCCTCTGTGTCGAGCTCAATTGGGTGTGATGGGTCTTCTGAATGGTGGCAACTCCACCTGGCGGGAGAGTGGTACAAGTAGGGGGCACCTTTGATCCGGTCGGTAGCGCCCTCTGTATCGATATCACACAACCACTGACCCGTGACGGCAGAATATCGGAGTAGGCGTGAGAAGTAGAGGATATGAGACATCGAAGGGTAGGGAAAGGGGGAGCATAGCGGATGGGGACGGAGGAGCCGATATGGAATAGACAATGAAAATAGTCAATAAATCAAAGACTGAAGGAGGCAGGAGGATGCGGAGTGATATACAGGATAGAAAAGAGTAGGAGCAATTGGAAGAGGAAATATAGTCAACCCGTGTGGACAGATAGCAATGTGATTAGATGTGCCTCGCTGAGTCGTGGAAATGAAAATCTTCGTAATAACTGAGATATCACCAGGAAGCTCTAGGGATTGATTTTGGGAACATATTACTAATTTCACTGATGCATCGCAAGCGCATTCCCTGAGAGGAACGTTCTCAACGTTATTGCTATATACACCGAGAATTGATATCATTTGATAAGGTATAGGATATAAGGGAGGGTCATGGCGGATAACAATATCTAACTAGTGCTCTGATGGCTCGCACGGGTCTGAATAGGGCGAGGGTGATACCGAGACCGTAATGAGAGGCGCGTCTTACTCTTGTCTGAGATGGAGAAGTGCGATTGTAACTAGGGGCAATATCATAGTGCGAGAAGGTCAAAGTTGGATCTCCTGGAGGTTAACACCTCCGTTGTGAATAGGTTCTCTGTAGTGTAAGTGGGGAGTGTGGGTCACACAGGAACGGGTACGGGGGTTGATAAGGTGCTAGGACATAAAGAAGTGGCAGGTTGTTATTTTTTCCTCCTCTCTCCGGTAGGCACGCATGCTGAAGAAGGATGACACAAGGAAGGGAGTATTGAGCAGCCAACACGGTGGGAAGCAGCAGGGCTGGCCTCACCTCTTCTGGCACTCATTTCCCCGTGGTGGGTGATGCGTTCAACTGCGCTACAAAGAAGTTATAATAGCGCGAGGAGGGCGGACGCGCCAGCCTGGTACCCAACCCCGCCACCCCAGACCTAGGCCTTCTTTGTCCCGCCTGGCGGTGGGCGCTAGAATTAATCTAGCGATGCCGGGCAGGGGACCAGGTTGGGGGCAACCCGGGCACGTGCCATTGCTGTGTGTGTATAACCAATCCAATTCTGATGATTCCGGAGGCAAAAGGAAAGCGCCTGATGGTGAATGTGGGAGGGGGAGGGGTACCTGTACTGAAAGATGGCTACGGGACGCTGGCTGACTCTGCGCATGCACACGCGCCTCGTCCAAATTAAACCCGTGTGCGCTGTCCGCTTGGGTGCACGCTGTGCGCGCAGCTCAGCTCGACCTTGTTTATTGCCTGCTTCCTGTCTGGTGCTCGATCTCATAGGTCTGAGTGCTTATGCTTACAAGAACAGCTTCTAATAAGAAACGTTCCCTGAAGCCCGGGATTTAGGTTCTACATGTACTGAAATTGTACATGCCAACCGCCAACTTCAATTACAATACATGTACATATGTATATAAACACCGATATTTAAGTCACAAGTTGTGGGGTGATATGAATTTGGGTGTTGGCAAAAAGAAGCTAGAGCTAAACCCAAACCTCGCTTGCAGTCATTTTCGTGTTTCAAATTACACCTCACCTTAGAGCTACGGGCTGTAGATGACATGGAAAGTTTTATATGGACTTTCAGAGTGCCGCAACAACTATCCCTTCACTATCTGCCAACTCTGTGACATTGGGAAAGGTGCAGAGGGGTAGTGTCTCAGTGTCTTATAGGCGTGTTCAGCTGAACATGACTAATCACCAAGGGACCGTAATACTCCATTGGCCCACTGGTGCTTGCTATATTTTGATCATAGAAACTATTTGTAGAAATCAAAAAGTGACTGGTGCAAGTGGGTTACAGAAAATAATCCGTAGACTGAATACAACCCACACCTTTTAATTGATTTTTTAAAATAACTCCACGCCCATTCATCAATGATGAAAAGTTATACATTTATATCACCAACGGCACAAATACTTCATTATCTCAACGAGCCAACCCATTTTGTACACCTTCCAAAATTCATGCTCCCAACTGTTTCTTAGCCATATATATCTATATGAGCAAGAACTCACATAAGCTCTGTACCCTCGACTACACTTTGACTGATGATACCCGTCAAACTGCAGATCCTCAATTTTCCAAAGAGATTTGATACCTCAATAAAAGTATACCATTCATATTTGATACCGTATTCTATTATCCGTGCATTCTTACGCATTCATACCATGTCAACGGCACAAATATGGATCTATAAAGAGTTGTTTCCAAGTGGCTCCCGGTAAATCTGTTGAATCCAAAAATCGCTTCCTTCGCCCGATTGGTGTATTATCACCTTAATGGACGATTTTTTAGCACAATTCTGTTAGTACCTGATACACTAGTGTTCCTTGTAGTTGTTATATCATTCAAAATTGTGGAGGCCTATCATCTGATGATGGCTGCTAACAAAACTATAAAAAAAAACAGCCATGGGTGTACCCTTACAGTCCCGTTGAGGACCTATTGGATGTGTCTCAGCCGTTCCACCGTCTAATGTTACACAGGAGATTCGCACTCCACGTGAAGAAAGAGAAGCGGTATTGAAATGATACCACCCGGGCCCTGCGCCGACGGAATTATACAGATCTCTGGTGGAGGTAACCTCATACCGTATAATGTGTGTGGCCTGGACCCCGGTCGAGCCGGCGTCTCGGCAGCACCTCGGAAGCGTTTCATCAGCCTGGTTCGCCGAGTTGGGGGTGTGAGTCGGTGGGTGACACCGGAAACCCAGCTCGCACCCCCCAGCGGGACGGGCACGGCACGCGGGGACGGACGATCGGGGGTGGGGGGAGAGGTTTTGAGGCACCACAATGGCTACAATCAGCCACAAAACATCAAAAGCCAACACGGCAGCTTCTCTAATTTGTAACCCAAGCTGTCCCTGTTGTCGTAATGGCGGTGACGCTGCGCACTCATCCCAGATCTTCAATTCACGGGGAATTATCTTGGGCTCAGGATGTCTCTCTATGCACGATTCCTGCCTCTCGTCGACCTTGCTTTGCACCCGCCGCCTGTCACATTCCTCTTTCCACCCACCTCCTACTACCCGAAGCTTCCTGCTACCCACCGCCTCCTGCTACCCACTGCCTCCTGCTATCCGCCGCCTCCTGCTACCCACTGCCTCCTGCTACCTGCCTCCTCCTGCTATCCGCCGCCTCCTGCTACTCACCGCCTCCTGCTACCCACTGCCTCCTGCTACCTGCCTCCTCCTGCTATCCGCCGCCTCCTGCTATCCCCCGCCCCCTCCTACCCGCCGCCTCCTGCTACCCGCCTCTTCCTGTTACCTGCCACCTCCTGCTACCTGCCACCATCTGCTACTCGCCGTCTCTTGTTTCCCACAAGCTCTGGCTACCCGCTACCCCCCGCTACCCACCGCCTACTGCTACCCGCTGCCTACTGCTACCCGCTGCCTATACTGCTACCCGCTGCCCGCTGCTACCCCCTCTCTACTGCTACCTGCTGCTCCCTGCTATCCACCACTTCCTGGTACCCAATGCTCACCGATTACCTCCAGCCAACCACTGCCCACCACCCACCAATTGCAACCTGCCACCCACCATTCCCCATCCATCCCTTGCTGTTTAATGGCCACCACCTGTGGTCTGCCACCCACAACCTACTTCCCATCAACTACTCGCTACCCACCACCCCCATCTTCTACATGCAATTTGCTGCCCACTCCCTGTCGTCTGCTATTCTGCCTCCCCAACTACCCAATGCCAAACTCCTGCCAACAGTTATCAGCTGCTGGATCCCAGTATTGGCACACAACCCACCTCATGCTCCCTCCCAAGGGTCACCTGCTACCTATTTCCTAATGCCCTCCTCTTGCATCACCTACGAAAGCCAACATACTGCCCACTCGGACGGATCCACGACCTCCATGGTCCACTTCTGAAATGCCGAGCGTGCCACGTGCCACCTGTTCTCTCTACCTATCAATGAAGACCATTGCTGGTTTTATCTACAATCACTGCTTGCTACCTCACTCCAGTTTTGCATGTCCGATGCCCCAGCCATCCCGTTACCACTGCCTCTCACCATCCGCCCTCCTCCATTCAGTATCGTCAATCGCTTCCATTATCATCAGCCACCGCTCACCATTCTTCAGTTATCTATCATCGCCCACCGCCCGCCGGCTACGAACAGGGTCCGGAATAGGGGCCATGGTTGGGGCTGTTCCTAAAAAATCGATGGTATAGCCTGGGGAAAGAAGCCGGCACTGATGACATGGGATAGGGGTCTTATGTTCTATGAACCAGTGAACCGTGGCAGACAGGACCAGACCGCACCCCATATCATTTACACACTGCCTGTTCCGGTTCTCATGAATGCCCCATCAACGGTAGTGACGCCTTCTATAGGCAATGGTGCAGCTAGACAGAAAATGGGTATGTGGGAAGGTATTTGTGTTGGGGACAATCTGGAGAACCTAATTCATACGAGGTAAATAGGACAAGCCAGCGAGGATGGGGCTAGGAAGGATAGGGCATGGAAGATATAAACACGAAGGGATGGGCGATCAATGGATGTGCAGGCATGGTCAAATGGAGGGATGACGTATGAAGACTAATTGAAGGAGTAGGACGGTCGATTAAGGCGCGTGGTAACACGGGAAGGGATGGGCAGTTAAATGACAAACTGGGTAGAAGTGGGCATTGAATAAGGGACACATATATGTGAAGGCCGGGATGGGTATGTGGTATGGGGCGAGGAGGGACAGACTAGCTCATGGAGGGTTTTATGAAGTATATGGGCAATGCAGTGGTTGGATAGGGAGGAAGTTATCCTTGAACCTGAAAGAATGCGGAATAGGTATGATACAAAGTAAGTCGTTGTGCTAAGGATAGTAAGAAGAATGAAATGGACAAAAGAACAATTAACGTAGAGATGGTGAACAGAACAGACATTTATCTCGCCCCTGGTATTTTTGTCCAATTGGCTTAACATTGGGACCTCGTTCTCCATGCCCCTACGAGTATTGCAGTCCGTTCTCCCTGGTCTAGATCCAGTGTTGTCTGTTCCTGTCAGTGTGTACAGGGGAGAGATAAATACAGAAAGCAACTCGATGTTCTAAAACCCATTTGAATGCTACGTGATATTCAGTCGGCGGTCGCCTGATTCATATCACTCCACATCAAACTTGTGCAGAATCACAACTTTGACTAAAACTTGTTGTTTCTTCTTTAGTATAGGAAGGTGATAAGGTGACTTATATTAAGAAGGGCATCACAAGGAATAAATAAATACGGAGCCTGTGCAATAGCTGGAATGGACAGGGAAGGGTTGGCCAGTTTTTAAAGATGTCTAGACGTTGGTCGTTCCGTACAGATTAACCCATCCCTTACCGCGCCTAGCCACCATGCCCCTAGTACCGCACATCGCACATTGAACAGACGTCTAAATACCGGCCTTTTCTGCAAGCATTAGAAAATGGCGCAAAGTGCAGAGGGGTGCGTCACAAATTAGCAAATTCTGATAACTTAGGAAAATAATCAGATGATTTGTATGATACCAAAAAAAAGAAGAGACAATCAGGCTCTATTTCCATATCATTAACCATCTATTAGATCGATGTTTGACAATTATACTAATATTTCCATGTGCAGGAAGAATTCGAGACATTTTTTTGTTGCTACATTGACACAAGCCTGTCCATGGGCCCAATATAGCACTGCACTTACCAAGGTATGTATTTTTTTATCACGATATTTATGTTTTTTTATGTCAATGATAATAAAAAGATATGGAGAACACATCTGTGAAGTTAATTTGTGTGTAAAATCAATATATCATGGAGAAATCATGAAAATGTGATACGCCTGATAGCTGCCGCCAATCACACTCTGTCTTATTGTAAGGCTAGGGCCTAGACTTATAAATGCCTTATATAGTTGGGTATCAACATCGCCATAGTAACCCATTCATCGGAATTTGACTCTAATCCTTGACATAATATTATTTTCTATATAAACTGAAATTTAAAAAATATTTTTACAAAAATGATACAGAATGTGTAATCATATGAATTAGCTGCCTCAAGGGAGTATTGGTACGCCCGTGGTGCTGCCTAAAAATCTTTTTTACATGTATATATACAAAGATATACACAGACACATACAGACACATGCCTACATACCCTTATATGCCAGTGCTCAGGGCACTGCGGATGTCTCGACTTTGGAACAAGCTAGCCTGGTCTGTAGCATTACACATCGCTCTCATATGTGACACAAGGTCGCGAAGGTCACCAGTGTTATAAAGGCCTTGTAGGCGGCCGGTGCACAGAGCCCAAGGCTGTTCCCAGATGAAAATTGTACGCGCTTGCCCTGCTCTGCACACGCTTAAGGGCATCGTAGGTGGGGTTTACCTTTTTGGATTCGTTGACTGAGCCTAATTGCCTTGGTTCATCTTTAAAGGCATGTCCCAGAAAATGAATATGATGATCACCAAGTGTTACAGAAATCACCGTGCTAGTTTTTGCTCCAGAATTAAATATCAAGATAATATTATGATAGAATATATAGAAGTTATATATTTTTGCTTTTCACATAATAAGACCCATATCATGAATTTTGCTTTTCACATAATACGACCCATGTGATTTTCTTCATACTTTCACAAAATATAGTTGATGGTTAGTAATACATATTTACATTATAAAAATCATATGTCACCGTCCTTGCTTTTGAAAGGATTTCCAATACAAATCACTCAATTGTATATTGGCCTGATTTACCTACTTTTTTTAGTCAAACTGCAGAATATGTTTTACTTCAGTCATTAGGTATTATGATAAGTCAAAAGAACCAATTTGAAATGATAATTGTCAGTATCTAAAAATCACCAGGTAGCGCCACTTTGTATTGTAGAATATGCCTTTAAAGTGTGTGGGATCCTTCAAGTTAGAACCTACAAAGCTCTTATATTTTTAATGTACCTACATATATATAATTGAGAACTTGTATAGGATCTGCCAGAGTCTCTTGATGAGGGTGCAGATGTGCACCCACAGCACGTCTCTTATTAAGCGTGTGACATGCTAAGATACGCTACCTAAGTTAGGGATTGGTGGTAGAGACATCCAGCTTGCTGCAAACCCCATCCTTTCACTATCTACGTGATAGATATGAGTCATAGGTAGAGGGCCGTATCTTAGTATATCTTAGAGGAGCACCATGCCGACCATGACCAATCACTTTGGACCGAAAAAAATTCTTAATCCACTGGTGTTGAACATATTTTGACTCTGCAAATACGATTTTCGAAGTAGCTAGTTGCCTAAAAAAGTTACAGCAAGTTACCCACAGACTAGATAAACCCCAACTTGTTAATTTTTATTTCTTCATTATTCTATACGCATTCATTATTGATGAATATACTATATGTTCCTAGGCTAAAATAAGCTCTGTGAACAAACACCCACTCCTGAGGACTAATGAAGACAAACCCCACTAGTCCTGGGAATGGCCATCATTACCATTATAAATCGTATGTTGCGTGTGAAACTTCCAGGATGTAGTTATAGAGCGGAAGTGGAGAGCTACCGCGCATGCGTGGTGCACGTGGCGGTGAGACGAATGTGATCTGCCACGTGATACAAGTATTACCCACCATACAACACGACCCAGGACACCAGAGACGCTCCCGGAAGTGACGTAGCGAAATGATTCCTCGTTTCTTTACCCTCCCACCGCTTGTTACCAGCTCTGTCGATGGCCTGGAATAAACACATCCAACTGGAAATGGATGTTTCTATTTTTTGAAAACACGGTGCTATTCAGATTGCAAGTCTGTATATTGTATCCGAGTATCTGAGATGAGCAGAAATGAGACATATATATTAGGCCTACCCTCAACACAGTTCTACAGTGCTGCTTCATATACATACTATATATATATATATATATATATGTGAAATATAAAGAGACGTTTATATAAATATAACCAGCCAGGAGTACCAGAAGATACTACCAGATGGCGCACCAGTCCGCTACCAGGACCCACAGCGCCCCTACCAGAGGGCATGGTAGTTGGTGGAGGACTAGGCATTGAGCCTCACAACTTCATTACCTGCCGCGCAGAACACTTCTCTCTACAAATTTTTTTTGAAGGAAGAAACTTTGACAGGCGACTTGACACTTTTCAACATGAGAAAGTGTTTAAAGTGCATGAGAGAATTTGACGCTCGGTCACATAAGGAATGCCCGTTTTGTCAAATTGCGGCAGAGGTAAATGAATTGGCTAAAGAAGACGAAGAAATCGAACGCGAAGACATCGCTACTTCGCTGGGCCGACCACGACGAAATCAAGATGGCGGCAACACACAGGGCACCGAAAGGGCACCGGCACCATGGTTAGCATCATTACATTTCGAAAACGCTACCATGCGGCAAGAAATGAGCGACTTAAAGCACCAAGTTCAATCATTAGTAGCAGCTATGGACCGTTTAGTTGTAAATGGTTCACAAAAACCCCGGGCAGAAGAAGACGAATTCTTCACCACACCACTACATTCCAGAGACGGTCAAGAAGCGGCAGTGAAAAGTCAAGGAGCGGCAATTGACTCGAGAGGGCCGGCAACACGTCTTCAAGAGCCCTTCAGAGCAACGATGCAAGACACGGGACGAGAAACGTCTACCCAACACGCACGACAGACTTATCCAACACCACGCTCACCATACTTCCCACCCGACGTAAAAGGAACAGGCACTAGAGAATGCCCAGGGCACCACTGTGGAGAAACTAAAGCAAAACGTAAGTCGAAGTACTTTTCGCTCAATCCTTATTTACCACCACATGTCGACATACCAAACTATGACCAAATGTTATCTGCTAGCATGGGGTTACTGCGCAGTATGTCGCAGTCAGGTAAAGATACAACCGGCTATGCTGATCACATAGCATACCTGGTAGACAGGAAGGTAACTCACACAGGCAAATCACTTGTAGAGTACGACCAAGCTATGAGGGAGAAATGCGATAGATTAGGGGTTCAAGGTTTCGGATACGGAGACAGTTTTTTAACTGAGAAATATTTGAACTATGAAACCACCTTCTCTTTCGTAAATCTCAATAAGAAACTCAAAGAGTTAGAAGAAAAACCAAAGAGATTCGGGAGTAAGAAATGGCAAAATAGTCAGACTAATGAGAAAACACCAGGAGTCTGTTGGAAATTTAATTCTAAGGAAGGCTGTAGCTGGGTAAATTGCATGTATAGACACGAGTGTTCCCAGTGTGCGTCAAGTCACTCGGTATTGACTTGCCGCAAGACAAAGGTAGATCAAAAGGACAACAAATGAAAGGGAAGACCTCTAAACAGGGTTCTAACATGTTTGGAGGAAGAAACTCATAATCTTGATGTGTACATTAAACCAGAGAAATGTATCGATTCTAACCATTGTGCGGGCGTGGGGGAACTCACGTTGGGACCGCAAGATTCCTGCGCAGAGGTCGTTCGTTGCGAAAGCATCGATTCTTTTAGTTTTAAGAATAGTAAAAGTTCAGAAGAAGGTCTCACGAACAAGACTGGAAACTTTCATCCAGTTCCTCAAAGTGTAAATAGTGTAAAAGTTAGTGTTTCGCAAGAGACCGAAATCAACAAGTCAACCGCCGGTGTCTCGGGTGACTCAGGTACAACGCCGAAACAAAATGGCGGCGCCTTTGTGGAAAAGGAATTATGTGACGGTAGTGGAATGGATGGTTCCGTTAATATGGAGATATTAACAGGTGGCGTAAATGCCAAGGAGATTATTACGGATTATCAAAAGATTTCGGGTTCTTTTGTTAATAAAATAATTGGTAAAACTGACTTCACAAATTATCGCTCATGCGAAGGTGAGTGCACAGGCACACACACTATAGGAGGTGAACCAAACCAGTTAAAATACTGTGGTTTCTATGACGAATGTTTTCAGAATGGTTTATGTGTGGATGATAATGCTAATTATATTTTATCAGGAGTAAAGTATGGTTTTCCTATTGTAGATAACAATTTTGATGGTTGTTATTACAGGAAAAACTATAGTAGCATTTACAATTCAGAATTTAAACATCAAATGGACGAGACAATTGAGAGAGAGTTGAAAGAAGGAAAAGTAACAAAAGTTGAGGAACCCCCTACTTGTATCCATGCAATGGGGGCTGTAAGAAAGAAAAGCGAAGGCAAGTTACGACCCATAACGGATTGCAAACAACCATTTATGGAAAGTATCAACAATTCCATGGAATCTGTGTGTGAAAAATTTTCATATACAAAAATTGATGATATAACTGATATTGTGGAAGAAGGTGATTTTTTCGCAGTGGTAGACATAAAAGATGCATACCGTTCCATACCTGTTAAACCTGAACATAGAAAGTTCCAAGGTTTTAAATGGGATACTCAGGGGGGGGGGTGATGCAGAAGTATATTTTGAATCTAATCGCCTTGTATTTGGTTTGCGTTGTGCCCCGTTTATTTTTTCACAAGTTTCTGAATTTATCGTCAGATGTGCAAAAAGAAAAGGAGTTCACCGTATTTTTGGTTACTTGGACGATTTTTTGGTGGTTGGTAAAACAAAATTAGAATGTCAAGAAAACTTAGATATTTTAATTTCATTGCTAAAAGAATTAGGCTTCGAGATTTCTTGGCATAAGTTAATTCTTCCTTCTCAAGTAGTCACTTACTTAGGAATAGAATTAAATAGTGTAGAAATGACAGTTAGTCTACCTAGAGATAAGTTAGATAAGGTACAAAAATCAGTTAATGATTTTTCAAACAAATTAACAGCGAGTTATCATGAAATAGCAGTGCTAACAGGAATATTAGCACATGCTAGCACGGTAGTACGAGGAGGCAGAACCTTCTCCAGGAGATTGATAAATTTCCAGAAATACATGAAAGATAAACTCAAACATTGTAGAATACCAGAATGGTTAAGAGACGATATTGTTTGGTGGAAATGTTTTCTAGAAATCTTCAATGGTTCAGAAAAAATCATTATTCCAAGACAAGAATGTGTTTTTGAGATGGAAACCGACTCATCAATGTCTGGATTCGGAGGTAGATGGGATACAGACTGGATTTTCGGAGTCTGGGGATCAAAATTGGATCTCGTTCCCGAAAATCACAAGTTATCCCATCACTGGGTTAGGCCTCCATCTGAAAAATTTGAACATATTATTAATATTCTAGAGTTGTGGCCTATAGTGGTAGGATGTCAAAGATGGGGTCAATTATGGAAAAATTCTCACATCCATATATTATCAGATAACACTCAAGTAGTGCAAGCACTAAACACTGGCAGAAGTAGAAATGTAGATACAATGAAATGGCTAAGAGAAATTTTTTGGATCAGTGCAATAAACAATTTTCATTTATCAGCTAGTTATATAAAATCCGAAGATAATATAGTTCCAGACTTTCTTTCCAGACTATACGATAAAAAGGTTCAGGTCCAGATTCCACCTTGGTTAACAGACAGTCTTTGTTGTTTCTAGGTCTGGAAAAGAAGATGAAAGATTACCAGTCATCATGGATGTCTGCAAATACTAGTACAACTAGACATTGCCAATGGAATCATTTTATAAAGTTTTGTGATGAATTTAAAGTTATTCCCTTACCAGCCAGTCTTAACACAATTTGTTTATATTTAACTTTCATGGCTGAAAAATTTAAATATAGCTCTATATTAAATTATTTATCTGCAGTGTGGGTCCTACATAGAGTTAATAGTATTCCTCACATAGACATTAATGACTTTAAAATTAAACAAACACTTTTAGGAATTAAAAGGTCAATAGGGTCTGAAGTTAAGAGGACCCACAGCGCCCCTACCAGAGGGCATGGTAGTTGGTGGAGGACTAGGCATTGAGCCTCACAACTTCATTACCTGCCGCGCAGAACACTTCTCTCTACAAATTTTTTTTTTCCTATTTGGCGGTTATTATTATTTCATATTATTTCAATTATTCACATAAAGTGATTCATATATATATCATAATAAATATGATTAACGCCAACCACAGAGTCAATCATTTGTTCCTTATATATTCCATGTTCATATTATACAGATCCAGATCGGAGGGCGCGGTTATATATATATATATATATATATATATATATATATATATATACATATATGTATAATATATATATATACATTTTTATATATATATAATATTGATACGGGGGTGTAAGAAATCGAGACTACTATTAATCCCCCTGAGTAATGGGTTTAGTATTTAATCATATAATTACCCAATTAATATAATAGACTATAATACAGACAAACGACGTATTTGGAGGCATTAACAAGATACAGGCCAAAAACCCTCCAAATACAAGTAACTACTTCAACCCTTGAAGGTGAGAGGAGGGGACTGAATCATAACTCGGTGAAAAACCTGAATTATGAAGATATTTGTCAATTACTGATGAAGACCAGTTTCCTCTCTTTTTTACCTCAACCATGGCCACTCCTAGAGACTTCAAAAATGTAGCACTTCCATGGCGCAATGAGTGACATTTTACATTATCTTTACCCACATCTGCATCTTTTGACAAAACTTCTAGAATTTAAGTCTGAGTAGGTCAGGGGAACTAGAATCCTGCCTTTTTTCAACCTTAAAATGTTATCACAGTCTGAATAACTCTGAATTGAGAATAGTCTCTTGAACCCACTGACCAGGCAGAAAGGTGAACCTGGAATTGAATTGAGGTAAATAAATTGTGGAGAAGACCCCAATTGATCCTCAAAAGGTTTACAATCCTTTACTCGTAAACAATGTTGAGAAAAGGTGAAGTGACCCTTTCTTAATAAAGACCTGAAACCTAGATCAATGGCTAACCATATTACTAGGTCATAGTATGCCATTAAATTAAAAAGGTAAAAATCTTCAACAGGTCTGATGGGGAAAGGGGGTATCTTATGACCGGGGTGAAAGTTGAACAACGAGAAACCCCTTTTAGAAACACTTTTAAATTGAAGTCTGTCAACATGTCATCATAACCTAGCAGTTTGTTTTTATAATTCACTGCGGAAATGTGGTTTCTTATCAAAGTTGGGGACAAGAAATCTGACAAGTAATTAATGTACAAAGTCAATACCTCGCTGCTAGTAGGATATTGAACTAATTTGTATAAATCGCAGAATTTTACATAACAATCCCACTGCTGAGATCGAGCTTTGGTTGAGTTTATAGACAATGAAGAACCCTTGAAGTGGTCTCTTCTTTCTTTTAGTTCCATTAATTTTCTGTCCGAAAGGGGAAACAACACATGTTCTTATCCTTAAGTACTCCGAGACTTTTTTCCAAATAACCATTATGCATTATCCTGGACAAATAATCTGCTAAGATATTGTCCTCTGATTTTATATATGAGGCTTTTAAGTCGAGGTTAAAATTTGCACATATCCAAAAGATTTCCCTTAACCAACTCATACATGTTTAGTTTTTTGACCTGCCCGTGTTTATCATCGCCAATACCTGCACGTTATCAGTTATCAAGTGAAAAGTGCAGTTTCTGTGTTTGCTACCCCAACGATAGATGCCAATTAAAATTGGCCACAATTCATAGACATTTATATTTTTTTCCATAATGTCAAAAACTGGAGCATTCTCTCTACGATGGTTTTGAATTTGATCACACTCTGTGTTCTCCCAAGTACCATAAAAAATAATCTATATTAAACCATGCTCCGAACCCCAAATTCGAAGAATCAGAAACAATAGGATATTCAATTAAATCTTGTTGAATTATGCATTTTCCATTAAAAATGCAACAATAATTCTTCCACCATTGTAAATCACTCATAATTTCATCGTTTAACAATATTAAACTTTTTCAGGGGCCTGGGCACATAAATCGAATATTAGACGACCAAAGGTTCTACCCCCTCTCACAACCTGCGAGCAGAAAGAAACTAGCCTGCCTATGGATTCCAAATCCTTTTTTGAAACTTTGTTTTTGATAACGACAGAATCTTTTTTTTTTTCATTTAACTTTACAACCTTCTCAAGTGGTAATGATACAGCCATTTCCTCAGGATTGATCGTAATTCCTAGGAAAACAAATTTGTTTTGGAGACTTTGAATCCCATAGTCTCTAGTAAGACTATGAATTTATCTCTTTTTTTCTACACTCGATTTCTGTTTTTCCCGTTATGAGAAAACCATCCAAATAATTTTGTGATATTTTCGATTCCATTCATTTCTGCGATATCCACAATAAATTAGAAATACGAGTGAAAATATTGGGGGCGCATTTGAGGCCAAAACATAAACGATTATCAATATAAATTTCATTATCGCAGTCTCCCTTTCTCCCAGTTTTTGAGACTACGAAGAATCTGCAAGAAAGATGACGACTACGAAAAAAACTGCAAAAGGAAAATCGAAGAATTCAGAGAAAAAGGATACCCTGAAAAGACCATTCTAGACTGCAAAAGAAGAGTGGACGCTCAAGACCGAGAAGACCTGGTACACCGAGACAAACCGCCCAAACTGGAGACAGACGACCTAGTCCTAGTCACTACATACCAACCAAACCAATCAAGCATAGGGGAAATTGTAGACAAAAACTGGGAAGTCCTAGCCAGATCCATAACAACCAAGAAAATTCACAAGAGGAAAGTAATAAAGGGATATCGAAGACCGAAAAACATCCGCGACATCTTAGTAAGAGCAAGAACCAACTACCAACCGGAAAAAACCGACAACGAAAAGGATACGCAAGAAAACAAACATCCGATAAAAACACCAGGAAGCGAAACCAAGGAAGAAACACAAGAGGACAAAAACAAGTGTACAAAAATCAACTGCAAGTACTGCAAACTGATAGACAGTGGAGGTACGATCGTCTCCAAAACCACGAACAGATTACATCACACCAAGTGGAACGTCTCGTGCAACAGCTCTAACGTCATCTACTGCATAGAGTGTGCAACGTGCAAAGCCCAATATGTGGGACAAACCAAGAGAAAGATCAAGGAACGAGTAAGGGAACACCTAAACTGCATCAAAAAACAAGGAAGCAAGAACGAAGTACCAAACCATTTCAACCAGAAATCACACAACGGGACCCAGGACGTCAAAGTATATATACTCGATTATATATACAGACACCCTGAGTCCAAAGAAGCCGCACGACTAAGAAACAAAATTGAATTCAACTGGATTCACCGATTAAAAACTCATGCGCCAGAGGGTCTCAACACGCTCGACAACAGATACGGCTAGTCGTCACGCACATAAGAACACTTCGGGTTATAAATGCCACGTCAAAAAATTTTTTCCTACTGTAGCACCGACAGGCGCAAACGGAACGAAAAAATTATACCTACATGATCCCCCCCATAACCCAGAAGAAAGTGAAGACTAGAACGACATAATAATAGAGAGAACGAATCGACTATTTTTTCTTGAATTTAGGAAAAATAATGGAACTACATACTCCGCTGCTAGAATGAAATTCTAGCAGAAAGACCACAGAAGAACACCTACCGCACCTTGCCTGATGAGACTGGTTAGTAGTCGAAACCACGAGAATAAATATCCTCGCTACATGCGGAGATATCCTCTATATGGTATGAAATACCATGTAGTGTCAAACAACAGGATGGCGACAGATTGGGATGGGGATGGCAGCACGAAAAAACCTGCCACTGGGACTGGAATCTCTCCCGGTAGAAGATCTCTTGATGATAGTGATCTTATTCCATTTGTGAAACATCTGGCTCCCCATAGAACCAACCAGCGACGGTCGGGTCGAAGCACTCGCACGCCGCACGGTTCTATTTACCGACGCGAGACCTGAAAATCAACATAAACGGCTCTCGACCAATCAAAACGTCGCATTTCGGGGTATGCTGACTGACAGCGGCGTCGTCCGCTGGTCTATTTCCCGCTTCTCTCTATTCCGTGGTCGCAAAGCGTTGGGTGAGGAAGGGAGAGTGTCCACAGCTACGCCTCGTCAGCCTACTATAAATTTCATTATCCCAACGAAAACCTTGAAATTTAACATGTTCGCTATGTACATTTACTGCTCTATAAGCAGATTTTATATCCACCACACAAAGAAAATAATTTTCTTCCAGATTATTTACAGCATGATAAACGCAATGGTATTTAAACTTTTCATAGGTGTCATCCATGAAGTTATTTATGCTTTTACCTTCGGGGCGAGAGCAATCTGTAATAGGCCTTAGGCCTCCACTGCTCTTTTCTACAGCGCCTATTGAATGTATACAGTTAGGCTTATATTCACTCTTTGTGATTTTCCCCGATAAAAGTTCTTCTTCTACGATAATATTCATTTTCTCTTTGAATTTATCTTCAAGAATAGATTTGTAGTTTTCACAGTCATAACGTGAATCACATTTTTTGTCCACAATCCTAAAACCCTCGGTCAATCCTTCCCATATGAAATTTCTGTCAACCAGGCCTAATCTCGAGGCCCTATTGTCATCAAAACTATAAATGGCTGATCTGCATGGTTTTAATTGTGCGATAGAATCACATATAAAGTATTTACATTCAGAGGTTCCAGATAAACAATTATCAAAAATTGGAATATCGCCACAATTACTATTACAAATGTATACCAGTTCTGGTGGTGATACATCGTATATAGGCCCTGAATCTTTTAAATCTCCTAAATTATCAGAGCCTAAATTTTCATTCGAGCATAAAACATCATCAAATAATACTGGGTTATATTTGGAAGATATGGTGTTGCCTCCTCAACCAGGATGGTCAATTATGTAATTTTACAAGCTAAATCCTTTGTGCATCGGCAGAAATTATTTTATGCAAATGACTTAGATATTATGGCTTTCATGGTGGAACTGAAGAGGAAATTAGAGACAGAGAAATATGTATATATGAAGGAAGGTCGCATGCATAAATTTAAGTATTTAGCTCAACTGTGGGAGACAATCCAATAAGGGGGAGTGTGGACCTTTGGGGGGTGGGCAGTACTAACTGCAAATACTGTTTTGATGTGTCTGTCATATTGTCTTGTTGTGTTTTGTCCTGTATGAAAATTTTAAAAAATCAAAAAAATCGGGCGAAGAAATAATATTCCATGGGTGAGATGTGACACATGTATTTCGAAAATCTGTAGAAACAGGGTAGATTATTTTACCAGTGCATGACAACCCTATAACATTTAAAAATGTATCTGTTTCTTTATGGCTGCTAGAATAGTTGTGTGTATATATCCTGTACAATTCACATTGAAACATGATTTTCATGACTAGTTGACAATAAAATATTCTCCACAATAAAAAAAAAATAATAATACTGAGTTAATTCTATGATCAATATCTAGTATACTATTGTCTTTGGTATTAGTGTTATTTGAGATTGACGCACAAACACTCTGAGACGATTCAAATTTTAGGCTAACACCGGCCTCATTTGAAACATAACAGTTTTTTTCTCTTCTTTTCCGGAATCAATTTTCTCAGAAAAAAACGCTTTTTAAAGATTACACCAAATTTTTTTGGCAGTAATATTGCTTTTATCAACGGTAACGTAACTATATCAGACCCTTGAAGATTCTGAGATCATTAGTGACCGTCAGTACGGTTTCAGGAGTGGATTAGGGACGACCGATGCTGTTCTTAAACTTGTTTCTGATCTGTATATCGAAAGAAATGAAGGTAAGGTAATCGCCCTGTGTTTCGTCGATCTGCGTAAAGCGTTTGACGCAGTTCCGCATGCAATGCTATTAGCCAGTATCAAAAGTTTGATTAAAGTCCCTGAGAACCTACTGTCTTGGATAGGTAATTACCTAACGAACCGGAAACAATCTACCACGATCAATGGCAACACGTCGACCATGAGACCGGTGTCCTTTGGTGTGCCCCAGGGCTCTGTCCTGGGGCTGCTATTCTTTATCGTGTATGTGAATTCGATGTGTAATGGACTTAGAGGAGTTAAAGCTATTCAGTGTGCAGACGATCTCGTTCTGTACTCGTCGCACCTAAAAGGTGACGTAGCAAAATCACTACTCCAGTCGTCACTAGACACTATAGTTGATTGGTGTACAACTTATGGCATGACCCTTAATGAAAGCAAGAGCCAGACTTGCTGGTGTGCATCCGCCAGACGCCACCCGCATCTACCAGAGTTGAACTTAGAATGTTGGGGCACTAGCCTAAAGGAGGTTAAACACTACAAATACCTGGGAGTAGTTCTGGATGGAGCTCTGAACTTTAGTTGTAACATACGTAGTATGATCAAAAGTTGCAATGCACGGCTCTTCAACCTGTCGAAAATTAGGGGTTACATAACGGAAGCAGTCGCTCTCCGAATATATGTGGTTATAGCTCATCCAATCCTAGAATACTGCAGCTTTCTCCTCGACAGTGCATCTCAGAAGGACATCAAGTCACTCCAAACGACTCAAAACAGAGCTCTAAAGATAATCCGATATCGTAAATGGCCCAGGATTAGTACTATAGAATGCACCGACAGCTAGGAATAGACCTATTGGAAACAAGAAGGCGAATGCAGTTATTGAAAACAATGTTTAAACTGTCTAAGGACACATCACTGCTAGAAGATGAACAGCGCATCACCAGGAGCTTGTACAAGGTCAAATTTAAACTGCATCGTATATTGACAAGTTTGTACCAGAAATCACCTGTATACTGAGGACATCAAGCGTGGTCACAACTTGATGCCTGTGAACAGTGAATTCCAACTGTGAAAGAGTTTAAGGTGCAAGTCAAACAGCATTACTCAAAATTTGACTGGAGAGTCTAGGTTGAATGGCTTTAGTGCTCGGGAGCTCCTCTACCATCATCATCACCATGTTGTGCCACTTACCATGAAATTTAACTGTTGTTCCTATCAAATCATGTGAATCTTCCTGCACAGCGGAAGACCTGCTCTATGCAGAGCTGTTGTTTTGTGAAATAAAAAAAACACAAAAAAACTATGTACACCATGGACATTTAAACTATTTGCCCTGCTGACCTACTTTCTAGTAATCCCGGAGTCAACCAGAACAGTATCACTACCGACGCCCCTTCATTTACTACTATTACTGCCTGCAGTTTTTGAACAGGCATATTTACCATGAGTAGTCGAAGAGCAGTTAGAGCAAACATGACGATATTTACAATCAGTAAATTTGCATTGATTTTCACCCTTATTGCAATTGAAGCAATTCCCTACTGAATTACTTTTTTTACTTTTTTAAATTTCTGAGATTTTGCCGATAAAGATCCGTCGTAACTCAAATATTTTACTATATCTGACGGATTTATGCTGGTAATACTCTCAATACCCTCTTTATCAGCTTTTGTGTTTACCGACTTGTCATAGTTAACTAAGGCCTCGTTAGCAAAAATCTTAGTATCTGCTTTCTCAGATACTAAAATCATGTGATCAACTAAACCTTCGATAGGCCTATCCTCTTCTAGTAATTCTTTCAGCAAGTAAAGATTAACTAAAATGAGTTGATCAAAAGTTGATACTTTCTCACCTTCCCGTACATAATGAATGTGGTCATATTTACCATGTCATTTCTTTTTCTTCTGGGATTCTCTCTCAGGAGAACGACTCTCCTCGGACTCGGAA
Source organism: Alentia gelatinosa (assembly GCA_950022655.1). Classification (NCBI taxonomy): domain Eukaryota; kingdom Metazoa; phylum Annelida; class Polychaeta; order Phyllodocida; family Polynoidae; genus Alentia; species Alentia gelatinosa. The sequence continues at coordinate 54,172,690 of OX465581.1, forward strand.
CTCTCAGGCGTATCTTTCCTAGTCGGCCTATTGCTTGTGATCTTCTTTGATCCACTTTTTTTACTTGATCTGTTTTTCATCGACGGCTTGCTAGTAGACAATAACATCTCCACTATAGTTGATAAACTCTCCTCGACTCCAACCATCCTCTTCTCCATGGTCTCCAAGTCTTCTTTGAAGTCATCTCCTGGAGAACTGCATGCTCCCTCAGCGGCCGCCGATCGTCTATCTTCTTTGAGAAGAGAGCTTGCAGTAACATTGTTAGCAGGAGAGAAACTCTTTTCTCCCCCTGACTTTTCCAGTGATTTCCAATAATCAGCTCCAACCACTACCTCGTTACCGTCATCCAACGATAACGGTTTTTTTCCTCTTCTTCCCATCTTGAAAGCGATAAAAAGACTACATCTAATCCAGAGATTAAACATATGTGCTTGTGGTTGTAAATCAATGAGCTGACTGACCGTTAATGCGAGTTTGGTTATGTCAAAGGCCCCATAACCACGGTTACCCGCGACAAGCATGTAACCATATCACCTAGTAACCAGAAACCACGGATACATTGAGTAACAATTAAGCTGTTACTTGTTGTAAAGTGGGAACGATCCCCTACAATTTATATACATATAATACTTATATTAATACATGTATATTTATCCTACCCTACCCCCCCCCCCATATAAATCTCCATAGACCTAACATGGACTCTTCATACGTCACAGTTATGACATAATATAGAGAAACAGGCTTACTGTCTCCGTACAGATAAAATACGCGGTAAAATCGGCGATCAGATGAACCGATGCCGGAGGCAGAGGTTCATCTAATCGCCGATTTATATACCTTAAAATTATATTATATTATATACCTTAAAATATCGAATTTTTAACTTTGCTATTGGGGAATATTTGGATTTTGCCGCCGTACATGCCCCGTACGCCACATACATACCCCGTACGTCACCTAGGTGTCGTACGGGTATAAATACGACATGGGTAGGAGCGGGCAGTATGTGTAGGATATACTACCACAGGTATATAATAATAATTTATATGCCCCATATGTAATATAAATACAGAAACACGTGACACGATTTTTAACCAATCAGCGATCGAAGAGTGCGCGATTAAAAACATAGTTCCGTGAGGCTCACTCTGACTTCAATGATAGCAGAGCCACTAAGGTTAGTGGTCACAAACGGCTGTATGGCTAAAGTACTGGGAGAAATACTTACGGAAATCGCGGTAGAGGCGATAGAGGAAACTACGGCAGGAGGCTCTAGAAGATGTTGTGTCTTTTAATTTGACCTCGGACGAGTTGCAGCTCTTCTTAGATGATGATTTTGAAGATATTGAAGTGATAGGCGAATCTGTAGAGCCGCCGATCAAAATATCGTCTGCACACACACCCAAAATCGTGGATAAAGCCATCCCTGAGCACCTAGAAGAGAAAAAAGAAGAAGCTTTGACCGATAAAATACTTCTGGAGTTTGTAGCAAGCAAAAGGAACAAGAACCCATGCCAGAAAACAGACCAGGTAATTAAAAAACGATGAAGTAAACATGGAAATTGAAAGTTGATAAGTCCTGCCCCCTACAGTCTACAAACGATAACAAGAAGTCAATGGTGGTGCCTCCTGCATTTTGAATTATGAATTGCTTCCCTTCGCTTTAAGTTTGATAATATCGTGATAAATAAATAAGTGCAATTATTACTTTATGCTTGGTATAGGTGATTTGAAGATTTCAAAGATACATCTCCGAGACTCGCGATATCGCAGATGTGGAGGCTCTGGCTACATTGCGAATTTTCTTCTCTCTGCCAAGAAGCATGATGGGACTGAGTATGAACCAGACAGCTTAACAAGCTTCCATGGATGTTTTGCTAGGTACATAGATTATTCAGAATAGCGAATTTGAAATCAATTTACGATCGACAAATTTATCGCAATTTATCGAAGTGAATCCTAAATATTTCCATATATTATACTTTCAGATACCTCCGAGACAGAGGCTATGCCTACAATATACTACGTGCCGATGAGTTTGCTTTGAGTAGAAATGTGTTAGCATCAAAAAGGAAAGAATTAAAAGAAAAAGGTTTGGGTAATAAACCAAATGCTGCGATTGCCCTGAGTATCGTTGATGAAGAGATGTTTTGGTCAAATTATTTACTCGGAACAGCCTCTCCCCAATCACTACCAAATACTTTGCTGTATTATTTCACGAAAGCGTTTGGATGGAGAGGCTGCGACGAGGCCAAAAATTGCAGGTGGAGTGATATTAATTTAGAAGAAGAAAATGGAGAAAAATACATAGTCTGGACAGAGAGAACCACAAAAACATGAAAGGGTACTCGAGGATCAGATCCTAGAGCATTTCGGCCTAAATTGTGGGTGTCAGGAGGCGAAAGGTGCCCTGTCAACTTCTACGAACTGTACAAGTCAAAGCGACCAGAAGCAACTCTGTCACCAGATTTCGGATTCTTTCTTGGGGTTAAAACAAAATTCCACACTTAGCGACAGAGTCTGTTACATCACGGGAGAGGTGGGGGTTAATTTGCTGAGCAAAGTGTGTGATGTATGTATTGAGAATATCACAGGGTGCTTCCTAACAGGTCCTCCCTCCAGATAGAGGTTAAGGCCTAACTATTTGGACTGCCACCCCCACCGTTTGAACCATCCCCTGTCTTCGTTTGGACTGACCCCCCGATAGGGTATATAAGGAAGCAGATTTCAACTCACAGCTTCACTTGGAACCCAGACACCGTGGCGTCAACATCTGCATGCTACTCAGCATTACTACCACTGCAGTGTCAGGCTTGAGACACCATAGGACTCTATGCTACAGAGGCCTTTACTGAGGATTGGGCTTCTCCATAAGCTACAGCACTGGAGGAAAAGACACTGATGACTGCTACCACTACTTGGATCATCTATATCCACAAGTCAAGGAGACATTGAACAATAACTGAAAGTGATAGACTGTGAGTACTGCTTAGACCAAGAGGACTTATATCATATGTACACTACAGAAGTGTATATGATTTTGTATGTTGATGAGAATTGTTATGTAACTGTATACTTTGTTATAATATATGTTATTAATACATATCTGTGTATGGTTATCTGTCTTCTTCATTTAGTATAGAAGATATTCTGAATTCTCTTTTCTTGTCACTGGGTTAGCTAGTCTATAGGATTAGGCCTTAGCTACTGTACGTGACAGAAATTGGGGGCTTGTCCAGGATTTATGAAAAACTGTTCTCTTGATGATAAGTACATCAAATTGAAATGTCTAAGTACCAAGCTTTTCTACAGTCACCCTCTGTGGAGGAACTAGAACAGTTCAGAAGGGATGAATTGTTAGCAATAGCTAGGGAGTTAGAACTTGATGTGAAAAGGTCTAGCCGAAAAGCTGAACTGAAAAGAGCTATTGTTGAAATATTGGTTGATGATGAGTTATTACCAGAAGATGTTTTACATGAATCAGATTTTAGTGGTTCCTCAGAAGCAGGTCGTAAAGAGGTTTTAGAGAGAGAGATACAACTCAAACAACTGGAAGTAGAACATGCTCGACTTCAGGCTGAAAGGGAAAGAGAAAAAGAGCTTGCTCAGATTCAGGCTGAAAAAGAGCTTGCTCGGATTCAGGCTGAAAAAGAGCTTGCTCAGATTCAGGCTGAAAAAGAGCTTGCTCGGGTTCAGGCTGAAAAAGAGCTTGCTCAAGTCCAGGCTGAAAAAGAGCTTGCTCAGATTCAGGCTGAGAAGGGGCTTGCTCAAGTCCAGGCTGAAAAAGAGAGAGAGCTTGCTCAGATTCAGGCTGAAAAGGAAAGAGAGCATGATCGGATTCAGGCTGACAAAGAACTTAGGCTTAAAGAAATGGAGCTACAGCTTGCTGCTGAGAGGACAAACCAACGGAACATTTGTGATGTTAGTAAAGATGTACGGCTAGTGCCATCATTCAATGAAAATGAGGTTGACAAGTACTTTCAACATTTTGAGAAGGTTGCCCAAAGCATGAAATGGCCAAAAGAGAAGTGGGCACTGATGTTACAGAGTGTTTTGAAGGGTAAAGCTCAGGAAGCTTATTCGGCACTATCTTTGAATGACAGTCTAGATTATGAAAAGGTCAAAGCTGCTGTTCTCAAGGCTTATGAACTGGTACCAGAGGCATATCGTCAGAAGTTTAGGAGTTACCGTAAACAAGATAATCAAACCTATGTAGAGTTTGCTCATGAAAAGGAAGTGTACTTTGACAGGTGGTGCAAATCTATGGAAGTGGAGGATAGTTTTGATAAACTCAGACAACTGTGCCTTGTTGAAGAATTTAAGCGTTGCACATACAATGATCTCAAGACTTATCTCGATGAAAAGAAAGTAATGTCCTTGCATGAAATGTCCACTCTTGCTGATGATTATGCCATAACCCATAAGACTAGTGTTCAACAAAAGAAGAGTGCACCTCAAGGGAGCAATTCTAGTCTTGGAGCAAAAGGTGGTGATAGCAAAGATCTGAAATCTAGTGTGAAGCCAAAAGGTGAGTACTCAGGAAGGAGTTCAGGTCTAAAATGTCATGACTGTCACAAACTGGGTCACATTATGTCTGAGTGTTGGGCACTGAAAAAGAAGAAAGCTGAGTCCAAGCCAAATGCATTCATAACATCCAAAAAGTCAGAGTGTGTTATTGTGCCATTTGTTACAGATAAGGTAACTGATATCAGAGAAGAATACAGACCATTTGTACTTGAAGGTAATGTGTCTCTAGGTAGTGACACTGCAGATTCTGTCCCCATTCGTATCTTGAGAGATACTGGGGCATCTCAATCCATGGTTTTAGAAAATGCTTTGCCTTTCAGTTCAAGTTCAGCCACTGGTGAATATGTCATTATTCGTGGTGTTGAGTGTGGTTTCATGAGTGTACCTCTTCACACAATCAGACTAGAGTCTGATTTGGTATCAGGGTCTGTTGAAGTTGCAGTAAAATCTGAACTGCCAGTTGACGGTGTATCAATGTTGCTAGGAAATGATCTAGCAGGGGGAAAAGTCTTTGTAGAACCAAAGATGGTTCTTGAGCCAGTCACTTTGTCATCAGAAGATGATGTCATTGATGAGGAGATAGGTGAAGTTTATCCCTCTTGTGCTGTGACTAGGGCTCAGGCAAAAGAGTTAAGCCAAAAGCATTCTGTGGATGTTGAGACTGAGGATGATATCATTGATTTGTCTCTGACATTTATCAACTCAAAGGATGAACACCTTAAAGGTCATTCTTTTGTCTGTTCTCAACCAGGGTCAAGTCAAAATGATGACAAGACTAACTTGAGTAATGAAGTCCCTCTTGGCAGGAGTAAGTTAATTACTGAACAAAGGCAAGATCCTGAGATCTCATTGCTTACCCACCATGCAGTTTCAGAAGAAGAGCTTGACAAAGTCTCCACAGGGTACTTCTTTAAAGATGGTGTTCTCATGAGAAAATGGAGACCACCAGATGTCCCAGCATCAGAGGACTGGTCTATTGTTTACCAAATTGTGCTTCCTAGGGCTTATCGCTCTGAGGTTCTCAATGTAGCACATGAACTACCCATGGGTGGTCATTTGGGTGTTAACAAGACATCCGAAAAGATCATGAGGCACTTCTATTGGCCTAAGATGAGACAAGATGTTGCCCAATTTTGTAGAACCTGTCACACATGTCAAATGGTTGGGAAACCTAATCAAAAGATCCCTGTTGCTCCACTACGGCCCATTCCCGCAGTAGGAGAAGCATTCAGCCATGTCATTATTGACTGTGTAGGTCCTCTGCCCAAAACTCGATCTGGTAATCAGTACTTGCTCACAATAATGTGTGCTTCTACAAGATTTCCTGAGGCTATACCACTCAGAAATATCTCTGCCCCAAAGATAGTCAAAGCTTTGATTAATTTCTTCTCACTGGTTGGCCTTCCACAAGAGATTCAGTCTGATCAAGGCTCAAACTTCATGTCTGGCTTGTTTCAACAAGAAGTTCATGAACTAGGTATAAAGCAGGTTAAGTCCAGTGCTTAGCATCCAGAGTCGCAAGGTGCATTGGAAAGATTCCACTGCACCCTCAAGAACATGATGAGAACTTACTGCTTTGAGAATGAGAAAGATTGGGATGAAGGTATTGGTATGTTGTTGTTCGCTGCTCGAGAGTCTGTTCAAGAATCATTGGGATTCAGTCCTTTTGAGCTGGTCTTTGGTCATACAGTAAGAGGTCCCTTGAAGGTATTGAAGGAACATTGGTTAGGAGATAACCCTGAAAACAACAATGTCTTGGATTATGTTTCCAAAGTTAGAACCAGGCTAGTTCGTGTTTGTGAGTTAGCACGTGAAAACCTGAAAGAAGCCCAAAGAAAGATGAAGGACCAATTTGATAAGAAATCCCAAGAGCGTGAATTCTCTGTGGGAGACAAGGTGCTGGTGTTACTACCAATTATTGGGCATACACTCAAGGCTCCTTACCATGGTCCTTATGAGGTAGTCAAAAGAATTGGTGAGGTGAACTATGTTGTCAAAACTCCTGACCGAAGACGATCTACTCAGTTGTGTCATATCAACATGTTGAAGCCTTACTATAACAGAGAAAGTTCCAACAGTGTCAAGACAGTTGGGTGCATGAATGCACTGAGTAATGAGGAAGAAACAACTGATTTTGTACCTATAGACTACAGTGTAAAACTGAACAACTCAAATGTTCTTGCAAATCTAGATGCCAAGTTAGGGCACCTGCCTCCAGTACAGAAAGAGGAATTGAGCATATTGCTCAGAGAATATAAGGAAGTCTTTCCTGATGTTCCTAGTCAAACTGATATTGCCATCCATGACGTAGATGTGGGAGAAGCTCTCCCTATCAAACAACATCCTTACAGAGTTAGCCCACACAAGGCTGAGAAAATGAGCAAAGAGGTATCTTACATGTTAGAGAATAACATCATTGAGCCAAGCAACAGTGACTGGTCATCTCCTTGTATACTTGTACCCAAGCCAGATGGTTCTGTTAGATTTTGCACTGATTTTCGCAAAGTAAATGATCTCAGCAAGACAGACTCATATCTTATTCCAAGAATAGATGACTGTATAGACAAAATTGGCAAAGCCAAGTATATCACCAAGTGTGACTTACTCAAAGGTTACTGGGCTGTTCCTTTGAGCAACAGAGCAAAGCGAGTGTCTGCTTTTGTTACTCCTGATGGCTTGTATCAATACAAAGTGATGCCATTTGGTATGAAGAATGCTCCAGCAACTTTTCAAAGAATGATGAACCAGTGTTTGAAAGGTATGCCAGGCGTGGAGGTGTATGTTGATGATATTGTGGTTTACAGTGACACCTGGGAAGATCATTTGTGTAGGCTGCAATCTGTGTTAGAGAGGCTCAAACAAGCAAACCTTACTGTGAACCTGACAAAAAGTGAGTTTGGACAGGCAAAAGTGATTTATCTTGGACATGTTGTTGGTCTAGGTCAGGTTGCACCAGTTGAAGCCAAAATCAAGAGTATTGTTGAATATCCAGTTCCAGCAAACAAGAGAAGTTTGATGAGATTTCTTGGCATGGCTGGATATTACAGGAAGTTCTGTAAGAATTTTGCTGACATAACTGCTTCACTGACAAACTTGTTAAAGAAAAAGGAAAACTTCATTTGGTCCAAAGAATGTGATGATGCTTTTGATAAAGTGAAATCTATTTTGTGTTCTGGACCTGTTCTGACGGCTCCAGACTTTGGCAAGAAGTTCATTTTGATGGTTGATGCAAGTGACCATGGGGTAGGTGCAGTGCTACTGCAGAATGACGACAATGGTGTTCAGCACCCTGTATGCTACTTTTCAAAGAAGTTCAATTGTCACCAAAAGAACTATTCAACTGTTGAAAAGGAAACTTTGGCATTAGTGTTGGCCTTACAACACTTCAGTGTTTATGTGTCATCCCCTCTAGATCCAGTACTTGTGTATACAGATCACAACCCCCTGACATTCTTGCAGAAGATGAAAAACAAAAACAGGCGATTGCTAAACTGGAGTTTGCTGTTGCAAGAATACAATCTTGAAATTTTTCATGTACGAGGTGTAGACAATGTCTGTGCTGATGCTTTGTCACGAGCTTCTTAAATGTTTCCTTTAATTATGTACATACTATTGTTTTAAGTGTTATTACCCAAAGATGGTAAAAGGTACTAAGTGTAATTTTGACAAAAGGTAAATGTATGTTGCAAAATGCCATATATTATATTGTATAACATATTTCTTGATGTATGATGTTAGAAAAAAAAAGAAAAATCTTTTTTTTTGTTTAAGGAGGGAGGTGTGATGTATGTATTGAGAATATCACAGGGTGCTTCCTAACAGGTCCTCGCTCCAGATAGAGGTTAAGGCCTAACTGTTTGGACTGCCACCCCCACCGTTTGAACCATCCCCTGTCTTTGTTTGGACTGACCCCCCGATAGGGTATATAAGGAAGCAGATTTCAACTCACAGCTTCACTTGGAACCCAGACACCGTGGCGTCAACATCTCCATGCTACTCAGCATTACTACCACTGCAGTGTCAGGCTTGAGACACCATAGGACTCTATGCTACAGAGGCCTTTACTGAGGATTGGGCTTCTCCATAAGCTACAGCACTGGAGGAAAAGACACTGATGACTGCTACCACTACTTGGATCATCTATATCCACAAGTCAAGGAGACATTGAACAATAACTGAAAGTGATAGACTGTGAGTACTGCTTAGACCAAGAGGACTTATATCATATGTACACTACAGAAGTGTATATGATTTTGTATGTTGATGAGAATTGTTATGTAACTGTATACTTTGTTATAATATATGTTATTAATACATATCTGTGTATGGTTATCTGTCCTCTTCATTTAGTATAGAAGATATTCTGAATTCTCTTTTCTTGTCACTGGGTTAGCTAGTCTATAGGATTAGGCCTTAGCTACTGTACGTGACAAGTGATACCTACCATGGCAAAAAAGGTGGGACTTGTCAGGAAATATATGAATCACTCGCTACGTAAGACCACCTGTCAAACTCTTCAGGCTCAGAACGTGCCGGCAAATATCATCTGCCAATTACCGGATCAACAATGGGTTATGTCTGAAATACTAACCGTTGGTGCCAAACGGGTCAATTCCTCTCCTATGGCACTTGAGTGTCCGACTTCGGGGAAGTTGGTAAAATCCTCCACAGCTCGTAACGATCCAGAAAGTTTTGCAACTGCCGTAGGCGGCATTTTTAAGGAAAGTAATATCTCTGGTAACGTGACGGTTAATATAAACTACTATGTGATGTCTTCTTCAACAACTTCTCAAGTCAATGTATCTCCAAAGTTACTGGTCAAGATGTGAATATCGTACATTAGTTGACTCTTCCCATAATTTCATGTTAGTTCTGTTCGGGAAATGCGCACCACACCAGCAGAAGCCAGTTGACTTGACCTAGATCCATGTCTGATACCATGGTTACCATATATTGTTTATATTTTGATGAACCAAAATAAAGCAAATCTGTCATTATCAATGAATGTTATCATTATCTATTAGTTCATATATACGTAGTGACAAAGAAGTTAACATAAAAACATTAAAGTCTAATCATAATTAGAAAAATCATTGAGAACTATATTCGCTCCAAGAAGCCCGACTGGGCTACTGCCGCTCACGTAAATAACGCTTGTGCGTTGTATCAGTGCTTGGCTCGGTGCATCTTGCTAAATGTGCGATTAAAGGTAAATGCCTTTTCTTTTTTATTAATTAATTAATATAAAAGCGTATAGAAAGGGTAGGATAAAATATAAACGTCACTCAATTTCATATAGATGGTTTGTAAGGAAGGCACAACTCAAGACAGTGAATTGAAGTAAAAGTTCAGGATGGTATTTATTTGCTTATACATGTATTAGATAACAACGTTTCGGATTCATAAAAGATCCTTCATCAGGTTATATATTTCATATAGATGTCTACGCCGAGTGAAATGTGGAGCAGAAGACAATGAGCGATATATAGACATCTATATGAAATTTCGTGACGTTTCTTATTAATATTATACATACATATACTGGCATCCTAAATTGTGCGAACAATCATGGTTATATGAGATAAGATGGCAGAACGAGCGAGCTTCGAATCGAAGCGGTTTAAGTCCGTTGGTACCCTTCCCTCTGCATGGCATGAGGCGGGGCACAAAGGACGCGATGGTTCTAGTCCCTCCGCTTCAGCACTTTTCACGATATTTTATATTTTTAATTTAAGTAAATGTAATAAAAAGTGGGGGGACAACCCTTTTCAGTTTTATCTGGGTTTGTTTTTGTTTGTTTTATCATGGAGGACCAACATTGTTTAGAATGGTCTTCATTGGTTCATTCTGATTTCTCACATATTTATACTCTCTGAATATTAATTTCAGTGAGGTGCGAAATAATGAATAGTTACATAGTTAACACAAGAATAAGTGGAATAAGTTCATAATTAATTTATGTTACACAAATTCATCAACTACGATATGCTTGTAGAGAAGAAGGATTGTCTATATAATTGATATAGGTAGTAACCCATACTTATACGACTAATCCATCGCACATCATGGATCATGAGACATGTGATGTAGCCGATTTGTTGCACTGCGAATCATTGCACTCGAGCGCAATCCCGGCCCGACTGGTACGATTGAGTGTGACACACCGCCTTTTCTATGTCTCTGGCCGGCTTGTTATTCTCTTTTATTGACTCACGACCGTCGCATCACACCAGTGGGGCCGGGCCTAATTGCTGACTTCGGATTGTACTATAGGCCCATTCCCATTGGCTGACAAAAATGGTGTGGATTTTTTGTGCTCTCCTAATAGCCTATTTCCATTGGCCATCACCGATATACAGCCAGGAATTACCGACGGGCCTTAGCACTGCTGACACGAAATGAAAATAGGCTATTAGGAAAACACAGACAACCTACACCGTGTTTGTCGGCCAATGAAAAAAGGCCTTATTCTGTATAGTAGCCTACATCTTAACCAATAATCAGCTAAAACTTAAGTGGAAATATCGAACCCCGTAGTTGTGGAGTTATTCTGTACCTTCTGTCCTTCATATACCCGGCCGCCCGTAGCTTGCATGTTACTGGAATCCTGTTCGCAGTGTAGATTGTCTATCAGGTTCATGACAGCCCCGTTTTGGTAGCGGATATTCTGCACATGCGCCGTCTCCCGGATACTGACACGCGCAACTAAAGACCTGCCAAAATGGCGGGTCCCGACGACGCCTGCGGGGAGGTGGATTACCCGTTATTAACCCTAATTAACTGGTGAGCTAATTGAGGCTGGTGGTATACGTCGGTGGGTGTGAGACAATCAAGTGATTAGCTAGGTGCAGAGATTCGCACCCTGAAAGGCGGTTTGGATCCGGATTCCACACTGACAGTCACGCCATGAAGAGAAGACAGAGAGATTAATGAGTGAGGATGGGCTGGTGGAAACGACGTATGCCTGCATTATATAACATTAATCTGCATCCTCATTAACTATGTGTTTTATCATTGGCCATTCCGATGAATTGTGAATTCTGTTATAAGCCAATACAGTGTACTGGATTCTCTCCTATCGTCGCTAAACTGATCTACATCAATCAGGAAAATGTACAGCCAGCGTTTATATAGGCCCCTTCAAATATAACATGCGATCTATTCCGAGTTATATTATCCATTACCAAATTTCTAAGTGATTATGGGTCGTCCAAATAGAGTTCTAAACCATGTTAATTTCACTATGCATGCTCATTACATACAGAAATATAGATGAGATTTAGACAATCATCAACTAGAGTTAGTTTCCATGGTGTATAAGTACAATACAAAATATTGGAGAACACTAATGTATAATTGATAAAAACCAAACGAGAGTTAGCATTGTTAGTTTTTATGCCACGATGGACAGGTTGTGTATTACTATGCGAGGCGGTAACCAATTGTAGTGAGTAGGTGACTTGACAACAGTGGCATACAAAATGATAATGCTAACTTAAGTTTGGTTTAGTATTTAACCTACCCTAACTCCATGACTTAAGAATATCAGAAAATATGTAAACACTCACCGAAATCCTGTTATGAATGCTTATCTTGCCATTTTAGTGTGTATGGAAAAATAGTGCATAACTAAAATGAACTGATATCGACATGTCACTTGTCCAGAAAAGGTGGATAATAAATACAATATAGACTTGTTTCAGATAAAAATGGTTGTATGATCCTCGGAGTTGACTCTACGCAATATCCTCGCATATGCCCGGATATTACTACGCGTCAACTCCTCGCAGCATCGGCCGCTTGTATCCGAAACCAGTCAATATTGTGCATGTATTCATATTCTATGTATTGCGGGAATTGCGTTTACTATCTTATTTCATTCAGCCGACATATCAAATAGAACACAGATTCCGAGCACGATGGTTTAACAGCATTAGTTCTCTGGATCTCCGCGTGGTGGCTGTACCGTTTTCTCGTGGCACCATGGCATGTAAGTTCTCCAAGCCAACGTGAGTTCTAGGACGTGTCTAACATTAAACTAACAGGATCTCCATTACATATCCTATCCATTATGTGCTACTTATAATTTATTTATATCGTTTCTAGAATATATTCACGAGACCTTACATTCTCGCGACAATTATTAAGAATAATCAACATGCAAGAAAAACACAAGTTCAGGTGTGACTGGCCGGAGGGAGGTTGGTTGGGTGGTTGGTTCAGTGTAGGGTGAAGAGAGCTGGTTATCAAAGGCGCCCCTTGTTGGTTCCTGACAATAGGTGGTGAATGCTTGACGAAGCCAGAATGCATTTTCTCATGGCCTGATCCTATTCCCCATGTAACTCACACCTCCTGCCCTCGCCCTCCCCCTTCAACAGAAACCATATCATCGGGTACCCTTTTCTTTGTATGTTTTCATAAGCTTTACACACGGTCGACTGCTTCCTTAACTGGCCCCCTTGCGTTCTCCCTACGCACAGAACACCGTGAAATCAAGTGGAGAAAATAAACATTATAGGTGTAAAATGTTGGGAAAGCAAGAGGGGTACTTTTCTGGACTGCTGGCCCTTTCAGTACCACACTACCCTGGTACACCTCCAATACCCCTACTAGCCACACCACACCACCCCAAATAGGCCCAAGGGGTGCCAGACAATGCAAGGCAGTTTGAAGTTGTTGGGGAACTGAGGTGCTGGTTTCACACTGGAGGTGGCCTACCATGAAAAGCGCACACGTCCATAGTGTGTAGAGGCTCAACTCCCTCTCAACTCTCAACCACCCCCACAATCACCACCTCATCTGTCTCTACCCTCTGGCGACAGATACTTCAACTTAATCTACCAAGAAAGCCGGGGATATAATCTGCAACCTCAGTCCAAGAAATTGTATAATGAATTTTTTTTTATAGAAAATGAATACAATGACAGCGCAACAGGAATATCATTGTCAATTGTATTTGGCATATGGAAAGGGCTTGTTACCGAGACAGAAACCTCCACATATTTTTATTAGTTGTTATCTATACTACATTTGTGAATGACTATGTATTCTGGGAATGTACTGTAAAGATACATGTATACATGTATAAAACAGATAGATAGATACGTACACAGGTATTCAACATGATTTTGATTATGTTATCGCATGTTGTATGAATAACATTAGTTGATACATTGTGATACCTACTAAATGCTAATATCCTCAATATCATGAAGTGTCGTTTCTTTTTTAATTCAGAACAGAGGGATCTGATTCAAGGGCCGTACCAAAATCGCCGTTCTTCCTTGTATTTATCCAATACACATGAACTGACAATCAATTCATTTAGTCAAATGACCGTGATATCTTAAATACTATATTATTTTCATATTACTGCATATATGTACGGGGACAGATTTTCTGATACTTAAGGTTGAAAGGACTAATGATCATCCCAGGAAACCAAAGTAAAGAGGTTGCAGTCCATGAAGCCAATTACCTCTGAGGTCACTTTATACCAACATAACCGTCATTACCACAGTTTCCCACTGGTCACGCTGGACATTGAAACCAGGCTGTCGTGTGAGGGTTGGATGAGGAGGGGTGAATTCATAACTGGGGTATTGAGTCCAACTGACCCGTGGTACCCGTACATAATGTTGACTGACCCCTCGTCCAATATCAGCGTCTGGCCTCCACGGGTGGGAAAGGGTTAAGTGGGCATTTCACCCTCGCAGGCAATTCTGCTCTAAACACACCATGTGGACCGATTCTTCATCCATCACCTACTTCCCCTCTCTTACTCACACACAAATACATAAACACACGCACTTATGAATTCTACAATTATTGATAGCCCTTCTACCCCCGGATACCTTAAAACGGGTCGCTGGTTTCTAATCATAATGATTATCACATACCGTTCTGATAAAATTGAGTGGAATTCCATAATATTCCTAGAGTTTACAAATTGAATGGCTGCCATCTACGGTCAGTTAGTTCACCATATCCTCACTCTGGTAGATTTGAATAAAGGTAGTATTTCTAAGCCATACATGTGTACCTGCTCTTGATAGGCCATTGATTTTAATGAGCAGAATGCATTTAGAAAGAGCGGAAATCATGCAGTGTTATGATTTATATAACCTCAATTGGGGTTGGCGCTGGGTAGAGTTAAACATTCAAACTGAATATGCACCCTTCGAGATGTATCACGTGGCAGTATATATACGTGATTAGCTAGTTTTCCGGTTCCAATTGATCTCATGAAAGTGACTTTCGAAGGCAACACCATCAGTATCAATGACAGAAAACCACGCTCACAGGGGACCCTCCATAGACGTTAACGAGCTATCTATTGCACCAAATCTAGCTAAACCCGGGTACCATGGTTAAGTGATAGTGGCATTTATCAAATGTTGGTCGCTGAATGACGGCGATAGATTTTATTTTACCAGAGTGTTGAGGAGACCAGAAGGAGAAACCCAGAACATATTGTGTGCCCGAAAACACCAAGCAAAAAGTGAGGATGTGTGGTTATTGGTGTTAGATAAGCACATCCACGAATACTGATTAGCATGGAGGAAGCGCGGAGTCAGGTGAGACGGGTTCGACTGCCGCACACCTGGCGTCAGTGAGCGGATACTGTCGGAAGCGCCACCTACAGTTGATAGGTGACGTCACCAAAGGTAAACACCACAGCAATTTAAACGCACGCATGACCATCCTGTTGCCACACAAGAAGGGATCGATGATTGAGTAGTTTTAACATCACTACCACTTGTTGATCTTTGCCTAACACACTTTTGGGCATTTACTGCGAGACCATTTTTTAATTCAATTTTTTAGGTATTACGGTTTGCAATTCGCCCAGCCACTAGGTTTTTTTTTTTTTTAAACCAGTGTGAAAAATGTAGATGGGATATCCATGCATGTATATCGATAGGCTCTACTAAGTTTATTGATTTTTTAACAATTGCCTCGTGCAACATATCTTGCCCGGTACACTAGGAATAGACTAGCATCTGATTGTGGGTGGCTGTCCCTGTATGGCATGTATTTCTTAATATCGTGGTTTGATTACATCATTCATGATATTTTTCTATCATATTGTGTCTCTTTCTGGTAAGACACACCTGGCCTTCATCACCCCACAGTTACCCATAGTTATCTGTTGGCTATAGTTATCAAGTGTGTGTGATCGACTCCTAGAAACAGACAATAATCATGGATAATCCTTTAGCTCATTCTCACGGTATCACCTCCTCCCCATCCTCCCCACATACTTATCCATCAATCCGACTGTCATGTGCCAAGTACAGATACTAGGAAATCATGCCGCGCTGATGGGGAGGTCTCATGTTCACACCTATAGCCCCCTCCACACCTTCCTCCTGTCACACCTATACACACCCCTCGGCTCATCTTCAATCCGCCTCCATGAAATCAGGTATGAGTTGAAGATAACCGAGATACGAATGGGACATCTGGGAGGTGCAGCAGACGATAAGGAGTGTATCTACTGTAACCACCATCCCACCGCCCATCCACCATAAGCTTCGGCACCTCCTACATAGTTGGACCCGCCATCTTTGACCAGCTGGTCCTTCATCGGTGTGTGGGTCCGCGCACACTCCTAATCCTTCACCACCGGGTGATAAACAGGGGATTATCCCACCCAATATACACTACATCAAACGGTGGTTCACAGTGGGAATTTCCGTATAGATTTGTTTTCCCTCTATACGTTTGGTAACTTGGATATGCACATCAAATTTTGTGAGGTTAGTTTATTAATCCTAGATGGATTAGTTGAGGGATTTCTTTTTGATGGGGTATAGTGCGCCTCTATAAAGGCCCGTCGTTAACATGGACACAATGAGAACCATTTTAACTCTAATTCCTGATATTCAAATTTGTGATTATTAAAATGGGCACATTTTCTCAAACCTATCAGAAATACATTTAATTTGTTTCATATCGCGGTGTTAAGAGATTTCACATTTTGATATACTGTTCCCTATAATATGCCCCAGTAAGAAAGACATTTGTGTGCATCAGAATCTTCGATCTTCTCTGCACCGGTCGTGTACTGTATCATATACACTAGGTGTTCGCTTTAATTGCGGTTTCATTGACCCTATAACAGGGGTAATTCCATGAGTAGTTAATATCAATTATAAAAACAATTGCTAACACGACGATTAATCTCATAATGCATGGTCTAATACTATAGGCTTATAACGTAGCGCTCCCCGGGACCTGCTGGCCGACATCAGCGTATGAAGGCCGGCAATACTTTGATGAATTGCGAGTACAGGTCTGAGCTGCAAGTTCCCGGTTTAAGATGGTTCTAATTAATCTTGTTTCGGGAGCGGCGCAGTTAATATTGAGCTTATTACCGGAACAAAAGAACTACATTCTTACGGGGCACTTTTTTTTAAGCCGGGCGTAAAACAGGACCTGTTGCCTGCCCACCCGACTGCCTAAGTGGATATTGCGATTACGCGGCTCGCGAACAATAGTGTTAGAGGCTTCCTTAAGGCCTTTGATGCATTCTCTGCCAATTTAGTATTAACATGTAATTTCCAGTCAGGTGAATGCAATTGAAAGATCACCAGAAATGATATTAAGGGCTGCGTGGAATTTCCTCTGCACTTTGGTGCTACATAATGTATGAGCCTCCCGCCGTTCGGGATCACGCCCCGTGCTTAAAGTAATAATCCCACACGAACCCTTTGAACAGAACCTCAATTGAAATGTTAAAATTCGCGTTCTTTCATGCACCGGAATTGAAACAACAAGGGTGCAGGTACAAGGGTATTATGATGAGAGCGCCAATAAGTACATCTACTCTTTGAGTTCATATACGAAAGGTTTCTGCACGACCGCCCAGCAAACATCATAACCGATGGGGAGATATGTAACGTTATGCATGTGCATTTACATATAGTCAACCTAATATGAAATAGTATTTCGTGAAATGAAGCAGGACTGTATTTGAATAATCAAACCGCCTAATTTGCAAATAAAAACTGTTTTCATAATCGTTTGTTACAATATATTTCCTCATATTGATAAGAAAACTGCATGCTATAACGACATACACGTAAAATTTCCCACGTTTTTGCATGTGAGTAGACAAGTCAGCGGAATGGAGAAAGTGAGTGGAAATGTTCAGTCCACATAAGGGTTACGGGAGACACGTTTGAAAAAAATATTAAAACATTTTTTACATCGATTTCAATTGATAATTAGCATACATACATTTCACAGGTGCAACCAGAAATGTGAATCACTTATATTTACAAGAATGCTAATAAAAAAAATAATAATGATGATGATAATAATATCTGGAAAGGTTAAAAGAAAACAAGGTAGAAGATATTTTGTTATACCAAGACATTTATCCCTAAATATCATTTTACTTCTTTATTTTAAAAAAGTAGCTAACAAAGCCACAAAAAAGCACGTAACAAAGACACAACTCATATTTTTTGTAGTTGTGAGCTTTCAGAACTGTATATTTTGACCTAGACAAATGCAGTGGCGTCAGAATAGGGGGGCAGGGGGGGGGGCGACTGCCCCCCCCCCCCCCCCCCCCCCCACTTTTTTGCAAGCCCAAAAAAGTCAGCAGCTTAAAATTTTACTCAAACGTGTGTAAAACCTGTCTTGACTTTTCAGCATAGAAAAATGTCTAAGTCTGACTTTTTAGCATGCAATGATGGCTAGGTCCTGACTCTTCACCATGGAAAAGTGTCAAAGTCTGACTTTTTTAGCGTGCAATAATGGCTAAGCCCTGACTTTTCACCATGGAAAAGTGTCAAAGTCTGACCATTTAGCATGCAATGATGGCTAGGTCCTGACTATTCACCGTGGAAAAGTGTCAAAGTCTGACTTTTTTGCATGCATTGATGGCTATGCCCTTACTTTTAACTGTGGAAAAGTGTCAAAGTCTCACTTTTCGCAGACTTTTCGCAGATTCACAGTAAATCCAGAGGAACAGGCAAATGTCTGATTTCATACCCAAAAAAAGTCAACAATTTTTCAGTTCGCCCCCCCCCCCCCCTTTCAAAACGTTCTGACGCCCCTGCAATGTCTTTACATCCCAAATCGTGTAGAAATGACATTTATAATTCTGATTAAAATAGATTTATTTAACAACAGCATATTCATCTTCTCGATTCCATTATGAAACCCTTATGTCTGCAGACACGGTGTGGTGTGGTAGCCATATTTCAGACATACGGTTTTGTCCATACGGATCCAGCACTGATCAGTAGTCGTGGTGAGTGTTCTAAGTGTTCAATCATCATAGCAACGTCAACATTACCGAGTATTAGGTCATGTTTAGCATGCCGCCGGTTTTGGGCTTTCTTTTAACGTGCGGAGTTGGTGGAGTGGTCATGGTGCCTTGTGTAACTTATGCAGGGTGGAGGGGTGTGTGTGCCCAGCCCCAAACACCTGTGTTCTCACCTTCCTGTGATATGGACAAACAACCAGCAACAGCAGGTGATAGCACGCGATTGGAACACATGTTATTCTCTAATGTGTATTTATTTGTCAAAATAATCATGTTTACTTCTATTTTTGTGTTTCTATATTTGTTTTTCTCATTCCCTTTGTCTCGCGGTCTCTAGCTGTCTCTCTCCGTGTTTCTATTTCACTTTCATTCCCACTCTCTCCCTTTACGTTTCTACTCTTTCTTGTCTCTATGTGCCCTTCCGTTCAGCCATGAGAAGTCCGCTTCTTTCTTTGCCTCTTTATTTTCTTCCTTCTCTTCAATACTGTCAAATATGAGTGCATGTCCATGTTTCGACTTAAAAGCATAATTTCATTGGAAGAGGGTTGATGCGGGGTTTGGTGAAAATAAAAGTATCTGTGTACACCAAAAGGTGCTGACCATGCATTAAGGGGTAACCGGTCAGTTACTGCAGCTGTGACATGACTCCATTGTTGACCCTCTCTCGTTTCAGTGTTCTCCCGAGGGTCCTAGATTTAATCTATGGAATTGCTTCCATTCAGATTCACATTAAAATCTACATGTATATCAGTTTCGCTTTTTTATAGAAACAATAAAACACACTCTGATTCCCAGATATTAAGATGCCAACCATCATGGTTCAATCACATTTTCAGCAATTTATAGTGGTGGAAAATCGGGAATTTTTTTAGATTATTACACTGTTCTTATGATTTTCCAAGATTTCTTCAGGAACTGTGCCCTGCAGGTAGTGGAAGTCCAAGAGGCGCCTCAGATTAAGTGTTTGTTTTCTGAGTTGGTTGACAATGAAGACGAGGCGATGTAAGGCTCTCCATCAGTGCTACTCAATCTGCATCTTGTTAACCGTGAGTTGACCTCCAGACTAACTCATCAGTTCCTCACTGCTTGAGTAGTTCATCAAAACCTCGAAACCCCCTCATGGCTTGTACACGCCCACACCCACCCCCTCTCAGCATCACCCTTGTGGATTTGACAGGTATGGGAAAACCTTGGCCTCTCCGTGCCATCGACCTACAGAGCTTTTCCAGGTTAGGTCCGTTCCTAGATTGGTTCACTATAGGTTCGAGCAGAAAGCACAATTATGATATACATATAGATCATTTCTAGCTTGAAGCGGGAATGTGATATTTGTGTCAACAGTATGTAGTAGAATTATGAAGATCTGGAGGATCTGCAGTCACAGCTCCCATCAACCTGGACGTGTGAAGCTATATGCAATGCATCTTGGATGGTCGAGGCTCAACTGGGACGCTTAGGGACGAACAATACGCAGAGCCAGGGCTCTAGTGACATTTAGCATGTGATCTAAAGGTAATAGATTTTGCAATTTTTAATATGGTTTATCTATAGACTGCTAACAATGGTTCCATGTTGATAGTGACACTTAAGCACACTCGGATTTTTTTCGGACCTTTACCTAAATGAATTGACGACAGATAAAATTATCAGCCGGACTGACGTTTTACGACATATGACTTATTACTAACACACATGGATATGTACCACAGTGAATACAGAGAACAGGGAGGGGGAATGGTATAAATATCGAGAATGGGAAACAATGGCGACACGATGCCGGGTTTTAGATTATACGGCCTGGAATAAATGAATATGGAGCATGTCGGAAGGTATTTAATACCAGTTGAGCCTCGACCACCAATTATCAACGCAAACCTGAGGCTGACCCAGCTTAGGGACCATTTCTACACCTGTCTCTGGTGACTGTGATAATGATTCCTTCAAACGTGTCACATCCAATCATGAGGAGGTCAGAAAATAGAAGAGCCACAGGGAGGTAAAAATAACCAAAATATAGCTTCTCACCTATTCAGTACTGATAGTCACTTTCTCACCCCGGTATTTTCCCCCAAAGGCTTAACATTAGGAACTCATACTCCACAACCGCGAAGTTAGTGTACCCAATACTCAATGACTAATTGGGAGGTTTATTTTATCAATCAATAATGTTATACGGGGTGAGATGAAGTCAGAAACTCACTCAATGAAAATAACCAGGTCCACACTCCACCGAGTTTGAGCACGGAGTAATTCACGAAGCGAAGCTGAGTGAATTACGTAGCGGTCAAATGAGGACCAAGTTATTTCCATCTGGTGAGTTTTCTTCTAATCACCTGTATGTTTTTCTGTGTATTGCTCCTCTGGTGTTATATGTATTCTGGTGGTTTATGTACCCATGGTGGTATAATGTACCTTATAGGTATACACTAGCATAGAAAGGGCTATAGTTGTGTTGGGGACGGGCCTATCACAGGATGTCAGTTGATCTGACATGGGCAGTACGCGTGGGGTCGGCGGCCACCAGTTCCCACGGACCTGTTCGATTCAGAAACAAATGACGACTTCGCTCCTCATTTAGCCTCGGCAATATTTGAGCAATTATATTACAATTGAAACACTCCCATTAACAGTCCCCGCGCGTCGAGTGGTGATTGGAACGCGCTTCCCAGGAGCCCCTGCGGCGATCTGAAGGGCCTGTGTGTGCGGAAGGTGCTTCGCGGAGAATGGGCGAGACTTGATGAGGCTCTACGAGAGTGCATGGATGTCAGAAACACGCGTGGCTGTGAAAACAGTAGCGGTGCCACTTCATTCACCACACACACACACACACACACACACACACACACACACACACACACACACACACACATACACACATACACACACACATACACACACACACCACCACATCGACCAACCACTGCCACATACACCTCCATCCTGGGAAATGGCGAACGTAATTCAATCAAAACAATAAATGAGGTATATAGCAATCAAAAGGGGGGGGGGGGGGGACCACAGTTACAGTCGGCTTTCACCTGTGTTCGTGACATGAACAAACAGACTCGAGCGATTGTCCTGATTTAGCAAAAGGATCCAGGGGGGGGGGGGGGGGGGGGAGTTAGACTCAAAGTACTGCGAATATCACACAAGATGAAACAGACAGTTTCGGAATTGACATGACCTGTTTCGTCTAATTCAGGGTCAGCCAATACCATCCAATTTGCCGTATACAAATAGACCAGTTAAAATATGTCTATATTTGCTGAAAATTCAATATCATTTCCCCAAACGTTTGGGGTATAGCTGATTTTCCTTTTAATACTGAATCAATTTAAGCAAAGTATATCTATCGAATATAAGAGACACACACAAATGGGAACATCTAGAACATTTCTATTTTTCAGACTTCAGAGCGTAGACCACCAGTTCATTATCTTAGTTCGCTAATAACCCAGTCAACACCTCGCCTGACATGCATACACATATACCATGGTGTTTATCGCTACTGCACCGAGTAACCCCTCTACTGGGGATCTAGTTATCATTTTTTATCTGTGTCATTCGCCAAGATATCGAATCATGTCATGCATGAATATCTATGTAGCCGACGTGGACAAAATCTTCGCAGGATCAAGATAACATGTAAGCATGATCCAGACGTCTGGTTGTGTAGGAGATATATGGGTTTGAAATAGGAGGCCTAGGAGAAGCAAAATGAATTTTTATTATCAGGGAGAAGTCAGAGAGGAAGACAGAGAGAGGGATAAAGAGCTGAAAGTTAAAGTATGAGTGAGCACTGTACCACAGATCCTTGATGAAGGGTGAAATCAGATATTCCTTTATACCTGTGAGTGAACTTATATGAAATACTACCGCTGCTGGACATACAGTTTATTTCATTATCGGGTCCAAAGACAGTAATATTGGTCTCACTAACGTAAAATAACTCTCGGCAGGGCGATGTGTACCCCAAAACACAAACAAAAATAGCGGTGGTCCTCGATTCAATGGTAAACCATTATAATACGTGCCCAGCACTACGAGCCTATCGGAATTGACTTTGAAACAGATACACATATGTACATCAGCATAGATACATACACGATTTGATCTCTACCACTCATTATACCTCTGATGTCTATCATAATAATTGCTACCAATTGGTCCGCCCACTGCATGGACAGGAAAACCAGCTATCCATAGCTGACGCATATGTAGGATAAATATTGAAATGGGGGGAGAAATAATAAAACAGTGAAAATATCTCTTACATAAAATAGATAAACAACAGTCGTGCCAACATATAAAAGCTAAAAAATAATAACGGTTCGCATTGAAACTTACTAATACCGCTACCATTTCCTCTCTATGTCGACATTTTGTCCCTAAGAGGTGATATAAAACAATATTTTGTCTAGCAGTAACAAAAGGACCGATCATTTTCACTTTTAGATTACACAGCTAGATAAAAGATTCGCTTCTGAAAGGGCCTTGCTTTATGTTTGTGAGACTCAAACAGTTATCTGATGCTATCCACCACGTCTTGATTAATATCATATATCAAAGAGTCAGTCACGTATAGGATTGAAAAGTTGTTCATTATGACGCAATATACATTGAGTGTTATTTGAATTGACAATGCATACAGAGAAATCATGGCATATAGGGTAGCTACCTCTGAATTGTGTACGACAATAGCCTACTTAACTCATGCTCCTCCCTAATGAAGTTTTCCATGGATCTGAACATTCCCACACTCAGCTGTTCTTCCCATTAGCGAGCAGGTATGGGCAGAGATATTATATCTATAGCTATCGGAGGCCATAAGTGACGACGCAATCGTTGTTTGCCCACGAGTATGTATATATTGAAGATACCCATTGCATACCATATCTGTCTGCACTGAATGACCCCTAGGAGATAATCCCATGGACACTGATAGTCAGGGAGAGAGCAGGGTTATATCCAAGCCCATATGGCATGGGATTATTTCAACGCCAACGTTAATTGCCTTCTTTGCAGCTGGCGATGTTTTTCTTGATATCACACCGACTAATTCCCCACACTCGACCTAATAGCACGGAGAGGTGTCACAATGCGCCTGCTGGTTAAGGACTCAGACTTCCTGAGATAAAGCTATATAAACCACATTTTAGATTGTTGGAACTTCCACCTTGAAGTTGATCTAATAGCGGCGCACTGCTATCCAGGTGGTGGGGGTAGGTTTAGGCAGTTTTATATGTTAGTAATTGATATACCTAAGATAAGTTTTATTTCCTTCTGAAAGCTCTTGTAGGGAGATGCTCTTTTGAAAAGTAGTTTACAGAAAATTGCATTTACTGCATCCAATTAAATATCACGGTTGAGGCGAAAATCGGTTTTACAATGATTTTTTAATTTTTTATTTATTAACCTTCCAAAGATATGCCATTATACCTCTGATCTACATATATAACATCTCATAATGCGTTACATTATTGAAGCAGAGTTCACTCATTTCTGTGTTGACACTAAAAAACACATGTTCACGACTTTACCCACTATTGGTAATTTGATTTCCCGTCAATAAGCGTCAAATGTGAGCGATATGATAAAAGACCTCCATAGAGTAGGAGGTTGGTAGATGTAGATTCTCTGAAGTAAGCTATTCTCTAGCTCTAGGCTTTATGTCTGGCTGTGTTTTCGAAAATAGTTCCATGTGCACTAGGAATGGCCGACTTGCGTCATTCTATGTAACCCATCTCAGACACGTCCGGTTATCTGGAAGATCTTGTTATTACAAAAGAATCACTACCCGCGGGTAAAGATTCAGCTTGGGGCAGATTGGATCCAGATCAAGTTATGGTTTAGTCTTTGTCTTAGCATGAAAAACAAATAAAGCTACTAGTAGAGTTACTTGAGTTGCGATACATATTTGGGGTACAAGCCCAAGGGTAGTACATGACTATATTAAATGGTTAGATAGGTGGCATGTCTTTCATTATACACATGTACATGTATTTCGAAACAAAATTTTAATGAGTATATCACATGATCTATTCTTTTATCAGTTTTTCATTAAAAGATCTGCCACACAGGAGTCTAAACAACCCATTGATTATATTACGGATAATAGAAATGCGTAGGCTGAGAGTGTTGTTTTCAATTTCTGCATAACTAAGTCTCAAATACCAGGAAGTCGCTCTTCGCGGCTTTCTTGATATGCATTATAGGCCCACTGCAAATAAAGGTAGACCACAACTATTCCCACAATGTTTTATTTACAGAAGTTAATCGAAATGGTGGTAATGGGGTAGGTACGAAGATATCATAAATGTGACACAATTTGAAGTTATAATCCCTACATAATACATGTACCATTCGGTGAGGAAGATTTTTCAATCCCTATACAACATTGCTTGGAGCAGCACAAGACGGAGGCAATATAAATAAGGTATGCTTGTGTCGTGGTATATTACCACGTAGATCGCCGGCTCCCAGTCCACATTTAACCATTCGTCATGGCTTAGCAGGGTTGATTAACTTAACAATGTCCATGTTGGGTATGTACCCTATTGTAGCAATACATGTAACAGGTCTTTAGACGGGCGAGTAGGCCAAACACCAGGGTGACTTTTCCTAAAACAAGTCTTGAGAAAGAATTTACAAGAGAAATATCTCGAAATTGAAATTCCCAATGCAGAAGACATAAGTGATTGGCGGGCAGTTATGGCGTTATTGATCGAAATTCAAAGATCGCCGACAGTTTATCTCTGAGGATTTTCTATCAGAGAAGAGTTTAAGATTATTATAGAATGTTCTCAAGACTGTTTTCAGGAACAGCACCAAGGTGGTCGCCTGACGGACCGGTTGGCGACTCACTTAGCCTCGTGTCGTGATTATTTATCAGAAAGATTAGCCACCCCAGCCATAGACCTAATTCGTTTCATTATTGGTACGGACGCCGGTGGAATGCGGGCGGGCCTATTAAGCGTTCCTAATGCTTGTGTAAATTTGCGCTTGTGGGTCGGATCCATGTTTCGTGTTGCGCATGTGCAGTGCCCGGCAACTCGTGTCAGCGCTACACACAGCGCCATCTTACCGGCAACATCTTTAATGAAAACATTTTACTCGAGAAGCCCTGGGCTCCATGCTGGAAACGCTCCAATATACTTACGTGGCCCGGTATTTGTCTTGACAATGGCATGCGTGTATATGGGGTCTTGGGCACATGGGCGTCTGATACGGCGTGTCAAGTTAATCATGTAATAAGAAGGGGGGTCTGTGTACAGCAGGACACCGCTAATACGGGCAAACTGGCAGTCAAGAAAATTGTCCGCAATAGTAGTCTATGATATGTCATTATATATATACGTCATTGTAGCCGCTTCCTATATAGACGAATTCACCATAATGAAGGGAAAGTGTGATTTTACCTGCATTTATTATCCATGGTATAAACATCTCCATTGAGAATATATGGGGACTCAGTAAACCACGACCCTCTATACAAAATCTGTCAGATACCATAACTGTGTTATACGGATTGAAATCCGTGGTATACATAGACCATAATTGATGGTTTTGTGGACAGGCGACCGTAAACCACGAGAGGTTGACGCGTAGTAATACACGAGCGCTAGTGGTTTACATAGCCGCTTCTAAAAAAACATCGTTTGTTGCATTTATTATCCATCTTTTCGAATAAATTAAACCCAGTAATTACCAAATCAAAAGGTATAACAATAGGGAATATTTCTTTGCTCTTTAGCAAAAGGGACTATTTTTCCTGTATACCATGGTTTTGAGGCCGTATACCACAGGTTTGAAACTGTATACCACAGTTATGGTATCTGACAGGTTGTCTACAATGGGTTGTGGTTTACTGAATCCCCCTACATGTTCAATGGGGGCTTTGTATACAATGGATAATAAGGCCTTTAAAACCATGTTATACGTGAAAATAGTCCCTTTGTATTATAGAGCAATAGAATAGTCTCCATTGATATATCCTTTATCATGGCAATTCCTGGAATCAATTTACTCGAGGAGATGGATAATAATTACAACAAACGATAAGTGGCTCTGTAAACTGAAGCTCTGTATTACTACGTGTCAGTGACTCGTTGTTTACGGCCGCCTGTCCACAATCATTATCTCTATATCTCCCAGGATGTACCGTTGTACGGTAGAACTTTATATTTATTTTACATTTAATGTGTCTGACTTTATATTTTTGATATATTCAACATATCAGGCGGGGCACCTCAGCTCAATGAGGTAAAGGTGATGGTCAGAAATCTGATTTTTCACTTGTTATATTATTTTAGAAGCGAAAACTAATTTGTCAAGATGTCAAGACCCTACACTCCTACCTCTCGCCATCCCTGAAATAGTTTTATATGTGTTCGTATTCGAGTCTCTTCAATCACATATGGCACAACATGAGTATCATTTTTTGACTCGCATATTGTGAAATGAAAAATAAACTGGAGTACTGGTTATCCGGATGATACACTAACCTTAAACAGATAGATTGTGCCATATATCTAATATCAATCGGACCATTAATTTGGTACGTCAAAATATCTGAGTGCCACTGTGTAGGTCGCATAGATGAGAAATATGGTTCGAAGCTGTAATGGCAAACAAACGTGTATCAATTTCGGAAGAGGATTTCGGAAAATATTTTTCTGAATGGTCGCGATTCATAATCATAATTTGTCCCTGGTATACAATGGGTTTGCATGCATCTTATTCACTTCCGTGGATCGTATTTTGAGCAAAATTTCCCACGTTCATTTACATAATGTGATCAATTTAGATAATAAGTAGATACATATATACAATATTAATATACACCCACGCGTTAGAATACAACTGCAATATAACTTCGATGAGTTAACTCATTGATTGAGTTCAGTTATATTTTATCTTTATCTTCATTAGAGTCAGCTAATTCTAGTCATGCCCTTGCGATGATATATGATTTTGCGAAGTACATGTATTCTCAATATCATCAACATAAATGTGTTGAAACTTTCCACCACGGCGCATGTAAATGCAGTGTTGCCACATCTCATAATGATCTACTCTCGTGAGAGTTCACGTCCGACCTCACGTGATCAACGCACCTGCATCCGGGGACGTGTCTGATTTGTGTCTAGCGGTGTCGTAGCAATGTTTGCCCCCCGTGTGACACGCGGGCCAGACCAATCGAGGCGGCCCGAATCTTTGTCTGACTGTTGATACAACATCGATCACTTAGGTGCGATGTGGTATCCCCGCCCCCATCTAATTAACCCACGAAACAAAGCCACCCCGTTGTCTGTATAGACAACAACTTCTTCCACACCAAGGATTCAATATGTAACCTGCTTACAAATTAGCCTATTTTGTCAATGTATACCTTCACGAATATATATAAAGGCAATTTACATAGTCCATTAATGTAATCCTCGAAATATTGAAACTTGCAAGGTTGTCCCAATATTTTCTTAATCAAAATAGACCATACTTCTTGACAGATAATTTATCTTTGACTATAAACGTGCCATATACTTGTAGTCTCATGAGTAAAAGTCCTATTACTCCAAACTTGAATATGTATTTCTATCGTATTTGTTCAGCATCTCACTTCACCTTCTAGACCCACGGAACTAATCTAAAATGAGAAAGATACAAGCACTGAAGGGCCCTATATCTATGTGAGAGTACTTACATAGAAACGTCTGGGTGTATTATATATCACAGCGAGTCTGGGTTCATTAATTCTTGATAGGCTCAGAATAGACTCAGTATATAATAGTACATTGTGTATATAGACAAAGCAATATTCTAACAATTGCAGATATTGATATATATATATATATATATATATATATATATATATATATATATATATATATATATATATATATATATATATATATATATTATATATATATATAAATGAGATATATAGTCAGCCCGAATCTATGGGAAGCATCATGTTAGATCATTCTAGACCAGGACCAATTTCCAATTTAGAAATAATACCTGGACGCAATGAAAAACTAAACAGACGGATGCAAAAAGCAAGTCTGTAGGACCATCTATTCAAGCTGAAAAATCTGTCTCTCGTCATCCCAGCTTTTTGTGTGACTTTATACGGTTGTATGAGCAGCCAGTGGGAGGCCAGCCACCTCCATGGGAAACCTAGCGAGCTGCTGGGGTGGACAGTGGGATTTAAAAAAAGTCTATCCGTGGTTACAAGTTACCGTCTTGTAAATAATACGAACTGACTTGACGTGGCTGAGAAATGGAAGTGGAATCGCTACCTACCGCGCTCCCTGGATTTGGTTTCTGTTTTCTTTCTGGCTAAAAGGTTTATTCGCCAGACCCTGGCTTGTGTTTTGTATAATCCACATGGGTATTTGGTTTGATATAATTGTATGCCAAAATAAAGCTCTAGAAAATGGAGTACAAGTTTCATATTAGGAGGTGCATAGTAATTGAATAGGTATTTCTAACCTGAGAAGTATGTATGTGTGTGCAAATTTTAACATAAATGTATGCTTATACCCATACCTTAAACTATATGGTAGCCTATCTTACGTATGATCATAGCATAGCTTTATCTTGAAAAGCACGTACAAGTTCGTAGGTGGGTATCTGTGTTAATACACCCGAACATATACGGATATTTTCAAATATATTCATAAACTTAATTAGCGGCTACCTATATCTGAAGATGTTTACTTTTGTATATATCCTTATCCTTATGTATGTACTACAGTGTTGTCCAATAGTTACATTTATGGAGAAAGCAAATATCACTTATCGCCCTTAAGGTTCAGTCTCAAAGATATCATTACCAAATACTTCATAGCAATATATCATGCATATATTATGGGTCTGACTTGTCACCATGTAAGGCATTCTTCATAACCGCCCTGGGTATATATCGTGCATTAGTTTTATATGTGTTTACCCTTTCAGTCAACTTTTCAAACGATCTCCTGGCTGTCCACTAAGCAAATGCGTCATGTTGAAATACAGTGCGTCATGTCAAAATACAGCACTGGCCATGAAATGCAAGGACCCCATTGAGCTCTTCAGCATAATCAAGAATATCATCTCTACCCCATGGTTTGCTGTCAACAAACCTGATAATTTACCCTTCACTCCAGGTTCACCGCTCCCCCAACACCCCCTCCCCATCCATTCCCCATCCCCGACACCTATTGATATAGGCCAGTCTTTTTTATACGTCCAACACCTGGAGAGAAACGGACAATCATGACAACCCCCAACACCTCTATTCATCCCCACCCACCGTGCCACCCATTCCTGACCACCTACTCCCACCTCCTCCACGGCCCCATGTGGCGCCCCCCACTCCCTCCGCCAACAGGGCCAATTGCCAGAAGAGGGCAAATTTCCGTTCGGGGTGGGGTGCCCCACCAGGAGCCCTTTGTGGGTCGGTAATTAGAACACGGCAGGGAGGGTGGGATCGCAGACCAGTTGTGCACAGTTTGCCTCCATGAAGACAATGCCTAGGAGGACTTGTCAGTCTATAAGTGTGTATAGTGGATGGATACTTATATAAATAGAGTGAGAGGCGTTCCCCGCTCGTATGGTGAGCTGAAGGGTTGAGAAATGTTACACACATCTGTATGTCATATCATAAACTGAAACCGATACAGAGTGAGATTTAGATTATCCCTGACATATTTTGATGTTACTGCATGATCAAGTTACAGATACATGTACATATATGGCGATATAAGGTATTTAAGGTATATAGTCATCTTTCCCATGTGTATATTACATACTATACCATTCAGAGTGGTCATTACCAGCAGAATTCTGGACAGTTCTGCTCATGAGCAGTCGAGCCTACAGAGCCCAGAGTTCAGTCTGCACTCACCTTTTATCTTACTACAGCTCTCGACAGAACTCTCATTCGAACTCACATCTCCACGGGAGTCTTACCTGCATTTACACATGCTCGAGATTCTCCTCGTTATACTCCTATTATCACTCACATCTTTTCTTTTTCATTTTGTTTCTATATTGTTAATAAACTTTGATATAATTACGTAATGCTATGTATTATAACAAATAACTCCTACCTAACCTATAATGAGAATAAAAATATTATTAGGTTGAATGTTGGTGGCACAGACTTAACCAAAACAGGCCTTACTGGATCATTAACGAATGAACTATCTAAATGATATGCACAATCGTCATATTTCACACGAATTTGACCAAAGATCTAACATTGGTGGTTAACATACAGTCTATCGTGGGTATGTATAACCTATATCATACCTCGTAACTGGTAAGCAATATTCATGAACTGTCTTTAAATTGGGAGTTCGATATAAACATGCATTGACGTGTATTTCACTGACACAAGAACTCATCATATATATCGCAAATGCGATATTGTCAACTGCAACATAATTCTTATCTCCTGAGTTTAGGAATGTTATGATACTTCATCGTTATTTATCGGATAATTGTTTAATACTCTGAGTCCAATGGAATATTTCATGTATCATCTAACCGCCACGTAAGATATGCATAACTATATTTTTTATTATGATACTTTCATGAATTATACCTGTGATTCATGTGAGTTCAATCTGCTTCATATAAAAAGTTTAGGGAAATACAAAAGGTGTGCATTGGTGGTTTCTGAGGAGGTATATAAATTAGATTATTTCCTCAGAAAAGTGTTGTACGTTGCAATGTAACCGACATGTATGCAATATATTTATTAATGCTGGTATAATATCATATCGTAATAGTCGGGTTTGGCTTAGAATGGTTTAGCTATGTACCTAAATATAATGTGTATGTAATTGACTACAATGTAGAAAGTAAGAAAGGTGGTTTGACAAGTTTGTATCCCATGCAAACGATAAACACCTATTAGAAGGATCTCCATTCAGCCACGACCACCACGATCTGCTGATCATCCAAATTATTGTATTTCAGTGTCCATGCAGTAGGTGGCGTGGCCATCGATGAAATAATTCAATAAGTGTATACTTCGTATGCGGTTTGGACATTCCTAATATCGAGATCACTGCTACCTGCACCCACCTACCCACCAAGCGACCCACACACTAACCCCTCCCCCCCCCCCCCCCCCCCCCCCCGATCAAGCAAAACATATGGAGGTAAAATGACCAACCCACACCTATGCACCAACCAAACCACACTAAATTATGTTAACTTGTACACGGGTCCGTAACCATAATGTTGACAATTTGTGGATATGACCTTAGCCCCCCCCCCCCACCCCACCCCTCCACCCCAATTGGCTTTCCGTCCTGAAACCTGCAGTATATGAACAGAGCGAGACAATAGAGCCCTATCATTTGCCAGTTAAATACGCCCGTGTTACGGTGCAGATAGGGCCCGTGACACCTGCCATACAGGTAACAAACACCGGTGTGGACGGCTCACGGCAGATGGGTACCCACATGGGCGCACATATCAGACTAGGCCAATTTACATGCTTTATTTGCGTTTACAAACATGATATTGTATATATGTTAGTGAAGTCAAGGGATGAGGGTGGGGATTGGGTGAGGGATTGGTGTGATATCTTCTATGTACAACTTGTATAGCTGTTCACAGGAATCGCATTGATGATAGTATTACATGTGCTTACATCGTAATTATGAACTGTCAAATTACTATATAGGAATAGCGAGTCCGTGCTGTGCATGTACCATATTACATGTATTTTTGTTTATGTAGGGCCTATATATACACATATATTACCTAGGGCATACATATATACACTTATATAAATACAGAATATATCCAATAACGTTCATGTGTACACATGTCTACTTTGAAACTGCTACTGATTCATTTCACTGCATGCAGCAGCACTTATAAAAGAGGATACATTACTTAATATGTATCTATATCACGTTTTCAGGTATTTTGTATTCCCGCGGTTTCGAAAATCCGACAGAGTAATTAAATCAAGTTCTAAAGTATTGACTAGTATGTCGAGATGTAGGCTACCTTTCTTTTCGTTGTATGTGCCTGGATCATTACGAATTGTCACTTGATGTAATCAGAAGGGTGTGGGCTTGACGTGAATACATATTCATTTATCTACCTCAGTGTTGAAGTTTTTCATAATCATTGAAATGATCATCTCTACTGAGACGGTTAGGGTGTGATCAGTTTATGACAATGTCTTATACATGTAGAACTATTGGCTCAGGAGTGAGGCAACCGTCAGGTCCCAGAACGGTTACCCAATAAGGAGGGCCAAGTCATCAATAACACTTGAGTTACAAGGGATAGGCCTGGAGAATCATGACACTGGGAGGGGTCCACTTTCACCAGGTAAAGTCTCAACTTGACACCTGTACATGTATAGAAATTTGTACAATGTCCGATTTGTTGACATGGGCTCTTAATGAAGAAAGAGGATGTCAATGTGAGAGAGTCTCACTTAAATGACTTCAGCTATAGTGTTTTAATGATGGGAAAGTTGAGGAACTTTAGTGGGAATATCAGTAATACAACCTGCTTAAAGGAACGTGAAAGCTGACGATGATCTACAATGGATTTAAGGAACATCTGAAAAAGTTGTTCAGCCAATAGCGAATTTTATGTATTACCCGCTATGATGGGGTTGATGGCTTCCAAATGCTAATTCAATGACTTGATATTCTTTTATGGCTTGAATAAAAGTATCATATCAATGGGCGTATGATACGTACCGACCTATGTGCAAGAATGCATTGATATACGTAACAGACACTATTTGTACCTGACACATTGTACTTGAATTGTGTACACAGGAGACAATAGAGGATTATAACCAACCATGAATATATCATTGAAAAACGTTAGAATAGTGAAGCACGTGTCAACTCCTTGCTCTCTATCCACCACCACCTCCTCGTCATCATCTCTAGGGCTCCCAAGGCAGCGTGCTGCTGAAAAGGCACATTAACACTGACACTCCTAAGCCGCACTCGTTATAGTATTCTTTAGTTCGACCCACCGCTGCTAGGGGGCGGTAGTGTGCCGCGTGCGGGTCGGGGTTGAGGAACGCCGCTCAGAAAAGCCACGATTCCATTCGTTGTAACCAACTGCCAATATCATGGCAGTGTGAGCGGACGGCCGCCGCGCCCGCCTCCCGGTAATCTGTATACTATCACCAAATACTTAGCCGTGCACTAATCCCCCACCCTCTGAACGTAGAGGCTTTGTTTCGCAGGCGCCCCACACCTTACACCTTTCTTTGCTCACACCCGCCTCTCCGTGCAGTGATTGGCAGGCATCGCTATGGTAATACCCTGAGCGGTCGCCTCATTGGCCAATCAGAGAGCGGCTTACAAAGCTCGGGGTTGCGTGCCGGGTGAGCCGACGGGGCTTGGGTGATACGGGGACTGTGGCTTACAGACTGACACAGAGCCAGGGCCGTACGCCCCTCCCCTCTATTTAGTATTAATAGTGTTGTTCTTCACTCACGGCGAAGCCACAACAAGCATTTGTAAGCGAGAGGGTGGGCGCGACCGAAAACCAGTTAGTCACCGCTAGGCGCGCGGACCGAACAGTGGAGCTCTGCAGCTCCTCTCCTCCAGATCCAACACACACACTTCCACTCTCTCTTTCTGACGGCCTGGTTTGCTTTTGGTTTATGGGAGTCACGGCGGATCATCGTCTGTCCCTGTACAGCGTGCAGAAAACACAAGGACACAGCGATCACTCACCCAGTGTGGCCTGAGTAGCACTCCTGGCAAGCAGTTCTAGTCGTAGTCATACAGGGAGGATGGACTTGTGAGGGAGATTGGTGTGACACGAGACGAAGGGCATTAAGCCGAGACGGCCCCGGACGAGCGAC
This sequence comes from Alentia gelatinosa, assembly GCA_950022655.1. Lineage (NCBI taxonomy): Eukaryota > Metazoa > Annelida > Polychaeta > Phyllodocida > Polynoidae > Alentia > Alentia gelatinosa. Next base: position 54,207,360 of record OX465581.1, read on the forward strand.
CAGTTGGCTTCCCTCTCCACCTCCGGAGAGCTGTCCGCTGGCCGTCGCCGCAGCGGCCGTACCCCCAGGAGCTACCTGCCCGCCGCCCGCCACGATAGCTAGTCCTCTGTACGGGGGTGCTCTCCCCGAGCACCCGGCTTTCGCGTCGTCGTCGTCGATCAAGACGAGAGCGGCCAGCCCGGTGACGCCGGGGGCTGTGACCAGATTGTCCGAGTCGGGGGGGACATCCCCGGGGCCGGACAAGCACCACAACCACCAGCACGTCCCTCCGCCACACCATCACCCGGCTTTCATCGGGCTCACCGCGGGCACAACCATCGTCCCCGGCCCCGGCAACTCCCCTCCAAGCACCACCCCAAGCACCCCGCTCGGCTTCGGACTGTATAGCCCCATGGTGGCGTTCGGCGGCGGCATGTTGCACCTGCCCACGTTGCACTTTACCCCCCAGCAGGTCGCGCAGGTGTGCGAGACCCTGGAGGAGTCTGGGGACATTGAGCGCCTCGGGCGTTTCCTGTGGTCGCTCCCGGTGAACCCGACGGCCTGCGAGGCGCTCAACAAGCACGAGTCGGTGCTGCGCGCTCGGGCGCTCGTTGCCTTCCATACGGGCAACTACCGGGACCTCTACCACATCTTGGAGAACCACAAGTTCACCAAGGACTCTCACGGCAAACTCCAGGCCATGTGGCTGGAGGCGCATTACCAGGAGGCGGAGAAGCTGCGCGGAAGGCCGCTCGGCCCAGTCGACAAGTACCGTGTGCGGAAAAAGTACCCGTTGCCCAGAACCATCTGGGACGGCGAGCAGAAAACGCACTGTTTCAAGGAACGTACTAGGAACTTATTGCGGGAATGGTACCTGCAGGACCCCTACCCGAACCCGACCAAGAAGCGCGAGCTCGCCCAGGGTACCGGACTCACGCCCACACAGGTTGGCAACTGGTTCAAGAACCGGAGGCAACGTGACCGGGCTGCCGCCGCCAAAAACAGATACAATCAACAGTAAGTTTCATGTATACTTAGCCAATGTGGGGGAAAATCTCAAATATTCTCATCCATATTTATATTCCTAAACTGTAGGTCTAACCCGTCCCCGTCGGAGAAAAATATCCGAAATAATTACATCTCCTGAACGATACCACATATGCATCAATGTGTCCCATGTAGCCTAGTTTCATTCAGTGAAGAACCTATCCTAAACACCCCGTCTCCATAGATACAGACACATACACGCATATATAAGTATATATGTACGATAGATTTACTCTATTTCCACAGACGGACAACGGGGAAAGTACAAATTACATGTATACCCATTATATACCCAATTTTATATGTAGGCCTACAAGGTCATAGCGCCAACAGGACAGGTCCATATGTATCCGAGACTCAGTGGGCAATATCTTGTCCCCATTAAAATCTTTAAAGCTATCAAGTTCTTTTTGCAAAAGGCAAGAGAACCCCAAGAAGAAAATAAAGTTAGTAATCCATGCACAGGTAGATTTGTATACAAGTCTCATCCTCTATATAAACTCTATATATGGAGTAGACCCAAAATGGTCTCATACAGCAAAGTGTCAAGAAATTATTATCTTCTCAACGATATCCACCCTTCAAAAATATACATCTATAAGAAAATCATCCAAAATGATACCCCTGGAGAGCGCCAAATACAATCACCATTTAAGCCTCTACTCATATAATAACAACATCTAGGCGTACCCCATACACTCACACAGAAACCCCCCAGGCAATACTTTGTCCCTTTTAGATGACGAGGGTTCATTTATTGCTTATTAAGATTCGTATCACCTCTCTCGATAAACCCTCCTCCTGAATTTTACGTTGGTGCACTCAATAGGTGAGGAGGTAGGTGCCTAATTGATTTGATATAGATACGGATTCCTGATGTATAGATAGTATAGATCTAATGCAAAAAAAAGAGAGTCAGTGTATTATTTCTCTGTCTGTATTTGCACAAATTTCGCCATTGAGGCGCTGATATGAATTCGACCGAGAATTCTGGTAACAAATTTAGTAATCAAAGAAAATGATTACTAATCGCGTATCACCATGCGGTATACGTTATCCCTCAGGTGATGAGAATATGATTGATTTTATATAAAACTTTAGGCCTTTATTCTAAATTTTGATACTATTCAAATGTATTTATACAGTATTTTGTTAGATAAGTCTACGTCTGAAATATCCCATCCTCTAGAATGCCTATTTTCTATTGTATTACAGTAATCATCGAAATATCTTTATCAATATTATTCTATTTAGTTATGTTCTAAGTTCCATGCCAGTATGAACTTTAAATATTAATATCAAATATGACACCCGAATCCTGGTTTGTGGACACATATGAGCAGGGATTGTGCAATGCCATGTTTAACAATTCTTCAAACATAATCCTGAAACTCTCCAAAGTGTGCGCTGATAATATTTGTAAACAATTCTCTCTGATTATAACCTTCGGCCCAGTGGCCACTGTTTACCCTAGGTACCCTCTGTCAACTCTCAGCCGGGCCCAAAATCAATTATTCGCGGCACAAATTGAAAGCCGAATTGTTCCGGCATATCCTAATCGCATAAGGGAGTTTTTGGCCCGCGGTTGCACACCCCCCCCCCCCCCTCCAAACCCACACCCCCCTCTTCCCTCTCCACCCTCAATGATGTAACTTCAGGGACCGTTTACCATGGACTCTCCCCTTCTTTTTCTGTTTCACCTGTTAGACCTAGTTATCTGCCTGGCTTCTTATATATGCCCATACTATCTAAATAAGGCACAATTCAAACAGGCTCACCTTCGAGTTTTTATTATATTCGTATCTTCTGTTTTCTGCAAAAGACAACATTCGTTGAGGGTGAGGGTGAGGGGATATGACACTGGGTCATTGGCTGAGTTACAAAATATTAGCCTACCCCTATGTAAATATGTAACTACCCAGCAAACCTTTGGTGTGAGAGTGTAACCCAAAATCTCTCGACCTTCATCTGAAATACCGCGGGGTAAGAAAAAAAGAGATATGTGGTAGCATTGGGATGCAAAAAAAATGTATACTCCCTCTGAGACATATAGACTATATAGGCTAATCTCGACAGGGTAAAAATGTCAGCTGGCAGTGGATGAAATGTTGCACGTATGCCCCGCGTCAAATACCATGGTTTTTGTCGTCGGGATCGTGTCAGCGCAATTAGCAGCAGGATACATACTGAGTTGGTAACGACACTTTTTTATCTCCTTTCTAACGCGCAGAAACAAAAGTGGGGCGAGTTGGATGCATGGCTCTGTGAGAACGGGTGGTGGTGTGTGGTGGTTCTTTGACAGGTGAACTGAATGGGGGTTACTCGAAGGAGTAAGGCCTTGTTGTGTCTATAGTTTGTCTGTTTGAGGGGGTTAGTGGGCGGAATTGTCGGGCACTTCCCTTAAGTTGATTAGGGCCGAACGAGCGGCGGGTTAAGGTTGGATTTTCTGGCAGAATGCACGTGACAGCGACGCGACGCGCTGGACTGTGAGAGAGGCCGCGACGTGCACGCGAGATGGTCCCGGGCACGGGGGTGCGGCTGGGCGTGCGGCCGCCGGGCACGGGGCACCGGGTCCCGCCACGCCGGCCACCACCTCCCGCCCTACCCCCGGTCTCGCCTCCCCCCCCCCCCCCCAACTCACGGCCCGGGGCACAGTCGTCTCCCGTTCTCACTTCGAACCTGACAAACTATCTTCACATTCTCAATTCAAAAGCAGACCGGGTTTTTTTTAATTTACATTGAAAACACCCATATCTCCTCCGAGTACGATTCTCCCGGCCCTCCGACAACTACATCCAAAGTCTCCGGGCCCCACACCGTGTGGAGCCCCACGCGGTCCGCCGGAGACGGGACGGGGGAGAGGCCGGTAAGAGTCCATTCACGACCCGTGCCGTCGGTGCTCGAGTCGTTCGACACCGCACGCTCCATCCACTCAATGATTCATTTCTCTGACACACTCTCAGTCACCACCCAGCCCTCCGTGGTGCTACGGACGTGAATTAATGCATCGATCTGCCGACTAGACTACTGCCTACAAGGCAGCAGTGTCATGTCTGTCTGTCCTACTCGTCTTATTTTCATACAGCCATGTCTGGGGGTTTGCCACCTCTATATCGCGAAGCAATGTTATTTTTGTAAACCACCCTCTTCTTTTTTTACAAAAATTCCCCATTACATAATGTGCTTATAGGCAACTATGACAATTATTAGAATGAAAAGGGTGTAACTATGTGGGTTAGTGGCTAAGATAAAGTGTCAACAATTACACTTTTATCTCTCAAATACCAACCCAGTCAGACTGTGCTGAGATTATGGACTTGATAATGGGTAGAGGTGCTACCTGGGAGTCTAATGACAATGATCATGATAATAACCCCCTCCCTCCCTCTGACCTTATGCATTATTACTCCTCTAATTCACACCTCCGTGGCTGGAAATGTGCTGAATGCAGACGTGCTCTCAATCGTCTCCTCTGTGAAAGAGGGGAAAAACGATTAGAGAGGACCTTACCCCAGTTTTCGCTTCAGTGTAAAAGCAGCACTATCGACGTCCCCCCTACTTGGCCTTCCAGGGAAATTAGGCTAAAGGTAATCGATATATAGGTTGGCAGAGGGGAAGACTATTGAACAGCGCGGAATGAAGAAGTGTTTCTAAATGCATCTCTCGGTCCTCGACATAGTCATTGATGGTGTGGGGCCCGGAGAGGGAGGAGGGGTGCAGCAATGGGGCTTGGGGAAGGGGCAACATAATCCGTATCCAATATGTCGCCCTCCTAGCATGGCGTCGTCGAGGAAAGATCACCATTGTTGTCATAAGGAGACTTATCCAAGTCTCCATTCTCGCCGCTTCCCATTCTCATCATTCTTCTTACTGCAAGTACTACAGTGAGACGGTCCATTTGGGGGAAAAGCCTATTGGGTGAGAGACAAGCTGGGTGAGTCTACTGTGAAAGTGCTCTTTACTAGACTATATGATATCTTTTCATTGAGAAGTATCTGAGTATCACTGACCGACCCTTTCCGTCCACACTCACACATTTCTACTACCTCCTCATTCTTTCTAGACACACTGATGGAAATAAACGGCTTAGACCATTCTCTGGTGACCGACGGTGTAAATACAATTAGCGATAGGAATGCTGACAAAGCAATGTTATTGGTTGTTCCGCGTCGTTTGGAAACAGAAGAATCGCATTACTGAGCAGTCACAGAATGGAGGGTGGGTGGGTTAGTGATGAGGAGGGGCGTTGCAATGTCTGGCATGAATTTGATGCCCGTTATATTCACGTGGAAATCCGGGCAGTAGTTTTGTGAGGGTGAGCAGAGTAGGAGGGGTGTGTGTGTGTGGCTTCTCCTGTTTCCGCTAATGCCCGCTGAGGGTATTTACCCCCGCCGACTCCCGTCGCGACCTGCAGAGAGACCATTCATTCCACTGTAAGCAATTTGTCGGCGAGTGAGAACCGAAGCCATTGCCTTGTCAACTAAGGGGCATCCCATAACCCCAGCCTCTGTCCCCTATCCACACCCTAACACTATAGCAAACTCCGCCCACTACCAATGTGCACTTTGCCCTCTTTCATCACCTTCATTCTTGTCCCCTCTTCCTCTCTACTACATCTCTATTCGCCTACTTCATCTCTGCTCCTCTTTGCCGGTTTCTTTCTTCATCTCATACTCATACATCTATGTTATTTCCCTTAATCTATCTACCTTTCCGTTTTCTGTGTAAATTTCGTGTGCATATGAATACACATACACGCATACACCGTGTATAGCTTGCATAAGTGTTTATTTTCATTCTGGTTTACTTTCGCCTTATGTCGTCCTGTGCCTCTCTCTCTCTCTCTCTCTCTCTCTCTCTCTCTCTCTCTCTCTCTCTCTCTCTCTCTCTCTCTCTCTCTCTCTCTCTCTCTCTCTCTCTTTCTCTCTCATGAGGGACATGTCATAAGGTGTATCCTACACATATTCCCTGATAAAAGTCCCAAGTGAACGTGCCTGTGTCTCTGCCAATATCAGCCACAACTGAGCTCATTGCAAAGCACCGCACAGTGTAGCGTGGTGTGCCATGGCGGCCACCATTGCCACAGCCACCAAAAAGAAAAACACTGCTGGCCTTGTTTGGGCTTCCCTCCTGCCCCTAAAAAAGCCCAGCGGCGCCATTTTTTGTGTTTACTGGGGTATAGAAGAGAGCAGGCGGTGTGGTGATAGTGGTAGTATGGCTGCACGGCGCCTTACACAGGCGGGCGAGCCTATCCACCAAATTCTGATGTCGTGATAATATTCACGAATTTATTTAGGCATTTCAGGCCGAATTGAGCGTCCCTAAGCCGAAATTGATTCCGGTTTGTGGGGGTCGGCGGGCGGGCAAGCAGCGGCGGTGGCGTCGGTGGCGGACGCGGGCGGGCGGGCGCGGTGAAGCGGACGGGAGGTGGGACTCGCAGACACGGCAAGGGAGTCGGGGAGAACCCGCCACCGCCGCAGCCACCTCTTTGGCCATTTCCACCATTATGCCAACGTCCATTTGGGGTCAATGCTAGCGGCGCCGATGAACCCATCGGGCCGGGAGGGAAGGGTAGAGGTCAGTGGAACCGGAATCGTTGTTGTGTCCGGCTGTCGGGCCAATTCCATCTGGACTAGTGGTGTCCATATGTGTGCGCGTCTCTGAGCAGTGGCCATGGAGGTGAAGAATGGAGGTGCGGAGTGAGAAGTAGAAGGGGGTGAGGGGAAATAAAGACCACTCCTCGTACCGAGCCCAATTATTACAACTAATTACCGACCCTCAATTAACCGACGCTTAACATTGAGGGGTTGGGGGGATGGTGCACGATTACGCAATACAAGTCGGACTGATCTGAAATTGCTGAGGTGAAGCCTGTGAACAGATGGTTGCCGTTCGTGCTGGACTGAGTGTTTCTAATCTACATTTGTGCCACATGGATTGACAGAAGGTTATATGCTACGGTCATGAGTGGATTAGAAATATCGTAGTGAATGAATAATAGATAAAAAAAGAATTTCCACAATTTCGGAGATGTATATATGGCATACCATATAAATGCTACAGCGTGCATACAAATGTGTTTCAAAGTTATTACTGTCACATAGGCGCATTCTACCTCCCCCCGCCCCATCCTGATTCCTCAGGATCGCAGTCACGTTAACACATTGTCGATATTGTTGAATTAATCTGCACGGGGTACTGGGTATATATATATATATATATATATATATATATATATATATATATATATATATATATATATATATATATATATATATACAAATATATATTTGTGTATGTGTGTAATGTGTTTCGGATATAGAACATGTATGTATAGACTACGTGTGGTTAGATGTGAAACACACACATGGTGCACGTCAGTGAAACAAACTCGTACACGGAGTCTGCCATGCATGCATGCGCGAGAGGTGGGCCTATTGGTGAGTCATGATAGACCCCGCCACCTAGCATTATGGCTGAGTTCAGGTTTAAGTGTATTTCGGTCCAAAATTGGAGCATGAAAAGGCAACCTCACCCGTTACAAGCTATTTTCTGTCTATGTAACTCTGTTCTGTAAGGCCTATTTGGGTCCAAATTTGTCTATTTCTATTTGACCTCATTGGTATTTTTGGTCCATATCTCTGACTTCCTTTCTCAATATATCAATATAGTCATTTATTTACGACCGTAACACATGTAAAAGATATGCAACTATGTCTGGATTATCTATGCGTGTCTCTATCATCGTGCGAATTTCCATCTTCTAGATGTCACTCGCAATTTTCTGTCCTGTGTCTCTGTATCTATATATTCATGCACATCTGTCCGTCTCTGTATGATCATATTTCTGTAATTGATTAACTCTAAGCCTTGCTCTCTGAATTGTATTGTTCACCCGTCTCCCTATCTCCTCTATATATATATCTCTGTCTTGCTTCTCTCTGCATGTATCTTTATGGTCAGAGTCTCCATATATGTATGTTTGTGCGTCACTCTCTAGTTTAACCCCTCCCTTTCTGTCTGTATAGTGTGAGTTCTAGCTACCAGTCCACCACGCGTTCGGGCCACTGGACTGTGATGATCAGTGCCTTCGGCCTCATGCTGCTGCTCCTATTCAAAACCCGCCTGATATTCGACCGCAACCCGCAAGTAGCAATTTCTGCCAATTACGAGCTACGAGAGGCTGACAACAAGACCCATTCTGGCCGCTATCCTCCCCACTCTATCCCCCTCTCTCTCCACCCCCGCCCTATCCGTGCTAGGCCCCTGCTGGCCACTCCCCCTCCTCCTTCTCCTCCTTTTCGCCCCCTCTCCCCAGACCCGAGGCCTATTAATGGGGCCACTAATGCCCAACAAGCTGTCCCCTCTTGGGCAGGACCCACACTGGCAGCTTTTGCTGTATTCAATGACTGCTCTTTGGCGTGTGTTAGTTTAAGCGGGTGCGGGAAAAATTGAACTAGAAACTATCCAGTTTCTCTCATACGCGTAAAATACACTGGAAATATAATGGATAGTAAAGCAACCTGATTTTATATGTTCCTATATGTACTATCTGAGTGTTATATTTTCTCTGTTATACTGCACGAGGCTAAGTTGTTAGATTGTAGAGGTTTGGGGTATGGGTTGGCGCGGGGGGGGGGGATTCGTACCCCCCCCCCCTACTCCGTGGACGAGACTCGGTAGTCCCCGCCACCTTACGGTCTGCCCGGGCGTCCTCTCCCCGCGCTCCGTCTGCCCTACACGCTGCCCGCCTGCCTGCCTTGCCCAACCGTGCGGGCTAATTGAATGTGTGCTGGAGTGATCGAGTAACATGATAAACACTGGCTTAGAGCCCACTCCACGACCGGTCAGGTGATTGGAGGGGCATGTGGATGTGGGTGTGTGGATTAAGGGAATTGGAGAGGGGTTGATGGAATAGGGGAGGGTACCTAATAGGCCCTCCTATCCGTGAATGGTCTTGCCGGTAATCAGTAGGGAAAAACGATTGATGCGCGCCGTCTAAACGGGTAAAACCCGAACTATCCTGCTTTTTTTTTAGAAATGCGTGCACGTGCATCTGTTGTTGTTATTTTTGTTCTGTGAGTGTGACTCGTGTGGTTTCTGTGTGTCACATGTTTGTAGGGTTCGTCTTTCCAAGCCATGAGACATACACACGTATATGACACCCATGGCTTCTTCTGCCATGCATGAAGTCCACCTCGTGATGGCCATACGTACATTGTTGGCATTCTGCATATTTATCCGCAGCGTTTTCATATTTTCGTGGCTACCGTCTATGTTATCACATTTATTTTTCAACAAAGATAGATTCCATGCACCATGGCGTATCCCCTCATATAGGCCTACACGTAACAAAACATTGATCTGCGACTTGGGGATGCGTGTCATGATGACCCCCATAATGCGCATGTGTAAATAGTCCTCCTCGAACCGAGGAGTGTTACACTGACGACGAGTAACCACACACAAACACACTCAGCCACACACCAATCACAAACAGCAATCACAGCGCAAACACCACTAAATCACAATCCAATTACGGCCACGTGCGGTCGACCCCCGATCAAAGCACCGCCTGTGTGTGGTTGTAATTGTTTCGGTTTATTTACCGATGTCCTTTACTCAACACCCCCGGAACCCATCACTCCACCTCTCTTCCATCCCCCGACACTCACCCCATTTTACGCCCCTGCTGTTGTCGGGTGTCTCCCAATAAGGCACCATTGCTGACTGCTGCATTGCCTCCTGCTCTCGACCTCTTGCTGACACTAATGGCGCCCGGTTGTGGGGGTGGGGTGGGTGAGTTGAATCAACTCGGGGTGGTTTCCTGTCTATGAGCTATGGAGATCCTTGCCTAACGCCCCAGTGTTGACACGGTCCATAGAGGGTTAACAACCGCACGTAACTCTGTCTTAATTAGACAAATGGATCCCCCGCCATACTTAATATGGCTGGTTCGACGCTCTGATCACAACGCCACCCCCATCCCCATACACACTGTGAATGCAATGGGGAAGGGGGAGGGAGGTTCCCAGAGACAAAAGCGTTCAGCCAGCGGCGGCGTTTTTCCATTAGACCGCCTTGAAGACGCACACAGACTGGCTGCATTATTGCAGTTGATGCCATCAGATTGTAATGTGGATCACTTGTGGGACAATAGTGTTACAGGGCGCTCATCCCCGATTCAACTCATCGCAGGGCATCGCTGGGGATCCTTTTTAAGGATCCAAATGTGTCCGGAAGGGGAGCGTTTCGAACGTATGTGTTTCTATCCACGTTTGTACTCCGAGGAAGCAATATGTTCAATATGCTGAGACCGAAGTGATGCAACGTGATCTAAATCGTGTTTAATACGCCCGTGATAAATGCCTGGATCTATGGTCTAATGTGATAAATCAAGGCTTGGGTTCTCTTTCACAGGGATTAACTTACTTATGCTTTTAGTTCATCTTGTAATTGTTTCATTGTATCAATGTAAAGAATATCTTTGGTATGAGTTAGATTACCCATGAGTGGTTAGATTCCATTATACATTGTTTCAAGCAATACTATGGATATCAGCATCTTTTATAAGTCAGGAATGTTGATATTAATACAGAGGGATGTGTAGGATTAAGGACGATATGATAGGTTCTTCAACGCATTCATTTGTATGTACGCATAGACCTACATATATGATGTATAACATGTGGATATACGTGAGTACAAATTTATGCTTATAGTTATACATGTAACAATGTCTCTGCAGACATTCCTCTTTTCTTTTTCTTTTCTTTACAAAAGTGAGCACACATGTATTTACATTAAAAGACAAATATGATATATTTTCGAATCGTATGTATACGATATTTCATGTTTCACCGTATAGTGTATTATGATATACCTGTGGCTGTATGAACTACGTAGGCCTATACTACCCCCATTTACCCATGGCGTATTTATATCCGTACATCACACTGTGACGTACAGCGTATGTGATCACGTGACCAGGTAAAATTTCGCCATTTCCTAGCATACGATATTTTCACCGTATAGGGTAATAGTGCTGGCACTTACACTATAACATTGGACGTGTGTGATTTAGTCCTTTTTTTCCATTGCGTGTAGATCTCTGGCTACATCTGTGTTGTATACTGCGAGGCGTCTGCTTCTCGCTACCCGCCTTCAATCAGCCCTGTCTCCTTTAATATAACGGGACACCACTTGATGGCAGCACTGCGCCGTACACTGATGGGATTTAGTCGGCGAGTCAGCAGGGCTCCACCAGTTTAGACTCCAGTATAGATACCCAAGACGTTACGCCTAGCTGGTCTATAGCTGGCCTACTTTAGCCCCCGGGAGTCTTCCACGCTGTCATTATTACGCTCCCGTACTTCCATCCTAAACCTAAAACCAATTTCGGGGGACGGGACAAGGCTGGAGGAGGCGGCGAAGGGCGGATTGAGGAGTTATTGACTGCTGCTTGGTGAGGTCTCTCTGAGGAGCTAGGAGATGGTTAGTGTGGAAATTTGAACAGGTACTCGACCTCTAGCTCCCCATCCACTCCTTTCCAATTCTCCCCGCTGTGAGTGGACAGACCCTCGACTTTGATGATGGCATACTCGTAACTTTTGCTCTCAGTCGACTGTGCTTTCAAATCGTGGCCTCTCTATACCCTCCTCTTCCTTTCTGCATGTCCACCAGAGCCTTTGGTTTGCTGATGAGTTGTAGTAAAGGGTGGTGGTTGGGTGGTGCAGCAGTAGCGACCACGATCTGAAGGAGGGTGGTGGGTGAATTAAGCTGTCGTTTTGTTGTGATTTCATTGAGGAGGGCAAGTGGACAAGTCCCACAATTGACTGGTATGGCTTCTGCCTCGGGACTCTTTCCCTCCTGGCCACCCGCTAGTATGCTATACGATTAATGGATATATAAATTCCCATTACTAATTTGTATCTAAGGTTGGCATAACCTCTTGTTACAAATCAGACCTGAGCAGAAATTCATATTTACACTTTTGATCAGGTCACATATTCAGTAAATAAGAGACAAATGTCGACTATAGGAATTATTCTTGTTTATTAAACCCCCTACAGTGAGTTTCACGGGATTGGGACAAAACAAAGATATTGACATACTTATACTCGTATGCAAGTAGGCACCAGTCTCAAACATTCATTTGCCGCCCGTTTAGCACTCCACCAACAACACTCCTCTGTATGAGCGTTTAGGGTACTTACCAGGCCAGTTTTTCTTGTCCTCCATTAAGACCCTCAACCTACCCTTTTCCTTCCCCACCCCTCCAGAATGAATACCTTCAACGCCCTCTGATCGCTGATGGGTCACATCTAGCGACCAAGAGCAATCTATTTACATAACCGCATCAGTGAGCGTCGATAGGAATTGACTCAGTGGTCAAATCGCCGCTTTGTGCTGGTCATGGTGAGGTTATAGGGTGCAGGGTGGTAATGTGGAAGGTAGATACTGTATTTTGGACAGAACATGAGACAATGCTTTCAATTGGTGTTCAGTGATCAATTCATTGATTAGTATACATAACCAATATCCAACGATAGACTGACAATTTAGTGCCAAACAAGGTTATTATAGATCGGACAATATGAAACAGTGAATTTATTTGAAAGTTACCGAGAACCCCCACACCTCTATCCTGAGTTCTCATTCTAGTGACGTTTGTATACGTCACTATCATGGCATACACACGTCTTCGACTTACGTCGTTGCCTCTATCTATGTATTCAAGGGCCTTTCGAGGCACGGTTACGTCCCCCTTACGGCCAACGCCGACCCTAACGGGCTTTTCCTGTTCCCGGAGACTCTCTGATGTTGCCGTCCGTGCCGCCTTTGGTCCGGCCTAGTGTTTCACCGGCCTTCCCCTAATTGGGTTCCCTGCAGCACTCACCTGTCTGGGAGGGTTCGGAAAACGACACTTGAGCCGTTGGCGGCGAGACCCACTGTGGGGAAATCACCTGTGAGGGAATGTTCGTGAGGGTTGTGATGGGTGTCAGATGCTGACTGTGTAGGTATTTATCTGTCTTATCTTCACACGTGTAAGGTGAACATGAAAGAAAAGGGGTTGAGTCTGCAAGGACATCAGGTTATGCACAGGCGGGAAAATCCAAGAGCGGGTGAAAATATGACAAAGGGTATATCCTACACACTGTACAGATAGTGCTGGGGAGAAATATTGTCTGACACGGGTGTTTGCGATATGTCTTTGTCAGAAGGGGTGGTGTCGAACTACCTAATGCATTGAATACTGAAAGACCTAGCTGGTGAGGTGACCAGCATCTCATTATGACAATCACATTCTTGACGGATTCTCTTTGCTATTGTATGGGGAAACCTGGTAAAGTGATCAGGTCCCTTATCTAAAGGCATTTGAGACGAGTATATACGTGCTCATTTTAGTGAGATTCTGCATGTTTTGTACATGGTTTTGTGAGAAAGGGTCTACTGTTTATAGCAATTTGGAAATATATTTGAATATATGTGTATAATGAAAAGGTGTATGCATGTTCATCACGTGAATATGTAACATATCTTTTAAATGAAGCAATACATTTCTAAACAAAAAAACATTGGATCTTTAGACGTGACTAAGGATTTAGCATGTATTTCTCTTCCCTGGTGTTAAAACTCGTTAAAACTCATGATGACTATAGAGTGGGTGAATCAAGGAGTGCACTACAAATGTTAAAGTAGATCTCATCATGTACACAAAGGTTTGAAATAAGATCACAATTCTGAAGGTTTAGAATTACAACAGGGCCCTGTTTCTCATTAAGCAATATCCGGATTGAATCCCAAAGGGCAAAGAACAAATGATCAATCGGGTTTATCCGAACCACCTGTTTACAAGTGTGTTGTATGTTCTGTAGGATATCGCGCGGCTTCAGTGGCATATTCACATACCCGCCAATCCCTCTCCAACAAATCCTCCAAACATCAAGCATATTACATCACGGAAATGTATTTAGCAATACACCAATCAATCGGTGTACGGCTTTATCGTCCGTTGGGATAAGCTCCTCTTTATGCGCTAGGCAGGTCAGGGATAATCCCCGTCAAACATCGATCAATGAGATTGGTTCGGCTATTCAGCTATATTTTGTTTTTAGTAAGTTGGCGGAACACATACACACACCTACACACACCTACACACATTTTGCTGGAATATCTCCTCAAGAGAAGTATCAAATCATGTTGCAGATTCCGCAAGATTTACTAAATATGTATTGTGATGAGTCCTATATTCAGACTCAGTATATAGGGCCTACACGTACATACAGTTACCAAATGTATACACCTGCATTTTACCGATATTCCACAAACATGAATATGGATTAGTGGGTAAAACTGTAAATGAATCCATGCAATTATACTGCTACCAACATATCATAGATACCATATACTTGGGGAAACGATGTTGGCGCTGTGGTATGCCGTGGCCTCTGCGAACAAGGCCAAGATAGGCCAAGGGACCAGACTGCAACCGCCACCCTGCCCCCTACCCCCTACTCCTCTCTACACAGCCCAGCTCCGTTTACACGCATGTCAATCACAGGTAAATATAAAAGTAAATATATCTGTGACAGGATGTGTCGCAGCGTCCATCTTGACCCACTTAGCGGGGGAGGGGGTGCGGGCACCCGGGTCTGCGTGGGTACAGGTGCGGGCACACTGACGCCACCTGGAGTCGACAAGTGCAGTTAATGCGTTGCAATGCGTGGAGGGGACGTGAGTGAGACGGATGGATGTTGAGCAGAAATGAAGACTGAGACTTAGTGTGGTGTGAGGGCAAGGGGCATTGGGTAGATAATAAGGGAAATAATTCATCCTGATAAGATTACAAGAACCAGAAAGCAGAGTTATAGTAAGCGTCCTGGCGTGCGAGTATGGAGATAAAGAGAGAGGGGAGAAAAAAAGACATCACTATAGCTGACTATTCAGACAGTGGATATTTAAAAAATGTCACGGTCCGATTGCAGAGTGAATCTGCGGATACAGGAGGTATACCATAATGATGTGCACTGTATTTTTTGTCATGGTCTATTGGGGCAATGACGCTAAACAATAAATGCAATCTTCTGACGTTATCTGAAGTCGGCTGGACATTTTGTGATATGCAGCTCGGTGTTGTCATAGTGCAATGATCAAGAGAGTTAACACTCCAAAGTCATGACATTCTAAATGTTCAGAAGGCAATCTATAAAAGAATGTCGTCCTAATCATTGTGCATGTTTCCTTCAGTTGATAGTTATCTACCCAACCTAAGTTAGATGTTGACATCGGAAACATAAGTGCAGTTGCAATTTGAATGTAGCAAAGAGTCTTTGAATGGAAAGACGCGCAGACAGACTAAAGCATTGGATGCAAACGGTGTGAGATGTATGGATACCACTTGATCGTCCTGTGGTGTGTATAATGGCGGTGGGTGCGAGGGGACTGTGTGGTAGTTAAACTAATATGTTCAAGGAGTTGGGGGTCATGGGGTTAAAGAAAGGGGCGGAGTTCTCAGCACGGGCAGTGTACACGTACCGAGCGCAAGAGGTCGCCACTGGTCAGTGTCCGTGGTGGGAGGCTGCTCTGGTGAGCGCTACCTGGCGCAGACTGAAGAACATGGTATAAGACAAGGGTAGGGTATATGGACAGACAGAGCAATGGCATGAAAAGGACCAGCAGGGGAGAAGAAGAAGAAGAAGAAGTAGAAGAAGAAGAAGAAGAAGAAGAAGAAGAAGAAGAAGAAGAAGAAGAAGAAGAAGAAGAAGAAGAAGAAGAAGAAGAAGAAGAAGAAGAAGAAGAAGAAGAAGAAGAAGAAGAAGAAGAAGAAGAAGAAGGAAAAGTATCTGATGAATAGCATAGCATACATAACCATACCAACAAGGTGAACAGAAAGGTATATGGAGACATTGATAAAGTTTAGTGTATGTTAGGACTTATCTACATTCAAGATTGCAGTATAACTTTAAGCGGTGTATTTCAGGACTCTTGAAGGATGAGGTTATTGGACTCCAAGGTAGTGAATTTTGTGAAGTGGCTGTCATACGAACATGGCAGTCGATACGGCGCAAAACACCACCCAAAAGAAGTAATCAGTAACATCAGTGCGACACCTAAACCCGCCGCCTCAGACACAGCCACCAAACCCAGGTCCTATTTAGGAGCACTCATCCCCTGACAGCTTTTCTTGAATCTGCAGTGCGATACCACCCCAACCCTTCGCTCCTCCCTCTCCCCCGCTCTCAGCCTCGTCCGAAAACCAACCGAGCGACCGACTCCCTTGGTTTCGTAGATGATCCTCTCTTTACACAGTCACCCTACACTGACGGGTCGTCGCCGTCCCAGGTCGCTGGCCGGTGTGCACGTATGCCGTGCGCTCTATACACCCGAGGCCGGCCCTCAGGTGCCGCCGCCGCTCTCCAGACCCCCTCCCCTCCCGACATCATCCTTAAGCACACAGTCTACTCGCCAGTGTCCCGCCCCTCAAATTTAGCATTACCGCGCGGTGTTGACTCAGACAGGCGATAATGTGTTGGGCGCGGCGCGGCGCGGCGCGGAGGTCGTAAGCCGAGCGGCGTCGCGGCGCGCTGTCCCCCATACGCCCTTCCCACCCTCCCACCAGCGCCGTCGCCGCGGCGCGACCCCGGCGCGCATTGAAAAACACGCCGCTGAGCCCAACGGCAAACGCGGGCCGGTAGCGCAGATATTCGGGTTCAGTTTGCCGTCCCGATCCCCGAGCAAACACGCACTGGGTGCGAGCGCGGCGCCACGATGCGTGCGACTGCCTTCATCTCCGCGCATGTTTAAATATCGGCACGCCGCTGAGGCCCCTGCTCCTCTCCTCCACCCGCCGCCACTGCCGACGTCGCCGCTACCAGCGGGCCGGAACACTAGGACGCCTGTACGTTATTAATGCACCGGATGGAAAACCGGAGTCATTGTCCCCTTTTTATTGACGGATTTGTAAATTTGGCCGGATTTTTCTTCCCCTCCGAACCAAATATTTCTAATACGCATTTTCACAAATCTGATTTGCCGAGTTCTCTCAGGGACCTAGATAACCAGGATGGCGATGCTGATGGTGTGTGGGGATGCATGGGAGGGGGATGGGATGTGTATTGGCTGTATAGGTATAGGTGACACTGGTGGAGAACCTTCTTGAGCCTCTGACTGACTGTGTCCACACGGGCTCGAGTGTAGGTTACACAGGGCCGTTTACTTTGTGCTCTGTCTGAAATTGGAGGGGCGGTGCTTAGAGGAACAACGTGCAACAAGCTGCCGGCCGCCAGCTTCGCCCCGCCCACTTACTGCCGGTCACAGTCCCGGGGCGGAGGGAGATGGGCGAAGAGAAATGGGCGAGGTTAGAAGGGTGTAAAACGAGGTGCGTGATATGAGCTGGGCGGTGTGAATAGGGTATAGCACAGAGTAGGTGTGAGGATCACGGGAGGCGGTAGGGGTCCATGTGAGCAGTGGAAACGGAGTATAACTCATCAGCGTGATGATAGGTAAAAAAAACGCAATCAACGTTTCACGTCTCGTGTTTCAAATTAATTTCATTTCTTGTCGTGGCGCGGGTGGCGGAACTAGGCCACAACGCATACGCGTGAAGCTGACCGGCTGGGCGTGGGGAGGGGGCGTGGCGTTGTTCTTTCCTCATGAGTTCCCCCACCAACCCCCGACTGGCCCGCTGCCCCTTGCACCCTCCTCCCGTGCCCCGCTGCCCTCAAGGCCTCAATTGCCGGTCTGGTCATGGCAGCATTTAGACATTAATGACCGTCAGAGCGGCGGACAATGGCCCAGATGGGTGGAGACGAGAAGTGGTGGGGAGTGGGTAGGGTCGGCGTTTCCTCTGACCAATAGCCATTACTGAGTGTTGAGTTTGTGCGTTACTGTGTTGTGTGAGCCACATCTCACCCCAGCACTGCCCTTTTTAGCGTTCAGCTCTGATTTTAGAATTTCTATCCTAGAGTAGATGACATTGCAGTATAGATCAATTCTCCATATCAAAAGGTAAATATAACAAACTGAAGTCCAAGTCACTATATATATACCCAAATTCATATCTATTGCTGATGGTCGAGGGCAATGGAGATGGATTGCTTTTCAATATATCAAAATAGAATAATCTATAACACAATCATCTTAAAAAGATTTACAAATGATATATGATATTTACTAGAGGTTACCACGTGGATAATTCTAAACGCCCATTTTAGAACCCAAGGAGAATGTACAGAAAGTTCACATGTGCTATTTCAAAAGAGCATGTGTGTGTGTGGGTGGGTGGGTGGGTGGATGGGTATGTGTATATCATAGGAATATATTATCTTTAGAATTTACTTGAGTATATAAATAATTTTTTCCATGATATTTGAATACATGCAGCCATAATAAGTTTTTTTTTAATCTATTTTCAATGAATCTATACATAGCAGATATTGGGCAACATGTATCAGTGTGCAGTCTTTCTTTCCTCCCTTCTATAGGCCTACTCTCCTCCCAGTCCCCCATGGAAATCCTCCCCTCGTTTGACACTCCGCCTCCTGCCACCACCCACCAGGGGGCGTCATGTTTCTCGTGGGAGAATTCCCACTGCGGCTGGTTCCCGCGGTCACGGCTTCCGATGGCGAAGGCCCCTGTTATCGTCCAAATCCGCAGTGTATCTAACGAGTGTTAATCCGTCCGTCAGACGAGTGAGTGTGGGGAGGGGGAGGGTTTGCTGGGGATTGCGGTGGGATGAGGGGGGTTGATGGATAACAACATCACGTGCTAAGCCCCTCCTGTCAGACACATCGCCTGGAGGGGGTTTACCTTGGTTTTAGGACCCAGGTGTCTGGGTCAGACTCCTGGTTTTGTCGTGGAGCCGATGCACACACCTTATCTCTGCATGCAGGGACTCATTTGGGTGTCTTTTTGACGCTGACACAATGACAGCAGCGGCATTCCGTCATCCACTACAGTCTTCTTGCTGATTCCTCATGTGTCTTATCGCATAATCCAGGAATGTGTTTTTCAATTCGGTGCCAAGATATTATTTCTATGATATATCGAATAGCTGGAGGCATACCGCACTTGTTACTAATTCTATCCATCACACTATTGGTGATATGCATACGCGTATGCTTTTCTTACATCAGAATGGCCATTGTATGACAAATACAGATGTATTGTTGTTTTCCTATGTTCGTGATATTAGATGATTTCTTCAATGTTAAAGATCATGAGAAGATCAATTCGAAGCCACTGCTTGATAAGTATCTTTAGATGGACTTGAATAATCCCATTATCATTAGTTTGATGGTCGATATTCTAACCTGATATCATTGGGATAGGCTGGGCATGCAATGTCGAATATCACTTTCAGGATAGGTCACCTATATGTCAATTAGATATATGGTGAATATACCTTTACACTTGCGTCCAGATGAGTTTCGTTTCTTCATGATTATCAATTACTTGACATCTATCTCTTTAACATGGGATACCAATTGGCAAAACTGATTTTAGACTACTAGACCAATGGATTGGTATGTTGTACCTTAATCTTAACTTAATACTGATCAATTGATTTGGTAAGCGGCATTATGGTAAGTGCCTATTTTCTCGGTAGTTAATATCTTTACTGTTAAACCGAATTTAACATTGCAGAGTCTATTTTGTTGAACAAAACAATACAGAACAATAGATTTGTCTCTAATGGCGATCATTACAGTGGTCATGAGAGCTATTCCTTCTTTTGCAAGTCTATAATGAGTCGGTGCATAGAGTGCAGTCTATTAATAATCTAAAACATATACGTATATATAGTCAGGAAGATGCATGTGATGATATATATATATATATATATATATATATGTGTGTGTAAATGTATTATGTGTTCATCGTGCACATCCTCTCCCTGTTTGCAATGAGATGGTTTGGGGTATGTAATCAATGAAAGACGGATTTAGACAATCCCATTGCCCTACGATAAGTACTGTGCTATATGGTTACCACCCACCCATACAGCCTGCGGGATCCAGTAATTACGTCACTAAAGACCACCCCCTCCAAGCTGTAGAGGCCGGTGAGGAGTCATTTGGGAGATTAAATTTGGCATTTGTGGACATGAGGTGATCTGAGATGGCTGCAGGCTTGCTGCTGGTGTGTGTGTTGAGGCCTGGAATGGTGAGTGACCCAGAAACCGGGGTAGGGGTAAGGGTTGCCACCAAGGGGTCGATACTGCCCCCTCCCCCCAACCAGTGCCCAACCCCGCCCATAATTCACAGTACATGTAGCTGGAATTATCATGTTCTCTCCTACTCTTTTTCTCTTGCCTTCAAGCATGGCTCCCTTCACTCTACCTATATACTTGTATCTTCTTACCTCCGCCTTCATTACCTTCGTTACTTCCAATTACTCCCCTTTTCTTCCTCACCCCAAGACAACATATTATCTAAGTGTCTCTGAATGTTTCCTATATATATAACTGTCTCTAAATGTATACCTCTCCTCTGCTCCTACCTCCTATGTCTCCTTCTGTCCTTGGTTCTTATACTTATTCGCTTCTCTTATTGCATATGGTCCATGTATAATTCTCTGCCCTCTGTTTGTAGCTGCATTCTCTCCTATATTCACTTAATCTTTTCTTCATTTTTTACAAAGTGGCCTTATTCTTCTGCACTACATTCTCTCCTTCATTCTTTTCTTCCCACCCCTTCCCACTCGCCCTAATCCCTAATCAATCCATCAACCCATCTATTTCACTCAATCTATTTGGCCTACTTTACATATTTCCCTTTCTGCCTGCAAGCCTTACCCCTTTCCTTCTTCATCTCTTCCAGTCAATATTTTCCTCTCTCCCACTATCCCTTTCACTATCCTCATTCACTTTATCTCTCCCATCCTTCCTACCCCAGTGCCTCCCTCGTCTCTCTCTCTCTCTCTCTCTCTCTCTCTCTCTCTCTCTCTCTCTCTCTCTCTCTCTCTCTCTCTATTTATCTTTCCCTCACTCCATCTCTCATCACCGCGTCAGCTGCACCCCCCCCCCCCCCACCTCTTCCACTCTACCCAGACCAGGTATTCAATAATTCACGTTTGCCTTATCATACTCCCCATGTGGCGCCGGCCACTGCACTGGTGGGGTAATGAACACACAACTCCGCCGTGGTAGCTCCTGTTCGTGCTTGTCCAACACCCCCAACCTTAACCCCTACCCCCACCAACACACAGACACGACTGACACGGCAACAATATTCCTGTGCCAAGTAGAAAATGCCGCGAATGATGTGCTCTGTGTACGTCCGTGCTGGTAACGTGATCCGCGTATGGTTACAGTGTTAGAACTTTACACCGCTTTTATTGTCCGCGTGGAAACCTATTGCCCGACATTACCGTTGCGGTAATTTCTGAGGTCTATAGCAATTACCAGCCATGTGTTGTGAACAATTTAGGGCTTTTGTAATCGAGCTTTTATCTGGATAAAGATAAAATAGCCACGACTTAAATGCATGGTGATGGTTTCATATCTTGATTTTATTGGCATATATTTAACCTTTATGATAGAAGTATACATTTTCGGTAACAAACCAGGAATTAATTATCATGGTGTTCTAATGATTATTTTTCCTAAGTATACATAGACTTTGCGAATGATATTATTGTATGACAAACCATGATGCTTTGTGTTTGGACAGGCTAACAAAATGTCGATTTGGGGTCATTGGACTGTATAGGCATTCAGTAATAGAAACATTTCAGTATACAAGATTGATGGCTGCATGCAGATGATAGCATAGAACATGTTGGATTCTGTACAGAAAATACATCAACATATTTAAACTCATAGCATACAACAATATGCCTATTATGTACTGCCTCACACAGTGGCAGCTGGTGTCAGTGAACTGTAGCCACGGTCAGATTAGGTAATTTCATAGGTTGAGCTATACTGATCTCGATTTATCAAACATGCAGGTTGACTGACATTCAAAGCTGACTGTTGGTGGGAGTAAATACGTGCCCGGAGGTGCCATGCTGATATATTAATTATTCAGCATGTAGGCTATCAGCACTCAGGCGTCACCTAATGCGATGCAACTCTACAAAAATAGATCTCTCACGAATTCACACCTCATCTTATATTACAATAAGGGACGTTTGGGATTATTGAAATGAGGATATGCCACGTAATCACTGATGTGTGGTGATTGTAACCTATATGTTGAAGTAAATGGAATGTGTTATATGATGTGACTGTTCTCTTTGAGTCTTTAATTCTGGATGGAAGGCTGTAGATGACTGTTATGTCGGTGTAATGTTGGGGTGAGGGTATTGAGTGTGCTGGGTAGATGTCATGGCAAGGTGTAACAGTGATGGACAGAAGGCAAGGTCAGCTGTACAGCGCTTTGGTTGGTGGTGCATATGAGAAATAATCAGTTCCACTCGAAATGATAAATCTAAATTTGAAAAGGCTATGTCCGGTTCCGTTGATGGGTTGTATTCGAGGATGAGAGGTAGAATTATCTTCTTACACCCATTCTGACCGCTGTACTCCTCTGTCTTACAACTTCCATCCATGTTCGTGCCTTCAAGGAGGATTCCCGACCGTACCCTTCAGTTTGGATACAGAATGCATGCCTGTTGCTGCTGACAGCACTGCTGGTAACAATTGGGGCAATGCCGACACCAGACTTTGGACTGGGGCCATCTGCAAGCTAGGCAGCGTTGCTGGCCTGCGTCTGGGGTGGAAACTGGGATAGGGGTGCGGGGTGGTTGTTTCTGTAGATGTATCTATTGCCTCGAGGTCTGATATGTTATCCCTGACAGCCAGTTTCCTTTTACTGAGACTGGACATTCATAGCAGATTTATCTTTGAATTCAATTGTGCAGGTAGCATTGTCATGTGAAATGCGATCAAAACCATTTTTATGATGATATATTTATAATCAACCGGTTTATACATGTGATAGATTTGTTTGTCTGAAAGGCTGAAAAAAGGAATTCAAAGATATATGCATGGTATTGTCGTGACTGTCAGATTCTCATTTTTCAATATTTTCTAAAAACATTGAGAGGCCTAATCCCTTCCTCCATATGCCTATAGCTGTTTTATATCTAGAGAGGGACCATAAGCACGCACGAAGAGACTTTAACAAAATTGTGGCGCCCTAGGGCCATAACTTGCGGCATTATGCTGTGAATAGATGATCGTTTCGTCACAAATTGATTGCCATTCCTTAAATCGCTACTTCGTCAGATGATTGTCATGCCTCCAGGCACTGCCTCGCCCTTAAAAGGTTAAGTTCTTCAGTCTATCGATCTGACACCTGTGAGGCAATTGTTCATGCTAGGGATAATTATCAAATGAAAGTAATTGTCTTCAGTGACCTAATTTAGATAGCGGATGGATATTATTCAGTAGTGAAACTGGGAGACTACTGCATATCAGTTGATTGCTGCCTCTACACGTGTTGTTTACACTAACTCATGGGTATGAGGAATACTCAGAAATGGCCGATAAAAATCACCTGATATCGATACTTGCAAAAACACACAGACCTCGTGCATTTCCGCTACTTAAAGAGATGAAAAAAGCAGCAGTACCAACATTTGTGTTGAAATTCATGCCCTGTGAATGCAGAAACGTATAAAAGGTCGGCTTGCAATGAGCTTTTTGTTGCAGGTGCAGCTTGAACACCCGGGCCCCCGCCATCCACCCATTATAGTCTTCAGCCAGGGCAAATTGTGGGATAGAATGGGTGTTAGGTTTCAGACTCTCTTTACTAGGACATGGGAACAAAGATACCCCACCCTGGCCAAATTCAATAACCCACTCACATGGTTGTGAGGCTTGGTTCTCGACCCCCATAGACATCCCCACCCCACCTCACCTTACGCACACACCCACTATGGCTATCAACCAAGGCTCGATGTTAGCGTCATACATTTATGCAGATACAAATTCGCAGTCTCGCTGGGTTATTGTTTCGTCTATACAAAATCACCAGTGTTCCCCGGCCTCTCAAATTTTAATCCCCTGTTCAGGGTTAAGGTGTTCGTGTGCTTGAAATGTTTCACGTCTGGTCCTTCCCCCCCCCCCCCCCCCCCCCCAAGAGCATTAGGGGAAATAATCGCACCTGTCTATTATTGGCGCTCAGCAAACATTATTGTGAAGCTCGACGTTTATCCTATTTGGTCTTCACTATTTATAATGTAATTTGTTAAGTGACCTTCCCCTCTTATCCTCTCTCTCGTATACCGACGACCAGTCCCATTGGGTATCCAGGTGTTCGATGAGGAATTTCCTAGTTGTGAAACATTGGATGGTTCACATTTGTTGGAATTCAAAGATACTCGGATGGCTTGAGCCGGGAATTATATATATTCCTGACAATTTTGCGGTGAACTGTTTTCTTTGTCTACATGCAATCCATGCAGTTGATGAACTCCTCTTAGTAACTATAATGATACAAGAATCCAGTTATTCATTTGCTGATTTGTGAAATAGAAATTCAGATAATTAAGAAGCTATCTGATAATTTGTAATATTCACATCGCTGTTACTGATCAACCGATACAGAATCATATGGGATATCACTGGCCGTTAGCGATCTGGTGATGCTAAGCTATATGGTATTTTCATTTGGGTTCAATCGAAGACGGCGTGAAGCCACGTGGACTTATTTTTGCGCAGATACACACAAGAGGTGTTGAGGCACACATGCCGGTAACAATCTGCCCGCCATCCCGCTCCGACCTGGGCGATAACATCGGGAAAAGGGGCACGGGTGTAGGGGCATCAGAGGCAACAGCCCCCGCTCCCGCACCCCACCTTCCCTTAGCCTGTTCTCGGTTATAAACCAACCCAATGTGGAGATAGGTAAACAAATTACACACTCTTTGCACAACGACCTACTGCGCGTGATGCAGTATTCAGCCGGGCGGCGGGGGCCCCCGGGCGGTGCGGCGGCGCGGCGCGGCGCAGAGCGGGCGGTTGTAGGCCGACCGCCCGCCCGCCCCGTCCCATACCACCTCGTCCTTCCGTCAGGAATTTTGCACCGGTCGGGCAGTCGCGATCAGGGTCCAACGAAACCAAAAGGTGGGAAGGAAGGATATCGCCACCCAGCCATACTGAAATAGCTTCATACCCAGACCAAAGCGTCGCATTATAGCCAGACAAAAGCGAGATATAGGCATATGTGTCTTTTTGTAGGCCCTCATACAAAGCCGGTGCCATTCGTTCGCTCATCGATTCAATCGCCCTTTCAGTACTCTAACTACCTAGAAGTAAACATTCCTTTTGGTAACGAATAGCAAACATTCAGGTAACGCACCAACACTTAACTCATGGAGTCATGTTCCTTCAGGAGGCTACCTGTTCGATGGTGCGTTATCGTCACTCGCAGAAGCCACTTCCAGATATGTAGGAATAGGACTCCTCCCGTCCCACACATTGATATTGTGACTCTGTACCTATGTGATGTGCTCTTTATATTTTTTCTGTGTCTGTATATCTGTATTTTACATACTTCTCTGTCTCTGTCCTTCTCTGTCTCTAAATTACCCTGTTTCTCTATCTTTCTCTCTCTTTCTCTCACTCTCTTTCTATCTCCCATTTCATTTTAAATTTTGGTCGTCACTGTTTCTTCTCTGTTTGTTGAAATACTCGGCTCTAAATCAAACACTGCTTCTGGGTAAACGAAAAAGAGGCTGTCGTGACCCCCTGTCCGGCCCGGGGCGCGTCCCCGCACCATACCAGGGGTGGGGTGCCGGCGGGGGGTGGCGGGTTGGGGGTAGAACAGCTTGCAAGCAAACGCAAAGCAAACGAAATCTCGCTCAACTCTCATACCCGCATCAAGTGAGCTTAACTCGTGTCAATCAACCATGACCGACATTGACTCCTGCATACTTTTTTTCTTTTAACTGTTTCTCTCTTTAAATCTCCAGTCCCGCATTGCGCTTTACCGGTATAACGTAGCTGAGGTCTTGAATCAGCGCCAAGTTAACACTGACTGGAAGTGTTACTTGGAGAGCGCTAAATTCAGGCCGCGCCTAACGCCGTCTGGTGGGCGGACGGGCAGGCACTTCACCCTGCATCTCTGGAGCGCGGGCTGTAAGGCAATGTTTTCGTCACAAAGCACACACACGAACGCCGCCACCTTCCTGCAATGGCTTCCGTTAAAGCCGCTAGCTCACACAAGAGGGCGCCCCGCTACCACCAGGAACCAGTTATCAAAACAGCTCTTGTTTTCCCCGATTTTTCGTTACTGTAATACTGGCGCTCCGAAAAAGTTTGTTTAATTTTGTGAAACTAACTCGACGATCTGTCTCAACGCGAGACTATTTTTGTTTCATTGTGACATGTGTTCTTACTGCGGTAGCTTGGGGTATATTTAGGATTGGTGTTTGTTTCTGTTTGCGGTGGGGAAATAGTCTACCTGACACGGGGTATTAACAATAAGTAGGGATTTAACCCCACCCTTGACAGAACTCGATGCATTATAAAGTTAATCATCAATTCATATTGAGTTTCAGACAATGGCAAGCACAAACACTCTCGTGTTATTTATGTACAATGCCATCTTATTGCTCTCACCATGTGCATCTGTTTGCGATCTACATATGGACAGCATTGATCCTTAGTTAACGATATTCGTTAGCTGACAATATTATCACCAGGGAGGACAATATACTCAATCGAAGCCTTAGATATCTAAATCATGTGTCAGCTTCCTCACAATAAGGACATCACTATGGTGGGTTTTTATTCGTGTTAACCGTAAACCCTCGTATAACACAAGGAAAAAGGCAGATAGTTAATAGTTTCCGTCTATTTTTCTCCCGCAGGTTGCACAAGTCTGGACCGTCAGGACCGTCAGCCGCTACAAGTTCCTCATCTTGTCCCAGCGAACACACGGACGACGAAGACCTGGACTTGGACGGCTGTGACAGCCCCCTCCGGGTGGACTCCCCGCCGCTCGAGGGCCAAACGTGCCTGCCGCCACACCCGGGTCTCACCGGCATCGTCCCGGGCGTCGTCCCCGGGATGGGCGGGCCCCTGAACGGCGGGCTGGGGCTGCCGATGCACGGGCTGATGGGCGGGCTTGGGCTGCCGGGCGTGCCGCCACCCATGCCGCCGGCGTCGGTCTCGAGCACGCCGACCTCAGACCCGGAGCACAGCCCGGGCGTGCTGTCCGTATCCTCGTCCGGCGGGGCCAGCACGCCGCCGCCGGCGCACTCACATCATTGACGCCAAGCTGCCGCCGGCGGGAACCACCTACTCCACCACCCGCACCACCTGACCGGCGTCTTCCCCACCACCACAACCACTAGCAACGGTACCACCGCCGCCGCCACTACCACCTCCTCCAGTTCCTCCTCGTCATCCTCCTCCGCCTCCCCGTCGCCCGCCGCCGCCTCCCCGTCCGCCCCCTCCGCCATTCCCGGTGGCGGCGGGGGAGGGAAGGGCGGCGGCATCAGCGGTAGCATCAACAGCATCATCAGTACTAGCAGCAGTAGCAGCAGTAGTGGGCAATCCCTTTTACAACACCACTACCACCACCACCACCTCCACCCGCGGGAACAGGCCGTTTTCCCGCACATGTTCCCCGTGGTATCGGCCGGTGGACCCCTCGGTCTCCCCGTGGTTCCACCGCCGATGCCGTCCGACCGGCCGTCACAAGCCGCCAACTAAACACCGGGGAGGAGAGTGAAAGGATGAGAGTGGGAAAGAGGGGCTACCATGACGACTTCGAGCAGTCACCGCCGATACGGCCGCGAGTTGAACTGTAACCGTCCCCGCACACCGACCCAGTCCTCAGTCCTGAAACGGATATGAGTAAATTGGACCGGAAACCGTCGATGATGACATCATCAACATGTTGCATGCGGGGACAGAGGGTGTTGGACGGGGAGTCTGGCCACGGGCTACTGTCTATGTGTGCACATTTAGGGTGGACATTGTATTTGAAGCATGCACCTCCACAGAGAAAGACTTTGATTGTAAGCATATTTGTGCGGTGTACGCGGTTCCAAATGGCGGTTAGAGTGACAGGCGTTGTATCAACGCTATGCGCTGCTAGTGCCTCCAGTGCAGGCCGTTGACACTGGGAACAAGGACTGCGTCTGACGCGTGTGATGACGAAAATCTCCAGCGAAAAGGCACCAAAAATAATGACGCCCAAAATAACACACAAACACAAAGACGAACTGACTAACGTGAGAAGAAAATGAAACAATCCAGAAACTGTCACCCAACAATAACAACATTTTTCAATGTGTGAAAAGAAATGCTAATGACAATTTTCACACCCGGCCGCTAAGGAGAGAGTGAGTCAGAAACGTTTAACTAAGGCCGTCAATAATGTGGCCGCGAGCGATACTTGAGCTGGATGACAAGCAGGCAAAGCCAGTTTCCCCGGCCCCTCAAGCACTCCAAGTGTTTAAAGGGTTGGTGACATTCTAACGGCACACACTTTATTGTGGAGGAGTTCTCTTTCCAAAGACAGTCGCTGAGAGTTTGGTCAGACTAAGACACGTTCACACGGTCAGAATACGGCGGACAACTAATCCCGTTTAACAAAAATATGATAAAAAAAACAAAAGAAACTGTAAAACAACAATGTGTACACCGAAAATTGACGAGTGAGCAAAAGCAGACTCCCACCCACTAAAACAGTCGAGTGAGTGCATTGTTTTATTGTATTTTATTTAGTGGCGATGTATAACAACACACACGATTGGTCCACATATATCAATATCCCATGTGGGTATACAAATAACCGTGTACATTTATAATTATGGGTTATACGTGCATATATCAGAGTGAATGTTTTTTTTCTTTTGTACTTTATTTTCACGACCATTCTATAATGATAATAGGTGTGCTATGATTAAGTGGAATGATAATTGTATTTGTGTTGTATAGGCCATTTACTGATGCTGATTACTGTGTATAAAACAAATTGGACTGAGCGCGCTATATATAATCCCTTTGTATACCGTTGTTCTTTATCAAGGGATCAATCTTTAAGCAAAGAAACCATCATAGGTAACAAAATACAAAAGTCAGAACCCTCCTGATACCGGCAGAAATAATAGCAGCTCTTGACATGTAAGCATAGCTGCATTAAGAAAATGCTATGCTTATATGCCTTGGTGATGTTTGAAAAGAAAAACATGGTGCAATTCCACCTACTGATACTGGCGAATTTAAACTGAATGTTGGCATGGTGTCTTATTGTGATGTTATAGACCGTCTTACCGCTATTATTACTGAACTATAGACTGTAAGGTGCTGTGTGTAGGAAAGAATGATCATGTGGTTTGGTTTGTTTTATTTTTGTACCAACTACGTTAACTGTGTGCATGTAAATAACGGTCTTACTCTCTGTAAAGTTATATTGAGAAGCCCAAGCGTGTCTATCAAAATCATAAGCAGCATGGAGTATTGGCCAGTGTATCTTTATATGCGATAGAATGTCCCTAACGTCGAGACTACGGTGTAAATAAGAATGCAATTTTCATATCGGAGGAAGGAAACTAGTAGCTACATCCATGTAGCTATTTAATGTCTTCAATGGTATTTTCAGTTCGGAAATAAGTTTGCCTTTTTTCAGTATTGAAGGTGTAAGGTATTGGGAGAATACTTTGACAGTCGAGGAAGAGAACGCATATACAATTTTTAGGATGCTGCTGAGGATTATGCAGTATCTGAAGGACTCTGCTATTTTTAATTCTGTCAGTGGTACTCGAGTGAGACAGGCATCTCTGTGCATAATTGGTGGAGTCAGCATTATATAAATTATCAGCATGTAATTGTCAAATGTTTTGATTTTTGAAACAATTGTGTTGTTAAAAGAATTTTACTTTTGCTGGAGATTAATGTAAATAAAGCATATACGACCTATATGCCCAAAGTTCAAATCATAGGTTTGAAAATTTTCCACACAAGGCATGGTACCTGTCGCCCTCGCCAAAATGTATGTGTCAGGTGATACCAACACATGTCGGCATTTGAACGTGTTTGCAAGCATGCGCGAGATTTATTTTTAGACATGTCATACATATACGAAAAGACACCAACAATACTCAATTACCAATCATACTCTCCTATTTATTATGACTACATACTGAGAACTGATACAAACAAAGGTCGTGAGATTTATACCAATCGTTAGCCGACTCAGTTTGGTGACCAAACTGTTTCTTTTCAGAATGGGCTAAAATGCAATGGCATTATATGGTGTGATATCGAGCACACACATATTCCTCCATATTGGTGGTTAATTACTATACCTGTGTGCCAGATTAGCTATGAATTATTGAGGCCCAAAGTTGAACCGGCTTTAGCCTTCTTCGAATTGGGCTATCGCTTTCAGCAAACAGAAATACATTGGCTATTTACAAGAAAGTCATCAGGGTACCATGCTTTGAGTGCGAAGCCCAAGTCTCCCAATGAGGAAGAATGTTATGTTAATGCTATAGGTATTTCATTTTTAAATCACATTTGCGAGGTGTCATTATGTTGGGTTCAGAACTCACGTTCTGTGCTCACAAGGTCATACGGTCACGGTGGATATTCACGCCGAATTATGTGAATCTTGTCCTTGTGTGTGTTTGAATGTGAATTACGTCCTAAGTCCTCAAGGTGTTGTGAAATACCACAAACACCCCACGAGCTAGTCGGCATGTACATATATGATATAATAGAGAACTGGGCTATATACAAGGAAGATTTTATTTGTCTATGATCAGATCCGGCTTCAAATATATACATGTACCATTGAACAAATCCCCAAAATGCTACAGACCTTCAAAAGCAAAGTGAATTGACGCGCGTCAGAGAGAAAGCGGGATCGAAAGGTAGACACCGATTACATGTACAAAGCAATCGCATTATTACAATTTGTTAATAATTGATTGAAATTAAATGCTGTGTTACTTAAATTAGCCTCGTTTGTGATGTTGTTGTCAGTCGTCAGCGGAGGCTTTGCCTCGATCTAGAACGTGACCTACTTTTGCTGCGTCGAGCCGAGACGGAGGGAGCGTTTCTTGTGGCATTGTGTTCAGTGATTGACGGATTCGTGTTTAAATTTGGTTATAAAAGGCGTCCAGGCAGCGGCATCTGGATACGAGCTGATAGTGTTGGATTAATCCGAATATGCGCTCTTCCATTTAACAAACCAGTCTAGATATTATGAATGTAAATAGAAATCTGACATCTACAGGCCTATTTGAAATTCAATATCATAAACGTCTTCAGTAATATAAGATTATAGATATCACGAAGACACTATTAACCGTTGACTATCAACATTCATTCAAAATACTCCACTATGTAGACCTTTATTTCTTATTTCGAAATTAAGGTTCACCAACTTGGTTGCAGACATTGAAACATTTAATTGAAACGTTAGATAAACAAATGTTCATAATTACCACGGGAAGTTTTGCATGAGATCACATGTAGACAAAACGCGAGAGAAACAGCAGCTGTTCCAAATGTGTGTGTCCTTTTTATACACTTGTTTATATTTCCACACGTTTAAGACGCTCGTTGGAAAACAAATTTCAGAGTATATATTTTGCCAGTTGATAGGCCCCTAAAACATAGAATCCGTATTTCTACGTATAGCCAATATGCGTATGCTGGATATATCTCATACGCTTGTGAATCAGGGTTGGTCGAGGTGTATCGGGTCGACAGCCTGTTAGCATCTTAATCGAATTCCCAATTTGACACGTCTGCACAAACATGGTCATTGGGAGTTGGCCGAGCGGTTAAGTCTCTGGTGAGTGTGTGCCTACAACGTGCACCTTGAGGCGTTGCTCTAATTACTGGTCCCTGAGGCCCCCTCCGCTTCCTCCCACCATTTTTACCTGCCCCCACCCCTACACGCCCGTCCTGTAAGCTTAAACTGTTGTGGTCAAGCGAGGTGGCGAATCAGAACACGGGTGATCTGGCGCCTCTCGCCCCAAACCCCGGTGGCCCTGTCACGTTTTACCCGCCCCTCCCTTCCTCTCTGCTACCCCGGCCTCCGGCCCTTTTTCTCCTCCTCTGAATTCTCAGCCTACAGCGACCGACCACTGTGGAGTGATTAGCTGTTGGCCGGTCCATCCCCCTGCCGAACCGCCCAAAACACGCCTTTATGAAAACCTAATTACCCAAACGTTACTTTTGTAAAGAAGAGGCAAACGGGCTCTGCTAACCCACCCCCTCCCGTTCGTGCTTCTATTCTCTACTCTTAGCTCCTACCCCTGACTGGGCACCTTTATTTCCCTTCCACATTTTCTTCTCATTGGGAGCTCTGCACCATGCGGGGTTTCGCGAGAAAGGTAGATTAAGACTATCAAAATGGGAAAGACAATAAAAAAAAGTTAGACAATCAAATCTATAGACCGACAAGCAGAAAGAAGGAATATAGTTCATCACGCAGAGGAAATAAGGGGCCGATACCTCTGATCAAAGTTTGATAGTGCACCAGAGGAAGTGAACAACATTATGGAACCCATGAGATTGAACATATGCCAACCGTTAAAATGGTCGAAGGAATAGATGAATAGGAGACGTAATGGGGAAGAAAGTGTATATGGAAACGATTACAGAAAGAGCATGGAGCAACACAGTAGTACTGAGAGATGCAAATCATAAGAGACAATGAGACAGCAATAGCAATAAAGATGCAGGAAGCAAGAAAAGAGAAGAATGCTTACTGGAGCACAGATATATATAGGCGTACCCAAGTGACATGCACTGTGTAGGCGGGTGCTCTTCGGGCCAGTTGCAGACGACACCAAAGGCTGTGTTCCCAATTAGGAGATTTCGACCCTATAAACTCCGTTTTCCTGCGGGGACGTTACCGAGATCTGAGAGATGAAAGGCGGGAATTGGTTCACACTTGGAGACAAAAGTCGTCTGCTCTCTACAGCAAAACGGCGGGGGACCGCGGGCAGGATGAACGCGGCAAGAGAGACCCCATAGCCGGGCGAGCGTCACTTCACTCGACCTCGAGGAGAGGCCTAGACAAAACACCAGCGCTAGTCACCGCTAAGTATATATAATTGGATGTCATTAACAGAGTGACACCAGATGCTGGGCATTCAGTTAAGGTCTTCGGATAGAGCCGCTGGACAAAAACTCTGGGGTGAGAGCGGAGGGTGCTGCGTGTGGTGATGGGTACAGGGGTGGGTGTGTTGGGGGTGCACTCTGGACAGTTCACACAACACACTGCACAACGGCAGGTGGTGGTATCCAAAGGGGTGTGGGGATTTCGTGGGCAGGCTTAGTATCCAAGAGCAGTGGCAGTGATGGGCAGGGGGCAAACGACTGACTGACAGAATTGGGGCAGGTTTCACGTAACTGGTTGGCAGTCGACTATATACAAATATGTCCCATACAGGTTGGTAGTTCTCTGCAAGAGCATCCAACACCAACAGCTATCTCGATACAACCAACGTTACGTAAATGTTGAATCTGAGGAATTTCATACTAGAGTAGATATTACAATGCATATTTTGTGGCCCACTGAGCCTAGAAAATACACAATATATGTCTACTGACAACATAATCTTTAGATTCATGTATACGATTAAAGAGGGGGGGGGGGTATAATGTAACAAAAAGATCTTTTGACATCCATGCAATGTATAGTTCCCATTTAACAATGGTCTGCCAATCATGCATTTACTCGATGTAATAGTGATGCATATTATACTTTAGTAGACCTACTAGTAGTACGACACGACGTACATTAGTGTGTAGCATATACACACACGCGCGCGCGATCCCTGTATGTGAGTTTGTAATTGAAAAAAAGACATTGGGAAAGTGCGATAAAGGGACGTCAACAGTTGATGGTATGGAAGTAGAGGAAGAAGGATAATAGATGCAGTTGAAAACAAATCTGAATGTTTGTGTTCAGAAAAAAGGGAAGTGAACAGATCATGAATATAAGTATAGAAATGGCCAAAAAAATTATCTTAACTAGGAATTTTACTGGTGGCTGTGAGTGGTGATTATGTATTGATGTTCAAAGTGATATCTCTCTGGAAAAGCCCTCAACACATTTGCTACAATATTCACATTCTAGCATAGTTTTAGGGAACAATACATACACTATCAAATTCTTTCAAATAGAAAGGAATAAAATAACGAAGTAAGGGTTCAACTTCTATATTGACGTTCAGCTCGTGAAACACTGATACGGTGATACTGTGAGTGGCTCTCAGCATATAACTCAAGGTCACACTGACCCCACTGTGTCCTCATTGTCCAACCAGTAAACACCCTCACTCCATTCCTTCCTCCCTCCCCCATCACCCTCATTCCCGGACCCTGTCTGATTAACGCAAACAGGCCAGCGCCCTTTTTCTATCCCTCGTGCCCGCCTCTCGTAACGATAATACCAGTGTCGAGATTAACGACGATAAAGAGCGTTTCAATTGTGATGGCAGCAATCCCCGGAGGGGACGGAATCTCGGGGACGGCGTCGACCGGGAGTAGCCCCAGGCCCCACCGCCCCTCCCCCATCATACCTCCCATGCACGTGGGCCCCTGGTCCATGTTTCCACACTCAACCTCCTTCCAGTCACACACTCACACGAGGGCACACACACACAAACAGCATGCGCATGCGCCGTCGATGCCGATTTATAATCTAACAACATGGTCGCCGTCTGTCAAAATATTAGATATCAGGGGACTTCGGAGTCGGAGTTATTTTTCCAACGGGTTCAGGTCCGCCCGAGATAATGCGTCACCTCTGCAAGCGACCATTACAGCTGGTGGTGTGACGATGTCAACGACAGAAGTGTTATTCTGAATGTTGATCACTTCTCTGTTAATGTCCGACTGTCTCTGTCTGTCTGTTTGTCTCTTTCTCATTACCCCCCCCCCTTTTTTTTCTTTCTTTTACAATAGCCTATATAGTAATATATATACCTGTGCACGAATAGCCTCACGCTTGCTGGCCGGTTGAACGGATTCCGTTCTGCATTCTGTAGCACCCTGTAGCACGTGACTTGTTATAAAATGGAGTCGTCAGGTATATACATGTAATAATAAGACGGGTAGTGTGTCTGAATTCGATCTGTTCTCTTTGTGTTTTTTTGGTCGGAAGTATTTTTGGCCAAAACAACTCGTAACAGATGTAATTCGGGCACACTAAGCATGTCTTCATATACTATTGCTCTATTCCTATTGAGGTAGAAACATTCTGAGTTCCACCCCGACCTCCGCTTGCTCAATTCAGTAATTGCGGTAAATTAAAGTGAGGCTATATGGGCATATATTTCCCCCAAGTTTTACCTCTCTTTGTACTTTTGACCTTTCTGTCTTGAAAGCAGACATACACATATTACTCCATCTTTTCAGAGAGGTTCATTTTTTGTTATCTCTTCCTCTCAGTCCGTATTTCGTTTATTCTTCCCCAATCCCCCCACCTTCTCTTTCTATCTATCATATCTCTCTATCGTCAGTCGTAATGGATGAGATCCCGTGCTGTTCCGGCTTCGTTGCATGACATCTATCGTCTGTGCGATCGGACCGTCCCAAGGTAAAACTCCATCAATATTGCAGAAGCTGCCTGCTACCACTCCTCCGCCCCCGTGCACGCGCACTGTCGTGATCAGCGGCCACCGAGACCCCATTTTCATCAAAATCCAGCCATCTGTGGACCCAACTGCCTTCTCATTATTTTCTTCTTCTTCTGAGCACGGAGTATGGATCTCGTCTAAGTGCATGCAGTGCGACCGGCGCTATGTGAGCCGCTGCCACCACCCCAGCCGATAAGTGAATAATTGTCTGGGCTGGGGCAGAGGAGGAAATATCTAGATTGTATTGTGAGCTCTCGCCGAAGTCGCACCGCACCGTCATCCATTTGTCAATATCTGGCGCAGAGTTTTCGGAAGGAGTTCTCATTACCGAGCTCCGAATTATTTCGAGAAGGAGAGAATTTTTATGAGTTGATGGCTATATGGAAAGTTAATCATGATATCGCCGTTCTATCTATTCCATCTCTCTGTCTCACTCTGTATGCCTTTCGTTATAAGTACATGTATATGCTTTCCTTGTATCCGAGCCTCTGTCATTCCCCTCTCTGTGTCTTTCGGTCTCCCCGGATTTCCATTTTCTACCTTTCCTTGCCACTTTAATCTAACACAAAAAAGGTACTTGAAATATAGTAGAAAGGGAAGGCGTACCATTCTTCGAATCATCGAAACGAATGAAATGATGGTCTTGTAAATGAAAACATTTATCGGACACCCCTACCTTGACAATATCTCCTGAACGATATTTCCACTTTTACCGATATAAATCGCCGCGAATGCCACTCTATCTGGCCTGCATTTATATCTGGTTTCTATTGAGCATCTTCTGGTAATTTAAAGATGTTTTGCGCCCGGATTTGACCATTGAGCTTATATTTTTACAGCGCAAACTGCTCTCCGTCCCCGGACGACGAACTGGTCTGTTAAGCAAGGTTCGTGTTGGTAACGACGCAAGGGGCGGAGCCATGGCCTCAGATAAATCAAGAGATGTCGATTGGAATTCTCAAAGCATTGGGCGCCTGAAGTTTTAATGACCCACCATCCGCCTGGAGAGTGACAGAAAAGCTGTCCCTGCGCATGCGCGACGTGAGTGGTTCCGGCGACGCTGACAGTATCGTTGAGTGGGAAAATAGGGGTATTGTTCGGCGGGATGCATGCCTTGATTTTAGTCCATCCAACAATCCTGCGTGCTACAACCATCCCGATCTATTCTATCTGTCCTTCCTCCATCATGCATGTATACACACCATTATGCAGCCGCCCTCCCCACACTCTCCCAATAACACCACCTCCACGGTGCTCGGTTCCCAGCGCTTGGCGGCCACATAGCGGCGCTCTACCCCTTGTGGGTCTCTAACCACATGCTAGGCGCGCAGGAAATGACTGCTTTATGCCGGTATCACACGTGGCTTCGAAATGCCCCGCTGGGGGAACACAGGCGAACACGTTGTTGTCGGCTTTGGCAGTCCCCTAACCGCCGGCCTATTCACTAGACGTAATGGGTCGGTTCGGTGAGTGCGTCGACTATGTGATCGGTGCCTGCAAAAGGCCCCCTGATACCCCGCCCAAGCCATCATCCGACGCTGACGCCACCGCCCACCCCTCCAGCCGCCGCCAACACCGCCCACCACCCCGCCGCCTCCACGGTAGGCTCCATGCAACCACACAACTAATCCAGACCGCTCAGACTCTGCAATCTCCCGGCCTCCCTCCCACCTGACTCCCTCAATTTCTCTCCCCGCCCGCCTTGCCAATGCCAGCGATTTCGCTCCGCGGGGTGGATAAATGTCATTTAAACATTCATAACTTATTCGCTGGCGGCGATTCGACTAACAATACCCCCGCAGACTACAGGCTTCGTTTTGGCGGCAGCGGGCAAACCGCATTAACTCATACTTCATGGTCCCATGGCTTCCATTTACTGCTTGCCCAAATCCCATCGTCAGCAGCCAAGAGGCAGAGGATTATTGTTTTATGGGCGGGAATCTGTAGACGAAAAAATGGGGGGGGGGGGTAGAAAAACTATAGAGAAGGGGAGAGGGGAGAGCTCAACAATCGAAATGCGTTATGATAATGAACAATAACGGCTCACCTAAAAGGTTAAAAATCTCCCTAAAAATTGTGCAGTTCCCACCACCCATTGAGCGGTGATGGTTCAATGCTATGCCCGACCATTTGTCTCTGTTTGGGAAACGAAATACTAACATTTACTCACCAGAGAGATGGAAAAATAGAATTTATTTATTTTCGTTAGAAATCATTGTCGTTTGTAGTAGAAAGCTGATGGCTGGGTTTTTACGCTTTATATCGTATTATAGCAACGGCCCATGTCTCCTACTGAAAGTGCGTCAAGCTGTTTTCGTCTCCTTTTTAACGAATTAATCTCGTAAAATCTGAATAATTGCCAACTTTTAATTCCCAGGAGGGGCTTGCTTAGAAATCAAACAACGTTTTCACACCTTATGTTTTTATTGGAAGAAGCCTGTGTCTGATGGAGAAAATGTTGTGCTTTAAGCTGAATACCCCGGATTGCCGGTGTGTTCTTGTGAGAAATGAACATTGTTTACATTACTGGAGGCCCGATCAAAGTACCACCACCCTCCATGCGCCCGTCTCCAGGTGGAAGGGTAGATGACCCGGTTCTCATTACCTGTCAATCAATGTCACTCAGCCCCTGATTACTGCCCCCTCCGGCAGATGGCTCTGCGGGACGCCCGCGACTTATGTTGATTAGTTCCTGAACGCGCAGGCGCAGAACACTGCCCCATGACCCGGATGTACTTAAATCCCCTGAGTTCCACCTTCATCACCCCTACTCCTTCTCATCCCAGCCCCACCACCATGCACCCCACTGCCCCAACCGGTGAGTCGCTACCCACTGGCCGACCGTTCTCGCTTTCTTCAGATGTCGGTGGTGGGGTGGGGGATACGATAGGGGAATAGGGGGTTTAGACTGACATCCTAGTCATGCATTTCTACTCCCACGCAAAGATCCCCCAACACCACACCACGCTACCCATAATCCCCGTTTCCCTCAACGAACCCTGACCAGAAACAATTTCAGAATGATTTTCTCGATGCACGAAAGAAAGCCCCACGCATGATTTATATAGATCACAGAGGGTGGCGGTGTGTTAGTGGCGCGGGTGTGGGGGAACTTTG
This sequence comes from Alentia gelatinosa, assembly GCA_950022655.1. Lineage (NCBI taxonomy): Eukaryota > Metazoa > Annelida > Polychaeta > Phyllodocida > Polynoidae > Alentia > Alentia gelatinosa. Next base: position 54,246,078 of record OX465581.1, read on the forward strand.
TTCTGAAGGAAGTGGGATGTGGGGTGAGTAAGACCATGGGGACTATGTGTCAGAGCCCGACCACTCTACATGCACGCTGAATTCAATGGTCAGGTGCTGTATAGGCAAACTGTGGTTTATCCTGTCACACTCAGGTGTCATTCGTACACCCATGAAGTTGCAGTTACACAGATGTTAGATACCCACAGAGTCACATCTAGATCCATGTTATCATATCTCTTGTCCGCATAAATATACGTGTACTCGGGCCTACAAAGTATTCATGATGAATCTTCGATAAATGTGTGCGATAAAACTATAGTTCAAGGAGACAGGCTAACTTTGCTTAAAGTAAGAGGGTAGAAAATAAATAAAATGTCTACAATACACATGGTAGGCTATATGCATAGATCTATTGATTACATGAGTTATGTGAAACTGTGTGATTTATTGCATATAAAAACCAACAGAAAATATTCCATCCCGAATGGTTCATCAAATGGCGATGATATAGGTTCTAATTTAGAGCTCGTTTGGGCATCGCGTTAACACAGCCATGCAGTTGACTCATGGGGCAAAGTCAGCTGTGTATATTGTCATTCTTCTTCGGTTAATGCAAAGGGAGTAGAATTGATAGTCTCTTTGGATTGTGGGACTTCTCAGACTATGGTTCACGATTTGCACATATAAATAGGCCTCAGTGTTAGTTCTTGGCTTCACTCTCCAAGAACTAACACCCTGACGGTGTTTGAAATGAAGAAGATAAAAGCATGAAGGCACAGATCTGGATCTGACGTTACACATTGGGGCCTTGAGTAATTGACTGAAAGCTCAAAATTCGACGACGATGACACATCCATATATTTCATAGTAGAATGTAAGTATACCAAAAATGGGAGCCCTAGGTTTTGGCCCCCAACGCCGGCATTCCATTGAGCAAAGATTGCAGTAGTCTTAGGACCTTTCAGAATGACCAGAAAATCGGTAGTTTTTAACAATGCAATTGTCTATACTTTATCTAAATTTTTTTTTTTTTTTTTTGAAAATTTGTTTATTGACAGAAGGTTCTTCTATACATATACAAGATTTTCAACCTTACAGTCATAGATTTTAAACAATAGAATGAGACATGAGACATACAGCACGGTATAGTGAGCGTTCATACCCACCGTACGATGATAGTGATCAATGTTTTGGAATTCAGGACGGAGGCTTTATTAGTGCATCAGGGGTCTAAGACCTCCTGCACGGCAGGAAGGTTTTTATGTTCAAAGTTCTTGTTAGCACTCGTCACTAAATATGTCGTCTGTGATTGGGTAAAAAACCTCAAGTACAGTAGAGCAGGCCAGTATGGCGGAGCAGATACTCATTGTTTCAGTATTCTATGTATTAGTATTTGTCAGAGACAAAAAGGTAACATAACATAACACATTGCAGACAGGACAGTACTTGAACTTAGATACAGCTAAGAACGAAGTTGGGACACCACATGCACAGTTAATCAGTAGTAGCAATGACATTACTAGAGGAGGCAGCCATGAGTTTTACTCTCATGGGTTACACGGATCAGTCAATCAAATCTCTACACAGAGTCTGGAGATCTAGTCTTTTTAAGGCTGATTTGAAGGCTAGTCTATTCGAGATCTGTTGAATTTCAGTGCTCAGACAGTCCCACAGCCTACTACCTAGGTAAAGAGGCGATCTTTTGAAGAGGTCTGACTTTGGTCTGCGTACCATTAGCTTAAGTTTGTCAGCGCTTCTGGTCTGGGGTCCAGATAAGTCATTATGTGGGTTTACTCGGTTATCCGGGTCCGATGCCCACCAATGAATCTGAGAAAGCAGATGCCTAGCCCTACGGATGCTAAGTCGTTCTATATTGGCTCTGTATAGTAGATCGGCCACATCAATCCTGTCTGCCTGTCTCACACCAAAACAGCATCGGACAGCATTGTTTAACCAGATTTGTAATTTGGAGCTTTGTAATTTAGTGAGACAAACCAAGACAAAGTCACAGTACTCAAGCTTGGTCAGAATCATGGTTTTCACTATGGAGACTGCTGTTTTACTGTCAATGAAGAATCGTAGCTTTCTCAGCTTAAACAATCGCTGGTTAAAGTCCCTTTTCATTTTTTCAAAGTGAGCATTGAAACTAAGTCGAGAGTCTATTATGATTCCCAGTTAATTAAAGGTTTGGACACACTCCAGCGGCATTCCTCGAATTGTACAGGTAGGTAGTATCCCAGGAATATTTCGATTATTATGCGGGCACCAGAGTATTTTGCTCTTGTTCACATTGGGAACAAGGTGGTGAAGGTCGAACCAACTCATCAGGCTATCAATATCGTCCTGTAGGAGTTCTTGCAAGATTTTTGGGTCCTTACCTGTCACGGTCAAGTCTATGTCATCCGCATACAAGAGAAAGCGTGCGTGCTTTATCGTTTCCAAGCATCCATTTATATACAAGATGAAAAGGACGGGTCCCAGGACAGAGCCCTGGGGCACGCCCTTTTCGACCCCCGCAAAGCCTGACTGGGTTCCATTTACCCTTGTTGCCTGTGTTCGGTTAAAGAAATATGAACAGAAAAGCTGCACAAGCAATGCATTCCCAGTTTTCAGGGCAATAATTTCGAGGAGTTTATCATGGTCAACACAGTCAAACGCCTTTTGCAGGTCCAAGAAGAGGCATAGAGAGAATTCCTTACTATCCCTGGCTGTAAAAAGCCAACTTAGGAGGCGGAAGACTGCCTGACCTGTGGATATGCCCGGCAAAAAGCCATACTGGTATTTGGAGAAACATCCTCTATCGAGTAGTTGTGGCAGAAGTTGTCTATGAAGCTCGTATTCCAGCAGTTTGGATAGTACAGGGAGACCGGAAATGGGTCTGAGATCAACAGCTCGCTTTGGGATAGTGACTTTTGGAATTGGAGTAACGATACCTCTACACCAGATTGATGGAAAGTGACCCGCAGCAAATACCTTATTAGTAATAGATAACAAAATCCGGGGGCTATGACGTAGACACGATTTTTAAAAAGGGCAACTAAGACGGGGCATAATATAGGGCATCGCTTTTTGTCTAATATCCCTAACGTATAACATAACAAGGAATTTATAACTTATGAAAGTCTCTAGCAAGTGGCAGTTAAGCGGTGGGGTGGAGGAGAAAATGCGAGTAGGGCTTATGTGCATGGCCGACCGTCTGTTCACAAACTTTGCAATGCGTTACGAGTTTCCAGCATAGATGATGGAAACCATTGCTTTCTTCCTTATTTTCATCTCTCCTGGTGGTGCTCCACCACATCGGCGATTCTGAATATCGTTGCTGTGTTTCCACATATCGCCCAACCTTCTATACTATCTCTGACCCAATTCATCCGCGACAAAATGAACCCATGTTGAATTCGTCATTGATGAATTTGTCACGAAATGGTGCCCAAAAAAAGCTGCCAAAAATTGGAATACATATTGATTGTTGACTTCTTTAATTTACTGTTTCAAGTTGCCAATTTCTGACGAATTTCATTTTTTTAAATCCGCCTGTGGTGGCCGACAAATTTATCGCAGGCCAAAAGTTGTTATGCGGAAACAGGCCTTATCCCCATCAGCCTCTGTGAGTAGACCTACTTCACGCTCGCAGAATGAGCAGCTGTAGACTTTCCCCCATTATAGCTTTGATCTTCCCCCTCTCTTCTCTCTTCCTCCGCCTTCCACTCCCGTTTGACATGCTGGTCCTGCTCTATTTGTCATCCCCTCTCTCTTCTTACTACCGTCACTCCCACCCCTGCCTTCTGTTTTTGACTTTACCCTCCTCCCATGCATAGTCTATCAATCCAATAATTGTTTCTAGCACTGCAGAATTTCTGCATATCGCGTTCCTAACCCCCTCCCACACCAACGCTTAAGACCCACCTTGTCTACTAACCCTTACATCATTTTTGAATACCTATATATATGCACGATATATTGTATTGTTCTGTCCCTATACCCTCGGTAGATGTATAAAGGTGGAGAAGGCTTGTATATGTTTGTACATGTATATGCATAAATTGCTTTCAAGATAATTAAGCTTCAAGGCAACAGAGGTCTTTTTTTCCAAAAGACATAATATGCTTGGTGACGAACCAACCCGAATAGGGAGGAGGCGAGAAAGGGGGGGGGGTCCACGTTCTGCTCCTTCAGAGAGTGGGAGCGGCTCGGCCACGAGCAGATGCGGGCATTTTCTTACCATATTAGGATCTCGGGGTTATTCTAACTGGCTGAAAGAGACGAGTTGATCAGGTTACGATGCCCGCAGCACCCGTCTGTCACAAGCACTTACAGCCGAGCGGCGCAGGACACAGTCCAACCTACAACGCCCCCTAGTGGCACCGGAAGTGGCTCACTAATGTAAGTAGTATAATGAAAAAAAGCAAAACATGCCCTATAGCAAGACGAAGCGGCGAGGATAACTGCAGACAGAGGGTATCGTTCTGTTTGGTGTGTTGCATTATGATATTCGTATTAAATGTGAGAGTCTGTTCGGTAATCCTACTGAGTTATTTGAGGGATATAGTCCTAGAATAGGCGACGCATGATTAAATTTTAAGTAGGCCTTGGTTTCATGTTCCACGTCCCACTGTGACTTTTACTTTAGCTTTATCAAAAGCACCGTTTCCAATAATTGAAGAAGGACGGATACACGAAATGTAGGCTGTATACTTGCTGGATCAGTTTTTGAGATGATTATAAACGCATACGAATGCAAACACTACGGCCTATTTTTTATATAAATCTAATTCAGAATGCACTAGGATTTTCGCATCTCATATGGTTTCTCTCTCCATCTCTCTCTTTACTAATGTGTATTTCTCAACACATTTTATACAGTTTCAGGTTACATTTTCGTATGGTGAAATCTGAGACTATGTATGTCTGAATCTTTGAACCTACCGAATGAGGCAAATCATTCCATTTGGTCAGATTTATATTTCTTAGTTCAACGATATCCCTTGCTATAGTGTAGCTCAGTTAGTCTTTATCTCAAATCTTCAGTTTTCTTAATTTCTTTCAGTTTTCCTATTTTTCCCGATTTAAATGCATTATATCACCCCCACTTCTGAAATCAGTCTCTAAAATATCTTAATATAAATCATGACCTTTTCCTATACCACGTTGTAGAGGTGTCATCTTGTTCGTTCTGTTACGGTGATAAACGGCCTTCTAGCAATCGCTTCAGATACACTCTTTGGTCTGCCATTAAGGATTTCCCAGCTGTTACACCAAATGAATTCAAATGATTTTGCATGTGAATGCAGTGCCGCCTTCAACCAAAAACATCTAAAGAGGGTGGTGTTTAACAGGAAAATATTTATGTTAATCTATATAGAAATAATCACATGTAATTGTGTAACGTAACGGTAACAAACTTTACAATGATATTTGCTGCAGCAGTCAAAGGTCCTCGCACGACTCGTCTATGAATATACGTCTGTGTTGTTATTTTTTTCATCCTCTGTCTCCTTATATGCGAACTCAATTGAGCGTTATTTAGTCGCCGAATAATACAAGTATTTATTCATTTGCTTTTCACAGGGAGCCGGTATTATCTGCGTTTTGTGTGAGAGTCTCTGCATTTTCTGCTCGCGCACAATGTAAATTTGTTTTCGGGCCGCTGGCCATGTCTGCTTGCCCCACGCCCCACGCCTCCACCTCCCCAGGCTATCCGGCCTTGTGTTGTGTCAGCAAGCGTGGAGGGTGGACAGGTCCCTCAGTGGAGTGAAGCAAAAGCTGCACGGGCGTTGGCTATGGTCTGGTGGCTACAGCTGGGTATAGGCCGATTGAAGAGGTGGGGTTGCAGACAGGCTGGTGTGGCGGATGGTAGGTGGAAGCTCCTTTGGGCAAGGCACGATAAGATGATAATACAGTCCAACACCTCTGAACAACAGAACGGGTAAGATTTTACTCGGTGGTGATGGCGCTACCCTGCGGCAGGGGATGGGGTGCTGCCCTCACCGCTCCCCCCACCCCCCCCCCCCCCCACACACACACTCACACACAACTACGCATTCACCTCCATCACCACTACCGTCACTTAAATACCCAACCCCTCTTATAGTCTGACATAGAAACATACTAACATATCCACCACATCGTATATACCTTTACAATGTGCGCCTTTTCAGTCACGAATTCAGAAATCCCAGCGTGACTTCATTGACAGACTGATGTCAAGTAAACCACACGGTTCTTCCCGAGCCCCATCTGCCTTCCTCTGGTTACATTTAAACATTCCTGAGGGCTGGGTAGCTGTCCACCCTCTCTCTCTATCCACCCCTTTTTACTAGCACCCCTATCAGAGAACCAATGACACGCTGTAATTTCACCTTATAGACGTGCAATTGAATAACGTCCATTTTCACCTTGCAGAATATTCAATTTGGAGGTAGTGGGGTGGCAGGCGGCATGCTGCTAGTGGTGGGTGGTGGTTTACGGCTTGTGGGAGGCAGGGGCAGGGTGGGAGTGATGGGGAGTCGAAGTGGGGGAGGATAAAAGGTGAACAGTATAGCTAGTGGGTGATGTACCAAGGACAGAGAGTCAATGGGTGGTATACAGAATACAGACAGCATTCACACACACACGAGAGGCTAGAGGGTGTATGTTTTAGAGAAGTGGACGGTTCATGGAAGGAGTGGTATCTAACTACAACTTCTCACTACCTGGTACCCAGTTTCCACCACCTGTAACCCAGCTTCCACTGCCTACATCCCTTTGCCCATGAAAAAGATCATCTATAGTGTCCATTGACCACCTGACATTTGCCAGTTTTTCATCTGTATCTACAACCCACTAAAACATTCCTGCTTACAGCAACCAACATATAGCCTACCTTTAATCCTACAGTCTCCACTTTCCTTATAGCCCTTTTTCCTTATAATATGTATGTTTTATACATATGTGCGCTGCGAATTACAGCTACACCGTGGAACAAGAAAACGAGGGGGTAGCAGAATAAGCATAAATAACAATGGGATGTAAGCAATGGAAGTCGGGAGGCAGGTGGTGGTAGGTAACAGGTAGGCATAGACGTTGGTGAGACGTTGGTGGCAGATAGTGGATTTCCTATTAGTAAATGTCAGAGCCTCATAATAATGTGACAGAGTAAGTGATTAGCAGTTGGTGGCAACTATTAAATGGTAAATGGCAGATAGCATGTGGTGGGTAGCTAAAAATAAAATGCAGGTGGTAGGCAAAGGGTGGCGGGTAGTGGTTAGGTGAATGTCGGGTGGCAGGCAGTGGGTGGCGGGTGATTCAGGTGCTGCGTGGTGGGTGCCTAATGGTAGATGGCAGGAGTAAGTAGTGTGCGGTAGGATTTGGGTAGCAAGTGGAAAGTGCCTTTATGACGGTTGATCTTCCTGCGATCCTACACATGTCTGTCACCGGAGCTACCAGTAATGCGGCATCCTGGCAACCTTAGAACAGTTATAGCGTCAGTCAGCAAGATGATTATTGATAGAATCTGTTCGCATGTAACGGACTGCGCCTGTAACAACAGGCAACGAAAGTGTGAAAATTGAATATCTGGTGTGAATATAACGACCGTGAGGGGTTAAAGGTATTAGCAAATATTTGTCAGTAGGTGGTGCAATAGGGATGGAAGTTAATGTATAGCATCGATTCAGACAACATACGTACAATAGTGGACTGGACGGCAGCGTTAAGGGTATTTTTGGATGAAGGGTACCAGTGAACTTGATGGCAAATGGAGTCATGTCCTTCATGTAGCAATGATCTTGACAGCAAATGTAACAGTAACCTTGACAATCAATATTGGAGTGAATTTGACCGCGACTGTATAGCATTGATCCTCTATATCAATTGCAGCAGAGACCTTTGTCAGGAGATCTAGAAAAAACTTGACTAGAGAGATACCTTAACAATAAAGTATTGACGGTTATAAAGATACTGATAGTAAAGTAAACAGTGACTCTCCCAATCACAATTCAACAGCCTGTAAATAAAAAGAGTGAAAGAGGTTGTGATAAGTTAAATCTTTTTGAAATCCAAGGAAGTCAGACCCAAACCACTGAAAACCAGTGATTGTTAAAGACAAAACTAACTTTTTGAAATCCAAGGATGTCAGACCCAAACCCCTGGCATCCAGTGATTTTAAAAAATGAATTTGGAAATCACACTTCATTTACTTCTCAATCCAGGCTGTCAACTAGACCAGCTAATAAAAAACACCTACGGGACATAGAAGGTGTGTACCACAACAGACACACCCAACCAGTACACATACTTTTTTTTCTGTCAAAATACAAATAAAGACACACATAGTAACTTTGGCATAGGGTGCTCAAACAGAGCAGATAAAGCCCTAAAATCGCACTCACCTAGTCCCATCGGACTAGGACGAGAAAAAAAGGTGAGCCAGAGAGACAGAGGCAGAGTAGAAATAGGGAGAGAGACGAGGAGGAGTGGATGTATATAGAAACAGAAGGTGCTCAGTTGGGATGTGGTAGTGATTAGGGAGACCACACGTTGACTCAGACAACCTAATTCGTGTTCTGGCGTCTCATTTCCTCCCATTCTAAACAAACAAGTGTTTATGGAAGCAGATAACGGGGGTTTGTTAGGGTTTCGGGAGTAGGAGAGTAGGGCTTAACTATTAGTAGTCCGCACTGAAGGGGTGTTCTCCTGAGGGGATTGAGGAGCTAGGATGAAGTTCCCCATAGTGTAGTGGTTCTAATTGGATACCCGGTGCTTTGGGTTCTAGACTCCAGGGTTCTAGACATATCAGTAGGTCTGTTGATAGTAGCCTAAGCCTGACCTCCGCCTATAGGCCTATACCAATTCCACTCACCTCTCCATGCTTAGTAATCTCGCTCTCGTACATCAAATACCTCATCTGATGCAAAGGTGTGAGAGGTAGGAATATTGCATGAGCATGAGATGTGAAAGGATGGGTGTGTGTTAAAGAAGGTACCTAGTGATTAGGTGTGAGAATCAGTGAATAAATAAGTGTCACTTTATTATGCAATTTATATGATTGGGATGTAGAGGTATTTGAGTTGCAGGCGAAACGGTGTGGAGTCATTTTTACTATATGATTGCTGACAAGTCACATAGCATAGAATGTGAAGCATAATACTCTATGATATGCTGAAGTGTTGGATGTTCATGGACTGTTTAATGGTGTGAAAGGCAGTTGCGAATCAGGAATGAAATTCTGAGTGACCTATTAGGTATATATATATATATATATATATATATATATATATATATATATATATATATATATATATATATATTTATAGGTCAGCTATTGGAGTAAGTTGTAACAGATGATATGGGTGATATGCTTAGAGTTTCCGTATGAGTCAAGTAAGAAAATATTGTATGATATATGAAAGGCGTGTGAATTGATGTATGTGTAATTTAGGTGTGAGAGGTTTTGGTCTATTCAATGAAATATGCGTGTGAGTGAGTAGTATGAGGAGATTGCGGGCACGCACCCCTTGGCGTCAATACGATCTGACAGGCAGACCAGGGTTATTGATCAGGTAGCCCGATCCCTGTGGTGCATGTGTGAACTTGTCTTAATGGCTACAGACGGTTCATTGGTGTTCTGAGCCAAGCTTTCCGATCGTCCATGACAGCTCAGTGTATCACATATAACACATCATCAAGCCCGCCTCAATACGCTCTCGTTCCCTTTCACCCTAACCCTCCTGTTTTACCACCAGTCCCTCTTTTAGGCTTTCAGTCCCTCTCCTCCCTTCCCCATTGTATTCTCTAGGTATCTCACCACCCAATACATCGTTACTCTGCCAATTCCTTTCCGTCATTCCATAATTTCAAATCTCCATTTCTCCATTGCTAAACTTTTCATCTCCTCTTCTATGTCTAATTGATGAAGCTCATGCTGTATTCCACTATCGCTTTCCTCTCTCCTCCTCGACTACATTTTCTTACAGAGTCTCAATACATTCGATTACTTTTTCTTCTATCTAGCTATTCCCCATGCCTCCGTTGCCTTCCGCGCACACTGCAGCATTCTCTATTTCCATCTTTCTCTCATTCCGCGCAATCATATTCCGCCCTCTTATTCTTTTGGCCTTCATCTAGCCATATAATCCCAATTTCTACATTGCACTCCTTTTTCTTTCTCCCTTTCTGCCATTCAGCAGCCCCCTTGTTCCTGTTGTTCATTGTCTGTCCAAACACCCTTTTCTCTTTCTTTTTGTACAGACACCCTAATATTTTTCTACATTCCTTTCATCTCCGTCTACTCTTAATCCCCCAACTTTTCATCCTTCTCTCCTCGTCTAAATGTTTGATATGTCCCCCATTCTTTCTCTGTTTTTCTTTCATATCCCCTCCCCGTCATATTCTCATTCTTACGTTTCTTTTCTCTTCAAGCCCTTTCCTTCCTTTCCTTATTTCAACTTTAACCATGGTTCATTCCTTCCTCTCCTCCAGTTCTTCTTCAATTGTTCTGCCCGCTTCACCAATATTAGGAATAGCTACTCGACGTATAATGTTTGATCCAGTAATCAATGTGCCTTGCAGCAAGGTAAATAACGCTGAAATTCTAAAGCGTGCCCCTTCTTGGTGAGTTGTGTAGTGTTTGTTGTCGGCGCATCGCCAGGCCCACGCGGTGTCGATCCCAGGCAGCGAGGAGCCCTGTCTGCTGGAAGAGGGTGCTGTGAAGAAATGAAAAAGGAGAGCAGGGGTTAATCGTGTGCGGCACTGGGCGGTTGTGTCCGTTCCATCTCTTGCTCTGTGTATTGGTTCACTGCTTGCATGCCGACACCGAGCAGAAGGTTTGGGGATCACGCCCAGCTCCGTTCATGCATACGGCAGTAGCCGCGCCTCGATCCGGACCATCAAAGGGACGGAGGGGGTCGGGGCTTCCTTTTACCTCCGCGTCTTCGTGCCGGGCGGAGGGCGCTGGACTCCGCCCGCCGACCGTCCACAATGTCTCTTTGTCGGCGGCGGTCAGCGCCAATTAGCCGATGAAAACGGCAGGCCCTGAAGCCCAACCCTCCGCCGGCCACGCCGACACTGAAAAATTTACGCCCACGTCGCGACGCATTACCGTCAGCGCCACCCAGCTTTTTGACGGGCTCAGCAGCGCGTTGGGGCCGGGGAAACGACTTGGGTGGTGCGCGGGTACTGTGTGTGTGTTTGTGCATAGTGCTGGGAGAGTGCAGCGGCCATGAGCGATGAGTCCCGCCCCTACAGGAGTATAGGATCAGTGAAGTGTGGCGCCTCCTAGCGGCCTGATGATGTCACAAACGGAATCTCTCATGAGCATCTTTATTGTACGGTGTTTATTGAGAAGTACATCCTGCTGCCTGGAGTATTCCCAACACGAACTGCGGCCCAGGCAGATTTCGCTTTTTAACCAATCCCCCTTGTTGGATTTATTTTTATCTCTTTCATCCATTCAGCTCGACTTCAGGATCATGGCACAGATGTGTACATTAGACATCGACTCGCAGGCTATTATCGTCACCATGGGTTATAGTGTGGTAACCTTTGTTATTTTTTGTTTATCATGTCATTATAGATGCATGTATTATTGATTTTATTCCAACAACATTCATCTTCGTCTTAGAATTCATATACGTGTGCAAGTATATGAAATCTATAAGTAGGCTGTTCTCTCTGAAAGTACGACATAACATTACTTCTAAATGTTAGAATATACCAGATTCCTGTTATTTGTTTTGTAGGAGGGGACCCACATCTTGAAGAAAATGTCGCTACAGGAGTGAACGCACTGCAGAGACTACTACATTTACATGTGGCTATAGCACTTTGTTTTTATGTGACACATTGTCTCCTTCTTGTAAAATATCGGGCACCGCTCACCATATACTCCCTCATGCATAATTCACCGCGATGTATGTGTGTGTGTACATGTGTGTGTGTGTGTGGGGGGGGGGGGTATAGGAGATTAGCGCATGCAAAACATCGTGTGTTATGACGTAGCACCGTGTTACGCGAGACCCCCGGAAAGGAATCAGAAATGTTAAGGATTGAGCTCAACTGAGGCTATAAAAACCGAAATATGAAAGGGGCACTTAAATAGGCTAATCTTAGAACAGTACTTTACTATTTTGATTGGCCTTCTATGTCAGTGTGGTTTATTGAATGAGCAGCTCGCTGTCGGTATATCATTAGACAGGGAGCGAGTTGCTCAAAATGCAGCAGAGACGTAGTACAAAGTACAGATTGGTCTTAATCTGCCTACTAGATTATATCTACCCGTATATAGGTATGTGCCAGTCTGCGTGCATATATATATATATATATATATATATATATATATATATATATACATATATATATATATATATATATATATATATATATATATATATATATATATATTATATATACATATATTCATCCTGAGATTGATATAGGTCAATTTGCATGCTTGTCTATAGAACTTGCACATCTTCGGTCTGTCCAAGGAATAGAGGATAATGTTAAATTTTGTTGGCTCACCGTCACTCTACTAACCGGTCGGTCTCTCACACCCTTCCTGTCATCCTGTCATCACGTCGACTTTCCTCAAGATTCTCTAGAATTCTGTTAACTACTCCTACGATTGACTGCGAGTTGGATAGCAGCTTGGCACCAACCACCGCCAGTTGATCTTCGTATCAGGTGGCGCATAGAATCCCATCATCATTCTCCCACACACATCCTCCTCTGTTTCAGATACTGATTCCAGCGTCGTTGCATTCACCATATTGTCTTGCTGCATTTGTCACTTTCATTGCCTTGCCTTCGATGCCAGCGTAACATTTTGATATTTATTAAGACACTCATAGCTTGTTTATCAAGTGTCGACATCATAAGCATGTTCATATAAGTATATCAAAGGGAGGGGGCAACCTTTTGTACTAAATTGTATGTGTGTTTTGATTTGCATTATGTATCTCTCCCTACCCTCTCTCTCTCTCTCTCTCCCTCGTTCCCTCTCTGTTTCTTTCAAAAGTGGTAGGCCTCTGTCCCTGGCTATTTCCATCTCCACTTTCCTGTCTTCCCAATATTATCCCTATCCTCCTACATGAATTGTGTGTGCGTCTATCCCATCTTTGGACATGCATGCAGATATATAGGTGATCATAAAGAGAGTGAGGTAATTCATTCGGTATACGAACTTTGGGAAACTGACATTGGGGAGCAGGGGTGCATGAATATCATTTGGCGGACACTTGGGCACCTGAACATATCTCCTCGTCCGTACTTTTGTTCTATTCCCGTCCGTGGCAGGACTGCTAGACTAGTGCATGAGCGGCCGCCGCGAACAAAGCATGTCATATCTTACCCCTTAGTACCTTTACGCCAGGAAGCAATTCCCCTGTCTCCACACACTCAACCTATCAGAACCAAATTGACCGGCTTCATGTTTTAAAACATATCCAGCACCCCCCTCTCCCCAATAATCTGGAGCATGCACACTGCTTGCATCGTGAGAGAAGTGTTGCAGGACGTCTGAGTGGCTTGTGTCTAAATAATTTGCCAGCAGCAGGGAACTTATCCCTACCAGCACGCACACTATGATTGGGAGAGGGGTGGGGTAGTCGCAGGACAGAAGCCCAGTAGCCCCCTTCCACGTTATGGGTGGCTCCGCCGACGGAAAGCATGTGAACTAGCTTTATGCTTAGAATAAGTTTTTCTTAGATTATAATCTTAAACAAAAATTGAATTTATCTGAACATGCAGAACAAGCCATTTTGATTTTACTGTCAACATTGAGAACGACACATGGAGAGGGATGCACATGGGGAAACGTGCAAAAATATTTTTTACTGTTTTGTAATGGTTAAAACATAATGTAAAGTTTCTGGTCCTTATGAAGATTAACTCGGTGGTTAATTAATCATTATAAGGCTTGGCCCTGAGCAGTTAGAATACGCGTGAATAGAGAACACACGAAGACGTGTTGGCGGGTACAAAGCTAAGGCTAGACTGAGGTTCATTGTGTTACATAGGCTTATATACACACGATAAAGTCAGAGAATAGTCTACATAGGGTGCACCTCAATATAGACTTCATTGACAGAAACACCATATATTAAGTGTTGTAGAGCTCTAGGAGGTGTTTCATAGACAAGGTGTTGCATAGACCTGTTGGGCTGAAATGAGCACTGATGGTCTAAGACCTATCTGGATATGGCTGTGCCATATACGCCATGTATGACACTCCAACTATGCAACAGAAACGGTCACTATCAGCGATCGTCACTACTATAACCCCTCCCCAGTCTGCTTACAAATATGCTCGTATATATGATTTTATCTACAAATACATGCGTCTCTCCACTTGTAAATGCTAAACAGAATTTGCAATGATTCTTTTTTTGTAAGATATTCCATTCGTCTTTGTTAAAAACGACTGTTCAAACTTCCATTCACACTGTTTCTCGTTGTTCTTGTTATCTATGGTCATTCCTGCACAAAGATGCACCCTTTCATAACTCTTCTTCTACTTGAAGACGGCAACTTGCAGGTCCCCATCTCGTAGGGAGCTATAAAAATGTGTGGTGGATGAGTGTAACAGTGTAAAAGGCATGAGAGGGAGCTTTCCGCCAGTCTCTAGGTACTTTATCATCGAGACGCGGCTAACGCCAATTTCCCTTACATGTCCGCGAAGAAATTCCCTTTCAGCACGATAGAGGGCGCGCTGGAAGGCAACTCTGAGCATGCGCACACACGCCATCACTCTCTGAGCTGCGTAAGTGCACTGCGGGGACTATTTGCAGGTAGCCTACTCTATTGTTAAGATCTGTACCCGACACATTTATACACACACTAATATAGACAGCATTTTCTTGAATTGCTGCGATTGTCGCTCACGCTGATGAGAGCGCCACCTATCTCACACTATGTACTATATTTCCGCTAACCAACGCTTAGAGATGTCACTGCCTCTTCCGCATATGAATGTTAAGTCAAATACATTTGTAAATATATATATATATATATATATATATATATATATATATATATATATATATATATATATATAATATATAAACAACATATGAATGAATAATGGTATCACGAGTCTCTGCGTGTTTATATAAATAACCACGTTTCACGTACTTACATCTGAGATGACATTTTGATACTTTAACACCTGGTACCTTTATATAGGGACAGTAACGCGGTGATTGTATGGATGGAGGGGGTTGGGTATGTAACTGCGTGTGAAGGTGGAAGCAACGTGATTGGCTGCTTGGTTGACCTCCAAGTTGAACCAGTTCCAACAAAGAGAGGCTGTGCCCACTTACACACAATCTATAACAAAAACCACCATCACTTAAACACGCAACTGCCTAACGCAATGGTCCGGGCATCGAGTTAATTGTCATATCCAAGCGCAGGTATCATACAACTGTCGATGAAAAAACACACAAACCCCTTTTAAAAGGCGAATATTCCAATATAATATTTACAAGTGAGGCTTTTTTTCGGGAGACATTTACTGTGATAACACTGATATCATGATCGTAGATTTCACGTGACGATGGTTCAGTTCAGAAAGGATCGTTGTAAATTGTTGGTTAGCATTCCAGTAGGTCCCAGATCTATTATAGTTTCACCAGAGCAAAGGGTGAAGGGGCGGGCTCAAAATGCAGGATCACATCACGAATATTTACCTCCCCATGGTTTCTCTTTTCCTGTTCACGCCTGGTGTTTATTCATGTTTTTATTTTGGAAAATATGTAAATTATAGATTTACCAGGTAGTCTTTTCCCAGTCTCTATTCTGTGTGTGGAATGTATGTGAAATTCCAATGTATAGTGTAAAGGTCCTACTCCTACAAGGGAGAACGGTTGGTTTTAATACTGTTTAACACCGAGAAAGACTAATCCATTTCACGGCCAACGTTTTTCGTATATTCAACCAACGAAATGTAGGCCTCTGTCGTTCATAAGTTTATTGCAAGAGGGACCACTTCCACATATTGGCCTTAATGATATTAATGACACAGTCTTTATGTATAGCTTACTGTGAAGTCTAAGATGACAGGCAGAATGTCACAGGTAACGAATGGATGGCCTTCACTTCTATTCCGAGAATCAGAAACATGAATTGCAAAATAGTCAGTTTGATTTTAAGAACCCAGCTCTTGCTTTCCTTATGTACGTTACACACTTTCGTGAAATTCTATTCCACACACTATCAATAGAACTGTGTTATTTAACATGTTTATCATGTTTGTTACAAAAGTAGTCCAAATATGTCATAAACCAAGATTATAAATTTAATGTGCATAATAGAGTTTTTCGTGGAAATGAATGAACGTAGTCCCTCCATGACTTTCAGTAAACGCAAGTGCTAAAGAACCCTCGCCAGCGTGGCCTATGTTGGATATTAGATGGTGGGAACAACAGGGGCGGTTTGCACGATTTGGACTGTGTGTGCTTTAGGGAGGGGGGGTGAGTGGTAGACTGAAGGGAACACTCCATCAAGGGACCAAGACCTTGACCCTTTCCTGGATCTTCCAGCCTCCCATAATCTCTCTCCCATCATCCCAGCAAGTACCCTTGCCCAGGTGTGGTGTGAAGGTGTGAGGATCAATAGACCACTCGCACCTCCCCCGGACAATCCGGTCATTACAGTCGGTAGGCGGAGTTCGGGGGGTGTTGGTTAGTACCTCCCCCACCCGACCCCGTCAGCCCGGAGTGTGCTGGCAGGCGGCCCGTCTGATTGCTCCAGTTTTACCTGCCTCCACACGGAGACTGCCGCCCGGCCCAGGGGTAACCGATGGGTTGGGCGTGGATACCCCCACCCCTACATGCCTGGCCATAGGTCTATATATTCACTCTCCCTACACAGCTGTGCTCCACCCGTCTGCGTTATATATACCGGTTGCAGCTTCACGGCTTCCCCGCGCTACATTCCGCACCCCCGGGGGAGATTAGATTAGCCCCACACAGAGACTTCCATTGTGAGATTCAGATTGGAATTGGATATAAACGCTCAGCGCGTGAAATCACTTGAATCGTGTAAATTTAAGTTGATATACCCGTGGGTGGATGAGTGGGTAGAAATGCAGGTGCGGATGGATGAATCAGTGGTTGACTTCAATCCAAACATTATATATATATATATATATATATATATATATATATATATATATATATATATATATATGTATTCTAATTGCGGGCGATAATTGACCTGATATGCGGGCTATATATATGCTGTTAGATAAACAGCGAGCGATGTAGCGATGATCCGCTGCACTCTACGGCAAATGCCTTACACCAAGCGTTGAATACAAGCATGCACAGACGCAGAGACGCTTTCTCTACAAGGTGTTGTATTTCTATCTTTATCAGTATTTTTGTCGGACGTGGAGACCCGCGGTAAAGAATACACCGTCTGAGCCTCGTTTCGAAAACAATGATGTGCCTCGATGATATAAAAAGGGGGAATGAGATTAAATCTGCCTGGAGGTCGTTGCAAATCGCTGGTTGTGAGTAACTGCTGTTGCTGCTGCCGCTGTTTCTTTCTTGCAGGCGGTGTTGCGTTTCCCCGGCCGGCCGGCAGACCGGCGCGACTGCTGCCTGGCTCCCGGAGCTAGGGAGGGTGTGGCCCGGGACGATTCTGACCGACCGCCGCATCCCAACTCCGGGGAAACACGGAGCTCCTAGTTCCATGACTCCCGGGCCCGGCCACGCCCTACCTTTGCGCGCCACCTCCCTGAACGATGCACCCTCCTCGGACACTCTTATTAATCCATAAAACCCATGCTGCAAATCATACATATCCTCTATGCTATATACCCCAAAAACGTGGATGGGTAGGGTGGATGGTAGCACTTTGGGACGTGAGAAGGAGAGGAGAGAGCGGAAACCAGTCCGCTGGGAACAACCACGACAACTTCCATTGCGCGAGCTGTCAAAAGGAGCCCGTTATAGCATTAGCCCCGGAATGAAATAATAATTAGAGCTATCTGGGTTTATTACTGCAAGGAACCACGTGCCTGGAGGTGTTTGCAGTCTGGATCTGTGAATGTGTGTGGAGGTGAAAGACTTGTAAGAATTGTCATTCTGTGTTAATCAAATCGGAGTTGATAAAGATTAGACGATTATATATAGAGGACTCACCCCTTGAGTTAAAAAAATAGAATGCATCTTGTCTTTTGTCTCGAGGTTTTCTGTGTGTACGTCGCAATGAATTAGAGCATGTTTTAAATTAGGTGGGCATCGGGATCTAATCGTCGGGATAGAGTGGCCAATATGAACGATTAGGTGGGCAGAAGGGAAATATCATTGGACATTTATGTATGGCAATGCTGGGCAGGAGGCAATTGGTGTTACGCGTTGGTCTTGTGTTGGTCTTAACCAAGCGGCGGACACCATATAACGCACGATGAATGACGGACGGTAGGCAGCGGACGGCTCGCAGTGGTCAGACAGTTTGTCGTGGACTCCGGAGGGGCAAACGGCTGCCGGCAAGCGACTGGCGGCAACCCCGCGCAACTAGCCACCCCCAGCACACCACCCAACTCTGTCGGAATAATATCGTTTGATGGGCGCGCTGAGGAAATGACAGATTGCGCTCCCCAAGGCACGAAAACACCATTTGCTTGAAAGGCAGCCCCCCTATTCCATCCTTACCCCCTCCCTCACCGACAGTCCACACATCTCCCTCTCCCTCTTCCCCCCCTCGATGGAAGCACACGGCAGATCGACGCCTAACGGAGAATGCCCGCTGCAATGGAAACAGGTTATTTCCATAATTTACCGAGTTAGCCGAGAAGATGTTTTACACCTCGGTGGGTGGTATGAGTGGGGGTGAGGAAGGGAGGGAGGGGTGAAAATAGGAGGTGGTCCAGTGCCTCGATCGATTGACGACGATGGGAGAGCGTGGGAGGACCGGTATGGACAGGGACGGGATGGGCGTAGACGCGGGATAACCGAGTAGGGAGTCCGGCGGGAGGATCGTGGGGCAGTGGGCGGGGCTGGGCGGGGATATGCCGGCCTCTCACCCCTCCCCACGCCGGCACGGTATATGAAACCTGCCCGCAGTCCGCTTTGGTCGATATGGCATTACAGCTCTGGTTATAACCAGATTGGGAATGTTCAGAGCGTGTGGTGCAAGACAGAACTGACGTCGAAATGGAACAAAGGATTGTTTCCATATTAACAAGACCATTAACTTTTCTCTTTGTGGCCTCTCACCAGTACGTCGCTCTACAAAATCTACTACATGCGGGGACTCTGCTGGAGAATATATAGCCTAAATTCGGTACAGTGATCATACCTTCATCAACTGCAAAGTTCACCAATGAGAATGAAAACTGTGTGGCTTTTCTTTAGGGTCAGTCAAGGGAATGATATATATATAGAGATTAGCCTCATAACATAGTCGTCTTCGATATACGTTCATAAGTAGGAGAAGAAAAGGTTCAAATCCCAGTGTGTTAGTGGGATAATTCGGCTGTTTGTCCAGAATATAAATATCGTTTTTGATGGCATGGAAAAGTGGCAAATGAGGCATAGGGCCTGCTCGCCAGATTCAAATATTTACATAGCTTCGATATTGTCCATTGTTTATTCGAAATGACAAATGCAGAGATTCAAAAGATTATTCCAAACGAGCAGAAGTATCCTATTGTGGCAATATGATAAAGGGGAATATCAAAGATTAGGTACAGAAGAGATAAATAAGTGTCAATAATCATTATGTTTTACTTTTCTCATCCTCAGTTCTGTTTACTTAAGTGGAAGAGGTCAGTGTGAGGTCAATTAGAGGTCAAGTCGAGGTCAGTGCAGAACAAGGAGCAGAAGGATGATGCGGCACCCCCGGTGTTAATGTGGATGACCTTGACCCCGTGCAGAGACAACCGGAAGGATCGAACGTGAAGAACATCTCACCCACCAGGTGGCACCAGCAGCTTGAGGCGGGAAGTCACGGACTGACCCGGATGTGGTTTGGCACACCCACAATGTAGGCTACTGTTTCCCATGTTTCACACTCATTGCCGACTAGCTTCACACCTCATGTGAGCAGAGGTGTTGGGTGTGACAAATGACGGTGTATTACTCTACCTTAACTGAAGGCAGGATGGTTAACTTATTTTGGAGCACATTTATTAAGTGGTAACGAAATGTTTATAGACAGTTTATCAATCTAAAAAAAGTCATATTTTGTAAATAGAAGTCATCTATACCATTTTCTAGGGGGTATTTGCATTACCAAACATCTATGAATTATCAATGCATTGCCGTATGACAGCAAAGTACCAAGAAGTAATTTTGTAGTTTAGTTGGCATATATCCAAATGAAGTTTTCATATCCCAATTGGAATCACCATGGGATTAACAAAATATGTATTTGCCGCAGAATTCATCGAGTAATCTCATTACATGTGTACTTGTATTGCATTGTTTCAGTACTATCTTTCAAAATATTTGAAAGTTATTATGAGCAGAGATCATCGTCTATGTATTGGTGTTATGCACCCTACCATTAGCCATTATTTGAAATTACCGAAGTTGCATGGCTAAGCACTATTGTACCTGAGTTGGCTGTAGTCGCTATCGTTGCCGACGGTTCCCGGTTTAACGACTGGTGAGAGATGCTGGCCCTACATCATCCTGGCCCACCATCACCCCGGAACTGGTATTGGGGAGGTCTGTAACTCTGCCCCCCCCCCCCCCCCCCCCCACCTCTCCATGAATCAGACAGTAGATTTGGCATGAAATTGTGCATCACCTCTGACGCCACCACCTACCGACCAGCATCCCCTCCAACCTCCCCTCCTTTCCCCACCCTGTGGCACGACAGGGTGGAATAGCAGCAGAAGGAGGTTAAAACAGTCGGGTAGTGTGTGAGCTGTTTCGCTTTGTGGCCGCCCCGCCTAAT
The DNA here is from genome assembly GCA_950022655.1 of Alentia gelatinosa. Classification (NCBI taxonomy): domain Eukaryota; kingdom Metazoa; phylum Annelida; class Polychaeta; order Phyllodocida; family Polynoidae; genus Alentia; species Alentia gelatinosa. The sequence goes on from OX465581.1 coordinate 54,266,949, forward strand.
GATGAACTGCCAACCGCTGACTGGCTGCTGCTGCTGAGCGGTCCCCGCCCCACGCCCCGTCCCACCACCACAACGCCCCGCCCCGTCCCGCCCCGCCTGCCCACCCGCGACTATATTTAGGCCGACAATATAGACCAGCTGACCCATCCCCGGGTGGGCGATAATATGGCAACAATTATGAGCGATGGCCATCTGTGGAGCGGCTGAGGATGCGGTCAGTTGCCACAAGATGGCAGAGCTGCATGGAGAATAGGTGGTGAAGGGGAATAATAGTCGTAATGTATAGGATCGTGGTCGTGCTGGTCGTGGTCCTAGAGATAGTCGTAAAGGTCAAGGAGATCATGGTCATAACAGAATAAAGGTCTTGATAATAGTGACGATCGCGGTCGTGGTTGATTTGATCGTGGCGATAGTAATGCTGGCATTGTGTGTTATCGCCATTTGTTTTGTGATGATAATAGTATGGCTTGTTGTAGTCGGTGATAGTCTTTGACCCATAATCTGCATGCATCTGAAAATAGTCTGTGGCCACTTTCATGGTCAGGATCGTGGTCTTAGAAATGTGGCCGCTACGGAGTAAGATTAGAGGACATGATTTACACGTGCAAATTAAATCATGGTAAAGAAAATTTGCGAAAAATCTGTGGTAAGGAAATTAATGTGGTGCCACTCATAGAGATCGTGCTCGCAATTGTATCAATCGTGTTGTAGTCAGTGTGTTCTGTAAAGGCAGTTCTACAAACAAGCCACGCTATGGATATCGCGCACCTTAAAGATTTAAACAGGAATCTGATTACCGACAATGAATTCCCGGGGCCTGCCGCATCTAATATCAATATATTTTTGTGGGTGTAAATGCTAATAGAAACTACTTTAGTACGTGCATGCCTTGTAATTCCTCTCTTCTCCTATAACATTCATCCTCCACTACCGCTTATTCCGTATTGCAATGCCCCCATTGGTAATCCCCAGACTTGGCTCGCGTGTGGTGGGAGTCCTGATGGCGGAGTTTCAGCCAGGGTCTTTACCTCATATCACCCAAGCCGCGCATTTCCCAGCCAATCGATGAGGATGTGACGATATATGCCACTTTGACCGCAACCCCCTGCCTCCTCATCCTCCAACCCCTCACAACGCCACGTCAAGCCCCCACTATTTTACACAACCCCCTCCGTCCCAACCCTCTATAACCTCTGCCCACCCACTAGCCGCCACCATCACCCCATCTCGACTTCCGACGGCGGGGAATCGATGACTTTCATCGGCGTCGAGGCGGCTTAGGTGCCGGCAGCTGGCGAAGGCCCTCCACCGTCCGTCCCCGGGCGGGTCGGGGGCTCACGAAGGCGGCCTCGGAGTGAGAGCGGTTAGGCTTACGGCCTGTGTGACCTGCTGGCATTGCTCCATGTGCTATCAAGCGTCATTTTATGAAACAGCTCCTTCCAAGGCACGATTGGGAAGAGTAGGAGGTAGGAGTGAGCCCGAGGTTGAGGGGCACATGCAGGAAGGCTTCGGGTGGAGGAGAGGAGGGTAGAGGGTGGGTGATGGAGGGCATGCCGACCAGGAGGTCCCTCCTCGTGGATTTTAAGAGCAGGCAAAGAAGCAATAACGACAGTACTGCAGGGCAGCCGCTCGGCACAGAGCGGGCCATTAATGGTTGCTCTTTCTCCCAGGGAACATGGCCCCGATCAATAGCTTTTAAGCACAAGGAGTCGTGTTGTGTGGGGATCAATTAGAAGGCGTGCCGTTACGTCGCCTCCCACCGCCAACCCCTCTGGTGGCAGTAGGGGCAGTGTCCTGACCTCCTGACGCCGGCAGCCTCTTTGCCGCTGTTGCCTGATGCTCGATGGCGTTCTGGCAGGAGAAGGGTTGTGTGTGTAGTAGGGGAGAGGTTACCCGGGGGATTCACCAGACGGGCCGACGGCACTCTAATAGTATTAGTTCCTGAGACTTGGGTACCAGTAGCGACGTCGGCGATGATGCTCCAATATACTCGACCTTTTTACTTACTTCATACCTAGTCAGGTCCTTATGTATTCGGGGTAATGCTTATGGAATATGCAATTACATGTGGATGGTATAGATAGAACATGAGAAGGATGATGCTGTTGCAAATACATAACCTTGCCATTCAAACGCTGGACCTCACACATCTGATGAGTATATTGTCCACATGTATAGCCCTACACATGCACACATACCACTTTCCAGACATTGCAATAGTCCTATATGCACTGAAGTGCATGAGCATAATGTTATAGATATAGGGCCTATACGTGTTGAATTGTACCAATTTTAAATCAGCAGTTATATGTACACCCCATGTAACCTCGAGGCCCCGTGAGTGGACGGGCAATTGGGTTGAGATGTCCCGGTCTTTACCCTCGTCATTGTCAGGGATTATAGACTTACCCCAGTCTGGTCATGCCGCCTCGGCGCCCCGCTTAAATCAACCCAGATGACAGGGTAGGTCGGATTACCGCCATGTGTTGTATTGTTTAGGCATAACGTTAATCTTAACGCCAGGCTCTTCCCACACTTATCATGTAACATCTTAATCCGCCCGACGCCATCTGGTGTGAGCCCCCAATGACCGTTTTTGTCTCCAGTAGTGGGCAAAGACGCATACTGAAGCCACTCTGTGTAGAGCGAAATGTCCAAATCAGGGTGAAATGTGTCATTGAATGTAGCCCACACTCCCACATGCTAGGTCACGTATTACAGCTCATGTGTTTCAAAGTTGTCTGACTTGACATTGTATAGAAGATATATAGGTGTGTTGTAAAGTCACAATGAGTAGGGTGTAAAGTATTTACAAAGGAGTAAGCACTATAAGTAATATAGGTTATAAGAGAAATGGACTATACATATATCGGTTTCCCCTGTAAAGTGAATGTGTACAGATTTTACGCATACAGGCACATAGCATGGGGATTGTATGATATATTCATGACGAGATATACATTAATTCGTATGGGGTCATAAAACAGAAAACAGACAAAAAAGAAAAGGTCAGAGACGCAGAGAGAATAAAGGGTGGGTCATGCAGAAAGAAAATCACAAAGTATGAGACATTACGCAGACAGAGATTTCCAAAGGATTGAATGATAAAATCACTTTTATTTGAATCGACCAAGTAAGTTAAAGAAAGCTAAAGAATAACTTACCTGCTTCGAGTTACACATATTTCAGTTGGCGTCATAGATAGAGTTCGGTACATACGAAAGGCACATCGGGGTGTAATTGTTAGAGAAAATCTTACCACAACAGTGGCTTTTCTGGAGCCGTATCCCATAGCCGCACATCAAGGCGATGCAAACTATTATGGACAAAAAGTCATTGTTATCGGGATCTTTCGGTATATATATATATACATATATATATAGGACCTTGTATTTTATCCGTGATGCATCAACGCCTTGTAGGAGGTAACACGATCTTCTGCTCACTCGTCCCTTATGTAGAGGTCAGACCATTGTCTGCTTGTCAGGATCCCATTCGACGTCCTGTCACGACCTCATGACATGACATCACCCTCTCTCCATGTCCATGACATAGACACGGCCCCGTGGTGGTGTCTTCTGGTATAAGAAAGGAGGTGTACCTGGGCCCGCTGCCAAAAATATCTCACCAAAATACCCCAAATAGGCTCTCCTTGAATGACCCATGGGTGTGAAATTGTCCGTATCATCGGGGCTCTGTACAGAAGTGATCTGCCAGTTAATGAGGCCAGTAGAGCGCAGAGGCCTCTGCCGGACTTGTCCAGAGCATGTTCACTGTCATTCAAAATGAGTGTTTCGTTTGCTTGAAAGGTAATTGACACAGTGAGAAATCTCTGTTCACATGGTCATTATACTATGCCTCAACCACTCGCAGTAAATATAAACATGCAATAATATGTTTGAAAATGTGAATCATATCCAGTAGGATCGTGCTGTGATTTAGTTGTATTTACAGCTCTATTCAGATACTCAAATGCATACAGGTTTTCCGGAATGGTTTCAGTGAACTGAAACCATTTCTATCCTGTGAGAACGATGCTCTTGTTTTTTACGTATGGAAAATATTATTGGAAGCCTATAGGCCTGTTTCCATTGGCCAACAAAAAGGTTGTAGATTTTTTAGTTACCCAGAAAATCCGTCGGTGGTGCTACTGACTGTGCGTCGGTATCGAAAAACCGGTGAGGATAGTAGATTTCACTCAGTGACCAAGCTTTTACTTTAATCTAAGCAGAAAAGTCCTTGGTCATTTCACATACTGGGTCATTTCCATTGACCGATTTTGGCTCAGTAGTGCCAAAAGTCTGTCAGTGGTTCCTGACTTTAGATCGGTGATGGGAATTCGGCCAATGGATATGTGTTTTCTTCTTGTTTGGCTTGTAAAACTATTGATCGAGTGCGATCGAGTTGCAGTGAGTTGCAGCAGTGTAGCCGCGCCTTTGACTTTCAAAGGTAGACGGTAATGGGTAATCAAATTCATTCTAATTACATAAAAGGCATGGCCCTTGTCATTAAGGAATTGTAACAAGACCAATATGTGTTTAACGTAAAAGCCTCATTATTTGGATAATGTCATAATTGAGTGTGAGTTCTAATAAGCTAATTTAAGTATGCAATTTCAGTCAATTTAACGACATGGTGTTCATATGATGCATTAAACATGCAAGTCATTCTGCCTGAGAAACACTCTGGTGTTTCAGATGACCATCGCTGACTCAAACGTTTGTGGGATTTTTTTCTGCGGGTGTTGGGGCCAACTACCCTCAGGCTTCGCCCTTTCTTGTGGGGATCAAATCCCGTGGACCCAGCTTCCGTCGGAATGAGCGTGCCGGCCAGCAGCGGGATTCCGAACTAGGCGCGAGAAAGTGCCCAAGGGCGCCAGCGACGTTAAGTTGTTTTCGAAATGCAGCCAATGGGTTTAGGGGGCGCGTGGTCGGCCTTTTTGTCAAGGGTAACACAGTTGACCCTCAGTGGGGCTAAATATTCCAGTAGCAGGAGAACGGACAATATGCAAAGGTTAGGGTGGGGAATCTGCCCGGGTTCTCCGCTAATCGCCCCGGAGTCCTGCCCCGCCCGTGTCCGCCACCCGACCGTTTGCCGCCGCTCTCCGCGCGCCAACCCCAGCAAATCAAATGACAGTCGCGCCCAATTGCCTTGTATCACATTCAATATCATCTTCTCGGTTCACGCCACGCACAGAAAAAACCCTCCCAAACAAGAATAATACTGGGATTTCGTTCTCCAGTTTCGAGTTTGTTCCGTTGACCCTTCCCACCCCTCCACCTCTCTTGGTCTTCTCTCTATATTTATCTCGCTTTAACTCTCTATCATCCCACTCCCTCAGCTTGATACCGTCGTAACCCCCCCCCCCCCCCCCCACCCCGACAAAAAATAAAAATAAAGAATTCAATGAGGGCTTTATGGAGCGCGTCGTGGGGTTCATCCTGCCTGTAGGAACGTCGTCGTCGCCTCGTCTTTTCATCATGAATGCAATTTAGGCTGGGATTTAGGTGGCTTTTAGGCTTCAGTTAGGTCCTTTTTGTTGCGTTCTGTCGCGGTGACCGTCCCGTAAAGAACCCCGGGAAGGCCGCCCTCACCCCCTCGCGCCTGCACAGACTCGGGTATTGGTAGTGGAGTCCCATCCCTCATTTGCCTACTTGCAAGAACGTGTAAGCCATCGGTGATGCGTGCACACACAATAGGGGAGACACCGGGGACATGCAGTGCACGTGGGGACGCAGCGCGGGGCAATGCGGACCTCTAAACGCCCGACAGATGCACGAGAAACGGTTAAAATGGACAAGTAAAGGAGTTCATAGCAGGAGAGTTACATCCGCCGACCTGTCAGAATGGGCTTGTGAATGTTCTGCCCTTTAAGTACCTATTCTAATTCAATGCTACACTACAAAAATACAATATAATTTACAATGGTCACAATACCATTGTTAACTTAAAATGTTATTTTATATAGCCTACGTTCTGACAGCACATATATCACTACGTTCTAAATCCGACAGAATGAGTTATCTATATGGGATGTTTCGCCTGCGTTTACATACATCACAAGTTCAGTCACCAATCAAGGATGTCACGGGTTATGTTGTAAGGGGTAAACATGCCCTTGTCACTATGCCAATGCAATCGGCGCTGATTCCGTAATAGGACACACACACTGTGTAGAAATCAGGGACGTTGTGATTCATCTATGCGCGCGCATACCGACTGTAGTGACCTTTGACCCCGGGAGACGCTGGGGGGACGCTGGTGAGGTGTGCGCATTTGATGAGGACGATCCGCCAACTAATCAGCCCCGTGTAGACGCAATTTGCGCCGCGCTCCTGGCCAATCGTCGCCGGCCGGAAGTTGGAGGTAAAGAGCATTAGGAACGGCGGCGCCGGGTGGGCAGGAGGTCGGCGACGTGGGAGGGGGGTGGAATATGGTGGATGAGCAGTGGGTGGCGGATGGTGGGATATGGTGGACCACAGTCGAGCAGTGGATGGAGGATCATGGACTTCTAATGTGCCAGGGACGAGCAGTGGTCAGCGGGTGGCAGTGGTGCTAGGTTCAGCTAGTCTGAAGGCAAGCAGTGGGAGGCGGATGGTGGTGTGTGGTGGGCGAGACGGTAGCAATGGGTGAATGATATGTGAGATGTAAGCGTTTTACTGTATATTTTATGGACGGGAAACGCGTCAGTGACCGCATGTTTTGGACAGCAGTGAATGGTAACATATTAAATGGGACGTAGGCGTTTGAAGGCGGTTGATCATTGGTCGGCAGTTTCTGTATGATGAATGGCAAGCAGATCATGAGCGGTGGGCGAGGGCCGTTAGTGCTTGGTGTTGGTGGCAGAATATGGCGTGTGCTGTGCAATGGGCGGTAGACAGTGAACAGTGAGCAGGCCCCAAACCAGCAGTGGTGGAAGTCAGAGCGTCTTGTCCCTAGGAGGCGCAGTCACTAACACACCCCTAGCGTCCCTCCTCCAATAAATACAGAGAGGACACTCGCGACACCAGGTGGCGCTGCTGTGCGGTCCGAGTGTCTTTTCCACGTCATTCGGTCACAACCATGTCCAAACGTGCGCAATGAATTTAGTTCTGTTTCCATTATTTGTTTCAAATGATTGAAATAAAGGACGTGATCGGAAAGGATATTAGATTTGGTCGCCAGGAAACGGGCCCTAATCAAGCCCCGGCCTCGCTGCAGTCCGGATGCCGCTGGAATAGCAAATGAATCGCCGCCGCTCAAGTGGCAGTAAAGCGCCCGTCTGCAAATAGGCGAGTGGAACAATCACGGCCAAAAATGATATTTTCTGCGGCCATGGACATTGTGTTGGGGCGGGGCACCACCCGACTCATTGCCGACTCAATCTCATTGGCTTGCGGGCACACTGGACTGAGCCCGTACGCGCTACAGCTGATTTACTTCGACGAGCCCCCTCCTTGCTCCCTCCCACCCACCCCCACCCCTTCCACGCACACCCTGGCTTGAAATAAACTAATTCCTTCGCCCCGCGGGGGAACTTTTGTGAAAGTCTGATTCGCGGCGCCCTCGTAATGTCATTGTTGGCTTATTTGATTCGCCGCGCGACTCGCTCCCTGACGATATGGTTAAGTAAAGGTCCGCGCCCGCTTGGCGGCGCTACCAGCGCTGATTAAGGCGTTTGGCGGCAGGGGTGCGTGGGTAGAAGAGGAGGGCGCTATTCATCAATGATGGGGGGTGCATAACGCTATCGTGGTGGAGTATGGAGGGGGAAATGGTCGGCACCCCTACCTCATCCCTTAAGGCCCGGCCCCACTGATGCGACGCGATCGTCGCACATGTTTAATGGCCCCATAAACGCCCCCTCGGCGGGCTTTATGACCCCTATTGCGATGAAATCATCGCAGTCAATCTTAAAGAAAATCCACATGCCATGACACGACTCGCCAGTTGTGGACAGAGAAAGTCATGGTCTTTGCGATGCGACTAGACAGTGGTCTCCTTACATCTTTCAACCTGTGATACCTGGACTTAGGGACTTATTTTTGCGAGTGTGATGAGGTTACACAACACAAGTGACGTTGTCAAGTCGTGTCGCCAAAAAAGGTTCGAGGCCTTGCCTCGGAGGAACACCACTGAAACCGCAGGAAAAGACAACGATTTTGAAACCGGCCGTTCATATTGTCCTCCACCACGTTATTTAATGATGTGGTCTCTGAAACGCCATGTGGTCTATCATAGAAGGTAAAAGACTTTTTACCGGAATACGTGTATAGCGCAACTTAGAAACTGCATGTAGTTGAACACTAGTACATGTATATGTTAGGCATGGCGTCAACTGAGCTCCCGATGCGCTCCGATATGCCCTACGATGCACCTCCCGATGCAAAAATCAAAACCGCGTTGGAAGTTCACCTATAATCGGGACAGTCCATCACCTCTCTGCGATTAGACTCCGATACAATACGAACGTCTACGATTTGGCCCTGATAAAAAAAACCTGTTCTATTGGGTGCCTACGAATTAGTCATCATTAAATGTCGATGGCATAATCGGGAGCATTTCAGAGTATTCTGCTTGGAAACCGTTCTCGCGGGTGAGATACTAATCAGAAAATTATGAAATTTCGGAATTAGAATTTGGTAACAAAAAATTGTTCCGCGTATTTTGGTAAAAACATCAACAACCCTACAATATTTCCTGAATTATAGTGCCTTATATGAATAAAATTGAAAATGCCACCTCAAGATCTGCATAAATGTATAGGTTTATATCATGAGGTGCATCAGGACTGTAATGACCTTTTTACTGGACAACCCATTGTGATGCGTGGGGAAGTGCCTTGTCTAGACATTTGTCTATGATATGGACCTTCCCGATTAGTCTTCGATTTAATTGTTTTGTATCGGAGCCCGATCGGTAGGTCTAAGTTTCTGTCGTAGAAAGTGAACGCCTGACCTAAAGGTTCACTACCATGTAACATGTTCCTATGTTGCTATCGTTTTGTTATCTTTTATACCATCCCAAAATAGAAGGAAATGATACGATAGAACTAGAAACACAAATAGACTTATAGGGAAACACGGAAAGCCAACCATCCACGAAGAGGTGAAAAGCACAATATAATTTTCAAGAAAAAGGAGGTATTGGTCTACCTTTATCTGAACTTATTCACCCATAAAGATGTGCATTGCGAGGTGCTGTAAGCCTTCCTTTCACCTCGTTATGGCATAACATTTCTTTTGTAACGTTATCAACGTCCAATATAGCTGTGGGGCGAGGGACAGGGTGATAATGGTTAGAACAGAAGGCAAATAGGCGCGGATTAAAGGTGGGTGGCTTTGTGTACAAGGGCAGGGGGCACGGTGGTACGCGGGTCGGATGAGAGCTGGGAGCGTGACAGTAGACCTGACAGCGTGCCCAATGGAGCATTTAGCTGACCAGAAATCCCACTTTCTGCCACATCGCCTCCGCTGTAACTATCAGCCTTCCCATCTGGCTGCCCTTCTCTCGGCCGGAGCCAACTGTCTTAACCTGTCTGGACGTGCCAAGCTGGGACCCATCATGGATGGAGATTCTGTATGTATACAGTATCCGGTCATCCCAGCCTGCAGATATCCACCAGCCCCATCACAATCCATGCACTAACACTCGTCCTTCTGCTATACATACACACATAGCATGGATGCTGAGATCTAGGACATGCAATATATATTATATATATATATAATATATGATATATCGATAAGGCGCATATGTCTATTTTGTTTCCATATGTCCATTCTTTCTGAAAGAAGGAATAGAGAGTGCGAACAGGGCCATACGATATATGTATGCATACTTTTTTTTATAGCGGTATACACGATGGGGTATGAAAATAGAGTGGAAGGGGGCAGGGAGAATAGGGAAGCTTGATGATATAACGAAGACAATAAAGAGAGCAATGAAAAAGGGAAGTAGAGAGAGGAAAGGAAAACAAAATGTAGGACAGGACTACAGTATAGAGGTTAGAAAGAACAAGGTCGCTGGAGGAGCGAGAAGAGGCCTACAACATGAGGAAAAGAAAAAGAAAAAGAAGAGATGCTTCGTGGTGAACATCTAAAGCTATCAAACATTTGACAATTTCGCAGTGACGCCACACAACTCAACTACGTGCAAGTAGTTGGTCTGAGTTCTGAGACATGCGATGGAAGCTGGCAACGGAAGTGACTTGCTTATGGTATGGCTTGTTAATCAGAAGGGAACCAAGTTGGACGGAAGCGGGGGTTGCAGCTTGAATCATCTTGGATAGAGTTGTTGGTCGTGTACAGCAACGATTGGCTCCAGCTGAAACGTCAGCTTGCCATCAGGTCACCCCTATATTGACGATGCATGATTGACACCTCATCACCACTTCAGTTCGGCTACGTTTGTGTCCATAAATCTATGAGACACGAGCTGTATAGCGATACGACACAACTCAAATGACTGGCAACAGTTGAGTTTCAAGAATTCGCCTCATGTCTCATATTTCAACACCAGAGTCTCCACTTGTCGCCAGTCGTCACCAGTTTTCAAGACACGTTTGACGATATGCCCTAAACCACATTACCTTGCAGTAGCATACCCCTTTAAAACACCTTTGGCCCCACCACCAATATGCTGCACTTTCGAAATCATTTTCCACCTCCAGCAATAAACATGTACCACACCACAAACGGGTCCCTCGTATACAACATGTCTCACCACAAGCAACATACCTCACCACCAGCAATCACCATGCTACACTGCTAACACCCTGCCCCACCTCTAAAACATGTCCCACCAACAACATGTCTCACTTAAAAAAATAAGATACTTCTAAACAAAGCCATGTCCACCTCTTTTCTTTTAAAAGAAGGCGTGTTGTCAATTGGATTGTAAATACTTTCATGAGATTTTTTCGTATGATAAAGTTTTCTGGATGTAATCATCAGACTGCCCTCTTAAGCTGAATTTTATACACCAATTTACCCCACATTTTACTCAATGTCTCCCACGACCGACAACAGTTTGACGGAGCCTGTTTTTAAGGGGGAATACATTTTATATTAATTCACCACCTAATTAGGCTCACGCTAGGCCTGATTCGCCGATTCTCTCTATTGTAAGACAGTACACAAATACCAGGTGCCCATCCAGACTGCCCGTTTCCTTGTAAAGTACATGTGAGGAGAACGTTCATGACCTCCTACAACAGTAATGGGTGGAACTGCTTTTTTTGTCATGCAGCGAAGATGGAAACACAATTGGAGAGATAAGGAGCTCGTTGCCTTGGTGAGTATTGTGTGTAGATGAATTGTTATAAATAACACACACACATAGTTGGGGGGCACATGCATGTTTATGTATACACATAACACATTCATATCTTCGTAAATAGTGGGTCATTCAGGTCGCATGTACACAAACCCCATCCACAAATGGTTTGACTCTGATGTGGCACTTCCCCATCGAAACTAAACACATGCCAGTGCTCCCCCAATTGAATACACCTCTCCTGGAAAATTTGCAACAAAAAAATTGGAGTTTCATGAGTCGGCTTGCATATTCTAATCTATTTTAGAAAGGAGATCTCAAGGTATACTTTAGAGCGGCCCGAGGTCCATCATTATAGTGTTAGCAGCTCTCATGTATAGCATTCGATAGCATCCACAGGTACACCCCCGTCGACAACACCTAAATTAGCGTGGTATAGGAGACTCAGCCTTCCTGCAACCGACCCAGTGGAGAAGGAACCATACAACTGATATGAAATGGCTGCACTCGGGTGGCTACTATATAAGAAAACCAATCGTTCACTGGGCATATCGCCTCTTTACGGTTGGGCCAGACAGTGATAACAGTATTGTCGAAGAAAGGCGGATGTTCCAGCTGAATGGACTTTGAGAAGAAGGCGGACCTGTTGCTGGAAGACGTCCTCTCAGGGGAGGGTCCCAAGAGGCTGTTGAGAGGCGGGCAGAGAAGCAAACAATTCAGAAGTCCTGAGGAGTGTTGCGAAGGCGGGAAGCGAGGCGGCCTTGATCAGGAGACGCATGGTCAGGAGAGAAGACATCTCCCCCATTATGGTCGGGTCTGGCTTGGAGAGTATCCTGCCCTGAGCCAAGCCCCGTCTAGCACCACGTTGAACTAAGAAGAGGCAAAGGCTGCCGGATCTCTGGCGTTGTTCTATAACAAGCCTTGGCTCCGGAAATATTATTTTGGACTGCCCCTGGTGTCTCCTGAATGTCCGGACTCAAACTGTCAGCGAAGGTGGCATAGAGAATGGCTTGAACCGCCTTGTTTGGTTCAAAGCGACCACCATGTCATAGAAGGAAAGTTGCATGTGCTAGTGCAGGGGCATGGAAGGACGTGCAATCAGATGTGAGACTTAAATGTAAATCTGAAGTGGAGGGCAGGGGAAAAACAATGCGTACTATGATGTACAGGTTACCCATGACCTCCCCAGCAATCACATCACAGTTCTGGAAGCAGTTCATAACTACATCTCTTTGGCATAAATGGCAATGTACTCATGCCTCAATATACGAATGACGAGAGGCATCAGAACACAGGCATGAGAATCCATGACTAGGACGAACAGGGCATAAAGTGCCTACCTTGTAAACGGCACAGTATGTGTCCCGTCAAATGCAACCAGAACTGGATTTCAGAGTCATCATGATAAAGAATTCCATACATGATCGTGCCACTCTTTACGGTCAAGGGATCATTGAGAATAACAGTGGTGAATGGGTCCTTGATGGGCACAGGCCAGGTGGCAGGCTGGCTTGGGTCGTTGTGCAAATATATTACTGAAATTGTAACATGTGACAATGTTTGTTGATCAGATATTGTAGAACCAGAAGTTGGAGGTTTCTCATTTTTTAAGTGGCTCTACTCTCCCCTGTGGAGAACATCTTCGACAGCTTAGCGGTGACTTCAGCGTTGCTTCTCCAAGGAGGCATCGTGAGGGAAAAGTACAATCAAGCCACGACCGTGTACAGTCATAACATGGCAAGGTTAAAAAGAAAGCGATTCGTCTCCGAAGTAGGCAAATTTAAGCATAATGGTTTGATTTTGCTATATTCGAGGCAAATGATGACTAGCATATTCTTTATCAAAACGAGAGGGTAAATGATTTAAGTATATTAGTAGCCTACATTCAGAAATTAAACAATTAACATAACTCGCAGTTCACAGTGAAACTTCCGACGAAGCCACCTCGCTGTTACGACCATCTGCATTTGAATAAGGAGTCGTGGAGTGGAAGTAAAAGCTATTTCTTCTATTCTCTTAAGTTACACATAGTATCATTTATTAAAGATCTTTTAAACCTGCTTCATAGCCACACGTCTTCCCTCCAAAACGAATTTAACCACCATCAAGAATGGTCATTTTTACCTAGGGACCCTACAGGTGTCAGACTAGCGTAAATACTACCTGTACATGTATAGAATGTTTACACTTATGTGTCATCTTTCCACGCACAATTTAAATCCCATTGCACATCACACCAGCAATGACAGCAGTCAGAAATCACCAGCGGCAGTAGCAGCGACAGCAGCGGCGGTAGCAACCGACTTATTCATAGCTGATGATGTTACGATGGCGTTGGCCAACACCGCACATTCACCGATCACATTGTTAACGACGCGGCAAATATTGACACTGCCTCCGCCGACTCTCTACTCGCTCCTCGCTGCCACGCCAGGCGTAGGCCCCGCCCTGCCCCGGCCCTTCATAAACCCAACCCCCGGCCAGGCCCGGCATTGCCGCCATTGAAGAATAAGGGAAAACAAACGCAGCACCGTCAGCGTCGACCAAATAAGCCCCTTGAAAGGCGGCAGGAGAGGTCTGCTGAGTCAATAAACGGGCCTGTGCATTGGCTCAATTGCGTGTAGCAATCTGAATGGACAGAGGGGAACTGCGGATAGGAGAGCAAGACTCCAGCCTAGAATGACATGAGTAATCGAATGATTTAGGCCTCTTTAACTGATTACTGGCATATTGGCCCCCGCTGATTGGGTGGGCATTGTGAGGGGCGCACTGCTTCCCACTGTCACCCGCCAGAGGGCGTGAATTTTATCACCCTTGCAAAGATTTGGCCAAATTTCGCCCGGAATTCGCCAGAATTTCGTCCATTCAGGGGCAATAATGAAGAGAGGCTTGGTGCGCCGTCTTGCACATGCTTAGCGAAAGTGTGACTAGGGGATTGGCGAAAGCAATCAGAATAGGTGGATGGGTGGCTTAAAATGGGGGTCTGGGACTTTTTTGTTACGCAAATTAAAATTCCTGAAGGTTTGTCTAGGGGTTTGTTTACTTAAAATATGATTTGATTGATATTGTTCTTCACTTTTCATTTGTATGTCACCATCTTCGATTTATCTGGGTAATTAAACCTTAATTCTAGTTGCTTTTACATGTATTTGGACACAACCAGTTGCACTAGACCACTGGCATAAACATGTGCACAGAGCATGTATAAAATGAAGTTAATAAGGTTCATAAAGTAGATCTAAAATTCAAACCAGAATCCTAATGAGAAATAAGTTGTAAGCCTATCATCATAGAGACAGCTGTGCGTCCTTTGTCCTGGACCTAAATGCTCTGACGGCGTGAGATATGAGACCGGTACCCTCCATTCCCTCCATTCCCTCTGTTTTCACCCGATCGCCCGCCCTCTACGGTCTTTGAGCTGGCATGTTTGAGACGCCCTTGGTCTAAGCATGACCCTGGACACTTCCCAGGTGTGTCCGGATGGCGTCTGGGGGCGCTGCGTGTCACGATGAGACCTGGTGCCAACAACCAGAGAGCATGCGTGGTGGACAGTGCGTCCAGGGTGTCATGCAAACCACGAGTCACGGTCACGGCTACTAGAGTCCCACTGTACATCATGCAGTCCCCGGGCATCGAGCATGGGCAGTTTGATGAGGCAGGGGCTTGGGATGATAAGAGATTGTCACAGGAGGATATAGTTGCAGAGGAATGGGTGCTCGGGGATGCAGACTGAGTGAAGATGCTGGAAGATGAATATTTGGTCACAAGTAGATTCCGTAAGACACAGGATCATAAATGCAATAAGGATGATGTAAAGGGGGATTGTTAATTCCCTGTAATACATGTATTTATGATAGATAACTGTGACATACAACTGCATGTATTTAGGTTATAGGGCCAATGTTATTAAGGGTACGTTACACTTTGACCTCTTGAAGCTTAGTCAGATTATACGATTTACCATTTTATGTTAATAAAATACTTGTAGCTTTTGTTATTGGTTGTTTTGGGTGTTTTTCTTATATTTCAGACATTTTGTTTGCTCATGTGGATCACACTACTTTCATTGGAACAAATAAAATGATTCAAATAAAATTGAAAATTGAAGACCATCGAGAACCTTTATCCAGCATCTTCAATGACTTCATTCCTTAGTCTAAATGAGAAACAAAGTCAGTGAATAAAGTCAAACTAAGAAAAATCAAGAAAATGGAACTGATATATTATTCTTATGAATATGATTAAACACTTGAGTCCAAATTAAAGTAATATTGATACCATAAACCATCAACGCACATCCGGAACTGTCGCCTGCTGGTACACAGACATACGGAAGAGCACGTCGCTGGTGGAATGAGCGATGATGACGTCACGGCGTTCTGGTTGACGTGCCGGTGGAGAGGTA
Source organism: Alentia gelatinosa (assembly GCA_950022655.1). Lineage (NCBI taxonomy): Eukaryota > Metazoa > Annelida > Polychaeta > Phyllodocida > Polynoidae > Alentia > Alentia gelatinosa. The sequence goes on from OX465581.1 coordinate 54,282,607, forward strand.
ACCTACACAGCGCGCGTTCATTGACGTCAGCTGCGCAAACAGCGGACACCACAGCCACGTGCCGACCAGCCACCAGCGCACTTCCGACTTGGCGTCACGTGATTAATACGTTTCAATTAAAGCCCGAAGGGCGAGGATCAAGTTGCTGGCTCCCATCCGCCGTCCACCGCCACCCACCCAACGCCCGCCGTCCATAGCCCACCCAACGCCGATAGTTACAACGTCTTCCAGGTTGACGTCTCAGTAGCTTCCTGTAGCCTGCTATTATTGTGTAGAAACTGTGGGGGAAAGGGTAATCTGTTCTACTGTTTGGTGTGGGGGGATTAGGTCAAGCCATCGAGATTAAATTGGTCAAAATGAGACACTGTCCATTTGTCAAGCAAAGGGATGCGCCGCATCGGGTATTCTTTATTAGAGTGAACAGGATTCCGTCCGGTCACTATAGGCGAGAGACTCGACTCTGGAGACGCAATAAAACGGGTTGACAACTGGCGAAGCGCAAGTTAGCGATATTGAGGGGAGGTTTGTTACTGGTAGTACACTGTTTAACAATGGTGTACTGATGGTATTACAGGATGTAATGGTGGAAGAGTGTAGTAATTGTAGGCTCCCTCCACCTTCTCGACTGCACATCTATCTGTGGTGTTATTGCTATTATCATTATTGCAATCTTAGCGTCTGCACTGCGCTTGTGACCATGTGTACATAGCTGGGCTGAAAGGGATAGACGATACACCTGTATATATGACGTGCAGTTGGGTTGTAATTAATTCGTGTGTGGTTGCCTAATAGGCCTGTGAACAGGTGGGGTTAGGCACGTGAGACCGCACCCTCGCCTACACTCATCATTGCCCGCATAATAAGCCTAAATCGACCTGCCTCCATCTGGTGTCTATGCATACACGCATGGGTTCCGTGACCCAAACCCTGGTACTTCATCTATATATTTGTGTGATACTGTGATACTTCGCCTATATATATTTCAATTAAACGTGATTACAGTATGTATATTTACATACATACATTACTACATGATTTTCTTTATAGTGGTTGATGTTGCACCTCCTTTCATATAAAGATGTACATGTATACATGTGTTATATCAGCAATAACACCATCAACACTATCTCCTTTTCTGGGGATATGCTTATTCGCGCTATGGTATCTATTCTAATTGATTAATGGTTCTCTTCGTTTCTATTTTGGCCATTTGGGTTCTATACTGTTTTATGCTCATTTGCCTTTTCCCCATTGTTAATTTCTAAATGATTAATAGTTTACATACATAGAAGGATGTTCGTTCCCATTTCAGTAATTGATCCGACTTTGATGTACAGCTCATACTTGGCCTCCAGTGTGGAAAAAAATGATTAGATTTTAATTTTACTTATGAAATTTGCCCCCGTTTATCGGAGAACCAAAGCAAAGATACTGTTGATAAGGGAATACCGTTGTATTTGGACACCCCGCAGGTAAAAATATAATATATACCTCTTATGAGGATCCCCATTGCATGTAGATAAATGGTATGCAGCAGGATAATAAACATGTCCAATAAATCCAATATATCGTTTCTTTACTACTTATAGGAAAGGAATACTAATTTTCTAAATCCACGCGACGATATAGAAAAGGAAAAGAGAGTCATAGGATAGAGATAATATGTGCATGGGTGTAACAAAAATCCCTTCAATTAGCAGGATGTTAATAATCATGACTTTGATGACAAGTACTCCAACACAATTGTAAGAAAACAGAAAATGATAAAAGTAACAACATTGATAGAATCCAACACTGACCTGAATATTGCTGTTTCTACACGACTTAGACAAGCTAATTGACGTTGTTTTACCAAGGCTGTTAATTAGCAGCCGGCGAACACTAATTACAATGGCCAAATACGCCGAGCGTACGCTGGGCTTGGTGATGGTGTTGGCTCTGGACTTTATCTACTGTTAGTTTTGGTCTAGTTCCAGAGACATCAATGCAGTACAGAGATATTTGACCACTTACTTCAACATTCATATGCATGTATCAGTATTTGATACAATACATCAAGAATGATTGATTTTCAAGGGAATCTATCATTTCTACTGCTTCTATAAGATGCAAAAGAGATAATCTACAAAATGACGAGATGAATATACTTTTACAGGCCATATATTGATTAAGTCACTTCTCTTGAAAACGTACGAACATTGGTAAACCACACGCTTATTAATTCAAATATCACACATCATACATTAAGAACATGGCCATATCAAACAACAATTGAAAATAAACCTAACAGACCCCATAACAAAATAGACACGTAACCCAACATACAACAGCATATGTATAGTACTACCACGACACTGTATACTAATATGGGACATATTGCTTTCATACAGCCCCATTTGGCAATCTCTACTGGCATGCTCTCGTACGGATTGCAACAAGATGAAAATATGAAAGACTATCGAAGGAATGGTGGGGGGGGGGGGGGTTCTTCCCTTTGTCACCGCCGCCACTTTGTACCTAAAACGACCGACAGAATGAGGCGAGCATGAATCATAATTTCTTCCGCGTGGAGATCCGGTCGGCGTCTCCGCATGGCGCGCCACGAAGCGGGCCCCTTGTGTACTAATCCCAGGCAGGGGGACAAGGCGATGAGCAAAACACTCCCCCCCCCCCTCCTTCTTCTCCATACCACCCTGGCCAATGCTCAGCCTCCCCTACCCTCCTCATCACCCACCCCCATGTTTCCACACCACTAGCACCCCGCCCCACCCACCTCCCCAAGCCCCACCCGTCAGCCGCTGCAGCCACCAATGAGTAAATATTATCCCCTCTGAGGCTGTTGTTTCCTATCGGCGTCTGAAACGGCGTTTTAAGTTTCGCCCCCCCCCCCCCCCCCCCCGGCACACCACCATCCTGACACTCCCCCCCCCCCCCCACCCCACCCCCTGGGAAAAAGGGTTGGGACACTGATTAGGACGGTGTGTATCAGTATTAATGCACAGGCGTGGAACAGCAAGCTACAGAAGGTAATGAGAAGGCAAAGGAGAGTCAGGACTGGAGAAGCAGAGAGTGGATAGTGCAGCAGAGAGAATGTATCAAGGAGAGTGGAGCAGGGAGAGCTAAACAGGGAGGGTGGAGTATGGATTATGCAGTAGAGCAGGGGAGAGCGGGACTGCATGGAAAGTCGAGTATGGAGAATAGATTAGGGGGAGTGGAGTAGAAATGGGGAGTAGGGAGTGGAACAAAAAAAGTGGAGCAAGGAAAGTGAAGCAGGGAGAGCACAACAGATGAGGGAAGGAGGGACGCTGACTCAGGTATAGTGGGACAGGGTGGCAATGAGACGTGGTTAGAAAAGACCAATGTGTACAAGCATATAGTGTAGAGAAATGGGGAGTTTATTCGAATTGACCGAATAAGGGAGGGGACAGTAGAGTATGAGTAGGAAAAGTTATCACGGAAAGTGGGTAAAATTTGGAGAGTGCAGGTAGTATCAACTGCAGTAGTATCATATGAGGAGAAGAGAGAAGATGAGGGTTGTACAGGATAGATGTCACAGGAAAAAATGAACAATTATAAAATCTACAGTTAGAGGAGAAAGGAAAGTAAAAGGAAGAGCATAAGATATATACAGAGGATATAAAGAGGAAAGAGACAAATGGAAGACATGAAAGTAAACAATGGTTTCTAGACGACGGAGCAGACAAGAGTGGAGAGCTTATATAATACAGGAAGTATAGAATTAAGACTACAAAGAACTATGTAGAACAAGATCGTCTCGACATTCCCTTTTGTCGTGGTGATGGGGTGTGTGGTTGGAGGGGGGAGCGCTGGGGGGGGGGGGGCGATAAAGTACAAGCGGGTGGGCACCCAGGGGGTAGGAGGATGGTTGCCACTTTGTCTCAGACTCTGCCACTAGGGGGAGCTTTGACAGATCCATCGAAAAACCTAGCTATCAATAATTCCTATACCATAACGGCCGGTCGGGATACAGTCTATAGGGAGTCCTGTGGGACATTTCCCCCTTCTACTACGTATTCTATTTCTCCGCCCTCCTCATACTATCAGCAAAGCCTCATCCACCCCCTCCCTCCTCCTGGCTTCTCATACTACATAGGTACCTGTCACAGCCGTAGAGGAACCCCTCCAGGGAGGCTAGGTTTCCACGCCCAGTTTTTTCCCGCGGTAATGACATCCAGCAAATATGGCGCCGCTAAGTGATAACGTGATAGCGACATTTTAATTAGTATTCATAAGCGCGTGTCTCTACTGGGACCCGCTTAGCAGCGCACGTGTTTTGTGGTATCTTTTTCTTTCTCTCGTGCTGAGGCGTAGGCAGTAAGGGTGTATATATGAAGACGCCTTCACGTCTCTTCATGCATTATTAGCGACTGGTGGAACTGTGGATTATGTTGTAGATGTTCCTGGTAGATACTGTGGTGTGTTCCCTTTATGTCATTCTCTACTGATGAAGTATACATGTGCACGGAGATAGGACGGGAAAGGTCTTTAATTTTGAGCTTTGGATTTACACTATATTGTAGTTCACATAGTGATAAGTTTCTTTAATTCAAACCTTATTCTAGAGGATATCTATTAAAGAGACCTTTCATACTTATTGGGTATTCTCAAATAGATGCCACGTAAGTCTAGATTCAATAATATGGTAAAATGCTTAGGCCACTCAAAAAAAAAAAATTGTTTCTCATCACCAAGCCATGAAAAATATGACGAGGGCGCTTTTTTTTTTTTTTTTTTTTTTTTTTTTGCTGGGTCGGAGATGGCTTTTGAAGTGTAATAATATGGACTTCAGACACTTATTTAGGTCATATCTTGCAGTCTCACTGTAAGTTCCTAATATCTCACTCATTTTACTGTGTGTATGGCATTCCGACAAGGTCCACGACAGGCCTATGATTGGTGGACTTGTCGTAGCCTTGTTATGGTTGGTGGACCCCAGTTCCTGACAAGAGTCTACGACAAGGCCATGACAGGCTGCGACTGGGAAGCTTGTCGGGGGCCTTCCGACAAGGCTACGACAAAATCAAACATGTTTGATTTTCCCTACAACTAGACCTTTGTCGTGGAGTGTCATGGCGTGTCAGGAGCATGTGGGGTGTCCCAGGAGCGGGGTTTTACTCTAAAGGTGGGCGTCCACCAACCACGACAAGGCTACAACAAGTGCCGACATGAAAGTTCCAATCGCAGCCTTGTCGCAGCCTTGTCGTGAGAAGAGCTGTGTCGGGACAGCATGGCGGGCGTGTCGTAGATGTTGCTGGTTGCCGTAAAAAAGGCGCCCAGTGATATCGAGGAATCCACAACACTCCACGACAAAGGTCCAGTCGTGGTAAAAATTGAACATGTTCGATATTGACGTAGCCTTGTCGGAAACACCTGACAAGCTTCATGTCGCAGCCTGTCGTGGCCTAGTCGTAGCCTCTTGTCGGGAACTGGGGTCTACCAACACAGCAGTGTCATGGCGTGTTGGGAACGTATGGGGTGTCCCAGTAGCGGGGTTTTACTCTAAAGGGGGGCGTCCACCAACCACGACAAGGCTGCGACAAGTGCTGACATGAAAGTTCCAATCGCAGCATTGTCGCAGCCTTGTCGTGAGAAGAGCAGGGTCGGGACAGCGGTGTCGTGGCGTGTCGTAGACGTTGAGCACTGGTTGCCATAAAAAAGGTGCCCATGGTTCCGACATATGACAGTGATATCGAGGAATCCACAACAGTCCACGACAAAGGTCTAGTCGTAGCAAAATTCGAACATGTTCAATATTGTCGTAGCCTTGTCGGAAGGCCCCCGGCAAGCTTCATGTCGCAGCCTGTCGTGGCCTTGTCGTAGCCTCTTGTCGGGAACTGAGGTCCACCAACACAGCAGTGTCATGGCGTGGCGGGAGCGTGTGGGGTGTCCCAGGAGCGGGGTTTTACTCTAAAGGGGGGCGTCCACCAACCACGACAAGGCTACGATAAGTGCCGACATGAAAGTTCCAATCGCAGCCTGGTCACAGCCTTGTCGTGAGAAGAGCAGGGTCGGGACAGCGGTGTCCTGGTGTGTTGTAGACATTGCTGGTTGCCATTAAAAAGGCGCCCATGGTTCCGACACACTACGATAGTGATATCCGGGAATCCACAACACTCCACAACAAAGGTCTAGTCGTAGCAAAAATCAAACATGTTCGATATTGTCATAGCCTTGTCGGAAGGCCCCAGACACGCTTCATGCCCCAGCCTGTCGTGGCCTTGTTGTAGCCTCTTGTCGGGAACTGGGGTCCACCAACCACGACAAGGCTACGACAAGGCTTCCAATTGTAGAGCTGTCGTGGACCTTGTCGGAAAGCCATTGTCGTAGCCTTGTCATGGTTGGTGGATGCCCCCCTTAATTGGTTACATGACACCACTTGATGCATCACTTTTGCCAACCATATAACCACATTGAATGCATTCCTTACATCAGGAGCTTTAATTTGATACCAAATACTCATATTTTTCATGATTTCTATTAAATTTTCATCTCATCTATGAAAAAAAAAAAAAAAAAAAATCTTCTAAAAACGTTTTTGCTGACGCGCGCGGTGATGAGAAACAAGGTTTTTTTTTTAAGTGGCCTTATACATGTATTTTTACGAAACGGCAGCTGAGGAAGTACCGAGTGCATGGGATAGAAACTCATTCATTCAAGAATATAGGTAAGATCAATGATACTAAGTAAAACAAGAGGGGACCAGGCAGCAAGGAAACAGGTGCAGTGGGTATACGCCTTTCGAATCTCCTTGTCACAGTATGGACTCTCCTCTGGTGGTTAGCCGGAAGCAGATTACTTCATGATTGAATTCATGATTGAATTCTACTCAGGTACGTTCTTTGGATATCAAACTTGGGAATAACTGACCTTATTATTTTCCTCCGGAGGACCTTTTTGAAATACAGGTGCCAGGCTTAGCTCTGCATTCGAGGAAATTAGATATTAATTACTAAACTCAAATCAACGTCCCCGAAAATATGCACTGCGATACCTGTATGAAGTTGATTTTTTACAAAATTTCGATATAATATCCTAAATGAAAAATATAACGAACAATATGACGAACACCTAAATAACTATTCAATATCATATTTTTGGAATTATTGTCAAACGATATACATGTATATGTTTTGGAATTATCAAGGAAATAATAGAAGCTTTGATCCGTTTAAGACAATCTATACCCACGTGTATCTTATGCACCCCTGTATATAAAGAACCCCGGTAAATGAGCAGCATAAAACGGGCGTTTATCATGAGTCGGAGATGGCGGAGATTAGTGACAGGGGAGGGGGTGAATACGGCTGTTACTGCTCCGTTTTAGGCTTAACCGGCTTAATTTGTGTCCTGCATGTCAACGCCAATGGTCGAATGTCAGCCGTAAGCCGTTGACCTGGATTCCTGCACCTCCTGGTGTTAGAAGACGAAGGACGGCCACCTGAGCCTCCTGCCCTACTCCCCATCCCTCTCTGCAAGGCCCTGATAGTATAGTATGTGTAGGACAGGAGGACTATTTTGGCTGGCATCAGTACAATCTATTTCTTATGGACAGGAAACGCCTGGCCCAGTGGCCCATGACCCATGGAATTTATATTTGAGCTGTTATAAGTGAATGTTCTGATTGTAATTAATATAATCTAGAATGGACATTAATTCCTGCCTGTTCACACCTTTCTATTTTCTTTGCAGACAGTTTGTCGTCGAGTAAAGAGTCAATATTAGAGGAAGATATCCTCTATTAATTCTCTTGGGAGGATATGTTCATTTTGTTGATATCACCTCGTTATGGCTTCTATAACTTCTTACCTGTTCTGGTAGCTTAAATAGGAAGTCAGCTGATATGTTCAGCATCAGCAACACTGGTCATATTAGCATAGCAGGTTGATTGGCATTTAATGCTTGCTGTAATGCTATGTACATGTATAGATCCATGGAAATGTACGTTATGTGTACTAAATTTGGGTTTCGGGGGGAGAAGGTTAAATAGTATTTGAGGTAGGGTATTAAGGTTTAGGAATTTATTTTTAAGGGGGGGGGCGGTTTAACATGAGGGGAAGACTGGAGGGTGGGGATTGAGCGACTCCCTCTGTCGGTCAGGTGGGTGGTGCTGGAGTCGTGTGATTAGCGGTCAGTTTCTTCAACAAGGCCAGCTGCCTTAATTAATTAACTAACCTTCCGGCCTCGAGTCAACCCACCCCCCACCCACTCTCACCCTCGATGAACCCCTGCTCCGCCCCCTCAACCTCTCCACCCCACCCCTGTCCCTTCTCAGCCACCTTAACACGCCCTCCCTGGGTGGGAATCTGGACAAGAGCTAAGTTGGAAACTGGGAGTATGGACAGCTGGTGTAAAGTCGCCATCACCACACCCACATTTCTATATACTACTACGACCCAAAACGTTGGACATTGCACATGTAGGTCTATACTTATGTTGTGAGTGAGTGCAGCAATGAACCATTAACGACCTGGTGATGCAGGATGGGAAGATATTGGGCTTTTGTACCTAGAAGGGAGAAGCTACAGAGGATATTTTATGTTTTGTAATACGCAAATTTTGTTCATGATCGAAGAACTAGAGCTGGAATCTCAGCGAAGACTGCGATGCCACAATATGTAAATTATTGTAATGGGAATATATTACTAATCCTTTTTGGGGTAGTTAGGCAGACTTTGCGGGAATATTTGCGCTGTGTTTCAGTCTACCGAAAACGTTTTTTCTTTTTCTTTTAATGTGATGAGAACTGCATTTTGCGCTGACCCTCCTTTATTCAAACGATGTCTACATTCATATTGTTTTTTCCAAATAAGGCATACGCCATTTTGGTCTCCATATATATATATATATATATATATATATATATATATATATATATATATATATATATATATGTGTGTGTGTGTGTGTGTGTGTGTGTGTGTGTGTGTGTGTGTGTGTGTGTGTGTGTGTGTGTGTGTGTGTAGGTGTGTGTGTGTGTGTGTAGGTGTGTGTGTGTGTAGGTATGTGTAGGTGTGTGTGTGTGTGTGTGTATTCATGTATGCATTCAACCTTTTTTGTAGTGATACAAACATGATTTATCATATGACAAATTTTCCCGATGAGACGCACGCGAGTGTGCGGGGTGAAAACTTTAAAAAATCATGATTTATCATATATTTTATTGCAATGATATTGATACCTGTATTTCCCCTCCAACTCACAGTCGTAGTATAGTTAAAATATTTAGTCTCTCGCCATTCATTCGAAACCTACACGCGCTTTATACTGAACACCACACTGACTGTACATGTATGCATGTACCATGTGGGACCTCTAGATCCTATTGCTTCTATGACCGACCACCAACCCCTTCTCTCACTCACTAACCACCAACAGCCCATTCCCAACGACTGTGCCTCCAAACCCAAAGGTATGAATAATTAACCACTTGTAATTAAATCAGCCGGCTGCGCTATTTCATTAGCCCGGCGCCTGTGCCTGCCAGACCCCACCGTCCGCGCCAACTCGTAATTAATGCTGCTCCCGGATTGTCTCATCAAAGATTAATTCCGGCGGGCGGGGTTGTGGGTATAGGCCGCCGTGCCTGTTTACCACCCCCGCTACTTTACACTTTCCTGCATCCAACACACATACACACGCGCTCATGCGTCATTGCCTGCAGGAGACCTGAAGTCACACATTCTCCTACTAAAGCCGGAAAAGATATTCTGTCCAAAAAAAGCAGTGATAATCTCGCCTAAGATGAGCAATGATATTCCGTACTGAGAAAGACAGTTGTGCAGCCCAAGCTAATTACTGTTCAGGAATTACATGGGAAATGTCTTGGGACATTGTAATATACGCTTGTGTGATAACTATTACTTGTAAAATAAATACCTGCGATCAATATGACTGTGCGGATCCAATGTGACTTTCATGGCTATAGATCCTCCCTTCACACATAACCCTATATATTCTGTATATATCATCATTTCCTCTACCCATTTACAGACGTTACGTAATGTCCTTCCACATGTTCTCACTGATCTTGGACTACATAATCCTTTATTTACATGTATCTGAAACCCCAAATTTCTCGAATTTACACCTGCTTAAAAGGGGCTCGTGACGCCCTCTCTCCCTAATCTGAAATCTTCCTAATGAAGTCTCTGCATGGATACCTTCAACTTGAATTGAGAATTAAGCTGACATTTATAATCCATGACGAGTGATCAATAAAGAAGTTCTGCATCATATGGAGTATTTGTTATCACGAAGCATTGTATAACGGAATAAATGAAAACTTTTTTTTCATGGTATATTCAAGGTGTTTTGACAACCACTGTACCCTATGTCGTCCTGAAATGTGAGGGGGAAACTATGACATATATTAGAATACCTAGGTATGTCTGTATTCATCATCGCATGTATTGTTATATTCATCTTGAGGAAGTCACTGACATGGACCTTTACGGCATGATCTTGATTTCAGCAAATGCCCCCTACGGGGACCAAGAGAAGGAAGAACAATGGAGAGGGATAGGATGGTGGTGTAAAGGGGTGGGGTGTGACTGTGAGGATAGAGTGTGTATCGAGGGAGTGGGGGTACAAAATTGCGTGTCGTTTGACGAGTGGCTAAAACAAATGAAAACAAGCACGGTAGCCCACAATCAAATAGTCACCTTGGTTACTTAGCCACCAGCCCACCGCCCCTGGGGACCTGATTCATCGCCTTGACGTCACGCCGGCCACGCGCAGGCGTTCACCAAATTGGTCCCCGTGCTTCCTCAACCTGACACGCACCCGCTGACGTCACGACCTGACGTCAAGGAGGGCACGTCGGCGTCGATACGACAGATTTAGAGCCCCTGGACTCTTGTTTGCTCCCCTGTGAAATTTCTCAGGGATCTCTCCACGGACAAAGTGGTTTCTCGGAATATGCTCGAGTTACACTCTCGTACGCAATTTGCCCTTACGAAAGACTCTCATCGCGTCGATCTTTAATTCTGATTCACGATTTCGGCATGTGTCCTTAGGGATGGGGTGTAGTGAGTGAATGGATAGGACGATTTGGGGGATTCGGTGACAGCCCTTGACGGTGCTAAAGGTTGTGGATGAAGGCGTTTGGTGGATTGTATGGGCCGTGTGACTCTTGCCGTCCGTTGTCCACCGTACTCCGCATGCCATCCGCCGCCCGCTGCTTGGTGTACCCACGAGGTGGCGATCAGGTTACATTGACTTGTGTCAAAGGTTGTGCCTGTTTGCGAAAAAAGAAGCAACGGGGGAATGCTCGTCGCAATCCCCATGGTTATATAAACACATCACCTCTCCTCATTACCCACATAGTTCCCCTCCGAAATATCTCTCCCTGTACTCCCCGATTCAATGCTAAATCATCCATCCACATTTTCCTAGTTGTACACCGTGGACCAATTCATCCCTCTACTGTTCATTAATCCAACTCCTCACGATCCTAGCCCTCCATGATCGACTCAATGATCGACTGAAATTCCATTTCCAATACGACTGCTAGCCTATGACCCTTCACTGCCCACAATATATCTAATCTTATGCTGTTATCTATCACTGTATTGTGAACTTCTATATATTTATACCTACAATATCTGTCTCCATCATTACTCCTGAACTCCATATCATGTGACTTGTTATAAAATGGCTGTTTGAAAAAAAATCCAAGGTTTTATTCAGGCACACTTATCACGTCTCCATATATCACTATATCTACAACCAATCTATGTCACACCACCTCGACCTATAAAACGTATCCCCATCTCTAATAGCATACCTCCAGCCTAGCTATTCATTTATAACTGTGCCATGGCACAGCTCTTTCTCTAATCACAAATCCTAACCTATTTCTTTTTACTATCGTCTGCAGTTTGCCCCATCTCCTTTCTAACACCAAACATGTCCAGCTTCAGACACTTAGGCCTGGCGTCCACCTACTATGATAGAAATATAGACCTACCGAAATGGCACTGATACAAAAAGCAAATATTGGAGACATACCGGGAAGGTGCGAAATCGTAGACATATGTCTAGACATGCCAATCCACCATACATCGTTTCGGTGCCTAATCGCAGAAACATGGTCAAGTGGCCCGATATTAGGTGACCTTCCGTAGCGATTTTGATTTTGTATCGAGATGTCCATCATAGACCATGTCGGAGCCATATCGTAGTAGGTGGACGCCGGGCCTTACACTATGACCCATTCCTATTGTAAACCACTAACATTCTTTTCTGTTCTAAACACATACTACCAGTATCTAGACCTGTGACTCATGTGGCAATCCATCCAAATATATCCATTGCCCTCACTGTAGCACTCTTTGTAATTACCAGACCCGTCTAACTCATATCTCCTTTATTTAGGAGTTGTTTTTTTTACAGACATATGTGTGATATTGGTCCATTGTTATCGTATCGTCTTCCACCAATTTGTGCTGGATGATAGTAAATAGACGTCTCACCCTTACAATCAACAGATACTGAAACCAATAGCTGACACACCCTTTCCATTGGGCATCAAAGGGGCCAAACTCCATGGACTTGATATACAGTACTACGAAATTATGGATAATACGTTGTTTCTTATTTTCTTATGATAATAAATTAATTATCGGTAATGCGGTAAACTAAATAGTTTGATTTTGAATAGAGGTGCCAATTCTAATTGCATGTGTATATACTTTCCCCATTGATATGCGTCAGTGTTTAGGTGTTTGGTCTACTGGAGCGTCCTAATATCTTCTATATCCATTATGTAAGTATGATATGTACAGGAGCGCACCTAGATGCGAAGACTCTCCTGGGGCAACCAGGGGGCGAAGCAGCGCTGAGCACTCCATCTGCACAATTGAAAATTCTATTTTCAGGAATAAGTATAAGCCTACGTTTCCGGCATTCTACAAGACCTTAAACTATGATATGCATACTGATGGAAAACCTTTTCATGATTCAATGTCACACAGTATAGTGTATGGAATGTGCAGGTATATGCCTATACCATGAAAAGATCATATTGGATGAATACTTAAATACTTTGAGATTATTGTCAATGTTAATTAATGTTTTGAGATTATCGAAGAGATTAAATATACCCTAGCCAGGTCTCGTTGTGCCGAGACCAGTGCTTAACATCTATGGCCTATTGAAAGTGTGGCCAATGGTTAGTAAGTATATATTTAGTACATCCAGGTTCCAATTAGTGACAACAGCGGGAGGGGGTTATGTCAGGGAGTGGTTGGCCGCATCACACTCGCCTGTCAAGCACTACTCACACCACTCCTCGAGTCGCCTTGGGCAGTGCCCGAGGCTATGACCGCTCTCTTTATCTGTTGTTCTGTGAATATTCAACGCCCACAAAGATGTACAGTACAACCCGCTTCTAGGCCGCGGGGGGTGTCTGCGGCTGGGTGACTAGAAATCATACAACCCCCTCCTTCTTCTATCAGATATGTGTGAAGCAGAGGTTCTGCTTGCCTGTACAAGCGGCGCTTGAAGCGTTAGCTTCAGACCATAGAGTCTAATCTAAATCATATTTATTTTATGACAGTGATAACCTACATTAGCAATGCCATATACTCATATACCAGTCACATGTTCATTGATGTAATTATTTTGATATATATTTCCCCAACCCTTTTGATCACATCTGGCTCACACCTATGTGACCTACGGGGCCCTACGGGGACCTACGGGGACCTACGGGGACTGAGAGGACTTACGGGGACCTGCTGGACCTATAGGAAACGTCGAACAATCATTCTATCGTGCTGAAGCTGATCTCCTGCAAGAAAATCACATTTGTCAAACTCTCATAAATCACTTAATTGTAAGGGGTATAGATGCTTAGAGGTCCCATCTACTCAGCTGTAATTCATGTAGCGACTTATTGGAGAAAATACTGCCGTATCTTCCTTTTTCTTTTCTTTTTTTTAAATTGCAGTTTATTGGCACTTTCAATTTTACATGGCGTCGATAATTTTTGCCTTGATACATTCAATACAATATTGAATGCTCCAAGTGCAAATCATAAGATATACATACGTTATCTTTAATAGAATATTTCATAACTGCTTGTTTTTGTCCCTTTTGTTTTTTTACGAAATTTCAAGAACCATTAATTGATGTATCAGCGTTATGTTATAAGTGGACAATGAATTGGGCCAGATGAATCAAGGCCTTAATACAAGTGAAAAGGACATGTACAAAGAATTCAAGACATGCATATACAACACATCGGTTTTCCGGTAGTACAAACGTCTTAACCCTGGTTAAACATTTTCTTGATACAAAATCTAAACCATAACTATGAAAAATTAGTTAGATGCTATTACACTTTGGAGATAATTTACCTCGAAATTGATAGGCCAGCACATTGTTAAACACTATAGCCTAATACAACCAAACAATTTCATAAATCATAAATCTCATCAAAGATCATAATTTCTCGTTACATATGTTTCTTTTCCAATCCTTGCTTTCATGGAACATTTGATTTGGATAAGTTCGTATCCATACAAAAATAGCCCTATCTAAGATGGAACCAAATTACATTTTAATTATGATTTAGACTTTCAAGGGCAGATGAATGGCAGTTTTACAGGGAGTAGTGTGGGAGCAACCTTCAGTCAAATTCACGATAGTAGTTGAAGCACTCTCTCTCACTTGACAAACTTTTATTCCTTGCGATCTTGTTTCAATATGTACCTTTCCATCTTCAGTTTGTTTCTGAATTCAAGTGCCCAATTATATATACTCAGTTTACAGACATAGTATGGGCGTTGCTATTCTGCCTTCTCCTGAGAGAGAAGAATGTAATATAGAATTAGGAAGATAATAGCTGGTAAGGAAGAAGAGTCTTGTTAACCCATACAGTTTGATGAAAGTGCACTGCAACAGTTGAACCAAGAAATGTATACGTGTACTGTGAAATTGGGGTTCAAGCTGTGTCATATATAAAATATCTGTAGTTTACATGGAAAGAGTTTAGTTATCTGGCAGTGTTTGCCCGGCAAAAAGGAAGAAATGCAGCAGGCAAAGGTGATCAACTCTTTTTGTTTTACCAGAGGACCCACTACGATGCGCGGGGAATTCGGGGAAATCATTGTTTGTCCTTTAGTGAGCCTAGTAATAAATCTCTTGGTAACAAATTCCTCTCATAAGACTAAACTGAACGATGAAGGTTGTCTTAGTATATATCCTGGCTTGCAAAGTATGTATAGAAATACATTCACTCAAAATATACACATGATTATACCTTGGTTTATGATGGCCTCCACTTGGCCGACATGTCCAACTACATCCAAGGTTGTTGATGAACTGAAGAATATTTATTTTTGGAAGTCATCAAATGACAAAGGTATCTCGTTAAAATGTTTGTGTTTCTTTTTTCTTCAAGATACTTTTATTCAATTCTGGTTGGGTGAACGATTGTATTCCTGAATAACAAAATATGTGACAAGTAGTGCGGTACATATGGAAGTAAAGATGAATGTTGTATTGACGTTAATTGCAAAAGTAGATGTGAAAATTCAAGATACATCCATGTCAGTCCAGGGCAAGTTGTGTGTGGCTAATCTAATATACGTGTAGATGAAAAAGGATTGACTTGGTGAGGAGCGGTTTAATACATAGAGATGTAAAGCAATAGGTTGTGGGTAAATTGGGGATGTGACGGGAAATGCTCCAGTGTTTAATACATGTAGTTATCAAAGTGGATGTCGTGTCTGCATTATAAGTAGTAGTTTCTCTCTGTTCAATGCATATTAACATGAAAGTGAATCTGGTGTTTATGTTCGGTACTCTAGACGCGTGCTGTAGGTGTAGAGCAGCGGTCAGTCGGTCCCTAACCACGGTCACTGCCCCAATGGCAGACCTACTGGCCTCTAATGACCCATTGAGTGATGGCCTGACCACCAGGGGCAGCACAATAGCCCTCATTAGGAAGATTGTTTAGTCCACAATGGGAGGCATGCTGGTGAGTCGGCTGCTACCCGGTTAGTCAGTGAAGGTTTCATATTTGTGGGTTGGTAACCAGCGACCCTCATGGGATATGTTGTGCAGTGATGTATACAAGAAATATATCTGGTTAAGCTACCTATAGGTCTGCACGTGATGTTTGTTGTCTTTTTTCACCATTCTTTAATCCCTTTTTGGTCATTGATGTAGAATGATGTATTCATATATTATTACGTTAATTACATGATACAGGTGTTTTTATGATGACTAGCTGCATTTGGTGAGTCCTTCCAATGAAATTGACGTGATAAAGTAGCTTTTTGCATCTGGCCCTTGTTGACTGGTCTGTAGGCCCTATATGGTAAAAGGCTTGAATAATCTGTGTATCATTTTAGAAACCCTACACAGAGCTGTGGTAAGTATTACGTTATATCTGGGGAGTTATATCTGGAATCAACTAAGCCCGTCTTCTCAGAACCTAAGATAAAAAAAATGGCTTCAAGGGAGAAATAAAAACTACCTTGCTGGAGCCAGATCTATGTATAAACTTGAAAACAGTATGATGTAGACTAGTAATAGTCCTTGAACTGGCGTCATTTGACCCAAGATGCAAAGAGTCTTTCCGCTACCAAGGTACATTGATTAACTCAAACAAAGAGTCGTATGACCGTTGAAACATAATATATCCGAAATAATGATAATGAATATAACACTATCACAATCTACTGAACATACACTTTAACTCCTAAATGATGCTAGTAGCACTTTTTAGTTTAATCCACATCTTATCGCTTGATATACCAGTCCCAAGAGCAACTATTTTACGTTGGTATGTATATTTTCGTCGTTGCATATACTCTTGCTATATATATGTCATGTAACTCACTATGTCCCCTGTCTGTTAGGTATGTATATGTGTTCTGAACACCACAAGGAAGAACGCTCTATCTGGATAGATTGTAACTACTCTGTTTCAATTTTGTAAGTAATTAAAAATATCAAGTTAGTCTGCCTCCATAGGATAAGGAAAAGTGGAAATTTGGTAGGATAGATATATATGTTTTATATGAACATACGTATGTTGGTCGGTGTTTCAAAAATTGTCTGAAGTCTGGAGACGGTTGTTTATTCCTTCTCAGTTGTCAGATATGCGAACTATTGGTCAGAGTAAAGCAATGATTTCAGTCATGACACAAAGTTATATCTCTAGTACTCAATGTGGACAGGTTTCGGTTTAGCCATAAATTCCATAACATTTGTGAATCCATTTATCCCGATTACCTTTTAACAGGTATTTGGCTCCAGAATACCATATTCTTAAGAACTATCTTTAGTTATAACAATTAGCACTTAACGACGAACAACTTCCTAGAGAAGAGTCACCCATACGGATGTATATGATATATCGAGGGTGGAATCTGTAGCTTCATCCGATCCGCATGCACTATAGATATGTAACTGCATCCGACCCAGTCAAGTGGCTCTGTGTGCTGCAGGTTGTGTGGGAATTTGTGATTAGCATTACCTCAATAACTGTAAGAGGCTGCCACAGAGCAGCAGGTCTGGATGAATATAATATGTAACCATCGGCGATTTATAGGACTTCGATCTTGTAGAATTGGCGGCATGCCTCTAAGCTTGGAGCCCTTTAGATGTTACTTATATCTTATATAATGACAATATTGTGCTCGTGGAGTCGTTCCTGAAAAGGATGAACTAAGTGCTAGTCATATATGTGGTATAACAATTAGTAGGTATCGTTATTGACGTGTTGATTATATGTGATTTCTGTTGATAAAATATTTTTTACTTTTCACTTTTAGTTTATGTTATTGACGTGATTTCCACGAGGTGTCTTGTTTACAATAAACGGTTATGAATATATATATACATAACCCATCTTTGTCTTTTCATGGTTGTGGGGTATGTCCCGTTCTGTAATCCCTCATAAAGGAAATAGATGGAGATGTAGTATTAGATGTTTGGCATCATAGGCGGCGTAGGTTATATATATTTTAGGAATGTTTATAAAAGTAATGTTTGAGAAGTTCTAGAATATGTGTTTTGCTGTCACATAATTTAAGGTAATTCTAATCCACTTTTTCTTCGTGAAATCAGCCTTTTCAGTTGTGTTTATAGACTATGAAGAACCTTTACGTGAGTCTGAGTATTAACGATTCATTTATTGAATTGGGACAGTGCTGCTATTATAGTCTCCTCTCAATTGGGTTAAAAAGAAACCTCGCAGTCAAGCTAGCATTGATAATACCATTATTATGGAGCTACCTCTCTCTCTCTCTAATAGTATCCCCATCGTGTATTAATTTATCCCAAAAGGTTCAATCGTCTCCTCAGAATTTACCACTCATTTTTCTAGCTCGACGACGTAAAACCGACAATATACCGAAATGATCTTGCAGTGGAAAACTGAACACCATTGGTGCTCAAAAGACCGTGACAACATAATTAGACATGGATGGGCTAAGAGATGGTCAAGGAGTTTCTAGATTTTCTAATTTCTGAATTCGAATCTTTTATAACTTTACCTAAATGATCCCTTGGTCAGAAGTAACAGCAGTGGCGAAGTCAAGGGCATAAAAGTGCTTTCTAAACTAAGGAATAACTGGTATTCCAAGATTGCTTTGGCAAATTTAAAGCAGGGGAACCAGATATTGGTATACATATGTGCCAATGAGGGGATACAACATCAAAGAAATACACATACTTTATTAGATAACCATGAAAAAACATATGATTCCGAATAAGTGTTGGCTGGGCCCAATTTCCCGTCACATACCCTTCGCGTCAAAAATCACAGCTCCCAAGAAAATCTAATAAAGAGAGAGAGCAAGCAAAAAAGGGAAACACCAAACACTAAAATGGATGAGAGCGGAGAGTGTGTGTATGGAAGAGGGGAAAGTGCATGGGACGTCGGGGAGAATCAGGGGGAGAGTGGGCGCCGGGTCGCCGAGGAGCACCTCGTGAGACTTGCGTCGACAAGGAGCGATTCAGTGAGAGGCTCATTGCGAATTCCTGTCGCGCATGCGCTGATTGGCCGGGAGGCCTTGATGAAGAGGCGCTGTGACGGCAAGCAGGGGAGCGGGCGGGCCGGTGAGTGTTGGGAAGGGGGCTGTGAAGGGCAGGCGACACCTCATGGAGAGCCCCATTACCTGAATTCAGCGTCAAGGAAGGTTGAGAAAATTCTCCGCAAATTCTTCAAAACAAATGACAGTAAACTAAAATGTATTCTATGGATACTTCTCACCTGCACATATCGATTTGTATAGTTGGCTATTGCCAAATACACCGTTCATTGATATTGTCTTTTGTTCTCATTTCGGGAACCAGTATAAAGACGTCACTCACGTTGTCTCTATTTTTTCTTGGCCTTTAAAAGATTGTCCTGTTATAGTAAAATGATGTTAGCAGTTAATGAAATGGTTGTAGAACTATTGTGATCTGCCATATTGTTTTCCTCAGCACAATCACTTAGATTTGGTCACCCGGTAAAATAAGCCCGACACTCTTCTATTGCTCCTTTATTAAAGAAAAAACACAAAATATATATTTGGTAAGACGCCATGTGAAAATTGTAACATGCGAAGATAGGCTTAAAGACTATAAAACCACTGTCTAAATTTTTAGGAGTTTGGATTTGATTCGGCTGCCCCACCCCTCCAGAGCCCCAACCTTCCCTCATGGCCAACAAACCACTCAGCAACACCGAAAATGCATCTGGCGGGAGGTAGTCGGCGTTGTGTCAAGGTGGTGCCGGCGACAAGACGGGCAGAGGGTGGTACAGTGGACGGGAATGAGAGAAGAGGGGCGGGAGGGTGTATAGAGGGTTGTAATGGGGGGGGGGGGGGGGGACTGAGGGGCGGGTTGGGAGGAAACCGATGGAGGACACGCTCCCAGGGAGCCCGCAAATTGGGGCCGGCACTCGCCGCGCCCTCTGTAGGACTAACAAGCTGCCCCGCCCTGCTCCCAGTCTAAACAATTGACGACGGCGCTGTTTGATCTTTGCCAAATCAAATTTCATTGACGGGGACCCCTGCATTAGGCTGACATTTACAAGTTTCTGTCGGTGCGGTTGGCGCAGCTTGGCGAGAGAGAAAAAAGGGGAGGGTGGTGGGCAATGGAGATGCTTTGGTGG
Source organism: Alentia gelatinosa (assembly GCA_950022655.1). Lineage (NCBI taxonomy): Eukaryota > Metazoa > Annelida > Polychaeta > Phyllodocida > Polynoidae > Alentia > Alentia gelatinosa. Next base: position 54,302,747 of record OX465581.1, read on the forward strand.
CTAGTTCTGTAAGAGGAACATTTCCAACAGTACTACACCTCTTATTTCACCTCCTTCCACTACCTCTATACATCACCTCTCTTATCCGCATCCTCCTCCAGCAATACACGACCTATCCCTCTACTCACCCCATCTCTCCCACTGGTGCCTCTTCTCCAGGATCCATAGCCATATAGTTGTAGAAAAAGAGTCAGTCTGGTGACTTCAAAGAGGCCACGTATCACGCCGTCAGCCAATAACATTAGTCCTTACATACCTCTTAAAGTGAACCCGGAGCAGTGCCTCCAGCGCCGCACCTAAAGATCTGAGGGGATGGAAAACAGTTTGTTGGAGTGATACATAAGCGACGTGGCTTTGATCCTTATTGGAGTGTAACACATGCAACGGACTTGGGGGAATGGCAAGGCGGGCGGATCATATGAAAGCCCGGCCAATCATATTAACCACGCTTAAAGATATCTGTCCTGCTCGCCGCTGGCCAAAATGCTTCTGCCGAATGTGGTCAATGGGATCAGAAGGTCGCCCTCCTTTGGCCCGAAGGAAGGTTGTTTCAGTGATATTTTCTTTTGTCCTAGTGGATCGCAATAGTTTGTGCTTGTTTGTGCGTACACTATTGATGTGCATGCACTCTGAGAGAAGTTGTGTTTGAGCTGAGATTGGAACTTAATATCATAAGGCTAGCTAACAGAGAATGTGAAATAAAAATATATGATTTATCGATTCCTGAATTGAGCATACCTGAAGTAAAGAATATACAGTTAACCGGGTTTGATGGTAATAAATATTTGGTTTTTCAAAACCCGAAAAATAGTACTTACTTTTCCTATATTTTGAATATTTTCTTTCGTTAATCAATATGGATTGGCAATTATAATCTGGATAAACTTGTAAGCGGTAAAGAAGAAATGCCATGGGTGATCTTATCGCCACAAGATATCAATAATAATAGATAGAATTTTATTCACCAACGGTTAACTCCGGGCACAATGTGTTTTTCCTGTTACGGTATTTAAAGGTCAGATTGAAGGGAGTGAAGGGAAGGACTGGTGCGCGATAGAATATCTAAGAAAATGCTACAGCAAGAGAAGCGATGACAGGCAAGGCAGAAAGCTAACCAAATCACAGATGTCAGAGAAACAAAAAGACACAGCACTGCGACGCGCACTCACAGAAAAGGACCGAGGAAAAAGAAAAGAGAAGCGGAAACCAACTGCGCGACACCGGAAAAGGAGGCGCAGAGGCGGCGTTCCCACGAGGTAGACCGGCGTCCACAGATGGCGCTACAAGCGGGAAGAGAAAGGCTCCTCCTGGCAGATCGTTACAATGTCCCAGCCCCCTCCCACCCCTAACCCACACTCCCAGCCCGACAGCTTCAGCCCTTATGTATCAGGTGAACGCTGCCAACAAAGACAGCATGACGAGCCACCTTTGCCGACCCTTCTGGCCGCTCCCTGCCCCCCTCAACCCCCACAACTCTCAACCCTGACCCCCGGGACGTCAAGGGCGAGGGTGAGAACTTAATTCTCGACCCATCTCCCCCGCCGAGATCACCAACTGTCGCAGGTGTTTGCCTAACAGTCGCTGTCAAAGGGGTGGCGGACCGGGGGCCCTCGTCGCCCGCCCCTGCCGGCGTGCCCCGCGCGGAGGTGGCCTTTTAGGCAGGGCCCGGGACTAAAACATCACAGGGGCATCTCCCTGCATAATGAGACCTACACGAAACCCAACTTCTCCTCCAGCCCCCATGCTGGGTTCCAAACTTGGCGCTGATTTCAAGCCCCCTGTGGCCGGCCTTCACGCTCTCCGTGCTCCGCAGCCGACCGCCATCGTCAACCATTGTCTCGTGGGTGTCAAAAAGGCACCAGCCCCCGCCGCCGCGTGTCGCGCGGTTTTTGTGGCGCTAAAAAAGTCTGACCACGCCCCTAGGGGCGCCTCGTGAGGGGCAGGGTCCACCGCCCGCTGGACACGAACGGCTTTTCTCTCTCCTGGAGTTCAGCTATTTCTTCTTCTCTTTTTTTCCTGCGGGTGTCATAAGACGTTGAAGTGAAAGAATCAGTTCAGATTCGAATGATCGGCGGAGAGACTTAATTTTACAGTTGAAGTCGATTTTCTGATGCAGTTGATTATCAATTCACCGTTAGGTCAATACACAATATATGTATATTATATCCTCTGATTTAGACCGAGGATGGTGAACCTAATAGATATCTCCACTTCCTGGCGGAGTATGATCACTGAGAATAACAAATCTCCTTTTTGCTTTTTTTTTATGCATCAAAATGGGTTTTTTCAATATCTCCAGATTTCCTTTGACTCTTTTCTTTGTTTGTCTACTTGGATTTATTGGTTTTGAAAATACTTAAACGGATGATGATATAATGTTCAGTATTCTTTTATCGTGTTGAACGGATCGTGCGTGTCGGGAAATGTCGGTGACTAATCGGATTCATCGTAGAGTATTCTACCAGGAAAATCACCTACATGTGTGAGATACTAAACAGAAAACTAGGAAATCTTGGAATTAGATAGCAGATGTAAAGGTCATCATGCATCGTAAATATGGTGATTTTCGATTATGTCCAAGTGCCTCAAATCAATACTCTCTTTGTTTGACTTTGAAACAAGTTTATAGTGTCTAAAATATACACAATACAGTTCTGTGTATATTGGTAAAGGTTTATTTATAACATCTCAAGGTTTTCTGAATCATCGTGTGTTATGTATGATACGTCTTGGTGCACTGGTTGCATCGTCAGGTACATAGGGACTGTGATCACCTTTTTTCACCGAAGAGCTCATTACGAAGCGTGGCGAATGGCTTATCTAGACGTTTGTCTATATCACTACGTCTTCCTGATAAGTCTACGAGTTTGACTTTTTTGTATTGGAGCCCGATCGGCAGGTCTAAATTTCTATCGTAGTAGGTGGGAATACTGGAGAACTCGACCCGCAACGAACTCGACCCGTAAACGGAACTCGACCCGCAACGAACTCGACCCGTTTTTCCGGCACTGATCTCGAGTATCTTATAGATGCATATGGATATATATGAACTAGAATACTTTGGAAATATTATTACTATTTTGTATCACCTTGGCTTCAAATTATGCCAAAATTGTGAGCGATAATAAGAGTTTTGAGCGTCCATTCGGCACTGACAAATCTCAAGGAAATAAATGAAACATGCTTCATTGGAAAATTTCAGTGAAAAGTGGATGATATAATATTTAAAGGGAAACCATGCACACCTTAAGATTTGTACCTGAAAAATATCACAAGGGGAGTTTTTGCACTGACTTTTCTCCTAACCCTAACCCATACACTAACCCTATCTCTATTCTTATCCCTAACCCTATCCTATCCCTAACCCTAGCCCTAACCCTATTCCTAACCCTATCCCTATCCCTAACCCTATCCTTAACCCTATCCCTATCCCTATCCCTAACCCTAACCCTATCCCTATCCCTAACCCTAACTCTATCCTATCCCTATCCCTAACCCTAACCCTAACCCTAACCCTATCCCTATCCCTATCCCTAACCCTATCCCTATCCCTAACCCTAACCCTAACCCTAACAGAGTCACTGTCCCTAGGAACTGGTCCTTCCATTTTTTCATTATTTAAAACTGGCTCTAAAACACGGGTCGAGTTCTCCAAAAAGGGTCGAGTTCTCCAGTCAATCACGGGTCGAGTTCGTTTCGGGTCGAGTTCTCCAGGTGGACCTCCAATATGTGCCTGTATCAAAATAGAAATTGTCGACATTAAGAGCGAAGAATGCATGTCAGCTATACTACATCGTCACAAAGAGAGCACCAAGATAGAAGAGCTAGCATCGACTGACTCTACCGCACATGCGTTCATGAGTGCTGAAAGGCTGCGCGCGCATTAATTGGTGATTCCGTGCAGTATGCATGCGCCAGGACGTCCCATCCTGTACACACGGGGCGTAGATAATTACCAAGGTACTAACAGCCCTAAATGTCAATCATCCTCTTCAATGGAGACGTCAAAACAATGGCGAGACAACTCGGACGTTTTCGTGATGCAAGGCGTTTATTTACATTATTTATCCCTATCAAAAAAGAGGTAAACATGCGCTTATGTTATATTTAATCAGAGTATTCAAGTACATGCTGAGTCAGGGCATTTATTATTTGTTTCATGTTTGTCCATCATGGTTCAGGGTTCTAAGTACCAATTAACACTTTGTCATATAAATTCCACGAGTTTTCTTCTCTTATTTCATAAAAAAAAAGTACAAGTAAGTTGAGGTAAGAAGAGATTTTGATATTGAGGCATAAAAAATCCAAAAACTGCATTTCTCACAATTTTAAGGTATTTAGACCAAAGTTAAATTAAGAGAAAGAAGATCGAGAAATAATAGTCCCCTGGGTACATATTTCAAGTTAGACATACATGTATTTCTTCAACAATGCACTTAGTAGTAGCGCTTGATAATATAATACTAATTATAATTATAATTGCACCGTCTTAGAATTGCATATTCGACTAAAATACACTTAAAGCCATGCTATTAATTATTATAATTCTTTGCTTTCAGTGGCATATCCCTGCCCTGTCTATAACTGCCCCATCACTAACTTTACAATGGGCTATTTTAGGTTATCGACCATTTTGATATAGGATCGCCGCTTATAATATGACAGTGCTATAATCTACCCTGGTTTTATGACACCCGATGACATAACAACATAAATCAACTTTGTATAATCTGCTATTCATATGCAATAGTATTGCTCGAAGTGTTTTTAACGATCGAGAACGGTTTAATCTGAGACTTGAAAATATCTCGTATACTGTCTTTACCTTTCCGCCTCAGTTGAAATAATTACTATAAACTAAGGGTCAATAGGGGCTTCGTCTTTGTTCGATAATAAGTGGTTGGAATGGACGTCAGATGGTGAAGAGGGACTGCTACATCAGTTGGACGCTAGCCAGACGCTGGGGCGACGTTGCTCCAAGTGTTCCTCCCATACAGAAGAGCTGCTCATTGAGCTGCTTTTAAAAAAGGACGTGGGACGAGTCCGGTGACTCAGGTACTGTCACCTGCTGGTCATCCGTCGAGTCACGTGCTTGACCATCGGCAGATAAGAAGGCAAGGGCCACTTACATTGATTCCAAAGCCCTTCTCCCTCCCTCTCTCTCTCTCTCTCTCTCTCTCTCTCTCTCTCTCTCTCTCTCTCTCTCTGTCTCTCGCTCACTCTCTCTCCACAACTACAAACTCCCACCCCACCACATCCTCCATCAGCAACGTGTACCAGACTCTCCCCACTCCCACACCTCCACAAACCTCAATCCCACCCCGTGCGGCCAAATGCGCACGCTCCCAGGCACCCCCTCCTCCCGTTAGTCTGCGGATCGAAATTCCATCATCGTCTAGAGGAAATCGTGAGAGAAATAAGTAAGGCACAAAGACGAGGGATTGGTTGACGGGCCTGATTGAAATAATCCCCCCTCCATGCCATGCACCCCACCCTTCTTGTCTCTGCACAACACAGCAGAGTCAAGGCCGCTTTTTCTCACGTCGCCGAAGCCGTTTGTGTGTGGGTCTCTGGATTTTATGGGGAGACGATTGGGATGGGGTGGAGGTGGGGAGGGGATCTTATTGGCACTGATCATGGGAATGGGGACACCGACTCTGTCACGTGACTCTGTCATGTGTGTCTGAGCGGTTTTAGTGAGCTACCCATGCCTAAGATCGGGAATTTATTATTGAATATATTTTGACTATTTATGTCCTCTCGTTTATTTTCGTTTCATTGTTTAGATTTGTATCCATTCTGACTATATGCATGAATTCAATGAAAATATTTTATCACCTTTCGTAAAACTAAATTAATCAGTAAATTCGATCAAACATCAGGCAAAATTTCTTAGTTGCGCGTGATCCTATCATCAGTAAGTATACTGTCTCAAATTAGAAGATGAGCAAAGAGAAATATGTTTGATGCACTGAAGTAAGCAGTTAAAGTAAAATTATCTATCACAATGGACTGCCTTCTTCGAAAAATGTCCATGCTCTATTATTCTATCATTAACTTCTGGGGAATGAGATGAACTTGGCATGGACTTTCTATATTTTGCAAGGGTTTGTCTTCAAACAGCAATCCTCAGGGGTTCCTTACTATATTGCGCACAGGGACCTTATAGAAAGGTTTGGCGTCCCTCGGATGAAAGGCTACTCCTATTTATATTTAGGTTTTAAGCCAGTTCTTAGTATACAAGTGCGTTGGAATGACCTGTATGTGTATGTATACAGTGACGTCAAGCAGAAGTGTGCAGAGGAGTTGATGACGTAATACACACGCTTAATCAATGTTAAGCCAAACATCTCTCTAGTAACCTTCCTGCGTTTGTATATAAAGCATCGGGCAACGGTTGGTCTGGATTCCCATGGAAGATAGGTTACCTGACGAACTGCTATACGTGCACGAGAATATTCATAGTAGAGGTTCCGGATTGGAAACACAAAAAAATGGAATATACACAATAGAAAATTTTGCAGGGAGTGACAGACCAGGAAATTCCGCAGTTTGCTGCTATATATACAAAAACAAGATTACTGTTACACTATATACTTTGATATACAAGCAGGGACGGAACATATTAAGAACATGCAGTTGAGTGTTTAATCATACCAATTACGAAATTTGACGAAGATGAGTCACGTGCTATAAGAAACTGTCAGTCACACCAATATGTATGTTGTTATATTTGCAGAAGGCGAACGCAACCAGGGAATATTGTTTGGGGAATGATTAGAAATCAGAGAACAAAATAGAAATGGAGATCAATGATTTCCCTATTTGAGTAATATGTGTGAACCGCCGATGTCATTATAATGATATATTCAAGAAGGAATCAGGTATAAGAAATATAGGATGATAAAAGAAGTACCAACAAGTTTTGGTCAAGTCGTCGTTCTCCACGAGTTTGATTCGGAGTCATATGAACGAGGCGACAGCCGAGTGAATATCACATAGCATTCAAACGAGTGGAAGAATCACTTCTTGGGCCAAAACTAGTTGCTTTCTGTAGAGAGAGAGTGACGGTTATGTAGCCAACTTGCTCAGATTATCTGAGCGTTTTGAGTCTGTGAAAAATGGTCGATATATGTATTCATCTTAAAGGGGAAAGATTGATATACATAATGATGTTATACATAGTCAGAGGGCAGAACCAGAGGATAGATCGTGATATACATTTTGATATTCAATAATATGTTCTCTTTGAACATTGAGATAAAGACCCGTGTGTGGGCCTTGAGGCAACTGGCACAGTGATCTCTGCTATACTCATTCGAATTCCACTTCAAACGCCATCATAATCATTCCCTATTACCCGCGGGAACGGATCCCGTCTATTACGCCTACATGGACCTACCATCCAGAGGGTGGAATAATACCCTTACACCACTAGTATGCGTGCGCATCGTTGTATTTAAGATGAACAATGCTACTGTGTTGGTGGTAATCCCCGGAGGCACACCCCGTCAGTTAATCCACCACCACTGGAGGATTATCCCCCAGTCGGTGATTACAGTCAACGCCAGAATGATTAATTTCTCCATTCACCCTGATATGTTTCCAGGCTTTACTTCCTTTTTTCTCGATAGAGGTAATAACCGCGCCCCTCTCGTGAGTAGAACGCCCACACGCATTGGAGATGAGTCTGTAACGGAGTTAACCATATAATGATGAGCACAACGCTTTAAATTGAAGTCACCTTTCAAAAAATAATTAGATTTGGGGATATGCGGGGTATGTCGGAATAATAAGAGTACGAGTATGGGTAAATTGATTAACAAATTAAAAATTTCTGATTATCATAAATATTTTCTGATTCGTATAAAATATGCATGTTGATAAGTTTCAAAGATGTTACAAGAGTCTACAAACTGTTCAACAAAGCTAGTTTATACAAAACAGGATGTTTCTCAAATGTATTGTCATCATATGACAAGGTGGTACTATAAACATAGCGTCCTGTTATTCCTCACCACGCAGCGCCCCTGGAAAGGGTTATGGGGCTGTGCGTATGAGCATCACGGATGAATGACTCAGCGCTAAGGAGCAGCTCAGGAAGCCACTGACGAGCAGGAGGAGGGACGGGAGGGGGACTATAATCCGTTTATAACACATAAATTCCTGTTTATCTGTCACATTTTCCCAAGGGAGCGCCCAGACCAGAAAACATCTTCTGCCGCCGGTGGGTGGGATTTGCTTAATAAAGTTGATGAGCCAGAAATTCTGGGCTGGATTATGACGACATACAACACAGAGGTGGATTACAAAAGCAGTGACTGGGGATGGATAACGAGAGGGGGTGGGTGGTTGACGGTAGAGGGGTAATAAAAAAAATCCAACCAGATGTCGTTACGAGCTGTTTACCTCATTCGCTGCGAAAGATATAGTTTTTCTGTTTCTTTTTTAAGGATAAAAAAGAGTGTTCATCTGCTGGGATGCTTGTCACCTTCCCTGGAGGATCGACTCCGTGTGGTGGGAACTCGATTTTTAGGGATGAAGTCTGATTAGTGCCGTGCTTCTGTGTTTGTTGTCAAATTTGTCCGAGTAGAATGTGGCATCTCATGCAGATTATCACTGACTCATGAATGTCATATAAGAGCAATTATACCACACATATATCAAAACTTACACCTCCGTGTCACCCATATATCCACTCAGGCCTAGACTAAGACAGTACCCAAATACCAATATTTATACACCTCTACAAAATTCACGCACCAACACCTACACCTATATTCAACTCACGTAACCCCTCCTACACCTGTGTACGATTCACTTACCCTCATTTATATCTATACACGTCTCACTTTGATATCCAGACCTATACAAAAATGCAACTCACATAAAGTGTGTAACAGATATAGGCCATTTATATAGGCCAGTTGTTGATATAGGTATGCGAGTTGTGTACAGGTGTAGGTAGGGTTATGTGAGTTGTGTATAGTTGTTGATATAGGTATGCGAGTTGTGTACAGGTGTAGGTGGGGTATGTGAGTTGTGTATAGTTGTTGATATAGGTATGCGAGTTGTGTACAGGTGTAGGTGGAGTTATGTGAGTTGTGTATAGTTGTTGATATAGGTATGCGAGTTGTGTACAGGTGTAGGTGGGGGTATGTGAGTTGTGTATAGTTGTTGATATAGGTATGCGAGTTGTGTACAGGTGTAGGTGGGGGTATGTGATTTGTGTATAGTTGTTGATATAGGTATGCGAGTTGTGTACAGGTGTAGGTGGGGGTATGTGAGTTGTGTATAGTTGTTGATATAGGTATGCGAGTTGTGTACAGGTGTAGGTGGAGTTATGTGAGTTGTGTATAGTTGTTGATATAGGTATGCGAGTGGTGTAATATGGTAGCTATGGGTATGATAATTGTGTAGTATAGTGAGTGGGGTATGTGAGTTGTGTACAGATTTAGGTGGGGTATGTGAGTTATGTACAGGTGAAAGTGTGGTATGTTAGTTGTGTACAGGTGTAGGTGGGGGTAAGTGAGTTGTGTATCTTAGTAGTTGGGGGTATGGGAGTTAAGAATGAGTGTAGATTACACAATTCAGATACCCGGAGCAAAATTGTCATAAAAACAAAAAGACTTGTATGAAAACAAAAATATAAACGTTAAAAGCCACGTATACATACGCCTACATGGATACATCTCAACCACCTACACCTAAACCCCCACTTTATATACATATGTACACACCGACAAATGTAAACAAGCCACGCTTACACATATGCACAGCCCATCTGCTGACAATTATACTTCCTCACACAGTACACCTCACAGAAACACCTCTGGTGTACATACTCACATCATTGATTCCACGTGCCACAGAAACACAATACAAAAATATGTTGTTAGATTATAGTTCCGACCGTAGAACCCGGGAGATGAGGATGAGACGAATCGATAAGAAAAGCCATACTGCATAAGGCGATGTACTGAGAGGCGATACGTGATGCTTTATTGATGTGGACGTAGAACCCTTGCTTAGTCGGCTTTGTGTGATCCTCAAAGATTTTATTTTACTTGCAAAGTGGCTGAAAGTGAGGAAAAGCCTGCTGCTATGCTACCTCTTATAGATACATAAGTGTACAACAGAAGGCATGGTGATTCTATTAAGATGAATGGCGGCAGATGTTGCCCATGATTTCAGGCCACTTGCGTAAATACTAATACTATGGATATATATCTATCGCTCTTCGTATACAAAATGGCCATTGAAAATGTATGGGTGCTCAGAACACTACTATACCCATTATTCAAAAAATATCAAATACCAAATGTAAAATGCCCTGCCACGAGGCTGTCAGGCAATGTGCTTTGTCCCAAATGATATACCATATAAAGTGTGAATTCCTGGGTTTAATCTATTCAAGAAGATGGGTAATGAATACAACACACAATGGTTTTGTGGACAAACGGTTCACCTTCACGTAGTTCAAATGTGTATGTATGTATGTATGTATGTATGTATGTATGTATGTATGTATGTATGTATGTATGTATGTATGTATGTATACTTAGGCTATTGGCCTACAAAGAAGTTTCAAATTGTTATGTTAATTTAAGGTCTGACATAACATGCTAGACTTGGTGCAAGTGTAAACGGTGATGTAAGATGTAATAAGAGCTAAGTTTAATTGATGGAATGTAGACCTAGTGATAGAGTGCTAAATTCAAAGACACAAATTAGAGGCGTGGGTTCTGTCGAATAATAAGTGTCATATATGAGTTGTACTGATATGTTATATATGAGTTATCTTTGAGACAAAAATTGTGAATCGTGGACAACGTTAAAGTGCTTGATTGAAAGGTGTGAAATAGCGCTGTGAGTGAAACATTGATATGTGGGAAGGTATGTTGAACTGAGTTAAAGCTTCTTCAGTAAAATGTGAGTCATATGCAAAGGAGGGTAGAGGTACATATATGAGCAGACGACATTTGTAAATGCGCCTCATGGCGGACAGCCGTCAAGTGTTTCTCATCCCCGGAGTCCATCCCACCCGGCGCCGGCGTCTGCGCCTCCTTGAGAGATGGATGTACAGTCCCCTCTGATCGCGCAAATTGCTAATGTTTTCACGGCGGCTGTGTATCGCAGACAGAACAGGCAAGGGTTGTGATGCCTGGCTTGTTCCGTGTAGGGGGGTAGAAAGGGAGGGTGGGAGGGGATGCACGGGGGGGGGGGGGAGAAGGTGGAAGCGGATGGCACTCGCCCTTTGTCTTGTCGCGACTTGGCGTGACTCGCAGGCCGCCAGGCTGTAATCTTAACGCCACGCGCGCGTCAGAGAAAAGCTGGCGACGCGGGGCTCGCGTGCCGTGAGACGGACGGGCGGGCGCGCGGGTTGGCAGGAGGAGCCCGGGGACGAGGCCGGCTTCACCCGGGCAGCGCGCCGCCCGCGTGCCGGCCACCCCGCCCCGTCACGCCCCGGTGTAGAATTTCGCCCGACGCGTCCGCGCCCGACGCGTCCGGACGCTAATGAAATCAACCCGACGGTCGCGTCTGCGTCAGACAAGCTGGAGTGGGGCTGGAGGCGTGGGGAGCTGGAGGAGTAGGGTGGGGTCGCCGATTTGTGACAGGCATGCCTGCGTTGTAACACCCTCCCCCACCCTATATCCTCTCCCTTTCATTCCCTCCTCCCCCTGCACGCCCAGGAGTGGGGCGGTGCGAAATCCGGGGACGGATCGCGTGTTGGCACCGCCTCGTAGCCTGGGCCCAATCCTCCGACCGCTTCTGTGAGGGTACAAGGCGGACCGGTGCCGAGGTCGTCGGTAGGTTGGTCTGTGGATAGACTCCTCCATACAGAGCACGGTCCGGAAACCATGGAGGAGAATTCGACGTGAATTCACTCAGAATCACACATGTGCGCATATAGGCATAACTCTACATGTATGATAACGCCAATGTCCCACCCTTCGTTCCATTCAAAATGATCTCTCTATATGCATGCAAGCTGCACATGCTGGAAGAATGATACTTTTTTAAATGCAGGGTGATGCTGGGGGCAGAAGGGGAGGGCTGCTTTGTCTGAGTGGTGTTAGTGGTAGGCGATCGCCTGGTCTACCACGAGTCTGTCACGGAATGTGCTATGACTGTTCCTATGACTGATAGGACAGACAATCGTGTCAGGGGTGATAGGCTAGGCGTAGGTGGGTGGGGAGAATGAGTACGGTTGAATATACATCTACAGAACGTGTAAATATCGATCTGAACAAGCGCTGGGGCTTTACTCTGCTTGGTATATTTCGGATCGGATATGGAGTCAATGATGTTTGTGCGCGTGGCGCGCTACAGTTACTGTAACCCAAACGCAACTCATATCACAGATCTATATCACAGAGCTTCATTAAGCAGTCATAAAGATTCAACATGTCGCGTTCCAATCTTTTGGGGTTGTTATTGTGTCCTTAATTCTAAGTTTAACCACATAGCCTTGTACATGTATAATGGGTTGATATAAGACTTTGATATGAAAATCATATAATACTTTTAATGCGCCGTTTAAGGTACACAATATAAAAGTAGGCACTGCACATAGGCCTGCATTATGTGTATCGAATGGTTGATATGTTTGTCAGATACAAGAGTGAGCGAATACACCGGTTTATCATCCTTTGTTCCTCATCCTCATTTGAAAGGAAGATTGCAATGCCAGTGCTTACAACGCAGAGGAATTTTATCAAATATCCCATCACTTCATCACACCTTGACAAAAAATACACTGTAATGCGGGTCTAAATATTTACACAAAATCCACTCTACTCGCGATTATCAATTTCCAACTATTCATATCCACCTTGGCTAGATGCTGACACTTTTTAAAAGTTTCCTTTCCCTCGAGCTCTCAGGCTCATTCTGACTCCCGACATTTCTTTTTTTTTCTTCTTTAAATCAATAGAGGTATAAATATGGTATCACTGTGGTAACTATTCAATTGAAGGCTGTTTTTGTAGACGGCTGGGGAAATCATGCAAACCCTTTCCGCTACTACAGACTGAAATATGGTCTGGCATAGACATAAGACTGACATCTGCGATAATATTCAATTACGCTGAAGCTTTTGCACATCTCTATTCAAACCCACACGGGTAAATTGCCTGCGCCTCGGCCTATGTCAAGGGGTGCTACGAGCCCCTTCTCTCCGCCAAGCGCACCGGTGTGGGGTGGTGGGCGAAAATAGGGGGCACCAGCTATTGTAATTGCCTGGAGGTGTTTCTCGCCTAATCACGTTGGCACGAGAGTGTACCGCCTATTTAACCGCTACTGTTTTAACTGCTTTGCCAGCGGCATGCCTTAGAGGCAAGGTGTAAATGGGCGGTTACGCGCAGCCGCCACCGAAGTGTTGTGCGCATGCGTGAGAAAAATGCAAGACGCTGTTACACTTCCGGCACACCGCGGGCAACACGCAGTAAGTAGGGAATCGACTTGCGGCGAACGGGCACCAGCGGCGACGAGCTGACAGAAGCAGTTCTAGTGCCGGGATTTAAGTCGAACCAACTCTGTTTGTAAGCATGTCAGCTGGGGTAACTCTTCAAAGGCGGATGGAGCAGTATGATGTATCTCGCGTGTTGTTGGTTCTTTCTAATACTTTTATTACACTTAGCGATAGCTGGATATATATAGAGGGAAGACGATTATATGTGTATTGCATGATGTTGTTTATTTGACTGTTAATATACATGGAAATCATTATATGACCTGATGGGTTTGGATAATCAAATGATTTCCCGGGTCTTTTTTTATTTAAAAGAATGAAGATAAAGAAATCAACTTAACGAAAGAGTGATGGCCACAGAACGCTAACCCATATCACCAGTTCCTATTCTACTGGAGTGTATAGTCTACTCTCAGTGATTTGTTAACGATTGCTTTGATGAATTCTCATTTTTCTATTCATTGATTGCTGGAGCGAACTTTTCTGTTACAATATTTTTCAGCAACAGGTCTTTCTATAAAGAACTTCTTACATCAAAAATAGAAGTGATATCATTCAATACATCAAGGTTTAGATGTGATTTAGCATATAAAGATATGAGTATGAGAGTGCTGTGATGGTATTCATGCTGTGTGCGTTCGGTCCTCTTTAGAGTTTCTTCACCTTAGTTTCGAACTCCTTTACAGTTGGACAAAGTTGCAAATCTGCGGGAATTCCCTTCCATATTTTGACTCTTCTCCAGTATAGCGATTCTTTAACTGCCGCATAGTCTTAGGACACGCCAATTTAATTTTCACCATGAATCAAAAATCCCACATCATGGCCTTGTCAGTAGGATGAAGAATTCAGTGTTGAAGATTGTCAGAGTTCTAATCTAAATTACCGCACCGTCGCTGTGTCAGAAGGTTGTAAAATTTTGTGTCGTAGTGTGTCGTAGGGTGTCGGTGTGTGTCGTACGCTTGTCGTAGTGTATCGTGAACGCAGTGGGTTCAGGCCTTTATACTAGTTTTCTTAGCTCCGAATGTCGTCCTTGTACTCAGGATGCCAATAAGGCAAAAAGAAGTCAACATCTAAGTACACCTTATCCATGATCGTTCCACTTTATTGTTATTCATATGAGAAAATGATGAAATCAAAATTACGGCATATTATATGGGCCTGTACCTGTTCTTTAAAGCCATTATGACGGATAATGCTGAACTAAATTACTCACGAGACATTGTTAAGGGAATACTTTTAAGTGTTATCTGCGTTTAAAATATCCGGTTACTGATACTTTGTAAAATTTACAGTTATTATTCGTCACGACCAGCGATAACTTTCAGGTGAAATCGTGAGCGAATGGCAGTGCGCGTCGATCGTGTATTTACTACACAGAGGAGAATCTATCGCCATAAGTGGACGTTAAATATCTACGGTTTCTGATGTACTCGGCACTTAGCAGTGTGACTGTTGATAGCACTTACATTGTCGCATTGATTACTGCATTAGCCTGTCCTTGTTAATGCCTGCTGCATGGACGCTCACTGTTGATTCAGTCCTTGTCAATTATTTTAAATCAACAGTCGTGATGACTTCAGGAAAATACCATGTTACATGCCACTAAATACATTTTGTGTCAGGTGTAAAACGTCCTTTTATCTATATAGGATATGAACATGCATATGAGTCAACATCAGAGGCATGTATCGCTGTTACGCTTGGCAAAGTGTTGATATCAAATGAAAACAAACAAGATTGATATCAAACCGTAGAAAGAAATACATACAATTGCATTATATTGTATTTATAGAGCGCCATGTAGCTCTCATTTTGAGGATTTACAATAAGTAAAATATTAATAAAGCTATGCAAATAATATAGTTCTTTCATACGTATAGTTCCAATGAATTTACAACTTCATTTTAACTTAAACTAAGTCTACAGGTTTATCAGAATATAACCTTTCCTAATAGTGTCTCGGTGTTTAGAGTACGTGCCACCTGGAAATGATCAATCAATTTTCTAGCATTCTGATCTGGCATACACGTCTATATTCTTCTGTCGATAGAAGGGCCGCTCAAAAATAAAAAGGTGCGTTTCCTCTCTAAGGCTTAAGAAATGCTTCAAGAATGATCTTTTATGCCTATTTGATGGGGATTGTGTTGTAAATACACTGTAGCCAGGTTTGTATCATCACCGCAAGGTTTCTTGTGAACATCTTTGCCCTTCTACCTCACATCATTTTTGTCCAATGGAAAATGGATCTATTTGAACTCATTGTGTTTTCTAGATATTTCTCTCCCTTTTAAAGATGCAATCTGAGGTACACCCAAAGGAAGTTTTTTATTTTACGAAATTGAAGCCAATATATGGTGTTGGATAGAATTTTAGTATTTCAGTAATCTGAAAGAAGAATGCCTTTAGAACAAGTATTTATCATCATAGAAAGATATGCGTCTGAGCATACAGTAGAAATTCTCAAGGCTGGACGAGTTCACTCATTCCTCTAACACCGTATTTCTATGTGGCTACTGTCTCTCATTCATCCTCTCTTTGCGTCCCCGTGCTAACAGTAGACAAGGACACCATCGCCCATACTGTTTGCACTTGATGTTAGCTCCTCCAGGGGACTGCCTTGAGAGCTGCCTAGTGTCCTCCTCATCTGCATTCTGTCCTCCAGTTGGCCGGAAGTAGTCTGCACCCAGCCCTGCCCGCTGCAAGAGCGTCTCGGCGGGTCTCTTCCGGTGCCCCAGCGCCTGCAGCGAAAGAGAGAAAAATGTTAGAGGAAGGAGACTGCAATGTGTGACTCGGAGATTGGTAGATCGAGCGGTAGTGGTGGGTCAGGTTGTGGGAGGTACAGTGGTGGGGTAAAGTATGCTGATGACGTCGAGACGCATCTGAACTGTTCCTTTGGAGTCGGAACCTTTCCTCTAGGGTTCCGTCTTCAAACCTTACCATTCCCTGTAACTGTATCTATAAGGCATACCCATGTATACATCACTGTTATTTTGTCATCTGTATATATATATATATATATATATATATATATATATATATAGATATATATATATGTTTATATATATATATATGTTTATATATATATATATATATATATATATATATATATATAGAGAGAGAGAGAGAGAGAGAGAGAGAGAGAGAGAGAGAGAGAGAGAGAGAGAGAGAGAGAGAGAGAGATACATATTTTATGTGCTAGTAGCCTGCTTTTTTTTTTTTTTTTGCTAAGACCCTTATGGCTCAAACTATCTTTACCTCGCCAATTTTAGTAATGTGGTAAGCGAATAAAGAAAGCTGAATGAGCTGGAAAAAAACAATTTAGAAAATTATTGAACAGTTACAGCTTACCTGAAATTTTTTTTCAAATTTTTCAGACATCGTCTTTTATGAAAAATATCGGTATAATTGTGGACGAGGTTAAGATGAGATTTAGTGTCACTTTATGTCACCAGTATTTATATATCTCTGGCAACGAGGAAATAACCCTTAACCTATTTCTCACCCCAACTGATAGTTGCACAGTCATCACATGAATTGAATATGAGCAATTAGCCTTTAAAGCAGTTATGTAAAGATGAGTAATCTTTACATCGCCCATTTATATATGTCTCTGAGAACAAAGATTTAAATTCTAAAATGGTGGTATTTGTTATTATGCCAACTGAGCCCTGTTGTTTTCTCCAAGAGCTGAAATGTTTAAATTCTAATTTGATTATATCAGCCTCAAACTCACCCTCAACTTATGCCTCACCTTCACTGATAGTCCCACCTTGGTCACATTAATTAAAAATTATATATTAGCCTTTAAAAATGGTGACGCAAAGTTAAACGGTGAAGATGAGTATTCATCTCTACGTCGCTCATTTATATATATTTCTGGGAACTAAGATCTTGGGGAATACCAATGGGGCAGCAATTTGCAGGGATGTGCTAATGGATATGGTGCGATAAGTGATGAATTTGGATGGCAATATCGTGTATGGTTGGCAGGGGGCAAGGTTGGGCAGAGCACAGTATATAACTTAGTTTGAAAAAGCTCAGAAGGGTATGGTTTCATAAACACAGTCATCACATGAATTGAATATGAGCAATTAGTCTTCAAAGCAGTTATGTAAAGATGAGTCATCTTTACATCGCCTATATGTCTCTGAGAACAAAGATTTAAATTCTGAAATGGTGGTATTTGTTGTTATGCCAACTGAGCCCTGTTGTTTTCTCCAATGGCTGAAATATTTAGATTCAGGTGGCGTGGGTGGCAGGGGGCAAGGTTAGGCAGAGCACAGTATATAACTTAGTTTGAAAAAACTCAGAAGGGTATGGTTTGGTTTTGTAGGGTTCGCCAGTTATTGTTGGAATTCAGCAAATCTACTTCGGTACTGCTTGTACCTCACTACACTTCGGTGCAACCAACTTCAGCTCAGTAATGTTCAGGGTGGTTCAATAATATTTGTTCCAAATCAGAGCAGCTTGGTGTGTCTCGGTCACATTCGGCAGGTCAAGATCAGCAGTACTAAGCTTGGTGTGGATTAGCTTGGTTCAGTATGTGTGCGGCTCAGCACAGCTCGGGGAGGGGAGGAAGCTCTGTACAACTCGGAGCGGTTCTCCGCGGTTCTGCTCAGCGGTGACGCACAATTCCAGCCCGGGGGCGCGGCTTGAGGCGTCTCGGCAGCCTTGGGTACTAAGGTCAGTCTGTCAGAAAGAGGCTCGTCCACCGCCCCGCCGACAGGCTAACATCCAACTTGACATGCTGACGGGGGCGACGGAAATCTGAAACTCTGGTTTCCTCCTGTTAACGACCCACGCGGACCGCCTTTGTTTGTTTAACCGATAAACAATCAAATAAAATACCATAGACCATATGGCCCCTCGCAAATCTCTCCTCAAATACAAATCCATATAACAGGAGCGCACTGTATTTTTAAATATAAGTTTTATATAAATATCTTAGTTTTTGTTGTGTTGTTAAGTATACACATACTAGGAGCAAATGGTATGTCCTTCATTGATGAATGAGCGTGCAATTATAAATGAATAACAATTAAAAGGTTTCGTTACTTTCAGTATATGGATCGTTTTCTTTATACGTAATTGCTCAAGTTCCCATGTATCCGATCTTTAAAGTACACATTAAATGTGAGCGACGCTATATTGCTACAGAGGGTCATTGTTGTGTGGTTTGACATTTTCTAGCTGAGACAAGGGAACAGAGAGGACAACACGCAGAACGGAGTGCGGCTCAGGTTATAGTTGACATTTTGCCAACATAAAGGACGGCGGTGGGGCTCCTGTGAGCCGGACAATTATAAGATGATTGCAGGTGCGCGAGTTGACATTTGCCCCCTGCCTGCCCACCCTACACCCCCTCCCACCACCCCTGGATGGGACGCGGGGGCTGCTGCCCACCGCTGGCAGACACAATTAGCAACAATTGGAAACATACACCCCCCTCGCGGAATGATTGGCATAATTGGAGGCAGTCAAGCTGGTTATGAACACATTCGGTCCATTTGGATAACCCGATGCCCTCTCGGGAGTGGGGTGGGTGGATCTGGTGTTTGCTGCATGCCGGGCTTCGTCGCCTCCGCTCCCGCCGGTGAGCAGCGGACCAGTGGCGCGGACAGAAAAAGGAGTCACGAATATGCCATCCGCCCATTGCCTGTCGGTCAACGCTCGCTGCGGTTTGCACGTTCCCCTCAGCCATCACCTGCTGCCTATTACCCACCGACTGCTGCTCATCGCCTGCTGCCCACTATCCGCCACTATTGCTTTCTGCTTTTCGGCTATTGCATATGGCCCACTGCAAACGATCAACGACCAAACCCGGGTGTCCGCCAAACCACTGTCTACTGTCTGCTACCAGCTGTAACCGGCCTGTCGCAGGCCACTTATTGACCGCTCCACAACATTCCACATGTCCCACCGCTCAAAGCTCATTGCCTGGTATCCAAACCCTTCTACCCTACACCCTCTGCATGCCGTCTACTGACCGGCGCTTACGGCCTGGTTCCTGCAGCTTGATACCCGATGTCCTCCTTCCTCCAGACAAACTGTAAAAGATTGAGTATAAGGTTCTAACTATTTTACATTAAATGCCACAATAATAAGGTTTGCGCTGGTTGCCTTCAAAGGGGAAGCAATATAAACCAGTGAAATACTCTATATGTAGGCTATATCATATGCCAAACCCCATGCTCTTATTTGTATATGTAACTATGGTATAATGTTCCCCTGTTATAGCCACCGCAACATCGGCCTGGAGCTCATACCGATACCTGATATAACTGTTGACGATAACGACCACTATGTTGAACAATGCCGGCGGCTTTCCATACCCTGGAGCTGCATTGTGTCGGAGAGGGGGGGGGTGGTAAGGGTGGGGGCTGACCACTGCCAAAGCTGGCCTGGATCTCCATGGGACCCGACGGATAGTGGTTCCCTACGGACGGGCAAGGGGACTAGGAGAGGCTGATTACATTATTGGTTGGGGGCCGGGGGTCAACAGTTACCGGGGAGGGTGGGGGTCACAGCTTGAGTGTCGTCAGCGCGTCGCGTCCCGTCGCGTCGTGTCGCGTCCGTCGGGACCGCGTCCTCCGAGTTAAATGTCGGCGACGTAACGACATCAGTGCCGTCGTTAATAATTCATATAGGTTATTTCATTACCGGCCAACCGCCAAACGGCGGCTAATGTTTGCCCCCGTCCACTGCCACCACACAGCCCCCCACCATCCCATGATTCCCTGACGTTTACCAGCCATGCCAGGACACGGAGGTAGGTTTCCTCCAGGGTGCCCGGATTTGGAGGTTATCAGCATGGGCGTGGACGCAGCATTTACCAGGAGGAATCTGGGGGCAAACAGGAGGGAGAGATCTTTATTCTTTGCCCCAGTCCCTCCTACTCCTCCCATCCCCCACACAGACACATCTCACCAGCATCAAAACGAAGGACAGGAAGACCGGTGTTGGGTGACTCGCCCAGCGGCCCCTGGCGGACGTTTTGTGGCCGGTTATTGGCTTAATTCGGCCGCCAGTTTCCAACCCCCTGTAAGGCAATCCAATAACGCGAATTTGGGCGCGAATATGAACCGCGACTGGCTCGGTCAATCCGCCGGCAACT
The DNA here is from genome assembly GCA_950022655.1 of Alentia gelatinosa. Lineage (NCBI taxonomy): Eukaryota > Metazoa > Annelida > Polychaeta > Phyllodocida > Polynoidae > Alentia > Alentia gelatinosa. The sequence goes on from OX465581.1 coordinate 54,323,335, forward strand.
TGAGCATGGGCGGCGGGCATTCAGCAGGATGGCGGCCTGCTAGTCCCACCCACCCCCGTACCCCCTGCGCCAGGCTCGGCGGATTAGTCGGGGTCTACGGCGGGCGGGGCCGGGGAACGCAGGGAAGGGTTACCCGATACCACAGACCTGTCTGATAAGATCTAACCAGACCCGATGGAAACTACCAGGTATGACTGAAATTTGGATGCGTCCATTGCCAGCGTGGCCGGTTACGCCCACCGCCCGCCTGCCTACACGGCTTGTCAGACAACCCAACCCAATTATCTTCTCAAGGTATCCCCTGACTTGAGCCGAGGTGCATCCGATCGGCTTGTCGAGATAAGGACGGGTGGAGAAAAATGAGGAAAGAAAAGAACGGCGGAAGGAAGGTGGAGGGATTCTTTCAGTCGGGTCGCTTTGTTCAGCGGATGTCTGGGTCTTGAGATACGCAGACGGGTGGCCGAGTCCCTCGTCGGTGTTGCTGTGATTAGGGTGGGCTTTGTAGGGATTTGTCGGTCCTCTCACCTTGCGCCGCGTCGCGCTGCTTCTGCCGCTTCACACCGCTCCCTGTGCTCCGTCACACCAGTTGAAGACGGGAGACATCTCGAATAGCTTCTACCAATTATTCAGTACTGGGTTGCCCCGCATCGCCCTGCACCACCATGTTCCTGCCACGTTTCCACCTCGCCGATGCACCGTAAGCGGGATTCACACGATGAGATTCATGTCCCTCACAGGGTGTTTTTTCTGAGACAAACCTGCTGAGATTCTATACTCGAACACAATATCTTCGTCTCAATTTTGGGTTCCATTATCATTTCCCTGAGACATGTGTTTTTGTCCCTGTAATTGCTGGCGGCATTTACCACTAAAAAGAAAAAGAATCCCTTGAGGTCCCGCACGGTCCTGCACGATCCTACAAACCCCTCACCGCCCTGCGCATCCCTTCTCTATCTGCGATCCCTCCAGGCTTTATTGCAAAAGAAAACCCACCCCGGCCGCCTGTCGCCCCTTCCCGCCCTCTCGCCACCCTGCCACCCCGTCCCGTCACTCCTCGTGATTCACGTGGTGTCTCAGGCTGAGGTATTGGTCCCATTGTGATGGACATCAAGTTCCAGTCGTCCACCGTACGACCAATACAATTTGACATAGTTACCACAAGGACGTGCTTTGCGCCCGTGACCCGCTAGTCCGCCTGAGTCGATGGTCATTGCCGGGCCTCTTATCATTGTCCTCATCCCCGGCCACTGCCCCCTTTTATTCTTCCATTCCCGTCATATATATATATATATATATATATATATATATATATATATACATATATATATATATATATATATATATATATATATATATATATATATATATATATATATATATAACACTTAGCTTGGCTTGCCTCGTGTCCCCTTTGCTTTCACATCTCCCTTTTCATACTATTTCACCACAATAAATTTTCTGTTTCATCCCCGTCCCCCTTCAGCTCCTATGTATTGCTAGATGATCTTAAAAGTAGTGGAATGTCACTTTGTCTACTGTCCTGTCGTTAAAATATGATGGTGGTTATACCTATTTTGTTGTATTTGTGTTCACTTTGTCTATTGTTCGTCGTTAAAATATGATGGTTGTTATACCTATTTTGTTGTATATCACATGCAGGTTTATCATTTTGTGCTTTCAGTTGTTCTGCCGATTAATTATCATCAATGAAAACTGGCATGGAAATGTGACATGTTTTTGATGTTTCTCATATAGATTGTGACCTTTTAAGATGTAGCTAGCGTGAGGACTTTCTTTCCATCTGTTTCCCGGAAACATTGGCTTCTCTTATGCCCCTCCCTCCTTGCACATCATACTCCTTCTGCTATCTTATTTTACCTCATCCCACACATACACATCCACAGCAAGCTACACTGTCCACAATTGCCTTCCCTATCCACACACACACTCTCATACCCTCCTTAAAACTAGTCTATTATTTGTGAGCGGCGCCGTCTGTGACACAACCAAGTGGCTGGGTAGGGCGGATGGAAAGTGGAGGAGGCAGTGGGCCCGTTGAGCTGAGCGCTAATTAAGCCTGGTCATTCACTCTCAACAATCGGTCTATAATTACAACCCCAATTGTTGCCAAATACCTCGCTCGACAAGGTGTGGGATCCGACAGGTTTCCTCCATTATCAGTTCAAGTTGCCAGCGCCGAGGTGACTTTGGCGGGCCTCATTTAGTAGCCAATAAGCGGTGGGAGGGCTCTCCAGTAGGGGCGGCGGGTGGGCCGGGTGTGTGTGTGGGGAGGGGGGGCGGCGCTTTCTGCACTTCTCTCTCCTTCGCCCTCGCCTCAGCGGCAGACACACACACAAGCCCACTACCGGCCCCTAATCAAGCACCGGCCAATCTGACTCACTTCTCGTCCCCAGCCAAAGCAAGAATGATACTTGGCGAAATTAGTCGGAGCTTTGCTGAGAGTGCCTCAAACTCCCGACGCCACCACCTATTCGGTCACAATCAGTGAATAACAGTTGGCTTCTGATCGCGATTTAACCTGAACTGTGCCGGCAAAAATAATAATTACGCATTTAGGAGGCATTCAACGATCGCGGAGACACCGAGGGTGGCTTCCTCTGGGAAACCTGACTGCTGTTGCTGTGCCGCCTAGCTCTTACCCGGCCAACATTCATCACAGACGAAACGGTCAAATACTCAATTTTCCAGGTATTGTCAGTCTGATTTGATGGGAAAAGACTCGCCCCGCCCCCACGTCAATAGAACCCCAGGAAGCGAAACATTCCTATTAAATGCCCACTTAATCCAACCCCTGTCTTAACCTCATTCCCCTCATTCCACATTTCATCCATCCGCTAGAAGTTTTATTTCATCAGATTTTTGTATCTGCCCTGGAGGAGTATCAGCAGAGATTTCTTGCTCCCGCGTGTAACGCAGCTGCTGAAAACTAATCGCTCCGGAGCTTGCAAGCAATGATTGCTGTAGCAAAATGAAATTGGAAACATGCACTTAGAGATTCCTACATCTGTTGAGTTTTATACCTCGAAACAGTCAGGATTATATAGGCCTATACATATTACATTCGCAATTATCGCCCTTTTCCCCTCTTTTTTCAATATTTGAATTGACACACGGTCATGTCATTCCCTTTTCCTGGGGATGTGATGCTAATATGATGAATCTGTGATATAATTGTCCACCACTTGATCCATAAGTTAGACTTTGATAAGTTTTGTACATACCATTAGCCATCACCGATGGGTACACACAAATGAAAAGACGGAATAGTTGATGGGAAAACCAAATTTTACGCAGACGAAGATCCAATTTATTCTGGATAGTTAAGTAAAAGTGAAACATGTGGAAATATTGTTTTAAAAAAATCCCAGCGCTTCGCTTATCCAAACGACAATATGTAATTCAAGTAATATGTAGTGCACAATCAGTATCCACATATATAAAGGAATTTACAATGTAATGGCAATTTATAATAGACATTCAATTATTACACATGCATATACCCGAGGCAATACACGAGGTAAAACAGCATGACATGGCATTTCTGAGACAATGAGGAAAGAAAAATTTAAGAAGAGAGGCAGGAAGAGGGGCAGGAAAGGGAGTAAAGGAAAGCGTGAGATGGAGGAAGAAAAAGTCAGCTAGAAAGAGGGGAAAAGCAATACAGTAATAGACACGCAGGTATATATTTTTACCATATAGTAATATCGTGTGTGAGAGGTAGATTGCTGGAGTAAAGGGGCGGCTTGGTGTCGTCTACATGACGTATACACAACCGATACACGTATTCCTCGTCACCAACATGACAAAGATACCTTGATTGCCTCGCCGCTTCTCCTCTATCACCAACAACTGTCATGCAAAAGCCACACACGCCTTCCCTCGTGTCGGCAACCGCCTTTTCACAAAGCCGCTCGTCGACGCTCGCCCAACGCCCCACCCTTTGCGTTTCGAAGAACACACGGTTTAGATATCGTATACGTCATCTACTCTCGGGCGTTTGAAACGAGATATAATTTTATCGTCAGCGATCCGAAAACCTGGGCCAGGGCGACGCGGCACTAGCTTTGATACCATACCTGGATTCATTAAGGCTTTGCGAGCAGCCAACCCTGCTGGTCGTATACCTGGTGCTGATAACAGGGTGTGTGTGTGTTGGGTAGCTGTCTATCAATCGGTATAAAGTGACAATGATCGGCTGACGGTGTCTGACATCCTGATGGCTTCTCCGTACTCCCTCTGCCCTCCAATTATGGCCTATTATACCGTAGACGATGGCAGGAGCGGTTGGCAGTGGGCGGCATGTGATCGCTGTGTTTTCTAGCTCCCCACGCTGCTCCTCCCGCTCGATGGTTCCTGCCCACACTGCAGCCGCTCTTTGACGAGGCGCTCATATCATATTGCGAGCGACTCAAACCACTAGGTGCGGTTATGAGATGTGCTTTGAAATTTTACCTGAGGTTGGGAGGGGAGACCATACCACTGACTCCCTACGTCCCACATTTGCTTGTTTCTCCCGCTTTCTGTTATTCTCTGTCTCGCTTTCTCATACCAAGTAATACTTAAAATAGCAGGTCTTTCTTATATCTTCCCATTCTCTCACATCTAATGCATTTAATTCACTCCAGATTTAGAGTATGTCGCTATCCAAATCATTTTGTCTCTAATATTCCCAAGCTTCTCCTAAATTTTCTATTCATTTCATTGTCCTCCCGCAAACATTCCTCCCACGAATCTTTACATTTTTTTTCTATTTTATCTGGTCTTTTTTTCTTACTGGCTCAATCAGACAGTTTTACTTTGTCTCTACCATATTCTTTCTTTCCCCTCTCATTTTAATTTCTTCTGTGTTTTCTTTTTCGCTTTCTGTGCCTCCTTTCCGCCATTCTCTTTGGGAACCGATTTCTTTACCAACCTTATGTCATGTCTTCTAACTTCGCGGTAAAAGTTGAAAACCCTCAAGTCATGTGCTCATGCAACGGGTCGATTGCGGTCTCTGGTATCAAACGTAGGCCCCAAAAGACGCAATTGGCGTTTGTGCGCATGCGTTGTTTTCTGACGCAGCACACCCCCACCAACCTCCCACCTCTCCCTCTAACCTCCATGCCCAATAGAGCAGCAGTAGGATCATCGTGATAGTAGGAGAATAAGCTTACAAAGTAGAAGACAATATTCGAAAAAGAATTCGCGCACAATTATAAAGAAATGTAGATATTGTTGGGTCCTTTATAGAGTTTTCGTTCCATAGGGGTTACCTAATATATTGAGCTTTTTTCCTGCAGATGATAACGGTCACTTGAAGGGTTTTGGATACAATCTTGGGAAAAGAATATCGGATAGACGTATAATGTACCTAAATATATTTGTGCAAGTGCTACTTAAAATACACCTACCTTGTCCCAAGACGATCTGTGGGTGGTGAATATAGAGCATCACATAGATTTGCTCAGCTGTCTACACGAGATGTCTTCACTGCCTTGTCAATTTTACATGAGCACCGGTTTGTCCGACGTAAAAACTTATCCCCCGGGAGGATCCATACAATGCATTGATTCTTGTAACGCCAGACTAGACTTTGAGATTCCCTCCTCCTCTTTATTGCACCCACCCACCCCACCACACATCACCCCTCGTCCACTGACCCATCGGAGAGTGTGTGTAGAGGAGGGGGCGTAAAGGGGTTCTATACAAACTTAATGTCCTTCTCACTGAAAGTTCAAACAGGAAAACATTCCTGGCCGTCGATATGATAACAACCTAGACGCCTCGATATCAATTTTTCACGCCGCTCATGTGTGTTAATACTTCACACCTCTCCACGTCTAGATTTGAACGCTGGCGGCGTCGGAGGGAGGTGAGGGGGGAGGGGGTGCTGATTGGTACGAGGGTGGAGGGGGTGAAGGTATTGGGTTCCAGTCTCAGTCGCCTCACAGAAACTCTCATTTCAGTCGACTTTCTCCCCACCTGCCCTAAAGCCGACCGCCGACAAAAGACGTTCACTCTTCTACCCCCTTCACCGACCCTCCTGCCTCCTGACTCCACCCCACCCCCTCCTCCCGCCGGCACAACCGCCTCTGACGACGCCCGACGCCATGATCCCGAGCGCAGAATTTTCCGCCTGCTCGCCTGCTTTCAGGTGCGCAATTTGAAATAATCTAAATTATTTATTACGCCCGCTGTGGTGTTAGCCACAGATGGCGCCACTCACGCTGGAAAAGGCGCATCTGGTCAGAAGGGATGGGGGTGGGCGATGTTTGAAGGCTGGAAGCTATGCCGGAGAAGTAAAGAGAGGAAGGGGTGGGGGCGACAAAGGGCTGCGAGTGCAAATTGCTGAAAAGGCGTTCACACCAAAGTTGTGAAATGGTACACGCATTCTCAGTTCAGTGCACCCCTTTTTCTCCTTTTTTTCCCCTTGCGCAGATGAACATGATTTCCGCTTTAATTCACCGGTTGTTATGTGTAGCACTGCGTACACTAATAACAGAGAGACTACTGGCTGCCAGGGGTATCCTGGACATGCAATATTGGGTCGGAACTGCCCTTGGTGGCGTCGATGGCGTGCCCCGGATAGAAAGAAGGCGGCCCATTGCCGCTTATTGAATTGCCATTTGCAATCTGATGCTATTTGTAAAAACGCGGAATTACCAGGCGTGTGAAGACATCTGCTTCGCTCTAACACCCTTTGTGTGATGGCGGTAACCTGCCTCCTTAATAGCCATATACGTAATTATAACCCTAGTCATTTTATTCCTTTTATTGCATTTACTTAGATATCCAAAGGTGTGAGTATCAATAAATACTGGGACCGTTTCTTTAAACCTGCTTCCTGCTTTCCCTAAACACACCCACCACTTTCAATGTTTCATTTCTCTGTAATTCTTTTAACAAGTAATGTCGTGTCAACCCACGCAATCTACATTTGTTTGTTTTGATTTTATGTCGCAATACCATTTTACCGTAACCTAACAAGTTTTTCAACATTATTGATGGGCAGCTAGATTAGGTTTCTGGGCGTATAGTGCTTGGTTTTCCTGTACCTTTTATAGCGATATATTTTCTAGATCAATGGCCTTTTGAGGAAGTCGCACTTCCTTTCAGATTACAACAGTATTCATAAAGTTGTATGTATTGTGCTTCATAAAGCAAGGCTAAATGTTGCAGACCTCTTATATATGGAAGACACTCATCATACAACATTGCATGATGGCCGGTAATCTTAAAGACAAAGCTTTAAAGCTGAGTCCTTATTTTAAATTGGCTACTAATCCTGGTACGATTGGCTTCACGAAGAGATCCAGTGTACATGAAATAGAATACACACATGTATATATGAAGCCCTCATCGAGTCATGAGTCATGTTAACCGTGCACCAACCACTCTCCATGCAAAAGTCAGGATGTACACAATGCTAGAACCATATGTCATACATGGCATGTCGTATTTAACTCTATCACCAGCGCATTGTAGAGCTATTGGCAATCAACCTAGGTTACGTCTATGCTTAAAGTCCCATTCTGGTCTAGTTTTGAATGAATTGATAGAATATATACCATTTGGCTTCTTACCGTGCGATATTCCTTTTCTGGGCAACGCTAGTTACGGGTTAAATAAATCAGTGATTAAATCAGGTAGCATGTGATTCTATATTCTCAGTAGGAGTGAAAATGTTGAAAAACCATCATTTTCATTGGCTCAATGCTAAACCCCTCCTATAAATGGACTACCAGTGCTGGAGGCTCATTGTAACGATGTAATAAGGCATAGTACTTATTAGTGTTATGTCCTTAATGTGCATGAACGTGGCGAATTCAGATTTTTGTCAGAAAATGACTTTAATTCTACACTTTGCCATGTTCCGCTTAAATGCAAAATATTTGCGCATACGCTGCTAGTAACGCAAGGAGATGAGCACAATATATTTTGTTCCCTTTGTGTCTTCTTCTTTCAAAATCTAATTATTTCGAAATAACACGATGGAAGTAGACTCAGTAAGGAAGAAAAAAGTCACATGTGCACCCTTAAAGTGACGTTGACAGGGGCGGTTGGCCCCATCCACCGTCATAAAACTTAACGCTTACCTCTTCGTTTCCGACTCTTATCGCCATATATATATCTACCTATATATATGTATAGTAAATCTCCGCTTAAGGGGAGACCCTCTGTTCCGGGGTGTCCCCTTAAGCAGGGTGACCCCTCAAGCGGGGTTTCCAGTCTGCTAATGGTTTAGTAGAGTATACCTATATAAACGAAGGAAACGCCAGTTATTAGATAAAAGGTTTATTAGATAACACATTCTAAGCAAATAAATGGAAAATGAATACCAAATAGATATAAAACAAATACACAAATGTATAAAATAAATAGATGGATAATACATGTATTTACAGCATCCATCACAGTTCAAGGAACAGTTTCACAGACCCAGGAAGGCATCGAGGGTGGACTGGACTTTCTGTGGCCTAGCAGCTCTATGCTTATTCACTGTACGGATGCAGTGCTTCACAGCACCCACGATCTCAGCATCGTTTCTGTTCCTATAATGTTCCCTGGCCCTCTCCAGGAGGTCCGTTTACCCGCCACCTTCAGCAGGCGCGTAAATCAGTGGTGCTATAAGCGACTCATTATGGGTCGTCCAGACCCGCTGAATATCGTACCTTCAAAGCCTCAAGCCTGCCCTGGGCCGCACACGGCTAACCTGTAAGCATGCCTTATACCTTCAGCGGGCGCAAAATCAGTGGGACTAATGTCCACTGACCAAGAGCCGCCAAGATGTCCCTCCAAACTGTCCCCCTAACCGGGTATTTGAAGCATTTCTGTACCGAAAAACTGTCCCTAAAGAGGGGGAACCCTTAAGCGGGGTGACACCTTAAGCGGGGTTAAAATAAACTCCGAATAGAGGGAAAGATTTCCGTTCTGAGCAGATTGACCCCTCAAGCGTGGTGTCCCCTTAAGCGGAGTGTCCCTCAACCGGGTTTTTAATATATATATATATATATATATATATATATATATATATATATATATATATATATATATATATATATATATCGAATGGAATCATTACTAGTATTCACCTCGGAGCACTTACCCGCTTCCGTTGGTGGGTTGTTTGATTTGTACAACGAGTGTAGATAATGCGGAATCCATGGTGACCGTTCCTAACAGTCCCGCTAACTTCACCTACAGCTTCCGACCTTGGCTCAGTTGGTTTAACATGTTATTTTATATAAGCCCATTGTGACAGGTTTATGACCCCCTCTACATGAAAAGATGAAACTTTGTCTCTGCTCTCTGTTTATGCTTTTTGTTCTAACGAGTGGTTCATGTTCCAAAGAACCAGTAGTAACATTAAGAAGGCCAGCATACTAAAAAAATGACCATTTGATAAACACTGCACTGTAAATATGTTTCGATCATGGATTCAACTTTACATGTTAGTTCTTGTTTTAACAATATAACACTTATATTAGTAATGTGAACTCATTTTGTTTTTTCTGCCCTAGACATTGATATCTTCTAGAATGTTGATTGCACATGTGTTTGAAACTATATTCGTCGGGTTGACAGGTTGAAACTATAGACTGTTCTTTCCATTAACCTGCATGTTGTACAGTATTAGGGGCGACTCCATGCATGTGGGATCCCATGTATCCCCTCTCCCTCTCCCCTCCAACTATTTTCACTTACAACGCCGACAAAAGTCCCTAGGCTTTTATTGGGAAATAAATGGATGCAATACCGTAGCCGGAAAGATATTCATATGATTATAAATCGTATGTCTAGAGTTCGACATGCCTACCTGTCCACTCCCCCTGGGCACAAATCTTCCTGGTGACCTATTATAGATCCGAATTTCTAATTTTGTGGCAAATTACATGCCCTCGAATCTGAAAAGCAGTATTCTATGTACTCCGATACTTCCCCTTCATCCTATCTTAACTCGACCGCGAGAGTACAACCACAACCCATGGACAGTGTCAGTTGGTCCCATGGCATTCCACTGTCACACCCAAGTCCCTTAAATGATCATCTTTCCATTAACCTTTTATGTTGAATACCCTCGAAGTGCACACATATTGAAGGGTAAGTCCATCCTGTTCTTTCTTCAATACCTCCATCCAAGCCTCAGTCCTCGCAACCCCCCCCCCCCCCCTCCCCACGACTGGTCTCCCATCATGCTCTGGACAACAAGCGCGCCTGGCGCACGTTTGGTAGTGTGTGTGTGTGAGGGGGGGGGGGTTGCTCTGTCAGGCACAGAAGGGGGTGGGATGGGAAAGCAGACGGGATGGGTGCTGGCACAGCAAGCAGGCCGCAACGATGAACCGATACAGTGGCGAGAAAGTGTCCAATTATAGGCTTTCGGGCGGCTAACTAAACGGTTTGACAGGAGTCCATTGGCGGCTCCCCGGGCGCCCGTGCCCGGGGACGTGCGGCGGCGTCCGGGCCCGGGATGGAGGCCCGTTAATGTGCCGAGCCATTTGCGCCCAGCCCGGCGGAAAATACGGCGGCGGCACCGGGTGAGAGAAACTGACTAACATTTTGAGTAAATTTGCCCAATTACCGGGTGTCATCAATTTCATCCCTGGCCAGGTCGGAAAGGGCCCCGTTGCTGATTAGAAAGGCTGGAGGGATTAGGAGTACCATCTGGTTTGCCGTTTGGAGGGAGGGGAGGGGAGGAGACGGGAGGGTGGCGTTGGCAAACTGAGGCACCAAATAACAAGTAGTATTTACAATTGGTGGTGCGGGGGTTTGTAGCGGGCGTTCTCACAGGGTGAAGGGTGACTGACCTCCTCCGCTTGGTGGCGCCAGGGGTGGTTATCCTCCACATGGGAAAATCCATTGCAGACGGAATCGAGTAGCCTCAACTATGAATGTCCATCGGCACTTTCATGTATATCAAATTGTGTGTATATATACAGGGTGAACACTAACATATGGATAGAAGTCATACATTGCACCATTCCCACTAAATCTCAAAATGAATTCCCTTTCTCTCTATTTCTGTTTCATTCTGTCTCTCTGTCTATCTGTCTCTCTGTCTCTCTCTCTATCTCTCTGTCTCTCTGTCTGTCTGTCTGTCTCTCTCTCTCTCTCCCTCTCTCTCTCTCTCTCTCTCTCTCTCTCTCTCTCTATATATATATATATATATATGTATATGTAGACACAGAGAAAGAGAGAGGGGGAGAGAGAATAGGAAGAAAGTTCATAGGCCTACGTCTCTCTTCAAACGGAAATTCTATAGGCTTTATAGGCACCCCATCTCATTTAATCGTGCAGTATAATGTTAAAGCCCTTCCCCTCGCCACTGCCTCAGTCACTACAAAGACTTGGCCAACATGTCATAATTGTTTGCCTTATGTATCACCATTGAAAGTATATAATCATGTGACGGTTTATGTACATGTGAAAATACAAAACTTATCTGATTATCACCCGAACATTTGTATTTACTCTCACCCTAACTTTACTTATTATCGCCCTCTGAATCAGATCCGCAGGTAAATAGCCTCACGCCAACTCCACCTGTTATTAGCCGGTTCCATCGCGTCATTGCCTATCATGCTATCCTGTCGATCCTATGAAGTCCTCCCTCCATTCACCTCCCTCCCTCACCCTAACTACTCTCATCGTCACTACTACCCACATCCCATCACTGGAGGCGATTTTATAAGGCATTAATGACCCGCCCTCTGGAGAAGGAGCCCGGAGGAGCCCCGAAGGCAGCCTGGAGGTGGGACGAGCCGGGCCCGCTGCCGAATGGTCGGCGCTAATAGCCGGGCGCGTAGGGGCTGCGGGGCCGTGGCGGGCGTGCGCCAGCACCCCTGCATTAGGATGCATTTTCTCATCAGCGCCCACAAAAACGTTGGGTAATAGAAAGCGAACACTTGCGTCGATATTTGAAAGGTTATGATGGCGCTCGAAGGCAACCAGCGGAGCTCTGAACGCCCAGTGCCCAGATGACGGTCCCACAATTCACTGCAATCTACGTCACTTCCGGTCGCTGATTGACGCGTATCGATGCCGGCGTAGTCGCAGTAATGCACTTCCTGTGCAAGCTATCGGGCGCGGCAAAAAACAATAATATCTTCAATTATTTTCAAAATAGCAGTAATGATAGCTAATCCCGGGCCAGGGATTCCGGTCAATCGGGGCCCATTCTATCACGTCAGACAGACCCTCCCCCCTCCCCACTACACCCCCTCCCTCCATCATCCCGCCACCCCCTACCCCCTCATCACACCCTTCCCTAATCAGCTGTGGATTTGGCCGGTTGCAATGCAACAGCGATTTGGTACTTTGGGCAATTTGGCGGTGGCACTGCTTTCAGGGTTGTGTGTGGGGGAGGGGGTGCAAGGGTGGGGGGGCACTTGACTGGCCCCTCCGTCGCTCCAACACCATCATCGCTGCCACCACCATCAGCAACTAACCCCACCCCACCCTCCCACCTCAAATTGGGTGTGAGGATTTTGGGTGAATGGCAAAGGTCGGTGTTGGGGTTGTTAGCTGAGGGGTAGATCGGCGCCTTGATTGGTGTCCGGGCGCCCACAGTTTGTGGCCCACTCCGATCGGCGCTGGGGGCCCCAGTCGGCGGGGAATCAGACGGGTGACCAACCGGGAGAATAGTCTGTGAAAGGTGCCATGATGGCTATATGAATTTCTGCTGTGGTTTCCTTTCATACGGTTTTTGTTATTCTGAATATTCTTAATCTCCCACTGTGCTAGGATACTAGGGAGTAAGCTTTCTCTCACCTATTTTTCGTTTGTTTGCTTATTAGCTTCTATTTAGGCGTATTCCATCAATCTGAATTAAACCAATAGATAATTTAAGAAACTAAAGATGTCGTTGCACTTTGAAATTGACTTTTAAAAATATGTATCTGCAAATTAGTGGCTGTTCCAATGTGTGAAACATCATAACAATCAACCATATCATTGAAAGTGTTGATAGTATCTTCTATCCCAAACAGATACGTAATTTGATATCAAGTGTCTATGGAGAGCCATTTTTGTACTTCGGTATCTTAATGTCAGCTCATTGGTTTTGGCTCATCATGGAAAGCAGTGAGGATGAAAGCCTCATTAGCAATGAGGATCGAAGAGACTATACGGTATTCTGAAAGGGGAACTATCAGAGTGACGCCATTATAGAAGTGTTTGGTATGAATGGAGGCCACAATGACGATGTAGTAAACAGTCATCATAAGTTTTAAAGTTATTTTTAACTTTATTCTAATTAAAGAGCAGAGACGCCACATGTTAGAGAGACTGTTGGTAATGACGAGGGGAGGCGACTATCGGAATGCAACTTTTTACGGGCTGGTTCTTGTGCAAAGGGTCTAGTTAGCAAATAACATAAACCTTTTGCAATAGTCTGATTATAAGTGATGGCGGAAGTTTCTGTGGAAGCAAGATGTTGTGCATCAGAGCTCCGCAGAGACTGTGGTTAAAGAGGAGGAGGATGTTTAGATTGGAAACTAATTTGTAGGATGAATAGCAGGAGAAAAAACACTTCATAGAATGTACCTAATAATGGAGCCACCAGCATTATTCCGCTAGTATTGAAATATGGGTAAAAGCCACATTTAAAGGTTAGTTGCAGCATTGGCCTTTGTGACTGTGCTTAGCAGTGTGGCCATTGAGGGGCAAATAGACATGTTCAAAGAGAATCCACTGTGGAAATCCGCACTTTGATAATGAATGGAGAAACCAGCACTGGTTTACTACGGGAAATAACTTTTACGTTAAGACTTTCCTTGGTAACGTTTAATATGAAAAGAATTTTGATAGTGGATGTGAAGGATATATTCAATGAAGAATACTCATTTATGTAATATTCTTAGATATAAAGAGTGATAATCAGTAATATACCCCAAGACATAATTGACACTTTTTGTTTATGACTCGTGATCTTTATAAGCAAATTCCTAAAAGTGATTGGCAATGACTGAAGATGGCTGAATAGACATTTTTAAATGTAACAACACTTACCTTGATATTGAAAGGAAATGTCCGGTTACATAAAGCCATGCTTGGTTCATCAAAGACAACCTGAAACCCCAAATCAATTATATATATGCGAAGGTCTTTTCTTTATTTCTGTTAATGGCAAATGAAATGAAATAAACTCGATGTGTCGGTGAGAGTAGCACGGAGAGACCTACACCATGGACCTGTTTCAGTAGTTTCGTGACATGTCTAGATGGCGTCTGTGACACCATGTGGACAGATCACAAGACTACAATCGATGACACGCGGAATTTCACGAGATGGGGATACATATAACCTATAATCGTTCCAAATATGAAGAAGATTGGCCGCTCCGATCCGCTGATATCTGCTAGACTTTTTCCGCTGTTGCTTGCACTGTCGATGCCGCTGTCATGTCTGTCTAGGCCTAATGTCACAAAACTACTGAAACAGGTCCCAGATAGAGTCTAGAAGACCAACATAACATCCCAATGGAGGACTAGTCATGAGTAACATGGCTATCTGGACGGCTTTTCGGCAAGATGAATAAGGAATCCTGATCACATGTATACTTTGGTGCTACGGAGTTACATTGGGCAAATGCTATTTCAATGAAAAGAAGATTATCACAATACATGAAAACTATAGTATGGTAAGTACAGAATATTCGCAGGTGCAAACTTTACAACTGATTCTATGAAGTTTGGTCTGCCTCCGACTGACTGATGCGGATTCTTTGAGTTATGGATTTAAGTTAGTGTTATTGTACAAGATGAAATTTGTTAACCATTCATGAATACTTTATAAAAATGGATTCAAATATCAAGCATAGAGACCACGTAAAGAGTTTGGATTTCCAAGTAAGGTTCAAAGTTACGAATTATGGGCCATACGTAATATACATTACATGCGTTGAGTTCGGCTTCGAGTGTTGTAACCTGAAAAGAGTCGTTGGGCAAAGGTTTAAAGCTAACATAGAAAAGAATCGCAGTGTTCTTGTAACAGCATGAAGGCATAACGTGTCCCGTACGTGGTTCTCTTTAGAAATCCATCTGTTTTGAGGAATAGAATTTGAGCGGTGCTGAGGTCTGTATAGCTGTTTCGTCTCACGTAGTCCCCTTCCCCAGCATGCTGTGTTTCTATTGTGCACCCCACATTCCCTCCACATATCCTATTGGCACTTTATCGACGACCACATCAGTTTGAAGTTGTATCAAATGAAACATGTTGAGCGGCGGCTGCCCTGTTTCCTCGCCGTCCCGGCAAACAATACCCTGCGTTACTCACACTGTACCAGCAGGTGGGGCTTCGGTCGCAGGGGCGTCGCCAAAAAGGTGGAGGGTAGGGAGAAGGGGTGGATAGCTCGGAGGACCAGCACTGCGGGTGATTATCCGGGGACACTGGTGACATCAAAAGTCCAAATACCGTTATTAGGAGCTCCCCTCGGACAATGACTTTTAGGAAAATCCATATCCGCTAACAGGGTGATACGCACAGATTGGATGACTGCAGGTATGAGGAGGTGGGGGACCCCGACCCACCTTGATTGCAATCTGGGCCGGGTTTTAGTGTAGGGGCACAATGATCGTCCCGTTAGTAAGCTAATTAATACTCTCTAGCAGGAGGTCATTACTGAGGGAAAAGCGAGTAGTTTTGGATGGTTTTGTTACCTCCTCCCTATCCGCTAATTGGATCAGAGGCGTCAGCTATATGTATAACGGCTGTAGGGTATTGTGAGGCTAGTGGAAAGAATTTCCCTATGTGTATATTATCGAGCGGGAGGTGCGGGAGGTCTGCCTAGCTTTTTTGTGAGTGAATATACTCCACTATAATGGAGTATTCAGTTAAAATTGTGAATGGATCTATATGGCAAAGTAAAATCCTGTTTGGGTCAAGGAGCACGAGGTTTAGGTCTTTATTGAAATGAAGGTGATTTAATCCCAAATAACTAGGATAATATGATGGCCAGTATATATGTTTAAGTCTTCCCTTATAACCAATTTTGGTATCAATTAAGGTCATTTTTAATAGTATAAACGCTGGCGCCTTCGTTTTAAGGAATCGTACTTACAACGGTGCACATGCAAGTAAAGTCATTTTGATTTCAGCAAACAAAGGTAACAACACAGACAAATTAACATTTCCCATCAATAGTATGCATTTATTATTTTTGTATTTTGCTATATAGATGAAGCAATGAAAGGAAGAAAGATATTTTTCAAATCACAGTAGGAAATCATGTATTTCAGTTTGGAGAGTATTTGTTATACATATACACATTCCATTTTTGTTGAGGGCAGATATTAATTCAATCGTTATCCAAAGAGGACGTTTATATACATTTTACCGAGCATGCCTGAATCCTGATAAAACCATTTAAAGCGCCCTATGCGTCTCTATTGACTTACCTCAATTCAGCGCCTCTACAGAGCTCACAGTATGTTGATACTCTTTTCAACTGGAAGCAATAGGGTCCACTCCGGAGGATTAAACCAATATGAGAGGCATTAGGAATATGCTTATTGGCAAGGCTTCGTTTATGCAGTGGACTTTAAGAGGTGTCTATAATATGCAATATGGAGCACTAGGATAGGCCTTCATATGAAGTGGCATTTTCGGAAGGAAAACATAGAAGGCGAAATGGCCAGTGGGTGTTTTCTCCATTAGACGGTTGGACTTATGGTATGAGGTATCTACTGTACTGGTCCAACTGGCCAACATCCGCAGGGGCATATCAATTAGTTAAGACCAGATTGGTTGTCCTGAGAGGTGGGTGACTAAGTGGTAGAAAGGCTGCTACCCCGTCCACCTCATTCCTATTCAATAATCCCCCAGTGGTCGACGTCACCGAGGGTTTAGTGCGACAGAGACTTGACAGCAGGATAAGGTTATGAATCGATAGGGCAGTCATTATAAGAGTTGGCCACATATGTGCGCCGGCCGGTACTTCAACTATAGAGGAGGTGCAGGATAGGCATCTCAGAGCGATGGCCATGGCAGTGTTTGTGTTTCAGATTTTATGCGATTTTCTATATCTGGGGTTGAAAGTAATCCCTCTCGGGCATGCGTACAGTGAGCCAAGGGTTTGATTTGGGATGTATGGGAGGGAGTTGGAGGGGGGGGGAGTGGCTATCGGGGGTAAGTGCATTGAGAAACCCCAGCTTTGCCCATACCGGTAAATAACAATACCTAAGCACCACGGTGTCAGCCGCGCCGGACACTACCCACTGGCATGGCACACCTCACCCCGGCTTGTTTGGATTTGCGTTTTAACGTGGACTAATTGTACACTAATTCTCCGTGTCCCTACCATACGGGGGATAATGTCTACTCTACCTGCCTTTGACACATGGGGTTTGCTTGCTGGACACAAAGGGAATTACATTTACCTTATGCAGTCGCACCCGCGAATCAGAAAGGATAGGTGTAGGTGTGTGTGCCAGACGGGGAATGGAACTACCCCACGTCTTATTAATGCTGTTTTCAATACACAGGCATGTGTACACAAAGCTTAAATTGTTGCTGCTACAGGTGTATGATAACAATTCAGACTTGCGTCGACCGACCGTTATACATTTTGTCTATTTGATAACTCATTGAAATCATTTAACTACTTTCGCAGTCATGACTGTACCGCATTTACCAAAAGTCAATGACAATTTTATTACATGAGGTTCATATGGATGTTTATAGCTTATTTGTTATACAGATTACCCGGAAATATGCCCGATGTCACTTTACAGTATAAATGTATTTGGAATAGCATGGTTGCTAGTAATTAAGAGACAAAGATTGAAATGTGTAAAACGGTAGACTGCCAGATGAGTAGCAAAATGAGCATGCAAAATAAGTAGCAAGTTAAACAGATTTACAGTATCATAATTTCAATCAGGTCTTTGTGAAAGCAATAGATCACTTATCTTTTTTAAAAGACTAGAATGCAAAAGCTGCACAATGCAAAATGGCAAACAACTTTAATCCTAACAGAGGAGAGGAATTTCGTTGAGCTTGACATTGATTTATGCATGCAGCTTGTTGAATTATAAGCTAATGTACCTCCTGTATTCGAATAGATGCTGTTCAAGGTCTTTCCATGGCATTTGCTATGTTCTACATTTGTTGTTGTTAGCATATATTTTAGAAGCAGATAATTTGTATTCTATGAAAACAGATTGTTGATGCTGTAGAGAACTTCAATTCAGGATCAAGATGTATTTTTCTATTGATATACCTATCAATGCTGAAAGAATCTTGTTATCTTAGTATCCTATTGCTTATGTGAAAATAGTACTTTTTTGAAAATTTACAATTTTTGTGCAAACTAAACGCATAGACAAATATGTATTTCCAAAACGTAAATAATTTAAGTGACTTGTATATACATGTACGTGTGAATGGACACGCAGTCTACAAATGCGTAATCCTCCCATATAGTCTAGGTTGTCAATCAAACGTTTGTATCCCATTTGTATCAACATTGTGAAATAAGCTGTTCTCCTTATTTAACTAGTAATAAAAGCCACACGAATGTTCCTCCTCATGTATCAGTAAATATTTAATTTCAAAAATGATTTGCCTTACTAGATAAATGTATAGTTTAAATTCTTAATTTGATTCCTTTCTACCATTGTCCCGCTGCCTGAAAGGACAATTTGGTGTTCTCATCTTGACTATCGGGAGAGTCCAGGAGATATAGAACTAAATCACACAATAAAATGAAGGATATAACGGAGCGATGAACAGAAGGGAACATGGGAGAGGGAGCGACGAAATAGATGAGTTTACTGCTCAAAGGTTTACCGAGGTCGGTTTGAGGTGAAAACAGGTAAGATGCATTTGTAACAGGACCAAGGCCTCAGGTGCAGGCTTCACGAAACCCGTGGTAACGGGTGGGGACCTCCTTCACGGCTACATCTGTTACCCAAGGATTAGCGCCCCTGAGCCCATTAAATATTATGTTTATCGTCGATCTGCCTGCTTTTAGCCATACTCCCTCCCCTGCCCTCTTGCCCTAACCCACCCGCCGTAGCGCCCCGTGGCGACAGAGGGTCGCACTGTAGTCTGTTGCGTGGTGGGAATGGCGGAATAATCTCTAAAAGTGTCCTCGATATGAGGTCTGCCAAATAACGGCTCTTCCGCCGCGAGGTGCCTTAAAAGCCTGCCATCTATGTATTACCCCTTAGCTGTTACACAACCAAATACCCCCTTAATTAAAGCCCCTGGAGAGGCGCGGCCTCAGGCGCAAATCCATTTGACCAAGCTGTGGAGAAAACACGGACAAACACAAAACATGGTCACTGAATTGGAACTATGGCTGCCGCCAACATCATAGTATCCAGAGTGTATAGGGTCTGAAGGAGTGATTTTTGTTTTGTTTTTCTGTGGCTAGCTGTCGTGTTACATATATGCCGGAGTTGAAACATCTGTAATGCATCTGCAGAAATTCTTATACTGCAACGTAGGGAATAGATCATCAATTACATTTGACATTTTACACAACTTGTGGTTCACTTTTTTCTGCGTCATTCCAATTGATATTATTGTACAGTAGAAAGTATTTTGAATTCTTATTAAGAGCACAGTTGACCCGCTTAAAGGGATACCGGATTAGGTTCTTATGTTCTGCTGCTACAGTCTCTAATGTTAAATTTCCGCCATATATTTGAAACTATATAAACTAAATGTCCATGTGTCGGGTGAAATATTTCCATGTATACATTTGATAGATTGATAATACCTCAGACATCATTCCATATAATTTCATTCAGACTTTTGGCATGGAGCACAAAGAAATACGTAACGCTGAAATGACCAAATTGTTGTTCCTGGAACGGGACCTCCGACCCTCATGTGTAGATTTCTGGATGTTAAAACACCCCGTGTGTGGCGGAGGCGGGTGGTTTTATGCAGAAGTACCAATTGGGCGACAATATCGGATTAACTGAAGCAGGTTGGCGTTGTATTGGCCTCGAGGCTGGAGCAAATTTGACGTAACGGTGTTGGTGGCTGTCGGTACGGGAGCTATATACGTATATTGCGTGTACGTGCGGGCCTTACTTGTGTTTACAGTAGCACGCAATGTAAGGAGGATAAAGAACTACAACACGTACATACATACCGTTACGTGGTGTATGGCCCGGGGTTACGGGTACTTAGGGAAGTTATATTTCGATCAAATTCACCAACCAGCGAGTGTTTACTGTTAGAGTATAGAGTGGTAATCCAGATTCTTTAAAACTGATCCGGCCAAGGGAAATGTCAATGTTATGCCAGCAAATATTGATAAACACGTTTTTACAGGAATTGGAGGGATAGAAAGTAAATTTGTATTTAAAAAACAGTGAAATCGGATGTTTTAGGCTAAAAAACAAAATTGAAGGTGGGGAAGTTGCCGAAATCCATAAAAGACTGGGCAAGAATATGTATATAAAATAATTAAGTTGCAAAGGCCTTAAGGTTACAGTATACCTTTACGTTATTAATATGAAACTAGAACTGCATGAGAACTTTGAAAAAGAGAAAAGAACCATTTCTTCTTTGAAATAGATTGGAATGAACTACACTAGATACTATGTGAGCAACAAAATCGTAGATTTCTTCGTTGTTACAAGGTATTTATTTTCATTTTGACCACTGAAGATCTTCGCCTTTTTAGCATGTTCATATCATTTTCTGCAACAGGATTACTGTGTCTATCACATGTATAGCCTGATCTTTAAGATTCTAAAGATATGATGTGAGAGATCAGTTTGCAATATATAGCATAGCTTCAAATTATTTGTAATCAGGAGTTTTAAAAGTCAGGGGTTTTATTCCCATCAATTTTACCAAGATGGTTTGTTCTTCCACTGAGTTTCAAGAGGAAAACGATACGTACGATTAGATATATATATTATGTACTTCACCTAAGAATGAAATTGGCAACATATATACATATATATACATTGTTATAAACATGCGTATCATACATGTATGCATATCCGGATCAGTCATATACATGTGCACACTTGTAAACCAAATGCCAAAATCATAAATGAGAAAGCAAGTATTGAGTTCTCAACAAGCAGGTTTAAGGTATATTAAATGGGCCCGCACAACAAAGTTCACTTGATACCCACAATACCTTCAATCTTCAGCTGCTCTCTGTTACGCCAAAGTATTATTAGCCTACCTATACTCAGACACCGATTGCATGTGTATAGATCGACTCTATGTATGAACGCCGACCAGCCAATTAATTACACAATAAATACCCACTATTTTCAGGGACCCGAGATGATTGTTGACCACACAATAAGCACGAAGCCAAACAATGCACTTAATGCTATAGCTGCAATTAACACGGCAAGGGGCGGCCTTGCTAATGGGGCATGGATTTCTTTGTGGTGATGTTTAATATGGCGCGATTCACAATGTCATTGGCCTCGTCTCCTCCATGCAAGACAAATCAAGTACCTCATTTTGATAAATCAAATTATATTTCTTATAATCTTTTATTTTCAAATGTTAAATACATGCATATATTTTTATCTTTGCGTCGCCATATCATTCAGAATAGGGGAAATGCTATTCATATAAATTCACATTGCCCTCAATATAGCTTATATTTCCAAAATAGGTGTTTTCCTGTATGAGGCAAAAAGTTAGTTCAATTTCAGTGATCTTTAGCTCAGAAAATCTAGAATGTGTATTGGCCCAAGTAGCTGATTTAGCACATTTTTGTATAAGGGTTTCTATCAATTATTATCATGAGATCTTATAACACTGCTACATAGCATAGTTGGATATCATCCCTTTATATATAGGTATCTTTCAATTATATCGACTGGACATATATATTTCTTAAATTTTCATCACAAAATGTACGACGTAAAGATGCAAAAAGTGAAAACAGATCTCTCACCCTCCTTGATAGTCCCCCTCTGTTCACATGAATTGAATATGAGATATTAGCCTTTAAATCGGCGACGTAGGATGAGTACTTATCTTTTCATTGTCAATATATATATATATGTCTATGGGAACGCCAACCAGGGGACACAGTGTAGAAGTATCTACACTAACCTCTCATGGGTTTGGTTTAGGTTCTGTATTATGAAAGGGGTTTTTCATTTTACCAATGTTTAATCCATCCCTTAATCTATGAATGTTTTTTTCTTTTCCACTAAAAAAACAAACAAAATAAAACAAGCAGCTGTAAAATTACTCTTTGATGTTGTACACTGATAATTTACTCTTTATTGAATATTAATTCCATAGGCGTTTGAAAAGTGCCCATAAACTGCTTTTTGAAAAACAAATGTTATGTACAATTTATGTGATTAGGCTGGGAATATCAGTTAGGGTTCAATATACATCTTTGAATTAGGAAGTAAAAAGGTATTTATTACACTAGAAGCATGCGTGCTTCGCCAGACCTTACATCAGTCCCCCAGATCCCTTATTCGTGGCCCCTCCCCCTCCAAAATCTGTGGGAGCCGAGGGGGGCCATGTCCATTCCAGTACGGGCCAGGGCTGTCATAACACTCTTGGTAAAGGCACCCACTGTGAGAGGGGGCGGGTTGGTGCAATCCAATAGTACCAGTGCTGGTCCATCCAGGGACACGCCCCTAGTCAACAACAGTGAGTTAACATAAGATAGAGACAGACACAGGTTGTGTCCCTTGATACATAGGAGTGGTAGAACCCTTTTCCTAGATTGGAATTGGTCCGTAGACCACCTGATGGTAACTGCTAGACCTTCCCCGGTGACTGCTACATCACGCCTCCTCAGATTGCGGTCTTTGTTGAAAGAGCCTTGTGCTGGCTGAGAAGGGATAGCAGCAGATGGGGGGTTATGGGTTCTTTCCTGCATACACTGTCTCCCAGTGTCTGCCAAGCCCCTCACAGGATAGGATGAGGAGGTGCTTGTGTAAGTGCAGTATCACATTGATGTATTGCTGGATAGACAAGGACTTAAGTTTTGTTGGAAGAAATACCATGAAATGCAATAAAGTTTCTGTGGCCACTGCGACCAGGGTTATGTCATAAAAGTAACAGAAGGCAATAAAGCGCTTCCTATGCACCGAATACCAGTGTTTGGTATTCAGCACAAAGGCACTAGATTTCAAAAGCTAGACCCTGCGGTCTATGTCTTGGATGTCCATGCCCCCCTTGCACTTATTCTGCTAGCTCTCCTCAGAGGGGCACTGTACCAACCAGGCTTATCCTGCTGGCTGTGTCTGCCAGCCTTTTGTATCGGCCCAGGTAGTAGACAGCCTTTAGCCTGAAGTTGAATGTAGCCAATAATCAGAAAATCTCCCTCAGACTGGATATCACTTAAGGATTCTTGGCACATCCCTTCTTGATAATGGCCACTGCTGCCTTGTTGTCTGAGTAGACTGTGACCTGCTTCTTACTCAATTGGTGTCAGGCCGCTGGTTCTAAAGCTAAGGCTCCCAGGTAGTTTATGGGTAGGTCTTTCACATCCAGCCAGTCTTCCCACCAAACATGAAACCACTGGTCATTGTAAACTCCTCCATCCCCTGATAGACAGGTATCAATTGAGACATACACGTTTCCATGAGAGGAACTAGGCCATTGAAAACAGCCAAGAAATCTAACCACCACTTCCTGGAAGCACACCTTTAGGTGTTCCACCTTCTCTGCGGGCAGTTTGAATACATGGCTGTCAGTGTCAATTTCCATCCAGAGAAAGCCTAGGTGAGTGGTCGGCATGACCATCTTATTGTAATTAATACTGAAACCAAGGTTGCGGAGAACTCACATTAACAGATTGAGGGCATTGAAACAGTCCTCCTTTGTCTCCCCTCTGATTAAGAAATCTTCCAGGTAGGCGACATATGCCGTAACGCCCATGGTTTTCCATAATCCTTCCCACTCACTCTGTTAGGCAATTGAAAATTGAGGCGCTAAGACCTGCTCTGAACAGGAGTGCAGTTCGTCTGGGTGTATCTTGATGCTCCTGTAAGTGTTAGACAGGCTATGTAGTCGCCCCTATTTATGAGAGAGGCTGCCTCCTCCAGTCTTTGATACCAGTGTACTTTGATTTTTGTAAGGCTTTTGAAATCATTGCCTACTAATCAAAAAGCTGAAAATCTAGGCTTGCCCAATTGTTATTTGCAGTGGTTTATATCATATTTCACAAATAGGAAGCAGAGGACTCAATTCAACACAGTAGTATCAGACTGGTGTGCGGTTAGTTTTGGGGTGCCACAGGGGTCCGTACTGGGACCCCTGCTGTTTATATACTACGTTAACGATGTGTGCGATGTGTTCAAAGATGCAGAATTTACACTGTATGCGGATGACATCATACTCTATGCAACTGGTACTGACCCCAACGAAGATAAGTGTAAGTTTCCTGGTTCGGCCCTCCAGCATAGATGAAACAACTAGAGGGAGTAGATTTGTTTGTAGATATCTGCAAGCTAGATCGAGTCTTTAGCTGCCCCTATCGTGGGCTGGAGCTGGGCTCGAGCCTGAGTTTCGAAAAGCACTCCAGAACTCTTATGCGTAAACTGAATCAGAAATTGTTCACGTTTGGGATGTGGCCACCTTAGATATGCGAAGGAAGGGACTTCTCACCGGATATATGAGGCATGAATACTTGAGAGCGTCTCGGAACATTGATGCTGTGAATATCAGTGATGCTGTATGCAACAAAACAGCTGGTAAGGGAAGGGTCTTATGCGCACAGCCTCATGAAGAAAGGGAGGCCTAGGAGTGAGTATTATAAGAGGGCACCTATCTATAGGGGCCAGAATGATCTCTGGAATGATCTACCAGATAGAATTCGAAAAATGGAGGGCAAAGCTGCATTTAAGGAAGCAGTGAAGTCCTTTCTCTCATAGTAATAGAACTGATGACATTTCCTCTGTAATACAACTAGCTGAATACTGAAGTGGTGGGCTAATGCAAAAGAAACAACTGTCATATCGAGATCATGTTCTACAGCTTGTCAAATTTTCTATACCATGATAAGTATCCCTGGGTCAAGGTTGCAGCTTCATCCTATTCATCTCATCAATGTCTGTTCAATTTCTTTTGTAGATTCACAAGTATTGTTGAACTGTGATTGCACATACTGGAACAATTTCTAAAGCTTTGCATATGCTTCGCTGAAGTGTTAGAGGCCATAATGTAAAACCATCCTGTAGGATGAATTATGTGCTAATAAAAAATTAAAAAAACCTAAACAGCTTGTTGATGGTATACGACCATCATGGATGAGTATGAAACCTTCGTCTGGTTTTGGTATTGCAGCTAGCACTGAAACAATAGGGGGTTTGTCTCTGATTGCAACATACCTGCCATTATCTATCTCTGCCTTTATCTCCTCTACCCTACCTCTGGCTAAGTCCCCAGATCTAAGCAGTTTGAAGAGTAGCCTCATGCTATATAGACCAGTGCTTGCTCATTGTGAGTCAGCACCATTGTGCTGTCCTCGCCTTTTATGAATTTCATGGTGTCTTTCTTCCTTTTGAAAATATACTCTGAATATGCTCTGGTACAAATTCCGTGATTTTTTTATATCTTTTTGTCTGTTGCCCTGATCGTGAGTAGGGTTGGCGGGTCATAGCTATTGATGGATACTGCACTGTGTCCAACCTCTTGGATCTTGCCGTCCTCTGCTTTCTCATTCTTCTGCAGGGAGCCCTTTTTTTTCCAGTCCACCGCCGCCCTAAGCAGGGCCTCCTCCCTACTTCCTGCTGGTCCTAGGATTGAGCTTCTTGTTGTAAGTCCTCTTGTGATGCCATTTTGTTCTCCTCTGCAAAGTTGGGGTTGCCCAACTTCCCCAGTGCCTTTCTGAGTCTGTGTGCTTGCCCCGCTGGTATGGTCAGCTCCTGGATGTCCTGCACTGTCATAATGGTGAGCACCTCATAGTCTGCAAAATCCTCCGCTGTCAGGATCTCCTTTGTTTTCCTCTTAAGCCTTATATTTTTTTGCTCAGTTGGTGAAGTCAAACTTCGAGATCACTTTCTGTTCCCTTGTCCACCATTGCATGGTGACCCTTCCCCAGGGTTCTTAAGTTCTTGTTCTTGCTGTGAGCGCGCTGAGGCAAGTGGTCACTGTGGAGGATGACAGCCACCTGTGAAGGGGGAGGCGGTTAATCAGGCTCCTGCCTGGTACCTCCTCCTAGTGCCTCCAGCGTGCCCGCCGTGCTACTCCTTGGCCTCCTAATTTAAACCAGTTTATGCTTTATATATCTCCTTGTTGCCAGAGACATAGAAACTGGCTAGTGGAAGAGACTCTATGTGTCATCTTTACATCACCACGGTCACCACAGCATATCATCTATCTTTAGGTTAAATCTTTTACTGTACTCCTTTCTTTTTTTGTTTTTATGTATATGAAACATGGAACATAACGACAGATTTATATATACGTTGAACAATCAACCTTAAAAGCTTTTGCTTTCAATATAACGTTTTTTTATTTTAGAAGGCAATGTGACAACACAGAATCCTGGTGAGACGTTACAATGGGGAATAGAAATAAACATGAAATGGAATCCAACATGCATTGTTCTCATTCTACACAAAACATTATATTTTTACAATTTCCACAGATTTGTCGCCCTTTTCTTTGTGTGCTCCCTAAGTCAGGAGTATCAAGAGTCGGCAAGGACTATCATAACTGTATAGGTATAAGTTTACTGTGAGGAGGGGTTTAAGGCTGGGTTGTCCACGTAAATCTACTGATTAATCATTTTTTACTTTGCTTCCGACATTGCTAAAGGTGGCGCTGTAAGGATGAGCATGTTTTAGCCATGTGGACTTTCTCTGGTATTGGCATTTATATAGTTCTCTTCTCACGATTTAAACAAAATCTTTCCCATAACATACACCATTAGGGTTACAATACGTACCAAAACAAAAATATTAGTGGGTAACCATTTTTACATTTGTCAATGTGATACGGAAAAATGGCGACGTAGAGATCAGGGAGATTCTATCCAAGATAAAAGTGCATAAACATAATGCTTCAGGGGGAATTCTTTTATAATTTCCATTTGATATATATTGTTTGCCAGGAGGAAGCTTGGTTGAGAGCAATTTTGAAGTGAAAAATATGGTTTGTATTAATAGATTTTTGTGTACATGTTAATGGCAACAAAAAAAACAGTAGAAAAATGGGTAGTTTATACCGTCTCTTGTAATGCATTGACCAAGATAGAACTATGTATGGTACTGTAGCTTTCTCTGAGCTCTATTTAAAAAAGACGGGTGTATAACTCAAATATTGAGCGAGCAACAACTTGGTGAACTTGAAAAAGGGATTCCTCCGGTTTCATGAGAATAGTTTTAGGAAACAGTTATACACAAGACAATACTGGACGTCACTGCAGTCCGTCATTTTTTAAACTTTTTTGCTCAGCTGGTAAGACAATTTTGGTATGATTCTTAATCTTGCTGCGACATGGACGTTCGGTTAGTAATGTAATATTTGAGCTGCTTCATTTGTACTTCGAGACGATTGCGTCAGTCGTGTTAGATGGAGCTCGAGAGGCACGCATGCGCGCAGGTAACCGGATGTGCAGCTGCCCTCTGGTGACACTGGTTGACACGTAGGTCAGTTAATGGTGGGCTCTTGTTGACCGTATCTGGTAGTAGGTCTAACGCATTAGGCATCGGCCTAACTACTAGAGACGTCATTGTTGACTCACAATGTTATCATCCGTCTCATCTTTGACTTGCTGTTGCACGACACATCCCACTAACCCGCCTATATTCTGCAAATGTACCCTAATTACAGTAATACGCATCACAACAATTACCATTATAATGAGCATGAGACTACAACAAAGAAGTCGCGATCACTACCACAGTCATGTTTACTTTCAGGTAATTCATACACGTAGAAGTGACCATGTTTGGTGGATGTATGTCATGAAACAAAGAGTGTCTTTACACCTGTGAACGAAATATAACGCCCTAGCTCATTGACATTCAGTATATGCACAAAAGGGGTGCATTTGATATGAGGTCTTATTGGTAAGATAACTTCTACATCGTATGTGTTATCATACATACATGTATCTCGTAGACTATAATGCAACAGGTAGCTTCAGTCCACACAGCGCCCTCATTGTGTCGAAAATTGGAAACTATACTCTCCAAGCTTACTAGACAAAATGTTTCATACATTTTATACGCATACTGTATTTATCTTTCAATGGCATGCATTTAGTTGCTTTGGAGAAAAGGTTCGTTGCTGTTTTACATGTATCCACCGCCGACGTCATACTTCAGTCCCACTTTTTCTAACGTAGTATAAGTACTACGTCAACTTTTATTCTCTCAAAATGTGCCTATAGTCGGGGTTAATATGTATTCCCCAACGTAACTACGTGTGTTAACTATGTGTAAGAACCATTGAGATGAACTCTTCCGGACTTGTGCCAACGAAGTTGGATATGAGCTGCCGCCTACCACACATGAGGAAAGCCATTTCGTGATATAATACCAGTAGGATACCTCAGTATTTTCAAATAAGAGAATTCTGAGTATCATGTAAACGAATTCAATGGGGAACCCCACTGAAGCCCTTTGGAGTGATTATAATCAAGTTAACTCCCTTGGAGAATGTTTTACTTTTTAATTCTATCAATTCTACTACTACAACCACCACCAAAAAGCAATTACTAAACACGACCAGAGTCTCGCAATTCAAAAATCAATTAAGCAGCCATTACAATCCTCAAACTACGATTAATCAGCTGAGTGAATTTAGAATACGAGGAAACTCCCACATGAGAAGGTTGTAACATAAACCCGAGAAGCTGATAGGTAAGTGTGAGTCTCCCTGTGCAAAGGATCCACCAGACAAATGACGAAAACAATGATGGTGAGGGAAAACGGTGATTTCCCCTTAAATATGGGCGGCAGTCATAATTATACCTCACATGGCTTTCTGAGGTGGACTAAGTATTACTAATGGACTGACAGTCACCTCGAAAAGGTCCCGTACCCTCCTTCGGGTGCTTTCAATGTCATTATATTACAGGCTAATTACAGGTGGGTGTCGAAGAATGTGAGCAGGAGGGATGGTTGTGGAGTTAAAAGATGCCTACTGTGAGAGGGTGTAGACTCCAAACAAGACTCACAGACACTCCCCCTGCCTGACGTTTCACCATCCACCGGCCTTGGTGGTGTCGCCGTTCAAAAGACGCCAAACGGACGTTCCAATGGCCTTTTCAGTCGACATCAAATGCCTTTTGGCGCCTTACTGGCGCTGCGGGGGTTGCTTAGGTAACCTGGGGTGGTGGGCAGGAGGGTAGGGGGAGTTTAGAGAAGAGCTGGGCAGGGGATACAGGTAGGTAGGAGGTCACAATGATGTGAGGTGCGGGCGTGACAGGAGGTCCTTGCGTAATGCACCGCACCTTGATTGAAGGACTCCCGTTAGCTGGGGGACTAAGGCAGGGTCCCGCAGAGCCGGGGATGACGATGACAGAGCCCGGGACCTTGTCAATTAGTCGCCGTGTGAGAGAGGTGTGAGGCGGGTGATAGCAGGGGGCGTACTCTGCGGCATTTGATGGTCATGAATGCGACGGTTCAGTTGTTCACCATTAGTAACTCTAACAAACAGATGTGTACACAAAATATACATATGTGTCGGAAGATACAGTCGTCTAATTTTCACTCTTCCTATTCACCCCTCTTTTCTTTCTCCCTTTCTCTCTTTTCGGTCAGCTTAATTTTGATTAAAAGGAAAAACAAGATGTAGGGAATGAATACCATACTATGAACTCCTAAATGTCTGTGTACTATGGTATATATTGTTTTATGAGTTTACAGTTTCACTTATTGTCCTATATACGTCGTTCGCTATCAAAATGAAATAACATTCCATACCCGTTACAGCTTTTCTTATACCCTACCCTACCTCAAACCCATACAGGAAAGGAAGGACCACACGACGCCCCTTTAAACCCCCAGCCAAGCCCACCCCACCCCTCACACTATGTTGGAATTACATTGTTTATGATGTTACATATCATACTCTCATCACATGCTTCTGAACTAGATATGAGGCTTCACTGTCGGAGCTGAATTACTACACAACTCAAAGGAACTAAATTCTGGTGTCCGTTGAGGTAGTTTTAAGGACCTACTTCTAGCAAGGGTCTTGTTTATTCACAGAGGTTGCCTGTCAAGATTTCAAATGTAAAACCAGGTGAGCTGGGTCAGCCGATGTAGCAGATGAAGTGTGTTCAACGGTTGTCACTGCGATTCAAAACAAGTTGTCTCATGTGTATCAAATTAGGTATTAGACCTATCAAATTACTAATCTCTCCATAGAAGTGAAACAGTACGATTGGACTGGTAGGAAGCACCTGCATATATCGTCCCCCTCAAATTATCACCGCTTCATCCACTGTCTGTAGTCATATTTGATTTCATTTGATACATGTTTACAAATCATAACAGAGATAATTGAAATGATAAGTTCTGAAGTGAGCTGGGGTAGCAGAACGCCCAGTTCTTGCGATTTGTATCCACTAAGATTGCTCATTTCAAAATAGATTATAAAGAATGATATATATTTCCCAATTGCATATATTACAGATATATAGGTAATTTACATTAATTGGATGTTCAACAAGTAAATGAGAATGGGGAAGCATGTCCAAGGTGATGAATATGTCTAGACTTTGGACAAGGGCATAGTATCACAATTCAACATTTATGGATTGCTACATTACTTATAGATTTCTCACGACTGGCTTCAACGAATGCTCTTAATGCTTGTCAGAAATCATGGATATATATAGAAGAAAAACACAGTTAAGGTAATTTATCTATGCCAATACACATGTATGAAACACTATGGCAAGAGACACAGGTAAGTGCATATATTGTAATCAAAGCTTTGAATGTGCATCTATACTGACTGTCTTCAAATGACGTCAAGTTTAGGTAATGCAACACAGTGTTAGTAACAACAGCCATCAAACGCTTTCGTCCTTTATAAAGGATTATCATAGAATACTTTGGAATAAATATAACTCTGATCCTGGCAATGAACAAAGATAACTAATTGGTGGGACCTAGTTGGTCCAATTAGTGGACCGTTAGCTGGGCTTCTAGTATCTCCTCGTGTTTATGTTAAAATAAATAAGACTATTGTCATCTCGAAGTTCAGCGGCATACGTCTTTGTCCCATTGGGATTCACTTACTTATTCTTTGTTAGGCCAATACATGCCACGCCCAGGCACAGTAATGGTCTTAGTTGGGGCAGATCATTGGCAATGCGATGTTTTTATACTACTTACAGTAAAACGCCACCAAGACGTACTATATGGGAACCGCCAAATATGCAAACAATTAATTACAATTCCCGTTTAAAACATTTAAGAATCCTCTTTCGAGTGTTTCTGCTCTTTTGTCTGATCACGTGGCAGAACGTTTGATAGAACCATATTGAGATATATCTCATATACACACCTATCAAACTTATTATCAAGCTACTTCACACCACAAACCAATACAATATTCAACCAAGCTTCCTTTAAAAATACATTCCGCCTGAACCCAGAAGATAGGGCACCTATTTGCCACATGGTTACAAAATATCCGGTCTTCGATAATATCAATCTTAAACTGCAATGTGTTCCTTCATCAATGATTAGAAATTATTCTTCAGAGAATATATCCAACCATGCACTTGTCTTCATAGTGATGTCTGACTGTATCTGTAGGGCGTGCGCTGCGTGCTTTAGCAGCGCCTCTTCTCTTTGCTGTGACCACAGCACATCATCGGCCAGCGATGACAAGAGAACAAATTGGTCATATGATCTGACGATCAACTTCCAAGGAGTAAAGAAAGATTAGATTGACCCAAAGGGGGATGATTAGTGTGGAGGTGTCTCAATGGGGCTGAATATACCTGGATGGATAGTCAGGTGTGTTGTGGTGTATAAATGAATCGGCGTCAGGTGACAAGGCGTACCTGTCAATGTATGTTACCGAGTTAGTCAGGTGTAAGGTGAGACTCAATTAGTCCCTTTGCCAGGTAATAACCATGAAAGATCACAAGCAGGGAGGGGGTGTCATGGGGCCCTGCGTTATATCCGCACACATACCTTTTGTTCGACGCCAAAATTCTCTACAGCGGAGTTTCCCGATAGTAGGAGCTACTATCGTCATGCGCGTGCGCATGCACGTTGCATCCGACCTCTTCCAACGGATTCCACGACAAAAGGAGGACACAGAGACACGGGCGTTCTTTTCTTATCACGCCCTCTTAGCTTTTATGCGTGTGCCTCGCGCGGTTCTTCTTTTTTCTCCTTTTTGCCGCGCGGCGTGGCGCATCGCGCCTGTAATTACCGCGCGCGTCCTTGGCGCGTTTCTCCACTGTCACCGTCGGATGGTGATTTTTGGAGCTCTACAATTTGGGCGGGAACGAGGGGGAGGCATGGAAGGAGAAGTTGTCTATGTGTTTTCCACCTAAAAAGAACTAACGGCCAGGCCTGTAGCAGTAGGATGCCGTGGCAGTTTTTTTTAAGAGTTGTTAGCTATTTGTCGTCAGATGTCTGTGAGTTGTATTGCTTCCAGTTGTTTGTACCTTTTTGTATTTGTGTAGGTTTGTCTTAGTTGGTCTTTCGAAAGATGTGTTTTTGGTGTTAGGATTACGTGTCTATCAGTTTGTACACACATTATGTTTCCGTAATACGTAGGCCCTATCCACTAAATAGATATTTCCCCAAGTCTCTTAGCCACTTTTATTAACCGGATTTAAATCCAGACTGTGGTTCCATAACCCTTTATCTCATCTGTTATGAACCTTCTATACCCCCCTTTGTAACCCTTGTATCGCCCAGAAACACCCACTCTCATGACTCCCTTGACAAGTCAGCGCCTTCTTGGCTTCAACAGATTATATAGGTTTGAGCCCATTTCATTATCTTCCATCAACATCACGTTACAGGGTCTATGACCAGGATCTGCTGTTCTATTGCAATGGTATTGCAGGATGTGTGAATTGTTTCTCAAATGACCGTTACAGATAGTCAGCATTTTGGTATTATGGGTGTTACAAGTTGTGATCTAGTTCGTGGTAAAGCGTATAGCTTTTCTATGACAAGGCTATCGCGGCGGAGAATCTGAGGTTTCAGTCCTTAACCCACATTTCCAATACCCCGTCAAGATTCTCACCTGGGGCAACAAGCTTGACCTTACACCATGTTTCCACGAACCCCGGCCCCCATTCCATCACACGCCCTCCCCCAGCACATACACTCTCACCTGGAGACCTCACCAGAACAGCTGTCTGTGAAACCAGGGGTAGTAGCATTGACGCCTGGGGGGCCTGATGGTTGAAGAAAAGGAAGGTGTGGGGGTTGTGCCCCGGGGCGGGTTATTAGCAGCGAGTTCCTAACGTCACCAGCCTCTCGCGCCTTGGCTGATCCCGTCTATGGTGTCGTGTCGTCTGGCTAGTGCCCCGTCTTGATTCTGTGTCCTTGTCTGCATCATACATGATTTTATAACCCGTTTGTCGGGCGTAGCAGTATTTTTGTGTCAATTTACCTTTTGAAAACATGGTGCTCGTTACAACGTTTTCTGTTATTACGGATATAGACGACGGAAATTTATATCTTTCGGCAAGAAGATGAGCAATTCTCATTCAAAGATGGATGCCATCTCCAACACTATTTCTACGCAAAATATATACGTGCTTGCCTGTAAATATCAGCGCAGGGACATACATTTCTGAAAAGTGATAAAAGGAATATTTTCACTATCTGATCCAAGTTGTTGAAGATGTAACTAATTTTTATGAAAAGCACGATATATATTAGACTTAAAGTGCGTATTGACTCCATCTATCACCCATATCCAATGGGGTGGGAGAGCAAAACAGCATGAATTTAGTATTTTCTAGTTTCATTTACCATCCAAAGCCATTAATAATGTTTTACATTGAAATGTGTGAGCAATATGATTATAGAGCATTTAAAGAACAGATGTGTTTGTGTCTATATATGTATGTATGTGCTTTTATATATATATATATATATATGCATATATGAATTATAAATGCTGAGACAATTATAAACATATAAAGGAATAGTTCAGAAAACACACCCCAAGGGTCCTTCTCGTCGGTGGTTCGTTTCAACCAGAGGTCGCAACAGTCAATGCAGAGAGCGCTGATCCATGGACCAAGTCACCACAAAGGACCACAGCTTGGCCTCAATCATCGGGGATCCTTCACAGCCTCAATAGGCCCTACCTCTTTTTCTCAGAGAAAAATTGTTCTCTTGGGTTTTTCACGACTTGTCCACTTTTTGTCCATTTGCTTTTGGTCCTGCAACCCTCACTCAATATGCATAAGCGTGAAGCTTGTGGAGTGGAATACGACGCCAGGTCTCATAGGGACAGTTATCCCATGTGTAGACTAGCAGAATTGAAGAAAGCAGTGCGAGCAGAAGATGCAAATTTGGGCACCATTGGTGGACCTGCGGTAGACAGAGGATGTGGGAGATCCCCATGGTCAAAGCCACCCTGGGTAAATATGATTTTGTTTGAGCATGAAAGTATCAAAAAGGAAATTTCCTTGCTAGAAACTGATATTCAATCATTATGCTCGAGTTTACAGAATTCTCAGTTGCAGGATGTTAGTTTATGTAAATCTGGCCAGGGTGAGACAGGTTTTCCACGTGGTAGTGGGGATGCGGTAGGTGAAGCCCAAAGGGCGTTCCCCCATGAAGTTGTTAGTGAAGGCTCATTGTCTCAGGGTTTAAGACTCCTAAGTTGAGACCTACTTATCCTAGCCCAAGAGTGTATTTCCTCCACAAGTGCAGGGAAGTGTTCAGACCTGCTAAGGTGTTCATTCATGCAGGAGGGAAACTAAATGTAAGTCAAAATTCTGCTATATAGTGCCTTTTTTACCACCAGGTTGTGATAACCCCACTTTTGACCAAGTCCTAAGTGCAGACTTGAGAAGTATATCATCCCAAGGATTTAATACTGAAGGGTTAGCTGACCATATTGCATATTTGATAGACCACAAACCCAACCACAGCAGTAGGTCTTTGGTCAAGTATGACTTAGCTATGAGAGAAAAAGCCAACTCCTTAAGTATAGAAGGTTTGTCTATGGTGACTCCTTCCTGACAGAAAAATTCTTGAATCACGAAACAACTTATGCCTTTGTGAATTTATCGAAAAAATTGAAGGAATTCCAAGATAAAGACAGAAAAGTATCTGGAAAAAAAGACAGACGGAAAGACAGATGCTATTTGCTGGAAGTACAATACAGCTAAAGGCTGTTGTTTTCAAAATTGTATTTATCAGAACGAATTTAGCCAAAATGTCAACATTAACAACACTCGGAGCTCAACAGTGCATAAAAGTCCATACCACCGAGGAGCAAGGCTTTGGAATGATCTCCCGGAAAAGCTGCAATCATGTGTGAACGCTGAAATATTTAAGAAAAACTATAAAGACTATCTAGACAAACTGTTAATGCCTCATACCTATTAATCAAGAGTACTGCATTTTGACTTCTAGAATCATCATTACTTCATCATATCTTCTCTCAACTTATGTAGATGTGTTATATACTGCTTTGTAATATCTATACTCGTCTCCTGACTATTGTATCAGAATAACTCGACAACTTTGCTTGAGAGATACAATAAACTCTACCAAAAAAGAAAAAAAAGTTCTGCAGGTCATCCAATTCAATCATGCATCATGCATCATATTGTTTAAGGGTGTAAATGTTCCTCAGGAGGCGGGCCCTGCCTGTCAAACTAGCCACACACACACTCGTGGGAACCAGCCATCATTGATATATATCCCGTCACATATATGTGTATGTATATACACGTACTTTTGCCATAACCACAAATTTCCAAAAGGATAGACATATTGCTTTTCAATTTCACCGCCAGGTGATGGCGTGTGGCGGGCTGCAGACGGCTTGGAGGCCTACATTTATACAAAAACATGTATACACAGATATACACATCCTTGACGACATGGCCTCTGGTAAAATGCTATAGGGATGGTGGAGATGTAAAAAAACAGATACTTGCAGAAAAGCACGCGACTCTCATAAGGTGGGTTTTCTGCATCTTTCTTATAGAGACGCTTCCCTTTGCAGTGTAGTAGGCAGAGGTCTCTCTTTACTCTAAATACATTGTGAAACGCAAAACATGGGGGCAAACTTTTGAATGCTTTTACCCGACTCTTGATGTATGTCCATGCAGGCGTCTCTCTTTCTCTGTATGTCCCCACTCTATCTCTATTTGTACGTGTATTCAGACAGCGCCGGCGTTTTCATTCCAGCCGCGCAGACCTATCATTTAAAAACGGCGGCGAGCGAGGCGGGCGGACGCGGCAAACCTGTAATTGGAAAGTGGTAGCGAAGGGAGAGGATATTTTTTTCTGACGAGATTACATTTTACATATTTCATAGATAATCATTATCTGGAGTGATGTGTGGACTCTCTAATGACCCCCATCCCCATAATGTTGTTACCACTGGCTGCTGCCTCCAGGGTATACAGCAGAGGGAAAGGTTGGGAGGGACCCTTTTTTTGACCGAAGCCGAGGCCGCCCGCGCATGTATACACTGTATATATTTGTTTGTAAAAGGCAGACGCAGAGTGGTATTTACTATAGAACGCGGTACTAGGTTCGATACAAGTCATCCCCTCCCTCCTTAATGACAGGCGCCGTTTGGGGTGTATGGAGGGCGTGTAAAGGTCGCGGGGGTGATGGCCCCGCGCTGGCCTTCTCAATAATAGAAACACGATAGAAGCGAGAAATCAAAAAGTGTCTCCTGTGTTTGAGTCGTACTAAGAAGAAGGCAACGGCGGCGAAGGTTGCGCACACACGGTGCCGACATATTGTTTGTCCGTGTGAGCAGTGCAAACAATGCGCGCGTGCGTAATGGGGAGAGCGTTTCCGGCTGGGAATGTGTCTTTATCGGCGTTGATCGATTCTTCCTCTTGCCGCACTACTTGCCGCCTTCTAACAAGTGCCCATTGGCGTCGTCGTCACCCCCTCCTCACTCACACATGCTCTCAGTAAGGCCCGTTGTGAACGTCGGGGTCGCGACCTGGCCCGCCCGACCCGTGCTTCTCTTTGTGGGCAACTGATGAGTGAATGGAGCAACTCGATCGCCGGGCACAGAGCAGCTCACAAGGCGCAGGGTTTTGCCGCCGTGTTCAGAACGTAGTTGGTGTTCAGAGGTCGAGCGGGTATGGCCAAGGTTGCTGCCGCTGTCTCTCCTGCCTGAGCGCGTGTCTTCTGAGTTGCTCTCTGGCGCGTGTCCTCTGTCTCTAGTCGAGCAGCTCTTTCCGCTACTTGAGTCTACAGGCTAGTCATTGCTCGCCACAATCACCATGTGCTCAGTGCCCTTCACTGTTTCCGCACTTGTTCCCATGAGCTGTTCGTCCCCACCTTGTATTGCTCTGTCAGCAGCTCGACCAGAGACGGCCTTTCTGGCTTCAAAGTCTGTGCCCTTTGCCCCCATTCACCATCAGTCACACCCACACTGATGTTCCAACCGTTTGTCTGAGTATAATATAGGGAGTTTCACAATATATGTACATCGTATATTTAAATTGTATTACATCTACTATCCTTGTCTTTATTAAAGGTGGACCCTCATTTCTTTTAAGGTTTCAAAAATTGTTTCTATAAACATGATTTAGTACTCATGTTATTTTTATCTTCAGTGTGTTTACATTCACACTGGCCATATTTTCCTGTAATCTCGAATTCAGTTAATTAGGCTTTTCGTTTACATTTGATACTTTAGAACTCTCCATTTCTCTTTTATTTCTATCTTTACTTTCTGATACTAATTCTTCTCACCTCTCCGAATCACTCGTCTACACTTCTTCTCTGCGGACAGCTTGTTCCTGAGGTGTCCCTCTGCGAGGTAGAGTGTCGTTTGGCGACGTCGCCGGAAAGCCCCCGGAACACTGGCGTCCGGTTCCTTCTGTCAATCAGCGCGGGCGTCTGACTGAGCCGCGCGCGAGTCGGCGTCGCCAGCCAACACAGCGCCCTCCCCCGCGGGGCAGTAATTAGTGCGTCCGTGGGTCCATCTGTGAGGCCAGGGCAGGGGAAGAGCATGGGAGGGGGAGAGCAGGCCATTTCCGATTGATGGCATCTCGGGTGGCCGCGCCCCTCGCGCCCGGTGACATGCCGACGCGTTGCGGCCGCGCGGGCGACGCGGTGGTGATGGGCGGGAGTCCACTTCTGTCGCGGTGGAGGCGTGGGGGTTGGGGCGTCAATAGGTTGGGCGACGGGCGGCAAATAACGTCCGATCGATCCGTGTCCGGGGGACGGGGTCGGCGCCCTTTGTGGCGGACGCCGGGAGGAGGGTTGGCGGTCTGCACAAAGTCGTTCACGCTCCTCTGCCTCCACCCTCCGCCTCCTTTACGTGTTGTAAGTCTGGTTTGTATTGCCCGCCGCCCGCTGCCCTCTGCCCTTTGCTGACCGTTCCACAACTCAGTATTTTTTGCCCTCTGCCTTCACCAAGCCTTCGCCTTAATTCTTGCTCTCACTTAACATCTGCCCTCTATTGCCTCTAGTCCTCTGACTGTTGCCTGCTCTACATAGTCCGTATGACAGGATAGTTTCCCAGTAGACATGTTTTGTTGGACATGACCCTTTATCTGGCATCCTCTACCCTCTGCCTAAATACTCTTGCAATTGATCTATGGCTTTCAATTTTGTTAGCAATCTTCCATCTATATACCATCTACCGCCATTGGAAAATGCCTTCTTCCTGCTGTATTTGCCATGTTTTTTGCCTTCTTCTTCTCTTGTGTTGCATCTTACACCTAACCTCTGTCTACTGCCTTCTGTCTTCCTCTATCTTCCATCCACCCCCTGCCATATTCCAAGTTTCAAACTCTTATCACCCTCTGTCGACCACCCACTGACTGCCACCTGCCTTTACATCGAAAAGATTGCCGCTTGAAGGAGGATCGTAGCAATGGACGCCGGTTCAGACGTCTTCACCCGGGCCCAACCCTTCCCCAACCCCTTTGCCCAACACCCCTCCCAACCTCCACCTCCGCCACTCCGACTCACAATGGACACAAAGCAATCGATTTCTGTTATTGTTTTCTTTCAGTGTTCGCGGATCAGCCGGGGGTAAAACGAGCGATCAATGTGGGGGGCCATACAGGGCCCCCGCCGCGTCCCGGCTTATCCCCGGCGGATGAAAGGTATTAAGTCCGGGGCCCTGCCGGCACCAAGCGCGCCCGTGCGGAAAATCCTGTCAATCAGCAGGCCCTGGAGAAACGGAGTCGACCCCCTCAATCCCGCATGCGCGCTTCGTCGCAATAACAACAATAATAAGAAGTCGCCGAAATCCAGCGCTTCCCCCCAGCATCCGATCTTCACCCCCACCCCTTCACCTCATCTCCATCGCTTGTCCAGTATCTCCCGACAGACCGGAAGTCCAGCCGTTCGTACACCATTGAGGGCGTCACGTCCCCTTTTATCGCCCTCTTTGCCCCGGCGCAGTCAGAGTGGAGTGACACTGATACAGACACAATTATTGCAGGTTCGATTGTCAACAGTATGCGGTTTCAACGAAGGACTCATTAAGGGTTGGATCCCCGCTCCGTAGGGCAGTTTGACAGGGTCTGGGTGGGGGCAGATGAGGGTCAGGAAGGTGTCTTGGGTTGAACCATCCCCTTCCCGGCGTTTCAATTCTCTCACTCAATGCCCACTTGCAGACACCTAGTCTGCCCATTTTGGTCCGGGTCGCTGCTCCACCTATCTGCTCGCCCATTCACCCGGCCGTCCATTTACCTCCGCCCCTTTGCTACTCTCGCAACCACGTACTATTTGCCCAAACATGCGACACAAGTGAAGTAGTCGCCCAAATCCCAATGGGTAAGATATCAACGGTTCATTTTCTTCATTCATGGACAGTTGAGCTTGAGACACATATCCCCCTAGCTCGATCTTTAAGACTCGAACTCGCTGTGAAATAACCCTGACTACGCTATCACCTGACTATTCAGACGTTCCACATCCGGTTCTCATAGTTTGGAAATCTCTCCATGACCTTGAGAGATTCTCTTGGAAGGGCAATTGTATATAGTGGAATGTCAGAATCTCAGCTCTCTGGATGGCCTGCCCAGCGGTTGGCACGCTCATTGTGTCACCCGTCATGGCATTCTCCGTCCTTTCTCCCAGCGCACCACCCTGCGATTCATGGGAAGTCGATCTCTCGTTAGGACGATCATTATTTACTTTGCTGACCACAACCCCTCCCTAACACCCGCCCCCTGCTCCCGGCCTGCCTACCTCCAGAATGCCTGCAGAGGACCCATCAATTGATTATCACGGTTAGAAGAATGTGTGTTCGGTGGGGCATGAAGTTCCCCAAATTGGGTCGCAGGGGTCAGCCGGAGGTGGTGAGGAGGAGGGCGGGTGGTGTCTGGAGGGGTCGGGTTAGGATGGAGATGGGAAGTATGTGTTAGTGGGGTGACGGTGGAGGTCAACGAAGGTCATTGCTGGAACCAGAGTCTGGTCCTTCGGCGGCGGGAGAAGGGACATGACACGGCCAACTGACCGACAAATTACATCATGTTAGAGGCGGTCGTCCGAGGCCGTAGCTAGACAAAGGTCATGCTGCTGCCGCCCTTGACCGACGCCCTACCCGACCCCAACCGACCCCGCCCCGACCCCTTCCGGCCTCATCGCGCGCCCGCCCGACAAGAGTTTCCACACGACAAGAGTTTCCCTCACCGCAGTACAAAGCGCGGCCAATGCAGAAAGCAAAAAGGCATTATTGCTATACTCAGTGCGTTTGGTCAGCTATGAGATCTGTGTACCTTCCACTTGATCGACAGCGTTCTTCGGAACATAACTGAAATTCTGTCCCTTTTCATCTTAGCTAAATCTTTGGCATTCCACATTGTTCTTAAACTGCAAGTTTTTATTAATTTATTGTGATGATTCTGGCAGACAATTCTTTTCGTAGAATAATGTCGGGATAACTGCCAGCCACTGTACATTCCCATACTGTCTAGATAAA
Organism: Alentia gelatinosa; assembly: GCA_950022655.1. Taxonomy (NCBI): domain Eukaryota; kingdom Metazoa; phylum Annelida; class Polychaeta; order Phyllodocida; family Polynoidae; genus Alentia; species Alentia gelatinosa. The sequence goes on from OX465581.1 coordinate 54,364,348, forward strand.
CCTGAAACCACTCTTGAGCTTTTAACACCTAAATCATTCTTGCTTGTAATCAATATGTTAGCTATATTCTATAGTCTGTAACACATCAAAACTTAACATTTTGCAATAAGATACACCCGAAAGTCTTTAAAACTTGGCTTTGAATTGCTCGGATGTAGAGCAATCAGGTGGGTTACAATTTGGGCTTTAGACCATTTTTCAAAGGGTTTTATCATCGTCATCATCATCATGGTCATGATCGGCCATCTAAACAGCCACACCCTATGTATGTTAACCGATGTTGCTGATCTGATGCAATATTCCATCACCCAACCACCAACCAGCCACCAAACCAACATTTAAGTAAATCATAACAACGATGAACGGTGCAAAAGATGGCGGAATGTGAATGTGTCTGACTGAGCCATTCTGCTACCGATTACATTCCCGAATATCATATCCGTTTCAGTGTGATGTTATTTGATTTACGGAGTAAATGTTTGGAAAGCAGTCTGAAGCCCTATTTGAGAACTATTATGCTTAGTTGCAGTAGTCTATTATTTAGCATCAATTTCATTGAATCATTTGATATGAAAAAGGGGAGGGGGAAAACAATGTTTGCATTCCACCTCGACCCTATCTACACCATTGTACATTCCATACTTCTTCTACCTCCGACTGAGAAACCCCCTCCTTCAACCTATCCCCCTGCTCCCCCCTCCCCCTGTCTTGGGTCTACTGGAAATGAGGTCTTTGAGCTCGGATTAATCTGGATTATAACAGCATGTGACGGCAGTGTTTTGGGCATGCGCAATGAGGCGGAATGCGTGCGGGTTTCACATCTGACGGTACCTGGGTCGGCGATCGATGATCGGTGGTGATCGGGCCAGGGGGGAGGGCGAGAGGACAGGCGCCCCCTCCCGCGTTCGTCCGTGCTGGGGGTGGGGCGGGGATCCAGGTAGGGGGCCTCGGGGCGACCGGCGTCAGTAGCCGGGAGGTACTGAATCTTTAATGCCATTTTGATTTACACCTCTCCTTTTCACACCTTAGGCGCCAGATTAATTAACTTAATAAACACCGACACAATGGCGGCAGGGCGCAGGGAGCATCGACCGCGTGCTGGTGGATGAAAGAGCCAGGCTCCCAGCAGGTAATCAAAGAGGTGTGTGTGGGTGTGTGTAGGTGTGTGGGAGTGTGGATGTGTGTGCCCGGGGGTGCAGATCGCTGAAAGATCCCGATCCTCCCCCTACCCCGGCACCCACCATCCGTTTCTTCTCTTCCCGTCTGCATACCCCATTCATCAACAACTCCATCTTAAAATCACAATTTACACATCTTTTCTCACATCTCATGTATATTTAGGCACGCTCTAACGCCAAACATATAAGCGCTATAACATGTTTCTCCACTGTTTTTATCCCCAAGCCCATGCTATCATTTTTCACCCTTCCATCCTATACCTTTTCCCATGTACCATCCTCTTGTGCACCCGTTGTTCCATCCTTCCCTTTTTGTTTCCTATTCCAACCACCTATTCGTATTCTCCCTAGTATCTCCAACCTGATCTCCAATTTCCCACTACTTGGCCTCCTATCCCTGGTATCCCGCCATCGTTTCTCCAGCTATGCCCTGAAGCCTTACCTCTGTTCTCTCCCAACCGCATCATTTACATATAGCCCCTCTTCTCTACCACCTCACCTTGCCTCTTCACCCCCAACACCCTCCGCCGAATCGACCTGCCGCGCCGCCTGATATCAAAGAGCGCAATCGGGATGACTTAAAGGCTTCCACAGAATAATCATCGACCACGGTATTAGCTGTCTGATCACATGTAAGCTGCAGGCTGGCAGACCTACCTTCCCCCGCCCTCCGCTCCTCAGTTTCAATCCCCTCCCCAATCACTACCTTCTCCCTTCCACCTCGGTTCAACTCTGACTCAACCACTAACCTATCTTTTTTTATTCCATCCCTCTGTTCCTGCATGTTTATTCGTATTTCATTATCCTCTCTCCCTTCCATCACATTATGACGCCAAATCTCTCAATACCTTTATTATTCCTCTTTTCCCTTTCTCTTCACATTTATTCTTACCCAATTTACTCTACCACACGCCCTCGTTGTACTTTCCTCTTACCCTACCACCACATCCCCGTTCTCTATTTCAATATGAAACCATGTCTGTATAATTGAAAAATAATTCTCTTCCCTTTTCTTACTTTTACCTCTGGCGCTTCTTTGAAAACAATTCTTTTCTCTTTTTATATGAAAGCTACATTTTGAAGAGATTATCAAACTGCATACCAATTGAATTCCTTGTTTGATATGCCAGTGTGAATATATATGTATTAAATCATTTATTAAATCGGGACAAGCCATGAAAAGTATAGAATTGATGTTACTTGGACACGTAGGATAAGGTTAGACAATATACAAGTAATTATGACTTGTCTCCAACCTTCTTGCCGTCTCCAGTTGATCAGACTTGTGCTAGGAATCTCATGTTTGAAAAGATGTCATAATCTGCATCTTGACACTTCGTGGTCACCTACTATTAAGTTCATATTTATAACAAAAGTTTCCATGCGACAGTCCATACTTCTGTTTGTACCTTTTAAATCAAAATTGTTAAGCCATGACTTGACTCGCCATTAAACGTACTTTATATTACACCGAATATTAGTCAGAGTACGCTGTCTATTATGCCTCAGGCTTATATAACTAGGAGACCAGTGGGAAAATTGTCTGTATGATACAATAGCTATGCTGTTCTGCTGGTTTTATTATTGATAATGTCATTATTGTTGATGTGGCTGTTGCTGTTGTTGCTAGGGGGTAAAGGAAATATCAATTTCTGGATACAATTTTCATAGTGGGAAAATCACTTGTGCTGAAATAAGATCAGAAAAATGTTAGCTTCCATTTTCTACTGGACTCTACTCTGACATCGTATGTATATAGGATTAATGCATAGCTATTACCAGACAGAAGTTGCATTAAATACACCAATAGTATCTAAACAGAATATTAGCAATCTCCTTTTAAAGGCAGAGGGCAACCTGTGAGTGAGGTAAACAACTGGGAAGTCATGTATGTATAATGATACATGTGGCGTATTCGGGATAGGTGTGTGGGTGGTCCGCGCAGTAAAGGATATTCGGAGTTCCCCACCTGACCAGTAAGTCAAGCCGTGGTCTCACATCAGCAGATAGCAGTGGTGTTACGGACCATTCTCTCTTTTTATTTTCCAAATGTGTACAGTCTCCATACACAGTTTGTGTTTGCTGTGGCTGTTTTACACTGTGTGTGGTATTGTTCATCTGGCTGTGAGGAGCTCAAGCTTATCTGCTTTGGAAGCAAAACCTGGTTTTCTTTCCAGCATATGGCGACTCACTAAACGCACATGCGTAAGAGCTGCAGATGTTGCTCATGTGTTGCTCGTGATGGCGCTGTAAGTTGCAACATGCCAGAGGTAAGAACACCGTGAGGGGATTGAGGGAGTGGGTGAGGGGAGCGCAGGGGTTTCTTTCGAAGGTTAGACTAGGTATCTGGTGATTATAAAGGGCGCCAGTAGTGTTGATTATACTAAAGGTCCCATCAGAGACAGAAAATGAGTGTTAGTATAGATAATGAGGCGGATGCTTAAGGTCAGATGAGCGTATAAGAGAGTGAAGGGGTTGTGTGGGTACCTTGACTAGAGTGCTAAGCGGTAGTGTCAGAGGAGGGAAGAATTAGGTCTCGATAACTGATAAAGGATTGTTTTTTATTTCATCACAATACATTTCTACCATTGGGTTGATCTTCCAATGTAAGGATTACATACCTCTATATGAATATATGTATATGTATATATAGTCTTCACAAAAATCGTTTTACACAAGTGTCAATCAAGTTTACAATAATGAGGATGGATGAATGAGATTATATGCCTTCAAACACTGAGTAGATCAGTTTTACAGATCTCTTGAAGTTCACCTTTTATGTCCATTTTCCGGGTGTTCTTCCGCAGTGTCCTATTTTGTAATCTTTGTATACTATCAACACTCCCGTTTAAGGCACTATCTAATAAAAATGAGTAATACTCCAGTGTAGGTCTTATGATTACTTTGTAAATGGTTACAGCGGTTTGAGTACTTATGCACGATCTTATCTTTGATAATTTTAAAATACGAGAACCTGCATTCTTCTGAACTTTCTTCACATGTTCGTCAAAACATAATGCACCGTCAATAATTACTCCGAGGTATTAGTAGTGTTTTGTTGTTTTGTGTTTGTTTTTTTATTGTCAGTACCTCTCGAGATGTCGAGTTTTTCAGGCACTCCATAATCGATAAACATATTTATGTTGATCCAAGCATTTCACAGTTTAGGCCACAGCTTTATAGCTGGAAAGTAGTGATACTTATATAAACATTTAACAACAGACAACTTACTTCCATTGCATATAATATCCAGTTTTGGCAAATATTTGAGACGTCTGCTTGAGGTAAACCAAGATACCTTTGACTTGTCAGTACTTAATCTCATACCATTATTGTTACACGATAGGCTCACAACATCTACAGACGATTGCAATCGGCGTTCTGCTTCCTTCGGTTCATCGGAACTACTATATAAAATAAGATCGTTTTGAAGGGCATAAGGCTGATCCACCGGCCACTAGATCTGGTGGGGAATCGTGTTATGGGATAGGTAATGTGCCATATATTAGACCCATAATTGCACCATGATATGCCATTTATTTCTCGTCCACCTTAATCAGCGGACTAAGATTCTCTGCTCAGTTTTAACTATATGTACATGAAGCTATTTTCCCAATTTCTTTTCACATCAGTTTCTGCAACATCCCCAGATAAATCAGCAAAGAATAGAAACGCTAAAAGCCGGTCAGGGGTATGGTACATAGGGGCAGAGAGGTAGCATCAGTCAGGGTTGAAGGTGAGGAGAATGTCAGAGACGATAATCAGTACAAGGCCCTACACCCACCAACGCCGATGGCCACTGTATCAAAATTTGGATTCCAATCGGGGAGTGATCGTAAGGCTTATTGGGACCTGAATCGGCGTTGGTGGGTGCAGGGCCTAAGTAATCAGTGAGAATGCCTGGAAGGCGGAGAGAAAGAAGAAGTCTCTGACCTGTAACAATCATCAATTCGTGGTAGAAATCATCATGGACACTTCAGATAGAATTCGGGGTGGCCAACATGCAGAATGAAGAGACCAGGGGGAGGGGTTAAAAGTATTTCTGCTCCAGTGTCCAGACTTTGTTGGCTACATACCACAGCATCCATCCGTCCTACCGCTGGCCGTGCCAGTCACTTCAATCTGCTGGTTTAGTCTCGTGGAGATACCCTATCCACCAGATGGTCACTCGGCCTCCCAACAGCTCCCCCACAGCCCTACAGTATGGGGCTCGCCCCCTGGTGAGCACCAGATTCGGACACACGGTATCAGGTGGCTGGCAGGGGCAGCAGACGTTAGTCATGGGGTTACATGTAGCCGGGTGTCTGCAGTAAATACCAGGTTATTAGTTACCCCTCTACATCGCTGGTGGGACTATCCCGCTATTGCGACCATTTCCACAAAGAAGCAAATTTACGATAATAGTACACTTTATAGTCACATTACATGGAAGCAGATGTACTTTAAATCATATTTACCCTTTGATCATTATGATACCGCTAGCAACTTAAATCAGTTTGGGAAAGAAGTTTATCTAGCAGAAACTATAGACATGGTAACGCACTCTCACAGAATATCAAGTATCAGTCAGATTTTTAATAGCCTATACATATGCTAAGCGACAAACAAAACAATGTAACCTAAACTCTTTTAACATGATCTTGAATTGGCTGATGTTGCATAATCAGAATCTTTCCAAAACGGATGGTTTCCCTAATAATCACTTAACCCATCTTACGATTCCACATCCGGTATTCACATGTTAGATTTAAGTCACTACTATTTCTTATTTCGTCTAGGTTAGCCGCCCCAGTACGAGTCATATTTACTAGACACGAACGTAATCAGCTGGGAGCCGAGGTTCCTCGCGTGTCAGTCTATGCTTGCGCTGAGGGAGACCGGACATGGCTTCACCTCATGGCGGGACCCGTAGCCGTGGCTTCCGTCAGCGTTACTGGGAACCGCCCCGGGGCACACGGGAGGGGTGCCCGCCGCGGCCCCGAGGGTTCAACGCCGGCTGGGTGCGGTCACACGGCCACCGCCTGCGACATATTGCGGCCACATTGTATTATGTTATGACTCAATCTGGGTCTTACGGGGATTTAGCTTACTCTCCACCGGGATCCTCCTGCATTCCATCTACCCACCCCCCTCCGGCTTTACCATTGGCTTTCCCATGGAGCGTGGAGTGGGGGAGGGGCTGGTCTGTTCGCCCCAGCCCTGCACCATTCGGGTCATGCCGCTCTGATCCCCCTCGCCTAATCCCCCTTCTCGCCCCCTGCCACCCATCACCCAACACCATCAACGGTCATAGTAGGCTCTCCCAGTTTTCAGGCATACTTGGCCTGCTAGGATTAAATCTCAATTCCCCTACCCAGTCTCTGCCTTCCAAGTCCCAGCCTTTGAATTTCGACCTTCCCAGTGCCCCACTTATAGTAAATCACCACCTTCTACCCCGCAATGCAGCCCTTTAACTCCCTGTCCTCTAAGTTTCGGACCATTCAATATCAAATCTAAAACCATTGCTCAACCAATCCTTCCGTGATAACCAATTTAGCCCTGTTAGCCCTCACTCCATAACTATCCAGTACCCGTTTATTTATTAACCCGCTCCCATCCTCTAATGTACAAATCGTAGGTTCGCATTTCCTCTGGGACTAAAGTACCCAGTTTTCGAACAAGTTCCCAGCGACCTATCTCCCGCCCTACCAGTCGCCATTACTAACATTATCCGGAGGACACCTTGCAGCATCATCCACCCTTTCTGTCCAACTCTTATTTCGACCCCCACCCCCCCCCCCCCCCCACCCCTTCATCCCGCAAGCCCCACCCCCATCAGCCCCTCGATCCTCCACCAGGCTCGACCTTCCTCCGGCCGGCTTTCCGAGCCCGCTGACCTCTTGCTTTTCTCCCACCCATCCCTCTACCATATTCAATGCTCGTGCACGCCCTGTTCACCAAGCTCACCCTAACTGCTCCCCCGCCGACTCACACCAACTCACACCAGCTACCCTGCGTCGGCCAGGCGGAGGAGCGAAGGGGGTGGCTTATCCGCCACGAAGAGACCATCTTCCGACAGCAGTTAATCTCCCAGGGATTCCGCGTGCCTTTCGTGCTAGCCAAGATTATGTGGGGTCTCTGTGGAAGGTAGGATGGCGGAGCGGGCGTTTGGGGAAATGCCTACTTTATGTAATCTTTCCCAACTTAATCCTCGTCCGCAGGATTACCGTTTCGCCGCCCATTTTGCTTTAAATATTTAACATCAATATTTCGGTCGATATCTCCCGCAGCAGAAGCGGCTTCGAAATCGGTTCTAGACTTCTGCGTTTGGGATTCTGGGAGGCAAGTGCGGCTGTGGGCTGTGCGGCTGCAATAAGCTCGCGTTACAATGCGATAAAAATGGGATAAAGCTTGGGAGAAAATCATGGCACAGATCTCACAGTCCTGGTGTAATAAGAATATCTCATTTCACGTCCTCAAGTAGGACGTCAGTACGCGTATCACACTTGAGAGGAAACAGATAAATCATTAACAAAGTGAACAAGAAACATTAATTTATCCGCGTGAATATTCTCAAGTAAAATGGATGTGCTGGCTGTCAAACGCTGCAACTGACAATTGAGGTAGATAGCTCACATGTCAGCTGTTTCGTCGTGCCTATATTCTGAATAAGAAATATCTAGTCTGACAGGTTATTTTGATTAATATAGGTCCTTAAGCGACGGTGCATTGTGGAAAAGTCTTAACGAGAGTATTGTCTTCAAAATATCTACAGGAAAGGGAGTTGGCGGACATAAATGTCTTGGAATAATGTTTGTGAAACTAAACATTGATGACATATTAGCCGCTAATCGTTAATTTCCAAATCATTTAGATAATCTGATTATATATGTCCATGGCATAATATTGGAACATATAGCCTACGCTTTTTTTTTTTTTTAAAGACAGATGTGTTTTTGACACATATTAAATGTTCTTCTTTACAGTCTAATGAACATATACTAATTGAGGACTGAGCGATTAGATGTGAAACCGTAAAGCTGTTGTTGAGCTAGTCTTAGGCAAAATGCGCTTCTGGGTGACAAACACGCGGCCATCACTGCGGGATACTTGAGAGTAGGTGGTGGGAGTCAGTCCTAAGCAAATCAGTCCACACTTACAGACAGACATACGATGTTCTGACCTGCCAACTCCATTACGATTCTAGTCGTTGGTCAACTTGGGGGGACTAATCGGTGACGGACCACATCTGACCACATATCTGAGTATGGCACCCTATAAATCTCCCCCCCCCCCCCCCCCTGTGACTTATATGTGAATTATGGACCGATATCGGTACACACTATTGGGGGTATTTCCAATGTTCTATTGTCACAAGAATTAATCAACATGATGATAAACCTTTGGGGAGCGAATTAGGAACATCGACCAACAACTCGTTGGCAACAAAAGGACATCTAAAGGGGGGCATTCTCTAATCGTTGGCTGATGATTGCCTAGCTGCCCCATATCTACCGACTAGAGCTGACTCTGGTAGGATGCCTCGCCTGAGACAACAAAGGTACATCTATGTTCCGAAATCAGTAGATGTGCATTGGACCTAATGGTGTTCCTAAAAGTCGATTACGATGCATGCCTATGTTCCTTGTCTAGACGCCTGTATAAAGTCCAATGCACACCTTCTGATTTGGGACTGAACGATTGGTTCCCAAATCGTATAGTTGTCGGTGAACTTGTTACATGCAGATTATGTAACCCGAACGGGGGTATATCCAATGTTCCGTTGTAGCCGACTGGATTTATTTACATGTTGATAAACATTTGGCAAGTGATTTAGGAACATCACCTGACAACTCGTCGGCGAAAAAGAGCATCTTAATAGGAGGGGGGGGGGGCAATAACCGTTAGCTGACCCTTGCCTAGCTGCCCCACATCTACTGACAAGGGCCGATTCTGTTAGGATGCCTCATCTGAAATAAAGTACCGTTCCTTTGTCGCCAACAAAGGTACATCAATGTTCCGAAATCAGTAGATGTGCATTATGCCTTAGATAAAGATTTTCCTGACTGTGTACTATTTTTGATATCATGCATTGTAGTGCATCGGGAGGTCTTAAATTGCTATCGTTGTACGTGGGCGCCAGGCCTAAGCACTATGACATGTAGTACAAGGACTATTACAGTTAATTACAGTATAACACATCCGATTGCACACAACAAATACATGCACCTTCCCCAGAATGTTCAAAACCCTCAGACCTATATTACTGTTACGAAAGAGATATCAACTTTTCTTTGATTTTGTCTTTATACAGTTATCCATATCTTAAATCTTGTAAATCTTTGGGTAAAAGGAACCATAGTTGGCTTCCGATGTAAAGTGGACATACTAGGACGTTTTATTTTGAGTTTACATTTCTTTGTTCCTCTATTCTTTTCGCCAGTATTGTCAACACACTTATTGTTATCAAAGGACAACAATTTAAGTGACAACAAATGGCATTTTCTCTTGTAATCTAGTGGTCTGATTTCACATTTTTTATACAATACCTCCCCACTAATCGATCCAACCTCGTTCTTACCAACAACTATAGTCTATGATCTATTTACTAATATTTGCAAACGTTTTCTTTCTTTGGCATCCCACTGGATCAGAAATTGAATCAGAATATTCCATGACCGGTATTGACATTTGTTTTACTACCTTCAACTTCGTTTCCTTTGTCATTGCATAGCTCATTGTCTTTAACTTAAATAGTTTCGTGTTATAATCTGCGGATATTTCCTCATAATGAGATGTTATCCCTGAATATAGACATGCAGCCGTTCCTTCCATTTTGTTGCCAGCTATATACACCTTTTGCAATTTATCTAAACCATGCCGATTACCATACCACATTATTTTCGACATTTTATAATTCACAGCCACTTTATTTTTCCCTATTCATCTATCGAGTTTTTTATGGATCTTTTTCCAGTTTCTCTATAATTTCCGTCTGATTTCCGTCTCCACTTGTTCGGTATTTCTCAAAAGAGAATTTACAAATTTTTCATCTAAGTTTGATTTTCGCAGTTCAGATAATAGATGGTGACACACATTGTCAAAAGTCTATGAACATGTTAGCTATTATTTCCCGGTCATCTATATGTTCTAGATTCGGAATTGTTAGATCTTATTTGATCCCTTACCCTGCATATTTGATTAAGTTTATCTTGGTAAATCTCAGAGCGTTTATCTAATTTTTCAATTTTATTTTTCAATTTATCCCTTTTAGTAGTTATCTTCTGTATTCTGTTTGATTAATAAGACCCGTTAGCAAAACCAATCCATTTTCCGTTCTACTTAATCTAGCTTCTATCCTCTTTTTTTATAAAGTCGTTATTGCTTTCAATAGTTGCCTTTCGCTCTTTTAGGCAATATATATCTCTTCTAAAATACAACTCATCTTATTTTCTTGTAATGATAGTACAATGATGCTTTCAGTGGTTGATGTAAAAATTACGAAACAAAATACAGCAAGTAATTATTATGTATCTTTTCAGTGAAATTTTCAATAAATATTTCGCATATTTCCAGGTTCTAAATTTTCGCCCTAGTCAAAATCCTACTTTATTCACTGTTCGAAAAGCAACGTTACGATTGAAGTGACACAAAATAGAGAGAGAGAAGCCACAAATGGAAGCCACCAGTAGAAGCCACACGTATAAAAACTGAGGGAAGCCAAAATACAAGTCACCTGTCCGATCCACAAGTAAAAGCTGCCATTGTAATTCAGCATTATGGGTCATCTGTACAAAAGGCGTTTACAAGCTGTTGGTGATGCACTGTACATGCAATAGGAGCTGCCACTTGAAGAGGGTACTTGCAATAGCCACCTGTAAAAGCAACCCCTGGATGCCTCAGGGAAATAGCCAAGAATGATGAGCATAAAAAAGATTATATAAAAGTGGAAGGATACACCTGTGGGTATCCACCTGGAGTAATGGAGAGTACAAGTCAGCCAAGCCAAGTTAGTGGAATCATCGATGGGAAGGCCTCGATGGAGATACATTGAGCCGCACTAGAGACCATCCCAAATCCCCAACCTCCTTCTTTCTACCTGAAAGGGGAAATCGTCACCGACCGAGTCTTGGCGGGACCCAGCCCCTCTCCCTCCCGGCCTCGCACCGCTGGCCGCCCGGGGACCGATTCATATTGATAAGGTTTTCTTGTCGCTTGTCGGCGTCGGCGTCCGACGTGGTGTCGTCATGGTGACGTTGACAGCGCGTCGACGACGGCGATTTTATTAGCGTCTCTCTAATCCGGGCGCCGCGCGACTGGCCCCGCCGCGCACGTCCCGCGGGGCGATCTATATTGTATATCGCTTCAGGATGAATTTGGTGCGATTCCTGAGAGCGGCGTCAATTATGGAGACGTAACGCAGCGGATGCTCATGTTTGTAGTCGTGGAAATGGTAGTGGTGCTAGTTGTCGCCGTGTGGTGGTGTATGGTGATGGTGCATGGAGGTGTTGTTTGGTGGCAGTGTATGGTGGATAGTGATTATGGAGGTGTATGGTAGTGTAAGCGTTGTGGTTGTAGTTGTGATCGTGGTTAGGGTCATGGCCGTAAAAGCGGGGTTCGTTGGTGGTTGTAGTTGTCTTGGCTTAGACCTGATGGTATTGGCAGGGGGGTGGATAACTAGTAGGTACTTATGGATAAAACACACCAAGCGAATCAAAGCACCGAACTCTTGGGTCGCCCACAATATATGGTGAGTATATGATATCTCCCACCGGTGAGAATTCACGTGAATAAGCAGATAAAATATGAAATGAAAGCTCATATAGTAGCCATATGTTGTTGTCGATTCCAGAGATCGCTGCATTGATTCGCTTGGTGTGGTTTTAGCCTTCATGGTGGTGATGGTGGTGTATGTTATGTGAGAAAAATAGTTCTGATTTATAGATATTGTGGAGATGGTAGAGAGTGTAGTCAAGGAGTGGTGGTGGTGGCATAAGTTGTGAACGATTACTTGGTGGTGCTTATGGTTGTGCTAGTTGTGGTTACAATCGTGAGGGCTGTGGAGGATGTGATAGATGTGGTGAGGCTGTTGCTTGAAGCAATGGTTGTGGTGCTGCTAGAATCGGTAATGAACCCAGTGGTGCCCCTGTTGATTATAATGGTTTACTGCTAAAATGTGGATGCCCCACACAGCTATACATAATCTAACCTATTCTGCTCACATTGTCTCACATACGAGTAACTCAAACTATCCCAAAAATGTTCAAAAACCGAAGCTCTCGGCATGCATGTAATAACAAGATTCCCTCCCTCCCTTCACGAACCCCCGAGTCTCTCTACTATCATCCCGACCGCCTCGCTCCGTCTCCCGGCTGCCGAGCGGCTCAATCCCCGGGCGAGCTGCTCTCCGCGCACGGGTAAAGACGGTCTGGCTTATTGTGAGTCGTATCACGGGAGCCGGCGCCGCAGGTTTTACGCGTCTCTAACTGATTACCAATTTGCGAGCCGGCATTCTGGTCGATCAGGGTGTCAGGACGCATGCATGATCGCCCGGCGCGATGTTATTCCCCTATTATTCGACGGTTGATTATTTTTTTCTGTCCTGGGATGGCGGTGATTTGATCGCCTAAGCATGCACTACTGATCCTCATCTATTCCACCCTCACTGCTCCTCCCTCGAACGCTTCCACGCCTCTATTGTGTGCGTGTGGCTAGGCAGAGATTAGTGCCCATACAGAAGAGCTGGTAGCAGTTTGAATGTGAGGATATTAAATTTGAAGTATTTTTGTCCTTTATATCCACACTATCAGCTCATTTTAAATCTATTCCGTACATAGTGATCCAACTCCACATTTGGCCTGAATCCCTTACAAGAATATTATAGCTATATAGCCTTAGGTATTAGATTAAATCGGCGTTGAATATACAGTTCACTAATATACCAGAAATACATCTTAGACATGTCCACTTTACAAATGTTATCATTAGAATAGTATATTGTAACTACCTAACCACAGTCTACATTCCCTGATATGTACTAATTTCTGTTCCATTTTATACCAACGGACTTAACCACTCCTAGTTATATTATCAGGGATGGCATATGTGAGAATATGTGCATATCTTCACGTAGGACATAGACTAATGTTCCCATATAACTGTTTTCCATGATTGGTGCAATATTTTGTAGGTATGTAGGTATACACATACAACGCACAGTGCTCTAGTTACGGGCCACAACAGACATGGCCAGGTTTAGATTCGGTCGCCGTCAATTTCCACTGTTGCTTTGCCCTTGGGTCCACGCACATCTGTACCGTTACAGTTACTCATGCCACTTCTTTTTTCTCGTGGTGACAGACATGACACATCTCCTATTCAGTGCGCATGCGCAAATTACGTTACGATAAACGCTCAGTAATCTTCTTTTACGCCCGATTTCCCATGCAGTGGAGCGAGCAAAATCGAATGGCTGGCGGGGAGAAAAAAGCCAGTGTCATCAATCCCATAATAGACGTTCTAATTTGCAGAACGGCCGTATTGGCGCTGCCGGTCGCACAAGGAGGCAAGCAGATAGGCTGAGTGGCAATATGAGAGCGAAAAGGGTAGATGCGTGGCGTTTGCACATGCCCAATAACACCTTACAGTGTAGGGAGAGAGTGTTTATGGTGAGGGAGATATTGCCGATTAGCTGGTTACCCGTCTGTTCCGTTGTACCACATAAGTCCCACAAATGCGTTGGCTCTGTGCATTGCAATGGGTTAAGCACCTACTTCCCAACCGTTTTATAATACACTCAAGTACTCAGCTCAGAATAAAATGGATGAATATCCAGATTACTGAAACAAATACTTAGACATGTACTAATATCTCTTTGGCTACTTTCGTAAGTCTTGGAACCCATCAACACCAACGCACTCATTCAGACCTCCGACGTCCATTCAATTCCATGGAATTATGCATCGTCGAGCGCGTCGTACGGCGTGTTGGTGTGCATCGGACGCCTGGTGGTTCCGGCCTTTAATGCTTACTAATTAAATCATTTGAGACTACTGAGCAATTCAGATTACTGATCGTTTAGAAAATTCTTATTCAGATATGTCTTCCTATCGCGTAGGAGTTACTCATACCCCTTTACGACACACATCTGTATATGAATGCTCACCCATCAGTTTCTTGAAAGTATGTGCTCAATAGAAATCGAACACACTGTGCATACCTAGATATGGCGGCAATATGCGGTAGTTTTCTGGAAGATGAGAGGGTCGACCAAAGTTGCGACACCGCATAGACGCGGAACGCGTTGAGGGGAGATACCAGCCCTAGTAGTTACTTGGGTGGGGGACCAGTCTACTCTTTAAGTAGATATTGGCGATGGGCTGGACTGGGGGACCAGAGGGAATTTTATCGTTGCGTGCGCCGCATGGTGGTCGACGGTCGCCGTTGTGGGGCGCTGTTTGAATGGCAAATCACTGAAGGTTCCCAGTCTACTCCACGAGGCGACTCCTATTTGTCGGTAATCAGCACTTGTTGGGATATTTGATATGCTACGCCGCCAAATCGTCGCACGATATTATTCAATATGGCGGCGCCTACTGGGAGGGGAGTGAATCCGGTTCCTGTATTTGCATATGGAATCTGCCCGCATGCACTACGCGTCGCATTCAAACTGGTGGATAATGGGGTGTCTTGAGAGTCGTTCCCTTCCAACATCAGAGCAATTCGTAGGCGGTAAATCACACTAAATACGGTCCGTGCTCAACATCGATTTATCATAATGAAACTTTTATTACGTGGAGTACGGGGGGATGTGAAGTAATCCTGTTTCTAGGGGTAATCCAATAATTGGGAAGGGGGTGGATTACAAGCACAGGCGTGGAGAATATGTATCGCAAAGAATTCTCTGGCATACAGGCTTTATAGTTACATCTTTTATTATCTGTGTTTTAGCCCATGGCCCTTACACTCCAGTGTGTGCAAAATGAAGGTGGGTTTTAGAGACATATGGTTATAATGCATGTGTTCTCTTAGCCATGGTATATTGTTACGGACCCTTGTCAATACATTTCCTTACCATTGTATCCATACCGGTCATTGACCTTCTAAACTCTCTTACAAGAAGCAATGAGGAGTAAAGACCAACGGAGCAATCTGTTAGAGGCCTACTGTCTACAACCAGCAGTCTTAATGAATGTAGAAAAGAATATCTGTCGCAATATTCATGTGTTCCTGACAATTAGAATGATGCGTTATGAATAGAAAGTGTTCGCGTGTATGTAGACATGTCGTGTTTGCGGTTATGTGTTTTTTTGGGGTTTTTTAAAAATAAGTGCCATATATTGCCATTTGCCAAGGTTTTCTCTCGCGTCATATGTGAGAGTACCGTATAAAAACTGTGATATGGCATGCTAAAGTTTGTTTGATAGTACAGGATGCTGGTGTGGAGCAATGATGTTTGGATGATATGATAACAAATACCTTTTCATTTAATTCTCATTAACACAACGACAACGCGAGTGTATTTCAACTTCATCATGAGCTTTTGTTCTGAACACTCCATTTATGCTAATGATTATAAATAATCATCAGCACAAACTACGTAAGCAGTGTCCCGATTACGCATCAACACACACGCATTGAATTAAGCCTAGTATCCAAGTAACTACTAAGCCGTCCTAAGTAGTATAAACCACTCAATGAAAGCTAACAGGATGACGCAGATTGTGTTTGTAAAAGCTCGAGTGTGTGTGTGGCGAACTCATCCATACTCCACGAGTTTGTGTGTCAAACCGCATACACAGGCAATACAGCCGGGTAATGCAAGCGGGCGGTGGACAATGGTAATAATAAACCACGATTGTTACCATTGTCTGGTTGGTTTGAGGGTCGAGGTCCGATGGCAGCCGCCCCGGATGGCCTTCAGCCTATATATCGATCCACGACCCGGACAACATGACCCGGGCAGGAAACGCTAAGGGAATCCTGGGCGCACTGCCAGGAATTCAATTAATTCAATTGTGAGTCTTATGTAACACACAGGCCGCGAAATTTTGAACAAGGCAGAGAATCATGTGATCGCGGCTGGTTATGTGATCACTGCTGGTCAGGTGATAAGTGTCAGTCAGATACTGAAATAGGACTAGTGTCAGAAGATTGGTCAAATTAATGGATGAATATGGCAGGTGAAAATCAGTGTTAAACATATGCGATATGCTTCCTTCCATGACGCTATGGTGTGGCGGGGGTATTAGAAAGAAGAAATATACTTCTTTTTTTAATGGTGGGCTTTGTGGTGGTTTACGCTGTAGCAATCTGCACATTAGAGTGAGATTGCAGACTCGCAGTCAAATAAAGTGGCACAGCCCGATTTCTAAGCTGCAAAGTCGCTATCCCAGACAAACAAATGTGCGGGGGAAGGAGTGGTATTATCAGCAAGGTATAAACGATAGTGTGGTATGAAGCTTAACAGCAGAGAGTCCGGAGAGCATTTAGGTCCGGAAGAAAAAAGACTGCGGAATGAAATGAAGTATTCGGGTAAAAGATTAAGAAAGTATAGACACTGGAGAGAGTCTACAATGGGACATGAGGTATGAGAAGGGCGTTTAGAAGAATGGACATAATGATGGAAGGAATTTACAAGGACATGTAAGGTATGGATCGGAAAGGGACAGAGATTGAAGGTATGGAACTAACAGGAAATTACAAGAACTAGACAGTAGACGTCTAGATTTGCATTTTCAAGGTGCCAGATGGACAAGATTGTGTGGTCATAGAGAGGCAGTCTGAACGGAACGTCCAGATATAAGATGGAGATGAAAAGCACGAAACAGATGGAAAAAGAGCCTTTCATACGTAAAATATCTGAAAGAAATTGTGTTTTCATAGTTTCCAAAATGGTATTCTACCACCAGAGATGGTTTTTGATTGCATTGGGTTCATTGTTCATTAATAGAGTTTCATCTGTCGGGGTCCATATCTCAGCACCTGGTTTGGTTTTTGCAATAGGACCCCCTTAGTTGAGTCCCTGGATCGTTACATGACTTAGAGTGTACTTTACTCATTTACTTCTCCGTTCAATGTGACACATGATCCTGGGATAGGGTGCCCTGACACAACAGCCGGAGGCGCTGGGGACATCCCCGCCTGGAGCACGCTACTGCCCCCTGGTGGACAAACACCCCGCCACGTCTAGAGCCAAGCCACAGGAATGTGCCAGTGATAGTTAACGTGCTGCAGCTTTACCTTGGCTTTATGTGTCAGTGCTCGATACGATCTCACACCTGTGTGCTGTGAACCTCAGTATGCTTTGACACCTTCACTATCATCTCCAGCTATTCAATTTGACAGCTTACTCTAATAGCCCATCGCACGCCAAAATATCACATATCATATACAACAACGTATTTCATGTTTTAGGGACTTCTGCTATCTTTATTTAGATTTCCATTCTTAAACACAAACACATGTGTCTCACATATAAGCCTATATTTGATTTCCTGCAATAATCTGTCTCACATAATGGCCATTCTTACGTCTGACCTTCAGAACGCAGCTGTACAAATCACCAATGGATCCATAAAAGGCGACAGGTTGCGCAAATGATTTGCTCACTAGATATTGCTACCTGCGAACAATGTATTAAAATGATTTTTCACTCGCAAGAGGGTTGGGCCTCTATATCATATCATAAAATATCCCTAAAGTATTTCCCTGATAAACATGTGGATATTGTAATGACTCCTTCATATGACCAAGTCACTTTGACATTAATCATGATCTTTAGGATAATTTTCAAACAAAGAATTATTTCTCAGTCTTAGTCATGAAAGAAATCAAATAGACCTGCCTCATTTTTCATCAAAAGTCGTTTAAGGAGAAATTCACACATCCTGTTCCCATCGACATTTCATATGGATGAAGAAGTAAAATGGATTGCCATAGACTGGATCAGCCTATATTCGGCGTTGTTATGGACCCCTACCATTAATCCCATCAGGACTCAATTCATCGCCACACATCATGGGGCCTACATGGTATATTACACAAAACGTTCTAACAACGACACTCAATGGTAGTTACTCACACTAGCTCATCTCATAATTGTACAATTTGCATCGCCATATGCCTGCAGGGCATCCATTTGGGAGTTTGGTAGGGGTTGAGGGGTTGTATATCAGTTCATGGTTCCACACGCATGACATATTATTGGTGGCGCAATTGGTCAGTAAGTGGCGCGGTGTGACTAACAGTGGTAATGTATCAGGCATATATAGTCAGCTCTGTATATATAGTCTCTATCTCGGACTGAATGGTTCAGAGATAATCCGGGTGATTGATCATTTTACCCCGCACAGTCTGCAACCCAGAACGGCCCCGACTGCCACCCCATCGTCCCATAGTCACGTATAATCTGCGACTAATTCGATTCAATTGCCGCCTCCAGGGGAACGTGGAAACACTCCAGTGTGTCACTTGTCACCCTGTGAAGTGTCAGTGGTGGAGAGGGAGAAGCATTGTGTTTGTGAATGTTCCGCTTAGATATGAAATATATCATTGTGGGATATCATTGTGTACTAGTGTAAGGTGGATGTCAGTGTTAGGTGTGTACATGTGTAGTGTGAGCTGTGCATGTAAGAACGAGGACTGCAGTGAGCACGCCTAAGAAATTGAGCCACCGAAGAGCAAACCACTTATTAGCGCATGTCCACTGGTGGAGTACGGTCCCTAGCAACCTTATCATTAAGAGGGAGTGTGACATCAGGCTACAAGCCAGAATCAAGCAAAAATTGTTGTGCAAAGGCCCGGTACGGATTTCTATAATGAATAATAGCTTTTATACTATGGGACTAGACTCTGGGACTGCCTCCCTCCTGAATACCAAAATAGAACCAGTGGGGCAATTTAAAAAAGACCTTAAGCAGATGAACTTAGACCAGATTTATAGCAATTTGGTGGGATAATAAAGTAGTCCTAGGCCTCGTTTATGGTTTATACTATGTGATTCGTAGCACCCTGTGCTGGATATGTATATAGTTATGATTATTAAACAGAAAGGTGAATCCCGCACTGTCAGTTGTACTTGGAATAGTTTCTCTAAGAAATTGTTTTAAGCTCAACGCCCGTGTCCGTCTCCGTCTAATATTATACATGTTATGTAATACGAGTTTAATCGTGTATACTGGGATTTACCAGTCAGTGTCTGTTTGTTTGTCCAATATCTTTTCTTGCCCGTATTTTTCTCTCTGTTTTTTGTCCTGGACTGTTCTACCGATAGACGGGTGACCCCCACAGGGAGGACAGAACATCTCCTTTATGTTTCTGGACGGCTTTAGTTGAAAATCGTGTATTTTATATGTGAATCACCAGTCAATAAAGAATTGTGCATTTTAGTATGTGGTGTGTGTCAGTGTATATGTTGTCTTTTTTGTTTGAAAAACTGTTAATCAATTTGTCATCTGACAGGCCTTTTATGAATACATTTACATCAGGCCATACAGTATGAACATTTTGTTTGATGAGTATGATAAGAATGAATATTACAACCGTTATGTATAAAGTATTTCACAGAAAACAGATTTGATAAGTTCCAATATTACATTATAACTTCATAGCTGATAATACATTTTTTACGATAAGTTTGAAGGTCGCTTTAGCTGGTGTTTGCTGCATTTCTGCACTTAATGTGTTCCCTATAGTTTACATTTAGCTATGCTTCCGACATGGAAGGTGTGTAAGTACGTCAGCGTGAGGTGAGTATGTTAGTGTGAGGTGTGTGTCAGTGTGATACAGTAAAACCCCGCGTAAGTGGCCACCCTCCGTTTCGGGCCAAAGTGTCCGCTTACGCAGGATGGTCGCTTACGCGGTGTTTTGATGTTTATATAATGCTGAATTGCCTATTAGATATATTTCTATGGTATAAGTATGAATAAACAATTATTGTATGGAATCTTTATTAAAATAAGTGTAATTTCAGATAACAAATAATTATATATAGAATAAATAATCAATTGATGAATGAGTTGTAAATATTTGTAAACATGTACAAATGTACATGTTCTGTTTGCTAAATTTACACTCAGCCCACCCCATGCCTCTACCTGCAGCCAGTCCAGGCCCTCTCACATACCACCTGTGTAACCGTGACAGCTTTCATACCTACCCGCTCCATCCCGCCATGGACTGCCCCCTCCACTCACAAAGCCCGCCAATGACCGCTAGACAACTTCTACACACTTCTGTTGTCCAACCTCTGGAGGTGGACTTTTAGACCACGCCGAAAACAGATTAATCTCGATAATCCGGAGAACCTGGAGTTTGCAAAGTGACCTCATGAGGCAAAGCCGAATGAAGTCTGGAGCCAAAACTTCAGGAGTGGCATGCGGTGGCCAAGATTAAAACGAATCATGTTTCGATTTTATCCTACCCTGTCTCCTCGATTTTGGAATATAACATGATAACAATTCTGTATGCCACTAGTGGAATATAAAACTCCGTATGCCACGCTGACTGACTGCCAGTCAGCGTGGCATACGGAAACTCAATGTTAAGCCTATGGGATTTTATTGATTAGGGGTAGGATAATATGTAATATGTCATTGTGTATCTCCCTGTCATTGTGGTATGGTATGATCCTCCGTAATATATGTCGCAGTATATGTCATATTCTAGGATGTAGTCTCTTGCTATGTAATATGCCACAGTGTCTCAAATACTTTGGTTTAGTCTGGTACTTTTCAATATGCCACACATAGTGCCGTCGACCATCGGACAGGCTTGTAAAAACAAACACGGACGCTGGCCACATGCTGTCAGACATGGATCACCAGATTGGTCCATCACCCCGACAGTCGACTGTCTGTCACTCGAAGCCCTTTTAGTGTTTTTTTCCAAATTGATAAACCTTCCCATGATAACGTATCACCATATTCTGTGGGTATAGTGAAGTTCTCACAATTCGCATTGACGACCGCAGGACTGTTTCCCATGTCCTCTGAGCAATTTTGTGAACGCGGATGTACGCATCAGCGATATGTAACTCGTATATGTGTGGTGACCTCACTAAAACAGTCACGTGTTTTGTGTGTAAGGAGTTCTCATACCTCGGCATTTTCACTAGACGATTCATGGTGACGATTCTTGGATTTTGCACCACGATTTTTAGCGGCGAAAGGCTAGATGTCCAGTGTAAACGCCAACTGAGTGACGACTGCAGGTCGTCTGGTTACGTCAGATTACGCAATTTGGCAAAGCGGTTCATTTCCCTATAAAGTTGTCCAGTGTAAACGTTTGAGGAAGTTCTATTACGACCAATGTTGTGTAACCGAGCACCACCTAACCACTATTGGCAAGACGATCTACAGCCGTCACGTTTTTCGTCCTCTAGAGTCATTGTTCCCTCTTTCTTAACTCCACGTCCATTCATCAAAGATGAGCATGCCCAATGTCTTGGGTGCTATTAATCAGGTGTACAAAGTTGCATAAATTGCGCAATACCTATAATAACTGTTGCCATGTTTTCCTACTCTTTCCTCCGTAGCCTAGATCTAGTCTGTGCAACATCTGACTGGTATTATGAAATCAAATCACATATATATTGTAGTACGTGCGGTCATTAGAGCAACTGCTGGTCGGCTGGCAGCTCGGTAATAGAAATTCTGTTGTATTTTTTTACCATCATATTTACTTTCTGAAAATGAGATCTCATTTTGGACCGTGTGTCAGGGCTGTAATGAGTCTCATCTCGGGTGGGAAATTAATTAGCTCTGCTGGAGCATGACGACAAGTAGGCAGGTTCTAACGAGCCAGCAATTTGATTCTGTTAAAGTAGCCACAGAATGACGTATACAATATCCCAGCCTGACATAGTGTTTGACATTGTGGATGTTTCCCATGTCAACCTATATAATATCCTCTTCAAGAAATGTGGGATAATAAACACAGTGATACAATTGGTTTCGTGGGTTTTTTGTTTTTATCTGATATAATGACTTTGGTATAACGTGATCTAACAATTGATCAATTTGTTGTAGCACTATTTTCGTTTTAGTGTTTGATCACGTTTATAATAATTTACGATTATCATTCATGAACGTCAGTTCTCACATTACATATTGTATCTCATTCCAATATAAAGCACTTATTATCCAAGTTATATTAATCATCAATATGCATAAGCTAATACGATCAACTCGAGCACAGGGCAACATTAGAAGGAATTGGCGATATGTCACAATGCTTTGACCACCCCAGATTCATTTCCGACGTAGATGTCTAGTGAAATGCCTTTTAGTCTACTTTGGCGATGACACGAGATGAAACTTCCTTGAATTCACTGCTTAGTAAATAGGATGTAACGTGACATTATATCTGCATATGATATCTAGGATAAGTGTTGGTCTTAAGAACGTTAAGTAGACATCAAGCATTGACCCCACGTTAGTCCAGAACACTGAGACCTCCAGTATAAATAAGAAACCCTTTAAAATAGAAAAATCTCATTGCATATTATTTTACAGGTACACATCCCAGACGCGAGGGACTATGAGAAGTTATCGCATCGAGTCTCGTATATAAACCTGTCACAAATACCAAGTTGGCTTTACCTCATGAAAATTGAAATGTATGACTTGAACTGTGGGAACCTAATTACAGTAAGATGGATGATATAGAAAATACATATTGTGCCTCATTTGTGTACTTATTCTCCCTAAGATTTAACAATTTTTCTCTGAGATATTGCGTAGATCAGTAAGAGGCCTAGAGCAGGTCGGGAGTAATTCTGGAGTAACTCATAAAACCTGTGACTGACGCGCCCCCTAGCGTGCTTGTTTTCACATGGGGTCATATTACCTCCGGTGCGGACCCCAGACCGGGCAAGCGCCAATTTAGATACATATGCTTTAATAGGCCGGCGATAAAAACTTGTTTGTTTTCCCCTCCCGTTTGCTCGGACAGAACGATCAATATTATTGGACGAGCGCACCCGCCCCCTCCTCACACCACTCCACCCCACCCACGTGGTGGTATGTGTACCACCTGTGACCGGACCCATAGATGCATGGTCCACCCCCCGTAACGCCCCTCCCCCTCCTCCTACTCCTTATCCCTCTCCAGCCAGGTTGAAGAGAAAACAACGACGGGATCGTGGAGGCAGCGGCCCGAGGGATGGTTTCGAGGCGGTGGGGTGGACCCCGTGATGGGGGTTCATCCGGGGGCGGGGGAAGCCAGGGATTGGAATCCTCAGCGGTCGGAGTTGCTCCATGCTCCGTCACCTCGTCTCAACGTCCGTCGAGTTGGGCGGGTGGAAGCAATGCGCATCACGCACCTATCCTGACCGACTTAGCCTACTTTGTTAGGCGTGAATGCCCCCCTCCCCCTCCACCTCACCAACACCTCCGGTAAACAGCAGGGATCGAGCAAGGGGAGACGGGGCAGTGTAGTCCACTGGAGGCGTTTATGTAAAGAAAGTTGATCCGTCCTCATTGTTTTTGCCTGTTGCAATTTATTCTTATAAAAATAAATGAATCTCAATCCGCAATAGAACGTATATTGACAGGTTGATGAGAAACAACAAATTCAGCATGGTCCTTTATAACTGACCTGTGATATATAGCGCCAACTTGAATTATTAGTAACAATCTTAAGACACATATCAGGCACCAGGCATTCCAGGGACTAAATTAAATCAAGGACAGAATTTGCAGTCCCTCATTCATGCTTTATATTCATCATATTCTAAATGGTATAATGGATGTACCTGCAATTATGTGTTGTGAACAGCAATACTAATTCTCTGTATTTGTTGAGATTACACCATGTATTGCAATCTAAAAATGTTCAGTTATTGTTCTAATTTTAACATTTAACAATTCTCCCTTTACTTTATATGACAATTTATAGATTCAATAAAAGCTGCACAAAAAATAAAAGAGAAAACTGCATGATAAAGGATGATAATACAATGTGAAATACAAGAAAAAAAA
Source organism: Alentia gelatinosa (assembly GCA_950022655.1). NCBI lineage: Eukaryota > Metazoa > Annelida > Polychaeta > Phyllodocida > Polynoidae > Alentia > Alentia gelatinosa. The sequence continues at coordinate 54,388,487 of OX465581.1, forward strand.
GTTTAAATTGATCTGAAAACAAAATGAAAAATATTGACGGATGATAGTTCAATGAATATTTATAGTTGAACGGATACCGTTCCGAGATGTTACCTCTTACGATAATGTAACGCCATAATCACTCGTCACTCTCTCTAGTTACATGAATCACTGTGACGCAGTCAACAGTTGAGAGTGTGTATCAATAATTATCTCACCCCAGATATTTTTTCTCCATAGACTTAACATTGGAAACTTGTATCTAACACCCATTAGACATTTAGGAAATATATCCAATGGGGGATGATGTCACAAATGTTAGCCCATTAATCAATATTAAGGGTGAGATAAATTCAGAAACCCATTCAAGTTTAGGGTCAGAGCTCGATCCCATCTCATTTGAATCACATAGCAATTCATGCGGCTTCGCCTTGTGAATTACTTCGTAATTCAAACTCGATGGGATACGAGCTCAGACCCTAAACTTTCATGGGTTTCCTCTATAATCCGTCACATTGGCGTCATATCTTCTAGATGTGATGATCTATGTGGAAGATCATTCAAGTTGAAGGATTGGTGCGTAATGGACGTCTCTGCATGCTAAATTTCACTTGTAATAGAACTACTTAGACACCATTAATGATTGGCAACATACCAATGCTGATATGCACAGATCGTTTAGTCATTGTAGACACGCTCGTACAGGTGTGATACTGAATAAAAAAATAAAAGAATCAAGATAGAGGTTTGAAACTTTAGAGTAACCTGTGCTTGGGTTAGGTATTCCAACATTGAGCAATATTTCTTCAATATCCCTGTGAAGACCAAAGTCTATGCTTTAGTTCCTAAAATCTGTCTTGAGAATTTTTTCGGCTACGAAATGATCTTATGTAGCAGGGCTAAGATGAAGTATTCATTGCTAGAACAGGGATTATCTAAATTTGTAATTGGCCTGCTTAGGAGAGTCTCATGTATATATATATATATATATATATATATATATATATATATATATATATATATATATATATATATATTAGATCTAAGTCTCTTGCTCCTTTGCATGAACATGGTGGTAATCCAGCTTGAAGTGATCATGTAATGTAGAACCAGTCTATACATGGAGCCCTAGAGTTTATTACATTATGAAATACAAGCTTCTTGGCTCCATATCTAGGAGAGGAAGCTCTTAAACGTGGGACCTAGTCCTTACAGACTGGACAGAGCAGAAGCGTATGATCAGGAGTATTTACCTTGGCGCATACCCACCCAGGACGCATCCAAGCGTCTGGGCTGGTCGATTGATTCTCCAAGCAGAGTCTCTGCTCTACCATCCCATCTCTGCTCAACCTATACATGGAAGGTTATCATATCCTGTTGTTAGTGTATGTCTCTACCAGCCTGGAGCCATGTCTATATAGTATGTATTGTGCGCCGTGCAGCAGCTTTTACCTTCAGTGATTGTATAAGGAAGAGTATACTTCTTATTGGAGGTATTATACAGCCACAAGATCCTAAATAAAGGTCATATATAATCATTGAAACTGAGGGCAATTTATTAGCTTAAGGAAGGCTTTACAATATCTTTGTCCTAAAATCACCTTTTGATTTAACAGAAGAAAGTCTAATCAGATTCCAAAGCATCAGCACCCAAAATCTTGCCAGAAGTATTACTCTTCAGAATATATGTTCAGCTGAGTCCAAGGGCTCTATGCTGGAACTAACCAAAATATGACTACTTTCTACTTCCATAACAAAGTCCGTAACAGTAGCTCCTCGGTTGTTACATATATTCATAAAGCTGTGCAGAGACAGCGTTCATCTTTGAAAGCACACTGAAGCAGAGGAAAAAAGGCAATGGTAGATACGCCTGGAGAGTTGGCCAGACTAACTCGCGCTATGTAGTGAGCTGCTCAGTGGAGTCTTTGCGCTATCAGGGGCCGCCGGCGGGTAAGCTCTACAGTCTGCCTAAGTCAATAGCCGACTTGGTACTTGTGTTTAATGTGGCTCGCGAAGGATCCTAATCATGGAGCCAGACAACATGGCGTCCCCAAATAACCAAGGATTATTTAGATAGTCTGCGGCCTTGATCTTGATGCAAAGGTACCGAGCGGAATTGGTTAAATTATATTCTATACGCGCAGACTTCCTGATTTCTTGATTCTTGATTCGGGATAGAAAAAAATCATACTTTATTCATAGACAGATTTATAACAGAAATATCTCTTTACCATAAATATCTGATTGTCCACATTATAATATCATATTGGAAAAGGGAATTCCAGTTCATAACGACAGCATGAGCATAGATGCTTCCTTCGATAGCTAGTGTATATATAAATTCCGATTATTTCCGATTAGAAATAAAAGTTTAGCAGGTGTATAAAGACAAAACTTTCTTTTTGCAATGTGATGTAGTCACGATCGCCAGTGAAAATGCAGAAACGGCATCGGAAGTTATGTTGAAAATTATTGAAAATAACTTAAATCGTCAGTGTCCTTTACAAGAATTTACGATTTCACAAACGAAAGAGCTTTGCATGACTAACAAGCCTCTAAAGTTAAACAAGGTCAAGGACTATGCCTTGAAAGTGGCCAGAAGAAGGCACCTTATCTAAGAGATTTTACCGAGAATTAGTAGAAGAAGCTAAAGCGAAGTACATCAAAGACAATTTAGGGAAGTATAAATCAGATGGAAGAAAGTTCTGGAAGATATTTGATTCATTACTCCCATAAGCAAATAATGATCTAATACACATTATTGACAAGGAAACAAATTATTCTATTGACATTGTGGACTCTCTGGCATTTATCTATAAATCTTTTGTTGGGATCGACCCCAAGCTGGCGTAAGATTGAAAGAAACCATGAAAATATTATGACACTCCAAGATTTACAGAAATTGACATTATCAAATTTGATGCAGAAAAAGTGAGAAATTAATTTATAGGTGAAATTAACATTTTGGAAGTCACCGCGGTTTGAAATTATATCCAGCAGAGAGAAACAAAGAGAAATTACCATATCTTTAGAAATAATCATTTGAATCAGGTGTTATTAAATTATGCAACGTGGCTAGGGTGGTACCGTTAGTGAAACAAAAAGGAATTAAAACTGCTACGACCTTAAAACCTGAATCACTCCCTTCGATTGTTGGTATATTGTTAGAAAAGAAATGTCCACATGTACACGTATTAATGCAGTATAGGCCTACGGCTTATGGAATTGTGTTTTTGGGGAAAAAATTGTTCTAGAATCAAACTGAACAAATTCTAATCGATTCATTCAAGAGCATTAAGAATAGCCTTGTTATTCAACAATGGATATTGCAGTAATTGCACTTTGGTCCCCCTTGTGACCTCAAAGTGTCGTCCATAGACCTTTCCCCCAAAAAATGATTGAGATTCAGATCAGGATATAACTTTTCCCACCTCATTCTTTCTTTCGGGATCAGTATTATTTTGTCTAAGAGGATATGATAGATCTTCTTGCTTCTGACCTGTAAGATATCTATCAGATTTTCTCCTGAAGTCTTAAGTAATATTTTCTCACCTTCTCGTTTGATGTTAATCAGAAAAGACATATCAATATCATTTTTAACAGTGAATATTATTCCCAAAATCTTTACTTTGTTCACTTCCCTGAACTTACATCTGATTTTTCCTGGGCGTAAAGGGTTAAAAGGTAAATATTTTGACTTGTGTTCATTAACCCTGATACCTGAGAACACAGAGAAGCTAAGCAACAGATCTTGTTATTCATTAAAAGACGATTGGTTTTGGATTATAGAATACATTCTCTGGATTTACACAGAAGGTGAACTATAAAATATGATTTTATTGATAAAACAACCCATAGTTTTCTGTGCTTATGCTCATTCACTAGATTTTTCATACAAAAAATAGGGTACTTACAAAATGTATCTTGTGAAATAAAGAGTTTTTAGGGTGAATTTTCTCACTGATATTTGCATGTCTATGTGAAATATTGTAGTCGATTTAGATTTTGTTAAACATCAGAGACTAGGACTGAGTGCATTTGTATGCATCATTGTGTATTTGTTGTTCATCGTTTTTTGCAGGCATGTTGGAATTGTATAAAGGTTAGAATACATGATACTTCATAGTGTATATGTAGGGCATAAAAAACCTTACGGTATAAGCAGAGACGCCAGTTACACCGATCTTTCTTATTACAAATAAGGGAGAAGTTTATTACATTTGTGGTTACAATTTTATTACATTTAAGGGTTACTTTGTATTACATATAAGGTTGACAAAGTTAACACATTTAAGGGAGGTATTTTTACATTTAAGGGAGTTTATAACAAATGTGGTTGAAATTTTATTACATTTAAGGGTTGTAACATATGTGGGTTTTTAGTACATTTAAGGGTGTAACAGACACCAGTCTCCAGATAACGGATAAGGACAGTAGGGGTACGCATCCCAAACAGGGCTGGTCATGTGACGTCAATGGGCACAGTCATGTGGGGTGCAACCAATGAGGCTTTGAAACGATCTGATCCCTAACCTAGGTAGACTAACGTGGCTTGAGGCGATTGGATGGTGGTAGGAGACAAAGGGTGTTGAAATGCAATAAAAAGGTTTATTCTGGAGGATAGAGGGCAGAGAGGCAGAGAGTGAAGAGATACCTCAGAGAGGAGAGAGAAACAAAATGAACCAGTGAGAGGGACAAAAGTGTCGGACAGGAGCAGAGATTGAGTTAACTTTGAGGAGATCCCTGCAGCACCGTATTGGCAGGATCTCACTCCGCATAGACTATGCTGTCCACGCTGCACGACTGTCGTTTCTGCATTTCACTCTCATTTCATATCTCAGTGCTTAACGCCCGCCTGTAAGTACCACCCTCATTTGACACTGTGTAACCATCTGTGCACGCCTAGTCACCATCCGTTTGTGTAACATTTAGGTTTAATCCTGCTAGTTCTGATTGCCATTGTTCCATCGTTTAATTGTTTTATCATGTCATCGTGCCATCGTATGGTCGTTTGACCAGTCCTGTTTAGAAAACCAGGTTGATACTCAATATCCATTTCCATGTCCATGTGTTTCCTTAGTATTCTGAAATAAACCTCTCATGAAACATTGCACCCTTTGTTCAAAGTCGTGTCTTTTCAATGTTACCATAGCAGGTTGATTGAGGGACCCTTTTTAGATGTTAAATGATCCAGACTATTTATCTACAACTGTGAATATTAATGTTTACGGAATGATGATACTTACTTCTATTCTTTTATTACAGTACCTACGGGACCTACGGGAACTGTTTCAATAGTAGAAAGCCATCTCGCTATTGGTCTCAGTGGCACCACAGTCGCAGTATCCGTTTCAATAGTAGGTGAACGGAACAGTGAGCGGCACTTGGGAAATGAGCGGCACCAACAGTGGTAGTAAGCTTTTAAAAATAGTTGATTACCTCTTACTGTTACTGCCACTGTTACTGCCACTGTTCACGAGAGGGTCTATCCTCTCACATTGAACAGGACAACCATCTTAAAACAAATTGTAACATGTTAAGGAAAAACATGCTCTGAAGAATCTTATATGTATCTTTAACCCACATCTCGGTTTTCATGGTTCTTTAGTGGTCGACTACTTTGTGAGAGCCACTGTACTATCTGAACCAAGAACTGCAGTAACTGCACTACTCAGTCAGTTTCCTACTGTACTGCTCGACCCTAGGTTACCACTTACATGTCTCACAAGCGATACCTACAGTATGGGTTCTGTAACTCAGCCAGAAATGCACATAGATACGTCAATTATAAACTGAAATGTGGGGAAAAACTCGACGAATACTTTGGAATTATTGAATTATTCATTAGATATCGATTTCTTAAATATTCCGTTCACTATGCTGGCATAGCAAATGGAAGGAGTGCCTCAACAGCGAGACCACTTTTGAAACGAGATTCTCTGATCTTCGCTGTTGGTGCCACTATTATGCCACAGTTGAGGCCTTCCTCTCGCTTTTACTGCCACTGAAAGAGATCCCTGGACCTAATGTTATTTGAAAGATGGTATTGTATGGCTGTAAGGTCAGAGCAAACTGGATTATCCCTATGACCTTACAGGGTAAGCAAAGAAAAGAATAGAAAACATAGAAAAACTCGTTTTGGTAGTAAGCCTTCTTCAGGTGTCCTTAGGGTAATTTCAAAGTATGCAAGGAAGGGCGCACATTCCCAATGCTATATACCTTATTGATCTCCTTGATATACGGATTACAAGAAAGGTATTATGAAAGAGTCAAAAGATGTTAATAAGATAAGAGAAATCCATTTTGTTTTAAGAGGTATATATCGATAGTTCAGAATGAATTTTGCTTGAATATTCCCACTGTATTGTTTCTATTGCTTCATTCTGACTTCTATGAAACTTCTTAAGAAATTCGAATTGCCCTTTGGCCTAGATCTTGAATTTCAATCTGTGGTGAACTGAATAATCTACTCTTGAGTATCGTGAAAAGGAACCACAGTGAATTTAACAGGTCAATACGGTCTAAGTAACATCAACTCACAAGCAGTTGAGTTTACCTATCAGAGGTTATAGACAAAGGTAAGAGGAGTAGTGTTGTCTGTTTACATAGTGTCAACTTAGACCAGTGAACCGGAACTGGAACCGCAGACCGGAAGGGAGCGTGCCCGCAAGATACAAGGCACCAGAGCTGGATTAGATGGTGAATAAACAAATATTACTAAGAGCAGAAGAGCTGTTCTAAATTGCAGCTGACCTTGATGTAGAAAGTTTAGCCATTTATGTGATTGCACTGTTCATACTACTAACACTACCGATGAAGATTTAATTACTTTCTTATAATTGCACAGTTCATAACGCATGATAGAACATTAGTGATGAAGATTCTAATAATGCCTGTGGTTATACAGTTCATATTGCACTACGCTACATTGCATTGTACCATGGTGCATTGTCTTGCATATTTTGCAATGTAGTATCCTATCATGTGGTGCAATGGCTTGCGTGGTATATTGCATTGCACTATCTATCATTGCATTTTCATTCTACAGCATGACCATATTTCTTCTTGATATTTTGGTAAACCAATAAAATTCTTTATAAATGAGGTCATAGCCGTGCTGTCACTGGCCTGGATAAGTTTTACTCAGCCTTATTGAGATGTCTAAACAATTCCATTAGAACCCGAGATAAAAGAGACAGGGAAAAAAGACGTGAAGATGTGGACCGTGATTGTACTTATGTGTGGTGGTCGCGTTACCGCATAGACAATAACATACCAATACTTCCCCACGCCCAGCGTGCATGACACATGGCATCGTAACATAGAAACAAAGAGGCTCTGATTGCATGCAGCCAAGAGGCTGGGTGTGCATGGCCGTTCACATGAGAATTGTGACTGCCTTCCTTTTTTTCGATACACTCCTAGCAGACATGTGGTAGTAATGACAATGCGAGACATGTTAAAGCTAGGGTCCTCATGCAGAATGTGTCATGGACCATTCGGTAATAGTGAAAGTTGAATAAGATGGGCAAATGACCTAATGATTGAGTATAATTCTTGCTACCATTTGGGGATTTTACAGGATATATTAGATGACCTTCATTGTCCATCACGGCATTGGATAGTCAATAGTGTGATGTGCGTAAAGGCATTGAAGAATTTACTATGTGATATAGCCCAAATATATTGTAGGATGTATTGGCTATGTTGTTTCAACTTACTGGATAATACACTGCATGAATACATTTAAAGACTTTGAATAATGTATTCCATGAAGGTGCCTCAAGCTAGGGATAATATACTGCATGGATGTATATAAAGGCATTAAATAATAAGCCTATACCGTTGAGGACTGACTAAAGGCATTGGATACTATGTTGCATGTGTGTTCCTCAAGGTATTTGGTAATCTATTGTGTGTGGGTCCATCTAGTTTATGCCATTTCCTTGAATGAAATGTCATACTATCCATTAATGCTAGCATGTTTTATTTATAGCTTCCTTTTGCCTTTCCATTTTAAAGAACCTTGTGCGCTGGCAAAAGAGAAGTGTGAGAGTTATTCATTGCACACTGATGATATTTCTCTACCTATCTTGTGTAAAGAGGTTGCTTCAAGGGATTATGTAGCCCCTCGCATGTGATCCCTCAAGGCATTATGTTGTCCTTGAATGCGAGTGCCTTAAGGCATCACGTCATCGCTAAAGGCCTCAGAAATGGCGATCAAAGAAATCTAAGGTCGGCTGCCCTAATCACAGCTATAAAAGGTGGCTCACAATCCATCTAATCTGGCCAATTCATGGCGAATCGACAATCTCCATTGTGAGGGTGAGGAGAAAATTATACTATTGATATTAACATGGGACTGGCATTAAGGCTGGGTGGCGGGTGGATTGACTCTGAAATTAAACATGACCCCATTGAAGGTGTGCACTGCATGCTTTGAAGGGTAAAAGCAGTTGAATCTGGAGACAAGGAGAATATGTGTGAGAGGGTCTGCTATGGTAGTAATTCTTTTTCATAGAACGATATATTTCACTTTTGATATTATATACGACTAATATGAAGTAGGTGGAATAATTTGATACTAGGGAGAACATTTTTTCTTGAAATCTTTGATTACTGCTAATACTGCCATACCAGTACTGCTAAAGATAGCATGATTTTGCCATGGGCCCTACAACAGTACTTTATACGGGAGGCACTTCCATCAGCTGCATTAAAGAAGGATGCCAGTGCGGCATCTCGGGTCATCCTAAATGTAGTACATAATTCTATGCTCATGCCTCACTGGCATCTATATAATATACATGTATGTATTCATGTAATACACAACATTGACAGTGGAGCTTAGGAACATAGATTAGTCCTAGCATCAAATCTCTGAGGGTGTGAAGATGGGGGTGGCTCCTCATACATACAAGGCGGAGTAGATTCTTCACACCTGGATGCAAGAAGCCAGAGATCCCTGGAGACGTCTCATAGCGATTAGCTGGGTACTTGCGCGAACACCGAGTATGCTACAAATAAAAGCTTATTTACAATAAAGAATGAGGTCTTCTAAACTTACCTATCTTATACAGGGGTGATTGTGAGAGAAGTGTGGTTATACGCTCAGGAATGGGGCGGAACTGGACAGGGGGCCTATACCATTAACACCTTCTACTACTTCACCCCACCTCAACCCAATGCACCGTTATAATTTACCCTTTTAACAGCGACAGACAAGAATGTGCGTGGTGTCATGCAGGTACTCCCTCATTATGTGCTATTCTAAAGGTGATGGCAGGCTTTAACGGGATGGAGATTTGAGGTTATCATATGGAGCTTTCGTATCGTAAATGAATTGAAATACATTGTAGATCCGTAGAGATATTTTACAGACCTTTGAGTAACGGCTTTAATTTGAAAAAGAGAGTATACTCATGTATGTATGTGTGTGAAACGTAGAGTAGTTTGAGAGTGAAATATAGTACGCCGTCAAATAAATGTGAACATGAATATGCTATCGCTAGAATGGAGTTTAGGAAATGTACAAATACCTCATACATCTAACTTCTTCACTTCTAATGGGCTAAGGATACACTCTGCTGCCTACTATGGTAATGCCCTTCTATTGAGTAAACCCTGCCACAGGAACTCAGTATGTATAGATCGCAATGGCTTCCTTGCGGGGCCACGGGTGGTCTGTAAATGTTGTCACAATTACAAGGGTGATGAATCCTCTGTGGGTGTGGGGAAGTGGGGTAGAGAGTTCGTAGGTGGCAATGAGAGGTGTGCAAATTTTAGATTTCATAAGAGCAGGGTACGGCTAGACTTACCCCAGATATCACCCCATTTTGGCTTCAGCCTTTTTCGGGTCTGTATAACTAAGGGGGATTCTGTTGATTGGCACAGGATGGGTGTCAACTCCAACCGAAAAAAAGTAATTAATCACAAGAAATAAATCTACCCCCGGAAAAATGAAGAGGACTTGTAGACTCTAAAGCATTGAGGTGCTCAGGTAGGTAATCGTACATTTATATAAGAGTAGAAATGAATAATGAGAAATGTAAAAGGTGAATGGAAAAATGAAATCTATATTTAATGTAATCTATTAATGAAATTTAAAACAGATATTTAATAGGAGTTCCACCAGATTAGGGTAGATTTATATTGCTATCAATTTTGGTGTAAAGACAATTATTGTGGTCATTTATGCTTTTCTCTGAAGAAAGAGAATATTACAATCCAAGCTTTATCATTGGTAATCTGGAATAGCCTTTCTCTCAGCTATTGCTGCACTGTAGCTTAACACCGATCTTGCTGAATCAATCCCGCTATCCTATATCCCCATCCTGCACGTCCACGGCATAGAACTGCCATTTCTCACAAGCCCTTCTTGAAGTCGGAAGCTCTTTGCCCCCTGCCCCTTCTCGCGCCTTCATTCCGGCCGCCAGGTAGTGGCGCCAAGCATGGAAGATGGCAAGAGGCGTGGGGTGAGGTACAAGAGGGTGAGGTGGGAGGTTGGAATGGCTGGGTGGCAAACGGATGGCGTGCTCTGACCCGGGTTGGCACCGCTAGAGGCCGCTCCTGCCACTCTGACAGCGAGGCCCTGGCCGTCCCCCGCGTCTACGTCAAGGGCAGAGACGCCCCCTTCCCTTCGGATTGTGCCGCCAGGGGTCGCGGCGGTGTGCAAGTGTTCCCGGGCCGACAAAGGCGGCGGGAGACCCGTCAAATAAACGCCAGCCTGGGGCGGACTGGTGCCGGGCGTGCGGCTCTATACACAGACGCTTGGCAAACCTGTACCATTTACTTTTTTCTATTTCTGCTCCTCTTCTCCGCGGTTTACGAGTTCCTTATCTCGGATTCTGGCTTTCTAGGTGAATCCCTTGTTGCAGCATTACAATGGAAAGATGTTGTACACTTCCGTATGGAAAGGTGTGGTCGGTACATGTATATTTCTTGTGTATCCAGGCCCCAGTGTTAAGATGATACAGTGAGTTTGTTGTAAGGAGGCGTCCCTTTAACATAAGTCTATAGAATCTTTAATGCTTGAAAATATTTACCTTCACAAAGTGATAGAGGCAGAATATTGTATGGATATAAAATAAATTAATTGTTATGAAGGAAGGCACAACCCAGGACAAAGAAATGCAGGATACAGGAACCTTCCTTCTGGTTACTTTATAATTTATATACAATTGTAAAAACCTTGTTTCAAACGTCGTTTGAAAGGCAAATACTGATAGCCCCACCCATCTTTCCCATCCTTCACCTTAGATTTCGTCTTGATTCAGTCTGAAGGTGTTTCATTTGTATTGTTCCAGATGTAAATAGATGGAAAGGTATATGGAGAGTATTATATGTTGTAACTAGTTTGAAGCAAGTGCAGAATGGGTAATAATAGGTAGTAACCTACCCATAAACATCGATCTCATACCGAATTTGTTTTTTATCTTCTGTTGTTACCACGTGCAACATGACGTGGCGACACGTGCAAGGTTATGGAGGCAGAGGTGATTCTTCGAATCCTTTAACTGGTTCTCCATTAACGCTGCAAGAGGAAAGGTGGACGATGAATCAGAGTTGAAAACACGTGACATTTGTCACGTATCCGATTGGCCGGCCACTCTCTCTTGTTAAGAACCTGTAAGCTGACGAGCAGGAGGAGGGGGTATTGGAGGGAAGGGTGGAAGGGGACATGGCGCTGTGGGCCGGGGCACGGCAGGGCACCACCGCCTAGACCCCCTAACAGACACCCCGAGCTCAACCAAACCTGGACAGCTGACATGGCCCTTGGGAACGTCTTAACCAAACATAAACATGACCGTGATTTGAGATGCTAACCAATTTGTACCCATTTGGATTGAGCAACCGGATCTGACGTACGATGGACGTTTGAACCCCCGCCCAACCACATCCATGTCACCCCAACACCCGCGCGCCGCCCCGTACGAAGTTGGTTACCTAAGACACCCATCAACCTCTGGCTAAACAAAGGGCGGGCCTGGCTGGTCCCCAGCAGTCACTCGGCATCAGGCGTTCAACCCGACACCACTGCTGTTAGGAAATATAAGAAGAATGTCTTCACGCATGTCTTGGTCGTGTCTGTAGAAATCTACTGGTGGTCTTGCCACCCCCGCTCCTCATCCATCCCGGCCTGCCACCCGCCAGGCCCCTGTATCCACTCAGGAGGAAACATTCCAAGTATCCATTCTATACAACTCCTTCTCTGCACACACCCTTTTCTACCTCTGCATGAGTGTCAATGTTGAAACAATCGATAACTCGCACATGTCCCCAACTAGCATAATTGTAAGATATGTTGGTACGTTTAAGATAAATACTGCCGATTGAAACATTCACGAGTGTTTCTGTGTTTCTCTTCATGTAACGCCGGCGTTCGTTGGAGACGAGCAAACGCGCGGGGCGGCAGTGCCTCTACCTAGTGAGCATTCATGGCACTATTCGGATTTGTTCAAGTCATGGGCCTTTGCAATAATAAAAGATTATTCTGATAACCTTAGACAACAACTGTTTTGTGGTGGATAGATTCTGAGAAATGTGTCTGCTTTGTACATATTCTTTGTTTGTTCATGTAATTTGTATGATTGGTAATCGTTCTACGATTACGAGTTCATGGTATACAGTCTGCTGAATGTTTACCATAAATGTATAGTACATTTACAAACAGATGAAAATATATTTGCATGTAGACGTGTAGTCGATTTGACAAAAATATAAGGTCATGTGCAATATATGGATATGTAGAGTAGCTAACTAAGAACAACCTACCTGAATATTCTGGAAAGGGGGTGTTATGCCATGAACCGTTGTTATAGATCAGGGCACTGAAATATAATATTGAAACCTTTCAGGAAGGTTGAAATATAAAGAAACTTTAATTTTTCGTTCTCATTTCATTATTCATTTTTAAGAAATCAAAGATAATATGCTACTGAATTGATAGAAAATTCTGTCTCACTGTCTCTCTGTCTGTCTGGCCGTCTCTACCCGACCTTTCTCTGTCTCTCTCTCTGTCTCTCTCTCTCTCTCTCTCTCTCTCTCTCTCTATCTCTCTCTCTCTCTCTCTGTTTATCTCTCCCGGTCTTTTTTAAATGTCAACGTAGTAAACTTCAAATTCATAGGTATCAACTTAAAGGCAATATGGTTAACTCCAAATAGTCTGGTATTCTGACACCACAGAAAAACCAATTATGGCTGTAGTTTCCATTTAATTCTTAACTTTGCATTCTTAAAATATTGGCTACTCATATAGAAAATATTTCCTCATACAGTCCTTTATTATGTTTAGATCACCATCGTAGCGTTTTTAGTTTTCGGAAGGTCTACTATGAGAGCTTCAGCTGAATGTATTACCGTATATCTATCCACAGTCTCAATCATATTGAGATGGTGTTGACAACTTGGTGCACTAAATATAGGCCTACATGAGTTTGTTGTTCCTTACAACAGTGACCAAGGGTAGATCCTTGCGTAACGCCACACGGTACAATATATGCCCACGATATGTGCACTCAGGGATTTATGAGAAACTTATCTAGCCACGAGCTGGCCCACCCCTGGAAGTGATCCCAATTATGGGGGATGCTAGATTTCAGGTGCAAGGGCTTAGACGTGCTCAGGTGGGATGTGCAAACATTGTATGAAAGCTGTCCCCTGCTTGATTCTGTCAATCTCCCCCTTGGTGGGCAGGGTGTGACGTCACCAGGTACGGGCATCAGATAGTATTACACGGTACCATAGGAGGATCAGTTCCACTAATGAGTGGATTAAAGCTTTAGCGAAACCTGTCCCAGGACTAAGCAAATCATCGCCGTGGTAGAGTTTGGACTCGAGCGGCCGTGGAGTGTGTGTATAAGTACAGGAGATCGGCAGCGCTGTATTATATATACACCAGAAGGGTTTAAGGAAAAATGTCTATATTGTAGTGTTGTTTAAAAGGATCCCCTTGTCCTTGACATGGATTTCCTTCTGCATACTATCCGAGGTACTAGTTTTCAGTTTTAAGCTTACATTGTAGCTTTTATTGTAGAAAAAGATATAGATACTGAAACTTTTGTTTCGTTTCATATAAGCCAATATGAAATATATCTATTCCTTAGAATTATTTTTATTGTTTCATTTACCAAGCCGTAACGAGCTTGTATATTAAAATATATCTAACTAGCTCATACCAGACCGAAGTGCGAAGTATTAAACCAAAGATAACTATCAACCAGATTCACTTTCAAAATTGGAAAAAAATTGAAATATGTAGGCCTATCACGTATTTAGATTTACTCAAGCTTGTGGTTTTATTTCAATAATTATTGATCATGGTTCAGGTTGAGTTTAATGAACGTAAATTTGGTAAATGGATTTGTATTCTGAAAGAAATGCAGACTCTCTTTCTTAAAGTTTTTGGAGAGATCAAAAGCAAAAATTTACTTGCTCGTGAATGACGCTAATATAACTGAAGCCAAATCATCTTCACTGAAATTGTTTTACCTTGTCAAAAAGTAACTTTATTTATATTTTTATAGTATATAACTTACATTTTTAGTTGTATATGGAGAATGAATTACATATTTAGTCTCATATGATGTAATCTGCTTGATAAAGCCTGGTATGAAAAACTATGAAATGGTTCAATATCGATATCCAAAAGCTACTTGCGTAATTGGCGGTGAAATAATCTGAGCGTGCTCGTGGCCATTAGACAAAACCTAATCATAATCATTCCACAATTACCTTAGGTGTATAATATACCTTGAATAAGATTAGCCTGTGGCTATGATAGAAATGTCATGAAATAGAACATTCTTGGGAACTAATCATTTAAGTCCTTGGTGCCTTTATTATTGACACTGGTGCATGGAACGCCAACAAAATAATATCTGGTGATTTGATTGCTGGTTTCCTTCCGAGTGACACCCGTTTGTGATTTTAACGGTTTTGAAAATTTGTGTCTGTCGAAATTTGGACTAGTTTCAGGACATGCTGCTGGGAAATCTAGTTAATTTGATTTAATTCTGGCGAAATCCTTCAAAATATGTGGTCTCTTTACAAAGAGTCAGAGGAAATATTCAACAAAACGTTGCAAGAAAGAGAAGTTATGATTACGGTGTTTACCCATGAGATATGGTAATCTAAATACTGGCTCTTAGGGAATCCTTGATAATGAGTTGGTTTGCTGTATATAATGTATCCAAACACAAACAGATTACAAACCGGTCCTGATATAAGCCTTCTTTGAAGGAGAAGTAGAGAAGGAAGGAGCGGGCTGGAGTTACAGATAATTGGTGTGAGGAAGTGGGCAAAAGCTAACGTCTGAAGTGGTTTGGGAAGAGATCAAAAGTGAAACCCCTCGCGATCTCCAACACAAACACAGCCGGCACAGGGGTCAAGGTGGAGTGGGTGGAATTTGCGGGAGGTAGCGGGTCAACATAAACAGAAAAATGATAAACACTCAGCACCGGACATGCTCAACACTACCCCCTCCCCCTGCGCACCAGCCCTGTGCTGATTACGATCCCTCCATAATGAGCCAATTAAAGAGAATGTCCTAGGCGACCGGCGGGAATTGAAATAGGCAGGGGTCCGGTTGGGGGAAAGGGGGGATTATTATAATCGCTGGGATTATCCCCGACACACACAACCATCTCCTACAGGAGTATCGGATGAGAGAGATTCCCTACCGAGCACGACTTCTTTGAGGCCGACGTTGGTTCCTTACTGCTGCCTGCTGATATGATGCAATCATTGCAGATGAGAGAAAAAGAACCTGCGGTGTCTTGCCGGCAATCTAAGCTCGCCGATGGCGACGTGCAGGCACCGGTGACGCAGGGGGTGGAGATGACAGGATGGGGGTGGAGGACAGCGGCGGAGGACGTTCGGCAGCACTGATCGTGGACGTGAGGGGGTGGGGGTAGGGACGAGGCGGGAGGGTGATGGGGAGGGCTAATGATCGCCATGTTGATAAAAACAATAATGGTGCTAATTACGACAATTTATTCAGCTGGTTGATCAACAAAGACGCCTGTCCTCATCACTGCACGCTGGCAACACGCATGCGCAGAAAGTGGAAACGTCGCCGGCGATGGGTAAACGTTAATTTGCCAACGCCCGACAATTGTTTTGACCACAAAACGAGCCGGAGCGGAAGAATCAGAGTAGTAAAGTAAGCTAACCACTGCACTACTAATGATATGAGATATTCAGGGGAACCCAGCCACATCCTTAAATATGCAAGACTGCAATTTATAGGCCTATCTGTAAAATAACAAACATTAACTAAGCATGGACAGTAAATATCATTATGCCCGCATCTTGGCCCCATTTTGTATCTTCGCTTTGACCTTCAATACTAATGCCATAGGCGACTGTAAATTTGATTCTAATCGGTAGCACACTCACTATTATGTTAATGCGCTCTTCCTTTCTTGCCACAGCCCCAAGAACTCAAAGTTATAGAATCCGCAGTCAACTAGTCTAAGTACTACACCATTATGATAGGATCAGAATGAGAACTCTAGCACCTATTATAGTTTACTTAGATACACCTAATGTTCTACTGTGTTTTCTGCCTATAATCACACATATATTTCGGGGTGTGCTGGCATTCCCCTAGTTAATGGGTATTGTTACCGACACTCGCTTCGCGAAACATAGAGGCGAAATTTCTAAAATGATTTGGACTCAGATCTACGGGAGACCTCTTCTATTGTGATTAGGTACAGGCCTAGATTGGCCTCAGTCACTGTCTCCTATGCCCACCCCTCCACCTACCCTACCCCTCCTCGCTGATTCCTGGGCCTGTCAGGCGTTAGGGCAAGTCCAAATTTTGTCAAATTAGTTTTATTTCTTGATTATGTCCATAATCAAAGACTTAAACAAGTCTAGTAAACCCCCTATGGCTCTATACATTATTCCGAGGAATGTTCCGGAGTGGAACGGTGATTTGAATTATGATTGGATATAATACTTCACGAGATATAATGGATGCTGTAATTTGCGTGTCGTAGGAGGTAGCGTCCGGAAGAGCTATAGGCGACGCTGCAGTAAATAAACTTAAATATGATACATCACCAGACTGCATGACTAGATTTAGCTGTACTTAAACGTAGAACTCTCAAATGTAGAACTCTCAACTCTTGGTCTACGTTTAGTCATTTTATAGCTTCAGTTCACGTTCACGTTTTGTTGCTCAGTGATCAACTTCAACCTGTCAGAGGTGGATTTACTTGATGGTCCTTAGATGTATTGTCTACAATCTGTAGATATATGTTTATAAATGTTGTACTCTTTGATTGATCAATGCAATTACTGAATCTATATTGGATAGTAAGGGTTTAAACATGTGTGTTTAAAACGAAAGTAGTGAGTCAGAAAATCATGTTTACTCTATAGACAGGGATGGTTCCGGGGTAGCAGCCAGGACGCCTACCCCCTCTGGTGGAGAAACACAGAACTACCGATGTCTGTTTCAATACTGATAGCGACACTAACGAGTGAACTTAGGTGCAATAACATCCAACAGTGATGGAAACATTGTGTGTTTGAGGATTTGCTTTCTTGTTATAGAGTAAATGAACTTCAAGGGTACCTCAGGGCAATACTATAAAATCATACAGCGGACCAAACTTCTCCGATTATTGTAATTCAGCAGACACGATGGTGTTTACTACAATGGTTTATTACTGTAATAACCTTCTTTATCTATTTCGCTTGTACCATTTGGCTTATATATGAAATTTAAGTAAATTACTGACATTTTCAGAGTAACTATATATATGCTCTCATGATATTTCACCTTTAATGCGATAATGTATCAATCATTCAAATTAAAAACCTAAGTTGCTAATAATGTGAACCCACCCCCAACTCTCCATACTATGTATCTTCCGGAAGCGTCCGCATATAGTATACTCACCCGTTCAGCGTGTGTGGGTTTCTAGAACACTTTAATCCATGCAGCTGAGATGATTTTCGATACGTCTGATATTCGTGTATACATACTTACAGACTGTTGTTTCTATTATTATCATTATTGTTACTATCATTATTTTTAATCAGATATATTGTTGTTTCCCGATCTAGACTGACTTGAAAATTCATTTAAACAATACATGAAGCTCTGTAAACACAGTCTCAAAACAATATAAACATTTATATTAGAAGAAATGGATCGATAATGAAAAAAACTGTTTCATTATACAATCATATACAGCTTAAAAAGTGAATTGAAACAGCTTTATAAATACATGTTCCCTGAAGGGCTTTGTCAAATATTGTCCTATCAACTACTTTCGTATTCAACTTGAAAGGTAATGCTAGCTTTACACTGGGGCAACATGACTATGGTAGCCATGTTTGCCCAAAATGTGTCCTGCCGTGGTAATTTTATTGTTTTCAGCTCCAGTTTGCTCAGGTTACAAGCTATGTTAGGTCTTGCTACATTTTAATAAGGCTATCACAGCCTGCATGGTGGACTGAAGCCAGTTGGCTGCAGTGAGTCAGTGAAGCTCGAGTGCGCACTATGGTTAAATCGGCCGCCCGCCATGGATAGATTTACATTGTGTGTCAAACTGTCACATTCTGATGTGCTGCCTCACATAGTCCATTTTCTCATACCGGTCTATCATGTTCATTGCATTCTACCAAGGTCTCCTACAGTTGGTCACTGAGTTTTCCTCATGGTCTGCCTTTCGTGCACCTTTTGTTAATTTCACTCTGGGACTCTACAGCAACAACATCGACATCATGTAAAACAAGGAAGGCGACTTTGTGTTTGCATGTCTCCTGTGTGCATACATACAGTGCCTGTGTCAGCAAGAAGCAGCCAGTCAGTAGCTGCATATGCCAGTCATATTGCCAGAAGAGCAACAAGCTGGAAGAGGCATAAGGAGGAGGAAGCCGATTTAGCTGTGCCAGTGGTTGTCTGAGGTTAGGCGACTACTCTACAATGTCAATAGATTATACAAGCTGTACCAAGGATTTTGTTATGGGGAAGGGGAGCCATACACCTAAGTCTGAAATAAATATCATGGGCTATGGACATTGAAAAAATGCAGGAAACGGCTAAATAGTTGGGTTTTTTTGTTAAATAATTTTTGACTTATTATAAGTATAAAATCCATATGTGCCCAGGTCAGGCTCAATAAGATCTATCAGAATCAATGAGGCAAATTGCTTTTCTACTATTATTAAAAAATTAACAGCTCGGGGAGGCCACTGGTGCTATTTTCGTGAGCCTAACCCATATATAAGGTAACAAGAGGTATATAGAGGGATCTGTCATTTTAGAAGGGAAGGGGTTACACCTGGGACTACCTTACCTGTATCCTTAAGTATGTGCCCCCTACCTCCCTCCAACCAAAGATAGGTTTCAATATGTTTTGTATGTGTAAATAGCGCGTTCATGTATATTTCTATAACCTTTTAAAGACAGAAACAGCATTTTTTTAAAGAATTTTTAGAGATAATTCAGTCAGAACAAACCATCCTTGGGGATATTTCGGGGGAGGGGGTATGCCCCTGGTCAGAGAGTTCTGCAATGAAGATGTTATTAGTTTCGAGGACTATATAAGTATCCCACTAGAGCTCTTCCATGAGATCTCCCAGAGAACCACACCAGCCATTGAGAAATAGGACAAACAGTCATGTTCAACTCTACCCCCTGGACTGAAACTGTCTAGGACTCTGCAACAACTGGCTACCGGGGACAACTACTCATCACTCTCCTATGCCTCTGGTGCAGTAAAGCAGCCATCTGTTTTATGATTCCAAGAGTGTGCCAGGCCATCGTGAAAGCCTACAAGGCTGAAGTCCTCACCTCTCCAAAGATACCCGCTCAATAGAAAGCCTTGGCCCAGGATTTTGAGGACAGGTGGAATATGCCTCATTCTCTTGGATTGCCATCACTGAGCCACCCAACACAGGTTCCCTTTACCACAACTACAAGGGTTTCATCAGTATCACTCTCCTAGTCTTAGTTAGTATTGCCTCATATGGATTGATGTCTGTGGAATTGGACACATGTTAGATGGCCAAATGTTCAATGACTCCAACCTGAGTGAACTCCTCAAAGAAGACCGGTTAGGGCTACCACCTCCATGCTGTCTCCCCAACAACATCCAGAACCGGGATATCTGCTACTTCATCTTGGGTGATGATGCCTTTGCTTTGAGGAGCTAACTGATGAAGATGTATGGGAGAAGAGGGATGTCAAAGGAAAAACCTACAAATCTACAATATACAATTACCAAATCTCCTGTGGAAGATGTCTGTTGATAAGCATTTGGTATCTTGTCAAAGCAATTCTGATGCTTCCTCAGAACTTTGGAGCAGGTACCAGGTAATGTGCAAGACACCATAGAAACTGTGGTTGTGCTACACAACCTTATGAGGATACAGTCACTAGTCATACCTGTGAACAAGGTAGACCTTGAGGAGAAGCAACACAACCTTATTCCTGCCCTCTGTTGTGCTGAGGTTGACACACCACCAGCACAGTAGAGGGGTAGGACAATATGATTTAGTTATAGGATTAATGGGATACCTCGCCCGGACACCTTGCTTAAGAGGACAATTGGCTCAGAACAGAAATTCTTATTTAGATTATTATAACCCCACTTAAGGGGCCACCCCACGTAAGGGGACAGTTTCCTCGGAATGGAGGGTGTCCCCTTAAGCAAGGTTTTACTGTGCACTGTTCATGATGTCAATTGCCAGGTGTAGTCCATTCAATGTGTTCTAAGACAATCCTCAGACACACAAAACCTGCCTTCAGGCAGAATGTCTATGTATCACTTCAGCAAATAAAAAAAACCACCATTGACAACCCACTATTTACATGCTGTACCATTCCTATTTGATATCATGTCTTCTATATCTGTGATTATTTTAATGTCCATCATATTTGTGATTACTTAGTTGTGAAAGCTTTTGCTATGATAAAAACTGTTTTATTTTATGTAGAGAATTGTTTTTCCTTATTTCATTATATTCGTGGCTATATATAATATAACTCTATCTGATATGTCGAGTCATAGTTGTGCATCCATCAGAACTCCTAGTTAAATCGATAAGAGAATATTCAGTTAAGATAACTCTATAAGATATATCGGGTCATAGCTATGTGTTTATTTGTATTCTATAAGATAAAAAGATGGGAAGAAATTATGTAAAGATAAGATTCACTTAAGCGAACAAACAACCATAGCAATCCCAGCCAAGATCGTAACAGTAATGGTAACAATACTAAATAAGATGAGTATTCTTCACAGAACAAGGCTTATCATCACAGAACACTAGTACTGTCCATTTTTATGGCGGAACAAAGTTGCAAACCGATCAGTGGCACAACAAAGTTTATGTACAAGGTACCACAGCCACTGACAACCGAAATGTTCATTGGTCTGGCTTTTCTTTGCTTTGTTGGCTGGGACTGCTCGATCATCTTTCCTGGGTGGGGCTAGGCAGGGTACTTGGTATCGGCCCCAGTAGGGAAGAGAAGGACTCAGACCCCAAGAACTGACTGTATCGTATGTCCTGCACATCGAAAGATGAAGAGGCAGATGGCTGTGTGAATGTGGATGGCTGTGGCTGTGGCTATGGATGTTTGGGTGGCTGACTGACAGTGCACATGCAACATTCACCCATGGAAATTCTTGTGTTACTGCTCCCACCGGCAGTCTATCAATTGCCACCCATACCTTTGTGATGACATTGACCTGGTGGCGGCTGCCACTGTCAAGCTGGGCCCTGCCCACCAGCATCTTCATATGTCGGCTATGGGGGTGGAACTGGATGGCACTGCTGTTGGTCCACATCCTGTTGGCACTCATGCAGGACATCCATTACGCTGCTTTCTGTAATGCAACAGGCAGCTGCTGGAAGACCTCAGTTGGTGCACAGTCCTCCTGGACACCTGCAACATGTGCACCAACAGGAATTGGAAACACTGCCAGATCCATTGCTTGGACGGGATAAGCGAGTCGGGACTTGGTGAGAACCTTATTAGGTTTTCCAGCTTAGTCTGCATACTTTCGTACCATGTCTTTAGTTTGTTTGAGGTATGCCTAGAACTGGATGACACTGAAGGAATTCGCTCTCCTTATTTAGTGGAGAGGTTATGTAATTTTGGTAACCCCATGGGAGTGGGTGGGAGTTGACCATATCACTCCACAACAATAGAAACACCTGTGACTCTCTTGATTTCCATGCTCCCTACAAAACACTGTAATTAGCTTTCTCCGAATAACGCCTCAAGACGTAAGTGAAGAGGTATCCAAGCAGCCCATGGCAAAAATATCCATGATATAGCAACAGTTACAAAGTAACGTATTACGGATGGAAGTACACAGGAACACAAGATTAACTTATGAAACTTTATTCAAACAACCGTTACCGAAATACACTATGTATCAGAGGTCATTAAGCTACTATGTACCTCAAACCTGGAACTTATAATCACCTGACTTAAGGAAAGTCAAATCTCATGAAATATTTAAGCAAATGAAGCCCAAGGGCGATATTCCGTGAACTACCGTCGATCAACAGCAGTGAGGCTCTCTAGCCATCCTACCGATGAACCTATAATGAATAGATTTAATCAGTACACCTATTTTACTCTCCTTGTTAGCTGGGTGACATAATTAAGCAACAGAGGTTCCAACTGATCATCACTTATGAGGAATTTGTCAGTGGAACTGGCCACCCATGGAAACCAGCCGTCATGTACTGAACGCAGGCCAGTATAAATATAAGTTTGTTAAAAGGTTATTACAACGAAGTGCTACTTCTTGGTTGTTCCAATTGGAGGTTTTTGTTGAGATCATTGAGAAAGCAGTCCCTTCTCAGTACGGTTGCATATTCTAAAGTATTTGGGGTTCTTTTGTCTTTTTATAAGGTAGCAGTGGTTACTTTCATATGAAATTCATCCAAATTCTCAGCAATACAGACCTGTAAGAATCTTAACGCTTTTGTACAAATCAGAATCGATTCTTGAAAGGTGGTCTATTTGGTTGCTCCCCCCTCCCCTTTTTTTTTTATCTAAAACAAATCTTATAGCTTAGAATAAAGAATTTCGAATCCTATCCAACTCATTCGTTTTGGAGAGTTGCTACCCGAGTAACGTTCTACGTAACTGATATTTCAGATTCAGTATGTCCTTAGATAGAGTTTAGCGTTTATTTGTTTCATAACTTACATTGTATACGTTCCGACGACACGATTATCGCATGATCTGCGGTCGGATTGTGACATTTGAACACGTCAGACAACGGTAAACACACAAAAAACAACTCAATCAAAACGGCCACAGCGACTTTCAAACGACGGCGTCTCCTGTTACACACATCATGCCTTCAAAGCCACGTTGTGACGTCAGCGCCAGCATTATAACAGCCTACGTCACGTTCTGCGCAGACGCTCGAGTAGGTGCATGCGCAGAGCGAGTTGGCTTCTTGCGTCGTAGCGCGTCAGCTTACGTCGGGTTTTGTTTCCCTACGTGTAACGTCGTGGTAATTCGAACCGTGAACACGTAAAGGCGGACCGCGCTTTTGATGCTGGGTTCAGGTATGACATTTCTCCATGCAATGTTGTCGCTTTGAAGTCTACCTGGACAGAGCTCCTCTCCACCTGTTACACCGTCTCCCATGTACCGATCCAACGCCCACACTTACAATCGTCACCCCTCTTTCCCTCCGGTGTTCATGGAAACTGCTAAAGTCGCTCAGTCCCAGTGTCTCTGTTAATCCTGCACTTCAGAGTCACTTTTCCATATTCTCTTAACCATTCCTTCCTCCTTAGATCTTTCTCTCTGTCCCCTCAATTTTCTCCTATGTTTTGCATTTCCTTCCTGATTGATTCCTTCCCATTTCTACAGTCAAATCTATCCGCTCTTCCAAGTCGTTCATCCCAACCTTAGCTAAATCTCTCCTTGTGAATATATTTCTATAACTTCCACAGGCATGTTATCCATCCTGTATCCCTCTCATTTGTTATATCCATTCTCCATTGTCTTCATTATTTTTTCCCTGCCTTTTCCCCTGTTTTCTGTTTTCAGCGACCTTACCCCAACAATGTTTTATCTCTATGAACTTCTCTCCTTTACCTCTTTCCTTTCCATTCTCTTCCTCCTAGCAAGTCGATGTCACTTTTTTGGGTCAATGCAGCATTCCGCCAATGTCTTTTCTTCCCCACCTTGGTTCTTTTTTCATTTTCTATCATTCATCTTAATCTTTTCCCTCGTCTATTGATATTTTCTGCATGTCTCTGCTGATTTGCATGATTCACCTTCTGTTTCGTCTCTCCCTTCTTCTTCTCCTGTATTATTCCACTTCTGCTGTTCCTCATCTCTCATATTGTTATACTTTCTTATGCTTTATTTCCTTCTCAATTTCTTCATCAAATTTTTCACATCCCTTTTGCGTTTGTTTTTGTACCAATAATACACCAGTAACTAGATGTCCCTAGTTAACCGACATCAACAGAGTCAAGTTCAATATACTTCAGACAGTTCAGAAGGTGATACATTTAGTCGAACGTTTGACTTTTGTCTCTTGTTCGACCTACGTTTCATGGTCTTGACATAGACCATTTATTGCCTATGTTGAACATAATTATGGATATTGTTTTTCAAGTCATGGGGGCCCCCTGTTGCCTGTCGTTCGTTCCACGCCTTTCTTCATCTCTAAAATAAACCCTTCTCTAATGCTCCTACCTACTGCACTATTTGTATTGCGTCAGGGGACAATAGATGCTACCAGCTATACAATACTCCTATCAAAGGCTCAGTTAAAAGTTTATGAGCTTTCGATGAAAGTCCTACAACCTGCAGAGAGGGAACCATTCTGAGACGGATGGATTTAATTCTAATTCAATTATGTCTAATTTAGATGTTTAAGGACGTATGTCACTTTTACTTTTGAGAAATGTATGTGTGTATTAAACGCAAGGTTGATATTTCTAAAGCAAAATAGCCATATGAAGACTTCCTTGTTAGGCCCGGCGTCCACCTGCAACGATATGGCTCCGATATGGTCTACGATTGACCTCCCTATTCAGAATCAAAATCACGTCAGAAGGTCACCTAATATCGGGGCAGTTGACCACATCTGTGCGATTAGGCACCGATACAAAATGGGGTCTACGATTTCGGGAAAATCAGTCTCGCGTTTGAGATGTTCATCAGAAATTTATTAAAATTTGGAACGAGATGCACGATACATATGTTCGTATGCCATGCAAATTTAGTGATTTTTGATTAGGTTTGAGTCTCTGAAATCAATACTTTCTTAGTTTGACTTGGAATACAGATGTTAATGCCAAATGAAAATAAATTGTTGTTCCTTGTGAACTAGTAAATATTATTCATGCAATATTTCCTAAATCATAGTGTATCATATATCTAAAAATGGAAATAACACCTCAAGGTATGCACTTCTGCCTTGGTTGCATCGTTGGGTATATCGGGACCATGATCATCTTTTTGGCCCCGGTCAACCGCTGAGGATGCGTGGTGAAGGGGGTTGTCTAGAGATTTGTCTACGATATTTCACGTTCCCGATATTTCTCCGATATAGACTTTTTGCATCGGAGCCATATCGGTAGGTCTAAATTTCTATCATATTAGGTGGACGCCGAGCCTTATGATATCTTTCCATCTGTTTTTAAATTAATAAGATAACACAGTCTTGAACAGCAATGTCAACGACTGCCGGAATTATTTATATGGAGGTTTTCCAACATATCTGCCTTAAAAAGTCTCACTGACTAGAAATGACATAAAATCAAACAGAGGAGATATTACTCTGCGTCTATGTAGCGACACAATGTTACCTGGAATAATCTAAGCTGACAACTACAGTTGCGGGGGAATGGAGACGTAGGGGGTGATAGTCTTCGTCACAGCGGCTGTATCATATCAGCTGTTTGTTATTGTAACAACGCCCTATGTTTTATTTTCGAATTTGTCAATAACAAAAAGACTAGGGAAAAGTGAAGAAATAAAAACTTGTGCCACATCTCTGTCTTGCTGCAGGCGCGTGTGCTGGTGCCCAACCGACCTGTCAGGTTCCCACAGGACATGGCCAGATGCGCGGGGGAATCAGCGAAGCGGAATGCCCCGAGTGGACAGGCTGCAGCGACCAGATGCTTATCATGCCTGTGAGCCGTCAGTCTGACCGCCCGTTTGCCGTGTCGACTTGCCGCCCGCCGCCTACCGCTTCCTGCTGCCTACCTTCTGCCGCTTGCCGCTAGACTGTAAGCCTCTGCCTCTTCCTGCTATGTTGGCGGCTACCCGCTGCCTGCTGTCTGCAGCTTGTTGCCTGTCACCTGCTGCCCGACATAGCCGCCTTCAGCTTCTTGCTACATGACATTGTCTCATGCCCACGGCCAGGCACCTGCTGCGCACCCACACAATGACTTCAACTTCTAACTGTGCTACCTGCTGCCTGCCACCTAATGGCCTCTGCACACCTGATAAGGCCTCTATCACTCCCTGTAATATGTATGCCAACTTCCACCTATCATATACCACGTACCACCCACCATCTTATCTTGCCACCTGTCAACTGCAATCGGGCTGATCCCTGCAAGTCTTATACCACCTGTTGTACACCATTAGCTATGTTCTGCCCATCCCTACAGCTATTACGTGCAACCTACCAACTATATGTACTGCCATTATGTGCCCGATACCTGCTGCCCACCATAGTCCGTGTAATGCCCAAACATATGAGCATTGACTGCCATAATATTGTCCTGCCTCCTGCCCATATTCTCCCAATCAGCCTCTTACTTGCCATAACCTATCTGGTTCCCTTCCTCCTGCCCATTGCCTGCCATCTGCTGCCTCTCTCCATGCTCGTTGTCTGCTGCCCATCATAAACCGTCTACTACCCCTCAATATGTCCATTGGCTGTGATTCCCCATAAGCCCTCTGCTTCTCATCCCCACACTCATTCTATTACCCACCTCCTCACCCCGCATGTTTCAGGCTGCATGCTACTATAATATTTTTCGGAAATCTTCATCTTTAATAAGCCCTGATTTCATAGATTTGTCCAGCTACCACTTTATGTGCCAGATTGAAATAGTCCAGTGATTCCTCCTAGCAGGAGCTGTTTTTTATCCTTCCCGTATTTTTACATAATAGAACTACACGGAATAGAACTATTATATTTATAATATCCGAATTGTAATAAGTCAATTGGTCTATACGTTCAATAGATTTATTCATATATGTAGAGCATGGACGATACATTCATATTTGATCGATGTTTCTCAGCTTTATGCGTATTGATATCATAAAGGCCCAAAAGAGATCCTAAATGCATGGTGTGCAGTTATGGTAAACATGTGGCCTTTGCCCTGATATAGCCATAACGACTGCTACCTCTTTAAACGAAGTTCAACCTGCACTGTTCCCAAGCATTGTGTTTCATATGAACTAAGCTACCCCTTTCAATATCCAACCTACGAATCGCATCAGAGAAAATGTTATTGGAAAAGAAAAAGACAATAATAACGAAAAAGACAATAATTTAAATCAGTTTGTCACTCATTCAACGGGGACCTATTATTAATATAATGACATCTATAACACGTAGAGGTTGTGCTATCGTGGAGGGTAGATGTAGTCTTTTTCCGTCTTATTCGACGATGATTATCAATTAGGTCTACTGTCAGCGATCAATCTGGTATTATGGGAGGCCTTCCCAGGCCAATTGGCCGCCGCTAAATCCTCCCGTCGCCAGTCTGGCGCGGCCATATTGGTGGCGGATCAACTGTCAGGGCGATATTAACAGGCAGTCACTGCTTCTACAGCACATGCCACCACAACACATCGAGATCCTGCTAGAAAACCGCTAAATGTAAAAAGAAATTGAACAATATCTATTTATGGATTAATTGAGCTCTCAAGAACTCAGTTATATTATCCAGACAATGTTGTAAGCCCCCTGCTGATTTTGCCGTCGGTCTGAAATTGCTCAAACTGTAAGGTTTGGGTTTCGCTGGAGGAACCTTTAGGGAGGGATCATTGTTGTGCTGGCATGGATGCTAGCAAAGCTCGTCTCACAAGCTGACAGGAGAACATCATTATCCCGTGTATCTCTCGGCAGTCCCGACTGCCGGCCGCCGCAACCCTCGCTGATACTGCGTATTAGGTGTATACTGACACTAATGGCAAAGCTGCCGTAGACAGCTTGACATCCCAAGAAAACAGCTCATGGTAGTTTTTTTTGTCTCCTCCTCTCTCGACCTCAATGATCACCTTGATGTGAATTGCATATTGGGGGTTCATGGTTCAGGGTTAGTCTCATGTATCACTGAAGAACTAAAGATGGGTGGACCTTGGAAATTATTAATTGACAATCAATGAAAGTGCTTGCGATATAGGTTATTGTAGGAGCATATATGTCTCAAGATGCAGATACAAATCTGTTAGCAGGACTAGTGAGTCACAATATGTATAGTTGTATTTTTCAAAGTGAATATTTCACTTTAAATGTTATGTGGCACTGTCAATATATATTGGGGATATTCACTTAGAATCCTCAAGCCGTTGCTTGAGATAAAAGAGCTGTAGAATTTTCGGCATCTGTTTACAGGCAAGACCACATAGCCTCTCCGTTCCTTTTAAGAAAGCATTTGTACTTCAGCTCGGGCTTAGGATGCTCGTAACGAATTACAAAACTAAGAAATGCATATCATTAGATTACCATATATGATGCGCTGTGAATGGCATCTCTAAGATGTTCAATGAACATAATCAACAATTGAGGGGGATCATTTGCATACAAAACCTGATACAGAATACCAATCTACAGTGCCAGATATATCGAACAATTTGAGCATTTCAATGATCAGGCGGCTATACGTATACGTAACCACTCGACACGTTGCAACATCATTATCTATAGTAGACAGCTAGTAGTAATACGTGTATAACGTGTCATCCTGCGAGACCTAATTCAACGTGTCTAGTTGTTAACCCGGTGCAACCTTTTAATGGGTCATATTCTGTGTGTTACACTCACAGGAAGCGGATGTCATCATGGCAGCTCCAGCAGACGGCGCTGACGTCGTGACGCACAGCTCATAACATTAATCTGCCACCAGGTGGCAGTATGGCATGAGGGCATTATCCTCATGGCGCCACCAGACGGCACTGAACAGCTCATGGGTCATTTGCGACCGTTCGGAAACTCATCCCTACAACTACCACGATGTGAAGTTGTAGAATATAGAAAACTAGAATCTATTTATCTATGTTACTCTAGACGGATCAGAAATATAGCCAGATCCACAAGTTATACACAGTTTGTGACTTAGTAAAGGTTATGTGCACAGTGTAGCTGACGATTCTCATTTGCTTTATTTGAAAAAGGACTTCTCTTCAGTGCCATACTGATTATATCGGATTATGTTGGAACGGTTTATAACGATGTACCCAAGATTCGTTCAGAATAGGTTGATAGTCTATTCATAAGGCGCTCCCACCCTGCTCACAGTGCGCCCAATAGATGCCTGTTAGCCCTAACGTCCCGCTGGTCGACGTGTTAAAGCTGGAGGGCGTCTGGTATATTCACTAGCTAAATTGGTCAAATTGATGACATGATAGCATGGTGTAAACCTACTATGTGACGTGACCTTTACGCCAGCCTGACGCCCAAGTGACGCCTGTGAACCTGTCATTCAGATGAAGTCGGGGGATTGGTAGCATGACACAAGTTTAAGGTTTTATTATATACCCATGCACGAAACTAACACCTTTATCCATCGTATACAAAGACGCCATTGAAAATATATGGAGACTCAGTAAACCACGACCCATTATGTAAAACCTGTCAGATACCATAACTGTGGTAAACGGATTCAAATCCATGGTATACGGCCTCAAATCCAGGGTATACGGGAAAATACTCCCTTTGTGCCATAGAGCAAAGACATAGTCCCTGTTGTTATACCCTTTATCATGGCCATTATTGGGTATGAATTTATTCGAAAAGATGGATAATTATTGCAAAAAACAATGTATATGTAGACAGGCAGCTATGTTAACCACTCAAGGTTGACGTCATAAGACACTCGCTAACGCTCGTGTATTACTATGCGTCAACCTCTCGTGGTTTACGGCCGCCTATCCACAAAACCATCCATTATTGTCTATTCACTGTATGAAAATGAGTATTAGATACCATATCTACATGCTGAAATGCACGGTATGGGCACCGGATGGGCGTCACGACCATACATCCCGACTGTATATCACATATACGAACTAGCAAAAGTTCTGAAGGCCATGCATAAGTATCGACCGTAAATGCACATAATCAAAACCAGTGAAAGTGGCACAAAAATACATTGATAGACATAAGACATTGATATGTATACGAGGTTATGAACGTAACTAAAATAGGCATTCCATAGCACCATATACGGCCGACAGTCAGCTTGGAAATTGTAAACAAACCATTCACTACGGCCCGGTATGTCTAATGTCACACTAATGGGGTCTATGGATTGTTGACGTCAGTCAGCCTAATTTGGCAATGCAGGAGCGCAAGTGAACTCGTTGTTATAAATCGATTTCGTATATTTACGTCATCTACGTCACGCGATTTCTCCACGTTATATACCTCAATATTTGGTCATTGCGTACTCCTAGTTGTTACGGGATGTGTTCTAAATCGACTCCGAAGTCACGATATGGTACAAAACTAACCCAAATGCACGGAAATATCAGGGGCGTATCCAGGACTTCGTTTCGGGTGGGGGGGGGGGGGGGACATATCGGACTATCATCGGATGATTTAGAATTTATAGATTATACAAGCTGTGTCCAGAATTAAGTTTGAGGAAGGCTAGTCACACACCTGAGGATATCTGTGAATATTGTCAGATGTCCAGTAGCAAAGCATCTGTTAGGAGTGGGGTCGAGGGGGGGGGGGGGCAAAGGCCCCGGAACAATTTGAATTTGATAGATTATCATGGGCGTATCCAGGAGGGGGGGACACCTCTTAAGATTGACAAGGGTCCATCTAATAAGACCCTCTTGTGGGGTATTGGGGAAAAGCCCCGGACACACTCAGATTTTATAGATTTTGTAAGCTGTATCCAGGATTCTGTTTCAGGGGGAATGTGGCCAGGGATCCAGCTCCTCCTGAGGGGTCCAGGGGGCAAGACCCCCAGGAGAACTTGAATTTCATGGATTATACAACCTGTACCCAGGATGCTTTTTAGGAACAGGCGTTACACATCTTAGGCTATCTGGGAATATTAACAGGGGTCTGGCTACAAAACCTCCTCTGGGTGTCCAGGGGGCAAAGCCCCTGAAAACATTTGGATTTTATAGATTATAAAAGTTGTCCCCAGGATTTTCTTTGAAGGGGGTTAGCGTACACATCTTAGGTTATCTATGAATATTACCAAGGTCTAGCAGAAAATCCCCTTCTGGGGGTCCAGGGGGCAAAGCCCTTGAAAAAACATGGATTATATGCAATCTGTATCCAGGGTTTTGTTTCAGGGTTGGGGTTACACTTCTGAGGGTATCTGGATATATTGCTAGCAGCAAACCCCCTCCTGAGGGTCCAGGGTAAAGCCCCTAGAAGACCTGGTATCATAAAAATTCTACAAGCAGTCCCCATGGTTTTGTTTCAGGGAGGGAGTTACATATGGGGGTTGAGGGGGCAAAGCCCCCAAGGTACCTGGATTTTACACTTATAAAAGCTAAACCCAGAGTTATATCTTTGTGAAATTTACACAACTGAGATTACCTGCGGAGATTGTCAGGGGTCCAGTGGAAAATCGTATCTAGTCAGAGACCTGAGATTACTTGGAAAGATTAGACGGGGTCCATGAGGCAAATCACCCCTAAGAACTTGGCATTCAGATTATTTTTAGGTGACATACTTGCCTTGCTGAATGATACTGAAACAAGAGCATGTAGAGACGTGCTTATCTAGGGGAGGTGCACAATTGGTTCTACCTTAACCACATTCCCCTAAAGCAGCATTCCCCAGGAGCATACCCAGGATTTTGTTTCGGGGGGGGGGGGAGGGAGCACAACTTGGATGATTTGCTTGGGCTCCGGGGGCAAAGCCCCAAGCAGCACTTAGAATTAGTTTTGAATTTTATTATACAAGCTGTATCCAGGATTTTGTCTGAGGGAGAAGAGGGGTCACATGCATGACACTATCTTAGTGTAGTGGCTGGGTGTCAGGTCCAGCGGAAGCTCCTCCTGAGCACCACCACGGTTTTGGTCCAGAATGCCATCCTGGTGCTGGTCCCACCCGCAAACCCGCAGCTATGTTTTACCACAACCACCCAGCACCGTGGCTCTGCCCTCGAGGATCACAGGGCTGACACTACACCACCCTGATCTCATCTCGTGACCCCAGAACTCTATCCGGAAAGGAGACCCAACATTTTATACAAGCAGTACCCAGGATTTTGATTGAGGGAGGGGGCATTGTTACACACCTCAGACTACCTGGAATGTTGCTAGGGGACTAATAACATAGTCCTTCAGAAAGGTTCAGTGGGGGTTATGCACCTGAGACTACCTGGGAGGATTGTGCTTCCTCTGGGATACAGGGGCCAAGGCCCCTGAAGTGCTTGACTTTTATGGATTAGATAGTATTTTAGGTTACATAATTGGCATAGGAGTCAAGTGACAAAACCTCTCTGCGGTGAAACTAGGGGAGGCATTTAGATTTTATAGATGATAGAAGCTGTTTCCTGGATATTGGTTTGGGCAGGGGATTTACACACCTGAGTCAACCTGGGGAGGTCTTTTGGAGCTACGACACTTCTGGGGAGATTGCAATGGGTCAGGAGTAAAGTGCCTCTTTAGGGATCTGTGGTGGGGGGGGGGGTGAAGCCCCTAGACTTTATGTGTCAAAAATTATACAAGCTATATCAAGGGTTAATTCCGAGGAGGGGTTACACAACTGAGGCTATCTTTTGTTTTGTTTTCGAGAGGAGGTTTTACACACCCTGACTAAATGGGAAGATTGCCAGGGGTCTGGTGGAAAAAATCCATCCAGGGGTCCTGGGGGCAAAGCCTGCAGGAGCACTTCGCTTTTATATATTGTTCAAGATTTTGTTTCAGGGACCAGGATGGTTATTGATCTATGGCTATTCATGAAGATTTGTAATAAGAGCATGTACAGAGATCTTTCTTTTTAGAGGGGGAGGCACACCTGGGACTACCTTACATGCATCTCTCAAGTGTGCATCCCCAACCCCACCCTTAGATAGATTTAAATATCTTATGCATGTGTAAATAGCCCATTCTTGTATATTGCTGTAACTTTTTTTAACTATAATAGACAATTCAAAAAAGGGTGTGTAGAGAATTTTCTGTCGGAACAGACCATCCTTGGAAGAATTTCGGGGGGGGGGGGGGGTAAGTACCCCCTGCCCCCCCCCCCATACGCCCCTGATAATATGTTAATTACCCACATACACTGCAGCGCTCTGGCTTGTCCACAAATTTTCAGTAAGTTACTCAAGAATGGCAATGTGATAACAATGCACTGGTTCTGTATTTATCTCACCCCTGTACGTACTAAAAGAATGGGCAACAAATAGGATATAGACCATGGAGAACGGACTGCAATACTTGAAGGGGCATGGAGAACGAGATCCCAATGTTAAGCCTATGGACATTTATTCCAGGGGTGAGATAAATATATGTACATCATATATACGCCTGATTCTGTTGTATTTACGCCACTATTGGGGTTGGGGTCGGAGTCGGAGTCAGAGTGGGGATCACAGCCGCCGCGAATTAAAAGGGGGGAACAGGGCTCCACTGAGAGAGGATGGCGGGAGGTGGCGGTCGCATTCACACTGTGTAGGGAGAGGACTTCAGTGTTGGTGCTGACGCACAGAGACTGCTTCTCACTGAGGCACGCAGGAGGGTTCTTTTTCTTTCTTTTTTTATGATGTATACGCCCGGGATGTGCATGTTGCACAAAGGATATTTCCTCTTTTATTATCCAGTATATACAAACCCCCCATTAAAAATGTATGGGGACTCAGTAAACCACGACCTTTTATATAAAACCTGTCAGATACTATAACTGTGGTATACGGATTCGAAGCTGTGGTATACGGCCTCAAAACCATGGTACATGCGGGGGAAATAGTCCCTTTGTGCTATAGAGCAAAGAAATAGTCCCTATTGTTGCACCTTTTAATATGGCAAAAACTGGGTTTAATTTATTGGGGAAGTTCGATAATAAATACAACAAACAATGGTTCTGTGGACAAGCGGCTCTGTAAACCACTCGATGTTGACCTCGTAACACACTCACTGGCACTCGTGTATTACAATGCGTCAATCTCTCGTGGTTTACGGCCGCCTGTCCACAAAACCGGTTCTCTAGGAGAAGAAGGTTGACTGTTGGGTCTTCTTTCCGGATAGAGTTCTGGGGTCAGGGTGGTGTAGTGTCTTGTATACGCCTCATATGCTGGTGTGAAATATGGGCGTGTACATATGAAAACAAGTCAATAAACAGCCGATACGTGCACTTGTATGAATTAAGTGGTTAGTTTCGTGCAGCGAGTGTCACCCGGTTGGCTACCACTCAGATGACGGCCTACCGGCCATGCAGGGAAGCGCCATCCGAAAGACGTCCACCAGGGCGACTGTCACCCCAGCGACTGCCATCCCAGCAACTGTCACCCAAGTGCTAGCCAGTAGACTGCTACCTGGTAGACTGTTACCTGGTAGACTGCCACCCAGGTGACTACATACCTGGGGACTGACACCCAGGCAACTGTCCTCCTGGGGAAATGCACCCCGGAAGACTATCACCCGGGCAATTTCTTTTGACAGATTTTATTTTTTAACAAACAGACCTTCCATGAAATGATGGACACATATTCTAGTTGAGCAACATTTAGATGCTAGTAACACACATCTAGGTAAAATGACAGATATACATGAAGGATGACTAGGTAATGGGAGTGTTTTTTTGTTGTTTTTTTGTTTTTTATTTGATCAACAAGCATAACGATATACAATTCGCCACATAATACGGCGTTCTTCCATTGAATACCTACAACGAGTAACGTTACATGCACAATCCTTGAATACTCAATTATACTCTAAGCCCATTATACCCCGATCATTTATCTAGTACATTTTAGTCATAATATATCATCCTCAGTTGATAATCAGGTTACCACTATCCCTGCTAATACCCATATATCAAAGAAATTTTAGTGTTTACCTTCGTATCATCCTATGTTAACCGATCTATTGATCGAGACCATTTCATATACCGGTACTCTACCTTACATCTTCCCTTCTTAAAATACCCGCGCTTAAACCTTATCATTGTACTTATGCATAAGTCTTGTCCCTCTTTCCATTGTTTTTACATATTTTAACGTAGCATCCCACAACGATCTATTGATCGATTTAATAGTCTTCAGACAACCATCCTTTTACATACCATTAAGCACATGTTGATACATTATTCAAGATGATCTATTGATCGATATATTACTTAAACCAGACACATATACTTTTTACCTCAGTTATTTATAATAACCATTTCCTTTAGCCTCATTTTAAAGATCTCATCTGATTCAATTCTCTGCACCTCAGTGTATGAAAGGAACAATAAGTGTCAATTCCAGGGAGTCCAACTGCTAACCGGCTGACTGCTACCCAGGCAACTGCCACATTAACTGCCATGGGGGAGACTGCCACCCAGGGAAATCCCACTCAGGAGAATGCCACCTGGGTCACTACCACCAGGGCTACTGCCACCCGGGAGACTGCCACCTAGCGAAATAGGACCTGGAAGACTGCCAACCTCGAGACTGACAACCAGGGAAGTGCCAGCGGGGCGACTGCCAATAAGAGAAATGCTACCCAGGCCAATGCCCCCTGCAACCCAGGATACTACCACCGGAGGGACTGCCATGTACCATAACTAAGGCCTAATCTTATAGATTAGCTAACATAATGACCAAAAAGAGAGATTTTTGGATACTTTCTATTCTATATAAAGAAGACAAATAACCATACACAGATATGCATTTATAATATATATTCTGAAAAACAAAGTGCACAATTAGATGACAAAGCTGAACAACACACAATCGCACTCACATCTGTGGAGTTATCTAGCTTGCAGCTCTACTCATAGTCAATCAGTCCTCTTGATACTCTTTTCAGTAATTATCCAAATATCTAGTAGCAGCCATCAATCCCTGTCCCTGTTTCCTCTAGTGCTGGGAAGATAGTAGCTTGTGGAGAAGTCCTATCCTCAGTATTGGCCTCTGTTCTTTTATAATCTAGAGTCCTATCTTGTTCCAGCCTCCTCACTGTAGTGGTGGTAATATTCAGCAGTCCGGGACATGTTAACACCTCTGTATCTGGGTGAAGAGTGCCTGATATATGTATGGCTGGCTGCTTATATAATTTCTATGGGGTCAGAGCAACAGAGACAGGGGACAGTTCAAACCAAAAGGGTAGCTGTCCAAATAGTTGGTTTCAACCACTATCTGGAGCACCTACCTGTTAGGAAGCAACCTGTGTAATTCTTGATGCTATGTCACAGGGACTACCACCCTGGGAGGTGACACCTGGGAGACTGCCACCTGAGAGACTGCCACCTGGGAGAATGCCACCTGGGAGTGACTACCAACCAGGGAAGTGACACACAGGCTACTGCCACCCGGGAGAGTGCAACCTAGGCGACTGCCACCAAGGGGAATGCCACCCGGAAGACTACCACCCAGGCGACCGCTAACCAAGGAAGTGCCACCCTGGAGACTGCTACCATAGGTTGAATTATACCCAATGTTCTTCCTTGTTACTGGACTGTTCCGTCTATGATGAATATTCATTTGCTCCTTGTGTATTTAACGCAATCAGCTACAGACATGCTGAACTGACTTGTAGTGTCCGAAGTACGATATCAAATTAAAGTCACATCAATATGATGTCAGTAAAAGCAGCTTATTATAAAACAGATTTATATTATTCAACGAGGATAATGGTATACATGTAGTTGCCAATATGTAAACGTTTTGATTCTAACCTGACTAGGGTAATGACAGATACTGATAATAGATATTGATTCTAGGAAACTTTCCTTTTCAGGGCAAAACCAGGCAGTAAAATAAGGGTTTTGTCGTGAGGATTCCAATATCCTTGGTAACTCAATTCCCAGTGAACACAAGACGTAATTCTACATGGCTCACAGGTAGATTCCCTATGTAAAAAAACATACAAATGTTAAGGTTTACTTACGTCTGTAGAATCTCTGGTAATTTAGGTAATTTTACGTAAATTCACATAATTGATATTGCATTTATTCATGAATGTTGTTTTTTAGGGGAGGGGGAGTTGTGTTAATTCATGTCCAACATTATTCAATATTTTCGTTACGTATGAGCAACAATTAAGAGAATACATATGGGATACCACGTTACATTCATATAGATACTGCTCATTTATCTCACCCCAGATATTTTTTCTCCATAGACTTAATTGGAAACTCGTATCTAACACCCATTAGATATTTAGGAAATATATCCAATGGGGCATAATGTCACAAATGTTAGCCCATTAGTCAATATTAAGGGTGAGATAAATTAAGAAACCCATGAAAGTTTAGGGTCAGAGCTCGATCTCATCTCGTTTAAATCACATAGCAATTCACGCGGCTTCCCCTTGTGAATTACCACGTGATTCAAACTCGATGGGATACGAGCTCAGACACTAAACTTTCATGGGTTTCCTCTATAGTATCATATGACACATTTACTTGCTTAAATCATTTTAAATAGTGAAGATTCTTGTGATACTATGATCATTCATTTTGTGCTATTTATCTCACCCCAGATATTTTTTCTCCATAGACTTAACATTGGGAAGTCGTATCTAACGCCCATGAGATATTTAAGAAAAATATCCAATGGTAGATTATGTCACAAATGTTGGCCCATTAGTCAGTGTAAAGGGTGAGATAAATTCAGAACCCCATTCAAGTTTAGGGTCAGAGCTCAATCCCATCTCGTTTGAATCGCTACATAATTCACGCGGCTTCGCCTTGTAAATTACTACCCGATTCAAACTCGATGGGATACTTAAGCAGAACTGTCTTTAGAAACGTATTTTGAACCACTACGCCACGAGTTTGGATGCGTAGTAATCGTCACGAGGCGTAGCCTCGTGACGATACGAAGCATCCAAACGAGTGAGCGTAGTGGTTCAAAATACGTTTCGAAAGCGGTTCTGTTTTTATCTCACCCCCATCACGGACATTATAGTCGATTTCAATCATTAATATAATTATAATATCTTACCGAAATTCACTTGAATCCAAGTTATGAATGCAAAAATCTCCAAATTCGCCTTGTCAAAACAAGGAGCGTTCGCAACTGCCTAGCGGAACTAGATATTGCCGTGAATCGGTCGTTATAACGACAGTAAAGAGTTCGCGAACTTTTTCATCTTTATCAATTTTTAAAACCTTTTATAATGTAATAATCATAACAATGATGGAATGAATTTAACAAGGAATTGGAAAACATTTATATTAACAATAATCAGATGTTTTTATTCACAACAACAACAACACACTGTATGGAGCTGCACCCTAGCGGTTTGTCCAATAACTAAACGGCCGCACTTCACGGCTGCAATGCAATCAATAAAATAGAGAGGGCGCCAGGTTTGTGGCCTAGAACATTAGATCTAATGTCTATTTGAACCAGTTAATACTGGAGTGGTACTTTCGGCGAAACATTCACCTGGCTCGAGTTATGTGTAGCAGAATTTACATGGTAATGGACAGACACGTTGATA
The DNA here is from genome assembly GCA_950022655.1 of Alentia gelatinosa. NCBI lineage: Eukaryota > Metazoa > Annelida > Polychaeta > Phyllodocida > Polynoidae > Alentia > Alentia gelatinosa. The sequence goes on from OX465581.1 coordinate 54,427,299, forward strand.
TTCCCATTGATTGTAGAACCCTGAAACATTCCTGCAGTGACTGTACTCGCTATTTCGCCAAGATTTGGGCGATGAACTTTAGTACCAGAACCTACGGCCAACGTGGTGTCAACTCCACTGTCACTATCTGGATTTACGCTTGCTGCTGCGGATGTTATTGCGAGTTGACTTGGCCGTTTAGGAGGAATGCCTGTAAGTATATGAGACATTTCCTTTTGCTGATTTTTCGTCGCTACACAATAACGGTTTAGGGAATTAATGTTCTTATGTCCAGTTAGTTGGCAAATAATATTAGGAGCTATGTTGTTTGCCTGTAGTGTCTGACATGTAGACTTGCGCAGGGAGTGGTTCGTGTAGCGACCTGCCATCCCTGCCCCTTTCGCTAAGTTAGGAACAACCTTACTTAGGTAGTTGATTCCCATCTCCCCAACGATATAGCAAATATCATTATCCAAGGTTGAATTCTGCTTAGGGGTGATGAAGAATCCAAATTCATCAGTGCAGGTTGCTTTTGGTCGTTTGGAAGCAAATAATTCGTATAAATTTACTGGACAGCGCTCCCCACCGACTTCCCACAGTTTGGGACGGAAGGATCTTGGATCAGAACCCTGACTACCTACTCGTGTTTTCGTGGTTCTTTCGTTCCATTGCAAAAATCTGACACCATCTTCTTGATCTATCGTTATGTCTCCCCACCTGCATTGCTTCGCCTCATCTGACCCCCTCCACCCGAAAGCTTTCGTAAAATAGAAAATAAGGGTATCCTGAAGTGCGCGTGGAGTGGTCGCACCTAACAATCCCAACTCCCGGAATTTTTCTTCGTCTTCTGTAGTTATCGCCACAGCCGCATTCGGGTGATTCCCATATCCAGCCTGCTTCAGTGTTTTGCGTTTGGAGTGGAGAACGTTTCGTGAGGTTTCGAATAGGTCTGATTGCATTATGTTCCAATGATAACCCTTGTCCCGTAAGTGTCTGTGAATAGAAAAAAATAAGATTGAATTAGTTACACTATTTCAAATAGCTGTCAGTGCAACTGTCACAACAGACGAGTCAATGTTATGAATAGGTGTCAACCTTGCTGTCGGCGTCTGTGTTTTTGTTCTCGATCATTACTCGGTACAATATTTGTTAGTATTCATACTTGGATTTGTTTAATATCAAATGTAAATATTTCCCTACCTGTCTAAACAACCGTGAAATGCAGTTAACGTATCAGGTTCATACTCCCGACCATCTTTCTTTCTTGCCGACAGTAAAAAGTTTGCCATATAGTTGTTTAGTTGAGGCCCTTCTAGTACTTCCATTGGTCGAAACTCGTTAAAAGTTTCTGCCAGGTAAGCCTGGAATCGTCGAACAATCTGGAATTAAATATTTAAAACAACATAAATACATTTATTTAAAATAGCATCTACATAATTAACATCAGTCTCTATATATCGACAGTTACTGTAAATTTGTTATTGTTTTTTCACTTTATTTGAAACATTTCTTGGAGAATTTTCTCTTACCTGATCTGTCTTTGCTGTTGTATTTTTATTTCGCTTTGAGCGAATAAAATCCAAAAGCTCAGAGTCGCCTAATGTTTTTTTCTCATTAGCAGGTTCAGCAGTTGTCGCACTTGTACTGTCTCCAGCTTCAGCAGCAGACGACGTTTCTTCTGGAACTGGAGCAGGCGCTACAGGAGAAGAATTAATATCGTCTTCTACTATATTCCATTCGTCGCACACAAGATCAAAAGCGGCCGCATCACTCTCGGCAATGGCCGTCTCTTCTGCAACAACTTCTACGCATATTTCACGAAGTAAGTCGTTAAGTACACCTGCCATTACTCCCGATAGATAACTGTCGCTCTCCATGTTGTTGCAAATGTGTTTCAAGCAATGGCGCCGGAACATTTTTTTTTTCCGCGACGTTCATTGGTTGCTACATTGCTACGTTCTCTGCCACCACCATGGCGTAGTAGTGTAACTTTACGTAGGTGAGCGTTGCGTATTTTATTTCAACGTTAATTCAATGGCACAACCTGTACCAGGGGTGAGATAAAAGCTCTGACCCTAAACTTTCATGGGTTTCCTCTATAGTCCTCTATATAATATCTCCTTTACGTTTATTTTGAATAAATCTTTTTTTACGATAACACTTACTTCCGTATTCGATTCCATACTTTGCCTTAACATTCTATTTAAAAAAAGAAAATAGGCAGAATTAAAGATAATCGCAAAAAGATCATTTCATCTAGCGAATTACTGTACTTCTGCGTGTTTGGCTTCTATTTCTCTTTTTGTATCATATTTGACATCCCTGTGTTTCTCTTCCCAGTTTTAGATAAACATGTTTTTTAGTAAAAGAAACATAGTTTGGATAAACAAAAAATAGGATAACAATTTCTTAACAGCACGGGCCAGCTTTTACTAGATTAGAATACTGATGTCTTCCATTGTTTTCTATGATTTTGTATTAATGTTATTGGTATTTTCCGCGGGAACGGTTCATAGAAAAACAAATAGAAAGTAGTCGACTACCACATCCAATATGTATCCACTAAAATTGCCTGGTTGGTCGGGAGTGTCCAGAAGCAGCAGAATGTTTGTTGAATTCTGCAATATGGTGGAAAGTCCCATTCTGTTAAGGCTAATGCCATGGTCTATGTTGACCTGACTCTGCTGAGGAATTCGACCAATTGAAAAAGTTTGAGAAAGGTATCCCTCACAGATAGAAATCGTGTCCTTTTTCAGGCTTTGTCGGGCATATTGAAATAAGGACGCGACATTGAAAGAACCTGTCAACAAATAAAAGTAACAAGAGCTGACAGACTGAAAGATGTCCATCTTATACTGCGTCCTTTGAAAAGCAAGGTCTTTGAGAGCATATACAAAACCTGTGAGGGGTTTATCTGCGTATCATGTATGGAGTCCATCGGATTAGGGCTACAGGATATGTATCAGACTTAGTCGGTCTGACAACCTGGCTCTGTTCAGTGGTGTGCTATAGTTCGTCCATGACAAGCTGTCGGTGCCATTCTTTGAGAATATACTCCGAACCTGTGTGTGGTTTATCTCCGTATCATGTATGGACTCCATCCTGTTAGGCCTACAAGATGTCTCGTTCAGACTGACAACCTGTCCCTGCTCAATAGTCAGCCTATAGTTCATTCATGGCTAGTTGTCGTGGTTACCTATATGGTTTAGTGACATAATAACAATGCAATTGTATATATATATATATATATATATATATATATATATATATATATATATATATATATAAAGCATATGTTGAACAGTTAGCCAAATGTATCCCGAGAGTTTCATTGTGACTACTTTTTCGTGTTGCTGGGGTCTTTTAATATACGTATGATAAAAGGCTGAAAATCGACAGTGCCTGATGGTTGTGGATTGTGTAATCCATGTAATTGATTGGTCTTTTTTTCACATAAACTATATATTCTATTCCATCTGCCTCCAACATATTTATTCATTCTTTTGAAAAGTACGATGAACTAGAATAATATTTTCAAAAGCAATGGCGACACAGAGCTATGACATACTCATAATAGGGCATTTTGTGGCATAAGAATTGTATTGTGGCATAAACATTGTATCCTTCGCTTTCATCATAGAGAATTATTTTCAATGAACCTAATTAGTGAACATTCTCTTGGGAAAGTAGGAGTTTATTTGCTAAAGATTCTTACCCTGAAAATATGACTTCAGGGTTTTAAAGAATTCTACTTTAGGTTACCCGCATTTAGATATGGGAGGTTAAAGAACTCCTCGGATAATTTATGATTCATTGTACACCTTTGCCACCCGTTGCCAGCTAGTACTGGAAATACTATGACTAGGGTACGTAAGTATAAGGGAATGCTTGGTGAGTTAAATTGCCCCTGGCTGTTGCCAAGGTTGCTCTTACATAAAGGTCTAACTTAGACCCGTATCAGATGCGAACCGGCAGGTTTGTCTAATGGAGTTAGTTATCTGAATCCCCCTCATCACCCCATACAAGGAAGCCCAGCTCACCCACCCTCCCCCCTCTCCAACTTACTCCTCTTTAGTGTAGACGGTTTCCTATCTAGCCGAGTCATCTGCGGGCATTGTGAGGCCTCTCAAAGCTCTTCCCCCGCCCCTCTCCTGGACACGACACCTTTTCTCTCTGGCTGCGCTACGTCTAGAGGGCTATCTTGTTAAATGACTTACTTAGCTGTCAGTGTCTAAATGGGCCTGAGCTCCGCGGCATCAATGTCGAGAAGGGCTGCTGGGACGAGCCCGGCGGCCATGGGTGACATGTGAGAGGGGGATACACATACAGCAAACTCCCTCTACAGGTGTTGGTAACTCTGACACAGGTGGTGGTTGTAATTTCTTCGGAATGGAGGCCTAGCGATTATGTTCGGTCCAAAATGTGTCGGTTTGCCTTTATATATATTCAAGAGTAAGATATCACTCTTACTAATCTAGCCATGGATCAACGTACATCCGATTTAAAAGTATCAAGCTGGTTCTTAGATATCCTATTGGCGATTCACCAATGGGGTATTTAGATACGGGTATTTTATGGTATGAATGCCCGGGCGTGATTTGTGCTGCACTACATATATGAAAGATTTCTAGAAAATGAATAGTTTCTTGAATTTATACGGTTATATCATATACATATACCGGTATATAGGTATTTTGCATAGAAGTCCTCTCATGAAAATGACCAAGGACTACCAGTTTCAATGAAATAATATAGAAATTATAATCTCGCCCCTGATACAAGTTTAGGCATAGGAATAGCATAATGACCATAACTCGTCGAAGGCATTTGGTAAATTTTATTACCGATAAATGGAAGTATGACAGAACGGTATCACACAGTATAAAATACATGCCCAGAATGATCGAAGGACTCAAACTGGTATAAACGGTATAATGTCAGAAAATTTGATAGTTCATAGTTCATAGTAGAAAACTGTGGGGTGGGTGGGAGGAAAATGTTCAAAGGAGTCTTTGATGAGCGTGCGGCATGACGTCACAACAGCCGCGATACGCCAGATGGCGCTGTATCCGGGAAGCACGGAATGCGTCTCGTAAGCGCTAGATGGCGCCATACCGTTCTCCTCGGATGTCCATTAAACCTCCTCAGTCAGTCACAATGACCATAACTCGTCGAAGGCATTTGGTAAATTTTATTACCGATAAATGGAAGTATGACAGAATGGTATCACACAGTATAAAATACCTGCCCAGAATGATTGAAGGACTCAAACTGGTATAAACGGTATAATGTCAGAAAATTTGATACCAAGCTGAAAGTCTGAAAAACATTATACAAGGTAGGGTGCCATGGCTGCCGAAGATGACCAGGTGCCGCGACGCTGTAAGTCTGAGGCCGGCATGCCATGGGAATGAAAAAATTGAGCCCCCCCCCCCTACGGAACGAGTGAGGAGTCACCTCGTCCGCATGGGGGAAACCAGCTCGTTGCAAGAGGCAACGAACGACCGCGGTAAACTGGGAGGCCGAAAACGGCTCCGCCGGTCGTAGCAGGAACATGGGGTCTAATGGCCGCGCGGGGGAGGCCGCTATATAAGATCTCCATGCCCTGACTGGGCATAATGCCCTGTCGTCAGATGGCTCCAAGATAATAACGGCCAGAGGGCGGCCGGGTCCTATGGTTTTAGCTGACCGTACAGTGAGAGCTAAACGGCCGTCCTGAAGGACCGCGTCAGCACGCAAAAGCGCGTGTGAAGATTGGCGCCTCCCCGGAGGTGGTGCGAAGAGATTTGAAGCGCGGAGGAGGGAGAAAAAAGCGATGAGCGCCACGGCCCTGACGAGAACCCCGGTCGTGAGAGATGCCGCCTGGGTGGCAATCGACGACAACATATCCATGGTGATAGGGGGTGCGCGGCATAGGATGTGCGCTGACTGCAGGCCCGTTCCGCGCAGCACGGCCGCGGCCTGTCGTGAGTCGAAAGCGCTGGCGACTCCTCCATGGTCTGAGAGCCAAGCGGGGGCACCGGAGATGGCGTTCCTCACGGCCCCGGGCGACGAGAGTGTATCCGCCAGGTGCTGGATGTACAGGCATGCCTCCAGGACCGTAGGACGGTGGATGACCGCGGCGTGCCCGGCGGCGAAGCGGATGTACCTCTGCGCTTGCACCTCCTTGTTCCTGTGTGTGGAGGGGGCAAGCGCGGCGTCGTGGGAGGCCCTCATCCGGGCGTGTAGATCGAGTGGTGTGCCTGCAATTTACAAACCAATATTGAAGAGATCTGCGTGAGGAGGCACATCGACGTGAGGAGGCACGTGCGTCGAGGGGGGAGCCCCACCACCCCCCACCCCCAACCCCCCCCACCATCTGCATCTGCGAGCTTGCAGGGGGGAATGGAGACAGTGGCCGCATCAATGTCCAATACGAAACCCAACCAGGTGAGGCGGCGGGTGGGGGGTTGGCACTTCTCTGCGGGGAGTTGCAGGCCCAGATGGTCGGCTAACCACAGGAAGTGGTCTTACGCCTCCTGAGCGGCGCCCTTCCCTGCGGCAACGCCCGCAAAATCGTCCAGGTATGCGAGGCAATGCCGTGCACGGGAACGCATCATGTAGACGACCCCGTTCGATGTGCGCTGACACGCGATGGAGGAGGTGCGGCAACCAAACAGGGGGCATCGCTCCACGTAGAAAGACCCCCCTACACGGAAGCACAGTAGGGGGGCGTTGACGGGGTCTATCCATAGTTGTCGATACACCCTGGAGAGGTCTGCTGACCAGACGTGCGCCGTAGGGCCCACCGTGAGGATCTCCTCGAGAGTGTATGCGGCGGGAGAACCCAGGTAGAAACCCGGGGCTATGGCGTCGTTGACCGCCTGTCCAGGTGGGAATGATAAATCCAGTATGACACGAACCCCCTCCCCCCCCTTCTTAGGACGAGTGAGAAGCAGGGAGACTTGGGTCCACTGGCCGAACGGGAGGTGGACGAGGGGGCCCGTCAGCCCCCCGAGAAGCAGCTCTTTTTCAGCGAAAGCGGCAAGGGCGGCACCCTGGGACCTCCCAGATGCGTGATTGTTGAAAGTAGAGAGGGGCCAGCATGTCTTGTTGAAGCTAATCGGCCAGCTGTAGCGCAGGAAATCGCACAGCTCGGTGTCGCACAGCTCGTATCGCACAGCTCGTATAGCGTCGTAAAGCGCCGCCTCCATGGGGAAGCGCTCGCGGAACTCGTCCGAGGGGGGGGGGGCGCCACACTTCGGCGGCAGAGGCGTCAACTGGACTTGCTGGGGGGGTTGTCCGCCCCACCCCCCGGGAGACGCTCCCCCTGCCGGAGCGAGCTAAGATGAGTTGTTGGCGGCAGCAGGTCGTCCCCCTGCCTGCCCGCGAAAGGGCGTACTAGAAGCGTGACTGCCGCCGGCAGCCTCATGCCGGGCCCTTATGCAGCAATCCACGAAACTGTGAGCATGATGCGCGCCAAAGTTGTCAAAACAGTACGAGCAACAGTGAACAACAGTTCCCCCGCTCGTGGAATGAGGGGGGGTGACAGCGCAACCCCCTTCGCTATTGTAGACCTTGCAGGGGGGGTGGGCTGGAGAGGCGTCCGGCGATTGGTTTTTCTTTTTTGCCGCTGGTGCCTCCACCGCGCGGCAAACCCGGGAACTTTCAGAACGAGAAATCGCCGTGCGAACATGTTGGATTTGCTCGGAATCCTCCCATCCTCTGGCGAAACGACCTTCCGCGACACGTATGAAGATCTCCTCGCTCCACCGGCGAAAGGCTGTAAAGTCATAATCGAGGCAATCCTCGACGACCTCCCGGAGGTGGGAGAGAATATGGGGTTTGACGATAGGGGGCACCGCCGCATCATCCACGATGCAGAGGATACCCCATATGTGTTCCTGCAAATTCATGGTCCCCAAGTCCATATGGTCTTTGCGACTGGGCAGTAAAACGTAGTGGCACGGAATAATAAATTTACCTCTATTTGGCCGTAGTACATGAGCCGTAGATTGAAGTAATAGACGCACTTGGTCGTCGATGGATTGGTCCTGATACGAGACGCCTAGGCTGGGAGCGTCCCTTGGTATCCAGGGGTGCGATAACATGGATGCTGCGAAGCCATCATTTGCAGCCGTTGGAGCAGCACTCACAGTAGTATTTGGGCGATGTAAATCGAATCCCCGCATCTGGGGACCCGTAGGTGTTGATGGCGTACCTTGTTGCATTGTCATCGCAGAATCGTTTGTAGGCCTAGGAGGCGAGGCTGCCGCCTGGGTCCTAGAGGCTGCCGCCTGAGTGAACGCCATCAAAGCAGATTTCATAGTCCGCATTTCGCGACTCAAGTCTTCGATTTTCTTGTCCATTTTTACGGTCTTGTTTTCTCCTGCCGAAGTCTTTTTGACGATTTTCTGGGTCTTGCCCGCGGGAGTTTTCTTCGGAGGCATCTTCAGGCATCGCAGATGCGCGAAAACTAAACTTGTCGGTGAAATAGCAGGATCACACAAAAAATGTTCAAAGGAGTCTTTGATGAGCATGCAGCATGACGTCACAACGGCCGCAATACGCCAGATGGCGCTGTATCCGGGAAGCGCGGAATGCGTCTCGTAAGCGCTAGATGGCGCCACACCATTCTCCTCGGATGTCCATTAAACCTCCTCAGTCGGTCACAATTATATGCAATCATCACCCACCTAAAGTGACAATACTATGCCATGGTCGTGGCGGAGCGATGTGAGATGACGTTATAAGTAACTGGCCAGCCGCTAGGATTTGAGAAAGTAGACAAGACATCAACACGGAGACTTTACATTCATAACTGAAGTAATTCAAATCATTCTGTTATTGTGGTTCTATTCTAATGTCCAAGAAAGGGGTGAGATAGATAGTGAACTGTACTCGAATCGTTTTGATAAACGCAGCTTCACTCATTTGGGTATGTCAGTCTGCTTTGCTACAATGACGCTTACGGCGCATCCAAATTCATGGAGCTTTGTTTATCAATAAGATTCTCGATCCAGTTCTATATAAATCTTAAGGCCCGTTTCCATTGGCTGATTTACCATCGTCAATATAGAGTCAGGAACCGCTGACAGACTTTTGGGACTGTTGACCCAAAATCAGTCAGTGGAAACGACCCAGCTGTTGAAATGATCCACGACTTTTTCAGTTTCGATTGTGCAGTAATTGTAAATTACATATAATTTACTGCCGGGCTGTTTTTGTCAACGTTCTAATCGAACATATGTTTGTAACAGGTAACAGTGCGGTGGTTGATCGAACATTTTATGCTAATTACTTTCTGGTCACATGACCATCTGACGCCTCTACTAGCGTCATTCCTGCTATTGCATTCACTGTCGATGCACGGGAATTTTTTCATTACTGCTCTTGCATAAGTTTTACTACCGTTTTCGGGTTTTACCAACCTATTTTTTACCAATATCTCAACGAGCGCAAGATGCCCAGACGGAAGCAAGCTACTTCTCCAAAAAAGCGAAATTCCACCCGGAAAAAGAACCAGGAGAACCCGGCAAACATGTCAGACCAAGATGGCGACCACGATGGCGTCCCTGGGTCGCCGGCGTCCTCCTCAGGCTCCGGACCATTGGCGAGAAGGAATGCGGCAGAGATACAAGATGTCGCCGGAAGGGTTGACGCGATCGACGGCAGGCTAGAAAGCATTACATCGATGTTATCGCAGCTTGTCCAAAACAAATCGACGCAACATGACGCTTCTAACAAGGCGCCAGGGCAGCCTGACCGGCACGCGGGAAACGCCGCAGGCCGCTCGTCCAGCCGTGACCACGACTACCGCTCGGGTTTGTACAACCACCCTCACCACCCTGCCCGCCTACCGACACCTGTGCTCCCAGAAAAGATGTCGGACCTGGATTTGCAAGGGGGACGCCGCGGACCGGGTGGCCCAGGCTGTCCGGGCCGCTCTTCAACCGGACATTAAAGGTAATAGCACAATGCCCCACCACTTTATATTTAGGGGGCCTAAGAGAACCAAGACGGGAGTAGATGATCTAACTATACCGGAGTACGCGTATGGTTTCCTTCAATTAGCGAAGCTCGCCCCGGACGAGGAGACCCGGGACGCCATGGGGGCCCACCTGGAGGCCATCTTGGATGACGCGAGGGATTTCCCGTGGCCCAACGTCCGGTGTTTCTCCGAGGAAGTGTGCGACAGGGTCACAAACGGAAGGATTACGTGGTTAAACTCGTATGGAATCGACCGACTGCAGACACGGCTGGCTCACGTGCCAGGCGGTCAAGCGCCGACAGCTGCAAAGACAAGGGAAACAACCAGACCAGGACAGACCGCCCTGGACCTACCGCATCACGTGGCTAAGGCCCGCCCCGGGCCGCCATGTCAGCCGTACCAGCGAGACGAATGCCCTGAGGCTACCCATCACGTGCAAGGAGGCGCACGGAAGCTGCACATATGTGTATCATGTCTTCATAACAAGGCGGCAACCTTCCCGCACCCGCAAATCAACTGCCGGTCCGGACAAAAGGCCCCCGCGGCTCCGGGGTTTGGGAAGTAAAAAGCTGGACGACAAAAAGGTACAGAACCCGTGTATTTTATAATTCTAACAGGTCGGGCGCGTTTTTGCACGACGCAGACACTGCACATGTATGTCTCCCCCGCCGCCCTGATCTGTGTACACGGTTCTGCTCTCCGCGTGCCGGCCAACGCCACGTGCTTTCGCCAAACATAAACAGTGCAAGTCACGTGCAGTCTGGTCACGTGGCTGGCGACGACCATAACAAAAACAAACTAACACGTGGTCGCACCCCGGCACGCTCTCTACCTCTCACTGACTATGGCAATGTATCTCTGGGACATAGTGTTGAACCTAGCCATGCAAATGGTCGTGATGTTTCTTGTTCTTTTTCACGTGTATGTTCTATTGTATCTGATGGTTGTGACCATGTTGTATCTCATGTTCCTGACATTTGTGATCGCGTTATTCCTCATGTTCTCATGACCGTGGCCGGTCCAGCTGGCCCCTCCATGCCGTGCCGCCCCACACGGGACGCGCCCTCAGACCAACGGCTTGAAGGAATTGTGCCTAGGCTGGACAATGGTATCGGCTCCTTACGGGAGGAACACCCCGACCCTGGAGAGGCGATCTGTGCACCGATACCCCCGGTCCATGTTTTTTCCCATGTTCTTACGACAACAGATCTCTCTGAGACTGCTTACTACCCCCCTGCCTTGCTCCCCAATGCCCTGGAGGACACCGTGGAGGTGTTGGCACGTGATGCAGATCTTTCACCTGTTGCTACAAGCACTCCGACAAAAACCGTCAGTCACGTACCGGTCGAAATGGACGACCAGACAGACTCTTGCGTAACTGGACCGGCTGCTGGAGGTGCACGGGCAGTTCCAATCTGCCCTAAGAAGTACATTGGTGCTTAGGGCCTGGCCGCACCCCTGAGTCGCCGCCGCCCGGAACGCCCCGGATCATATGAGTATCTATCAGGAGGTGCGACGCTCCGGAGTCCCAAATTATTTGGGGGCCCGGATACCGATTCCCTCCAACATGAACTGTGACGCCTGGAGTGATGCTTTGACCGGGTATCACGACCGAGACATAGTCGATCACCTTCGTTTCGGTTGGCCCAGCTCGTATTCTGCCGACAGGCCTCCAATACCAACCTACAAGAACCACGCTTCCGCTACCGCATTTCCAGCGGCAGTTGACTCGTTCTTAGCGAAAGAGAAGCGTTTGGGCGCCATGTTGGGACCGTTTGACTCCCCCCCCTTTTCACCCTGGACTCAGGTGAGCCCTCTTTTGACTCGCCTAAGCCTGGGGACCCGTTGGAGAGACGGGTAATAATGGACCTCAGTTTCCCCAAAGGTGCGAGCGTTAATGACGGGATCGCTAAGAACTATTTTCAAGGGAACGAAAGCCAATACACCCTCCCCACGATCGCGGACCTCGCTACCCTTGTGCTACGTGCCGGACGCGGCGCCCTAATCTGGAAGGCTGATCTCCGGAGAGCATACCGCCAGCTCCGGATTGATCCGCTATATTATCCCCTACTCGGACTCCAACAACATGGGAAATACTACGTGGACATCTGCCCCTCGTTTGGCTGTCGTTTCTCCGGGGGAGCTCAGCAGAGAGTATCTAACGCTTTATGCTGGGTAATGAACCGGAAATGTGGCGCCCAACTCCTAGCGTACGTAGATGACTTCGTATCTGTTGACTCTGATTTTTCTACCGCTGTCCGGTCTTTTGCCGCTTTTGAAGAGGTGTGCCAGCGGCTGGGGGCGGAGTTGGCCCCGGAAAAATCTGTTTTCCCCACAACTCATATCGACTGGTTGGGATTTACAATCGATACTATCGATATGCAAATTACCATCCCTCAGACCAAGCTCCAAGCCGTTGTAGACGAGTGTCGGGCTTGGGAGACGAGAACTCACGCCACCAAGCAGCAACTACAGTCGATCTGCGGCAAACTCAACCATATATCCCAGTGTATCCCTCCAGCGCGACGCTACATGTCTCGGTTGTTGGACACTCTGCGCAGATCTCAGGACGACGTCCCGGTCGAGCTGGATATCGAGTGCAAGAAAGATCTAATCTGGTTTGCCGATTTCGCGAAAAACTCAAACGGAAAAAAGCTGATCATCAAGGATCGGCCCTCGGTCGAAATTGAATGCGATGCATGCCCCAGGGGCCTCGGCGCTTTTTGTGAGACAGCAAAAACTTACTACAGCATCCCCCTCCCGGAGGCATACCGAGAGGCGTATCACATTAGTCAGATCGAGGCAATCAACTGCCTCCTCTCGGTCAAGTCGTTGAGACCACCCGGAACGCGAGGGCATATCATCCAAGTCACTACGGACAACTCAGCAGCAATGTACGCTTTAAACTCCGGAAGGACTCGAGACCCAATTCTGGCCGCCTGCACACGAGAAATCGCGTTGATCGAAGCCTTACACGATGTTATCGTTCGTGTAGTCCATAAGCCGGGGGACCAACTCGTTCTCGCGGATGCCCTCTCCCGCGCGAGTTTCGACCAGGATAAGGCTAAACTCGCCCTCAAATTAGTTAAGGATCAAAAGTTGTCACGTCGAGATCCAGCACCCCTATCCTATGTGTTGTCTCCAACGTAGTTTCCTTTTTTGTAATTCCAGATAACGCAAACCCCCGCCTCATCGCGTCCCTCCGGAGTTCATGGATGGCAGCATCATCAATCGGCACCGTAGAGAATCTACATCGCCAGATGCAGGCATACGTCTCGTTCATGATTGCTCACGGGTTCAATCATCTCGACCCGTCCCCGACTCAACTCGCCCTCTTCATACAGTTTTTGGCGAATAGCTTCAAAAGTCCGGCGTCTGTTCGGAATTATTTCTCCGGGGCGCGGACTTTCTTACGAGCAAGCGGTAACGCGACCGGAGTCTGCGACTCCATACTTGTGACTCGTGCCATCAAAGGCGCCCAGCGCTTATCGTCCCACCAGACGTCTCCGGCCGCTCCGGTCCCGTTGGACATTTTCAAAGTCGTGATAATGGCTCTGGATACCTCCGGGCCGGTCCAGCTGGCGGCCCGGTCCCTTCTCCTCCTCGGCTACACGACGCTGTTACGTCAGTCAAATCTTCTTACGACAGGCCCTGTCGGGGCGTCTCTTCACACGCTACGCCGCAGGGACATCCTGGTCTCGGACGAGGGCCTAATGATAACGGTTCGCTCGACAAAGACCTCGGCTGGACCGGCGAGCTTATTTTCAATTCCCGTGACGCGCACCAACGGTATGTTCTGCCCGGTCGAGGCCTGGGAGAGATACCGCGATCACGTCCCTGCGCTTCCTTCCGCCGCGGCGTTTGTCTCCAAGAACGGCGCCCCTCTACGACCTGACGCCATACTTCCGGTTGTGCGATCAGCCCTCCGGGCGACAGGTTACCCTCAATGGCACTCCTTTACCCTCCACGCCCTCAGGAGGATGGGAGCCCAACAAGCAGCGCTTTCGGGCGTCCCCGAGGACAAAATCATGGCCCACGGGGCCTGGACCTCGGTCGGGGGCTTCCGAGCATATGTACCCAAACCGGTTCCCCCTCAGACTTCTACTGCCCTAGCCTCCTCTTTGGCTCATAATGTATAATCGTTTATCACTCTTATCGTTTTATCGTTTTACCTGAAATGTGTTTATCTGCTTTTACCATGCAATCTTTTATCAGTTCCATGTGCAATAAATACATTTTTTCTGCAGCCCGGTTTTTGTTAATTGTGCAGTAATTGTAAATTACATATAATTTACTGCCGGGCTGTTTTTGTCAACGTTCTAATCGAACATACGTTTGTAACAGGTAACAGTGCGGTGGTTGATCGAACATTTTATGCTAATTACTTTCTGGTCACATGACCATCTGACGCCTCTACTAGCGTCATTCCTGCTATTGCATTCACTGTCGATGCACGGGAATTTTTTCATTACCCACCCACCCACACCTTTTTTCTACTTTTACCTATCGCCATAGGGCTCATAATGTATAATCGTTTATCACTCTTATCGTTTTATCGTTTTACCTGAAATGTGTTTATCTGCTTTTACCATGCAATCTTTTATCAGTTCCATGTGCAATAAATACATTTTTTCTGCAGCCCGGTTTTTTGTTAATTATGCAATGTGGCACCAAGTGACCACTGAGTGAAAGCTTGGTCACTGAGTGAAAACTATTACCCTCACCGATTTTTCTATACCTTAGGTACGGTCCGTGGCACCACCAAAAGACGTTCTGGGTAATTCAGAAAATCTTCGCCGTTTTCTTCAGCCGATGGAAATGGGCCTATAATTGTATCAATCAATGTATAGGCCTATTTCGATTGGCCAATTTTTGTGCATTGACCTGCAGTCAATAACCACCAATGCAAGATCGGTGAATGGAAATGGCCCAGCACTTACAATTGTGTCCAGCTAATTTAGAGACGATTAGGCAATAACACCACCAACAATCGAATCCATCAGGATGCACATGTGGAATACATAGAAAACACATTATCCACTGCAAACTCACCAATAATGTGTCCCCGTCGTCAGCCAATGGAGGTCGTCGGTGGTTCCTGACTGTAGATCGGTGATGGCCAATAGAAATGGGCTTTTAGAAGAACTCAAAAATATCTACACCGTTTTTGTCAGCCAATGAAAACGGGCCTTATGCAGGTCTCCTAATGAGCCTTGTGCTCCTGACCAACTCGATATATACCTATAACTATTTCTTTACCGATATCCTAAGGTTTGAGTATATTTCCTTTATTGAGAGTAGAGAGGTGGATAGCCTTGCAGAAACCCCGTGCCATTATGACTGAAATTGTATTGTGTATTGTGTTTAGGAAACTGCTGCAATGGAGGTAAAACATGAAATCATTAAACCATTGCATGCGGCAGAGGCACATGTCGCCATCGTGGTATGTAGCATAGGTGTGGAGAGTGGGTAGTAAGAGGGGCCTGTGAGGCTATAGTGGGTAAGACGTTGGGGCACAGAATAAAGGGGGCGGGCCGGTCTGGTGTAATGCCCCGCGGGTAGATACCTGATGCCTCCGTATTAAGATGTCGGATCCGATATGAGGTGTGCAGTGTTGGGTCCAGGTATTATGTTCTTCCAGGTGGGACTGCAATGGGATCTGATCCTCCTAGTGGCCGGGCAGGGACCACCTGACGCCTACCTCCACTGTACCTGTCCATCAAGGTGTCAGGAGGCTCAGGTGGGCCGCATTGTGGGGCCCACTCACACCTGGGAATTCTTTAGAGAACGACGGTAACGCTATCTACCTGAGACTAATGAAGACGCTAGACTTTACCTACAGGCCTACCTGCCCCCTCTCCCGTTTTCCCAAACACACTAATCGGCACTAAAAAGCTGTCATCGTTTATGGCCCGGGTTTCTCTTACTTCTTTCCTTTCCTCTCTTCATTTTTTTCATTGATCTCCCTTTTAAAAAATCTAAATCTTTTCTCCATACTTTTCCTACCTTCCCCCTTCTTTAGATATAGTGCATCTTAAGGTGTTGTAGAATATGGTGCAATCAATGATCTGGGGATAAAGAGAGGGGAACTATAAAAGATCTGGTGATATCGGAAGGCACCATAGATTAGAATATGGTGATGGTCTAATTTAGCGCCGTTATCGATTCGGTGATGGAGAAGTATCGTTAGGGATATCGTTAGTGACGCTGCAGGAAGGTGTGACCGACAGCAGTCTGTTAGCATTCCCTAATCCTTTATATGGTAATGCAGTATTGTTCAAATCTATGATTTCACGAGGTGAGTGGCAATATTGAAATTGTCAAGTTCATTTATGTTTTTTCTTATGTATTTTGTATTTTTGCATGTATGGGATTCGATTTGGATTATATTCTTCGAAAGGCATTGCTTACTTAAAACTGTATGCGTTGATTGGCATCGCTGTATTGTTAATCCTTAAACGAAAATACTCAAACGAGATGACTAATTTATATTTCGAAAATAATCCAAAATTGTTTACAATACTTATTGCCAATCACACCCCTTAATTAATGGTGGCTTTGAAAGCATGATCAAGAAACCCCTGACGGTTTGTATATAAACTGGGCTTGTTTAATCTAATGAAGCATAGCGCTAACAGCACACTCTGAGCCCCCTGACATAACGAGGTATCTTCGCGAACCCGGATGTGACTTTAAATACATGGAGTCTGTTCCTCTGGAGGCGTTATAACCACAGCATTGTGGATTCTCCACCACAAAAGAAGAGAGTATGCAACACCCCTCTCCCCATCCCTCCACAATTTGGCAATGGTCCCCGCAAACTGTGCCCTGAGCAATTTGTCTATGTGAAAATCCACCCTGTATTTAGCAGGCGTCTCTAAGATGGGTTGTAATTTGATCCGAAAATTAGGTCCCTTCTATAGGTGCGAGAGCGCAGGGGGGTCGCCGGCTCTGGCCACTAGGAGGGGCGTGGAAGGGCGGACACAGAGGAGGGGCCTTGAATTCAGTCCTAGACGGGACAGGGCGGGGTAGATCGCCTAGATTGGGCACCTCCCGCTTCTCCCGGCCGGCCTTCACGCTGCATTGCCCTTGAAAAAGTATCATTAAATCTGTTGAGATAGTGCTGAAAGCCCGAGACAACTACAATGAAATTACGGGGCTGTGGGAAGAATAGGTAACGCCGGTGGCGGGTCTGCTCCCTGCCGGGACAAGGGCCGGTGTTCGCGGCCCCCGCCGTCAGCCACCCCGCCCCCCACGCCCCGACGAACCTCCTCCCCCCCCCCCCCCACCCCACCCCCTTCTTTCTTAAACACACAGCGGGTCTTTTTTTCTACAATTTGAAAATCCTCGTCAGCTTTCTTCGTTTTCTTGCTCACATCAATTTGATTCCGGTTTACTGAATTCCTGAGGTGTGGTGTTTGTATCGGAACCCATCCCTTTATGGCATGTAATATCCACTGATACAAAACTGTTATTTAAACTGGGGTTAACGATTCGTCAGGGCAAGGGGAGGCGGTGAGAATTGTAATAAGATGGCAGGTGTGGACATTAGGTAGGAGGAGCGGCTCTTGAATATGGAGGTACTGAACAACTAGTATAGTAGTGAAGGCTCTTAGGTTGTTGTGGCTCACCCTTAGTGTGATAAAGATTGGAGAAGAGTGCCGAGTTGTGGATGACCTATGTGTGCTGCGATATATGAATACTGGACAGTAGCTGGGCAGTGGAGGGTAGATTCTGAGGTACCAAACGAAAGGAAGCAGGGAATGGCTGGGGGATAGTTGGGGGTTATAGAAAATATGAGATGTGGCCCAGCTGTTATGAAGCATGCAGCAGACAGTAGACACCACACTATATAGTTATATATAGCAGAAGGGGCGTAGTTATTTGATGATGTTTGGTATAGGTAGTTGGCAGACGAATAGGTTTAGTATGTTGCAGCCTGGTAGGTAGCGAACGTTAGGATAGATGAGTGGAAATAAGAGCTAGCTGCTGCGGGAGACCGCTAAGAGGTAATTACCGTCTACGGAGATGTTGTCAACCGAGAATAACTGTTATCGTGAGGAATGCTTTGAGGATTGGTAGCGTTATAAATAGGGAGGATGGAAGTCGGGTGGTAAATGAAGGACGATAGGCACTAGTGGGATGCAGACACTGAGTGGGTGTCGCAGGTGTGTTGTATAAGGCCCGGCGTCCACTGAGCTCCTAATACACTAGCATGGGCCTTATCAGCCTTTAGACCTTATGATGTATCCTCCGATATAAAATCGGAAAGTCAGCTTTAATCCGTAGTCGATACACCCGAGGATGTACCCCGGTGCACGCCTGATAATGTCTATCGTAAGGAATCGGGAGCTCAGTGGAGACCAGACCTAAAGTAGCAGGCGTGTGCTTGGTTATTGTTGATGGAACTGAGGGTAAACAGCACCCACAAATGGTAGGTAGCGTCTTATAATGGGTGAGGGATAGTAGGATAGTGGGTTTTGGGCAGTAGGTAGTGTCATTATGCCACTCATATTTTCTATACAACTAAAAAATAGATTGGAGGCAAGCAGTAAGAGGTAAACCCACAGGAGTTGAATGCATATCAATACATCTATATCATATATACTGAGAAACTAAATGAATGTAATTTATGCGAAGTGATTATGTTAATATCCTTCCGTGCCATCAGGCTGCAGCGAGCCAATGATGGGGTGGGGCGTGTGTTTAGATCAGTGGCATTTGACACACCTTTGATTTCAGGTGTGGATGGACGGGTAGGTCTACCGACAATGTGTGCAACCATGCTCAAGGCGAGAATGATACTGAGAAGGGTACCTCATGCTGTTCGTCACATTTTACCTCTGGTGAGAGAGATAATGTGTTTTGCAATGTTGCCTGAAGAGACTTGTTTGAATCGCTACGTAATTCACATGACTTTACCTTGTGAATTACTAGGCGATTAAAACTCGATGTGATACGAGCTCTGACCATGAACTTCCATAGATATCCTCGACAGTATAGCTTACTATTCAAAAATATCTACTCCCTATTGCTGGGATGTAAATTTCTGGACTGAAATCTACGAATGGGAGAAAATTCTGCATGGACCAATACTTTGTGAGAGAGTAAAATTAAACTCTCAATGTTCCGATGAAACTTGATTCCAAGAAATACATCGCATGGGGGTGATATGCCAGCTTAATGTTACTTATACTTGGTGCATAAGAATCACCTACCCCTTGGATTCCACATCATCTTCTAAACATTCTTCTTCATCGTGTGTGTGTTGCTTGTCAAACTCCAAACAGAAAGTAGTTCCGGAGCTAGACTTCCGGTATCGTCCTTCAGTGACGACTGACGAGTGTGGGGGGGGGGGGGGGGGGGGGGGCGTAGCCAGCTTGACCGCCCAGCTATAGCGACTAGCCCTAGAGGACGTTTTTCGCATGGCGGGGGCTGCTGATATCCTGAGGAGTTGCCCACGGGGTCTGCCGATAGGGGGCGCAACGGAGCGGAACGCGGGCACGCGGGAATGCTTGCAGGGTCCATCGGTCGAGCGAGCAGGGAAAACAGACTGTCTCAATCAATGCGCCAAGTCGACGTCAAACCTCCGCCGCGCTGCCCAATCGCACCAAACGGAATGTGGTCGACGACAGGGCCGCGCCCAGCGGCCCGGCCACGCCCCAGGCCGGCGGCCATGGTCACCGGCCCTGGGGACCCATTCAATTCCTCACCCACTCTCCCATATTTCACCACAAGACCTCTCACGCTACCCGAACCCGTGAAATTGCGCCTGGAAATTGGAGGCGAAAATCGCTGAGTTCGAGACGTACCACAGGGTGGGGCTGATTGAAAAGTGTGGAACAGGAAGAGGGAGAGGGATAAACTAAGCCTGTCATATCGTTATTGCAATGGTCACATATTAGACCCTTGCTGTTCTCGATATATATGTCCCATATTATCATCATATATAGATAGTATAAGAAAATTGTGAATCGTTGAAAATTATAGAAATTATTGCATTCATGCAAGAGTAGATATTGGTTAGTGGTGTTTCGTGGAGTACCATTCTTCAATATGGCAGTGGTAAGGCTATATCCAGGGGGATTATAACCACCAACAAGGGACTATAGTAAAACGTATTGCAGTGACCTTCAACGTACTGTGGGCTTGAAGCACCGGTCATTCGCAAATATCTTGCCTCGATTCCAAGATGCCATGGTGTTTCTTGGAGTTATCACCATTCAGTCTAAGATGGATTGAAAATGTCAGTTCATGTACCTTGCGAGGTTGCCCAATACACAACATGAGGCCCGATCAAGAATCGTACAGATGCCCGTCCCAATATTAATAGTGGGTTGGCGCCTCGTTGAAACATGATTCCGGAGAGTGAGCTGAGATTTACTGCAGGAAAGTTGGCATCGGCCGAGCATGAGGTGTGGGCAAAAGGGTGGAAGCACGAGGGGGTGTCTTGGCTGTGGGTGTTAGAAGGAGGAGTAGTCGGGGTTTCTTGGCTGTGGGGGTGTTTCACACCATCTGACTCCCTTCTAGAAGACTATGCTTGTTGCGTTACCCTTTGGCCTTCTCTCACCGTACATGATACCCTTGACGGCGAGGTGGCGGTGTGCGTTAGCTGTTTGATGTTGTGTGAAGACCTTTCTTCTTCTCGCGGTTTTTTTTTCAGGTTTGGAAAGGTCCCAAAGTGCCCTGCTCGGCCTCACGCCCTGCTAGCTCGCCCGGCGTGTGGTGTTGGCGAGGCATATGGGGGGAAGCCTTCAGGCGTGAGATGAGTTTAGACAGGTGAGGGGGCCTGGGCTTTACCTGTGCGCGGTACCCGCTTAACCCCGAACGCACCTTCACACCGCCTTCACGCGCATGCGTAACGCCTGTAAAGGATGGAAAAAATAGCTGGGTACGTCATGAAGATATATCTGCGTGGATTTTAAGACCATGTTGAAAAACAGCGAGGATTGAGTGTGCGCATGTAACGTCGGTGGACTTATAATTTGGTGCATTTATGATTTGTGGGGTCAGCTGGTTGGAGGGGGGATAAAGTACTGTGCTAATTTACTCACTGAATATCACTATTTCGAATAAAAGAAGATCTCTACACACACCCAGATGACCCATAAAAAGGTGTCTGAGAGCCTTACTAATTATTGATAAACCTTGTTGTATCTAAATCTCTAAAATACAGAACTGTGTACTTCATTCTACATGCCACGAGACACCTTCGATTCATTCGATGGAGGGCGGTAGACCAGAAACGATCCAGGCACCAGCTATAAAAGTCTAAGGGAAGATCCATGACCATACCTAGCAAAAGAAGAATGCATCTCATTACTCCACGCGCAGTGGTGATTCCTCACAATGGCAGAATTGATAAACTGTTCAATGGGTTTCTCTCCATTCATATGTCTACCGCAATTTACGTTTGCATTGTTGCTACTGTCAGTAATGCATGATGATATTGGAGCTGGATTAATTGAATATTTGATATAATCTCTCATATTAGGCTATATATCAATCAGGCCAAGCTTGGAATCGTCCCCCGGCGATCGCAATGGTGTACTAAAGTATCGACTTGATCTTAGTGTGGGCTATACATAAGACAATTTATCATGTTAAGGATACATCCGGAATATACAAATAAGTAATTATCGTAAATAACTATACCCCCTTATAATATTCCTTTGGCTGTAATATGATCTGTATAGGAACATCACAGGAAAGAGGTAAATAATCATCTCGGATAAGTCTCTGGCACAAAGGCCACTCTGAAAATAGCGTCCGCAGAACGCCTCAACACCCACTCGTTCACGGACGCTGCATGCCCGCACACTCCGCCAGGGGTCGCCTGTGTAGGAAGCCAGGTGTGAAACAAAAACCAGAAGGCTGAAATGGATAGTGGAAGGCCAATCAGTCCAGACAGCGGAAGGGGCCCGTGTATGAACAAGCTTCTAGAGCATAATATTCGTGTTCTGTGTAGGCGACTGCTGATTTCTAGGAACCTGGGCGCCGTTGAATAATATTTTGTCGTACATGAGGCTGGACGATAAGACAAATCGAAAGATGGACGACACCCTAGACGACCTATTTCATTTAGGGTGGCATAAAAGTTGTCATGGGCGTCCACACTATCATCACTACAAAATGTCGTACAATTGTCGCACAATTGACCTTTTTTCAAAAACGATTCAATCGTGAACAGATGATGAAATTTGGTATACACGTATCAGGAAATCTCTGTTGAAAATATGTTTTAATTTGGAATAGATTTAGTGCATAAAAACCGAGATTTTTCTTATGCTATGTTTTGGCACCAACGACTCAGTAAACACAAAACGTAAATTTACATGGCTCACAGGTAGATTTTATATGTATAAAAACGTAGAAATGTTAAGGTTTACTTTCGTCTGTAGAATGTTTGGTAATTTTAGGTAATTTAACATGAATTCACGTAATTGATATTACGTTTATTTACGTAAGTTTATGTTTATGTGCATGAATTAACGTTTATGTGCATAAATACACAGATGGCATGGCAAAGGTTTCTGTCAATTTTGTGTGCTTCTTGGGGAGGGTATGGCCTGTAAAGTTGGTTTATTTACCAAATTTACCAAACCAGCACTTTTAATTATTGTTATTCTCATTCAGGCTATGATTGTCTGATCTGCATTTATTCTAATTTTGGTCATTTTGGCAGTTGAGTTAGACCACATCGTTTCTGCAGGTGCGTGGTGCTGACATTAATATCAGTCTAGTTTTTTTCCAGCTGAGAAAAAGTTATAGTCGTTAATTCAAGTTAATAAGTTATTATTCAAGGGACCCCAGTTCTGTATGATGATGGGTTGTGGCTGTATGGCTTTTTTCAAATCTTATCGTAATCTGTCTGATAGTAGCGTTACACAATTAATTATCTTTGAACCTTTTGATCTATCGATAGCCTCTTGTCAGAAGGCAGAATGTAATTATATAGTGACGACTTTCTATTCTAAAACACATTTTTCCATGAAAAAAGGGTGGATTTTCTTCCATTTTTTGTGGGGTGACTGTATTTTCTAATTGGGGACAGAAGCTATGTTGTGTGTTGTAAGTGATATTCGTAGTATGACTTTAAGGGGTAGCGGTTCCCTTGTGGATACATTTTTGAGTCTGTACTGTCTTACTACTAAAAGAGAAATAATAGTGTCGGTTTAGTGAGTACATGCATCTTGTTATCTGTTTGAGCACACAGTTGCATACACGTTACTCAGGACGATCTTTTTATATTGTCATATACCTTCGATTGTTTGTAAATCACCAAAACTGACCTAACCTGATGCCGATATCACTATCACTGTCCGCCATAGCGGTGGCTCCTTCAAAGGACTAACCCGGAGGTCCAACACGCCAGATGTTTCTTCTGCGCAGGCGCAAGTTTACAAAGGTATTTCCTCCACTAAATATAACACTGGATGTTGTGTGGGTAAAACCATACTTTGCTAAGGTGGGGATATAGATGATGAATCCAGGAGCTGTTTAGTTTAGGTTGTATTTAATATCCTGAAGAATTCACAATTTACAAGTATGCTGCCAATATGGGGAGTAACAGTTATCAGTTGATGTACAGGTTCTTCTTGATGAAATGTCACTACGACGGGATAGTGAGTACCATGTCCACTCATGTAGTCTCTGTGTTAAGCCTGCGTAAGCCAATTATAGAGTGTGTCGCCAAAATCCTGGCTCTGCAATCATATCTTCTGTTAATCGCTCCTACCATTAATAAAAAAAGCCATAGGCTAAACATGGAGTGACTGTATGCGATGGGGCATGGCATAAAGAGTCTTTTATGCAACTAGGCTAATGAAAAAGACCAATCAGCGATCGGAACGTGAGCTACAGCAAAAAGGGTCCCGTTGCACTCAAAATGCCCGTACAAATGTCTGCTCACCTGATACATAATATCACGATTGCTTTATGAAACCAACCCCCTTCAATCGTCATTCTCATATCAACAATAAATGCACACTTCGAATTGAGTTATGATATAGCGTTATTTGACATTATCCTCCCGCCGAGAGTAAGCTGAACTACAGCCTCTGTCCGACAGCACACTAGTGTGGTCTATGAATAGTTGACGACCTTTGGCCATGCTTGGCCATGCGGCAGCCGCAGACTCCACTTGCTCGAGCAAATTGGAGGGACTGAAATGGCTATTGACGCATTAATAACTGGATATCGGTGAGTGTTCACATAGTTTCTAATATTCGTAATTTAGTTTCTACTAAGACCTTGAACATATGTATATAATGATAGGCCGAATAGCATTGGATTTGTGAGAAGATGTGGTATGCGAATGTGTTAGTTTGTATGTGTAGGTGTGTGACTAGAATGTGAAGAGGTATAACGACTAGGACTTCACCCATGAGCGTGCGCAGCCCCTCTGGCAGGTGAGACGGCGGTTGCATCACCTGTTGGCGGGCGCGGGAGTCAGGTGCGGAGTGGTGAGGCACACCTGTGCTCACCTGTGTGGATCGGGTTGAGCCGGTGATCATCCCCTGGCGTTCCCTGACAGGCGAGCTGCTTCTGGCGACGTCACTCTACTCCAGTAGATCGAGTTACTCCAGCTCGCTCACCGCGCCCACCGGTCTGTGTTAACTTTAACCGGCAATTTTTAACCCCCGCCTTCCCTACCCCCCGCCCCACCAATGCTTAGCCCACAGCCAAATTACCTACACTCCTACGTTCTATTCCATTCAACAAATCTCCTATGCGTCACTCCCATTCATTCTGTTTATCAATTATACACTGAGACGCATCCATATTCAGTTTTCTTCAAATCCCTTTATTTTGATATAGCGTTTACAAGCATGAGCAGATTACGCTGTACATTGTGGGGCCATTCTGGGTATTAATGCATATTCATTATTTTGTTTCTCTTCTCTCTATTTTTCCTTACATCCCTTCCCTTTAGCCCGTCACCTCCCTCGTCAGTCATTTCCACCTTTCCAGAAGACCCCTCCTCGGTACATGTTTTAATGTGTCCTAATTGACAAGATTACAGATATCCCTTGGTATTGGCAGGTCAGCTTTGCGCAACAAATGGGTTTACATATAGCATCAAAAGACCTTTCTTTCCCTCCCCAATCCAGCTTTAATATCTCTCTACACTCTCTATCCTCCTAGACGCCCCACACACACACACCACATTCATTCTCGGGCAGCATAGGGAGGCACGGGGTGGGAGAAGAGGTGGGCATGGAGAAGGTGAGGAGATATGCATGGTAAGGGGGAAGAGGCAAGTTAAATAGAGAGATGGATCCAATGTAGGGATAGAATGTGATAAAGAGAATGGAAGAAGGGGATTTGAGAATGCAATAGGCCGGAAAGAATGTGAGAGGATACCATGAAGATGAACGAGGTGAAGGGGATATGCTTACAAAAGGGGAAAGAGGAAACAAATACAACAATACAGCTCTGTGATATTACAATGACAAAAAATGCAGTATGAGAGGGGATAAACTAGAAGAATAAGAAGTGGGATTATTGAAGAGGCCCAATGCAGCCGACTTTGTCTACTCCGTCCGCTCCGAATTGTATTTCCCGATATTGCACCCACCTCCTCCACTCTTTACCTCCCACCCCGCCCACCCCAACCTACCCTCCTCCTCCTTCTCACTCATGAGTATCCGCTCGCGGTGCTCGAGAAGCGGGGTCGGTTTCCGTCGCGCGGTCGCAGCTGTTGTCCGCTCGGGTTGCTCGGATGAAAACGGATAACTGGTATTACCGGCCACAAGAGTCCACTGTATCCGTGCGCCGACGGTGGAAATTGCCGCCATGAAGCTTCCCGCTAACCAGGGAGGCAGACGACAATTGACACATCCTTCCCGCCGCCCTCTCGTCATGTGACATAGTATACCAAGAGTCGCATAGAGTCTCTGTCCAATGCTGTATTTCATTGCGAATCAGGATCAGGTCTGACAACTAATTTTATGAACGATAGAAAGGAATTCTCCTATTGAAAGTAACGATTTAAATAAATAAAAATCATACTTGGAGGCATGTCTTAATTTCCGATGTGGCAACATTTCCTAGAAAAGGACAAAGCTATGCAAACATATAGATTAGTTCCTCGAATGAATATCACCCGTCACCTTTCCTGTTGACTAAAACAAATTGTGTGTGATCTTTGATAAATGAGCATGGAATTTGAAAAGTGAATATGCTGTAACCCAAGGGGCACCCAGCCACTTCTACATCTGCCCTTGTATGGTCCAAGTATATCACCAGGAACTTTAGAGGGTAGCACCCCTCGGAGATGCTCTAAGCTATACTGATACTCTAGACCTTTAGGGAGGGGCTAGTATGTACAGCAAGCTGAAATTCTATTTAAGCTCTCCCAGCTCTATACATCGTATCCGATACATTGAGGCGGTTAGGCCGATTAGAAGGTTTCGCTTCTGCGACGTATCGGCTAATTCATCATGGGGTGCTTTCAGAATATACATATTTATTACCCACCTATTACGGAGTCTCCATGGGAAATCTACATATACACACACCTACAGAAACCAACCAGGTGTAATGTATATGGCGATACAGCCAAGAAAGCAGTAGCTACAAACCCGCATACACGCAGGGGAGATTTAGAATGAAACCCTCAAGATGAGAATAACTTGGCCCGTACTCCACCGAGTTTGACTGCGGAGTAATCCATGAAGCGAAGCTGAGTGAATTATACATAGCGGTCAAGCGAGGTGGAGTACAGACCAAGTTATCCTCATCGAGTGGGTTTCTGAATTTTATCTCGACCCGTATAACATAATGTACTGCTGGAATAACTCGCCAAATTAGCCATTGAGTATTAGGTACGATACTTTCACGGCCGTGGAGTACGAGTTCCTAACGTTAAGCCTATGGAGAAAAATACTGGGGTGAGATAAACGCTAGTACCGTACGTGCATAACACATACAGAAGTCACTCGTTGACCCTACTACCTTTGTAATTGGTCAAATCATGTGTCTCCCGCTGTCCGAAACACGCATGCGTAGAACAATTTTTTCGAGTTTTTTTTGTGTTGGGGGAATGGCAGGGAGGGGGGGGGGGCATTTGTTCATCAGGTGACAGGCGGACGAGCGGCATGTAATCCAGTCCGGCTGCTTTGGGCCTGTCCTCCGTGTACGTGCGATGGGGCGGTTTGAGTTGCTCACGCCAGCGCTAAGACAGCTATCATGACCCTGCCATTCAGCCATTGAGCTGCTCACGTAACGGTGAGCGAGCAGCTCGCCCTCCAGGCCGCTAATGGGCCCCTGGGCCACCGCCGTGCTCGAACTCCTCTCCGGCGACAAGAGAAAGAGACTATCCAAACAGCGTAATCACCTCCGCCGCAGTTAGGGGGATGCAATCCCCATGGAGCCCCCTGCTCCCCACCCCACCTCACCCATACACAATGCACCTGGGAAAGTTGATCACTTCCTCTCTGTGAGAAACAGTGTGCGTGGCGGCAGTAGCATCGTTGTTGCTGCCGCCGCTAGGCCCCCCTCCCTCCCCCATCTCTCCTCGCCGCCACCCCCACATGAAACGTAGTCTAATTGGGTATTGTATCAAATTAGTTCGACAATTATTTCTCGGCGGCTAATAAGTGCCACAACTGAGGCAGACTGGGAGCGGAAATGGGGCTGATTACCGGTCCTCGCAGATCCGTCATTAGAAAGTGATTGCTCCCGGGGTGAGGACACCCCATGATCATGAGTCTCCGAGGCAGATTGCGAGCTTCTCGTTCCCTGCCTGTGAAACAACCTAGAAAAATTATCCCCTCCCACCTCCAACCCAAATCACTTATTTTGCTTCTTTATCATTTCCTCAAATTTGTCTCATCGGTGTCTCCCCTGCTATCCTCCTTTGGAAAGTATAGCCGTTATTCTATCAGGAGGGAAAAAGGGAGGGTAAAAGTAATTACCCTGTAACTGGGTAATAATAGGGGAAGGGCTTAATCTGTGCAATGATGTTAACGGTCCGCTTTCTGGTTATTTCAAAGCCGGTTGGGACGTGTTGATTTATTCCACAGGGCTACTGGATCTTACTTACTCTGATCGCCGATGAGCATGGGTTTATCAAATGGCGTTTCCACTGAGTTTATCTTTTTTGCTTCAGAATTATTTTCAAACAAACCCACACTTATTGGAGTTTGGAGTTATGTCCCCCCCCCCCCCCCCCCCCTGTGAGATGCTTCAGTTACAGACAGAGTCGTTATTGGTTTCTGAGAAAGGTAGCAGAAGAGAGTGGCCAGCCTGGTCTGCCACATTGCCACATTATTTACCTGTGACATTATCGGGTCGATACAGATGCCTACATCGACGCCTACACAGACCAGCGCAGGCCCCACTATTTTATTGTGTCTCTCAAGATGTCCGCTTACAAATGTTTAAGTAGCCTGGCGGTTCCATAGATAAAGTCCAATAATGCAGATTATCCTCTAACAGGGTTGAAATTAAACGTCTAATAGAGAAGATATTTTTTTCCAAGCAAAACTGTCCCTGAAGCCGGGGATACACCAAACAAGAAACGCAGCGATTTCTGGAATCGCCAAAACAAAATGGCATTTATGTGAGCTATTATTTCATAATTCACCTGATTCTTGCTTCTGAGATGCTCTTTTATTGGTGGGAGAAATCCCTATGAAATGATATCTCACATGCAAGTTATTTTACGTTGGCGATTCCGGAAATCGCTACTTTTCTCGCTTGATATGTCCCCAGCCTAAACCGGTGGCCCCCAAGCGGGGTTCTACTGCATTCCCAATATCAAGTGGGTACCCAGTGTCAAGTGCTTCAACAAATTAATATGTTTATGAATGACTAATTTGTCATAATTATTTCCCATATTTTCGGGTTATGGTAATGATGGATTTAACTGATTATCCGAATTGATACCCGTCTCTAATAATCTTCACCTACAAGGACAGGCCCACCAGGTCAACATCAACGTTTTCAGATTGAGATGTGGCTCAAACCCAGGGTTTTTCCCCCCATTTTCGTATACTACTCAGTCTGAACTAACTGCATGGTCACGGTCTGCAAACAAAACTTATGTGTACTTTTAAAGTGCCTCACGTAAATTGTTCAATAGTAGTTTGATGATTATAAACTATAATAGGACAGACTTGGATTAGAATCGGCAAATTCATGGTATTATCATCCGTAAGAAACATGTAGTAATAGAATGGGACAGAATTAGTAGCCCCCACTCCCCAAAAAAGAGAATTTCCAAACTATCCGTGAAGATCATTAATACTAATTGACCATTTTGATATGGCTATGTATGTATATATACCAATTTACTTTCTGTATCTGAAGGATACGTTCAATAAAATGTACAGTAAATTTCGTTTCACCCACTTGAGTTACCCCTAAGCTCAAATCCTTTGTTTAGCCATTCATTCATGTAGAAATTTAAGATATATCATTTTTGAAGAAGGAGTTCTGCAATTTATTAATCTACTTTACGTTGCCTTTAGAAAATCACCGTCTAGTCGGCTCTCCTTTCTCTGTCCGCCCAGAATGACCAGCATTGCGTTTTGCTGATGCCGTGCGTGTCATTGTCGCTGGTTGGAGCTGGTGTTCTGTCGAAAAGGGCATGACAGGAGCAAGATGGCGGCCATGCTCCGCCCTGGCCTTTCACCCCCAGCTGAGCATGGTTACTCCTACCGGAATCCCTAGTCTGTGTTAGACACGCAGCTCGACGCATGCGCATAACAGACGACGATGTGGACACGAGCAGATAGCTTGTTCCTGGCGAGCGAGGAGAGCGAGTAATCGAAAGCGAGGTTATCTCAGGCCAAGAACGCCGCCATCTTGACGGTTGGTCGTCCGGCTCAATCAACCGGAAAGGAAAATCTCCTCGAGCTTTCTTTAAACGGTAAATGGGAATTTTTGGAGTAATCCGCTGTCGTCGTTGTTATCTTACAGGGCGGCGGCAGTGCCAGCAGTTGGGGCTGAAAGGAGGTGGAGGAAAGGGAGTGACGCTTGTCAGGCTGACGCATCGTACTGTGGTTATTTTCTTGCTGACCAGTGGCTAGTTAGCATTATTTCCGGTCGGCTAATCAGTTTCGCTATCCGTATACCCCTCTCTCCTGCACCCCCAACGAATGGTGAGGACTAGTGACAGCAAAGCTATCCGCCTATCAGCTCTAGCAACAACGACTCCTGAGAACTGACCATTGTCCAGTGTCTCCCTCTATCACCATTTTCTGCTTCGTCCTATATCGTTTATCTAGCAAATGTAAGGCACTGTTGTTCTCCTGTCCTCCGCAAGACGATATCATTATCACCAATCAGATCTTTCGCGGGGCCCCTTATTGTCAACGGGCAATGGCGGATGATGAGAGCTCTCATTTATCCCTGCCATACCTGAATGCCTGTCATTATAAGACAATGACTTGGGATTTCTTTCCGCGTCTTTTTTACCGGACAAAATGGCGGCGTGATAAGATGTTCAATGTGGAATAGTGAATAAAGAATCGCTTTTGGCATGCACCACATGGGGCCACTGCCATAGTGGGATGGTCGATGTGGGGATGGGCGTGGGTGGGCGAGGTGTAGAGCAGACAGGTAGGTTTTGGTCAGGTAGGCTACAGCATGGTGCTCAGGTGTGTACAGCGGAGACCCCCCCGTGAGGCAGGAGACAATGCGTAAGTGATGGTAAGCCCCCGACATTACCTCCACCTCCTCTGCTCCTAATGAGGTGTATCATCTGGCGGGGCCATCTGATATGACAATATGCCAGCAAGGGACTGCTCCCAAGCTTGCCACACCCGGTGCTTACTCACAGCGGGAGTGGGGGGTATTTTCGCAGGTCAGGCCCCCGCTATACCTCTCCTCCCACCCCACCTACCGACAGGACCACCGGGTATCTGTATAAAGCAGCTGTTAACAAGCCCCGCGCAGTAACACCTCACACCCATGTTTTTGTAGGGTTAGGATGTGGGGTGGAGCGGGGTGGAAAGAGAGGTATATAGGGGGTGCTGACAGGTATAGAAGGGAGGGTCAGAAGGGTGATACCTGGAGGTTAGACAAACTAGTATTGTTGGTGCTAGGACGCATTAAAGCTGGGCTGGCTTATACCTATGTACCTGTCCACTCACCTGTGTTAATGACGACCGGCCCAAGGTGTTGGGGTGACGAAGGGTGCGGGGTGCGTCGCGGTTCATGGGTGATAAAGGAACCCGCTGGTGCTGATCTGTCCACCCTCCGTCCCCTTCTTTTTTCTGCGTTGTTAAGGCTCGTGTTCTGTGAGTGTAATTGTTGGGTGTCAGCTTGAAGGGAAAGGTGCTTCAGGCTTAGTATGTCTGAGATATCCATAAACTGTTTAGCAAAGAAGGTGATTTCAGCGTACATCCCCTACCCTCCGAACCATGCCATATCGTGGTCATAACAATGGCCGCTATGGTACCTGGGGCCTGGAACCTGGGGCCTTTTTCTAGATTTTACCTGTCGGTTTTGATCAGTTCAATCAAATTCCTAGGGAAAGTAATAATATCGCCTTTTCCCAAAATATTATTTCTCTTGCAGAAACAAAGCAGAATTGCGCCTTATAACATTGTTACCAATCGCAGTTGTCATGATCTATTTCAGAAAAATGTCTCACGGTGGGAATAAACTTTTCGCTCATGGATAAAGTTATTGGCTTCTTTGTAAACGATGGAAACATTGCCTTACAAAAAGTATGGATAGCTAAAAATATCCACATTAATCTTAGGAACAAGACTCAAGGCTTTGATATTTTCCCTTTCTCTTATGACTCTCCATCCTCACTTGACTTTCATCCAAATTATCTTTCAAGTTTTTTTCTTATTAATTCTTTCTCCCCTTTGTCTATTCAACCTAAGATATTTGGAGCCTTATTGCTGTAACTAGTTGAAATCAATTGATGGAAGTGATTGCCACACACCGAACGGTACTTTATTCTGAGCCATTTATGGCTCATAGGCTCTCGAGTCTCATTGTTCTTGCTGCCATTTCAAATCGAATGTAGTGAAACCGGAAAGGCAGTCATAATAATGATTTCCGACACCTCTTCTTGGGCCACATAACAGGCAAGAGAATGCGAGAGCATTGCGAGAACTTGCAGGGAATTCCGCGAACTGCACCCCGGAGAAACGAGGGTCATGATATTGAAGGGTAAGCACCATGTCGTGCATGATGAATGAAAATTTCTGCTAATTATTCTGTCTACCACTGTGCTGGCCGATCAAGTGTTATGTTCTTTGCTGCCTCGCTGCATCCAATTTCTTGAAGAGCTCTCATACACGCGGCAGACTGCCGGCGCCCCACCACGCCGCATGCATACAATAGAGAGTCAACATAAAAGCCCCATTAAGTTGGACACCGGCCTGTTATGGATCATGGTAATACAGATGTGGAATTTGGTGATATGCGACTAGGTCTGTGTATGGCAAGCCGATCCGGCAGTGTTCCCAGTGTGTGTGTTCTATTCCTATTGCGAATAACAATTACATGTAACACAGGTTCTGGATATCAAATTTTATAGTCAAAGAAGATCCCCCACAGAACATTGTGACCTGGTGATTTCAAATCAGGGACTAGTTTTTTTTACCAGTTTTGAAGGACCTGTTCGCAAATGGGATTTTAACTGCCAAACATAAAGAATATAAATGATGTTTTAACACATTACTCTCAGAGAAGAAGAGAGTAAATACGCCTTAGATACCATATACTATTTATACATAGATAGCAGAGCATTTTAAATGGTTTATAGGTGACTTCTAAGCACTAACCAGCTTAATAGGTCAGACGTCCACAATGAGATTCCACGTGAACGTAGTATATGATATTCTATTCCTGACCAAAGCATGAAGCTTAAAGTATCCAAAGATGCAACTATGATGAAGACCCAAATCCAGTCCTATGCGTTCACAGATCCCACCAGATCACGTAACGCACACGGGAGAGAACAAATTTACCTAACTCATACTCTATTAAGGGTTATCCAAGCGACGTAAGTGACCAGGATACCGACCATAACGGGAATGCCAGTGTCAATTACACAAAATAGTGTGGTTCACACAAAACACAGAAAAATAAACAGCCAATCATAGCCTACACACTGGTTCACAGGCCTCACACTAAAGGCCACATACATACACACACATACCCATATACACACACCAGTGACCAGCACCCAGGTCAACCACAGTCCAATCAAATCGAATGCTCAGGTCACATGTTCAATACAGACCAGAGAGGCACAAACTAGGTCGGGTAAAAACTCACTCACCTGTCGTGTTAGGTAGAAAGTCAAACCCGGTAACTTACCAGCAGTCGCTAAAGCTGTTCGCCTCGTATTCTGAATCTATGACCGATATAAACTACACTCTACCACTCTATCTTTGTCATATAGAAGTATGCACAGCCGTTTTGTGATTACAGTTTTGTACTATATAAAATCAATATATATTTCCATTGGCCGACGAAAAGGGTGTCGATTTTTCGAGTTACCCAGACTGCGTCGATATAGAAGGATAGTAGATTTCACTCAGTGACACTCAGTGTTGTGTGGAGCCACATTGCATAATCTAAGCATAAAAAGTCATTCTACGTGCTGTGTAGTTTCCATTGACCGATTTTGGGTCAGCAGTGCCAACCTTTAAGTCTGTTGGTGGTTCCTAACTATAGATCGGTGACCCGAAATCGCCCAATAGAAACGGGCCTCATACGGTATATGGTTAGTTCGGAAACATTTGTGTTTTCAATTCTATTCAAACGTATCCTTTGTGTACAGTAAAACCCCTCTTCCGGGACACCCCGCTTAAGGGGACAATTTGCTCTGAACGGAAATTTTTCCCTCTTTTAAGAGTTTATTTTAACCCCGCTTAAGGGGACACCCCGCTTTAGGGGATAGTTTTTCGGTACAGAAATGCTTAAAAACCTCGCTCAAGGGGACAGTTTTGGAGGGACATCATATCAAAAACACTGAAAATCCAGTTCATGTAGTGTCTCCTGGCCCTCTCCAGGAGGTCCAGGAGGTCCACCTTGTTGAAGGGAGTGTTTGGCTGAGAGAAATCAGCGGCTGCATAAGCGACACACCATGAGCCGCCCAGAGCCGCGACAGCTCACTGAATACCACACCTTCAAAG
This sequence comes from Alentia gelatinosa, assembly GCA_950022655.1. Lineage (NCBI taxonomy): Eukaryota > Metazoa > Annelida > Polychaeta > Phyllodocida > Polynoidae > Alentia > Alentia gelatinosa. The sequence goes on from OX465581.1 coordinate 54,461,364, forward strand.
CAGCCAGCCCGCCCTGTACCGCCCACCGCTAACCTGTAAGCGGGCCTGTAACCCCCTGCCTTCAACGGGTGCGAAAGTCGCTCATACTAATATCCACTCACTGTGGCCGGGGGGGGGGGGGGGGGGGGGGGGGGGGCTGTGATGCATTGCATCGGTACTGTTAACAGGAATAGAGGTCCTCGTCCACCGAAAGTGCAGTCCACCCTCAATGCCTTCCTGGGACTGTGAAACTGTATATACATTGTACTGTACATTTACATGTATTATCTATTTATATTCATTTATATTGTATAATTTATATTTATTTGCTTATTTATATATTATTAATAAACCTTTTAACCTAATAACCATCGTTTCCTTCATTTATGTAGGTATTCTCTATTGTATAACCATTGGCAGACTGAAAACCCCGCTTAAGGGGGACACCCCGCTTAAGGGGACAGTTGGCCCGGAACGGAGGGTGTCCCCTTAAGAGGGGTTTTACTGTATTTACAGCTTCAGAGAGATTACAAAGCCATATAAATGTATATGATGATCAGCTGTTAACCTCACTCGTGGTTGTTCACAAACAGAGGAATAAATCCTGAAACTACCCTGCCATACACCAAAAGGTATTACTCGTTCCTTATTGTTTTTTAAAATATTGATGACGTTCTAACACCACTTCCAACGACAACCTGCACCAATTACAAGACGCCGGACGTGCTTACCTTTCTAAGGCTGTTGAGTCGATTCCCGAGCTGCTCAATTGTGAATTCAGATTCTGCTCCACCGCCTCCGCTCAAAGGCAGTAATAAACGAGAACGAATCGCACGCCTGGAGTGTAAAGAAGATGCGATGTTTTAGGACCAGTTAAGGGGGTGGCTGACAGCGCCCAACTAGCGGAGCCAAAGGGTGGAGGAATTGTGAAGTTAATTTGAGTGCGAAAATACAATGGGACCTGCAGTTTTAGGCCAGTCGCGCAAAGGAATAGGACAACCCCCAATTTAATTTCATTTCAGGTGTTGTCAATACTTTAAGACTCTGTTATGACTTCTTGTCAGAGGTCAGCCAAGGACATTTTAGAGTTTTCCTTGGCAGGACAGATTTCCCAAGGGCTGTTTAAAAAAATACTTTTCAAGGAGTTTTATCAAAGATTTTTGCACATCTTGTTTTTATATGACAACGTTTGACCACTCTTCAATGATGGAAATAAAAACCAATGCCCCCAACTTCTGCAGCACGATAAGCTATATGCAGCAACCATCACTAAGAGGGTGCTGTATTGTTTTAACCAAGGGACTTTGAAATGTCTGATGTGACCGTTATGTGGTATAAAGGCCTTCCAAAACATCAATAATTCATATATTTCTGACCAAAACTCAAATAAGGTGCTGGTATTTAGCTAATGCCCGATGTTTTTACACATCCACTTAATAGTGGAATGAATCAATTGGCTACCTTTTGAAAATGGGGAGGAGAAAAAAAGGGAATATCTAGAGAAAAAGGATATTCCCAGAATTAGCGGTCTGCTAATGTGAGGTAATACTCTAAGATGGAAGGTATTTGTGTGATTTTTAATAGTGAAGCTGACTAAAGCTGCTTGACGGATGTGACTCTTTTGTGTGGCTTTGACATAACCTTCTTGTTTTAACCGATGAAGCAGTTTCTTTGAAATGTTCACTGATGATTTTGTATCCATGATGGCTGGAACAGTCGGGGGGGGGGGGGGGTCGATGCTGATGCAACCTCCAATTAAGGGTACCAGTGAACACTATTAGAGAGACTGAAGGGTATACTTTTGAAGGTGAGTCAAACTGGGGGAAGTTAGTGCCAAAATTGTCAATGTGGATGGTGGGCAGTCGTCCGAGTGTACATTGAGTGTCTTTGGCTATTACATCATTTGGGCTATTGATGTCCTTGTCGTCAATGTTGTTGGTTGTAGTCTGTGTTGCCAGTGGTTGTTGAACGTGGTATTGCTGGTTTGTGGTGGAGGCACTCTCAAGGCTTTTAGAGCAATCATGGCTATTTTTCATTGCATCAAGGTACACCAGGGGGTGCCTGGATGATGGTTGCGCTTGTTATTGCGTCTGTTGCTGTGACTATAATTCTGTCATCACTGCTGGTAGTCACGGTCATGTAATCAGGGTCTGGAATGGTGGTCGTCTCTGCAACGAGAGAGGGAGTGCCATCAGTTGTCATGGTGATCATGGGATGGGAGTCTCTTGTCTCTTGAGAACTCTAGGTTGCTGTAGTAGCAGTAGCCAGTGGTTGCAGTTGTTTTCCTTGATTTGAGGGTTCCCTTCTGGTTGATCGCCCCCATTAGTCGTTATGGGATTGTTTCATATAATTCCAACATGAGCTGCTTTAGCTCGGCTGAAATGTCCATTGCTTTGCACCACAGAATGTCCTGCCAAATGCACATGGACTCTGTGAGCTTGCACAGCATCTTGACCTTAGCGACCGGCTGGTCATCGTGCTGGCATCTCTCTCTGTATGTGTCCCGCTACATGTTGCTGTCTTCTTCCATTAATTAAGTAATCGCAGAAGAGGCATATGGTGTCAGGTGTCAGGATCGTGATAATCATCTGCAAGGAGTACAAGTGGGCTGCTATACCATGCTGGTACCCATACATGGCATACACACTCCAATGGTTAGGCGTGAGCGTATGCATGGTCAGTATTAAAGAAGAAACCAACAAGTTTTGGTCAGAGTCGTCGTTCTCCACGAGTTTGATGCATAGTGATATGAACGAGGCGACAGCCGAGTGAATATCACTATGTTTTGGTGGGGCTATTTTTCGTTGAAATGCTTGCAGGTGATCCTAGAGAGTGTTCTCCTCCAGTGTTAGTATTATGTGTGTGAATAGTGATCTTAATAAGTGGCTCCAAAACTTCATCCAGTTGCAAGCTTTACTGCTGGTGTTACTGCAATGACCATTATCTGCAGAACGCCCAGTGATACATCTAGATGCTCCTTAAAGCTTATATGAACCAATTAAGCTCTGTTAAAGACAAATGCAGGTAGGTATTGAAGCGCCTCCTGGTTCTACTCAAGAAAGACTGGTGCTGCCATCTGGGTTCAGATGGCCTTCCCATAGAAATTAGCATGGTGACATAGTATTTCTTTTATATTTCTCATTTGTATATGTTCTGAACTATCATAATCCAAAATTATTTGAAGATAGCAATAGAATATCAGTGTCATTAGCAACAAAGTCAAAATATTGCATTTTCTCATGGACACCAATATTTACATTTTCAAATGGCCTTCCCATAGAAGTTAGCATGGTGACATGCCATATTTTGCATTTTCTAATTGCTGTTATATGGAACTTATATTATCCTGAGTTATTTGTAAAAAGAATTTACCTTTTACGATTACCAGCTATGATAAGCAATAACAGCAGTACACTAGCTACAACAAGAAAACATGGTAACTAATACAATGCACTATATCTATGTATATCTGTGCATCTATATATGTATCTCAATGTCTTTATCTGCCTGTGTATCTCTTTGTGCCAGTGTATGTATCTGTGTGTCCCTGAGGGACACACACATATATATATATATATATATATATATATATATATATATATATATATATATATATATATATACAGTATGTGTGTCTCTGTTTAAACCTGCTCCTCATACAAGATATAAAAGCTACATTCACTGTGAATCCATGTTATGTATAATATATGAGTTATCCATGCCCCACCTGAGGTGATCAGTGCTCCCAGCCCCCGACACACCAGTGATCATTGGCCCTCCCTGCGTATATCACCCCTGCCTGGTCCCGGTGCAGCATGAGGACCGTTACCCATGATCTGTGACAGGTGCACTCATTGTCAATGAGTAATTGCTTTATATATTAGCTTTAATGTGTAAAATTCTACCGTCGGATGGGTCTCCAATCCTCAGCTGCATGTCAGCGTGTTCGGTTCGCATCGTTCCGTTAGAAAATTTTTATGTGTGTCTTAGTCCAGAGGGAGTAAGACTATATATTAGGGCATGAACTACCCACCAGACGGAGCCACTACTACTACGCTCCTGTTCATACCTGTACAGGTAGAGGATCACTCTCGACCTCACCTCCAAACTCAGATGACGCCATTACCTGTTCTACTTGTCATCATTTTATTTTTCGCCATTGGGTCGGATATGCCCCCCAAGGCTTCGTAACTGTGTCACATGTGCATCTTCTCATTTCAAACCGACCGGGAAGAAGTGCACTCGGATGGATAAAACAACTACGGAGTACAACTTGGATAGTTCTAAGAGAACAATGGCGGGTGCCGGCGGGAAGGATGAAGACCTTCAGCAAGACGGTATTTGGGCGGAGGAAGATGAAGGTATGGAAGTCAATCCCTCTACACTGAAAACACAAGTGCGGACCGAGTTCCGAAACGTGTCTGGCCGATTGGAAGGAATTGAAAAATCATTAAATTCAATTCTTAATCAAATGGGAAATTTGAGTTTGGGCACCGGTGCCAGACCAAAGACCAGACCGCGAGCCGAGGGCAACACCGATACGTGGAGGGAGAGTGCATCCACCCATGACAAGGACCGTGACCGTGACCGGGTTCGTGACCGGGACCAAGTAGGAGGAGTAACCGACTACAAACCAGCTGATCGGGATCACCGCTACAAGGTTCGTGATACAGATGTACCAGATCAAGGAATTCGCTCTTCAAAGCTGCTCAGAGACATGGATCGTATTGGGAAATTGAAGTCTGCTCCTACCGCATCGACCGAGTAGTTCAAGCGATTCTTCGTCCACCAGTGACACCATAGACTCTGACGATTCCGAAGTTACCCGAAGGAAAAAATCCCGCAAGCATCGGAATAAAGTCCGGGCTTCCACAAAATCATCAAAAAAACTTTCTCACAAGAAAGAGAAAAAACGCCTACGTAAGTTTGCTCTTAAGCGTTTTATTGATAAATCGGACAGATCCAAGACCATGTCATTCGAAATGCTGATTTTTTCGTCCTTATCTTTGTGTTCTGAACTGTACGAGGAGGGCAGTGATATCACATCATACTTGAAACATGTACGTTATCTGGCCGAGAAGGCTGAGAACCGCACATACACTACTAATGCTCTATGCAAGTATGATGAGGCATGTCGAAAGAAAATGGCTGTAGATATTGATTCCTTTGTAGGGGTTGATCCAGAACTTTCAACACGATTCCTCAGTGTGGATGGAACTCGAGGTGTAGAAAAACAAAAAGTGAAAAATGTGGTTAAATCAGGTACTAAGAGTAGCAGAAGTAAAATTGATCGTACAAAAACTCGTTTTTGTATAACGTTTCAAGACAATAACTGTACCCAAACGAACTGTAGATTCGACCACAAGTGCATTGTATGCGAAGGAGACCATGCGAGAAGCGATTGCGAGGTAATCCGTAAACTGAAAATAGCCAAATAGGATGAGGTTCCGGATATGGGTCCCAACGTATACACTATCAGTAAACCTATAGTTGTCCATGTATCCGGTGAAAATTGTTCCATGACTGATGATGTTTTACAGGATTGTGCTATTCCCGATGTAAGTCATTATCTTGATAGTCAAGATGACAGTGGCGAGGGAATTATTGAATATGATGAAAATTTTCCTGTAGTAGATGAACCCGAGGTAATTGAACTAGAAATTGAATTCTCATTCAGAAATATTCATGATCGTACACAATGTATAGTCTCACAAGGTCCAACAGGAGTAATAATGGATATTATTGTTCCGATCAGAGATGGTTACACATTTTAAAGCGATTTAGTTTCTTTAGAAAATCGCTGCACCAATGACAACTGTGGTAAATCACTACTTGGTGATACTAACTGTTTTTGTATTTGCATAGATGATGGGGCACATATTCCTGTCTCATTTGGCTGCAGGTTTGCCTGTAATTGTTGTTATACATTGAACGGTAGCCATGTCCAACTCAAGCCTTGTTCTTGGGCATCGGCAGTTTTCCTTATGGATAATTATGTTTACCATGATATGTATTGCCTTACAGGCATATGTCGAGGCTTTCCTATTGTGGATACCGGTTTCAGTAATTCTTATGATTGTGCAAACTACAACTCAATACAAGCAGAGCCTTACTGTATTCAAATGAGTAGTAACGTCAAGGATGAATTGAAATCAGGCAAAATTTCTAGAGCGGAAGAATCGCCTCAGTGTATCCATTCGATGGGAGCAGTTGGAAAGAGTGATGGGAGCCTACGTCCCATAACGGACTGCCGTAGGCCGGTAGGCACCAGTATTAATTCCCATATGGAAAAAATGGCTCAAAAGTTCAAATTCAAGAGTATTGATAATGCCACCGAGATTATTTTCCAAGATGGTTATGGCGCGGTTACAGATATCAAAGCGGCCTATAGGTCGGTCCATGTTGCTCCTGCCCATAGGAAATTACAAGGTTTTCGTTGGTCTCTCCCTGATGAGGACGAGTCTGTATTTCTAGACCACCGCTTGTGTTTTGGGGGCCGGTCTAGCCCATTTATATTTAATTGTTTATCTGATTTTGTTACAAGATTCCTCTTGTTCTTCTCTATTTCATCATGTATCAATTACTTAGATGACTTCTTCATTTGTGCTCCAGATCTTGATACGTGTTTAGCTTATCAGTTTAAACTGATCTCCATCCTGGAGTATTTGGGATTTGTAGTTAATAAGGGAAAAACAACCAAACCTAGCCAACGGGTTAAGTTTTTGGGAGTTTTTATTGACTTTTGTAAATTCGAGTTGTCATTACCAGAAGATAAGATCAAATCGGCTAGGGAATTAATCACTGAATGCACTCCAAAAAACTGGATCCCCTACAAAAAGTTTGAGAGTCTTGTGGGTTACTTATCGCATTGTTCAGTAGTAGTCCATGGAGGTAGGACTTTTATGCGTCGCCTATACCAGGCCCTTAAAGACCACCATGGTAAACGACGGATTAGTGTTACAGACTCAATCAGAGCGGACCTTAAATGGTGGGAGTGCTTCATCTCAATCTTTAATGGTCGGTCCTTAATACCTGATTCTGTACGAGACCATTGCGTATGTTATACAGACTCCTCAATGTCTGGATTCGGGGCCCATACTGAATCTGAATTTCTATTTGGTACATGGAACGACCCATGTGTTACTTGCATACATCATGATATTGCCCCGATTTTTGACAACTACGATGAAAATATTAACGTGATGGAGCTCTGGCCAGTTGTCAGGGCAGTCACAAGGTGGTGCCGGAAATTCAAGAACAAAGTCTTACACTTGTACATAGACAACACACAAGTCATAAGCATGATCCGCTCTGGTAGGAGCTCTAATTTATCTGCTATGAATTGGATCCGCGAGTTATTTTGGATCGTTTCCCTGAACAACATTCGCCTACGGGCCCACTATATCAGATCAGAAGATAACGTTTTTGCAGACTCTTTGTCTAGAATGTCTGACTATCATTTTCATGATATCTTGAATCGTTTGATTGATGTGAATATTGTTTGTTGTCCTTTCAGAAAACATTGAAGATATCAAGTCTGAATGTCTTGAATACCAACTTCAAGGTTGGTCCTTTAACACTTGGGTTACTCGAAAGTCCCAATGGAAACGCTTCATTGAATTCTGTGAAGTATATGAACTTGAACCTCTTCCGGCCAGTGTGGACACTATTTGTTTGTATTTATCTTACTTGGCCAAATCGTTAAAATATGTATCGATTGTCAATTACCTCAGCTCAGTTTGGGCACTTCATAAATACTTTGATGTTCCACATGTGGATAAAACATGTTTCAAGATAAAAATGACCTTAATGGGCATTAAGAGAATAATTGGTAATCAACAAAATCCGGCAACCCCTTATTATCCTCATCAACTATTGGACATTTTCAAACTACTCGATATGAGAAAGGATGAGGATCTGGTCTTTTGGGGAGCGGTTACATTGTCCTTTTGTGCCTTGTTAAGGAAATCTCACGTTACTAATTCCACACACATGTTATTCACAAAATCGGTGGAATTTACTTCATTTGGTCTTATATTATGTATAGATTCTTCAAAAACTATACAGTTTAGAGACAGAACCTTTAAATTGCCTATTAATCGTTCTGATACTCCTTTATGTCCTGTATATTGGTTATCCATGATTATAAAGAGATTTTCCCTTATGCCAGATGATCCTTTGTTTCCAGATCCTGGTTCTAAAACACTTAAACCGTATAATTATAAGAACTTCTATAAGAAATTGAAGTATATGTCTACATTAATCGGTCTTAAAGGCCGTTATAGCCCACATAGCCTAAGAAGAGGTGGGGCTACATTTTTGGTAACAATTGGGATTCCTATCCATGAGGTGAAGCGCATAGGAGACTGGAAGTCATGGGCAGTACTATTATATATATCAGAATCTATAGATTCTAAGATTGTAAAGGACCTCAGGGTCTCTCGAAAATTGAGTGGTTTTGTTTAACTGGGTTGGGCTCGTTTTCGAGTGTCCTGGCTCCTCCAAGTACCTTCCAGTTGCTTCCATCAATAATATGTGTGTCTTAGTCCAGAGGGAGTAAGACTATATATTAGGGCATGAACTACCCACCAGACGGAGCCACTACTACTACGCTCCTGTTCATACCTGTACAGGTAGAGGATCACTCTCGACCTCACCTCCAAACTCAGATGACGCCATTACCTGTTCTACTTGTCATCATTTTATTTTTACTTATTGTTATGTAAATAAACATTCCGGGCTCGTTTTCGAGTGTCCTGGCTCCTCCAAGTACCTTCCAGTTGCTTCCATCAATAATATATAAGCTTTAAGGCTTAGCTCCATGTTAACGTGTGGGGGTTACCATGTTGATCGTAACCAAGTATCATTAGTTAGGTCAAGAGAAAGTGCAATATGTTTCCTGAATAGAGTAATTGGAATGAAACAATAGGTCACTGAATGACGAAGAGCAGTCAAACGAGGAAGGAGAACCAGTCAAAGAGGATGGTGTTGAAAATGTGATATTGCTGTATTCCATTTTGTAAGCTACAACAAATATGTATCTTACTATATACCTACTGCCGTAAGTGACGTAATTACTACACGCTGCTCTCTACCATGTACTGTACAGCTGTGCAGTAAATCATGGTTCGTTTTCCAGCATTAAAAAACAGGATTGCGTCATCATTTCAAAATGGCCGATGTTTTAAATTGCGTCAATATCGGTATCGTTAACGTTGCAGTACATAGACAAGAGGCCCCCAATTATATTGAAATAAGAAATCTACACACAAATTATGGAAAAACGTCGAAGTACGGAAATAAAAAGGTGAATAAACATAGGCATTCACATTAAAATGGGACTGGAATGAGAGAACAACTGCTATGTTTTCTTCCCGACGATTTCCCGCTGGTTTGCAAGCGACAACAAGTGTTGCTATGCAGGTTGCTATGTGTGTTGCTATGCGACAATGTCACAGCCGCATTCCACATAAGAGGCGAAAGCTACGGTTCACGTCGACCCTTCTATGCCCAAATTTGACTAAAAGTAACTCCTACGAATTAAATATGGTAAATATATGAATGTTTTTGAGGTATATAGTAAAAATAAAACGTTGTGCCTGTCGTTACAGCTCGCTGTAAACGTCCCGGGTCCCGTGTTCGGATCCGGATTTCTACGTTTACAGGAACATCGTTTTATTACTTTACCAGCTAGATATCATATGACTAACAAATCAAGGAGAGTTAGAACGCGTATTGGAATAAGCAATTATGTTTGGAAAAGGATGAAATAACGACAGGAAAGGACGATAGAGTAGTTTGTAGTTGGTGATTAGCTGCACTATGAGTAGGAGCGAAGAAACTTCAATAAACCCAATATAAAGAGTTGAATATAAGGATATGAAATAGAAAGGGAGACTCGTGCTAAGGTACGGGAATAAAGAACTGTAAACAAGAATGGAGAAAGAGGGGCGTCAGAGGGAGGACGGGACATGAAAAAGGGACGAAACCTATTAAAGATGGAGGAAATAAGTATAGGAAAGTAGTTATAGGGGTTTAGGGGGGGGGGAAGAAAGAGGGGATGGGTCAGTGACATGAGCTTCTGTTAATTCCCTCCCCTCATCATGCCTGCCTCGCCAGGCTCCTACACCCACATGAGACTCGGGATCGAGGTTGGGGGTTGAGCCTGAACCTGGTGGTGGATCCTTTCTCGTAGCTTGATGAAGGCTCATTCTCAGCACTTTGTGCCTGATGCCGGCTGATAGGCAGGTTAGCCCAGCCCGCCTCCTGGGCTGATGAGATCCGCCCCCGCCCACAATGTCCTGATTAGAAGAGGGATCCAACGGCGAACACCGCCGCGGGGTTGTCTGCCTGGACGTTCATGATCCAAACCGGTGCTTAAATTATCACTGACACGCCCGTCAGTATGCTGCGATTACATACAGCCTGTTAGTATCAAGATAATCATCACTGTCAGCTGGAGAACATCGTAATGCTTTAAACTGTCGTCATTGCATCCATCAAAGTGAAACCTATAACGACTGCTGTCGACATAGTCCAAATATCTGCTTATTATAGCCACTGACAAAGACGGCGATAGCGCCAATGTGATACATATACATTCAGGCCGTTTCCACAGACAACTACTGTGAGTTCCAGAACGTGGTATTTCAAAGGATTCCTGATGCATTCAGGGCAGTCACAACCGTATTTAGAAGAAGCGACCATTGTATCCACTCAGTCCCACCCTCTGTATACAGTAGTATAGTAGAACCCCGCGGATGGACACCCCGCGTTAACGGACACCTCTGTTCGGAACGGTTCCCTCTATAAGGTTAAGTGGACACCCCGCGTAAGCGGAATCTTTAGTCCATAACGGAAGGTGCCCGCTTACGCGGGGTTCTACTGTATAATACATGCTAGCACACACAATATATCAGTATAGGTATTCATGTTACCATCAGCACCATCTCCCTTTGAATATCTTGAAAAGCGACTACTGAATATAATAGTCACCATCCATGTAAACCACCAACATCTCCATGAACCATACATGTACACCACCATACACTATCAACATGCAGCATCGCCATACATCATACGTGTACACCACCTAACATTCAACATACAGCATCACCTAGATCATGTATGTTCACCAGTAATTGCATATGCCACCACTAAACACTAAATACAACCACCACCATACACTGCCACCACTATCACTTTTGGTGCCTGAGGCGTCCTCGGGTAACTGCGCCTTCTCTATATCCCGCCCCCATCTCTCACTTATCTGACTTCTTTGAAATCCGCCCCTCTTGCCCCTTGGCTGTGAAATACCAATTAATGGGTAAATGAGTACCGAGGATCAACCCAAGGGGTGCAATGCCGTTTAATTACTGGGACATTAGATCCGAAATCAGGTCAATCTCTGATACTAGAGCCCAGAAACCTTCCTAAGCTTTTGTTTAGAACTGATCAATATTCTACACGTTCATTATGAGATGGCATTAAGCATAAGATTTATTAGGAATTTCTGAATTGCTTACCTCATTCTGTCAATACTTATTCATACCTTTTCCCCTTTTCTATTACTCTTAAATCTCGCCCCCTGTCTCTGTCCCTTTCTCATAGTCTCAATCTTGTTCCTGTCTCTGTATCCCTCCTTGTGTTCCCCTCTCGATCCTGCTCTTCCATTCTCTTACTTCTCTCTGCTTCTTTCTTATTTCCTTAGCCCTACTTGCCCATTCCCCTGCTGGTAGTATTAACACACCAACGACTGGAATATTTGATAAGTGTGTGATTTATCATCAACCGATCTTATGTTTATATATTTACCTCCTAGACGACGATTCCCTATCGGGCACTGGTAACCAGTTGGCTTTTGTAAGAAATAGTCAAAATTCAAACAAGCAGAAACTGATTGACGCTTTAAGCAGGCCAATGATAAGCCTACTGGGACTTATAGAAATGTAAACTTAACAAAAAGGATTTGCCTGAAACCAGTGGCGGCGGCTCACAAAGAGGCTGGTCACACCAGGTGGCACGAGTTGACGGGCCCGGCTAGATGTCCCTAGAGACGTGGTGTTATGTCCGACTAGGGGTCAGGGGTCAACTTTCGACCAATGACCACCTACCGGCTGCACTGCAGGGTCCCCATCCTGTACAGCCTTATGTATTGACTTTCTATTACTGTAAAATATGTTTATCATAATGCATATAGACATAAATACTGATTTTGTTTCTGATAGTGGGTTGTTTATGATTAAATCTCAGTCTATTCACACAGGATATTGTATACATACATGCGTGTGCTGAACTAAAATGGTTCACCAAAGTTAGAATATGCACCATACAGACGCGTTGACGTCTGCTGGGAGAGTGATCCTAAGGGATTACCCACTCCCACCAGGTGACGCTAGCAGAGTGTAACAGGCGTCTCGTGTAGGGGGCGCTGTTGTGCTCACGGGAGGAGGTTCCAGGCATCCATCGCGGACACATTGGTCACTAGGGACGGGCGACCAATTACCTTGACATTGATCCTCGTCCGAAGTAAGCTGCCACAATGACTACTCCACACAAGGAGCTGGCCACTGACAGGTACTGCTGGTGGTTTGACCACTCTCCTGACCACTCCACACAATACCCTAGACGTCCTATGCTTCCGAGTCCACTAGCACTCCCCATCCCTATGGACCTACTAGTGTGTATTACGTAATAAATTATCTATCCCCTTAACGGTGCCGTCCAAGGAGCCGTTGGACAAATGCTGGGACTCCATTGAGAGGCTTTATGGTTTGTTCAACCAGCAACAAGCGGGTTGTAGCCCCTCTGGTGGTACAAAGACCTCGCGTGGTACGACCAAAGAAGGGCTTTGGGGGGACGTGTGTTTATATAAGTCTGCTGATCTCCTGAAGGGATGAGGCAGTATATAGTCAGACCGCAGACCGCTGGGGGATTTCGTGACGATAGTAGTTTTAGATACAAGATAATGGGATAATTGAGAGGGGTGGAGTTTTCGGTTACAGTGAAGTGATATGCACTACCTATTACTTGATATACCCAGAACATATAAAATATCTATTCATATAAAGACCATGTTTAATGTAGCCAAAATTATGTGTGTTTACCCTAGAATACACTTGGTCCTGTTATTCTGAAAATGTCAGATATGCATAGAATTAATCAGCAATCATCCCAGAAGCTTCAGTACATTCTATGTTGCCATCACTAATCGTTTCTAGTTGTTGATAACAATACGGTTGAATAAAAGGGAGTTTAATGCCGCCAGTAGAATGATATTATACCAAATCAAGAATTTGTCGGATCCTCAAAGGCATCGTAACACCCATTGTGTGGTGATGTTCAATGAGCGATGACAGATGAAAGGCTTTGTCACCAAATTAACCGCTTTCAGACAAGCAAACAGATTTTGGCACCTACTTTAATCTCATAAGAGTAAGTAATAATTGAGGCAGGTTCGCTGTGAAGTATACCGCAACACAGGTATTTGAAGGTGGAAGCAAACTTCTAGCTCAGCCAAGAGGACTCCTTCTCGCAGCACCTGTAATTCTATCATATCGTGCATACATCAAAGCCTCTAAACCGCTTTATGTCGGATTGAAGGTTGTTCGTGGGTCCTTCTTTTCTGTAACATCCTTCAAAGCTATCTTTCAGCAGTGGAACAGTCGGTGAGATCTGTGCTGACGGTTCAAGTGAGTTTGTCTTGCTTTGACAATGATTGTCCTGCTTTTGGTGAAATGAAATGGAAATCCCGTTATTACAAGAATCCTCAAACATTGCCTAGTAGTCTTCATTCAGACGATATTAGGATTATACCAAAATATCGTTAAATCGCAATGAGTCTAACAGTAGGGAAATCAGTAAACACCAAATCAGTATTTAAGCTTAGACCAGGATTATTCTTGCCCATTCCAGCTAAGCCTTTCAAAAAGGTATTCTATCAAAATCACATGAAGAACTGTCATAGATATTTAACAGATAAGATACTTAGATTCATTCAGGGCATCGTCATGTTGACACTGACGAGAGATTGTCATTGGAGTCTAGGAGAGGGTAACGAGACTTTCTGGTAAAATGTTTTTATAGTCCTGTATAATGCCCGGCATCCTCCTACTACGATAGAAATTTGGACTTACCAATATAGAACCAATACAAAAAAGTAATATCAGAGACTTATCGGGAAGGTGCAAAATCGTAGACATATATGTCTAGACATGCCAATTCACCACGCATCGTAAGGGGTTGACTGGTAAAGAAAGGTGGCCATGGTCCCGATATGACCCACAATATGGCCAGGGATATCGCGGGGCATGTCGGAACCATAAGTGCATATCTTGAGGTGTTATTTCCATTTTTAGATATGATGCACTATAATTTAGGAAATAGTGCATGAATAATATTTACTTTTCACATAGAACAGTAATGTGTTTTTCTCTGGCATTGAACGCTCTATTCAAAGTCAAACTAAGAAAGCACTGGTTTGAGACACTTAAAGCTAATAAAAAATCACCAGATTTCCAGGGTATACGGACATATGTGTCGTCTACCTAATCCCAAAATTTCATGAATTTCTGATTAGTATCTCAAATGTAAACTCAGATTTCTCTGATAGAATGCTCTGCGATGCCACCGATTATACCCACCGCAATTTGAAATTGTTTATTTCTTGTAGAGACCCTACTGGATGGGTTTTGCATCAGAACGAAATAGTAGACCCCCATTTTGTATCGGTTCCTAATTGCAGAGACGTGGTCAACTGTCCCGTTTAGGTGACCTTCCGACGCGATTTTGATTTTGTATCGGACACCGGGCCTTAGGATTGTTGATGAAAACCTTTCTCACCTCTCCCCCCCCCCCCCCCCCCCCAATATAATCCCATCCCCCGGTGTTTGAAAACGCTGTGCCCAATTATATGAAAACTTGATGTCCACTACACTCACACGTGAGCATCATCCTTCACCCCAACATTCAGTATAACGTGCGCCTCACTTACAAATACAGACACCCAGCCAAACTTACGCCCCTAATGAGATATGAAAGCAGTAGGTACTTCTGTATGCTAAAAGCGTGTTAGAGAAACGTGGGAATAAACGTTTTCTACTCGGAAAATCTCGCAGGCGATGTGATGTATCCACTGCTCAGCTATCTTAGCAATTACCATGGCCTGCAAGTGTAACAACCGCGGCGATCTGCCAGTTCCACTTACCGTTCAAAGACTCCGGGACATTGATTTCATTGTCAGGGGATGCTTCCCCTGTTATGGGCTCACCATTACAACTTCCGACAGCAATAGCCACACGAGAAATTTACACCAATTAAATAATAAAAATCAATTACAATGAGTATCCAATTTCTCACTTTAAGCCGCGCTGGCTGAATGAGGAGTGACAGTTACGCCATCCATATTTTACCAATAAGATTTCAGAGGGGGTTATTGAGAGATACGCCGCCTTTGGGTAAACGAGATTTTTTTTCTCAGGGGTAAATTAAATTCTCTGCGATGCCTGGTGCCTTCCGGCTCCCAACCCACCCTCCCACGACCCACACTCTCCAACCACATGAAGTTAAATGTAATAAGTGCTTTGTCTGTCTCCTGCTATCATACGTGGTGTCTGACATGTACAGAGAAAGACAAATGTATAAGGCATCACACACAGGGGTAGGGGAGCTGGGGACGAGGAGTTTAATTCACGGCGCCGACATATTCCTTGGATGTGGTGATCGCTAATCGTATTATTGGGGCTAGGCTGACAGGTACCTTAATGCCATTGTAATGAAACTAACCTCGCAGCCATCATCTGTCGGATCTGGTTTCAATGTTTCCAGTAAACTTTATCCAGGGAAGCAGATTACTCTGTTCATATCGTATTTTCATTTTCTGAGCCTTTCTGGTTATATAGGATCTCAGATAAATCCAACGGATATGCCATTTTTTACGCTGTTCATCCTTTCGGAGTTCGGCAGAGTTTCACGTCGTAACCCTTATGAAGTTGAGATTGAATAGAAAAATAATAGCGACAAAGAGAAATGCAGAGAAAAGTGATTTACTTATTTGTGATTTCCCTAAATATTGATACCAACAGTATGGCTTGCTTGGTTCTGGTTTCACTATCGGGACATCTCCCCGGATCGGTACTTAATCTAATCCCCACGATTGACATCTGTGGGGGTCGTTGGTTTCCTTTCGCCAACAGTTAAATTTCCATGCTCTAGAATTATCCAGTAAAGAAATATGAATGCATACTAGCGGCAGATTATGATAAACACCAACCAATTGCTAGATTATCGCTTTTAATTTCCATTGTAATACCGATTAGAATACAAAAGCAACATGGTCTGTTTTCGTTGTCACATCAGTCGCGTTTTGTACAGTGTAAAAAAACATGAACACAATAGTAGAACTGTACACGTAAACAAGATCAGAAAAGTAGCAAAACCTTGAGACCAATGTTGTGTTAAGATGAGAATAATCACCCAATGAATTTCTTTGTCTCCAACCAACCACAGGATGCTACCCTTGCTGAATAATCGAATTCGATGTACACATGTATATATATAAGCACATAGGAACACCATACATTTCAACCGAAATTTGCAACAATCCCACGTCACATATAGACCAACCTATACAGACATGATGATAGAAGCTTATCGAGAGGGAGGGTTGAGGAGGTGTCGGATATAAGAAAGAACCTTCACAAGCCGAGTTTCGGATTCAAAACACCCACAAGTGTCGGTGATGGAGGAAATTATGCGAAGCGCCGACGGCGGATTGTTGAGAGGTTTTGAAATGGGTGAAGAGAGAGAACGATAGGTGAGGTGATGCTTGGTGGAGGAGTAGGGGGGTTAAGGGTGGTGATAGGTATGGGGTGGTGTACCGTTGGCATGGCTCCATGACGATTTAAAACCGGTGACACAGGCGTCGAAAGCCCGGAGACAAAATTCCGTTCCCTGTGGGCAAGCAGGGATGAGCTCTGGTGCTATTCAATACCAGCGAGACTATCCCACAATCATACTGAAATGTATTTCTTGCAAGAAAAACACAAGCCTTTGTTGGTTGTTTCCATGAGAGCTACGCAGCCATTGGCAGTGTGCCTTTGTTGAGCTGAGCCCTGCAGACTAAGAGGGGACGATAGGAGAAGGGGTAAGGGGGCTTAGTGTGCGTGGGTGGCTCGAGATCAGCGGAGCCGGGACCTGGGATAAACTATATCATATCACAACAGACGCCAAAGGTGAGATTCCTTTGACCTGCGGAACACTTACACCTTTCATGGGCTATAAGCTGTTTCCAGGCGGAAGAGAGAGACTGCGCCCTCCGGCGGTTTCGCCACCATTTGCGGGGAGACACTCTGTCATTGGATTAGACGCCGGCGGATGTTGTGTTGGCCGGGGATGATGATGAGTCTTCTTCCTTCTCTTTTTTTCCACTCCCCCTCACTCTCTTTCCCTTTTTGGGTTTTTGTTTTGACAAGGCTCGGGATGGGAGATTGGAGAGGATGGTAGCTCCTCGTGGGAAATATCGGAGATGAGAGGAGATTTGCACCTGGAGAGAAACCACTCGAGAACGCCTGGTAATGTATTGGGCGCGCATAGCGGTGGACAATAGAAAAATGAGCGATAAAAGGTACAGTATACGGGAGTATTATATGGGATGAGCTGCAGTCTATGGAAGACTCATGCTAAATGCTAACTGCCAAACGCTTTATGATTTGGAGAGGTTGCTCCCATGAGTATTTTGTATAGCCTTTAAAATGCTAAAAGGTGTTATAGACGATACATCGGCATTATCAATCATCTAGATTTCCCAACAGAGATTTCTGAACATTGAAATCAATGTTCCCTTAAAAGATCAAAAAAATTAAGGGCGACGCACTTTCGTATCACCTTTCTATTTGGCTTTCAACAACTTGTATTTAGTATTTGATATATTTGATGGAACGTGACCAATTTCCATAGGATTCTGTTTGGGAATTCTCGGTATGTGTGTACGAATACTAGCGGCCTGTTTAAGATAGGGAGAAAGGGGCGCTGCGATGTACACCACCACCTATGACAGTGACACATTGTAGACAGTTTGAGGCGTTTAAATGACCTAGTCAACAATGGCGGCCATCACCGAGGGAAATCTCCCATGTGTGACGTTTTTTCACACTCCGGGCTGGCATCGGATCAGAAAATCTCTCCGTGTTAACCTCTCCCCCGTATGTTTTCAGGATATTAACAGCCAGGACAAAAATATCCTCACCGGATCCGAAATACAACAGACAGGTGCAACTACATTACAGGCAGCATCTCGCCATTCCTTGACATCATTTTGTAAGAGACACGCGAAGTAATAATCCCTGCCTGCAGCGCCTTCGTTTGAATCC
This sequence comes from Alentia gelatinosa, assembly GCA_950022655.1. Lineage (NCBI taxonomy): Eukaryota > Metazoa > Annelida > Polychaeta > Phyllodocida > Polynoidae > Alentia > Alentia gelatinosa. Next base: position 54,479,711 of record OX465581.1, read on the forward strand.
AATTTTTGTCGTGCCATAATCAACTTGATTTAAAAAGATATGTTTCTTCTGGTAAAACGCGACAGAAGTATTCTTTTATCAAAACACTATTACTGGTTTAAAGTCAATTCAAATAGCCATGTGTTGTCATGTTACGATTTGTTTAGGATGATTTATTTCACTTTTATCGGATTCCCCAGATTTATAGGGGAAAGAAGGGTTCAGAGTTCTTAATCACTACCCTACAGAAGAGCTCTAAATACAAGGAGCAAGTAGGTGGTGCAATAATCAGACTTTTTTTCATTGTCGGAGCTCGTGAATGAATTGGCTGATACACACAGTAAAACTCCGCGTAAGCGGCCACTCTCCGTTCCGGGCCAAAGTGCCCGCTAACGCGGGGTGTTTCAAGTTTCCGTCAGAGGTGCCGCTCACACAGGGTTATAGGCATGTTCGTATGGAATAACTGTCCGTTGACGCGGGGTGTCCGCTGACGCGAGGTGTTGGCTTACGCAGAATTAAATTAAACATCTAATAGAGGGGAAATTTCCGTTCCGGGCAAAAGTGTCCACTAACGTCGGGTGTTCGCTTACTCGGGGTGTACGTTAGGCGGGGTTCTACTGTATATATATTGTGGCGAACAAGGTGAGGGGACAAGGCCTAACTTCGAATCCAATTAGCAGATTCAAGCTAAGGCGCTACAGACAGGAGATTGTTACTTGGCGTGTTACCTACAGCACACTGCTCTTCTGGCTACGACCATTTCTGGGCTGCGCCGCCTACCTGGTCGCCTTCTCCAATACCTCGTCAACTTCGCTTCATGCCTTGGCTTTGCTCCTTCGGGTCATCCCTAAGCCGTCCCTCGACTTGGCCCTCGCATTTCCCCGAGTAATCTGGATATCACCGCACCTGCCATCAAACCAGTGTTTTCATCATCTCCTCCTGCAATCTTCATCCTCTTGGCACTTGAGGACCCAGCGACATGCCTTGAGAAACTTTGTGATCTTATAGAGCGGTCGCACCAGAGCTGAGTGTCTAGTGGACCCCTAGTATTCTGATACTTCGAGTTGCTTTTAATGGGCTTTTCTTCTTTATCTTGACAACAACAACTCAGTACATTTGTGTTCTACATGGCGCTTTCCAGTTTATCATACAAAGCTTTCTATCTATTGAAATAACATGTACTCGTAGATAACCTTCTATAACATTTCCATGGTTTACATAATTTACTTCCTGCTGGAAAATCCGAGTTACGTATGAATCGGTAAAAGAACAAAAAAACCACAAAATGAATGAATAATCAAAAGAAAATTAAATGCCTATGGGGAAAATATGTGGTAGGAATGTTTCAAAAGGATTTCATTTTTCATCCCCAGTGATAGAATCCCCTGTCTCTTTGTTGGATAACCACATTTTTCTTCCCTCTTCATTTTTTCTCGGTGAGGATAATAATGTCTTGTCTGAGATTGGCTGGTTGGGCTCACCCCCGAGGCTTCCCTAGCTGACAATAAATAGTGCTGACACAGGGGCACTGACCAACTGAAATGATATCCAAACATTGGCCGGGATGTCTCGTCTAAGTCACCTGACTACCCGCCCCAGGACATACTTACCACGACCAAAGACCGCCAGTGTCTGAATTAATGCATCTCAAACACCACCCAGTGAGGAATAGGTGAATTAATACTGTCCAAACATACCGGGTTCTCTCTGTGGCCACCAGGTGTCAGTCTGCCGTGACAGAGATACGTCAGGGACTCAATCCGAGGCTGGGCTTGTAATAATAGGCCCGCAGAAAGGCAAAACATGACATCTGGCGGGATGCCATGGACGCTTGACACCCTCCCGGTCTTGCTTGGACTTGGCTGGAACTATAGGTGTCCTCTTTAAGCACTGGGGGGTCAAACGGCGGAGCCTGGAAACAACTGATCTGTTGACGTCTTTGTCGTCGTGTTCTGACTTCTGGCTGGGAGGGAATTCGAGCTAAACCGCAGTCCAGGGTGTAACTTGATGATGTATTGACACTCGAACGCACCCCCAGCATCTGTGTGCAAGAAGGGGATAGGTAGGAAGGATAGGGTGACAGTATGGATAGGTGTGTCCCATACTTGGCACCAGAGTGCGAACTTTGCTCTGTACTTGACCTCCTGGTCAAGTAAATAATTGGAATTGTGGCGATGACGTCATTATCAATGTTGTGTTGGATATGTGACCTTGGTGCCAGGTATTCAGGCCCACCTGAAGAATACTTGTGAAGTTTTCGACATAGATGCTGAGCCTTTACTTCACAGCAGTTTAACAACTATTTACACAGAAGAAAACACACAGTAGTAGCCTTTACCATTCTGATATCCATTCATATAATGCAGGAAATGATTGTAGTCCTTCACGTAGAAACTAAAATTTGGACGTTATATTAAAGTTTGCATTTAGAATGCCTGGTGGAAGTTCCCTTTTTTGCAGTGCTAATATTGGTGCTGGTCCTTCGGGTAGTGGTTTTAGATAGGCATATTGGACAATTCACACTTGCGCCACCTGGTGATTTTCAAATATTGTCAGTTATCAGTCAAAACTGGTTTCTTGGGATTGATTCTAATTCTAAATGAGTAAATCTAATGTTTTGTCCAGTTTATCCAATTTTAATAGGTATTATAGGCTAATTCACATTTGCTTGATTTACATAGGAAACGTGCTGAAAATGTGGTTTTCATCAATTCCTGCAAAACAAGGACGCTGATCTATGGCTTCTAAAACTGAAGAGTGTAGTACTATACATCTACTATATTCTGTGAAAGTTTGAGGAAACTGACATCGGTTTTACTATGCGAAAAGCAACTTCTTAGAATTTCTGTCATAATACCTGATGAATGATCAATAGCATCCGAAACGTTGTAATCTAAGAAAGGAATAAATACTATCCTGTTATCCAACTTCATTTCTTTGTTTTAGGTTGTGCCTTCATTCAGTATTTATATTTTCTGTCATAATATTGAGCTGTAAATCAGAAATTAGCACAGTGACCCCCAATTATTAAGTTAGATATGTATACTAGAGCAGTTGGAGATCATCATTCAATTTTCAGGAAAATGAAATGGGTTTTAATTTTTAAGCCAAATTTTCTGATATTCCTTTAAGTGGCTGCTCTCATCGCAAGGGTAGCGAGCAAAAATTGTGTCACCGACTATTTTTTTTGGGGGGGGGAATGATTCTTTATTGACATTTAAAGGATTCACATACAAAGCACGTAATTTTCAGCCAATAATGTCAAACAGACACAAAAAACAAAACAATAACTAGACAAAAGAGTCATCAACATCTGATTAACTTTCATATCAGTTCTAAATTTCAAACATTCACATAAAGTTAATTTACTCTCAGAGATAACATAGATTTTTATATTCAAAAGACACACAAAAGAGACAACATTGAGGCAACATTGACATGTGACACCAATAATGCTTTGGATACTTCCCCTAACCCAAAAAGGGATGCTATCTCCTTAATAAATCCTCATATTGGTTCACCAAACACATGTTAAACAGCATTAGTATGGACAATCATAGGTGTGTGGTGGTAAAAAGAGATTACATATTCTTCAAATTACAATAAACTAGACTAACTGCCTATCAATAACCATAGCATCATAGAACATCAAAACTTTCCGGTAAGGCGACTCCAGACAACGATACGTACAACCCCAAAGCTGACAATCACAGTTGTATTGGTTTATCAAACCTGTTGAAAATCTATGACTGACCATTTATACAGATTGTTGTTGTGTGTCCGGTTCACCTGAGATGTACACCTTACGTCAACTAACTGCAGTCTTTAACCAACGTTGGTAAAGAGGGTCCAATAAAGAGAGCAGACGTTGAAAGGGTCATGCGCCAATGGGATTCCTCAACATCTAAATTCAATTCTCAGTCAATGATCTTTATGAAACTCCTTCGTACGGAAAGGGGAAGTCATGGGATGCACTCAGACCAGAGTCCAGGATATCACAGATCTTGAAGAATTGAAGAGCCCTTCTTCATTTACAATTATTTACCTGCATCACATAGGACATACAAGGAGATGAGGATGACAGACAAGTGGGAAACACAGTGTCATGACAGCCTTGAACCCTGGATCTCACTATCCACAGGCCAGCACACCTCAAACTTGGTGAAATAGGAACAGATCAAATGTCATTATGCCTATCAACGCTCATTTCCGATGAATTTTCCGTTATTCTTTTCTAATTAGAAGGAGCTAATAATGTCTATCAAGAAGGTTTAACCTTCCAAAACACAGGAAACATCATTTTATAAGTCTTCATTGATAAATAAATCATTCTATATCTTTATGTTCCTCTTGCACACATTTGAGGTGATTCATATAGGTTTCTTCTCTGTAATAGCCATTGAAAATGGCCGCCACCAGGCTCCTGGGACTTATCTGCAATGCCCACACATCTAAATCTTTTCCTTAGGGGCTCCCCTAACCATGTACCAAAACTCATGCTTGTTTCATTAAATGCACGATACTGCTGAAATTTGAGCTATATCTGCTTCACTAAAGGAAGAACTTGTCTCAGCAAAATGGAACCCTGTCATTCAGACGAGGAGATTGTGTACCAGTAGAAAATCTCAACAGGATTTGTCTCAGACAAACCCTCTGTGAGGTACATGAATCCCACCGTGTGAATCCCACTTAAATGTCGCCAACAATCGCAAGGGACAAAGTATGTCTTGGGGGAAATGAAACCCTATAATTTAATTGAACAAATTGTGATCGAGTACAGAATCTCAGCAGGATTTGTCTCAGTCAATCACCCTGTGAGGTACATGAATTCCATCGTGTGAGTCCCAATTAAAGTGGGAGTCACACGGAGGGACTAATGCACCTCAGACAGGTGTGCCTCGTACCTTTTCCATAGTCTCAGATAATTCTCTTCTGGTACAAAAATCTCATGGCATGGTGCTTTGGCAAGTCTCAAGGACCAATGGCGAATTGGATCCACATGGAAGGTCACACTTGGTACACAGGCTCAGACATACTTCCACACTCACCTGGGACTCAAATAGCCTTGAGGTGAGGGGTGTGTCACAAGCATGTAATCAGGATTGCTGGCCTTCTATTGGCTAAGACAGGTATATAGTCGGCGACTCGGCAGCAGGTCCTTTTGTCTTACCAAAATGCCCCTGTAAATTTTAGACTTGTTTAAAAATGAAAATCTCAGGGGATTCTATACCTTGTTAGGGGAATTATTGCCAACAATTGCAGGGGAAAATACTTGTCTCAGGGAAATGGAAACACACAATTCAGACGAGGAGATTGTGTTCGAGTACAGAATCTCAGCAGGATTTGTCTCAGACAAACATCCTTTGAGGTACATGAATCCCACCATGTGAATCCCACTTTACCCCCACTTTGATTCGTGGTCCAATAGTCTCATTGATGCGCTATATCATTGGCTGACCTTGTAGTACGGCCACTAGACAATAGAAGGCCAACATACAAGGTCACATGTTTTTCACAACCCTCACTTATGGTGTCTTTTATCCCAGAAGGAAGAGTCTGAAGGGCAAACTAGTCCCAGGCCAGGTATTCACACAGGCCCAGTGCCTGCATCCGTGATAATGTAGCCTGCCCCAGAAACTATATCTGGGACTATGTACCAGTGTGTTCCTCCGTGTGAATCCAAGCAAGCATTTTTCCTTTAGACTGGGAAAGCAAAAAAACAGGGCATCCTGCTATGCGATATTGTGCTGGGGGAGAATTATCTCAGTCCCTGGTACATTTGTCCTACGTGTGAATCCCACTTTACTGCCACCTCAAAAGGAAATCTGTTGATGAAGAATTAATGAAGAAAACTTGTGCTGCATATCTAAATAATCTAAGTAAGCATTCGTTTGTAAATACTAACTAAAGGAAAAGTATTCTCTGAAATCATAATATAAAAGAATTACATCATTTCCAACCAAGCCTTTCTTCTCCATTTTCTGCCTACAATGACAGTGTTTTGAAATACATATGGAAGATATCACAAAAATGGGCTTTTTGGTACTTTTCTATTCAAAAGAGTCCATTTTAACTTCTATGGTGAGTACAACAAAAGTTAAGGTATCAAAGTGATTGTAATGGATATCTCTACTTGATTAAACTGGGTTTTGATTTGCTTCCATATGGATTCTATGGATTCTAGAATTCAAACATTTTGCCCAACTTTTAACATAATCTCTGAGAAAAAATGTCAAAAATCAAAACAGATGAATTATCTTAATAGCTTCAAAATATATTTGACAATGAAGCCCGTAATCTCTGGTTTGATATGGTACCTTCTGCAAACCTGTATACTTTTGACAGCCTAAGTTATGAAAACTATTGTATATCAAATAAAAATCACTAGTTTTCAGTCCCAAAATTGATTGCACGGCCTATAGCTAAAAATGTTTCACTTTCCACTGCCTCCCCCCCCCCCCCCCCCCCCCCACCTCCTCGCTTCCGTCTTCGTCGGGGTGGTCCTCCATTAGGATGAGTGTCACGGTGCTGACCCCTGCTGGTCAGTTCAGGCATGATCTCAGTCCCGACGCCGGCGTTTCTGAATATGTATGAAGGACTCAGTGCCCCCATCCGCTTCCCCTTATACCCCACACACATATCTATAGACACACACGTGCACCTGAACCAGTGCCTGCTCCATTACAGGTACATTTCTCTCAGTCTTTCCGTTTGCCTGCTAAGCAGGGTGTATGGGGCAGGCTGGCGAAAGGTGGCGACAGGCTTAATTTCTTGCCAAACAGCGCCGTATTTACCAGGAGGACCCCAGGCTGACACTCTGAATCCCCGCGATTGTAATGGCCATTCATGGTCGGGCTTTCTCCTGGTGTGTATGCATACATATGTTCTCCGCCCCTCCAACTCGCTCCGCATACATTTTGCTAGCTAGGACCCATTTACCGTAGTGAGACCTGAACCCGAAGGGACGCTGCTGGTTGTCATACTATGTGTGTGCCCAAGGAGGCCGCCAAGAGACCCCAGATTCAGAACGAGACTGGAGCTTCGGGTAGAGGGTATCGAGTCTTGGGTTACCTGTGAGGTACTCTTGCCCCCTTCCCATCTACCACTCCCACTTGCCCACTATGCCCACCAGCGTGGTGTGCGTTGTGGGGTTTCAATGGGGCAGAGCTGACACTGAAAACGAGACGCGTTTGCTCAGGATGATTGCTATACGGGCCGTGAGGAAGTTGGTGCCTGTGGGAAGCGGATGGGTGACGGTTGAGTGGCATGTACAGGAGGAGCTTAGGACATTTTTACAAGGGGGATGTATGAGTTTATGATATCCCTAGCTAGATGTGAAGGTTTATGATCCCTAGCTATGAACACCGAATTTGGAAGGGATGAATAAAGGAAACAGATGCCCTAATCCATAATCTATTCAATAAGTATTAAAATTAGCTCATTAAATCGGTTTCGTTTTCATTTGAACTAAATGTTTATTTGTATGAATCATATATTATTCCATATTAGCTGCATGATGAGATACAGGCAAGATATATTGGAATTCATATGGGCAACAACAAGTTTTTAGATCATTCAAGTACTCAGGAAGCTAAAGCAAAGTATTGAAACATCACATTCCACGATATCTTAGATTCATTCTATTGCTAGACACTTAAATGTTCAATGTGCTTGTAACCCTAAAACTGGTCTGATCGAAATAATTCAGGAAATTGAAAGTGTTTGTCTTTTGTGATAAACCATCAGTGACAGTTATCACCTCGAGGGCTCTTGAAATTCTTAAGTCTTAGTCTAAAGGTTCTCGAACTCTGGTTTTATAGACCACCCCATCCTCACAAAAAAGAACCTATAGATTTTAGAATTTCTGTTGGGCGGTGATAACATGGTACATCCATAAATAGCTATTAAAATGTAAATAATTCATCACTAGAAGTGCTAGAAGTATTGTGGAATGCAAGAATTAGGCATAGAGAATTTTGTAAATAAAACAAATATTTTAAAAGTTCACCGTCCCCTAGCCAGCCAGGAAGCTCTGAAATAACCCCATTTAACTAGGAGCAAATGGTAAGTTCTTCACTGATGAATGAGCGTGCAATTATAAATGAAAAACAATTAAAAGGTTTTGGATGTATTCAGTCTAGGGATAGTTTTCTGTAACCCACATGCACCCAGTCAACTTGCCATTTCTCCAACTGCCTGAATCTAGGATCAAAACATATCAAGCAACAGTGGGTCAATGAGGTATTTCGTTCTTGAGTGATTGGTCATGGTCAACTGGGCATGCCTCTAAAAACCCGAGACATTGGCAATCTGCTACTTATCCAATACCACAGCAAATAGCACAGAGATAGTAAAGGGATATATTTTTCTCAGCACGCTATAAGTGTATGTTACCACGCTAACCTTTTATAGGCAACGTATATATAGCGCGTACTACCACGCTCTAAAAAGTATGTGGTGCAGGGCATCATTGCAATTTGGATTCTACCTATAGAGACTCCCACAAACAAACTGCCCTCGACCTTTCCTCAACTGGCCAGCCAGCCAGGTAGGGTCTTAGTTTGAACAGGCTCACCGTCTGAAACAGGACCCGGCTGTCAATCATGTGCCGTTATCCGCCTCTGTCAACACTAAGTGAAGCACCGTCCGCCGGGACCCAGCTCGGCCGTCGGGTGTCGTCTGCCGCCAGGTTTGCCGCGCTTTTGTCCGTGTAAATTAGGGGGTGGAGCAGTGGGCGATGCGACAACAAGGCGAGTGGATCTGCTGTCTCCATCGACAGCTCGGTTTTCACCTGATTCAATGATCAGAAATTCATGGAATGCCATTAGAAGGCCCCTCACCACGGATTTTATATTTTCTTGTTCATAGTTCCGTGTTTTATGTGTTGTGCTTTTGATTTTTCAGTCACATGGCGCAGGGATTTTGGGATTATGAATTGAGTTCTCTATCTGTACACTCCGAAATTTCGGGAAAGATAGAATATGCAGCTCAACAAGAGATAGGATGAAAAGGATTGTTTTTTAGAGATTTCATTCCATTACAGGTTTCTATCTGTATGGATTATAATGTATGCATAGTCAATTTAATGCATAACAAAAGCCTTGCACGTATATCATCTATCTGTGTGCCAAGATGCACAATTTTCGAGACAACCTCATTGTTCAGAATCGGAGTTAATTGGTTTGCCTTCAATAGCTTTGTGTTAGTCCATTTCTTAATATATTATGAACTGCACCATTGTGGGGTCTATTTAGATGTTACCTAGACCAGGGACTAGCTAAATCCTTATCGGCTTCTATAGGTCTATCAACTCTTAAAAGATGTTTGTTAGCTATGATAGAAATACTCACAAAGCATGACCACAGCGACACGGTGACCTCACACCACTTTGGTCAGAGGTAATAAGGACAAACAATGAAGTCTTGTTATGTTGTTTAATACTTTGAGAAGCAATACATTGACACATGATCTTGTTAGAGTAAGACGCTCTGGTCTTAATCATAAACACACTTTCGAATAGCAATAGTTCACACTCGTGAATAGACCAAGTCAAGTTAACACCATGTTAATAATATACTGAAGCTCAATGTCCAAACCTGTTATAGTCATTCAAGTCCTTCCCATGGATATAAAGATTGTCCAATCGCTCATGCGACTATCACTTCATAGTTCTTGATCTGTCCTTAATGAATGTCCAGATGTTATCCATATGATTCATGACTTTCACATTTATAAGCTAACACATCCTGTGCTGTCAGTCCCATCCAAACATTCTGATAATACAAGTCCGGAGTATCCTCTCTGTGTTCTCTCTCAGTGAGAGATAGTTCCTCACATGTCGGTATGTAAGTTACTCACAGAGCAGGAAAGTTCCACGCTATAATATACCAGTAGGCGACTCCACTCCATGTAGAGTGAAGCCTCCGGCACCTAGAATAAGCCTGCTCTCCAGTGAGGAGCACCTTTTCTCCCTAGTTTCTCATCTAGATCTTAACCTCATACTCACTGCTGCTCACAGCGGGTACCACAGAGGATATACCCCTCTGCTGCTACGTCAGCAACTCACATGATCATTCCTTTTCTTATGAAGGAATGTCTATGATACAGTTTACCTACAACCATCGTTGTTTAACTTCATGGTAAAGACTCGCTTGCACCCTATTGCATTATTAGCCACTAAATGATAAGTATTTTCTAGACACCAACATAACTTCGGACAAGCACATAGTGCAGAACCGCTAAAGTCTCAATTTATCCTGCAACTATAGTGTAGGCACCAGGAACTAATAGTGTCGGTCAGTGTGATCCTTAAAGGCCTTTCTCCACTGTGCGACTGGGGGGGGGCTTGCAATTCTGTACCTCTAAAGGTACAGGATCGCAAGCGCTACGTTTACTGTAGCTTGCGATCCTGGGTACCGCATGTACCTCGGATCGCAAGGTAACATCGATTCTGTGTGGAGACTACCCAGCTTGTGACTGGAGCCCTTGCGATCGCACAGTGGAGACAGGGCTTTAGATCCACTCGATGGTGGCCTTCCGCTATACCTAGCAGACATGGGCCCTAAAAGTAATTTAGAAGACAAGGAAAATCATTTAGAATGAGCCTAGTGTAAACTTGCATCTAGTTTCGTAAAAACACATCACATATTGCCGTTGTCAATTGGTAGGTCTCATTTCAAATGAGATTCACCTCCCACCTCTTTTTCCCCTCTTCTTTACTCCCTTTTTTCTGCCATGATACCCTGGGTTGACATGCATACTGTGTACGTCGGCCTTGTCCCGACGACTTAAATTCCGCCTAAGTAAATGTCCTTTTAAACCCACGCGACCTGCATGTGTCTGTATGCTACAACCACGTTTAAATACTATTTTCTGGGGGAAAAGACACGACAGTGCGAGATGAAGGCAGTATATATACTGATCGTCACTTTATGCCTGTGTTATTGTACATTTGTACATACATCCCTTAGTAAAGATTGGATAAAGACAAAAATTAATTTGTTCAGGGAATGCAAGTGGGAGATCTACTTTATACGGTATACTGGTGGTAATAAAGACACACACATACACACACATACACCCACCTACACACACACACACACACACACACACACACACACACACACACACACACACACACACACACACACACACACACACACGTACCACTTAAATATAGATGCGTTATCATATTCATATCAGAAATCCATGCTTTGAAATAATAGCAACCATTTTTCCTTAATCACCTAGCGAGGACATACGTGTATAGGCAAAGGCTAAAGGTCAACAATGGTATTGTGGTGAGTATGGGTGGCCGTGCTGGTGGTAGTGGGCCTCTCGTCCATGGTACTCCGGAGTGTGTCCCTCTGGTGGGGGTGCAGGTGACAGCAGTGACCAGCGCCTCCAGTGGAAGCCCACTCCCCACTCCCAGGGAGGCGAGGCTCCGCTGTGAGGGGCCGTTGGCGCACCATGTACACCGGAGAGGGCCCTTCGGAGGGTATGACCCCCGGAGGAGCGGTCCACCGAGGAGGACCTGGGAGGCATTCTGATGATCCAGCTCAACGAGCGCGGACGTCTCCACGCCACCCGGCTAAGCCTGCCCAGAAACCCACCTTTTCCTGAGTTCTAGCTAACTTAGCCTAGCTTAGGGAACTGCTGATTACTCTAGCTGGTGTAAGCAGGCTTACAGAATAAAACCCTTGGAGTTAACCTCATGCAACTGTAATTACCGTGTTGTGCCATCGCTACAGTATAGTAGCAATAAAATGATGTTCCTGTAAACGTACAAATCTGGATCCAAACATGGGACCCTGGACGTTTACAGCTAGGTGTTTACACCGAGCTGTAAATGTGTCGGGGCTCGTGTGAGCATCCAGATTTGTACATTTACAGGCACAACGTTTCATCTTTACTAGATACCTCCAAAACATTCATATATTTACCTTATTTAAGTTGCAAGAGCTATTTTTAGTCCGATTTGGACACAGAACGGTTTATATGAACCCTAGCTTTCGCCTCCACCATGGAATGCGGCTGTGACGTTGTCAGGAAACAGGCGGGAAACCATCAGGAAGAAAACATAGCAATTGTTCTCTATCGCACTCCTGTTTTAAGGTGCTTGTCATGTTTATTCATGTTTTTATTGCTGTTCTTGGATGTATTTCCGTAACTCATATATATTTTCTTGATTTTGCAGTATTTCAGTGTGTTTTCTGTATGTACCATAACGTTAACGTTACTGATGTCGAAGCGTTAAACAACATCGGCCATTTTGAAATAATGACATAATCCTATTAGTTTACACTGGAAAATAAACCGCCATTTTGAAATAATGACATAATCCTATTAGTTTACACTGGAAAATAAACCGTGATTTACTGCACAGCGGTGCAGTACATCGTGGGTAGCAGCATGTATTAATTACGTTAGTTACGGCAGTAGGTATATAGTAAATACATTTATGTGATTTGAGGCCATGTTCGGTGTATATGCAATATAAAAGGACAGTATAGCAATGGCGAATGCTGACGTTGGATGCAAATAGGTTATCCATAAACTTTTTGAATGTTTATTTTTATACAAGAAAGAGAGGGCCTCATTTGGTCTTGGCTATACCTATCAAGGTCAGTTTCCTCTATCTTTTCATTTCATGCTTTCTATCTATCGATGTTGGAATTGACAATATACTACAACACCTCGAATATTGATATTCAGGGTTTCTTTCACAAAGAAGTTGTTTTTATGTAGAAATTGTAGTTCGATTTATCAGGTGGGTCAAATGAATTTCTGTTTGGTGTAAATTGTTTCATGGTACAACACTAGTGCTTTGCCATGAAGTGCTGAGGGACGTTTGTAACTGTAACTGTTTCACCATTAAACCCTGCACCCACCTACCACGATTCTGGTCCCGATTGGCCTTACGACGGCCTTCCCGACACCATTCCGATTCTAGCGTGAGGTTTTGCAAAATCGTGGTAGGTGGAACAGGTTTCTGCGATTCCGTCTACGACAGCTCACGATAGGCTGCGATGAAAACGCCAATCGTAGAGGTCCCGATAATTTCCAACATGTTGGAAAATTCGTAGCCTGTCGTAGGGTATCATAGCCTATCGGGAAGATATCGTGGTCAGCGCGTATGATTCACATTTGGATCACGACAGAGTTCTACGATTCTCGGGTTCAACCATATACCGCTTGATGGCAGTACGGCTGGTGTTACAGTCACGCCGTCTTGTGGTTGTTTCCTGCACTCTCCAGATCAGAGGCTTGCTGCTGACAGCCAATGAGAATTGAGGTGAGGTGACCTTCACCTTCTACAAACAACATGGGGCGTGCAAAGAAAGGAAAGCAGCCAAAACCGACAAAAAAAGGGAAGATACAAGAGATTGATGATAGATAACTTGATGAAGGTCATGGAGAAGGTACTTCTAAGTGTTCCGCAGAACCTGAGTCCACACACAAGTCTAATCGTTCCCTAGATTCAGTATCTTCGCCATCGCAGCCGACAGTTACCACTGAAGTTGGTCCCGATGATCGTGATGAAACCAACCCACCAACCTCACGAGGATGTGGACCTGCCAGTTCGAGCGGTAAAAGAAAGAAACCCGTTAATCGTATATTATGGACAGATCTTATGCTCAACAAACTGATCGAAATGTGGGAGACAGCTGACTTTCTCTACGATCGCAGTCACCAGAACTACTATAACATCCAGTTGAAAGCAGAGGCTGTGAGAAACATGGGTTTTGCATTGGAAATTCCAGGTTAGTTAATAGATATTGTCTTTCCTATGTTTGAAATAGCTAAATAAAAGAAATTATGGAACACTCTTATTTCATCTTTTATTAAACATATATTTTACTGCCAGCACAATTAATGAAAATGTTTTGTGTGTGTGTAATAAAAGATATATATAAAAAATTCTTAACCAGGTCATACCTTTTATAATTTTAGTTGCTGAAGTGGAAAATAAATTGGCGTCACTCAGAACTACGTATGGACGCAAGGTTGAAAAAAAATCTGGCAGTGGCCGTTCTTCTGTCGCTCCCACATCGTGGATGAATGCACGCCTTAACTTTCTCCAATGTCACATACGGGCCCGTAAGAAAACAATATCTTCATTAATGGACGATGTTAGTATATTAGAATTATGATTAAAGATGATAGATAGTTATTTTGTATCATATATAAACTAGTTTAGTACTCAATTATAATTATGAAATATTTTTTATATAATTTTGTAATATTTAATGTATAAAGTTTGTATTTGTGTTGTTATTATTTCAATCGTAAGGCCGATTGGCACCATAATCATGCTGAGCCTTGTTTATTAGTATCAATATATTTTTACTGTGTCAATACATATATATTATAATGTGTGATAAAAAAGATTTCGCTACGGTACGAACGTCTCCTCGTTCCCGGTGGGGTGTGGGCGACGGAAGCAAGCGCAACAGAAAAATACCAGCAGTCGCTCGTCGATCGCACGTCGTCAACACTTATATATTATAATGTATTAAATTTGTATCTACAGGATGATGATCTGGTCGAGGAGATAGATGTTCCTGAAGTGAATTCTATAGAAGACAGTCCCTCTTCTCCTTCAACATGTGCGAAAAATGTTCCAGATGCTCAAGGGAGTGATGATAATGGGCCCTCTGACATCGACGATGCCGACATTGCAAATATTGTTTCATCGGTGAGATTATATTTCATATCATGATGATTTAAGACTTATATCAAAAATGTTTCTACATATGTTCATATAAAAATATCTATAGGTGTTGTTTTACAACTATAAAAAATCTATAAGGTACATCTCTATATTGGCTATGTATTATAACACCATATAATAGTGTTTGACCCCCGACTACAGTGGTCTCTTAAAATTAGCTGCCGGCTGATGGCAGAAAAAATGAAATGTATTCATCTATGTCATATTTCCATGTTAATAATTGTTTATAATATTTTAATATCTATATATTTCACAGATTGACACACCTGAAACTTCAAATGAGCCTACAAAAGTTGATGACAATGTTCAGTTAAATACAAAAACAACGCGTAAACGCAAGGGTCCAACAGTCAAAGTGAATCCAACAGAATCGGCTAGTCGGCGCCAAGAACCGCTGGAAATTCTTAAAAATATTTCATCTTCGGTAAAATCTGTAATGGCTGCTAAGAAGACCGAGAGAACTAGAACGGAGATCTGGTCAGAATTATTTGCAAGGGACCTGTCAACAATATCGGAGGACGACCAAGATACTGTCCGCGTTGCATTTGATGCCGCCCTCAGAAAAATAAAGAAAGGTATATAAAATAGAATGATATTTATCAATAATAGTACAAAAGGAATAAAGCTGCTTAAAAAAAATAATAATAATAATAGTTAGATTAAATATTTTATTAATGTAAGATATTTATATATTTATATTATTTATATATATGTGGTATCCATGTAATATGTAATAAATGTATAATATGATTACAGATTTATACATAAAATATAGACAATACTAATATGTAGTTATATTTTTTATATTTTCTAGGGTACTTGACTGCTGATGATTTCTACGACGTTGTGATGTCCTGTGGAAAAAAACTACCCGATTTTGTAGGAAATATTGGTCAAGAACCTGTGTCTAGACGCCCTACGATTACACCAACAACAATGGCCACCGATTTGACAAAAGTATATCAAGTTCCTAAGTATGTACAAGGAAGTACTTCTGAAAGTGATTATTCATTGTATGCGATGAGACCAACTCCAAGTATGGGTCAAAACATGGAACCATTGAGTCAGGTCATGAGAGAAATATCTAATTTTGCCACTGAAAACCCAATTGACCTGTCTCCCACTAAAAAATAAAGCCATTACGATGGAGACAGTTTTGTATTAGTTGATTGTTCATATGCCATGGAATATGAAATATTACAGTTTTGCTAAAAATTTAATGGTTTCATAGTTTTAGATGTTCTTGTTATAATGTTTGATATTTAAAAGTGACCTTTCAGAATAAATAAAAATATATAATCCTTTATTTACCACAGTATGCAACGATTACAGCTGAAATTTTTTCGTAAGTATTATGTGAAATAGGCGAAGTATTGCATTTAGTAGATATAGATGTCGTAGTGCACAGTGTAGTTGATGCTAGTCTATGGTGCTTGCTTCCTACTAATGACGTGAAAGTATGTACGTGCCTATTTCGAAATAACGATAATTTGGTTTTTGGTTTTGACTATGCTTCTTTCAAGAGTATTGGATTTGACCAATCATTGGTTAACATTGTAATTTAAAATGGTAAAAAATAAACAAAAATTGCCATCATTATATACTGTTTATGATGCTTATTTGAAAGTAGTTTATTTTTATAACTTTGTCTGTAAATCATTTATGATAAATGTCAAAACAATAAATACACATTTAAAGCATCATCTATTCGTGATCGTTGTGTTTCATATGGGTTCTTCATTTTGGGCTGTGTTTGCTTGTCTACGAAAAAGATTCCTCTGTAGCAGCCTACGATTTCGGTCGTATTGCCAAGGAACCTCACCCTCTTGTGTACCGAAATATTCTGTTAACACCAACCTCTGTGCTTTAGCTGCTTGACTGACATTACGGGGATGAACCTGCAGATCATGCAGATGTATATTATCTCTCCACTCCCCGAGGGCAATGTCTCCATTTACATCTTCTTGGTCCACTGATCCAGAGGCAATATAATTTCGTCCACATTCCTTCCTCAACATGTTGTGTAGTAAAGCGCAAGACAACACATAGAAGTTCACATTCTTTACAGCTGTCCAAATTGGAGATTGCAGGACCTGGAATCGTGAAGCGATAATTGAATATCTCTTCCTCCGTTGTCAAAGCACGTTTGCTGTAGGGTTTCATCAGTCGTATGTCCATTGCAAAGGCGTCATCGCCAATGAAATGTGCCTGTACAACATGTCCGTTCACAACCTGGTCAGGGGGTAGCTCGTCATCATTTTCTTTTAGGTGCTCGTATATATCAGAATTCTTCCATATTCCTCCATCGGATAACCGTCCTTCGGATCCAACACTAATATATATAATTTCATAGTTCGCATTCGCAATTACAAGCATGACAACACTATTGTAATCCTTATAATTGTAATATAATGATCCTGAACGTCGAGGTTTTATGATCCGCACATGTTTTCCGTCCACAGCACCTAAGCAGGCCGGGTATTGCCACCGCTGCTTAAACCCTACACCGATGGAAGCCCACTCATCAGGTGTATTTGGTGTCTTCAGATAGTCACCTTTGAACACTTTGTAAATGGCTCTTGTGGTTTCATGGAGGATTGTACGCACAGATGTCATACCGATCAGGAAGGCATATTGAAGCGTTCTAACCTTTGCACCTGTAGCTAGGAAGTAAAGGGTTATGCTGACCCTCTCTTCTACCGATATGGATTTCCGAAAGTTGGTATCCCTTTTGAAGATCAGAGGCCTAACCCCCTCTACGATATGGTCGAATACCTCAGGAGACATCCGCAACATCATCCTAAACTCATGTCTATCTTTCTGCAATAAATAAATATTGGAAGTTCTTAAAACGTATACTTGTTTTTAATTAATATATTAATTAATATTTCATAATTAATAATGTAGTATAAAGTGCATTCGAGCTTCCAGCACTCACCACTGTTGACCTGACATGGCCCACCATGTAAGTAGTGATAGCCCCTAATAAAATGTGGCAAAAACTAAGAGATCTTGAAACCTGAGAAAGTAATAACAAAATTATCATGGCAGAATATTTTTTGGGTGTATTAAAGTGATCTTTGGACTTTGGACAAGGTATCATTCACCTACGATGAAATATTAAACTGAACTGGAAGTCACATGAAATTTTGAAAAACCAGTTTAATTTAACAACTTACAGCACAATATTATGTCCCACTTCATATCACAAGCAGTTTCCCCTCTTTTATTTATAAAGTCCCATTTTGAATATAATGTAGTATATAAATAAATCTATTCATAAATACGTACCAAGCGCATGGAGTTCTGCAGTTTGTAGAATGTGTTTTCTTCATTAGCGAGTCTACGCTTCCTCCATAGTTTTACCCAGCAGCTATGTCTTCTTCTCCTTTGTATTTCATTTCTCTCTCTGTCTTTCTCAGCTTTCGCATGAAAAACATAGGTTGCAACACCGACCAAAGCAGATAACAGAACTACAGTTTCGATATCCATTGTACAAGTCTCTGCAAATCATTCCGGAAATGTGTGCAGCCGCTGGTTTCGTCGTGGAGCTATCGTGGTCAGCGTTTATGTTATTGGTCCTCCCAAGGCGTTTCCACGCTCTACGATTTCAAACGGTTGGACCTATCGGGGACCTCCCGATAGGTCACGATTTTGCCATTTCAAATCGTAGCGATCGGGAAGCATGTCGTGACCTAGTGCGGTAGGTGGGTGCCCCCTCTTAATTAAGGCCCTGCACTCACCAACGCCGATGCACCACAATAGACCTCCCGATAGCACTATACGATTAGAAACGGCAGACTCGTGGTGTATCGAGAGGTCTCCAATAATTTTAAGCGTAGTCTATCGGTGTGTCTCTTTTTTTTGTTTCATAACAAATCGTTCTGACTCTAGGTCAGATCTTCTACTGTATGGAGGTTACATGCTCTGTAGTCAAGATAAGATCACACTGTACTAATACAGTTTGCACGAAGTATATAAATAAAACTATACAATGAAATTAGAGATGGTATAAGATGGGAAATTGAGTTGACACCTCAACATACCCAATCATATGTTGAATACATGGATTTAACCTCTTGTTTGAAACCCTTATAACTTGCACCTTTCTGAACTGAACAATCCAATCTATCCCGAAGAACATGCCCTCTATGATAGGGACTATGCAAATGATTACTACAAATTATTCGTGTGGTTTTGAATTAAACATTCTGGTCGCTCCTTGTTCGCCTTAATCTTATACCCAGGTCCTCTCGATTTTTAAATTGTTTATACATTACATTCAGTAGATGCATACATCTACACATGTCCAGATAATCAATATGAACTTCTCAGGGTAGGTCTTCTACACTCTGTTGTAGTTTCCAACATTGTTTTATACATCTGAGTGCCCTATTTCGGGTGACCCGCAAAGCATCTATTGTTGATTTGTTAGCTCCGTCTATAAGGAACGAACAATATTCTAAAGTTGGTCATATGATAACTGTATAGATCAATATTGCTGTTGCTTTGCTTATTGAACCTTTAACCTTATTCGTTTTTAAAAGCCTACTTCTTGCGTTTCTATTGATTTATTTCATTGCCATTGCTGCCCCTTTAGTTTTATCCTACCCCTAATAAAAAACGCCATAGGCTTAACATTGGCCGACTGTATTAGGTCTGCAGTGCAGGAAAATGAAAAATATCGCTCTAGGGGGATACAGTTGTCAAATGACGTCATTTGAAAAGCGACCAATGAGCGACCAAGACAGTAGCAACCCCGTAAATAGTTCCATCGCCGCCCCCACAACTCACAAGCGTGATGGCGAGTTTTGACGACCGTCACTTTAACGGCGTAATGGCCTATACATTACAAGAAATCATACGGGAATTGGCGGAGGAGGTGATAGAAGAAGAAAAGCAGGAAACGATTACCTTCAAACTCGTTTGAGACGAATTAGACGTGCTTTTCTCCGAAAGATCCTTTCCAAGATGAAATTCCAGTCATAGCTCCAGAATGCTTGTCAAAAACGTCCACTTCTGATCAGGAAAGTGATGGTACTGGCGAAGCCAAAACGGAAAACAGAAATCTTAGCGACAAAGAATTGCTTGAATTCGTTAAGAGCAAAAGAAACCCCAACACAACTAAAAAGACAGACCTGGTAAGTTATTATATATATATAAAAAAGCAAATCCGTCTGAATGTAGGGGGCTTGAGCATTTCTAATAGAGGCAATCCAGTTAGATGTCAATTCTGATAAATTTAGAATTTTTGCGGAGATTTGATAAAAAGTTAGAAAAGAATAAAAGAACATGAATATCTTATGTTTTTACAGATTATCAAACGATTCCAGAAATACATGGAGGACAACTACAGTGACGAAAGTGAAATGTACCTTGTTGAACCTGCAAAGCTAGCAAACTATATCGCAAATTTCTTCCTCTCAGCCCGCAAATCAAACGGCGAACAGTACGAACCCGACACCCTCACTTCGTTCCAGTGCACCTTTGAACGGTAATTTTGACTAATATTATCAATACAATGTCAAAATATAAATCTAACTGCAGTTATACACCAAAAGAATCCCTAAATAATGAAAATCCATCCGGAGACGCCGTTATAAGTGGTGCAATCTGTCGAACTCGTTCTGAACCGTATTGTGACAGCTACGTCTGACAGCGTTTTGACAGCGCATTTACTATTGGGTTTTTTTTGCAGACATCTTCGAGACAACAGCTATTCCCACAGCATTATAAGGTCGGAAGACTTCCTAGCCTCTCGGAATGTTTTAGCGAGTAAATGTAACGAACTCAAACAAGAGGGTACCAGTAGTTCAGACCCTCAGGCTTTTTCTCCCAAGCTGTGGGCGACGGTGGGGGAGGGGGAGGGGGGGGGGTAACGGTGCCCCGTATAGTATTATAAATTGTTTGTGGAAAAACGGCCAACTGTCACATGTGAGGATGCTGTAAAACCCCACACCTCTCTGAATGACCAAATCTGTTATGTATCGTGCCGAATGGGAGTTAATTATTTAGTGAAAGTGGTGCCGAACATGGCTAAGGCTGCAGGGCTTGTGGGGCGATACACTAATCATTCGCTTCGTAAAAGTGTGTGTCAAACATTACAAAACAAACATGTTCCAGCCAACATCATCTGCCAGCTGACTGGACATAGGAATGTGAGATCGCTAAACAGGTATGTGGTCGCTAGCACACAGCAGCAACACTCTATGAGCAATATCCTTACCTCCACGATGAAATGTCCTTCTGCTAGTATTGCCGTAAATCCAAACGAAGATGAAAGGTATCCAGAACTGCTGCCTCCCCCATCGAAAGTGCCGGCGCCATCAGCCGCTCCTACGGCCTCGCCTTTGGCCGCTATATCTATTCCTACTCAGTCCGATATCCAGAAATGTGTAGCAGGGATGTTTCAGGGGGCCAATATAACTGGCAATGTGAATGTAAATATCCATTTTAATGTTTCTTCCTCAACCTCTTCTCAGAATCAGGGAAATGTATCACCACGTATTCCTATCCATGAGGCTTGAGCGAGTGGCGCCGCTTGGTCTAGTATAGACAAGCTGGATCTAGGTCAAGTAACCAGGCAACATCGGCTTTGTTATTGTTCGTTTAGCTGATATAATAAACGCTTTTTTATTTGAAATGAATGTCTTTGTGTCCTTAAATTGATAAAACCAAGCTAAATATATGATTTTAGAAAATAAAACATTAATATTTAAACGTGTGCAGTGAATTCTTGTGGTACTATATTGTTGACCTGACCTCGACCTAATAACTTACGCAAAAGCTGATATTTCCTACGCGGACGTCTAGCAGCCTCATGCGACGTCGGGAGTATCAAGAAGCGCACGTTATGGATTTTTATGCAATCTTCACTGAATATCGGTGAGTTTTATCTTGTTTATTAAATTGCTGAGGTATATATAGACGGGGTAGGATAAAATCGAAACCAAACGAGGGTTAGTCGTGTTGTTGTTTATCGCACGACGGCGATTACGCGTATCATTGCGCGATGAAGCCGAGAGCAGTGATACGCGTAATCGCCGTCCACAACTAACCCTCGCTTGGTTTCTCCTAAATATCCTTATACATTTGCATCCATATTCCTGTATTTATTTGAGGTGACGATGATATGAGGAAGGACGGAAGCATATCAATGCACCAACCAGTCTGACCCAGCCATTCTTCATTAAAGGGTTAACCCATGCCTATTTGTGAGGAGCTCTATTGTTCATATTGCTATAGAGAATCATATCAACTTCTCCCCGAGACATGCATTCTTCTACTGTCTCCATCTCAAAGGTGTATCCAGTGCGCATGTCAGCGGCACGCAGGGCGTTGGTAGTTGCATGCAGAAACCAGCGAGCCTGCGTTCCACGAGATCCGCCATTTTGTTAACATCAGTGTCACCCTACCTGCAACTGTTAACTAAGCCAACTTGTGTGACGTATCCTAAAGACTTCCCATACGACTTTTTCTACTAGACACAAAAAGATCACGAACTTCATCCACTTTTTGTATTCTTCCTCGCCCCCATGAGTCGTTGGCGCCTTCCTGGCACAGTGCATGCTGTGGTGGTGACATATGAAAGGATGGCTTAAATTTGAGCATGTCATCGAAGGGATTATAATGAAGATGGTAGTGGAGGAATGAGAGATGGAGACAATGTCGGAAAAGAAGGGAGTGGTCATGAGCACATGTTGCTAGGTATTCGGTTGGGATTTATAGGACTATGAAGTTAATGTTTACACGTACTTACTAGTACATTGATATATGAATGTTTTAGGCATTTGAAGAACCTATATAAATTCCAGGTGATACATACGAATTATACAAAGTACTTCATAACGTCTTTCCTACGTCTTCTTCATTCGCTTAGATGCTAAAATGTTCTCACCCATGGTACAGCGTTACAGAAATGACGTTCTGATAAAACCGCTCTCTCAAGGAGAGGATTTGCCCTCAACTGTGCAACTTTAGAGAGAGGTGAGGGTTGGGGGCATTTCCTGTTCACTACTCTTTCTACTCCTTTTTTGCACCCCTTCATCTGTGTTAGCGATCACGGTGGGTGGCGGCGGGGCATCCTGACGTGGCCCTGTCGACGTCTGTCACTGATACCGTGATAACGGCCCCCTGCACCAGCTCCTGATGTCAGACCTTTCACTGTCCCCCTATAATCTCCTGACACGTTTTATCCAAAGTCTAGGGGGCTCATTGTAGTGCCAACTATGGGGCTATAGAATATAACCTTCCAGTCCTCAAGTTGAGAAGTCGGTGAATGTTAGTTCAAAATACATCATATTTAATCATAGAAAATTATAAATACATATTTTATATTAATTCCTTATCCTAGAGTGTGACCCTCTGCATGATAATATATTTCTCAGTTGCCCATGATCCATTTGATGTTATTGGCGCTTGTTATTGTTATCCACCAATCAGCAACCACGACACAGACCAGCATGTTGCCAGGACGAGGATGCAGGTCACCATTAGGCATCCTAAATCGTCATGTACATATTATCGCATATCCTTATACACACTCCCATTTGGATAGGTATGTACCCGTAGACATACATGTATGCATATATCCAAATAAGCATGTTTATATTTGGCATAAAGTCATCTGAGGCATGAGGCATATTTTCTATTAATAAAACTGAATGTGTTTCCTGCGATATATTCAGGCGATAGGTCCGGCGTCCATCTACTACGAGAAGGTCTGTTTCGTAGACAAACATCTAGACTAGGAACGTCAGCATGCGTCGTAATGGGTTTTAAATACATAAAGGTGATCATGTTCCCGACGCACCTCACGACGCACCAATGCAGATTTTTACTTTTAGGCAGCATTTTCTTATGTAAGAAAATGCGCAATAATTTACTAAATATATTTTAGTTGTGAATGCTTGTTACCAGAAAACACAAAATTATATTAACCCTGTTCAACACTAAAAGCTCGTTTCCAAGTCAAACTACAAAATAATTGATTTCACAAACTTAGACTTGATAAAGAGACACCATCGTAAGGCCTATTGTAGACGATTTTAGCTCAGTTGACGCCGAACCTTATTCATAACATTTGCAGCTAATTCAAGATATCAAGAGTAAAATGCATTCTGTTCAATTGCCGGTATGTCGAGATAGCAATCATGAATGAATCCAAGTTTTCTGAAATTCAGTTATTTGTTTATTTATTTCTTTAATTGAAGCAATGTTACCGAGAAGACTGGTTTTCAGACATTCATCATGATTTTATATATAATGCTGGGCTACTTCCAGTTCCAGGTATTGTGGCATAATTGTGAGTCCTGTTAATGTGTAGATATCACCCCTGGCCCTCACCAGAGGTGTGTGCACCAGATCTTAGTGAAGTGTTCTATGGGGAAATGCTAGCTAACAATGAAGAGAATTTTGGTTATGAGATGGTAGAAAGCCGTACTTTCTCAGCTTCTCGCTGTGGTGCCGTTGTGGGCAACAGCAAATAGCACATCAGATAGTGAAACGGGTCCCTGGCTTATTCATAGGTATTGACAATTATCAGTCCTGATTTCTTGTGGCAGTTCGGTACAGATGTGATATTTTGTTTAGTTTGCCCTCATCAAATTGGTGAAATATGATCATTTATATTTAAACTGGTTTTACAGGATATTATCTGGAAGCTATTATTTTCTTCAAATCTTTCAACAACAAGAACGGCTACCTATAGATTTTACTTTTTGATTAAATCTATGGTATTGCACATTTGTTTGTTTCGTCTGTCCTGATCTTGCCCTGTCTTGGTCATGTCTTGTAATGTCCTAGATGTAGTGTTTTGTCTTTTCGTTCCGTTGGGCCTATTTTCTAGTTTCTGTGGTTTTCTATAAAGTACAATAGAATGAATTTCTTGATAAAGGGTGTCTGAACCCTGAAACGTTGGTTCATAAATAAAGATACATACATTACATTTGGCTGCCTTATGGTTCTAAGGTCTACAATTCAACCATAAATTTCTATAATCTGTGAAGTCTTGGAGAAAAATACATATGTTTTACTATTTGAAAGGCACAGTTTCTATATAATGATATCATAATATCATTTCTTTATAAATTTCTAGGTTAGAAATTAACACGGTGATCCCCGTTCCTTATATCATACAAGTGTTCTAAAACACTTTGAAATTATCATATTCAAGTTCTAATGATAAATGGCTTCTACATTGTCAATTGAATTGTACGATATACCTATAATCCATCTGGAAAAGGCCATCATTTATAGACACCATAAAAAAGTGATGTCTTCTTGACACAGTAGATACATACTAGCTAGCTAGTTTGTTAAACAGAATTCCAAAGGACTTTCGCTAAATTCAAAATATACATAAAAGAATGGAGCTCCACATTTAGTAACTGATAAGCCCTCTCTATAAAGAATTTCATGGAAGGAATGACGTTTAAAAGAAATCTTCCGCAAACGGTTTATTATACCAGTCCTCCTCGACTATTGTACAGCATCCAATAGGTTTTAATTTGTCCAGGCGTCAGTAAAAAGCCACCCAGTCCATCGCTACCTGACGGGGCAATTAATGTCAAATTTACCAGTTGGGTAGAATGGGTGGTGAGGAGGAAGGGTGGGTGTCTTTTTTTAATCTACCATACTCCACAACATCCTACACCATTGCCTCCTCCTCCTCCTCCCCTCCCCTTGTATTTTCCGACATCCCCGCCCCCTTCAACTTCACCCCCTATTCGGGCAACAGGGGCGGGGGGACAGTTGCGGGGCCCTTTCTGCTACGCTTGACACGGTAATTGAAACTTGATAGCGGGAAAATTGCTTCATTTCAAGGGGAAATCACTCGCCAAATGAGGAACTTTGATCGGTAACAATGTTGACATGGAGATGTTTTTGTCAAGCTTCTCCTGTTGGCTTTTTAAAAGAATGCTTGTTGGAGGGGGTTCTCCTCCTGATGAAAAAAAAAGAATTCTCCTTCTGCACACTGTGGTGCTCCTATTTCATTGTTAAATTCTGACATATATCACCCTGCAGTGAATCATGATCCTTTCGCCTTTGTTGACATCACTGAGGGAGATCCAACTACTCCAAAAGCTACAGTGTTACTCCTGCCTACACCACCCATTATCTTTACAACTCACCCTCACCCCCTCTCATTATAGCCCCACCTGCCGAGGCTAATCTGCCCCTTCCCAGACCCATTGTCTTCCATTTCTGTTGCCCCCAGATGACTTAATCATCTTGGCAAACAGTTGGAGTGTTAAGAATCAATGTGGAAAACGTTCACAGGGTGGCTGAGCTCTATCCTACCCCGAACCTGAGTCTGATTAGTATCATAGTTGAAGCCA
The DNA here is from genome assembly GCA_950022655.1 of Alentia gelatinosa. Lineage (NCBI taxonomy): Eukaryota > Metazoa > Annelida > Polychaeta > Phyllodocida > Polynoidae > Alentia > Alentia gelatinosa. The sequence goes on from OX465581.1 coordinate 54,505,763, forward strand.
AAATGTGATAACTGGCGTTCTTGCCTCCAACCTTTGAGTTGCTAACTGAGTTAGTAATGATCAGGTCGCGGTGGGTAGGAGGGTGGAGGGGGTTGGAGCTATGGGCTCATCTCTCATCCACCCGCTTCCACCCGGGCTGTGCCAGCAAAGATAGTGCAAGCCCCGGGGGCACGGGGTGGAGTGCGGGGAGGGTGGCAGCAGAGGGCGGTGGATAAAGAGCCCGATCGCTCTAGGCCAGAAAACCAATCACCTTCGCCGATGGTGCCCAAGATCGACCGGTTTCTGAGCTAGGACTGCAGCCTACTGTCGCCTACACACTCATGTCAGATCATAATTTAATATGGCCTGTCCTGCCACGATACATTTTACACATAATTTGAAGCCATAATATTTATTCGCAAAATGAGCTAGGGGCCCCATCCCGGGGCAATGGAAGTCGGGGCTTTGGGTAATTGGGCACGGCTTGGGAGGGCATGGGAGATGCAGGGGGCATGGGTGACAATAGTGGGTGATTCGACGCTGGTCTGGCGGCAGAGTGGCCCAATATGTATCATGTTCATAACCCATTCAGTCTGGTCAGCAACTGTGTAAGCACTAAAACTATTGACACAATTGCTCGGCCCCTGAGCTGTATATTCAATCTTGAGCAGCTCATCATGTACATGGTGTATGACCAGTGTCCTACCACACAACGTGAGGTCAGCAGGTCGGGTACCATAGTGGGACGAGGTTGTCACACTCCATCAGTGCCCCCAGCAAGCATGACGCCATCTGGCAGCTATAAGGCGAATATCTTTATTCGGGGAAGGGATATTTTTTAAAGTGGGTGGCTGTAAATGGCATGGCATGATTACCACTCTGACATTCGAGTCTTGCCCTGTCGTCACCGCCGGACAACCGATAGATCATCGGCTTTCTCATGATCGTCATTCTATCCTCACTAAAGCTAAGAGGATCAGTTAAGATTCTCGTTATTAAAAATAATTGCCTGGATGAATTTAAATGCCCGATTACCAAAGTTTCAGATCTCGTATGACCGTTCCATTGACTATTGAATAGCTAAGTATGAGTAGAACCTATTGCAATAGCAACAGGCTTAGTTTCATCAGCAATCTGTTCCCTCAATATTCGTCCTTAAGGCAAGACATAAAAATCGTCCCGTTTATCATTATTTCAATTTAGTATTCTAATGCAAATGAATAAAGGGTTTGTCATGAAAGATGGGTAGTCCTACTGACTTGTTACTGCAATATGTACACAGAACCTGATGGGACAAAATCAGATCTGCTATGCGAAAAGTGAGAAACTGTGTAAGGGACATGTATACATGTGTGGTTTATAAGACGATGCAATAGTTAGAATGGGGATTGAAATATGCAGGAAGGGCAAGAGGAAAACGAGTGGGTCTTTGGTCCTTTTTGATTAATCAAACTACCTACTAGTTTCCAGACTATGAACCGGAAGTGGTATCTTAAGCAAATGTGTGTTCTCCTTTTCCAGAGAGGTCTTGACTGACCATACATACGTGGTCTCTTATTCTTTCTTACTTCGGGGAATTACTTAGCCGCGAACAAATACACTAATCTGTGAAATGATAAAAGGTGTGTGTACTTGGGGTGCCTATTGTTGAGTAGCCTAGGTCTATTTCCAAGGCTGCTACTGACACCGGAAAGCAAAGGTCAGCCCCGCAGAAGACCATCATCAGTCGTCAAACCAGCGATATCTTTGTCAGCAATTTGATCTGTAAATTGCCGGACTTTGATGTAGCAGGAAATGTGCTATCGTGTTGACATTGCACCTGCTAGTCCTTTGTGACCCGATAGGAGTAAGTGGGGTTGTGTCGGCAAGGTGAGGTTGTCAATAAGACCGGAGTGGAGAATAGGGAGTGCAGTGTCCGGTCCTAACTAGACCCCAAACCCCGACCCCGACCACGACACACTATCATTTTCTCCTGCAATGAAGCGTCTCTAACGAGACTTCAGTTGAATGCTCGACGAGACGACCATCGGGAACAAGGACAACGGGTCCCGCTCGGCCCCCGTATCATATTATCGCCCACCCGATGCCTGGGCCCGACACACTGTGTATTAGATGGCATGTGATTGGTTTCATGTTTACTGAGATATCTAGCCCAATTTGTTAGCACAAAGAAGGTGTTATCAAGATTCTGGTTGCCTTGCTTGTCCATTAGGAAGAGCCCCGAGTGGGCCGAGCAGATCTATGTAACAAACAAGTGCATCAACTTTACCAAACTGTTTTCAAAGCCATTTGCTACATGAAAGTCATGTTGTGCTCTTGTTAAGCTTACTGGTGTGCTGTATAGGATGGGATGGGATAAGCCGATGTGTCGTTGGGATCATGTTAGAGGGCATACACTGGGGGATTGTATCCGAGATGTGACTAGTTTGGTTTTGTCAGATGGTCGGGACTAGTTCTGTATTATTCCATACAGATGCAGCTTGCTCCATTTCCTGGCTTGAGGAAGGGATGTATTTTCCCTTCTCCATGCCTAACTTTTAAAGTTGTACCACTTGCCCATCCCCTTCTGCCTCCGCTCCGTTTCTTGTGCCCCTGAGTCAGGTAGAAGTCCCTGTCATATGGACCTCGTTAGCTCCAATGGCCGAGTGCACCTGACTTGTCCTGTCACTGTCACTGTCACACTGCCATTGCACTCCTGTCACACTGGCACAACCATGGCCTCCTGACCCCCAAAGCGGAAAGGCTATATAAACACTGGCAGAGCGCGCCGGTGGCCCGCTCTTAATTTAATTAAGTAAACAGGCTTCGAGTGCGCGCGCAGGTGATCGGTCATTAGTATGCATGAGTTACTCCACTAAAAGGCGCGCGGGAGAGGGACGCTGGGGGATCAGTAGGCGTCGGAAGCTGACAATGGTGGAGGTGAAGGGCGTTTAGCAGTGGCGTTTCGCTGACGCCTACCCTAATGGAAAACGCATTTACCCAACCGCGTTCAGCTTGTCAACAAATGGCTGACGCTTTCAGTCGACCACTGGCTTCCGCTGTTGGGGTGTTCAGAGTTTATTTAGAGGTGCGATCATCTTGAATGGCTTCCCGCCATTCATCATATATATCTTTAATATTCTACTACTCATTGGAGAATTTTATCTGAAGATACAAACAAAATATTTGATCGGGCCGATGGTGGAATAGTGGAGGTGATGTTGGTTCGGGGGGGGGGTTGAATTAGAACTTTGTAGAGAGAGAGCATGAACTGGTCAATTTAGAATCCTATACTACACCAAAATGCTCCTACATCCACTGGTTTATACATAAATGTTTTTGTTCATTGATCAAGGATATTCAATGTTTTAGTCTTTAGCTTTAGTCAATTCCTAGGGGTTTGATTTCGTTTTCACTTTAGATAGAGCTAAGTAAGATATAAAAGGCTTATCGTTGATACATTATTGTTAAGGTAAAGAGATACCTAGCCGACCTTATTGGTATTCAAGTCACCTCTGAGTGGATTAGGGGGATTTATTCAATTTATTTCTGGCGTGTCAGCATGCAAACGTCATCTCCAAGGTGTCACTGATAGACACACGTACCCAAAACAGCCAGCACTAGTCCCGCACCTTTCAGTCGGAGAGGAGGCCCTTATTCCACTAAATGAGTCCTCAGTAGGTCTGACTAAGGAGCTAAGAGTTCCTGTGTTTGTTAAACTAAGGGGACACCGGTGGTGGCGCTGAGAGCATCCTCTCCCACCACTGGCGCCCCCTGGAGTGCGACAAGTGTCACTGGATGAGAATTCGGACAATGGACGATTGGAGGCGCTGGTGGTCAGGTGAGGGAGAAGGAATGGTAAGGATTCCCCACTGGTTATTGACTATTGATCCTTCTATTCTCACCCTCTGGAGGGGGTAGGTAGGTGATGAGAGAACCCAAGGGTAGATGCTCCCCCACGACCTGTGTCTCAGCATGTCAGGAGACGAGTATGAACGAGTAACCGCAGGGGTGCATTGCGTAGATGGCGGGGATGAGAGGTGGGAATAGATGGTAGGGAAAGGTGGTCTATTGTATCCGTCATGCTCCTGGCTGGTTTCTAGTCGGTGGTTGTGCTGGACATTGTCCCTCGATCCTCTTAGAGGCTACTATCTCCACGTGTGGGTGGGTGGACTTCAGAGGGAGGGAGGCGATTAAGTAGAAACCCAAGGAGGATGCATGTTGATGGGGTGAGGGAAGAGTGTCTGGCGTCAACAGGTATGGAAACCGCGAGCACAGGTGACATATTACATTAGATCTGTGGTCGCCGTTCCTTCTCCATTGTCTGGATTTGGGTTATTTCCTTCAGTAGAAAGTAATACTCCAAAAGGAGCTCTACCTTATTTTGCCTATGCTGGGGACTGTCAAAGGTATCCTACATGAGCAAGCTTATTGATCATATTCTCATCTTTTTTCTGGCCGGAGTTCTTATGGTAATTATGAAAAAACGTAATATATATTCTGGAGACATACATTTGTCTACGATATGGACCATCCCGATTAGTCTACGATTTTTTTTTGTATCGGAGCCATATCGGTAAGACTAAATTTCTATCGTAGTAGGTGGACGCCAGACTTGATAAAACTACTTTATTGTGAACGTAACTTATATGTATTGATACTTAATCACAACATTCAGATAGTATTACAAATCTATTCCATTTTTTATATGAGAATTGCTCTCTATTTCTCAGCAATTGTGAATATAAATGAAATATATGTTCAAACCGTGGGTGTCATATATAGTGACGCCCCCTCATGATCAGAGATTCAAAATTCAATACTTGCAAAACTCCAGCTATGTAGTTTCACTTCAATAGAGCTCGTACTGCCACAATTTATGGAACTACATGCGCGAATGTGCGATTACTGATTTAACCTTCAACCTTCCTATACAAAGCAGACCTGATGACGGGCTGTTGTACTGAGGGTGATGTGTCTTGTGTTTGTGGTTTGAATATTTTCTGGAGGACGCAGCAGCGGCTCATGTTCCTAATTAACGTGTAATTATGAATGGCGACTATCCGCCTCCCCTAACCCGACTAGGCCCTGAAACCATTATCACTAAATGGAATTAATTTTGGTCTTTTAAAAGGAATCGGTGACACGCACTGGTAAAAAGAATGCTGTGCATTTATTTGTTACTGTAATTCGCATATGTGGACCTAATATTAAAAGTGTTCCAGGACAGGTCCATATTTGGGTAGAAAACACCAATCGTAGTATAAGGGGTTTACACACAGATGATTCGAAAAAACCTTAATTGGAGAAGTGACTGATAGTTAGCTCTTGGTGGGCTAGCATTGTCTAAAGTGGACTGTGCAAGGTCATGAAATATAACATGAAGTCAAGAGCCAATGTTTCTATTCGAAACAAAAGATTTTATATATGTCCTGACAATTTGGAGAACATGTTTAGGACAAAAAGTAAAGATATGGAACATTTGAGGATCTCTTCAGCTGGTTTCTTTGCTTCATTTAATTGTTTGACCTCAAGATTGATTTAGGTCACAAACCATTCCAGTTCCATTGTTCAGCAAAATCGTTTTACCAATCACTCATGCCATCCAAAATTTGAAGAAAAGAGAAAGAATTGTTTTCTATGTATTTTCCTGGCGACGACTCCTATCGCCCAGGCATCACCCCTGGCGCCACCAAGTGGCGGCTTATAGAGTCATTCTAAGCTACAAGGAGGCGCTGCGGTCATCCACTGACCGGTCGACGCCATACTCAGCGACTGACCATTGTGATGGAGCTGGACAGAACGATTGGGTAGGAGGGGGTCATTGTAACCCCCTCCTCATACACCCCAACCGACCCCCAGCCCCCTCCCGATGCCGGACAATACCGCTCCGGGGTTATATAAACGAAGCGTTGAAGCGGAAGGGTCGGGGAGACAAGCCAGCCGCCCTCTCACTTGGCGCGGCCCATGGACCCCATTGAATGAACCACTATCCTGACCCCTACCCTTCTGCTCTCCTTTTCTGCCGCTCGGCTCCGTCGCCCGTGCCGGCCTCGCCACCAACAAACCTCGGGTACTTGAGCGAGTTGACGGCGAATTGGCCGTTTACGCCCGATGTCCCAGCAAGAAGACTCAACTTGTGATGATGTCGTTGATGGGGCGGAGTGAGGCTTAGGGGTGGGGGTTACTGTATGCCGGAGCGTTTCACCATGAAAGATTTGAAGAACCCAACAAGGTTGGAGATTGGTGGGGTTGGAGGGACAGGGTGAAAGTGTAGAAGGCGGATGGTGGGGGAGGGCTGAAAGTGAAGAGGAGGGTTGGGCGTCTGTGTGACCCCTATCCGATCGAGCATGCCCCACTTCCCTTGTCATCAGAACCCTGGGCCCCCAATGATAATGGGCGATAATAGGATCTTGTCTGCCCACCCCATGCCCCATTGACGGCCTCCGTTCTGCTTATGTAACGTTAGAAAGTGCGGACATCCTCCTCACTAGCCCGGTCTCCATCTGTCAAAAGAGAAACCCCTGCCACCCACTGCGACCGACTGGTAACACACCCTCATCGCACACCATCGCCTATTCATGACCTACTAAATGTTAAGCTAATTTCAGCTGGGTGATTATTTCTATCAGACCTTTGGTTAATACACAGATGTCGAGATAAAAAGACAAATCTGTCACTGGTTGGGAATCGAACCCGGATGGTCCAATAGCTGTGCCAGATTGCAGGTCCCGAATGCATTGAATAGCTAACGTATGAAAATGTCTACCCTTTCTAAAGTTTCTGCACACAATACACCCCAATCTTTAGAGACAGCAAAATACAACACCTCAGTGAACTGGATCCGTGCAATGAATAACCAGTCTATGATCCCGAAATCCACATCATGGTGATAGCACCAATAGCTTAGGTCCACACCGGAATCATTTCGGGATTCAAACCTGACTTGGGTCATGACAATTTGAAGATGCTCCCAACTATACAGAGTCAGCTTTCAGCAATGGATCCAAGTGTCTAGGTCACCCATGGCCTACAATTTCCCTTCAGTACTAGGTAAGTACCTCGGGTAATTAACTGTTAAAGTACCTACATCATAGTAATCATTATTCACCGAGGGGGCGGTGTAGCAAAATACTAGGGTGAATGGTTGTCAACTATATGAATAGCATTCCTTTACTTGTGCATTGGATTGATTTATATGATCCTCAATATAGTCCCACAGTGATATCACCCAGATTATTCTCTAGTATACAATGCTAAATGTCATCAAATTACATATGATTCTGAAATAAATTGTCTGCAACCTAGGACACACGCAGGATACTTCTTATTGAGCCAACTGTAGACAGTCACTAAAGGCTGAGGTTCGTACTGGAAGTGGTGTAATGCGCCTTTGAGAATAGGACCACTACCCGACAAGTAAATGACATCGGACACACCAGACACTAAACAGGCAATACTAGCTAACTTAGAATGGCCAGAAGACCCTGGTCATATCATCAGGTACAGAGGTGCATATACTTACACATATCTGTGTGCTATTGTGCGAAAGGATAAGGTCACTATATGCGTTCAGCAAAGATTTCACTAGATTGATTTTAGACACCACCACCCTACAGCTGAAGTAATTATAGGAATATTGAGGGAGGCGGAAGGGGGTGCCTTGAACTGCCTGCTGTCCCTTGTGTCTTGCCGTCTGAGGGTGTGATTCGCGTGTTTGATGTGCCGTGCCTGTCGGCCTGAAGCCACCTTCTCTGATGACTTCCAGGGCGAATGAGTTCGTGTTGCCATGAATGACTCTTGTAACCCCCTCCTGATGCTGACCACCCCCACCCACATCCTCCAGGCAAATGACCAGACGGCCACCCGGCTCTCCCGCTGAGACCCCTACCACCAGCCACCTTGTCAGCAAGCCCCGCCCCACTCCCACAGACGTTCTCCTACAGTCCTTCCATCACGAGTTGTTGTTAGTAAAAGAATGAATTTCGATGAATTTAGTCATATATCTAGAGAAAGCTCCTGGGGCTTGATTTTAATTTTGATAAATAGAAGAACATATTTGACTTTTGACCTTAAAGGACCTAGGCAGTTCTTTCAGAGTTATCAAGTTTAAGTAGGACTGACTTTAACTCAAGTGCCACCTGCGAGCTGTGTTGTAAAATATTGAAGAATTACATCATAGCTCAAGCCAAACAACTGTAACGATGGTGGTCAGATTGGCATGTATCAGAAGAGGAATAGTAATGTCAACAGGCTTAAGATTAAAAAGATAATACATTTGAATGATGACCATTTCGTTTCGATTCCTTCTTCCCCACCCCATATCTATAATCCATTCATATGTAACATATAATAGGGCGTAAATGTTGAGACAACTGACTGAGAGGCCAACTACCTGAGAGTTTGAGCTTTGAGGCCTGTTCTCCTAAGAGATTATTCTACAGATATTGATTTGCAAAACATAATTGAAAGATTGTAACATTTATACCATTTCTACATAGGTACTGAATAAGCAATTTGAGCAGGTTTTGAGTTATTAAATGCGAGTATAGCTATTCGCTTGGAGAACAAATACCAACGATTAAAGGTATTATAACGGCAGCTTGTTGTCTTACCTGTATGTGCAATCTCACTAAAGTCATGCTTTCTTCTTCACTCAACCCTAGAGCAGATTCTGCTCTGTTGTTACCATGTGTAGCAGACTGTTAGATTTGCAGACATCAGGATCAGAGTAGAAACTAGTCCCTCTATTATCGGCGGTGGAATTATGGAAATGTTAAGACTATAAATCACTCCATAAATCACTCCAGACACACTTTAGAGGAGTCAGGTTTTACATACCATTGCCGCCTGGTGCTGAATGAACTATACCGGGTCGCCTCGTAAGTCATTCATTCACCCCCACCACCACCCCCCCCCCCCCCTTCCCACTCACCCCCAAATACACACCCAACCGGACACTCCCCAATTCCTACATCCTCTTTGCTGGGCACGGACGTCTTCCCTGCCCCCCCCCCCCCCCCCCCCCACATCCTCACCCCCTAAAAGCTGGTAGCGTTAATCAAATTGGACGGATCCCTCCGCCGAGCGGCGCCACCGCCGTGACATTAATACGAACTTGAACCCTTTTAACCGCCCCGGCTCTGTTTTTGCGTGCGCGACCGTAATTACATTTTGATCATAGGAGGGAGCGTCGCTGACAGGATTGGGACGGCGACAGTCCACCACCTCGGTCCCAACCTGCGCCCGCGCTTGGCGACAGGCGGCAGGGGCCCCGGGGCTGTTTGCCTGACGCCGCGTGAGCTGCTCGCCGGGAGAGACTCGTCCGGGCGTGAGCAGGTCACCAACTGCTCCCTGCCTCCTATCCCATCCCCAGCTTGATACGCACTCACCATCACTGAAATTTATGTTTTAGTCTCGGGGTTTGATTACATCTTGCAATCATACCACAGGTTGAGGCAACGATGATGGATGGACGGCTGTTGTTACATCCTTCTGTATATATGGCTTCATACTGAATACATATATCCAGACTGATACGAATCCAGACTTATATTTCGATACCCTTCAAACTCCTCATACTTCTCGCTGGGTCTCTCTCTCATTATTTCTTTCTTTGTATACCTATCTTTTCCTTATAATCGCCCTATTACCCTTTTGTCATATTTGTACCGGTATGTACTTTCTTCCTTACCCATTTCTCTCTGTGGCTTTCTCTCCCCCCTCTTTTCTTATACTACTCACCTCTTCTTAACCCTTACTCACTCCTCCATTTCCACTCATACTCCACCTCTCTTTCTCTTCCTCTCTTCGTGACTTCCTGTCTTTTCCTTCCATTGTGTCTGTTTTTCTTTCTATATTTCTAGTGAAGCCAGAGGCGTGTATGGCCGCAGACCTGCTTCCTCCTCGGGGTGTTTCTGCGTGGCTAATTCGCCAAGAGCAGCTCGGGTACTATACGTTCAATAGGCGCTACGACCGGGCGTCCCGGCGGCGGGTGTGCGTGTGAGCACGAGCGGCGAGCAATTCGGCGAGCAGGGGGCCCGGCGAGCCGCCCTATCCCCTCCCCTCGCATCAAGTCACATTTAACCTGCGCCATTAGCGGTAATTTAATTATCTCAATGTTTTAGCTGATGCAAGCTGGCATGACACGGAGGGGTTTTCGTGGAGAAGTAGGAGGAAGGGTGAGGAGTACAGGGGTGGCGGCGGGCTGAAGAGTGATGTTGGTCCGGAGTGGGTGGGTGGGTTGGCCACTGGAGCAATTTGGCTGATGGTGATGGGCTGTATTATGTGGACTAGCACGTGTTTGTGTGGGTCGAGTAACTCCGAGTAGCTCCATAAGGAAAGATAGTCACGTTCAGGCCAGGCACAGTGTCTGCTACTCCCCGTGAATCGTAGTACTTTGCCCCACCGCCTTGGGCTCCACGCTACTGTTTAGGGCCCTTGGCGACCTTACGCGAGCCATGCATTAACAACTTCTTGGTCTGCTCGCACTTGCCAGATTGAGAAGTGGTTTTTGCTACGTTATAGAAGACAATTACTGGCAGGCAAGCAGTGTTATTCGACAGGAGGTGGATGTATTTTACAGGACATCTTTTTGAGTGCAAGAAAGTGTTTACTCGTTTTATAAATGAGTTCCAGCATAAATAGAGTAAAACAACCAATTTACATGTGCAGTGTTCTCTTAAAGCGTTTACATCATTTAAACATTGTGAGGTCATGGTATTTAATGAAAGAAATACGAGCCAACTCTCATTGCATTCTAAGACAGATTATTCAACGATGGATGGTCCACACGTATTATTGTTAACGCTCATACATCTTCCTAAAATTGATTGTTGAACGATGGAATGTCCACACGTATTATCTTCTTACCTATTGCGCAACGCTTGATTAAAACGCGTGTAGCAAATAGGATATACAATTGTTCCTCGGTGGATTGACCTACTTCAATCTTCAATAAAGAGAGCTCAGCTCATTTAGATTTCTTTCAAATCTAAAAGTTCTCCATTCTCTTTACCTTTTTTGTCAGTCAATTGATTGCCCTTGTGAAAAGCGTTGTTGTTGCCACTGCTGTTGTTGTTGTTGTTGTTGTTGTTGTTGTTGTTGTTGTTGTTGTTGTTGCTGCTGCTGCTGCTGCTGCTTGTTGTTGTTGCTTGTTGTTACTGCTATTACTATATCTGTATGAGCGATTCCTATAGGGGTTTATTTCTAAAATGAACCAGTATCCTATTTGTGATAAACTCTTAAGCAACTGCATGGACGGGTTTATATCATATGACTGATAAGCCATATATATACTCACAGTTGTGATAGATTCATTTCATCCATTCAAGCATTACATGTATGATGGAGAATAGAGAATGGAGGTAGCCAAACCATATGGCATCCCTGTGTTTTCCCCCGATTCTGTGTTCCTCACTATGATTTAGTCAGTAATTTGGTCTCTTCATCATTGATAAACGAACTTTTTACTGAGGCAGAGAAGGATATTGATATCACTGAGCGTGCCAACACAAACCGATGATATTTTGGGAAGGGGTCCAAGCATTTCAGTGGCGAAATGGGAGCAATTTTCTGTAAACGATATTATTGATATTCCATAGCTATCAATGCAACCGCGAGAGGGGCTCTGATAGAAGTAGGAGGCGGGTTTCATGAAATATGAAATAATGGGCTGATATTAAAGGGTATCATTAGGAGCGTCGCCGGCGTTTATGGGCGATAATAGCAGAAATTGTATGGATCGTTGATGCCTTTATTGTACGGACCCAGTCAACGGTGACTCTGGCGCGACCGACACCATACGTCAGATTCAGTGAGGGGAGAAAAACCTAGTTTTCCCCGGTTCGAAAATTGGAAATTACACGTTCAAACGTATCATGGCTGAGGGCAATTATGTAAGCAAGCCAGATGTGAGCTGAGTGGGGGATAAGGATAGGCCTCCGGGCTAGGCTTTGTAGTGTAGTACCCATAGACCCCTATGTTTGCTCCCGTAGAGCATTGGCCAATGATATGATATCACCATTCTTTGGTAGAGCCAATAAGTATATCTGATACAGAGCCGCTCAGAGCCAGTCTTTACAGATACCAAGGGACGGTTAAAAACACTGTACACTTACTAAAGCAAACAAACACGGACGTTTGGTGTTTAATAAATAAGAAAAGAATTGCTGTTAGATAAGGTAATTGCTGTTGGATAATTATTGAGGCTCGCTTTCCACACACGGTCCTTTGAATGAGTTGTTCAGTGAGCTGCTCACTCCACGCAGCGTGAGTTACAGGAGGAACTGCTCGCCGCCCGATTGGCCGGACACAATGGGGCCGGCGCGCCGCCTGATGTGATCTGGTAATCATTTTCCCAGCCTAATGAAGCGTGCTCGTCCTATTTGGGCAGAGTGGTCCGGGCGAGGACTCCGGGGGCAGCCTGTCGCCTGTCTTTGATAACCGAATGACACAGCGCCTGCCCGGTTTGTGATCCTACGCCTCCTCATAGCCTGACAAAGGGTGTCTCTGTTCTCTCGCTCTCGCTATCTATCTGGCCATCTTTCTCCGACTCTCAGGTTCTCTATAAATCTCCTTTGGGCTCCAAATATCTGTATATATATATATAAAGAGGACACAAAGTGATAATAGAGATAGGGAGATATCCAGATGTCAGATTGAAACAAAGAGAGATTATATATAATTTTATATATATATATATGTAAAGACTGTGGGCATGCAATAAGGAGATGAGGCTGGATTGGCGGGATGATATATATATATATATATAACAGTTTATAGACAGTGATAAACAATTACAGAAACCAACCAAAGAAAATATATATCCGTAGATGTGGTATGGCAGACGAGGGTGAAGTGACACGGTGATACCAGTGTGTCACCGCAATGCCGGTTGCGAAAGCCTTTACCTGGATAACATTCTGTGTCTCGCAGTTATCCTGCCCATGCAATAAGAAGATGAGGCTGTATTGGCGGAATGATATTGTGTATTACAGTGTATGTGGCATATAGCCTATGTGCCATGGGGGCTGCCATGACGCCCCCCGAGTAGGTGTTCTTCACTAATGGAGGTGAAAAAGAAGTGAGTGATAATTGGGAAGTGTCACAACTCTAGCCTTGCTCCCATATGTATATAAAGTGTTCCATGTGAAAAATATCATGTCCTGGGTTTAATCATTGTGTCATCCTGCTATGGGATGGGTGTATAGGGTCAAGGGAACCATGGTAAAACATTGAAAGACAGTTGAATTTTGTAAGAACAAAGAGCCAGAATATAGATATGTCCTCCCAAGGGGCCTGCCATACTGTTAGCCACCTAGTGGCTCTGTCCCCTATAATAGTTACGGAAACCGCGAAACCGCCAAAGAAGACAAATTAAGAGAATAAATCCTCAGAAAAACGTTTGTCCAAACTCACCACGCCTCCAATGGCTTTGATATGTAAAGGAAAACTGAGTCTGAAAGTTAAAACAATAAGAAAAATAAGACAAATATTTCGGTATAGAAGAAAAAGAAAAACTTTCTGCCATGAGGACAAATAAAGGCAGATAGTCTCCACTGATGCGGGTAAGGATTTCTGGCCATAAACCTTGCAAAATCTAAAATAAGGTATCCATGCCTGTTAATACTTCATGGCCTTCAATTTTAGTTCCTCCAGGGCTGAAACAACAAAAACCATAAATTGGAGAAAAATCTACCAAAACCGGAACTTTCCCAGTGGAAAGCCTGGACAAATAATCGGAATAAATACATTGGGGCTTGTAGTCTGCTAGGCCAAATTTACCCTCAGCAAATTCCTTATGTACAATATCATCCATCTCAGCCCTAGTATTAGGCTCCAAAATAGATGAATAATTTCTACAATCATAGATATTTACAACATCATTATCAACACTATGTGGGTCAGATTTTCTCAAAATGTAGAATTCAGACTTCTGGGGAAACAAAAAACAAGATTTAAAAAATTTCAAATAATCAATAAATTTATTTTAGTGTATCGTTTTCTCTCTGTGGTTCATGTATCTCACTTTCCCTGGGGATTTATTGATACCGAATCAGTTGTGGAGTGAAAAAAATAAGTGGCACAGCCATGGGGACACAACTAGCCCCATCGTACGCCAATCTATTCATGGAATCTCTGGAAGAGAAACTCCTAGAAGGATATAGACTAAAGCCAGAGGTCTGGTGGCGCTATATCGATGACATATTCTTCATCTGGAAACATGGCAAAAAGGAATTGGACCAATGGCTCAAATCATGCACATAGGACGATAAAGTTCACAATGGAGACCTCGGAAACCACAGTGAAATTTCTAGACACCACGGTCTAAGTCAAAGACGGGGGTAGACTGTATACTGATCTATACACGAAACCCACAGACGAAAACACATATCTTAGATATGATTCAGCCCACCCACCTTCACAAAAGAAGAGTATACCTTACTCACAACTACTGAGAGTAAAAAGGATATGCTCTTCAGAATCGGACTACCAGGCACATGCATCCAAAAAACTAAAAGAGTTTAGGGAACGTGGCTACCCAAAAAAACTGTTGACGGAATGCAAAAGCAAGGTAGACGATGTAAGGCAGGAAGACACTCTCAGGCCAAAAACAAAGGAAAAAACTGAAGAAGAAACGGAAAAATCTTTCTGATCAGTACATTCCGACAGGGGAAAAAGACCCTACCCAACATTGTTGAAAAAAACTGGGAAATCCTGGGAAAATCAACAACAACAAAAAGCCTTTACAGGAGCAAACTGATAAAAGGCTTTAAGAGACCCAAAAACTTGAAAGATCATCTAGTCAGAGCGAGGACTGTATATGATCCGAACAAAAAGCATGTCAACAAAAGTGTGAGCAACAAATGCAACAAAATTGGTTGCAAATACTGCACCAAACTGGTAAAAAAGAGATCAATGGTCTCCAACACCAAAGGATCCACCCACCAATGCAAAGACAATATAACTTGCAATAGTTCCAATGTAATATATTGCCTGGAATGCAAACGGTGTGGGATCCAATATGTGGGACAAACAAAAAGAAAAATCAAAATGAGATTGTCAGAACATCTCAGAACGATCCGACAAAAAGGTAACCAGAGCGATGTTCCGAGGCACTTTAACAAGTGCGGACACTCCGGAGAGGACGATGTACAGGTCTATATACTAGACTTCATACACAGACACCCAGAAAGTACCCGAGCCAAAATACTTCGAGACAAAATCGAGTATAATTGGATACACCGCCTGAAAACTCAGGCACCAATGGGGTTGAATACAATGGATAGCAGATATGGATAAGCTCCAACCAACGCCACGTCAAAAAAAAAATTCACTCCACAACTGATTCGGTATCAATAAATCCCCAGGGAAAGTGAGATACATGAACCACAGAGAGAAAATGATACACTAACGATATCACTAGGAGCCAATCCATAGCGACACAAAGTGACTGGTCAGGAGCCTAAAAGTTTTCCTAAGAATAGAGACCACCCACACAAGGGAGATCTCAATAACCCCTCTTTTTTCACATAAAAAATAGGACAATGACTAAAGAATTCGGCCAGAATTTCGCCTGAAGAGACAAGTAATGTCGAAACTATTGAGTAAGGAAGAGAAAGATCCTAGGATCCGACTCTGGAAAATACAGAGCAAGATGGCATACAACAAATGACCACTAGATGGCCCCAGAAGTACAACCAAGAGAGGTAGTACTCACAAAACACCAGAGATGGCACCACCACCTCCCCACCACCATGGGGAGGGAGGCGCCACCAGTAGGGACAACCCACTCTGGATAGTATGCTGCCTTTCATTGGACAACAAGATTTCCCGCCTCTCTTTGTCTGGTCTACTGACCAATCAAAAATGCAGGAAATGATCACATGATCATAAAGAACCAATGACAGTCATCCTCTGTATAGGAAAATTAACATAATCTAGGCACCGGCCCCAACACGGGTGATAGCTCGGTCACTTACTCGATGGTCGCGAGGCCGCCACATTCAGCATTGATTTTTATTTATTTTAGAGCAACATCTCAGCTGTATGTAGATACAAATTATACTGACTTTCTCCAAGTGGTTAGTAGATTTTTCTTATGGAACGCCTGAAGGATTTGGACCATGCTCACTGGAAATACTGTCTAGATCCTTCTATTCAGAGTAGAAGGACAAGATTCACAATAATGATAGGATTAATAGTTAACTTTAGGTATACCAAATGAATTTGAGCAGAAGGTTAAATTGCTCAGAACCACCGGTGAAACCCACCAACAGACACCCCAACATCTCTACTATATGAAACAAATGGTTTTAGAAAGCTAAGGAGCAATTTTCTACACAAGCCGGGTGCAAACCTGAGACCTTACATTAGTTTCGGACATTCCCCAAAAACTTGCGCCCATAACAAGTGTGCTATGTCCACACAGAACCACAAGTTTCACAGGAAATATTACTTGCAGAGGCATCAAACCTGCTACCTTCGTAGCAAACATGTTTATGTACACTTCAGAAGTGTTTTCAACCTTCAAGAGACACATAATTTAAAATAAGGGAGCCTGTTGGGTGGTGGTAGGCAGAAACACTACATAAAAAAAGACAAGTTGAAATTTCAAAAGAGCAAAGGACTAAGCTGAAATTGCTGAGAACCACCAGTGAAACCCACCAACAGACTCTCTAATGTCTCTACTATACCAAACAAATGGTTTTAGAAATTCAAAAAAGGCTTTGGCATGAACACCCATCCCCCAACCAAAACCGTAAAGCACACCTCCCTCTTGACACCTCCCTCTTCCCTGAAGTGGAGAACCATGGGATGAACGGTTACCGGCTCCTTTGCAAAGTAGACAGACTGCGGTTCATCAGGGTAGCTGACAACCCAGTTCTCAGCAAAGTCCATCTGCATGGTACACTCCCTCGGAGTGAGGTTCTCACGAAGTAGACGGAGGACCTGGTACTGGGCGTACACTCTTGGGACGTGGCTCTCCATTAGGGAAAAGTCAGAAGGTGTCCAGTGGCTCTGTCTTGGTGATGATGTGGAGCTTCTTCAGTGTTTTCCCCTCATTACCATACACCACATCCACTCGCTTCCAGATGTCCATGGAAACGAGAGCTGCCAACTGGTCCAGCTTGGCATCCACAGCCACCGACGGAACCTGGAGAAAGTGGTCAGGAAGAAGAGGGAAGTCCACGGAGGGGTTTCATCCTCAAAGAAAAGTTCTGATGCCTAACATAAAGACAAATACTAGTGTTGTGACAGTGCACCGGAAGGATGTAGTGGTGCTTTCAATGAACACTGCAGAAGAAACTGAGGGAAGCTCGGAGTTGTGGCAATTCTTCCCAGAACTTCACATGAAGAACATGGAGGAACTCTGTAAGCTGGACTTTCTGGTACTTAATCTTCCTCAAAGTGACAGTGTCTTTCCCAGAAGAATAACAGAATGTTCGGGCCTCTTTAGGAAGTCAACTATAGACAAAGATGTTGTGTGGAAGGGAGCTTGACCCGACTTGTCCTTCCACGGTTCTTCGGTCCAGGCCCACATCCCATGAGAGTCAAGATGCCCCATGTACCAACCATAGCTCCACAGGCAACACAATTTTGGCCAGAACTCTACACCGCTGCATTCTGGGGAGACGTTTGATGGCAGCAGTGATGATATTGTAGATCCTGGCTTTGCGCACATCACCCAGGAGTGGAAGAAGTGGCATCAGTTGGGAAGTCGGTGTGGTGGGGTTGCACACTGGTGGTGTTGTACGCACAGGGTACCAGTCAGGCAGAATGTCAGAGGCAACATCCTGCCCTATCACTACCTCATGTACAGGAACAACTTTTGGGAGACCGTGAACCCAAACATACTATGGGCTATGATTCTAAATAGTATAAATACTTTTCTAAATAAAAACTGTTGGATTAAGGATATGAAATTTTGAAAGAGGAAGGACCAGTGGATAACAGACCATCTGCTGTCACTTATAAATGATCGTAAACGTTTAGTTAGAAGCTTTAAGGAGAAGAGAGACAGGGAACAACTAAAGGAGATACATAGACTGAATAATAAGATAAGGCTGGGGCTAAAAAAGGCAAAAGACGAATTCTGTAAACAAAACATAGAGGCTGCAAAAGACAACCCGAGTGAATTCTGGAGGAAGATCAGGGATCTCTATGTAGGTAAAACGGTAACAGAAGAATGTAGGCTAGAAGACCTAGAAACGGGAAACCCAGTGCCACAGGAAGAAACACCTGATCATATAAACAAATATTTCGGAACGATATGTGATGTTATCTTTAAAAATTGTGATCAACTTAAGTACAATGATATTGTAAAGGAACTAAGCAGACTGCCTGTCAATAATGAAAATATACGTCTTGAAACTACTTCGACTGAAGTGATAAAATTGCTAAAGAAAATGTCATCTCACAAACCATCAGGCTTGCAGGATATCTCCTCTGTTGTATTAAAACATGCCCTACTATGTCTTGCAGAAAAGTTTACTTACCTGTTGAATAAGAGTTTTGAAAGTGGTATAATACCTGAGGCATGGAAAAAGGGTACTATCATACCGATACCAAAAGGGGGAAACCAATCATTAGTAACGAACTGGCGCCCAATAACCATCCTACCAGCACCAGGCAAAATAGCGGAAAGAATTATCCATGAACGACTGACCACCCATTTAGATGTTAATAACTACCTTGTTGACTCACAATATGGATTCAGGCATGGAAGAGGAACTGAGGATGCCATATACAAATTTGTTGATAGTTTGTATACTGCACGGGATAGCTCGATGGCTACTGCATCTGTGTTTGTAGACGTACGAAAAGCTTTTGACACGGTTCCCCATACTCTCCTAGCAAAAAAGATCCGCCATCACGTACTGGCACCAAAGATGCTTACCGACTGGCTAGAAAATTATATGTTAAATCGTTCTCACACAGTAAATGTAAATGGTAAAATCTCTAGTGAAATCAATGTTTGTTATGGTGTTCCCCAAGGCTCAGTATTGGGTCCCTTACTTTTTCTGATATTTGTGAACGATATGTGTGTTAATATTACCGATTGCAATCATATTCAATACCCTGATGACTTGGTGCTATTTGCTAGTGAACTAAATCCTATAACTGCCAATGAAAAACTGTCAACAGCCCTTAAGTGTGTAGAAAACTGGTGTAATGCAAATGGATTAGCTATAAATGGAGACAAAACAAAAGGATGTTGGTACGCAGCACCGAGTAGACTCAGACACCTGCCGCCGTTAAACCTAGTCTGTAATAGTGTAAAAATTGCGGTGAAAAACTCATATAATCATCTAGGGGTAGAAATAGATCGAGCGCTTGACTTCGGCAAGCATATAGGAAAAGTGGCAAAAACCTTTAACAATAGAATTTTTAAACTATCGAAAATCAGACGGGCGCTATCGAAAGACACTGCCAGAGAAATATATGTAACCTGTATTAGAACAGTAGTAGAATACTGCAGTTTTTTTCTAGATGGTGCGTCTAATGTGTATACCGATAAATTAGAGAGACTCCAAAATCAGGCGCTTCGTGTCGTACAAGGGTATAGTGTCAACAGGCAGGGAATTGAAGACTTACGAATAAGCTGTGGTAGGCTGGAAAGCCTGCGACTGCGTCGTAAAGTTCAATTAGCAAAGCTGATGTACAAGCGTTAGAAAAACACGGATATTATATATATACCTCCAAGAGCTACACGACAGAACTTACGGGTTAACTTCAAAGTACGGAAACATAAAGGTTCCAAATATGAGCGCTCCCCTACTTTTAGGGGGGTAACATTATGGGATAGCTTAGCTTGCGAAATAAAGACGCTGGACACGGTAGTTGGTTTCAAACGATCAGTGAAAGACTTATGGGCAAGACTTATGGGCTCTGTAAGTTTAACACTTATGTTGGTTGATAGAAAGAATCTATTTACTGCACACCACCTCACCATGTATATACTACACATGTACTGTCAAATCCTTGTATAATTACTATGTTCACCTGATTGTACCACAATTGGAAGATCTGGCCACCCGACCAGAAATGGATTGATCAATAAAAAAATTTAAAAAAACAGTGCTGTGTCTTGGCTGACGCGCTTCTCCAGCCCGTGAATTTTGGCCCTGAGCCTCACATTCCCCTTCTCCACACTCAGCCGAGCAGCCTTTGCCTTCCGCAGCCAGTAGTAAAGTGCCAACTTACGGGGGGTCCTCGGGCCACTGCCTTCTATAGGCCTGTGGGGGGTGGAGGGGGATCTGAAAAGAGGTTACAATCCAATTGACATCTAGACAAGTTGTAGAAAATTATCGATCTCCTTTCCAAAAATATTGTTTAAAGTTATTGTTATTCCATTAAAGAAATAATCGCTAATTGAAGATAATATTACTTTCACTTGTTTCAATGATCCATGATTAATTCATAGTTTAATCTATAATTTATATACATAAAATAGAATCGTCTTGACTTAACTGTATGTCTTGTGTATGTATACATCACACCATGCAAAAGCTTAACAAGTACATGTCATGCAAATCATGCATACAATGCTGAAATATCTGAATTAAAAACTCATGGCTAACTTGGCAGTCTTAGGTAGGGGCGCCTTTCCATCTTTACACCGTTGGATCACATTCCTGGAAATGAAAAGATAATCTACATCAACATACATCTTAAAAGTAACATGCTCCCAACACCTGCAATTTTGAGCAAGATTCACACTTCAAAAAATTTACACTGTTCAGTTAGAGTGAAGAGATAAATAATAATATTATAATTGCACATACATGTACATGAACCTGTAGACACAGCTTAATGATATAATGCACTCTCCCAACAACAATTCCTTTCTTACCTTTCTAAGTAGCATCTGCAGTACAGTGCAATACATCTACAATTCTAAATGTGTGTACATAGTAAAAATTGAATACAATCTAGATGAAGCATAGAAAACTTACACCAACTCCTCGATTTGTGTTGTCCTACCAGGAGAAACTGGTGCAGAGTTGGTGGCTGTGGTCTGACAGGGAGGGGACTAGGGAGGAGCAGGGGCAGGGGTTTTCCTGTAGAAGGAGAAGGGTTTGGTGGTGCAGGATGAGGTCGAGGGGAGGGGTGTGTCAGTCAAAGAGGTGGTGGGTTCAGGGGTGGAGGTAACAGGGGCAGTGTCTTCCGGGGTGGTGGGTTCAGGGGTGGTGGTAGCAGGGTTAGTGGCAGGGGGGGTGCAGGCTGTTAAAGGGACTAGGGAGGAACAGGTTTTGGGGGTTTGGGGGGCTTTCTTTCTGGGTGTGGGTGTGGAGGTAAAAGGGACTGGGGAGGAAGGTCTTCTTTTTGATACGGTTCTGGGTGTGGAGGTGGAAGGGAGTGGGGAGGAATGTCTTCTATGTGATGTGGGTGTGGGTGTGGAGGTGGAAGGGAGTGGGGAGGAACGTCTTCTTTTGGTTGTGGGTGTGGGTGTGACAGAGGTGGAAGGGAGTAGGAAGGAATGTCTGCTTCTTTTGGTTGTGGTTGGGGGTATGGCAGAGGCGGAGCAGGAGCGGGTAGGGGGGATGGAGGCAGCAATTTCTTTTGGTTGTGGGTGTGGGGAAGGTGGAGGTGGTGGATGGTCTGTGCGACAGTGGTGGCAGGGTTGGCGGAGGAAGTAGAGGGGATTTCAGGAGCCTGCTGTTACCATCTCCGAATCCCAATCATAAGAGTTTTGTACAGGCCAACATTCCTGACAAGCTCTTCCTAGTGGGACTTGGAAGTAGAAACAGCAGGCTCCTCCACGGGGTCCACTTGGTCCTCCGTGGATGTGGCTGTCGCAGCAGTTGCAGCAGCCTTGTCCCACAGGCAGTAGCGGTACCTGTGCTTGCATTTCTTTGCCTGCAGCCGCTGCAACTGTTGCATAGCCACATCTTGGGAGGCTTTCAGTCGAGCCTGGCATTCCCTCTTCCTCGGCCGCTCCTTCTGCAGCCATGCAGGGTCCAAATGCTTATGTTGCCTCCACTGTCACACTCCTTGTTGGGTTTAAGGGGCCTCATCCTGCCTGGGTCGGGTAGAGGGGCTTATTGTATATGTTGAGGGGACGGTGATGCTTGGTGCTTAGTCTGGAAAAGATGGAAAATCTTAAGGTTAGGGATCAAAAAGTAAAAAATGATATCAAATAGAACAAGCCTAAAAGAAGGTGAAAAAATAAAAAGATTTTAATTAAAAAAATGTGCTATGTTATTGTGTAGTACCTCCATACATATTTTGGTATTCATAATGCCATAGTAACAGTGCTATACTGAACATATTGTACAAAACGGAACATCCAAAACTTTACAAATGAACCCAAAACGTGAGAAAATTCACTAAATTGACAAACATAAGTACAACACAAAGATTCTACATGGGTTTACCTACAAAATGATACTAAGCATGAGAGAATAGGTTAAAAAGGGCGTAAGTCTAACCCATATCGGAGTTAAATACACTATAAACATTTTCAATCATATAATCTAACTATTTCCTATGTTAAGAAGTACATATGGGTTGCACAGTTTGACAAATGCAGAGACAAATATTTGTGATTTCAAGGCTTGATTTAAAAATCTAATTTGAAAAAAAGTAATAGGTGAAACCTTGTCAAACCTGTGTGGCCAGAACCCTATCTCCACAAATGGCCAAATAGCTATCTAGATGTGAAAAGCAACATGTTTTCTACAGTATCAAACCTCTGCATGTTTCATAACGTGCACACAGAAGGAAGCAAAATACATTTGACAAAGTTTCGCATGTTCCTTTTCTTCAGTAGGGCTTCAAGTTATCGACCCAGAGACAAAGAAAGACTGCCATTTTTCGCCCATCCACCACGTGCGAGGAACAGGCACAAGTCGAAAAATATGGAAAACCCAAATAAAGCACAGAAACATTCACTAAATACATACTGCATAAGTTTCTAAGCTACATACACTAAGTTTCGGATGAATTTCAGAACATAAAACACACAGATTAAGCAAAAATAGTCTCTATTTCGACGAGGAAAAAAAGTCTGCCTTACCTCATGTGGTGCTGCATAATGCAAGAGGGGAGTGTAACGGTTTTAGGCGGCACTTCAAAAGTTCTGGCAGAAAGAATGGTTTCCCCCAAAAAAGTTTTGGTCGTTCTGGATTTTCTGAAAATTTACAAATTCCTTCCCCACAAGTCTACAAAAGGCTGAATCTTGTGTAATAGGCTTGAGATTAAAAACCATTTTATAAGTAGAAACACAGCGTTTCATGATTTATTGCATAATGACAGAGAAGTCCCGCATAGTCGAACTTTATCTCAATTTAAAGCTGGGAATGTCCCTGATAAGATGCAAAAAAACTGTTTTTCGATATATCAATTATTAAAGAATTCACAAATTATTATGTAAAAAATGACCCAAATTCATGGGATTGTACATTCTGAGAAAATCTCACCCATGTACACCTTCGCTGGCTACTGAAAAAATGTAGTCAGCATCAGGGTCCCTGCCACTGTAGTGACAGTATGCTTCCTTGAAAACATTGCAAGAGTTGAAAACCGTCCAAATCATGAAAACAACCTGAACCAGCGGGACAACAAGTATAGTCTGTGGTTGAACCATCAGAAAAGAAGGTATGAACATCATCAAATTGGTGAGAAATATCAGAAAAACCATCGGTTTCTACACCCAAATCTGTGAACTGGAAGTATGGTCCGCCATTTTGAAAATCAAATCTTGTATTCCCGTGTAGTCATAATAAACGTCTACCACTGGTTCATCAAAGCTAGTTACCCATTCATCCAAACCATCAATACTGTCGTCTGCCAGGTGCCAGCTGCAATGACTGAAGCTGGTGACCAGTGAAAAAGATCATCGAATCACAACATCGAGCACCATGTCAAAGACATCGGCGAAAACATGGTCAAAGAATCAAAAACAGTGTCAAAATGGTCGGACAAGTTGTTGTGAATAACACGGATGACAGGCAAAGCTTGGTTCGAGGGTACGGCACTTCCCATTCCTCCTCCACAATGACTATGACTCGCGTGCGGGGAAGGAAAGTCCAAAACCTATCTTGAAACCTTTGGACAGTCGGAGGTCTTGTGTTGTCCCCTGCAAGTGCAGACATGTTTTAGGGGGAAAGAAGCACCTTTCTGACACACCTTGCCTTCATGGAATGCCCAACAATAGCCGAAAGGGCAATTGGGGTGATTTGGGGGTGCCGACAATTTCTTCTCCAGCTTGTGCGATTGCTGGGCACTGACACTGTCAACGCCGAGATAACGCTGCATATATTCATGAACGCCAGAACACATGCTGAATAAACTAAGGCTTCAGCCCGTTCATGGACAGATATGTCATATCTGAACAGAGATGCCGATGTGTGGATTTTCCTCTTGTCACAGAGAAACCGCTCATGCTTGATATACGATTGAACCTGTGATTCACCCTTCGCCAACATGGAATCAACGAGGAGCAAGTTGACACTGATCACATCATGAATCGTGCGATCTTTCACAGTATCAATTAATAAATAAGGCTCCAGATGAAATTTGTCGAAACGCTTACATTTTGAATGGTGGCAACAGGAGGCGACGGCTGGACCTGGATGAGCGGTCGCGCAGTCTGTTGCTGCAGTGGGGGGGAACAGCGCAGAAGACCGGATGAGCGGACATCGTCACATTTGCTGCTGCAGACAATATCAGGAAGGTCTGAAACCACGATGGAGGCCTTGTTGTCATACTCCATTTTGACTTGGTCAATTTTCTCCTGGACAGTGGCATTGCTAATCTCAATTTTCTCTGCCTTACAAATTTCCAAAGCATCCGCAACATATTTGCAGAACTGACCCCCTCCAGCTGCATGTGAGGGAGTGCAGGCAGAACAAGCGATTAGCTTTTTACCCATTGTGATATCTGTAGATGTGATATGGCGGATGAGGGTGAAGTGACCTGGTGATGCCGGTGTGTCATCACGATGCCGGTTGCGCATGTGCCCAAGTGGTGTTTTTTTGTATGTAGGTAGGTAGGTAGGTAGGTAGGTAGGTAGGTAGGTAGGTAGGTAGGTAGGTAGGTAGGTAGGTAGGTAGGTAGGTAGGTAGGTAGGTAGGTAGGTAGGTAGGTAGGTAGGTAGGTAGGTAGGTAGGTAGGTAGGTAGGTAGGTAGGTAGGTAGGTAGGTAGGTAGGTAGGTAGGTAGGTAGGTAGGTAGGTAGGTAGGTAGGTAGGTAGGTAGGTAGGTAGGTAGGTAGGTAGGTAGGTACTTTTTCTTGTCCCCTCTCCAGGGGCTGGTTGTGATTTAAGCAGACATTATCATTTCATTGACCAATTACCATATTTCATTTATTTGTAAGACAACGGATGGACTGATATTATAATTTGTGCAAACTCATCACATCGGGTCTATTTGATAATGGTGTTTTACTAGCAGTCTAAATTGCACAATCCTGCTTTGCTTTTTTTAGTACTTTGATGAAGTTTAAGTTGTAGCGATTCAGGTATTATCTCTCTATATCATGATTTGTAATTGAAACCATTGTGTAATCATGCATCTTGCCAGCTATGTCTGGCGAATGATATCTCTGGAAATATTTAATGATTTTATGTTATCAAGGATTGTTATACAGACCGCTAATATCTTGTGTATCACAAATAGTTGACTGTCTCCAACATCAGACCAGCCTCACAAGCTGTATGGAGGCAGCATAAACAATGAATATTTTAAAAAAATGTATGTATGTATATATATATAATCTCTCTTTGTTTCAATCTGACTGGATATATCTGTCTCTCTCTCTCTCTCTCTTTATCACTTTGTGTCCTCTTTCTCTGTCTCTATCTTCTTGGCAAATGTCCTATGCACGTATAATTGAAAAGTATTTATCTGTATACCCGTTTATTATACTGCCGATAGAAATCTGGTATTTACAGTAGAGTATTTGTTAAATATTATGTATCAACGATTTAGAGACAATCGATTCAGGAATATCAGAGTATCGCACACAAGGTTACACGATGCCCCCCTATTACGGGTATACCAGCCAAACTGCCAGATATGTATGCGTAGTGTTGAGCTTATGGGGAGGGGGGGGGGGGGGGGGTAGGGAATACCAACAACATCTGGAACATCTTTTGTTACACCAACTTATGCAATGTATAAGAAACTCACCAAAACCATCAAAACCAATGTAAAAGCTGTAATGGTGACTTGTTTAACCCTTTCACCGCCGCATGATGCCTCCAGGCATTCCCGTGGCTACCGCCGCATGATGCCTGGAGGCATTCCCATGGCTACCGCCGCATGATGCCTCCAGGCATTCCCCTGTGTACCGCCGCATGATGCCTTGAGGCATCATAAACTCGGATTTTTTTCAAATTCATTTTTTGCAGTAGATTTAAGCACAAAAGGGTTAATAAAACTTCCATATATAAATAAAACAGTTTAAAATCAATGTAGTTGTGCGTTTTGAGTCTATTTAGTAAAATTGCGGTGGTTATTTGCGAGTAGAACACCGAGAAAAATAAAGCAATGCACAGATCGAGTCGCGCCTATGGACCAGTGGTGTCCCTGACAGCGCATTTCCCGATATAGCGAATTGTCGAACGAGTTGTCACATATTTATACCCTAAAGAATTGGTTCTCTTGCTCGCACAAGTTGAAAATAGTCATATATTATCTAATTTGCGAGTTTTTAGGAGGTCTTACCCTTTCGTTTTCACTGATTTGCGAATTCTCCGCCGATGTTTACATTTTCTTCGACAAACGCAGCAGTGGAGAGTTACACTTCCGGTCGCCCTAGTTTTACGTTCCCGCCCGTACAACAACAAAGACAGCACTACGGCAAGGCACCAAAGCCCGTATAATATTGTGAAATAAACCAAAAGAAATATGGCACCTGAAGAAAACCAGCAATCGGAATACCCAATGCTGACAGGTTGCCACCCTTTATTGGTAAGCGAACAAATGGATACGTAACAAAAGAAATATGTTGTATGTGATTACTTGAATGCCAATAAAGGAAAATTGAAAAAAAAAAAAAAAAATCATTGAAACATAGAGAATATTAAAAGTATGAAAATATATTATGAATGTGATCATTAATAAAAATCAATAACAAAGCTTTACCATGGTGAAGCAGTCGCCGACTGAGTTACAAAGATGTCAATGGACAGTGTCACATTTTTTTTTTTTTTTTTTTCTGAATGCTCTGACAGCAAACACGACTATTCACAGTTATATTTTGTGAATTAATATTGATATTTAGTGGTTATAAATTATTATATCGGAAATGCCCTAAAGATTCACCAGACGCCGAGTGGAGAAAATCACTTCTTTATTTTTATCAAATGTATGCGCTCTAGCGAATCCAAAAAACATTTCCAGTCGATGTCAGTGTAATACATTAACGCTGTCGGTGATACTTCAGAAAATAGATATAAAATGAATAAATACGATTTTCTAAGGGTATTTCGTTACCAAGGCGATGTTGACAATCGACTATAAAAGACAGTAATTTCTTCCAAACGCCGTAGTTAGCACTGCACCTTTGTCGGGTGCGAGTATATCTACTCGCTTCAACAGAATATATCGCTTTACTTGCGATGGCTGACGAAACTCGTGATATGGACCCTGCTACGCAGGCTTTGCTCAATGGTTTTGAGAATTTCGAAGACTTCGAGGAAGATGATTGGGTTGATCTACATACAGACAACCCATATCCAACCTTATAACAAGGACGACAGCAGAGGGACACAAGTGGACCCACTACGGGAAAAACATCGCGAGAAATGAAGAGCAGGCCGAGTTCACTGAAGAAACTGGTATTAATCCAAGAGTCGACAGGGAAAAATGCACCACCGTACTGGACTACTTCAGGATCTTCCTGTCTGTATCGTTTATCACCAACCTAGCGAAGAAGACCAACCAGTATGCAGAAAAACATCGAGGTGGGCGTGGCACACAGAAGAAAATGGCAGCCTGGGTGCCCGTCTCTGTCAACGAGCTACTTAGGTTCATCGACTAACTTTTCTGATGGGACTGCTGAAAAAACCCGAACTGGAACACTACTGGTCCACCGAATTCGCCACCCCTGGTATACGAAGTCTGATGACAAGAGCGAGATTCCTCGCCATACTCCGGTAAGTAATGTCATAACTCGCTCTTGTTTATGTTATGTTCAATCGTGACAGCAGAAGATGACAGTGCAAGCCGCGCTGGGATAAGACAACACGACGTTGTGACTACTCGCTAATTTGCATATGTAGAAGTGTCGAAGTCGCTTTCATGTACTTTCCAGCATCTATACTACATTTCTTTTTCACACTATTTCAGATTCTGTGTATATTGTCTGTTTTGCGTTACTTAGGGCAATTATCAACTTGTTTGTTATAGATTTCTCGATTTCTCCACTGAGCAAAACGCAACCAATGAGAATGACGCAGACGCGGACGCCGGATCACAGCAAGACAACACTTCCGGTGCTTCTTCCCGCCCCCGGACATATGCAAACCGTGATCCCCACAAACTCACAAACTTTTTTTTCAGACATTTCAATTCTATTGTAAAATCTGTTTATACCCCCCGTAAGGAATTGGCGATCGATGAGATGATTGTTAAGCACAAGGGCCGTAGTCGACATCGTCAGTACATGCCCAACAAACCTTGCAAGTGGGGTCTGAAGTGCTGGGTGCTGGCGGAGTCGGCTACGGGCTTTGTGCTTCGCATTATTCCCTTCTACGGGCGCGATGACCGTAGGGGGAGTAATACCACTGAAAATATCATTATGAGGCTGTTGAGGGGTGCTGAGTTATTTAATAAAGGTTATCACGTTTATTTCGACAATTTCTACACGGGTGTACAGGTCCTTGAAAAACTCCACTCCCTTAGAACCTATGCCTGTGGAACTCTCCGGATGAATCGTACGGAGGTCCCCAAGCATTTCATGGCGAAAAAACACCCACAGTTGAAAGTGAAGGGCGATTCTGTTTTTTCTAGGTGCGGCAGTTTGCTCCTGACGTTGTGGCTTGACCGTAAAATAATTCGTATTCTCTCCACCATTCACGGTTCGATAATGTCAACGTGCGTACGAACTGTATGGGGTACTGACGGTAAATTCGCTAAGAAAGAACTCCCCTGTCCCGAATCCGTTTAATCCTACTGTCAGTACATGGGCAGGGTGGACTTAGCAGACCAAATGGCGAACTACTATTCTTTTGGAAGGAAAAGCCGTAAATGGCCCAAGAAATTGTTTTTCTTTGTTCTGGAAGTGATGAAATTGAATTCGCAAATCATGTTTAACTCTGTCTCGGAGAAAAAGATTACTTTGGTCGACTTTTCTCTGTGTATGATCCACCAGATCGTAAAAGCGACCGACGAGACTGTTGACCGACCTATTTCTTAATCGGTCAACCGACTTAACTCTAGATGTCTTCCAGATGATTTGGAGTGAAAAAGCTTTTGCCGAGTATGTTACTATCGTAATAAGAATGGATTCGGCCCCAGAAAACAAACTCGGTATGGCTGTAAAACCTGTGGCACACACCTTTGTCTACCTCATTGTTTCAGGATCTATCACACTAAGTCTAATTTTGAAAAACCAGCGAGTGCCACAGAAGAGTAGTTATGCTATCTGATCTGCCATCTCCCCCCCCCCCCCCCCGCCTTTTTACACTCAAAATTACAGTCACAACGTCAAAGCAATCTTCCCACGATATCCAAATTTATCAAATTATCGGTATATTAAACCTTGTTAACTATTAAACTGCCTGTGGCTTCTGCTACTTGTATTTCGTAATTTTCAAAAACTCTCTTTCAACTGAACCTTCAGATACACTATTCTAAATTATATGTTACAACCATGAACCCTTTCGATCTGATGTCTATTCAACGACCTGTACACCTGTGTGTTTTTCACCATTTGTCTTTTTTTTTCATGTTTTTCCAGCTTGTCTGTATCTATTTATTAATTCCTATGTAAATCTATCACGTAGTAACAATCTACGATTCACAACAGAATTGTTTTTAACATCTAATCTAATGTATCAACCTGAAACCATATATCTTTCCTACCTGTCTAAATCCATATCTAGCACGTAATGCTATTCTATGATTCAACTGTTAGTGTGAATCGTTTTTTAGTCGCTAATCGATAAATTTGAATATCAACCAGAACCTTTCCTGCCGATGTAAACTAGCACGTAATGCTATTCTATCATTCAACTGTGAAGTCTATGGACACAAACGATATTTGGTTTTTGTATCTAATCTACGATATCAACCTGAAACAAAGTAATCCTGGACGATCTATAGACCTTCAAGGTTCTCCACATGTACATTTTGTGAAAATATATCGACCAGAAGTGGTTAAATTGATTATTATATCGGCGATAAAGCCCCCATGTCCGACCACGTCGAGTGCCAGACAGACACTGAATCAATGTATACCTTGTCGAGTATTTTAAACTTGATCAAATCGTATCACAATGTCAATGCAATCATATGAAAACAAAGCAAAGCGCCCCAGCAGCCTCACTCGTCTCATCGTTTGCCAGTGTCCAATTCTTTTTTCAGATCGTCTTTTAATGTTAATAGATCATTCATACCTGTGTAAATCCATATCTAGCACGTAATGCTATTCTATGATTCAACTGAGAAGTGTACGACCACAAACGATATTTGGTTTTTATATCTAATCTACTGTATCAACCTGAAACAAAGTAATCCTGGACGATCTATAGACCTTCAAGGTTCTCCACATGTAAATTTTGTGAAAATATATCGACCAGAAGTGGTTAAATTGATTATTATATCGGAGAAAAAGCCTCCACGTCTGACCACGTCGAGTGCCAGACAGACACTGAATATATGTATATCTTGTTGAATCTGAAATAAAACATGCCTATCTGTGTATAGCCAACACTAAGCTATGTACATATTGTGAATACGATGACCACTGCTGCACCTGGAAATGTATCAAGCCTTGTCAACCTGTGTATATATATATATATATATATATATAACAATATTGATGAATAATTGATCTGAAAAAAAATACATACACAATATTAAAATATATTTTAAATCTTACTTTACCTACCTTGTCTTCTTTTCTGCCTTTCAGAAGTATTCATATGTAGATATAGTCGATCATTGTCCAGCAATCGATTTGAAAGTTAACTCCTCCTGGAGATGTCAATGCTGAATAGGCACAAGTCGAATTTTCCAAATTCAATATATCAGCCTGGACATTAAATCTATATGTAGATGATCCTTAGAGTGTGGGAGATAACCACATATAGCCTTGTAATGATCAAGCTCCATTAGAATCCGTAGGCGAGTCCATAGTATAATCAATGGCGAAATAAGCCAATATAGTCACTGCTCAAATCTAATTTTCAAAAATCAATCTCTAAGTCCCAACTTGTCCGAAATGGTCGAACTATATATCAAATGAAAGCTGAGAATCTCTAATTTATGAATATTAATGTCTCCAGTCATATATTTGAAGTTATATCCTCATAATAAATGATTTTCGAAATCCTGTCTTGCCCAGAGCCCGACTTCCCTACCAAACCAATAGTAAATCTGTAGCTATATGACCATTTCCGTTAATTCATTTCTAAATCATCCGCTGGTTCAAAATGAATCATATTTCATATAAACAAACCTCAGACAGTGTAGTTTACCCTGATATAAGTCCCCGTTCATAGATTCAAGGTTAAAAGCCTCAAAGAAATCATTTTGAAAAAGATGTCTTAGAACCCAGCTATGGCGAAATAAGCCATTTTATTGACAGATTACTTTTAATATTCTAAATTCAATATCTAAGTCCCACATTGTCTGAAATACAGAAATTATATATCAGGAGAAAGCTAAGAACCCGTAGTTTATGAATATTAATGTCTACAGTGATATATATCAAGATAGATACTCATAATACATGATTTTCTAAATCGTATCTCGACCAGCGCCTGAATCCCCTACCAAGTCTATAGTAAAGCTTTTAATCTTCTAAATTCGATAACTAAATGCCACATTGTCCGAAATACACAAAGTATATATCAGGAGAAAGCTGAGAATCTGTAGTTTACGAATATTAATGTCTCCAGTAATAGAATTCAAGTTAAATCCTTATAATAAATGAATTTCTGAATCGTGTCTGGCCCAGATCCACACTCCCATACTGAACCTATAGTAAAGTATAGAGAGTGCGTATGGCGCATCTTAATATTTCGATTACTTGGTCTCGAATCGACCAAAATGGACAATATTATATCATCATGAAGCTGAGAGTGTGTAGTTCACGTTAGAATATACGAAAATTCATTTATCTAAGATTTAAACCCCGAAATATATGATTTAGTTAGCCAAACCACAAAACTGCGTAATGCCCACTTTCTTTGTTTGATTATTAATTCTAACCTGGACTAATCTCGACAATATTTACATAGGATTGTAGCTTAGAGTGTGTAGATGATCAATATATAAACAGAATTACATTAATTCAATGATAAACTCTGGGCGAGATGATTTATGATTCAATCCGTGCCCACTCGGCAGCCCCCTCCACACAGTAAGCTATGGACAGACGGTCTGATATAGTCTGCGCGTTGACCAAACAATATAATCAATTTCTAATTCGCCAGTGGCCAGATAACCAAAAAATACATACTGGAACAAACCTTAGAGTCCATAGAATGTGAAAATACACTTCCCTGTGGTTAATTCTAATGTTTAAACCCTATCTGAGCTGATTTTGTGATCATCGTATGAAATTAGACTGAACCAGCAAGCCGACTGCGTAATGCCCAAGGCTAAATTTGAATTATTAAATTTAAACTCGTCAAACCTGGACATTATTCAGATAGAAACAAACCTTACAGTATGTAGATTATGAATATACGTATCATTCATCATGAATCTAAAGTTTAAAGCCGGTGCGAGCTGATTTCTAATGACAGCTCGACCACCCTGACTACACAGTATGAGCAATGGCCGATCGAGCTAGGCCAGAATTCAACGTGCGTAACTCGCATCTTAATTTATAAATATCTTGGTCTCTTCTCGTCTAAATATGATAAAATACATACTGGAACAAACCTTGGAGTCTATAGAATGTGAAAATACACTTCCCTGTGGTTAATTCTAATGTTTAAACCCTATCTGAGCTGATTTTGTGATCATCGTATGACATTCGACTGACCCAGCAAGCCGACTGCGTAATGCCCAAGGTTAAATTTGAATTATTAAATTTAAACTCGTCAAACCTGGACATTATTTACATAGAACGGTAGCTTAGAGTGTGTAGAATATCAATATACGTATCCTTAATCATGAATCTAAAGTTTAAACCCGGTGCGAGCTGATTTCTAATGACAGCTCGACCACCCTAACTACACAGTATAAGCATTGGCGGATAGAGCTAGGCCAGAATTCAACGTGCGTAACTCGCATCGTAATATTTTAATATCTTGGTCTCTGCTCGTCTAAATATGATAAAATACATACTGGAACAAACCTTGGAGTCTATAGAATGTAAAAATACACTTCCCTGTGGTTAATTCTATGGTTTAAACCCTATCTGAGCTCATTTTGTGATCATCGTATGAAATTCGACTGAACCAGCAAGCCGACTGCGTAATGCCCAAGGTTAAATTTGAATTATTAAATCTAAACTCGTCAAACCTGGACATTATTCAGATAGAAAGGTAGCTTAGAGTGTGTAGAATATCAATATATATATGATTTATCATGAATCTAAAGTTTAAACCCGGTGCGAGCTGATTTCGTATTATAACTTGACAACCCTACTGTTCGAGCAGTGACACGGATTCCCATAGACTCAACCTTATAATCTAGACAGGACTCTATAGAGGCTTTGCCGATATTAGTTACAAAGCGTTAGGTTAATTCAACCGTGTCAAGTCTGACACCTTCGTATAGCTGCTGATCAGATGAACATAATGCTGGTCTCAGTTTACACTGTTGACGCCATAGGATGATATAAATGGCAATTCTGTGTGTTGTCGCATCGACTTGTAGCAGACAGCTTAGCAGACATGGCGCTGTCACTGGACTTGACACCTATACTCTCAGCCTCAGATCCGAATTTATGACAGTATTAACCACACTTTCGATGGTTTTTACGCCATAATATTTATATCCTTTTGTAGGCACAAGCCTTATCTTGAACGTGCTTGGTTCTATTTGTGTTGTTAATCCGCTATTTGATGAAGGGAAATGATTTTACACAGCGTCCATTGCGTAGAGGAATCTGCTTAGCCATCCATGTTTACACTGACACTCCCGCCCCCGCCAACCGCTTTGCACTGTGTCAAGTTTGAATTTTCGATATTGCTTAGATCACCTTAGGAGTCGTTTTATTTTGTAATACTTAAGAATCGTGTAGGTAGGGAACATATTTGAATATCAATGTGGGTTTCATCGACTTTAACGACAATATATATTGATGCGAACAAATCTGCTACAGTAGTGTGTAAGGCCTTAGATAGGCGGACGCCATGGACGGTTATTCTTTACATAGGCGCGTATTTTAGGCCAACTTCAGTTTAAGATTACATATATTCAACCGTTAATTTTATTCACAAAATACATATACACACAAAGATACAGGTCTCCTGTTTGCCGTAATGGTCATCTTTTATTAAAACATCATCAATTTACGGAGAAAATGGAGAAATTCTACCACTACCACCGTCAAACCAATGGCCGCTCCCCGATAACAGGAAACTGGGCCGGCGGTACGAGGGAGCATATGCTAAAAGCCTGCGGCGGTGTAGTACATAGTTTAGCGATAGGGGGCGCGGCGGTTCAAATCCAGTCTGGATTTGGCGTGCGGCGGTTAAAGGGTTAATAAAGGTGGTTGCCATAGTTGGATTGCATAAATCTGAGTATATTAATTCACTAAAAGAATATTGGTAATGAACTGTACTCCAATTCGCATATACACACTGTTTTGTGAATTAATTCATATTTGAGGACACCGTCTGTTATGATGTCTGATAATGGCGCCTGATGAAAACCTACAGGCTTAGCCGCTGCTGTCGGGACGTTATCTTTGTTGGTATCAGAATATCCTATTTTTTATTTCACATATTGTTAAATATGACCATATATTGTATTGCTATATATTGAATTCCAATAAAGAAATCGGATTCCAAAAAGGACTACGGTAGGACCCCGCTTAAGGGACACCCCGTGTAAGGGATCACCTTATATAGGACGGTTTCCCTACATATCTGATTTCATCCTGTGTAACACCATTTACGTAACTTTATTATATCCATTACAAAGAAATATCTAATTCATATTAGTACCTAATCTACAGTGCTATCATTCCTTGTACAGGAATGTCTAAATCGAAATACTCGAGATAATAAAGGATAAGGATAGACTCCTGAAACGAGCAAAGCGTACAAACAAACAGAAGGACTGGGATCTTGCCAGGAGAGCCAGAAATAATGCAAACTCAGCAATCAAAAAGGCTAAATGTAGTTATGTCCAAGAATGCCTAGATCAAAATTCTGATAATAGTAAAAAATTTTGGAATATTTTAACCAGATTTGTAAAAGGAAATAGAACTAAACATGAAGAATTTAAGTTAAAAGATCAAATAACCCAAGAATATATCCCGCACGAGAAAACAGCAAATTACATTAATGAGTATTTTACACAATTAGGGCCCAACCTGGCGAGATCCCATACCAAACCATGGAACTATTAAGGTATAACAACAGAGCAAGGGTTAACTGAGATCACAACAACAACAGAAGAGGTAATGAAATTATTAACCAAAATAGACACAACAAAATCATCAGCTATTGAAAATTTGACAACCTTTTATTTAAAGGATGCCCTTATTTTCCTCTGCTCTCAGTTTACCCACCTAATAACCATGTCATTGTCTGCGGGCACTTTTCCATCTGAGTGGAAACATGCCCTAATTATACCATTGAAAAAGGAACCTGGCAGCACTGATGTCTCGACTTTAAGACCTGTCTCTTTGCTTCCGTTGCCTGGGAAAATCATTGAGAAAATTGTACATGAACAAACAATGAAACATTTAGACAATAATAATTTACTAGATAACACACAAAATGGCTTTAGTAAAAATTGTTCTATAATAGACACAGTAGTAAAACTACCAAATCACATCTACCAAGCACTAAACAATAAAAATATTACTCAATGTATTTTCATCGACTTTAAAAAAGCTTTTGATACCATTGGCCACAAAATTCTAATTAATAAATTGGAAATATTAGGAATAAAACAAAACCTACTTAAATGGTACCAAAGTTATCTTACGGATAGGTCCCAGGCAACGATGGCTAATGATGTTAGGTCGGTCCGGCAATTGATCTCCTGCGGTGTGCCGCAGGGGTCGATTCTCGGCCCGATGCTATTTATCATATATGTTAATGACATGCATAAAGCATTGGCACCAAGGATTGATCATAACAAAACACAGTGTTTGTTGTATGTGGATGACACAGTGCTGTTTGGTTCCGACAGCAACCCCCACGATCTTTGTAACAAAATGCAAGAAGACTTAAATTTGATTAGTAGTTGGTGTTCCGAAAATAAGTTGACTATTAATATTAAAAAGACAAAAAAAAAAATTCTTTGGAACCAGTCGAAACCTGAATAGAAATGATCGTGGGGGTTGCCAGTTAAATTTAAACAATGATCCAATACAAGGGGTTACTTCATTTAAATACCTGGGTGTGATATTGGATCAAAACATGTACTTCAAAGCTCATATGAATGGTTTATCCAACCAAGTGTTACATAAACTGTATTTACTGAAGAAAGTAAGACCTTACATTACACAAGATGCAAGTGATAGGATCTTTAAATCAATGATATTGCCTATCCTAGACTATGGAGATGTTTTATTTGCAAATTGTAACACACTGGACAGGAAGAGACTACAAGTATTACAGAACTCTGCACTTCGGATCATCTTAAAAGCACACCCAAGGACACATATACCGGAACTGCATCGTTCGGCACAAATTCCATACCTGGAAGATAATAGAACTACTCATATACTAAACTATCTGTATCCTAAAGCTCAATCGCTTCCCCCGATAAACAGAAACATTGAAACTCGAGCACATAAAGCTCCGACCTTTCCAATCTCGTTTCCAAGAACTGAAACTTATAAAAGAAATGTAATGTATTATGGAGCTAATATGTGGAACTCATTACCTGGGGATAGAAGAAACATAGCAACTTTTGAACAATTTAAAATAGAACAAAAACGACTACTACGTGCAAATATCCCTTGACATACCGATCAATAATATGTAAATGCTCACTACCGAGGTCCTTGTTTTGCCTTGCTTCTTTTGATGTATACGATCTACTTTTCAAAGAAAATCAGATGAACATCGTTGTAACCCCAAGCGCAATTGCTTAATTATCAAACTGGCTATATGGTGCACTCTCCAACCACCTAGTTATGTGTTTTGTATATATGTTGCTGTAATGCCAAACGTAAAAAGAAAAAACAAACAAGAAGATTTGTAAAAAAGAAAAGATCTGGGCGTACGTTGAAACCAGTCATTAGACTGAGTATGACCCAGTTGAAATAAAAGTTTTTAAAAAAAAATTTAAAAAATTCCATTAAAAGTCCATTCATAACTCTATTTAGTACGTCTAATATTCATTAGCACAGCACCTACAGCTTGAGCATACACCCCTGTGTTATTTCCACAAAAATCTGATTATTTGCTACAGACACATCTAAACCCAAGAAGCCCATCTGCAGCTCTATCATACTCAAAATTAAGACGTATCTGATTGAAGAAATTCCATGCTCCATTCTATTCCCAAATGCCATATCATATATACCTAATACAGGTGTATCTCATTTTTAGAGGCCTTTTTACTACTCTATTATATTCCCTATAAAGATATCTCTAATTCGATGAAAACCATATTTAGATACAAGTGCCTAGAGTATTCTTAAAAGTATTCAACAAACACGTGTGCGTCTTAACATAGAAGCACACTCTTACAGTTAAGAGTGAGCGTAGCCATAGTATTGAGTGGTTTATTCATATACATATATACAACCACGCTTACAGGGACGCCTTCCGTGCAAGATGTGCTCTTACGGTCTACGGGGTGTCCCTTTAGCGGGGTTTTACTGTACATTAGATGTACGTCGATTTTCCTACATTTCTTGATAGAATATCTTTTTTTCTACCCTCCCTTTTCCTCCTTTTTGGCCATATGTCCGTTTCCGAAATCATAATGATATGGGCTGTAGCCAACTGTGACATAATTGGAATCATTTTCGTGAGTATGTCACAACATTCATGTTAATTCCGGGGAGATGATAACGCTCTTTATAATACTCACTCTGACGTATTGATAGCAAAAATAGCCATGGCGCCTGCGCACAGACGTCACGTGATTATCTCATGACAGGCCCGCATACGGCGATGGGCCCTTGCTGGTTGTGGGTGAGCTGTCATGAGGGTTTCTAATATATACCTCCGTATTTTTTCATGGAAATAATGTGTTTGCTCTACCAATTATTGTGACGTGCTCTGAAATAAATCGGAAGATTGTGTCTTTAAATAGTGTCGACTGATAAATGTATATAGTAAAATTCATTAATAGCTATTTGCTCCTGTTATTTGTTGCTGCTGTTGATATACCGCTATTGTTTTGATAGAGATTTCTTTGCCTGTATGCTAAGTTGAACAACACGTGCACACATTGTAATCATTTATCAAATGTATCGGATTCATTTTCTGTCAATAGCATCTTATACAATTGACAATAAATACGTAACTTTGCAGAGAAGAAATTTAGTTCATGGAGCATGGATGTGCCCCAATGACAAATGAACTAGGGAGGTAATATGAGTGGGTTGGGGTTTTTTTTAATTGATGATTTTACACTTTATAGTGTACTCGTGGACTATAGGTGCAAATGTGTGGGAAGGAGGGGTGTTAAAGCCATATGGAGCTCATGGCGTTTTGATACTGGAGACACCTCCACCCCTTCATACACTGAGGGAACTGGGTGGAAACCGCTCAATATCAGTAATGGATAACTGGGCAGATTTACACTGGTCTTTATGTCCATGATCTCTGTATCAGAAATAACACAAAATGATGGGTTTGGCTCCCCACACAGCAACATCCGTTGTTGGCTTTGGGTGCCTATCAAGGTTATTCAGAATAAACCAATGTGAATTGTGCAGTGAGCTCTGCATTTACCAGAGCACTCAGTCTCTCCAACAAGAAAAACAGAATTATATGGAGGCCAAACACGTGGGCTGCCAGCGTCAGATGATTGGCATTCCCATGAAATGTTTTCAAAGTAATTTCCTCGTATTCGCCTAGCAGACTCACGCAAGTTCCACTGTCCACGTATCCCTTCGGTCAGAAATGCTGTACCTTGGATTCATTTCAGTTATATCTTATCTCTCTTCGTTTCCTGCTTTAAGTTTTAAAACACCTGAGTATTTGGATATAAAATGCTATTGATATTTTCTTGCGTTTCTTTGCAATATCATTTGGAAATCCCATGGTGTGGAAATACAACATTGATGTCATATTGCATGAGGATAGTATTGACTGAGAACATAACGCAATAGGGTGGTTATTTGTTTAATATCCAAATACAATCTATATATCTTTCCCTTGAGTGATGCCAGAGGTTTTCGAAGGTCTTTTACATCTAAATTGTCACTCCCCTCGTTTTTTCCCAATCTGCAGATGCATATATGTTTGTCTTGGGTCACTCTCTCGAGTTTCCTCTAAGCGAGTATCAATGAGGTTATATTTATCATTCTGGAACCAGGAGATGATCAACATCAAACTGATCCCCTCTGGAATTCTGTAAACACAATGTTTATAACTATATTTTAGGAGGATGCAGATAAGGTAGTCCCAGGTGGCCACCTCTCCCCCTCTAAAAAGATTCCTCAAAACTCCCTTGTTACAGTGTCATTCAGGAAAGTAGCTATGTCACATAAAGTGACTGTCTAATCTATAAACGCCGAGCACTTCGGGGGATCGGCCCCCAAGGAGACATTTTTCCCCTGGATCCCTTGCAATTTTCCCAGGCAGTATCAGTCTACAAATGCTTCCTGGGTCTTTTTTTAGACTTATATCTATACTGGAAAAGACCTCGGTTCAGAAGAACTGGATTTAACATGCTCCCAGTTTGTACCCTGGACTCCCAGGACAGGCATTGCTGCTGGACCCCTGCGAATCTTTCCAGAACTGATTACCAAAGGTTGCCAAGTTAGAGAAAATTGATTGTTTGACGACAGTCACTGGGTTGTTTCTCACACGTATAGTAGACATTACAACCACAGTATAACATCCCGATAACTATTCTACAACTTCATATAGTTGTAAATAGATGTAATACATAAATGAACAAGCCAAAGTTGTCAAAATAAATGTTACTGTTATCAGAGTGATTCATTACTTTAGCTTGCAAGAATCGTCATAACAATGTCATTGTGGCTGCTCTTACTGCCAGTTGCAGTGGTTTAAAATTCACTAGCCATAACAGGAAGTGATGCCAGCAACTGCGCCGAAGAGAAGTTTCTACAGAGATAATTGTATGTATTTCTACCCATTAACATCTTCACTGTATTCGCAAAAGCCATCAAGGATTTTAATAAATATCTGTTCTGAAGATATTTATTTTGACCTTTAGTGGTAAGATATAGGTCATCGTAAAGAGAAACTAAATTTCATGGATAGATCTTCAGCGCTAAGACAATCTGGAAAACGCTATACCTTGATAATGAAGTAATTGTGCCCTGTCAATTAATCGTAACCAATTTGCTGAACGTTATGCCTTGAAGGATCGCCAGTCGAATTCGGGTGATGCCCCGGGTAGACCAGCTGATACCCTGTGGCGTCATTTTCCAAAATTTACAAAATCAATTTTTTTTAATAAAATAGAAAATAATTGGTCATTACACATGAACCATCCCAAGAATGTAGGTATAATGTCACATTCAAAATATTTGTGGAAATGATAAAATGATATGTTATATCACTTAATGAATTTCTGAAATTATCATAATCAACATTTGGAGACCCGACCTATGGCGGTGTGCACTATACTATTTGCCAACCCTACGGGTATTAGCGATGTAGACCTGTGGCCGCTGCAAATGGGTTAGGCCTGGCGTCCACCTACTACGATAGAAATTTACACCTACCGATATGGCACCGACACAAAAAGCAAATATCGGAGACATATCGTGAAGGTGCAAAATCGTAGACATATGTCTAGACATGCCAATCCATCACACAATGTATGGGGTTTTTATCTATGTCTAATCGCAGAAACGAGGTCAACTGCCCCGATATTAGGTGACCTTCCAACGCGATTTTGATTTTTTTATCGGGAGGTGCATGGTAGACAATATCAGAGCCATATCGTAGTAGGTGGACGCCTGGCCTTAAAAACTAAAGCCAATTGCCCACTGAGCCATTTCAGAACATGAGAGTACCATTTTCTTGTTGCCGGCTACGTACCATGGACGAAACTCCTACGTCCTAGTGTAGCGCCTTATATTTTGGAACTAAGAGAAGTGCCTCACCCCACACCCCAACCAACATCAACAGCAGTACCAATCAACACCCACCAATAACAACACCCTGCAACACCAACATAATCAACGCGCACATTGGTCAGCACTCATCAACATCAACACCACATCAACATCCACCGATAACAATACCCTCAGCAATAGATGTGGGTTTTCAATGTCATGTATCATGTTGGCCCATGGTAGTAGTCCATCAATTTATTCAAATGTTGGAGGAAGATTGTCATCCAGACAAATTTTAGACTGCCATATATAGTCAAAATTTATGACAACGTAGGTCATCAGGTGTGGAGCACAAAAAACATTTCGACACCCTTTGGTTATGAATTTTGGCACCGACGTCTGACAACCCTAGAGTTGTCAAAAGGGTTGTAATTCCTGACGACTTTCACCCATCAAATTGTCAACTATGTAACCTATCTAATTCATAAAAGCCAAGCACTGAAAGGGGTTTTGCCCCCTAGATTCCTTGCAATTTTGCTAAGTAGTATCAGGTGTGTAATCACCCCCCTGATATAAAATCCTGGATACTACTTATGCAATGTATAAAATCCAACTGTTTCCATGGGCTTCACCTCATGGTCCCCAGAGAGGGGATATGGTACTAGTTCCATAGCAACATCCTCCCTGAAAGAAAATCCTGGATACAGTTTCCATAATATCTAACACCCAAGTGCCTCCAGGGGCTAAAAAGCTCAAACCTGCTCCTCCGATTTTTAACTTCTCTACTTAAATGTACTTGTTCTCTTATGATAAATGTCTAGCCTTGCCGAAAACAGAATTTAATACTGTTTTCTGATTACCATGAGAGAAGCCTCTGAGACCAGACCTATATCAAGAAAATAATAGTTCCTTCAGAATTATGCTGGTTGTTGGCAAAATGCTTAGCATTACCACTTAATAAACTTCAAGGGTTTCTCAGTGAACAGTCTGAGCCTCTGGTCTTGAGAAATGTCAGAATTTCCGCCTATGGTTAGATAACAACATCGCACTGTCTGCTAGCTTCATATATTAAAAGTGTAACATGATGCTTGACATCTTTATTTTACACAATAACTCGGAAGCGTA
This sequence comes from Alentia gelatinosa, assembly GCA_950022655.1. Lineage (NCBI taxonomy): Eukaryota > Metazoa > Annelida > Polychaeta > Phyllodocida > Polynoidae > Alentia > Alentia gelatinosa. The sequence goes on from OX465581.1 coordinate 54,548,381, forward strand.
CAGGCCAGTGTCAATATTTGGTGTGACAGCAGACGAACGAGGCTATCATTCTGTTTTCGACATTGCTAGACATAAATCACGAGATGAGAAGGACAGCTGAGTTTAGCACAACAAAAAGAGAATAGCAAGTTCAAGTTTACTCTCCACGAGATTCTCACTCTCGGGGGACTTGAGTTTTCAAGCATTGTTCTGGTATGTCTGACTCCAAGCAGATCCGACAGAATTCTAACTTTTTATATGTGGTCGGTAACAATGTGGCGCTCTTATGTTTATTCGAAATCATATCAATTTAGTAGGCAATTACCACTTGGAATTGTCTATTTCGTGGTACGTGTTGCCCTGTATCTAAGAAATGATGGTGGTAGCAGTCATCAAACCTCGTTTAACCATACCCTAACGCGCCCGCTATCTGTTGCGGTGGTTGGAGAGGAGGTAGTAGTATAACAAATTGGCCGGCTGAGCCGGGCATGCGCCCAGGGCCTCCCTCCTCTGATATATGACACGCTGGTATGGACCGGCGCCCACCTCCGGCCCGGCCAATCGGCCAGGGGTGCGAGGAGGCACCGGGCACCTCAATAACAAGCCGATCATCTGTGATAAAAACAGCGGACGCTCCAACCCCCTCGCCATTCCGTGTGAGCGACGATCTGCGCCAACAGAGGGCGTTGTTTGGACGCCTAGATCACGTGTCTAACTGGCGAAATTACTGTTTTTCTTTTCCGCCACGTTTTGCTTTAGGGGGCGTTGGGACCGTTCCCAGGCAACTTAATTATGGTGGGTTCTGTATCAAAGCACCGTGTTACGATATAATATTGCCCATGGGATACAGCCAACTCTGTGGTTTATCTATTATCGTCCGATGCCCTGGGGATGGTGACTTATTAGTAATGTGGGTGTTTATCTCTTTAGAACTGACGTGATGACTTAAGGCGCTATTTTCATATGTACTTTTTCAATTAGGATTTTAACACACCTTGGCCTACACAAATCGATATGGCAAGACATGCAAATGCTAGCATTGATCTGTGTTACATTTCCTTGTGGTTTCAAGTGCTATGTTCTTATTTTTCTATATGCATATTTCTCATTTCCTATGATATTATTCTTAAATATTACACAGTTATTATTGCTATCGTCTCATAATGACGGTATCATTTCCCGTGCATATACATGGTTTCAGATGTTAACTTTACCATATCCGCCTTATTTCCGGGAACACGGTTCTCAGATAAATGTATTCCTAATCCAAGTCAAAGCCACGTCCACGTTGTTATTCCTGAAAAGGAGTGAAACATGAGTTGTTCAGCAACTAGCAGGGCCGGTGTCGCATTGCGTGTACTTGTCTTTTGTTTTATTCCCTGATCACTGAGAAGCATGAGTTCAGGCTGTGTTTTACTTTTATACGGCCGGCTCGTTTCATACCTTCACTTTTGTTCCTGTCATCTGAAAAGACCCCATTGTCCTTCCACCCCTCCCCATGGGAAGTTTACCTGAGGATGGATTTGCATCACGTTGTCATTTAAAGACATGGATTATGCGATTTTTTTCTCAGTAATTTTTTGTATCCTCTTATGTGCATTAATCATGTCTGGTATGGTTTTTTTATTCATCGCCAGATTTTTCGTGGATTTTTTTATTGTCATCCCTTTAGCGGGTGGCGTATTTGATGGTTGCATGACTCCTCCTCGTGCTCGCTCTGAGGGGGGCATCGACTGTCGCGCTTGTTGTACAATCACAACTATTTGAAACCGGAGCCTCGTGTTGGTCGTCAGGTAAAGCCCGACTCAGGTGGCTGGAGGTTGGGTGACAAGGGGGGAGGGTCCATGGGCCGGCCGCGTGCGAGGGGCGGGGCGCCTCAGACCCGGCCACCGGCCAACAATGGTGGTAAAGTCAAACATGCACATCGCGCATCTTAGCCACTGCCGCCGCCGTCATCGCTGCCACACCAAACCAACCAACCCCCCCCCCCCCTCGCCCCCACCCCCACTCCACCCCCACCCCCCTTGCAGACTCCATCCGAACCTCGACAGACACCCAGCTGTTATAACCATGGATACCTGGGGCCGGCTCCTGAAAATAATGTTTCTGAAGATGTTTCTGCATCTAGCGTCAGATTGGATTAGTTCTGCTTATAATATATGTGACAGATTGTTAAACTGGTATAAATATTCATGCGATTAGTTGTTATTCGTGAAGTCCTAGTGTGGCCAACGGAAATGTCGATACCTGGAAGCATTGCCTGCACGAGGGATTTTGTGAGATTGGCTTCTGGAATTAGGTCGTGATTAGTACATATTCTGCATCGATCCTTTCCTCCATCCGCAATTTCTAAGTTCATCGGTCTACTAGTATCTTACTTTGTTCCATCCTATTATTGCTTATACCCACGGGAATCCCCTCACCCCGACACACACACATATATCTGATGTCCCACCAAAGGTTTTATCCTGCTTCTATGAGATCATCCATACGTTTCAATTACTCCTACTATTGTTTTTACTGAAGCGGATGTTCTTGATATTGTTTTCCTTAACTGTCAACGTGCAGCATTATTCCTACCATGCTGCTGATCATTCTGCTCGTGAGACACATTGTACTTCTACCAATACGACTACATGGATCCACCATAAAATGGTCGCCTTAGAAGACTGGTTGCTTAGTGAGGGTTTTTACTCCTGAATTAGAGAATACTTTTTCTAGAAACAGGTGGTGGTCATACTTGAAGGTTAGTGAGTGACCCTCTCATCGAATATAACTTGTGTTTAACAGATTATGTTACTCTATTTTTCACTTCTTAGATTCGTATTGTCTATTATTGAAAGGACGGGATGATACTAATCAATGGGAAGATATTCTGAGTTCTCTTAATATTCAATATTGATATAGATACCTTGTGAAATATACATCTTTTCTATATTCAAGATGTTAGTTTTATCTCATCCACTTTGATTAGGCACCAATGATAGTTCAGACATGTATTATATTAATGACTATTTTGCCATTCTTTTAGACCCAATCACGCTTCGTTGACATTTAATGTTCACTCTTGAAGCTGTCGGTATGAGTATATATGTATGCGTGTGGGGGCTACACTAGTGTCTTGTGCAGTAGTCACTAATAGACCGCATTAGTGTGACGTCATTCTACCCGTCCAGAGCGGGCTTTCCCCACGTTCTGGTGCCAAACATTGGTATACCCCTTCATAAGTGCGGGTATCAGCGAGATCATACATCCCAATTATTTTATTTCTGTAGAGTATCTAACTGTTCTATGGTATCACATAAGATGCATCAATATGATATCTATCTCCTGAATGAGAACATTAGTGGTGTCACCCTTTAAAATATTCAAAGAACATCTCGACACAGTTATTTAAAAATGATTACAAGTTGGCACCAATGTTATGAAACAGAATATGGGTCTGGCTCGAGTGATGCCAGCGATTACTGCAATCTTCCTGTCACATATCAGTTCTAAAACATATTTCCTATTAGATATATTTGTAACTTGCTTTATAATTGCTGGTTTACCACTAAAAACATGCATCATATGTCCCCATCATACTCGCTACGATACCATGCTTATGCGGTGCTTCGCGGAGTTTGGACTTGTTTGGCACCAAAATGCCACGTGGTAGCAGGGATTTCCCGATAATGACGTCAGGACTAATGCGGTCTATGGTAATGACGAGCAGATTTTGATAAATCGGCCCCTCTTCTGTCTTGACTAGAAGCTCGGATGGTCAGAACCGAGAGGTACAGATTAAAAGCTGTTTCCTGCGATTGCTATGGCAAATTAAGTGGCGTGGAGGAACTATTTACTCTAGGTTGTTCATAGCAATTTTGTAATATTTTATAGTTTATATTTTTCATTTATCACGTTTCACAACAGTTTTAGAACAAATTCTGTCCACCATTTGCCCCGTCTCTATTTTGATGGGGTGAAGGTGTTGCCGTGCTGCATCCGTGGCCTCTAGCTCTCGCCAGGGTATTTCAACATAAACATGACCCAACTATCCTATGTTTCCCTGCTCCAGCACACCCTGGGTAATTTCGCGACTGCGGGCTGGCTGGCGTAGCCTGACTGAGGCATGGCTTCGATCATGATCATGGTTCTATAGGGGGGTTAAATGGCCACGTGCGTGTGGGCAGAGTTGTGGTTAGGGGGTGAAAGGTGGGGCGAGGTCGAAGGGGGTGAGGGTCGGAGACCGGGCTGGTCCCTAGGGCTGTCGTAGTGGGGATGAAGTGTGGTAGGGGTAGAGGCAAGCGGACACATTCAAGGATCAAGGGCCTGGGTTCAATGGCTCTGACAGGATCCGGTAGCGTGAAAGTCTTAAGGTCCAGTGATGTCATTGTAGTGGTGACAGGCAGGCAGAATCAGTGGCGAGGCCACAGGTGTGCAACTGTAGACACAAGATCATATTCACCAAATAAGGTACAAACGTTATTGCATGGTCGGGAGGTGGGACCTGTTCCTGTGTCCGAGTGACGCGCACGTGCGGACAATGGCAGATCAAGGTTAGCCGCGTAACTGGTAAGGCAAGGTTGAGGGGATGTATTACGTAGATTCGCGTAACGTTTTCTGAATAGTAGATTGTATTTACGACAACCAGTTGATGTACCTGAAGTACCTTAAGTACCATAAACCGGAATTACCTGGGACACTTTTTAAGTTGTTTTTTATGCAGTCTAGGGAGGACTCAGGTTTTGTATTGACAATCTCTTCCCGTTCGACGTGTCGAGCGTTTGCGGAAAAAACTCAGGTTTTGTCCAATTTTACCATTCAAGAAGAAGGATAATTTTAAAGAGGATATTCTGATTAAATGGCCTGCTTTTACTTAGTTTTATGTTGTTTTACCTTCACTTTCCTTACTCTCCCAAGTAACCCCCTTTTTTTAGCCTGGGACACTATAGGGGTAACTTAGGACATTAGGAACTTTTTAACTTGAAAGGACCTTCTATCTATAGATCTTTGAACAGAAGGATTTTTAGATTCTCTTCCTTTTTTCCCCGTTTGTCCTTAGGGGGAATGGGAGGGGGGTGCAGGTGGGAAGGGATGACCATGTTCATTCCTGAAAATCAGTAATTTCTATTCATTATTTTCATTCTTTAAAAAATGGTAATTTCCTAGCTCAGTAGAGTATCTGATAAGGACGAAACCTCCCTCTTCATCAAAACCTCTGAAGTAATGGATTCCTTCCCATTCTCTTTCACTTTTCTTGTTTCATCACTTTCTTAATGGTCATCATTGTCATTGGTATCCTTGATCACCTCAATCTCAGCATTCCAATTGAGTTATTCTTCCATTTCTTTGTAGAACTTGGCCTCTTCATCACCTGATGTATCAATATCATATGAGGTCACATTTGGTTTTGTTGCTTCACCTTCATCTGCAGGAATTCTTTTCTCTTAAGGAAGCATTCACAGCATCTCTGACATATCCTGTGTTTGTTACAACTCCCTCAGATGGCAACATTTTTAAGGGTTCATATACAGACACTGGGTGTATCCCTGTCTTCTTTAACCCTGCTCTAATCATTTGAGGCTTGTTTTCAATCTCATGAGGGAGATGCTTGAGTTCTGCTGGGAAAGAATCTTTTGGCAAAGTGGTGGCTTTGCCATGATTTCTTGTCTTCCATTCTCCACTGTCATTTTAGGGAGCCAAAGAATGACATGTGTAAGGGCTGTAAAATGATTTTGTTCCTGGCAGGTTATTGAAGTACATCAGTGGAACACGTTCGAACCAGTCCTCAAATATTTCTGTGTCAAACCATCCTGAGTGGCTCCTGTTGAATAAACATCCTTCTGGGCCACCAGAACATCAAGTGTCATAGAGATGGGTGGATTAATATACCACATTTATGGGTAATAACTCACACTTGCAGTGGCTGTTGCCATAAACGTTATTGATTGTTTTGATGCGTTAGGAATGCTAGTGATTCTTTTGCAGTCCCTCTTTCCAAGAACCTTTTTACTGCCCAGATCGTCTGTAAGGTTTTTTGGGGTTTTTTTATTCAAGTAAAGGGAATTGATACAATCGCCTTACTGGGCGTTTTTCCTTGGACCATTCCAACAAGGACATACACATGTGCTTAAAAGGCAAACAGGTGTTAGCAAATACATAGACATTTTTCTGCAAATAACTTCACATTCGTTCATTTCTCCTATTGTCCATCACGCAGGTCATTTGACTCTGCAGGTTATTAAAGTTCCTTAGTTGTCATTATCAGTATTCCAAGAGAGACATATGCAGAATGTCTACTGTATAGACAAAAACATTACAAAGATAAACAAGTACAAAACAGTACAACAGAGGACAAAACACATATAATACACAGTAAACCACGTATATTATCAGTTGATTAGGCTACTCAACATCACATATATCAAATAAGTTTGCTTTCATCATAATTAATTATGTATTCTGGCAGAATACCTGCCATACTTTTTTACGAAGTTAAATTTTATATTTCCACATGCCATTTCCTTTCATCTTCATGTATCATATTGATTTTACTATCAAAATAATCCTGTAAGCAAGTTTTCAATGAATATCAGATTTTTATATTGTAGTAATGATTTTAGATATTTAATGAGATATGTGTAATTTTCAGCAAAATATGGGGGAAACTTGAGATGTATAAAATAATATCATATCTGAAGTTGTCATTTGGCTGAAAACAAATATTTTTCTACTAGGATGCATACAAAACACTAAGAATTGTCAATAATTGTGTATATTGTAGGTATAGAAGTACTGGAAAATTGACAATTAAAAAAATGCAAACATAATTGGATCAAGGGGTAACTAGTTCCATGTTACCCCAAATATGTCCAAAGTTGCCCCTCATCATGCGTAATATCACAAAATGATGAAATTCTTGAAATCTATGCTATGAAGATTCATGATATTCCAGGACATACGTATGACATATTTCTTTTTATAATGCATGCCATAAGGATGTTATATGCCCTCTCCCTAAGCCTGCAGTTGGTAAGTTATACATGTGTGGTGGTCGCCGCCTGTCTAGCAGGTTGGATGACCCCAATCCGGAACGCTAGTTCCAGGCAGGATCCCACCCTACGCACTCAACGTAGGTTGGTTCGGTTTTCGGTTAGTTTGCACAGACCTAATCACACATAACACAACAACGTCTTTTAATAAACAAGGATGTTTATTAATCACTACTTCCTGGAAAGATCTGGAAGATCTTTCCCACAAGTACAGTACCCTAGCACATGGGTGCTAGGTAGCGCTGGAGAGGCTAATCTGGAAGACTCGCCTAACCACCAGGAAGGTTACAAGAACCCGCCTTCAAAGTGAGGGCCCAAGGGTCTGTTCCGTAGAAGAGACGCGCAAGGACAGCCTGTCGACCTACTGTGAACGCTGAGTATATATACCAAGCGTTACGTAATCCCGGTCTCCGCCGCGCCACTCTCTTGTGCGGCGTTGTCCGGAATCACTACACAGTAAGGATCGGCACGTCGCACCACCTTCCGTAAAACAAACGAACACTGCTGGATTCCCACCCCACTACACATGTATGCAGGTTCAATGAATAATTTGCATCAGATGTAGATGCTGATATCACCCATAGGAAGGCATGTAACTTTTTACACATGTCATTATGGTGTGGTTATTTGTCCTGGTCTTAGTGAATAATCATTGTGAAGTGGTCAGGAAAATACAAAAAATGAACAATAGAAAAATTGGATAAGTCTGGTCAGTTTTGTCCCAAATTACTCTGCTGTCCCAAGTATCCCCGATTTGCGGTATATGTCCTACTTTTTGATTGATAGAATAGCCAATCTCCATTGAACAACATTATTAAGTACATCAAGATCAATAGGCCCTCCTCTCCCCTTGATATATTCAGTAAAGAAAGTTGATTTTGACCTTTATGCGTGCATGATATTTGTGAAGTGGCTTTTAATTTTGCCTCTCTATATACATTCATCGTATTTGTGAAAGAGAAAAAAAATCAATCAAACTGTAACAATGGGATAAGTTCGCCTTCCACTTACTACGCCCTCTTTCCACGTATGTTTTCACATGGCTCAGTATAGGCATGGACAGTTGTATGTCCATGGTATAGGGCCAAGAGATACACTATGAAAGTCATCCTGGAGAGTTATAGACAAGAAGGACAAGTCTCCTCAAATATGAAGTAAACATGATTAAAACTGGTAGCCGATGGTCCGTGCAACGTTTTTTCATACATCAAGTGGCATTCCCGACCACAGGCTCATATGAATAACAGCAGAGTTGTGTTGCCACCTTGTGAGTTATGCGTGAAGTAATATCATGGGCAGGTACCACAGTCTTTAAGGCTTCGTAAAGCCCTGCCCCCACCTACACCGATTGTCTACTACATACTTCCCGATAGGCTACGATTGGAAATGCCCAAATCGTAACCTATCGGGAGGTCTCCGATAATTCAAATCGTGGACATGGGTGGAAATTATAAACCGTAGAATGCCTTTGGAGGCCCAAAAACATAAACCATGGTCACGATTCAACCTGTGTATCAATGTAGATCTCAGATTGAGTTTTGATATTAAAATGTATTATAAATAATTTTTGAATATCGAATGAATCTGGATAATATTTTAAAGGTATTTACAAAATAATCATTATGATGCTATTTTTCAAATTGAAAAATATGACGGTGATAGAATCATGATTCCGAAATAAAACTATCATCTTCAGACCTTTAAACTTAATCAAATAATATCATCTTTACACCGATCATATATCTATATGTTGTCTACCTAATTCCAGAATTATTTCCAAAATATTCGTTTTTGTGACTGTAAGGAGTTGTAGTGCAATTCGCCAAATTTGAGAACGTCATAATGAATGTAATAACGTATTTTTTTCGACATTTAAGAGCCTATTATAGGAGAAATAAAACATATTTCCAACTAACTTCTGTGGTGTAAAACTAGTGCGTGTCCAGTGCATGTCCAGACGCATGTGCGTATTGAGTGGGCGATAATAATGTGTTATAGCAGGGTCACATTTCATCACAGCACACTGGGTTCCTCTGCCACAGACTCAATAGAGGTATAGTTTTCCAGTGGAGCTTGGCTGGTTGTCAAGTCCAGTCATTTTGTTCAGTCTTCCTCACTGGTTCCCTAATTTTTTTTTTTTGTATCATTTCTTTATTGAGTTCACTGCTTACAATCAGTCCGTATACTACACATGGATGCATATTGTTACTCAATAAAGGGGCTTAGACCTCAACCTTTTCATAAGGCTGGTTTCCATGGTCTAGCCAACTGTTGTTATAAATCACAAGTTTGTAACTTAATCAATATCATATATTCTTATTGACCGAGTATTTCTTCAACAACAAGAACAACAGTGAAAAGAAAAATAGAACAAGAAGAAAAGGAAAAACATCTTCACTTCATTTCAATGCATTTCAAATTTTACATGTGTTAGTGGTATTAAGATTTGGTGATTTATAAGGGTCTAGATTATATATCCCAGACACTATTTCTGAGGTTTGAACGAGTAAGTGATTTAAAAGCTACATATGTTTCAGTCTTCCGTATCAAGGGCAACAATTTGTTCCAGCTTCTTCCACCACGATATTTCAGTGACCTCATGTACAGAGCACAGTTTGGTCTGTCAACAAATAATATAGTGGCATCATGAGCTCTGGTTTGTCTCCCAGTTTTATCCACATAAGAATCAATCCTAGATCTTTTATACATATAGTTTAAAACATGAGCTTCCCTTCTGTTTTTTAACAATGGTAACTCGGCAAGTCTGTGTAGATCTCGAATAGGGGTATACACGAATGCCCTGAGACATATCAGTAGAGCATTATTCTGTAGAATTTGCAGTGAGTCCGTAAAATATGCATGGGCACCATCTAACAGGACATCTCCATAGTCAAAGTATGGTAATATGACTGTTTTATAGACTGCAAGAGCCGCTTTTTGTGTCAAATATCCTCTCATCTTAGCTAGCTGGTATAAACGGTAAGATATACTCTTTCTTAGTGTTGCAAAATGATGTCTAAAGTCTAGATTGGAGTCAAGCACCATCCCTAAGTATTTGTATGATAAAACTTGTTTTACTTCCTCATCATCAATAAAGAGACGTGGCAATACCATTGGTCTCTGCTTCTTTTTTGCCGAAAATAAGATGTGTTTTGTTTTCCCAATGTTTATACTTAGTTTGTTTTGGGTACACCACGTTACAAAACAGTCCAGGTTTTCCTGAGTTTCTCTGTATAAACGGTCAACATCGTTTCCCAGCCTGTAGATAACTGTATCATCCGCAAACATGAGAATTTTACTGTCGGGTAGACAATTTGAGACATCATTTACGTAGATTATTAAAAATAGCAGCGGCCCAAGAATTGAACCTTGCAGTACACCATATGTGATATTCCTTGATTCAGAGCATAAATTATTAGCCTTAACTTTCTGATAACGTGGACCTAAATGATTTGCAAACCATTGTAAACAACTCCCCTGTACTCCAAAATAAGTCAGCTTACTGAGGAGTATGCCATGGTCTACTGTGTCAAAAGCTTTCCTGAGGTCAACAAACTCAGCCAATGTGGATCGACCAACATTCCTACCCCCGGGGATCTCATCTGTTAATTTGGATATGGCATCAATAGGCGATCTAGATTTCCTAAAACCATACTGATAATCCGACAATAAATCATTCTGGTTAATATACGCCATTAGATGTTTGTATACTATTTTTTCCATAATTAAGTTTGTGCCTCGTCGATACACGGACACAGAGTTTGCCATATATGGTCAAATGCAAAGTGGTCTAGCACTTGAAAAGGGAGCATAAACAAACTTTGAAAATATACCTGTTTAAAAATTGGCAAACCCACTTTGTAGCCATTGCATAACGTTTTATGACGAGCAGTACAGACTTGCATATCCAAGTCTATGAGCTCAGTATTAGCATTCCATTTGATGAGTAACAGATGCCACAGGATGTGGTGTGGCGTTAGGTGCAGCGCAGCCTTTGTGTATATTTTTGAACAGATATACAGTGAAACCCTGCGTAAGCGACCACCCTCTGTTCCGGGCCAAAGTGTCTGCTCACGCGTGTTATCTGCTTACGCGGGGTTTTCAATTTTCCTCCCGGCCAATATTGACATGTAGGCCCTAATATACCGATAAGTAGTAGAGACAGATATCGATTTTCCAATATCTTAATAGGATCGGAAGTTATTAAACATTGAATTATAAATGTATTTTCTATGAATATTCTCACACACACTCATAAAAAACACAGATTGATTTATTTTTGGTAGGGTGTTCGTCGGAGGTTTCCGCTTACACGGGGTTTTAGGCCTTTTCGTACCGAAATAACTGTCCGCTTATGCGAGGAGCCCGCTTACGCGAGGTTTCAGCTTAAGCGAGGTGTCCGTTAGGCAGGGTTCTATTGTACTTCCATAGGGGCCTTCTCTGTTGTTTACGTTCCCTAAATGGAACTCTGTTTCCGTGTATTAACATAGAACAGAGCTCTATTCACCGCTGAATTGAGATAATTATATCTGAGGCAGCGTTAGCCTGATTGGTGTCCGTAAGTTTTTATTAAAATTTTGCTATAATATGTCTTCTTAATATCATGCAGTCCGCCCGTGTCAAAGGGCTACTTAGGCCTACTCTACCTACCAGTGCACTGACGACGTCTAAGTCGGAGACCGAGGTGGTGGCCATGCAATCCAAGGGGAGATTAGCCACCAATTCCTGTCTGCGACGAGCCGATGAGCTCTGGCGGCCAGTGTGAACTAAGGGCTACTTAGATTGGCAACCAACCCCTGTCTACGCTAAGCTCCGACTTACGTGCGTAGCAAACGTCTGCTCTGCTGGCCAGTGTAAGGGCTTCTAAGAATCGAAATCAAAACTCCAGATGGCGCCTCAGGGCCAATTCGTTTGAGATAGGGTGCTGTCACCTGGATATGACTGTGGTGGTAGCGCTAGGGGGGTCCTCTGGTGATACTTTTGTAAACGGTGCTCTCATACTGACATCTAGTGGATTCTGTGAAATTCAATTTCAGGAGTCACGACGTTTACTAATAAGAGTTACAACATGTTTGGGGTGTAAATGATTGTTAGCATTAGTGTGTACTATATTTTTTATATGAATGCATTTGTTACAGTTTTCATTCAACTGTACGTTGGAATAGTCAACACAAGTATGTTACACTTAAGCCTACACATTGCAAAGACAATTTCTTATGATGAGACCTTAAATGACCTACCACAATCTTCAAGCACATCAAGGGAGCCACATACGATTACAATTCCATAGTACCTGTTCGGAGATGTCAGTCATTCAACAAAAGTGGGGCGCTGTCTCGCCGATGTGCTAACAAAACCAAGGATTTATAATCAAAGCTACCGGGTCACATGTCCCGACGGGTTATACCCATGCCAACTGTCTAGCAATTCACATAGAATGCAGGATCGAGACATTAACATCACAGGAAGAGACCACTAGCCTATAGACTATTTTGAATGAAGCCAGCGTGTGGAGTCGACGGTGCGATGGCGGATAGACAGGCGACGGTGGACGGCAGCGAGAACAGGTCGGTGGACGGCATCGCGGCCAACCCGGCCACCGACAACAATGAGGCCAAGACCGGAGGCGGCTTTGTGGCCGTGCATGTCGGTGAGATTTTCATGGGATGAGACTGGTTTTACCGACCATACACAAGATTTCTATTTCTCTTCCCAATCGGCATGTGTATACACACTGTAGTCTGTACGTAGGCCTACGTAGTAGCCTACCGGTATGCGAACTTAGTACCGTACTAGTAGTAGGCCTAGTATAGTTTAAAGTTATACTGAATACACTAGTCTAGACCTAGTAGTCGTAGGCCTACTGGGATCGAGTGTGCTCCCAATGACCTACTAGATGTAGATCTAGAACTGCTAATAGTAATAGATTTTAGGGTAAAAGTGCAGATCAGGGGCCTCCAAGCTTATATTATAACACCGGACGCACCGGGTAGTCTAGTTTTCGAACTCAACTATTTATTTTAACGGGGGAAAAGGCCAGAATCTGAATCTCCACATATTATTATTAATTACCAAAATACAATGTTATTTACCTGTAAATAAATGTTATTCCTGCCGGGATGGGTTGGAGAACATTGTCATTAGTAACTTTTTTTTATTAGATTTAAATCAGGAGACCCAGTGACTCCCAGTGATAATGAAACATAGGTTAATCATTAAAATCTTTGTTCCAAGAGACATATATTTATAAATTGACGATGTAAAGATGAGTGCTTATCTTTACGTTGCCACTTTAAAGGCTAATATCTCATTTTCAATTCATGTTAGGAAGATGTAACTATCAGTGAGGGGGAGACATAGGTTGAGGTTAAGTTTGAAGGTAAAACCATTAAATTTCAAATCATTTCCTTGTTGCCATAGACATATATATAAACTGGCAATGTAAAGAGACAATAAATCTCATCTTTACAGCGCCACAGTTTTCACATCATTTATATCAGAAAAAAATGTACATAACATGTAGGAAAAAATTGACATTGAAGGTGAACATATTTTCTAATTTTCTAGAGTTTTTTTTTGCTTCTGACATTGGTTAAGGTGACAACGTAAAGATGAGCACATTTTAGCCATAAGGACTATACAGGATATTGGCATTTCTGGAGTCCATAGTTCTTTTCTTATGATTTAAAAAAAAAAAATTCCCCATAAAATACACCATAAGGGTTACATTCCATGCCAAATAACCAGTGGTTAACTACTTTTTCATTATTCAATGTGATAGAGAAAAATGGCGACGTAAAGATGAGGTAGGCTACATTTTAGCCATGATAAAAGTGAATATAAAAAATATTCAAAGACAATTTTTTTCAAAATTTTCACTTGGAACATGTTGTTTGCAGTGAGGCCTGTTGATTTAGATCAATTTTGGAGGGGTGAATGTGGTATACATTTCTTTTTTGTGTGGGTACATGTTTTTGGCAATAATAAAACAGTGAAAAATGGGTGGTTTTTCATTTTTATCGTCTTTTCATATACATATACCCAGGTAAAAGTATATATGGCGTTGTAGCTCTCAGTGGGATCTATAAGGTGAAAAATGAAATTGGTGACTCATTTCAAAATTGAAAGAGTTATAACATGGTGAACCTCAAAACAGGGTTTCCTCCCATTTCGTGAGAACTGGTCATATATATATATATACCCTTTACATGACCCAGGCCGAAGTTTGATTTCAATACACTAAGAGTTAGTTGATCACGTACAAATTTCGAAATGGTCCCTCTTCTTGGAGGTGGTCCTCTCTCCACATTTGGAAGATTTGAAGTTATCTTCTTGACCGCTCTTTAAGTTGAATGTTATTGACAGGACATTTTGATTGTCGATAACTTTGCCATCAATGCAAATATAAAAAAAAGATTATTTTAAATATTCCGTTACTATTAATGAACCCGACTTAACCTAATTAGTTGTCCCAAACTCTCAAACTTTTAATTGACCTGATTGTGGTTCAATAGGAATTTTATACAACGCCAAGCGTGCATCTCATATGATACCAACACAGATAGTAAATAACATTTAGGTTTCAATTCTAAGTGCTATTCTAGTCATTATGACATATGCAACCCGATTGTAATGTAGCATTCAATTCTTTTAACGGCTGTAACTTGAGTTCTACATGAGTCACATTATGTTCCATGATTAGACAGATAATTATTTCTATTTTCATACATCTACAATTTTATCTATATCATCTTAAAGGTTTGCCTTGAGTTGAAGCTCCAAAGATGTTTTTCAGGTAAAACTGCAGATCCGTGGCCTCTAGCTTACAAGCCTTTCCGGGCCCGATACGAGACGATCTTTCGCCGTTTTCGAACAAAACGGTTGATTTTATCGCAATAAAAAGGCCGGAATCGTATTCAGGACATGTAAATTAGTTAAATACCAGCTTATTTTCATTAAACTAACCGTTATTTTCGCTGGGATGGGTCGACAAACTCGTAATTGCAATATTTCGAAAACGGCGCCATGTCAGTGGACCATAAAACAACTTGTATCAATGCGCACCCCAAACCTAACCCAAAACCTATACCTAACCCTAAACCTAACCCTAATCCTTAAGGTAAGCATAAAATAGGATTAGGCTAAGGATAAGTCCTAACCCTAAAGTAGGGTTAGGTTTAGGGTTAGCCTTAAAATCCTAACCCTAATGAAGAACTATATTCTCAGGTTGTGGATGAATATCGTGGCCGCAAAGTGACATTTCCTATGCTTACACGCTAGAGACCACGGATCTGCAGTTTTACCGTTTTTCATGTTCTTGTTTAATATCTAACGAGTACCAAAATTTCTAGCAACAATTGCAAGATATGGAATTGGTTGTGATTGATTGAGTCATGTGCCATATGTCCTGCTTAGTCAATGAAGACACCTTTCAGAAACTTAACTATATAGCCACATACAGGTCACACGTAATGCTGAAAAGGTGAGGGGAAAACACCGCAGCACCCCACGCGGAAGCAATTGAACCTAACTAACTTAGGTCAACAGAAAATTTATCATCTATTTTCTTTGAAATGTGTATAGGTGCTTGATATTTTGAAGAAGGTAGCGTTAGGTTTTTTTGGGGTTTTTTTGTAGACCCTGATGCGATTCTACTGTAGGCTTACCTATTTCCGATTTGTTCGACTTACACTACTAAAAGATAAGTGAAAAACACAAAATCGCTTTTCTTAGATTGCTTATGCCATGAAACACATAATCTTCAAAATACACTTCAAAGAACATGTATTTCATTTTCGATCCATCAATACATTCATGCTACATTAAGGCCATTTTCCATTGTGTTGATCTACAAGAGATTGGGGGTCGATCCTTTGGTCGCCAACCAGCCAGCCCCCAGTCGCCGATAGTGGAGCAGTAATTGAGCTGTAGTGGAGCTAGAGCCCCGATCGTCGGCACCCGAACTCTACATCATCGGCACCCGATCTCCACTAATTTTTGCATGGTTCTTGACACATTTTCTCATTGGTCACCCTAACATCTGCCATTCAGAGGCAATTTCGCCGATCTTGACCTTCTCAATACAGGGAAGAATGGTTTGCAATGACATTAGAAAAAGCAGATATGGTCGAGACCCGCGATTGGCAAAAATGGGACACATTGTAAAATTAGTATCCTATAAACATTCATAACATCAAGACTTATCTTTATTTACCTTCATTATTTTTATAAATGGTAATATTTAGTGGAAATTGAAGATCTCTCGATCATCCTCCCATACAAATCCAAGATGGCGGATACTGGGCTAGTCTGGTAGTGGTGGTATTGCTCGAAAACACAAAGCTTTTATTTAAAAAAAAAAAAAACGCTGAGATTGACCGACCCATCCCCTAGCAACTGAATGGTGTATGCATTGTTTTACAATACTATTGATAACCTGCATTCTTTCAAAACCGGGTAGTTCTATCATTGGGTTATCATGTTTTGGGTCAATTAACTACTTGTTGCTTAACCTACCTTGTTGCAATATCAACATTTCTATGTATCTACATGAAATAACCTCTTAATTGTTTATACTTTCAGCCGCTAACATTCACTCTTCTTAAGTGCAATTAGAGTAGTAGTTTGCAAATTCTAATCTGAATCTAGGATTCTATTATTTTATAATATGAGCTATTTATTTCATCAAGTGTAACATGATATATGGCGCATGATCAAGAACATTGTCGAAAACTTAAGTCTACTAAAAATAGTTTCACTTTGTTTTTCTTAAAATGATTTGAAATCACTCTTGGTCAGTAATAGACTGACTTATTACTTAAAGCAGTAACTCTTTGATTTGCACATGTATATATGACAAACTGATGTGGTAGATATGGGTATTGTCTGTCCTAATTCAAACACTTTAGAGAATTTGTAACCAAGAGAATGAGACTAAAGTTCTATTCTGATCCATTACGCTGTTTATTAATTAATACGTCTTCATGTATAGAACATTTGCCATTTGACCTCACACCTACATGTTGAAGTTAATTCATTTAAAAATGACTAATTGTTGAATATTCAGAATGACAGAGAAATGCAAAGGTCTTATTCTTAAAAGGTTCTGAAATGAGAATAGTCGTGTATTTTCTTTGATATTTGATCTACATTTCTCCAATTTTCGACAGGAGCTGGATATCATTCTCCAGCTAACAGTGAGCTGTATAAACACATCTGCCGGCAGGCCTGCCTCCAGGTAGGTGTAGGTGTATTCGTTCTCAAAAGAAATTAGTTCATACATTTAACTCGAGATGGCATCTCCCTGAACCAAGTTGCAATTACCTTTGCGCGAATATTCTATTTGGAATACTCTATAAAATGCGATAAATCATGTTGAGTTAAAACAAACAAAAAATATTATCTTTAGGGCTCGGTTCACTCTGTTATTTGCTCTGTGCGATTGAAACAAGACACACTGTGTGGAATGAATCTGTATTGATTATACAGCTCCATTATTCTCGTCACTAGTTACTGGTTACATGGTTACTACAGTATGTAATATTTAACACAGCACTTAGTTACAATGTATTTCTGAATGTTCCTAGTGTTTCCGTGAATCGTAAAGACTAAGTAAAAGCTAGGTGAAGTACGACTTTATTTTTCTGTTCTTTATCCATTCTAGGCGATAACCTTGCTTCGACAGAAGAAAAACGCACTGGACGTTATGAAAGCGGCGATGATGTGTTTGGAGGTAAGATATATTTGTTAAGCTGTGTCGCAGCGCATATAAAATTTGGCTTATGACTGTGTGTTCTAATGCTGGCTGTACAAGGGTACCAGTCTCCATTTGACTGATGTATTGTCAGGATAAATAAACGGATTTAAAGAAAAGAAAGAAAAAAAGATCTGCCTAAACTCTCAGGATACTGCATCAATTCATGTGTGCCATGTGATTTCTGTCGCTATCCTAATACGACAAGATCGATGCATATATTATTATGCGATGACATGGAAGAACGCCATAGTAAGGGTGAATTGTACTCCTCTACCTGAATTACAGAGAATAAAACATTTTAGAACACTCATTCTGATAAACTTATGATAAGTATCCAGTTACTTACTATAATTAGGGTATTCGACATCATTTGATTACCTGATTACCCTTCATGTCTAGAAATCTTATCAGGTTCAGGAAATGTACGAGTGACCTTGACTTGATGACCCATGTTCCAGTGCCTCAAGGTTTATTAAAGAGAATACGTACACAGTATTGCCAACATGCCTTACCTCTCCAAGAGGAGGCATGCTCTCTTCTTCTGAATTATGCTTATAGAGGATCGTTGAATAATGAAAATATTGATGTACGACAACCTATGACAAGACAAAATAAGGCGAAATTTAAAAAAAAAAAACACACACAAAAAAAACACCTCAAGACCGAGACTAGAAATGTGTAGGAGGAGTATTGGGTATCAGACAGCCTCGAACAAAATGCCTCCTATTTAAAAAAAAATCATCCATAACTATCTAGCAGTATGTGAGAATTAATCCCTCTCCTATGTTGACAGGACTCTCCGTGGACGAACGCGGGGACGGGGTCTAACCTCACAGTGCGGGGCACGGTGGAGTGCGACGCTAGTATCATGGACGGCCGCTCGCTCCAGTATGGCGCTGTGGGCGCTGTGGCCGGCGTCAAGAACCCCATCCTGATCGCCGAAAACCTCCTCCAGACACAGCTGCAGGGCAACATGTCTTTAGGAAGGATACCTCCAAGGTGGGTCGTGGTCAGCGTCCATCGTCCATCAGATTTGCGATTTGATATCTCCATACGGCAGATCCTGATGTGATGCATATTGTCAGGGACGTCAGTGTGTACCTTCCCACGTTTGAATCAATGTTAATTAAAACTTCACTTCCTTGGAAGAAACGCCCGCTTGAGCTCGGCAACAACGCGGAATTTCACACTGTTATCCAATTCATCTGTTTTCATAGTTGTCGCACATATTGACTTTACTAATCGCCAAATGTAGTGTGCAAATGTAGCTGTTTTGGTCGATTTCATTTCTTACATTTTTACATATGTTTTATTCCTCCCATATCTGTAGGACTTCTGTTGCGCCTGGTAAAAAGTTTAGGTTCACTATCCATATTGAAAGTGATTGGAAAGAATCACTGAATGCAAAAATGTTTTTGCAGTATAGCAGGAGAGGGAAATGAGCTCATGCCAATGTTAATATTTGAAAATTAAAACATTGGCGTTAATATAATGAAACATCCCATTTTATGAAAGCATAATATCAGATTTACTTGAATTTATATCAAATATTTTCTTTTTCAGTTTGCTGGTCAGTACTGGCGCCCATGATTGGGCTGTGAGACACAACATTCCTACAGTGAAGCTGGACGCCCTGGTTACAGGTAACATATCAAAATCTCTTGGGAGCATATTTTCAACCGAATTATTATTTATAGACGAATGATTCTGTTAAATTCATACAAAGGCATATTTCCCTCTCTAGTTGTGGTAACACCTGTTTTTTTATTATCTAAGAAAAATTGGAGAAAGTTATTATACACAAAATGCAAAGTACAATAATATGAAGGAAAAAAACATAGTTACTGAGCCCTACGATTGCCGTTCGAGGTCTTCTGACTTCGAATTACAGCCTGACGCCGCATGTGGAGGGCCTTAGTTTTGAGTCAGAAGACCAATTATACACCTCTTTTTCATTTAAATACGCCATTTTATTTACGTTACTGCTCCACAATTCACAACCTGTTAGCTATCATTGTCCACTGTCATTCACTAATGCCCGCTATTGCACGCTTTGGCGTTCTAGTGAGAGCGCGGTACATCGCTTACACTCTCGACCAATCACAGCCCAGCCACACACATCCCCAATCACAGCCAGTGTATGATAATATATTTCTATGTTTAGATAAGATCTTAAGTAATGCTCATGTGATACGCACTCTTATATTGACTCAAACACGGATGAGCAGATACACTTCTGAACACAACCAATGCTACCTTGAAAGTTACATCTACATGTCAGAGCCAAGCCGTTGCTATGAGAGGAAAAAAAAGGTGTGTATACGAATGTTAGTCCGACCACAGAATCGTGCCCTTTAAGTAGCCGGTATACCCTTTCCACATATCAAATAGATTCTTCTCACAAGGCGTTCACAAAACACAAACGGAAGTTGGATATGCTGGAGGAAGGAGGAATGAATCGGAGCGCCAAGGTGCGGCGTGTGGAGGCATCGCCACAGGTACGTAATGACATATACATGTCTGCTGGATGATTTTCGTGTTTAATAGACAATAATTAATACGTAGCTAAGGTCTTACCAGTCTGAGGGGAAAAAATCCGTGTGTAACAAGACCGATGTAAGAAGAACGTCAGCGAACGGCTGCACGACCGGCTGTCTATGACGAGCAGCAAGCTAGCATATATACAGATTTATACGTGTATTTATTTTCCTATTTACAGCGAAATATGACCAAAAACTAGATTTCTTAGTACAGTAGAACCCCGCCTAACGGACACTCCGCGTAAGCGAAAAGTTCGCGTTAACGGACACCTTTGTCGGAACGATTCCCTCTATTAAATGCTTATTTTAACCCCGTGTGACCGGCCACCCCGCGTAAGCGGGCACTTTGACCCGGAACGGGGGGTTTCCGCTTACGCGGGGTTCTACTGTAATTTCTTTTGCCTTTGCGCCATTATATTTACATACAGTATGATTGGATTTATATTCTCATAGTTTAAGCGGATTTCTACCGAACTTCGCCAATGACAATACAATATTACTATTGCTTTAAGGGAAAATAAAAGACTGTCCAACTAAGATGATAAATCATCAAAATTGTTTTGAATGCGAGGCACAGTACATTATGTAAGTTATTCATTTATATTATTCATCAATAAAATATTTTAATTTTGATTGAGCGATTCTGGCAATCCTCTTCTACTTATTTATTTTAAACATGGTCCTTTCTTTATTCAGACCAACGGCACGGACGGAACAGTGGACTGTCGCCATGTAGACTGTCGCCTTCATAACGAGGACGACTCGCACACATGCTCGGCGCGCTGCTCAAGCGAGACCGATACGGATGAGCGGTTAGAAGACCGACTGCTGGACACAGTGGGCGCTGTCTGTGTCGACTTCCAGGGCAGAGTGGTGAGCGCAGTCTCGAGTGGTGGTATCGTGCTCAAACAGCCCGGTCGTCTTGGACAGGTGAACTCTTCCTTATATCTTCTCTGCACATTGTATGTAAATATTTGTCCCAAACTTATCTAAAAGATACATACTATTCATACAGAGGTGCCACTTTTCCACTTTTCCAAGGAAATCCACTTTTTTCATTTCAGTATATGAATTATTTTTCCTTGTGTAAAACAAAGACAAATTTATTCAAGCCTCGTTCATGCCCATAGAACAGTGGTTTGAATCTCTCCACGCACCCTCAGCCCCATGCCGTGGCTAAAACTGACTTATTTTCCATGTTTCCTGGTCTCCCTGAGGCAGCAAATTCCACATGAAAAATATTTACACTTTTTTTCTACCTCAACCTGGCATCCTTCTTTATATTCGTTATGCCTGAGTTTCTTTGTATTATTGCTTCAAGTACTCAGTGATTTAATACTTATTGTTTCCTCCTGCAGGCAGCTATGTATGGGTGCGGCTGCTGGGCGGAGAACGGGCGGCGGGACGAGCCCGGAGTCGGTGTGAGCACCTCGGGCTGCGGGGAACACCTTACCAAGGCCTTCATGGCCAAAGAGTGCGGCGACTGCCTGCGGGCCCAGGACGACCCCTGCAAAGCCCTACACCAAGCTTTCCTGGACAAGTTTATAGGTGAAATCTGTTAACATTATATTATCATGCATATCAATTCTCTTGATTTCAGGATATTTGACACGCAATTTCCTAGTGTTATGGCTACCCAGCTGCAATATTTTCATCATTTGAATATACTTTTTATCTTCTATTAGATGTCGTTTTATGCTCACTTAAGATCTGGTACACAAGATTTTAGCGTACATTTTAGTATGATGGTTATTGTTTAGAACTGCGTGATTTGGTTGCGCATATAAATTACGCTCACTCACGCCATCACCTTAGTATCACATATAACTCCAAGGCTACATGTAAACGTTAAGGTAGATGTAGAGGGATCCAGGCTAGAAGAATGGATATATGCACATATAAAAAAATGACATGGGTTTTACGATGTGAAAACTTACCTTTTAGAATTTCTATATATTCTAATAAAATTGTATTGAAATATTTATCTCTAAATGAAAAATTAGCACGGTGACCTTCTATTTTAAAGTTAGATATGTTTTCTATAACACCTTGAAATCATCATAATCAATTTACAGGAAAATGACATGGGTTTTGATTTTCAACACAAATCGTCCGATATGCCTTTAACAACGATTATAAGAAAATAGTGGTTCTCGGGTGGGGATATATTTCAAGTAGAAAAAAAGAGAAAAAAATCGTTGTATTACTAACATAAAGTTAATGTGCGTCAACTAACCACATTGCATCCCTTTACCACAGTAACCGGTCGTGCTCACCTTTGATACTTATTTCCTTCAGCATCACCATTCCTCAGAGCAGTGGACAAGAAGCTCGGGGGGTGTTTAGCCGTGAAATCGGAGATCGGCGCGACAGATTTACAGGGTAATGTAAATTTTCGTGACTTGACGCATGGTAATTTATATCTAAGAATATGCTATCGTGCTTTGAAGATAAAATATGCTTAGACAAAGACTGTTTTTTTAATGAATGATAACGGATATATGCATGTCTAGTACTGCTTCATTTCCTTATCTTTCTGTTGCCAATTGATGATAGATTCTGTTAGTAGATTGTTATGAAACCAACATTTTTTTAAGAGTCGCCAAAGCATTAAATTACTGTGAACCGACGCAAATGTATTTGAAACGCTTTTCGCTTGTATGAAAATGTAGGTAGATCTCAGACTTTTAAAATAATAACAATAATCTAATAGAAAATTTGATAAGATTTTGGCATTGGGTCTCACCTTCTCATTCCAGTCGAGGTATTATGGGCACATACAACAGACAGTATGTGTTTGGCATATATGTCAACGGAAGATGTACAACCAAAGGTAATGTCAATTCTTCTTGGATAATTCAAATATGAATGTGGTTAGAAGCCTAATGGCTTCCGACACACTCCGACAAGGCTTACGACAAAGAAATCCCTGCCAGAAGGGCTCTGTCGGAGTGTGTCGTAAAGCCTTGTCGGAGTGTGTTGTAAAGGTTTGGCCGGAAAATAAAGGTTGCCACGGCACCAACATACTCCAACACAAACAGCTCACTTGGGGCACTTCATTTATATAGGAAATATACTGAAAAATATGATTTTCTGAAAGAAAACTTATTTAACTGGTGTATTTCATCAACTCTATTAAAAATCTAAACGAATATCAACTATCATGTCATCTCAAACTCTTATTGTAGAATGGACTATATTATTATAGTCTATTTACGTGTAATAGACAGTTACAGTAGTCAATAATGGTCTAGTATCAGATACCATGTGGTACCTTTGAATATAATATGCATCAGTTTATAAAGGCGCACGTGTGTGTGGAAGGGGGGGCGGTTCATAGCTGTTACATTGTACGGAATGCTCCTGACACACTGCGACACAAGCCGACCTCTACTATTTTTCAAACATGTTTGAATTTGTCGGAAGGGCTACTATGTCACAGTGTGTCTGAAGCTGTGTCGGAACGGTGTGTCCACCGCTACGACAAAAACCCAAAATGTTGGATTCTGTGTCGTAACTCTTGTCGGAAGGCTTGTCGTAGTGTGTCGGGAGCGCAGTGGACACCCCCCTTAACATTAGACTTATAGGAGTTCGCCATTTCATGTAACTAATCTGGCCAATTCTTAAGATCTTTCTTGTGTTTTCATTTTTCCGTTTCCTATCATCCTGCTCTGAACTGTAATGTATTTGGCAGTGATGATTACTCAAAATGTAGACCTCGAAAATCTGATTTCTTTTGTCTAGCTAAAATCCATAAAATGTTGATGAAATGTAAACCACAAGAGCTGGCTACTTTCCCCTATTTTTAAGTTTTTGTTTTTTTTCAGGCGTTGGTTTCTCGTCTCCCAGAAGGCAGTCGATGTGGCAAGTCTTGTGTCGTCCAAAGTAAGCGTGTCAGCATTCCATCCAGCAATCACCACTAAAGACGCCTCCGCCCTAGCTCGATAATCATTTACAATACTACCTGCATCCAGGAGGACTTTGCCTCAACAGAAACATAGTTCACCCAACAAAACAATAAGAATGAATGAAAAAGTGAAAGGTAGCTTAAAAAAACTTGTGTACATTTACTCGCATGTGAGTACCGTGGAAGGTTTTTTTTTTAAGTAACACTTTTCTTTGCTCGGACCTCTTTGTATTCCCAAAAAGAACACACGGGTTATACCGAGTGATGTAAGCATCTTATGTATAGTCTGATGAAAATTCAAAATAACTATCAGTGAGGTTTGTTTTTTAATCATCTGTAGTTGAATTTCACAAAGTAAATTATCCAAGATCAATTGAAATGAATTTCCGATCTTCTTTTTTTTTAGGATGTAAGCATAAGCAGCCTCAGTTATTGGGATATACTTATCAAAGTATTTCCTCGTATGAATCCATATCAATGAGATTTTCGTTATTGTGTAGATTGTTGAAATTTTATACATTTTTAGTTGCACTTCATACATGTAACTTTTTAAAGACAACATTAAGACGCAATTATACCTCATTTCTGCATATCATTAATTGGGTCACCGAATACTGACATTGTATTATAAGGCACAATGTCCCTCAAATTCTTCCCATGTGATACACAGAAATGTGATCGTTTGAAAGGAATGTAAAATTTTATCTACAAATTTCCTTTCTGCCAAAGAAATCCATTCATATTTTATTAACAATTTCTGTCTTACCCTTTTTTTATACGGTATTTTCAACTGGTTTTCTTGTAAGACATTGGAAGAAGATGACACCGATGATATGGTTTAACTGAGAATCCTGGTTAGGAGCGGTTAATGATCTGTTGTAACATGCTTTAGGTTGTACAAATGATTTGAAATAATAAAAAGTAACAATGATAAAGATTTAGTCTCCTTTTTTTAACATATAATATTTGTTATTACAAATATATTTGTAATAATCGTAATTCAAATATATTTGAAGAATAATTTATCGGTGCTCATTATATGTATTTGATAACTGAAAAGGTGTAATACCGTTTCTGATGTGGCCTAGGTATGGTTAAAAACTACATATTACACTATGTTCTCGACAAACAGCCATTCGGAGACTCGCCTCGCTAATGCGAGTATCCCTTAATTAGGACACGTTGAACTATTTCATGTTTACAAATGTTGAGTGATGCGACCACATTCCACGGTTTGTCCAAGCCTGGCCGTTTACATTTTACCTTCAGAGAGACACCTACTCCAAATCCCGAACCAAAAAGTAATCCAAATTTTTTTTAAATCGAACACCTTGCCATTCTCACCCAGTATACCGGACGATGGTCATAATAGAAAGAGCCTACTGTATATTATTGTTATACAAACATTTTTTGCAATAAAAGGTATTTTTGCTACATCTAAACGGCAATAAAGGCACAGAGCACAACTTTGTTCTAGGGCGACTCGTACTGATAATGCTCGAACTGCGTGTTGATAATTTTCAGCCGAAACACAGGGACAGGAATATGTTTGGCATAAGCAGTCTCCCGCAAGATTCTTCGTGCTGCTTTGGCTTGGCATCAACCTAGCATCTCTGTTGCGGAGAGAGTAGTGTCAGGGAACAAATGGCGGTTTCCAGATTAAAATGTTCATGATGCTATATTTTGAGATTAGGATTCAGTAGACAACCGATTCGAATATGCTCGAATTAGCTAACTCAGCAGGCTGTACTGAATGGCATTGGAATTGCACAGCAAACAGAGTGAATCACAGAACAAGAAAGTTAATATAACGGCGTTTTCAAACGGTTAGGAGTTGTATAGTAATAAAAAAAACAGTTCTGAACCCATAGGGATGTCATTCTCGGTCATACCCACGGGCTCAGTAATTAGGTTTTCTCATAATACAGACCCCATCACCACTTGATACCATATACTGATACCATAACCATCTTTTGTCAATGATTCATGGGAAATAGTAGAATCTAACATATTATCTATTGTTAGGTCACACACTGTTTTATATATCTATCTGGTACTGATGATAAAAAACAAAGTAAAGACAGTCATGTATACTTTATTATATCTGATGGCAATTAACTTTTATCAACTCTTTTTCTTAAATCAAGCCCCACTACCCTCGACTCCCTGACTCGTCTCATCTCTTATCGTCGTCTTGTTCTTCCTTTTCTTTCAGTGCACTAGCTTTGAGTTTGTCCAGTTGTTCTGTCAAGTGTCCCATTGATTTGTCCAAGCCATCTGAGCCTGTGGTCTGTGACTTCATGTCCTCAATCTGTTTTGCCAGTTGGTCGAGTTTGTCTATGTCTTTTATTGAAACTTGCCCCGATCCCCTTTTAGCAGGTTGTGCCTAAAATAAATGAAAAATGAAAAAAATTAGAATGCTAGATATTTTCTATTGTAGCGGTTTCACAAGCGTCGTGGTTTAGAACCCTACCATAAGCGGTGCATTAGGGACTAGGCTCAAATAATTACACGTAAAATTCAAATGTAGAAGTACGCATTTAACCACCCTACCTTTCATTTAGGACATCGTAAGGGTTTACATTTATGGTAAAACATTAAATAACTGAATGTGTAATCATGACGTTTTACGTATGTTACTGATAGTTGAGGTTTACCTGTGACACATCTGGTTTCCATCCAATGAAATTTAGAATGTGGAAAGTCGCTGGAACACAGTCCTCACCTTCCATACTTTTACCGTACATTTCTATAAAGAAAATTATTCATATTCCAGTGATGCAATAATAGTAGCAAAGAATTAACAACAAGAAGGGGTTCAATGAGCAGGCAGCTGGGAGTGTTTTTCCCCGTATTGTTATTCAACCCCATTTTATGCTTATTTGTACTACTATTATATATTACAGTAAATTTGTTTGTGATTTAACGTCCCAGGGGACCTGAAGGTAACTAAGGACCATCAATTATTTAAGCTTTTCACTTTCTTAGACTTCTTTGAGTCAATTCTTTTCGATATTCTCAGATACTTTATAAACAATCAAAGAGATTTGTCTCTTTCAATAAGCTGATGATATCTTTCTTTGAAATAGTCTCAAACAATATTTCCATATATTACATTAAGAAAAGCATGTCTATGACTGTAACTCAGTACTAGAGGGCTATGACATGTATATAGTTCAAAGACTATGGTCAAGGGGGTGTGGACTTACATAAGCACGAGCAATCAGGACCATTGTGAGTCACACGTGATAGAAATCCTGTGGTTTTTAACAAGTTAAAATGTAATAAATGCTTTTGGTTGTTGTAAAGTGCAACAAAACATTCAGGCACAAACAAAGTTGGTCCTGATTAGGCACTGATTTCAACCTAACCTTTATAGATTTCTTCAGCACGTTTTAATGTCGCCCGGTTTAGTCGAAGTTTTCGTGACCACGCACAGTTGTTCTCGCCCATTCCTGAAAAAGAAAATATGCAGGGGTACCCATTAAATGGTGGACTGAGGTCGGTACATAACGTATTATTCAATGGAAAACTGTACATCATTACAGAAATAAACAAAAATTTGTTTAGAAAAGGATTGATTTATTATTTAAAAAGCTAAAATATATTTTATGTTTTTGCCCTTTATCCAATGATACATATGGCGCGCAGTCCTGGCGTCGTAGCTTCTGTGATTAAAATGCAACAGATTTTTCTCGGAAATTACATCTCTTAAAAGGTGAAAACATAAATCTTTTAATATCCTACTTTAAAAAGCAGGTTATATGAATCCAGATTTTGATCTGGGGTAGATGAATCTATCCATGAATTGTATTCCAGTTATTCTGTATTGCTTAATTACCTTGAATATCTTTCATCACGTGGCGCATGGAAGGATAGTTGATGACGAGTTCATCTACGTCCTGGAAAATCAGAAAAGGAAAGTAGCCAGTACCTCTCTGACTAATCTGCACTGTGATGTGTGCACCCTGAGACAAAATTGTACATTGTATTATACCGATTAAATCTTATTGCAATACTCTGTTATGTCAGTGGCCATGGGCGAAAAGCTAAGAATCAAGCTCATTTTAATAATATATACTATTCATCATTGACCCTGCTTTAGAATCAGCTATTTTTTTAAATTCAACAAGTAAATGGATCACTAACTCGGTGTTTGCAAATATAAACATTAACATTTATCTTTGTGTTTACAGGTCACGGTAAATTCTATCGTAAACAGATACATGTAGCTCTTCACGTAGACCTGGTTTTACTCACTATGGTAAGCATGGAGTATCCAGCCCTATTGAGAAGATTGCCAAGATCTTGTACGGACGTGAATGGAGATACATGCGCCGCTAGACCCTGAAATTAAAATACGTCCTCTTAACTCATGAGAGACTAAACTAGACAAGAAAGCTCGAAATTGTAGCATGGTAAAAATACTTTACGCTACTGAAATAAGACATCATGCACAACTATATTTTCAAATAATATGGATCGTTCTAAACATCCTTTCAAACTAGGCCTGAATGGAAATAAACATTTCTTTATACTAAGGATGCTTGTATAAGCCAAGTCCACTTTTCAGTTTCACCCATTATAACACTCTGACATTGGGCGAGGTTCGCGGATTTCCTGAATTACAAACATTTAGGATTATTTTACATCTTAGTCTAATAGGTTATCGCATTTCCGAGATCTATAACAGTAAAGTGTGATAGATACTTTTACGATATACTCACACCTTCTACTTCCTCTTCTGCTAACTGGAGAGCTACTCGGAGTTCAAATAATGTCTCGCCACCAAACATGGCGCCCATGAAGCAACCGTCAGCCTTCAATGACCCTTGGATCTGTGTCAGTACAGAAATATACATCAGAATTGTACCTGATAACAAACCCATAGAAAAAGATATACATCAAGCAATTTTATACCTTTATTTCCCATCCCATCCATTTGAAATACAAGCTTCAAAACGTAGTTTCTACAAATATCATGCCGACTCAGTATAGCATCAAATTTTATATGTACGCCGAACAGTCCATCACAACATGTCTGGAATATAAGCACAGGATACTGTTCACCAAACGTTAATGTGCGATAGATACACAGGAAATTGTCTTTGTTAGCAAGTATTTGGCAGTTTTTTTAATTTGACACATCTTCGCATTTTTATCATACACCATTTTTTAACGTTAATATTACATTTAATATTCCTTGAATGATAAACATTTCATAACAATCATGCATCTTATATTTATCGCGCATATTCTCTTTTTAATAAACGTCTATAGATATATTGCTCGTGTATATTTGCACCTAGTCTGAGGTAGGCTCTATTGTTCGGATAATACAGAACAGATACACTTAGGAATGGTTACCTGTTTGAAAACACCTGGTAGATCATTGACCCAGTGTAAACTGAAAGTAAACCACGATGGTTTTTATTGGAGCAATATAACATCGGGAAGAGGGTTCGCTTGTTTATGTAGTTAAATCGTCCAACACGTTAGAGAACTGTATGATAATACAATGTTGCGTCTACATTTATTAGAATCTTTGTTCAATTCGTTTGGTTAACTATTCTTAGGCATATTTGAAATGGCTCCACGGTTTATTGCCTTCATACTGTTTGTGAATGCAGTTTGTGAATGCAGACTGCCGTTCAAACTTCAGTTAGTATAGAAAATGGTTCCTAGATACTACAAACAATGGGTGGTTTACGTTTGAGTCCCCCGATGCTCCTGTCGTTGGTTCAAGAGAGTCATCACACCCTGGTACGTGTATTATGAAACCTACCTCACGTGTATTCATAAAACATACCTCATACTACTGACAACCAGGTCAATAGAGTTGGGTTTGAATGGAAAGAACTCCTCATCACAGTGTACTTTGACGGTGGGAACTTCGGGTGATACAGCACTCTGCTCCTAAACATGCAAATATTGATAGTATAGAAATAATCTGGGTAATATACTTCTAATTTGTACTGGGTGGAAATTGGCATTCAAACGAGCCTTGCAGAAATAAATGTTTGAATAACAAAACCTGAGTTATGATCTTCTAATATGTCGAAATCATATTTTCATGTGAAGATATATACGCTTACCAGCACTTTCTCTGCCATATCACACTGATACAAGACTCCGACATTGTCCTTGAGGATATGTTTTGCAATGTGTCCCCGTCCACAGCCAACATCGACTACGACCTGAAATGTCCTGAAAGGTAGGTATTCCTCATGATTCAATGAATGCTGTATATGAAGAAAAGTTCTTTAATTGGAAAAAAAAACTACGTTTTGTTTTCACCCAATTTTCCCTGTCACAACTTGTCAATCCTTATCAGGAATTGATTTATTGTTGTATTAGGTCCTTTTATTAGGAATGCTGGTATTTCAAAAACAAATATAGATAGATATAGCTTTGGTTAACATAACATATATTTATCATACAACAGATTTTTTAAATAATCTTACCTGCTAATGTCATTTATTCGATCTGCCATTCGCCATCCCATCTAAGTATCAAAGATGGTTGAGTGTTAGTAATGCCAAAATGGCACACATTTTCGATAGTGCACCTACCAATAGGTAGATATTTATAGTATCACTACTACAATTCTATTTTTTTTTAATTATTTAATAGTACCATCTACAATACGTATATATTTAATAACAAGAGGCAATCATTCATAGTTCGAGAGGCTGTTCATTGTCAACTTGGCCTTCACTAAATTAAGACGAATTAGAGCTAGGAAGCACCAGCTGTACTTCAAAAACGGTCTATTACAAAAGGTAGCATCGTACAAGTACTTAGGAATCACCCTCGATCAGCACTTAAATTACACAGGGCACACTTAAATACTCATCGAAGCAAAATAGCCACACACTGTACTTATTAAGCAAAATATGTTGTATTACTGAACGTTCAAGCTAATAGTCACCTACAAATCAATGATTTACCAGTCTTTTACTATGGTAATATCATATTTACAGTGTAATATGAATGACCAAAAAAAGATAGCAAATACAACAAAACCATGCTTTAAGAATTGTTACTAAATCACCACCTAAAAAGAATACTGTTTCTCTGCACCGATCACTTCAGCTACCTTAGTTATATTTTAGAAGATCCTCGCATACTTATATCTATGTTGAATAAACTGTATAGTCATACAAGTCTACTACATTGTCAAACAAAATATACTAGGGCGCAAGAAGAGCCCCTATTCATTGTGACTTTCCTAAAACATCTACCTTCCAATGTAGCGTGGAGTACAATGGACCTATACTGTGGAATCGACAAACTACCGAAGACAGACCAACTGATTTTCTGAAATTATAACAAAAAATACTCTAGAAATGCCTGTTAGTTAGTCCAAAGTTTCACTCATCCTTTACAGACTACGGACTTTTTTTTTTGTTAATCCCATTAAATCTTTATATCTGGTACTGTCCTTGAATACAGACTTCAAGTTTCTTCAAGTTGAAATCTATGGACAGTATAATTATTGCACTGATTTGCATATATTGAGGTGAGCCATCCAGGCGGCGCCTGTGGCTCGTCCAGAGGTGTCTCTGGACCTCCAGAGGGTCTGGTGGGTTCGAAAAATTTCTGTAAACGCTACTGGAGAAACATTGAAAGCAATAAGTGACTGTTCCACTAGACAGGCATTGCACAGGCATTAAGGCAGTGACCCCACTGGCCATTCTAATCTGCACCGGGCGACTAGCCGGCTGAAAGTGTATGAATTGTCAGAGCTCTTCCATTGACTGCTTTATTCTAGCCAGTCAACAACCATACATGGCCCACATGGTGCCCGGCAGGCACCTACCGACTGCTACCCAGCTGGGCAGTCGGCGTTGGCCATGTTAACATGCTAGGCAAGTTCCCCATTTACTCGATATGAGGCGCATCAATCATGATTCTTCAAAAGTAGACCATTTCCATCATGTTGGGATATACATGTATACATGTCTATCAATCAGCGCTCTTTGGTTTTCACTGAATACTGCGTTAAACGAAATAATGAAGGTAAATCAAGATAAGAACTGATGTTATGAATGTGTATACTACACCCTGGTGCTAGAATTCTCCTTAAACTACCAATACTGTCAAAACTTTTGGCCTATGCTCATGGGTTAGCAGCTCACAGGTGTCACCCGTTCATGTTGACTGAGTCTGTTGCAGTTTAGGCAAGGAGCAGTCAATGCGGATTTTGGGAAAGCTCACAGATATGCACTGTCAAATATCTGCTGAATAATGTAATCAATGGAATAATGAAGGTATATAAGGATAGGAATTCATGTTAAGAATGTGTATAGCACTCTGCTGCTAAAATTCTGCCTAGCCTGTCTAGACTTTTGGCCTCCACTCGCAGGTTTGCGGTTCTAGCTGGCTGGGTATCCAGCCAGCAAAAGCTATTTAATCAGCTTTTCGCAGCGATCCTTAACCCTTTAATTGCCGCACGCCAAAACAGATGCACCCCTGTAACGCCGGCTCTACTATTCCATAGGCGTGACTCGATCTGTGCCTTATTTTTGTTCTACTCGCAAATCAACATTTCTATGGCACTATATAGACTCAAAACACACAAATACATTGTTTTAAAACTGCTTTATTTACATATGGAAAATTTCTAAACCCTTTCGTGCTTAAATCGACTGAGAAAAAAATCAGAGTTTATGATGCCTCAAGGCGGTTCGCACGGGAATGCCTGGAGGCATTATGCAGCGGTGAAAGGGTTAACAGGCTACACATTGTGAGTTGGTATGGACTTGCCCTCATAAATTTTACGCCAGCCTACCAATCTGCTCAGTGGAGGAGCAGTGTTTTAGGGTATTAGGGCAGTCTCACCACAGGTGGTATACTCTAATCGAGATGAGGACCCGGCGTTGCTGGCCAGAGGCCCAGTGCCACCAAGGGCACCTTTTATGCTGTTCCACCGAGCAGGTTGTCACTGACGACATACCAAATCTGCTGGCGACCCCCATATGGGCTACGGCCAGGGATAGCGCCTGGTTGGATGGATACTCGCTTTATTCAGTAAAAATATAAGTACAGACCCTATTGGGATATCCCATAATTCAGTCTGTTTACAGGATCCGGTGTTTGCTGGTTGCCATCGTTGTATGGTGATTGACCCATACCCCTCAATTATTGCAGTTTAACGGTTTTTAAAAATCTTCAAATTGGAAATCCAATGCCAGTTATTTTTACATCTACATTTCAAATTATATTCAGTTTCTCCAGTTGGAAATCAGAAAATGATTGTTCATAGGAAGACAGGCGGCCGAGGTGCGGTCAAGAGCGGATCCTGTACTCATCCAGGGCGATATTAGGGAGTTTAGTAACGTCTGGAGGGTCTATGTCTTTTTTGTTATTTTAGACTTTATATCTACAATTCTATTCCTCCTGGGAGTGCATTATCAGACTTTTATGAGTTTGGGTTATCAGTCACCATAACTAGGGAGTGCAGTACCTATACTATAGGCCATGGCAGACAATACCAGTGCAGCTTTTAAAATATTTGTTAATAGACCTTCCCACATGTCTTTCAATGAACAATTATTTTCCGATTATGAACTCCAATTTCTAACTGGAGAAACTGAATATAATTTTAAATGTAGTCGGAATGGAAATTTGAAGATTTATATAAAAAAAAAACGTTAAACTGCTATGATTGTGGGTTATGGGTCAAGGGTCTATCACCATACAACGACAGCAACCACAAACACCAGAACCTGTAAACAGACAGCATTATGGGATAACTCAATAGGGTATTGAAAGTTTTGTTGCATTTTTTTCAACATTAAAACCAAAATAATATAAGCTGCAAATAGTTGGCTCCTGAACTAATTAGAGACCCCCCAACCCCCCCAGGAATTGGACGCCTTGAGCCTTTTACCGTTTGAGCCTCCTGTCAGCGCGAAAACGTGGACGCCTTGAGCCTACCCCGTGGACGCCTTGAGCCTACTTCATTTTAGTTCCGATTAGCGGGTTAGGGTTAGAAAAGGGTTGGGTAAGGGTTAGGGTTGAATATAAATGACTATAAACCAGTATAAGTACACTTTTCAAAGTTTTTTATATGTAGAAGCTCAAGGAAACCAAAATGGGGTAGGCTCAAGGCGTCCACAGGGTAGGCTCAAGGCGTCAACGGAAAGGCTCAAGGCGTCCAGGGCTCGAATCGTTCCGGGCTCAAGGCGTCCATGAACCACCCCCCCCCCCCCCCGAGATAGCGACTCCTCTTCCCCCCCCCCCCCCCCCCCCCCACCCGCATGGGGATTTTGTATTTTAAAATTTGAACACTTTTATAAACAGTTAAATACTTTAAAATAGCAATATAATTGAGTTGCAACATACCTCATCTTTAATATAATCGTAAACTTCATAACCATTGAGTGATGCCGCCTGATTACGTTGTATTCTCTTCGTATTTCGATCAAAAACATTCATAATCTGCTCTTGTCTCGTGCTAAAATATCTACACAGCAGTTTCGGGTTCGGCTGCACGTCCACTCGCCGGGAGAGGCACGTCCACCCGCCGGCGAAGGTCGTCTGCTGTACCGTCAGCCCAACTGCATGCATGCTCCTTCCAGAAGGTCCAATTTTCCTAACACATCTTAGCAGTTTAAATGACATAGTGAGAAAACGTAGTCGCTTGTCAATACACAGAAAGTGAGTTAACTACCAAAGAGACGTAAGGGACTTGAATTTAGTAAATATCACATTGCCCGTTTGTTGTCTTACATAAACCGGAAACCATAAAATGGTAGTTCGCACTGGATACTTTCCTGGACTCCGATTGGATAAAATTAGTGTGGAAAGTCCAAGGTCAAGGTCGCTAATTTTTCACTGGTGCCTGTGTCACACTGCACCGCTAGAGCAACATACTGAAAACAGGTTTTGCGATAAACTGGAGCGGTGCAGTGTGGTGCCTGTGTTTGCTGGTTCCCGGGGTATCCGCTAGAGGGCACGGCGGAGATATACGAGCTCTAAGCAGCAGGGGGAACCAGCCAAGAAATGAGGCAGGTATCAAACGAACATGAAACA
The DNA here is from genome assembly GCA_950022655.1 of Alentia gelatinosa. NCBI lineage: Eukaryota > Metazoa > Annelida > Polychaeta > Phyllodocida > Polynoidae > Alentia > Alentia gelatinosa. Next base: position 54,583,637 of record OX465581.1, read on the forward strand.
GATATCTAACCATCAACTGGTGGTATACGAAAAATGATATTCTGACTGAATTTTTATTTATTCTGTGACTGTTTAAACTATCATAGTAATAGTAGTAGCAACTCTGATTTATGTACCTTTGTTTTGGATGACACAATTCATGACGTAACGTCATAGTTATAGCTATGTTACGGTTTCTTAGAAACAGGCCTGGATAAAATGATGATTGTTGCTTACGCCTTACGGACAACATAGACGGTCATTATCATTTTGTAGGGAATGATGTGGTAATGTATTTACTTGAATTTGATTCAAAAGTCTTGTGTGAGCTAGGTAATAGTTACTTAATGTAATAATAATGCCGATGCTGAAAAAGAAATGTCAGGTGAAACACGAGAGTTTAAGGATTCGCCAAGCACAACATAGAAATAGAGCAGAAGAAGCTCATCTTGATCACGTAAGAAAATTTATCAATCAAGAGAGGATGCGGCACAGCGACGATATTGAAAGAGCCAGGAAAACAGTTCAAAAGACGTGAGTACAAATTCCAATAGATCTTCTGGTTGTTTCAAAAGTTCATTATATGTTAGCCGGTTAATGGTCGTCCTGACCCTTTTCCGCCGTGACCCGGTTTTTCGCGCAGAATTGTGGTCGTCGTGACCCGAGGTGCTAGTCGCCCTGACCCTTTGATCTACTGTCATCTCTTTCTAAATCAATTCGTACAGGCTTTTAACGTTAGATAAACAATCAGGGAGGTAGGTGGGAGCAAAGCCGAGACCCTAAGGTTTATTCCAGTATATATATTGTCAGGTTCAAACGTGTGGAAGTAATAGTAAATTGTAGTGAATTAAAGATATTGACACCGAACCATGGGTATGCAGACCATTCGCGGCGGACCATTCGCGGTAAAACCCGGACTATTCGCGGTCAAATCCCCGACGGCTCGGGAGGTCGGGAAGACCATTCGCGGTGGACGGGAGTGACGGAAAATGATCGTAGAAACTCGGGATAAAAAAACTTTAGATAGCTAAGGACTTGTAGAAGACAGAACGTAAGTTTATAATTTGATTATTGAAAGGGAACATATTGATATTTGCCAACTCCCGATACGCAGTTGGCCGCGAGTACGAAAACGGCCGATGTCACGCTCTGAACCCACCCGCGGTAAACACGCTACTACTACAACACTAGCCTGGCCGAGTTGTGGCCCCCTGCTCCCGTCAGAATATGACCGCGAATAGTCCGTATTCCCACCGCGAATGGTCCGCCGCGAACGGCCAAAACACCACCGCGAATAGTCCGTTCACGCACCGCGCCGCCTTCGGGTTACGGTACGTGAAGGTCTAGCAGAGCATGGCTCTGACTGGCCAGCCACCTTTAGTCAAAGGAATTTTGTGGTTGGCTTTTCTATTTATAGCATCAGTTTGACAAGCAGGAATCCTAGACTGTGCTGTTGTCGCCAGTTACTATTTTCTTTTGTGTATCTTTGAATAAAATAATCATTATCAATATGTTTGATAATGAATGTTTTGTATCAAGTTTCTCTGCATTATAAAGGCAGGCTGAAAACGCCCTGATAGAGCCCAGCGCCATGCTAGGAATCATTGTAACTCTCCAAGCTGATTTATTTGGTACATGCCCAGTAAAAGCTACTCTAGGACCTCTGCTTGAAGAGTAACATACTGGTTACTGGCAAATCAATCAGGACAGGTTAGTACTAGCGAAGGTAGGAATTCCCACCTTAAAATGGCAGCGCAAAACAGTCCCAGTTTGAGCCTGTGTGCCCTGGCCCTGGCGACAACAGACTGTACTAGAGTCTACACCGCGAATCGTCCGCCACCGCGAATCGTCAGGCAATCGAACCATGCACTCCACTCAGTGGTGGGGCAGGTAGGGGTAGGAGCGCTTGTCAAGTGACAGCGGATCTAGGCGAGTTAGTAAAATGTATCACCATTTAGCTTATGGTATTGATCTGTATTAATTTAATGTATTCATTACTGATGACATATTTGTGATATGATATTGATCTGTTTAAAAAAATGAAAAAACCCATGCATACGGGAATCAGCTGTTGATGGTTGTTTACTTGTCTGCTGCATCAATGACCAACAAATTGGGAAATGAACCCAAAAAAAATAAAAAAATTACTCATGATAGATCTATTTATCAAAATTTGCCTTCAGAATTAACCATCAAAATAAACAAAATACCCAAAAATACTCATAATATCTATTGAATAGCTAATATTAAAGAGGGTCCCACAGGGGGGTCCGATTTCCCAATTTCCCCAAAAGTAATAGCACATTTCCCTAAAAGTATTTTCGAAATTTCCCCATTTCCACAAAAGTATTTGGCCAATTTCCCTGTAAAATGAAGAAGGGTCACCATGACTAGTCCTGGGTCACCACGACCAGGACACAGGGTCACCACGACCATGACACTGGGTCACCATGACCAGGAAGTAGGGTCATGGTGACTCTGGGTCATGGCGGAAAAGGGTCACAAGGTCACAAGCCAGTATACCCGGCCCTGTCCCAGGGGTGAATACTTTACCTAATTATATGTTAATTATACTGGGCCCTTTTTTTCAGTCACGACAATCGTTCATAACGACATGTTTTAGCTGTCAATGATCAGTGATAACTGGTATGACGTAATATCTGTACTCCATTGCGCCGATTCACTGAAGATTGGGGGGGGGGGGTGATTCTTTGGTCGCCGACCTGCCGGTTTGCTGTGAGAAATGGTTATACCCCGGGGCCCTGTTTTTTAGTCACGATATCGTAGATCCACGATGGCCTATGACTGCCATTGAGGCCAAGACACTTTTTGGTGATACAAAATGGCCGCCATCCTATAGAGAGTGTCGTAGCATGCGGCCTATGATCGGAGCTCAAAGTGTCGGCACTAACGACAAGTATAGAAATATCTTAGGTTCTATCAAACTTAGACAGTACTACAAGTCTAACTCACTGTGCGTATATAGAGGATTTCACCACTTCCCGTAGGAATTAAGGGAACTTAAACTTTAACACGAGTACGGTATACACATAACCTATAATCGACCCAAATATGAAGACGATAGGCCACAAAGTTCCGAAGATATCGGCGTTTGAATTTGAAACATCGGGCTATCGATCGGATATCGTACAAGCACTCTCCTAGCAGATCTTTCGCGGTGTAGAGCGCGGAATCTCTGCTGTGAGAGTGAAGTAAGCGTAGTCAATGTCAAGGTCGCCACATAAATTAGATCACGTGAGGGTTGAGCTACACTGGCCATTTGCTATGACGAAATTCAAAACACACCACTGCATAGAAATATCTTTGTCAGAGGTAGTGCTATGACGAAATTCAAACGCCGATATCTCAGGAATTTTGTGGCCTATCATCCTCATATTTGTAACGATTATAGGTTATGTGTATACCATACTCGTCCAGGGCACCAGGGGCCTGTTTTTCAGTCAAGACAATCGTTATGGGTGACTTGTTTTTGCCGTCAGTGTTCGATAGACACGACACTTTAGTGAATAGGCGATATGTCGTGAGTCTAAGAGGCGTAGGGCAGCCAAACATGTTTTTCAGTCACGACAATCGTGGGGTCACGTGATTGGAAATGTCGCCCAAAGTGTTGTCCGTTCATGACACCTATGGACATGTCGTACAGAATGCGCAACTTCACTTCCCGTTCGAATTAAGTAATGAAATTTTATTACGAGTAAGGTATACAAATAACCTATAATCGTCCCAAATATGAAGAAAATCGGCTGCACCGTTTCGAAGTAATAGGCGTTCGAATTTCGTCATAGCAATCGGCTGCTTTGGTGGCCAGTGTATTTTCCCGAAGCCTCTGCTGATTTCCGCTCTCCTCCCAGATCTTTCGCGGCACGAGTGTAGGGTATCTGCTAGGAGAGTGCGGATCGGGAGGTGGGAGGGTGGCTGGCCACCAGAGCAGACGATTGCTATGACGAAATTCAAACGCCAATAACTTCGGGACGGTGCAGCCGATTTTCTTCATATTTGGACGATTATAGGTCATATGTATCCCTTACACATGTAAAAATTTCATTGCTTAATTCGTATGGGAAGCACGGGAAATCCTCTATATACGCAGAGTGGTTTGTTATAGAACCTCCACAGTTCTATACTAGACTTAGCGGACGATACTTTTAGCGGCGATCGTGAGTGGCGCACTACGATCGTGTCTATAGAACAGCGGCCATTTTGTGTCTTCCAGAATGTCGTGGAATCGCTGGACGATCATACGGTATCGTTGCCCGACAATGTCGTTACTGAAAAACAGGGCCCAGGTTCAGTTTGATTTGTCCATTACTCAGGGCCCTGTTTTTTAGTCACGATATCGTGGATCCACAATGGCCTAAGATCGTAGCTTGAGGCCAAGACACTTTTTGGTGATACAAAATGGCCGCCGTGCTATAGACGATGTCGTAGCCTGCCGCCTACGATCGGAGTTCAAAGTGTCGGCCGTCACGACAAGTATAGAACTGTATTAAGTTCTATAACACATCACTGTGCGTATATAGATGATTTATCCACTCCCCGACGGAATTAAGCGATGAAATTTTAATATGAGTAAGGGGTACATATAAACTATATTAGTTCCAAATATGAAGAAGATTGGACGTAGCATTCTGAAGTTATGGGTGTTTGAATTTGAAACATCGGGCTATCGATCGGATATCGCACACGCATTCTCCTAGCATATCTTTCGTGGTACAGAGCGCGGAATCTCTGCTGGGAGAGTGAAGTAAGCGCTGTCGATGTCAAGGTCGCCCCATAAATTAGATCACGTGATGGTAGAGCTACACAGGCCACCAGAGCAGTATTTGCTATGACAAAATTCAAACATCGATAACTTCGGAACGATGTGAGCGATTTTCTTCATATTTGGTACGATTATAGGTTATATGTATACCATACTCATGTTCAAATGTCATTGCTTAATTCCTACGGGAAGTGAAGTTGCGCATTCGGTACGACATGTCAAAATTTGTCTTAGGCCTATGACACATGTGGCGTCATTTTTCGCTTGGGTGGGCACCGATTGTCGTGACTATAATACACATTTGAGCTCCCTACGTGTCGTAGACGGACGCCATTTGTCGCAGGTTCTAAGATCGTGGCTCTATAGCACACTCCCGCCTGGCCGATGTCGCCAATAACGATTGTCGTGACTAAAAAACAGGGCCCAGATCTGCTGACCAGGGTAGAGTGGTGGTAATTTTATTTCCCTTTGCTTGTCCATCAGATGCTGTTTAACCCTTGCATAGTCTTCACTAGTGTGGGATGGTAGCTGTGTCTGGAGTCTGCGGCCCATCATTAATTCCCCTGGTGAAGGCAGGTGACTGTTGATTGGGGTGCCTCATAGGTTGAGAAGTGCTTGATTGATGGACTGATTGCTCTTTCTGCATTTTTTTACCATGGGTTTCACCCACTTTACCTGTCACTTGATAAATCCATTCGACTGGGGGTAATGTGGAGATGATGTGATATGTTCCACTCACGACAGAATTTTTTAAAATCTTCTGATGAGTACTGGGGACCGTTGTCAGATCTTATTACCTGTGGTTTACCGAAGATCCCGCACATTTCATCGAGGATGGTAATGACCCTCTTTGTTGTCACGGGGACGGGTAGCTCCCGAACCAGAGGGAATTTTGAAAAATAGTCCGAGATTACGATGAAGTAGCATTTCTTGATCTCAAAAATGCCTGTTGCAATGACCTTCCATGGTCCTGGGGGTACCTCGGTATGTCGTAGGGGCTCTTTCCTGTTGCCCTCTTGTAGCTCCTGGCATAATGAACATCCTTATACTGTCTCAGCAATGTCGTCATTGATGTTTTTCCAGTATACTGTGTTTCTAGCTAGAAGTCTGGTTTTGTCTATGCCTTGATGACCGGCATGAAGCTGTTCGAGGATGTCCCTTCTCATGCTTTCCGGGATAATGACACGTCTGCCATTAAACAAGATACCATCTTCTAAGCCTATTGAGTCTCTGAAAGACCAGTAGGGTCTCAGGTCAGTCGGCAGCGCCTTGACATTCTCAGGCCAACCTTGGTACACCACTTCGAATAGCTCATTCAGGGTTGGGCATTTGCGTGTTTCACGTCGTAGCATTTCCTGCTTCCCTGTGCTGAACTCAATGAGGTCAAGCTTGATGTCGTCCATGCGGACATCAAACGGTACCTCAGTGTTTCCATCTGGATTCGGCAATAGCGTGTCAGGTAGGGTCATGGCGTCTCCTGGTTTGTACTCAATGCTGAAGTCATACCCTTGGGGTCTCAGCATTAATTGTTGTAGGCAGGGAGGTACTTGAATCAGTGGCTTGGTGCAGATGCTCTCTAATGGTTTGATATTGAAGTGTCTCCCATGTAGGTATGTGTGAAATCTCTCCACACCAAACACCACTGCGAGCATCTCACACTCAATGTTACTGTAATTGCTCTGAGTCTTGGTGAGAGTTTTGGATGCATATGCAACAGGACGGCCCTCCTGTATTAGTGCAGCTCCAAGACCTCGCATCGATGCATCTACTTCAAGAGTTACAGGCTTGTCTGTCTGGTAGTAGGCAATGGTGGAGTCCTCTGAGATGGTGTTCCTTACTTTCTCAAATGCCTCCTGGTGATTGGAGTCTCACTCAAAGGGAGTATCCATCTTCAGTAGCATAGTGTCGTGGTCTGCTTGCTTAGGTTTGCAATAAATGAGCCCATGTATGTCAGCATTCTGAGGAATTTCTGAAAGTTCTTTGTTCTGTGGCCGTACTCCTTAGCGTGATCCATTAGCTTAATGAGATGCCTGTCATGTTCTTCTTCATTGGCCCCATCCACACAGATGTCATCTGCGATGCATACTACACCATCGAGTAGTTCTACCATAATTGGCTGGTGTTAAGCCCAAATGGTAGTCTGACAAAGACCACTTGGTGTTCTAAATGTAGTCAGCAGCTGAGTCTTCTCATCCAGTGGAATACACCAGTAACTGGCCTTCAAGTCGAGTTTGCTAAAATACTTAGGACCGGCAATTGTGGTATGATCTCCTCTACTGTTGGCATTCTGTGCGGGCACCATTTTATGGCATCATTTAGGTACTTAGGGTCCAGGCACACACGGAGACTGCCATCCTTCTTTGTACTAAAGACCGCGCTGGAGCACCAGTCTGTGTGCTCCGTCACATGTCTAATAATGGTCTTCCATGGCCTGTATCTCCTCTTTTATTTTAGGTAGTAGGTTCACATTATATTTCCTTGGCCTATCTACGTGGGGCTCTGCATCGGGCTGCATCGATGGCCAGGTCTTTGAATTTTCCAACCTTGTCAAATTGGTCAGGGTATGCTGTCAGCAGGTTATGGATGCCCATTATACTTGTTGATAGGTGGTCCACTAACTTGCAATTCATGGAGACTAGTTCTAGGTCTTTCATGCTGGCAGCCCTAGCATCGTTGGGCCTAGCACATCTACAACCAGGAAAGCTTTTGAAGGCATCGTCTTGCCCTGACACAGTATAGACAACAACCCAACTAAAGCTTAGATGAATTCTGCACGTGCTGCAAAAGCTTAGCTGGTAAATGCAAATTCAAAAATGATGAGGGTGATCAATGCATGATAGATCTGATCACTGTCAGTAAACCATTCGAAGAATTCCAACGGGAGCTTTTGAAGGCTGATGAGAAGTTGATATTGGATCATGCCATCACATTGTGCCGCACACATTAGTCGGCATCCACAGGATCACAAAAAAGTCGAGGGCATGCATACTATGTGAAGTCAGGGCGGTCGCAGATGTGGGACATCTCACAAATTTAAAGAATGTCCAGCTTTTGGCTCTGAATGCAACACATGTGGCAAGTGTACCGTAGTCAAATATGGTACGGGTATGAAGTATTATAAATAAGTGAAAGGTTTTTGGATTATTCTGGTTATTTATTAAGTCTCATGTTTTATTAATTATTTACAAATATGTATCAATGTGTTGTGTATTTATTATGATATTTAATGGCGTTTAGATAGCCACTGTATCAAGGTTCTAGCTATGTATCACTATCATGTATCACTTGAGGTTTGCAGTAGTATGCCACTGAGTAACTACAGCAGCGCTAGTGCTCCCATAGGCGGGATTCACCTGTACTACAGTGGTTAAAATAGAGAAACGTCACCTATGACTCATAGGGAAACCCCCTGCAGGCTTTCCCCGGTTCTAACTGAATATATTAACGCAGTCTTGCTGCCTATTGGTCTGATGTGAGTTCATTGCGAAATTACCCATGATCCTCTAATAAATCCTCACTCTGAGCTGGATCCGCAGTGAGAGGTCTCTAAAAACACCTCATGCTGAGTGCATGTGTCTCACCTACTCCGAGCTGGGTGAGTACTGTGCATACAGCATGCAGAATTGGTCTGAACTGCGTTGAACTGTCAACTTCGCTGGCAAACGTTAGACAGCAAGTGGCTCAGAATTCAGGGAGCTGTTTCACTAGAGGCTGCAAGTGTTGCTCTCTGTAATAGTGGCACCACAGCGACAGTATGTGTTTCATTAGGAGGTGCACTCAAGCGTGAACGGCACTCGGGAAAGGAGCGACACCAACAGTGGCAGTGACTGTTTCATCAGTAAAATTGGTGTCGCTGTAAGTGTCACTGTGGAGCCTCTGTAAGCGACAGGGTCTACCCTGTCGTTTGTTACGTGTATAGAATAGTCTCACCCACTTCCCGTGAGAATTAAGCAATGAAATTTTTACACGAGTAAGATATACATATCTCCTATAATTGTACTAAATATGAAGAAAATCGGCCAAGCGGTTCTGAAGTTATCGGCGTTTGAACTTTTTACTCCCTCCGTGCGTTTGCGTTGGTCACTGTTCTTTTTCACTCCCACCGTAGTGCGGCAGGGTTTCGGCTGTTCTTTTTGTCTCCCCCCGGAGGCCGGCGGGAAGTGCAGTATTTGCTATGACAAAATTTAAACGCCGATATCTTGTGAACGGCTTTTCATCATATTTGGTACGATTATAGGTCATATATATAACTTACTCGTGTAAAAATTGCTTAGTTCCTATGGAAAGGGGTAAAATTCTACGTCATCGTGGCCCGTCGACGAATAGATTCGAAAGTCAAACGAGTGCGCATAGCGAGAGCTGTGCCAACAGTGACAGCTAGTCCCACCTCAACAGCGACAGCACTGATGAAACGCAAATTTGGGCTTGCCACGGTTGGTGCCACTGTTGGTGCCACTGTTGCGGTCTCACCTCTCACTTTCACTCCACTACTAGTGAAACAGCTCCCAGGGACTCTTCTGAGCTTACTGCCACTACTACACGGTTCTGATATACTACAAACACCACAGGACTTATCTCACCTTCACTTCTCACCTGTGAGAGTGAAGTGATCTTTGGATCTGAGATCTGACATTATCAGGAAATCGTCTGGGAATTGAGATTGGTTGATTTTCTCACTGGGACTTGAGTCATTTCAGGAAATATCATTATTGGTGAGTTATGCCATCTATCTTTGTTGCATGCCATCCACTTACTCATTGTGTCTATGTGAGATCATGTCTAGTCCATCTTAGACTATGATCTCACTCCACAGAACTATCTTAAAAAAGGAGGTGTGGTGTACTTTCTACTGGATCTGGTGGGAGTTCTGGTGCTGGATCAGGTGTCACAGAAGGTCCTGGAGCCACTTGTTTAGGAGACACTGAATCAGGAGCTACAGTTACTGTTGCTTTTTTAGATTCCACCTCCTTTGACTTTAACAAGTGTCTTCGGTTTCACCTCAATACTGAACCTTGATCTATGCCTAGATGACCTACGTGGACTTGTTCCAAAAGGTCTTTACGTAATGACATTGGAATGACTATCTTGGATCCTTTCAGTAAGAGTTCATCTGCTACAGAGAGTTCATCTCTTACGTTCCAATATGGTTGAACGCTAGGGTGACACTGACTACGACTTTCAGGCCATCGTTTCACTGTTGTCGACTTCACCATCACTAGTTCAGGGTCCTTGGCGGTTTCCTGCTTTATGTGCGACACAAACTTGTCTGACATTGGCATGTATTTCAGAACTGTGTCCACATACATTTGTCGTAGAGCAGCGATAATTGTCCGACCCTCTAAAATGTCGCGACTATAGCACACTCAGAGCAAAAACATGTTGTTCATAACGATTGTCGTGACTGAAAAACAGGGCTTCTCTTGCTCCGGACCCCATTCCCAAGCATTTTTCTTCTCGAGAAGTCGTCTTAGAGGTGAAGCTATCGTCGAGTACTCAGGAATCCACTTGGCTAGGTACGTAACCATACCAAGAAACCTTTGTACTTGCTCTTTGTTTTCTGGTCTTGGCATGTTCGTTATCGCAGACACTTTCGCCTCATCTGGTTGGATTCCTTCTGAAGTGAGCAGATCTCCTAGGAATATCAGTTGCTCTACCCCAAACTGACATTTTGCTTTGTTCAGGCTCAGATTGTTTTTCCTAGCTGCTTCTAACACTTTCCTAAGGGCTATATCATGTTCTTCCACAGTCTTCCCCCCAGACTATGATATCATCCATTGATGTATCCACGTTTTCAATACTCTCGAAGATCTCACGGATTGCTTTGTGATATACTTCTGGAGCTGAGGATATGCCAAACGGAAGTCTCATGAACCTATATCTTTCAAATGGGGTATTGAAAGTACAAAGCTTCAGCTGCCAAAATCCTGCGGATGCATCGAGCTTGCTGAATATCTTCGCCCCTGCAAAATTTGCCATTACCTCCTCCCTTGTAGGTAATTTGTAGTGCTGTCGCTTTATCGCCTTGTTGAGATCTCGCGGATCTAGACATACTCGAAGATCTCCTGACTTCTTTGGCGTAATTACGAGAGAACTCACCCAATCGGTCGGTTCACTGACTTTTATGATCACTTCCTGGGCTTCCATTTTCTCAAGTTCCTTTTTTAGTGGTTTCATCATGGCGAACGGCACTTTACGACATGCATTGACCACTGGCGGTACATCCGGATCAACAACAATTTTGTTCACCCCAGGAAGACATCCAAGTCCTCGAAACACATCACTGTACTCCGATGTAATCGACTCATAACTCACAGTATTGACAAGCTTGATGAACTTCAGCTTCACACAATACTCTCTTCCTAACAGTGGTGACGTGTTGCCGGCACAACAAAGAACGGAACGTTACACTTTTCCTGTTTTCTTTCAACTTCCAGTACGCATTTTCCTTTTACTGGAATCTTGTGCTCATAATAACCTTGTAGTCCCTGTTTCGTCGGAAACACTTTCTTAGATGGACTAACTCGCTGTAGGTCTTGTTCAGAGATTACATTTACTTGTGCTCCCGTGTCCAACTTCACTTTCAGTTTATTTCCGTTTACTGCAATCGGCACTATCCAGTCTGTTTTCTGCTGGCTCTCGTGAACTTCATTGACAGTAATAACTGGCACTTGAAACGTAAACTCATCATCATCACTCGTTTCTTCAACAGTCTTCATCCGTCTTGTATTTTCAGCTTTGACACAACTTCGCATAGTGGTTCAGTCCTTTACACTTGTAGCACTTCTGACCATAGGCAGGACATTTCCTTGTCTCATGCCATGTTCCACACCTCCTACACTTATGTTTGCCATCAGCCTTCTGCGGATCACTCTTGTTGTCAGGCTTCTTGTACTGCTTCTTGACAAACTTCTTCTGGTGTTGTCTGATTGCATCAACTTCTGATGTCCCAGCTGCGCCTCCAATTTCATTTGCTTGCTTATACGCCATCTCAAAAGACCCTGCCATATCCAAAAACCCTTTTAATTTCAACTCAGAGTCACACAGGGCTTTCGTACGCAATGCAGGATCAGTGGTGCAATTCACTAACTGGACTAAAGTCAATAAATCAACAATCTCTTCAGGTGTCTTTTCTAACAGATTAATTTTGTCCATTTGCTCCTTAACACGCATGTAGAAGCAATCCATAGACTCCCCCTTGTCTTGCTTAGTATGATAGAGCCTATTCAACAGATATATGTTGTTTCTCTTTGGACTAAAATGTTTTTCCAAAGCTAGCACTGATGCTTTATAGTCTTGAGCTTCAATCCCATTTGCCTCCAATTTCTTTAATGTCTTTCTAGTTGTCCCTAAGTAGTACCACAGCTTGATATGTTTTTCTGTATTGTCAGTAATTTTCATGGCAGCTAACATAGAGTCAAGTCCCTCTATCCAGTCCTCCCATTCTTGTGCTAAGTTAGGACTCTCCTTTTTTGGGCATGGAGGATACTTGGGCAATGGGTCAGACATAACTTTGGATTACCCAACAGCAGTGTTATCTCAGTCCTTTCTCTAAGTTCTCTTATTATCACTCACCCTGACTCAGCAGGGTCCCAACTGTCAACTTTCAGTAACCAGTAACAAGTCTTTCTTCATTCCAAAATGGCTTAGTTCTATGAAGTAGGGTACAGGTTTCTCACAGTTTCCTTGTTCTGACACCATATTATATTATGGTATAGGTTACTTATTCATGTTGAATTCTAGTTGGTTGCAAATGCTGAGTGATGAACCAGGACTCGTGACTGTTGGGAATGAATCTGTATTTTCATCTCTCCAAATCAACTGGAAAGGCTCTGAGGCCTATACACATAAAAAGCTACTTTGTAATATCAAACGTAACGGAACTCATATCAACACAGCACTCATTGACAGTAACTATTGACACCAGAATGAGACACCTTGCCAGATTAGACCATGGGTCATATGAACTGGCTTTGCTGTCAATACTATGAACTGTGTGAATGTGAACACTGCTTATTAAATATATGAACCTTACTTCACTCTCTGACCTCTTTCCTATGAAGAAGACACGTAGAAATTAGTCAGATTATTATCAGATTAATTCTCAATATTAATTATCATATAATTAACATATGATTAATGATTCAATATTCCCTATGGTCCTCGTTGTCGAATTGGATTTAATTTAGATTCTGGTAGACAATTCGACACACTGCTTAGCGCTGCTTTACCTCCCCACGTTAATTGGTTAATGAACATTAACTAATTAACCCAATAGATTCGTATTCACGTTTATAATTAAGATTCAAGCCTAATCCCCGCACTCTGTACTATAGCAGAACGGTGGGTTAGTTCTCCTACTGTCCATCATACGTCTCTGACGACTGGCATGTAGTTAACTATAATCCGTATTCTCCTTGAGATCCCTACAGTTCCATACTTTAGAGTTCATCAGTCTATAATCCAGCTTTATACCTGAATTACATTACCACTTCCACAATTATATCATATCATTACGAATTAAACAATACCACTACCAGAACACAAGGTGGGCCACTGGTCAAAGTGTTGTCTCAAGAACTCTTAGCTATATCCTTGCTGAGTATTGGCTTTATAGCTGCCTTAGTTTAGCCAAAATAATCCCACCGCCGCCACCATGTAGAAGTAATACACGGAAACAGAGTTTGCCATATATGGTCATATGCAAAGTGGAAAAGGGAGTGTAAACAAACTTTGGAAGTATATCTCTTTAGAAATAAAACCCATTTTTTAGCAACTGCATTACATTTTATGCAGAGCAGTACAGACTTGAATATCAAAGTGCATAAGCTCTGCATTTGTATCCCATTTAATGAGTTACATATGCTGTACGCTGAGGTGTGGCATTAGATGCAGCGCAGCCTTGGTGGACTATTTTGCATTGATATACTTCCACAATCAGTTTGTTTACGCTCCCTAAAATGAAACCCTGTTTTCGTGTATCACTGAGACTACATGTGCTAGACAGGAAGTGTTCTTTATTAAGTTACCTTCAGTACTAGAGAGTGGTACAAACGTATGGCTGGATAACACTACATAAGGTTGGAGGGTGTTTTGCTGATTTGCTTACAACTTTGAGCCACACCAAGCAAGTAAAGGCAGGAAGAAAATGGCACCGATAAACTCCACTGAGCGATTACTGCAAAACTTGCCAAGTATGAGCGATGTTTGATACTTGGTGCTCATTACATCGGCAAGTAAGTTTGGGCTTTCTATGGCCAAAAGGTGATCATGTGACTACAAAACTCAATTTGATTGGTGGATTAATTGTCACTTGTAGGGCTTGCTTACATATCGCTGACGATGGAAAGAAAACTCAGTGTGTCCCGGTTTTCGGCAGTACTACAGCAATTATATGTTGGCGATTATCTGGGCAAATTTTGGGCGATACCCATGTTCAAAACACCATATCCTGTGGCCAGTAAGAACGAAGCTCAGTGCTAAACCTTTGAGGCTAGTATTTTGTTTTTGGTCTTGTTTGTTACTCTTGAAGTGTAGTTTACTACTATCGTCTCTGAATAACTCTGTCTCGAAGCTAAGATGACAGTTGTTAAGTTCATCAAAAATATGGATCTAAAAGATTGGAGAATGACACATATAATGTCAAACCTACATAGTCAAAGTACTGGGGGCCGTTTCACTAGTAGGGGGGTTAAAGCGAGAGGTAGGACTGCAACAGTGCCAGCAACAGTGATACCAACAGTGTCAGGCCCAAATTCGCGTTTCATCAGTGGTCTCACTGTTGAGGTGAGAACAACTCTCACTGTTGGCACAGGTCTCGCTATGCACACCTGTTTGATGTTCAAATTTATTCGTCTACGGGCCGGGATGACGTGGAATTTCACCCTTCCCATAAGAATTGAGCAATGAAATTGTTACACGAGTAAGGTATATATATAACGTATAATCGTACCAAATATGAAGAACATCGGCCTCGCCGTTCCGAAGTTATCGGCGATTGAATTTTGTTGTCCCTCCATGCGATTGCGTTAGTCGCTGTTCTTTTTCATTCCCTTCGTAGTGCGGCGGAGTTTCGGCTATTCTATTTGTCTCCCGCCCCTGGTACTATTATAGGTTATATGTCTACCTTACTTGTGTAAAAATTTCAATGCCAAACTCTTACGGAAACTGGCATAAACAAAACTCTAAACCCAACAGCGACAGGGTCTACCCTGTCACTAATAGTGCCTCAACAGTGATAGGTACAGTGAGACCTAATTGTGTAGTGAAACATATTCTCTCACTGTTGGTCTCACCCCTTTCTGGACTCGCGTTCACGCTTGACTGCACCTTCTCATGAAACACAAACTATCACTGTGGTCTCACTATGGCAGCTTACCCTCCTAGTGCAGCGGCTCCACAGTGGCACCAATAGCGAGAGCTACTTTACTGATGAAACGGGATCTGCCACTGTTGGTGCCGTTCATGTCCCAAGTGCTGTTCACGCTTGAGTGCACCTACTAATGAAACGCAAACTGCCGCTTTGGTGCCACTGTTACAAAGCAAGATGTCTAGCTCCTAGTGACACAGGACCCAGGTATAATGGGTAGTTGTAACTCTTTGTTTTCAGATGCTAAAATTCATTGAAATTAGTAAATATTTTAGGACAATTTTACTACATTTTTGGTGTACCTTTTCCCAAAATTTCATAATGATCCCATTGGTAATTCGATTGTGTGAAATGTTTTTCTAAACCACCATGTTTTAATTGACAACTGTAGGTACTGCACAACTCAGCTGCTTTTGCAAAACTGTGACTGCTTTTTTGAAAAAGGAAAAAAAACAACTCAGCTGCTTTTGCAAAACTGGGGGGTGTTTTTCAGTCACAACAATCTTTAGTATCAATATGGATAGACGGGGCTTAGCAATTTGAAAAACACTCCTGCACCCACCGCTGTTGCGACCACGTAATAGAGAGAGTGGGGGAGTCGACCGATGCAGGTCAGCGCGATCTCATCTGCATACCCTGAATTCTGGCATCAGGACCCTGTTTTTCAGTCACGACAATCGTTATGGGCGACATGTTTTTGCTGTCAGTGTACTATAGACGCGATATTTTAGGTGGTCGGCTAATCATCGCCACTCTAAGACACTTAGGGCGGTCTGAGGTGTGCTATAGTCACGACAATCGTAGGGTCACGTGGGTAAATTTGTCGCCCAATGTATCGTAGCCCTAAGACATCTATGGACATGTCGTACCCAATGTGAAAATTCACTTCCTGTAGGAATTAAGCAATGAAATTTTAATACGACTAAGGGATACATATGACCTATAATCGTACAAAATATGAAGAAGACCGGAAGCATCGATTCGCCGATATTTGGGATTGAATTTCATAGCTGGTTCTGGTCTGTTCTGGCGGCCAGTGTACTCTCACACCTCCACTAATTTATGCGCCGACCTTGACCCTCTGCAGCTGTCACATGACAAACATAGCTGGTTCTCAGGTCCAGGGTAGTACAGGGGCCGGAATCGAGATTTCACTCACTTTCTGTGAGAATTAAGCCATGAAACTTTAACACGAGTAAGGGATACCCATAACCTATAATATGTCCCAACTATGAAGAAGATCGGCCCATTAGATTCACCGATATAAACAAAACGGTTCTCTGGTTCCTTGATAGAACCTAAGACAATTCTATACTTGTCGTGACAGCCGACGTTTATCGCGGCGATCGTCCGTGGCACACTACGATCGTGTCTATAGAACACCCGCCATCTTTTGTCTTCCAAAGTGTCGTACATTCGCTGTACGATCTTAGGGTATCGTTAATAACGATTGTCGTGACTGAAAAACAGGGCCCAGATTGGCTGAGAGATCTGGGGCCTGTTTTTCAGTAACGACATCGTCGGCCAACGATACCATACGATCGTCCAGCGATTCCACGACATTCTGGAAGACACAAAATGGCTGCTGTTCTATAGATACGATCTTGGTGCGCCACTTACGATCGCCGCTAAAACTGTCGGCCGTCACAACAAGTATAGAACTTTATCTCACCCCAGATATTTTTTCTCCATAGACTTAACATTGGGAACTCGTATCTAATGCCTATTAGATATTTATGAAAAATATCCAATGGGGGATAATGTCACAAATGTTAGCCCATTAGTCAATATTAAGGGTGAGATAAATTCAGAAACCCATTCAAGTTTAGGGTCAGAGCTCCATCCCATCTCATTTGAATCACGTAGTAATTCACTCGGCTTCGCCTTGTGAATTACTACGTGATTCAAACTCGATGGGATACGGGCTCAGACCCTAAACTTTCATGGGTTTCCTCTATAGTCTTATGAGGTTTAGACTAGGCTGTTGGCTTACCCCTACCGCTTCCACGACCACATTGAAAAGAGTATACGGGTTTGGCGCCTTGTTTTGGCGTTACTCCTATCGACCCCGTTTCCTGGATTCCCATTGGCTGAGACGTCGGCTGTTCTTTTTAGTGCTGCTGTGGCGCGGCAGGCGAGTATTTCTCCCTGCCCGTGCCGGTTCGCGCAAGTCGCTGTGCCTTTTCCGTCCCTCCGTATTTCGGCGCGCCATGGCCGTTCTTTCTCCCTCCCCTTCCGAGGCCGGCGGGAGAGGTTATTATTTGTTTGGCGTCGTGTTTTCGTGCGTTTTCACGTCGGATTCATGTTGTCATCGACATCCCGTGCTGTCTCTCGACTTGGGTGTGTAGTACGCCGATCTTCCGTGGTTTGGTGAGTGGGTTTATGTTAGTTGGAGGGACTGGGAGGGTAAGAGGGGGAGTCTGGGTGGGTATGGGTTGGTTAATGGGTCATGGGTAGTATGGTTGGAGTGGGGTAATGTGTGTCAACCAGAAGGCTTCCGGTTTGAGCATTGTTTGTATATGGGAGGTGAACGCCATTCGCCTGTCCCACTCATTGATGTATTATTTTCTTTTGAACCGTGTCAGCGACGTAGTGACTTGTTGCTGGTTCGGATATTTATTTTTGTTTTTGTTGGAGAGACTTTAGATTGAATGGTCGCTCTGGCGGTGGCCATTTTGACGTTGTTTTTTTTTAATTTATCGTGGAAGTTGGTCACTCTGGCGGTGTCCATACCTCCCGATATGTCGCGTGGTGGTCTAGTCGTTTTGTCTTGGGTTTGTTTATGGATGTCTTGTTGGGGGTAACGGATGTTTTGACGTCGGCTTTCGAGACTTCGGCTCTCGCTCTTCCAATGGGAATGTTATGTGGTTTCGACCTTCGGCGGGTCTCATCAGGTGTCGTGCGATAGTGTGGTTTTTCCGTGTTCGTATAAGGCTGGTGGTCTTCCCTCTAAATCTGCTGCCTAGAGGAGGATCGATATACCCTGGATTTCTCTCTTTTCAATCAGCCGTGTTTTTTCGTCTTCTCTACGTTATGAAATCGATTGTGATAACCTTTTCGTTCGTGCTTCCCCTTCACTTCATATTCGGAACGATTATAAGTGTTATATATACCTTACTCGTGTTAAAATTTCATCGCTTAATTCCCAGGGAAAGTGAAGTTGCGCATTCTCTACGACATGTCCATCACGTGACCCCACGATTGTCGTGACTGAAAAACACGTTTGGCTGCCCTACGCCACTTAGACTCACGACATATTGCCTATTCACTTAAGTGTCGTGTCTATCAAACACTGACGGCAAAAACACGTCGCCCATAACGATTGTCGTGACTGAAAAACAGGGCCCTGGGTTATGTTTTCAGGGCCCTGTTTTTCAGTCACGACAAGTTTTATGGAAGACATCTTTGAGGCGTCAGTGTGCCATAGACATGATATCTTAGAGGATATGCCTAAGATCTTAGGTCTAAGACACTTATGGTGGTCTGAGGTGTGCTATAGTCACGACAATCTTAGGGTCATGTGGTTGAAAATGTCTTGGAAAGTGTCATAGACCCAAGACAATTTTGGACATGTCGTAATGAATGCGAAAATTCACTTCCCATAAGAATTAAGCAATGAAATTTTAACACAGGTAGGAGATACATGTAACCAATAATCATTTTAAATATGAAAAAAATTGGCGGCTCTGATCCGAAGATATTGTGGTGGTCGCCGCCTGTCTAGCAGGTTGGATGACCCCAATCCGGAACGCTAGTTCCAGGCAGGATCCCACCCTACGCAATTACGTAGGTTGGTTCGGTTTTCGGTTAGTTTGCACAGACCTAATCACACACATTTAATAAACAGGGATGTTTATTAATCACTTACTTCCTGGAACGATCTGGAAGATCTTCCTCACAAGTACAGTACCCTAACACATGAGTGCTAGGTAACACTGGATAGAATAATCCGGAGGATTCGCCTAACCACCAGGAAGGTTACAAGAACCCGCCTGCAAAGTGAGGGCCCAAGGATCCGTTCCGTAGAAGGGACGCGCGAGGACAGCCTGTCGACCTACTGTGAACGCTGAGTATATATACTAAGAGTTACGTAATCCCGGTCTCCGCCGCGCCACTCTCGTGTGCGGCGCTGCCCGGAATCACTGCACAGTAAGGATCGGCATATCGCGCCACCTTCCATGAAACAAACGAACACTGCTGGATTCCCGTCCCACTACATTACCCCTCCCAGTTTTTACTAAGGGGGGAACCAAGGCAGCCATTTTGCTGCTAAGGGACTACC
Organism: Alentia gelatinosa; assembly: GCA_950022655.1. Classification (NCBI taxonomy): domain Eukaryota; kingdom Metazoa; phylum Annelida; class Polychaeta; order Phyllodocida; family Polynoidae; genus Alentia; species Alentia gelatinosa. The sequence continues at coordinate 54,603,047 of OX465581.1, forward strand.
CAATTAAAAATTACAACATATATCCAGCAGTTCTTGGTCTACTCTCTAGCTTCCTGGTGTTCACAAGAATTCACTGATACCAACGTATAAGTGAAAAAGGTGGAATTGTAAGATGGAGAAATTATTAAAAATATGGAAGATATGACATTTAGGAAAGAGGAAACGACATTTGAAGAATGAAGGACTAGCCTCGCTAGCACCTTGAATAAATGTGATATTCACCCATCTTGAGCCGGGGAGCAGATTATTGAGCGTTGGGCAGGGAAGACTCGACAGTCGCGGACCTACAGGTGGTCAGCCCGGCCTGTCGAGCACTCTGCCTCCAGCTGTTCCGGATCTTGTTGAAGTCCTCTGTTGGCTCCCGGCGAGTGAAGTGTCGTTCTCTTTCTCATCTTAGAGTATCGAGCCCAGCTGGCCCATCGGCGTAGCAGACCTACTACATTCAGCCCGATGCCGACGGGTGCTGGGCTTCCCACTGTTCTTCAAGTTGGAAGACATCCATATGTAGAGAAGGGTTAGCCTCGCTAAACACCTTCCGTGTTGAAAGTTTCCGAATACGGAAATAACGGCCAAAAAGGCAAAACAATTCTCCATCCACCTGGTAAGAGTGTGTGGTATCAGTGTTCTTTCATTTTGACTCCAGCTATACTGGCATTTCTTTTTCTCGGCTCGAATCGAGTACCAATTAAGGCCCCAATTCTAAGCCGGATTCAGAACTTACGATCACCGACCCAAGGTAGAAATAGCCGGCGTAATCCAACAGATCAGGGGTTACGCCTACTATCTCACTATCGAGTCGATGAACTCAGTTCCGACACAGACCTGGTAAGTCAGATCTATACCCGAAAGGCATAATCTTCCTCACCTGGTACCAAGTACTAGTGTGGACAATATCCACACCACAGGCCGGAGGTTTTCGTGATGGGGGCCTATCACGGGCCTGACCATCGAGAGAACCTTCAGCCGTCTGAAACCAGGGTTGTGCCTTAGAGAAGTCATTTTACTGACTTTCCCCAGCCCCAACCCAGGATCGCTTATCATTGGTTACTCCTAACTTTCCCTCCACCCCTCCCAGCGATCCTCGCGGAACGCTGAGAAAGTGCAGAATTCTGGCTAGGAGGCCACATTCTGGAAGTAGCTAGGTCGGAAAAAAAATTTTCCTCCCCGGCACTTCCCATACCCGTCTGACTTCGGATCCAGGAGAGTTGTTGGCTCTGCCGGTTCCGAGTTTAGAGGGCATCTTCCCGGCTTGTTAGGCACCAGCCGAGTCGGTCATTGTCAACCCCTAAATATCCTCGTCAGAGGATATCCTGAGGTCGAGAAGTTCCGACTGGCTTGGTGCACTAGCCGTCGGTGGAACCGACGTTGCCAGGGCGGTCCTCTCCGGTCGCAGTGGACTCAGCGCAGACGTAGGCTGCAACTGAGACATCAACTGCTGTAGAGAGGTTGGTCCGGTATCTAAAAAGATTCCAGACTCCAATGGGATGATGTTGGCATTCACCCCCAGTGCCCCACTTGGTTCCTTGGGCTGATCTACCGGCTTAGCCTTGGAAGGCTTTGCTGATTTCTCAGCCCGTGTCACGGCGGGAGGCCTCCTCGGCTGTAGGACTTCAGTCTGATCCTGTTGGGTCTGACCGGGTCCTGACAGTAGAGTATCTACCCTGACATCCATGGGCTGAGCCGCTATGGATGTAGTGTCCTGATGGGAAGTTTCTTCCACGGATGACCATCCCAACATGCCAGCGAGTTGCTGACGTGTCGGGTTTGATTCTTCCGTGGTGAACTGAAGAAATCTTCCCCGGCTCCTTTGTCGGGCCAACCACGCTTCCTCAAGGGCTTGCGGGTCATCACCGATGTCATAGAGCGACATACCCAAGTGCCGAAGACAACGTTCATCTTGGCGATGGGTCTGGGCTTCCACCCGGGCAAACCTCGACTGGGCCGTGGTTTTCGCAATACGCGCGTCCTCTAAGTCCAACGCGTACTGTTTAGCCAGGCCTTTCGTGGCTTCTCTTACCTCGAATCGGGCTAGGTTCACTAGCTCCTTAACGAGGCCTTCATGGAGAGACTGCGCGCCCGTTCGGACACGGCCCTCCAAGGTGCCACCTATATGCGACTCTAGCTGATCCGCCCGTTGGACGTATTCAACCGACATCGCACAGGGAGAAGAAGTCACCTTCGACGCAACGGGTGGTTGTGTCGTTGGTTTCTTCTTTACCTCAACAACCGGGTTGGTTGGTGGAGGGAGTGCCGGAAAGGCCTCTTCATCCTCAACTTTCCCGGGTGCTTGGGTAGCACCTCTGTTAAGCGGGGAAACTCCCGGGAGACTTGAGCTAGGACGAGTCCCAGCTGGTTTTTCCACGGGTCCGCGGGCTTTTGAAGCCGTTGGAACGTTCCCTTCGCTCGGATCTGAGAAGAGTTTCAATCCCCCAGACAACTTTGGCCCTACCTGGTAAGCAGCTTCCACCACGTCAGTGATGGTGTGCTTACCCGGAGCCAATTTCTTCTTGGGCTTCCGACTGGATCGCTCAGAAGTGTCAGTCTCGCTGGACGAGGACGATGACAACTTCTTGACCCGTCGTTTAGCCTTCGAGGACTTTTGAGACGGTTCCCGGCTAAGGGACCGTTTCTTCCTCGACTCCTTTGACATCTGTCGATGTTTTGAAGCGGATAGCATCAGACTCCCGAACCAGCCAGGATTCTTCTTCCATCCGATCTTAAACAATCGACCGTCTGTCACACAAGTCTCGGGTTCCGGTTTGCTTTTCTGAGCATCGGAACCTAAGTCAACGAATCTCTGCCACAGATTCATGACCCATTCCCGAGCAGCAGCACCAGCAGTCCGGTGTTCCCGGGCAATGTGTCGGACTAGACAGGATCGCCTTGAACTGGCACACCCGGGCTGACAAGAACCACCCTTCTTGCCAAGGCACTGTAGCCACGGTCGCTCAGCTAAGTGTACCTCTGCGAGGTGCCTAGCGTAACGACCTTCAGTCGCGTAGGTCGGTGACAATTTCTTGTCCCTCCCATGGCAACTCAAAAAGACACAATGATCGTGGAAGAACAGTTTGCATTTTTGAGTTTTGAGTCTCAACCCATAAGATTGAATACGCTCAAATACCTCTCTCAGGTTTTCTAAACATTCAACATAATTCTTTCCGAAGATGATTATGTCGTCTAGATAAACCAAACACTTTTTCCACTGTAGACCCGCAACATCTGATCCATCATGGATTCGAAAGTCGCCAAATGGCATTACTGTGAACTCGTAAAGCCCTTGATGAGTGGTGAATGCCGTTTTAGACTGATCGCCACTGTTCATCTTTACCTGCCAATATCCAGACTGGAGATCCAGAGTACAAAACCACTGGTTCCCTCCCAGAGAGTCGAGACTCTCATCGATCCGGGGTATTGGGTAAGCATTCTTCCGGGTGATACCATTCAATTTTCTGTAATCAATACAGAATCGGCAAGTACCATCCTTTTTAGTAACCATTACCACCGGGCTAGCCCAAGGACTTGCACTGGGGATGATTACTTTCTGGTCCATCATTTTCCCTACTTCTTCTTCTAAAGCTTCCCGTTTTACCGGAGGTAGCCGTAGATAAGGAAGGCGGAAAGGTTGATGACCTTCAGTGTCAATCGTGTGTTCTACTCGATCCGTTCTCCCTAAGGGATCTCCAGGTCGAGTAAAGATTGACTCCATCTTCTTCAAAAGAATCCTTAGTTCATGTCGTTCCCCACTGTTTAGTGTGTCTGTCGTCTGAACTAAAGTTTCCAGAGTTTCGTGCAATGGACTCGGAACTGGAAGGGATCCCGTTCCTGTATCAATAGCACTAACCCGCACTTCTTCATAATCATTTCCTATTAAGTCCGACCTTTCCAGTTCAGATTGTTCATCTTCCCCGGTTATTTCGGAAACGGGAATAGGTGTGATTCCCTGTGGACTGGAGTCCACTAGGCCATCCACATGAGCTAGAGTTACCCAGCCCAATGTATCACCCTTCCTTAATTTAATCAACCCGGAGGTATGATTACTTATAGGAATTGATCCTTCTCTGGCACTTCCGATCAGGGTATCCCAGGCCTGTATTCCTTTTTTAGAAAACAGTTCTGGGTCTGGCTCGAAAAGTGCATCTCCACGTGGTAAGTCGCCTTCCCCAGCTATCAGGACATTAACCATCTGCTGGGGGGGGATGCCCACATCTTGTCGAACAGAAATCAAAGAAGAAATCTGTCAACAACTACATTCCACTTCCATTAACTCAGGAAATTTGAGTCGGAGAGTGCCATCGGGTAGATCTACAGAGCCTCCATAGAGGGTGAGAAAATCTACGCCTAATATTCCACTTTCTTCGATATCACTGAGTATGGGACCCCATACGAATTCAGTGTTACCTATTGAGACTGGAATAATCACACTACCATAGCACCTCATATGAGTACCATTAGCAGCTTTTGCCGAGGCTCCAGGAACATGACATTCCTGCGCAAATCCAAGAGACTGATAGAGTCCGTTGTTTAACACAGAGCGACTAGCACCAGTATCCAACAATAGATCCACCTTTCTTCCTTGAATTCTAGCCGGCACATACCAACGTCGTCCTCCTAAGGGGGACGGTTGTCTTATAAACCGTGAGATTCCATCCAAGGTTCCAAGATCCCATCCGCGTTGACAAAGCCATTGCAGACAAGGATGCCCGGGTGAAAGATACTTACTACAGATCGTTGCGACCGTATTTTGTATCTTCCCCTTTTCTGGTAAGTTGGAAATATTTTCCTCCTTATACATCTCACAGGTTTGAGTCTCCTGGCACTTTCCTTCCCGGACCGCAGTGTTGCCACTCGCTACAGTCCTTTGTTTTCCGGTTCACTCTGAGAGGCAACCATCAACGCAGGCAGACTACGAGATGTTTCCACCGTAGTAACGTTCCGGGCTTCTGGACAATCTGGAGAGATACGTCCCATTTTGTTGCACCGCCAACAACGTCGGACATCCAACTGGTTTTTCTCCACCTGATTCAGTCTTTCGTTGATTTTGGTCAACAACTTCATAACCTCTGAGGAATTTCCTTCAGGATCAGTGGTTATTGGTTTTGCCTCTGCCACAGAAGGTACATCGCTGTTCCTTCCAAAGCTAGGGGTTCAACCTTTTCCACGTCCCCGTCTATTGAAACCTCCTCTTCCGAGTACCATGGAGCGGACATTAGAGAGTATATCCTCTATTTCTGCTTCCTGACACTCGTAGGTATCTTCCTCTACTTGTGACCAAGTAGAACCCACTATGTTAACCCGAGAAGTTTTCCCTGGATTAGCATTTCCCGAATAGTATACACCGTTGTTCATAGGCATCTACTATTCGCAATACCTGCATGAAGTTCATACCGGGCTCCCATTTAGAGATGACTTCCACTCTCACGTCATCATCTCGAAGTCCTTTTACAAACTGAGTTTGTAGATCTTCATGCAGCGCAGGAGAATCTAATCCCGTCCCTGGGTAAACCTCTAACAACATTTGTTGCAAAGCTAGCCCATAGGCGCGAGTTGTCTCCTCTTTACCCTGGATCCTCTTTAGAAAAGTGGATCGGGGGTTCAGCGTTCCCAACTGACCACAGTAGTATGAGGCTACCTCCACTAGCTCATCCCATTTCGTACCACCGGAACGGCGAAAAGCGCGAAGTGCAGCTTCTCCGGGTCCATCTCGCAACGCTCTTTTGAGGTATGGCAATGCATCGACTTTATTCCAGTCATTACATTGTATATCCTCACAAAATCCCGCGAACCAGTGTTCCCACTCCATTCCTTTCCCGTAAGGTTTTGGAATGACAGCGTTTTTTCTGGCTGCGTTCTCTGGGCGCATCATCGGAACCTTGTCAGCTCTCGCCATTGACAAGTTAAAGATCTGATCTTGTTCCCGGACTTGGTTGAACGAGTTGAACCCTAGTTCAGCTATAGCTTTACTAGTACGTTCGGAACTCGGAGAACCCATTCTTGACTCAGAGGGTAGCCGGAAGCTAACCAAAGGAGTCTTTACACCCTTTGTTCCAGATATGAATCTGTTAGGGGTCTTCTCTGGATCTTCTTCTCTCCCTGGTGGGGAATATAGATGATCTCTCACATTACTCCAGCCAGCTTGGGACATAGGCATCCGTTGGGATGATTCTGTCTCCGCTAATCGAACTTGGTCCTTCATGTATTGTACATGTTGGTCCAATCGCTCGATTTTTTCTAGAGTCTCAATCTCGCGAACCGAGAGTTCTTCCAAGTTATGGTGCCTTTGGGCTACCTTCTCGGCGATCTCACGGTTTCGAGCTTCTAGTTCCCGACACATGTCTCTGGCTTCCCTCTCCCTATCAAACTCGGCTAAGAGTTTGGGTCCAAGGAAACCTACAGGAACTTCATCGGAAGGTACCCTTAAGGTATTTTCCGACCTATTCCGGGGAGTACTAGACTCTCCGGGACTATCTGTCTGAGACCCAATTTTACTGAGTCCCTCCAGATCCCTTGCGGGGCCATGTCGGCTGTCGGCCGCCGGACTGAAACTCTTCAGGACCGTCGAACTCAGATTCTGAGCGGCGGTTCTCTTCCGAGATTTCTCCTTGCCAGACTTCTGGGTTTCACCCCCTCCCTCTGGTTTTGGAGACTTGTCATCATTCCGGGCCGGAAGAGTTTGTTGAGAAGTTACCTCCCCATCTTCACTCTCCTGTTCAGCCTGAGATCTGGTTTTTATTCCAGATCCGTGCATTTACCGAGAATCCCGGGTTGTGCAAGCAACCTGGGATTCTGGTCACGGCACCAGTGTGGTGGTCGCCGCCTGTCTAGCAGGTTGGATGACCCCAATCCGGAACGCTAGTTCCAGGCAGGATCCCACCCTACGCAATTACGTAGGTTGGTTCGGTTTTCGGTTAGTTTGCACAGACCTAATCACACACAACACAACAACGTCATTTAATAAACAGGGATGCTTATTAATCACTTACTTCCTGGAAAGATCTGGAAGATCTTCCTCACAAGTACAGTACCCACATGAGTGCTAGGTAACGCTGGATAGACTAATCCGGAGGATTCGCCTAACCACCAGGAAGGTTACAAGAACCCGCCTGCAAAGTGAGGGCCCAAGGATCCGTTCTGAAGAAGGGACGCGCGAGGACAGCCTGTCGACCTACTGTGAACGCTGAGTATATATACTAAGCGTTACGTAATCCCGGTCTCCGCCGCGCCACTCTCGTGTGCGGCGCTGCCCGTAATCACTGCACAGTAAGGATCGGCATATCGCGCCACCTTCCGTGAAACAAACGAACACTGCTGGATTCCCGTCCCACTACATTATTAGCGTTTTAATTTTGTCATAGCAATCGTCTGCTCTGGTGGCCAGTGTCTATCAGAGACCATCAGAGCACCCCTTTGCTAATTTATGTGGCGACCTAGACAGAAGAGTACACTGGCCACCAGAGCAGATGATTCCAATGACGCAATTCAAATGCCGATAACGGTGGAACGGTTCGACTGATCTTCTTCATCTTTGATACGATTATAAGAGATATGTATCCCTTACTCGTGTTGAAATTTCATTGCTCGATTCCTAAGGGAAGCACGGGAAATCCTATATACGCACTATAAGCTTTGATAGAAGACAATTCTATACTTGAGACACTTTTAGCGGCGATCTCACGTGGCGCACTACGATACTGTCTATGGCACACCGGCCATCTTTTGTCTTGCAAAATGTCTTACAATCGCTGAGATATCTCAGCTAACAAGACTAAGATAATATTGTGACTGAAAAACAGGGCCCAGGTCTCACGTTGGTGTATAGAACTGTGCGGTCTGCAGGCCTTCAACCTGACCATCACTGGTTGGTTCTATGGGGAGCCAAGTGTTTCACACTTGGAGAAAAAGTGAGAAAAAGAGGGAAGTTTCTGATCCCAGTGGCAGTTCATATACTGTTGTTGTTACCCCTTTTAGATTATCAGATGCCAAGTGTTGTTTGATTACTATTCTTGCATATCATGCAGACTAGTTTATCTTTGCATGTAGCGAGGATATTTTACTCTCATGGTTTCGACTGCTTCCAGTCTCATCAGGCAAGGTGCGGTAGGTAAGTCTTCTGTGGTCTTCCCACCAGAATTTCATTCAGGTGGAGGATATAGCAGTCCTCTTATTTTCTCCCGTGGAGAAAATAGTTGATTTCATTCTCTCTATTTTTTAGTCGATCTGTCTTGGTCTCTGGGTTAAGGTTGATCATTTTAGTGCTTTTTTTCATTCCGTTGATGTTGGTCACGGTTGGAAAAGGAAATTTGACGATGTTGACGGTTAGCCGTACCAATTGTCGAGTGTGTTAAGTCCTTCTGGTGCATGGGTTTTGAGTCCGTGTATCCAATTAAATTCTATCTTGTTTTGTAGCCTTGATGCTTCTTTGCACTCTGGCAGGGGTCATACGGGAGCCTTTAAAACCTTTATTTTGAGAATTGAGCCTTTAAAGCCTTTATTTCCAATTTTGAGGCTTTAAATGCCTTTATTTTCAGGTCGGAACCTTTATTTTTTATAAATGGAACTATTCTATTATGAAACCAGTATTTTTTTGCTTGCATCCTTCATGAAATGAAAACTGAAAGGAAAGAGAAGCCATATTATGTTTGCTCCAAGGTTATCCATGTGTTCATATCTTATAACAGGCTTCTGACAGCACCTTGAAATCCTTAAAAATGGGATGAACCTGGAAAATTCATGAAATATGGAATTTTAAAATTCTACAAATCAGGGATGTCAGTTTTCTGGGGGTTCTCCGGGTTTCCGGTGGGTTGTTTTATTCTTAATTAATTAAAGGAAATGTAGTATACTAGCGGCCAGTAGCGGAGGCTCGGTGGCCGGTACCGAGGCCCCACAGCAGGAGCACCAGCCCCGGGCCTGCCATAGGACTCAGTGGGAAGCGTTTGTGACCGGGTTTTCCCCGGAACACTCCCTGTGCCCATGTTAACATGCCATAGGCTACCAGTGAAACCCCGGAATCCTGGGAGCTGTTTCACTAGAAGCTGCAAGTGTCGCTCTGTGTAATAGTGGCACCACAGCGACAGTGTGCGTTTCATCAGGAGGTGCACTCAAGCGTGAACGGCACTCGGGAAAGGAGCGACACCAACAGTGGCAGTGACCATTTCATCAGGAGAATTGGTGTTGCTGTTAGTGTCACTGTGGAGCCTCTGTAAGCGACAGGGTCTACCCTGTCGTTTGTTACGTGCAAAGAATACTCTCACCCACTTCCCGTGAGAATTAAGCAATGAAATTTATACACGAGTAAGGTATACATATATCCTATAATCGTACCAAATATGAAGAAAATCCGCCAAGCGGTTCCGAAGTTATCGGTCTTTGAATTTCGTCATAGCAATCGTCTGCTCTGGTGGTCAGTGTATTTTTCGCTAATTTATGCAGCGACCTTGACATTGACTGCGCATCGGGAGGTGGGAGGGTGACTGACCACCAGAGCAGATGATTGCTATGATGAAATTGAAACGCCGATAACTTCGGAACGCTTCAACCGATTTTCTTCATATTTGGTACGATTATAGGTTATATATATGCCTTACTCGTGTAAAAATTTCATTGCTGAGTTCATACGGGAAGGGGTGAAATTCACGTCGTCGCGGCCCGTTGACGAATAGATTCGAACGTCAAACGCGTGTGCATAGCGACAGCTGTGCCAACAGTGACAGTTGGTCTCACCTCAACAGCGACACCACTGATGAAACGCGAATTTGGGGTTGACACTGTTGGTGCCACTGTTGGGGCCACTGTTGCAGTCCTACCTCTCGCTTTGACCCCCCTACTAGTGAAACAGCTCCCTGGAAACCAAACCTGTGTAGGGAGAGTATTGAGGAGGACGCCGGCCCTGACAAGGTCAGGAGGTCAGGGGAGGCTGAGATGGGCGAAGGTGGGGAGGAGCCCCCGGGGAGCGCAGACACTGGGTCGGGCCAGGCCAGGAAACACAAGAAGAAAAAGCGGAACAAGGACAGGAAAGAGAAGAGGAGGGGGAGCTCGCCGGGAGACGACCAGACGCCAGTCTCCTCTTGCAGGACGCCGGCCCCAAAGGTAGTGGTGTTGACTCCGTCAACGGCTACCCCGGCGCAGCGGCCCCGGACGCCTGGCCTATTAGCCACGAGCACGCCGTCCCTTTGTGATCCGGGGATCACACTGGAGGAGGAGCAGGAGACTGTCGAGGCCGCGGCTACTCTGGAGGGGTTGTTGGACTCCCCGGTGAGGAGGGTGGTGCACCGAACCCCCGAGGGGAAGAGGAGGAAGAAGGAGGGGGTTGCGGGCGTGATGTCTTGGGGACTAGACACGGACTCCCCCCCCCTGCCAGGAGCCTACCCCCGGTACTCTGTCGACGTGGTCGCCGACCACGGTGGCTAATCTGCTGGGGCAGGTCCCCGAGGGCACGAGCGGTCCGCAAGTCAGACGATCGCCGCGGAGACCCCCCCGGGCTGGCGTAGGGGTGGTCCCGGGGAAGGGCATCCGGTTGGCCGGCCCCGGGGACACGGCCAAAAGGAAGGGAGGAGATACTCCGGGCTCCCCGGACCGCCCACAAGACCGTCACACGGCCGAGACCCGCCCCCCCACACCCTCCCAGGACCTAACCTCTGGAGAGGAGATGAGCTCGGCAGCCCCGGAGACGGTAACGCCGGCAGCGGGAGGCGAACGACGGGGACAACCAGACCGAGGGGCGAGCGGGGACGGGAGGCCGGGAGCCAAGGAGGCGGGGGGCCGCCGCCCGCCTCCGGGGAGCGCGGAGAAGCCGGCCCAGAAGAAGAGACGGGAGCAACGCATAGTGGTGCCGGGCCTGGCACTGGAGTGCGTGGTGTCGCACGCTGGTTTTCAGACGGCTGTGGAGGCGTGGGACGGGGAGAGCCACGTACGGCTGATCCCCCCGGAGCATGAGTTGGAGGGAGTCAGACTACCCTGGACGGGACGGCCGGAGGACAAACTGCAGCGTTAGTCCCAGCGAGAAGTACCGGGTGACTTCACGACGGAGGGCTACGTAGTGGAGGGAGGGAGGCAAGGCACCTGGACGGAGGTGCGGAAGGACGGGTCAATAGAGATTGGCCATGAAGTAAAGACCCTCTATAAAAAAGTGAGTACCACACTTTCCCGCGAGATGTTGTTGCTGTGTCTGGGTTTAGCTGAAAAGGGGGCTGCGCTGGAGTAACGGGGTCTGTACTGACCCGGCAGAAACGCCGTCCGTCGGGGAGGGGAGGGGAGGAGACGGATGCCTTAGCGGTAGGGGAGGGCTGCACGGAGACGTCCGGTGATATTCTACGAGGCTGAGATGGAGAAAGTAGCAGGGGCCGGGGAGGAGGCGGGGAAATGCAGTAGCCAGCGAGTGACCCCCCCTTTTTGCTTGTCTCTTTGCAGAAGTCGGCGTAGGAGGAGAAACGGTGGCGGCGCCCCGGGGAAGGCGGGGTTCCCCCCCCCCCCCCCCCACGCACCAGCAGGACGGCGGTAGGAGGGAGAAGCACCGGTGCCCCCCCAGGGAGGGGTTGAGCTAGAGTAACGGGGTGAGGTGGTAGTGCCCCCCGTGGAAGAAGATCGGAGGTAGGCTGCCCAGGGGCCACTCCGGGGACCCAGGTTTTCCGTGGTACTGTTCGGGGTGAGGTGGTAGTGCCCCGCGGGGAAGAAAATCGGAGGTAGGCTGCCCAGGGGCCACTCCGGGGACCCAGGTTTCCGTGGTACTGTTCGGGGTGAGGTGGTAGTGCCCCCCGGGGAAGAAGATCGGAGGTAGGCTGCCCAGGGGCCACTCCGGGGACCCAGGTTTTCCATGTTACTGTTCGGGGTGAGGTGGTAGTGCCCCCCTTGGAAGAAGATCGGAGGTAGGCTGCCCAGGGGACATTCCGGGGACGCGTTCTTGTTATTTTCGAAACTTTAAGAGTTGTTGAAGTAATTGTAAAGACTTGAGAACGACGTTTTATTGACGTGAAATTCTTATGTCACGGTCTTTTACCCTCTTTAGGAGGACCAGTTGGTGTATTATAGTGTTGGGAGAGTGTAGCAGGGAGGGGAGGGCGTCATCTCTCTTAGGTGAGCTCCGGGGAAGTCCCTGCGGGGAGCCTGGAGAGGTGCGGAGATGAGTCCCGGGGAAGTCTCCGGAACGGAGGCTCTCCCTGGGGACGAGAGCTCACGAGAGATGACGTCATCCCCTCCAGTATATAAACAAACACGGCCCGTTGGCCAGGCAGTCATTGTCGTACTACTGTGGAGCACACAGTTAGACTTGGGCAGTCATTGTAGCCCGTATTGATTAATAAACCTTCTATTTTATGCGCGGGCAACTGGTAAACCACGACTTGAGTCTTCACTACAATATCATTGCATACAAATGGACTTATCTATCAATGTTAAAACCTTTATTTTTCTGTTGAGGGCCTTTAAACCTTTATTTTTTTCATGAAATGGCTGTATGACCCCTGCTCTGGGTGTCGGTAGATGTAGTCTAGTTCTTACTCGCACTAGGGACTACTTTCTTCGTATCCCTAGTCGAACTGGGAGATTCAGTCCAGCGCGCATACCCGGAGTGAACGGACGTGTTGACAAGCGGTGCCAGGTAAATATAGTTTTTTCCTACTATTAACAATTTTTTCAAACTATTGAAACAAGTTGGCATTTCTGATCATCACTATTGCCTAGCGGGGCCTTGCTTAGTGATTTGAATAGATTTTAATTCGGTTTTTTCTTTAAACTTTTACAGAGCCAACTTGAACCTCCGGGCCTCGGCCGTTACAGAGACGTGCACTCCACCAAACTACACCAGATCGGTACGTGGATTATTGAATAGTGTGAACTACGGTTCTGAAATCAACACTATGTCAACTGCAAAGACTTTGGAACAACAATCCAAGATCTATGAAAGGATTCTGCCAATAGAAGATACGCAAATCCAGTGTGCACAGCAAGCCAAAACGGATACCTCCAAAACGGATAATTCCAAGATGGCCGCCGACCAAAACAAAGGGACTCAGTTTGTGCCTCAGATTTCAGACTCAGACTCCCCACCTGATGAGGAGGAGTTGGAATTCCTGAGAAGAAGACGGTTGAGGAAAAGAAAGATGCCATCCTCAACAGTTACCTCTGCAAGTGCATATCCCGGAAAACAAAAAATTCCGGATCTTCAAGCTTATGCGTACCAAAACACGCAAGCAAACCAAGATGGCGAACAAAGGGACGCGTCCTCACATACTGTTTGGAACTTTCCCTTGGACACTGAACCGGAGTATACGATTAATCCACACTGTGATGATTTAGACCTTTTCCTCGCTTCGGATAAAGGATCTATCGGATTACCAGCAAACTCTGAGGTTATTCCCCCGGAAAAAACCGAGACAGCAGAAAAGGAAGTGCCTTTTTTTTTTCCGATGCGAAACCAGGACTGTTAACCTCGGCCGCCATTACGGCAATAGCCGAGGACAACAAAAAGCCAGGCTCAGGTCTGCTGGGGTGGACAGAAATTACCAATCTGTTCACCCTCTTGGTCGCCTCGCCTCCTCGTGGTGCAGACTGGATATGCTTGCACGCAAGCATAACTAAAGCGACCAGGGTGGGTGGGGAGTTAGCTCAGTGGTAAAGAGCACGGGACTTTGTTAATTCGGGTCCCACTGCAGCCACTTTTCTCCTTCACCCCCCAGCAGAGGTAGATTTACTGCTATATCAAAGGCCAATCCTTCTCATACCATGTCTATGTGGAGTGGGAAGTAAAAGAACTCTCACCTCGGTAAATGTGTAGGGGTGGGATTTCTATCTACATTCATCCCATAGATTCGATCAAACCCAAAGTAAGTCTAATTGAACAAATTGGACGTTAAACTACCAAAACAAACAAACAAACAAGCCAGGCTCAGACACTATCCATCCGACACAGGCCAAGATGTTTGACTCTTTTCTGAATACAACGTCCAACATGCGTGCCGGAAAAGAACTGATCGAAAAACATTCCCCTCCGGAAAACATAAACAACATGACTGTGCCAATAATGGAAGAGACCTTGAAAACAAGCAAAGACGTTGATACAAGTATCAAAAAGGGTAACCAGCAACTGGTATTCCTCACCCCAGCCATGATGGCAGCTATAACATGTCTCACACCTTTCATTGAACTTGCGTTCACACATGGTGAAGACGACCCCGAGCTCAACCAAGCGTCACCGTCAACTGTGGATGCAGTGCGGCTTTTGTTTTATGCTAATACGGCCATTGTCCGGTGCAGAAGAGAAGCTTTCCGGGGAAAGCTCGCAAAGGACACAGCGGATACCGTGATTAATTCCAAGATAGACACCAAGTCACTCTTCGGAGAGACCGTCCACTCATCAGTTAAAGAAGCGGATAAGGACGGAAAGATGATGAAACGCATTTTTTCCAAACAGTAAAAATCCGAAACCCAAACTACAACGGGAACTACCAGAACAACCGTCAGTGGAACTACAACGGTCCGCAACAGAACGGAAACGGGTAAGGGTACCGACAAAACAGACCCAACCAACACCAACAACAAAATCAACAACAACAAAGTCAACAGAAAAAGAAATAGAGGTTTGTGACACCCTTTCTAGCTGGGGAGTAAGAAATACACCAAATGAATTCATAGCTGGTCAAACACGTTTTTACTCAAAAACGTGGAAATCACATACAAATGATAATTGGATTTTTTATTCAATTAAGGGCATACAAATTTCATTCATGTCTAACCCAAAACAACACAAGGTTCCAAAACCCTACCGTTTTTCATGTGAAGAAAAAGCGAAAGTTGATTGTGAAATTGAAAAGATGTTAAACAAAAATGTTATTGAAAAAGCAGTTTTTTCAGAAGATCAATGGATCTCAAACATTTTCACTTGTCCAAAACCGAATGATAATATCAGAATAATACTTGACCTTACTGAACTTAATAAGTTCATTCAGTACCAACACTTTAAGATGGCCTCATTGAATACAGCCATAGAAATGATGCAGGAAGACCATTTTATGGTTTCAATAGATTTAAAGGACACATATTATTCAATTTCGATCTCAAAATCTGATAGAAAATACTTAAGGTTCTTTTGGAACAACCAGCTTTATCAATTCACGGTGTTACCAAATGGGCTTGCATGCGCCCCTCAAATTTTCACAAAACTCCTAACACCAGTGTTTGCAAATTTGAGAAAGGACGGGATACAATGTTTTGGATACATTGATGATTCTTTTGTGATGGCAGAATCGTTTGATAAATGTCTTGAAGCGGTAAAACGCTTAGCGATAACACTTGACACATTAGGGTTTGTTATTCACCCTCAAAAGTCCGTGGTAGTACCAGCAAAACAATTGTATTTCCTCGGTTTTAACTTCAACTCTGCTGAAATGAACCTGACACTTAATGAAGAAAAAAGATCAAAATTCCAAAACATGGCCAACGATTTGCTAACCACAAAATCGCCAACAATCAGACAGGTAGCCGGGGTAATTGGATTAATGATCGCATATTCCCCGGGGATTGACTACGGCCTAGCCCACTAAAAAGGTTAGAAAAGGATAAGAATGACGCTCTGGCATTCAACAAGGGGAACATTGATGTGATAATGACTGTATCACAGAAAGGTCTAACAGACATCCAATGGTGGTTATCACATATCACAATATCGGACAGAAAAATTCGCACAGACGACTGCGATTTCTCAATTTCCACCGATGCCAGCCTGGAGGGCTGGGACACACACCATAATGGTGTTTCAATCGGTGGCCAATGGGATGTAAGTGAAGAGAATCATATCAACGTTCTAGAACTAGAAGCGATTTTTCTGGGCTTAACAAGTTTCTTTAAAGAAGGAAACACATCAATACATGTCCAAACAGATAACACAACAGCACTGTGCTATGTGTCAAAAATGGGTGGAGTTCGATCTCCCCAATGTGATAAAATCGCAGAAAAAATTTGGACGTGGGCTGAATCTTTGGGAAATTGGATAACAATATCCTACCTGCCAGGGAAGTTAAACTGCCTGGCCGATGAAGCATCTCGGGTGTTTAAAGATAACTTAGAGTGGGTCCTGTCTGAGGCAATTTTCCAGAAAATCGTCAAACAATTTGGTCAACCAGAAATCGATCTTTTTGCTTCATTTATGAACAAAAAATGTGACATATACGCTCCATGGAAGCCAGACCCGCAATGTACATATGTCGATGCATTCTCATTTTCCTGGAAAGGTTTAAATGCTTATGCTTTTCCACCTTCCAGCCTGGTATTGCATGTCCTCCGGAAAGCCAGACGAGACAGACCAGAAAGATTCATCATCGTAACCTCCAACTGGCCGTCGGCGGTCTGGTACGCCCCGTTAATCAACCAGGCGATTTACCGGAAGGCGATTGGGAGAAAGAAAAAGAACCTCTCTCTCACGAAATCACAGGTAGAAAACTTCCCACAGGGAATAGGCCTACTTATTTCGCTACTTTAGAAAGAAAGTTAGTTCAAAAGGAGGGTTGTGACAGGGAGACTGTCAAATCTTAGCAGGAGACCACTAAAAGAACATACAATACATACATTGTAAAGTGGCGTAGGTTTTGTATTTTCCAAAATATAAGTTAATTAAAACCAACAAATTTCCAAGTCTGTAAATTCTTAAAATCGCTATCAGACGAACACTACGCCTATGGCTCAGTGAATGCTGCTAGATGTGCATTATCTATCCTACTTCCAAGATTGGAAAATGGAGATACAATAGGCAAGGATTTCTGGGTATGCAGAGCAGTGCGAACTGCCTACCTCAGAAATCCCCCACAACCCAAATATTCTGAATTTTGGGATATGGGTATCGTTTTTAAATTTTTATCAAATTTGGGAAAAACAAAACACTTATCCCTGGAACAACTCACCCAGAAATTAGTGGTCCTATTCCTCTTGATTTCGGGACAGAGAAGGCAGGCGGTTTTAGCATTGTCACTAGACAAGCTCAATTTCACAGACAAAAATCAAGCGCGATTTACACTGACTAAAATCATGAAAACTGCGAGAACTGGACAACCTCTCCAAACAGTCACTTTAGACCCTTTTGACGATAACTAAAAACTATGCATAGTAAGAACACTAAAAGCATATATCAAGAGAACAGAAGATGTTAGGAAAGACCAAACTTTGATCATATCCTACAAAAAACCGCACAAGCCCGTACATAGGGATACGATTTCTAGATATGTTTTAAAGGTGTTAAAATCTGCAGGTATAAATACAACCAAATACACTGCACACTCTACAAGAGGGGCAGGAACATCAGCCGCAGCAAGACTGGGCATAGACACTAACGTGCTATTAACATACGGGGCTTGGAAAAATGAAAAGACCATGGCCAGACACTATAAAAAGCCAATAGAGTTTCCAAAGAAAACAACAGTTGGAACTGCAATTTTAGAAAATATGCAGTGATTTTCCAATGTAAATTCATAATGCTAAGAAGCTCCACTAAGTGAATCATGAATACTTATGAGTTATTCCTTATATATACCCAAATGGATATAAAGGAGGTAATGGTGATATTAATTGTAAATCCTTATGGGCCCCAAATGGACAATAAGGAGGTAACGGTGATAAAATAATTGTGATAGGCTAAGCCCATTTATATTTAATCATTGAGAATATTTTCTCAAACGTACGATGTTAAAGTGAAAATCGCAATAAGGAGCGAAAAAACAAACACTTTATTTTTATATGTTCTATTGGTAAAATACAATTTTACCGTATTTTATGTGACATATGTTACAGTTGACTATATAATCAACAAGTAACACTTATATGAAAGGATACTCAACCGTCAATATGTGATAATGACGATTACCATTTCAACCAGCTATCATATCAAGGTACAATGATATCATGTATTAGCCTTGATATATATAATAGTAATAACCTTCAACAAAAGAAAGAAGGGATTATCACCTAGTCGATTGATATATACCATTATGTAAAAGCAAGGTATTGGTGCCTTTTATGTACCCTGCGGAACAAAAGGATATATGCATTTACTTGAATAAAAGCATAACACAAAAAATGCCTTTTGTCAAATATATACCATAAAAACAAAACAAAAAAAAGGGGAAAAAATTCATCAAGTGGCTTTAAATATCTCCCAGTTCGACTAGGGATACGAAGAAAGTAGTCCCTAGTGCGAGTAAGAATAGGTAATTATCCGATTACTTACCTTTGGTAAAACTATGAAGGAGAATTAAGGTTCTTGCGAGCCTAGGGACTCTTCTGAGTGCCCTAGGTGAACAGGGACCCACCATCCAGCCCCATTCAGCCACATATATAAAAAAAACTAAAACAAAAACTCCCTAGCTAGAAGATAAATTTTTTCCCCATTATGTTAATTATTTCTGGTATACGCACTCTTACGACTGAATTACTACGCGTTGCAATCTCCCTGACTTACTATAAGAAAGTATTTATGGACTATACTAGCGAAGAAAGACAGCCAAAAGGTACTATGAGATTAAGATCAGCAGATAAAGCCTTATTCCTACTACCAAACTGTAGAACAGAGCATGCGAAACGCTCCCCCATGTACAGGGGCCAGAAAATGTGGAATAAGCAGAGTGAGGAACTAAAAAGTTCTGAAACAAAAGCTATCTTTAAACGAAGACTACACGCACTCCCAGTGATACCTAAGTAACCCTGTGCCAAAGCAGGTTATAGCAAATAGCAAATATGTTCCATGCTATGACATATTCTCTTTGCGGATCGCATAGAATTATGGGCTACCACTACTCACAATACATGTATATTTGTATTTGTATTTGTATTATCATCCCCATATGTCTCCACCCTTTTCTACTACCCATCTCATCCTCATGTTTATCGAATATCTTATGTTCGCAAACACATCCGTTGAATGCAATCAAATGAACGCAGAAGAGCAAAATGTAACACCGCCAACCCTGGTGAATTTTGTTCACTAATAAAAAAAAATTAAAAAAAAGTGTTCTCTTATTCATTCTTTGATTCTTCTTTTGGTTTGTTCGACATTGCATGTTGCAGGTTTTGCATTCTATGCAATATATGACGTTGGAACTGTTGCAGGTTACATTCCATTTTGTCTGATGGTTTTTGTCAGTGCTTTTCGATGTTATGGTGCCTCCCATGTCCAGGAGGTCACAGTATCTGCAGTCTCTCTTTGTGCATTTATTGCGGTCGTCTGGTGGTTGGGCTTTTTCTGCAGGTGTGTTTTCCCTTCTTGATTTTGGTAGTTCCATCTCAGTGCTTGGTGCTGGATGGTAGTTGGTCCTGCTCGTACCAGGTGATCTCTTATATTTTTTGGTCGTCTAAAACCTTTTAGTATCAATACTCTAAGATCGGCCAGCGAATATATGACAGTTGGAAGATAAAAAGTGGCCAGTGTTCTATAGAGAGTGTTGTAGCGCGGCACAGGAGATCAGGGCCAAAATGGTCCTTAGTAATGACTGTCTTAGAATTCCATAGACCCTATTGAGGTATCCCATTATTCAGTCAGTTTACAGGATCCGGTGTTCGCCAGTTGCTGTCGTTGTATAGTGATAGTCCTTTGACCCGTAACCCACTATTATTGCATTTTAACGGTTTTCTTAAATCTTCAACTTGGAAATCCGATGCCAGAAATGGAAATTTCAGCCATTTCTTTTTTTCTTTTTTTTTTAGAATCTTTATTGCATTCAGTGCCAGGCACTGCTCTTCCATACAATGTTGATCTTGGGACATTGGCGTAACATATGGTACAAATCGTCAACGTAAAAGTAGTATTTCGCTTATTATATTAGGTAGTTACAGTAATTACATATTATGTACAAGGTATGAGTATCCGAGGATAAATTGATGAGGTATGATAAATAAGTTTTCAGTGGTCAAACTTTCACAGTATTCATCGTGCTAACCTATGTTTTATATGACGCGTAGGGATTTTATAGTTCTTATGTATACATATATAACACTTTATTTAACTGTTTTTAGTCTGGTTCGTTTTATCATATCCTTGACATTTTTCTTAAATATGTTCTTAGAGTCGGTGGTTTGAATGTTTCGGTCTAGGATGTTCCAGTATTGGACTGCAGTGTAGAATGGTGACTTCCTAAACTTCTCCGTGTTAGGCTTGGGTGTTATGATGTTGTTTTTGGTAGAGGAGCGGGTTCTGGGTTTGTCTTGTTTCTTGTTATCAATGGGTAGGAGTCCGGTTCGATTTAGCGATCTCAATAAGCCTAGTAACAGTATCAGGCGTCTGTCCTTGAAGTGGTCGATCGAGGTCATCTCAAGCAGGGCGAGGTTGCTTATGTTAGTTTTTGTTTTGTTATAATTACAGTTCAAAGCACAGCGTATAGCTTGATACATTGTCCTCTCAAGTTTTTCTCTGATTTTATTTGGAGAACTGATACATAGAAATGAGCAATAATCAGCTAATGGAAGAAGACAGGTTTTGACAACAGTTATTGCGGCTGGTTAACTTAAGAGGCTTCTCACTTTCTTGAACAGGATCAGTTTGTGGTTTAGTTTTTTGTTGCCTTCAGATACATGTTTCTCAAAATTTAGAGTTTCATCTATTTGGGCACCTAAATAGTTCATGCAGTTTACCGTGGACAAGATATTCTCATTCAGGCTAATTTGTGATTTTTTAATTTGGTTAAGCCTTCTTTTACTACTATGATATACAATTCTTGTTTTTTGGATGTTAACATGATGTTTCTACATGTAAATCCGAAATTATATTCAGTTTCTCCAATTATAAATAGGAAAACTCTGGTTCATGTGGTCGTGGCGTGGCCCGTCAGTCAGGAGCCGAACCTTTACGTACCTGAGGCGATAATAGGGAGTTCGATAACATCTGGAGGGTCTATAGCAATAGGCATGGTGTTTTATAGTCAAGACAATGGTTATAAGCGCGACTAAAGATTGCAGAGCATTGCAGTAGGTTATGCATAAGTCGACTGAGTGGTGCAGTGCCTGCAGTTGTCAACTACAACAGGTCTGCTGGGGTGGACAGAAATTACCAATCTGTTCACCCTCTTGGTCGCCTCCCCTCCTCGTGGTGCAGACCGGATATGCTTGCACGCAAGCATAACTAAAGCGACCGGCGTGGGTAGGGAGATAGCTCAGTGGTAAGGAGCATGGGACTTTGTTGATTCAGATCCCACTGCAGCCACTTTTCTCCTTCACCCCCCAGCAGTGGTAGATTTACTGCTATATCAAAGGCCAATCCTTCTCATACCATGTCTATCTGGTGTGGGAAGTAAAAGAACTCTCACCTCGGTAAATGTGTAGGGGTGGGATTTCTCCTACATTCATCTCATAGATTCGATCAAACCAAAAGTAAGTCTAATTGAACAAATTGGACGTTAAACTACCCAAACAAACAAACAAACCCAGTTATCACTATTCATGTCGGAAACAATACTTTCAGAATCAAGCAGACCCTTCAGTCCATCCCGGTCCCTGCCAAATCACTTGTAGCATTCCACGACTACCAACGTCTCCGCTGTCATGATGTAGCCATGCACGTAGTTCACTGCTACCTGCTCAAACAAGAACGTAATAAGCAGCTGTGGGCAAGTCAGCGCAGCGAGAAGGGTGATAAGTCTATGTCGGAGGAACGGCCGGTAAAAACACCCGATCACCTGGAGTTTATCATCAAGGTAAATGGTTTTAGTGTACCTTTGTTACATAGCTTTATCTTCTGTTTTATTGACGTTCATTTGTCTTGTGCCATTTGAAACACTCCTTTCTGGTGGTGTTTGGAGTGTCATTACAGTAGAACGGACACCCCACGTAAGTGACCACCCCGCGTAAATGTACACTTTTGCTTGTAACGGAAATTTTCCCCTCTATTAGACGTTTCATTTCAGCTCCTGTAAGTGGACACCCTGCGTAAGCATACAGGTAGGCAGACAGCCTATCAAATATGGCACCCTATCAAATATGGTACCCTATCAAATATGGTGTAGGTACAACACTCCAGATTATCAAGATTAATTTCTTTTGGGTGTGCGCATGTGTGTGCGGGGTGTACACGCTGGTTCCCAGGGTATCCGCTAGGGGGCTCGGAGATATACCCGCAGGGAGAGCACCCGATGAGCTTGTTCAGATCGTGTTAACTCTGAGAGCGCATGCGCGGGCTAGAGAGTGTAAATAAACAACATAGTATTGCAGATGCCGGCAGGTTGCAAAAAGTTCAAAACAGAGCGCTCAAAGTTGTTGAGAAGGCCTACAACCCACGACAATCGGCTACAGAGCTATACCGTACCTTATGCGTTGGCTTCCTGTCCACGCGAAGGGAAATGCAGTTGTTGAACCAAATGTATAAGTCATCTAAAGTGCATGGCAACATTGAACCAAGTGTGAGGTTGACCCGCAGCTCAAATAAAATTGAGTTCAAACGGCGCCCGATTAGAACCGGACTGGCTTACAAATCCCCAATGAATAGAGGGATGCGGTTGTGGGATGAACTCCCTGCATCAACACAGTGCTCAGCTACCCTCAAAGAGTTCAAGTTATTGGTATAACAGTCAATCTCAGTGTATGACTGGAAAACCGTTGTTCCTGTCTGAGTATCTTTTATATATACTATTTCATCTTCATCATCCTCACCACTGTCTTCGATGTATTTAACACTCTGTACGCATGTATATTCGTAAGACAGTGGAAGATCTGCCTGCGAGCAGAACTGTTCTTTTGACTAATAAAAAAAAAAAAGCTAGGGTGATCGATGCGTTGACAAACTGAACCGTGATCATACTATCAATAAGAATAATGATATAAAAAGGCATATCTAGTCGGACAATAATACATCACAGTATTTTCTTTGTTCTTGAGTGTCAAAACTATACTGACAGTAGACTACTGGGCCCTGTTTTTTAGTCACAATATCGCAAGTCTACGATCGCCTAAGATCGGATCAAGATTCTACGGCATTTTTGACGACACAAGATGGCGGGTGTGCTATTGACAGTGTCGTAGGTTGAATCAAACGATCTTAGCAGAGTTAAGACAAGTATAGAACTGTCTTGGGTTCTATAAAACGTCACTGTTGATTTCCTGTGCTTCCCCTAGGAATTAAGCAATGAAATTTTAACACGAGTAAGGTATACATATATCCTATAATCGTACCAAATATGAAGAAAACCGGTCGCACCATTCCGAAGACATCAGCGTTTGAATTTCGTCATAGCAAATGATTCTCTGGTGGCCATTGCACCCTCCCACCTCCCGTGCCAGTGAATGTTGAGGTCACTGCATAAATTAGATCACGTGACGGTAGAGCTACACTGGCCACCAGTGCAGCTTTTGCTATGACCCCTATTATTGCTCAAGTACTTGTCAAAGACATCAAAGTTTGTTTTCAATGAGTATATCAGTTATGATATGATATCATCTGTTAAATTTACCTTTTCTAATTGCATTTTATCAGTTATCATTTCCAATTGAAGTTTAATGTTCATGATAACCACTTCGCAACAACCACCGTGTCCGTTGTTATTTGAAAATTGAGCTTGTTCCTGGGTGCGTTGGCCACTTCCGATCTCCAAAACCAGCATTAAACCACTGCCCGCTCTGCAGCTAGGGACTACTACCACCTCCCAGCCAAAAGGGGATATTGGCGAGTGTGTCACCCCATACACCCATATAAGCAGACACTTTGGCCTGGAAAGAAGGGTGTGTACTTACATGGGGCAGTACCGTTCCGAAGATATCGGCGTTTGAATTTCGTCATAGCAAATACTGCTCTGGTGGCCAGTGTACCCCTACCATCTAATTTATGTGGCGACCTTGACATCAACTGCGCTTACTTCATTCTCCCAGCAGAGATTTGGCATGCTATACCGCCGATATCTTCGGAACGGTACGGCCGTTCTTCTTCATATTTGGGATGATTATAGGTTATATGTATCTCTTACTTGCTTAATTCGTATGGGAAGCATGGGAAATACTCTAAATACGCACAGTGAGGTATTATAGAACCTAAGACAGTTCTATACTTGTTGTGACAGCCGACAGTTTTAGCGGCGATCGTCCATGGGGCACTACGACACCGTCTATAAAACACCGGCCATCTTTTGTCGTCAAAACTGTCATGAAATCGCTGGTTGGTCTTGGGACTTCCTGGCCTCACAATGGATGCATGTCTGTGGCAGTGTTCTCTTGTCAGAGGATTCCTCAGGGGCCGGTTCTATAAACAGGGTTCTCTTGTTGAAGAACACATATCATGTGCAGCATTCTATTAAGCAGGTACTCCACCAAACAGGCATTCCACAGGCGGGTTTTTAACCTCCAGCCGACGTTTCTCAGCAGGGCTGGCTGCCCAGCCAGCCCTAACGCTACAAAATCTCTGAGCTGTTCCACAAAGCCACTTAATTCCTACTCGCTATGGACTATTTTCTTTCGTCCCAGAATACAGGGAAGATGAACTATGTGAGAAGTCAGTAAAGCATGAACACCGGGAGAGGTCACACGTGCGTAAGAGCGAGGTAGGAATTTTTTCCATTAACTACCTTTATTACCACTTGATTTAGTTATTCAATTGTAATTAGACACAAGGCTCTGCATTCAACCTTGTGTTTATTTTCAAAAATGTTTTAATACAGAAACTTACCTTGGTTCGTTTTTTGTTTGCAGTTAACGCTGCCCCGGGGCAACTTGAAGCTGGTCTTCTTCTCCCGGATAGTTAAGAAGAAGTAGTCTCTAAATTATGTGGATTGAGACTACTCTACGCATGATGAATGACTTAAGACTTTACAGGAAAAATCCAAGGACTATTCATCACCTGTCCCCTCAACCTCAAAAGACACTAACATGACGGCCACCGACGCTCCATACAAAGGGTCTAAACAACACCCCTTCTTGGAGTCGGACTGAAGTGAGGAGGAACTAAGACCTAGAAAGAAAAGGAGAACAAGGAAAATTATTGCAACTCCTTCTGCGTATGAAAGTTCTTTGCAGATTTCACACAGGGGTAGTGATGCTAGTTCAAGACCCAGTCTCACCCAAGCACAAAGGTGTAAACAACAGTCACCATTTATAAACCCCCATGCTAATGCTCAGCTAAACCTCCAGGAGGGTTTGGGGTTGCAGTTTATTCAATCACTCCTCTCACAGACGGTTCTCCAACCGAACCTCAATTGGACAATGAAAGTCCCTCAAACACAACAGGAGGAATTTACACATGAGGATGAGGGAGAAAATGATGGGAACTATTTTCCGGACAAAAACAGTGATGAGGAAGGCCCCGGAGAAAACGTGACCCCATGCAGGGTACGCGGGAGGACCCCATACCCCCCAAGCTAACCCCCGCTGTAGGGGATGCTAAGGTAGCCACGCAAACGGATACGACTGACACACTGGATACAAAGGATGGAAAGAAAGAAAACTTCGCAAAAGTGAAAGCAGGGGCGATTACCACGGCAGGGTTAACAAGATTCGCTGAAATTGATAAGAAGCCAAAATCGTATCCTGCAATCCATTATTCTCTCGCGGGCCTATTGGACTCTTATTTAAACGTGAACATAGACTTCGAAGAGACTAAATCACTCATTGAAAAATACCCGCCACCAGCCAATGTTCAAAACATGACCGTACCTGGCATGAAAGAGGGGTTCAAAAATGCAAAGGAAATAGACGCAAGCTTTAAGAAAATGGATCAACACCTAGTCCAAGCTACGCAAGCGATGATGGCATCATACACTGTCATACAGGATTATAGATAGGATACTTCCAGGGACGGAACGTAAACAGGAGGAAATTAGGCTAAAAAATAATGATCTTGATTTTATATCGGCTGAAAGTACCCCTAACTATATTAATAATTATTTTAATAATATAGGAGAGAGCTTGGCGTGCGAAATGTTCCTTCCCTGGAAGCCGTATGATAAAAGGAGAGATACTGAATTGACTGGTGTTGAAGTTACAACCGAGGATATTGTGAGCATTGCAAGAGGGCTAAAAATAAATAAGCAATCAATGTTAGAAGGAATTAATGCCAGGGTCTTCAGAGATACTTTATTGTTTGTTCCAACTGTTTTTGTAAATTTGTTCAACTGTGTTTTTGAAAATGCAGATATTCCTGATGGTTGGAAGACTGCAGTGATAAGACCAATTCCGAAGGGAGGGGACCCCTTTTCATGTTGGAACCTTAGACCGATATCACTACTACCTATTGTTAGTAAGGTTATGGAAAAAATAATACACTCAAGGTTATTAGAATATCTGGATAGAAATGAAATTTTAACCCCGAATCAATTTGGCTTTAGGCCTGGTCACTCTAGTATAGAAGCAGTTGGGAAATTTACGGATGATATTTTAATAAACAGAAATTTGGGGAAAAATACTTTAGTAGTTTACATTGATTTTATGAAGGCTTTCGACACGGTTAATCACGAAATTTTATTACAAAAATTGGAAAATTATGGTGTACGGGGAATACTTTTAGACTGGTTTCGAAATTATTTAGCAAGAAGAAGTCAATGTGTTAAAGCAAATGATATAATTTCTGACTACAAAATTATTAAAACGGGTGTTCCGCAGGGTTCAATTTTGGGTCCCCTCCTCTTCTTAATTTATATCGACGACTTGTCTAAGGTTACCAGAAACACGAAACTTTTGTTATAGGCAGATGATACTGTTTTGTATACTCATGGTAACTGCCAGCAAGAGCTTTTTGAGTGTTTACAAATGGATCTTGATATGCTATACACCTGGTGTCAACAAAATAAGCTGTCTATAAATAAAAGGAAGACTAAATGTATGTATTATAATTTTAATAGAGGAAACTTACGAAATGATCTAAATGTATCTATTAATGATGTACAATTAGCTAAAGTGTATTCATATAAGTATCTCGGAGTACACCTCGATACAAACTTAGATTATAGACACCATATCTCCCATATTAAACGTACAGTTAGCTACAGAATTTATCAGTTATCAAAAATACGCTCTTATCTTACAAAACAAGCAGCTATCAGTATTTATAAGTCAGTTATCTTACCGCATTTCGATTACGGTGATGTTCTTTTTAACAAAAGCCTAGCAAAATATTTATCAGCCTTGCAGCTACTACAGAACCGTTGTTTAAAAATATGTTTGAAAACACTGAGATTTACTTCTATAAAAAAACTTACATACTGTAAGGATCGCTTATGAGGAATGACAAGAACACAGAGAATTAAAGTTCAACACGTTATATTGTAACGATAAACAGCCAGTGACCTCACTCAATGAGCTGGTACACCAGGGAGCTGTTTCACTAGGAGCTACAAGTCTCGCTGTTTGTAACAGTGGCAGCAAAGCGGCAGTTTGCGTTTCATTAGAAGGTGCAGTCAATCGTGAACAGCACCTGGGACACAAGCGGCACCAACAGTGGCAGTGACCGTTTCACTAGTAAATTGGGTCTCGCTGTTAGTGCCACTGTGGAGCTGCTGTAAGCGAGAGGGTCTACCCTCTCGTTTGTTACGCGTATAGAATAATCTCACCCACTTCCCATAAGAATTAAGCAATGAAATTTTTATACGAGTAAGGTATACATATAACCTATAATCGTACCAAATATGAAGAAAATCGGCCACGCCGTTCCGAAGTTATCGGCGATTGAATTGTGTTGTCACTCCGTGCGATTGCGTTAGTCGTTGTTCTTTTTCACTCCCTCCGTAGTGCGGCGGGTTTCGGCGGTTCTTTTTGTCTCCCCCTGGAGGCCGGCGGGAAGTGCAGTATTTGCTATGACAAAATTCAAACGCCGATAACTTCGGAACGGCGTGGCCGATTTTCTTCATATTTGGTACAATTATAGCATTGCTTAATTCCCATAGGAAGGGGTGAAATTCCGCGTCATCGCGGCCAGTCGACGAATAAATTTGAATGTCAAACGCGTGTGCATAGCGAGACCTGTGCCAACAGTGAGAGTTGGTCTCACCTCAACAGCGAGACCACTGATGAAACGCAAATTTGGGATTGACACTGTTGGTGCCACTGTTGGAGCCGCTGTTGCGGTCTCACCTCTCGCTTTCACTCCACTACTAGTGAAACAGCTCCCTGACTAACTGAGAGGAGAGCGGTTGTCCTTTATATAGGCAGGGAGTGACGTCAGAGTCGCAGCGCCCCCTTCAGGGAAGTCGGGCTCTCCATCCCACTCTGCTCTCCCTGCTCACTCCGCAGACTCCACGTGCTCTCCTCAACCTCTCCGGGCTCCCTGGGAGTGCTGTAAGCCTCCATCCTGGCCCGGAGGACTGTGCGGTTCTCTCCGTTATCACTACAATACACTGGCAGGTATCCCTTATTTAGCTGAAAGAAGGGATTCGCATTTGATGAATTTTATGTACAAAAGATCCAGGAACCCCTTGTTTATTGACCTTGGTAACAGGCAGACCAGATTGTTTAATGCCCCTGTATTGACTGTATTTAGGCCCAACTGCACTGCATATATGAAATCGGTACACTTTGATGGTGGAAGTCTTTGGAACCTGCAAACTCCACTAGTTAGAAATACAGAGTCTTTTAAAGCCTTTAAGTCCCTGACAAAGACCAAATTGTTAAACAGCCTGAATAACTTGTAGATGACTGTCCCTCGCTGTTTTTGTTGATTGTGAGATTTCAATGCTTTACTTTGCTGGGGCTTTTGGTTGGCTCTCTTGCTTTGCTCACTACACTTGTTCTACTCACTTTTGTGAGAGGTGTCTCACCCTTTTTCTGTTCTCCTTTGTTTTTTTCTGAAACTATTTCAGTGTTTTAGGTGAGGTTGTTCCATTTATATCCTACTTGTGGCTTGTGACTGATTTACTGTCTAGGTTCCTTTTTTAAAAATGACTGATAATGGTGACAAAAATTCTGAGTACATTAAATGCTTATTGGTTATGTATTATCTTACCTCCACTCAGTTGTGTATACAAGAAAACTCTGTGTAATACCTAGCAATGCAGAACTTAACAAAGCTTCTGCCTCAGCAATAAATAGCATGCGACTCTTATTTATAGCGAACGCATCCATAACCAAGAGAAGGAGGGAGGCTTTCCGCCCTAAACTTGCTAGGGACCTAGCAGAATCTACCATAAATTCACTAATTAGTTACAAAACCCTCTTCAGTGATGTGATGAACACTTCTGTAAAATAAGCGGAAAAAGGGGAAAAACTCGCCAAGAAGCTTCTATCAAAGCCCCAAAACAAGAACGATAAGCAAAACCAACAAAGACAAAACCAACACCGCCAGCGGGGTTATAACAAGGGACTGGGGTTTCGCAACCCATGCCAATACCAGCCACGCTACCAAGGACAAAGGAATCCACACTACGGTACCAGCAAACGAACTGACAACAGTACCACAACAACTACTAGCAGAAGCCTTGGTACAACAACAGCAACAACAAGAACCAAAACAACCAGCAGCAACAACAAACTCAAAAGAAAAAGTAGAGGTATGTAATAACGATTTAGCTTTTGAAAAGCTTCAATTACAAAACACCCTGAATACTTTCAAGGTAAGACAGACTAGTCTCTTTGCAAAGACCTGGAAAACCATTACAAAGGACAAATAGGTACAAAAACAAATCAAAGGTGTACAACTCGAATTCATGTCAACTCCTAGACAGGAGAAAATGCTGAATGAATATAAATTACGTAAAGATGAAATAAAAAAAGTAGATGATGAACTTAATGCGATGCTTACAAAAGGTATTATCAAAACAACGAATCATTCTAAAGGCGAATGGATTTCAAACATATTCACTAGACCAAAGCCAGATGATAAGGTTAGAATAATACTGGGGGCCGTTTCACTAGTAGGGGGGTCAAAGCGAGAGGTAGGACTGCAACAGTGCCAGCAACAGCGATACCAACAGTGACAAGACCAAATTTGCGTTTCATCAGTGGTCTCACTGTAGAGGTGGGACCAACTCTCACTGTTGGCACAGGGTCTCGCTATGCACACACGTTTAACGTTCGTATTTATCCGTCAACGGGCCGCGATGACGTAGAATTCCACCCCTTCCCATAGGAATTAAGCAATGAAATTTTTACACAAGTAAGGCATATATATAACCTATAATCGTACCAAATATTTCGAAGATATCGGCGTTTGAATTTCGTCATAGCAATCATCTGCTCTGGTTGCCATAACACCCTCCCACCTCCCGTGCGCAGTGAATGTCGAGGTCACTGCATAAATTAGGGTCACGTGAGCGTAGGGCTACACTGACCACCAGAGCAGAGATTGCTATGACGAAATTCAAACGCAGATTTCTTGGGAACGGCTTGGCCGATTTTCTTCATATTTGGTACGATTATAGGTTATATGTATACCTTACTTGTGTAAAAATTTCATTGCCCTCCTCTGACATAAACAAAACTCTAAACCCAACAGCGACAGGGTATACCCTGTCACTAATAGTGCCTCAACAGTGATAGGTACAGTGAGACCTAATTGTGTAGTGAAACGTACTCTCTCACTGTTGGTCTCACTCCTTACCTGACTCGCGTTCACGCTTGACTGCACCTTCTCATGAAACGCATACTATCACTGTGGTCTCACTATGGCAGGGAACCCTCCTAGTGAAACGGCCCCCAGGACCTTACCGAATTGAACAAATATATAAAATACCAACATTTTAAAATGTCTACATGTAACTGCCTTAGAATTGCTTGACCAAAATGACTTCATGGCCTCTATCGACTTGAAGGATCCTTATTACTCAATAAGCATCCAAGAGTCTGACAGAAAATACCTCAGTTTTCTATGGAAAAATGAGTTATTCCAGTTTATAGTACTCCCAAATGGACTTGCCTGTGCACCTCGGATTTCCACGAAATTATTGAATCCTGTTTTTGGCTATGTAAGAAAACAAGGAGGTAATTGCTTCGTATACATAGACGACTCGTTTGTCATAGCGGATTCAAAACAACAATGTTTAGAAACTGTAAAAATGCTAGCAAAAACTTTTGATTCATTAGGTTTCGTAGTACATCTGCAAAAATCCATATGCAATCCCCCAAAAAGTTTTAAATTCTTAGGATTCACCATAAAATCTGACGGTAAAATTAGGAATTGACAAAATTGAAAAGTTCCAAAATTGTACTAACCATGTTCTATCAAAACAAATTGTGAAAAATAAGAGATGTGGCAATGATAGTAGGTCTCATGATAGCCTACTCCCCTGCAGTAGACTATGGGTTAGCTCATATCAAATCACTTGAGAGATAAAAACGCCGCTCGAAAAAAAATTCAGGAAAATTTGAAAAACAATTGAAAATTTCCCTTGCCGGTATGAGAGACAGAGAATGGTGCAAGACACACATACAAAATTTGCAACGAAAAGTATGTTCTCTAACCCCAGATTTAGAAATAACAACAGATGCAAGCCTGCTCGGTTGGGGTGCGAATTCAGAGGGGACCTCAATAGGTAGAAGATGGGAATCAAACGAACTAGAACACATAAATGTTCTAGAACTAAGAGCTATAGAAATAGCTCTAAAGAGTTTCGTAAGAGATCGAGATAAAACAATTCACGTTTTAACCGATAACACAACGACCTTAGCCTACGTAAGAAAACAAGGAGGAATAAAATCCCCATCTTGTGATAACATTGCCAAAAATATTTGGTATTGGGCGGAGACTACAGGAATTTGGATAATAATCTCCAATATCTCTGGAATACACAACACCCTAGCAGACAAAGCATCTATAGAGTTCAAAGATAACTTAGAAATACAGTTATCACAAAAATTATTCCAAGAAAAGTGGTTAGGAAAACCAGAAATAGACCTTTTCGCGTCATTCTGAAATTCTAAATGTCAAATGTTTTGTTCATGGAAGCCAGATCCCAAAGCTGACTTCTTTGATACTTTTTCAATCTCTTGGTTCGGTATTAAACGTTACACTTTCCCACCTTTCAGCTGCATCCTAAAGGTGTTAAGGAAAGCGAAGTCGGACAGACCACAGTGGTTGTTTCTAGTAACGCCAGACTGGTCGAAACAAAGCAAAAGCCTTCAAGAAGATAGGCAGAAAGAAAAACAACTTGATACTGCCTTTATTCCAACAAAACAACTTTGAAAAAGGGGTTCCGTTGATTTTTTCAATATTGTAAATGAAAACTTGAAAAGCAAACAATGTGAAAAAGAGAAAGCTCGCTTTCTCTTAGAATCATGGCAACCGAGTACACAAAAATCGTACATCACATATTTGCAAAAATGGAGAAAATTTTGCATGATCCACAAAGTTGACAAACTAAACCCAGAAATATTTCAGGTCTGCCAATTTCTTAAAACTCTATCAGACGAAGGGTTCGCCTATGGTTCTATCAATACAGCACGCTGCGCTCTCTCTTTTCTTTTGCCCACCTTACACAATGGACTAACCATTGGTAGCTCATATTGGGTAAAACGAGCAATAAGAACTGCTTATTTACGGAAACCACCAAAACCGAAATATCCCCAATTTTGGGATGTATCCCTGGATTTTAACCTATTTAAAAATTGGGGGAATAACGCTTCACTCTCACTCGAAAAACTCACAAAGAAATTTATTTCTGGACAATGTGGACAGGCCATTACAGCCCTCTCAATCGATCAAATGTCCATGCTGCAAGACGGAAGTATTTCCTTTGTACTCACAAGCCTCATGAAAACTGCCAAAACAGGGGAACCACTAAAAACGATCACCCTTAAACCCTTTGAAAAATCTCCAAACATTTGTATAGTACAAACTTTGAAAGATTATTTAAAAACAACTGAAGAGAAACGGTCATCGAATAGCCTAGTGCTCTCATTAAAGAAACCGCATAAACCAATCCATAGAGACACTGTCTCCAGGTATGTTGTTAGCACCTTGATACAATGCGGCATTGACACCTCAAAATACTTGGCACACTCCACAAGAGGTGCAGGCACCCCAGCAGGTGCAAAGCTAGGTGTAATAACTAACGCCTTGTTAGCTTAGGGTCATGGAAGTGCGAACGCACCATGGCCCGACACTACAAGAAGAAGGTTGAGAAACCATCAAACATTGTAACGGTAGCACGAGCTATCCAAGAAGATAACATGTAGTATAATTATCAAAACCAACCCACAAAAAGGTTTCTATGATAGTTTCATAAGGTGCTAAAACCTCATTCTATATACCTCATTACATATAAAGGTGCTCATACTTATTTGTTTTTCTACTTGTCCTTATAACCTTTTGTGATACATGGACGATTGGACAACTGTGAAAAAAATTTCTCACTAAGTACTACATGGTGCCTAATGCATTTTGTGATTTTTAGGTAAAAACCAATTGTTGTGATTCTTGCATTTGTGATCTTCTTAGGTAACAAACCAATCATTTTGATTATTTAATATTAAGATGTATAACCTCCATTCTAAGTCGCATAGAGAAAAATTCTACATCGCGAATGATACATATGATACTTGTTATAAAAAAAAGACAAAAAGAATGTACCATTTATGTCATATGATCTATTTTGTGCAAAATGAGCACTAAAATAAAACAATAAAGTAGGATTTTCTAAAAATTTGTATTATGGTTTCTTACCTATCCTAATTGGGAAAGTAATAGATAAAATAGATTTCACCTTTAAAATCCTTCCCTCTATTCTGGGGCGACAGAAAATAGTCTGTAGCGAGTAGGAATAGTTAATTACCCAAGGTACTTACCTAGTACTGAAGGGGAATTGATGTTCCTGCGAGCCTAGGGCTATGATGTAGCCCCAGGATAACAGGGAAGATGAACTATGTGAGAAGTCAGTTATTAGAGCGAGAATTCTGCTTTAGATCAAATAAATTTTCATGCGAAAGCATTAGAAAATAGTTATCGCCAGTAAAACTACTTTATAATGATTGTTGGCGGTGGAAGTGTTGGTTCCGACCTCCATAGCTTAGCCCGTACTTTTATAGGTGTACTTGAGGACTACCTGGACATTAACTGTCCGGTAGTTAAGATGAAAATAGGAGATACCAAACCAAATTGGATGAGCAAGGAACTCCTAAATCTCATTAGACACCGTAGAGCACTTGTTATATGTTATAAGGACACAAAAAGTTGTGCGGTACTAAAGGAGATGCGTAGGAGTTCAAGGGAAATAAACTACAAAATTAGAGCTGAGAAAAGTGAGCACTGTAAAGCGAGACTGATAGAATCCCGGGGGGTCCCCAAGAAACGTCTGGGGAATTATTAATGAATTACTAAATCCATCATGTAAACAGCTGAATTGTGAACTGTTTGATCAAGGCAATAAGGTAGCTGAACTAGTGCCTTCAATGTTAAATAAGTTTTTTGCTGGCATTGGAGCAGGCTTGTTCCGCAAACAGGACCAAACCGCTCTGCTGGAATATCTAGATTTACTTGATGAACTACCAGATCCCGGGGTACCAAACTACCATATCGAGGTGAATAAGGAATGTATATTAAGGCATGTGAAGAGTGCTAGTATACATAAAGCATCGGGACTGGGACAAACTTCAACTAAAGTCTTGAAAGACTACCTAACGCTTACAATAGACAAGTTTACAATGTTGTTGCAAGCCTCAATATGAGAATCACAGTTGCCAAATAACTGGCAAAAAGCCCAAGTAATCCCTATACCAAAGGCTGGTGACCAATTTCCTTGCTCAACTTACCCAGTAAAATCCTTGAAAAGGTAGTCCATAGATTTATTCATTACTACAAGACGCAAACAGCCTAAGTAAGTTCCAGTTTGGCTTTCGCCCGGGAATGGGAACTGCTGATGCGA
This sequence comes from Alentia gelatinosa, assembly GCA_950022655.1. Classification (NCBI taxonomy): domain Eukaryota; kingdom Metazoa; phylum Annelida; class Polychaeta; order Phyllodocida; family Polynoidae; genus Alentia; species Alentia gelatinosa. Next base: position 54,637,774 of record OX465581.1, read on the forward strand.
TTTTCATGTTGTTGAAAGATCTATATACCGCTAGAAATGATAATGAAACCGTAGCTGCTTGCCTAATCAATTTTAAAAAGGCCTTTGATTCAATTCACCATCGGTTACTATTGACGAAACTAGATAAGATTAATAACCACAGTCACTAGACCCGGTATAAATAATAGCACTAGCATCGACGCCATATTCACCAACGCACAATTTTTTAAGTCCTGCGGTACTCTCGACTACCTAATCAGTGACCATCTGATAATCTTTGCTTTGAAAAAGAAGTCTAGAACCAATCTTAACAAAACTAAACAACTCAGACGGAAATACCAAAATGTAAATACCGACGATGTCCATGCACTCCTAAAAGACCAGGAGAACATAGAACTCGCACTGAACAGTAACCAGAAGTGGAATTCTTATCAACACACAATTGAAAAATACCTAGATGACAAGGCCCCCTTAAAATGGGTAGAAGACAAATTTCTCGGTAAACCCTGGATTACCCTAAATATAAAAAACTTAATTGAGAAAAAGAAAAAACTAGTAAGAAAACTTAGCAATAAAGCTCTATGGTCAGCGGAATATATAAAATACTTAAGGTATAGTATAAAAAATCAAAGCAAAATCTTAAAAACCGCAATGTTCAAAGCCCAACAAGATTATCTCGCAAATAAGTTGAATGAAAACAAGAGTAACCCCCGGAAATACTGGAAAGAAGTGAATAACTTCTTAAGTCCAATAGAAAACAAACCATCCATCTGTCTTAAAGACAACGATCATAATCAAATAAAAATAGAAGACTGCGCTGGTCACATTAACGACTATTTCTGCACAGTTGGTAACAACCTAAACGACAAGCTATGTAACGAAACTTACCTCACCACAGTATGCAAAAACAACGTCAATGGCCATGAAAAAGAGTTAAACGAAATTTCTGAATCTATGGTAAAAAAAATAATTCACGAAATAAAGACAAATAAGTCGTCAGGTATATATGCAATCAAAGCGACATTCTCAAAGGAAACTCTGATGAAATCATCTAAACTATTCACCAACCGGTTGAAAGAATGTATTCATGTTGGCTACTGCGGGTCGCTGAAACGCGGTACCTATTATAATTCGGCACCCAAAACTCCTTTTACTCCCATTATGTGTATTGATAACCGACAATGAGGCCAAATAGCCTGTATTTGATTGCTAACACTTAGTTTAACTATTATCCTCGATGAGTCTGTACGAAAATATGTACTAAAGCTACTGATGAAGGTACTAACATAAGTTAAAACTTAAAAGAAAGTTTTGATTGTCAAATAACAACACAACTGGGGTAACGACCGCAAATTATACTCCACACCCGCAGAAAACACTGGTGCATTATTATTTATTTTATCCAGTGTTTATGACAGGCCTGGAAGCCAACGGTCAGTATGACCGAGGTTGGTTGCTGATGGCCGATGATAGATGTAAGGTAAAAAGGCATACTCAAGAAATTGTTCTCTGTAAGAGTTATAAGGTTACTAACTTGAAGAGATGTATGGTGAAATTTAAGCCTAAAATGGTGATGTATTTGAACATGATGTACTGTAGGATCGACTTTACAACTATAAAATGTACGACATAGTATATACTGAGGATTTAACTAAAATCAATGGATTTACATTATTGCATATAAATGCCTGTAGCTATAAAGCGAAGTACGAGCAGCTTTTAGCTGAATTTCATGATACAACGATCGATGTAATAACGATCTCGGAAACTTGGTTTTCGGACAAAGATGCAGAAGGCACCTACAGGTTTCCCAATTACAATATGGAGCGTAATGACAGGGCATGGAGAGAAAATCCTAACGACCCCAAACCCAAAACAGGAGGAGGAATACTAACTTTGATTAAAAGTAAACTAGACTATGATACGGATATTTATAGAAGATACAATGCGAGTACAAAAGATATTGAGATGCAAATAATAGAAATCAAAAGAAATATTGCAAAACCTATTATAGTTGTGAACGTGTACAGACCACCAAGGGGTAATAAGCGTAACTTTATAGAAACACTAACAACTACGCTGGATGAGATTAATTTCAACAATGTCTACGAGATTTACACACTGGGAGATATGAATTTAGACATTTCGGATAGAACAGAACAATATCCTAAAGAGCTAGTCAATGCAATGAAACTTTTTTACTAGAATTGAGGGGAAAGAGATAATTTTAGATTTAATATTCACAAATTCTGACCATTTAACTCACCAGGGTGTTATAGATGCGAATATGAGTGATCACCTAATGGTCTACGCTAATCGCAAAAAACAAAAGGAAAAGTATGAGTCACACGAGTTCGTTGGACGATCCTATAAGAAATACACTCGCGAGAAACTTGCAAATTTCGTAGAAACTAATTATGCGAGTGCTATAACTAAAGATACTAATCCTGAAGTTCACTGGGATACTCTGATAAAAATCCTTAGAAAATTTTCTAGACAATGTTTGCCCGGAAAAGAAATTCAAAGTAAGGACAGAAAAGGAGCCCTGGCTTACGGGGGATCTGGCTCTCTTAATAAGGGAAAAGAATAAACTTCTAACAAAGTCTAAAAAAAACAAAAAATGAGAGAGATAAAGCTGCAGCTCGTGAAGCCCATAATGAAGTCAATAGATTAACTAAGGAGGCTAGACAGGAATACGTACTTAACCAGACTGAAATTTTTAAAGATGACCCGAAAGCCTTTTGGCGCAATATAAATGGAATTTTACCAGGTACGGAGGAAAATAATAAGACAAGAATAACCCTCGAAGATCAAGATACTAACACACCGGTTAACTCGGGAGAAATCCCGAACTTTATCAACAATTTCTTTACCGAGATTGGCCCGAGACTTGCCGAAAATAACTATACTCCATGGAAGTTTCATGGAAAACGTGTTAACAATGATATACGAAAGTTCAAAACGGACCAATCGGAAGTTTACAAGTTGGTATTGGGCATCAGTACTCGTAAATCCTCGGGTATATTCGGAATTAAGGCAAATATTCTAAAGGACTTCCTGTTAATTATTATCGCTGACTTCACTTTCTTATGCAATAAAATATTTCATACCTGTATTATCCCAACTACGTGGAAAGCATCGACAGTTACCCCCATATTCAAGGGAGGTAATAAATATGACTGTGCCAATTTTAGACCTATATCAATTTTACCTGTTCCTGCTAAAATAATAGAAAAAATAGTTAACCAACAGATCTGGGAACACATCGACAGTAATAAAATTCTAACTTCTAAACAGGGGGGTTTTAGAAAAGGGTATTCCACCATTAAAACGATAAGAGACTTGACTGATTATATAGCAAAAAATGCCAATGTTGGTAGGGTTACTGGCTGTGTATTCATAGACCTGAAAAAGGCCTTCGACACCGTAGACCACTCTGTGCTCTTACTTAAATTAGAAGAATATGGTATAAGGAATAGCAATCATGCTATTTTTCAAAATTATTTAAAAAACAGAACACAAAAGACAAAAGCAAATGGCTTACTTTCAGATGACCGCGGAGTGGTCTGCGGTGTCCCCCAAGGTTCAAACCTGGGACCCACATTGTTTCTGCTGTACGTGAATGACATTGTCTCGATCCTTAATGATGATTCCTTGATAAAATTATATGCCGATGACACGGTAATTTTTGCAAGTGGTAACAACAAAAATGAAATTGAAGCCAAGTTACAAGAAGATCTAGATGTATTTGAAGCCTGGACGGATCAGAACAAGTTAACGGTTAACGCTTTAAAGACTAAATATATGAGTTTTGGTACTATCCAACAGTGTAGGAAAATAGGTCATGTGAATGTTGACCTCAAGGGAGTTATATTGCAAAATGTTATTTCGTACAAATACCTGGGGGTCTATCTTGACCAAGGTCTTTCGTTCAAACTACATATCACCGAAACACTAAAAAGATTGACTTATCGATCTTACCAACTTGCGAAGATGAGATCTTTTATTAACTTGAAGTCTGCATTAACGGTATACAAAGCGTTTTTGATCCCATATTTCGACTACGGGGACGTGTTATACGTCGATGGTAATAAATTTCTACTGAACAAATTACAGACTGTACAGAACCAATGTCTTAGAATAATCCTCAGAGCTCGCCCACGAACTAATATTTTTGTCCTCCATAAAGAAGCTAAAATTCCCTATCTATGTGACAGAAGGAAATGCCATTTGTCTAATTTGATGTACCAGAGATCCAGAATATCTTACTATATTGACGAACGTACTGGTGTACCGAGAGCAAGAGATGCACCTTTACTTAAAACGTGTCAACCAAATGGTAATTTTTACAAAACAAGTGTTGAGTACACTGGATCAATTTTATGGAATAGTTTTAGCCCTGAGACCAGAAATACCCCAACTTTTACCATGTTTAAAAAATTGTCAAAAACAGTGATGTTAGAAAGTATACCAGTATAAAGTGTTTTGATAAGGCTACCAAGTAGCGATGTTAGAAAGCTTACCAGCATACTGTTGTATATGTGACGTTTGTATACCCATGGGTAATGTACAGGATGTGGCTATGATTGATTATTTCTTAAATCCACCGGTGTGGTAAGGTAAACGAATATATCAAAAATGCATAAACGAAATGAATGTATACTGTTTGGGTATTAAGGTTGTGGGATGGGGTTTCACCGTCCCTGTCTTTCTTTCTGTATTTCTATGTATCCATTTTGTCATTCCATTGATGGTTACTGAATAATCATAAGTACAACAAAACTCACTGTAACTACTAGCGACGATTCACCATATTTTGACTACATAGACAAGTAAATGTTGTCAATTCCAACAATGTATAGTAAACTAAGATGATATGACACAGACCCGTAACCAGGGAACAAACAGTTATTGTGTAAAAACAAACTATGGCACCCAATGAAAACCAGCAAGCAGACTACGCAGCTGATGGGTGGCCATCTTTATTGACCAGTTAAGATATGAAACGAACTTTTGTAGGATATCACAAAATGTGTAACTGATAATGGATCAATAAAGAAATTGTCCCAAAAAAAATTGAAATTTGGCAGAATAGCCCCCCTACCAAAACAAGGCGATCTTAGCCTGGCAAGCAATTGGAGACCTATTTGTGTCCTCCCCATAACCGGTAAAATTTTGGAAAGAATAATTTATGACTCGGTATACACATATCTAGAGAACACTGACTTCTTTAACATAGCCCAATTCGGTTTTCGTAAATTGAGAGGCACAGGTGGTGCTGTGCTGACCCTAACAAAATGGTTGTTTGATTCAGAAAATAATTCGGAAATACCCATAGCAGCCTATATCGACGTAAAGAAGGCGTTCGATTGCATTAACCCTATCGCACCGGGTACCCGCGGCAGGGCTAGAGTCGTGTAGCCGGGTACTCGTGCCAGCGAATGCCGCTAGAGGCCGGGAACATAGGCCTTTTGTGAAAATTTTGTTTTTGGATCACATGACATGACACGTGATACTTATTATTATTTTTCATTTCACTTAGAATAATCAATTATGATGTTATATCTACATTCTCCGAAAATTTCATATTTATTAAACCATTATTTTCAATTTTATTTAAAAAAACATATATTTTGCAGCTGATGCCTCAAGGCATCACCCGGCCAGAACCGGTTGATGCCTTGAGGCATCACCCTGCCAGCCCTGGTTGATGCCTCAAGGCATCACCCGGCTTGAATGGGTCAATCACGATCTCCTACTGTATAAACTTACAGAAGCTGGTTTAGGACCAAACCTAGTCCAATGGTTCAGAAATTATCTTCTTGATCGTAGAACATATACCGAGTACACTGGTTATATGTCAAATTCCAGAGTTGTAAACTGCGGGGTACTGCAAGGGTCTATATTAGGCCCATTGCTTTTCATCATATATATGTCAATGAACTCCCAAGTGTTATCACACACTGTAGATGCATCATGTACGCGGACGACTTGGTCATTGTGAGTTCCAACCAAAATCTAGCAGAGGCAGAAGTACATTTACAATCTGACCTACACTCAGTATTCCAGTGGTATAAGGCTAATAGACTAACGGTAAATACTTCAAAAACGAAAATAGTCTACCACGGTAGTAAAAGGAAACTCGGAAAGACCAACAGATCCGATATTTATATGGGAGATGAAATCCTTATAACTACTGACTGTATGAATTACCTCGGTGCTCATGTTGATGAAAACCTGAATTTTGAAAAACATACAAATGAGAGTAACAAAAAGTTAAACAATAAACTATACCTATTCAGGAAAATACGTTCTCTTCTGAACAAACAAAATGCTATAAAGGTCGTCAAAACATGTCTCTTACCTCTAGCAGACTATTGCTCATTCCTCTTTGACAGTACCACGCAAAAGACCCGATCGAAGCTAGATAGAACTATATATCAATCCCTAAGAAGCGCAGCTCTTAGTAAGTTGGAGCACAGTAACAGACATACCAGCAATAAATCGCTCCTGGAAATCACTCATACGGACCAGATCGACATGCGCCGTAATTTTCTCCTATTAGGAATCCTCCGCAGCTTGATATGTATAGGAACAGTAGCGACCAAAGAAATCTGCCTCGAAAACCCGAGAACACGATCGTCAACCAAGGAAAACATATTGCTCCCAAAACCTAAGACTGAAAGATATCGGAACTCGCCCTTCTATAGAGAAATCACTATATGGAATAAACTTGATCATAACATTCAACTGACTAACTCCAAGAACTTTTTCAAAAAACATGTCAAGAAACTCTTGCTAAAAGACTGAATATGATACTTACTGTTTAAGTATGAGAACAGACCGACAACTGTCAATGTAGAACTTATTCGCCGATTATCATCCCACCTGTTATTGTTATACACTCCATTATATATATCATCCTTTTCTCACCTGTTTGTATGCCAATGTATCATTAAATAGACGATGTATTTTTAGTATGAAGTTTAAAATGTATATATCGTTCCGGGATCGCCATTGTATGGAAGACCAGCGTTAAACGTTGAATGCAATAAAGATCATTCAAAAAAAAAAATAAAAAAAATAAGATCCTCAAAATGCCACCGAATGTAAATATGTGGCTTCAAAGCTATCTCACTGGTAGAACCCAGTATGTAAGCGTAAATGGGTAAATGGGGAATAGTCTTTGAAAACAGTAGGTATATCCAATATGCGGATGATGATGATGTAGCAGACAAGAACCCGAACCAAGCTATGCAAATGTTACAAGATGACCTTACAAGACTCAAAGACTGGTGTAACAGTTTGTTTTTTTTTGTTTTTTTTAAGACATTTATTTAGACTGGCTAAATGCTCAGTCCCGAGGGACTGGTCTTAACGCATAACCAGCTTACCAGTAGATACAGTCTCCATTTTGTGGCGCTACAACGCAACATATATACAACATCGGAAAATAGATATAAATAGAACAATATAGAGTTTGGAGAGCATAAAGTGTGACAATTCTCCCACGTAGCTTTTAAGTACGAAATTAGAGTATAACATCTAAGAGTCCGGGTGGGTCCTGTCCCTCCCCATGTTATATTTCATTTGAGTCTTTTAAAGTCTATGGGATACAGGATAGTAGGAAATCTTTTTGTGCTCGTTTGAAGTTCACATAAGTGTCTATATTTCGTGTCACTGGTGGTAAGTTATTCCACAGTGTGGCTCCATGGTATTGAAGTCCTTTCCTATATAATTCACAATTTGGTTTTAAAGTTTGAATAACTGGTGCCGACTGGGCTCTGGTGCCTAGATTCACTGTTTTGAGGAGTGACACATCTTTTGACCATTTATACATTGTTAACAATATATGGTACTTTCTTCTGTCTGTCAAGTATGGAAATTGTATAGATCGATGTAACAGGTCTACATGCATTCTTGGATGACATTTCGAGATGATTCTTAGAGCGTTATTTTGTACAATTTGTAACTTTCCCAGATCATGTATACTGCAAGCATCGTAGAAAACATCTCCATAGTCAATAATAGGTAAAATCATAGTCTTATAAACTAGAATACATGCATCACGTGTCAGGTATGGACGTATTTTTGCGAGGAGGAATAGTTTGTGTGACGCCTGTCTGACTATGTTGCTAATATGAATCTTAAAATTCAAGTTTGCGTCCAGGGTTACACCGAGGTAATTATAAGAGTGGACTTTTAGCAGAAGATCTTGTTAGCTGATGAGAATACAACTAGTTTTGTTTTTTTTGTGTTTATAGTTAATTTATTTCTGTTACACCATATGTTTAAGACATCAAGATCTTGCTGCATACTGTTTACTAGCTGATTTAGATCAGGCCCTGAACGATATATAACAGTGTCATCCGCATACAGTAGACAGCCAGGCCTCACTTCCAAGTCATTGCCCCCTTGCAAAGCCTTAACCAAGTCATTAACATATAAAATAAACAACATGGGTCCTAATATGGATCCCTGAGGGACACCATAGGTAATTGAATCAGGTGTAGATTTAATATTGTTTGCCATTGTTGCTTGTAATCTATGTGATAAGTAACTCCGGAACCATTCTAGCAATTTACCTTGTATACCTAAGTGTTTCAATTTTGCGGTCAGAATGCTATGATCAATTGTATCAAAAGCTTTTTTGAAATCTATGAAAACCCCTATAGATAATTTTTTATAATTTGCTTCTGATAAGATGTCCTTTGTAAATTTTGAGATAGTACTAATAGTTGAGCAATTTTTCCGAAAACCATTTTGGGCAGGTGAAATTATATTATTTGCATCCATGAAGTTTATAACTCTTTTATGCACAATCTTTTCCATAATTTTCCCCGGCATGGGTAACAGCGACACCGGTCTTAGGTTCGATACGTTGCTATGATCACCGCCCTTTTTAAGGGGGATAACCGTAGCTATCTTCCATGCCTTCGGGAAAATCCCCATCAATAACGATTTATTTATAATCAAGGTGAACTGTGGGTTTAATATCAACAATGCATCCTTTAAATATTTTGAGGTGATCCTATTAACCGAGGAGGACTTGGAACAATTCACCTCCATCAATAAACCTCTGACTTCCTCTTCATCAGTCTGTATATTCTCAAGTTTGTTTTCATTTATAACGCCTTCATATTCCCATTGATCATTGTGCAGTACAGCAAGATCCGCTCCTATTTTGGTGAAGTAATTATTTATAAATTTTGAGTAACAGTAATAGTTTAACTATAAATGTGAGGAAAATGAAGGCGATGTGGTTTGCGACCCAGGTAATATTGAAGGCCTGCCCTCCGCTTGTCCTGAAATTAAAAATGCAAGAAATAGCAGAATGTGCTCATTATCTGTATCTAGGGCTGAATATAGACTTCGGACTAGTCTGGTCGACGCAAGTAAATATTTTATTAAAGACCATAAGTGGGAGGTTGTTTAAATTTGGCAAACTAAGATCATCACTAACATATGAAGCTGCGCGAATGGTCGACACTACCAATATACAAGCCATACTGGAATATTGTAGCTTCATACATGATAGCTTTCGGAAAACCAATCTGTATTCCATAGACAGGCTTATGATCAGAGGCTTGAAAATCATTAACAACTACAGGAATGTAGCAGGTCTATCGAATGCATCTCTTTATCACAAGTGCAACTTAGATCCCCCTCATGTCAGGAGAAAGAGGCAATTGTGTCAAATGATGTACAAGGTATCACAAAACCCTGACTGGCTAGATACAAGACCTGTGCAGACAAGGAGCAGTGAGAAAGTGAAGTTTAAATTGCCATGTCCTAAAACTGAAGTAGTAAAGAGATCCCCGTACTGGAGGAGAGTGGCAGTCTGGAACGGCTCAAACGCAGTGTTTAAGCACACTCAAAGAGTTCAAACATAAGATCCGCTGAATTGCCCAGACATCATCCTTTTTCATCTCATTCATCTCTTTTCCTTAAACACTCTATTTATTTGAGTAAAGTTGTTTGTTTTTTGGTTTTTTTTATCTCGGTGTATTGTGAAAGTGATGTTACTGCCGACTATCAATGTCGTAGCTGAAAAACTCGCAATGGTGAGAGCTATCAATAAAGAAATTTTTAAAAATATATATACAGTAAAACCCCTCTTAAGGGGACACCCTCCGTTCCGGGTGTCCCCTTAAGCGGGGTTTTCAGTCTGTCAATGGTTATACAATAGAGAATACCTACATAAATGAAGGAAACGATGGTTATTATGTTAAAAGGTTTATCAATAACACATAAATAAGCAAATAAATATAAATTATATAATATAAATGAATATAAATGTACAAAAAAAATAATAATAGAGGTTGAAGGTGGATATGTCTTCCTTGTGAAATTCGCTCCTCTTTGACCCCTGGTCAATGCCCCCCCCCCCCCCCCCCCCCCCCCCCCGGTAACTTCTGATAGAAATCAGCAGCCCTATAAGGGACTCACCGTGAGCTGCCCAGAGCCGCAACGGCTCACTGAATACCGCACCTTCAAAGCCCCCCCCCCTCCCTGTGTCGCCCACCGCTAACCTGTAAGCGGGCCTCTTACCTGGCACCTTCAGCAGGCGCGAAAATCAAGGGTCCTAATATTCACTCACTGTGGCCCGCCGAGACCCGCTAGAGATGTAGGGATTACCATTCAAACAACAAACTCCGGCCGCCCGGGCCTGCCCGGGAATGCTTACTCTATTGAGGGCAGGGTGATGAAAACCAGCCAATTGTATATGGCTGACACTCACGCCCCTTTATTCGACCGCGTTTATACTCAAATTTATGCTGTATAACTGTAAACATGTAAGGTCAATAAAGAAATTCTATAAAATAAAAAAAAATTGTTCTGGTTGCAACAATGTCTGTCCCGTATACAAACGAGCAGCATAAACACGGATTATGTGATAACCTGGAATATTTTTGATAAGATGTCCCCCCAAACTGTCCCCTTAAGAGGGGTTTTTAAGCATTTCTGTACCGAAAAACTGTCCCCTAAAGCGGGGAGTCCCCTTAAGCGGGGTGTCCCTTTCAGCGGGGTTAAAATAAACTCTTAATAGTGGGGAAAATTTCCGTTCCGAGCAAATTGTCCCCTTAAGCGGGGTGTCCCCTTAAGCGGGGTGTCCTTTAAGCGGGGTGTCCCGGAAGAGGGGTTTTACTGTATATATATATTGGGCTTGGCAGTGTGGCGCCATGTTGGGATTTGTACAGAACCGATGACAGCTTGTCAAACTAGGAGCTAATGATATTTCCATTTACAATGGATGCGCGCGGTATTTCTAAAGTACAGTAGATTCTCAAATAACGACCACTGAAATAACTATTTTCAAACATTATGGATTTGTCCCAATCCTTTCCCTGTATTTTGTGTTTAGATAACGTTGGGTATTATATCATGATATGATAAGCTTGCTAATATGACTACCATACTGAAAGACCACTTCTCTCTGGCCCCGTACATGACAAGTTGCCGGTAGGACAACCATCTTGATTATATTTGCAACAAAAACGGTCAATAGGACCGATGTTTTTGTTCTTTTTTTCACGTTCTCTGTTCTTTTGCAGTCTTATGATGCAACCATATTATCAATACTATATTGTTGTTTTTACGCCTTTGAGAGCGTAATAGTCTTAAGTCTTCTTCACTTTGTATTGCTCACGGGCTTCCCTGTAAATTGTAATTATGTCTGTTTTACATGATGGAAGCATAGTGTCTAGATTAAGAGGATTTAAGGTAATTCATTCTAACCTGAGGAGTATAAGAGCAAATTATGAAGCGCTGCCTGTTAAAGCTCAGGAAAACAGTTGGGATGTGGTTACAGCTTCGGAAACGTGGCATACGGATAAGGATGTTCAACAATCTTGTATTTTGAGGGGTTACAAGAAATATAGGTTAGATAGAGGTTGGAAAGTAAATATTAATGACGAAGAACCAAAATCAGGTGGAGGTCTATGTATCTTTGTAAAAGAAAGTGTACCTCATGATGCTAGTGCCTTGGCAACCCTGAACCAAAGTAACTGTGATATTGAATTACAGGCAATGTTAATAGAGAGGACATATACCAAAAAACTGGCTATTATAAATGTGTACAGACCGAGATCGGGAGATCCAAAGGTTTTCACAGCACAAATTGCTCTTACAGTGGATAAGATAAGGAATGAGGGCATTACGAACCTAATAATACTTGGGGACTTTAATATTAATACTCTATATGTGCATGACCCTGTAGTTGGGTCTTTGACCTTTGCACTGGAACAGAAAGGTCTCACTCAACTTATCAAAAATATCACAAGGTAGTCAAAGAAAGGCTCTATAATAGATTTGATTTTCACTACACTCACTAATGTATCCCTTTCTGGTGTATTGAAGAATGCTATAAGTGACCCCCAGTTAATTTTTCTGATCAAGAAAGCGACTAAAATTAAGGCAGTGAAGGTTAAAACCTGGGGGTGTTCATATAAAGAATACTCGTCTGCTAGACTTAAACAGCATCTTGTTGGCACTGACTGGTCAGACCTATATGTAGCAGAAACTAGCACAGAAAAATGGTGCCTTATCAGAAAAGAAATTGAGAAATACCTTGATGTTGATTGTCCGAACCGTTATTTCATGTCTAGGGTAACAAAGGAACCCTGGATTACTGTAGAAATCCTTGAATGCATTGGGGACAAGGACAAACTATTGACTAAGGCTAGGAAAACGGGTTCTCAGGATGACTGGGTACGGGCAAGGAAAGCTAGGAATTCTGCCAATAAGTTAGTTAAATCAGCTAGACAGAAGTATACAATGTCTGAATTGGAGAAGCATAAATCGGATAGCAGAAAATTTTGGTACACTATCGGGAAAATTATACCTGGGACGGAAGGGAGGGTCTCCCCAGACCTGATACGTATAAAAAACGAAGATAATGTAATTATAGATAATGAGAAAGTGCCAAATTTTGTTAATGACTACTTCTCAGACATTGGATCAAATCTAGCGCTTGACATGTATCTACCTTGGCGTCCTTACACGGAGAAATCTGAGGAATCCTTTGAGGATATTTTTACGAACTCAGCTGAGGTGTTAGAGCTGTTAAAGAAAGTTAGCATTAACAAGTAATCTATGGTACCTGGGTTATCGTCCAAGGTATTTGTGGATTCGGTAAGGGCTATTCCGGAAATCTTTGTAGATCTGTACAATTGTATTTTTACCACCTCTGTAATTCCTGAGGTCTGGAAGACTGCCACAGTGGTACCCATTCCTAAGGGAGGGGACCCCTATAAGACTAACAATTATAGACCAATCTCGCTGCTCCCAATCATGCATAAACTTATGGAAAAAATAGTATACAAACATCTAATGGCATATATTAACCAGAATGATTTATTGTCGGATTATCAGTATGGTTTTAGGAAATCTAGATCGACTATTGATGCCATATCCAAATTAACAGATGAGATCTCCGGGGGTAGGAATGTTGGTAGATCCACATTGGCTGTGTTTGTTGACCTCAGGAAAGCTTTTGACACAGTAGACCATGGCAAACTCCTCAGTAAGCTGACTTATTTTGGAGTACAGGGGAGTTGTTTACAATGGTTTGCAAATTATTTGGGTCCACGTTATCAGAAAGTTAAGGCTAATAATTTATGCTGTGAATCAAGAAATATCACACATGGTGTACCGCAAGGTTCAATTCTTGGGCCGCTGCTGTTTTTAATCTACGTAAATGATGTCTCAAATTGTCTACCCGACAGTAAAATTCTCATGTTTGCGGATGATACAGTTATCTACAGGCTGGGAAACGATGTTGACCGTTTATACAGAGAAACTCAGGAAAACCTGGACTGTTTTGTAACGTGGTGTACCCAAAACAAACTAAGTATAAACATTGGGAAAACAAAACACATCTTATTTTCGGCAAAAAAGAAGCAGAGACCAATGGTATTGCCGCATCTCTTTATTGATGATGAGGAAGTAAAACAAGTTTTGTCATACAAATACTTAGGGATGGTGCTTGACTCCAATCTAGACTTTAGACATCATTTTGCAACAATAAGAAAGAGTATATCTTACCGTTTATACCAGCTAGCTAAGATGAGAGGATATTTGACACAAAAAGCGGCTCTTGCAGTCTATAAAACAGTCATATTACCATACTTTGACTATGGAGATGTCCTGTTAGATGGTGCCCATGCATATTTTACGGACTCACTGCAAATTCTACGGATATGTCTCAGGGCATCCGTGTATACCCCTATTCGAGATCTACACAGACTTGCCGAGTTACCATTGTTAAAAAACAGAAGGGAAGCTCATGTTTTAAACTATATGTATAAAAGATCTAGGATTGATTCTTATGTGGATAAAACTGGGAGACAAACCAGAGCTCATGATGCCACTATATTATTTGTTGACAGACCAAACTATGCTCTGTACATGAGGTCACTGAAATATTGTGGTGGAAGAAGCTGGAATAAATTGTTGCCTTTGATACGGAAGACTGAAACATATGTAGCTTTTAAAGCACTTACTCGTTCAAACCTCAGAAATAGTGTCTGGGATATATAATCTAGACCCTTATAAATCACCAAATCTTAATACCACCAACACATGTAAAATTTGAAATGCATTGAAATGAAGTGAAGATGTTTTTCCTTTTCTTCTTGTTCTTTTTTTCTTTTCACTGTTGTTCTTGTTGTTGAAGAAATACTCTGTCAATAAGAATATATGATATTGATTAAGTTACAAACTTGTGCTTTATAACAACAGTTGGCTAGACCATGGAAACCAGCCTTATGAAAAGGTTGAGGTCTAAGCCCCTTTATTGAGTACCAATATGCATCCATGTGTAGTATACGGACTGATTGTAAAACAGTGTACTCAATAAAGAAATGATACCAACAAAAAAAAATACCTCAATGTCAAATTTCTTCTCACTAATATAACCATGAAAATTTCAGGGCCCTGTTTTTTAGTCACGACCATTGTGCGGCCAGGAAGGCCCAAGACCAACCAGCTATTTCACGACAGTTTGGACGATACAAGATGGCCGGTGTGCTATAGACGGTGTCGTAGTGTGCCACGGACGATCGCCACTAAAAGTGTCATACTTAGACAGTAAATGTCTAACTCACTGTGCGTATATAGAGGATTTTTCCACTTCCCGACGGAATCAAGCGATGAAATTTTACCACGAGTAAGGGATACATATATCCTATAATCGTACCAAATATGAAGAAGGCTGGCCGTACCGTACCGAAGTTATCAGCGTTTGAATTTGAAACATCGGGCTATCGATCGGATATCATACATGCACTCTCCTAGCAGATCTTTCGCGGTGTCCAGCGCTGAATCTCTGCTGGGAGAGTGAAGTAAATTACATCACGTGAGGAGAAAGCTACACTGGCCACCAGAGCAGTATATGCTATGACAAAATTCAAACGCAGATCTCCTTGGAACGGTGCGGCAGGTTTTCTTCATATTTGGTACGATTATAGGTCATATGGATACCTAACTCATGTTAAAATTTCATCGCTTAATTCCTAGGGGAAGTGAAGTTGCGCATTCTGTACGACATGTCGATAGATGTCTTAGGTCTAAGACAGTTTGGGAGACAAATTCACCCACGTGACCTTACATGTCTCGTGACTATAGCACACCTCAGACCCCCCTAAGTCTCTTAGAGCAGTGATAGTTACCCGACCCCCTAAACTATCGCGACTATAGTACACTGACAGCAAAAACATGTCACCCGTAACGATGGTCGTCACTTAAAAACAGGGCCCAGGAACCGTTTTGGTTACATTGGCGGATTGGGGTGGCCGATTTTCTTCATATTTGGGGGGATTATAGGTTATGCATTTCCCATACTCGTGTTAAAGGTTCATGGCTTAATTCCTACAGGAAATGTGTTAAATTCTGCATACGATACGGCCCGTCGATCTATTCGATTGTGACTGTGAGTCTACGACATGCTGAGCTACACCTTACCGGGAACAAGTGCAGTCAATGTCAAGGTCGCCGCATTAATTAGCGGAGGCGTGGGGAAAAGTACACTGGTTACCAGAGCAGACGTTTGCTATGATGAAATTCAAACGCGAATATCTTTGGATTGAAGTGAGCCATCTTCTCTCTATTTGGTACGAATATTGGTTATATGTATCCCTCACTCGTGTTAAAATTTCATTGCTTAATTCTTATGGGAAATTAGATTTCGCGTTCAGTACGTCATGTCCATACGACATCTCGGGCGACAAATTTACCCACGTGACCTTGCATTTGTCGTGACTATAGCACACCTCACACGGCCCTACGTGTCGTAGGGCTGCAATAAATGGCCAACCCCCTAAAATGTCGCAACTATAGTACACTGACAGCAAAACCGTGTCATTCATAACGATTGTCGTGACTGAAAAACAGGGCCCTGGGGCCTGTTTTTCAGTTGAGATCATGTCCACTTGAGATCCGCTGAGATCGAAAGTGTTTTTCAGTTGAGATCATTTGAGGTGATCTCAAGTTAAGACTAAGATAAGACCGTTTGGGGTGCTTTTGGGTGTTTTTCAGTTGAGATCATCTCAGGGATCTCAAGTGAAAGGATCTCAACTTCGGTCTCAACTTGAGATCAGTTGGTACTTGTCTCAACTTTTTTATCCAGTTTCAAAATTAAAAGATATTTAGAGCAAAGTGTATTGATAACCTGGCAAACGTATATTCCAAATTTCATAGTTTTATTGTGGTTATTATGACCATGAGAGACAATTGATAAGCAACATAAAAACAAGGCACTGCACCACTTAGCTGGTTTGTGCTGAACCTACTGTAATGCTCAAAGTCAGTTTCAACTTGAGATCAGTCTCAACTTGAGATCGGTCTCAACTTGAGATCGGTCTCAACTTGACATTGGTTCACAAAAGGTATCGCAAGGGACTTGACATAACAGTTTGGGGCGACAATAGGCAATTTAGAGGCTCTGGTTTACTTAAATCACAGGAAGATCACTATAGAACTTGAGATAACTCTACACTGAGGGCTAGGGATCTCAACTTGAGATCCTTGGAGTTGAGATCCCCTAAGATCGGCTGTGTAGACTTGAGACAACATCTGAAAAACGCTTTCCGCCATTGATCTCAAAGTTGGTCTCAGGATCTTGGATTGATCTTAGCGGATCTCAAGTTGAGATCCTATCGACTGAAAAACACCCCCCTGGTTTGCTGGTTCTGCATGTAGGGAGTGTGTCCCATCAGAAACCAGGGGGCCGTTTCACTAGTGGGGTGGTAAAAGCGAGAGCTAGGACTGCAACAGTGCCAGCACAGCGATACCAACAGTGACAATGACAAGATCCCATTTCATCAGTGCTCTCACTGTTGATGTGGCACCAACTCTCACTGTTGGCATATTTTACAGCATAGTGCACTTAGTGAGCACAGGGTCTCGCTGTGCTCTCAAACCTCACTGTGTGTATATATTTCCCGTGCTTCCCATAGGAATTAAGCGATGAAATACGAGTAAGGGGTACATATGTCCTATAATCGTACCAAATATCAAGAAGAATGGCCGTACCGTTCCAAAGTTATCGGCGTTTGAATTTTTCACTCTCTCCGTGCGTTTGCGTTGGTCGCTGTTCTTTTTCACTCCCTCCATAGTGCGGCAGAGTTTCGGCTGTTCTTTTTGTCTCCCCCCGGAGCCCATCGGGAAGTGCTCGACACTGGCCACCAGAGCAGTATTTGCTATGACAAAATTCAAACGCCTATATCTTCCGAACGGTGCAGCGGACTTTCTCCATATTTGGTAAGATTGTAGGTTATAGGGATTACTTACTTGTGTAAAATTTTCATTGCCTAACTTCTCCGGGAAGTGGGTGAAAGTATGCCCTACTCTGAAATAAACAAAGCTCTAAACCCAACAGTGACATGGTCTACCCTGTCACTAATAGTGCCTCAACAGTGATAGGTACAGTGAGACCTAATTTTCTAGTGAAACGTACTCTCTCACTGTTGCTCTCACTCCTTACCTGACTCACATTCATGCTTGACTGCACCTTCTCATGAAACGCAAACTATCACTGTGGTCTCACTATGACAGCCTACCCTCCTAGTGAAACAGCCCCCAGTATGCTCAGGCCAAATATAGACCAAGGCAAACGCGACTAGGCACAGCACCTGTATTAGCTATGACTTGCCCAAATTGTGTGACATAATATATGAGGAGTATTGAATATGTATGTGGTCAAATCTGGAATGTCTTACCAACAATAGCGGTAAGACAAAGTCAGAACAAATGTATTATTATATGGATATGATCTCAATAAAGAAATTTTGGGGGGAAAAACCAAAACCCAGTAAAACACCCAGTATATAATAATTCACTTAAGCAAGTCTATGGTCAGTCTCAGTCTGAGACACGCTCAAGTGTGTCCCATCAGATGTGAATATGTATATAGCATATTTAGTCATTATCATCATCTAATAGTTTCCTTATCTAGTAGCAGATGACAGTATCCATAACTAAGTGTCTGCTATTTAATGACAGGTCTGATATAGTAAATATGTTGTCCCCAAAAAGACTATAAACTAAAAGTTCTATTTTTAGGAACCAATCAGTAGTGGGGCAGGGGAATGGTCAGACTGGGATACTGGGCCCTGTTTTTTAGTCACAACATGCGTAACTTACGACACGTATCTGCCGTCAGTGTGCTAGAGAGATACGATCATAGAGTGGGTACGACACTTAGTGAAGATACGACACTTAGGGAGCTAAAAGGTGTGCTATAGTTACCATAGTCGGTGGCCAATGGACCGGAAAAAGTCGCCATAAGTGTCGGATATCTAAGACCACTCTGGACATGTCGTAGGGAATGCGCAACTTCACTTTCCGTAGGAATTAAGTGATGAAATTTTAACACGGGTAAGGTATACATATAACCTATAATCGTACCAAATATGAAGAAAATCGATCGCACCCTCCCCAAGATATCGGCGTTTGAATTTTGTCATAGCAAATACTGCTCTGATGACCAGTGTACCCCTACCACCATGTGGTCTAATAGCCTGCAGTGCAGCCACCATTCATCAGACGGCGTGTTCATGCCTACGCTGGTTCCCGGGTCATCCGCTAGGGGGCACGGTGGAATTAGATCCGATCGATAGCCCGATGTTTCAAATTCAAACGCGGAAATCTTCATAACGGTGGATTCGATCGTCTTCATATTTGGTACGATTATAGGTTATATGTATCCCTTACTCTTGTTAAAATTTCATTGCTTAATTCGTAGGGGAAGCACAGGAAATCCACCGTGACGTTTTATAGAACATAAGACAGTTCTATACTTGTCGTAACTTCAGACGAATTTCCCCAAGATCCCTTGATTCGACTTACGACCGTGTCTATAGCACACCCGCCATCTTGTGTCTTGAAAAAACGCGTAAAATCTTGATCCGATCTTAGGTGATCGTAGACTTGCGATATCGTGACCAGGGGCCTGTTTTTCAGACAGCGACGTCTTTATTTGTAGTAATCACAAAAGAGTGACCAGTTGGGCGACCAAACCAGTGATCATGACCAAAAAGTGTTCCTCAGACCCGGTCACTATTCAGCTGTTATGATTACTGTTGGTCCAAGGCCCATTCAAAACAAAAGCATGTCTCACATGTATATTACTCAACAGAAAATTGTGAAATTTGGGAATTAGATAAAACAGATATAGATTATTCAAGGCAGTAAATATTGTTTCATTTGATAAAGTGGAAGTGTATAAAATGAAATATGCCACCATTTGGGCTAAATGGTCACAACTCTGGAACTCAAAACCGTCACCACGACACTTTACCCCTGAAAGTGGTCGCACATGTTATGACGTTGCGTCTCTGGAACCCAAAGGTCTCCAAACGGTCACTAACTGGTCACTATAGGAAAGAGTCACGACTAAAAAACAGGCCCCAGGCCTTTATAGTTGGGACATTGATAGCGAAGTGTTAGATTCTTTGCAGTAAGCTGAAAGCCTGTGTGAGCATTGTAACCTCTAGATGACGTATATGAGCGCGATTTCCCGCGCTCAATAGCCACTGAATTCTGCGTTAAACTGAACAATAAAGGTAAATAAAGTTAGGCCTTGATGTTATGAATGTGGTGCTAAAATCCTGCCCAAACTACTGATACTATCTCAATCTTTGGTCTCTGCTTGCAGGTTAGCGCATCACAAGGATCACCCGTTCATGTTGTCTGCTCCCACTGGAGGATAGGCCGGTAGCAGTCAATGTGGATCTCGGTGTCACTCTCGGCATTGCTGTTGGCCTCATCTGCCGGCCGGCCTGCCACCCACCACTAAATATCTATTGAAACAGCTTTGTGGCAGTGCCCAAAATCCCACTAGCGATCAATGGAATACACCAGAAATGCAAATTATGGTATTTAGGCCTGGCCGGCAGTCAGCAACCACAAACAGGCCAGCCGAGGCTGGGCGACAGGGTTCCACTGAGCAGATCATTGCCGCTGATGTGCAAAATGGGCTGTTAGCTGTCTGCGACAACCACAATGTCATTGATAACAAGCACACTGCTATCGGCCAGGGCTAGCACCAGCTTGGCGGAACAGCAGCTTTCTTTCAGTAGTTTTGATTAGGGAAATCTCTTTAGGCATCAGGCCAACCCTTTTTGAGGTGATTGACTGGTGTTCTACAAGATATAGTTATCCCAGTGACTGCTGATAATCCCGATAAGAGGCAGGGTGTAAATATTTGGATATATAAAAATTCTCTCGTGCACATTTGTGCATTTCATATATAAAAAAAAAAAAAGGAGGCTTTCCAATGAAATGCACGAAAGTGCACGAGGGAACTACATGGTAGGGTCATTATTCATAGAGATGACAGAGATTGCTTTGGTATTTAATCTAGATCATTGACATATATCAAAATCTATCCTCAAGGGGAACACGTAATAAACAGCTTGAAAGTGAGAATTCTAGAACAGGTTATTTACACACTTTGATAATTTATATGCATGAACATGTATATAATTTGCTCATTTCAGGCGTTCCCAGACATCCTCCGTACGTCTGTACCTCGGGAATGGCAGCACGACCCTACCCTAGTGGATATTTACAGCCATGGCCGAGCCAACCACGACTTAAAATGTATGTCTACCAGGGCGACCCCTGTTGGTGGCTACCCAACGCGCGGACCCATTAACTTCCGGCTTTGGGACCCAGACAAACCTGTGAAGCTAAATACTGATTCAAAACTCGCTGCTCGAAGGAAGAAAAAGACACACACACGGAATCCTTCTGATGGCAGTTCACAAGGCAAAGACGAAATGCAGCCCATTGCCTTACCGCTAATGGATCTGATCACAGGGAACCCTACTTAGCTGAAAATGTTTATGCAAATGTGCCTTCAATAATGCATATCAGTCATTTGCCCTTATAATGATTATGTATTATTTTGTGGGGGTTTTTAATAAGTATGTAAATCATGAGGTATATAAGTTAAATGCGGCACGAGAAATGTGCACGTTAAATTACATGTGTAAGTCAAGATAGGTGTCTACTTTAAGATTGTCCATTATGTAAATTACCATTTTATTTAGGCTGTTATACATTTTAAAATATGGGATCCAAGCACTGTTATATTGGAATTGGTAACAAGGTGTACCTCTCAACATCTTGCACTCAATATGTATTTCATCTCAGTGTATTGTCTCTCATATACAATTGTCTTTCTTTTACAAAGTATATGCATAGTGGTCTCCAGTTTTATCGTATATTTTTGGGAGAGGGTGTGCTGACATATACAGTCTTATAATACTTGTACTTAAATCTAATTAGCATTCTTCCTAAATCAATAAGGAGATACGTTTGAACGCTTTGCATAAGGTAGATAAGATTGCATAATTTTAATTTTACTATTTCCATAGGCAAGAACTATATTGAAGTTGTCTCGTTATATGGAAGTTTCACTGTAGTATGTGTCATGTATACATCTATAAGATGTAGGGGTATAATTATGTATATGCATATTCTATATAATTTCCTTTTAACGACATGTATTAGTATCATCGATTAAATATCACAAAATACTGAAATTCATCTTGAGTTGAGCTTTACATGTTAGAGAAGATAAATGGGTTGCCAAATAGTAGATGTTCTAAACAGTCAAAGGAAGGCCTTTTTTTTTTTTTTTTTTTTTAATTTTCAAATTTATACTGCCTTCTATGCAAATATACATAGCTGGTCTGATCGCAGAGGCAGAGTTTCCCATAGCTTCTGGCTAGGTTATAAAGCCAGAACATACAATCCATCACAAAATAAGATCAATCCGAAATAATATGAAGTTGAATCATTAAATATTAAATTTAAGATCTAAATAGAAGTTCTGTTAATGATCATAACACCGTTTTTGAGAGCATCTTAAATAAACGCGTGAACCGGTTTGGTGTTACTGATTCGTAGAATAATCCATACAAATGGTATATCAGGGATAAAAAAAAAAGACCTGGGTGACTTTATATTAAACTCAACATATTCTAGGAGTGTTTGCACAATAAAGTAGGCGTGGGTTAAATAACTCGTCATACGATTAGGAAGACTGGGTACGGGACTGGGTCCTAGGACGATATAGATATACCAAAATTTACAAGGTCTAGGCCCTGTTTTTCAGTCAAGAAGTTTTATGGAAGACATCTTTGAGGCGTCAGTGTCCAATAGACGCGATATCTTAGAGGATATGCCTAAGATCTTAGGCCTAAGACACTCAGGGTGGTCTGACGTGTGCTATAGTCATGACAATCTTCACGTGGTTCAAAATGTCTTACAAACTGTCTTAGACCTAAGACATCTATGGACATGTCATACCGAATGCACAACTTCACTTCCCGTAAGAATTAAGCGATGAAATTTTAAGATGAGTAGGGGGTACATATAACCTATATTTGTGTATTCACGAGGCTTAGCTGTAGCACTTCTGACACCAAATTTTTTCTAACCACGATGTCCGTCAAAAGACTTCAACGGAACGAAAAAATTACAAACCGTACATATAACCTATAACCGTACCAAATATGAAGATATTGGCGTTTGAATTTCGTAATAACAAAAATCTGCTCTGGTGGCCAGTGTTCTTTCCCCCAAGCCTCCATATACATACATATAACCTATAACCGTACCAAATATGAAGATATTGGCGTTTGAATTTCGTAATAACAAAAATCTGCTCTGGTGGCCAGTGTTCTTTCCCCCAAGCCTCCGCTAATATATGCGGCAACCTTGACATTCACTGCGCACCGGGTACACTGTACATCACTCTGCCAGCAGAGATTCTGTGCGCTAGCGCCGCAAAAAATCTGCGGGGAGAGTTGTTGTAGTCGTCCGCAATTAAACAAGTCCATTGTCGATCGATAGCCCACTGTTTCAAATTCAAACGCCAATATTGGTGGATTGGAGCCGTCAATCTTCTTCGTATTTGGATAGATTATAGGTTATATGTATCCCTAACTGGTGAGAAAGTTGCATTGCTTAATTCCTAGGGGAAGTGTGTGAAAATCATCTATATACGCATAGTGACTTGTACTGAGTCTAAGTTTGATAGAACCTAAGACAATTCTATACTTGTCGTAATGAAAGACACTTTTGGCGGCGATCTTGGGTGCCATGCTACGATAATGTCTATAGGACATCTTTTGTCTTCCAAAATAAATTCGCAGAGACTAAGATAATGTTGTCACTGATTCAGACAGCGACGTCTTTATTTGTAGTGATCACAAAAGAGTGACCAGTTGGGTGACCAAACCAGGGCCCTGTTTTTTAGTCACGACATTCGTAACTTACGACACGTATTTGCTGTCAGTGTGCTATAGAGCTACGATCTTAAAGGGGCTAAGACACTTAGTGGGAATACGAGACTTAGGGAGGTAAAAGGTGTGCTATAGTCACGACACTCGGTGGCCACTGGACCGGAAAGTGTCCCCCTAAGTGTCGTAGGTCTAAGACCACTTTGGACATGTCCTACCGAATGCGCAACTTCACTTCCCGTTGGAATTAAGCAAGGGATATACAGTAAAACCCCGCTTAAGGGGAAGCTCTCTGTTCCGGGCCAAGTGACCCCTTAAGCGGGGTTTTCAGTCTGCCAATGGTTATACAATAGAGGTACATAACTACATAAATGAAGGAAAAGCTGGTTATCAGGTTCAAATGTTTAATAATAACACATTAATAAACAAATAAATTGAAAATAGATATAAAACTGGGCCCTGTTTTTCAGTCACGACAATCGTTATGGGCGACGTGTTTTTGCTGTCAGTGTTCGATAGACACGACACTTTAGTGAATAGGTGATATGTCGTGAGTCTAAGAGGCGTAGGGTGTCCAGACGTGTTTTTCAGTCACGATTGAAAATGTCGCCCAAATTGTCGTTGGTTCATGACAGCTATGGACATGTCGTACAGAATGCGCAACTTCACTTCCCCTTGGAATTAAGCGATGAAATTTTAACACGAGTAAGGTCTCCATATAATCGATAATCGTACCAAATATGAAGACAATCGGACTCACCGTTTTGAACAATTTTAAAGAATAACAGAGTCTCATACCGAACGTTCCCTGAAAAATTAAGGTATTTTTCAAAGTTGTGCCAAAACTGAACCAGTGATATGAAATGAGTATAATTATATTTTTCTTATAGGTAAATATATGTATTTTAACATGAAATAGGATTTGGCCAACAAATAGAAAAAAAAAAAATTTCTGTTCTGAAGCTGCAAAAGTACGTTTTTCCATACAGTGACCCATAAGCCCAGGGGCGACACCCCGCGGCTCCCTTGAGAACCCGTCGGTTAGACTATGTAGTACATTCGTGAACGGCAGCATTGCTGAGTGACTCACCATAAGTAGGTCATGAACTCGATCATGTGGTAGCACCCATTCCACCATCTTGCTTCTGCTATGTGCACATGTACCTGTAACTGTTAGACCTCTCTATAAAGAATCTTATACATCAAATCTCACTTGAATCATTTAATGGTGGCAGCGGTGGGATCGAGAGTCTGCAGAGAAGATAAGGAAGCCCTGGGTGAGATCCTTTCAATCAGTAAATGAAAAATGGGTGCAGCAGAAGTACACAGACTGGCCCAAAAACTAGAAACTACTGACATTCCATAAACTCTGACCATAGCTGAGGGTAGATAACCTCACTAAAAACCTGTGCATCAGCTTAGGGGCATATATAGTGGTATCTAAACTATCTTCAGTCCAGCACAGTGTGTGAAATAAACACCGCAAACAAGGAGTCAGTAGGCATAGGAAAAAAGTGACCATGGCTACATTAGAGGGATCACAAACACCAAAAATAAACTGGGCAGACACTGACCAAGCCGGTGCAGTGAGCATGTTTAACCCATTCGCGGCGGGCCATTTTCAGAGCGCGCGAAGTCAGCCCGGGTAACAGTTAGATTCTACCGCTTGGCGGCGGGCATATATAACTTCCGGCCCAGATCTGGGTCGGCGCCACGATGTCTGGTTAGAACTATTTGTTTTATTGAATTGATGGTAAATAACAATAAAAGTTGTTGACACTGTTGTCTTCCTATGACTATATTCTAACTCCTCTGAGAATTTGGTATGGTATATATAAAGAATAATAGAGAAAATCCAGAAACAAGTATGGGTAACTGGACAAGATTCAAACCAAAAAAAAATGGCGCCCGCAAGGGCACAGACGCTGGCAAGCATCTTATGTCTTTGAACCTGGATTTATATATTGGATTATTCGAATATTAATCTGCCAGCGGAAGAGGAGCAATATATATATATTCCCTACGTGTGTGGGTGGTTATTATGGAGAAATAGCCTGCAGATCAACGCATATGGCCTGGAACAAGTTGAGACATCGATCGCAAAATAAGTGTGACAGTGGTTTATATTGACAATGCCAGCCTGCGAAGTCCCGGTTCTGCAGTGATATAACTTTGCTGCTGTCATAACCATACAAAAATGCATTGACATCTCTAATCATCACCCTGGGAATATTCCACAAGTCTTCACGATTCTGACAGTGTCTGGTTTATTCATATAGACGGCAAATAACGGGAGAAAATGGATATTTACCAAGGCGCCGAACCTAACAACATGCTACTCAGTGCAGTGTCAATGAAGCCAATACTAAGAAAGCAGAGTTTTTTAGCCATCACCTCGCCCAGGATTTGGTCGATTTACTCCTACAAGACGTTATGACATCGCTATTGGATTATACTGGAAGGAACAGAAAAGCCTGCTGATTCTGTCCCCTGTGAAATCAACATCATTATATTCTTTGCTGGATCTGTAGGAGTCAATCTCACCAAGGGGTTATATATGTGGCTTCGCCCCAGCATGGCGTGTTTGTGGTCGGCACTTTCAAATCCAGCAACTCCCTTCACCGCAGTGCAAAGACAACGTGTAGAAAATGATCTCGCACAAGGTTTAAACCTTCAGGAAATTAATGGAGACAACGAATATATACAACGAATCACCACACTCTAAGGTTTGTTCCTATATAAATTTTGTAAAATTTAGACGTTTCGATGAATAGAAAATAAATAAAACATAACCCACATCGAACTACGCATTACCCTGTATGGGTGGGGAAACACTTGGCAATGTAGGTTAGTTAGAAAATCATATCACACAAGGGTTTAACATTAAATATATGAAAAGTGACTTATACGAGGATATTCCCCACACTCTGAGGTTGGTTCCCGTATGATATTTTACATTTTGATCGAGAATTAACTTGATTATCGAATTAAACCGTTGCGCCTTACGCGGTTCATATTTTGGCTTGCTTCAACATGGTGTCAACTGCGGAGGGGGGTTGACACGGCACGGACAGTAGAAGATGTCGATTTGAAAATTAATTCGTATGGACTTTTAACGTTAGATAATTGATCAGGGAATTATATGGGAGCAAAGCCAAGACTCCGAGGTTTATTCCAGTATATATATTGTCAGGTTTAAACGAGTGGAAGTAATAGTAAATGAATTAAAGATATTGACATCGAACCGGGCTATCGACTCAGTGGTGGGGCGGGTAGGGTAGGAACGCTTGTCAAGTGACAGCGGATCTGGGCGAGTTTGCAAATCATTTCGCACAAGGATTTAACATTAAATATATGAAAAGTGACTTATACCAGCATATTCCCCACACTCTGAGGTTGGTTCCCGTATAATATTTTACATTTTGATCGAGAATTAACATGATGATCAAATTAAACCGTTGCGCCTTACGCGGTTCATTTTTTGGCTTGCTGCAACATGGCGTCAACTGCGGAGGGGGGTTGACACGGGAGTGACAGCATTAGATGTCAATTTGAAAATCAATTCGTATGGACTTTTAACGTTAGATAATCGATCAGGGAGTTATATAGGGGCAAAGCTGAGACTCTGAGGTTTATTCCAGTATATATATTGTGATATATCATTGAGTAGGGAAATGTGAGGTGAGGCTTACACGTGCATTTTTTTTTTTTATAACGACGTAGTCGCTTACCGGATACGCTTTCAGCGAGGACCCAGAACTTGAGGCCCCATTTTGTGGGTTTGAGGGGCATGTATTGTTGATGTGCACATTTCCCCTTGTGCTTTATCATCGTTTCGTCTACGCAAATCTCCCGTTTGGGGCGATAAATGAGTTTTGAGACTTTGTTTAGGTGATTCATCAACCAAGAAACACGATCGATAGCTGCGGGGGGTGCCTCATTATCGTCTTTCTGTTCTCGACCGAAGTTGAGGTACCTGCAAAGGGACTGCTATGGAATCACTACGTGTGAAACACCTTCATACACAAATATATCAGAATAATGGCAAATCTAATGCAAAAAAGCTATTTTACGTAGAAATACAGTGGTTTATCTCTGAATATTGTTTTTGGGAAGTATTTCAGCTTACCGTAGTATATCGAGGAAACGATCACGGGTCAGTATCGTACCAAAGTAAGGTGTTGATAGCTCTCGTATTCTTGACTAGTAGTCCTGGATTCGTATTTTTTTCACTATCGACATCAACATTGTCAGTCCTATGAAGATTTTCATGTCTTGAACACTGATAGGTGTCCATTTCCTTTTCTTTGCGGATCCACGAACTCGATTATCGTTTGCGTATCTGTTGGTGCAGCCTACCAGGGCTTCGAGGAAACCGTACGTGAGGAATAATCGGAAAAAGTTTATCGGTGTTTTTGGCATATCGGAGTCCACTTCTGAAGTCATTCCTGAGCTGCTTTCATCGAAATCTGTTGGGGGATGTTTATTTCCCAAATTTGCCTTAATTCTTGTCCATTTACGACCACAAGCTGTGGTTTCTTGGTCTTTCGTAAATGTCGGGACATCTTCAGCTGAGTGTACATCGTCTTCACCACTGTCAGAACTCGCATCATTCGCGGAGGCCGAACTGCTGGATTCGCTATCGAATTCGTTGATTTTGGACGTTTCTGGTTGGTTTTGCTCTGTTCTTTCGACATTTCCTAAGGGTTTTTCTGTGTCAGATTCACTATCGTCTTTCCCATGTAGTAAGGCCACTGTTGTGATCGGTAGGTCGTCCTCCCAATCCCCCCAGTCGCAGTCGTCGTCCGACCATTCCGCCATTTTGGCATCGGGGGCGTGGACGTCTGCTTCTGATCTTACTCGCACCGGATTCATTCTTTTTTTCTATGGTTTCCATGGTAACTATATTTTTGTAATGATTATTCTTAGAAAGGGTTATATCTTTTCTAAATATATTGAAAAAAACAGAACTATTCCTTCATTATTTATTGTTTTAGGGACGTTTCAAATTTTGATAACGAGATCTCGCAAAAATGATGCCTCCAGGCATCACCCGATCTACCATGGTGTCGCCTCCAGGCATCACCCGATATACCGTGGTGATGCCTGGAGGCATCACCCGCCGCGAATGGGTTAAACAGCAATGTGAGTTGTATTTCTCCGTAAAAGATATCAAAAAGGAGAAGCAAGTTGACCATATACTACTGTTTAGTGGGGAAACTGGCATTAAGAAGTATAACTCGTGGAGGTTATCGGATGCCCAAAAGAAGGATCCCGAAGTAGTATGGGAAAGATTC
The DNA here is from genome assembly GCA_950022655.1 of Alentia gelatinosa. Taxonomy (NCBI): domain Eukaryota; kingdom Metazoa; phylum Annelida; class Polychaeta; order Phyllodocida; family Polynoidae; genus Alentia; species Alentia gelatinosa. Next base: position 54,666,803 of record OX465581.1, read on the forward strand.
CTGGGACAAGTAGACACAAAGGAAAATTGGAGAGTAGCGAGGCTATACTTACAAAAGTACAAACAAGAGGAAAGAGAAAATATAGACGACTATGTGGCTAGACTCAAACTACAGGCGATTTAGTGCAAATTCGCAGATAACGAGTATGACGAACGAGTAATCGAGAAGATTATCAGCGGCACCCGATATTCTGAACTACAGAAAACGCTACTGAGCAAAGACAAACTGACACTGGAGGAGGCGATCAATTTAGCACATACCGAAGAAGCGTCAGTTGTACACATGGCACAGCTGGCAACAGTACAGACCGCACCGGTTACCATAAATGTCGTAAACCGCAAGACTGGCAAGCCATGTTGGTTTTGTGGACGCTATCATGCACACAGACGCGAGGCATGCCCAGCATATGGCGACACATGTGTGAAGTGTAAAGAGAAGAACCACTGGAAGGTTATGTGCCCACAAAATCAAAACAACGATGCACGACGCAGTGACAGCGTGAAAGGCAAATACAAGGGCCCACCTAACCAGAAGAAAACAGCATACAAAGGTCGGCCATACAAAAAGAGACGCATGGTTCACATTGTGAATAAGGATAACCAGGAGTCAGACGAGGATGAAGAATACTATGCCCAACACGATGAAGACGTTAGTGATCAGTTCGAACATATGACTCTGAACATGCTCAGCTTAGCGAATATTAACAGACCTGCAAAAAGCGGCGAAGATCGCGAAGAGGCTTACGCAGTTATACAAGCAAAGCGTGACAGCAGAATGATAGCAGATATACGCATGAAGGTCGACACAGGCGCTCAAGGCAACACACTACCACTGCGGATGTTCCGAGAACTGTATCCCGACAAAATAGATGGTGCTGGAAAACCGAAACCAGGTGTTGGTAAGGACAAAAACACCACACTTACAGCATATGGTGGGAGAACCCTCCGCCATTTTGGGGCAGTGACCCTCCCATGCCTATACACAGGAAAAGACTGGGAGCCAACCGAGTTCTACATAACAGATGTGAATGGACCGGCAATACTCGGTATGCCAAGCTCACTGAAATTCCAACTAGTGACACTCCACTGCGAAGTGAAAGTAAATGAGATGCCAAAAGTCAACTCAGTGCGAGATCTACAGAAGATGTATCCCAAACAGTTTGATAGGATTGGCGAGTTTCCCGGGACATACCGGATCGTGTTGAAAGAATACGCCCAGCCGATCATACATGCACCAAGAAAGTGCTCGATGCATTTAAAAGATGAACTCCAGTCCGAGCTAAACAAGATGGAAGAAGACAGGGTCATCCGAAAGGTCGATGAACCTACAGACTGGGTAAGCAGTCTGGTCATGTCCCGGAAGTCAAATGGGAAGCTAAGAATTTGCCTGGATCTGAAGGATCTCAACAAGGCCATCAGGAGATGTCACCATAAAACCCCGACCCTAGACGAAATAACACACAAATTCAGCGGGGCACAATTCTTCAGCAAATTAGATGCAAAAAACGGGTACTGGTTAGTTAAACTAGATGCTGAGTCATCTCTCCTCACAACCTTCAACAGTCCATTTGGGCGATACTGCTTCCTGCGGATGCCATTCGGGCTTGTCATGAGCCAAGACGTGTTCCAGCAGCGGATGGACCAGTTCCTGGAAAGATGTCCGGGGACTGTGGGGATAGCAGACGACATAGTAGTATACGGCAAGACCGAAAAGGAGCATGACGAAAATCTCCAGAATGTGATGATGAAAGCTGTAGAATATGGACTGGTGCTCAACAGTGAAAAATGTGCCATCAAAACGCCACGCATAGAGTTCTTCGGTATGGTATACACCAAAGATGGCGTCAACCCTGACCCAAAAAAGGTCACGGACATCAAAGGGTTGGACCAACCACAGACAAAGCGGGAGCTGCAGGAATTCCTGGGGATGGTGACATATATGTCCCCATTCATACCAGACCTAGCAGAGAATGCAGCTGACCTGAGGGCCCTGCTGAAAGAAGATACAGACTATATATGGACGCAATCACACAAAAAGGCATTTGACAAAGTAAAAGCACTGATATGCAGTGAGACAACCTTAACTTACTTCGATCGAGACAAGGAGACAACCATCCAAGTTGACGCGTCAGGAAGGGGGTTAGGAGCAGTGCTCACGCAGAATGGAAAACCAATTGCGTTTGCATCGAAGTCGCTGACAGACACTGAAAAAAGATATGCGAACATAGAGCGCGAGCTACTTGCCGTTGTGTTTGGCTGTGAGCGGTTTCACACATACGTCTATGGCAAGCCTTTCACAGTGGAAAGTGATCACAAACCACTGGAAATGATCCAACACAAAGCCCTCACTGCAGCATCTCCAAGACTCCAGAGGATGCTAATGCGGCTGCAACCATATGACGTGACCATCAAATACCGCCCAGGCAATGAAATGGTGGTTGCGGATGGGCTATCGCGTGGCTCGAGCAGAAACAAAGACCAGATAGACCTGGATGTCCAGCTGAACATCGTTAGTATCACTGAGGAGCGGTTGAACAACATACGCGAGGAAACATCAAAGGACCACATCCTGTGTGAACTGAAGGAGGTAGTAGTACATGGCTGGCCTTATAATATCAAGGAGCTTCCAAATGAACTCAGACCATACTGGTCATTCCGTGATGAGCTGGCCATTGAGGATGGACTCATTCTAAAAGGCGAGCGGGTGATGATCCCCAAAACAGTGCAAGAGAATATCCTAACAAAACTCCACATGGGTCACCAGGGCATTGAAAAAACCAAACTCCGAGCCAAGGACTGTGTTTATTGGTTGAACATCAACAAAGACATTGAGCAACTGGTGAGGAGCTGCATTGCATGCCAAGAGCACCAGAAATCACTCCCACATGAGACCTTGAAACAACACAAGCTGCCTACAAGACCGTGGCAGGCCCTTGGCACAGACCTGTTCCAGCTGGAGGGAGAACCGTACCTGATTGTAGCTGACTACTATAGTAAGTTCCCCATCATCCGCAAGATGCCACAACCATGTACCAGCCAAGCAGTTGTTCATGCGACCATGGAGATTTTCTCAGAACATGGAGTTCCAGCAAAAGTGATTAGCGATAATGGAGGACACTATGACTCTGTCCACTACAGGAATTTTGCAAGAACCTGGGGTTTTGAACATGTCACATCGTCACCTCACTATCCCCAGTCAAACGGATTCATAGAACGGACCATTCAAACAGTAAAAAACACTCTAAAAAAGGCGAAGACAACCGGATGGAACAGTCACATGGCGCTCTTGTGCCTGCGCACGACCCCAGTGGATAGTGTAATACCAAGTCCTGCTGAGCTTCTCTACAAGCGTAAAATCCAAGGAAACATACCAGTTCAGATCAGGAACACCATAGACCAGAAAGACCAGGGGGCTGTTTCACTAGGAGCTATAAGTCTTGCTGTTTGTAACAGTGGCAGCAAAGCGGCAGTTTGCGTTTCATTAAAAGGTGCAGTCAAGCGTGAACAGCACTTGGGACACAAGCGGCACCAACAGTGGCAGAACCCGTTTCATCAGTGCAGTGGCTCTCGCTGTTACTGCCACTGTGGAGCTGCTGTAAGCGAGAGGGTCTACCCTCTCGTTTGTTACGTGTATAGAATATTCTCACCCGCTTCCCGTATGAATTAAGCAATGAAATTTTTACACGAGTAAGGTATACATATACCCTATAATCGTACCAAATATCAAGAAGATCGGACACACCGTCCTGAAGATATCGGCGTTTGAATTTTTCACTCCCTCCGTGCGTTTGCGTTGGTCGCTGTTCTTTTTCACTCCGTCTGTAGTGTGGCGGAGTTTCGGCTATTCTTTTTGTCTCCCCCTGGAGGCCGACGGGAAGTGCTCATATTTGCTATGACGAAGTTCATACCCCGATAACTTCGGGACGATACGGCCGTTCTTCTTCATATTTGGTACGATTATAGTTTATATGTACCTCTTACTCATGTTAAAATTTCATTGCTTAATTCCTATCAGAAGCATGGGAAATCCTGTATATACACACAGTGAGGTTTGACAGCATAGCGTGACCCTGTGCTCACTAAGTGCACTATGCCGTTGAATATGAGCGGCAGTAGGCAACAGTGAGACTTCAACAGCGAGACCACTGATGAAACGCGATTTTGGCCTTGACACTGTTGGTGCCACTGTTGGTGCCACTTTTGCAGTCTCACCTCTCACTTTCACCCCACTACTAGTGAAATAGCTCCCAGGTCCGAATCAGAATGGAGGAGCGACAGGAGACTCAGAAGGGAGACCATGACAAGCGGGCAAGAGACCTGGCACCACTCATCCCGGGACAGACTGTTCGGGTGCAGGATCACAGATCTGGTCTGTGGGCCCCCGCCAAGGTGTTGAACAAGTGTCCTGAGCCAAGGTCATACATGATCCAAACACCACAGGGTGGGACTCTTCGCAGGAACCGTAGACACCTTCTGGATGTCCCGACACCAGCCAAGAACACAGGACAGGATAGCCCTGGACCTGAAACTAGGCCTGTTATGCCTGGAACACCAAAACATCGTGCCACAACTAGGTCTGATATGCCCAACACGACAAGTGGTCATTCCCCAAGGAATGTGACCACTGAGAGTAGTGCCACTGCTCTCACACCACCGAGTCAGCCGAGCCCTCCAACACTAGAGGTGGCCCCCCACACTACTCACTCAGGAAGAGTGGTGGTCGCACCATCTAGGATGGATATGTGAAGAGACGTGCCGTGTGAAAACTTGAAAACATTGACTTGTTGCATGAAAGTGATCAACATTGACATGTCATTCCATTCCAGGAAACCATACTACCTACAGTAAAACCCCTCTTAATGGGACACCCTCCGTTCCGGGCCAAGTGTCCCCTTAAGCGGGATGTCCCCTTAAGTGGGGTGTCCCCTAAAGCGGGGTTTTCAGTCTGTCAATGGTTATACAATAGAGCATACAGGTCTACATAAATGAAGGAAACGATGGTTATTAGGTTAAAATGTTTATCAATAACACATAATTAAGTAAATAAATATAAATTATATAATATAAATGAATACAAATATACAAACAAAAAAAAGATAATAGAGGTTAATAGACTGAGCATTCCCAAGCGGGCCTGGGCGGCCAGAGTGTGGTTTTTCATGGTAATAACCACATCTCTAGCAGCTCTGGGCGGGCCACAGTGAGTGGATATTAGTACCAGTGATTTTCGCGCCTGTTGAAGGTGCCAGGTAAGAGGCCCGCTTACAGGTTAGCTGTGGGCGACACAGGGAGGGCTAAGGGCTTTGAAGGTGCGGTATTCAGTGAGTCGTCGTGGCTCTGGGCGGCTCACGATGAGTCCTTTTAGGGCTGCTGATTTCTCTCAGAAGTTACTGGGGTGGGGGGTGGGGGGGGGGGGCATTGACCGGGGGTATAAAAAGGAGCGAATTTTACAAGAAAGGTAAATCCACCTTCATATATTGTTCTGTCTGTCCCGTACAAACGGGCACCATAAACTTGAATTTACAGTATTTTTGATATGATGTCCTTCCAACCTGTCCCCTTAAGCGGGGTTTTTAAGCATTTCTGTACCAAAAAAGTGTCCCCTAAAGCGGGGTGCCCCCTTAAGCGGGGTGCCCCCTTAAGCGGGGTGTCCCCTTAAGCGGGGTGTCCCTTTAAGCGGGGTTAAAATAAACTCTTGATAGTGGGAAAAATTTCCGTTCCGAGCAATTTGTCCCCTTAAGCGGGGTGCCCCCTTAAGCGGGGTGTCCCCTTAAGCGGGGTGTCCCCTTAAGCGGGGTGTCCCCTTAAGCGGGGTGTCCCGGAAGAGGGGTTTTACTGTACAGTAGAACCCCGCCTAACGGACACCCCGCGTAAGCGGACACCCCATGTTAACGGACACCTTTGGTCGGAACGGTTCCCTATATTAAATGTTTATTTAACCCCGTGTAAGCGTACACCTCGCGTAAGCGGACACTTTGGCCCGAAACGGAGGGTGTCTGCTTACACGGGGTTCTACTGTATATGCTTATTGAGTAAACTAAAGTTAGAAAAATGCAGGTACTGGACTCATGGACAAACATCCACAGAAGATAAAGTCTCATTGAAAGACTATACATTGACAATGCTGTAGAAGGGGGTTGTAGTACATTCGTGAACGGCAGCATTGCTGAGTGACTCACCATAAGTAGGTCATGAACTCAATCATGTGGTAGCACCCATTCCACCATCTTGCTTCTGCTATGTGCACATGTACCTGTAACTGTTAGACCTCTCTATAAAGAATCTTATACCATCAAATCTCACTTGAATCATTTAAGACTAATCCTATAACTATGATACCCAGTTTGCAATCATTGCTCTTTAACCATCATTAGTGGTCCACATTTCTCAAGGGCCGGATAGCTGTGTATTTATAGAGGATTTGATTATCTAAGTTTAAAATTTGCATGCCAGAATTCAGCTGGCTTTATTTATTTAACATTGCTATATATGTGTACATATACATGTGTATATTGGAAAGAACCGATTTAAGGCTATAGGGAGCCAAAGTGAACCCGTTGCAACCACAGATAGCCGGTTACAAAATGATATTTCCGGGTATAGGCACTCAGTACTTTGACTATGTAGGTTCGAGATTATATGTGTCATTCTCCAATCTTTTAGATCCAAATTTTTAAGAAACTTAACAACTGTCATCGTAGTTTCGAAACAGAGTTATTCAGAGACGATAGTAGTAAACTACACTTCAAAAGTAACAAAAGAGACCAAAAACGAAAGTCTAGCCTCAAACCCCCATAGCTTTAGCACTAAGCCTCATTCTTACTGGCCACCGGAAATGGTGTTTTGTAGGTGGGTATCTGTGGTTTCAGCGGGTTCACTTTGGCTCCCTATGGCCTGAGGGGGGGGGGGGGGGTGCATATCTGAGTATTTGTATTGGGGGGGGGGGGGGTATTTTTGGGTATTTCCGAGGGGGGGGGGGGGAGTTATTTTTGGGTATTTCCGAAGAGGGGGGGGGGGGGGCATTTTATTTGGAGGGTATTTCCAAGGGGGGGGGGGGGGGGGTCATTTTGGAGGATTCACCCAGACAAACCCACACACCCCGCTGCCATAAATAACGAACGTTCCCTTAGCCTTAGGCTTAATCACCTAAAATCACGTTCAGTCGCTTAGTGAACTATAGTTCTTGCTTTAAATGCCGATTAACTAGTGAAAGAAATGGGTTTCTCCTCGCTTTCTTTAGAGAGATACACTATAGGCGATTTAAGCAGTACGCATGCCCAAGACATGCACTTGATGTGTGGGAGCGGGAAGTTTTGGCTCGAACAATAGTTTATAACCGGTGACGTGTTTTCCTCTTTCCCCACGAGGGGGCGTCGTCTCCTACCGGAAACAACAATCATGACCTACCTAAATTCCCGACACTTCGTCTTGTGACTGCGACTCGTCAGTGTGGAATAACATGCATGAAGTCATCATAATGTGAATGTACCAATATATAGTCCAATATGGCTGCATTTGGGAAGGATATTGAGGCCTTTAGTGCCTCGAGAACGGTCAAAATCGTGGCAACGGAAACTGTCGAAAATTACACGGTGAGTTCTGGCTAAAGCTCTGGTAGCGAGGAGGGAAAATGGATTACTGTAGTATCAACACTGACTAAATTATGTGTATCTCTCATATATCTGCTTTTATGGAAAGCTTATCTATCAGATATGGGGGTGTGACTATTGTGTATGTTTTCACTGAAGTCAGAATAAAAAAACGTGTATTATACTGTCGAGAAGAGTGCTGTAAACTTGTTTCTAGATCTACATCTATTAAGTATTATTTAGCCGACTTGACGTAAGAGTAGCTTTTGGTTTTCCCTCCGGCCAAAACCACGTTTTGTTGGTATTGTCATAAACCTCGTCAATTGTTTACTTGACTGTTTATGTCTTGCACTGTTTGGGTTGAGGGTAATGTGTCAGAGGGCGCACTGAGTATACTGCATGTGCTGGAAGTACTGTCACACTGCCATTGCCAAATGGGAAAAAACTGGGCTTGCCCGGAATTTCACAATAAAGATTTGAAAAAAAAACACTGCAAATAAATGCAAGTACACATCCGTATTCGATGACGTTCATTGTCATGTCCTGTCACGACTAGTCGGGGGCGACCCTAACAGTACGTTCCCGTATTACTAATACAGGGTATAGGGTCGGATTCGTCTGACTAGTCACGACACTTTCTCGAATACATGGCATGGGATTTTTTTTAGGATTTCCTGACAACCTAAAACTTGAGGGTCATAGTTGTGATAAATCTCAAATCAGAGGAGAACATTATATGGTGGGGGTGGAGGGTTGGGTGGGACGGGGGTATTCAAGAGAAAATCCTGAAAGATTATGATTTTGAATTTAGAGGCCAAGAATTCACTTAACCAAGGAGCAGTTACTATGAGTTAGTTAGATCTACTCCTATGTGATTGAACATCTTCGATAAAGTTCGTTCTCTTTTGTGCAAAACAAAACAAGTTGATTAACAAGTCTTATATAAGCCCACTAGCTGGGTACCTAAAATTTCTAGTAGAAATAAATATGGAATTGAATAGAGTAAAATCTCGCTTCTTGGACACCCCGTTTAAGGGACACGTTATGAAACCAGTGGGACAGTCTGGGGACAACACTGCAGATTATTTCGATTGTTCGTATATGGTAGGTGTGTGAGATGAGTTGACTAATGTCTAGACACCACACAGTGGTCTCTGAGGCGTCAGGTAGGCATTTGTGGGGTGTCTGGGGTTTTATCCTACCCCTAATATAAAATCCCATAGGCTTAACATTGGGTTTCCGTATGCCACGCTGACTGGCATACAGAGTTTTATATGCCACTAGTGGCATACAGCATTGTTATCACGTAATATTCCAAATTCGAAGAGATAGGGTAGGATAAAATCAAAACCTGTTTCGTTTTAATCTTGGCCACCGCATTCCACTCCTGAAGTTTTGGCTCCGGATTTCACTCGGCTTCGCCTCATGAAGTCACTTTGCCAAACTCCAGTCGTGGAATACGGTGGACAAGATTAAACCTCATCCAGTTTTTTAATATTATCCTACCCCTAATATAAAATCCCATAGGCTTAACATTGAGTTACCGTATGCCATGCTGCCTGGCATAAAATCAAAACCTGTTTCGTTTTAATCTTGGCCACCGCATTCCACTCCTGAAGTTTTGGCTCCGGACTTCACTCGGCTTCGCCTCATGAAGTCACTTTGCCAAACTCCAGTCGTGGAATACGGTGGACAAGATTAAACCTCATCCAGTTTTTTAATATTATCCTACCCCTAATATAAAATCCCATAGGCTTAACATTGAGTTACCGTATGCCATGCTGCCTGGCATAAAATCAAAACCTGTTTCGTTTTAATCTTGGCCACCGCATTCCACTCCTGAAGTTTTGGCTCCGGACTTCACTCGGCTTCGCCTCATGAAGTCACTTTGCCAAACTCCAGTCGTGGAATACGGTGGACAAGATTAAACCTCATCCAGTTTTTTAATATTATCCTACCCCTAATATAAAATCCCATAGGCTTAACATTGAGTTACCGTATGCCATGCTGCCTGGCATACAGAGTTTTATATGCCACTAGTGACATACAGATTTTTTATCACATAACATTCCAAAATTAAGGAGACAGGGTAGGATAAAATCAAAACCTGATTCGTTTTAATCATGGCCACCGCATGCCACTCCTGGAGTTTTGGCTCCGGACTTCAATCGGCTTCGCCTCGTGAAATCACTATGCCAAACTCCAGTCGTGGCATACAGTGGCCAAGATTAAAACTCATCTAGTTTTACGATATTATCCTACCCCTAATATAAAATCCCATAGCCTTAACATTGAGTTTCCGTATGCCACGCTGACTGGCATATGGAGTTTTATATGCCACTAGTATATGCCACTAGTGGCATACATAATTGTTATCATGTAATATTACAAAATCGAGGAGACAGTGTAGGATAAAATCAAAACTTGGTTCGTTTTAATCTTGGCCATCGCATACCACCCCTGGAGTTTTGGCTCCGGACTTCACTCGGCTTCACCTCGTGAAATCACTATGCCAAACCCCAGCCGTGGCATACGGTGGCCAAGATTAAACCTCATCCAGTTTTACGATAGGATTAGCAGGGGGTGGGGTGTAAAAGCAGGACTTTACCAAGAATGGGTTTGGGTGAGGGTGTTCTTTGAAAATCAAGTACACCCACAATGTTGACATTGTTTATTGAACAGTATGTAAAACAGTGGATTTTTCCTTATCATTCACTTTTATTTATATTATCAAGGGACGTCACGAGTTTGAGTATGAGTTTATTTATATCACGCATCTTGTTGGCCCCACAATCTCGCGAGTCGAAGACGAGTGAGATTACGAACCCAACACAATGAATACAAGACGCCCCGATTGAAAGCCAGCATGCTTTGGACGCTCCGCATCGTAAATTGGACGCCCCGCTTATTTTTCGGGAGCTGTCGCGGTGGCCGCCTCGGACGCCACGCTTTTTTTTGGTAATATTATCTTTTTGGTTTATTTGCGAACTTTTCTGGTCACATTGAGACTATATATTAGTATATTCCAACATGTATCCCACTATATTAGTAGACTCAACATGAGTGGAGTCACTTATAATACCACCCGAGGACAACAGAGACCACCACCTCCCACCAAGGTGGCGCCCCCTAGAGACAGTGGAGACCACCCACCACCGCATCTTCGCAACCAGTTCGCACCTGTTCACTCACCTGTAATCACGCAACCACCTGTACTGTAACTCTGGATACTTAACACGAGAATTTTTTTTTCCAACATGGCTCGTTTCTGTGCAAAATGCAACACGAAACATGAGGCCCCAACGGGGAAGAAATGCAAGTTATCTCTTGGTTCACCTGAGAAAGGTTTTGAGAGTAATACAGTAGACCAGGTGAAATCATCCGTGTCGAAAACGGGACCACAAGGACGGATCCTCGACACATATCAAGACGCCTATGAAGATTACTACGGTGACGGACGATAAGCTTCGGAGCCGGCACACCTCACTTTTCCGCGCGTGAGCGGCGGACCATACGCTTTTTCGCGTGTGGACGATACAATTTTTTTTTAAATTTATGTCAGAACTCCGTGAGGAATTGCATTAGGGACTTCAAATAAAGACGGAGCTGTAGCTAAGAGGGTTTGAAATGTAAATCTATTTCCATTTCTTTGATTATATCACAATGTTGTAGCATTATTTACTTTCTTTCTTTGATGCTGTTGTGTCATTGTTCTTCACGAGAGGGTCTTCCCTCTCGCTTCTGTGGCCACCGCACCTGTTCGGGTGATTTAACCCACCTTCCGTAGGAATTTAGTCATGAGACCTTTACCCAAGATAGGAGCATATATAACCTATAATCGTTGTAAATTTGAAGAAGATTGGCCTTTCCGATCGGCCGATATCCACGTTTGCATTTGAAACATCGGACGAATCGATCTAGTATTCGACTGTCTGTGAATCGCTACATTAACCAAGTCGCCACTCTGTACATTGCAGGTGATAACTGTGAATAATTGGTGTAGAAACACCAGGTAAAGCCTAATAGATGTCAAAATACATTCAGGAAACGATGGGTAGGTTTATAGTTTGATTTTCTAAAGGGAACTTATGTAAATTTGCCGTTATTCGTGTGACATTTTCTTCCGATCGCTATGTGCACCTATTATCACTCATGTGCGATCCTGTCAAGGACCGCACATTTCCCGGATGATTTCACTCACTTCTCATAATAATTAAGACATGAAACTTTAATATAAGGTAGGGAAATATGTAAACTATATTCGTTTCAAATATGAAGAAGATTGGCCACTGCGAACCACCGAAATTCGAAAACAAAGCGTATCGTCCGAGGCGGCCACGGCGTCAACTACCAAAAACGATTTGTATGGTCCAATTCACGAAGCTTATCGTCCCAAGCGTAAAGGCTTCCAGTCGTATGGTCCAAGTACCATTTTCTTTAAGACTAGTCTGTATTCTCAAGAGTGATAATAGGTGCACATAGCGATGCGTCGATCGGCCGTTTTTAGTTATATCGTTTGTGGGTTAGAAATACATATCTAGGAGTTACATTTGATGTGGATCATGAACCTGGACATCGGGAATAAGATATTTGTAAAAGATTACCCAAACACTGCTTGGAAATGTGGGTTGTATGCTAGAGTTACATTTGGTGTGGAGTAGGTAACAACTGATCAAGAATTAGGAAATTGTAAATAAATGATAAAGATACTGCTGTAAAGACGGGTTTTGTCACATGGTCAAGACTGACATTTGCTCCTGGCAGCTACTGCACTGACAAGACTAGATTTTAGACAGATTCCGCACTCGCGGACAACTTCGTAACCGAAAACGGCAGATTATGAATTGATCTCTTATCTAAATCACAATTTAGACTTACCGACTGGTATCGCTATGTTATTAGCTACAAGTCAGTCTTTATTTGAAGTTCCTACATGAATTATTTACAGACTTATGATATAAATTCGAAAAAAAGCGTGGCGTCCAACCGCGAAAAAGCGGGGCGTCCGTCGGTCAGTCGCTGAAAACGGAAGCGTGCTGGCTTGCAAGCGGGGCGTCCAGAGACCAACACAATGAGGGACATGAATAAACTCAACTCAAACGAGTGGCATCTAGATTTTATCCACCCCATTTCCACGAATCTTAAATATTAGAAAGAAGTGACATAAACAACACTTTATGTCACACTTGTGACATAAACAAATCGAATGTTAAGCCTATGGAGTTTTTTATTGAGAGCAGGATAAACCAGTAGTGTGTATTTATTTTCCATGTATTTGCTTAGAATTGGTTATTTGATAAACCTTTTATTTAACAACCGACTTTTCCTTCATTTATACAGGTATACATGTACTTTACTATTTTACCATTGACAGACTGAAAATCCCGCTTAAGGGGACATCCCCCTTAACTTAAGGGAACAATTTGCTCAAAACCAAGGGTGTCCGCTTTCGCAGGACTCTACTGAAGTTGTAGCAGCATTGTCTTATCATAGCTCCCCATGCCTGTAGTTTCACATCCCTACACTTTTATGTTTTGGTTTTGCTTCTGCCTGATACCACTATCATGTAAGACATTACTCTGTACGACTGTGAATATTAGACATTGAATACTCAAACTGAATCCCAAATAAACAAACGACATAACATATGTTAAACACAGATCCTCAAAATTGATTTGACAAATATTTCCATTTTATTTCTGACCCTAACTACATTGGTTTAAACTTGGAGTTGCACAGGGCAGCCTGACAAGGGTCTGTTGGAGTCTAGGGGTCAAGGCAGGGAATTCCATACCCAGAGGTAGTATGGCAGCTAAAATGACGTCACATATTTATGTACAGTCTGAAGACAGAGTGAAAATTACCTCAGCAGTTTGGAATGGGGTTGTAATTAGCAGGTGGACGGTTGGTCTTTAGGTTATGGCTATAGCCTACTGTAGTACACATGCTTGTAGAGTCACTTGGTGACCTGACTACATTTGTGCTTTTTATAGCTAACTAAGTACAGATAGGACTATGATTTCTGTTTTGGAAAGAAGGTTTTTTGGTGGTACAGTGCCTTACAGTTTTAATATTTAGCATTTTGGCATGGATTCTTTCAAAAAAGTGAATTCATTTTGGGGGGGGGGGACATCTGTAGTCACAGGTCCATTTTTAAGAACTCCTTTTTGGACATATTTCTACCCCTGAAACTGGTTGAATCATAATATGATATGCCTTATTTGAAAGAGAATAACAGTAGGTGCTAGGAATTGGAATTTTCAAGGTAGATTCTATATTTAATGAAATATTCAAGTATTGTTGAAAGTGTGGGGGGGGGGGGGGGGGTTGGAATGGGCATACTGAAACAGAAGTTTACTCAATATTGATTAACGAGGAGCATTGGTGTAACATTTACCATCTCCATAAGTGGCACTGACAGTTGCTTACCCTCTAAGAAGTGTCATTATTTAGGTTGAACTTGTATTTGAAATGATATTCATGCATTTTTACCTAATAGGCCTTTTTTCGTAGGCCAGTGTCGCACCTTATCTGGGTGGTTACGCAATTCCTGTGGCCAAACACACCCCTGGCAACGTATACTTTAGCATTGGATCCCTCAGTATATGAGCGTGATACGTTTATAAGACCCGTGTAAATCATTTTTAGAGAAATAACAATGATTTCATCGTATTCTATGGCATTCCAGCTCCAATTTGATGTATCATACATGCATATCACCTAAATGATACTTAGATATAACTTAGATAACACAGGGACACCGAAACTGAATACACAATAATACATTGGCAGGCCTAGCTATTATATGCTTATCTTTTTCCATGTTTTCCATGTTCAAGATAATTATCACCTATGAAGTCGAGACAGCCCAGACTCGTTGATACAATACCCTTGTTTGTTCCAACAATTTAATCTGTCAAAAACAACACTCCTGCAATCACACCCACCGTTCACACTTTAGCTGTGATTGCTGTATATCTCCATATGAATGCCGCTGGTATCGCGGTGTTTGTCCGAGCGGCCGCGTTGCTAGACAGTGGGCCGTTAGGCGGTGCTGAACGGAAACACCTGTATTTAATAGCATGTGGGGTAGCAGCCATCTTTGAATTGTAATGCAGTCATGTTCCCCCAGAGGACTCTGTAGTTCATATCACTCTCCAAGCATATTGGCACATGCCTTATACCTATATCCTTGTAAGAACACTGAATATCTGGTTGAAGATCAGCCTCACTTTGAACATGGTAGTGTGTGATTTTTGTCATTACAAAGGTTTGGTGAATGATATGAAACTGAAATAACTTCTAATATCACATGAAGTAAATGTAGGTTATGTTATGGAAATAAATAGATAAAAACTACACTAAACAAATCACCGTCATAAAGCCAGTGTTACTAAGGTCGCAATAAAACGAACAGTAGAATGGCATAGCTCGATGTCTCATTTCAGCACATTCACGAAGTAGATTTAGACCTATCAACACTTATGCCCAGTTAACACTGTACGACTAGACGTACCTAGGTACGCCTGGTCGCAGACTGGAAGTACCTTTATGCGCCTAGGGACGCAAAACGCACAGTGTGAACTGCATGCTTCCCGCTAGTCTGCATATATTGTCTGATATTTGGTACCGCTAGTCACCGACTGGATGTACTGAGGTTCGCACAGTCGCAAGTTTTCTAGTCACAAGGGCAGTGGTTCACACACATACCTTTCGACTAGACGTACCTAAGGTATAGTCAATCACAAGCAAATTCGAATATCCAGTCTCAAGCTAGGTACCGCTATTGCAAGCCCTCCATTTGCACATTGTGAACGGGACTTCAGCCACGTCCACAAACTTGATGCTTTTCCCCCTTATTATTGTTCTTTTTGGTCACTTCTGATATGGCACATTTTCTAGCATCAGGTAAGGGTTTTGGAGAGAACTATGATAATCAACGATAGAAAAAATTGTAATGCAAAAAAAAAACTTAAACTGACAAGTATCCAGGTTTCAGAGGTTCTTTATTTTTCATTTTTGACAGGTGTACGTCATAGAAGTCACTGTTGGACCGTACCACTGGACAATCAGGCACAGATACAGTGAATTTTTCGACCTCCACGAAAAGGTAAATTTAGTTGGAATCTGGTTGTATATATATATATCATATATTTGAGTCCACGGAGAGTGAGAGAATGTAAATGTGTTACGTTTGTAGAAATGGCGAGATGAGGATATATAGAGTGGAATCTTGGTATAAGTAACAGAGGTACTATAAGTGGTTAGTGTGAATTTATTAATTGCTTTGCTCGGAAACTGTGGTAGAACCGGACTCATTCATGACTTTCCTTATTGTAATTGTGTGCTGGTTTTGAATGCGGTGTTAGAATTTGTTCGTTCTATAGGCGTCCAAAGAGGCTCCGCAGGTGAAAAAGACATGTTCGTGGTCGCAAGCGGTGGGTTAAGGTTGTGTTCTGATATGCCCCGTCTAACATCCACTAGTTTTTTAATGTTGCTTAGGAATTAAAAGCAAAAGTATAGGGGTTTTTTTTCTTGAAAAATAAATGAATGCTATAGAGCAGATCTATAAATATCTATTAACGTTCCAGAGAGTGACAGAGAGATTGGACCCCAAGCCCAAGTAGTACTAATGTTGATTTTGATAGCTTTTCTTTATTTCCAGCTGGTAGTGCAGTACAAGCTGGACAAGAATTTGTTACCTCCGAAGAAGCTTTTCGGGAATCAGTCTGAAGCTTTTATACGCAAGCGACAAGGAGAGTTGGAAATATATCTACAAACTGTCCTTCATCACCTTTCAGGGATACCCTCACATCTAGCCAGTTTTCTAGACTTTAACCTATATGTAAGTAAAACTGCATAACATTGCATTTATTTTAGTTGAATTTATATGATATTCTTTCTACCTTACTGTCATAGGTAATTATGACCAGACTTGTTTTATTATTTCGGTTTGACCTGTAGGTCAAGACCGAAATATATTAGGGGAGATGGGGAACAGTTTTTGCGGCTTACATTATAATACATTACAGTAATATATTCTTAATAATTAGACCCTCAAAACCCTCGATACCGTGTCCGCACCCGGCGACAGTAGTGTACTTTTATATATTGCAACAGGCTTCCACCTCCCTCCCTCCCTCCCTCCCTCCCTCCCTCCCTCCCTCCCTCCCTCCCTCCCTCCCTCCCTCCCTCCCTCCCTCCCTCCCTCCCTCCCTCCCTCCCTCCCTCCCTCCCTCCCTCCCTCCCTCCCTCCCTCGTGGGTGTTCGTTGAACCGCAACGGGTGCCGATACCAGACGTTTTATTTCTTAAAACATGTATACATTACTTGTTGAAACCGAAATCATGGCAATGCCATGCCTACTATTAATCCTTGTATTTTATTGCTAGGACAGTTCTAGTGATCATTTTCAAACGAGTATATGGGATTTGTTAAATCCCTGCACCAATATTGAGAAAAAAGATATAGTCGTCAGCAGATAGGGTTGTTAATAATTACAAAAGCAGGCTCTTATCGATCCATCTATCATAACCCAATTCTAGTCATGTTGGCAGCCACAGTACTAAGGCACAGTGCATTGTACTCATCAGTTTTTATTATCTATCGTATATAAAGTCCCCATTGAAAATGTATAGGGACTCTGTAAACCACTACCCATTGTATAAAGCCTGTCAGATACCATAACTGTGGTATACGGATTCAAACCTGTGGTATACGGCCTCAAAACCATGGTATACGGGAAAAATAGTCCCTTTTACTATAGAGCAAAGAAATAGTTCCTATTGTTATACCCATTTTAGATGGCAATTACTGGGTTTAATTTATTCAAAAATATGGATAATAAATACAACAAACGATGGTTTTGCGGACAGGCAGCTCTGTAAACCACTCGCGGTTGACCTCGTAATACACTCGCTAGCGCTCGTGTATTACTACGCGTCAACCTCTCATGGTTTACGGCCACCTGTCCACAAAACCATCGATTATTGTCTATGTATACCATATGCTTCAGCAGGTGGTCGCCTGCCGCCTAGGTATATTGATAATGATATTAGAAAGGGGAACTTAATTTAGTAATGATTTTGGGTTGGTGTAATAGAATTTTTAACTTGTTACTTAGGTTTTTAGGACAGAGGAATTGCAGAATCTATGGGAAAAAGAGAGAAACAACCTCAGTGTCTAGCTCCACAGCTTGCCGCTTGCCTCATTTGCTATTCTTTTAAAATGTATATATGTTATTGTTCATTTCTGCAGGAAATTCATGGATTAACACAAGCGTTAGCAGAAGAATTATTTCACAAAGGTTAGTGTCACAGCTTAACCACGATATACTCGAGATATTAAAGGCATATCCTACAATTCACAGTGGCAATTATTGGTCAAAACTGGTTTCTTGGGATTCATTGTAATTCTACATGAGTAAATTTTACATTTTGTCCTGTTTATCCAATCATAATAGGTAAAATAGACCAACTTAAATTTGCTTGGTTTACATAGGAAAGGTACTGAAAAATATGGATTTCTTTAATTCTTTCAAAAACAAGGACGGTGACCTATGATTTTTAAAACCTAAATATGTAGTACTACATATATGTTATATTATGTGAAAGTTTAAGGAAAATGACATGGGTTTTACTATATGAAAAAATACTTTTAAGATTTTCTATGATTTTCTATATATTCTAATATATAATTATCATAATATTGAACTATAAATCAAAAACTGGCACGATGACCCCCGATTTTCAAGTTAGATATGTGTTCCAGAATATTTGGAGATTATCATATTAGATTTTCAGAAAATTGACATGGGTGCTAATTTTCAAGCCAAATTGTCCTATGTGCCTTTAAATCTATATCCGACCATGAGTACTGTGAAAATTCAATTTTATTATATACCCATGCAATATATACTGTAAATACGCACCATTTTGCCATATGACGTAAAAAATACCGTACGAGACACTTTTCTGTATGGGACAATATGGAACGCTTCCCTATACACGTTGACTAAAATATTGATTGTTAGGCTGATTGTTAGGCTAAATTAGATAAATGATTTTTATCAATTTCGAGTATATAGAACGACCTACCATGCTTGTACAAGCCACAAAATCGATAATAATTTACAGTTTGTACGGAACTCAGCATAAACGCCTTGTTACATATAAACCGTAAATTGCCATCTCATTTTGTAGCTTATACAGCATGGCCAGGATGTTCTTTATAAGTACTAAATATAGCATGTAGTAGCTGTTCGTGACATTAGGTGTTGGCAATAAAAGAAAAAACAGTTTACACTGAGTTTCATACCAATCGTAAATTGTTATCGAGTTTTGTGGCTTGTACAAGCATGCTAGGTCGTTCTATATTTACTATATAACTGAATTTTTTTTTTTTTTTTTTTTTAAATTTTTCAATTACTTGCAAACCTTTCATACAATTGATCTCTTTGCTAGTAAAATCTGTTCCAAATGTTCTTCTGACTCCAGTTCAGTTATGAACTTATCAGACTACTCTCCAAGCCCAGAGGAAGTATCCTTGTTGGAGAAGGGTCTGAATTTCTGTCCCACACCCTGGGAACCCGACATGGGTGACCTACGTAGAGACTTAGACGATTTTCATCGCAGACTAAAATTTAGGGCCTACTTCGACCCCTTTAATCGTCGGACTTTCCAACCCTTTGGAAACACGACACCCAACCCTCCCACCATCGCCCCCCTTTGGACGATGACTCTGAAGATGACCCTACGGGCTTTCATCATTGCTAAACAACAACCGATCTAAACAAAACCATTGTTAAATCACCTCCAAGCAATATTACTAGAGAACAGGAAAAATCCCTGCGCATTTTGAGCAATAACCGCACAATAGTTATTAAACCAGCAGACAAAGGGGGTGCAATCGTGATTTTAAATCGGGCAGACTACGTCGTAGAAGGCATCCGCCAATTTCTACAAGGAAGTCCCAGAAAACCTCACGAAGGTCCACAACTCCGAGATTGACGACCTACTAGAAAAACTTCACTCCGAGGGTAAGTTTAGCAAAAGCCTACTTAAGAAACTCCAGACTAAAAAACCCCATACCGCCCAGCTGTATCTCCTCCCTAAGATACACAAGGGCAAAATTCCACCCCCTGGCAGACCCATAGTTTCCGCCAACGGGTGTCCCACTGAGAAAATCTCAGCCTTGATTGACATTTACCTTCGGCCCTTTTTACCGAAGATACCGAGCTATTTAAAGGACACCACTGACCTCTTAAATAAACTCCAGACCTAGGCAACATCCCTAATGATGCCATCCTAGGGACGTTGGATGTAACCTCTCTCTACACCAACATCCCCAACTCGGAGGGTTGCTATGCAATCTACCGCACCCTCTACAAAAATCGCACACCAAACCCCGGCGATTTGTCAAATACAAATATTTGCCACCTCCTCTGGCTAGTACTCACGAAAAACAATTTCAACTTTGATGGCAAACACTACCTCCAGGTAGGGGGAACTGCCATGCCTTGTTCATGGCAGACCTCGAGACACGCTTTGTATATACTTACCCCAACCAACCCCTCGTATGGTTGAGGTTCATTGACGACATCTTCTTCATATGGCCTCATGGCCAATGCAAATTAGATGACTTCATCCGCTACCTTAATGGTTGCCACTCTACCATCAAATTCACTGCGGAGACATCAAGTGACCAGGTCAATTTCCTGGACACCACGATCACGCTCACCAACACTGGTGACTTGTCAACTAGTCTGTACACCAAACCGACGGACAGTAGTAATTACCTCCATTACAATTCCTCACATCCGAGACATTGCATTAAGGGTATACCATATGGTCAGTTCCTGCGCATTCGCAGAATATGTACCGACGTAAACGACTTCGTCAGACACAGCATCATGAAGGGCCAACACTTCGTGAGAAGAGGGTACCCACCGCCCTTCATCAAAGAGGCCTTTGCCAAAGCACTGGCTTGGATAGGGACTCCTAATTGACCCCCCCAACATCTAAGGAGTCAGACACACCCAACATCCTGATCACCACATACAACCCAGGCTTCCTTGGCCTAAAGAATGTGGTCACCAAGAATTGGGATATTCTAGGTAAATCTTGTGACACCAGGGACATACACAAGAAAAACCTGATAGGTGCCTATAGAAAACCCAAAAACTTGAAGGCACACTTGGTTATTCGCTGCTCATTTTCACAAAATCACCAGAAATGACCCAGACAGTGAAGTGGCCAAACACTTCAACTCCATGGGACACTCAGGTCTCGACGACGTGACCATACACATCGTAGATTTTGTCTACGCCCACCCCAACAGCGACCGGGCAAAATACCTACGAGACCTTCTGGAGTTTAATTGGATTCAAAGACTCCACACAAATGCCCCTTTGGGGCTGAATGTAATGGACCCCAATCGCCATTAAATTCCAAGGATTTTTTTGATCACCCGATTGTTCTTGCCACGTCAAAATTTTTTTTTAATCCATGTTACGATCGAGTGATCTCTCTTTTGTCTCACCATGTTGGATCGACATGAACCAACGTAAACCGTTCGATCAATAATAAACTTAACAATATTCCAAATGTGAACATTCATCTTTGTTTGTAAACATTAATAAAGTGTGAAAATGCCACTGGATTCACCCAAATAAACCTAGCTTACCCTATTCAAACACAGAATTGAAAGTCAGGTTTATTCACCTGTCAACACAGATTGACAGGGCCGCTTATTTGGTCATCTGATTGTTTAGACATACTCTATCTTTGCAATCAGTCTCCATCAGTGCAGCCTGAAGATTCCCTAGGATGAAACTGCTGTAGTTGTCATGCCCTTGCCATGACAACACATGACAAGCCCAATTTGTGACTTACAAACCGCTTTGTCAACAACTGACACCAAGCAAATCGCCACGATTACGCTGCTGTCACTATGGTCGTCAGCAATCGAACGGTTCCGATGACGTAGTCGATAACAGACATCGAGCTCATTCAAGCGGTAGCTGCCTAAAAATCAACACCTAGCCACGTATCAAACATAACTGAAATTTAAAAAAAAATCAATTTGATCTTAGCCAAACAACTGATATCTTAGTCAACGTTTATGTTTAAAAGTTATGCTCAGACCTCATGTAAGTCCTATATAGGACATGGGAGGCACTTCACGGATTGAGACACTGGAGCCAGCAGAATATAGGGTTTTATTACCCAAGCTGACACCTCCAGTCTAAATAAAAACTTAAAAAAAACAAAAACAAACGTGTACCGGATGGTGTTGCATATTATACCATACGGAACACTGTTCCGTACAGTATTTTTACGTTATATGGCTATGGTGTGTATTTACAGTATATACGGCATGGATATATAGTAATTATATAGAACATCCTGACTATGCTGTATTAGCTACAAAACGAGATGATAATTTACAGTTTGTAAATTATAATCGAGATTTGTGGTTTGTACAAGCATGGTAGGTTGTTCTATATTTACTATATATCCGAAATTAAGAAAAAATCTTAAATCTAATTTGGCTTAACAACTGATATGTTAGTCAATGTATACGGAACAGTGTTTCGTATTTTCTGTACAGTAGTTTTACGTTATATGGCGAAACGGTGCGTATTTGCAGTATATACGGCATGGGTCTATAGTAAAAACCGTAAATTACTATCTCGTTTTGTAGCTTGTACAGCATGGTCAGGTCGTTCTATTTAAGTACCAGCGATTGGCTCAGTTATTGCACACACTTGTTGAGCATGTATCAAGGCTTTATTGACTTAATCTTGCTCTATTCATTTGCAGGAGATCTCATTTTACAAGCAGGGGAAACGTTCCATATTACACCTCTCCAGCTTCATGCCATTTCGTCTAGACTAAAATTGGCAGAGCCGACATGTGGTGGGTGTTACTTTCCTATCATCCCCAGCTTAGATTGATATCTTATCATCACAGTGTCATGATACCACGGTCATTTGTGTACATCTATTCAATACCAGAGAAAACGTAAATGAATGTGTAAGGTAGCAGTGTCTGATATATGTAGTCACTTGACAAGGTATCTCTGGTAAATTGTCTAAAGATATGTGCTTTTTTTAATCGAAATGTCAATCTCTTCCATACTCTTCTGATTTTTATTACATTCCTTATTGTAATCTTTGGAGACAAAGTTTTAGTCTGAAAGAAAGGTATGAAGCAAATTGATTTTTGTAGATTGATAGGATATATGATGCCGTAGAACTCTTCATACATTTCTTCTTTGTGCAAGTCTTTTTTCCAGATTTATATCATGGATATATCACAGGGATATTTATCACATATATAGAATTTCGAGAGAAAGAGTCAATATTTCTTAGTCAATTTGATTTTTTTAAAGGGGTTACTGCATGGAAGCATTGTCTTCCTCTGCATTGTATGCTCTTACAGTCTACATTATTTTGCCTCTACTACGCTCGTCTGTTAATTCTTTTGGGCCTCAAAGTTATGAATTAAAAGACCGGTGATGACATTTTATCTTTCAGTCTTAAAAGATTTGCCATTCTTGTGCCAAACAATATTTGAGTCCTATGATCATTTACATAGCAACTTCATATATATCATGTATACATCAAGTTGATGGTCTGTAGCCTTTTCAGTATACTTCAATGAAAATACTTCACACTTTAATTATATGACCTTTGATAGTAGCAGAGTTCAGATCTTTGATTATATTGTAGTGGATAGGACCTATTTTCATACAATAGAGAAATTTACACACGTAGAAAACTATCATTTGTATGAATTTAAAAAAGATAAGACAACTCTAAATTCTGGTTCGTGTGCTTATTTACAGCTGAATCTATATTGCCGAATGATGTCGAAGGTAGTGATAGAATTTTTATTAAAACTAGCCTTGATTGTATTAGTTTTGTAACGAATCCTTGTAGTCCAGGTATTAAGCTACACTTAAGACGTTTGCCTTTTCATTTTTCCACGTATCTCACCCGGTTTACATTAGAAAACACCTTTGCTTTATAGCATCCAACTAAGCGTTAACTTATTGTTTTTGTAATGTAAGACGCCTTGTGTGTATGTGTGTACACGTCCAAAATAACCTCTTGTCTTCGGAAATGTTACATTCCAACCAAGGCAGTTTGCTGAAGCAGGTATCATTCTGATGTCATCGGAGCATCACTTGGATATTGAAAGGAATATCGCTGCAATATTGGCCTGTCGGGAAAATATGCGCTATTGTTGTATATTTGCTGAGATTTTTTAAGAAGATATAACATTTTCGTCAGTGGCAGAATTAGGAAGGAGACTCGCGTTGGTATGATAACGTGTTCAGGTACGCCAATTAAACGACAATTTAGTTGACTTAGTTACCGCTAGGAGGTCACAGTATGTTTCCTTGCCGGAAATGCCCAGGTCTCCTTTCTACTGAAGCATATTGGAGAAGGGTTTAACTCTATTATCGTTTTGGTAGTTGTTGGCTGAATGTTAATAGATGTACTTTCAGTAGTTCTGTACTATTGGTATTAGTATGAGCTTTCATAATGAGTACCTGGTAGTAAGGCCGCAACCCAACCCGCAAATAGGTTCTGCTAGCTAATCATCGCACCAACTAGGGTTAATTGCTCACCCCTACTTTTAAGGGGTGAGCACTGTCGGTCCTTGGTGTCTCCAGAAAAATCTATATTTCAAATAAATAAAGTATTTTTCAGTTTCGAATGAGACATTTGTTAAATACCTACATTTTTCATTTTAATAAAATGTCATCTAGTTTAGTTGATTAAGAAAGATATCGACAACGCAGTAAGTAAGTAATTGCATCTCCCATCCACAGACTTAAATCACTGATACTACCAGCATTCGGATCTACCTTTTAACCCAATATGTACCGTAATACCATGATATAATGATTAATACGAAACCAACCCGAAACATGTTAATCTTAGTTTTTAAGTTTTTATAATGTCAATTTACTTTGTTCAATATAATACACAGTTGTCTTGGGGATTATTCTTTGTCTCCGTTATATTTGGGGCAAATGCCAAGACAGGCAAGATTCAGACTAGACTTGATAATTCAGGAATTTGGGACCAGGCGGCAGAACGGCCTAGGCCGAGCCTGGCGATTACAAGGTCTTTGTATATCGACCTCCAACCCCCGCCCCCCCCCCCCCCCCCCCCAACCTCGAGGTATAGTGTTCGGCCATTCTTCATTCCCTTGTTGGTTGTATTCTTCATTCCTCATCTTAGAGCATTCATGTATTTTATTATTTCTTTTTAATTCAAGAGCCATTTCTGGTCTATTAGACCCTCTTCACACTGGCGCCATCTTGTAATGGGCGCCTAAGTAGGTCACACGAAAACGAGGCGTGCGACTTTACTCCTGAGCGTTTGGTATAGAAAAACCTATGTATTTTCTAACTCGGAAAATGGAAATTGCTCTTGCTTTGTGAATAACAGGCTGATCTCCATAGTTAAATCAATGTTAGAAAGCTAGGACTCTGGTCTATTTGTTGATATACATATCATAAACCTATTCCTTGGCTAAGCCTTCCCTTGATAGCTTGAACTTTAGAATTTGTTAAGTAAAAGATATTAAAACATATTACCTTCCTACCATCACAGTGATTTTATGAAAAATCTATCACAATGACCTATAGAAATAACCATCCCATCTTCTTAGATACTTCAAGACGATTAAAATGATACCTATGTTGCCAGGCTGTGGTAGATATTTCCTGAGGGAATTACTCATCAAAATAGTCAAAACATAGTGTTGAAAGTTGGTACATTTGGATAAGTGTCATTTATCCTTGCAGTCTGGTTTCCCTTAAAGTGACAACCACAGTCACTTCTCCAATAATTCATATATGGTAGACCACTGCTGTTATTAAAATCATTATCAATAAAATCACAAACTAGAATAAGATTTAAGATAATAGAAAATATGTAGAAACAAAGATAAATGTAAACTAAAACAAAAAGAACCCAGTGATTATGAATGAAAGGAGATGAGTGTAAATATAACATTAAGAAGCCTCTGAAATCTCATATTTCATTGAGTAAAATATTTTCCAATTAAAAATATATTTGCAGAGAACTTTAGCATGTATGTGAACTATCATTTTATATTCCACCTGCTATAATGTGGCAGAATTCAGTGTTTTCACACCTTGCTCCAGGTGTCAAGACTGTCCACTCAGGTGTTATGCCTCAGGAGGTGTGATAGAAAATCAAACTGTGAAAAACGATGGGCTCTGTCTGTGAATTTAAGCCTTTACACATAGGACCCACTGCACTATGAAGCCACACCAGGTCGCACGCCTCGTTTTAAGTCACGCACAGCGACGCTGGTTTTCCGCGAGTGG
Organism: Alentia gelatinosa; assembly: GCA_950022655.1. Lineage (NCBI taxonomy): Eukaryota > Metazoa > Annelida > Polychaeta > Phyllodocida > Polynoidae > Alentia > Alentia gelatinosa. Next base: position 54,692,765 of record OX465581.1, read on the forward strand.
GGTGCTGTTACATAAGACCAGCGCAACCCGTTATTACCGCGACCACAGCGCCACACTTACGTGCAAGAGGTGATAATTCGCCGAGTCATCTGGCAACTTCCGGTTTGAAATACCCTCCGAATTCCCTTAACAACGGAGATTTCCGCCATCTTGCTGGTGAATACAAAGCGCTGTCAGAGTGTAAAATAGCGGAATACTTTAATATTCTACTTTATAATGTCTAATTTATGCATGCATTAGTTGAAATAAGGCTATTTACATCTTCCTGACATGATTTAAACGTGCCAACTCAAAGAAAATTGTTGTTTCGACGTTTCGTTGACATCGCGTTCAGGGGCTAAACTGAGGCCATCACATAATCATTTGATCTGAAATTGCCAGGGAGATCTTGTTTTGTCAAAAGATTGACTTGAGAGTTACTTAAGACATACCCACATATTAAAAACTACTAGAAATGCACGTTTGAATTTGCCATAGACTTAACACTGTGTAGGTTCCTTGCCAAGATGGCCGAGAAGAGGGTTCAAAGCGCCACCTACTTCCAGGTTGACTCGGCGAATGGGTTACTGATACATTCATATAATGTGCTTCACAAACTAAGTTGGATGTACATATGTGCAAGTCTAATCTATGTTTATGGGAATAGCTGAAAGGAGATTGATGATTGATTGAGATGTAATGGCAGACCTTTCACATACAGACAGACATGAACATACAAATCTATGGACTGGAAGCGGCCGCTGCCATGGGCGGATCACTGCTGCACTTTAGTGTATACACACGTCATAAACGGCGCCACCGTTTTGCGCATAGTTCCGTGAATTGCCACTAGCTGGTGCTACAGTAGTATATACAAAATGCATTACAGTTATTACGGGTATTTCTGTAACTATTTATAATTATAGTTCTATTTTTATTCTAAATATTTTAGAAAGTTGATTAAGATATGTAATGAATGCTGTATAAATTATAAGGTTTGGATGTTTAAATGTTTTTCAAATCAGGTGCTAATTTTCATCATTTTCATACTCTAACTTCTAAGCTAAAGTAAGTCTGTCGTAACAAAAAGTTTCCCATTTTTCTTAGATACTTAGAATCAAGATAGAAGCACAATTCCGAGCGTTCTGAAAAGGCATTTAATGACTTTTTTCTGAGGGTCAGGTCTAATGAGCCTGAGTCATGTTTAATATTTTCAACTCAGGGGGTACTTTTGGTATTTTTTTCATGTCGGGCAACACTCTCAGACACCATCAAAAAGTTTCTCATTTTTGTCAGTTCCGTAGAATAAAGATAGAAGCACAATTCAAAGTGTCCTAGAATGGCCTGTGAAAACTATTTTATAAGGGCTAGGTATCATAAGGCTGACACATTTTTAGGATTTTTTCTCACTGTATACTTTTGATGATTTATTAAAAAGCATCTCAGCCCGACATAGAAAAAAACTTGTGGACATCGGTTGTACTAGAGTCTGAATATAGTTTCCACCTTTTGGCAACTAGATGTCACCGCGGTCGGTGTCGACTGGGTACGGCACACATCGGCGCCACCCTCACACTCTTATCTATAGCCAGCTTTCAGTCCATAGAGAATACACTGTCCGTGATACTGATATATAACAATTTTCCCTACATTGTGAGATCAATCATGTTATTGCCATTTTCCTCTTCATTGCCCTTTTGAATTCCGTGATGCCACTTAGTTTCTGTCTTTCGCTGTCTATTGTATCGGTGGATTCTTTCCAGCCGTCTCACTCCTACTCTACACATAACTAATACACTTCTAATCACTTTAATATCTATATGGCAGCCTCGTTTTGAAACCATTAGCTTCAAATGTGGGCATCAGTGTGAGAAGAAACCTCAGTCTAGGATGGTCCCTATATACCCTCAGGGTCCCCTGGGACGTTAAACCACAAACAAACAAATCACTCTAGGATTGAAGCCGGGACCAATGGGGCCTGTGATATTTATAATCTTTATAAACAGCATTTTTAATATATTTGATTATTCCCCTGCAACAATATATGCAGACTATTTGATCATGATAGAACCAGGAAAATCGAAACTGTACAAAAAATGCAACATGATTTAGATAAAATGTAGAAATAGTCTGAATACTTTGAGAGTCCTTGCCAAATCACCAAGGTTGGCTTCCACTCCTCCAGGGCATTATCACTTGATAACAATAATCTATGCAGCCTAGAGATTCCCAGTGAAGAAACGGCCAGACTCGCTGGTTTCCGGCCAGGGTGACAGTAAAAACAGCCCCCACTTGTTTTAGACATTACACTAGCGACTTCGTCGAGTCTGAGAAAAATGAAAAGTCAGACTGCCAGAAGCGGGATTCGAACACCCGACACTCGCATCCCTAGCCCATCGCTCTGCTGACTGCTCCACATGGCCAGATGCTTGAGTGGCGCCAAATACTTACTTTGTTGTAGAAGTCTATGGTGGTGGGTGGCGGGAGGGGAATCAGCGGAGTTTTGAAAGGGCTATGACACAGGTATTTTGCCGGCAACCAGCGGAGTGGTCTCGTGCCTGCATGAGATTATCACTCTCGTGGCTTCTCAGTCTCCAGCCCTAGGTCTGGTTAACTATGTCTCTATGTGCAGGAGCAACTTCAGGCAGATTCGACGAAATTCTACCGTTTTAGATATAGTAGGTAATAACAACAGAAGTTTGGCATTGACAACAAAACAACTGACAGCTGCCATCTGCCATGACAGCTGTCCCCCGATTGGCCGATCGGGGTCACATGGTAAAAGACTATAAAAGGGGTAGTAGTTCAAACTGCCACCCACGTTGGGGTAGCTGCACTCTGAGTACAATGTATATGTCATAGTCTAGCCTCGTCCAAATCCAAATCAGCGATAAAGAATTAATTCTTAAATGTCAATTAAGGAAGGTCTTATGTGATACCAGAAGAAAGATACAAATTTCGAAAACTATGCTATTTCATGAACCAGGATGGTAGAGCTCATGATAATGCCATATGTCGATTTTGCATATTATCTACCTAACAAGCAAGATAGTGTGAAACTTCAGGTATGCATAAATGATTGCTTGCGTATAGTCTTGAAAATCAGAAGACTCGAGTATGTAAATCTTTCTGAGAAATATGAAAGATACAGAATTCGTCCGCTGCGTACCACAAGGGTTCATCTTTTTATCAATTATAAGATAGTGGTCAAAATTCCATGAAACCAGTACTTGAACAAGCGGGATGACTACCAAAATACAAATTGGAACGGTTAGGCCAAAAAGCGAAAAGTACCGCAATAGTCCAATCTACAAGGGAATGATGTAGAATTTATAACCCGAAGAAATACAGTGAGATTATAATAAAAATGATAATAAATCGTTTTTAAAAGGCTTTTACTATCGGAAACCATTCAAACTAAGATCCCCATGTAAGAAAACCATACTTTTATGTGACTGAGGCAAATGACCAGTGTGTACTCGTTAATCTGAATATGTGTTTATAAGATATGAAATATAAATTATAAGAAATGTAGACAACAAACGCTAGGTCTATCAAGTGAAATGGTACGTCTCTTCTCTTTTGTCCTTGTGATATATCCATATAATGTGATGTTTTGGCACTTTTTTTTCTTTTGATCTAGAGTAAGAAATGAAAGAAGAAACAGAACTTTATGAACTGAATGTACAGTGTCATTTGACCTGTATCAAAGAACGCCAAATTATCATGGCGAATGTAGACCTGTCCTTTGGAACTTTCCTGAATTAGAAAAAAAGCAAAGGTCCATCACTGAGACTCTTTCCTATTGGTGTGCCTGAACGGGGCATGCAGGAAAGAAAACTGACAATTAGTGCTTTAACCTAAAGAAGAAGAAAGAATATCGAACAGCAGTATAATAAGGAACGTTTGGGCGTCCTGTCTTTAGCTGACTAAATATGTACACTGTGAGAGACCACCCTGGAAAGACATTATGTTGGTATTTCTAATGTTCACAAGTAATCTTGTCTTAAAAGCTATCTATGTGTGCATGTGACATTGTAATCTGTAGCACTAATGTTATCTGGAAATGCTGGGCGCATCTCGCACCATTTTTCGTGGTTTTTTTTAAATCAGAACATATAGCGCAACTGTCCTGATATATCCCTATGCTACATTTTCACTTTTAGAAACGGGTGATGCCAAGAAGGATCTTGGTCATGTGCTCGACTTCGTAACACAACTGCGGTATCTGAAGGTAAGGATGATTCTATAAATTAATGGCATGTATTGCTCCTTCCAAAAAGACAAAAATAAACCACTATATAATGGCCGGTATCCACTGCTTCCGGTACACTCTGACAAGGCTTATGTCACACTCCAACACAGAAAATCCACATCGTAGCCTCTGTCGAAGTGTCGGAACAGATTTTGCGTAAAGAAAAACGTCACCACGGTACCGACACACCACGACACAGCAAGTTCACCAAAACAGATCTTGGGTACTTTTTTTTACATAGGAGATGTACTGAAACTTAATGAATTGATTTCTTTTAACAATAAAATTAGAAATCTGAACAAATATCACTGATTATGGATCTCAAATCCCTAATATAATTTTCAAAGTATGTAGGGTTAACTATATGGAATTCTCTCAGCATCGTGACCCAAACAGCGGACACAACAATATCTTTTTTCGAGATTCATTGAAAAAAATTGAGGTATTTCTATCTTTATGAAACCCTCAACGAAAGATAGCTACCATAATATACATCTCACAATCCACAGCGAGAAATATATATATATATATATATATATATATATATATATATATATATATATATATATATATATATATATATATATATATATATATATATATATATATATATATATATATATTGTGGCGCCACAAACGGCTACCACTCTGCTAGCGCCACAAAGCGCCACTTGTAAGGTACTGACCACGGTCAGGAGTGAAGCGTCACTCACCTATCAATTTATTTACTCCTTCTATGCTCAAACTTATTTGGTCGTACCATAACATTACAGGTTCTAATTGATATTTGTTGTCCGTTGTGCAGATCATTTGCAGCAGTCAGCGGGTCGGTACTAGTAACATCGTTATGAAGGAGCTCAGTTTTGACATGCTCAGTTTCAGGAACCTTGAGTCTTTGGAGGTAAGTAACTGGAGATCTAAGTGTTCACTTAAATCATCTATAGAAAATTTCTCCCCTGAGGGAATCAATGCCCCGCTTAAATAGTAAGTTGTGAAAATCTAAAAAAGAGACGAGGCTACATCTCCTCCCTATGCTGCTGCTACTTTGAACGACAGTTATGGAGCTTTATCACCCCCTGGTATTTTCCACATAGACTTAACATTGGGAACTCATATCCAACGCCCATCAAGTATTTAGAAAAAATACTCAATGGGGGATTATGTCACAAAGGTTAGCCCATTAGTCAATTTGAAGGGTGAGATAAATTAAGAAACCTATTCAAACTTACGGTCATAACTCGATCCCATCTCATTTGAATCACTACGTAATTCACTCGGCTTTGCCTTGTGAATTACTACACGCTTCAAAATCGATGTGATATAAGCCCTTACCCTAAACTTTCATAGGTTTCCTCTTTAGTACCTACCCACTATAACCACGTCGCAATGGTGGGTGTGATGTCACACCTGCTCTCCTTGGGGTTGCTAGGCAAAATGCCTGGGAACCAGTCATATAAATCACAGTGAAGACTGTCGGAAACTTGCTGAAATAAAAGCAACAAGACAGACAAAACTGTATATCAGGGGAGGGGGTCAAGGTTTCACGGTAATTGGCTCATCAGGCATAAAACATTTTGGGTATGTCAAGGAGATCAAGTGAGCTTGAACTTTTGATGAAAATATTTATGTATCTTGACTAAGAGTATGTTGGCTTTGTTGTTAGCCAAGTAAGACCAGTGCATGGTCACAAACCAACGCAAGCAGGATATGGTTGGTCCTTGGATAAATTTGCTATATCAAAGATGGCAGACATACAATACAACCCTGCATAAGTGGACACCCTCCGATCCGGGCCAAAGTGGCTGCTTACGCGGGGTGTCTGCTTACGCGGGGTTTACAGATTTTTACTGGCTATACATTTAATGCATCCCTGACACCAGGAGCTTTAATTTGATACTAAATACACATACCTTTTAGAATTTCTATCAAGATTCATCTATTTAAAAAAAAAAAAAAAAAAAATCTTCTAAAATCGTTTTTTTCTGATGCGCGCGGTGATGAAAAAAAAGTGTTTTTTTTTGAGTGGCCTAATTTGTCCTTTTTCCCAGGTAGAGGTCCGTCATCGGTATACTTGAAAAATAAATAGTAATTTCTGCTCTGGTTAAAATGCGGAATGCGCGACATTCCATGATGTAGGGAATTAGCTCAGTGGTTTAGGCACTGGACTTGTAATCCCAAGGTTATCGAACATGGTTGATTCAAGTCGCACTGCAGCTTCTTTTCTCCTTCACCCCAGCAGTGGTAGATTTACTGCTATATCAAATGCCAATCGTTCTGATACCATGTCTATGTGGTCTGGGAACTAAAAGAACTTTCACTTCTGTAAATATGCTGGGTGAGATTTCTACCCAAGTTCTTCTCATAGATTATAGAACATATTGGATGTTAAACTACCCAAACAAGCAAAAGTACGACATTGCATACGATAATTTATCATATGTGTATTATAAGTACATTGTCTTCAGTATGGAAGCTTTATCACATTTTTGAAAGTGAAGTCAATCTGAATTTTCGAATGAAGTTTCATTTTACTTGTATGTCTACCTTATTTGTAAAAACAAAAAATTATATAATTTTTAAATCAGAGACACCGTATTCGCATTGCATGAAACTGTATGCTTCATTATTGACGTAGATGTAGATTTATTAACTCGTATATATATATATGTACCTATATATATATAGATCCAAGGATGCAGTTGTGAAATGATGACAGAAGTGGAGCATATAAAGAAGACACTGACCAAGCTACATGCCCACAGAAGTATACGAGCTATTAAGGTAAGTGTAAAGAAAAACCCATAGCACCAATAAACTGCCTAAAATTACATGGGTCAATTCTGGCCTGGCCTGTTGGTGAAGATGAGGCCATCATAAGTTGTCTGGCTTATTTGGTAATCTATGAGGAAATACAGTTAATGGGCCCACACTGATGGCCATCTGAAGTCTTTCATCCCATAACTACAGCCATAGGCAACGAGTTGTAGATACTGGTTGAAAGAAAGGGGATGGGGAGTTAGCTCAGTCATTAAGGTAGTCGTTAGAGCACTGGACTTGTAACCCCAAGGTCGAAGGACTTTGTGGGGTCGAGTCCCACCTCCAGCCGTGGTAGATATACTGCTATATCAAAGGCCAATCCTTCTCATACCATGTCTACGTGGTGTAGGAAGTAAAAGAACTCTCACTTTGGTAAATGTGTAGGGGTGAGATTTCTACCTGAATTCATCACATAGATTCAATCACCACCCTTGTGGTGTAAAAGGACCTTGAGAAAGTCTGGTAAGGACCTATAATGGTTGACTGGACATAAAAATCAAACCAAACAAACAAACCAAAATATAGCCTACTGTAGTACACCTGCTTTTTATGGCTAAATAAGTACAGAAGGACTATAATTTCTGTTTTGGACAGAAGGTTTTATGGCCATACAATATCTTTTAGTAATAGTATTTAGTATTTTGACATAGGTTTAAAGGAAACAAATTCAGTTGGCGGGGGGGGGGGGGGGGGGGGGCTTTTTAAGTAACAGGTCCATTTTAAAGACTCCTTTATCGACATATTTCTACAGAGATATTCAAGTATTTCTTGAAAGTGGGAGGTGGGGGGATTTAGGGTGAAATGGACATACTCAAACAGATGTTTCCTCAAATATTGATTTACATTCAGCATTAGTGTAACATTTCCATAAGTGGCACTGACAGTTGCTTACCCCCTAGGAAGGGTCACTCACCTGTGTATTTGCACACAAATAGAAGTCAAAATGGTTTCTAACTTTATTCTAGGAAGGAACAGTTCTGTCACCCACATGGCCAAGGAGCATGCAAACGGGTCTGTGTACACTCATCCATGAAGCTATCACCATGAAAACGTTTCCTACTCCCTCCCTCCCTCCCTCCCTCCCTCCCTCCCTCCCTCCCTCCCTCCCTCCCTCCCTCCCTCCCTCCCTCCCTCCCTCCCTCCCTCCCTCCCTCCCTCCCTCCCTCCCTCCCTCCCTCCCTCCCTCCCTCCCTCCCTCCCTCCCTCCCTCCCTCCCTCCCTCCCTCCCTCTACATAGGTATATTCTCTGAAAGTTTCATATTCATTGTTTGATTATTTCTTCATGAATAATTGAAAATTGTAAATATTACCAAATTTCATAAATAATGCCTCAAGGCATTCTCAGGTCTACGCTTGGGAATGCCTCAAGGCATTCTCAGGTCTATGCGGGGGAATGCCTCAAGGCATTATCCGCCCTGAAAGGGTTAATGAAAAATCTATCGCAATGACCTTTAGAAATAAATATCCTATCTTCTTGGGAATTTCAAGACGATTAAAATGATACCAATATTACCAGGTTGTGATAGATATTTACTAAGGTAATGGACTAATAATGCATCAGTTATTTGTCAGGAAATTTGGAAATTTGTCAGCAAAAATCTCAGTTTTGAAGCTATAACAGGAAATCATAGCCAAAGCATAGGTATATGATATGTATACCAACAAATAGACCAGAATCTTAGCTTTCTAACAATGCTTTATATATAAAGATCGGCCTGTTATACACAAAGCCAGAGTAATTCACATTTTTTTCAAGTTAGAAAAAAAGTTTTTTGTTCCAAGGTACATATATTGCCTCACACAATCTAATACTGTCAGACCCAATACTCCATTATCTCAGGAAATATCTATCACAGCCTCGTAATATAGGTATCATTTTAATCATCTTGAGATGCCTAAAACGATGGGATGTTTATTTCCATATGTCATCGTGATAGATTTTTCATTAAATCGCTGTGAAAACAGGAAAGTAACATGTTTTAAAGTTTTTCATTTAAACAATTCCGATTTTCATTCTGTGACAGGAAATTTCATCCATAACCCAGGTATATCATGTATATCCCAACAGATAGGTCCAAGTCTCAGCTTTCTAACAATGTATTGTTTATACAAATCGGCCGATTAGTTAAGACGTGAGAGCGATTTCAATCTTTCAAGTTAGAGAAACACTAGTATTTTTATTATTGCTCAGGACTGAGTGGAGAGGGCTCGCCTCGTTTTCGATTGACATACATAGGCGGCCATTACAAGATGGCGTCAGTGTGAAGAGGGTCTATTAGTCTCTTTCACGACCACTCGAGGTGCACAGGGCTAGTCCGTCCACGTACCGCGCCGCCTTCGGGTTACGGTACGTAAGAGTGTACAGTGTGCATGGCTGTCATTGGCCAGTCCCCTACGCGCGGAAGGAATATCGTGATTCGTTGTTCTAGTTATAGCATCAGTTTGACAGTGTGAATCTCAGCGGCCCGATGCACGATGTTTGCTGTTTTCGAACATATCGATCGATTCCAGCGCAATAAAAAGTATTAAACTTACAGCATCTACCGTCCATGTATAATTAGTCTTATGTGTACGGGAGATGCGCGGGCTTCCAGCGTGCAGCAGGCCATACCACTCACTCCTGAGTTTGACAAGTGAGATCTCTTTCTTGCCCCTAACCCTAACCCTGTGGGCGTGTGAAAGCCCGCAGACGGCCGGGTGCATGGCAGAGAGGTGCCGGCGGGCCGATATTACTACTTTAGCGGGCCAATATCACCTTGGGCCGTGAATACCTCAAGCCGACCTCCGAGCCGGGCCGATATTACTCGTATTCAAGCTATCTACTCCTGGCTGGAGTTCCGCACTCGCGGCTGTTTGGGCCCTGTATGGGAGGCAGGATCTCCGTTCATCCACACGGGCAGTTGGCATGGTTTGCTCACTGGTCGTATCTCCCATCGCTGCATGTACGTGGGAGGTGGCTTATCTCGATGCACAGATAGAAAGGTACCAAAACACTTTTATTTGGAGTCTCTATATGAACTTGAAACACCATTACGATCTGACAGCAGCCACTGTCCGGAGTTTGTTTATATTGTAATCGCGCATGCGCGATAACTGGTTGCCGGCAAGCCACACCCAGAAGCTGGGGCCCAGCGGGCCGCCATTATCGCGCTGCTTGCTGGGATACACCGGAGGGAAATCCAACCTAAAATGGCAGCCTTTCACAGTCCCAGTTTGAGAGCCTGAGCGCCCTGGCCCTGATGTCAACGGGACGTACTGCAGTCTAGCACAGGGCACGCTGACGAAGGTCTGTAGGCGTCTACCAGGGCTGGGCGCTCATTGGCTGGTATCTGAATTTTCTTGTTGGGTGTGCTAAAAATAGTTCGGATTCAAACCCAGGGAATACCAAACAAACCCACACGTGCAAGCTGCCTTCAAGATCTGCCGATTGTGGAAACTAAACTTATGTCTGGGTATCACACCAATGTAATGAGTAAAGAAGAAGTAAACTTCAAGTGGCTGTGAAAGAGACTAGGACAGCATAAGCTGTCAAGTCGTAGATTAACATAATCTGTTTCAAATTGACATCATATGTCTTCAAAATCACCAAGAATGTGATCTATATATAGGTCTTCATACGTTAGATTGTGGAATTTACCGTCCGCCACGAGCCGATTTCATGGCCTTTTATACTCACGATATACCCAACATAAACGTCGGCCGTTGAGATTCCCACTTGTCAAGTCTAATTGAACGTTAAACTATCTAAACAAACAAATTCCCACTTGTCAAACTGACAATCATGGAGTTCCATCCACCCAGAGCCCCGTGCGACTAATGGAGAGCAAATCCCACAAACATCTGCCATATTGGTAACTTGCTGGTGACCCACAGACTGAGCAACCAGCTCAATTTTTAAAACTCATACTTAGGGAGCATTCATTAATTATCACCCAGGGGGGAGGCACAGTTTTTCTAACACCGATCGGTCCAAAAAAAGTTGCCCCCCCCCCCCCCATGGGAATACAAAAAAAAAGTTTCCCCCCCCCCTTTGAATGCCAAAAAAAAACCATGCCCCCCCCCCCCCCCCCATCAGAATAGGGTAAAAGCACAGAGGAGGCTTAATTGATGTGACATTTTTTCCATAAGGCTTTTCTTCTTTGCTTTAGAACAAACCCAGCTACATTCAGTCATTTGTCAAAATTTTGACCAATCTCAGTAGCTAAGTGGTAGGGGTGTTCACCTTAAGCATGGTAGGTCATGGCTTCAAACCCTGGTCGGCTTATACCAATTACTTACCCAAAAATAGTACCTACTGCTCATTTGGCTTGACACCTGCCATTAGAATGAGGAGTAAGGGGCTAGTGCCCGAGTGGAAGAATGGCTGTACCACCAAATTTGGTGATGGTACACACAATATTCACTTCATAAAAATTGCTTAAAAAATAAAATAAAAGAAACAAGTAGCAAATAAACAGCTGTTGTTGATGGAACAGCACCGATGCAAAAAAGATGAGGGAGTCTTGAGCAGGACTGGAACACACACCATGTGGAGGCCAGTTTCAATGTCAGTCATTGCCATCTGGAGTCAACTCTGTTGGAGAGGTGCTCGCAGTTGCACCACCGGCAGCCAATAACAGATAATGTCAGCCCTTAGGTATTCCTTGACCAGTTTTACAGGAGAGTCCTTGGAGAGCCTGTATAAGAGAGGTTCCTGTGTCCTGCTTTTATCATATGAACTTGAATCATATACCTGATTTGAATTATAAGATTCTGTAAGAATCATATATACATGATTTGAATTGTAAGATTCTGCTAATGTTCTAAGCCAAAATCAGTGAATCAACCCCTGTCAAATTGAGGCTGTAGTTGGCAGCTAACAGTCTTGCTGGAAGCCACCATCTCTCCTGTACCCATGTAATCAATCATAAAGCTTGACTACCTAGAACCTAATTCTCAATGAAATCACTTAATGAGACTGTTCACATTCAAATATCCAGCAGCAACTGCTTTCTCGATTTGTGCCATCAATTCCTAGTCATCAGGCTACCTTGCAGAATCTCAAAGGACCTTCACTGTTTCTTGTAGCAGTATCATTGACATGCAAATACAGATGTTCTGGCAATTTGTTATAGTCTGGCATGGTGTGAGGGATCTTTGGAATGAGTGGATCAATCTATGGTGTGGCACTACAGAAGGAAGTCCCATTTTCTTGCATGCAGAGGCCCTTTAAGTACTAAATGCTCTTTAAAAAAATATGGTAATCTTATTAAAATAAGCAGCAACAGGGGCATTTTGTAGCACTTGATGTTGTAGTAAATGCTCTTAATTCATCATTCATGTTCTTCAGCTTCATGATCTTGTGAGACTGCATTGATTCTGGGACAAATGTTAGTGTTCGTCCATTGTTGTCTCCATCCACATAAGTCTGTCATACTGAGGGAGGGTGGACACCCATCTCGAATTGGCGAACAGGACTGTGACCATAGAAACTGAACTCCAGGGAGTGAGACAACTGTAGTTACCTTGTGCATTAATCATTTTTATAGTTGTACAACTAAGCTGATTTCTTGTGATATGATATGAATGCATTTCATAACATCAATTTTTGTCATTGAACACAAATATGGGAGTTTGCCTCCATGTTTAGCTAAAAACGTCGACCCCACGACAGAAAACTAAAAACTGTGCCCCCCCTTGGCCAAAATTATTGGACACTCCCTTAGGAGAGGATTCAAAATGGCGGATGCCTGATCGAGGAGATGCCCCATTCAGGGATTCAAAGCAGACTTTAATAAAGAAAAGGATGACAGCTGCCATTGATATAATGCCAGGGTAAAGAATGTGATGTAAATTGTTGAATTCAACTGTTTTCTAATTCACGCCACCTCCTTTACCAACGTTATTGTGCGAACCAGTTTGGTTCGCAAAGAATATCAAAGTTTTCCTATGTCCTTAAGTACAACGTCTGTAGGGAGTGACAGCGGACACAGCATTGTACTACATATAACTACGTGTGATGCGCCCAGATAGGACTGACCAGTCAGCACCATGCTCACTGGACACTCTTATGGACCATACCGCTGAGGCATGTGCGGTCTGGAGACGGACTATTATGGCGGCCGTCTGCTACACCGGATCCTTGGTGGGAGAGCGCGAGAGAACCCGAGACTGGGATTGTAAATGGGCCTTTGTTGGCTGGGGGATGAGTGGGGGGGGGGGGGGGTCCTCTTGGCTTAGGAACCAGCCTACTGTATTCCCCCTTCATATAATGTAAGAGACTTTCCTGGCCATTTTCGTCGTCAAAGGGCTACAACAGGCTACAAAATTCAAACATGTTTGAATTTCGTGATAACCCTACAATTAAGGTTTTTGTCGTTGTAGCATGTCATATCACGTCATAGAACTCGGCGACAAAACCTACCTAATTGACGTCGAGCTCTACAATAGCTCCACTGTCAAGAGCAAAATCATAGTAGGAGGCAGGGCCCCCTTAAGCTACTTGTTTAGCCTTTAAAGGCCAATATTTCTATTCAAACATGCACACACGTTTTAGCTCATGTTATATAACTGAAAATCCCGATAAAAAACGCCATCTTATGCACAGCCTGACAGTGCGCCAGTACATTATTTTTACGTTAAGATCAGCAGCGGGTAGTATTTCATAAAAGTTCCTGCACAAGTATAAATTTGTATTTGTGTAAAATTCTTTCTACTGTGTGCATACAGTGATCTGGCGGGATCTGTGTCGACTTCCCAGCGGAAAAAAACAGCAGTCGCTGAAGCTGTGCGCCTCGTCTACCAACTCATAAAATTGTATTTGTCTGTCTGATGTCACATATTGTCTGTTCTCTGGCTCGCAGGAAATATTATTACTGGGTGTCGGGCACGGGGCCTGGCACGGCGGTGAAGATGAGGCCGTCATTATTCCTGCCTGGTCAGCACTGGCGTCTGTAGACTTCAGCCACAACAACCTCTCCACCATCGACGAGTCAGTGGTAGGTACTGCTCTGTTCCTTAATCCCATAAAACCCAAAGCCTACATTTGTTGTTATTATTTCGGATTGACCTGGAAGATCAAAACAGAAATCTTTATCTAGAGATGGGGTAGAGTAATCGTTGAAGTTTTTCGGATGTTATTTATAGTCCTTGTTGCCGACGTAACTCCCGCATGTGCCTAGTTTAATCAAATATTCAGGAATCATGAATAATGAGGTTAAGAGGCTAGTGTTCAGTGAGGGTAAGAATAGGCCTTTTTCCACAGGCCGGTGTCGCACGTTATCTACGTGGTTACGCAATGCTTGCAGCCAAACAACCCCCTGGCAACATATGGTTTAGCATTGGATCACTGAGTGTATGAGCGTAATACGTTCATAAGACCCATGTGTCTCATTTTCAGAGAAATAACAATGATTTCATCATATTCTATGGTATTCCAGCTACGATTTGATGTATCATACATGCATATCACCTCGATGATACTTTAGATATACCTTAGATAACACAGGGTCACCAAAACTGCATACACACTAATACATTGGCAGGTTTTGCTATAATGTGCTTATCTTTTTCCAAGTTAAAACCAAGATGATTATCAACTATAAAGTTTAGACAGCCCAGACTCGTTAATACAATGCCCTAGTTTGCTCCAACAATCTAATCTGTCAAAAAACAACAGTCCTGTAATCACACCCACCGTTCACACTTTAGGTGTGATTGCTGTGTTCCCTATACACATATGGCCGGACCTAGCAGTGCTTGTCCGAGCGGCCGCGTAACTAGGCAGTGGGCCGCTGAACGGCAACACCTGTATTGGAATATCCTCCTAAAGAAGAGACTTAATTTAAGGAAAACTTTTTTCCACTTTTTTCTATCAAAGAATTATAAGAAAAAACTGGCGGTACCGAGTAGGTTTTATAGGAGTATTTTTACAGTATGCGATGAAGAATATAATACACCACTGAAAGATGATATTGAATGTCTGAATGAACATATCTGGGACAATATGTTTATCAAAAACAGTCTCCCTGCTTCGAAAGTGAAACATTTAGAAAGAGCAGGGATCTATCAGATCAAACAGATCTTTAAGAAAGAAGGTCTTATGTCACATGAAGAAATAAATAATAGATATGGTACAAATCTAACTTTCCTAGACCTTTTTTCCATGAGATCAGCAATTAAATCGTTAAAACTTGTAGAGGTGCAAGATATCGACTATGATAAGGGGGAAATGTTTTTCAAAGTCCCTGGTGAGAATCCAGTTAATGTTCTGAGTATCAATAGTCGAAAAATGTATGGAATATTTCTAGACAGGAGGGCAAGGTATCCAAAAACATGCTTAAAATGGAATTAACATTTCTCAGAATTGGTGTATAACTCCAAGGAATGGGATTACCTGTGTCACCTGCCATATCTTGTCTCCAGAGAGACCAAATACAAGCTTTTCAATATAGGGTAATAAATTATACCATAACATGTAATGAATACTTGGAGAGAAGAATTCTGTATACCTTAGAGTGTTACTTCTGTAGGGATGAGGTTACATCTTTCACTTTTCCATTGAGCGTTTTGATGTAAAACGATTCTGGAAATATTTGAGAAATTGGATTTATAGTATAATCAAAAAAGATATTTTAAATGTAAATCAGAAAGAAATCATTTTTGGAGGACTAAATGTGGGTACCAAGAAGAAGACAAACTAACAAATTATATCTTATTAGCAGGTGGACGGTTGGTCTTTAGGTTATGGCTATAGCCTACTTTAGTACAACTGCTTGTAAAGTCACTAAAGTGACCTGACCACATTTTTGCCTTTTATAGCTAACTAAGTACAGATAGGAATATGATTTCTGTTTTGGACAGAAGGTTTTATGGTTGTTCAATGTCATACAGTTTTGATATTTATTATTTTGGTATGGATTTTAAAATAATAGTGAATTCAGCTTGGGGGGGGGGGGGGGGGGGCATTTGTAGTCACAGGTCCATTTTTAAGAACTCCTTTATGTACATATTTCTACCCCTTAAACTGGCTCAATCATAATATGATATGCCTCATTAGAAAGAGAATTAAAAACAGTAGGTGCTAGGAAGTGGATTTTTCAAGGTAGATTCTATATTTACTGAGATATTCAAGTATTTGTTGAAAGTGGGGGGGGGGGGGGGGGGTTGAGTGAAATGGGCATACCCAACAGGTGTTTACTCAATAATGATTTGCAGTGAGCATTGGTGTAACAATTACCATCTCCATAAGTGGTACTGACAGTTGGTTACCCTCTAGGAAGTGTCATTATTTAGGTTAAACTTGTATTTGGCATGATATTCATGTACTTTTGCCTAATTTCAGAGCATGGGGGGGTAGCAGCCATCTTTGAATTTTAGTGCAGTCATGTTCCCCCAGAGGACTCTAGTTCCTGTCACTCTGCAAGCATATTGGCACATGCCCTATACCTATATCCTTATAAGAACACTAACTATCTGGTTGAAGCTCAGCCTCACTTTGAACATGGAGCCTGTAGTATGTCAAACTAACACTAGATGGAGCCATGACTAAGTACAGATATGTATTAGCCTGGAAGCCTGGCCTAGTTAGACTAAAGGCCAGGTAACAGGTTCCAGTTTCGTGGTGCATTATTGGTAACGCCTCCATTGGCAGACCAGATACACTGGTTCCCAGGGTATTCACTACGGGGCTTGGGGGAGATATACTACAGTCTCGGTGAAGGACGTAGAAACCAGTTACCTGCCCCTTATTCATATGGGCAGGGAACCAGTCTAAGATATGTATATGATTTCTTTTTTTCTGGACAAGTTTTATGGTAATGCAATATCCTAGTTATTATTTAGTATTTTGTATTTTGACATTTATTTAAAAAAGACAAACTACGTTATGAACTTCCTCAAACACCAGACAGGCCCAGTAATCAAAGACTTGTAAGATATGCACAAAACTTGTATAAGTTTCTCCTATGGTAACCCAACACCTCTCTTTCCCCTTCCCCTATACCTCCAATTCCTTCCAACTCCTGGGGGGCTTCCTTGATCCCATAGTAATTAATTATTGGTGGACCTTGTAAAGAGTTTTAAATGCGTCCACCTGCTAATTTGGCCTTTAAAGGCCAATATTTCTATTTTAAAATGCACTCTTAGCTCTTGTTACAGGCCAAATGGTTCATACATAGACAGAGGATCTTTCATTCAAACAACCTTTTAAGAATGTTTGCGAATGAACTTAGAGAGAAAATAATCACTGAAAAGATCACATGTACATATATTTAAATCAGGAACATTAGTTCAGATTTCTTGAGGATTTGGAAAAGGAAATGTGAAGATACACAGAACAATAACCCAACTGGTGATGAATGCTTAAAACAAATGTGGCACCTCTCTTATGGCTTGATAGGTATTTCAAATATATCTGGCATACACCAACCACTGTATTGTAATATGTTCTGTCATATCTTATGTATCATATTGTAATATGTCCTATTGGTTAAATGTTCCTGTAAAATGTTCCTATTCAATGTCTATACAATGTCTTCAGTTTGTAGCACCCAGAGTATATACTACTGTAAAATAGAAGGATTCAAGAAAACTGAAAGTAATAACCCTATACAACAGCATGAACATAACTCAAAATGACAACAACTTTCAGGATACAGAACATGGGTGGGAACTTACAAATATCAAAGAGCAAATGAAAATAAAGATATGAACCCATGCCTTCTATATATGATACAAATAGAGAGTAAACGTCTGAAAAAAAAAGTCTTGCAGCATGAAAAAAGACCAGGAGAACATGATTGATGTTTGATACTCTACTGAATTTTGAACATTGTACATGATAGAACTAATGTAATGGAAATATCATGGAAATAAAAGCTAGCTACAAAAAAAAATAATAATGAGGCCCTCACACGTTCACGCGGCCAGACACGTTCCCTTCCAACCCACACCACTGCACTCTGACCAGTTAAATTGGTCAAGGTTCTGTCTCCAAGGGAATGTCTAGCCATGTGAACGTGGCTGGGAGGGGAGTGTTCAGCGGCCCGTGCGTTTATTTTACTTTGCAAGGAAGGGAGGGGGGGGGGGTTAATTCAAGAAACATGTTTAATGACGAAACAAAGTTCGCCTGGTATAGCGATCTTCCACTTTGTGGTCGGTACAATAGCACAGGACATCACTGGACTATACATTAGACAAGACGTTATATACACATGTACATAGACGATCTTATGATCTTTTCATTAGTATTAATATCTATGATATTTACTTAACCATTACTATGTGTCAAATCATTGGCATATGGTCACGATCCACTCCTTCATGTTGGACTTGAAGGCATCCCCATACTCCAGGTCCTGTACCGAGGCAGGCAGCTTATCCCAGGATTTCAATCCTTGGTAGAGCGGGGAATGGCGTAGTTTCTCTGTCCTTTGCCTCTGCATTTTTATTTTTATCTTTTCCTCGCTCTTCGTTCTTTTATTTACAGGGTCATAAATATGGGCGGCATCTGTGGATGGGGGATGGGGGAGAGAGAGGAGGCAGGGAGGGACTGTGGTGCACCAAAGTACTGGGATGAAGATTCTAAAAAAAAAAATTTTAACGTTTTTATTTATACTGGAGTTGTTTGCTTAGGAAAGATGATTTTTAATAAAGACATAATATAGGTTACCTGTATACAAGGACGTAACAAAGTAGTAAAATAGCACTGTTTCAGAGTTGATAGTACTTATTATCAACGTTTAAGAATGACACACCAGAACATGGATATTATCTGCGGTAATTTACAATCGAGATATGAATAAGGTATCCTGAAGATCAGAAAAATCATATCTGATAATTCATACAATATTCCAGTCCCAGTTGCAACGCAATCTGAGGTTTTCAATAGATAGACAGAATATGTGGTTTAGTCTGTATGTAAACAACCGTGATGATATTTTCTAGTACAAGCAATGTCTGTTAACATTTCTCCCAGCTGGTACCGTTGTAACACAATCGGTAGCTGATTTGATATTTATAATATGAGCAAGTTACTGTGATTGCAAACAGGTAATATAGATAAACAGTTTCCTAGTTGTAAACACAAACTAAGCCTGTTTACCAGAAAAGCAATGTTGTAAGACTGTTGTAAGACTCTTACAAGACTTGTAAGCCTGATATAAGACTGTTGTAAGACTGTTATAAGACTGACACAAGACTGTTATAAGACTGTTACAAGACTGTCGTAAGACTGATGCAAGACTGTTGTAAAACTGTTACAAGGCTGATGTAAAATTGATATAATACCGTTGTAAGACTGTTACAAGACTGACACAAGACTGTTTGGACTGATTTACAAAGTTATATTTTTTGGACTTCAAACGATCATACTTAACTTTGTAAAACCGAAAATATGGCAATGCCATACCAACCTTTGTATCCTTGTCGAAAATGCATGTCAGGTTTGGTTCCTAAGGTGGAGTCTGTAGTGTTTGATCTTGGGGTTTCAGGTTTGAGTCTTAACTCTGCTCCATGCCTAGCTTTTTAGGTAACTAAATATAGATAGGAATATGATTTCATGATAACATGATATCTTACATTTTTGATATTTAATATGTTTTAAGACTCACACCTAACTCTTGTTTCAAGTCTGTGTCAGTGATATGACTCTGATTGCTATTGGCGTAAAGTTCCACAAAATCGAATCTATCAGTTGTCGTGAGTACAGATGAGGCCCCTCATAGCATTGACTTATATTTCTCTGTTCGTTGGTGAGTAGAAAATGATGCCTTGCGTGGAGTACCTCGACCTCAGTTATAACATGCTGGAGGATGTGCAGCATCTACAGCATCTCACCAAACTGACGCACGTCGACGTCAGCCATAACCACATCCACACCCTCAACTCCCTCCACACCAAATTGGGCAACATCAAATCCCTCTGTCTCGCGGGAAACAGACTTGAAAGTTTACTCGGCTTCTCAAAACTCTACTCGTTAGAAAACCTTGATGTCAGTGGCAATGAAATATCACAGGTAAAAATCCACTTATTTTATACTTCCAGCTACTGCATACCGAGAATAATTGTAGTGTATAATATAGTTACGATTCTGGAATCTGCCCTTTAACATAAATACTCCTCTTGAATGTACAAAACAAATTTAATGAACGGAAAAATGTATGCACAATGCTTGACGAAATTTTCATCTTCTTTTTTTCCAAACCAATGCATTTATTTAGGAGCCGACCAGAAATAATGTCTATACTATAAGTTGACATCAATAGATACAATTTTTTTGTCTGTTTTTTAAGATAGTGATTTAGAAATTGGAGAAGGTACTCAAAGAGCATTTCTATTCCTTTAGTAACGACAGAATGAGATTTCGTGATCGGAATATTGGTCATTAATCTGTGGAATGGTAGCTAGAGAGTCAATCTAAATCCAACTAACCTGTACTTGGCATTTAAGTTGAAAATGCTGTATAAGAAAATATATTCCTGAATGTGTAAGAAGTATTTTTTGCCGTTAGGTTCTGGAGGTGCGTCACATTAGCAGCCTGCCTTGTTTGGAGAGCCTCATCCTGACTGGGAACCCGGTCACCATCGTCGTTGACTACAGAACAAAGATCCTCGAGCTCTTCGGGAACCGCGCCACCGAGGTATTTACAATGTCCATATAGATAGCGGGAAAATGGTTTCAGATCTGATCTTGTCTTCAATAGCAGACCTTCATTCTGAATTATAATATACCTAGATATCTCTGGAAATCAAATATTAACTTTGAATACACTGATAGATTATGTATTTGGGTGTGCCCTCCCCGCAATCATTTTATTTTTTCGCATAGACTGCTTGCTGATTAAACAGCTAATGGCATTAAATGCTATCGGAAATGGTCAATATAGTCCGTTTTGCATAGTGTAAATGCTATATATTCTAAACATAGGCAAGTGGTACGGTATGAGAAATAACCCTTTGACTTCCCTTGAAAAATCTAGGACCTCTTACGTTCTGTACAACATGCAGATATGATGAACAAAATTGGGAAATTACAGGTATGTCTCGATGGACAGAAACCGAGTCAGAAGGAACTGGATACGGTTGCTATCCTACTCGCCATACAAAAATCTAAAGAGACTAAAGAACGGGCCAGGAAACACGCCGCCAAAAAGGTTTGTGTCCTTTAGTATGCTTTATCAGTTTGTTATTTAATGAGGGTCATTGTTTAACCCAAAACAGTAGACATTAATAAATTTGTGTTGGTAGAAGGCCACTTAATGGACGTAAGTCGTATTTTCAAACAGGAATCCAATGAATAGATAAATGAATACTATCCTTTTTTGAGTGACTTTGTGATAATACTGGACAAGAAATTGTGCTTAATGAAGATACATGAATTTGAGATAAATCATAATATTATCTAAGACGTTACAAGCTTCTGCGACGTCCTTCAAAGGTTTAATCACAATCGGTTATAGACATGGGATCCATAAAGTGGCATTATACCGAACGTCTGCAATTAACGGTCTAATATAGGAGCTGTGAAACGATGTTTATTATCCATCGTATACAAAGCCTCCATTGAAAATGTATGGGGACTCAGTAAACCACGACTCATTATATAAAACCTGTCAGATACCATAACTGTAGTATATGTATTCAAACCTGTGGTATACGGCCTCAAAACCATGGTATACGGGGAAAATAGTCCCTTTGTGCTATAGAGCAAAGAAATGGTCCCTATTGTTGTATCTTTTAATATGGCAATAACTGGGTTTAATTTATTGGAGAAGATGGATAATAAATACAACAAACGATGGTTATGTGGACAGACGGCTCTGTAAACCACTCGAGGTTGACGTCATGATACACTTGCTAGCGCTCGTATATTACTATGTGTCAACTGCTCGTGGTTTACAGCCGCCTGTCCACAAAACCATCGATTATTGTCTATGTAAATATTAATAAACTAGGTGGACAAATCTCATATTTTTTCATTGCAATATTCTTGACCAGACTACTGAGATATTGAGATGAGGTATATAACGGACTTAATTCCACGCATTTTCCCTTTTTACCTTGATGAATCTTTCTATTTAAAGATGTCAACCGAAAGAAATCCACTTGATGATGTCAAATAATAGAAAGCAAAACTTCTTTGGTTGGGGAAAAAGCTTTATTCCACCATTGGCCCAGGGATATTTTTTAATTCTTCATTATCAGATACGTTTTGGTTGGTTGGAACAGGTAACAACATTTATTACTGGACCAATCAAAATGGATTTTGCGATAAGTAAAATTCTGAACCAGAAAAAAGAGTGACAATTCTTTAAATTAACCTCGTAGCCGATTTCCTTTCCACCTGCTAACCATTTAGCCGGGTACGCCCACTGCTGAAAGTTATAGCAATTTTGATCTAGCCCGCATGTAATACAAAAACCTAACCGGTGCTTCTGTTGCTGGTCTTCTAACCCCGGTCAGCCGGCAGTGGAGGCCCACATCACGGACGCAGCTCCCGGTGCACATGGCAACACCCGCGGTGCCGACTCCTCCCCTTCAGGTAATCAAGTATGTATCTCACATCTCCCACTACCTGACCTATGACCTCCCTACCTCAGAGATTAAACAGCTGAACACAGGGTCGTGCGTAAGGAACTGGCTAGATAGGCAGGGTGAGCTTATATTTCATCAAATTTTATTATTCTAATGAACAAAAATTATCGGAAATTTAATTACCCACTCTACCCTCTTGTTTATTTGTTTTTTACAATGGAATATTTCTACTTTTGGAATATGACTATTCTCTATTTTCTTCCACATACCAACATAAGTGGTGAATACTTCCGAATTCCATCTGTGAAATTTAAAAACTCGTATGATTGCCAAATGTCTTGTCTGGACAAATGAAAGTCCAGCATAGAAAATGGTTCTTAATTTCAAAACAAATCTTGTTGGTGAAATAATGCATAATTTACTCCGGAGTGGGAGTTACATTAGTCGTCCAGAACCTCTTGTTAAAATGCAGTTAAGATTTCTATGAGCTAGCTATATTCAGATACATTACTAAAAACATGTTGATAGATCGGTGTTGAAGAAGAAACAAACAAGGATTTTCATTTTGTCGTCCCTGGCACCTTTACTGACTAAAATTTTCTTAAGAAAAATATTACCAACTCATGAATACTACAGACTTGGAACGAGTTTAAAGAACTTTGAGTAGGAGACAGAACACATCGACTCCTTTTCTTTCCTGTCGGATTAATCTGCCCAAACGAGAAAACGTACTGAATAAATGGGCATTCGGTGTCTCCTCTTCGGTCATTGTGTTCATGCTTTTCTATGCTAGTCTTGCCAATGATCCAGAGTTAGAAAGTGTCGAGAGTCTTTTGGGTTTCAAAAACACTGTTCGTTTCCCTGTTTCATCTCTCCTCAGTTCCTTCAAGGTATGAATACAGAAATACTTTGGACCAATATACTTTTACTGACCCCGATACCCCCCCCCCCCTACATTCCCCTACTTCCTTTCCTCATACAATATCTGGGTGGTGTAGCTGTGATTTTTCGGTCTAATGGGAGTGCTGTCGGGCAAAGATCATCACGGTAGCTCAATGGTAGAAATAAGAAAATCGCCTTGCCTCAATACATCATTGATATGCGGAAAAATGAAATCGCCACGCTGCCGCAATCTGTCATTGAATTAAGAGATTTGACCATAAATGATTGGAAGTGTTTGCGAATACCATATAAGTTACATATACATATGAACGTACAATCAGTAAAATATGCTGATCTATGAAATTCTTAAGTTTGAGAACTTTATACAAGGAGAGCAATAATACCTACAGTTTCATAATTTACATAGAAATATATGACAAATTAGGAAATGAACACATTAAGGCATGAGGCGTCCTGAGACTACTTATTGTAACCTGCTTTCTAATCAGGCTGACTGGACTGCTTTGGTGAGAGAAACAGTGCTGAATTAACTGATGCTAAGGAGGAGTGATAATTGCCTATACATAAACCTTGGCCGTCAAAGCTATTCAATCATGCACAAGAGAATTAGTTTTTATCTATTTATTCATACATGTATTTGTGAATCTACTCTTATCTTCTCACATTTAACTAAATCATAATTCATTGATTTTCATACTTCTTTAGTAGACTTTTTTTTTACACGTTTATTGCCCCAGTATTAATGAAACAACAACCACCTACCCATATACCTCAAGAAACACCCACGTGTTAACCTTTCATATCTATCATATTTAAATTGATATACAACCTTTCATTCTCCTTTACTAAATTAATCCCTTTATAGTGTCTGCGATAAACTGTGCTATCCTCGAACAGACAAATAATTTTTGCCTGTTGTCCCTATGAAATATTTATTTAATGATTCCTCAGGATGCCTCTGTGCATGCCATTTCTGAGCGCTTATGTTCATTTCAAATCTAGTGGGCACTCTTACAATTTCATTTTCCCGTACTGATCAGTTATGCTCATATTCATGTGCTTTTTCCTGAATATAATTCACCGCTAGGTTAATCGTGAATACATTGTCCGGTACTACAAGCAAATGATTTCACAGATTAGAAACCCCTTCGAAATTTTAACAGGGCGTCCAGCACCGTTTAAAGGATTGTATTTGGATACTAATTTCTATTGTTGGCCTTCTCGGCACTTCGCTATTTGTTTCGACAATTGTTTATCCCAAAAATAAACTCCATAGCTTCTTTAAGAATATTAAATAGTTGAATAAACTTAGACTAAGATTGAGTGATCATTGCTAAAGTTAGTGATAATTCTAAAGTCAATCGAATGAATGAATGCATTCATTCATTCGAACTTATTTCATTAGGTATTAGAGCCATTCAGTACTGTCATAGTATATGTGTGGATTATCTGTTTGCTTGAAATTACAAAAGCTAACACTGAATCAAGATAAATAACCTGCGGCTTGTTATGTGCATGTTGAGTGCTCTTTTGTATATAGACTTCAGTTTACAGTGTTCTTGTGTAATCAGTCTATGTAAATAAAGTGCGTTAATATTATTCAAATATCACTCTACTCCATGGAATAATGACAAAGTTTTTCAAATATCTTTACTTCCCCATGGAGGACATTAACAATTGGAGAGACATGAATGGCTCAATGATAACATAAATCCGTCTTCCCCAAAGTTGATTGTTCGCTCCCTCCCTATGATTATTGACGTCAGTAGAAAACAGAAGCCACTCCTTACGGTTGTTTTGCAAGAGAACCATGATAGCATATCTCTCCGAAATCTCAGGTTTTCATATTAGTATACAAACATGTATGTAAATTAATCCTATATTTAATGTGTTATGAGTGATACCCCAACGCTTTGTTATCAATAAGTATTATTCATAAAAGGAAGTTTTTGTTCTAATGCGAATATGTTTCGAAGATCATCAAATATAAACTTTTTCATTATTTCTTGATAAGGCAATGTTCAACGGGCTTAACCATATTGGCATATAAACTTACTATTAGAAATAACCATCTAATATTTAGTGTAAAAAAATGTATATCAAGGCTCCCCATCCCGGCAAAAGTTCAACGTATTTTGCAATCATTTTGATGTATTTCGGTTCTATTTCAAAACAGAAATGGAACATGTTTTAATAATAAAGGTGTAGAATTATTGGAACTATATCCACCATGTCATGCCACTGGAAATACTACCGTAGACCACAGGTTGTTTAGCTAATCAAGCTTGACCAGTTCTTTTAACGTACACCACTGTGCAAACTCTGGCTTACATTTGCACAAGTGTAGCAGCACATACAATTTCGACGAGCAATCTATGTTTTTGTCACTGGAAAATGCATTTTTGCGTTACTATACATTGACATCAACATGGATTGTTTTTAATGCACTGCAGTGGTAACGTTGTAGAATGTGGCAGTATTATTTAGACACAATTTTCCAATACGAAAATACATCACATTCCGAGGACGCCATTCTTGGCGCAATGATTCCGTTCCAGATACAGGAATGGTACTTTTAAATATTTTTTTTGTAATTTTGTGGTACTTTCACTGGGATGGAGTGGCTCGTTATATGCTTCGTGATTATTTTCAGTATAAAAATGTTAGTGGAAAAATAGCTACACAAAATTGATTATCAGTGATGCTTTAAGATACATTCAGTGCTATTCCTGAGAGTGGCTGGGGGCATCACCACCTTGTAGTTAAAGCATACAGTAACAGCATGATCGCAACGCTTTGGGGGATGACGAGAACTAATATTAGCCGCTTTTCTCTCTCACTCTCCCTCTGTTTATCTCTCTCTCCTCACCGGGTGGTTTTTGCTTCATATCTGTTTTTACAGTGCTAGCCCAGCGCAGCACTCAATTCCCTCACCATCACCAGGCGGCCCACGCTGCACCGCACGCACTCAGTCCGTCCCCTCAGCGCAGCGGCCCGACTGACCCTCGCACGGCCAGAGCCGGCCACCCCGACCCCGACCTCTTCCGTACCCAGGTGGAGGCCATAAGGGAGCAGGGCGGTGCCGCCTGGCTCACCCTCCTCAACGCCATGACCGTGCATCATGGTGACCCTGCGGATCTTCAGGTGCGAACCCTATAGTCGACATCTGTTTAGTTATCATAAGCACTTGTAGTCAGTGGTGGGTTGACGATGAGGATGTACCGATCACCATTTAGTGTAAAGACTGTTAGTCTGGTTTGTTTAAGACTGGTTGGCTGGCCATCTTTGAATGTGAAAGGGATTGTCACATGAATAATGTGAGGTCTCACCAAAAGAAATTAGATCGGCCCATATATACTTTATTTTGGCCCGGTTTCATGAGATATCCTCCAGAATGAAGCGTCGCGTGATTCGTGATTGGTTTGGCAATATACATTTCGAGTAGGTCTAGAAATCACTCATCGAAAGTGTAACCTATTTTCACTGATGTTTTGATTTAAATTTAAGTGCATACGAGCTGTTGTTGTCATAATTGTGTTACATGTATTTATAGCGCTGCTAGTAGTTTCGACTTAAATGTTGTCTTAATCAAGAATAGAATTCAAGTAAAGGATAGTGATCATGTATGTATCTGTGGTGGGACCTCACATACAATAAAGATACCTTCTTTCTGTGTTCCTTGGTGGTCAGTCCCTGTGTTATGTGTGGCCTGACCTGTGGTCTTTATATAAAAAGGAAAATGTTGATCACCAATTCGGTTTGATACAAAACCACAACCCACCGTTCCGTACGCACCTTTTATGTCCCTATGCAGTGAGACTAGTGCTCCCTACATGTTCCTAAATTATGCTAGAAAGTACCTTTGTATTTATAGACATTATTTTAGAATTATATAATGGTTTGGGGCATGGATATTAAGGAGTCGGTATTTCCTTCTGTGCATTGTAATGAAGATGTTGGCAGAGTATATTGTAGCCAGCTTCGCTTCGTGCAGTATATAGAAAGAGTGCCTTTCATGTAACAGTCCTTGTTGTTTCGTGTCATTTTACTTCTGGTGTTTTGATTGTAAGACAGGATGTGAAGTGAATATTAGTGGATTTATTTACAATTGTCCGACGTAATATCTGCTTCTGGGACGGGGTAAACTATGATTGTAAATACAATCAACCGTTTTTGTGCTGAAGTATATTTATAATTTATTGATACCTTATTATTCACTGATCTTGTTCGCTTAAATTCAATTGATGATAGGCAATGACCTATATCTCAAATAATTCATAGTAATTCACAATGTTTGTATTATGATATACATGGAGAATGAATCGAAATGAGAGTCATGAACTCTATCCAAGACAGCAGGAAATTATGGAATTAATAATTATGGAAATTACGTAAATGAATGTGAATGCGCCATTGCCTGAAAAGGTGCAAAATGAGCCAATATTGGTTATATAGTCATAATTTTTTTTTTAATTATTGATTATCTGCAAGCACATCCCGTATGTATGTCAGTACTATATATTGTAACCTAGAGAATTATTTGCAGGAGACTGGTAGACGATCCCCACGTCCACGGAGCAAAAACAGAAATAACGCTGACCAACGCAGTCACATCGGCGTAGGTCGTCATCAACAAACCAACACGGATAGCAGGTGCCTATTTTACACCTCCCTGTCTAGAAACACCTGAAGCATGAAACCTGCAGTGAATGAAAGTATAGCTCAGTAGGCTTTGGTATCACAGGACTCGCGGTTCGAGCCCCGTCCTCTCCGCTGTAATTCGTGCTTTCCTGTCTTTTTCATCTTATAGATTGGATCTCGCCATAACATGATCCGGACATTTGTCACCGGTAAATAACAAAATAAAGAGTCGGTCTGGGGGAAAAAATGGTGATATCATATTGGTATACTTATATAGAAAGTCTTGACCATGCTGTACAAGGTACAAAACGAGATGATGTTTTACGGTTCGTTCTTTACTATATACCCATGCCGTATATACTGTAAATACGCACCGTTTTGGCATATGACGTAAAAATACTGTACGGACCACTGGTCCGTACACTAAAATACGGACCACCTAGCCATACACATTTATTAAAATTTTGGTTGCTAAGATAATTGAAATTGATTTTTGTTTTAATTCGGGTATAAAGTAAATATATAACGTCCAACCATGCTTGTACAAGTCACAGAACTCGATGCTAATTTACCGTTTGTACGGAACTCGGCATAAATGCCTCGGTCCGTACAAACGGTAAATTAGCATCTCGTTCTGTGACTTGTACAGCATGGTCAGGACGTTCTATATAAGTATCCTTATCGAGTTTTGTGGCATGTACAAGCATGGGAGGTTGTTCTATATGTATTAATTATATACCTGGAATTGATGGAAAAAAAGTTTTTAATTTGACCTAACAACCATTCTTTTTTATCAACACGTACGGAATAATGTTCCATATTTTGCGGTACGGAACAATTTTCCTTACATTATTTTTACGTTATGTGACTTGTCAACTTTTTCATCAAATTAAGAAACATTCGAATTTACAACGAATCTCGTACGCAATGTTCATATATGTTATCTTGAATATCCATAAGGTCACATAGAAGTGAGTTGTTGAGACAGAGTAGAGACCTGCTCTGTTCAACCTAAACGTTTAGCTAATAGGTTGAGAATGTGCACACAGTTACTTATCAGTTTTCAACCCAGCTGTAAATCCTATATACGAATGTAATGTTCAACAAGAGTGTGAAAGTGGATAAAGTGCGGGGGTGAGGGTTGGGTATGCGGGGGTGAGGGTTGGGTATGAGGGGTGGAATGTGGTTGTTCTTGTTGGAGCGGGGTGATGCTATGAATTGGCTGTCGTAAATAACTCATGCTAAGTCTGTTGTATAAAATACACCAAGTGCAGATTTAGAGTCACTATTAAACAAGGGATAAAATCTGCAATGTGTTTTTGCTCTGTAGTTTAAAACTAGTTTTTAAATGTATGTCCTTTTCAATTGCAGTAGCACTGACGAGGGAGACAGTGATACCTGTTCCTTGGTGTCCCTTGGGGCCACTGGCTGCCTCATGCTCCCAGAAACCCTCCCGGGAAAGAATGACTCCTCCTTCACCTCCTTCCTCCAAGGACTCGTTCCCAACTCGTCAGCATTGAGTCAACAGCTGCGACAGGGGGACGAGCGAAGAAGGGAGGAGCGTGCTGTACACATTATGTGGTGTTCCGTGCTGTGTTACACTGACCCATACAAAGAGAGGCCTGCATGTGTCTACGTTACCACCGAGAACCTGCACCTGTTTTACGTGACCGCACTGCGTAGTGCTTCGGGCTGGCCCGAGCTGACCTTTGTCTACTGTATGCCACTGTGCAATATCCAGCAGATTGTCGTTGGATATGAAGAAGTTTACCTTCGACTGGAGGAGGCTTTCGTAGGGCCACAAGGGACGTTTACTCTCATCACCTACAGTCCGCATAAGAGTCGGGTCTTTATGGAGGCTTTGAAAGGTGCCATTCGCAGAGCGATTCCTGAGGGTGAACCACATGACGACCCACATGTTGTGTGGAATGGAGAGACGGAGATGAACCTGAAGGCAGTGCTAAACCGCGTGGAGTGTCTGCCCAACATGGCTAATGTCCCCATCATTCTCTACATGCTGGTGCAGACACTGGACGTTAGCAGTGAGAAGCAGGTGTTCTGTACACACTCACTGGTCATCACTGCCAAATACCTGTACATAGTCCGTGAGGACTATATCCTCTGGCCCCAGCCCACCTATGGCATCGGGCCATCCACCAGGCCACAATTCGAAGTCATTCATAGTTACCCCATAGCTGGACGCATCTCTGGTATACAGATGTATGACACGGACAGTGTGAGTCAAACCGTGGAGACGCTGCCAGAGAATTTCCTGGCTACTGGTAGCAGTATGAATATTATGCCCAACTTCATCGGATTCGGTGTAAAGCTAGTGTTCGAGATGGGCCAACAACAGGGATCTAAGGACCTGGACGTGCGCGTGCCAACCTCTGGAATGAGGGACAAGTTTCTCGCAACATTGACTCAGGTTCGCCGGGACATGAGCGAACGATCGCCGAGCCCCCCAAAGGGCAAGTCCGCACACAGGGCTAAATCCCGAGAAGCTGTTGGTGTTGCTGAAGACAACCGCTCTGACACATCATCCCGTGGTAGTCGTAGCAGCATGGACCGTCATAGCATAGTCAGCTCTGTGTCTGCCGCATACTCAGTTGGCAGTGCTTTCAGCCAGGAATGCAGTAACACAACCAGCCCAGAGCCCCAAAAAACGGAAGTCCCTCAAATCACTGTGAGGGAGTCTCCGGATGTCTCCCTGCCTACAGAGCAGGAGGGAACTCATGAGCCTTCCAGAGAACAAGCACTGGCCACACAGGATGAAGGCATGTTACCCGCTGCAGTCATAGCTGCCCTCGAACCAGTCCGTGACTTGGCCTACCAGCAGCCCAGCTCGCTACCTCTGGTGTACCCAACTATGGAGCTGCTGGATCACCTGACCTCCTGTAACGAGCAGCTCTCCATGCTGCATCCTCTCTCTGAGGGCCTTCGCAACCTGGCCTCCATGACGGGTGAGGAGCTGATTAATTATTTCCACAGCCAGGTGGCGCTGATCGGTGGAGGAGCTGAAGAGCTGGTGCATCTTTTATGGTCAAGCGTCACGCCGTACACAGCAGCACGGCATGAGTTGACGACATGCATCCTGCTCAGCACAAAAGCCATCTACTTCCTCTCCGACAGCATACTGAAGAAACCACGAACAGCCGTGCCGGCGTGGAAAACTCACAACCGCAATAAGTCTGACTCACTGATAGCCATGCCGCATCGAGATGCAGACCCTCATCACAGCTCAGGGATCCTCCTGCCTGGCAGTCCCAGTGCAGAGACGTCACGCAGTCAGCGGGTTCGGGTGTACTTCACGTTAAGCCTGAAGGAACTGCGACAGGTCAATCTAGGCATGTTTGATCAGAGTTTCCGGCTGGCTGGTGATTCCAGGACTCAGGTGTTCACGTGTGTGACTCGTGATAATTTTCTCACCGAGTTGTTTATTAAGCGCCTCATGACTGCGCTCTCAGGCATCATCCCGTCTCCATCACCAGACGTCACCTCGAGCGATTCTGAGCCCGATGTGTACAAGATCTTCGGGCGGTGTGCCTCTCGCTCGGAGAGCCTGGAGTTCATTCACCCAAGTCGGGTGAAGTTTGTGTACCCCAGCGAAGATGCGGTCACCGACCTCACTTACCTGATGGTGGACAACGCACGCGGTAAGAAACCCAGCCTCGAGGAGGTGAAGATCCTACTCTATCTACTGCTCTTCCAGATGGAACCGCCCCAATCGGAAGGCGCGGCGAAAGAGCAGGACTACAGCAAGATGAAACCGCGCACTCTCATCATCACCAACAGCCACCTCTGTCTGGCCATCGAAGACCACGTCAGTTACCCGCTGCCGGACTTCGCTAAGGGACTCCCAGAGAACCCCAACTTCGAGGTGACAGAGGTGCGTCATTTGGACTTCCTGCGTCGCGTCATCATGAGTGACTTCACCTCACATGACGTGACGCTGGTTTTCGCAGACGAGAGCGAGGAGATTGTGGTCGACCAGAGCCGCGAGCATTACTCACCAGGGGGCGCCGGCGTCTCGGCGTCCACCCCCGTACCGGAAGTGAAGTGGACGCTGGTCATACAGAGCACAAAGGACAGAGACCGTCTCATCAAGTTGTTGAGTCGTCAGTGGACCGAGTTTCATGATGGCGAAGAGTTGTCCGTGCAAGTGAGCGCCTAATTGTACCTAGTGAGGGGAGGGAAGTGTTATGGGGTCGCCTTTACAGCATTCATGTCCATAACGATTTTCTACCCGTGTCATCACACTAACTTAGCGTTGCCGAATAGCTCTGCTACTGTTTCGTATCTTAGTATTATGCAGTCGTTGTGGCTTGGACATATTTTACCAGGTTAGACACAGTGTATGTCGATCGTGTTCTTTCAATGGCATGCACATTTTTTAAAGGTTTTACAGTATGAACTGTAAAGAAAATCTGCGAGCCACAGTTGTAATCGGTCAGACCTAAAAAAAAGTATGAGACGTCCACTTCTCACAAGTATAC
Organism: Alentia gelatinosa; assembly: GCA_950022655.1. Classification (NCBI taxonomy): domain Eukaryota; kingdom Metazoa; phylum Annelida; class Polychaeta; order Phyllodocida; family Polynoidae; genus Alentia; species Alentia gelatinosa. Next base: position 54,725,368 of record OX465581.1, read on the forward strand.
GTAGTGGGAATGTGTTATACACAGCATAGACAAGTGCAGTTGATAGATTGAATAGTTGATCTTAATACTCGTCAGTTAAACAGTGCTCATTATTTGCTTAAAATAAGGTCATACAACGAATTCAACCAAGTTCCCGAGGGCAGAAGTGCAATATGTGTACAAGATAAAGTACAAAAGAGGTTTGAAAGTTCGGTCATATTTTTAAAGAAAATGTTCTTAACTTGTATTTGCTCTTCTAAGGGTTACAGCAAATCCGGAAAAAAAAGATAAACTGCATTTCTATAAATACAGGTATCGTATGGTTGTCTCTTAGAAAAACATATCTTACTCATTTGATAGATGCAATCTTTGCGCAGGATTCTAAGATAGTGATGATATACCGTACTCACTAGTTTGATGGGTATAGATTAAGCAGGTCATGTTCACACTTTATACTTTTCCAATAAGCATGTCAATAATCATGGGTCTCTGTTGATGTCTCCTAACAAATTATATATTAAATATGAACTAGGAGCAAAAGGATACTATATTGAGTTGGACTGTAATTAGATAGCTGCGATAGCTTGGGTGATAACATTTCAGCGAAAAACAACCACTTCTAATATTTTCCTGAACGTTTGAATGACAAGCACTGAAGGAAACCTTCATTTAAATGCTATACGTGAGTCAGCCGTTTTGAATGGATTGCATTACGAGAAAAAGGGTGATCTCGGTTAAGAGTCTATAGTCATAACATAAGCATGTAGCTTTGAGATGTTGAAAGAAATTCAGAAAACTACCGGATCCTATTGTGTCCTTATATGGTTTCTAGTAAAAAACAAAGTATAAGAATGTCATTTTGTGAATTACCCATATTGAATTTGTTACTATTGTAGTCGGGACAGATTTGGACGACGTGGGGTTGGCCTTTAGAGTATTTTTTCTCAGCAGTCGTCTTGGTATAGCCGTTAGCGTACTCACTAGGTCTGGCAAGTTTACCAATGCCCTTATTTTGCAGTAAGGAAATTGACGTGCAGATTCCCAGACATCTCATCAATATGACGAAAAAATACTGGTTTAATAGCTTACATTTGTCTTTTTCACTTAGAAATGCTAGGAACCAGACCCTTCGATCCGGCTATTATGAATATTGTCGAAGGATCATGCCAGATATTGGCTGTTTTATAGATCATGTTTTATAGATACTCTGTAAAATCATATGGAGTTTGTGGTGACATTATTTTAGTGAGCCCAATGATCAAGAAGGCTGAGTTGATTTGAGCAGCAGGTGAATCCTATGAAATAATAATGTCAAATGTGCTCCCGGTGTATATAAGTATGGAACTTTTTATACATCTGGCTCTGTATGTGCGAGAAATGTATCTCCTGTCAGTGCTATAGACGCTTTAGGTCTAACGTCCTGGTTGTTAACGAACAGTTCACCACAGTATGTGCGTTCTACTGTGACAAGCAATTTATAAATATGTATATCCCACAGGAAGTATTAGCGATCTTCCAGAGGGAGCAAAACATCCCATCGGTTTTGACACATATGTAATAAATTTAAAGTGGGGATTTAAGAATATGTAACGAAAGCTATTTTTGTTTGAATGTGATTATATATCTCCACATGCCTATTACAACCAACAAAGAACATTATACTCGTAAAATCAGAGAGGTGGGTTTGTATACCTATGGCTCCATACCGATTTGACCAAATATGCCTGCATTTCATAATTCAAGTGGAAATTATTGCGGGTTTTATTATATGTTTAGTATTCCCTGTATCTTATACCGCGAAATATGGCGGATTTCAAAACAAATGAATCCTTGATATTATATTTACTCCTTGAAATTCATCTATAAGGGAGTTCATAATAAGAGCCGGCCTTGTATTAAGTTATAAGGTAGATGTAGGAAGTTGTGGACTAGCTCATTGCTAGCTTATATTTCCGAGCTTCGCAAGATATACTATTAGATTGTATTGATACACAAACAGATTACTGTGGATTATTAAGACCTATCTACTCCACCTGTCTAATATGATCAAATAAAGATATATTGAAATCAGTTGCCGTGACACTCCCGTAATTGTCCCTGGATATGTCATTCCAGTAGGTGAGATAAGGAGTGGAGGGGGAGGACATAGGTATGAAATTACTGATGATATTTTAATAAGCTATCAAGGTGCTGACCGTTCCCTGTTCCCAACATCTGGACTGGAACGCCTCATAGTGTCACGATTGTTAAACTTATTCGATGCATTTCCTTGGTTCTGTTATACAATACTGTGATAGAGACAGCATTCAGTGCTACTCAACCTAGATTTTACTGAAATGTGACTTTCGCCTACAAATGAAATACGCTAATTTTGTACTTAAATGATTTAAATCTATTACAATATATTGTTGCGCATCGAGTCTATGTATTTCGCCTCCCGTCGTCTGATCGAGGGTTACTTTGCGGAGTCGAAACATGAATAGAACTAGGGGGAAGAGCTGTATTTATTTGTATTATATTTGTTCCAATTATAATACATATGAGGCAGCTTTGCTTTGATTATACGAAGTTGAATGTTCTTAGTAGAACTATTTGGTGCGTCTGTGTATGTTTGGTGCCGTTTCATACATGACTCCCATGATAATGATCCTATTCCAAGAGATCATCTTCAGAGGATAAGAGGTGACTGTAGTTTTCTGTGTTTGGAACCTGGAGGCTTCCTGTGATAATCGTTTATGATCTACATTTCAGACATGTAGGGTCTGCCACCTAAGCACAAGTTTAGACACTGCATAATTAATGTGGATAAATATTACTTGTTATGCATGACGAGGTCACTGTTGGAAAAGGTCGATCCCGAAGATGCTTCATCTAGGATTATTGGTTTTAATAAAGAACCACCTAAGGAAATTTCAAATGATTTGTGTTGCAATGGAATCTCAGGGTTTACTGATGATAATTAATAGATCAATTAATTGTATAATATATAATAAATGGGGGACTGTTTACCCATCTGTTTATGATAGATATACATATATTAAATAGGATATTTCGATCTACCAGACATTAACGAGCTACATGTTGTCGGTCTACATGCTATTTCAATGGGACCTAGGTTAACGAACCAGGTACCATTTTCCCACTTGTTTAAATGATTTAAAACATATATACTGATTAATACATATATAATATGACATTTTATGATCTAGTAAGGTCGAGGTAAGGTATTAGAATGTATTCAATTAGTAAGAGTAATTAATGATGATATAACTGTATTACACACGCACGCACCCACACACACACACACACACACACCTACACACACACTTACACACACACACACATACAATTAAACTAACCAGGAATAATAACTAGTGATAATAAATAATTGAAAATGTACAATGAAAAGGCCTTAAAGTAACATTATTTGCACCCCTATTCATTAATTAACCCAACACGGGAAATTGGCTTAGAGTATTTATTACTCGAGAAACATGATACGTAATCAGTGTGATTACAAGTCTATAAAAAGTCTGTAATTGTTATTTTCAAGTCTATGAAAAGGCAAAAACGGAAGACTCAACGAGTCTTGCGAGACGTTGAATATAGCAAGTCAGACTTAGCCAATGAGGCCGAGAGGGCCTTGGGGACGTTCCCCGAGTTTGCGAGGGGAACGTAGGCCCCGAGGCCTGACTTGGAGGCCCAAGTGCCGTGGGTCATGAGGTCCGGGAGGGCCACGTTGGTCGAGGCTGCAGCTGCCTGTGCTGCGCTACCACGTAGGCTATGGATGGAGAAACGATCCGAGTTTGGGAGGCCCAAGGCCTTGAGTCCCCAGCGGATAAAGGATGTGAGCTGCCTCGCGGTCAAGGGGGAGGCCGCTTGTCTGAGGAAAGCCGGAGCCCAGGGCGGGGCGGGGGCCGATACTGTATATCGGTTCCAGGCTTCCACCGGGCACGAGGCCGAGGCTGTCGGTAGAATGAGTAGGGAGACCGCAGAGGACGGGTCTCGGATTGTCTTCGAGGAGTTTATGATGACCTTGAGGGCACCTCCCCCCTCCTGCTGGATGTCTCTGCGCAGGAGGGTGTGAGGGCCAGGACCGAGAGTTGAGGGGCTCACTAGGTTCGAGCCTCTAAGCATTGCCGCGAAGCCGAGAAGGAGAGCTGCCCTGATGACCAAGGCTGGAGGGCCCGCTACCGAGGCCAGGACCGCGAGGCCGGCCACAAGGTCAGGGGACAGCGGGGGGCCTGAGCCGGAACATGTGAAGAGAGGCGAGCAGTGCCCGCGATGACTTGCTTGACCAGGGGGTGGGCGAGGGCTGCAAGGTCCCCGTTCCGGGGCGAGACCCAGGCCTTGGCTCCGGAGAGATAGTTGAGGACCGAGGCCAGTGAGGACAAGGAGTTGGCAAGGAACTGGACGTACATTGCCATGTCTTTGATGGATGGCGTGGCTGGCGGCACCCCATATGCTGCCGCAAACGCCAGGAAAGCTCTGGCCTGGATGGCCTTGTTGGCCGCCGTTGCCCTCGAGGTCGCCGCATCCACTGAGATCATCATTTGGCTGTGTAGTGGCGGAGGCTCTGGAATTAGAATAAAAACGAGAGCAGTGGGTGTGGCACAACAGGTTTGATTTTTACAAGGTTGTGCTCGCGGATCAAGCTCAAGGCCCATGCTGCCGCCTGCCCTGAGGTCAACCCGCGTGCCAAGAGAAGTGGAAAATTTAGGGCGGCCCCCGAGGTCTGGTCAAATGAGAGGCGTATGTCTCTACCAGCTAGGTGGAGCCAGACCGCCTGGGCGACCGCCGCAAGGACGTGGTCCGCAGTTCTACCTGTAACTATTGTCTCCACCTCAGGAACAAGGTCGAGACCGAGGACGAGGGCTGTGCCCTCGGGAAGGGTATATCCAAAGGTCGCACATGTCAAGAGGACAGCGCAGGCCTGAGCGTGAGCCTGTTTTGTGGTAACAATTTTCATTTCTGGGGTAGTGGGTTGGATAAAGAAGGTGTTTTTGTGAACCTCGGCCACGCCCCCTTTTGCTTGAGCGACACAAATATATTCTGTGGGCCTATTAGGGGCTATTATAGCCAGGCCGTTGTATGTTGAAGCGTAAGCTGCATACCAGGCCACCTCCACTTTTGCCCCCGCCGACAGGCCTATGAGGCTGTTGTCGTGGACTTTACGGAGGGTGGAGAGGAGGTGGTTAGTGAACCTCCTGGCTGGGAGGACGCATGTTGAGATGTGTATGAGTTTACCCAAAACGGATTGAAGGCTTTCTTTCGTTATAGCCATCTTCCCTAGCCATTTTTCGCAAATTTCCCGTACCTCCAGCATTTTTGGTTGGGGAATTGAGACAGCCTATCCATTCCAGGGCGGTGGTACGGGGGGGGGGGGGGAATTTTTCAGGTGCGAGAGCAAGGCCGAGGTCGGTGGCCAGGGCCTAGAAGTCGTAAAAGGCCCTCTGGGCCTCCGGCTCTGAAGCTTCGACCCCGAGGAAATCTTCTAGGTATACTAGTGTAGTGTGGCCGTGGGCTGCCATCATATATACTACTACCGTGGTAGTACGTTGGCAGGCTGGAGCGGATAATCTTGCCCCGAAAGGGGGGCAGAGGTCGATGAAGTACTCCCCATCAACCTGGATCATATAAAGGGGGTAAGCCAGGGGGTCAGCTCTGAGCTGACGGTAGGCTCTTAAGAGGTCCGCCTTCCAGAGGTAGGCCCGGGGGCCTTTGACCTGAGTGAGAGTGATAGCGTCCCTTATGGTAGGTATGGTGTAGGTGAAACGATCACCCTCAAAGTTTCCCTGGCGGATAACGGCCGGCCTCTATTTGATCGAATACGAAATTCGACCACCGCCTAACCCCGGCCCACGGTCATGCCTGTGCGTCCACCGACACCTGCTGGAGATGGCAGTACATGTGCTCCTTGTCCTCGAGGTCCATGGCATGGTCGTCTCCCAGCAGTGACTAATATATTCCAGCGGCTCGAGGGCCGACCGTAGCTCCAATTTCTGATGGAGGGTGTAGACCCCATCACGATCGATAAACATATACGGCTTAGCGATCAATCTACGGGTGTTGAGGTTGGAGAGCAATGACTGCTTACCCGTGGGCCTGTCTGGCCTCGTTGCTTCCCTGTCAAACTCGCCTCGTAGATACTCGTCCGTAGGGTAGTGTCCCATAGATGGTCCTCGACGCAGGGCGGGAGATCTGCATTATGGCGTCAAGGACGCCATCCATTTTCTGAGACATCTTGCCGACGTCTGTCCAGACATCCCCGAGACCCGTCTCTAGGGCTGTGATCCTGGAGGATCATACGCTGGTTCCCTGTTGGGACACCGAGTCCATGTGGTCGTCAGGCTGCCGCAGCGTTACTTCAGATTCAGTCTCGGCCGTACCCTCCGGCCGTGAGGCCGCCGCACTTCGTGTAGTTGGTCCTTGTATGATTCTCCTACCCCCGTCCTTTTTTTCTCGAGTCATGATAGGGGATACCTGAGCCCATTCTTTGAAGGAGAGGGGGGGGGAACCAACATAGCCCCGTGGCCCAGCTCTGTGGTAACATATCCCTCAAGTGCTCTAGGGAACACCTCAGCTGAAGCATGATTTTTTTTCGGTCGATAATGGGAGGGTGGAGCGAGTGTAGCCCGAGGGCCAGACGAACTCGAGGTAATCTAGAAGTTTTTTGTCATGATAGTCTTGAAGAGCCTGCCTCCAGGCCGGTATATTAAGGCCCGATGGAATGGGGATCCTGGATCCCACGTAGTTGGGGAGGCCAGTAGCTTTCGCATCCGAGTAGGCCTTGTGATGTATCAGGGCGGCCTCCCAGAGGCCAGAAGTGGCCTGTGGCCAGAGAGATGCCACCGTGGTAGCATATTCGCAAGGTGAAATATACTGGGGTGGGTTCTGTACTGGGAGTGGATGGGAGGCTAGGAGTGCATTAGCCACACCATTGCTTGTGTGAAGGGTGCCAGGGCCACAGCTGCCGGCGCCGCTTGTAGCGGTGCCGCCACCTTGCAGGAAACCGTGGCATTCCTCTGCTGCAGTGGCGCCATCTCATGGTATACCCGTGACTCCGCTGCCAAGGGGCGTTGGGCCAGCCGGGTATTTAACATGTCTCGTATCATTGATCACAATACAACAATCATCTGTAGTAACAATGTGGTTCTCGTTCTGAACCGGATAATTCCCCTTAAAACTTGGGGCGGGAGGGCAAAAGCCTGAACCGAGCCCGAGGACTTGAACAATACAACATGGTTTAGAGCGAAAAGTGCTTGGAGAGTGTGCCTGATTGTCGATAGGAGTGGCAATCCTTGAGAGCACGTTTTTAGGAGGCCTGGGCAAGCCTAGTACCGAAAAGGGGGGGCAGCACCCCCCTCCCCCCGTTTGCCCTAGCAGCCGTTTGGCGTGTCTTAATACTGCAGTCCCTTTCTGCATGGGGATGATAGGCCGAAAGGTTGAAAAGTATGAACATATATGTAATTGTTTCTGGCCTGCTTCTAGGTGGCCGTTGGCCTGTTGGCAGGCCCCGAGATTAAAAGCCTTACAAGGTGGGCCCCCCCTGAGGTCTTGTTTATCCGCCTGTTTTTCTACCTTTTTACCCGTATGAGAGTGGGCTGAACCGGATAATTTTCCTAGCGGAGAACGAGAGAGTGAGATGCAAAACATCTGTATTCTAGTAGTGTCCTCCCAGGCTTTGCTTAGGCGGCCCTCCGATATGAGGCTCAAGACTTCCTCAGACCAGCCTTGAACCTGATCGAACTGATAGTCTCTAGCATCTTCTAGGATATTTTTGATATGATTTATAGTGTGGGGAGCCCAGTCTGCCGGGTAGGCCGGGTCTTCAATTAGGCGGAAAAGACCCCAAAGATATTCTGCCATGTTCAATTTGTTTAAATTGGTCCTAGATTTTTCTGGTCCCCTAAAAACATATGCATGTGGGAAAAAGACTGGTTTCTTACCTGCTGTAGCGAGTGCATGAGGGGTTGCTTCAAGGAGCTTCACGACTTGTTCCTGAAGCGAGTCCGCGCTTGCCGCCTCAGCGAGGCTCATTGGAAAAGGCGCGAAACTCAGGGTGCCTGGATCCCTAGGATTGTGGGCCGCTGTCGCCGCTGTCGCTGGCGATCCAGTCTTGTATGGAGCGAAACGAGTATCTCTTCGCGCTTGTCGTCCTCGAGGTCTTTTTGCTATCGGGGAACCACTATTCGTGGCGATTACCGATCCATTATTCGCTGATTTGTCTTGGCCTTTCTCCGCTATGGCGTGAAGGAGGCTCTCCATTTCAGCGAACTTCTCTCCAAAAGACTCAAATTTTTCGTCCAGAGCCGCAACTTTTTCGTCCAGATCTTTCTGCTTGACTCCTCTTGTGACTGCCGGAGTCTTAGCAGCAGCTTTCGGCATTTTCTTAGATCTTTCAGGTCATCTCTAAATGCGTTACACAAAAACCACGTCTTGAGTCCTTGAAACCTGCCGCCAAAAGAGGCCGATGCGCGGTGACGTCATGAGATGACATCGCGAGGGTCAAGGCCGGCGGATAACGATTTCCCTTTGCGGGTGAATTATTCTCCAATTATACAATTACTAACCAATGTTACCATGCTATTTCCATCAAATAATAAAGTTTTAAAAAAAATCAAAATAAACAGGAAAACATTAGCAACAGAGAGATACAGGTATTAACGTGGAGGTATTTGAGCGTAAAGAGTCCTACGGCTTGAAACTCAAACCTCAGAAGTGTCGACTGTTTAAGCGATCTGTGGAGTACTTGGGTAGGATAGTCGCGGGTGATGGAATCTGTGCTGACCCGTCCAAGTTAGAGGTGGTAGCCAACTGCCCGCGACCCTGAAATATAAAGGAAGTAAGATCCTTCCTCGGATTCTGTTCATATTACCGTGACTTTATCCCAGGTTTTTCCAAAACTGCACACCCGCTACAGCAGTATGTGGTCCATGACAAAGCAGGAAAGTTGAAGGAAATCCTATGAAATTCTGAGGCTGAGGATGCTTTTTCGGGACTGAAGAAAAAGTTTGAGGAAACTCCAGTCCTTCATTACCCGTTGCCTCAGGGCCGGTTCATCCTTGATACTATTTGAGCTGTATTTGTCCCAGATACAGGACGGAGTCGAGGTTCTGATAGCCTTTGCCAGCAATAGCTTGAACAAGGCACAATGGAACTACTGTACCACTAAAAGGGAACTCCTGGCAGGGGTGGTATACGTAAGGAAATATTGACACTTCCTCAGGGGTGGAGATTTCACCTTACGTACTGATCATTCCTCGTTGAAATGGCTCTTTAATTTTAAAGATGCTGAAGGAATGATCGGGAGATGGCTGGCGGCTCTGTCTGAGTTTGGACTTTTGAACTGCCAGATAGAACACAGATCCAGTAAAGCACACATCAACGCGGATAGTCTCTCGCGGAGACCGTTGGGTAAATGTGGCCGGCTGGATTGTGCAGACTATAGGGAGCATGATGCTATCTTGGCTGCGCTGCACCAGATGGGTAATCCTGATCCCTGGTTCTATCAGTGGATGCTGGAACAGATCCGTGAAGCCCAGAAAGGTGATCTGGATATGTCCCGGTTGATTAAGCTGGTAGGGAATGGCCTCCACAGACCCAGAGGATCGGAACTCTTGATTGAAAACCGGGAGTTTCAGACACTTTGCAGTCAGTGGACAGAGTTACAGGTGAGGGATGGAGTGCTCTATAGGTTGAGAACCACTGTGTGCCCATTGTGGCAACACCTACAGCTGGTTGTACCTATATCATTACGTCCCGGGCTGATGACTCAATGCCATGAGCATCGTAGCTCTGCACATTTTGGTAAACGTAGGACTGCCGCGAAGGTAAAGCAACATTACTACTGGCCCGGAATGAGTGCAGACATGCAGAGATGGGTCCAAGAGTGCTCAATCTGTTGTAAGGTTAAGGAGTATCGTTTGACGGGGCGTGTGGTGAATCCGAGGTATAACTGCACATCTGACCATGTAAGTGATTTGAACCACAGAAATTTGTGCATTTTCGCTGTATTTCCGGTTTTAGACCTGTCCTCATTGGGTGAGACCGTGGTTGTCTGTGGTTACATGTACACACTGTTGGTTGGGGAATTTGGTTGGTTGAATGGAGGGGTGTGTTCTCTCTGTTCGACCTTCACCTTGAGTCCACTGTCATGGTGGTATTTATATGTGCAGTTTCGCCATCGTCTAGCTCATCATATACATTTTGGATCTATGTGGGTAGGTGTAAGTGTTATCCTACTTATGTGGGTATTTGATTTGTGCCTGTTCTTTGTTTTGGCAGTCTTTGTGTGTAGTTTAGGTGTGTGTGAGGGTTGTTTCCTTCACACACAGTGGGCAGTTATCATGTTTTGTATGTTTACTGTCCATGTGGTGTACCTGGTCATGATGTGAGTCTGGATTAAGAGACTTGTGAAATTATTATTTCGAATTCTCTAGATTGTTCGTAGTGGATGAAGATCCATTTCCAGTTTATCTAAAAAAAAATTGATGTGGCTTTATTTGTCTCTCATCCATATTTGTTGTCCATTGTATTTAGACCATATGGTGCTACAGTTTGTATTCGTTGGATCCAGTTGTGCTCGATTGTGTTTCTGAGTGTTTTCGCTCTGTCACTTTCGGGGTGCTCGTATATGAAGTCCAATATGTAGACCCTCATATCTGCGGTGCCCTCGTGTAGGGTGTTGTTGAAGTGGTACCCGATGTCCGAGTCCTTTTTTGTTTTCACAGAGTACATGTGTTCACGGATTCTCTCTTTTATTTTCCGTTTGGTTTGACCAACGTATCTGATGCCGCATTTTTTGCATTCTATGCAGTAGATTACATTTGAGCTATTGCATGTTATGTTCTTTTTGCATTCCATTTTTTGGCCTTTTTGGTTGATGGTTCCTGCGCTGTCTTGAGTTTGGCAGTATCTGCAGTTTGACTTTTTGCACTCGGTTAGAGTGTTTGTTCTGCTTTCGCTCTTCTGGGGTCCGTCTGGGTTGTAGTTCAGCTTTGAATTCACTATGTGGTCACGTACATTTTTCGGGCGGAGGTATCCCATCATCAGATCCGCCCGGTGTATGTGTTTGGTTGTTGCTGACTTTCCCAGGGTGTCCCAGTTTTTTCTGACAGCTGTTTGGACATGTTTTTTGCCCGGTCTGAAAGTTGTTGTAAGGAAGACTTTTTCCGTTTTTTCGTCTCTTTTTGGTTTGGGTTTCAGAAGGTCAGTTCTGTTCTTTTTTACTACTTTTTGCTTTGCCTCGTTGATGAGTTCTATTGGGTATCCTCTCTCTAGGAAATCTGCAGTTTTCTTTTCTGCATGTTTTTCGTGAGCTGATTCGTATCTGAGGTATGAGTTTGTGTCTGTGGGTTTCACATACAAGTCTGTATATAAGGTTAAGCCCGGCGAAGGCCTAAGTAAAATGCCATTACATCAAGAGCTATTCAGAGTCAGGTTTGCTTGCATCGCTCTGGATATCATTTCTGGTAGCGAGGAGTCTGATGACGGTAACACTTGTATGATGGTGGTGATGGATTACTACACAAAATATGTGCAGATCTATCCCATCAAGGATCACAAAGCGGCTACCTGTGCGGAAGCCCTTGTGAAGAATTGGGTGCTGCCTTTCGGAGCTCCAAGCGTTTTACACTCCGACCAGGGAAGAGAATTTGAATCTCAGATCTGGCAGGAAATGTGTAGAGTGCTGGAGATAAAGAAGACATGCACCAACCTGTACCATCCCCAGTCAGATGGGATGATAAAGCGGTTCAATAGAACGTTGATACAGTGCTTATGCACTATGGTCAATGAGAGCTGCAGGAACTGGCATGAGCACCATTTATAGTGCACGCTTACAATAGGACTATTCATTCTAGTATGGGGTGTTCACCTAATCTACTTGTCTTCGGAGAAGAGATAGTGATGCCCACAGACATAGTCTATGGAGTGCCCGGAATGTCCACGGAAGCACCGTGCCACATAGGTTTTGTAGAACGGCTTCGGGAACGGTTTGTAGAGGCTTACTACCAAGCAAGGCGAGGCCTGGAAAACCCCGCTGAGTGGCAGAGGTCTGGACATGATGTTGGACCAAAGCCAGGAAAATTCCAGGTTGGAGATAGAGTAATATGTTACCATACTCCACTGGTGAATGTAAAACTTGCCCCAAACGGGGATGGTCCGTTTAGAGTCGTTGAAGTTCTGTCAGATATGACAGTAGTCATTGAGGATGAATGGACACGGAAGCGCTATAAGTCGCATGTTGCTCGATTGAGGGCATGCCACTGTACGCGCCAAGAAGCTGGCTCTGATAGTGCAGAGTCTCAGCCTTGGCCGGTATCGCTTTCAGTGAAGCGCGCCCGCAGGGCAGGGAAGAAAGGCAAGGGCACGCCGCCAACACGACGGAAGCCCAGTCATCCGCGTAAGATAAAGATACCCCCGAGAGACGATGACTGGGAGGATTGGAAGCCCGAAGCAGAGGACTACAAGACTCCTACTGATCATTCTATGTATACGAAGCATGCAATGACAGTTAGGAAAAGAACAGAACTGGAATACAATTCCAAAACCCGCCCAGCACCCGACTACAGGGCAAGGCTGCGGTCAACTACAAAGAGTAGTGGTGCAGAGTTGTTGTTGAAAAAACACTACGAGAAGGCCGCTGACCAAACCTGAGAGTATCTTGGGGTTGGTTGATCGAACGGGATGACGGTTGAACTCGATTAAAGATGAATCTATGGTGGCCGCCCCGACTTTGCTCGAAGGGAATCCCCGTAGAGGGCCCTCTATTGGCTGCGTTACTAGCCATTAGTTTTCATTTAATGGTTTAATACATGCAGATCTATCTTGGCTGCTTCTGGTTAGCCCAAAGCTTCCCGTCTTCCGAAACCGGTGTTTACACCATGGAAGGAGAGAGGGAAGGATAGTACTTTGCCCGGGGTGAGCTTGAAGGTGGAGTTGACTCCTGTTGGCTGGGCCACGGGAAGTTGATCCGCCAACCTGATCCTCCGGCTCCCAGCGGCGGCCAGAGTGACCAGTGGGCACGATGGTCACGGGAGTTGAAGTTGATCCCCGATCCCGACATCAGAGCTATGACCATGAAGGGTTTGGTGGATTGCTGGGTTGCCAGCCAGGGCCCGGAGGCTATGGCACCTGTGGTTTCCCCCTCCTGGGGGAGACCCAGGCCAGTGAGACTCAGTCCCTGGCTGGGCAAACAGAGGCGCCTGCCACGAAGGAGACCGCTATGGATGTTGACTCGTCATCTCCTAGTAGGACTATCGCAGAGAGAGCCAAACCTGCTACTTCCTCCGAGGTTGAGGAGAAAGCTGTAGGGTGTGACGTGGAGAAGGGTGAGAAACCAGTTTCCAAGCCAGGAAAACCTGCCTCTGTGGACGAGTCTCAGAATGAGTAGCCTGAGACTAGCACCCAGTCCCATCGGAAAAGGGGCGGGCAAGGGAAAGGGGAAGGGGAAAGGAAAGTCCAGCACTGGGGCGACCGTAGCGAAGGGTAAGGGGTCTTCGGATCCTAAGCCTAGTAGCAGCGGAAAGGTGAAGGGGGCCGGGTCTTTGGGCTTGGACAAACCAGCGTTCACATCAGCTGGACCTTTGGAGAAGGGTTCTCCGCGGGAGTCAGAGTCTGACTCTGATTCTGCGGTGGAGGACAACTGCCGTCAGAGCGGAGACTGGGGCGAGATCATGGATCTTGACGATGCAAAACGTCTTGCCCAGGGCTCCGACCCTAACAGTGACGTCGGTAACTTTGTTCCCGGCGCCAAGCGTGCCTGGAAGTGCAAGGTGGCTTGCAAGCTGCCTAGCTGTCTGGTCGGGCGCAAGGCTACATGCCTGGAGGACCTCCGCATTAAGGACCGCCATTGGCTACCGAAACCGGTAGAAGACGATGGCGTGTCAGATGACGAGGAGTGGCTCCTTGCGTCTCGTAGAGATGCACCTTGCAGAGTTTTTGTAGTTCCGCTGTAGTGGCAGATCCTGCTCCGCAGAGTCTGGCTCGTCCCGCCGGTCCTGGTTAGTTTGTCATATGTTGAACGAACTGGTGCAGGATTGGTGCGGCCCGTGGCAGAGAACGAACCATGCAGCTTTTCAATAAGTTTGTAGGGTTGGGTTCCGAAGCCTGGGCCAAGGGCAGTGAGCCTAAGCACAAAGCAGTAGACGTGTGTTGGAAGCAGAATTGTGACTTCGGTGCGACTCTGCGACTGAGCTCAGTGGACCTTGACCGTATGCGTGATTTGCGAGAGGCAAAGCGTGGGGGTAGTGCGAAGCAAGATCTGAGTCGCAACTCAGAGAAGCGGAAGCCTGTCCCTGAAGAGCTCGTCTAAGACCAGCAACTCAGACGACGACTCGAGGTCGAGCCGGTCGAACCGGAGCCAGATGCCAGGGTCTGTTAAGCACTTCTGGTGCTCGCCCAAAGCAAAAAAAGGAAACTGTTGTCTCCCAACCTGAGGAGGACAGTGGTACTGTGGGTGGAGAGGAGGAGTTCCCTTCTCTACCTCCACCGGCACGCCCTGCCCCTAAGGTAGAGGCCTGGCCCAAACCGCCCTGTGAGGGCGAGATTAAGCTTGGCAAGTGCGGAGAACAAGTGGATGTGTACTGCGCGGACCAGACCCTAGCCACCGTGGCTAAGACGGACTGGAACCACTGCAACCTACCTGAAGCGGGTCGATGACCAAGCAGTCATTAACGCGAACAGGTTCTGGGCAGCCCAGCAGCGGGTTGCGGAGTATGAGTGTGTCATTGCCCATCAGCGAGCTTGATCCAGGTTCCTTTAGAGAACCTGGCCGCCAAGCTGGCAGGAGTGGAGGTGCGACTGGCACGTTCGGAACTAGCCCTACAGGAGTATGACTATGTCGTACTATGCTGGGGGTTAGTATGTTCGACGTTGAACCGTCCAACATCGCTGCTGCGGAAGCAGCGTGGTTGTGCCATCAACGCCGGAGAGGGCAGTATCTCGACTTTGTGGATACCCCAAGTATAACACTAAATTGTTAGACTGGGGACCAGAGTGGGACTACGCCCTAGAGGGACAGCAGTACCAGGCTACAGCTATGGACACTGGTCCCAGTACGAGCGCTCAGAGTGCAGCAGCGAGAGGTTCCCCGGAATCTCCGCAGGTGCCTCTGAGACAGCCACCAGCAGTGACCCGCACTACGAGACCAGAGCCTGCCCGCCCGCAGGAGCCTCCAGTCCCATTCGGTGTGGAGTTAGGAGATGCTCGGTGGTGATGGCCCGGTTCAGAGTTACTGATCCGCTAAGCCCACCACCTAAGGTAGGTCAGCAGGCCGCTGCGATTGAGCCCATTACTCAGTCCACCACAGAGACCGCTCTGGCTGAAGACTCCGCTGTTGAAAAGCCTGGTTGTTCCGGCGAGAAGCCAGCCGAGTAGGCCTGTGGTGAGCTGGTTAGAGTCCATCCTGAGCTGACTCTAGCGAGGCCATAAGGCCCTCCCCGGTATCAGCACGAGATGGGGAGGGCAGGACATCTCTTGCCGCAGTGGATGGAGAGATTGTTTGTGTCAAATTGTCCGTCGGCTCCTCAGGTATTAACTAACTCAGTTCTTATCTGGGGATCACCCACACCTGAATTAATTTTCGGGTGGAAGGGGTGACTGGCTTGGTCTTCCATTAATGTGGTGCTTCACCAGCGGCCCTCGTGGTCGCTGGGAAGGGTAGTACAGGAAGATCAAGATAGATGAGCGATCCCAAGTTGGGCCGCGGAGAATCACTCCTGGGTGGATTTTTGCTGCACAACTTGGGTTTCAGAGGGCTGAAGGGTCTCTCGATGGTTGCCCGGTAACAGGGCCCCATTGCGAAACACTCTGGCCTGTGGGTGCTTTCCGCGAGTCAGGCCCGGCTTGACGAGTGCGGAGACTGAGACCCGGCTTCGGCAGGTGGTCTTAGTTCTCTATGGTGGAATTGACGCTGGACTCGCTTGGTCTTTTGCCAGTGAGGGAAGTGTCAATCCCAGTGTGGGTAGGGGTTGGGGCCTTCATTAGTTCCTGCAACCCCTACTCGAGAGTGGATATAGCGAGGCACACTATAAGAATGCTGATACCAACTACACCTTGGAAAGATGGGAACTCCACCACGGAGAAAGAAATTGCACTCTATCTTTTTCTTCTCCTAATACAACTTCATCTTTTCCACATGGGAACCACCTGCGGGACGGGCCACTGTGTAAGATGTCAAAAAGGTGAGGGGGGGGTTCGTGGAATTGCTCCCCCAAGCTATGCTGGACCTGACCAGGAGTAGAGGACAGTTGGAAGCCTGGCGCTGGAAGCAGGGGGCTTGATTGAGTAGGTCCCCACGCTGACGGGTCTGCCAGGCTCGACACCTTTTTACCGCCCAGTTTATGTCTTCGGAACGGTGGGAGATGGGGTGCCCACTCGTCTGAGCTGAACCAAGTAGGTTCAGGCCAGTGGGTCCTCCCTGTACAAAACCCAAGGAAACTCGGGCTGAAGTCAACAACACCACAGACTCCATGCTCAACGATGGGTGATATGAATTTTATATCTTGTGGAAGGTGGTAGCGAGGCTACTCCTTCATTTTACATTTTATCACCATGTTGATTGTCCTCTTTTCCAGAGTCCAGTATATGTATATGTTGTATTTTTTACAATTTTATTTCCCATCTCCACACTTTTAGACTATGGTATCAGTGAAAATTCTTTGTGAATGCTGAAAGGTTAGAAGAGTCCCCAGAACTGCTCGAATGGCTTCATGGTCCCCCCTGTAAAAGCTGGGAGGGGTAGTGTAGGGGTCAGGGTAGTCAAGCAGCGTTGTTTTCACTTTACGCTAGATGGTGCGAGTGCCGATCCCTGCTGTGCGGTAAGGCCAGTGGACCCATGTATGCAAATACTATGGGGTCGCCCGCATTACATAACTCAGTGTGTATATAAAGACTGAATCCGCAGCGGGTCGACAGGTCTTCTCGCGGTGCCTCTCAGTCAAGTGAACGCCTGGAGCCTCATACGTTGGTTAGGTTTCTTGGGACTTTTCAACAGTGAAGAGACCCGAATCTCTTACCGCGCTGGTTGGTGCCCCGCAGCACCAACATACTGTAACGAGACACATAAATAAAGGCTTTCTATCTAAATAGTCCGGAGTCTGGTCTTGTGTCCATAGTTAAGTGCTAGGTTGTAGATCCAGAGACTCCCTACCTTTCCCGGATTCAATCTAAACCCACCCGTGCTGAGGCGTTAGCACAGGGTAATGACTGTTGTCTCAGCCACTGGTAGACTGCCGCTTCACAGAGAGTGGTCACACACTCTCAGGGACCAGTGGTTCACTACATACATGTATATTACTCTTTTCCAGTCTCGCACCAAAAGCATTTAACATATCTATTGACGAGTTTATCACATGGTCATCAGTATCAAGTCTAGCCTCAAGTTCGTTTATCTTTTGTATGAGTTGCATAGTAGTAGCATTTTGCTAAAGTGTAGGCGTCTTAACTACCACCACGCGTTGTAATAGTGGTGGTGACTGTGGGGGGGGGTCTGCACTTACTTGTTATTCCTCAACGTCAGGCATTTTTGTCCTTTTAGTTCCAGACTTAGAGCGTGTGAGATGGCTTTTACCTGCCATTTTGCTCTCTCACGGTTCATGCACCTCCCGAACAAAGTTGAGGGTCTACTAACTTAGATAACCACGTACAGTAAAACCCCGCTTCCGGGACACCCCACTTCCGGGACACCCCGCTTAAGGGAACACCCCGCTTTAGGGGACAATTTGCTTGGAATGAAAATTTCTTCCTCTATTAACTCTATTAAGAGTTTATTTTAACCCCGCTTCAGAGGCCACCTCACTTAAGGGGGACACCCCGCTACCCCCTTAACCCTTTCCTTACCGCGCCTTGCAGCGCATAAACGACCGCGCACCCTGCGGTGAACGTTCCCATCACTACCGCACGTCGCACGTCAGACGTCAGGATACCGGCCTTTTCTGCAGGCGTTAGAAAATGGCTCAAAGTGCAGAGGGGTGCCTCACAAATGAATAAATTTAGATAACATATAGAAATAATTAGATAATTTTAAAGATACCGAAGAAAAGAAGAGACTTCAGGCTTTATTCTCATACCATTCATTTTTTTTTTTTAATTTTTTTTTTATTCAAGGAAATTTAAGGACTTTTCACATTCATTGGTTGCCCAACGATCTTCCATGCGTCAGTCAACATACATATAGACAGCACACTAACAGTACGATACATACAGGACTCCACAGGGCATTTCTCCATGTTTGCATACATCTCATTGTTTTTGTACATTAAACATCAATTAATCAGTACTTCATCTGGTCTTTTGACCTTTCAATTTCTATTAAGTTTACGGTCTTTTGACCTCTCCATTACATATCAATGATTTCACTAACCTCTATTTTGATCTTATTTTTAAAAATATGCTTTTCACCGATTAACTGTGTCTGTCTCCCTAATTTGCTCCAATAATGTTCACCAATATATAATGGTGTATGACGGAATTTCTCAATTTTTGGTTTTGGAATTTTAAACCTTATCTTTTGATCTCCTCTAGTTCGTCTTTCAGGTACTTCAAATACATTGTCTTTATTGAATGACCACCACCTCATCATCATTAATAGGTGTGTTACTCTCCTTATATGTAGCTCCCTCATTTTACATTTGTCGTGTAGTTGCTCTATATGCATATCAACTGCTTTGTGTATTCCCAGTGCTGTTCTTAATATCCTGTTTGTAATAGTTTGTAATCTATCCCTATTTCTTTGTGAAGTGCAATAGTAAATAAAATCAGAATATTCGATTATTGGCAGTATCATCTGCTTTGCTATTTTTATCCTTGCATCTTGGGTTAATAAATACCTAATCTTCCTTAATCTGAACAATCTTTTATTTACCTCCTTATTAACTGTTTCAACTTGCTCATTAAAATTTAGTTTATCATCTATTAACACTCCCAGATATTTATAAGTCCTTACTGTCTTTAGATTATTTCCCCCATTTCCACCTTTAATGTTCTCTCCAGATTTTTTTGATTACCTACCCACATTATTTTGGTCTTGGTATAATTTATTCTAAGTTTATATTTACTTGTCCAGTTATTTATTTCTCGTAAGTCCTCTTCCATTTTTCTTACTAAGTCAACCTGATTTTTCCCATTTATTATTAGAACACAGTCATCTGCGTATAATATTACTTTACCATGAGAAATTACATTCATTAGATTATTGATAAATATAACAAACAATAACGGTCCCAGGACCGAACCCTGGGGCACTCCACATCTTATTAACATTTTTTCAGATACAGCACTATTTAACTTTGTCTTGCATTCCCTTCCTGTTAAGTAATCTCTTATTAGTTCAATAATATTTATATCTAAGTTAATATCCTTGAGTCTTGATAACAATATTTTATGATTAACACTATCGAATGCTTTACGGAAATCTAGATAAGCTATTAAGGTAATATTCTTTAAGTTTAAGTTTTTAAATATTTCTTCTATAAGTACAAAAATAGCTTGTGCTGTAGAACGTTCAGGTATAAATCCAAACTGATTGGATACTATAACTTCATTATCTATTATATGTGTTAAAATTATTCTGTGCATAACTTTTTCAAATATTTTTGAAATCATTGGCAGAACAGTTATCGGTCGCCAGTTACTAAAATTTCGTAAATCTCCCTCCTTCGGAATGGGTGTTATCATACCATTTTTTAATATACCTGGGAAATAATGCTTCTGCAAACTGTTATTAATCAGATGAGTTAATATGTATGGATTTATTAGTAATATTTTCTTCAAGGTTTCTGATTTAATATAACTTAGTCCACTTGCTTTTCCGTTATCAAGAGTCTTCACAATTCTTATCACATCACTGGTAATTATCAGGTTATTATTAGACATACTATAATCTTCAATATGCAATATTTCTAATAAATCTTCATCATTGTCAGTACTCTGTTCCATACCTATTGTGCAGAAATGATTATTTATTTGGTTTGCAATTTCTATTAATGATTCATCTGGTTTTGTGGGGTATTCCTTATCTTTTTTATCTCCTTTCCAATATTTATTAAATGTTCTCCAGAACTTTCTCGGTGTCTTCAGACATTGGTGCAGACTCTTTTGAATCTGGTTACCTTGGAATCTTTTGATCCCTTTTGTAATAATACTCCTAAGTAATCTTAAATCTGTTAAAGCAGTTTTTCTCATTTCACTGTCACACTTATTTTGTGCTAACTGTTTTAGTAATCTTTTCCTTCTTTCAATGTTCACATTTACTGATTTAGGAAGCACTAGAATATTCTTAGTTCTTACACCTCTTGTTTTGATTGGATATTTCTGATTAAAAATATCTTCTAGTTTACTTATAAACGTTTCACATGGTTCTACCTCAACATTATCTAGGTCCATGTCCCAATTTAATAATTCAGAAAAATCATCATCCTTTAATTTCTTTAAATCTCTGTATTTTATAAATTCATTTGATATGTTTTCTTTAATCTTTTTTCGAATTGCAAATATTATTATGTGATCAGATAGATAATAGTTAATATTACCCGAAGTATTAACAAATTTACTATTTGTATAGATATGATCAATTTTGCTAGAACCAGCCAAGTGTAGGTAAGTGTCATCTGTAGTTAACATAGTTAAATTTTGTTCAAGTAAGAAATTATTCATTTTTCTGTACTTGGGGCATCGTTGTGTATTTGCATTTATATTTAAGTCACCTATTAACCAGAATTCATGTTTCCTATATTTTCGTTCTTTTAAAAGATCTCCTAAAAATTCAAAACAGTTACTTACATGGTCTCCAGGTGGCCTGCAGATCGAAGTTATCACCATCTGTTTTCTGTTAGGTACCTGAACCTCGACAGTGACACATTCAATGTCAGCACTAGAAATACTATACTTCTCTACGATACTAGTGTAATCTATATATTTATTATGTACATACAGAGCAACTCCACCACCTATATTTGTTTTTGTATAATTTCTATCTGTTCTGAAAATAGTCATATCTGGCAAATCCAGCATATTTTGAGTATATTTTTCACTTAACCATGTCTCACTAAGCCCCAGGAAATCTAAATTACCAAAAATACCAAAATTATGAAATAGATCGATATTTGATAATTATATTATTATTTCCAATTACAGAAAGAATTTGAGACATTTATTTTGCTCCATTGACACAAGCCTGTACATAGGCCCAATATAGCACTGCATCTACGAAGACGTGTATCTTTTTTTTCATCACGATGACATTATGTTTTTTTTACTTAAATAATAATAAAAAGATATGGAGAACACTTCTGTAAGTTGTTTTGTATGAAAAATCAATATATTATGGAAAAATCATGAAAATGTGATATGCTTGATAGGTGACGCCCAGGGCACTCTGTATCATAAGTAGGCGTAAGGCTTCATTTTCTCAACTCGCCATTATTTATAGCAGGGTATAAACATCACCATGGCAACCATTCTTCAGAAATTCTGTTAATTACTATATATAATATGTTTTTCTTTATTAAGTGTAAATCTTTTTTAAATCAATAAATTATTTTCGGAAATATAATGTTTCACATGTTCTTGTATCAAAATGCTGCATTTATGCAGCAGCGGTATTCCCATGGTGCTGCATTTATGCAGCAGCGGTATTCCTATGGTGCTGCATAAATGCAGCAGCGGTACTGGCGTGGTGCTGCATAATTATATGCAGCAGCGGTAGTGAAAGGGTTAAAGGGACAGTTTTTCGGTACAGAAATGCGTCAAAACCCAGCTGAAGGGGACAGTTTGGGGAGACATCTAATTAAAAACATTCCAAATTATTTCAAAATCGGTGTTTATGCTGCCCGATTGTATACAGGACAGACAATTGTCGCAACCAGAACAATAGACTAAGCATTCCCGGGCAGTCCTGGGCGGCCGGAGTGTGTTGTTTCAACAGTAATCCCTACATCTCTAGCGGCTCTGGGCGGCCCTCACGCCCGCTGAATGTAGCAGGTAAGAGGCCTGCTTACAGGTTAGCGAGGGGCGGTTCAGGGCGGGTGGGAGGCTTTGAAGGTGCGGTATTCAGCGGACCTCATCCCCAGGTGGACCTCCTGGACCTCGCCAGGAAACATTGTATGCATTCCATCGGTACAGTGAATAGGAATAGAGTCCAGTCCACCCTCGATGCCTTCCTGGGACTGTGAAACTGTTCTTTGAACTGCGTTGGATGCTGTAAATACATGTATTATTTGTCTATTTATATTCTAAATTTGTGTATTTGTTTATATTTATTTTCTATTTATTTGCTTAGAATGTGTTATTAATAACCCTTTTAACCAAATAACCAGTGTTTCTTTCATTTATATAGGTATTTTGGCAGACTGAAAACCTCGCTTAAGGGGTCACCCCGCTTAAGGGGCACCCTGCTTATTCATACACAACTTGCAAACTCTAAAATCATTGCAATTGTTTTTATTAATTCATGCAGCAAATAGTCCTAGTTGGTTTTTCATATATCTTAAGTTTTTAAAAGATTGTAAATAATAGACTGTATTAATTAATGATAGTTCCTGGTATTTCTGTCAAACATACAAAACCCTGCAAGGCACGGTTTTCACATTCTGGCTTAGCAAGTCTGCTGATTTCTAACAACAAATGATTTCAGTAAAGTGTAATTCACAAGGAGACTCATGAAATGCCCCCAGAATCGGCATTTTGCTAAAATGGGGGATCGGCTTATGACCGGGGTCGGCTCATCAGCGGGGTTTTGTATTTATTTTCCATGTACGGCATTTGCCTTGAATTGATTATTTGATAAACCGTTCATATGATAACCGGTGTTTCCTTCATATATATAAGTATAATTGACTATACATAAACATCGGCAGACTGGAAACCCCGTTTAAGGGGACACTGCCTGTTCTTATATGGGAAAGCTTGTCATATGCCCCTATTTTTTTAATTAATTTGATTCTAAAATAAAAAACGACAAGCGTATATTCACATAAAAATCGTTTATTTAAATGATATAAAAATACATTGTCTTTGTGACATATTATCTCGATCCAATTCGGGAAAAAAAGAGAGGGGAAAAAGCAAGATCGACTTGCTAATAATATTCACCTCCAACACAAGAATTGTATTAAATGCTAGTCTAGGTTTTGCACTGTCACATTGCCATTTAGTGGTGATGTCATCAATGTAATTAATCATACACGCATGCGCTGTGGCACGTGTAGACAGTCAACGAGTCCTTCATCTTCTCTCTGGAGTCTGTACAGACTACTATGGTGGGCAACAACACCAACCCTCGGGTACGATTCATGCACAAGCGATATCAGTTATGAAGTGTGTTCACCTAAATTACAGAGATATATATTTATATACCATAGGCACCAAAAAGCCAACACTCCAACATTCACATGAAACGTATGTCAAATTGCACAAACACAAAATGCCGTATATACATGTATATATATTCGAGGATAAATGGTTCCTTTCCGTCATATATTTTTTTAATCAATGTCTACAGTTATTTGATACATAAAATACTTAAGAGTAAAATTATAGAATACAAGTTATGAATATTTCAGACCTTACTTTCGCTTACTCTTAGACGTATAAACCCAAAAATTGAGAATAAATTCACTAAAAGCAGTTTGCCTGGCAGCATCTGTTAATGGTAATTCGTGCAAAAAATACTGAAATTTTGAAAGATGTGCATTGTATTGAGATTACAATATAACTGGAGTGTTGATAATCGACATCGCCCTCGCAGAAATGTACAAATACTGTAGGAAAAAGATTTAAGAGGCACAACGCACATCCCCAAATGCTCAGAAACACAGCATTGGTACTTTATATTGAAGTAAATGAAATAAATAATTCATAAGTATACAAAATAAATTTTAAAAAAATATAAAACCTTGCGAAAATAACGTAAATTTAACGTTTATCTTATGGGAGTATTGAACACAAATATCATTTTTACACACCAGTGGTTTCAAAAGTACATTTTTAGAGAAGATTAGTAAATAAAAATAAGAAAACGTTACTGATGTCTATAAAATGACAGGTTATCTAAATATCAAATATCAGTATGAAAGGTAGTATGTATTGTTCCATTGACACACTAGTAAAATTATACCGAATGACTCAAACAACAGTTCATTTAACCAAGCAATTGTAATATGCTTCTTTCTTCCTCGTCACAATTAATTAGAAATAACCCTATCTATATCCAAACATAACTGTCCATGTGATGTATCAATCATTCAGCATACAAGTCTGATATGCTAGTAACAAGAGGACAAGTTATTTCATATTGGTAATAGGTGGCCTAATATTCGATCGAGAATACAGAATTGATGGACTATGGAAATATATTCATCATTCCCTTCCAGTGAATCTAATCCACAAAGCTTTTTAGAGCTTGATGTTCCACATTTGATTTTGTATTTGTCGCCTTACAATGATGTTGAAAAGAGGTTCTAGCAAATTGCAACATTCTAATGATTATTTTTTTCAGGAATAAAGGATTCTTATCTTGCCATATATTAGCCAAGAAACATGACAGTGCATGTATTTCTTATCATTTAATTATCCACATGTTTGATTTTACTGCTGAGGTATCAAATATAAATAATTCCATATTGTTTGGTCATGTAAATAGAAATACAGTTATGGCATGTATATAAGTCAAGCTCAAAGACCACACATATAGTATTAGATGATTTCTTTCGCCTTGCGAGATAAATCAAGATCTAGTCTCTGCGATCAATTATGTGTATGCTTAAATGCGGCATATAGTATATAGAGCTTCACAGGGTATACCGTTTTGTTGGGATCAATTATAATATATCCCACAGGGTCAATAGTATCATTGGAAAGTCAGAATATACCTGTACAATAGATTTATCATTCAGCATACGGTTTATAATATTTCTTTTGTAATGACGCTTTTAAGGACTGTATATCGAATCCAGATGGAAATACAAATAGTAATATAATATTTTCATCAAAGATTTATGATTAGACAGTACTATTATTAATTGCACATCTACCAACTGATTGGGTATCTACCTAAATTACACCGGTATAAATTTCTAGTGTGTCAACAATTAACACCAATGACAAAAACACTCCAATTGCTATTATACATGGAAAGTGAACCTCTACATATACTTAGTCCTCTCCACATATACGTGGGATTTCCCGTGTAAATTTGTACTACAAGAGGCCTAACTATGATGAACTGGAAGATAAAAAAAAGCACAAGTTGTAAGCACACACCAGTGTCACCACCCAACTTTGGTACAGAGGACTTCCTCTTGAGATATCTGCGAGCAACCATACAGTCCACCAAAAGGGATCACTAACTAAAGCTCTGCAGGTTTTGGGGACTAGTTTCCCTCAGCAGGGGTTTTCTAACGCCCATTTAGACTATTTCTGAATTCCCACGAGAAGAAACAATATCTGAGGCTCAATGGGAAAATCGTGACATATACAGGCCTCATCTCATTACATCCATGAGGTCCAAACTGAACCACGTTTGAAGAACTATTGAGTAGTAACTTACACCCTCAGAGAATGTCCGTGGGAAATCTTTTGGAAAACCCAAGTCAGAATATCCTACAAATAACCCTGGAACTCTCTTGAGAAACCATTGCCAATGTACATATAGAAGCTCTAATTGGACTGCAATCATGTATCAAATCACTATCCATTCATCCAAGGATAAATCAAGTGGGTATGTTTGCAGATGTCACGCATGGCCGCTAAGGTAATAATTGATCAAAGCCCAGCCGTAGCAAAATACTTTCTAAACATTTCTACCAAAACTGAACTACATTGTACATCTTTGCTGACATTCTTGGGCACGAAACCTGTGGGACTTTTGAAGGCTGGCCACTGCTGGAATGGATATGGGGCAATGAGAATGCCTAAACCCACAATTCCGGTATAGAATTCAGAGCCCAGGCAAAATTCTAACGTCGTTATTATCTTGGTACACTTCTCAGATAATAGCTTTTATTCCTAATTTTTTTAGCTTTCCTTGACTTTGGCTACTATCAGTACATTTGTCTCAGGTGATATTTAGATATGCCGAAATATTTTTGGCAAAATGAAACCAAGAAATGTATGGGAAAATACTATGGAGCGGCTTTTTTTAGACGAGATAAAGAACTGGTACATAGATCGGCGACGGGGTGCAGAGTTGGTGACAAACATCAACCTCTGGGTTCCTAGCATGCTCATCCATAAAGGCCTATCTTTTCGATTATTTCAGAGTTGCAGATTCATTTAGTGATTTCCTAACCTATCCAGTACCGTGGGCTACAGGAATGTGATTACTCGAGGAGTTGGGCCTTAGGACTAACTGGGTGTGTTCTTATGGATACACAGAGATAGGACGCTAACACATCGAGATAGACGAGAACATCAAGTCAACAGAAAGAGAGAAACTAATGTGAGCGCATTCTTTGATTTAAATCCTTCTACCATCCATTCATTTTCTTATGAAGAAAATGAGGTCCTTCCTGAGCTAAAATTCGACAA
Source organism: Alentia gelatinosa (assembly GCA_950022655.1). NCBI lineage: Eukaryota > Metazoa > Annelida > Polychaeta > Phyllodocida > Polynoidae > Alentia > Alentia gelatinosa. The sequence goes on from OX465581.1 coordinate 54,751,876, forward strand.
ATAAAAGGAAGCAATGAGCATAATACGCAATAATACGTAAAATGTACCATGTGCCATGGCTTGTTTTTACCAATTCAGAATGGAAACGGGGCACTCAGCAATAGTTCTTGACAGCTAACAGGACTCCTTTCTTTCCTATAATTTTGCATGTTTTTTTTTCTTCTAATGATTTGCAGCCTCTGCCATTGTTATATTGATGATTACCTTTGTCAACGACCTGAAAGTGGTCACATATATCAGTTAGCATTTAAGGAACTACATTGTAGGTACATCCGGGTGAAGGGTTCATTGCTCATAGAATACTACGTACATTTAATGAGCACATGTAAGCCACAATAATCAGATCTCTAGCTAGATATTTCCTTATCATGTAGTACAAAATGGTGATTTTAATTGAGGATCGGTTAGAAACAGCACACATGTAAATAGCCCATTTTGTTAGCTTTTTTCTAGGGTGGGGAGATAATGTTATATATGAAACATAAAAACCAATTATTTAGTAGATTAGACCCAAGTTGCAAAATATAGGTAGGTGTGTAGTGTCAGTCTTTCACATACAGGATAACAGCACTACATCTAAAAATCAGCATACTTTGGTTCTACATAAAATACATTGAGCATATGCCACAAACAAAGGTATTACAAAGGTATCAAAATAGTCACAAGTTAAAGGTACCCTTCATTAAAGCATAACTTAAAAATATGTATTGATAATATCCCTGTCTAACTAAATGTTAACATATTATATGATCGCTATAACGGAGTCTGGTGCGTTTGGCTTTTGAGATAACGCATGTATATTGATACAGAGTAGGAAATTCACTCTCTGTTTAAATATCATCAAACAGGCGTGATATTGCCAAATATACAGAGATGCGAATATGTTTCCAAAAATGTTATGCTGCTCAATTAGAATCGTAATGTTACCTTAAGCTTCCAGAAGATTAGGACATTTTGATGTTATATATTATCAACGAAATATGCTTAACACTTGGACATGATAAATAATGTTAATACATGTGTAGTAGAAACTATGTGACTTAGAAGCAGCAAGTTAAGTGGACGAGAGGGACTAGAAAGGTTAAATTCTGCGTGTTTTACCCAAGCTGATTTTCATTAGTCAATCCTGAATCGGCAAAAACCAACATCAACGTTTTCAAAAGCACGATTCCAAAAATATCTGAAACCGAAGGTCATGTTGTGCCCTCAAGGCTTTAAATCACACTCTCAAACCAGAGAAATATACCATTTTAAGAATAATCACACTCACTCTTCATCGTTTCACGTTTGACGTGTTTTGAGTCATAAACCTTCTGACAACTTCAATGATATACCAAGTTTTCTCAAACTAACCAAAAGTACAGAACTGAGTGAACTTTTGAAATTATTCCATTTATATATATTATATAGGGTACCTTTGGTTTCAGCTTGTTCATTCCAGTTTTCCTAGAACCAGTTGACTGCTTCCGGATAGCTGAGATGAGGTGGATGGGTGTTTACTAGCATTACGACATGCGAGGACTTTCTCGAGAATGATCTTAATTAATATTGTTATTCTGAGATAAGAAAACCTAAATCCAATGGATACTTTTAAATATGTGAAAAATTGCTAATATGATACAAACATTCACAATAACGCTAGCTATCGTTCCAATATTTTCTCCATATCATACCTATACTGCGTATATGCTTGACTACATAGCGCCTATATAATCTAAAGCACACACTTATGAATTGTGAACTTCTGTTTTCGTTGGCATTTCTATGCCTGCACATGAAACAAAACATTATAATAAAAATTTTACACTGAGCTTTCTATAAGATTTGATCTACGACCAACTCGCCATAATTATCAACTCCGGATTATAATGACGTCATGGAGGTTCCAAATGACGATACAGCTTGTACAATGACTGCGATTGTTTTATGGATTTGGCAGACAAACCCAAAGACAACAAAAGGAATCATACAAAATGCTATGTACATAAACGGCAATGATCATACAACAGTTAATCATGGGAGTTACATAAGGAGATACAATTTGCTTCAGACCACTTCTACTGTTTTTGGTAAAGTACACCCATTAATATGTAGGCAATATAGGCATTCCTTCAAACTCCAACTGTCTCAGTGACCATCAAAATAGCATTTATGTGCAAACTCTCAAAACAAAAAAATCATCCACCTACCTACTCCCCCCCCCCCCCCAAAAAAAAACAACCCAACAGAAACCCACAAAAACAAGCAATGCATTGGTATATATAGTTTGTACACATAACAAATCCACATGGGCGTACCAATATCACTACGCCACATTCTCTGATTCTCCTTACATTTTTGTCTTTTATTTTTGCACTTCATTAAGATGTCATCAGAGCTGAATATCAACTTCTTTTGAATTCATCTTTCTTTGAGCTGTTACCAAGACAATCTAGCGTTCCTTTTGCTACTTAGTTCTCAGCACCATCTGTCAAAAAAAATTCCAAGGGGTAGGACTTGGTATTTTGGTATAAATCCTCTCTCCTTCACAACAACAAGAACCACAAAACATAAAGACGCATCAAAGTTCATCGGTCTATGGCAACAGACACAACAGACCAATGTACACACATGTATATAAAAATGATTTTGCATTTCTCACTTCACCTTACATGGAACTGACGACAAGCGTTTGGAATTTACAATGCTAGACATGTACTGAATATGATCATAAGGATTACATAATGGCAGTTTTTGTTTCCGTAATAGGTCTGCTCCCTGTTCCCTAGCTTCCCCTTTGCAATTAATCACTATCATCTTAGCACCATAAAATGGAGTACTAAAAGTCTGTCTTTTGATGATCGCACAGATCTACTTCGCCCAGTAAAAGCCATACGATTGTCTCATGGACATTCAATTATGTCCGTTCAGAGAATTCACGTTATATTGGTTTCATAGGTACAATTACTTCATCGACACAGAAAAAATCAAACTAAATTAAATCGAATTAGCAAAATGTTAAAAGAAAAATGTGGCAATTAATCGCACATCAGTAACACCGTTATCCATGGTCTGTAACTCCAAGCAATTCATATATGGATCTAGTTATTGATGAAGAAAAAAGTTTATTTTGTAGGTTTATCTTTTGAAGATGTTCAGAAGTACAAATAAAGGCACATTTAGGTATTACCAAATCAATTAACAAAATTGGTTCACGGAAATCGTTGTTAGACCTCGTAGGAAAACGAAATCGAATCTTATCCGAACAGAGGCATACCGGTTACAAACTAATTGAATATGTACAGACAAGGGGCTGAATTGTTCAGGATCACTGATAAAACAGGCCGAGGACAGATATTCGCTTTGGGGATCTGCCTAGGGTCATGCGTGATCTGATTGACACAAAACGGCCGGGGACATTCAGAGACTGACTGATGAGGGAAACACAGAACCAGCGAATCCAAAAGATGATTGGCATTATTTTTGATCCCTAAAGGAACCACCGTCTGTTTTATCTTAGTTTGTATCACTCTCACAGGGAGAACACTGCGACCTCGTTCAACATGAGGGTATAAGAGTAGTTATATTTCCGGCTTAAGAACTTCCTAACCAACTGGTACCTACTTAACCTAATCACGTACATATTTATGTATTGAATAAAGGTGAGGGTACATCTTTAGGTGTGTATCAATACCTATTTGAGTAGATGGCATTTTCAAGATGAAGCTGGGAGGCAAAAGCGGAAATGTAACGGCATGGCTGAACCTCGACTATAGGACACGGCAAAAAGGGTCTTCAGATATTACCATGTCCAATATTTTCGTGGTTTGGACGCATTATCACAACTGATCTATCCTAAACCAATGAGAAAGCATACAACTTGGTCAGCTTCCCCTACATGAGCAGGTATGATATACATTCTCTTCGCCCGCGTCTGTACAGTATCATGTCATCGAACATAACTAAGGTGGATAACCAAAGAAAATGTGCTACATCAGATTCAAGTTTTAACTCTCAAATCACAAGATGGCCGACAGTCTAGTATTGATAGTATCGCCAGCAGCATCAACGTATTCCTTAATCTCTTGTTAGTCATTTTAAATAATAACAAAGGTTCGTACGGGAATAGGGTTTTCTTAAATCTGTAGCAGCCTGACGCCGGCTTTAGTAAAATTCAATCGTGCACTCTAAAAAACACTATACGATGAAACTTTAGACCTACACTTCATTGGTTAGCTGGGTACCAACTTATATTGGCCCCAAATAAATGTCTACAATAAGATCGGTGAATTTGGGCACTATATACATCTTCCGTTATAGAAGATTTACCGTTGTTTGTGGGTTATACATACTAGGCTGACTTTCGTTTTCATATCTTCAAAGTGTTGCCCGTCGCTAAAAGATGATTTCAAGGAAGGCTTGTTGGATCTGTTTCGAAAGGGTAGGTTATTCCCCAGTGAGGTTGACCAGTGGACCTTCCTCTCTGTGACGGGATTTAAGATGAAGATTCTACCCCTGATCTAACATATTTGTTACACATAGGGGTGTGGATATATCGTACAAATATGGGCTAATGGCTACTTTAACTTGGTTAACCATAATACCATGCTCCATTAGACCCAGAATATACACTGTTGCCTTCTGAGAGGAAATTATTATAATTGAATGCAGACAGATATTGGAACATATTACACAGGATCTGACTGCAACGCACGACTCGTAATCACTAGCGCTACACAACCGCAGCATTTATCAACTGCAGGACGATTTAGTTAATGTATAATGAGCTCCCTCTGGCGAGGTGGCCCTCCCAGCAGTTAACATGCAGACTTACTTTTACTATACTCAGCCTGGCTTCACTTACAATGTCTTATCTCATATATTTTTTTCTGATTTATGGCACAATGTGGGCTGCCAAATCTCAGAAACTCTCAGTCAGTTTTGTACCCTTTGTATACATGTGGTTATATTCGTTTTACGATATATCGAGTGCCTTACTCTACAAGGTAGGTCTAATATTACATTTCTTTGTCTGATATCACGTTCACCTACTGTGTCCGCGTGAAAATCCATGCAGCTATTTGTAGTCCGACATGGGGTCAGGAGGCAATGTTGGCGTAAGGTCACAGAGGGCAAGATAGTTCTTGAGTTTCGCCGGTAGAGGCAGGCCCTTGATTCTGCGGGACGGCCGGCTGCCCAGGTTAGCACGGATGACGATCCTGCACTGCTGCTGGAGTGAGCGCGGTTCCTTTTCGAGCATGGTCAGGTGGTCGCAGAATTCCCGGTGGGCCGCCAGGTGCTTAGGTATCTCACCTGTTTTCTGTTATGGCGAAAATGTAGGAAGGACATGACGGTACATGGAATTGACAGTTTTAAACGGGAGTAAGAGACTTTTACTTTGAAAAATTGAATTATGAATTATGAAAAAGCACCATCACATGTTAAAATGGGTTATTGTGCTGCCATAAACAGATGTTGAAGACAACGAGTGAGTCTTTTTTCCAACTAAAAAGGAGTGGGGACCAAGGAAAAGAGGGACTGACAAGGCAAAATACAATATAACAAACTGCGTGAAGAGAATGCACTGAGACTTAATCGTATTACTGCGGCTGAGGCAGGCGATGTGGTCTAACACTTAGATAAACAAACAGACGAAAAGGACACAGACATAATACGGAGGACGCACTGAGACTGCATCTTATAACTGCGGACAGGGACTTGGATACAAGTCCATGCTGCGGATGGGACGGGTATTATGAAAAAACACACAGAGTAAAACCAGACAGACAGGGCACGCACAGAGTAAGGCCTGGAATCTACCAACGCCGGCACAGAATTTAGATCTCCAAATGCACCTCATTGCCCATTCAATTCAAAGCAAGTGTGCGTCGTAAAGCGCGTTGTAAGGCGCGTCCGTGTGCATCGGGGGCCTGGTGGATTCGGCCTTTAAAGCCGTACACCTACTGCACTCTTGATACATGCCGGTAGACCTTAAGATTGACTTCCCTATTCCAATAAAAAAAACTCGATTCATTGGCCATAGTGTTATGTATTTCTAATCGTAGTGTATTGGGAGGTCTATCATGATGAAACGGTGACATTGGGTGCAGTTTAACGCACCGTATTCACAAATTCCGACCCAAAATTCCGACTTTCCGACACAGAAAAAGCTGCATGCACTGCAACGTTTTTTTGGGCTAGGAAAAGAACGCTTCCGACGCAAACCGACGCACTTTGCGTGGTAGAAAACATGAACATGATCACTTGTGTAGGGAAGGTCTACAATGCACCTAAAAGCAGCATTTGCATCGGTAGAGTGTCAGTGTGCATTGTGAAGTGCTTCGATATCCCTGCTCCACCGCCCCTCCACAGACTCTTCCGACGCAAAATTCGATTTTGCATCTGGACATGAGGTATAAGGCGCGTCGGTGGACACCCCCTTAAAGAGAAATCAATGAGACATCACCTTGTTACGGTAGGTGAGGTGGGCGCCGGCTATAATCAGGTACCGGATGACGTCCATCTGAGCATTAGTGGCGGCCAGGTACATCGGCGTGACGCCCCAGTTGTCGGCCAGGTTTACGTCAGCGTCATTCTGCAACGTCAGAAACACCACACAATGATGACCTCATCATCTAACTTGCTTCAGCGTAAGCTCGATACACATAAATCAACAATACTAATGTCAGAATGACAGAGTGAGGGTTACCGGTCATAGGACAAATTGTGTACATGTATAACAGGCCTCCCAGTGCCCCGCTTCCTCAATATAGGTTTTTTTTATAGGTTTTGAAAATCAAAATATAGGTTTTTACAGGTTTTTCAAGGCCCAAAACACAGGCTTTTATAGGTTTTTAGGGTTAAAATATTCAGCATAATAAGAGTAAAAATATAGTGAATCGCTTATTTTCAGTTCTTGATTTCTAAAAAATGTACCTAGTACTAAATTACAGGGCGCCAGGATGGCTGGCTCATCAGAATATACCCAGCAGGTATGTATACGTGTGTTGAGTTTCCAAAAGGCAAGCCAGCCTGGCATGAAGTCACACCAACTCTTGATTCGTAAACACTTTTATGATCTCTTAAATAAACCGTTAATGTGGATTTCTTGTCATATGACAATCTAACTTTGTGTCAAGTTAACTTCTAAAATTTCCTGTACACATCAATCTGCATGGCAATGAAAATATAGGTTTTTATATAGGTTCCATTGAAAAAAATAAAAGCTCAAGAATCAAAATATAGGTTTTTTATAGGTTTTATAGGTTTTAAAGGTTTCACTGGGAAGCCTGGTATTACAGTGGACCTATTTGTATGGTGATTTAGTATTTTGAAATATTTAGATTGATTGAATGGATACTGCATTAAAAGGGAATTATCAAATGAAGTACATATAGAGAGAGTGCAAATAATGGTTTGTATATAAACTAAGCGAGGTTTGGAGTAAAATGCACACAAATTTGAACAAATGCAGCCAAAGAAGTGCAGAAGAAACACGCGTTTGAATCCAAAACTCCCGCCCAAAATGAAGTATCACAACTACACCCCAGTTATGTCAGTGTATTAGAGCCGACACTCTTAATGTGAATCAATCATTCTGACCAAAACATCAAAGGTTTAAACCTCCATTTTGATTGGCAAAACGAGGCAAAGCCTGTCCGTGCTCCTCTGACGCTACAGTGTGAAAAAAAAATTAAACCTCCATTTACTTCATACCATTCCTCGTGGGAAATCTCAAAGATCTGTTTTCGTCAGCATAATCTTGAGGACCTAAGTGTCTACTAACCTTGATGAGAAGACGGGCACAGTCCGGGTAGAGACTGACGACGGCGTGGAGAGGCATACCTCCGTGTCGGCACTTGGAGTTGACGTCGGCCCCACGCCGTATGAGCTCCTCTACACAGGCCCGGTGCCCCTTGTAGGCGGCCCAGTACAGCGGCGCCTTCCCATAGTAGTCTCGTCTGTTCAGGTCCTGCAGCCCTGATAGAGGAAAAGAATGTCAGCGACAAGGTATACGGTGCTACGTACAGAATTTAACAGAAGCGAATGGTCTTGTTCAGGATCGATGCAGTAGACAGTCCGCCAAAGAGAGAAGAACACTACGTGATTGGTTTGTGTTAACCAACGTTGGTGCATAATCCAGGGGGTAATAGAATTGAGGAAAACATGACGACCAGTATAAATCGGACATCGGAATCGGAGATCTTTATCTACCCCCCGGTGACCTAGACAATTTGGAAATATAAACATACCTTGTTTGTTTAAGATGTCGACGATGCGGCGCAGGTTGCCGTGACTAGCGGCGTAGTGCAGATCCGTCCAGTTGTGGTTGTAACTCGGAGGACTCAGCTTGTGCCAGCAGCTCAGTGAGCGCTCCTTGGGTGACCCCTGGTGGCACTCGCACAAACTAAGACTGCTCGTGCGCACTCCCATCCTGCATCTGTTATGAAGGGAAAAAGAGCAACCGAAATGAGACTCATTTAGATTTAAGGCTGCGTCATTTGTAAGATCTAAATCTAAAGCAAACCGGAACTGATACATGCCTGTGACAATTTTCGTATCTGGACGACAGTGGAAACATATATCCTGTCTAGGACGGTGAGAAGAAAACATTCGTAACATTCAATTTCCCCACACTGTGGGCTAAGTAAGACCCTGCAAATGCAAAATTTAGCACACTGCTTTGGGACTAAAATATTGCAGTTTAATTCTTTTAGTGATTTGTGGCTAACACTACACTACAAGGGTTTATAATTGCTGTTATTCTAAAATGGGTCGGACATGTCAAGTTGTATTTAGATACACTTAGATAACATGAAGCTGTCTGACTGAATTTTCGTCTGCAGCTACCACTTTAATGAGATATTATGTTCAGTTTACTCTTCGGTATGTGTGCACTTGGTAATAGCCTTCATGTCTGTGGTTTACCTTGTTTACATGAGTTGTCATACTAGGTCATGTCAGGATGGTTTTGTCAGGGTTAGGTCATGCCTGGTTTGTCAAACACAATGACAAGACAACAACAGATTGTGTCATGTTAGGAAAAAGAATATATATATATGTATGAATCCTCCGGCTGATCTCGGCTAAGGGGTTGTTTGCTAAAAGAACTCTGTGTGGTAGTATACCTAGACTGTGTGGATTATAAAAATCTATGTAAATACTAATAGTAAAACCTTGTTTGTCGACAAATATTGCATTCGCGTCAGATTAAAAACCCAAAGTCCAGGCAGTATACACTATATATTCTGCAGTAAATGGAGAGATTTGCGTTGGGTAGAAGAGAGTTAATGAAGGAGCAGCTTTTATTCATGTCCAGAGTTGAGAATAGCCAAGGAACAGAAGTAGAACAGGGAGTAGCTAGTTGGTAGTGGTATTGCCTATACTGTCATTTAAATGCGTTTATCATCAAAGGTATATGTACGTAACAGTTTTTCCTTTTTATTATATATAAATCACGTACAAAAAAATGTTGAACAGCTAGGTTTGCATGGTGTTCTGCAGAATTTCTTCCTCTATCTAGATGTTAATTTATGACTGATTCGATCGGCTGGCTGTGTATAGTGGGTTTTTGTACTTATATCGTTCTCCTAAGGATCAAAGGAGTGCAGAAGATATATATATAAATCACGTACAAAAAAATGTTGAACAGCTAGGTTTGCATGGTGTTCTGCAGAATTTCTTCCTCTATCTAGATGTTAATTTATGACTGATTCGATCGGCTGGCTGTGTATAGTGGGTTTTTGTTCTTATTTCGTTCTCCTAAGGATCAAAGATTTCTTTTTGTATATAGCTACTGGAAATCCGTTCTCTAATATTGCTATTTTGAGTTTGTCTTTTAGGGAAAAAAGAAATGTTGGTTGACTGCGACACAGATTACTCGAGCGCGGCATGTCTGTATCGTGCATAAGCTACCTTATGACCAGTGCGATGTACAGTTGACTGCAGCACTCAGTCCATATACAGAAAATCTGGAGTTATACTTGAGAACAAGACCTTTCCTTTACACTAACTTTCGTCCTACTTTATAACCCCTGTGACCTATCACATACACTCATTATACCGCCTACACAGACACCAACTGACTTCCCAATGCCGTGTTTTGCACATCTGTGTATGCAGGTTCAATACAGTCAGTGAGGTTCAGTGGATGTGGACAGAGTAAAGAGTGAGAAAGGCACCCACGGACAGCTCGGGGAGTGATCAGTGAATTCCTATCTATTTACATTCAATTTTAGGGGGTTTGTTTGTTTGTTTGTGTAGTTTTACATCTCGGTACGCTAGTTACGTCCTTTTGAGACTGACTCATTGGTTGACCTATCTGGTTCTTGAAAGGTATACTAACTCAATTATGGTCTGCTTGTAGCAGTGGGACCCTATGCCCATTTTATAGTGCTGCCTCACTGAAGGGCTGTTTGACCATTGACACAACACTCCACCAGGCACATTATACTGACAACGGCAATCCAGTTGCTGCAAAATACCAATCGGGTCAGCAAGCTGACGTATTTGAAGCTGCTTCCTGTAATTGGCTACAGGTCAAGCCAGCTGACAGTTTTTGCCAACCTCCAGTACCGGACAGTTTTGGCCACATAGTTCTCATATGTTCTTTTCTATAGCTTTTCGAAAATCTTTGTTTCCCGAAGAAACTTCATAATTTCGTTCTTTCCAGTGTGGCTGAAAACACTGGACATGGATGTTGCACATAGAATGTACTTATCCCTGCTTTTCTTCGTTGCTTGAGAGTAAAGCATAAGGTGCTCAATAGAAAGAGGCACCTGACAATGCTGGCATGTGGGTCGTTCTTCACCCTGCATGAGGTGCCCATGTGTCAGCAGTGAGTGACCTATCCGAAGACAGGTCAGTCTTGTCACTTGACTTCTTGTCAAGCCTGCAAAGTCTCGATTTCTGCCAACTGATGGTTTGATGGCATATTTGAATACTTTGAAAACTGAAAGAAGATAACGACTAGAATTGAATTGCACAAGTGTTAATCTGGGTTACATTGTAAAATCCAATAAATAGTAACAAACTGCCATGTGTTCTGGTCTTCTGTCAAAACTAAAATATATAGATCAATTTTTTCGACGCCGCCAACCCCACACGGGAACGCGGCTACGTTAAGATTTTACCATCATAGGTTATCTGGTTTTGTTTGCTTTTACGCTCCAGTATGTACAATATCTTCATATGCTTCACCTTACATAAGAATGTGGTTCTTTACATAGGTTAGTTGAACGGAGGCAGTCTCAGTGAGTGGAGTGAATGTATGGAGGGAGAGGAGAGCACCACGGAGCCGATTGGGCCAGGAGGGGGCGCTATAGCTCTTTTGCGGGGCCCGGAGAGCCTGAGCAGAGTGAACAGAGTGAGCGAAGAGTCCCCAAGAGGGGGTGCTGTGGTTCGCTCTCGTGACGTCACTCCTTCCCTATATAAGGACAACCGCTCTGTGCTATGTGTATAGTAGTATAATAATTCATATACACTGTAATCCATTGTCTCATTTGTCAGATGTCACACAACTATTTACAAAGTGCCTGATCTGCTAAAGGTGTCTACATCTAAGGATGAATGCGGGTGATCGCATAATATTTTAATTAATGACAAAAATAGCGATCATATAGCACAATGCTTAGGGAGCGTTCATTATTTATGGCAGGTGAATTCTGGCATGCAAATTCTAAACATCTATAATCAAATTATCTAATATGCAGCTATCCGGCCTTTGAGAAATGTGGACTATTAATGATGGTTTAAGAGCAATGACTGCAAACTGGCGTATCATAGTTTGACAGCTGTATTGCCTTTGATAGTCTTAGCATATTCATGCACAACCTACAAACTCTAAAATAATTGCAATTTCCTTGTGCAAAAAATAGTCCTGGCTTGTTTTTCATATATTTGAAGTTTTTAAAAGATTGCGAATACTAGACAATCTTGCATGGCAGATTACAAGAAGTCTTAGTATGATGAGCTCCCACTCCACAGACATGGCACTGCCAGGTGTTACAGTACCTCACTTATTTTCTTCTCTGCTACAATCACTAAGTTTATATATATGTAAATTTCTTAATTCTGCTAGAAAAGATCAGACACTATTGGCCTCTAAATTGTATAGATTATCCAAAATACACAGTTCTAGAACCTCTTATGTGGGTGAATCACAAAAACGCAAATCATTGAAATTGGGAGGGAGGGAGGGAGGGAGGGAGGGAGGGAGGGAGGGAGGGAGGGAGGGAGGGAGGGAGGGAGGGAGGGAGGGAGGGAGGGAGGGAGGGAGGGAGGGCATCCATGAATAGGGAAGGGCCTGCATTGATTGGATAGTTAAAGCCCTACTCTTCTGTGAACTCAGTAGGTCATGGCTCAATGCACACATATATTTAGCTACCTGAGTAAATAAGAAACGTTTTCAGATAGCTTCATGGTGATAGCTTCATGGATGAGTGCACACAGACCTGTCTGCATGCTCCCTAACCATATGGGGGACAAAACTGTGTTTCTATGTACACCAATAAAGTAGGTCAAGCCAATATCTGGTGGTAAATGATATTGCAAATAATTTTACAAACCAATACCATTTGACTGGGTCTTGACTGATTCCTAGAACAAAGTTATGAACCAGTTTGACTTCTATTTGTGTGTAAATATCCTGAATAAACCATCCACTCATACACCTGCTGCCTCCCCCCCCCCCCCCTCACATTATGAGATTTAGAAGAAATACATGAATAGCACATCAAATATGTATTTAGGCAAAAATACATGAATATCATGCCAAATACAAGTTCAACCTAAATAATGACACTTCCTAGGGTGTAAGCAACTGTCAGTGCCACTTATGGAGATGGTAAATGTTACGCTAATGCTTACTATAAATCAATATTGAGTAAGCATCTGTTTGAGTATGCCAATTTCACCCAAACCCCCCCCCCCCCACCCCCCTTTTAACAAATACTTGAATATCTCAGCAAATATAGAATCTACCTAGAAAATTCCACTTCCTAGCACCTACTGTTTTTTTATTCTCTTTCAAATGAGGCATAATATATTATGATTGAATCAGTTTTACAGGTAGAAATATGTCCATAAAGGAGTTCTTAAAAATGGATCTGTGACTCATAAAGTCCCCCAACTGAAATCTCTTTTTTCTGAAAATCTATGTCAAAATACTAAATACTAAAACTGTAAGATATTGTATGGCCATAAAACCTTCTGTCCAAAACAGAAACCATATTCCTATCTCTATTTAGTGAGCTATAAAAAGCAAAAATGTGGTCAGGTTGCCTAGTGACTCTACAAGCATGTGTACTACAGTAGGCTATAGCCATAACCTGAAGACCAACCGTCCACCTGCTAATAATGAACGGTCCCTTACTGACAATAACTTGCCTAATGATTTCTACCGTGTATAGATACACAGTACATCTGTACCACCTGTCTCACCCAAACGCGGCCAATTTCATTACACACGCACGTTGTCTGGGGCGCCAATGAACAAAATACAAGACAACGTTTTGATCTGTAATGGACTTATGCACGCCATATTTTACTTAACCACCCTTTCTGGTTAAGATATGTCTCGTGTCGCTCCCGACATGCCCTCAAAAGGGATCTTGACCTAACTGGACACAAATTGAATTTACACATGTATGTCTCCTGCATTGTATCTATCGAATGGTTGATGGGGAAGGGTTGTGACCCCCCCCCCCCCCCCCCCCCACAAGGTCCCCCACCAACACACATACACGCTCTCGTGAGGGCCATGTGTTAAGCTACATGTGTGTTCAATTTCACACAATATATATATAGGGTATAATTTTACAAGTCGCTGTGGGTAATTGGCCTACTGGGGAACAAAACGATCTTTTATATGGGTATTCGGCTAAAAGAAACTCTGGTCCTTAAGTTCAGAAATGATTGTTGTGGGATGACAATTTATCGGACTATAATATGCCCAGGCTCGCTGTAAGTTAATCTTATTGCAACCCTAAGGTGTAAAAATTGTGGCGATTTGTCGGGAGAAGTGATCATATGTTTACATAGACAATATTCGATAGTTTTCTGGAAAGCTGGTCGTAATCCACGAGTTTGTTTGTTTGTTTGGATAGTTTAACGTCCAATATGTTCTATTAGACTTGCTTTGGGTTTGATCGAATCTACAAGATGAATTTAGGTAGAAATCTTCTCCAACACATTTACCAACACCATTTAGACATGGTCTGAGAAGGATTGGCCTTTCATATAGCAGTAAATCTACCACTGCTGGGGGTGAAGGAGAAAAGTGGCTGCAGTAGGACTTGAACCCACAAAGTCTGACAACTTTGGGATTACGAGTCCAATGCTCTTTATCACTGAGCTAACTCCGCACCCCAGTCGCTTTAGTTATACTTGCATGCAAGCATATATATATCTGGCCTGCACCATGCAGAGGCAAGGTGACAGAGATGGGAAAACCATGAGTGGTTGACACGTCATAATACATGAGCGTTGGCGAGGGCATTATGAAGTCATTTACAGAGCTGCCTGCCATCAGAATCATCACTTGTTATATGCCTGTACTAGTATGTTACCCAAATGCCAACCTCTGCTATTGGTATTGGTAATAAATATATACCAGCAGAGTATGGTGGTATAAAATGATTTCACACCCCAGGTATATCTCCCCATAGACCTAACATTGGGAACTTGAACTTAATGCTTGTTGAGTATTTAGAAAAAGATACTCAATGGGGGATTATGTTTTTTTTTAAAAGCTAGCCCATCAGTCAATGTGAAGGGTGAGATGAATTCAGAAACCTATTCAAGTTTACAGTCAGAACTTGATCCCATCTTGTTTGAATTAATACGTAATTCACATGGCTTCGCCTTGTAAATTATTAAGCGATCCAAACCCGATGGGATATGAGCTCTGACCCTACACTTTCATAGGGTAGAGGGAGATGGGTAGGATAAGTCAAGGGAACTCTTTGAACAGAATAATATCAAACAATATATTCATGTTTTAACAAGACGATTTTGTGTGACTAGGCTTTATTTCTTCATTCATTTGATTATAAATTTGTAGTTCGATTTATTTATATCAATGCTAAGCTTATCTAATTTCTGAAAGAGTCGATACTTTAATGAAAATGCTTTGAGAAATGCAAAATATTTAAGACTTTCCTGATATAAATGAGGTGTCACTTCCAAAAATCTAACCAATTTTCAAAATTGAAAACCCTACCTACAGCTTATATCTATCCCCTTTGAACAGTCTCCTTAAAATGTATCATGTGTTAATTTCTCTGCCTTTTCCATGCCCTAAAGTGAGATGACTGGCTCTCCGGAATTTTAAACTGGGTTATGAGGTCCTAAGGGGGCTTCTGAAAATGTGACTTTTAGAGTATCCTCCATGGGGACAACATAATGACCAAAGGGGCTGCCACCCTATAGGGGGTGTTTATACAAGCAGGTAGCCCTGGAGTAGTTCTCCCTGTAGTGGTAGGGGTGCTAATTGCTGATAAGGCTGAGAGAAACCTTCAGATGTCCTGTCATCCTGAGCTACCCCTACTCGTTGATGTACCACCCTACCTTGAATACATGTTCTGATTGGCTGAAAAAAAAAGTTGTTGTTAGGATAGTATAAAACGTAAATATATACGTACAGACCTCGTTTATGTTAACTGTATGATTGAAAATAAAGAGAAATCTAAGCTACGTTTGTAGATACCTGTCAACAAGTGAATGTTCGTATAGTTACATAGCAACAGTAATTCAAAGACAGAATAACCCTGAAATAAGACATTTAGTTTGAATAAAATACTCAATAAAATAACAAGTATTATTCATATAAGAAAGAATTTTTTAAAACCATTTTGAATTATTTATGCGAAAGTAATACGCACACGGTGAACTCTGTCTAATGAGATCGTCGACTTCCAGCACACTTTGAATCGAGCTCGGACATTGTAAAATTTCCGTAAATACTCATCAAATACTTATATTTGAAGGTATATAATAAAAGCAAAACGTATTACCTTATTGGTACCTCCATTGTTTCTTTCGATAAAAATATTCCTCTTACTCTACGAACTTGTGGAATATTTTTGTTAAAAGAAACGCAGTATGCGAGTACATAGACAATAATCGATGGTTTTGTGGACAGGCGGCCGCAAACCACGAGTGGTTAAGGCATAGTAATACATGAGCGCTGGCGAGCGCATTAAGATGTCAACCTCGAGTGGTTTACAGAGCCACCTGTTCACATAACTATCGTTTGTTGCATTTATTATCAATCTTTGCGAATAAACAAAATCTAGCAATTGCCATATTACAGAGTACAAACGTATAACAATAGGGACTATTTCTTTGCTCTATAGTACAAGAGACTATTTTTCCCGTATACCACGTTTTTGAATCTGTATACCATAGATATGGTATCTGACAGTTTTTAAACAATGGCCAGTGGTTTAATGAGTCCCCATGGTGGTGCATAACTAAGACTTTATGGTAAGCATCATGGCCAACCGTGGCGAGTTTGGCCATCGGTTGGACATTGAGGTGTATTACTAAGAAATTACGGCTGTAAATGGTCAGTGATTATGGCCAAACTTTGGCCATAACGTTTGAGCACATCCAAGGACATTGTAAATGGTAAAAACAATATGATAGCATACGAAATAAACATGTACTGTCACTTTTCATTATCTCTATCCAATTTCATTGGGAATATTCAAGTTTAGACATTAATAAAAACAGTAAATGCTTTTGGTGGATGCTCATATCCTATCATAGGGGAACCTTGTGTTTAAGGAATAATTATACTCAACATATTCGCTGGTTACCCCTGCTGTCTACTAAAAGTACTTTGTAGAATTAAATGGTGTGTGTATGTATAGGTAGGCATAAATGTTTGCCTTGAATTTCTATCTTTGTGCTTCACATTAGTGACATAAAAAAAACATGTATCTTATAATTTGGAAATTTGTGTTTTAGGAAATAGATGCCTTAGAAACGGGAATCCCCCTGTGATGTCATTTTAGTTTGGAGATATTAGTCACAATCTTAGTAATACCAGGTTATGGTATTACTAATTAATAACTTAATTAAAATAAATAATCCTCATCTTACACACAAGTTGTTATCCACATTTCCGTAATTCTATATCAAGCTTAAAACCCATAAGCACACCACTCCAAACGCAAGCAACAAAGCTGAACTGGACTATAGAGCTATTTTCATATCTATAGTACCCAAATATACAAATGTTAATTTTCAATATCAACTTGTTATCATCCTCAACTCATCAACGATTATTACCAAGATAGAACGGGCAGGTGGCAGTAAAAGGGGAGTTATGGCATGCACTAGTGTCGCAAACAGGAATATAGCAAAACAAAGGTATATATAAATGAATAATTACTTTCAAATCCCTGGCAAAGGCTTTAAGATCGCACATCACAATACCTGCAGTATGAAAGGCAAAATAGATTTAGTTAAAACTCACATTAGTCTATCAAGTGCGGACATATATACAATATCGGAATCATGGCTAACTGAGATATACCCGGATAATCTTCTATATGTTAATGGATACAAAGTGAAAAGGTCAGATCGTAGCTGGTTAAATGAGAATGGCGATATAAAGATCGGAGGAGGAGTATGTGCATTTGTAAAGGAGCAAATAATAGACACTAGTATAGACCTGGAAGAATTTAACATTAGCACCAAAGAAATTGAATGTTTATGGTTAAAAGTAGAGCCCAAAGGACAAAAGAGGATGATTATAGGAGTTATTTACCGATCACCAGATAGTAATCTTAACACTGCAGTTGATTATCTCATTGACACTTCGGAAAACATAATGAACAAATATAAGAATCACGAGATAGTACTACCAGGAAATTTTAATGTACATTACACTGATACAACCCCAGAATCAAGAACGTTGAAGCAAATTAAAAGCGCAATAGGGTTGAAACAACATATCCATGAGCCAACCCGATTTGGAAATATGATAGATTTGGCATTTACGAATATCAAACATATTAAAGGAAGTGGAACACTAGAATATGGTTTAAGCGATCACAAAGGTATTTATATACTGAAGAAAAAAGAGAGCGAAAAGTACATTACAAACAAAATATATGGTAGATCATATAAGAATTATAATAAAAGGGAATTACAAAATAATTTGAAGGATATAGACTGGAGAAACCTATACGAAAGTAACAATCCAGAGGAGTCCTGGAATATTATGCTCAAAAACATTAATAAGACAGTTGATGAAATGTGCCCACTCAAGAACCTACAATTCAAAAGCCAAAACAATCCATGGATAACAAAAGAGATAATTGAGATACTGATCGAAAAAGACAGAGCTAGGAAAGTAGCGGATAGAACAAAAACAAAAAGGGATATGGACTATTATAAACTTATGCGGAATCACGCAAAACAGAGTGTATAATGTCAAAAAGATCATATATCCAAAGTATTGAGAATGAAGACCCTAAAATGTTCTGGAAGAGATTAAACAAAATGATACCAAGTAAGGATAAATCAGACGTAACACTACTAGAGAATACTGAAACAAAAGAGAGAATACCTATAGAAGAGACTGCCGAGTATATTAACACCTTCTTTACTGAAATTGGGCGCAAGCTAGCATCAAAATTTGAGGACGGGTGGATAAACACCCTGACGCAACACCCCATTATAGCAGACAAGATCATTATCCATGAACAAGATGTAAATGACCTAATCAAAAATATAAATGTACACAAATCCTCAGCAATTGACAATATCTCAAGCAAAATTCTCAAAGATAGCTTCACAGTATTAGGGACACAGTTATCTCACATCTTCCAATTAACAATAGACACAGGCATATACCCAGACTCATGGAAACTCGGAAAAGTCACACCTATACCAAAGAAAAATAATAGCCTTAATGTCACCGATTTGAGACCTATATCTGAACTACCCCTACCCGGTTAAATGCTGGAGAAAATCATACATAAACACATCCCAGATCATTTTGTAAACAATAACTACTTAAACAAACAACAAGGGGGGTTCTTACTGGGGAAATCCACAATTTCAACCATAGCCGAATTTACTGATGATATTTTTAATGGGATAAATGACAAAGAAATCACAATAGCAACCTTTATAGATTATGCCAAAGCGTTCGACACAATAGACCACCAAATTCTCCTTAAAAAAATCAATACCTATGGACTTCATGATACCACATGTAATTGGTTAAGAAACTACCTCACTAATCGAAATCAGTATACCAGAGCAAACAACCATAACTCACCAACAAGAACCATATCACATGGAGCGCCTCAAGGCTCAACTCTAGCCCCCTATTATTTTTAATCTACATAAACGACATCAGTGATCCCCTTGACTATTGCAGAATAAAACTCTATGCCGATGATGCGGTAGTCGGCAGTGTACTCGACTGAAGGAAATCCAAGTGAAGCACACAGGAAATTACAACATGATCTAACTAAGCTTGAAAAATGGTGTGATAACAACAGGTTAATGATCAATGCCACCAAGACAAAGCTAATGAAATTCGGGACAAACCAAAAACTCAAGGGCTGTAGATATGAAGGGATTAAGCTAAAGGGGGAAGAAATAGAAGAGGTCCAAACCTTCAATTACCTAGGAGTCACACTCGACCAAACCCTAAACTTTGACAGTCATTTAAACAAACAATTACGGAAACGTACATGCTAGCGCAGATTAAAAAGTATCTCACAAAAGGAACAGGCAATCCAAATTTATAAAACAAAGGTATTACCCTTTCTCGAATATGGGGATTTCCTCATACATAATTGTAATGCAGCACTACTCCACAGAATGCAGCGTATCCAAAACAAAGCGTTAAAAATATGTCTGAGTGTACCCAGACTTACGAGTACAAACAAAATACACAAAGAATGTAAAATAAATAAGCTTAATGATAGGGGAATAGCCCACATCAAAAACCAAGGTTATAAAAGAAGCCTAAACCCAATCTACACAGACAAGAGAGAGAGGAAAACTAGAGCAGGTGACTTAACTCTACTTTTAGAGAAAAAGGTTAAATTAGAAGCATACAGAAGAAGCATTGAATACAAAATAGGAAGGGCGTGGAACACACTGCCCTCAAAGTTCAAGAAAGCTGAATCCATCAAGGAGTTCAAAAATCTAACGAAGAAGGAACTGTTTGCCATCAGGCTCAACATGGCTCAACACGGCTTTAGAGCCAACAGGTCCACCATATCTGCAATTACCAACTACTTGAACCATATCTATGACAATAACCACACCCATAAAGAAATAACCTCATTATTTTAAGATTACAGAAAGGCGTTTGACACTGTGTCACACCCCATCCTACTAGCCAAATTACATAATCTAGGACTAAATAACACTACCTGTAGCTGGTTCAAAAGTTATCTGAGCAACCGGACCCAACGAGTTTCCCTTAATAATAGTCTTTCTAGCCTCCTGCCAATCACTTTCGGTGTACCCCAAGGGTCCGTTCTGGGGCCATCCTTATTTCTCATATATATTAATGATTTAGCTAATACTCTCCTCCCCGAAGACTGTCATACCACTCTCTACACCGACGACGCAGTTTTAACAACCACCGATGTACAAAAAATGCAAGCCCTGATTCCAAAAATTGAGCAATGATGTAAACGTAATATACTAACCATCAACGAGGATAAAACATACTACATGACCTTCAATAGACAAAAACCGAATAACATGAACTTACTTTTGAATAATTCCCCCCTAAAACGTGTTACTAGTTTCAATTACTTAGGGCTGATCATAGACACTCGTCTTAATTTTAACGAACACAGGAAAGCAGTCATTCAAAAGGTCTCCAACAAAACATACCTGTTTAGGAAAATTAGGCCGTACCTGGACACACCTGCTGCACTCCAGATACATAAATCTACCATACTCCCATATCTAGATTATTGCGATTTCATATATGACAATAGAACACAACAAACGACTTACCAATTACAATGTCTACAAAACAAATTACTCCGGATCATCCACAAAATAAAACTTGGACCAAACCCCCTATTAAATACAGACCAGTTTCACACCGTATCAAAAATTATAGAGCTTAAAGATCGTAGGACAATCCATCTTATCTACTATTCATACACCCTGGCCCAAAAACCCACTTTAAGGGATAACCGAAACTTGCCTACTAGACGTAATCAAGGGATCAGAATATTGCAACCACCCCTAAAGAACCCGGTATACAATAAATGTTTCTATGTGAAGGCAATATCCTTGTGGAACGACCTACTGGATGCATATACGTTCATTAATGATAAGGATAAATTTAAATTATTGATAAAGAAAACTTTCCCGGACTGTCTTAAATCTCAAACCTATACCTAGCCTTATGTAAACTACAACAGTAAACCACTTATACAAACTAGATTGTGTTGCAACTAGTATATCAACTATACCCCACTATCTACTGTCTACCTACTGATCACAATCTTACCCTATTTACTGATTGATTATATGTTCTATACTTCTACTATAATCAGTATCTTGTTTATTACACATCCGCTGCAACTGTATTCCTGGTAACCATATATCAGCTACGATGCCCAGATTGCGTTGCGACTGGCCGAATGCTGACTGTTGTCTCTCTACCTGTCATGGCATTGTTCAAGAGCATAACTACTATCACTACGACACCCTCACTGTTAACACATTATTATATTGATGTAGGTTGCAAGGCCAACCATTATTTCGGTTATATTACATATATTATTGAATTTGTACCGAATAGGGGTATTTAGACCTTGACATAAGGCGTCTTGCAGAAACTGATACTTACTTTTCATCATGTACTACTGATTGTACCATGTAATCAAGCAAGTTCTGCCAAGCTACATGTACTGTTATCCATCCCATCACATCTCATCAATGACTGATATAGACCTGTTATTTCGACATAACCATTTATATTTAGTCAAACCAGAGTACTCTGATTGACCTTTGTAAGACCACGACAACTACTGTACACACCTCTGGAGGGACCAGGTGGCAGATCGGCCGTAGCCGAACCTGGCGTTACTTTGTACAAGTTATACCCTAATAAAACCGTCAAAAAAAAAATAAAAAAAATTGAAACATCAAGCCTGAATATAAACCGTTTTTTGTTATTAGTATAAAGCGAACGATGGGAGTATGCCAATATAGCTCTCCATGCTACCTACCCAACATGTAAATGTATAACTCACAGAAACGGAACATTGTACATATCATCTCATTTTTCCCACCTGTACATATTTCATAACATTGTATATACCATTACCTATAGTACATAAGCATGTAAGAGGAACTACAACCCAATGATGGCCCTGGATCCTACTGAAAATAGGGTGTTTTCACCCTAGTATACCACTCCAGAATAAATATAACCTCAAAAAAAAAGAAAAAAAAGAGGGTAAAATGGCCAAAATTGCCCAACTCGATGGCAAAGGTATGTTTGGGGATAACGTTGGCCATCGAGCTTAGTAATATGGGGCCCATACGATCTCAATGGGAACTTTGTATACCATGAATAATAAATACCAATAAGGTATAGGACACAAAGCTATTGTGTTATGGACGCTGCCATCTTGCCCCCCGACGCCAACCAAAACACCAGGTGACGGGACCAAAAATCAATGCATTTTATAAAAGAAATTTTGGGACTTGCCATGGAGGGATTTTAGCTTTGTCTCAATATCATCTATAGATTATAATTACTGATAACAGTGGTTGCCCCCCGACTACAGTGGTGCTACCTGACAATTTCCTGGTGGATGATGGCAGAAATAGCAATCACTCTGTACACCATATACATTTTATCTCAGTATTCAATGTCCATCTTCAAGAATCAATTAAAACCAGGATCTGCTATATTATATGGCCTGTTACCACTATCATAAGGAACTACTTTTATTGCTTTTCCATGCAAAATGGGACTAAAAATAGGTGTATTGAGGCCTTACTGAAAGCATTTCACATCAGGAATCAATGGTTTGGGGTTTTGATCGCAATGGAACAATGGGTATTGGTTTACTTTGCTCCCATGCATTTTCAATGGGAACTTCGTAAAAGATGGATACTAAATGGAAGTTAGGCAGTTTTTTAGTTTTCCACTTATTTGGAAACATCCTTACTGTGGACGAAACTGTTCCCGATAAAGGTCAGTCGTCGATTTCATATGGCCTGACGCCACTGGCCGAGAACAGGAACCGTTTCGTCAGGAGTAAGACACACTCACAGTATAACTCTAGCGACATTTATTGATCAATCCAAAGCGTTCGATACTGTTAATCACAAAATACTATTAATGAAATTATCTAAATTGGGAATTAGGGGAATTTTATTTAACTGGATTAAAAATTATTTACAGGATAGAACGCAATACACAGAAATAAATGGGTTAAAATCGAATTTGGGTAATATAGTCTGTGGAGTGCCCCAGGGCTCAATTTTGGGTCCTTTCTTTTTCTTGATTTATATTGATGATCTAACTCATGCCCTGGTAAAGAAAGATGTATATTTATATGCAGATGATACAGTTTTATTTGTACAAGGAAGTGATTTTTATAGCCTTCAAAGAGAAATGAATATCTGTTTAACTACAGTATACTCTTGGTGAAAACAAAATAAACTTACGATCAACTCGAGTAAATCTAAAATTATGGTGTTTGGTACGAGAAATAAACTGAACAAGATTGATGTATGTAATGTCTTTATTGATACTCATCTCCTGGAAAGGGTTTATACCTACAAGTATTTGGGAGTATCTAACACATATGCTAGATTGAACTAGCAACTTATATTTTGATATTTAAAAATCGTTTGTCATATAATTGTATGTGAAAAGTATTGTTCTTTTACATCTATGACGATCATTGTAACCATTTTTATACGCAGTCCATACGCAAACCAGTACATCTGTACTGATCGGATTCAGTCTAAATAAAGAACATGAAAAAAAAACACCAAAAAGAACCCTCAAAGCGATGGAAAAAAATGTCATTTTAATAACTTATGAAGTGGGAGTCACAGGGGCGCAAACATAATTACATTAACACCCTAGCAGCGGGCAAATATATTATAACATGTCCAGTAGGTTTATGGATGCCTCTAGCCCAGGATGATTTGAGCCCTGGACACCTTAAGCATTTCTGTGTACGCCTTGAGCCTACCCTGTGTACGCCTTGAGCCTACCCCTTTTGGAGTCCTTGAGCCTCTAGGTGTAAAAACTTCGATAAGTGTGCTTAAACTGGTTTATAATCATATTTATTACCCACCCAATAAGGAGTCTCCATACTAAGCCTATGGAGCCTCCAGATCGCTACTGAGTAGAATATGGCGCTTTTTTTGGCCACATGACAGGCATTATAGGAACTATTTATAAAAAATAAATTGGAGTTTCCCTCGCAACAACAACGTGGAGAATACAACCACTCAGATCGAAATCAAGATCATTAGATAATATGCACAACCAGAAATCCTGGTAATATGCAAAAACC
The DNA here is from genome assembly GCA_950022655.1 of Alentia gelatinosa. Taxonomy (NCBI): domain Eukaryota; kingdom Metazoa; phylum Annelida; class Polychaeta; order Phyllodocida; family Polynoidae; genus Alentia; species Alentia gelatinosa. The sequence goes on from OX465581.1 coordinate 54,776,406, forward strand.
CTAACCCAACACTATTCTAAGCCTAACTCACCATTCGGAACTAAAATAGGTGGTGGCTCAGGGCATCTACATTTTTGCACTCACAGTGGGCTCAAATGGTAAAGTGCACAATGTGTCCAATTCCCGATTCAAAAGGGGCATCTGCATGATACAGCTATGAATATTGACTTGACTTTGGATTTCCTCGATCTGTAATGAATTTGACCCGTTAGAAGAACTTGATTTGCAATAAAGGGAATTGGATGCCTTGAGCCTTTTACTGTTTGAGCCTCCTGTCAGTGCGAAAACGTGGACGCCTTGAGCCTCCGCCAACTTTAATTCTGACTGCTAGGTTGGGGTTAGAATAGGGTATGGTCAGGGTCAGGATTGTGTATATACATACACCATATTACCATGATTTCTATCTGAGTGGCCGTATTCTCCGCGTAGTTGATGCGTAGTAATACTCCGAGCGATAGCGAGGACTATTGCGTAGTGTCAACTGCGTAGTGTCAAATACGGCCACACAGATCGAAATCATGGTAATGTTGTAAATATTACTCACCTTTAGAGTAATTATTAGGACAAAAAATCTTGTAAATAATTAGAAATTCGGCCCAAGCGCCGTGCATTGTTTATATGAATTAGTTCCTATAATGCCCGTCAGGTGGCCGAAAAAGCCGTTTTCTCCTAGTAGATTCCGGAGGTCTGTATTCTACTCCGTAGCGATCTGGAGTCTCCATAGGCTTAGTATGGAGACTCCGTATTGGGTGGGTAATAAAACTATAAACCAGTTTAAGAATGAATGTCAGACGGAGTGTGCGTAGTGCGTCATCTCAGTCAATACAACAACAACCCTATTCGCCGAGTCAACCTGGAAGTAGGTGGCGCTTCGAACCCCCTCCGCGGCCATCTTGGCATGGAACTTATGTAGTGCTAGGCCTATGGGGAATTCATGTGTTCATTCCTGATATTATTTGGTATGTGGGAATATGTTAAGTAACCCTCAAGTCAATCTTTTGACAAGACCAAACCTCCCTGGCAGTTTTAGATCAAAGGATTATGTGATAGTCTCAGTTAAGCCTCCGAACGCAATGTCAACAAATCGTTGAAACAACGATTTTCTTCGAGTTGGCACGTTTAAATCATGTCAGAATAATGTAAATAACCTTTTTTGAACTAATGCATGTGTAAATTAGACATTATATCGTAGATTATTAGAGTTTTACGCTATTTTACACTCTGCCAGCTCTTTGTATTCACCAGCAAGATGGCGGAAATGTCTGTTGTTAAGGGAATTCGGAGGGGATTTCTAACCGGAAGTTGCCAGATGACTCGGCGAATAGTATAACACTAGCCCTAACCCTGTTAAAACCACATTTTTACCCGATAGTATTAAACCAAAAGTCTAACACTAAATAAAGGCTAAAATCTAGCTTATTTTTGCTACTAGCCAGTGAACATGGCCCGGCCATAGAGCCCTCCAACGGGTTGTCATTTCACACTGCGCACACTTGACATGTACGGGGAAAAAAATCGTTAAATATATACCCATTTGTATTTGCCAAACTTCAAAACAACTCTTACGTTATAACTGTGTATTTAGTTTTCCCTTAGAGCTTGGTTGGTTCTTAAGTCTTTCTCGCTGGTTTCCTAACTGAACAGTGTCTGGCAGCTGTTCACCCCTGAATTCTCCGATCCGGCTGGACACTTCCGGTTCAAAATACCCTCCAATCCACCTGACAACGGATCGATCCGCCATCTTTGCTGGTGAATACAAAGCGCTGTCAGTGTTTAAAATAGTGAAAAACTATATTAATCGTCCTTTTCCTGTGAATTTTATACATTGAATAATTGAATTAGGATTATTTACGTTATTTAGACATAGCTTTAACGTGCCAAGTCGAAGAAAACGGTTGTTTTGACGTTTTGTTGACATCGCGTTTATGGTCTGAAATGAAGCAATTACAAATCTAATTGATCTGAAATTTCAAGGATGATCTGGTTTTATCAGGGGAAAGGCTTGCGAGTTACTTAACACATCCCCACATGTTTAATAATAGCGCAATGGACGTTTGAATTCGCCATAGGGAGCCAAAGTGAACCCGCTGAAACCACAGATACCCACCTACAAAACAACGTTTCCGGTGGCCAGTAAGAACGAGGCTTAGTGCTAAAGCTATGGAGGTTTGAGGCTAGACTTATGTTTTTGGTCTCGTTTGTTACTTTCGAAGTGTTGTTTACTACTATCGTCTCTGAATAACTCTGTATCGAAGCTACGATGACAGTTGTTTAGTTTATGAAAAATATGGATCTATAAGATTGGAGAATGAGACATATAATCTCGAACCTACGTAGTCTAAGTACTGTGCGCCTATATCCGGAAATAGTATTTTGTGACCGGCTATCTGTGGTTGGAGCGGGTTCACTTTGGCTCCCTATAGACTTAGCATTGTGTAGGTGCCTTCCCAAGATGGCCGCGCCGGGGGTTCGGAGCGCCACCTACTTCCAGGCCGGATCGGAGAATGGAGATCAGGGGTGAATACTTTACCTATTTTGCTACAATTTGACTGCCTAGCGGACAGTCAGAGAACACATGCGCTTATTCCCATAGTATAGAAAAACACTTCCTTGGTTCTAAGTAATCCTGCCAATTCGTCGAGTCAGCCTGGAAGTAGGTGGCGCTTCGAAACGCCTCCGCTGCCATCTTGGCAAGGAACTTACACAGTGTTAAGCCTATGGATAATTCAAACGTTTCATTACCAACTTCTTGTAAATTCTCACAACTGAAGAATGCATTGACATGGATTTTACAAACATAATCACTAATTGACGTATGATCGTGCAATAAACATCAACAGATAGCTAAATCTGTGCGAAAATCAGTTTGTGAGTTCATATTTTGATGTCAGCTCCGGAAAACCAAGCGGGGCTTGCAATTTACGAAGCGGGGTGTCCAAAGTGTGTGGGCTACAGGGTGGGGCGCCCAGTGTTCTTAGTTTAGAACTAATGCAAAGGTAGGAAATTACTGTTGTTTTATAGGTACTGCATTTTGCCTCAGGAAGCTCTCTACCACAAAATTACAAAGATTCTACCTCTATAGTCTATGTATATGCAAAACGCCTGCTCATCTGAGATGTACCAAACTGGTCGACCAGTTTGCCTAGAGCTCTATGGCCAGTATGGGTGTGCACTTGGACTGTCCGCACCGCTAACAGTAACACTCACTGTAACTTGTGTAAGTAACAGTCAGAGCCTCTCGGCCTATGTTTCTATGGGGTTTGGGAGACCATCAAACTTCAAACGGTTATTTTCGATGTGAACCATCGAGTACCTCCTTTTACAACTGTACCTAAAATTGCAACGATGTTAAACCAAAAATATTATCAGATGGAGTGCATTGAACTAATAGGGTTATATATGGGTAGTTTTAATACTAGATATACGGCGGCGGCAGCATCGGATGGTTTCGACAGTTGTTCTAACTTGACAAACCCCTACTCCAAAGAAATTTGATCATAGTTCTGAAGTTTAGTGCTAAGTAAGGGCATCAGTTTAGATGTTCTTCACATATACATAAAAACGGTTCTTTAGACAAGGACTAGTAACTGTGAACCCCATGATCTATATGAGTATTAATTAATTTCCTTACCGTCTAAGGTGGGCAGAGCCTGTCTTCCATGTTTGATGTTTTTCTTAGCCTCGTACAAAAGATACTTCCAACACCTGAGAAAGTAAAGGTGAGATTTGAAATACAAAAATTGGATATTAAATTTATAATTTACTACTACACAAAATGATGTCATGACATTCCATATTCATTACATCTATTTGAAATGTCGTCGATTTTGGTTTAATCTATTTATGCGAGGCAACATGTATAAGGTCGCACAATGATAAATAAAATAAAACATGTTTATGAAAACCGGATGGCTATCATTATGTGTATGTCATTTTTGTACAATTTCCCAGATCTATTTGATAATCATACAAACTAAGAGGAGCTGAGATTAACAAAATAGACCATAAAACCTAATGAAGCTGTGGTACTGATAATGTGATATCAAGTATTGAAATATAGTTGTAGTGGTAAACGCAAGCACACCGCACCGCTCGATCAAAATACGGCATATAGGTTTCGCGGAGCGAAAAACTGGAGCGGCGCAGTATGAAACGCGAGGTGGCGGTATTGAGCTAACGAGATAGCCTGTAGTGCGGCCACCATTCACCAGACGGCGTGTTCACGGCTCAAGATGGACCATGAACAGTAAACTTCCACTGGTAATTTTACACTAAATCACATTTAATTTTAAAAATTATACTTACAGATTACTAGTATTATATACAAATGCATCAGAAGAGCATAGATTGTCAATTTGGTTTTAATCATTAGGAAGTCTAGGAACATGCTGAAGGGGTAGGACGTGTGTGAAGCGACCTCCGGGAAACTTGTCCACAAAGAAGTAAAAACGCAACAGAGGACCAAACAAACTGAAGCTAAGTGACCATAACGTTCCTGTGTCTCATTATATTGACTCCACTTGTAAAAATTTGTTGCCTGAGAGTCCCTATAAGGTAACAAAGAAGACACGATGAGTTCCCGCCGGTGCAGACTGAGCAGACCGTGATAGTCCCCGAACATCGCCCAGTCCCCCAGCTGAACCCGTCGCTCGTCCCGTCAACACCAATTCAGTTAGAGACGCCAAACGGAGCCAGTGATGAAACCCCGGACACCTCTGACTTGGCACGTAAGAGAACTCGCTCAAATGTGTCTACTCCTGATAATCTCAATGAATCATCTTCCCATGAAACAAAGCGTAACAAGTCAGCTCCTGACACCCCTGAGACCACTGCCCTCTGCAGAGACCTAGAAGAAAAAAACAAAACAGCCTGTATTCTTGAATATGTTAAAAAAGGTCCCACAAAAGAGGATTTTATTGACTTGAAATCATGTGTTTTGTCAAATATTGATATTCTGGTGGAAAAACATGCGGTGCTTGCGAAACAAGTGTCTAATCTCAGTCTGAACACTGCTGCCACATTTGACTCGGTTAACGCGGAGATACAAATGCAACAAACGGAATTGGCCAAACTGAAAGAAAAAATGAACCAGCTAGGTGATAAATTTGACAAGCTCTCTGAAGTGCGTGAAATAGACTTGCCCAGGTCTAAGGGAAAAAGGCCCACCTATGCAGAAACACTAGTTAACCCGCCTGATGATAACACAAGGTTCCTCTTCGCAGCTCCTGATAGAAATGTTATAATAATGGGTCTCAATACATGTTATGATGATGATCTGTATGGATTCATAAACACGTTGTGTAGTGAACTAGGCTTGTGGTTCCCACCAGGAGAAGTGTTGGGCGCTTTGCGCATCATAGGCAACAACAAACAACTAGGCGATAGGCCGCCACCTCTGATGGTTTCGTGTGCAAGCAGGAATACTAGAAACAAGTTCATGTCCCGAGCTGTCAGAGTACGAAATAGCTCCTTTGGTCGCCTTGCACTTCACCCAGATGAGCCTGTAAAGCTACGAAAACCGAGAGGTTTGATGAACCAGCTGCACGGTTTCCACCAGCGTATTGGGTCTGATGTCACGATGCACGAGCAATGCCTTATTATAGGGGAAGAAGAGTTTAAACTGAGTGAAATTGACCAAATTCCCGACAGATACCTGCCTCAAGATCTGCTGGATAAAAGGTCGAAAGGCGAAGCGTTGACTAACTTTAATCAACCACCAGGGGACCAGAACCTGTCTAGCAGACCGATTAGGTACAGGGAAACCCAGGTGGGTAATCAACGCGCTCCTAACACAATGCACACACAATCACGACACGCATCAACGCCTGTACACTTCAAATCCGGTCCTGAGTATGCCACACAATTCCCTGCTCTTGATAGCGCTAACAAGTTTCAGCTGACCATGCCACCACCCCAGTTACCGGGACTTGATGTTGTCGGGGGGGCCAGACCAAAATTGACAAGTATATCGGTTGGGGATACCCCAATAATAAGTCACCAAGTCAAGCCAGCCACGTTACCAGCGCAGAATCGTCTAGCTGCCGCGCGCATCGAATCCACGCCTCAAATATTAGTGTTGACATTTGCGAAAACAGTATTTCTACTGTAATTCAATTTGGTAGCGTTGAAACTGCATTCCAGTATCTCCATGCTGTGGCCGTGTGTGACTACAAAACTGCTTCTTTGATTGTATCAGCTCCAGATGGCATGCAAGCTAAGATAAGGAGTCGTCAGATCACCCCTAGTTACCATCCGGAGTGGGAAAGAAACAAAGAAGCGTGTCTGAAGAGGTTGATGCAATATAAGTTTGACCAGAATCCCGAACTGAAAAGACTGTTAATCGCCACCAATCCTCAAACTCTGATTGAGGGAACACAGGACCCTTGGTGGGGAGCTGGCTGCAACTTTGAGTCAGCCCTAACTTTGCCCATAATTCCCGGTAGAAACAGGTGCGGGGTTCTCCTAGACGTTGTCAGATCTGAATACATAACCAGACAACCCTAAGCCTACTATCATGTACAGCAACCTAATTGTCAGCAATTCTAGAGTCCGGCATTTAATGTCAAATATACGTGATATTCAGAGTGTTTTCGATTGCATAATGGTACTCGGTGGTACATTATACAAGTTAGGTGAACTCGCTGTGGAAATTGTTGAGGACCACCCTGTGATTAAGGTAGTATATCTATATGGAGGAATATGCAATATCACAAGGAAGGACTCCTGTACTGGCCTGGTCCACCCGAGACACACCACCCCGGAAAAAGCAGCTGATGACATACGAGCGTCTCTAATTCAGATTGATTTGGAGCTGAAGAAGGCTAGAAGTGATATCCGTCTTGTCTGCGGTACTGTGTTTGGTCTCGATTACGAAGTATACAATGATATTCCCATTACGAAGGATGCAAAGGGGAAACGTATCTTTCCCGATGAGCAACAGTATATCAATGAGGCGGTTAAGCAGGTGAATAAGGAGATAGTGGCCTGGAATGCGGGTCTTGGCTATGTTACGCCAAGGGTGGACCAAGCGATACATTCATGGAATCAAAAACGTCACCGGATGTACAACAGCTTCCATCGCCTGTATGATGGTTGCCACTTGAGCAGAGAGGAAGTGCATCGTATGTTTCGTATGATCAACCAAGCCATCACTAGGAACAACTCCAGGTTTAATATTACATGAATGAGAGTTATCATCGCACTGCAAATTAGAGCTGATAATTTGATTCATACGAACCATGCCCCGTCTCCGAAAGTCATCGTAGCCAGTTCTGTAAATTAGAACTGACTCATTGTTCTAGTCCTAGGTTTCAATTCTTTATGTATTGGTTGACTGTGGTTGTTTCTGTAAATTAGATCAAAGTGTCAATCGTCCCTGTCCAAACTCACTATCTGGACGCAACTCTACAATTATGTGCCACCAAGCGACCCTTGTTATCCACGACCTATGCTGGACTCCAAATGACACCCGAATCACCAACAAATTGAACATTGAACTTTCTTCTGGATTAACATTGTAGGCTCAGAACTACAGTATATTTCCCCAGACTCTACTCTATCCAGTTTCATGTATTGTATTATATTTAAGCGCGGTACACACTATTTGTTATCACAATCGAGCGGATAGACAATTTTGTTATACTTATTGTTCTATCGATTTACTGTCCTAAACATATCCATGTAGAAGATTTCCTAGTAAATTACCTTGGGTGTCAGACTAATGTATCCTGATTTGAGTCGATTTTGCTCTAAAACAACAGTAATTTTGTTCTTTCTCCCGGGGGTCGGCTCACAACACCTTAATCGAACTATTGGTGTTTTTTTATCGTATTATCTCTCCTAATTTCAGAAGAAATTTGTATCTCACACCTGGTGGGGTGTTGTTGATATTTATTTCCAATTAGAATTTTTTTTTTTATTGGTGTTTTTTGATTACCTTCTATTTCTATGTTTGTTTATTCAACTGTCCCTCCTACTACTGAAGTAGTGGAGGGACAGTTCAGGCACACTCATGTAAGGAACATGGGCGTGCTATTCTTCAATCACCTTTTCATTTTTTCATCTTTGTTCACTGTGATTAAGATATGTTTGTTTGTGCGATACCAAGACCATTACTGTGCCTCTTCTCGCCAAAATGGATCGGAATGTAAAAGAGGTTAAAGGTATTACTATTATTGGACAAAACATTCGTAGTTTGTTTCATAAGCTAGATGAAGTACGGTTGACTTTTAACAAATTTAGTTTTATATGTCTTAGTGAAACTTTACTTCATGAACTATATGATGATTCTATGTTATTTTTTCCAACCTATAAGCTCTTTCGTCTGGATAGAACTACCGGTAGTTGGGGAGGGGTAGCCTGCTATGTGACAGATTACTATGCACCCTTTACCACCATGGATGAAAATCTTAGTACCACGAATGAGAATCATGAAATCCTCGTTTTAAAAGTGGACAAACCTGGTCTTAAAAAATTGTGTATAATTATAGTTTATAAGCCTCCTCCCAAATCGGCATCAAAATTTTTTGAAAACTTATTACAAATAGTAGAAACAGAGGATGTGTGTAGGAGAGAAGTCTGGATAGTAGGAGACGTCAATATTGACCTGTTGACGACAAATACAAGCAATTATCGTGTCACCCAATCTTTTATACGACAGACAGGGCTACGCCAGGTTATTCATGATGTTACACGCCCGAACCCAAAAGGAGGGACCTTGCTTGATCATGTGTATACAAACTCGGTCCATTTAGACGTTGTGGAGGTCATGAATGAACTACTTAGTGACCACCATCCCACACTGGTTTCACGTAAAATTAAAACACGTCAAAAAAACCATTGCAAATTTAGGGGTCGCAGCTATAAAAACTTTGATAAGGATCATCTTCAAAACTACTTGGTAAATCATGACTGGTCACTCTTTACTGAAACGTTAGAATCTGTTGACGAACAATGGGCCTATATTCTGAATCTCCTAATGGGTTATCTTGATCATTATTGCCCAGTAAGGGAGATGTCGTTTGCGGACTCGAAACCTGAGTGGATGAGTAAACAGTTAATAAATTTAATTAACCAGAGGCGTCAGCAAGTTAAACTATATAGGAACACTAAGGACAGGGAGTTATTAAAGGAAATCAGAAGAGTAAGTAGACACATTAGAGGGAAAATAAAATCAGAAAAGAGTGAGTTTTGTAAGAATAAACTAATAGAAGCACAAGGTAATTCTAGAAAATTTTGGTCGATCATAAACGAATTATTATCTCCAACAGACTGTATGAATAACTGTGAATTACAAATTGATGGTATCGACATTTCACCTAATGATGTCCCGAATTTTATGAACAGCTTTTTTGTAGAAATTGGAGGCAAATTGTTCTGCAAATTAGAACTTGCCAGATCTAATTCTACTGCAGGGACTGTAGTTACCAAAAACCGTGAATGCTTGGATACTGGGATGGTAAGGGAATTGGACCTAAATTTTTCCCCTGAAACGATCGAGAAAATTATTAAAGAGCTCGACAGTAACAAAACAAGTGGAATCGAAGACCTACCTAATACTATCCTAATAAATTCATTAATAGATGTAGTAGACAAGTTCACAAACATACTTAACAACCCAATGAATACCAATAGATTCCCCAGTGACTGGAAGAATGCTACAGTAGTTCCCATTCCTAAAAGCGGAAATGTTAAATTAATTGAAAACTGGCGTCCAATTTCCCTTCTAATCACCCCAAGCAAAGTCCTCGAAAAGGTTGTTCATGGAATTATTTATGACTAACTTATGAACTCGAACTCTCTTTGTGAGCATCAATACGGATTCCGGCCAGGTAGAGGGACCCAAGATGCAATCTTCCTTCTCACAAAAAAACTTTATGAATCAAGAAACAATAATGAATACGTAGCTGCCTGTTTTATAGATTTTAAAAAAGCTTTCGATTGTATCCATCACTCTAAACTTCTTCACAAACTCAAATATCTATTCAAAATGCCCTCAAATTTACTTAATTGGATTTCGGATAATATTTTAGAAATAGATACCAACGTACCAAAATTAATGGGTTGCTCTCCGACCAGGCCGGGATCAGTTTTGGTGTGCCCCAAGGTTCAGTCCTGGGGCCCCTATTCTTTATAATGTACGTGAACGACCTTGGCATATGTATTGAGAATTCTGAGTTTCTGCAATATGCCGATGATTTGGTTTTATTTGCTTGTTCAGAAGACCCTCAAGTTTGTATTGCAAGACTTCAGTCCGATTTACGTTCCTTAGACATGTGGTGCATAGAAAACGGTCTTACCGTTAATGTTCGTAAAACAAAAAGTATTTGATACAATACTGGATCGAAATTGGCGAAATGTCCATCGTTAAAGTTAAAAATGAATAACGAGGAAATTGCCTCATGCGAACATTATAATTATTTAAGCATCGAATTTGACAGTCAACTAACTTGGACTTGCCAAGCTAAGAAAATAGTAAAGAATGTCAATTCAGGTCTTCTTAAATTTGGGAAACTGCGCAGCTGCCTCACAAAGCAGGCTGCTATCCAAGTATATATATCTAGTATTGTCCCAGTTATCGAATATTGCTCGTTCTTGCAGGGTAGCTTTCGTAAAACGGATTTAAAAGAGATCTATAAATTGCATTACAGAGGTTTACGAATTGCCACACAGAGTTATAATCGGTATCAATCTATACAAAACTTGCATAAGCAAGTCAATTTGCAAACATTGGAAGTGAGATCAAATAAGCAGCTGTGTACCTTAATGTTCAAATATAGGACCAGGCAAGACTGGCTAGAAGTCTCGGATAGAACCACAAGACAATCTGTTAAAACGATATTTGAAATGTTTCATACAAAGAGCTCATCAGTTTACAAGTGTCCATTCCTAAGAGGTGCCAGGATGTGGAACTCACTCTCTATTAAATGTCAGAATAGCACCACAACTGATGAATTTAAACGAAATTTTGATACCGAATTGTAACTTTCATATGTTGGTTTCATTCAACTCATCTCATTAATCTCATTTCCCATACTTGATATCCCTGTACTTTTGATGTGTTTTCTCACAGCAGCATTTGGCTGTACAGCTTGTACCATGGAAACTTTGAGTAAGAAGGATGTAATCTGGCATCTGAAAAACTTGCCTTGGCGAGAGATGTTCTTTGGTAAATAAAAAAAAAAAAAAAAGAAAGTTTATTCATCTGACAGCGGTATGGGTCATTCCACCAGAAAATGTACTTTTGGTAAGAAAGGGTTGAAAAAAAAAAAATTGCCCAAACCCAATTTGCTTTCACTTGTCTGCAAAATATACACTTTCAACTTTTAGGAAAACACAATTCAACTGGGATATTAGGTCAGTTTTTGTGAGCCTGCAAAAATAATTTCTGTTATTGCTGTCACGTCCGACATATACAAAAAGACTCATACAAAAGTTGATCACAGAGAAATATATTTTATTTTTTGTAAGATATAAAGTTTGTACAAAGTATTGTAACGGAGATGCTGGATCATTCTCATAGAACCAGTGCAAGTCCAATTTTAGTCGTTTCCTGCATTCTAATTTTTTCCCACTCTATTCAATATTTATTTTTTCTGTTTTAAATGATAGATCTCGCCGAGTGCTCGAGGGGGAGTATAGGTTTTACTGGTGAAATATCAATATTTTGGTCTGCAGGGGGTCAAAACAGGTAAAAAAACACCTAAAATTGACAAAATCATTGCCTGGAAAACCAATTTTTTATAAATAACTAATTTTTCACCCTACCGGAGGGTGTTTTTATATTTTTCCCCAAGAGTTTCTCGTTGAAATTTTGTTATCAGCAAAAAATGGTAAAAATTCAGAAAAAAATTGAAAATTTTATAGGCTTGAATAGGTTGGTGAAACTCGGTATCCTGTAACGTGACCGGGTAATTAGAACGTTTTTTATTTATTATGGGTAACACATGTACTCTAATGAATACTATAGATGACTAGATGTTGTTTTAAAATATCTCTTTATCAAAAAAATAATCTCTTAAAGAAAGAAATAGCTCTTCAATTGACTTCAATCTTTATTTGTACCTTGTACATCCCATTTTTTTTCCTCTATTTAGCTTGTTTCCTTAAAGAAAGTTTTTTTTGCCTAGTATTGTCAATTTTATTATTTAACTCTTGTAACTGGCACAGTATTTTACCATAGTGAATACTTGTATGAGGAAAACAAACAAAAATACATTTATACAAGTGAAATACTTATTATAGCCTATAAAGGTAAAATCTAGTTAGGTGGCACATATCCTGCTAAGTGACTGCCCTTAAACATCAAATAAGGAAATAGCTTAAAATCGTTTCTCCACTATGTTAAGTAAATGTTTTGACGATTTAAAACAGTAATTTGCATTTACGCACTTGTATAAGTATATATAAGTTTTATTTCAGATTTATTTTAAATAGTAATAATTTACCAAATCAATTTTTATTGAAATAAAGGTTTTTAGGGCATTCGAGCATTTTATCTCCTACATAGTGGTTTTTTTTTACAATAAAATCGAAATTTTTCATATTCAAAAATTGTTCATATTTAAAATCTTTTTATGCATTGTTCATACCATGTATATAAGCAAATATTTTCAACCACACTTTAGGCAATTCTATTATCTTGGCCTGGTATATACATCCATAGGCTTAGCATTACAAACTCGTTCTCAACAGGCTTGCGAGAACGGTATCTCGTCCTCAACGGGTGATAAAGAGATGAATATTTCCAGGCTTAGATAAAATTAGAAACATTCGTGCTTGGTCTGAGTCCCTGTTCACCATCTCATTTGGAGTGCTTCAGAATATTCACTCGGCTATCGTCTTGTTCATATTACTGAGCACTCCAAACTCGATGGCGAACGGGGACACAGACCAAACACTCATCAATTTCCTTCTTAATATTGCTAATTGGAGAAAATAGTATTCAATGGCCACCTTTAGTGCCTCTATCCTGCAGAGTGATTGCAGTAACCGTTAAATGGAAGTTTTTTTTAACTCTGTAGTACACTGGACCATAAAACAACATTAAGAAGAAAGTCAATTGCATAGGAATTATAGAAGTTTCTTAAATTTATCAATATTTCCCAATATCATATACATTTTTTTAACCCTAATTGGACACCTATTGCACATTATGGTATAAAAGGCCTCCTGCTACGTGACCATATCCTGCAAAGTGACCGTTTCTTTATGTATTTTTTTATTGATGTTTTAGAGGGAAAAGAAATTTTTAAAAAGAATTTTTAAATATAAAGAAGAAATTATACCTATGATGGTATAACATACGGGGATTGATTTAAATAAAAAAATTTTTTACACAGATCAACAGCAAACGTTTTATTGTGATTTGCTGAAAATCGCACTTATAAAAGTAGAAAGAATCAGTTTTGGGTATTTTATGGAGGGAAAATTCAAATTTGCCCATTTGAAAAACTATTATTTTAGTAAACCTACTTATTTCTTATGCTAGGAACCATTTACATTATATTGTAATAAAAATCTATTGATTTCCTATGATTTCCGTTATTTTGGGGTACCCGGTCACGTTGCAGTCCTGAACACTTTTTAATATACATATACACTGCGGCCCACCATGACCACATTTATAATATTTAACTAATAACATTTCGGGGAATAACGCCCCACCCAATAGACATTAGGACCAGATAATAATTCTAAACTTCCTAAAAAAAATTTTTTTTAGCCTCCCTAAAGTCAAATGCACTGGTTCTATGAGAATGAGCCTGCTAGAGCTGGCTTCTTCCTCCCCAAACCAACTGGGACCAGTTGGTGTACCGCCAACCATGCCTGGACCCCTGGTGGGGACCCGCCGCTGACCGCATGGTGTAACATCAACCTCTGCCAGACGTTGGTTGAAGTCCACAGTGAGAAGGAACTTCAACAACAGGTGACCCCGTCACCGGACGTGGAGGAAGAGGAGCTGCAATGACCGGTGACCCCATCACCGGACGTGGAGGAAGAGGAGCTTCAACAACCGGTGACCCCATCACCGGACGTGGAGGAAGAGGAGCTGCAATGACCAGTGACCCCATCACCGGAGGTGGAGGAAGTGGAGCTGCAGCGACCGGTGACCCCGTCACCGGACGTGGAGGAACAGGAACTTCAGTGACTGATGACCCCATCAAGGATGTGGAGGAACAGGAACTTCAAGGACCAGATACCCCTTCGATGGAAGCGGAGGAAGAAGAACTCTGTGGTCCAGTGACCAAAGCCAAGGATGTGGAGTAGGCAGACCTTATTCTGCCTGCGTGACCCAGGACTCTTATTGTTGACATTTGGAGCATAGCTCATTTTACTGTTATAAATTTTTCCAGAATGAACTCTTTTTCAAGATTATGGATTTTAAGAGCTTGACTCTTAGATGACTTGGTCATCCATATATGACTTTAAAAAAAAAAAGAAAAAAAGAATATATATTATCACCCATAAAGAGTTGAAAATTTCTATTTATTACTGGTGGTGATCACTTTGTATATCTCATCATATACATTTTTTTCAACTTATCTAATTATCATGACTTATCCACTGTGATAGTCACCTGTAATTATATTTCAGGCCTGATCGAGGACGATCAGAATTTTTAAGCCGGGGAGAATGTAACGGAGATGCTAGAGCTGTCGGCCGTTTTCCGACACTGACACTCGTCGATCGGTGGTTTCCCCGATCGATTAGCGGCTGCTACCGCTTGTTGAACTATTACCAAATCTGTTGTTTCTTCCCTCCCCGTGCTATCTGACATGTTGAATACCATTTACATACCTTTAGATCTGTACTTATTATCCATTAAGTGCTAATTCATCATCTAACATGTGGCTCTTGTGGCGGCCACCATCTTGGCCGCCGCGCACTATGGGATGGTATAGAGACGGTTTTTAACCAATCAGATTCTCTCACTATCTTGACGGTGACAGCGTTTCCCTCTGTCCTGTCAGAACGTAAACAGGGAGATTAAGCCTAAAACCTGGACCTGACTGAACAATACAATTAGGCCTTGGGTTTTAGGCGACTTTGAAAATCAAGCACTAAGCTGTAAGTACTAGAGATAAGTGTCACCACCACTGTTTATAACCTGTATTGATTGATATTACTATTGCCTCTGTAACTGTATATTTACTGATAATATATTGTCTGTAACTTGAAACTGTCTGTGTTTGTGTTGTGCTTGTTTTAGAGTTGTTGGTCAAGGACTCACTCCCGTTACAAAATGCTGAGCACATTAAGATGTTATATATGAGTGTAAATAGTGAATTACATATGCAATCTTTTTTTGTCCTGCCTTAAAGATGTCAATAAAGAAGGTGTTTTCCAAAATATTACCAAATGAATTTTGTTTTTTCTCTCACTATCTAAATACACAAGTCTCACCTTTTTAAATAACAGAAATACTTTTATAGATTGTATACATGATTTATCTCAAATTAGAACATGTTCCATGCATTATTTATTAAGGTAATAACCTCTGGAAAAAAGGTTCATAAAACTCTCGGATGGTCTGTGAGTGCGGTGCTCTTTCACCACATTTCCCAATTCCAGCTAGCAGATTGGTGTATAGTTGCTGTACAGCCACCTAGCATGCACTTCCACCAGGCCGATCTCAGTGCAGGCAGGCCGACTTACCAGCAGATCCCCAGCAGCACCCCACCTGACACTCCAGAATATAGGAAAGGATATAATATTCTCACATTTTCTTCTGAAAACCTTCTGAAAAACTTTTCTCTATGCTTTGAAATGAAAAAAAGCAAAGTTTAACCTTAATATTACTCGAACTACCACAGCTCGTGTGAACATCATAAATCTCTTGGATGTGATTTTTTTAATAACGGAGGTGGTAGAAGAATAACTTCCACTTTCTTCATCACAAATAAGAAATATGGACAAATTTTTTAAAAACTGTTGTTTGTTTTGGAAAATACAGACCTGAGCTTCAATTCAACCACATATAAGAGTACCTTAAATGCCAATGAGCTGCTTCTTTCTTTTTTTCCTGGAAAAACTACAATAAACCTTCAACTCTTCCTTCTGATGCCACTCAAAATACAGGAAAGTACCCTTTTTTTTACATTTTGTGCTAAAAACCGTCTCCACACCTTTCCTCTATGCCTAGACATACAAAAATTGCTAAGTTCACCCTTAATATTCATGGAAATACCACATTCTTGGTGTACATCGTAAATATCTCGGACGTGATATTTTTTAATAACAGACGCTATTCTACTAACAAAACTTTTGTCAATATATGAAGTAATACTTTGTGACATGTTAATGCATAAGAAACTTTTAAAACAGCATGATAAACTTCCCATGGAGGCTTATTACTTAATACTTATTCAAATTCTGACACTTTAAAAATACAATTTTTAGCCTTCTAAAGGAAACATCATGAAATAATTTTTAAAACTGCTTCAAGCAGTGACAAATCCGGCAATGCCCTTCAAGAGAATACTAAATACTGTAACTCAAGTACTTTCTGTGCCTCTATTAATACCTGCTGATCCTGCATATGTATGTATATTTAATTATGTATGGTAGCTATGAAATGGAAAGATAAATGGAAGGATAAAAGTCAAGTTAAAAAAAGAGCAATGCAGAGAGAGTATGTTTTACTTCCCACACCACATAGACATGGTGTGAGAAGGATTGGGATTTGATGAAGCAGTCAATCTAAAATTTTGCAGAACTATTGTAAAGTTCAGGGGGATCAAGTGAGTAACATTTAGTTTGGCTGAAACTTGAGTAGTTACTGCCATTTAGTGTGCTGCGCGTGCAGCATCCAATTTGCAGCGGCAAACATTCTCTCATCCAGAGGTAGCGGTTTCCACCCCATTCTTTCAACAGATGTATGGGAGGTATCAGATCAATGTAGGTAGAAATCTCACGCCCTACACAAGTACTGAGGTGAGAGTTCTTTTACTTCCCACACCACATAGACATGGTATGAGAAGGATTGGCGCTTGATGAAGCAGTAAATCTACCACTGCTATGGGGCAAGGAGAAAAGACTCTTCTTAATACATGGCTCACTGTATGGGATGCTAAATTAATCTGAATACTTAGAAAAAGCTGCTTTAATAGCTGCATAGTCATTGGTAGTTAACTAGAAGTAAATCTTCCTCCGACTGCTTCCTTCGCAAGTTGGTGGAGATATCTGAACAAGGATGCTCTCACAGCCATACCATTCAAGGTCTTTCCTGGCCAGCCACTTAAGCTTTGGTGGAGAAGAGGTTGTTTGTTCCATACAGTTCACCTGATACTGTAGGACTCCATCTTCCATATGGCTTTCTTCGACTTGGCCTAGGTACCTTTCATTCTTGTAAATGACAGCCAACCAGCTTTCTTTTTCATAAGTGATTTCTTTGTTGCTAACTGTAGAAGAAACAGTTTCCTCATTTGACACAGCATGCGAGGCATATTCATCATCCAAAGACACATTGTCAGATGCATCACCATCTGCAAGACTTGGCGTTGGCGAAGAAAAACGAAGAACCCTCCTCTGCCAACCAGGACATGTGAATTTCCACATGCCAAATTCCATATCAAAGCAGCATGCTTTGCAGCACGGAATATCTCTAATACACCTTCCTCTGGACAAACAACAGCATGTGTTTGCATAGTGCGTGGGATAGGAGCAATACACTTAAGAGAAGACAGTTCTTCATGAGCCAATCCTAGTGTCACTGGCAGTACACATATGTACTGAACAGATGTGCCCTCTTGCTCATTGCCTGCCTTGGCAAACTGGCTTGCATTTTCAATGTTGTTGTCTTTCTTGAGCGAATCTTTCACATTAAAGTGAATAAGGTTATTTGTCAACTCCCAAAAATCACCAGGATACATCCCTCATTACCTCTTGAGTGTAATCCTGTGGTAGTTTGATGTAATTCCATGTAATGTGCTCAGATTGGACTTGTTTTTGGTCCTCCCCCTTTGATCTGTTAGCTCTGAGGAGCCATGTTGACAGTCTGATCTCTCTAGTGTGAGTTATTTTTGATACATTTAGATTGCATATTTTTTGTGTACTTCTATCAGAATATTCATATTTTTGTGAGTCATGATCTATGATCTATCTCCTTATTAATCTCCGATGAATGCCCATTGCTGGGCAGGTGCCACAAAAGTTTGTCACCACCCATTGCAAATAATGATCCCCTTGTGCCCTGTGCCATTGCTTCTAAATCAGTTTCCATATCAAAGCTTACACTTCTACCACCACTGTGAAGCAAGAATTCCACCAACTAGTTTTGTTTGTTGGTGTGATCTAATGTCCAGCTAACCATTACAGGTTCTCACCAGACTTTCTCAAGGTTCTTTTACACCACAAGGGTGGTGATCGAATCTATGTAATGAATTTAGGTATAAACCTCACCCCTACACATTTACTGAGGTGAGAGTTCTTTCCACACCACATAGACATGGTATGAGAACAATTGTCATTTAATATAGCAGTAAATCTACCACTGTTGGGGGTGAAGGAGAAAAGTGGTTGCAGTGGGACCCGAATCAACAAAATCTGACAACCTTGGTATTACAAGTCCAGTGCTCTTTACCACTGAGCTAACTCCCACCCCAGTCGCTTTTGTTATGCTTGCGTGCAAGCATATCGAGTCTGCACCACTAGAAGGCGAGGTGACCAAGAGGGTGAACAGATTGGTTATTGATGTCCACCCCAGCAGACCTCAACCAACTTGACACTCTTTTGATGCAAAGCAGACGTCTCAGCTGATGCATCTGGCAGATGTTGGGTGAAAATGGTCTGTGAGTGCGGTGCTCTTTCACCACATTTCCCAATTCCAGCTAGCAGATTGGTGTATAGTTGCTGTACAGCCACCTAGCATGCACTTCCACCAGGCCGATCTCAGTGCAGGCAGGCCGACTTACCAGCAGATCCCCAGCCGGCACCCCACCTGACACTCCATATAGTGTGTGGTGCAGTGGTGTGCACGTTGGCCGCATTTAACGTGGTAATCGAGTTTCTCGCTGAGTCGATAGGTGGTGCATTGAGCGGTGCCAAGCACTACACTGCTCTGAATCCACGAAAGCTGTGTATCAAGCAGATAAGCCTTGACGTTATGAATGTGCATAGCCGACCCTGGCGCTAAATTCCTCAACAAACAACTGCAACTGTCTGAACTTTCGATCTCTGTTCATAGCTTGAGCTATCGCGGATGTCACCCTTTCATGTTGACAACGTTCCCTCAACGCAGGTCCCGGCAGAGCTAGCGGGCGGATGCCATAGTCTCATCAAAATCATCAGCCAGATGTTCAGTTCCAGCTGAAAAAAACTAATAACTTAGGTTTTGTCTGCTGGGAGAAATTCTGCCTGCCAGACAAGAAAATGTAGATAGGGTGGGATGCCGGGTAAAAAATCTAGCTGGTGGAAGCACATTTCAGCCGACAGATGGCCTGATGGCCCAGCAACTGCTCAGCAACCTTGATGCGATGCTCCAACAACCACCAACGATTCCACCACCCCGGCTGATGGTTCAAAGAGACCAGATCTGCTGGCAATGGCCATATGGGTGCTGTACAATGTTTTTTTCAGGTTGGTGAAATACTCGCTTAAAGATCGCTGATGGGAGCAACACACAATGAGCAGACAGTGCACAAGTGTGAAGTTACTGGCTTTATTTAGCAATTATTTCATGCTCCTTCACAACCTATGTGCTAGGATTTGTCTGGTGGGAGAAATTCTGCCTGGTGGACCAGAAGATGTAGATAGGATGGGACGCCAGCTAAAAAATCTAGCTAGTGGAAGTGCATATCAGCTGGTAGATGGCCTGATGCCCCAGCAAATGCTGAGCAATCTTGAGCGATGCTCAATGTAGAATGTCTGGCAGCCCTCCTTATGAATATACCGGTAGGGTGTCTGTGGCGTCAGCGGTACAGGTCTCACGGATCCACGTTGGGGAAGGGGGGGGGGGTAGACGAGATTTGCGTGCTTGTACCCTCTTCTGGTTGATCGTGCACCTCCTCTGGTGGAACTGGCTGCTATTCAGGACTTGCATACTAGCACCATCTTTTAATGGCCAGCTAAGTAGGCCAATCGAAAATGAGGCGAGCACTCTCCACTCAGTTCTTAGTAATGATAAAAACTATGTGGCCTATCTGTTATGCGTTGCTATGGATAAGATTTCCTGTCATAGATTGAACATTGGAATTGTCTATTTAAAAAACACCAAAACATGTTCCATTTCTGTTTCCACAGTGATTTTATGAAAAAATCTATCATGAGGACCTATTGAAATAAACATTCCATCTTCTTAGGTATCTTATGACAATTAATATGATACCTATATTGCCAGGCTGCGATAGATATTTCTTTATGTAACACAGCATCATGACAGATGACAAGAAGTCCCAAAAAAGGTGATTTTCTGATATTGTTGCATTTGTGGCATATTGTATAGCTGGAAACTTATGTGTAACCATCCTATCTTCTTAGGTACTTCAAAATACCATAATATCAGAAAATCGTGTTTTCAAACTCTTTTTGACACTTTGTCATTTGTCTTAATAGCCCATTACTGCACCGTAGTGGGGGGTATAATCAATTACCCTTTTGTAGTTGTTTGGGTA
Source organism: Alentia gelatinosa (assembly GCA_950022655.1). NCBI lineage: Eukaryota > Metazoa > Annelida > Polychaeta > Phyllodocida > Polynoidae > Alentia > Alentia gelatinosa. The sequence goes on from OX465581.1 coordinate 54,797,018, forward strand.
GCTAGTTCATCATCTTAACTTCTTCTGTCCTTCTTTCATCTGTAGACTAATTTAGGGGTAGAACCACTTGCTTAGCGGAGTCACCGAGACACGGTGACCTCACATCTCGATGACCTGAGAGGAGGAAAGCCGAACACTGCAAGTCAAGTTAATCACTTTAATCTCCTGAGAGCAATCTGTGTAATACAATAACAGGCAGTATTATCCAATGCGATGTTATAGTCTCTTATATGTTGTACCAACCGTATTATAAACCTTTAGCTTAATGTTCACAAATGTTCTCTTTCCTTCAGTCTTCCTAAGCATATTGCTCTTACAGTTGTTCGCTTCAGTTCCTGTTTTGCTGAATAGAGTCATGTATCCTAGTGTTCCTGAATTGGATGTTAAAACTCAGTCCATGCATTCTGTGTTCTCTCCACCAAGAGCCAGTTACACACACGTCGGTCTGTAGGTAACTCACAGCACCGAGAGTCCACACATTGAATGTCTATAGTAGGCGACTTTACTCCTCACGGGATGAAGCCTCCGGCACCTAACCTTACTCCAGCGGGAGCAAGTCTTTTGCTCAGCTAGCTCTTACTCCTCGTACCTCAGTGCTGCCTCCGGCAGCTGCAGCGAAGGTGTACTCCTCCGCTGCTTACATCACCTGGTCACGTGACCAGTCATACCCTTATACAGACGGGTGCTCTAGAAGCTTCCCTCTGTTTTACATTCTGCTACCAATATTCGTGTGTTTCACTTCATACGATGTTTGTAAAGGCTGGCGAAATTGATGTCCCCTAATATCACTCACCCTTGTTGATATGGCGTTTTCAACTCATTTCAAGGCCCACAGGCTATCTAACTATCTCTAAATGCTCAGACTTACCAAATGAATGGTGCTATGGTTCTAGTGATGGGTAAAATCCTTGAGATTTATTAGCAATGTCAACAAACTTTGATGCCTTGTGGCTCCATTCATGGAGGCTGCCATCTTGGTTTATCCCAGAGTGCCTTGGTGAGGAAGTGATTCCTACTTTCTCACTAGAAACCAAATGTTAGGGGAACCAAAAAGAAATCCCATGTTAAAAATCTAAAAAACATGATGTAATAATACCTCCCCATAACTTTAGTACCTGTTCCTGGATAAGCCCACAAGGTGAGATATTAGTTGTATTAACAAGATATGTTTTATAACTGCATAAGCCCTCAAAATAAGGTGCTAAAGAGTGATTGTTTGTGTATTGATAAAAACTAGCCTGACTATGTGTTCATATAAGTGTAGGGGTCAGGGTAGTCGTGCAGTGTCTGTTTTACTTTACGCTAGGTGGCGCGAAAACCGATCCCTGCTGTGCGGTAAAGCCGGCGGACCCGCGGTATGCAAATGCTACGGGCTCGCTCGCATTACGTTACTCAACCACTATATAAGGTTGAGTCCACAGCGGGTCGACAGGACTTCTCACTGTTCCTCCACATAGAGTGAACGCCTGGAGCCTCACGTGTTGGTTAGGTTGTGTTGATACACCTTTCAACGTAGAAGAGACCAGATCTCTTCCCGCGCTAGTTGGTGCCCAGTAGCACCAACGATTGTACTTAGAGTTAATACCGTAAAAGATCGGTAACTGAAATAGTCCGGAGTCTGGTTTTCTGTTCGCGGATAAGCGGTGGTTGGTAGACTCTGCGTCTCCCTACCCTTTCCAGTGGGTAAAACCAAACCCACCTGTATTGGCACGGTGAGTACAGGGTAGCGACTAGTCTCGGAACCTCTGGTCGACTGACGATCGCGGAAAGTGGTCACACACTTTCAGCGACTGGAGGAAAACCGCTACATTGGTGCTGTGACCAGGATCTTTGGCTGCTTGCACAGTCGAAGATCCCTGGAGAGGGTGTGAGGGCAGAGAAACCGGGGAGAAAAACCCGGTCGAAAGCCGCCACGGAGAGTGCTGCCGAGGAGAGCGCAGCCGGCCCGGAGAAGACACCAGATGTCAGGTCTCCGCAGGAAGCTGATGGTAATCCTCGGAGGAAAGGAATGAACATGGCCGAGCAATTAAGCTCGACCGTGTTTCACATGGGGACGCCCAGAGCGAGCTCCATGGAAGAAAAGGACCTGGACGGGGTCAGCCGGATAGGCGATCCTGAGGAGGGACCTACCTGCGGGGAAACAGAAACCCCGGCAAGTCGGCCCAGAATCGATTCTCGAATCGACCATGAGGCTGAGCAGCGACAACTGCAGCAACGGTTACTCGATGAGCGACATAATTAACTTAGTCGACGCTGAAATTGGAGACAAAAATTTATTGGCCCTACGGCAAGAAAACTCCAAGGGGAGTTGATATGATATTAATACATGATATCAAAGTCAGAATTTGAGACATATAAGATATAATATCAAAAGTCTAGCCCTAGATGTGGGGCGGGTGGTGGTAAAAAGTTCTTCTTGTTTCGAATACGTGCGCCGCCCGTGAAAGATTGAATCGTGACGTCAGCGGGATAGTGTCTCGAGTCCATCAGAGGGCGTCTCGGATAATTACAGATCAATTTAACAATTATTATCCAATTAACTCAGTCGACGCTGAAATTGGAGACAAAAATTTATTGGCCCTACGGCAAGAAAACTCCAAGGGGAGTTGATATGATATTAATACATGATATCAAAGTCAGAATTTGGCCAGTTTGGCGGCGAGGGCTGAGGAGACCTCGAGGGACGAGGGGTCGAGATAAGCGTTGATGCCTGACTTTGTTTTCCAGGTGCCATGGCGCACTATGGACTGGAGGTCCACACCTGGAGTTTTGGCAGCATCCTGTGCGGCTCCCCGACGTAGACTATGGATAGAAAACCGGCTCGAGGCTGGGATGCCAGCCTTTTCCAGGGCGAGCCGGATAAAAGCCGTCAGCTGGCGCGAGGCCAGCGGCGCTCCTGACGGGGTCAGGAAGGCTGGAGCCCAGGGAGGTGCTAGGCTCAACTCCCTGTAGCGGCTCCAAGCCTGCACCGGGCAGAGGTCTGAGGCCGAGGGAGCCACGAAGAGAGAGGTTGACTGCGCTGGGTCCCGGATAGTTTTGGAGGAGTTAATAACCACCCTCAGCCCCCTACCCTCCTGCTGGATGTCTCTGCGCAGGAGGGTATGGGGGCCAGGCCCGAGGGTGGAGGGGGATATCAGGTTGGAGCCTCGGAGCATGGAGGCATATCCTATGAGTATAGCAGCTTTGAGGACCAGGCCGTGGGGCACTACCTGGTCAGCCGTGCGTGCCAGGAGGGCCATGAGGTCCGCCGAGAGAGGGGGGCCGGGGCTGGGAGGTGAGGGGCCAGCCGGGCCGCGCCCTGGAGGACTTGCCTTGCCAGGAGGTGTTGAAACGCGGAGGGGTCGCCCCCATGAGAGACGATCCAAGCCCTCGCGCCTGAGATGTAATTGAGGCGCGAGGTCGGGGCTGCCAGGGAGTTGGCCAGAAACTGACCGTAGAGTCTGGCCTCGCGGACCGACGGTTGTAGGAGGTCCACCGAGTACCAGGCCGCAAAGGTGATGTACGTCCTAGCCTGACGGGCCTTGTTTTCTTGCGTCGAGGCCGAGGTCGCCGAGTTGACCGAGGCCAGCATCTGGTCTTGTAGGCTGGAGGTTCCTGTAACGATTACCACGGAAGAGTAAGGAAAGGTTTTGGCACACGAAGGCATACTTGGGTCAATCCCAGTTCTCGGGCTAGGGCCGAGGCCCAGCTGTCGGCCGGAGGAGAGACCAGAGGCCTTGCGGCTGCCTGCGGGAGGCGGAGGTCAGGGCCCGAGGCCTGTCGAAGATCAATGATACAGTCCTTTCCCGCTAGTGTGAGCCAGATCTCTCGGGCGAGTGCAGCCAACACCGGGTCTCTGGTCCTGCCCATGGCGAGGGTATCAGTCCCCCGTAGGAGGTCGAGGCCGATAATTATCCGGGCGCCCCGGGGGAGACCGGGGGCGAAAGTAGCGCATGCCACGTGGACAGCGCAGGCTTGGAGGTGAGCTGGGGTGGAGACGAGGACCTTCATATCCGGAGTGGTTGGGTGTGCTCCATACTCCGTGAGAGAGGCCACTGCCACTACCCAGAGGTAGGCGTCCGGTCTGCAGGGTAGGACGACCGCAAGGCCGTTATACTTCGCGGCGTAGGCGGCATACCATGCGAGGTCTGCCTTGACTCCTTTTGACAGTCCTATGAGGCTATTCGGCCTAACTTTCCGGAGAGCCGCCAGGAGGCTATTTGTGAATTTCCTAGCTGGGAGCACGCAGCTGGAGACGTGGGCCAGTTTCCCAATTAGAGACTGGAGCTGAGGCTTTGATATGGCGGTCTTTAGGGACCATGTCAACGCCAGAGTCTCCACTTCCTTCATTTTCTCTGGTGGGATAGTCACTTGTCCCGCCGCAGCATCTATTGTATATCCTATCCAGTCTAGGGCCTGTGTAGGAGGAGTGCATTTGTCCGGGGACAGAGCGAGGCCGAGCCTATCCGCGAGGGCCTTGAAGTCTCTGTAGGCTGCTTGAGCCTCGAGGTCCGAGGCGGCCACTCCTAGAAAGTCGTCCAGATAGACCAGTGTCTTGTGGCCCAGACTAGCCATGATGTAGGCCACCGCCTGGGTGGTCCTCTGGCATGCCGCCACTGACAGCCTCGCGCCGAAGGGGGGGGGGCACAGGTCCAGGTAAACTCGGGCCCCATCTGTGATGGCATACAGAGGGTAACAGAGGGGGTCAGCCCGGAGCTGGCGGTAGGCCCGGGCCAGGTCGGCCTTCCAGATGTAGGCCTGTGTGCCCAGCGGCTCCAGGAGTGTAATGGCATCCCTGATGCCCGGGAGAGTGTAGACAAATTTTGCTCCTTCGAAGTTCCCTGGCAGGACGCCGGCATTGACTCCCGCGCCGGGGGGGGAAGGAGAGGTCGACGGTTATCCGCCTGGAGGCATCCTTTTTCGGGCGGGTCATCATGGGAGAGATTTGAGTCCATGTAAAGGGTGAGGCCTCGAACGGGCGCAGCAGGGCCCCGTGGCCCACCTCTGTCTGGATATAGTCCCGTACTGCCTCGGGGTAATGGTCCGCAGAGGCGTGGTTGTTGCAGGTCGGGGACAGGAGTGAGGTGCGGGAGTAGCCCGAGGGCCACCCGAACTCCAGGTAGTCCAGTAGGCGGCGGTCGTGGTACCCTCGGAGAGCCTCCCTCCAGGGGGGAGGGGGGTACGCGCTCCTGCGTAGTTCGGCACACCTGAGGCCAGCACGTGTTGGTATGCTTGAAGGTGGAGGCGGTGACTCTCCCAGCGGTGCGGCAGCGGTGCCGGCCAGAGATCGCGGATAACCGGGGCGAACTCCTCGGGAGAAATCCAGGTAGGGGGGTTCTCGTCCGCTATGGGGGCTGCCGGCGCCAGGGCACGACTGAGGGAGGTGTCCGTGGGGGCCCAATCCGCGATGGTGAGAGGCTGGGCGGTTCCCGCTGTGCCGCCATCTGACCAGGCCGCAAAGGTGATGTACGTCCTAGCCTGACGGGCCTTGTTTTCTTGCGTCGAGGCCGAGGTCGCCGAGTTGACCGAGGCCAGCATCTGGTCTTGTAGGCTGGAGGTTCCTGTAACGATTACCACGGAAGAGTAAGGAAAGGTTTTGGCACACGAAGGCATACTTGGGTCAATCCCAGTTCTCGGGCTAGGGCCGAGGCCCAGCTGTCGGCCGGAGGAGAGACCAGAGGCCTTGCGGCTGCCTGCGGGAGGCAGAGGTCAGGGCCCGAGGCCTGTCGAAGATCAATGATACAGTCCTTTCCCGCTAGTGTGAGCCAGATCTCTCGGGCGAGTGCGGCCAACACCGGGTTTCTGGTCCTGCCCATGGCGAGGGTTCTGCTCCTGGAATGGCAGAGTACATTGAACCGGATACATTACCGCACTTGTCGGTGTTTTCGGGCCGAGGCCTGGTTCGAGCCCGGAGGCTTGGAGAGTTAGTTGGGGGTCGGTGCGAGCAGTCATGCTTGGAGAGTGTGAGCCTACAGTAGTTGAGTCGCCGTAGAAGATGAAAAGGGGGCGGGGCACCCTTCTTGGCAGCTGGTTGTTGACCGGATAACTGCCGCTGTTTTATCCGACATTCTTTTTCCGGGTGGGGGTGGTACGATGAGAGGTTACACAGACAGTAAGTACAAATATGTAGTTGTTTAATCCCATTATCCATGTGTCCGGACTGAAGGGACCAACCTTTCTTGTTGTAGGCGGTGCAGGGAGGGCCCCCCCTCAGGTCCTGCTTGTCTCCTTGCCTATCCGGCTTCTTTGTTTTCCCCGAGGCCTGATGATCAATTCGGCCTAGGGGGGAGCGAGACATGGAGATGCGCAGCATCTGGATGCGTGTGATGTCTTCCCAGGCCTGAGTGAGGCGGCCCTCCGCGATGAGGCTTAGGACCTCCTCGGACCAGGCTCGTACCTGTGTGAACTCGTAATCCCTCGAGTCCTCCAGTACATCACGGATATGCTGCATAGCGTGTGGGATCCAGGCTTGAGGGTACTCCGGGTCGTCCACGATTCTGAAGAGGCCCCAGAGATACTCGGCCCAGCTAAGTTCATTGAGTGCAGTTTTTGCTTTTGCGAGTGCCCGGAAAACATATTTGTGGGGACAAAATTTGGAGTGTTTACCTGTTTTTCCCAGAACGTGAGAAGCTCCTTCAAGTGTTTTCTGTACTTGGTCCGAGATTTCGTCGCTTCTTGAGGCCGCTTCTGCGATGGTAGAAGGAAGCGAGGCGGCCGTTGGAGGCGCGGGCCCCAGATATCCAGGGGCGCGGATTTGCGCGGGAGGAATGGCGGCCCGAGTTTCAGCTAGCTGGAGTGTCGATGCTTTAGATTGGATGTATGGGGCGAACCTGACATCTGCCCTCGCGGTATTCCCTCGGGCTCTCCTGAGCTTCGGTGAGAGTTCTTGAGTGACTCCTACCTCGGAGGCGTCGTCTGAGGGGATTTCCTCTGTTGCACTAGCAGACTTTGCTATGGCACGGATCATTCTCTCTAGCTGATCAAACCTCTGATCGAAATCCTCGAGTTTTCCATCCATGGCGGATACTTTTTCTTCGAGGTCCACCGCCTTCTTACTTCTGGTGATGGTTGGGTTTTTTTTCGAAGCCTTCGGCATATTGATGTTACTTATTAACTACAGCCTAGAGAGAAAGTAAAAAGTTCTTCTTGTTTCAAATATGCGCGCCGCCCGTGTGAGATTGAATCGCGACGTCAGCGGGATAGTGTCTCTCGAGTCCGTCAGAGGGCGTCTCGGATAATTACAGATCAATTTAACAATTATTCTCCAATGCTAAGTTGGTGCTGCAAGACTTGTACACCCGCCAGAAGCGAACGGCTGAGACGCTGCGAGTACAGCAAGAACAGCTGGCTATGGCGGAGGAACAAGAGAAAGTGGTGTTGGAACGCACCCAGCGCGCGGAGGCAGACTATACTCTAAAGTATAGGACTCCTTTGCCAGGTTGGCAGGGCGTGAGCAAGGACCATGTATATTCTCCGCAAGGGAATATCGGCGGTCCTCATGCGTACACACCGCTGCAGACAGACCGGAGACCTCCCACAGTGAACTTTGCTTCCCCGTCGGACTCTCCACGAGACTCCGCGAGTAATGATGGGAATAGAGCATCAACCAGTTTGGCGATAGCTGAATTGGGGCTGAACCCTATTCACGCAGAGAGTAATGCTGATCGGGTTTTCAATCAGTCTTTAGCACAGGCTAGAGACGTCCCGATCGTTAGACCGGCAGAAACTGCTAGGCACAATGCCATCGTTCCAAAGCCTTTTGGTAAAGGAATGGTGTGGGAGCATTGGTTTGCCGGATTTTGTGAGGATGTCCAGTGTAACGGGTGGAGTACCACAGACCGCTGTTGTACCTCATGAGAGCGTTACGAGATAGACCCGGAGAAGCAGCTTTACGCGCTTACCGACGTTCAGCAACACACGGATGGGATGCCCTTGTAGAAGTATAGAGTCTTACGGCTTGAAACTCAAACCTCAGAAATGTAAACTGTTCAAACGCTCAGTGGAGTACTTGGGTAGGATAGTTGCGGGTGATGGAATCGGCGCTGACCCATCTAAGTTGGATGTAGTGGCCAAATGGCCTCGACCCCGGAATATAAAAGAAATAAGATCTTTCCTTGGATTCTGCTTGTATTATCTTGACTTTATCCCAGGTTTTTCCGAAACTGCCCATGCTTTGCAACAGTATATAGTCCAAGATAAAGCCGGAAAGTCTAAGGATATCCTATGGAATCCCGCGGCTGAAGAAGCTTTTTCGGGACTAAAGAGAAAGTTTGAAGAGACTCCGGTCCTCCATTATCCATTGCCTCAAGGTCGGTTCATTCTTGATACTGATGCAAGCAATGATAGTATTGGAGCGGCACTGTCACAGATACAGAACGGAGTAGAGGTTCCCATCGCCTTTGCCAGCAATAGTCTGAATAAGGCACAGCGGAATTACTGTACCACGAAGACAGAACTCCTTGCAGTGGTAGTATATGTAAGGAAATATCGACACTTCCTCAGAGGTGGAGATTTTACCCTACGGACTGATCATTCCTCATTGAAATGGCTCTTTAACTTCAAAGATGCTGAAGGAATGATTGGAAGATGGCTGGCGGCTCTGTCCGAGTTTGGACTAAAAAACTGCCAGATAGAACAGAGACCCGGTAAGTCACACATCAACGCGGATAGTCTCTCTCGGAGACCATTACGTAAGTGTGGACGACCCGACTGTGTAGACTGTGGGGAACATGGCTGCGTTGCACCAGATGGGTAATCCTGATCCCGCCTTCAACCAGTGGACACTAGAACAGATCCGAGAAGCTCAACAGAGTGATCCGGAGATGTCCCGGTTGATTAAACTGGTAAAGAATGGCCTCCATAGACCACGGGGAAAAGAACTCTCGATTGAAAACGAGGGATAACGTGTTATATAGGATGAGAACCACGGTGTGTCCAGTAAGGAGACACTTACAGTTGGTTGTACCCATATCACTGCGTCCTGGGCTTTTGACTCTGTGCCATGAGCATAGAAGTTCGGCACATTTCGGGAAAAAGAGGACTGCCGCTAAAATAAAGCGACACTACTACTGGCCCGGAATGAGCGCTGACATAGAGCGATGGATTCTAGAATCTCAATCTGTTGTAGGGTTAAGCGCGGCGAAGGCATAGGGAAGATGCCCTTACAACAAGAGTTATTTGGAATCCGGTTTGCCCGTATTGCTCTCGATATCATCTCCGGTATCGATGAGTCTGATGACGGCAACACGTGTATGATGGTGGTGATGGATTACTACACAAAGTATGTACAGATCTATCCCATGAAAGAAAACAAAGCTGCTACCTGCACGGAAGCACTTGTGAAGAATTGGGTGCTGCCTTTCGGAGCTCCAAGTATCTTACATTCAGACCAAGGAAGAGAATTTGAGTCTCAGATCTGGCAGGAAATGTGTAAAATATTGGAAATCAAAAAGACACGCACTAACCCGTACCGTCCTCAGTCTGATGGGATGGTGGAGCGGTTCAACAGAACGTTGATACAGTGCTTATGCACTCTAGTCAATGAGAGCCGCAGTAACTGGGATGAGTTAGCACCATTTATAGCACACGCTTATAATGGGACTATACATTCTAGTACGGGATGTTCACCTAATGTGCTTGTCTTCGGAGAAGAGATTGTGATGCCCGCAGACATTGTCTACGGGGTGCCCGGAGTATCTGCTGAGATACCCTGCCCTATAGGTTTCGTGGAAAAACTTCGGGAATGCTTTGTAGAGGCTTACTACCGAGCAAGGCGAGGCCTAGAGAAAGCCGCGGAGTGGCAAAAGTCTAGACATGATGTCGGACTAAAGCCGAGAAAGTTCCAGGTTGGAGACCGGGTGATACGATATCACACACCATTAGTGAACGTAAAACTCGCCCCAAACTGGGATGGTCCGTTTGTTATAGTTGAAGTGCTGTCAGAAATGACAGTAGTCATCGAAGACGAATGGACACGGAAGCGCTATAAGTCGCATGTTGCTCGACTGAAAGCATGGCCCTGTACGCATGATAGAGCTGGCTCTGATAACGCGGAGTCTCAGCCCTGGCAGGTACCGCTTTCAGCGAAGCCCGCTCGCAGGGCAGGGAAGTCCCGAGTCAAAGCCGGTAGGAGTTGCAAGGGCCCTCCGCCAACAAGGCGGAAGCCGGGTCGTCCGCGTAAGGTGAAGATACCCCCGTCTAACTTGAGACTGGGAGGATTTGAAACCCGAAGCGGAGGACTACAAAGGCCCCACCGATCGTTCTATGTATACTAAACATGGGAGGTCGGTGAAAATGAAACAAGAATTGGGAAACAATTCTACCACCCGCTGCAGCGCTCGTATACGAGGGAAGGCTGCGGTTAACTACAAAAAGTAGTGGTGCGGAGTTGTTGTCGAAAATTTACACAACGAGAAGCATAGCTAGCCAAACCTGCGAGTCCTAGGGTTGGTTGATCAATCGCGATGATGGTAAAACTCGACGAAATATGAACTTATGGCGGCAGCCCCGACGTAGCTCGAAGGGATTCCCCGTAGAGGGCCCTCCAGAGGCTGCATTATTTGCTTTAACGTTCAATTCTGTCAGTTTAATCTCTTGTAATCATCAATCTGTACCTTCCCGTGGCACGTAAGGGTGGTTAGATAGAATTGGAAACCCCCACGGGCACAGACTCGGCTTGGCGCAGTGAAGCATGGCTGATGTCCGCACCTGCTGGGAGAGTGTGAAGGAACGAATCAAATGGCGCGTAACGGTGTCTTTGATCACTTCGCGGTTGAGGGGTGTGGAGTCGCTCGGATGTTGAACGTCTCATCACCTCTCATTAGTCGAGGACATGACCTCTTTTACTTGGGGTCAACTGGCCGTATATAAGGCTTTGTTTTCGTAGACCAGATCACTCCGGCCAAGTGGCGTCTTCGAGACGACCCTGGAGTGTAGTTCTGCCTCAGCCTGGCTGAGCAGAGCACGGAAGGGACGGGCCTCCCCTCGGGGGAGGCACCCGCACCGCAGGACTCGGCCCCGGCTGAGACCCCCGTGGGTATGGGCTCAGGCTCGGGCAGCGGCGATTCCCTCGGGGATTGCCGCAACGTTGACTCGGGTGCTCTGGACTCCGGTCCTGACGACACGCAGTCAGCTCAGTGCGGAGTGTCTAGCCCAGCGCCTTCGGGTGCCGAGGATGGACCCGGTCTGCCTAAGACATCAGCTCTGGCTGAAAGCTCTGGGCGGACTGCTTCCGTGAAAGGAGGGAAAGTTGATCTTTCCAAAGTAAAGAGCTCTGGGTACGGGCAGAAGTCAGTTTCGACTACTTCTACCAAACCCAAGGCTTCCCGGTTGCCTAAGGCGGTGTTTACACCTACGAAGGCGCTGGGAAAGAAAGGAGATGTTCCGCGAGTGGAATTGACTCCCGTTGGCTGTGGCCGCAGGAAGTTGATCCGCAAACCGGATCCTCCTGCTCCCGGGGGTAGTTCATCGAGTCAGTGGGATCGATGGACCCGGGAGTTAAACTGTATCCCCGACCCAGACATGAGCGCTATGGCCATGAAAGGGTTAGTGGATCGTTGGGTCGTTGGGTCGCTAGCCAGGGCCAGGAAAGTGTTGCGCCCGTGGCGTCCCCCTCGGGGGTAGACTCGGGGGCGGACACTGCTCCAGCCCCTGCTACCACCCAGACACCGCCTGCCGTGGCTGCGACTGCTATGGAGGTTGACACAGCAAGTCTACCAATAAGTTCGTAGGTTTGGGAGCCGAAGCGCGGATCAAAGGTGGAGAGCCTGCGCGCAAAGCAACGGACGGTAAGTATGCCATGTCCTGGAAGCGGAATCGTGACTTCAGTTCAAATCTGCATATAGGCTCGGCAGACTGGGATCGCATGACCACCATGCGAAAAACCGCCCGTGGGAGCAGCCATAAGCGATCCCGGAGTGTTGACTCCGCGGGTTGTCGTCCGGCTGCGAAGAAGACCAAGAGCTCGTCTAAGACAAGTGACACGGACGACGACTCGAGGTCGAGTCGGTCAGGGTGAAGCCAAACGCCGGGCTCTGTAACTTTGGGGGATGTTCTACGTTCCTCAAAGACGGGCCCGGCTAAGGAAAAGCCTGGCCGGAAGGGGTCGGGTGCGCCTAAAGGGGAGAAATCCTCTGAAGGTTCCGCAAAGACAGTGGTCTCGTCTGACGCTCCGGCGTCGACAAGCACTGCTGGTGCTCGCCCAAAAGAGAAGAAAGAGGTCCCCAAGCCTGACGAGGAAAGAGGCGCGGTAGGTGGCGCGGAAGAAGAGTTCCCTTCTCTGCCCCCACCTCAACGTCATCGCTCAACAGCGCATGTCTAGCTTGTTGCAAGTGCCATTGGAAAACATGGCTGCAAAGCTAGCGGCGGTGGAGGCGCGATTGGCGCGTTCGGAGCTCGCCCTTCAGGACTACGACTACAAGTGTCGTACGATGATGGGTGTGAGTATGTTCGACTTTGAGCCGTCTAACATCGCGGGTGCGGAAGCCTCTTGGTTGTTACATCAACGTTGAAGGGGGAGGTATCTTGACTTCGTGGATACCCCAACCCTGACAATGCAGCAAGCTGGCGCATTGTTGGATTGGGGTCCGGAGAGGGATTACGCCCTAGATGGACAGTCAACCCAGGCTTCGGCTATGGAGACTGCTCCATGCAACCGTTCTCAGAGTACCCCTGGTGGAAGTTCCTCGGAATCTCCAAAGGTTTCTCTGAGGCAGCTGCCGTCAGTGACCCGCACTACGACGAGACCTGCTTACGTGCCACCATGTCAGCAGCAGGTCCCGTTCGGTGTGGAGCTCGAGGGTATTGGTAGAGTGTTCACCCCGTTGCCGTTTACTTCAGCGGTAAAGTGGGACTCTCCCGGTATCACTGACGACATCAGCACGGCAGACTTGAACGCGGTGATGGCCAGGTTCCGGGTCACAGACCCTCTGAGTCCACCACCAAACGTTGGTCAGCAAGCTGCCGAGACGGGGCCTGCTACCCCGTCCGCTACAGACACCCCACCAGCTGATGACCCCGCCGTTGAACAACCCGGTTGTTCCGGCGAGAGGCCAGGTGGTTGAAGGGCCTGTAACGAGGCAGCTTTGGTCCATCTTACGTTGAATCTAGGAGCCCAATAGGGTTTCCTGGTATCAATGTGAGATGGAAAAGGGCAGGACGTTTCCTGCCGCTGAGGATGGCGAGACACTTTCAGCCATGTATGGAACCTTCAGTGGTTCCGGGTTGTTTGTGCCTCCCTGTCCGGCCGGCTCCTCAGGTATTAACCCCCGTGGTTCTTATCTGGGGATCACCCACACCTGAATTCAGTTTTGGGTGGAGAGGGTGACAGTCCTTGGTCTCTTATAGAAGTGGTACTTTGACCAGCAGCCCCCCTGGTCGCTGGGAGGGGTAGTACAGAGGGATCAAGATAGATAAAGCGATCTCGGGTTGGGCAGCGGAGAACCACGCTAGGGTGAATCTTTGCTGCACAACTTGAGTTTCAGAGGGCTAAAGAGTCTCTCGATGGTAGCCCCGTTGTAGGGCCCCATTGCGATACACTCCGGCCTGTGGGCACTTTCCGCGACTGGACGTATGTCTAGTTCCGCGGGGAGTGCAGAGATTGTGTGGGGACTAGGACCCGGCTTCGGCAAGTGGTCTCTGTTCCCTATGGAGTGATTGACGCTGGACTCGCTTGGTCTTTTGCCGGTGAGGGAAGTGTCGATCACTAGACGGGTAGGGGTTGGGGCCTTCACTGGTACCTGCAACTCCTATCCGGGAGAAGAGTTTAGCGTGCTACGCTAAAAAGGATGCTGATACCAACTTTTACGGAGATGGGAACTCCTACACGGAGAAGAAAAGAACGTTCTATCGTTTTGTTTCTCCCTTATATACACCATGTTTCTCTTCACAACATCAGAAGAACTAACCGCGGGACGGGCCATTCTGATGTTAACAAGGTGGGGGGGTTCGCGGAATAGCTCCCCCTAACTACGCTGGAGCTGTACCAGGAAGACAGTTGGAAGCCTGGCGCCCGGAAGCAGGGGGCTGGACCGAGTAGGTCTCCACGCTGAGGGGTCTGCCGGGCTCGACACTTACTACAGTATCCCTGGCTTACAACTCCGGAACGGTGGGAGGCAGGGTGCTCGCTGGTCTGGGCTGACCCCTTGTAGGTCTGGACTGGTGAGTCTTCCCCGCCTGATACTCAAGGAAGCCAGGGAGAAGCCAACAACATCGGCAAGACGGCTGATATTGTTACGTTTTTACTATTTATTATGGTGGTGGCGAGGCTACTCCATTTTCTAAATACTTTATCACCTTATGTCTTCCTTTTTCAGCAATTAAAATGTGTATTTTTAACATTTCCCATCTCAAACATTTTACAAACTGGTATCAGTGAAATATTCTTTGTGAACGATGAAAGGTTAGACACGTTCCCAGAACTGCTCGACTTAAGTTATAAACTTTTTCGGGAAGTCCCTTTTTGCAACAGAATGGTTGCCGGTCCCCCCTCGTAAAAGCTGGGAGGGGTAATGTAGGGGTCAGGGTAATCGTGCAGTGTCTGTTTTACTTTACGCTAGGTGGTGCGAAGACCGATCCCTGCTGTGCGGTAAAGCCGGCGGACCCGCGGTATGCAAATGCTACGGGCTCGCCCGCATTACGTAACTCAACCACTATATAAGGTTGAGTCCACAGCGGGTCGACAGGACTTCTCACTGTTCCTCCGCATAGAGTGCACGCCTGGAGCCTCACGTGTTGGTTAGGTTGTGTTGATACACCTTGCAACGTAGAAGAGACCAGATCTCTTCCCGCGCTAGTTGGTGTCCCGTAGCACCAACGATTGTAATTACAGTTAATACCGTAATAAAAGATCGGTAACTGAAATAGTCCGGAGTCTGGTTTTCTGTTCACGGATAAGCGGTGGTTGGTAGACTCTGCGTCTCCCTACCCTTTCCAGTGGGTAAAACCGAACCCACCTGTATTGGCATGGTGAGTACAGGGTAGCGACTAGTCTCAGAACCTCTGGTCGACTGACGATCACGGAAAGTGGTCACACACTTTCAGCGACTAGAGGAAAACCGCTACATAAGCTAGTCCCACACACAGCATAAAAGTGTGTGTTCATAATCTGAGACACTCATTTTAAGTATTTGCTGCTATTTGTCAGCCACAACTAGTCTTTGTGTTTGTCATTATATGTCAACACTTAAATTTATGTGTATTTACTAGTCATTGACTATGTCATACTATAAAACTATGGCTAAATATTCTGTGTTATCTCAATTTTGTGCTGTGACCTTAAATTGAGTTTAACTATAGTCTAAACACACTACTTGTGTTATGGTATTATGACTCAAATTATGTGTCACCTAAATTCTATATTACCTGAGATAGAGTTTGCCTATAGTTTGTGTACAACACGCATATTGTTTGACTCTCATGTAAATCTTTTTCGTTATTGTAGTTCTTACGGCATTATCGTTACGGCATTACCGATACGGCATAACGGCATAACGACATAACCGATACGGCATTACAAAGTTACGAAATAAAACTTTCAACACTATGTCAGTCAAGACTTGTTTAAAAACCAGGGCAGGCAGCTACAATGTTAGTTATTAAAACTACACAGGATAACACAATTTCGGACAAGCGCGTAGTGCATTACCTCAGGAAATATCCATCAAAACTTGGTAATATTGGTATAATTTTAATCATTTCAAAATGCCTAAGAAGGTAGGATATTTATTTCTATAGGTCATCGTGATAGATTTTCCATTAAATCTCTGTGCAAACAGGAAGGTAACATATTTGTGGCTTTTTTTAACCTAAACAATTTGAATGTTCAATCTATGACTCAGTGGCATCAGAATGGGGGGGGGGGGGGGGAAAGGGAGGGGCGACGCCCCTCCCCCCCACACTTTTGTTGCCAACCCCAAAAAAGTCAGCAGCTTCAGATTTTACTCAATCAAGTGTAAGAACTGTCTTGACTTTTTAGCACTGAAAAATGTCTAAGTCTAACTTTTCAGCATGCAACAATGGCTAAGCCTTGACTTTTGCACTATGCGCTCGTCCGAAATTATGTGATCCTCAATAGTCCTAATAATTAACAATGAATAAAGAAATGATGTAAATACACGGATATGGCTAACAGAATGTAAAGAGAAGGAAGCTTCTAGAACGCTCGTCTGTATAAGGATATGGCTGGTCATGTGACCAGGTGATGTAAGCAGTGGAGAAGTACACCTTTGCTGCAGAGGCTAGAGACGGCAGAGAGTGAGAGAGACTGGTTATAGGAGTAAGAGCTAGGAGAGCAAAACTTGCTCCTGCTGGAGTAAGGTTGGGCGCCGGAGGCTTCAACCCATAAGGGTGGAGTCGCCTACATTAGATATTCTACGAGTTCTGTGAGTTTCTTACAGACCGACGTGTGCGTAACTATCTCTCAGTGGAGAAAACACAGAACGCGTGGACTACTGTTATAACATTCAACCAGAAACATTGGAAAACCTGACTATATCCACCAAACAGGAACTGGAACGAACAACTGCAGGAACCAAGTGCATTAATACAGACTGAAAGAAACCGAACATTTAGGACTATAACTATAAGCTGAAGTTTGATATACTGAAGGTATGACATTGTCAACGAAGTTATAACATCGTATTTGATATTACTATATACCGGTATAAGCAAAGTAAGATCGCCCAGCCATACAAACCCACCCGAAATCGACGTAGAATAAACAAACAAATAGTAAGCATCCTAAATTCATACACAATAAGGATATTATCACCTTAGAATACATGAAAAAACGCCCCGCCTGTACACTTGAATTCGCAGCAAAAGTTACTATATGACGTCATTACTACCGCTCACTCTCCCAGCAGATCTTTCGTGGCGCCAACGCTTACTTTAATCTCTGCTACAACCCATCGCTATCACTCTGGTGCGGGAAAGTGCGTAGTGCCGGTTGGTTGGTTGAAGGAACGCCACGCTTCAAATCTATTGAACATAGATAACTTATTCTTAACTAGACTTGATCGGAACTATGAATCGGACAAAATCGGTGGCGGTGTAGCGCTGTATGCTAGGAATAGCGTGAGACCATATTTTTCTCGCATAGATAAATATAGTGTAGGCCTATCTACTGCGAAATACGAAATCCTCACATGTACTGTAACTGAACCGAATCGAAAGAAGCTATTAGTTATATCTGTGTACAGACCTCCAAATCGAAATGTGAAAGCTTGTTATGATTATATAAATGATATACTTGGAGATAATGACTACCGGAACTATGAAATTTGGATACAAGGTGATTTTAATGTTAATTCAAAAACTAGGATGAGTAGTAAGTATAGAACTCTTAAATAATTTTTAATAAGAAATAACCTTACACAAGCAGAAACTTCAGAAACTTTTATATTTAGAAAAGGAAAAAGCACTATAGATCATATTTACACTAACAGTAAGCATATTCAAGTATCAGGTAACTTAAATCATTACATATCGGATCACATAGCAATCTTTGCACAACGTAAATGTATAAATAAGAAGGTGGAACTTAGGAGAATAGTTGGAAGAAATTTTGATAAGTTATATGATAAAGATATTCAGAACCATTCAAATAATTATATAATACTGGAGCTATGTGAAAAGACAGACGTCATAAAACATTACCAGGATAATATATTGGAACTACTGGATAAGAAGTATCCAGTGCGTGAATACCAAATGACTTCCAAAGGGGGTATTGAACTCCCCCGGGATATTAAAAACAACATTTCGTACAGAGCATCTTTGTTAAAACGCTTAAATAACCATAATTACGTAGACCAAAATATCTTGGCCGAGATAAGACGCATGAGGAAATTAATTGGTAGACAGATAAAAGATCATAGAACAAAGTTGATAGAAAATAAATTAAGAGAGAATTCAAACAATCCCAAGAAAGCATGGAAGATAATAAATTCAATATGGTCACCACCGGTAAATAATGAAGGATTATATCTTAAATGTAGGAAATCAGAATCAGATGATTTTACTCAGTATATCAAATGGTTTAAATACGTATTTTGCTAATATAGGCCCAGGAATATTGAAGAAATTAGGAGTAGTTGACGAGGATTCAAATTACGGTGATGCATGGATGGATGATGAAAGCGTTTGTGAAATTGAAAACATAGAAGAAGACATGGTTATCAAAATCTTTTTTTTAAAATTTATTTCTTTTTTTTATTTCTCTCTTTATCCTGCGAGAGCATCGGTTGTAAGCCGGTATGAGTGCCCTCACAGACTTTTGGTACACCCATACCTTATAAAATTGAAGATTTACAATGCTTAATCACAGTTTTTAGCGATATAACAGTTGTTTTGTAAAGATTGTTCCAAGTAAATGGAGTCTAAGTTAGACCCTTCAGAAAACCCTGAGTGGAAAAAAGTTCCGTCGGTCATCATGACCTCCTTTGTTGTCCCTCTTGAAAAAGTATCAGAGTTTGTTTGGTGAATTTCACCTTCCCGGTCATTGCATGGTGTTGGCTCCGTGCTCATGTCAAGAACAACCACCGAATGTGGCTGCACACTTATCCCTTTTAAACATTTTTGTTACAGAATAACATTTTACACATGGTGTTTCTCGATACAATACGGGTTCACAAGTATAACCAATTTTAATAGTACTTCATTTAAAGTAACTTAACTTGTATAGGATACAGTTTTATGAGGATACATTGTAAAGTTCTTATAAACAATCAAACTTCAGTAGTTGATGAAACCTTCACTCCATAAGCAGAGCCATTTTCTTTGTCCTTTTCTTAAAAGAATCGTAAGATTCAATCTTTCTAACCTTTGGATCTAAAGTGTTCCAGTATCTGCCTCCTCTATACCACACACTAGCTTTGAAGGATTCAATCTTAGGCTTTGTCACCTTGTAGCAAATACCATCACCAGATCTGGTTTTCTTCACAGAATTGTCGACCAGGCTCGTTTCTTTTTGAAGTTTAAACATGTAGTTTGCTAAGTGAGCCAGACGTCACCCCGTCAGAAAAGGAATTTAGCCCTTTCATGAAGACTGACAACATCATGATTTTTATCTACCATAAACACTATTCTCAGGGCTCTTGTTTGTAAACCTTGTAAGCGAGTGAGTATCACATTAGTAGTTCTCCCATAAAAAATGTCCCCATAGTCCAGGTAAGGCGTAATCATTGCTTTGAAAATACTTAGAGCAGCTTCAGTATTTATAAATTTATGTATTTTAGATAAAAGAAATAGTTTGTGAGCAGCTAATTTAATACTATTTTCTGCATGTTTGTTGAAATTTAAGCCAGGGTCCAAAGTAAATCCTAAGTATTTGAAATTAAAGACTCTTTCTAGATTCATATTATTTAATTTTATGTCCAGGTTAGTAAAGTTTTTAATCTTTGTTGTGTTCCACAAACCATATATTTCGTTTTGTTAGTATTTATTGTTAGTTTATTCTCCCTACACCATCGTGAAATCCTCTCTAACCTGTTATTTATACCCCTTACTAAATCATCTTTGTCATTACCTTGTACAAACACTACTGCGTCATCAGCATATAATCGTATCCCAATATTATCTAGTGTATTTGCCATGTCGTTAATGTAAACCAGGAAGAAAAACGGTCCCAAAATGGAACCCTGGGGTACGCCATATGTTATATAATTAATATCCGAAAATCTATTTTTAACCCTTGGTCTGCGCTCTATTTTTTAGATAATTATTCAACCAGTTTAAAATTTTACCTTTAATTCCCATTAATTGTAATTTTGTTAATAAAATGTTATGATCTACCGTATCAAAGGCTTTGGCTTGATCTATGAACGTTAATATTGTGACTAGTCCATTATTCATTCCTTTAAAAATGTTTTCTGTAAGTCTAACTGCTGTGTCGGTTGTAGAATGTCCAGCCCTGAAACCCCCCTGTAAGTTTGTTAGTAAGTTGTTAGTTTCACAATAACAAGAAAGTCTTAGATGAACTATTCTTTCCATAAGTTTTCCCATAATGGGTAGAAGGGACACCGACCTGAGGTTTGATGTCGATTTTAAACCTGTTTGTTTCACTAGTGGAACCACAGTGGCTAATTTCCAGTCGGTGGGGATGACTCCTGTATTAAATGAGAGATTAAATAAGTGTGAGACTGCATTTGGGACCGCTATCAGCGCTATTTTCATGTATTTGGATGATATTGATGGTGTTCCTGAAGATTTCCAAATATCTATGTCATTTATAAGTTTGACAACCTCAGCCATATCAGTTTCAATCTCACCGATTTCACTTTCAACTTGGTTGCCTCTAAAGAACCACGGGTCAGAGTGCTTAGCTGCCAGTTTCGGGCCAATGCCAGTGATTTGTTTGTTTGCTTTGGTAGTTTAATGTCCAATTTGTTCAATTAGACTTACTTTGGGTTTGATCCAATCTATGAGATGAATGTAGATAGAAATCCCACCCCTACACATTTACCGAGGTGAGAGTTCTTTTACTTCCCACTCCACATAGACATGGTATGAGAAGGATTGGCCTTTGATATAGCAGTAAATCTACCACTGCTGGGGGGTGAAGGAGAAAAGTGGCTGCAGTGGGACCCGAGTTAACAAAGTCCCGTGCTCTTTACCACTGAGCTAACTCCCCACCCACCCTGGTCGCTTTAGTTATGCTTGCGTGCAAGCATATCCAGTCTGCACCACGAGGAGGCGAGGCGACCAAGAGGGTGAACAGATTGGTAATTTCTGTCCACCCCAGCAGACCAAAAATGCCAGTGAAAAGTATTAATGACATTTGGTATTTCTTCCTCTTTAACCTCTACCCCTGTGGTTTCATCACAGATTATTATTTCATCCTGATTTTTGTTCGATGGGATTAGAGTATTGATGATTTTCCAGAATTTTCTTCCATCACCTTTAGCGGTTTCTAAATTATTTATTATAAAATCAGCTTTTAACCTTTCTAGGTTTTTTTTACAGCTATTTCTTTTTTGCCTAGCATCTACCCAATCATTTACCTGGTTGGTATTTCTACCCATTTTTAAAGCACTGTCCTTTTCTTTTATGAATTCAATTGCTTCATTTGTCAACCAAGGTTGTTTCACTTTCTTTATCACAAAATCTTTTTCAGGACATAGTTTATCTAAGTTAGACCGGAAGATCTCATACATTATTTCCCATGCTTTGTTTGGGTCATCTGTTGCATAAAATAATGTCCAATCTGCATTTCTCACACTTTGCGAATAGGTTCTTTCACAAAAGTTTCTAGGTGACCTGCCAGTAAAACTAGCTTTTTCACAGTGCACCACTTCTCTGCCAGCTACCACATAAGTTGGCATATGGTCGCTAATACTCATGTTAAAGATCCCATCACTTTTTCTGTCATTACAGTTTGTGATCACCCAATCAATACAGCTTTTTGACTGTTCATTTACCCTTGTATTTGAGCGAATTATTTGGAAGAGACCTTGTGATTTCATCCAAGCTTTGAAATTTTTAACCAAGTCATTGCCCCTTTCGAGCCAATTTATGTTGACATCTCCTAAGATAAAGATTTCTTTTCTGAACAAGTTCAACGAATCAATCATATGTTGCAATTTTAATACCATGTTTCCTTGTTGACCATCATGTGGGCGATAGACTGATGCTAAATACACATCTTTTTGATTTTTTCTTTTTAATTTAATCCATAAAATTTCGATGTCTATATTTGAGGTCGTAAATCCTTCATCCCTTATTAGTTCATAGTCTATGCCCCCTCCCTTTTTTACTCATTAAAAGCTTTGAAAATGGTATATCAACAGGGATAGAGCATATTAAATCGGGCCAATTAAAACGGATACTCCTAACAAAACCAGCGGTCATAACAAAACTATTGAATGATATATTAGAAAATAAAATCTTCCCACAAAGTTTAAAGTTCGGTTTAATCACGGCGTTACCAAAGCAAGGGGATGTTGGCAACTGCTCAAATTGGAGACCAATAACTGTTGTTCCAATGATATCGAAAATAATTGAAAAAATGATACAAAAAAGGCTAATAAAACATAAAATGGATCATAACCTGATGAATAAAAAACAGTTTGGGTTTATGCCCGGACGATCGACTGGACAGGCGATATTTCAGTTAGTGGATATCTTGCATAGTGGAATGAACAGGGGTGGAAAAGATCTATGCGCTTTCGTCGATCTAAGAAAGGCGTTTGATAGCGTCTGCCATTCAATATTGTTTAAAAAGCTAGTAAATATAGGAATAGGTAAAAATCTTGTCACTTTGATAAAATCATACCTACATCATAGGGAACAAAGCGTAAAACTGAATGATACCATATCAAATACAGAACTTGTTACTTGTGGCGTACCACAAGGATCGGTCCTTGGACCGACCTTATTTATAATATTCATTAATGATATTTTTAACACAATAAAAAGTAGTTCTGCAATAATGTATGCTGACGATTTGGTGTTGGTCACCAATAGTAAGAATCCTGAAGTTAGTGTATCTAAAATCAATGAAGACCTAAAGTGCATAAATAAATGGGTAACAGATCATAAATTGGAAATAAATATACAAAAAAGCAGTTATATGTGGGTAGGTAGAAGACTAGATGATAAAGACATGCCAACATGTAAAGTTGACAATACTCCACTGCAGCGAGTAAGCAAGTTTAACTATCTAGGAATTCTTTTAGATAGTAACTTAACGTATAAACACCAAGTACGGAAAGTAGTGAATGAATCAAGATTGAAGCCCAGTAAAATGAGAATGCTCAGATATCTGCTACCCAAAGATACTAGAATATTAATATTGAAGCAAACCATATTGCCAATTTTTGACTACGTGGACTTCGTATTTACGGGATGTTCCAAAATAGATAAAAAAAAGTTTAGATATTGCCTTTAATCACTGTATGAGATCAACGTTAGGTATCTATGATATAAGAAATTATGCTGTTGACGAATTATATAGAGAATGCAAGATACGGCCCCTTCGATATAGACAAGTTGTACCTTTACTGACGCATATTAAATGGTGGTCAAATGACCCCACTAACTGTAGTAGAGGTATGGTAAGAACTAGGGGAAATGATAAAATAGTTATAAAACATGATTATCCCAAAACAGAAAGATTTAGAAACTCACCGCTATACCTAGGTATATCAATATGGAATGAGCTACCCAAGGGTCTACAAAGTACATCAGATAAGTCTTATTTTAAAATAGTTTTAAAAGAATACCTCTTGAAGAACGACCACTACTGGTAGTTTGTGAAAAAACCTTTCTTAGCGCAGCCAGTCAATCCTGATCAGTCCAGTTGTGCCCAGTGTTTAACATCAAAACACTATAGAAATACTGGTCCTATTTACTTCTTGTCCTGTCTGTCCTGTATTGTCCTGTACCTCTCGTTATATGTTGCTTAATTTGCTCATGAGTAAATTACTGTATATATTGTTGATGCAACTGCATGTAAAAACGCCCATCTGGGTGATTGTAATTGCTTCCTTGAATAAAAAAACCCCCAAAAAAACAATGTTAGTTACTTTCTCCTACGTAGTCTTAGATAATTATATATAGACTCAGTATGTGTTGGGAGTGAGCGTGGCGCTAAATAGGTTGATAACAACAAAGAATATGCTGGGAGAGTACTCGCTTTAAAAGTAAGGCGTTCATTGGTCGATCGTTAATGGACCAATCAGATTGCTCGTTCCTCTATCACACGGTGTGCACGTGAACGTCGGCGAACGTTATAGCTTGACTTTCGCTAAGTGCGGTAACGTTTCGGAGGTTGAAATGGGTTGATTATGTAAGTACCAAAATGGTATTTAAATCAAATATCGGTATATAATAATAAAAAGACATAGTGAGTGTGGCCGAATTTCATCTGTTCCTCGATATTTTGGTCATACCAAAATATCTCTGAACAGATTCCATTCGGCCACACTAACCAAGTCTTTCTATACTACTGCCTGTAGTCGTATAATACAGATTGCTCTCAGGAGATTAAAGTGATTAACTTGACTTGCAGTGTTCACCTTTCCTCCTCTCAGGTCATTGAGATGTGAGGTCACCGTGTCTTGGTGGCTCCGCTAAGCAACTAGTTCTATCCCCTATTAGTCTAAGGAAGCAGGAAGACATAAGAAATAAGAAGTTAAGCTAGCTACCCTCATAACTACTGAACGGTCACTAATTACACCCCCACTACAGTGCACTTTTCACTGTGGAATAATGTTAACCCTTTCACGCCGGGCACCTCTGACAAAGTAGTGTCTGTAAGGGCGGGTAGGGTGTTAGTACATACCGCCAGGGGACGGGGTCTTTTCAGGCCAATTACAGGGGTCATACAGCCATTTCATGAAAAAATTAAAGGTTTAAAGGCCCTCTTTGAAAAAATAAAGGCTCTTGGTGGAAAAATAAAGGTTTTAACATTAATAAATAAGTCCATTTGTATGCAATGATATTGTGGTGAGCTGTCTAGAGGGTGTGCCTCTGACACCCCAAAGGCACCTCCGGACATCTGGAGAGGGCTCCAGAGGGTTGTGTCGGTGACGCACTGTGAGCCAACCAGGTGGTGCCATGGTCCCAACAGTGATGTCAGAGGGTTTCCAGACAGCTGACCATAAAAGTCTCTGTACACCCTCTGGACGTCAGGTCATCTCTAGACTAGGCTTGAAGACCTCCATAGGTCACCTAATTTTTTACCTTGGTAGACACATATTATACAGGGTTCCCACAATGTTCCTGATTAAAAAATTCTTTTAATTTTCCATTATTTGTCCAAGTCATTTCCCAGATTTCCAGGTATCTGGTGAGACCTATGATGGAAATTTAAAAAATATGCCCTCACATCATTCATCATAGGCTTTTGTACATAACTGTCTTTATCAGGTATAATAATGACATTTTGGTTTTTTTAAATTAGATGAATGGGCAGCATTCTGGTGGATAGCACAAAGGTTTGCAGTGCAGGCTCAGGCAATCCTCTTGTTGGGGCCCAGGGGGCAAAGTCCCACAAGCTAGAATTTGAGCTATTTCTAGTGATTTTGAAGTCATTTCTAAGTGTTCCCTTTTCACTAATTTCAATGATGAAAATGTGCACAAGTTAAAAAATGTAGCCATCTAGTCCGAGTAACAGAAAGGCCATGGTGGCTGAAAAATCTGAGAAATTTGCTGAAAGACTATCATGCCTGCGTTGTTCTGGGATCTTTGAAGAAAATGAAGATTTATAGGCTCTGGCAGAATCCCTGTTTATAACTATCATAACTTGTATGCCTATGTAACTTTTGAAGTTGGCAATCCTATATTTGCTGGTTTTTTATTTTGTTTTTTTGGATTTAATCATATATAATGAACATATTATGAGGATGCACAGATGGGACCAGCAAATCGGGAAAAAAGTTTATGAAAGTTAGGTTTTCGCTGCTGCTTAGGCCTTAAAAAGACCCAGGAATAGTGCCTTTTTGGGGGTCCAGGGGGCTATGCCCCCTGGAAGCTTCTGCATTTTGAGATAGTCTAAGTGAATTCCTGGCCTCAGTTTAAGGTTATAATTGTCAGAATTGTGAAAATATTGCTCACCATCTTTCAGGTATTCAATTTGAACCCCCACCCTTAAACAAAGATTTTCCTCAGAATTATATCAATCTAATGAATGACCATTGGCATGTCAACAAAATCTTGAATTTCTGAGATATTCGGGGAAGTCTTATGCCTGAGGATGTCTGGTTGTAATTATCAGAATTGAAGATGTGGCAAGAAAAACCCTTTTGACAAAGCCTCCCACAAAAAAATCATGCTAAATTAATCAGCCTTATTTGTATCTTACTTTTTGAAGTCTCAGGGGGCGTTTCAGATTTTGTATAAAAATACTGACTCCTCTGATCAATTTTTCTAGTTACCTCACAGATATATTAACACCTTAAGGTGGGTGCCCACTGCCTCCCATCCCGGACAAAAGAATATCTGTTGGAAAGTCTCTGTCAGAATGTATCGTAAAGTCTTGTTGGAGTGTGGCGCAATTGATTTGGCAGGAACTGAAAGGTTGCCATGGTACTGACACACTCCGACACCACCAGCTCACTTGGGGGAAATATGGTTTTGCTCAATTTTCTGAGAACCCCCCCCCCCCCCCCCAAAAAAAACATAGTGAATTTTTGTCTTTCATCAATACTGGTAGTATTAGAAATCCAAACCAATATCAATAATCATGTATCTCAGACCCTGATTATAGGTTTAAAAGTATATGATTATTAAAATATTCTATATCAGAAGACCATTGGTAATGCATATCTCTATGAAATAGAGAAAATATTGTATATATTTACCACTGCTGGGGGTGAGACTCGAACCCACAAAGTCCTATGACCTTGGGGTTTCAAGTCTAGTGCTCTAACCTCTGAGCTAACTCCCCACTCAAGACTTGTTATAAGGCTTGTTGGAGTGTGTTGGGACTGCAGTGGACACCCCCCTTTAATGTTTTCAATTCCAAGGCATGATAACGACTCACAGATAAAGAGACAAATTTCCTATTGTTGTAAAAAAAATGTGAAGAAATATGATTAAATGTTGCAGGTTGTGAAAAGGCCAATTTTCCACATTTAAAAGTTAAATTCCAGGCTATATTTATCAGGGATGGCAGTGAGGTTTCACAAAAAAAACGGAAACATTTAAACCCCTATTTTTTAACAATTCTTTACTGTTAATGATGTACTTGCATTAATTCTGAATAAATATTGGTATACATGCTATAGGGATATCAATAAAGATATCACTATAAGGATATCAGAAAGATTTTTAAAAATTCAAAATCCAATTATTTACTTGAAATTGAATTTTTAAAAATGTAGGTCAGATGTTTGAGGTCCAGGCATGGCCCTTGCGTGGCCCTCATGTGGTCCTCAATACTCTGCCTACACAGGTTCAGTTTCCGGGATTCCGAAGTTTCACTGGTAGCCTATGGCATGTCAACATGGGCACAGGGAGTATTTGGGGAAAACCGGGTCGCTAAACGGGTGGTTCTGGTTACCACTGAGTCCTATGGCAGGCCTGGGGCTGGTTCTCCTGCTGCTGGGCCTCCGCTACCGGCCGCCAGGCCTCCGCTACCGGCCGCTGGGCCTCTGCTACTGGCCGCTAGTGTACTACATTTCATTGTATTAATTTAGAATAAAAAAAACACCGGAAACCTGGAGAACCCCGGAAAACTGACATCCCTGATTTATAGAATCTTAAAATTCCATATTTCATGAATTTTCCAGGTTCATCCCATTTTTATGGATTTCAAGATGCTGTCAGAACCCTGTTATGAGATATGAACACATGGATAACCTTGGAGCAAACAGAATTTGGCTTCTCTTTCCTTTCAGTTTTCATTTCATGAAGGATGTAAGCACAAAAATACTGGTTTCTTAATAGAATAGTTCCATTTATAAAAAATAAAGGTTCAGACCTGAAAATAAAGGCATTTAAAGGCTAAAAATTGGAAATAAAGGCTTTAAAGGCTCAATTCTCAAAATAAAGGTTTTAAAGGTTTTAAAGGCTCCTGTATGACCCCTGCAATTATGATAATTTCACTTTTGATCACGTGATAAAACATGTGGTCTTTAATATTATTTTATGAATATTTCAAAATCGTAAGGCTAATGTTATACCAACATCCTGCGAAAAGTTCATCATTATTGATCAATTATTTACAAAGTTATTACACATAAACTATGATTTTGTAAGTCTTAGAAAATGATGCCTTAAGGCATCATCCGGCCACACATGGCGATGCCTTAAGGCATCATCCGGCCATGGGCGGCGATGCCTTAAGGCATCACCCGGCGCCAAAGGGTTAAAGTCTGATTTTTTAGCATGCAATGATGGCTATAAGCCCTAATTTTTCTCCTTGGAAAAATGTTAAAGTCTGACTCTTTAGTGTGCAATGTTGGCTAAGCCTTGACTTTTCACTGTGGAAAAATGTTTAAATCTGACTGTTAGGTGTGCAAGGAAGGCTTAGACCCGACTTTTCACAGACCTTTCGCATATTCACGTTAAATACAGTGGAACAGGCTAATGTCAAAGTCTGACTTCATACCAAGAAAAAAGTCAGCAATTTTTCAGTCCCCCCCCCCCACTTTCAAAATATTCTGACACCCCTATGACTGAAAATCTTAGCCATATATGATAAATATTATAACAACAAATAGGCCCAGGTTTGAGCTTTTTAACAATTTTCTATTTATAAAGATGGGTCTGTTCTTCACGACACAACAAAAAGTTACATTTTTAAAATTAGTTAACTCTGTGCTTATGGAACCGAATCTATGCTGCAGAACCAGGTCTGGGAATGCGAGTGTGTGGGATGGTTCCCGGAAAGCAGTGGCTAGCCACATGCAACCTGTGCAACCCGTCCTCACGGCTACCGCAGCGCCACGCTTGTGTGCAAGAGGTGAATTACCTGTAAATTGATACAATATAGATACATATTATGATGTGTATGGTACTATATGGAAATGTGTTCTGATACACAGAAATCTCGGACCATGCTGGCTTTAAAAAAAGCAATTGTCAGAGAAGTAATGAACCGTTAACCAATTTCACTGCAATACTGTAACGATCGTGTATCGGGAATGACAACAACACTGAGAATTAAAGTTCAACACGTTCAACGCGTTATATTGTAACAATAGACAGTTACATTCAGCAGTCATGAACAGGCAATAGTCCAAGCTGGTCTACATTACAACAGGTAGAGAGTGCTCAGTGCTCAAGGTGGAGACCTCCCCCAAGGGCTGGTACACCAAGTCTCGATTGCGGGAAGACTGTCCGTATTTATAGTGGTCCATGTGACGTCATCTCTCGTGGTCTCACGCTCTCCCGAGAAAGCCCGAGACTGCACATCCCCGGAATGATCGGAGAGACCATACCCCCAGATCCATCGGAGAGGGAGTCGGATACATTCATTACACTACTATAGCACTTACTTCATTCTATTATGACTCAACCGCCTCTGCTAGGTACCCAACTCATCATTCCATCCACTGCACTTCGTTCCTGACTAAGGGAGCGTCCATTATTCATGACAGGGGGGTGCGAGTTTTGCTAGGCGAATCCTCCAAAATAAACTGCCTTGGAAATACCTCCAAATGAAATGCTCCCCCTCGGAAATACCTCAAAATAAAATGCCCCCCCCCCTCTCAGAAATACCTAAAATAAACCTGCCCCCTTGGAAATGCCTCAAAATAAACCACCCCTCCCAGACAAATACCCTGATAAACATCCCCCCTCCCCTTGGCAATAGCCTTAAATTGATTCCTTCTCATAATATATATACATGTAAATGTACACATATAAAGTAATGTTAAATAAATAATGCCAGGTGAATTCTGGCATGCAAATTTTAAACTTCTATAATCAAATCCTCTCATATGCAGCTATCTGGCCCTTGAGAAATGTGGACTGTTAATGATGGTTTAAGAGCAATGACTGCAAACTGGCGTATCATAGTTATAGGATTAGATATCCACCATGATCTAGGAAGTGAACCCTTAGCCTGTCAGGACATGCTGGCACATGAGCTTATGTACCTGCTGCTCTAAGACCTATCTTAAGGGGTGTTCTATTGAGACAGTGGAGGCACCATAAAGATAACTTGTATGTGCTAAGCTACATTGCATGGTGATCCCCTGACATTGACCATTGAGCTGAGTATATATATACTAATACAGTGGAGCTGCACTGCATAAGATCATGGAGCAATCTCCTAACAGCGGTATTAACTTTGTTAGTCTTAGCATATTCATGCACAACCTACAAACTCTACATGTCTGCTGCTTTCTAATAACAAAAGTTTTTAGTTAAGTGTGATTCACATGGAGAGACTCATGTACTTGAGACTGGTGTACTTTACATCTTTTGCCCAGTCTCCAATAATTTTCCCTCTGTCCAAAAACCTCAGAGCAGAATACTGAAATTGAGCTTTCCCATTCTTGAAAAGAAATGGTGGATCAGATTTATATGGAAGGACACACCCAGTACATAGTCTCAGACATGCTCCCTTTTACAAGGTACATGTAGTCTCTGACTTGCAGCTTTTTCCCATGTGAATGCCTTGCTTGAGACTCAAGTGCCTGTGGCTAGCAACAAGTGCAGGGTACTTAAACACTGGTGCAGGGACTTTTCCCATGTGAATATGTATGAGATCATAATAATGACACTAGGGGACCCTCATTACCAGTGGGAGGTATGCCGGTCTCACAAAAATCTGAAAGACTAAAGCGAAACCCATTCTTACTTACATAACATTGATGCCAACCTTTCACTCCAATCCCAATAACTATATCAAGTTGGTGGTCTTTGACTATTTGAAAGTATGACAATTCTATTGAGCTGAACCCAGAGAATGCTCTCACATTGATACATCTT
Source organism: Alentia gelatinosa (assembly GCA_950022655.1). NCBI lineage: Eukaryota > Metazoa > Annelida > Polychaeta > Phyllodocida > Polynoidae > Alentia > Alentia gelatinosa. Next base: position 54,827,378 of record OX465581.1, read on the forward strand.
TTGAAATGCCAAAATACAGTTTAATATTCTGCAGGGACTTTTTGGGATTACCGATTGACACACCCAGGAAAGGATATCCCAATATTTGGTACCAGAGCACAGGAATAGCAGGTAGAATGCCATCACATGAATGCGGTCTATAACAGATGGTAGGTGAATGTTCACCTAGCTTTTGTTACCATTTACAATCAAACCTGTATTGTGTGATTATGTGAAATATGGGAACTAAGGCAGGATGATGGTGGATTATTATGGCAGCATTTATTCCTATGTCTTCATGGTACCAAGGCTATGGACAGAGAGGGAGAAGTATGTCACAATCCCCTGTTCCTAGAAATACCACATAGAGGTCATACATGAGTAGTTGTTAGAGTTGCTCACAGATGGCAGCAGCTTACAGTAAGTGTGTCATGTTAACAGTAACACACATATATATAGAGACCAAACATCAGACATTAGTTGCAATAGTATACAAGGACACTACAAAACCAATACTGCCAACTGAATTAATGAAGATCAAACCGGTTTTTGTAAGATCCCTGCAAACAGTGACCACACAGTCAGTTGGGACTATCTATCCTCATATGTTGTTGGTCTGTGTACTATAAACATGTGTAGCAGAGGCGGGATACTCATAATTATCACAGAAAATGCCATAGAAGAAGGTCTTGCAATGGTTAGAAAATCACTGGTTCTGATACCAGTTACAACATGGGTAGAATGCAGGTTTTGCTGTCTGAGGATGTCCTGACAGGCACATAATACACTCTCATGGTAAATCATTTGTTGAATTTATGGTGATGAAGGATATCTGCTAGCAAAATAAGGGTCATAGATAAGCAATTGAAGGTATTATCTTATGGGTAACATTACTGTGGTGATTTGGGAATTTGTTGCGTGAATTTCATCATAATAGTCATTCATCGCAGCAACTGTCATTAACCTTACATTTTCTTCAGGCAACTGTTGTTTTATCAGGGTTTATTTGTTGAAAATATGTACCTTAATGGTTATACTACAAATTACTTAGGACATAAATGACAATATAAGGACCTGCAATAACCCTGTGATAGTTTCTGCCTCAATAGTCCAATAATTTTGCTGCTAACTTTAGTGAGATGATCATTGAAAACACATTGCACTGAACGTTATCTCAGAAAAGCTCTTGCATGGCAGATTACAAGAAGTCTTAGCATGATGAGCTCCCACTCCACAGACATGGCACAGGTAAATACTGTGAAATGAAATCACTCCCCCCCCCCCGGCAAATACCTCTGAATAACCCCCCCCCCCCCAGCAAATACCTCTAAATAAATTGCCTCCCCCCCCCAGGGAAATACCCTCACATAATCTGCCCTCCAATAGCTCACCCCCTTGCCGTAAATAATGAATGGTCCCTAAACTACTAGGTTGCCAGCTTAGGTTACTCTTCATAATTTTCATGGAAGAACTGTATTTCATACAGAATGAATAAAGATTAATAATGATAAAAAAAGAAAGAAAAAGGCTATGTATATTAGAGTATTTGCCGGTGGGGGGGGGGGGGGGCGCTCTTTATTTTGAGGTACTGGTATATCCCAAGGGGGGGGGGGGGCGGCTTCATTTTCAGGTACCGGTATTTGCCGGGGGGGGGGGGGGGGGCGGATTTCATTTTTGAGGTATTCCCGAGGGGGGCGCTTCACTTTGGAGGATTGGCCGAGCAAACCTCCCCACCTCCGCCATAAATATTTAACGCTCCCTATGATAGAGACGTTGGATTTGCATTGTTACCTTATGGAGCTGGCGAATTGACAAATATCTATCTAGATACAACCACGGTAGCCTGAAGTTTACCGAATATCATGAACTGTTCCTCATCGGTCGCACATGTGCTTCTGTTTTCACGTAGTTTCTTGGTCTACTGTTATTAATTTTGTTTCGTACTTTAAAAAAACAACAACTTAGGTAAGGCACAAAAGCTCATAAGCGAATGGACCCAGAAATTGTGATATCAATCTGAAGTCTTTTTTTATATTACAGGTGATGTTTTTGTACACAATCGATTCTTCGATATTTCCCCATTCAGGATGTGATATTTTCCTCTTACGTCATATGCGCGATACCTCTGCGCAGATGGTCAAGTTCTGCTTCCGCCATCTTGAAGGCGAAGAGGAATCGTCCTCATCTCATTGATAGGACTAGTGGATATTCCCAATTCCAAACGAGATTATGTTCCGATTGGGTCGTTCTCCCGAAAGTTAAATACAATCTGCAAAATAGGTGAGTGTATTTCTAAACACTTGTAATAACTATTACTGAGATATATACGCTCAACAAACATGAACCGGTCGTGGTCGTCACTTGTGTTTTGCTTTCACTACCAGCGCATCTCGGTTGGACTATTGACACCGACACTGACAGCTCAAGTTACCATTCAGCGGTCGGTCTGTGGTCACATGAACGCACCAGTTGTTTACAATATATGTATTTTAAACAATGGGTATGAAGTCCAGTTCTAAGTTGAAATTGCAAAGCGAATTGTTTTACAGGCCTTGAATCTGCCAGTCACTGCCTTCACGGCTTGTCTACGTTATTTGAGCACGTTAGACATTCCACTGAGGTTGGGCGATCGGGAATCAACCCGTACAGGGGGCGGGGCATATTTGACAATTTGTTATATTTCAAACAATGCTGATCTGACCTATTTCAAATATCCTTTGTCGGAATCAGAAATAGTTTTAAAAAAAGCCTTTCATCACGGACCTGCAATCCAAGTCGTTAACAGGACTACATGGCGTTGGCAACATCACTTTATTATCTAGATGATAGATCTATACATCAATGTGTACGATTGTCAGGACCGATTATTACGACCAACGTGATTCTGAAGTCTCAGCTCAGTACTAAATTAGAGAAACAAAAGGGTAAAATAATGTAATCGGGCTCAAAATAAAAACAGATAAAAATTAGAATGCAACATTCATTTACTTCAAACACTTGTTTCATAATCATGTCTATGCCTATGGTGCCATAAATTTTAAAGTGTTGCGATATGTCGTACCTCCATTGTCGCGATACATAGGAACACTTCAAGACACATCACGGCAATTATGCATGCGATTTTTCAAAACCTAGCAAGATTTTGAAAGACAACCAATCCCATGCAAATGATCGAAAATTGCATATTATCCAAGTTTTCCTGATCTCACTAGGGCAGAAAAATCCACAGGAAAATATTTACACTGTTTTACCAAACCCCAACTGACATCCATGTATTATGAATCATCGCTTTAAAGATAATCATAGATACGGATTCACTTTATGTCAAGGCACATGATCGCTGTGACGTTCTAACCCATTTAGTATAAATGTACACCGATCCCGAGAGGTTCTAGATTTTAAGATCTGACGGCAATGAACAAAGTGAAATTAAGATCTGGGCATGTCACTAAGTAATATTGTCAATTGTTGATTCTAATTATATTTCAGAATCTATATTTACGTGCCAAGGTAATACATACGGTGAGTTTACATGTAATTTCAATTGCTTATTTCAGGTCCAACTGCAGAATCAAATATGGAGCTTGCCCATAGTTTATTGCTCAACGAAGAGGCTCTAAATAGAATCTCTGAGTCCAAGCGACCTGTATTCATATTTGAATGGTTACGTTTCCTTGACAAGGTCCTCGTTGCAGCACAAAAGGTGAGCAGACAATTTCTTTTCGCAAAACGTCTATTTGAACTTTACTATATTAAGGAAATTGGCTTTACAATCTTGCAATGATTTAGAGTGATGAAGCTTCAATCAAAGCCGACGGTATGAAAATGTTTGATATAAGCAAATATTGTAAATGATATAGTAAACAAAAACGAGCCTATACGCTATAGATGAAAAACAGAATGAATAGCAAACTAATTATTGTTGTAACATTGTAAAATAACTAACCATTTTGACTTTACTGAATTTTTTTTTTTCTATTCATTTTCTTAAAGCCCTAGAATTACTTGTTGGGGGGGCGCATTTGTACATTTATCTGAATATCCACGTTATTGACGGTCTTGATTTTAAAAATTCGAATTCTCTTTCAGTCTGATATTAGAGAAAGCCAGAAGAAATTGATCGACCAGCTAACAAATCAAATCACAGAGAACCCTGGCCCTCCAACACGAAAACTGCTGGCACGCTGTTTGGCCACTATTTTCAGTGTTGGAGATACATTTTCCCTTTTTGAAACTATAAACAAGTGCAATGATATAATACGCAACAAAGATGACTCGCCAAGCTACCTGCCCACTCGACTGTAAGTATACAGTTAACGTTAACTACATTTTCTAACATATATATCTCAATTGTGAGACTGACATGTGATTATTTGCTGGCATTTTTATATTCATATATGCGGGTTCTCATCTGGTGAATAATTGGGTGCTTTGTATATACTTATATGGCTGCAATTACATAATTTTCGTCACATGGGATGTACTTCTCTTTCTTACCCATGGGTAACGAAGTTTATGAATGTAAGGGGCCACAGTAAGCCACTACCCCAGGGGGGGAGCGAGGGCCTTCCCAGCGTGCACCGCGCACGTACCATATTATCAAACGCGGCCGCAACGGCGCCATTTTCAAACCTGGAGCCCTGCAGTCATGACCTAACCTACCCATTTCATCAGCAGACACTGTTTTCCAAACTTTCCAAAACTGAGTTATTTCAAGGAAAGCTACCAAATACATTATACCCTTCTATTCTGTGGCAGTATTTGCCAGATTCTCTGGAGAATTTGATGGTTTTTGTCCATTTATGTATCAAACTGTTCTGTGTTGATATGAGTGATAATAGGTGAACATAGCATATAAACAGTGTGTTAGTACTGTTCTATCTTTTCTTTTTTATAACTCCCAATATTATCTTCCTAAATTCATGATACTCTGGAATTAGATAGAGAACATGTATATAATCCTTCGCTGTAAATATGAATTAATTTGAATAAGGTAATGACTATCTATAAAAATAATTTTAGATGGTGGTTTTCAACCACTGCCTGTACACACAGTCACTGAGTCAGCTGTCCCAATCTGGCAAACTTGTCAGTCTAGAGAAATAGCCATAACTCTCAACATTATTATCCTAAATTCATGATATTCTGGAATTAGATAGAGCACATGTATGGAATCCTCGCTGTAAATATGAAATAATTTGAATAAGGTTATGACCATCTATAAAAATAATTTTAGATGGTGGTTTTCAACCACTGCCTGTACACACAGTCAGCTGTCCCAATCTGGCAAACTTGTCAGTCTAGAGAAATAGCCGTAACTCTAAAGATAATCATTCTAAAATCAAGATACTCTGGAATTGGATGGAGGACATGTATAGAATCCTTCGCTGTAAATATGAAGTAATTTGAATAAGGTTATCAATATTTATAAAAATAATTTTAGATTGTAGTTTCTGCCCACTGCCTATAAACAGTCGGCTGCCCAAAACTGGCCAAGTTGTTAGTCTAGAGAAATAGCTGTAACTGTCAAGATAATCATCCTAAAATCATGATACTCTGGAATAAAGGACATGTTAGTTAGAAATATGGAAATGAAGATGCACCTAACAGAATATAAAACAATCATCACATACAATCATTATGTGTGCTGGGTGGAAGGTGCTGCTATTGCAGTGCTAAGCCTGTTCAGTGTACTACAAAATACCATAAAAACTGTGTATGACATCCCTTTTTTATGGAGGATTTCAGGCAAATTCCATTGGAGACCTTTGGAGTTCTTCACGTTTTTCCCAATCGAAATGGCCTGATTTTTAATCTGGGACAGTCTGTTACATTGTGGGAAGGATCCTTCTCCTTCTATTGGCATATTCATGATGTAAACATTGGCCAATGTGGTTTGTTATTGTTTTGACAGGTCAAGTTTAACCCTCTGATTGGAACACAAAATCTATTGTTGAAATCATTTATCTATCTGGGTAGACTAATATGGTAGCAGAGAACACGATTCTGGTATTTATTTTCACCTATATTCAACCGTTAACGTGTTATTCACTTCGTCAAATAACGCGGATTTTGACCTATTTCCGCGCTGAACGCGCTAGATTGACCCAGAAAACGCCGCGGTGCATGCTGGACAGGCCCTCGCTCCCCCCCCTGCCACTACCCATTGTTTATTAGTGACCGTAAACCACACCTACAGTTTACGGCTTTTCCAAACTGTTTATTAAATTTCTTGGAATGTAAATCATAATTAATGACCATGATTGATAAATACAACAATCGATAGTTTTTGGACGGTCGGCTCTGTAAACCCCTCGAGGTTGACGACATAATACTAGAAATTCCATTTTTCCAAAGAAATTTACCTGTTCTTGTGTAAAACAAAGAAATACACAATATTAGCATGATTTCGATGTGAGTGGCCGTATTCTCTTCGTAGTTGACGTTTAGTAATACTCAGAGCGATAGTGAGGAGTAGTGCGTAGTATCAACAAGGAGAATACGGACATATAGATCGAAATCATGGTAATGTATTTATTATTTCGGTTTGACCTATAGGTCAAGACCGAAATATATTAGGGGAGACGGGGAACGGTTTTTGCGGCTTACATTATAATACATTAAAGTAATGTATTCTGAATAATTAGAGCCTCGACACCCTCAATACCGGTCCGCACCCGGCGACAGTAGTGTATTTTTATATATTGTGTAGGCACCTGTTGCGGTTCAGTGTATTTATATATATTGCAACAGGCTCCTCCCCCTCCCTCCCTCCCTCCCTCCCTCCCTCCCTCCCCTCCCTCCCTCCTCCCTCCCTCCCTCCCTCCCTCCCTCCCTCCCTCCCTCCCCTCCCTCCCTCCCTCCTCCCTCCCTCCCTCCCTCCCTCCCTCCCTCCCTCCCTCCCTCCCTCCCTCCCCTCCCTCCCTCCCTCCCTCCCTCCCTCCCTCCCTCCCTCCCTCCCTCCCTCCCTCCCTCCCTCCCTCCTCCCTCCCTCCCTCCCTCCCTCCCTCCCTCCCTCCCTCCCTCCCTCCCTCCCTCCCTCCCTCCCTCCCTCCCTCCCCTCCCTCCCTCCCTCCCTCCCTCCCTCCCTCCCTCCCTCCCTCCCTCCCTCCCTCCCTCCCTCCCCTCCCTCCCTCCCTCCCTCCCTCCCTCCCTCCCTCCCTCCCTCCCTCCCTCCCTCCCTCCCTCCCTCCCTCCCTCCCTCCCTCCCTCCCTCCCTCCCTCCCTCCCTCCCT